>JASKON010000021.1:1160000-4125000 GCA_036010255.1 Myotis pilosus | reverse complement strand
GACTGAGGCTCCTCTCTCCGCCTCCCGTGGGCCTGCCTGTCCCCCCCCACCCCCCACAGGTGTGCGACGAGGCCCTCTTCTGCCTCCGGGTGCAGGACAATGGGGGTTTCGTCGCCTGCGGCTCCCAGCTGGGAACGACCACGCTGCTGGAGGTCTCGCAGGGGCTGTGCAACCTCCAGAGGAACGAGAAGAACACGGCTTCTTCTGTGAGTGCCTGGTGCCAGGGCCGAGGTGCCCTCCAGCTCTCCTCCCCACCAGGGCCCTGCAGAGCAGAAATGGTGGACATCCTGGGGGGGCCAGGAAATGGGTGCTGGGGGCGCTGCGGGCGCTGCGGCTGAGCTCCGTCACTGCGCCTCCCCCTGGCAGGTAGCCCTGGAGGCACTCCGTGGGGCACACGATGCTGCAAACCCCTGGTGCTGGGACCTGGGAGGGCCTCCTGGCTGTGCCTGAGCCTGTGGTCCCACCTCTGAGCTGGTCCTTCATGGGCCCAGGGCCACCATATTGTACAACTCTAGAGGGTGCTCTTCACGCTGCCATCTATGTCCTTAGAACCCTTAGAATTGAGGAACTTGCCGTCCCAGCTCCCACCTTCCGACCCCAATATTTAGCCCTCTGTTCTTTATTATTATTATTATTGATTTTAAAGAGGAAGGGAGAGGGAGAGAGAGAGAGAGATAGAAACACCAATGGCGAGAGAGAATCATTGATCAGCTGCCTCCTGCACACCCCACACTGGGGATCCAGCCCACAACCCGGGCATGTGCCCTGACCGGGAATGGAACCCTGACCTCCTGGTTCCTAGGTCAAGGCTCAACCACTGAGCCGCGCCGGCCGGGCTAGCCCTCTGTTCTTGCTGTCAGCCCCGAGTGCAGGCCTCTTTGGGAGCTGTTGTGAGTAGAGCGAGGAGGACCTCGTCTGGCCCCTGTGCCAGGAGCCCCAGCTGCCACCCCCTTCCCACGGGCCTCTCTGCCCCTGTCCGGCCCAGATATTTGAGCGGGAGACCCGGAGGGAGAAGATCCTGGAGGCCAGGCACCGGGAGATGCGGCTGAAGGAGAAGGGCAAGGCGGAGGGCAGGGAGGAGGAGCCCCGGGAGGAGGAGGTCTCCATCAACCTGGAGGAGCTGGTTGCCAAGGCCGAGGAGGAGTTCTTCAATGTCATCTACTCGGAGATGAAGAGGAAGGAGACGGAAGCCTTGAGGAAGCCCACAGAAGTGAGAGCCTGGGGTGGGGCCCACATGGGCGGGGGGAAGGCATGGCACTGAGGTTCTGCCTCTTTGCTGACCTCCTGGGTGACCTCAAGCAAGTCACCTTACCAGGTGGCCCTCAGTTTTTTTTTTTTTTAAATATATTTTATTGGTTTTTTACAGAGAGGAAGGGAGAGAGATAGAGAGTTAGAAACATCGATCAGCTGCCTCCTGCACATCTCCTACTGGGGATGTGCCCGCAACCCAGGTACATGCCCTTGACCAGAATCGAACCTGGGACCCCTCAGTCCGCAGGCCGACGCTCCATCCACTGAGCCAAACCGGTCTCGGCAGGCCCTCAGTTTGTCCATCTGGCAAATGGGAGGTATGAGTCCCGTCCTCCAGAGGAATCCAAGTCCCCAGGTGGACGCGGCCTCCCGAGGGCAGGAGCCGTGCTCCATGCTTGTGGGAATCCTCCTCTCCCACCCCTGTGGGTGCCTGGAGCACCCACGTGACCAACTGAATGAGGGTCGGGGGCTAAGGGAGGTGTCAGGTAAGAGTGAGCCCGAGGTCCATGGAGGGGCTGTGACATCCATGGTCCGGAGGGCGTTCTGGTGTCAGGGGTGTGACCTGAGCTGAACTCCTGTACGTGTGGCCTGGCTCTCCAGCGCCCTCTAGTGGTAACGACTGGGCTGGCCGCTTCCCTTCTCAGACCTTTCCTTTTCACTCAGAAAATAAGGAGATTAGCCCCAAAGAGTGTCTGTTCCCCTCCGAGGCCCCCTTCCACAGCAGGGACAGGCGAGGAGGCATTGTCCGTGCGGGCCGTTGCCTGAGAGACCCACAGATCAGATACCAAGATGGGCAAGTGCAAACGGGCAGCAGGGAAGGGCAAGAACCGGGGAGCGCATGTCCATGTCCACCCTTGTGGGTGAGACCAGTGGCATCGTTCGGGGGCTGGGCCAGTGCAACGTGAAAAGGGGGAGCCCTTGCTCCAAAAGTCTTGGGAATTTCAAGACAATGACAACAGAACATGGAAGCAAGTGTGGGACCCTTGCCAGCACAGCCTCGTGTGCCCGCATAGGGTGCCTGCACAGGGTGCCTACACAGGGTGTCCTCACACGGTGCCCGCACAGGGTGCCCGCACACGGTGACCGCACAGGGTGCCCACACAGGGTGACCACACACGGTGCCCGCACAGGGTGACCACACACGGTGCCCGCACAGGGTGCCAGCACACGGTGCCCGCACAGGGTGACCACACACGGTGCCCGCACAGGGTGCCCGCACAGGAGGCCGGCCCTGCTTGAAGAGCTGTGTGGCAGGTTCCTGGGCGCTAATGCGAAGCTGGAGTGACGGAGGTGGGTGAACACGCGGAGAGGAACCTGCTTCCGTCTCTGGCTTCTCCCCCCTCCAGCCTCCCTCTCATGGGGTCTGGGGGGAGGTGTGATTCTCAGGCACATTTTTTAAAACAATATTTTTATGGATTTCAGAGAGGAAGCGAGAGGGAGAAGGAGAAAGAGAAACATCACTGATGAGAGAATCATTGATCGGTTGCCTCCTGCACGCCCCACACTGGGGATGGAGCCCGCAACATGTGCCCTGACTGGAATCGAACCTGGGACCCATTAGTCTGCAGGCTGACACTCTATCCACTGAGCCAAACCGGCGAGGGCTGCAGGCGCATTTTGTCTTCAGAAGGCTTTGGGTCTGAGTGGCCTTATTCTCACACTACCTGTGTGTACAGGCGGGCGGGGCTCCCTCCATGTGAGGCGGAGGTGAGATCGGACCCATAGCCCCAGGCTCCCCACCCACCACCTCTGGGCTCCCCAGCCCTCCAAAGGCGATGCCCATTGGCCACCTCACAGCGCGTGCGGCTCACACACACCCTCCTGGTGGGAGAGGCCCCAGAGTTGCTCCTCCGGGCAGCTGGGCCTCCCAAGGGTCACGGTCCCCAGAACTCGGCCCCTCTCCTTCTCCCCCTCCCCACCTCTAGCCTCTCTCAGTCTCGGCACTGGGCCAGCATTTCCGGGGGCCGAGCTTAGAAGGCACTCCCGGTCCTTACAGCCATTATTTCCAACCGCAGCTGCAGCCATGGGAGAAATATGGGGAGGGGACCAGGGACCCTCAGGAGGAGCCAGCCGGGTCACCCCGGCAGCAAGCCGCAGAGCAGGCCTTGTACCTGAGCCTGTGGGGCGCCCCCACTGCCCCCACTGTCCCCATCATCCCCACCCGCTGGCTCTGAGCAGCCACCAGGCCCTGGTGGCCACAGTGCTGGCACCCTCACCGGCCAGGTGGCTGCTTTCAGCCTCGGGTTTAACGCCCCCGGGGGCAGGGGAGGCCTGCCCCCCGACCCCCCACCCCCCATGATTCTGTGCCATCTTTCTTTAGCAGAAACAAAGTCCGGAGGAGGCCGAGGAGCCGGAGGCTGAGGTCCAGGGCGATGACGAGGATGAGGAAGAGGAGGAGAAAGAAGAGGTCCCTGAAGAGACTCCAAAATAAAAGGTCAGGCCTGCCTGCAGCCCCTCCCCCGAGGCGCCTCCATCTCCTGCCTCTGGGCACCGCCTGGTTTTATAAGTGGGTGCTGATCTCCTTCCTTAGAGTGTCACTGGGGGGAAGGAAGGGGGAGCAAAGGGGCCTGAGCCCAGTCCTCACACCCCACAAATCCCTGGCCCATGCTGACTCACTGAGCCCAGTCCCCAGTGACCCCTTAGAGGGAGGAGAGGGGCACACTCACCCCTAAGATGGGAGCCCCTGACCCTGCCACCACGGCCAACCCCACTTCGGGCCTCACACAGCCTGGCCCTGCGTGTCCCCTTTGGCTTCTCCAGGGCCTTCCTGGCCATCACGTTCCTTCACAAGCTCCTCACGGCCCAGGCGGGGCCTTAGACGGACCTGTGGCTGGGGGCCTCCTCTCTGACCCGCCCCACCCACAGCCGCATACAACCCGGGGCGGAAGGAGTTTCCACTCTGCAAGGCGTGCCACCTCCAGGAGGGTCGGAGCAGAGCAGATCAGCTCGGTTATTCTTGGGCTCTGCAAGCTTCCTCTGGTCGTAATGAAATTAAATTATAATTAAATGCATGATAACAGTGCTCACACTTACTAGTAGCGCTTATTACGCAGCCTGCACCGAGAGCTTCCCACGCTATCTCGTGTCCTTCTTGTTACCAGTCCCTGGAAGGTTTGTACTCGATTAGCCGCACTCTGCAGGGGAAGAGCAGGGTCCAGGAGGTGGGGGCTTGGCCAGGTGACAGAGTGAGCGAGCGGCAGACGACAGACAGGAGGCCAGGCAGCTCCGTCCCAACCAGCTGTGGGCCAGGCACTGGGCCGCCCTGAAACCGTGGCACAGCCGAGCAGCATTCGGCAACCATCTTCAGAAATGTCACAGGCAAGAGGACGCTTCAGAGCCAGCCTTGTCTCAGGAGAAGTCCCCGACCACCATTCACTCTGTGGGTGTCAGGTGGTCCCTTTTAAAAATGCCTGTGCTAAGAATCTCATTGGGGAGAGACCCGCTGCTCTTGTGCCCAAAAGAAAAATACACTGAATGTCCACCATGGCTAGACCTTGAAAAATAATCTTCACAGGTCATACTCACTGGGCCCTTGAGCTTCAAAATAGAGCGCCATCAGCATCGTCCATCCCTGAGCCACGGATGTGCCCAGGGAGACACAGAGGGAGGGAGCATGTTGCCCGAGTCCCACAGGAGCGAGGGGCAGACCTGGACTTCAGCCCACAGTCCGGCCCCAGGTGCGTGTGCGGGTGTGCATGTACAGGTGCGTGTGCAGGTGCAGGCACATGTGTGCACATATGTGATTATGGGGATGCACAATGGAGGGTGTTCCAGGCAGAGGAGAGGAGGCAGCAGCCACTGCTGCCTATGGACTGACAGGGAGGCGTCCACGTGGCTGAAGCGCCGTCACCGGGGACTGGAACCAACCTGGAGAACACGCAGGGGCCAGGCAGGCAGGGCCTTGAAGGTCCCATTAAGCGTTTCTGCCTTTCTCCTAAGATCATGGAGGAGCAGGGGAGAGGTGTGCTCAGAGTTGCGCATATACTTTACAAAATCCCTGGCTGGTCATGGATGAGGGCCTGGAGGGAGGTAGCCCTGAGGCTGGTCGGGAAGAGATGCTGAGAGAAGATGGTGGCTTGGGGTGGAGTGACGGCTAGTCACGTACCTGTCTGCACCTCTGTTCCTACATTTGACAAGTTAAAGGAGTGTATCAGGAGGAGGCACCGGCTGAGCCAGTGTGTAGCTGGGACACTCATCAAGGTGGGTGGAGCCTAAGGCCATAGAGCAGGATGATGGAGAGGGTGGGCAGGAGGTTGTGGGGACCAAGGCAAGGCGCCCGCTTGTATTTTGGTGTCACAGCCGCACCTTTTGAAAGTGGGAGGCAGCAGGAGGCGGCCATGACATTGCCCAGGTGACAGTGATGGAGCCTGGGGGGGTGGCCAGGAGATGAGGAGGAGGAGAAACACCTGCAGAGGGAGAACCTCCAGGATTCGAAGGTGGAGGATGAGAGGAAAGAGGAAATCAAAAATGACGCAGAGACGTGGGGCCAGAGAGGACGGGGCACACCCGCCAGCCTTGGTGCGCAGGCTCGGGGCAGCCTGGGCCAGAAAGCAGGACAAAATCTTGGGCCAACCCCCCTCCTCCCTGCACACCCCACTCCCCACACTCCCGAAGGAGCGGTTTCCACCAAGCTTCCCCGCTTTATCTACTTACCAAACCCGAGGCCACAGGTGGCTCTCTGCATGGCTTATTAATAACTCTTACACACAAGCTCCTGGGGCGGCCGGGGAAGCCAGTCCCCCAGGGCACAGGCTGGCAGCGTGCTCCGCCTCTGGATGCCCGCCAGGCCGTCTGAGCAGCCCCTGGGGAGGAGCGCTCCCTTCCCCGTTCCTTGAAGGAAGCCCATGGCTCCCCTCGGCCAGGGAGGCTGCCCGGCTCAGCTCAGCTGGGGGGCAGGAGAAGACAAGGACGATGGGCCTTCAGACGCACCAGCACCCAGGAAACTAGGGCCCCGGGGGGCGGGCACACTGGCTCCAGGTGGTTTGGCGAGTTGGATGCAGAGCTGGGACCAGGATCCTGGTTTCCCGGCCTCCTGAGGCCGGAGTCTTCCCGCTGGCTGGGCTCCGGGTTGTGAAATCGCTGTTATGCCCGCCACATGCGGAGGCCACAGCGGGGGACCCACACTGTCTTGCACAGCACTGTGCCTCTTCCCGCGGGCGGGGAGCCAGAGGGCACACAGACCCCACCGTCCTGACCTAGATTCCGGGTTTCCCGATGGGGCCCTGTTTGCCAGTGGGGTGCATGGAGGCGGGCTCCTGTGTGACCTAGTAATACAGGTGCCCCCCTCCACCAGGCGGGTGGGCAGCCTGGGCACAGGGACAGCTGTTTACCCCTGTGTCATCGGAGACAGGGATTAGACGCCAGCCACAGCCGCGATGCCCGCCGCGCCCATGGGAACACGGGGCAGCCAGCCGCCGCCCTGGAGACGCCAAGAGGCGGACAGACCGACGGACAGGCCGGCAGGCAGGCCCACCGCCGCCGCGCGAGGGGCCGGGAGCGCCGCTGTCCAGCGAGCGGCGAGCCCGCAGGGCGCCCCCTGGAGGGCAGCGGGAGAGGCCCGGCCGCGAGCGAGGGGGCGCGGGGAGGCGGCCAGAGCGGCCAAACCGACGCGGCGGCGGCGCCGGGCGGACGCGGGGCCTCGCCGAGGGCCGGAGGGACGCGCAGGCGGGACTCGCTGGGAGAGCGGCGGAGGCGGCCACCCCGGCCGCGGCGCGGGAGGGCGGGGGCGCAGGGGGCGGGAGGCGCCGTCGGGGCCCTCCCCTCGCCCCGCCCCGCGGTCGGCGCCCTTGGCCGCGGGCGCGTTGTTGGTTTCGGGTTGTCAGGCAGCGGCGGCACCGGTGAGGCTGCGGGGGACCCGGGGACGCTGGGGGCGCGGCTCGGCCACGCCCGCGGTCGCCGCCTGAGCCCCTCCATCCCCGCAAGCATGAAGGACGGCGGGGACTCCAAGGACCAGCAGCTCACGGTGAGACGCCCGTCGAGGGCCCAGACTCAGATTCCACTCCCGACAGACAGAGCGGTCCTTCCCCCCGCCCCCCCAAAGGACCCTCGGGACCAGGGAATGCGACTGTCCGAGAACTTTCCGAGCCCGAGCCCCGGAGTCGGGGAGGGGGCGTCCTGCCGAGCCTGCGGCCAGCCCCGCCCCGCCCGCCGCTCCCTCTACTCCAGCGGTTCTCAGCCTGGGCTGCGCGTTAGAACCACCCGGGAATCTTGGTAAAATCCTGATTTCCGGGCCTCGTCCTCCGGAAATTCTGTTTCTTTGTGATGAGGTGAGGCCACCACATGAGTAACAAAGAAACAGAATTTACCGAGGATGAGGCCTGGAAATCAGGATTTTAAAAAGATTCCCAGATGGTTCTAATGTGCAGCCCAGGCTGAGAACCACTGGGCTACACCTTCCCCCCAGGGGCCCCAGCCCCAAAGCCTGCCCCATGGGTCTCTGGGACAAGACTGCTCCCCCATCTGGAAACACCAGGGCAGGCTTGGCCCTCCTCCTAGAAGAGGAAGGAGGGAGCCAGGGGGTACCCCAACCCAGTGGAGTCGGGAATTTAAAGGAGCTGGGGATCACAGGTAGACGAGAGCCTTCAGGTGCCAGCATGGGGCTGGGGTGGCTGGTGGTTGGGTTGCAACGAAGATGCTGTCCAAGTGAGGACTAAATGGTCCAGAGGATGCTGGGAGCCGCTGAGAGGGCGCCCGGAGCCAGCCCTGGGGTCCGGGCAGATGAAGAGGTGTGAGTGGGGGGTGGGGTTCAGGTAGAGACTGAGGGCGGACTCCTGATTCTCAGTGGTGCTGGGTCAGAGTAATGGGGGGAAGGCTCAGTGACCCCAGGGCCACGGCCCCCTCCCCAATTTCTGAGATCTGGGCACGGGCCTTTATCCCCGCAGGTGGGTGGTGATGTCACGGGAGGATGCTGCTGCCCCCAGACACTCCGCCTCTGCCGGGTGAGCTGGCTGCTCCGAACTGGAGCCTGGGCTCCAACCCTCCAGCAAGCCCCCGGCCCTGGAACCCCCTCTCTGGCTGTCGGGAAGGCTCTCTTTGAAAGCAGCATGATTGGCATGTGTGGTGTGTCCGGCACCACAGGGCCGGAGGGTCCTCCCCTCCCAGCAGCGGAGTTTGGCTGAGGCGTCCGGTGCAGAGGCCGAGCGTGGAGTTATACCCACACACCTGGCAGGCATTTCCCCTTGATCAGCAGAAACACACATACCTCCGTTCCTTTTTTTTATTCTTAGTTTTCTTTTTTTGTTAATCCTCACCTGAGGATATTTTTCCATCGATTTTTAGAGAGAGTAGAATGGAGGAGGAGAGACAGAGAGAAACATCGATGTGAGAGAGACACATAGATCAGTTGCCTCTTGCACCCACCCTGACCAGGCCTGCAACTGAGGTATGTGCCCTTGACCGGAATTGAACCCAGGACCCCTCAGTCCGAGGGCCGACGTTCTATCCACTGAGCCAAACCGGCTAGGCACGCCCCCATTCTTTGGACAAGGCTCATGCAGAGAGAAGGCCCACCAGCTCCCAGTGGCTGGAGAATAGAGAATGTAGGGGCCCCATAGCGCTGTCCTCGGGTAGGAATGTGGACCCAGGGTGAGGAGGGGAAGTTCCCCAGTCCCCAGCCCCGTCCTGCTGTGCTCAGTGCTGCCCCTGTAGTTGCAGTTCCTTATTTGCGGGGCACAGACAGCCTACTCCAGTGCCAAGGGCTCCAAGTCCAAAGCACAAGGGAGCTGCCACTGCTTAACGTGGGCATGTGACTGGTGCAGCCCGGAGGAGCGGGCAGCGCTCTGCCACGGGGGTCACCCTGAGCCACGGGCTCCTGGGGAAATGCACACACTCAGCCCCCGCCCCCATTCTCTGCACCTTCTGCCCTGACCCAGGTGGTTGTCCTGAACCACTGTGTTTCCCTAAGACCAAGGAGGCCTGAGATGGCTGGACAGAGACGCCCTGGGCTTGCCCTAGCGGAATCCCCGGTCCTCTCATCCTTCTCTCTGGCCCAGCACAGCCCTTTCCGTCTCACCTCAGGGGTCTGGCCTTCCCTCCCAGGTGGCGCTCCGGGTTCGGCCCATCAGCGTGGCGGAACTGGAGGAAGGAGCCACCCTCATCGCCCATAAGGTGGACGAGCAGGTACGAGGGGCTGTGGCTGGGAACTGCAGGCCAGGGCACAGGTCTATTCCTACCTCATGGGGGCAGGTACCTGCTCTCCTGGTAGAGACGGGAAGGGCCCTGTGGCTTGCTGCACCGTCCTTCTTCTGCCCACTGAACTCTTGGCTAACACTGAATTGACGACATCATCAAGGAAACAGGCTTCTTTTTCCAGGAAGCCTTCCTAGATTGATCCAAGGAGAGCTGAATGCTTCCCTAGCCTGGGTGGGTCCTGATCCCCCGTCCAGTTCTAAAACTTCCGCTTCCATGTGCCCATGACACGACTTTCCCATTTTAACATGGCTGCTACGCATAGAGCACGCATGTACATGGTCTAGAGCAAAAGCCCGCCTCCAGAGTATTCATGTTTTGCAAAGTCCTGGGATGTCTGTTTGCTCTCTTGATCCTCATGTCACCATGATGAGGTGAGCAGGGCAAGTCCCACCTCTGTTTACACAGGAGGCAATCAGTATTTATCAAGTACCCACAACAGGCTGGTGACAGCGCCATGGTGAAGAGAAAAGACCCTGTCCTCCCTGGTTACCTTAGAGTCCAGTGTGGGCGGACAAGACATTAATCACAGCGTTGCATCACAAACAGATGGGGGTTAGCGGCCCACAGGGCCTAAAAGGAATGCATAGTAAGTAGGAGGGGACTTGGCCTGGTCCCGCAGGCCAGGGAGAAACGGTGCCTGGGCTGAAACAGGAGGGATGGAGAAGAGCATCAGGACTGTGCCGTAAGGGAGAAATCTCAACCACAGGGACTGGCATGTGCAAAGGCCCGGTGGTGAGAGAGACTGTGGTGGGCTTGGGTAACTGAGAAAAAACTGCCCCAGCCGGTTTGGCTCAGTGGATCAAGTGTCGGCCTGTGGACTGAAGGGTCCCGGGTTCGATTCCAGTCAAGGGCACATGTCCAGGTTTCGGGCCTGATCCCCAGTAGGGAGCATGCAGGAGGCAGCTGATCAATGATTCTCTCTCATCACTGATGTTTCTATCTCCCTCTCCCTCTCCCTTCTTCTCTGAAATAATAAAAATATACATACATTAGAAAAGAAAAAAGCGGATGTGGCTCAAGCAGGAGAGAGGTGCAGAGAGCGGGCTGGAGGCGTGAGCTGAGGCTGGAGATGTGGGCAGGGCCAGCCCACACACTCTGTAGGCCATGGCCAGCATGTGTGCTTGGGGAGGCAGTTGAGGACTCAGGTGCTGGGATAGGAATGGGCACAGTGGTACGGGCACCAGCAGCAGGTTTGGGCCCAGGTAGGAGCATCTCGGTGGCATGGCCTATGGCAGTGATGGCGAACCTATGACACGCGTGTCAGAGGTGACACGCGAACTCATTTTTTTGGTTGATTTTTCTTTGTTAAATGGCATTTAAATATATAAAATAAATATCAAACATATAAGTCTTTGTTTTATTATGGTTGCAAATATCCAAAAATTTCTCTATGTGACACGGCACCAGAGTTAAGTTAGGGTTTTTCAAAATGCTGACACGCCGAGCTCAAAAGGTTCGCCATCCCTGGCCTACGGGGACCCAAGAAGGATCACTTGCCTCTGCTCAGGGGCCGCTGCACTTGCTTGTCCTGAGTGCCCATGCTCGCCAGGGCAGCGGATGTGCTGCTGGGTCGGGGAAGTTGGGGTGGCATGATGCCATGCAGAGCAAGGCACACGTGGGCACGTGCTGGCCTGAGCATGGCAGGCTAGACTCAGGACGCCCAAGGGCCAGGGGAAGCAAACTGGAGGTGGACGGCTCAGCCCGCAATGCCTGCCTGCCACTGGACTCCCTGCGGGGGTGCCCATCCAGCTATGCTTTCACCCTGACAGTGCAGCCGTGGGCATGCGGAGCGGGGTGGTCCCGGCCTCCTGGCTTCTCCGCCTCTGTTCCCTCTTTCAAGGAGCAGCCTTCCTCAGGCCTCGGGGAAAGCAGGGTGGCTGGGAAGATCCCTTCTAAACTGGTTCGGGCAGCAGGAGCGGGAGGAACGTGTGGAACAGGCACGTCGGAGAGTCCTGCCATGGCCGGCGGGGTGGCCCCAGGCGGGCTGCTTCCAAGACCCCCAGTTGCCTCTTCTGCAAGTGGGGACAGTAATCAGGCTGCCTCCTCCAGGGGCTCTGTGGGCTGATGGACAAGCAGTGCTTCCCAGTAACTGGCGCACAGTAGGAGTCTAATGGGTGTGCCACCCGCCTCTAGTAGAGACGGAGAGTCCTGGGGCTGCGGAGGGGCAGTGCGCGGAGCCAGAGAACGGGAGGAGAACCGCCTGCCAGGCTAGGCCGCTCCCTGTTTGTCCCACTTGTCCCCGAGGGTATCGGGTCCTCGGCTGGGACAATGATGGCTCTCTCTCGGCTGCTCCTGGCTTCCGGCCGGCACGGGGGCTGATAGATATGAACTGATGCTGATGGAAACGCTCCGGTCTGGGCACAGCCCATTGTGTGCCCACACACGGCAGACACTGGCTCCTTTCTGTCCCTGCCTGTGGAGCGGGGGTCCGGGCTGGGCGTTCCCTCCCTGGCTGCTCCTTTGTCAGGGGAGGGGTGTCTGAGCAGCGCGGGCTCGGGGCTCTCAGCACGGACTCTGGGCCCTGCAGGGACGAGAGGCCTCTGGTCCTGAGCTCCTTCTGTCCCCACTGGGTTCAAAGATGCGCTGCCTGGCCTGCTGTTGGAGAGGAAGCGAGAGGGAGAGAGAGATAGAAACATCAATGATGAGAATCATTGATCGGCTGCCTCCTGCATGTGCCCACAACCCTGGGCATGAGCCCTGATCGGGAATAGAACCATGACCTCCTGGTTCATAGGTCGATGCTCAACCACTGAGCCACCCTGGCCGGGCAGCACTTGTTATTAAAATGACTTGTTCCTCCTTGAATGCAAGTGTCAGCCGCAGGAAAGCATACCTCTCTCCCGGACCTCCCTCAACGCCCGGTCCCTAGGAGATGCCCAGAAAGCATGTTCACCTGGGCCACTGCCTGTGCTGCCCTCTGTGGCTCGGCCCCAGCTCACCTGGCCGTGGCACAAGGGCCCCTTTGTATGCCCGAGGGGACAGGGAAGGGGTGATGCTCTGGAGGGGCTGGGACCCAGACAGATGGAGACCCAGACAAAGCCCTCTTTAAGGGGATCCTGGCTGCCCGTTGACAATGCACTGATTCAGGAGCCTGCATATCAAAGGAACCAAATGCCCGGGGGCCATGAACTTGGCAGTGCCGGGAGGTCGTTTGGAGGTCATCAGTGGGATATGGGCATCACTGAATGCCGCTCTCCCGCTCTCCCTCTCTGCACCAAAGCCCTTCCTGGGGGCACCCCTCAGGCCCTGCCTGTGTCCACGCTGGCACCGGAGAGGTGAGAACTGGTACAGCTGGTCAGGTTCCCGTGCGGCCGGCTGGGACCCGTGCCCGGCCCTTGTCGCTGGGTTTATCTTTAGTTGGGCTGAAACTTGATCAGGCTCCTGCTGCAGGTGTTAGGGCTGAGAAGGAACTGGATCCTGGACGAGGCTTAGGGGGCAGTGGGCAGAGGCCTGAGGAGGTGGCTGGACCAGGGGGGCACCCCGAGGGGCAGTGCAGTCCGGACGACCTGACCTGTGCTCAGCTCAGGGTGACCCCCGACCCTTGGCGAGCTGTGGGGCCTGAGTCAGGGCCTCAGTCTTTCCCGCCCAGCCCAGCCCAGCCCATCGGGAGGCCCCTCCAGCTGGCTCACCTGAACCCCATCTGATGGGTGGGTGAGACTCCTGAGGCTGGGCCTCCTGGGGAGCTGCCTGCCCTCCCTCCTCCCCCCTCCTCCCCCCTCCTCCCTCCTCTCTCCTCTCTCCTTCCTCCCTTCTCTGTGGAGCAATCCCAGAAGGAGGCCGTGCTGGCCCCCCTGGCTCTTAGGCTAGTTTAGGTGCAGTGAGCCAGGTGCACGCCTACGGCAGGAGGCCGGTGGTGAAGGGGGGCTGGTGTCGGGGCGCACAGGATGCTGGGACGGTCTGGTGGAGTCCCAAGGCTGTGGCCCTCCTGCTCCCTCATCCCAGTCACTGAGCCACCAGTGGCTCTTTGCCCCACCCCTGGGTCTGCCAAGGGTGAGAGGGAGTGTGGGGGCTGAGGCAGGGGTGCAGGGGTGAGGCAGGAGTGAGGCAGGGGTGCAAGGTCCTAGGTGCCTCACGGCTGCAGTAACATGAAGGGTCTGCATGTTTCGAGGCCCGGGTTCGAGTCCCGTTCCCCCACCGGCTAGTGTGTGAGCTTGGACAGGTCACTGCTCTGGGCCCGTCTCCTCCTCTGTGAAGTGGGAATGGCAGTGGCCTCACCGCCTGGCCCATGAGGGACTAACAGGGTTGGGGTACATGAAGTGTTCAAAACAGGTCCTGACACAAGTACACGCCTAATGAGCCCCAGCCCATGTTACCGTTCCTCCTCCCCTGGGGACAAGCACGGGGCTGGTGCAGGCAGAGGAGGTGGTATAGGGCGCATGGCTGTGGGCTCCTTTGGGCATCCAGGGCCAAGTGCCCAGATGGGGCGCACGGGCGCTGATGGGACAGGGCTGGGCCCGGGGCTCAGGGGCCCAGGGCTGCCCAGCTCTGGGACCTCCTGCCGGCCCTGACTATGGTCCCCGGCTTCTGGCCCCCCACCCTTGGCCCACACCCTGAGAGAGGAGGGGTGAGGTCAGTGCCAAGAGTGTGGCCGGGGCTCCGGTGACTGGGGCCTGCCCGGGGGCCCTTTGCAGATGGTGGTTCTCATGGACCCGATGGAGGACCCCGATGACATCCTGCGGGCACACCGGTCCCGAGAGAAGTCCTACCTATTCGACGTGGCCTTTGACTTCACTGCCACACAAGTGAGAGGGCTGGGCCTGGGGACACCCTCTGCCCCGCGTGTGAGGGACCCTCAGAGGACCTGCCACCAGCCCTCAGCCTGTCCTCCACCGCTCACTCCCTGACTCCCCCCTCCTGCGGCTCTGTGCGTGCAAGTGTGCACTCGCCTGTCTGGCATGTGCACGGCCTTCCGCCTGGGCACACCCGGGTTGGTGTGCAGATGCCACCCACCCCGGTACCCCCACGGCACACCCAGCAGGTGGCCCCCTGGGAGCTGGAGGGAGGCGGGGGAAGCCCATCTGGTGTGAGGAAGGGTCTCGGGGAAGCTGACACCCTCCCAGGGACCCCCGTCCTGCCCACCTGTGGGGCGTTCCCGGGAGCAGATGCAATGCGTCCCCGAGGCTGGGGGCCGGCCGCCAGCTGTGGGGGAGGCATCTCAGGTGTCCTGAGCGCTCTTTCAGACGGGCGTCCCCCCAAGGGCTGAAAGGAGAGACACCCTCCTCCACGCCCACCCCCACTTCTCTGGGGCCAAGGGACAGAAAGGCCGCTGTGGGGAGCAGCGGGAGGGTGCCCGTGGGCAGTGTGCCCCGCCCATGCCCAGGCCCCTGGCGGCTGTCCTCTCCCTCCCCTGCAGGAGATGGTGTACCAGGCCACCACCAAGAGCCTCATCAAAGGCGTCATCTCAGGCTACAATGCCACTGTCTTCGCCTATGGCCCCACAGGTGAGGGGAACCCACACCGTGGGGGGGACCGGATGCTGTCCCCCTTGAGGAGCAAGCCCCCTCGCCCTGTGCCAGAGAGCCCGTCTGGCCCCAGCTGGGGCAGGGCTCAAGGATGTAGCTGATCCACCCGCCTCGCAGGGCCCTCAGGCCCCAGTGGCCCCATCCCCAGGCAGGACGCCATCCTCCCCAATCCTCACCCCCCGCCAGCTGGGGGTCCCAGCCTGAGGATACACCCAGGTTGGCCAGGACACCCTGCCCGGCAAGGTGGCACTCCGATCCACCCCGCTCACCCACCCCGTGCTGTGCCCAGGCTGCGGGAAGACCTACACCATGCTGGGCACGGACCACGAGCCCGGCATCTATGCCCGGACCCTCGATGACCTCTTCCGCGCCATTGAGGAGACCAGCACTGACATGGAATATGAGGTGTCCATGTCCTACCTGGAGGTGAGCCTCCCCCAGCCGCTCAGTCAAGGGGCCCATGGGACGGGGCTGGCCACCTGCCCGGGGCCACACCAGGCCGTTTCGCGGGCTGCTCCCCACGGCAGCTCTCCCGCACACACTGCTGGCCCCGCTTTACAGAAACGGGAGGCTCAGAGACATGAGGCAACTAGGCCAACGTCACACAGTAAAGAGGGTGCAAGGATTTAAACTCAGGAGCCCTGCTCACTGGCCCACACTCCCAAACAGCCTTCCGCTGAGCACGGGCTCAGCACCCGCCCTCCGTCCTTGGCGTCCATTTCTTTCTTTCTTTTTCAATCCTCACCAGAGGATATTTTTCCATTGATTTTTAGAGAGAGTGGAAGAGAGAGGGAGAGACAGAGAGAAACATCGAAGTAAGAGAGAGACACATCGATTGGTTGCCTCCTGCACTCGTCCCAGCCAGGGTCCAGGCTAAGGAAGAGCCTGCAACCAAGGTACGTGCCCCTGACTGGAATTGAACCCGGGACCCATCGGTCCGCAGGCCAATGCTCTATCCACACCAGCGAGGGCCTCCGGGTCCATTTCTTAAGGCCGACCCTGTCTGCCCTGCCAGGCCACCTCCTGGCGCTCATTGTACGTGGGGGCAGCTGAGGACTGGACATACACGGACAGGCTTGAACCTGCCAGCCTTTGCTGCCTCACCCCAGCCCCAGCACCCAGCGCCCACCTGTGGGAGGACCACCACCGGCCGGACAGGGGCAGCAGGGGTGGGAGCCTGCAGAGGCCAGACGCAGCGAGAGATGGGCTGGCCTCCATCTGGCTCCCGGCCGCCAGGCTCCCTTCAGGAGCTGATAATCTCCCGGGTGACAGCTCGGGCAGATCAGCGATGCATCCCCGTCAGCAGCTCTCCCATCAGCACAGCGTGGACTCTGCCAGCCAGCGAGGCGCACTGGGTGTGGGGGTCGGGAGAATGGTGGAAGGGTTGCTTAGCAACAAGCAGGGCAGGCCGTCAGTCAGGTCCCCATCCCCTGCCTGCAAAGGGGGTCCCTCTCTCCTTGGCTCTGGTGGCTCGATGTTTCCAGTGGACGCTGAAGCCCCCGACCCCCCACCCCTTAGAAATAAAGGGGCCTGTGAGCTCCTGTTCCTTCTCGCTCAGGAGGGATGGGGAACCTGGGCTTCAGTCTCCCACAAATACCTGTCACCCCCCTGTCCCTTCAGATCTACAATGAGATGATCCGGGACCTGCTGAACCCCGCCCTGGGCTACTTGGAGCTGAGGGAGGACTCCAAGGGGGTGATCCAGGTGGCAGGCATCACCGAGGTCTCCACCATCAATGCCAAAGAGGCGAGTCTAATGCAGCCAGCAGGGCAGGGGGGCAAACAGTGACCCCTGAGGGGCAGGAGGGGCGGAGGGCTGACCAGCCAACCAGCCTCCTCGTGTGCACACAGCCCCTGCCCTCCACAGGCCCCTCCACACACAGAGGCCAGCCCTCCTCCTCCTGGTCCCTTCCCCAGTGTGTGGCAGCGCCCCTGCTGGTCCCCAAGAGTGGCCTCCCTCCTGCCCGCCCAGATCATGCAGCTGCTGACGAAGGGGAACCGGCAGAGGACCCAGGAGCCCACGGCCGCCAACCGGGCGTCCTCCCGCTCCCACGCAGTGCTGCAGGTGTCGGTGCGCCAGCGCAGCCGGGTCAAGAACATCCTGCAGGAGGTGCGGCAGGGCCGCCTGTTCATGATCGACCTGGCCGGCTCCGAGCGCGCGTCCCAGGTGAGGGAGCTCCCCCGGAGGCTGGGGGAGGCCGTGGGGGGGCCGGGGGAGGGGATGCGGCCTCCCAGATGAGGTCAGCTCCCCCAGGACTGGGAGAATGTTTTTTGTGGGGGGCGGAGACAGGGGGCAGAGGGCAAGGATGCCAGCCTCCCAGTTCAAACAGAAGGAAAGGAGAGAAACCCACCCTCCAACACACACACACACACACACACACACACACACACGCGCGCATGCACTCATACACACACGCGCACACACACACTCATACACACACACACGCACACACACACTCATACACACACACGCACACACACTCATACACACGCGCGCACGCACGCACACACACTCATACACACACATACACGCACACACACTCACACACACACGCGCGCGCACACACACACTATACACACACGCGCGCGCGCGCGCGCACGCACACACGCACATATACACATACGTCCTGGAGCCTGGGGCGCCCTCTAGGGCCCTGTGCTGTGGTGCTCCTGGCTCTGAGCGGCGGCCACTGCCTCCTTCCACCTCATTCTCCGCACAGCACCAGGCTGGGCAGGGGGCCTGCTTGGGGGAGACAGAGGGCGGCTCTCTCAGCCCCGAGGAGCAAGCTGTCAGTCCCTCATTCTCACTCAGAGGCCCCCTTCTCTCCCCTTGGACCCTGCCCTCGGGAGGGGTCCAGGGCAAGGCCTGGTTGTCATCTCGACCTTTCAGAGCCCTGGGGGAGAGGGAGAGGCTCATAACCCAGGATCTCCAGGCGTTGGGGGTGATGCCCATCCCCTGCCCCGTGAGGCCACAGCTCTGCTCCCCTCCACTCGCCCCCAGACACAGAACCGTGGGCAGCGCATGAAAGAGGGGGCCCACATCAACCGCTCCCTCCTGGCCCTGGGCAACTGCATCAACGCTCTGAGCGACCGGAGCAGCAACAAGTACATCAACTACCGCGACAGCAAGCTCACCCGGCTCCTGAAGGTACCAGCGCCAGCCCGGCCCAGGTGCCGGGCACTAGGGGAGGTGCCAGGTTTAGCCAGTGATACACAGGGTGCCCAGCCACGGTGGAATTTCACAAAGACAACGAACTGCATTTTTTTAGTATAAGTACGTCCCAAATAGGGCATTTGTATTCTATCTGGCGACTCTCGCCAAATCCAATCTTCATGCGACATCCCCATTCCTCACTCTGGCCAAAATCACAGAGCCATCAGCGTCGGGAAAGGAGGGGCCTGGGCAGGCAGACGTGGAGGAGAGAGGAGGGAGGCCCCCTCAGGCTCCCAGCCAGCCAGCCACGCCTTCCCTGCTCCTCTGTGAGGGGAGAGGAGAGCAGGAGGCCCTGCCCGGGATACTCGTACTTTCCAGATGAGAACTTTGGAGAACAAAGTGGACGTGGGAAGTGGGGGATGGGGACGGGGCGGGGAAGTCTGGACTGAGGGGGACCGTGTGGAGTTCAGCACCAAGACGAGAGAGAGAGAGAGAGAGAGAGAGAGAGAGAGAGAGAGAGAGAGAGAGAGAGAGACACTGCAGGGGACCCTGGACAGCCTGTCTGAGGCCCTCCTCCCTAACCCTCCTCGCTGTTAGGACTCCCTGGGGGGGAACAGCCGCACGGTGATGATCGCCCACATCAGCCCCGCTAGCAGCGCCTTCGAGGAGTCCCGGAACACCCTGACCTACGCCGGCCGGGCCAAGAACATCAAGACCAGGGTGAGGGCCCCACGGAGCCCCTGGACTGATCCCAGACCCTGCCACCCCTCCCGCGCTCCCTGGAACCAGTCACCATCGCACTGGGCCCATCCCCCCCGCGGAATGTTATTCCCAGGCCCTCTCCCTGCACCTCCAACACCTGCATGCTGCCCTCCAGGCTCCCCTCCTTCCTGTTCACAGTCTGAGCTCCCCTGGCCCAGCCCCTCCCTCCTCCTCTTTGCATCTTCAGATGCTCATTCAGATGGTAAGGTTTCAAAGCACCTCATCACAACAGCCACACACGCCACGCCCTTTGCCATTCGTCTCACATGCTCCCCGCGTGAGGCCGGAGTCACCAGTCACGTTTCACAGTTTAGAAAAATGAGGCCGAAGGGAAGGGAGGGGACGCCCCCGCGGGCAGTGATGGCGCTGAGACTGTCCCGCTGTCTGGGAGGGAGTCCATTTCGATGTGTGTGCGAAGGGGCGGATGGATGAACGTCAGAGCGGCTCATTCTCCCGACACTACCATCTTCCAGCCACGGCTCCCTTCCAACCCTCAAGGAACTTAGCGGGGGAGGAGACATGTCCTTGAGCCAGTTGATAGCTCAGAATATTATTAACAGCAGGTCCAGGATGCCAATAGGTGGCGGGCTGGTGGGACTCCGCGGAGCTCTTTGGAGACTGTGAGCAGGACTCGGGAAGCTGGGAGGACATTCCAGAAGGGGGAGCAGCAAGAGTAGAGGTTCCCAAAGCAGGAAGGAGACAGTGTCTGGTGGGATGGGGAGAGCCGGATGGCTTCTCAACTATCATAGAATGTTCACGACAAAGCAGCGAGTCTAAAGGCAATCCAGACAGCCCTGCTGGTGGGGCTCAGTGACCTCTGAACCAGGGGGTCATGGTTCGATTCCCGGTCAGGGCACATACATGCCGGGGTTGCAGGCTCAGTCCCCAGTAGGGGCCGTGCAGGAGGCAGCGGATCCATGACTCTCATCATTGATGTTTCTCTCTCTCTCCCTCTCCCTTCCTCTCTGAAATAAATGAAAATACATTTTTTAAAATAAAAAAGAAAGAAAAGGGAAATGCAGACAGACAGTGGTGGGCCGTCACCACAGGTGAAGGAACCAGGGCAACCCCCAGGCAGTAGGGAGCCAGTGAAGGCTCACAGGGGAAGCAGCATTTTAGGAGCCGGCTCTCTCAGAGGCATGTGGTGCGAGAGGCTGTGGGGTGGGAGGCAAGGCCACTGCTGTCACCCAGAAGCACTGGGGGTGGGGGAGAGAAAGAAAGGAGGACCCGCAGGCCGGCCCTGCCCCTGGGGTGACTGTACCAGCTCTGCCCCGCCCCGCGCTCCCCGCAGGTGAAGCAGAACCTGCTCAGCGTCTCCTACCACATCGCCCAGTACACCAGCATCATCGCCGACCTGCGGGGCGAGATCCAGCGGCTCAAGTGCAAGATTGATGAGCAGGGAGGGCGAGGCCAGGCCCGGGGACGGCTGGAGAGGGGCGACATTCGCCACATCCAAGGTGTGTGTGTGTCGGCGGGAGGGGGGCTGTCTGTGTTAGTGGGAGCCCGTCTCCCTCAGCCCTTGCAGGCTGTCTCAGATGGCTCTGGGGTCAGACTCTGGCTGGGTAGCCGTGCTAGTCACTCCACCGCTCTGAGCCTTCGCTGCAAAGTGGAATCGTGATCGCTGAAGATTGGGGGGGATCACACGAGTGAGGGACACAGGAGCGTTTAGCTGCGTAGGACCTCACCCTCCACGCCGCAGTGTAGGGGTGCAAGGCTGAGCCCGGCATCGCCAGAAGGGGCACCGCCTACATTCTCTTGTAGACTTAAGTTTGCCATGATGGTTTGCCAACTGGTGGCAGTAACGTGTCTAAGGGGAACTTTTTAAAAATTGATTTCAGAGAGGGAGACAGATAGAAACATCAATGATGAGAGAGAATCATTAATCGGCTGCCTCCTGCACTCCCCCTACTGGGGATCAAGCCTGCAACCCAGGCATGTGCACTGACAGGGAATCAAACTGCGACCTCCTGGTTCATAGGTTGATGCTCAGCCACTGAGCCACTCCGGTTGGGCTAAAGGGCACCTTTTAATAGCTGACACAAAGGTGCTGTAAAAGCTAGTGGAAGCCTGGTTCATACAGAGGGGCTGGGGGTCACCTTTGGGCCACAGCCTGAAGACTCAGTGCAGTGCCGGAGGAGGTAGCAATCCAGGAGGTCGTTCTAGAGGTGGTGGCTGGACAGAAAGTGGTTTGGGAAGAAAGGGCGGGTTCATATCCCGGACGAGCCCCCCCCCCCAAAAAAGGAAAGGGCGGGGAGGGCCCCAAGGGGGGCTCGACTTGCCTGGCCAGAAGCCTCTCTCCTCATTGAGCTCCCCGCACCCATCCATGGGCAGCTGAGGTCCAGCAGCACCGCGGGCAGGAGGAGCAGGCCGACATGGGGCAGCTGCGGGAGCAGCTCATCGGCGCTTTCCAGGAGCAGATGGACGTCCGGCGCTGCCTGCTGGAGCTGGAGAACCACGCCATGGAGGTGCAGATAGACACCTCCCGCCACCTGCTCACCATCGCGGGGTAAGCACACACATCCCACACCGCCCCCCCCCCGCCCCCCGTCCCCTCCCCTCCCGTCCCACCCCTGGGCCCGGGACAGGGGGCTCCGGCTGTAGCTGCTCACTGTGCCCTGTTCCCCATGGCCCGGATCCACGTCTCCCCGTGGGGATGGGGCTGCGGCAGCTGGGAGCAGGAGAAGTCACGCAGGGCGCTCAAATGGCGGGAGGAGCAGCGGAAGGAATCCTACACCAAGGACGACAGCGAGAAGGACTCGGACACGGGCGAGGACCCGCCTGACATCGTGGAGCCGCCGGAGGTGGCCTCCGCCCGGGAGAGCATCGCCGCCCTGGTGGGCGAGCAGAAGAAGCTGCGCAAGCAGAAGGTGGCCAGGGTTTGGGGGGCGGGGAGAGAAGGTTCAGAGGGGGAGGGGCAGGGCTGGGGGCGGGGGGAGGGAGACCCTGGGACCTCGCTAAGTTCCTCAGTGACCTCTCTGCCTCTGGAGCTCCTCGCCTGTAAAGTGCAGGAGTCACCGTGCAGCCTGGTGGGTGGTGGAGGAGATGAAACAAGTATGCCCTTCACATACCGAGGATTCCAAAAATGGCAGCGAACATTTACTCAGGGCTCCCCATGGCGGCTCTTTGCCTTCTGTTCTGGAGAACACCCCAACCAGGGGCTTTCAGGGCCCGTGAGCCCTGGGGGCACCAGATGGGCTGCGTGGAGGGGTAGTTTGTGGCCAGAGCAGCCAGAGGTGGCACAGAGGCGCCACGTGGGAGCAGCCCCTGGTTGCGAGGCCCAGGATGCAGCGTCGAGGGCGGGGCCTCGGAAGGGAGCCCCCCAGGAGGGAGTCCGGGGACAGGAGGGGCGAGGACAGGCCGGGCCAGAGGGGGCGGCCCTGGCCTGCTGCCGGCGCTGACCCCGGCCGCCCGCAGCTGGCCCTGGAGCAGCGCTGCCGGGAGCTGAGCGCGCGGGGCCGCCGCCTGGAGGAGACGCTGCCCGGGCGCATCGGCTCCGAGGAGCAGCGCGAGGTGCTCAGCCTGCTGTGCCGCGTGCACGAGCTCGAGGTGGAGAACACGGCCATGCAGTCCCACGCGCTGCTCCGCGAGGGCGCGCTCCGCCACCGCCGCGAGGCCCTGCGCCGCCTGGAGCAGCACCGCGCCCTCTGCGACGAGATCATCCAGGGCCAGCGGCAGATCATGGACGGTGGGTCCCGCCTCTGAGCCGCGCACGACGCCCCGTCCGCGGGGGAAGGGTCCAAAGACGCGCCTGAGCCCTGCCCCTCCTCCCTCCGCCGGTAGATTACAACCTGGCCGTCCCCCAGCACCTGGAGGAGCTCTATGAGGTGTACCTGCGGGAGCTGGAGGAGGGCAGCCTGGAGCGGGCCGCCATCATGGACCGCGTGGCCTCCAGGGCCCTGCAGGTGGGCGCCTGGCATGTTCTGGGGGAGGGGCCGATGCCCAAGGCAATGGCGGGGGACCAGGCTGGCTGACACCCCAGGAAGCTGCCCCCCTTTCCTTATCCTGCCCAAAGCCTTGCCACTGGGGATGCCCAACAGCCATAGCTTTCCCTGGGGACCCAGAGCACTGCCCTCCGGGGCTCCCCGCCCGCATTCCAGCCCTGGTCTTCTGTGCTGTTGTCTGGTCCAAGGCCACGTCTTCTGACTGTCTATCCCTGCCCCCTCCCCAGGACAGCTCCTTGCCCAAAATTGTCCCAGCAGGAACCATGCTGACCCCCGAGGCTGACCTGGAGAGCGTGAAGACGCTGAGCTCTGAGGCCCAGTGCCTGCAGCACAGCATCCTCCCTCCCCTCAGCACGGAGAGGTGAGCCCGGGACACGTCCCAGCACCCCTGCCTGCCCGCCACCGCGGGATGCCCGCTCAGAGCGGGGCTGCTTCGGGGAGATGGGCCAGGAACCACGGGGAGGAGGTGGCGCAGGTCTGGAGCGAGGGCTCCCGGGTTCTCTCTCCCTTCACGCAAACAGCTCTCCCCTGGCACGGGGGTGGGCCCTCTGTGGGACCAGCTTGGTCATCAGATGCCCACCCTCTTCTGCCAATCTCAGTGAAGCCAACCACGTGTTCAAGACCAGTCCCCGGGCCTGGCAGGTGAAAAGCTCCTCTGTGCCCACCCCACCCCCCATCCAGATCGGCCACCTGGTGACCCAGGAGGTGAGCACTGAGCACCGAGCACCCTCGGACCCACGGCCCCTCCACTGAGGGTGGGGCACAAGGGCGGACACTCAGCGGTTGGGATGGAGCCTTTCCGAAGCGGCCGCCACCCCTGAGGCCCCGCTGTCTCTGCTGAGTGGGGCGCGGGGTCTCTGCTGGGGTCAACGCCTTTGTCCTCCCGACCACCTTGTCCGCAGGCCCCCACTCAGGACAGCCTGGTCAGCCTGAGCAGCCGCATCAACTCCTCCCCTGACAGCAGCGAGAACCTGTCGGAGATCCCCTTGTCCCACAAAGGTGTGCCCCCCGCTGAGCCTGGCATCACCGCCACTGCTCAGCTGAGCGCCCTGGCCTGCCCTCTGCTCTGCTGAAGCTGCTGCCCATTCTAGGAAGGAGGCATCAATGCCCCAGAGCCGTGGTCAGCAAACCGCGGCTCACGAGCCACATGTGGCTCTTTGGCCCCTTGAGTGTGGGGCTTCCACAAAATACCGCCACACTCAAGGGGCCAAAGAGCCACATGTGGCTCTCGAGCTGTGGTTTGCCAAACCGCAGTTTGCCAATCACTGCCCCAGAGGGTTACCTGCCAAGGACACAAAGGGCCGGGGGCACAGTGAGAAGTCAGACGGGGAACATATGGCCCCCCTCCCACTCAGTGATAACTGCAAGTACAGATGGGATCCATGCCCATTGTCTCAGTTAATGCTCGCTGTCACCTGTGGGGTTCGTCTTACCACCTCCAGTTTACAGATGAAAGCAAGGCTCAGAAATGTGCCCCGGGCTTCTTAAATGGCAAACAGGTGGGGGTGCTGGGAGTGAAACCCAGACATTCTGGCTCCTACCCAGGCCGGGGTTGGTGGGGGGGGTGTTGGAGGTGCAGGAGGGAGAGGAATACGAGGCCTTGATCCCGGGTGGGCGCTCCCTCTGTCCCGCTGCAGAGAGAAAGGAGATTCTGACGGGCACCAAGTGCATCTCGGTGAAGGCTGCCCGGAGGCGCTCGAGGGCCCTGGGAGCCGAGGGGCGCCACCTGCCGGCACCGGCCATGGAGCGCAGCACCCTGTCCCTGCACTCGCTGAGCGAGGCGGACGATCCTCCGTCACCGGGCCCACTGGCCTGCAAGCGGCCTCCCAGCCCCACTCTGCAGCACGCTGCCAGCGAGGACAACCTGTCCAGCAGCACGGGCGAGGCCCCACCCCCGGCGGTCGGGCATCGAGGCGAAGGCCCTGGGCCCTGGCTGCGGGCCCAGAAGAAAGGCCTGGGCAAGAAACAGGAGGAGTTGCTGGAGGCAAAGAGGAGGAAGCGGAGGTCCCGGTCTTTTGAGGTCACGGGGCAAAGGGTGAGGCCAGGAGTGGGGTGTCTGGGCCCCTTCCTTGTGGGTGGGGGCTGAGGGCTGGGTTCCTCCAGAGGCTCGGGGCATCTGCACCGCCCTCCAGGCCTCTGTCCCCAGGCTGGCCCATAGCTGGGGGCAGATCCCTGTGGCACAGCGGTTCTCAACCTGTGGGCCGTGACCCCTTTGGTGGTCGAACAACCCTTTCACAGGGGTCGCCTAAGACCATCCTGCATATCAGATATTTACATGACGATTCATCACAGTAGCAACATGACAGTTATGAAGTAGCAACGGAAATAATGTTATGGTTGGGCCACACCATGAGGAACTGTATTTAAAGGGCCAGAAGGTGGAGAACCGCTGCTCCCCACAGCTCAGGCCTCACTGTTCTCCCACCAACACAGCTCTCCTGCCCCAAGACACACCTCCTGGGGCCCCGCCCCCTGGAGAGCATCTCAGACCACAGGATGCCAGTGTGCGGGCACCCAGCCCCTGGTATCCGGCATCTGGGAAAGGTCATGCTGCCTTTGTCCAAGATCAAACTCCCTCCAAGGCAGAGCACAGGTCGGTACCAGCGAGAAAGGCTGGGGAAGGGGAGCCCTTGGCCTGCCCAGAGAGGAGGCATGTTGAGCTGTCTGCCTCCATGGCCGCCCCTGGCTGGAAACAGGGTTCTTGCAGAATACTGTGCAGGTGGGGGTGAGGGGGACTGGCATCTTGGGTTTGTGCCCCTGGGGAGATCAAGCCCACCGGGTGATGAGAGGGAGGAGGGGGAGGCATTCCTAACCCCTGCTTCTGGCCCTTCCCCTGTTTCAGGCCCTGGGGTTTCCTCCCCACTCGTTGCTCCCTCCAATCCGGCTGGTGTTTCCCGACGGGCTACCCGTGGGCCCCGCCTACCCCACGGCACAAGCACCCATGGCAAAGACGGACGCTTCCGGCATAACTGAGGGGCCCTGTCTGGAACCCGCCCTCCTGCCCCAAAGACTGAATGGGGTGTAGTGGGAAATGGGAGGTGGAGGCTGGGCAGGTGGGGGTGACCTGGAGGCAGGAGCTCAGGATCTCAGAAGGCCAGGGCTCCCGAGACCCAGGAATTATGAGGGTGTCCGCCCAACCCTTCCATGTGTGCAGTGCCACCGGGGCGGGAGGTGAGCCCAGGAGGCAGGCCAGGATGACGGCTCCGGGGCCTCCCAGCCTGGGATGATGCCAAAACTCTGCACAGACCCGTGGCTGGACACGGCCTGGGAAGTGGGGGGAGGGAGTTGTTAGGGGGACAGAGCTCCTGGGCCCACACCTGGGGCAAGGGCCTCCTGGCTGGTGGGAAGGACCAGCAGACGGTTCTCATACAATGGGGGGAGGGAGGGAATGTGGTTTCCGTACGTTGGCAGTGGCTTCCTTTTTAACAGTAAAACCCCATTTGGGTCTTGACAGTTGTGTTGGAAACTAGACCTTGTCGGGAACTGGGTGGCCACGGCTGATCTCCCCTGACCCTCCCTACCCCACGCCCCATCTCACCCTGGCTGGGGACATGGCACCAACCTACAAACCTGGGGGAAGGGGGTTTCTGTAGACCCTGAGGCCCCTCCCAGGGGTCATGCCCCATCACACCTGCCCAGGCTTCCTCCCAGGAGAGGCCCGGACCACAGAAAGCCTCAGAACCTAAATGGAATGGTTACCCCGGGAAGTCCGGCTCAGAAATTCCCGAGCTAAAGCCCTCAGCTTCAAGTTGTGAAAAGTGGGAATGGAGTCGCCCCTCTTCCCAGCTGACCCAGAACCCTGACTATTCAGACGCTCTTATCTGCCCTGTTCCATGTGAGGGTGGGGAGCCTGGGAAGAGCTAATGAAACACAGGGAACCCCCTGCGTTTTTTCCCAGGGTCTGGTGGTTCAATCATCCCTCGCTTCTCTAAGCATCTGTTTATTCAACCAAAAGTATCATCTGCAAGTCAGTTGTGGAATCAGCTGCTGAAAACAGGCATCTGGTCTACCACTCCTCACCTGGGCTCCATCCGCCGTCACAGGCACCTGGTTATTCAGGGGGCAGTGTCGGCTCCACCCCTTGCAGCGCCCCTGCCAGTCCCCCCGGCCACGGCCACGATGCCAGGCCTTTATCTCCCAGCCCCGAAGCGCCTGGGGCGCCAGGTGCCCCGTCCCCGCCCCTTGGCTACTGGGGGGTCCGGATGAGGGTGTGGTAGACGGGCTTGACGATGAGGTGGAGGTGCAGCGCGTTCTCCACCAGGTACTCGGAGTTGCGCCGCTGCAGGTCCGCGTGCGCCAGGAAGTCGCCGACCTCCTCGCTGCTCTGGTGGAAGCTGTAGGCGTGGCGCACCAGCAGGCGGCCGTGCAGGCGCGCCCCCACCAGCACGGTCTTCTGGAAGCTCACGCCCGCCGCGTCGCCGCCGCTGCTGGCCGGCGTGACCACCAGCCGCGGCCGGCCGTCCTCGGGGCGCGCGGCGGGCAGCGCGGTGCCCGGGGCGTCGGCGTAGACGGGCCGCAGGCTGACGGGCAGCCAGCGCGGCGAGAAGAGCACGTTCCACGTGACGCGGCGGCCCGCGTCGTGGCCGCTGGGGCCCAGCTGCGTCTGGAAGCTGGTGCTGCGGTCGTCGCGGGCCGGGTTGTGGATGACCCACGGGGCGCCCCAGGCGGGCGCGAGGTAGTTCCGGGGCAGGAAGGCGCTGCCGTTGACGTCGAAGAACTTGGCGTAGTGCAGGGGCGAGGCGGCGTGGAACTGGTAGGCCTGCAGCAGCAGGTCGGCCACCGCGGGGCCGTGGCGCGCCAGGGCGGCCGAGCGCGCCTGCAGCTGGAACAGCTGCGCCGGCGGGATCATCGGGTAGCGGATGGCGCGCAGGGCCCGCTCCGCCACGGCGAGGGGCGGCCGCGCGCGGCCCAGCCACGCCTCCAGCGCGTGGAACAGCTCCAGCTCGTCCTGCAGCACCAGGTCCGAGCGCGGCAGGAGCTGCGCCAGCAGCTCGGGGCTCACGGCGCCCCACTCGGCGCTCCCCGCCACCGCCGACAGGTTCCAGGCCAGGAACTGCAGGCAGCTCTGGCGCAGCGCCTCGTCCCCGGTGCTCGCCGCGTAGTGGTACCAGCCCACCGCCGGGCCCGCGCCGCCCGCCAGGTGCGCGCGCATGTAGTCGGCCACGCCCCGCTGCAGGGAGGCCACGCCGTACCGGGCGGCCAGGCGGTGCAGGGGGATGGCCTGGGCCAGCTGCACCACCAGGTCGCCGCAGTAGAGGTACCTGCGGAGAGTGCGGACATGGGGAGGGGTCGGAGCGGGGCCGGCCCGCGGCGCTTTCTGAAGCCGAAGCGGAGGGGGCCTGGCCTGAGGTGGAGAGCTCCGTGATCCGAGGCACAAACCCAGCGGGGGATCCGAGGCTTCCGTCCTTTCCTCTCACGCCCATTCCGCTTCCCAGCCTCCTCTCTCCATTTCTCGGGGGGACACATGAATAGCATGTGTTTATTGAGCACCTACTAGATGCCGAGCTCTATGCTCCACTGTGGGTGCCGATCCACGGTCCTATCAGCTGTTTGCTAAGAGTGGACACGTCCTTTAACTGCACTCACCATTCAACCTTCTGTCAAACTTCCAGGAAAGGGGGGAATAACATACACCCCTCAGGGTTATTGTGACCGTTGGGGAGTGAGCGATACTTGCTGCAGAGCAGGTGGTCACACAGGTTCATTCCATTCCTGTTCTCACTCTTGCTCACTCAGTCTCTCTCCACCTGCCCCCAGCCCCCTGCTCGCCCAGCCTGCCCGTCCCCACTGGCACACACCCAGTGGCCCCAACACCCACGTCTCCCCTCTCCCAGCATTTCAGCTCTGCGTGTTTGCCTCTGGGAAGAAAGGAGATTTCCCAGGCTTGTGACTAAACTCTAGCCAGTGAGATGTCAGCAGCAGTGCAGGATGGGATGGAGGGGAAGGCTGGTTAAGTAGGACCACCTGGGGGGAGCGGAGGGAAGACCTTTTGCCCTTCTGTGTTACCCCTCTTCCTGTTGCCTGGGTCTTGGACGTGATGGCTGGGATCCTGGCAGCCATCTTGTCTAAGCCATTAACACAGGGTCACTTCCTCAGACTAGAGTGTGAGTGGCACCCCTTGAGCTGTGCATTGGCAGGGGGCAGGAGGGGGAGAGAGCTGGCTAGCTTTTTCAGCTCCCTCACCCTGTGGGGGTTCCAAACCTGGCGAGACAGCAAACCACATGAAGGCTTTAAAAATTTTTTTAAATGATGGCTGAACCCCAGACCCGAAGCCAACGATCCAGGCGGAGCCCAGGAACCCGAAGTTTTCAAAAGCTCTCCTGGCAGGTTTGGAAACAGCTCTGAAGGCCTTTGGCAACTGACATCAAACCACTGAGCTCGCGGGCAGGGGCTGGGGGTCACGCTGCACTCCCAGGAAAGAGGGCCGAAGGAGGAGGGATTCAGGAGGTAGTGGCATCCTCCTCCCAGTGACATCCGGGAGATGGACCGAAGGGGCCAGGGCCTCCGGGACTCCGTGAGTGGGGGAGCCTGGAGCAGGACAGGATGAAGTCCCCCCCAAATCCGTCCCCTCCCCACCTGATGAACTTGTCGAAGACAGCGGCGCAGTCCCCGGGCTCCTGCAGCAGCACCTCGCTCTGGTTGCTCAGCAGCTCCCGGAACCGCTGGCTGTGCAGGCCCAGCAGCAGGCGGTGGGCGTGGAAGACGCGGACCTCGTCGGTGCCCGCAGCCTGCACCCGCAGCACCACGTCGCTGGCGTTGCCCTGCCGCAGGAGCTCCTGCAGGCGCTGGAGCAGCCCCTGGGAGTGGTTGATGGAGGTGCCCGCGGCCTCGCCCCCGACATCGGCTCTCTGGGCTGCAGCAGGAAGGAACACAGCGCAGCCTGTGAAGGCACCTGGGCCTGGGATCGTGGCCCGGGTAAGCAGCAGGACCACCTGGAGATGGGTGTGCCTGAGTGTGGGAGAGGACGGTGGGGATGGGGAGGCTGTGCGCACACTTGTCTGTGCCACGAGGTGCGTGGACTCCTGTGCGTGCACACAGCACATCCTGGTGGGGAAAGTCGCGAACCTGGCCCTGAGCAGGCCCTGAGGGGATGCTCTTCGGAAGGGGTGGGTTCCTGGCAGAGGAGGAGAGAGGGCAGGAACCAGTGGGAGACAGACGCCCAGAACGGATCTCCGTGATGCCAGACCCCTAGGCAAGGGTTGAGGAAGCCCTCACTCCCTGAGGCGTTATCAGAAGTGATACACTCACCAACACATATTTATTGAGCACCTACTATGTGTCAGACACTCTCTGGGGAGCTTGGGATATGGCTGTGGTCAGAACAAGCCAAGTCCTTCGCACAGAGTTCACAGTAAGTACACAGGCCAGTGCTCCAGTTTTCCATTGTGGTAAACAGGGGAGGTGAGCATCGTGGGGGTGGGGCTGCTGTAGCTCCAGGAGCCAGCTGGAGGAGGAGCATGGAGGCTGAGAGCCAGCCGCTGGAAAGGATGGGCTTGGAGTGCTGGGAGCCAGAGGGCCAGGGGCTGGAGGCGGTGGCAGGGCTGGAGCAGAGCGGGAGCCAAGGCACGCGGGTGCCATTTCCAGGCCCAGGTGCCCCCTCGGGTCCCCCTCTGTGAGACAGGGTCCATGCTCGGGGGCTGGCCCGTCGGGGACCAGAGACAGTGCAGAGGCTGAGTCGGTGCTGGCGTGCTGGCATGGGACTCTCACGGTACCTGCGGGTGGGGGCTGGCATCCCCCTTCCGGGCTGGGCCCTCCTGTCGTGTCTCCAGGGACGCCATGAGGGTCAGATGGGGACATGGATTCATTTACAGGAAACTCGGCAACAGATAATGCTGCCAGCAGCTTCCCCAAGCCGAGGGTGGGGGTGGGGGGGAGGAGGAGGGGCCTTTCAGGGAGGCAAGGAGGACATCCGACTGCAGTAGATGGGCACCTGCCCTCCCTCTCCACCCCCCGCCCCCCAACAGGCCCGCAGCCGTGTGACATCGGAGCGAAGGCTCACAGGAGAGCAGTAAGGAAGGGGAGACAGAGGGAGAACGGGAGGTGACAAAGGAGTGGGTTCGTTTCCCAGCCCCGCCTCCCAAGCTGTCACTTTGAAGGACTTGAATGCTGACGGCATCCCATCGGCCTCTGACTGGGCCAGCTGCCTGGGACAATGGGCTTGGTAGGGTCTACTTGTGTTTGGGCCCCGCCCACCGGCCAGCCCCTCCTCCCCTCTGAGGCAGGCTGCCCCCCCCTCCCCCCCACTGAAGGATGAAGGACTCTGTGCTCCTCCTGGTGGGCTGGACCCCACCCCCTCCTGCCACTGTGCAGCTAGGGCCGGAAGGTCCTGACCCTCCTCCCTGACCCCCACCCCGCCCCACCCACTGCCCACTCACCTGCGCGCGTGGCCAGGCCCACCAAGGTCAGGATGGCCCAGAAGGTGCCCCAGGGCCCACGCTTGGTGCGGCCCAACCTCAGCATCTTTGTGCCCCTCCCCCACATGCACTGAAGGGACAGCGAAGCCAGACCACTCCTCTCACACCCCTCCTCCTTATATAGGACTGAATACAAGGGGATGGCACCCCCTTCCGGACCAGCCTCCCTCCCCCACCCAGCCTCTGCCATGGATTGGTGGAGACTGGCCCCAGCTGTTGCCCAGGCAACCTCTTAAGCCAGAGAGTGGCAGCCCCAGGGGCTATTGTGCTGCCCTGGGCCCCTGAGCGGGGCAGATCCGGCGCCCTCCCCCCACATCTCCCACCCAGCAGAGCTAGTCCTTCCTCTCCCGGGAGGGTTGGGCTCTCCTAGAGCAGGCAAGGGGCTCCAGGCTTACCGACAGCGCTGGCCCAGAGGGTCCCCAGCCCCCTTCCCCGAGCCCCAGGCGCAGCCTCTGCTCTGGCACAGAACGCTTGGCAGCATCCTGGCCGGGGTACCATGGTGAGCAGGCTGCAGAGGAAGCGCCTGGGAGAGGGAGGGACTAGGCGGCTCAGGCTCCCGCCCTCGCCCTCACCCCTCTTCCATTCTGGGGTGGGTCAGCTCTCCAGCGAAGAGGGCAAGGGTGTCAAAGGTACCCTTCTAGAAGGAACCCGCTCATAGGTAACTGGTGTCACTTCTTGTTTTGTTTGTTTGTGGGAGAATGTCCCTGGCACAGTCTAGGGAGGGTGATGGGCTGTGACCATCATCCCCCCCAAAAAGTCAAGATGAGCCAAGATGGCAGGGCTGGGCATAGGCAGGTGTGCTCTATCCCATGTGCCCACCCCTGCCCACCAGCACAGCCTGGGCGTGGGGCCTGGAGATGCTGAGGTGCACTCCTGTCCCCCTGCCACCCTCCCTTCAGGTCACCTGCCTCGGTGGCCGCGGGTCTCTAGGTTCCCCTCCTCGTACGGCTTCTCTTCCGAGCTTCTGTCCAACTTCAGCTATAATGCTTCCCTTCCCAGAATTCCAAGGAGACACCCAGCAGACCTGGCACTCCACCCGCCCATAGGAGAAACCGAGGCAGAGAGCTAGGACCGATCTCCGTGAGTTTGTGAGTTTGTGAGTTCGTGCAGAGGAGTACACTTGTAAAAACACAGGAAAGGCGAGGGGAGGTGGGGTCAGGAGCCTGGGGGAGGGGAGGGAGGGGTCTGGGACTTGGGGGAATGGGTGGGAGGGGGTGTGGTTGAGACCTCACCTTTTTAGGGAGTGAGTGGAGCTTGGCTTAGTCTCAATGAGAAGGACTCCTTAGAGCAGCGGTTCTCAACCTGTGGGTCGTGATCCCTTTGGTGGACGAACGACCCTTTCACAGGGGTCGCCTAAGACCATCCTGCATATCAGATATTTACATGACGATTCATCACAGTAGCAACATGACAGTTATGAAGTAGCAACGAAAATAATTTTATGGTTGGGCCACACCATGAGGAACTGTATTTAAAGGGCCAGAAGGTTGAGAACCATTGCCTTAGAGGTTGATGAACAGAAGTGGGGGCGGGGGGGGGGAGGGCTCCCCAGAGATTGGGCTCTGAGTTTTTCCCGAGGCCAGATATTGTCTGGGCTGGGTGGGAGCCTGCCCTCCCTTGCTCTCTGGATCCCAGGGACCAGCTGGATGCATCGATGTCCGCCCCTGGCAGGCACAGAGACCCACAGCTCCACCCCCTCCCTGGTGCCTCAGACGGAGCAGGAATTCGGCCTGGCACCTGCCGCGTCCGGGTTGGCAGAGATGGGGCTGTCCAGCCGGTGGAAACCCCTTCCGGCTGCCCTGACCTTCACTCCTGGTTCCCCTGGTTGACCCCGCCATCCCTGTCCACTGGCTGCCCCCTGCCCCCCATGGGCTGCCCCACCGAGCCTCAGTGTGTGTGTGGGTGGGGGCGGGGTCCAGGCCGCGCTGGGCGTCCTAGTTCCATGAGAAATACTTTCAATGGGAAAGTTACTGACGAGAAAGAGACAGTGATAAAATAGCCCACTGCTCAGGAAACGGTGCTTTGGCCTGCATGCCAGCAGTCTTTCTGGAAGCCGGTTCTTTCTAGAAGGGCAGCCCGCCTGCACCGCTGCTTTCAAAGCCTCCTGGACGCTGTCAGGTGCACCCAGGTCCAGCTTGAGCTGGATGGTTGGCATTCAGGTGCGCAGTGATTGGAGAGGCCCCAGGATCCCAAGGAGACTGGGGGGTCCCCTCTCATTCCATCCCTGGAGGCCCCACTTCCTACTGTCTCTAACTCCCATCATCCATGGAGCTCCTCTGATGATTTAGAAACTGGCTTTCTAGGAATAGGCACTCTGTCTTGCAGTCTGAGGGTTGCTGGAGTGTGTGTGTGTGTGTGTGTGTGTGTGTGTGCACGTGTATGCGTGCATGTGTGCGTGTGTGTGCATGCATGCATGTGTGTACGTGTATGCGTGCATGTATGCGTGTGTGTGCGTGCATGCATGCATGTGTGTGTACGTGCGTGTGTGCAGGCATCTTGGAGCAGAGAGGAAGGAGGCCCAGGGAGAGGGGAAGGAGGGGTCCGGGAGATGGAGGATTGGAAATACTCTGTTTGTTTTGCTTGAGCACCTGGAAACTCCACGATTCCTTGAGAGCCGGTCTGAGGAGCTCTCAAGCGAGAACAATTCCTGCCCAGACGGCTCCTTCCTGCCCAGGACAGAGTGTTTATAACCTAAGCGACTTGGTCTCACGGCCAGGAACAGGCAGAGCCAGGACGCAAACGGGCCCGACCTTTCTGGGAAGCTGTCGCAGTTGCCGTAAACGGCCCCGCTGTGCAAGGGCTCCCTAGCGCTCCAAGAGCAACTGCACACTTTTGAGCTAGGGGCAGGGAGAGAGTTTCTGAACCTGCCGAGTGGGGGGATCGGACGCTGGGCAGTGACACCCCCCTCGGAGGGTGGGCTCCAGCCAGCCCTGCCCAGACCGCAGCCCCCCTTCCGCCTGTACCGTCTCCCTTCCTGAGCTGGGGTCTCCTCGGACACAGTTTGGGGAACGGAGTCACACGAATAACGCACACGGAGGAATCTTTCCCTGGAGTCACTCACATCATTGAACGCTTCCCCTGAAGCCGGGATGTCCCCTCAGGGGTGGCGCATCCGCTTTACTGCCTCTGCACCCCGTTGTGCTGTTTCCCCGACTTGAATGCCTTTCCCTATCTGAGTGCAGTGGCCTTAACGTAGTTCCTGAGCTTCTCTGAGCCTTGGTGCCCTCTTGTGTGAAATGAAGATACCAGAGTTGGTGGGGTGGGGGGTGGGGTGGGGGGCTGCCAGGGGCGGGGCAGGTGTGGGGATAGAGTGGGTGCTCAGGGAATGGCCGAGCCCCGCACACAGCTGGCCTCGCCGACTCCACTGTCTGTGGCTCCTGCTCACCCAGAGCCTCGGGGTGCGGCCTGGGGAATTCTCTGCTTCCTGAGAGTTCGCTGTACTCGGGCCGGGGCCCTGGGCGCTCTTCCTGGGGACCTGAGTGGGTAGTTTCTACTCCAGTCCCCCTACGCCTTCCACGGGACCTGGCCAAAGCCGGTGGCCTCTCGAAGGTCTGCAGTGTCGGGACATGGCCACCAGGGGGCAGTAAGACTTCTGTGATGGCTGCAGGGGTGGCCCCGGAGGTGGGAGTGGGGGGAAAGGGGGTGTCAAGGTAGTTCCAGCCCCAGAGGAAGGATCTCACTTAGGGAGCCTGGAAGCCGGGCTGCTATGTTCCGTGAGGGGAGTGGGAGGCGAGCGTGGGGAGGATGGCAGACTGAGCCTCGGCTCTCCTCCACGTCACCCCGTCACCCGTGAGGTCCTGGGTGCCCACTCGGGCCGCACTGGCCACTCTCCCCGGGGTGGGGGTGGGGCCTGGCCAGGCGCGGAGTCCGGCCGCTCTGAGCGCTCACACGCCGGCTGGTGTTTACTTGCCAGTGACTGATACTCCTTGAGGGATGGTCCATTTCACCAGCCAGGAAAACAGCAGCTTGCCGGGGCCACTGCGCCCCGGTTTCCCAGCGCCGCTGGCAGCCTGCTCACTGCTGAGTCCTCTCAGTGGTCACAGGGCCTCCGGACACCCCCGGCCTGCAGCCCCCGTGGCCGCCCCCTGGTCCCCACCGCCCACGGCAGCTGCCGGACCCACTCCTCCAAGCCCAAGGCTGGGCCGGCCCAGGGTGACCTTGCCTCTCCCTCCCCGCTCTGGCTCCCTCACCCCTCTCTGCAGACCTGCCCTCCACTCTGATGCTGGTAGAGTCCGTTCCCCAAGCCCTTCGGCCTTTCCCCAAAGTCGGCCCCGCAGGGTGTGCCAGCCCCCCCGCCCCCCAGCCAGGCGGGTTCCCTCAGTGTCGGGGAGCGCGCCCCTGCCCTCTCCCCGAGGTCTCCCTCCCAGCGGTGCACCCGGCCCTGCCTGTGGGCCCCCAGGGATTCGGTTTGCTCCAGGCCACACTTACTATACAGGCTTCTTCCCCGGAGACTCAGCCCCACCCTTTCCTTCCTCCTCCTCCCTCCTCCCCATCTCCTACCTCTCTGCCCCGCCAGACTCAGTGCGGCTGGAAAAGCCACAGGGCAAACAGCTGCTTGGAGAGCTGGCGATGCTGGGAGGGGCCTGCAGAGCCACTCTGGGGAAAGCCACAAGGCGACCTCAAATTCAGGATCCAGGAGCCTGAGGCTCGAGGGGCAGGAGACAGGTAAAGTGTCCAGCCCTGGGCGGGAGGGGAGAGGCGGGTGGAAGGACAGGTACCTCATCCAGAGGCCGGGGCGGCGGAGCTGGGAGGGAATAACGCAGGAAATCACAACTAGGAGGTGAAGCCTAAAGACCTAAAGTGGGGGCTGAGGGGCGCAGGGCGGCCATCTTACCTTCTGGACTCAGTTTCCCCATCGGAAAGCCAGGGCCACCCCCGCTCCCATGTGCTCACCCAGGAAGAGGGTTGTTGAGCGTAGAGAGGAGAACCTGGTACCGGCTCTCCTTGGAGAGGGGCGGCTGTTGAGTGGAGCCAGGCAGCTGCTGTGGGTCACCCTGGGTCACGGTCGCCAGGACACTTAGGAAAAATACAGCCGCTCCAGGCCCTCGACGGACCCTCCGCTCAGCCTGCCCGGAGCCAGGCTGGGGAGCCGGTATGTCCACGGCCGCCCCCTCCTGCTTTCCAGGCTGAGGACCCACCAGGAGCAGCATGGTGGGGAAACGGTCTCCATGGCAGCCAGACATGCCACCGAGGGCTTCCTCCCAGCAGCGGGGAGGCCGGGCCGCGGAGGGCGGGAGGGCGTGTGGGCTTGGCAAGGAAGACTGTGGTTTGGCTGGGCCTGATTTGAGGGTCTGCACAAAGCAGGGGCGAATAGAGACCTCAGGGTCAGGGTCAGGGAGGGGCTGCTACCAGGCCAGGCTGGAAAGAGACCAAGTGCTCTAACCCCACGCCCTTCCGCCCTTCCGCCCTTCCTAGCTGCCCAGCCACGAGTGGCCATGCTGCCCACACCCAATGGCAGTGGGCCGAGCCCGGAGTTTGAAGGCCATTGGCCAAAGACCTCGGAGAGGTCCCCGTGTGTGGCTGGTGTCATCCCTACCATCTACTACAGCATCCTCCTGAGCCTGGGGCTGCCTGGTGAGTGGGGAGCTAGGGTCTGGGGTCCTGGGGGTGCCCAGAAATTGGGGTGCTCCTTTGATGGAAGCCAACCCTCTATGCTGTCCCCTGAGGCTCCCTTTGTCTTTAGGGGGGTGATCTGGGTCCCTGGGAAGCAAAGCTTAGTGGGGAGTCAAAGTGAGGGGCCAGAAGTTGGGGTACTCAAGCTAAACCCCGGGATTCACCAGCACAGACAGCCCCCATCCACCCCAGCAGTGAGCACACTCCTAGGACAACTAAGTCCTTGCAGGATTCGGGCAAAAACTCCCAGTCCCGTCCAACGCCTGCAGAGAGCAGAGCCGGGGGGGGGGGGCGGCGGATTCAGGAAGGGACAGATGGTCCAGGCCTTGGGAACTACCCGTCCCTGCCTGCCCCAGGGTGAAGTCAGTGGCTGGGAGGGGGGCGGGGGGCGGGGGCAGAGTGTGGGTGAACAGGGCAGGGTTGACCTAGTCAGCCTCCTGACAAAATGAGTTTTCAGAAGAGTCTGGAAAGAGGAAAAGAAGCCAGAACAAGCGGGGGGGGGGGGGGGGGAGGCGCGGTGACAGCACCTTGGAAAGCGAGGTCCGCGGCCCCTCTAACGCCTCTGACCTCTCCCCTCTGTGCCCGCGGCTGCCACCAGTCAACCTCCTGACCACAGTGGCCCTGGCCCGCCTCGCCGCCAGGACCCGGAAGCCGGTGTACTACTACCTGCTGGCGCTCACGGCCTCGGACATCGTCACCCAGGTGGTCATCGTGTTCGTGGGCTTTCTCCTGCAGGGCGCCGTGCTGGCCCGGGATCTGCCCCGCTCGGTGGCGCACACCGTGAACATCCTCGAGTTTGCCGCCATCCACGCCTCGGTCTGGATCGCCGTGCTGCTCACGTTCGACCGGTACAGCGCCCTGTGCCACCCCCTGCACCACCGGGCGGCCTCCTCCCCGGGCCGGGCCCGCCGGGACATCTCCATCGTCCTGGGTGCCGCCCTGCTGACGGGCATCCCCTTCTACTGGTGGCTGGATGTGTGGAGGGACCCGGGCCCCCCCAGCACGCTGGACGAGGCCCTCAAGTGGGCCCACTGCCTCACCGTCTACTTCATCCCTGGCGGCATTTTCCTGGTCACCAACACGGCCCTCATCTGCCGGCTGCGGAGGCGGGGCGGGCGTGGGCCGCGGCCCCGGGTGGGCAAGAGCACCGCCATCCTGCTGGGCCTCACCACGCTCTTCACCTGCCTCTGGGCGCCCCGCATCTTCGTCATGCTCTACCACCTGTACGTGGCGCCGGTGCACCGGGACTGGCGGGTGCACCTGGCCTTGGACGTGGCCAACATGGTCGCCATGCTCCACACGGTGGTCAACTTTGGCCTCTACTGCTTTGTCAGTAAGACCTTCCGGGCCACCATCCGAGAGGTCGTCCACGATACCCACCTGCCCTGCATCCTGGGGCCACAGCCCGAGGGCACGGTGGCGGAGCCCGTGTTGAAGCCTCCGGGACTCCCTGAAGGGGCAGAATTGTAGAGGGGGGCCCAGCCGGCGAGCTTGGGCTGGGGCGGGGGGGCGAGCTCGGGGCCAGCGTACCGGGCCTTTGTGGTTGTGTCCACAAAACTTTACCAGCGCCCTACCTTGCAGTCTGGGGCAGCCCCCCAAGTAGAGGGGAGGACAGTTTACCCAACTCTGACATTGCTTTACCAGCAATTCCCATTTCCTGAAACAAGGAGGGGGCCCTGCCAGGCACAGGCTAACAGTGCCAGCTGCTGTGGGCATCCCATGATGAGGGACATTTCACCCGGCACATTAGGAAGGCAGAAGTCATGCTGGTTGAATGAGTGAATGAATGAATGAATGAATGAATGAATGGAATAATAGATGGATGGGTGATGGATGGGTGAATATGACCTGTTTCCATTTCCTTCTTTAAAAAAATAAATTTTTATTGATTTTAAAGAGGAAGTGGGGGGAGAGAGAAACATCAATGATGAAAGAGAATCATTGATCGGCTGCCTTCTCCCCGCCACACACTGGGGATCGAGCCCACAACCTGGACTTGTGCCCTGACCGGGAATTGAACCATGACCTCCTGGTTCATAGGTCGATGCTCAACCACTGAGCCACGCCGGCCGGGCTCCCACCTAATTTCCTGGGGCCCGTCTCTAATTCCCTAAATTGGTCACATCTCTGGCTTCAGTGAAAGGAAAGGTACCTCCAGGATTCCCGGGCTCGGGGAACCGAATGTGCAGGTGGAGCACCAGGAGGGGCGTGGGGAAAGGGGGTGCCTTAAAGCAGATGCCCCAGCTCTAAGGAGATGCGACCCCTTGGGCGCCAGGCATGCTGGTTTGGTTCCCCCTCACTCCCTCCCTGGAGCCGAGCAGGCTGCCTGGGGGGGTGGGGGGGGGCCAGTGTCATTGTTGCCATGACTATGGGAGAAGGAAATGCCCTCTCAGCCCAGGGCCCGGGAGGGACAGCAGGAAGGGAGGACGACCCCGCCCTCGCGCCCACTCCACTTGGAGAAAAGGCCTTTCTCCATCGGAGGGAGGAAGGAGGGGGCTCCTCCGACCTGAGACTGACCCTGAGGGGCTCTGGGGGCCCTGCCTGCGTCTCCAGGGCCCCCTCTCCTGGGGCGGCAGCTGGGAGAGCCTGGCAGATGGACCTCCCACCTGCTCCCGCGCTGGGTAAACACATTAGGCGCCGCTTTCTGCTTCCCGGTCAGGCCGAGCTGACCTTCCCCGGCACGGGAGGTGCAGGCCGCCCCCCCACCAGCACCCACCCCCTTAATGGGGTCACAGAGGCGAGAGAGCCAGATGGATGCGGGGCCTGCAGTCAGTGCACGATCGATGCTTGGCTTTCCCCCTTTTCCTCTCTCCTTCTACCCGGAGCAGGACCGACCAGGAAAGGACGTGCAGCCACTCCCAGAGGGAGGAAAAGGCAGGTCCCAGTCCTTCAGCCACAATTCTAAAACCAGGCACGCTCTGAAGACCAGAACGTCTTTCCCGAGTTTGCCACTGACACATCTAGTGGCAAAACCCGACCTGACCCAACAGGAGACGGTGAACGGCCGCTGGGATCCAGCCCTAACACCTGGAGTAGCCATACTGGACCTTTCTCTCTACCCTGAAAAATTCCCAGTCCTGAGACACCGCTGGTCCCAGGAGTTCAGAGGAGCCTTGAGGACCTGTAAGCCCCCCATTTCCGCCACCGCATGGTCTCGGCTGATCCGGAGTAGATTGAGGGCAAGAGGGCCCCCGGGGCACACAGATGTGCAGTGGACAGAGTTGATGCACCAGGGCTTCATTCTTGCTTAAGGAGGAAGAGGTGCACCCCTGAGGGAGAAGGGGATGTCCACCCCGCAGCCCCGGCCCAGGGTCCAGACCTACGGAAGGAGGCTCTGGGAAGGAAGGTGCCTTTTGGTGCAGAACCTAATGGAACACAGCTGCGGAGGGACCTTCTTCCCTCCCTGTATAAAATCCGCAGGACCCTGAAGGAGAGGCGCCCCAACCAGGGAAGACCCTTGTCATGGGAGGCAGCTACGGAGGGGCAATGACGGGGCGCCTCTCTCAACGGGCAGGTGAGCTGTCCTCAGGGAGACGGAGAGGTTCACACGCTGGTTCCTGGTGAAACCAGGGCCTTCCCAAGACAGGTGGGGAGGCTCCGTGGAGGCAGGTGGCGCTCTGCATCGGTGGGGCTCTGAGCCAGGAGAACCCGGGTGTTAATATTAAAGTGACCTCGCCTGTGACCTGAGTGTTGTTACCATTTTATGGACACTAGTCTTGGGCCTGTCAGGTTTGGAAACCGATGACCTACTTTCCTAATAAGTTGCATCGGGTAACAGTTCCTCTGTAACATTTTGGAGCCCCTTCAGTGAGATGAAGCGATCGTCGCTGTGATAAGTATGTCCCCAGCATGTAAATGAAAAGTGTGATGAAAACTGCTCTTGTTTCTCTGTGCATTTTTATCATAAGCTTTAGCAAAGGGAGGCTGTGGTGGTCCGGGTCCCCCTCCGCTCCTCCAACCCATCTGCTGAAATACGTGGCTAACAGACTCCTTCCCGAAGCTCTTCTTCCGCACAGACCCCACCCACAGCCCAGTCCAGTCCGTCAGACGCTGTCCGGTCTGTCAGTGGACAGACTGTCCCATCACTAAGTCTTTGTAAACATTGGAGGGCAGTTGTTTCTCAAGCACCTTTCGTGGCTTCCCAAGTGTAGATCCGGTCTTTGCTGGTGTGGAAGTTGGTTGGCAAGTTCTTTTCTGTCTCTGTATCTGTGTGTGTGTTTTTAAAAATGTGTTTTTATTTATTTTTTATTTAAAAAAATATGTTGTTGTTTAAGAGAGAGGAGGGGAGAGGGAGAGAGAGAAACATCAATTGGCTGCTTCCTGTATGCCTCCCACCTGGGATCAAGACCAACCCTGGTACATGCCGACTGGGAATCAAACCAGCGAACTTTCAGCGCACAGGACGATGCTCGACCACCTGAGCTGCACGGACCAGGGCTCACCTTTCTCTTCTTTGTAGTGAGTGTAGCGAGATTTAGAGTCAGTCCTGTGTCTTTCATTTTGTGTGTGTATTTTTTAGTTTACACACACACACACACACATATATGTATGTATATATATATATATTAGAAACCCAGTGCATGGATTCGTGCACCAGTGGGGTCCCTCGTCCTGGCCTGTGCTCTCTCACAATCCGGGACCCCTCAGGGGATGTCGGAAGCCCGGTGAACAGATTCGGCTTGAGTCCTGCAGGCCAGGCGGAGGGACCCCACTGGTGCACGAATCTGTGCACCGGGCCTCTAGTGTGCATATAAGATCTTTGGTTAATCTCTTCCTGCCCTCTCCCCTCCTCCCTTCCCTCTGAGATTCATCAGTCTGTTCCATGTTTCCATGCCTGTGCATTGAGTGTCTGCCCCCTGGTGGTCAGTGCATGTCATAGCTACCAGTCAAATGGTGGAATAGTCGCTTAGGCATAGATAGATGATAGATGATATAGATGATATAGATGATATAGATATAGATATAGATATAGATATAGATATAGATATAGATATAGATATAGATATAGATATAGATATAGATATATAGATATAGATAGATATACACACACATTTTTAAAAATTGATTTTAGGAAGAGAGAAGGAGCATCAATGATGAGAGAGAATCATTGATCGGCTGCTTCCTGCATGCCCCACACTAGGGATCAAGCCCACAACCCGGGCATGTGCCCTGATGGGGAATCGAACCGGGACCTCCTGGTTCATAGGTGGACACTCAGCCACTGAGCCACCGGCAGCTGGGCAGTTTTAAATGTGGTCTCCTTTCTTCTCGTCCTCACTCCCCCGCCAGTGTTTTTCCCTTGAGGGGCTTCACTGGATTTTCCCTTTTTCTTTTTGTCCAAAAGAAGAGGCAGGCGGGTTGGGTAAAAGGGTCCACAGCTGTTCACCTCTTCCCGGGCGCCAGGGGACGGCGGGGAGCGGGGCGGGGAAGACGCGATAGACAGGCCTTTTGGGGGGGCGGGGGGCGGGGAGATGCGATAAGCCTCTTGGGGCGGGGTGGGGGTGGGGGGGGGGAGACTTGATAGGCCTCTAGCGAATCTGCTGGGGTCACCCAGAGGGCGGGACCACACTTTCTGAATTGAACATCAAGCCTGTTGGTGGGCCAGGTTATAGATGTGCTGGAAGCGATGACGGGTCAGCCTCTGACATGGGGGTGTCTAGGGAAACTTGGCTGCCCCTCCGCCCCACCCCGCCGCCCTCCCAGCCGTCCCTCCCTTGTAGCGGGGCCGCTTGAGCAGCTCGGTGAGGCGGACTCCGCCTTCTGCCTGTTCTACCGGCTCAGACAGCAGGGGGCGCTGCAGGATGGGCAGATGGACCGGGAGCCGGCTTTGTGGGAAGATCCAAGTTACTGCAAAGAAACTCTGCCCTGGGGCCCGCGGCCAGCGGCCAGCGAGGAGCAGCCGGGTGGGAGGGCTCAGCTGTCCCCCTGTCACCCTCCTCCACCCGAAGCCACGAAGCCGCGTCCATCTGCCCGGCTGCAGCTGCAGTTTGCGGATCATGCTGGCGGTTGGGAAGGTTTCCCAGCGAGCGTGGCAGTGTGAAGGGCCCTTTCATGGCCCTCCTGCCCCCTCCCTCCTCCCTCCTGCCCCCTCCCTCCTCCCGCTTCCCTCCTCCCTCCTCCCTCTTGCCCCCTCCCTCCTCCCTCCTCCCTCCTCCCTCTTGCCCCCTCCCTCCTCCCTCCTCCCTTTTGCCTCCTCCCTCCTCCCTCCTCCCTCCTCCCTCCTCCCTCCTCCCTCCTCCCTCTGCAGGCAGGTCCGGCCGCCCCTCCCCTGGCCTCGGGCTCTGCTGCCTGCCTTCCCCACTAAGGGAGCTTGGCCCGTCAGGGCTCAGAGCCCCGGGAGCCTGGGTCAGTGCCTTGGGCCCCACTCACCCCACTCCAGCCCCGTTCCACCTGACCCAGCTCCTGGCCAGCGGGTCCTGGTCATGGCAGCCACCTGGGCATCCTGCCCCCGGAGGGAGCTAGAGCCTTGGCAGCCCCCCATGCAACAGGGATGGAGGGAAAGGGGCCAGGAAGGTGAGGGAGGGAGACTGCAACCCCCAGTGAGTCACCCACGGACAGAGCAGGGACCCAGGGCCAGGGTCATCCACGCCTGCCACTGCCCCAGAGCGCCTCCCTCTGGTCACAAGAGGGACGGCCTTTTGCCTGCCCCTCCTTGTCTTCCCTGCCCCTCATCCCCGATGGCTCCCCTGACCTTGCCAACCTGCAACCTAGAGCCTGGGGAAGGGATGGCGGGCCTAGTCCTGGCCATTTCGGGGGAGAAGAAGGGGAGGTGGAGTGCTATTCGCGGAGACTCCCACCTCCTCCAGTCTCAGTCCCGCTCCACTCCAGCCTTCACGCCTCTATTTACTAGGAAGAGAGCTGGAAACAGGGCCCCTGGGGGGAGGGGGGTCCCCTGCTGGCCCTCCCTCACTCCCTCACTCCCTGTGAACAGAGAGCCGGGCTCCCCTCAGTTCCTTCTGGAGAAATGGGTTAGGGCCTCACTTAGCCTATCACTGCTGGGAGATTGGAACAACAGAGCCCAACCTGTCCGCCTTTACCTGCGCTGCCTCCTCCTGGGCAGGAGCGGGGGGGGGGGGGGGAGGAGGAGTGGGAGGGGACAGCTGGTCTCCCCACTGACCCTCTGCCCCAGGGGCACCCCGGAACCCCATCCTCCTGGCCGGGCAGGCGGAGCTGGGCTGGCAGGGGCGTGATGCCAGCCTCCTCCCTGCAGCCTGCCCTCTCGCTGCTGGAGGGGAGAGAGTTAAGGCGGCCTGCGGTGTTTGTGCCCGGACTCCTCCTAGATGTATATTTAGCCGGCAGGGCAAGGCCAGGAGAGCAATGCCAAGATGCCCTGGACCAGAACCTCTGATTGGCCACGCCTCTCAAAGGAGGGTGGGGTGAACGGGGTGGGGATGGGAGGCAGGGGCGGGGGCCACCAGGGGCCACGAAGGGGTGGGATGCTGGGGAGGATCTCGGGGAGGGAATCGTCAGGACATGTGTGAGTTGCGCTAAGGAAGGCTGGGGTTCCAGAGAGGACTGGGAGGCCCGGAGCAGGAGCAGGACCGAGTGCCCCAGTCTTGCAGGGATGTGGGTGGGTTGTGGAGAGCAGAACTGGGAAGGTGTGGGGGGCAGCCTGCCACCACCTGGGGGTATGGCTCCACCTTCCACCCCGAATCTCCCTCCCTCACTCTGCTGCTGGCGCTGGGCTCTCCTCTTAGCCACCTCCTCCACTCCCTGGCCCCGGGACCCCAGTGTGGGGATAAGCGAAGGCCACCCAAGTGAGGATAAGCCACCACTCTTGGCACTGGGCTTGCTGGGAAAGGGGTCAGCCACCATCACCGGCACTGGCGGGAGCCGGAGCTTTCTAGAAGAGCACAGGGAAGGCCTCAGGGGGGCCAATGTGAGGCCGTCCGCCCAGGGAGTCTGTGGGGGGGCAACCAGATTTGGGGCGTCCTGTGCGATTGGTGAGGGTGGTTAGGGGTGCATACTGGGCCTTCCCTGCTTGGCCCCAGGCGGACGCCATGGGAAGGATTAGGGCAGCTGTCAGGAATCAAGCCTGGCCGCCTGGGGTCAATCGCTTCAGGGTTATCTGGACCTCCTGGACCAGGTGTTCGAGATAGAGGTCTGACCTCCGACCTGTCTGAGTCACAGATAACAGGCAGCTTCCTGGGCCGGTTTCTGCAGGAGACGCGTCTGAGTTCGGCCGTCATCCCCCTGGACATGCAGCCTCTCCCCAGCGACCTGTGCGTCATCCCAGCGATCAGGCAAGCAGGCCAGGAATCCGAGAGGTTGCCACTGAGCTAAGTCACAGAGCGGGCCGCTGGGCTTTCGCACAACACCCCCCCCCCCGCCCTCTCCCCCCTTCTGAAGGCGAGGCTCCCGCCCCTGTGCCTCCAGCTCCTGTTGTCAAGAAATCTTTATTAAATGAATGAAATGTTAGTGTTTATGATCACCGTGTGAGGAACCAGGTGGAAATGCAAAAAGCGAGTGAGTGCAGGATCCTGGCTGACGGGGCAGCTGTAACCAGGGCGGCAAACTCTGCTCCCTCTTCCCTCCCACCACCTCTGTGCTCCCTGTTGGAAGCTGAGACCATGGGCTGAGACCGTCTGGGCCAGTGGGGCCTGGAGGGAACTGACCCCAGCCCCCGGAGGGCAGAGCAGTCCACCCGAGGGCCTGTCTACCCCACTGTTCACTCCTGGGATAATTGCCGGGTTGGGGATTCTGGTCCAGCCTGGCTGAGTTGGAGGGCAGCCAAGGGCAGAGGACGCTTCCGCCCAGGAGCTGGCCTGGGGTACAGCTGAGGGGGAGGAAGGTGGAATCCTAAGGTGGCCCCGTGACCCCCATCCCCGTCCTCATGAGTCACTCCGAGCTTAGGTTCCATTACACAGTAAGAGGGAGAACCGCCCGCAGGGAGGGGGGGGCAGGTGAGCCGCCACAGGTGTGTCCTGTGCTGGCCCCAGGGCCTGCGCTGCACAGCGGTGATGGTGATGGTGACGTGAGGCCCTGGCCCGTAACCCAACACCCTATTGTGTCCGCATTCCTGCGCCCAAGAGAGGCCAGGAGTAAGACCGGGCCCCTGGGTTACCCGCTCGGGTGGGTGTGGGTGCTCCTGCTCCGGGAAAGAAACAGGAGAAATCATTTCAGAAAGCAGGTGCTGAGTCAGTGCCCTCTGACCTCAGGGTCACCCCGCGAAGGAAACTGATTCGGGCGAGCCACCGCCACCGCCTCTGTGTCATTGTTGATTTTTCCAAGGGCTTGTCCTGCTTCCTGCCGAGTAAACACCTCGGGAGCAGGAAGGAGAGGAGTGTTCACAACCTGGTGGGGACCTCTCGCACCCAGAGCCCGGGACCCTGCGTCCACCTGCTCAGGTTACACCAGGCTGGGCCTGGGGCGTCTGAGCCCCCAGGGAGGTGGTGGCCCAGGTCTGCCCCCAGTCACAGGCCTGGCCGAGGCCTGCTGCAGGGAGGGGGGTTTGGGGCGGGGGTGGGGGTGGGGTGGGCAGGGCCTCCCAGTGGCTTCAGACATTTGGAGTCTCCATCCCTCGCCTCTTCCTTCTTTTCTTCCAAAGGTGTCCAGCGGAGGGCTTGGTCCTGGGAAAAACTCGGGGAACAAGAAGCACAGTGTGGCCGGGCGGACAGAGGAGCGGGAGAGAGACAGCAGGGGCTGGAGGGCGCTAGGAGGAAGGAGCCCGGAGAAAAGGGGCAGCGACCTGTTCAGAAGCCGGAGGGTGAAGAGGAGTCAGGGTGACTTAAGGCAGCCTGTCCTTCGGCAGAGCCGCGGGCGCCAGATCAGATAGGCAGAGGGCACACTCAGTTCTCCTTATGGACTCGGTTGTGGTTGACGGGGAGGAGGGAGCCCCGGTCCAGGGGCCTCGGTCACTTCCAGGATTCCAGCAGCAGGTCCCGCCCTCACCCCACCCCACCCCACCACCTCTCTCCTCCAGGCTGGTCCCCTCCTCGCTGACACAGCCCTGACCCTGTCCCTGCATGAAGCCACCCAGGGGTGGCCCCCTGCCCCAGGATGAAGTCCTAGCTCCTCCACATGGCAGCCCTCATGGCGTGGCTCCCGTCCCCCCAGCCCTGGCTTTCCCCATGTCACCCCGACCCTGCTCCGGCCAAGCTGTCGGTGGACCACCGGATCCCCAGCACCTGCTCAGTGCCTGACAAATGGCCACTTCTTCCAGGCCCCGGGAAGTGTGTTCTGGGTGCACATATGGACGAGCCGTCTGGCCCATGGGAGACTTCCCTCTCGGCTCTGGAGCTCAGAGCAGGGCCGACATCCCGTCCGTGCACACCGACCGGGCCCTTGCATGGCCTGTGCTGTGCTGGTCCCAGGCAGCGGCTCTGCAGGCTCCTCTGGGCCCCAGGAATGGAGGGCTGCCTGGCCCTTCCCACCCGCACCCCTGTTCCTGCAGAGGACCCCATGTGTAGCCTTCCGGGGGGGTCCTGGAGAAAAGGAAAAGCCACAGATGGCTTCACAAAGGAGCTTTGGATTGAGCTGCTCGACTGCCCAGGCAGGCGGGAGAGCAGAGGCCGAGGGGGAGCCAGCCCGGGGGTGGGGGTGGGGTGTGCACAAAGGTAGATCTGCTCCGAGGAGCCCAGGGCAGAGGCTTGCAGCTAAGAAAACATGTTTAGTGGTTTCTGCTGTGGGCACCTGCATTCCTGAGTCACTGAAGGGGAGATGGCCCAGGTGCGGGGGGGTAGGGGGGGGTGGCCCCACCTGGTCTTGCCACAAGGAACAGGCTTTGAAAGGAGTTAGACACATTAGAGAAAGTGCTGGGAGCATGTTAAGGGCAGATACTTATAGAAGCCGGGAGCCAACAGGCCGAGGCTGCGGTGAGGAGGTGCCGTGGCGAGGCCAGGCCAGAGGCGATTGCGGGAGGCACAGTGGGCAGGGCCTCCACTCCTCTCCCCGCCCCCCCCCACCCCCGTCCCTCCCCTCCCCCGTGGTGGGCCATCTGTGGGGGACGAACCCAGGGCCACCTCTCTGGGCTGGCACCATCTGGGTGGCCAGGAGGTGAGCCAGGGAATGCCCGGGGAGCAGCCAAGTGCAGGAATCACTGTGCCCAGGCCTGCCCTTCCCTACAGTGGGGTGTGAAGGGGGGAGAGGCAAGAAGCTAGGAGGCTGGGGAGCTCTGGAGCTCCCTCCAGGGCGTGAGGCCTGAGAACAAGGGTGGGGGTGTTGGGGAGCGAGAGCAGCCAGGGCCTGTGCCTCCCCCACAGTCCTCTTCCTCTTCTGCCCCCTGGGTTTAGGTGACCAGGAGACCCTGGGAATGGCAGAGTCGCAAGATAAAAGGAGCCCGAGTCCCTGAGTCACAAAGCCCCGGACCCATCAGGAACGCCACGCTGGAGTGTTAACTCAGTAAGAAATCCGTTTCTAAGGTGTCGGGACCATTCTACACTTGGGGGTCTGCGTGTTACTGCTTCTCAGCCTCCCCTTTGTAACCGCCCCCCCCCGCCCCCCCACTTGGCCGTCAACTCCAACCGAGTTGCACAAGGTGCTGACTGGTCCGGGCCGAGGCCTGTATTGCACTCCCTGCCGGCTCCCGCCCTGCCTGGTTCACACAGCCCGCTGGCTCCGTTGGCTGACTCCGCGGGCCCGGGCCCCCATCCATCTGCTGTCAGTGAGCACCTGGAGCCCAGAAAGACGCACATTTGTTCCCCCCGAACATAGGGCTCTTTTCTTCAGCGAAGGCGGTGCAGCGATGTGTTTGGAGAAGTGAGTGCTATTCAGCACGCGGCTCCTGCTTACTTTGGGGCGCAGCCAGGGAACACAGGTCTTTAGCCCCAACTCTCTAAGCAAGAGCCTCCAGGGGCTGGGGAAGAGGTGTGTGGGGGTGGGGGGAGAGGGGGTAATGGAGAGGGTATGGAGACCAGAAGGAGAGACAAGTCTCTCAGAAAGCAATTAAGCATCTCTTGGTGGCCTCAGGGACAACCTCAACGTTTTGTCCTTCTGCCCAGGGAGGCTGAGGTGGGGGAGGAGGATGGGGGAGGAGGGAACTGTGGGGGAGGAGCGCATCCGTAGCTGCGTTGAGGCGCTCACAGAAGAAAGGCAGCTCCTTCCGACACTAGCAGCAGCAAGGGGGGCCCCCGGGAGCGGACATAGTGGGGCCCAAGATACAAGGAAGCCCCTCCCCACTGGCCACTGCTGAGGGCAGCTCCGGGCCCCAGCCCAGCAGAGCGGAGAGGCCGGAGTGGATGACCGTACAGCCTAGGACACGTCCAGCCTAGGCCAGGCCAGGCTCTGCCGTAGCTCACAGAAGCCGCAGCCCGGCTGCCCCTGGGTCAGGTGCCCAGAGGTCATAAAATGACATGGCATCCGAGCCGCTAAGGGCTCCAGGATGACTCTGCCTCAGCAATTTCCAGGGCAAATTTGCTTTTTTGTTCGAGTCTGGAAATAACAGCGCAGACTCCCCAGGGCCCAGAAATCCAGCCACTGGCTCCTGACTTCTCTCCCGGAGCAAGACGCAGCCAGATGCACAGGGCAGCACTGAGGTCAAATGACAACGGCCTGACCGGCTGCCCCCTCAGCAGTCGCCAACCTTTTGGACCTCATGGACCACCAGGGGTCCAGAAGCCGCGACCCCACTCACAGAGGTCAGCAAGGGTCACTGGGCCTCTCCATACCTCTCGCTGGTTATGCGAGTAGCCTGAATCCTCCCTGGGCAGCTAAGGGGCGTCTCTATTGCTATGGAGGCTGCTCTCAGCACTAACCAGATGAGTGAGGAGCCAGGAGGGGTGCAGCTCGTGCAAGATGCATTTAGGTATTTCCGCTGCGAATCCTTGCCCAACTGCCCCAGGCCCTTCACGGTGGCTCACTCCCCTCCCAGACCAAGTGTCTTCCAGCAGCTTAAACCCTCCCTCCTCTGAGTATGGCCTGCTTCCTCTTGTTGTCACTTATCAATGACTTTGCTCATTAGTTCCTTGCAAGTGTTCGCTCTCCACACGCAGCTCAGTCCTTTCCACGCCTCCTTTGCAAACTGGTCTGGCCCGATCCTTTCTTGCGAGCCCCCATTTCTCCTGGGTCTGACAGGTGGGGTGACCCAGTGCCCGTGGTGCTGGGCGCCCACAGGAAATGCCAGAGACCAAGGTCTCCCCAGGACTGGCAGCTCGGATGGCCCCCGGGCAGAGCTAACCCGAGCCTGCTGCCCTTTCCTTCCTGCGTGTGACTCAGCAAGAAGCTGGCGGAGAGAGGCACAGATCTAGACCTGGATCTCGCAGAGGGGGTAGCGGGCAAGGTCACGGCTCTCGTCTGTGTACAGACAGAAACAGGTTAGTCATGGGGCTGGGCACAAATGCTCAGCCTCACCCAGAATAAGAGAAGTCAGATGAAAAGTATACCCAGCCCTAGCTGGTTTGGCTCAGTGGATAGGGCATCGGCCTGCCTGGACTGAAGGGTTCCGGATTCGATTCTGGTCAAGGGCACATGCCCGGGTTGTGGGCTTGATCCCCAGTAGGGGCATGCAGGAGGCAGCCGATCAATGATTCTCTCTCATCATTGATGTTTCTATCTCTCCCTCTCCCTTCCTCTCTGAAATCAATAAAAATATTTTTTAAAAGAAAAAAAAGAAAAGCCCACTCAGATGCATTTTCCACCGAGCTGATTGGCAAGAATCGAAGGTTTGACAACTGCTTACGCTGGCAAGGGTGGGGCAGGGAAGGCCCTGTCGTGCTTTGCAAGCAAGATCGCCAACCCGCACGGCCTCCGCGAGGGTCATTTGGCAATATCTGCTAAATGCACAAATTCTTCGGCCCAGCAGCTCCACTTCTAGGAAGTCCCGGCCAGCTGTGCGGGCACATTTGTGAAATGACCTGGGTGGCCTGGCTTCTGAGATTGGCGAGGCCGTGCGGGCGCCCGCCATCGGGGACAGCCAGTGGCAGGAACAGGGAATCAGGACCAGAGAGGGATGGCCGTGGAAACAGCCCCGAGACACGCTGCGAAGTGGAAAAACAAAAGAACATGCAAAGCAGGAGCGGAGCAGCTGTGCGGCCGGCTGGTTTCAGTTCTCCCCGAATGAATGGGCCAGCACGCTCCCCTCTGGGGGAGGGGAAAAGGAAAACAGCCCGTGTGCTCGCCTGGTGGTGGGGGCTGAAGGTGCTCCCTGGAGACCCGAGCGCTGGTCTCATCGGTCACCCAGGAGCAAGCCTTCCCATTAGGCACCTTTTTGCCTTGTCACCTTCTGCAAAGCGCTTCGTTTGTGTTGCCGCATCCAATCCTCAGGGCAGACCCCCTTCATCAGATAAGGAAATGGAGGCCCAGAAGGTGGGGTATTGCTCAGAGGTCACACAGCTGAGCCAGGATTTTCTGGCTCCTCCTCACATCCCTTTGCTGCCTCACCCTGTGGCTGGAGAGTCCTGGGGGCCGGGGTCACGGAGGTCCTCATTTCCACCAACAGCACGATCTAGGCCACAGGGCACATGGGTTCAGGCACCAGCTGGGGTGTCGGAGAACGGCATCAAGTTCTGGGTCAGCTACATCCTACCTGGGTGACTTTGGGGAAGTTGCTTATTGGGCCGACTCAGTCACTTTGCCTGTAAAGCAAGAGTAATAATAGCCCAGCCGGCGTGGCTCAGTGGTTGAGTGTCGACCTATAAACCAGGAGGTCATGGCTCCATTCCTGGTCAGGGCACATGCCTGGGTTGCAGGCTTGATCCCCAGTTGGGGGCTGGAGGGTGAGGCGTGTAAGAGGCAGCCAGCCATCAATGATTCTCTCCCATTGTTGCTGTTTCTATCTCTCTCCCTCTTCCTTCCTCTCTGAAATCAATAAAAATATATTTATCTCATGTCCCAACCCTTTTTTTTAAAAAAGTAATAATTCTACCCACAGCAGAGGGCTGTTGTGGGGCTTCAGGGAGCTGAGCAGCAAGGATGGGTGGCCTAGAAGAGCAGCCAGGCCCGGCTTCCTCAGTCCCACTTGCCCCCCGCACCCACCCCCCCCCCAAGGCGGCCCGCGTCTCAGGGGTCGTGCTCAGATCCCAAAGAAGAGTGGTTGGCGTTCATTCTGACATTCCTTTCTCCTTCCCTCTCAGTCCTGCGGCTTCTCCTTCCCGCTCTGCACTGACTTTCAGCAGCCGGCAGCGAGGAGAAGGAGGCCCTGCAGTGAGATGCAGGCCAGCCCGGAGGCAGAGGAAGGAGACATACGGTGTGTGCCTCTCCCAGCAGGAGCCCGCTCGGCCCCTCCCCGCCCTCCCCGCTACTCCTACTCTGCTAAAAGCCCCAGACTGGTTTTCCTTGGAAATGACAACCAACCAGACACAGACAACAGAGGGGAAAGGTAAATAATGGACCGTTTTTCCTCTTTCCTATTAAATAGGTTTGAATACTAAGCCTTCCCCTACATAGCATTCTTTTTTTTTATAAGATAAAAGTTTCTCTCTCAGACTGTGGTCTGGAGGCAGGAGGTCGTGTTGTCAGGGTTTTGGGGCGCCACAGTCGTTAGAGAGCCAGCTGTGGTCCTGTCCCGCGTTCTCCCGGGATCCTCAGCTGACTCCTGGCCAGCCTGTCTCAGTGCCTTTACAGTTTTACAGTCCAGAGCGCCTTTACAAAATAATTACATATACATTTATATTTTATTGATTTCAGAGAGGGAGCGAGAGAGAAACATCAATGAGGAGAGAGAATCATGGATCAGCTGCCTCCCACATGCCCCCTACTAGGGCTCCAGCCCACAAGCCCTGACCGGGGATCAAACCGTGACCTCCTGGTTCTTAGGTGGATGCTCAACCACTGAGCCACACCGGCCCCGCTGTTTCAAAATTTTTAATAAGAATGAATTCCTTTTGTGATTTTTAAAAAAACTGTGACTGTTTCCCGTGACCGCACATGTTAATGCAATAGTGTCTTTTGTGGCCTTTAAGAAGGCTCCAGCCCTGCTAAGCTGCAGGCCCCTCTCCCACGCCCGCGTGCAGGCCATTTGGCCCAGTGAGGACACCCTTAGTCTGCGTGTGGCCATGAGATCAGCACGCATGGGGACCTGGGTTCCGGGAGAGGCGAGGGAAGAGAAGGCAGACTCCACATTGGCTGTGACCATGGCTCCTCCCTCCTTCCTCCAAGCCCCCAGGCCTGCGACATATGTGTCTCCCTGGCTACCTGGCAGACCAGGCCGCAGGCCGGAGACACGGTGCTGGAGGCAGGGACTCTGCAGAACAGAATGGAATCAGCACAGAGCACATTTTAAAAAATCAATCATTGGGAAAAAATAAAAATAAAATAAAATGAAAAATCAATCTTCGGGAGGACAATCCATCACCAGGGCAGCTGCCCAACAGAGCGAGGGGGTGGGCGCCAAGGCCACCCTGGGCCAACTGTATCCAGTGCCCAAGGGCACAGCGGGGCTGGCACACCCTCGCCACCGCGAGGAGGAAGGGGGCCGTGTGCTTGGTGCTTGTCTGTTTGCTGTTGGAGCTCCTCGCATGTGGGTGTGGAGCGCATCTCCCCAGTGCGGCTGGAGTCTGCCCAGGACCAGCCCTCCCAGCCCCTCCCAGGTCAGGGAATGAGGCTGGGGGTGCCGTCCATGGAGAACCCAGGAGACCCAGGAGCAAAGAAAGGGACCACATAGGAGACCCCTTTGCTCCCAATAGGGGATGTCCCACTGATGGGCAGAGACAGAGGCAGGTCCCCAGGACGTGTCCCTGGGGGGAGAGAGGCAGGGGCAGCAGGGCCCCCAGCCCCAGCTAACCATAGACACCAGTCACTGAGGCAGCTGAGCTCGCGGCACCGCGGCTCTCCGGGATCCCCCTCCTGCCGGCTCCGCAGGCACCGTTGGGTGTGTGCAGGGATTCCTCAAGTACCGGGAACAGGTTCCATCCTGTCCTCTGAGCCGCCAGGGACCTGGGCACCTGGGGGGCAGAGGGAAGCAGTGTTCCCTGCTGGGGCTGCAGGTGCTTGCGGCCGGTGACTCAGGGCGGCCGTGACGAACCCCAGGCCCTGAGCCAGCACCACTTCCGACCCCAACCCGGCCTCATCGTGAACAAGTCCGGCTGCCTGGTTGGGAGAGACACCAGCACAGCCCCTCCCACAGACTGTCTCTTCCCTCCTGTGTCAGCCCGGGCGGAATCAGCTGGCAGAGACCAGCCTGAGCGAGGCCCCTCATTCAGGGCCAGCAGTTTCTGCGAAGGGCCAGACAGAAAAGCTATTCAACCTCCTGCCTGTGGGCTCCATCACAGCTACTGCACTCTGCCCTTGTAGCATGAAAGCAGACAGGCAATAGTCAACAAGTGGACGTGGCTGGGTTCTAATAAAACTTTATTTATAAAATAATCGGTGGGCCAGGTTTGGCTCATGGAGTGTAGTTTGCTGGCCCTGCCAGGGCAGGTCTGAGCATCCCTGAGAATTGGCCATCCTCGCTAAACTCCCACGGACCTGCTGTAGCTATCCAGGTTCCTGGCTGTCCACCACCGCAGAGAGGAGGAGAGTTCCTGTGGGGGAAGAAGCAGATATTTGCTTGAACGGAGCACCCGAGCCCCACCCGGCAAGTCACTCCACCTCTGGCCAGTGTATTTAAACCGGAACAGATACCTCCCCAGTGAGCACATGTTTGCAGCCAGCGGGTATGTGAGTCTAGAGAACAGTCTGGAAGCCTGGGGAGGGGCCAAGAGCAGAGGTGTTTTTATTCTTACATCACCTGGGGCTAAAGAAGGGGCGACAGTGGGAAACACCTCAAGGTTCAAGTCTCAGAGCTGCTGCCACTTACTAACCGAAGAACCTTGAGCAAGTTCCATAACCTCTCGAGCTTCAGTTTCCTTGTTTTACGAAATGGAGATAAAAATAGTACTTAGTTCCTGGAGCCCGAAGGTTTCGACCAGATAACCTATGGAAAGCATTTAACACAAGACCTGATAGACGTGGGCAAGACCAGACCTGTGACGGGGCTGTTGGCTTACTCACCCGGCACCTTCCCTGTGTCAGACCCGTGCTAGGAACTGCTGAGTTAAACCGTAGGATACTCATAGGAACCCTAGGAGGTGCCCCATGTTACAGGGGGGGAAACCGAGGCTCAGAGAAGCCATCACGTGCCCCAGGGCACACAGATTTGCTTTTGTCAAAAGGGGGCGAGAAGAGTAAATTGACAAGAGGCACAAGAAGGGCAGAATGGGAGTGGGCGAGGAGGCTTGGGAAACTCCACAGAGGACAGGGCAGGGAGGCAGCCCGTTGGAATGACTGTTTCCCTTTCTGGAGAGGAAGAGTTCAGCTACCTGAGCCACCGTGAGCTCAGCCGGGGGCCCGTCTCTTGTACACCTGCCAGTCTCTGCCGGGAAAGCTGACTGTTAGGGGCACAAAGATTCTTTGGAGATTGTGGGTGGATACCCCAGGCCCCCACTGAGAGGTTGAGTCCATCCCTTCACATCCTAGTATCTGGCTGCTTTGTGACTCTTTGGCCAACGGAATATGGCCAAAGTGACGCCAACCCTTACCTGCACCCAGCCCTTGAGGGACTGGCTATTTCTACTGACCGTTGGAGTCAAAAGCTGCCCCTTAAGAAGCTGGGGCCACACTGCTGGAGAGAGAGGCCACGTGGAAGAGCTCTGAGCTGCCCTCTGGGACACCCAACCCAGTCGGGCCTTCAGATGACCACAGAACCAGCTGCTCTCCGATTGCAAATGTATAGAGACCCCGCCCGTTCGCTGAGGAAGAACTGGTCAGCTGAGCCCTGTCAACCTACACAACCATGACAGATAAAAATGAATCACCAGGTTAAGCACTGAATTTGGGGTCCTTTGTTTACACAGCCCTCCGTGACACGAATCCTCTGGAAAATTCATCTCTTCCCCCGTCTTATTCACTGGCGGCTCTGGGGCAACCAGGACCCATAGGCTCCAAAGTGCACAGTCCCCCATTGATGACTCGACCTCGTGGTCTCCTGGATAAGCATCCTTGGCCGCAGAGCAGAGTTGCCGGACCTGCTGCTCCTTCTGGGGTTGGTAGGAAACCTTTAAATGAAAATCAACATCTGCCAGGCAGCCAGATGCTCCTGGCCCTCTGAGCAACTCAGAGAGACAGGCGAGGCCTTTTATTTGACCAGCATTAAGCAGCTTAGCAAGCACTCCAACATATTGAGCCTCCTGTCACCCGTGACAACCATAAAGGCAGCGGGGCAGGCCTGGTTCCTCCTGTTACAGAACAGGAAGCTGCCCGAGACCACACCAACAGGCGTGGCCAAGCCAGGGCTGGAAGCCAGGGCACCTGGTGACCCGTCTACAGGCCTCCTTCACGCTCACACCGTCCCTATTGTCCCCAGATCATCCTAGACAGCAGCCTGGCCCCTGATCGGGCACATTTTCCCAGGTTGAAGGAACAGATCGTTGGAGACGAGAAAGCATCCACAGGTGCCAAGTACGTGCTGTTGTTACGGGCCCTGAAGTCACCTTCCTGGGTTCAGGTGTGGCTCTGCCCTGAGCTCGAGTAACTGGCAGTTACTTCCCTTGCTGAGCCTCAGTGTCCGCATCTGTAAAGGGAGATGTGCTGCTGCTGAGAGCTGTCATGCCTCTGGGGGGAAGGGAGGGCCTTTGAGGTTGTCCTGAATGGCAGAGCACCGTGGAGGTGACCCTCAGTGATGCTGCATGCCTTGCTCTCCAGGAAGTGGTCCGACCTCCCCCAGGCTGCCATGCTGTGAGGAAGCCCAACTAGCCGCATGGGGAGGCCACACAGAGAGATCCTGAGACCACAAGAAGGGAGGACGATGTTTGCCTAGTCCCTACCTGCCTCAGCCCCGGACTGTTCCAGCACCATCCACGGTCTGATTGCCACGGTATGACAGATTGGAAGCCAGAACCAGCCAGCCAAGCCCTCCCCAAATTCCTCACTCAAAGAAACCGGCGATTGCAGTTTGAGGTCACTAAGTTTTGGGCTCATTTATTGTACAGCAATAGGTCACTGGAACAGAGTTGGCTGAGAGGTTTGGTGGGTTAAATGGTGCTTCTCTTCCCCACCCGCTAAGAAAAGATTCGCTCACCTGGAATCCCAGAATGTGACCTCATTTTACAGGGTTTCTGCAGATGTAATTAAGGTAAGGGTTTTGAGAGGCGATCACCTTGGATTAAGGTGGGCCCTACATCCAATGAAAAGTGTCCTTATAAGAGACAGAGAAGAAGACACAGGTACAGAGAAAAGTGCCAAGCCCAGTGGAAGGCAGAGATGGAGTGATAGGAGGCCACAAGCCCAGGAATGCCTAGAGCTACCAGAAGCTATAAAAAGCAAGGACGGATTCTCCCCTGGAACTTTCAGAGGGAGCGTGACCCTGCTGACACCTTGACTTTGGACTTGTGGCCTCCTGAACTGCGAGAGAATAAATGTCTGGCCACGTAAGCCACGGAGTTTGTGGTGGTTTGCCCCCAGAACGGTGAGAGAATCCGTTTCTGTGGCTATAAGCCCCCCGTCTTGTGGTGCAGGAGCTCTAGCAAATGCCTGCAGCATGCTTCCATCTCTCCTTTGACTTGACCCTACCAACGACCTGTTAGTGGCTCTCAGTTACCACCTGTGATGGCCTCCCTCCAAGGCGGCCTCTACGATCCCACCTCCTGGAGTCCCCTTCATGAATACGGCTGATCTGTCACCAAGAAGATAGTGTGGAAACAACAGCATGCGCATTCCATGGCTTAGTCACTGTGTTTCAGTTCTGCCTTGTCCTCTCTCAGAACACGTTCCCAGGGGAAAACCCACAACCACGCCCTGAGGCCGCTCCAACGGCCTGTGGAGAGTCCACGTGCTGAGGAACCGAGGCCTCCAGCCACCAACCAGCTCCGTCTGAGGGCACCGTCTAGGAAGCAGACCCTCCAGCCCTAGCCTGGCCTTCAGATGACCACAGCCCCGGCCGACATCATGGCTGCAGCCTCATGAGGGACTCCAAGCCAGTACCCCAAGTTCAGCCACTCCCTGACTCCTGACCCAGAGAAACTATACGTCATCATGTTGGTTGCTTTGTACCACCAAATGGCATGGTAATTTGTTACGCAGCATTAGCTAGCCAATACACTTTTTCCTATCCCGACAGAGGCAGCATGTATCGTAGTTAAAAGTGCAAGTTCTGGGGTCAACTATCACTTACTAGCCAATGACCTTAAACAAGTCACTTCAGCCTGAGTTCCCTCGTTTATCCTTATTTATTTAAGGACCCCTGTATCTACCTTTTAGACTATTGGGTGGAGCAAAGGAGTTAATACACAACATATACAGTCCCTGGCCCATAGTAAACACTTGTTATTATTATATGGGAGAGAAAACAGCTTGAGAGAAATGAGGCGAGAGCCCCATGGCCACACAGCCAGCTCCTCAGCAGCCAGGCCGAGTGCTGAAGCCAGGTCTCCTGTCTCCCTGTCCAGGGCTCCTGGTTTAGCCTCCCATCCCACATCCCATCCCAGGATGCTTAGCTGCAAGCACTGGCAGCAGCTGGCTATGCACACTGTGCTGGGGGTAGGGGAGGGGCACGGCCAGTTGGGTCAGACTGGGGCCCTTGCCCAGAGGAGAGCGCCCCAGCCCCTGCAGGAGGGATGTGGACAGGCACGAAGAGCAGGCAGCGGCCAGCTGGGCACCCCTGAGAGGACTTCTATGGATCACATTTCACTGTCAGGGCAGGTCCAAGGACAGGGACTGAGCCGTCCCAGCCCTGGTAGGAAATGGCCAGGAGGAGAGCAGGACAACTGCTCTGAAACGCAATCCGGTATTAGGGCGAAAGGGGTGTCGGGAGTCAGTCTCACTGCACAGTGGCTTTCGTTCGAGCAGATCAACATGACCTTGGGCAGCAGAGGCCCGGAGCCACGGGCCCCTCGAGTGTCTTTCTCTGAGTCTGGGCACAGGCTCCACATTCGGTAGCAGGAGGCGGCAAAGGGTGGCAGGGAACGAGGCCACGGAAAAAGGCGCAGAAATAAGAAGCGGCGGTGGCATTTGAACTTTTCCTTTGGTGTGTGTTTTTTTTAAATATATTTTTAATTGATCTTATTTTTTAAAATATGTTTTTATTGATTTGAGAGAGAGAGAGAGGAAGGGAGAGGCATAGAGAGATAGAAACATCAACCATCAGCTGCCTCCTGCATGCCCCCTACAGCGAGTCAAGCTCAAAACCCAGGCATGTGCCCTGACCTGGAATCGAATCATGACCTCTTCATTCCTAAGCTGACGCTCAACCACTGAGCCACACCGGTCGGGCTAATTGATTGGTTTAAAAGAGAGAGGAAAGGAGAAACATTGATGTGTCGTTTCACTTATGTACACATGCATCAGTTGATTCTTTCTTCTTTCTCCATCACCATTTATCCCCTCTATGCCCTCTTCCACCTCCACCACCCCCCTCCCCCACTGGCTGACTCTTGTATGTGCCCTGACCAGGGACTGAACCTGCCCGGGGCCTTGGTGTATCAGGGCGATGCTCTAACCGACTTGCTCAGGGCTCGAACCTGACCTTTGAATGAGCAATAATATCACGTATGGAAATTGCATGCAAAGAACCTCCAGGTGTGCTTGTCACTGTCTGGTGCTGCCTCGGGGCCAGGTGCAGCCCTGGTGAAACATCAAGGAAGGTCCCTGGGCGCGGTGTTTCCTAAGTTGGCACTGAGCAGTAGCAGAATACGCCTCCCCAACGTATGCCTCTAGCGCAACGAGGATTTTGAGCTGATTACTTTGAAACCAGCCTACGCTGGAGGAGCCCGCGAACACCCCGCTACCCTGTGTGAGGGAACGCACATGTATAAAGAGAATGTCCGGTGTGTGGTGTCTCCCGCTCTGTACCGGGGAGAGAAAGATGGCTCTAAAACTCCTGCTCTCCAGGGAGAAGGCGCCCGCCTGCATCTGCACAACAAAACCTGCTCTCGCTCCTCACGAGTTCCCTGGCCACCCCTGCACCCACCTCCGCACACGTTCCTTTCCGTGTCTGCAGCGGAAGATGGGATTTAAGCCTGAATTCTAAGCCACCCCTCTGAGCGCCTCACTTTCCCCTGGGTGTCTCCTATGGCTACAGAAAGTGTTCATGTTAACAAACGTGTTTGTTTTTCTCCGGTTAATGTATCTTTCGTTAGAGTTCCCAGCAGAGCACTTAGGAGGGTAGAGGAAGCGGTATTCTCACCCTCCCCTCCCCCAACCTCCCCCCCCCACGCCCCTGTCCCCATCACCTTGACCCAAAATGCCCAGTTCAGGCATCCAAGGCCCTTACATCACAGGCTGAGATTTCCCCTGGAGCATTACCATGTCCAAGAAAAGGAGTTAGGGTGTAAAGGGGCAAGAGGGGACACCAACCGGAAATAACGCAGGGACTGCCTCTGACCTCTGACCTCTGACCTCCAGGAAGAGGGAATCTACAAGGGGTCTGACCGAGAAAACGTTTTCTTCTGGACTCTGCCCCTTCCCCCTTCCCGAGACTCTCACCTTCCAACAGGCACGGATCCAGGGCCTTTGAATCCTGTGGTTCTGTGTGGGCAGTTAGACGGACCTGAGCAGCGCCAGGACGTTGGGCCCAGTGCAGAAGGTCACCAGGCGGAAAGCCCCGGGCACCCAGCAAGGGGCAAACCTGGGAAAGCAAGGACCTCCCCACAAGGTGAGCTTTCTCCCCTAGCATCTCGCTGGTCATGCGGCTGAGATCCCCTGACCTTTCCCCCCTGACCTCTCCTCCCCTGACCTCTCCCCGCCTGACCTTTCCTCCCCTGACCTCTCCCCCCCACCTCTTCCCCCCTGACCTTTCCCCCTGACCTCTCCTCCCTGACCTCTCCTCCCCTGACCTCTCCCCCTTGACCTCTCCCCCGACCTCTTCCCCCTGACCTTTCCCCCCCTGACCTCTCCCCCCTGGCATGTCGCTAGTCATGGGTAGACAGACCCCTTGGAGGAGGAACAAGGGCCCAGGAGTGACCTCATGCAACTCCCATGCGTCCCTTGCACAACCCCTCCTTTCGGCATCCACCTCTAGGGCTAACCTCGAGCCTCCGTGGCATTTCAGCTCCAGGGCCCGGAAAAGCAGAAAAACAGACAAGCGAAGCCACGTCCAACATCAGGACCAGCTGCACTGACACTCCCGGCCCTGGCGCCGACCAATCGGTGGAGACCACCACCTGGAAGGGCACCCCTGGAGGGCTGACGAAGATGCTGCTGGGATCCTCCCTGGGACCTTCCCTAGCCCCCCTCCCGCCCCCACCCTCAGAGCCCTCCAGCCAGCTCTCCCTCCTGGAGCACATCTGTGCTTCCCCTCCCCCTCCCCACCCCCAGGGTTACCTTCACCCTTTCTCTCCTAAGCTCCGGGCCCTTCTTGTGCCTCTGTGACTGGTTCCCCGAGTCCATTTCTTCCACGGCTCACTTCTCCTGCCCTGTGACTTTCCAGTACACTTTCTCTTGCAGTCAGGACACCAGGCCGAGCCTTGCTGTCCACCGCGTGTGACCTTGCGTAGGCTCTTCCCACCCCGGCCTCCGGTTCCCACTGGGATGAATAGAGCCGACCTCATCCCCTCAGCTTCTCCGAAGACACGCAAGTCACGGCTTGGCTTGGTTGTGAGGTGGGTCTGACTCTGACTCTCACCTTTTGTGACCTAAACTCCGTCCTGACACGATTGCTGACACTGCAGAATCAGATCACAGTCTCAAAACAGAAAGCAGGCCCGGCCCGTGTGGCTCAGTGGGTGAGCGTCGACCTCTGAACCAGGAGGTCACGGTTCAGTTCCTGGTCGGGGCACGTGCCCAGGTTGTGGGCGCGATTCCCAGTGTGGGGCGTGCAGGAGGCAGCTGATCAAGGATTCTCTCTCATTGCTCTCTCTCCCTTTCCCTTCCTCTCTGAAATCAACAAACAAAACCCAGAAAGCAAAAAGGCCCTCAGCGGAAACCCAGCCCTGAATGTAACTGGAGGGGATGATGACAGATCGGCCTGCGAAAGGGTTAATGCAGCAGGGTGGGTACGGGACGAACCCCAAACTGGAGGGAAAGGACCACAGGACTGACAGCAAGAATGCAGGCTGTTGAGCAGAGCCTGAAGTAAAGACTGTCTGCGGCCACATCCCACTTCAGCAACCACAGCTGCCATTAAGACCCTCACACGCGCCCTCGGTGGTTCTGAAGTCAGCACAGTGGCTGGACTCCGCCTTATCATCAGAGGGGAGAAGAGCAGCGTGCAGACCAAAGGGCTAAAGTTTCAGCGGCTGCCCGAGCTGCAGCACGCTCCCAGAATAGCACCAAGTTCCCGGCAGCCTTGGTGGCTTTGCAGCTGGGCTTGGGCGGGGCGGGGGGGGGGTGTTTGAGGGGGGTGGGCAGCCCCGGGCAGCGCAGGCAACAGCTGGGACTGGACACTGCCCAGAAGCCAGCTGGCCAGCCCTGCCCTGCTGGAGGCGCCATCTCTGGTGAGTGTGGGCATGTCTGGCTCTCTCGTGACACCCTGTCTCTCTCCCATCATCTCGGGGGGCCTGGATGAGTTCGGGAGTCAGGGGCACCCTCAAACCCCAGGTGGGGGCGCAGGTCTCCTGGATGCTGTGCAGTGAGCTCTGTTGGTGTCTGGTGAGGCAGGTGGCGGGCTAAGTGTCTCCGGGGCAGGGCAGGCTGCAGCGTGTGCAGAGAGCACGTGACCACAGGGGCCAGCCGCCGGAGGAGGAAGGGGCAGGGGGGAGGCACAGCCCTGCCACCGGTTGGGCAACTGCCTGGAGCAGCGCTGCCTTGAGGCTGGCTCCTGGAGCTGCAGGGCTTGCTGGGAGCAGGGAGCCTGCCTGCTTGACACCTGCTCTGTGACCCACATCCTCTGTGCAGATGCTTCTTCTATGTACCCCTCCCAAATATTTATTGAGGCCCTACCACAGGCAAGGCTCTAAGAGAACACACGGTGGATCAGGTGCAGACCTTCCCCTCAAAGGGCTTTTGGGGACGTAAGACAGGTACCTACACGAGCCTGAAGGCAGGAAAGGTGAGCGCTCGACCAGAGATGAGAAAAGTGCTTGGGCCGGAGCACAGCGCAGGCCCAACAGAGTTCAAACAAATGGGCTCTGATCCGTGGCGAGTCACTCAGCCTCCGTTTTCAAATCGATAAAATGGAGATGGTATCTGCCTTATTGAGCTCACAGGGTTGTAAAGATCAAACGCATAGAAAAGACACTTGGAAAATGGAGCGGTGCTCTGCAGAGGTAAGCCGCTGTGGCGTTGCATTTGCAGACTCGCCAGCGCTGCTCTGAGCTTCTTGGCCTGGGGCTCTGGGAGCCGGGGGGAGCCCAGGGTTCAGGGCAGCAGCAAGGGCCACCCTAGACCCTTCCCCTAGAGAAGCTGAGAGCCTCTCTCGGTTCTTGGCCAATCATCCCACTGACAGGTACTGCCCACTTTTTAAAAATATGTCTTTATTGATTTTTTGAGAGAGAGGGGCAAGGAGAGAGAGACACGTTGATGAGAGAGAAACATCATTGATCGGCTGCCTCCCACAAGCACCTTTCTAGGGATCGAGCCCGCCACTCGGACATGTGCCCTGACCGGTAATCGAACTGAGATCTCTTGGTTCCTGGGTCAACGCTCAACCACTGAGCCACACCGGCCAGACTGCCCACTTCCCTTGCATACAGCGCTATCATATGGGCTGCCAGGAAGGGTACGCATAACATCCAGTCTGTTCTCCACTGAGCCGACCACAGAGGTAAGGAGGCAGATACCTATGTGTGAGGCAGTGCTGGCGGGGGCTCTGGGAGGACTGTGGGGTGGGGTCACCAGCAAAAGCTTCTGGGAAGAGCAAAGGGTTTTAAAGGGGGACTGGTTACAAGAGGCTGAAAGCGGGGGAAACTGGGGCGACATGAGTGAGGCCACAGAAAGGCCAGTGCGGCGGCCTGACTCAGAGCTGACCTGGGGCTGGAGTGGCCACTTCCTGCGGGGAAGAGGAGAGAGATGGGGCTGGAGCCCAGGTGGAGCGCGGGTTGCAGAGGCCTTGAATGCCGGGCCAGGGATTGTGGCCTTTTCAGTTACAGGCAGTGGGAGCCAGTGAAGGTGTTGTGAGCAGAGAGCCGGGGGAAGTCAGAAATGTCCCACAATGCGTGGGGGGTTTTCAGGGGGACTGGAGGTGAGGTAGACGGCAAACCCACCCCTGCAATGTTCTCAGATCTGGGGTAACACTGTACCAGAAGGTGGGGGGCCTACACGCAGCCCTGTTTGCATGTTTTTGGGGGGAAGGGAGGAGGGAGTTGAGAGGCCCACATCCTGGACCCTCAGCTTTGACCCTGGCTCCTAGCCTCAGGCTGCCGGTGGGCGGAGGCTGTCCATGCCTGGGCAGCTTGGGAGGCCCAGCCTCTTCTTCCACAGGAGGTTGGTCAGTGGCCACTGAGCCATGGTTGGCGGGGGCGGGGGGGATGGGCTCCGCATCAGGTGACATTCCAGCAGGCTCCACTGCAGGCCCACTTCCGGGTACATTTCCAGAGGATCAGCCATGGGCAGCCAGTTGTGTGAACGAGCGTTTGCTCACCCGGCGGCCCCTGCCCCTTGGCTTCCTGCCTCTTAAGGGGCCACCTGGGCACCTGGGTCCTCTCACAAAGCCAGGTGGCACCTGCTGCTCCAAGCAGGCAGTCCCCTGAGCCCAAGAAAAAGGGACACACGGCCAGGCACTGCACCCTGGGCAGTCACCGGTTAATACCAGGGCCGGGGCAAGCAAAGGGCAAATGCAAACTCTGTTTACCACACAGGGTTCCAGGCACCTACGGGTCAGAGAGCCAAGCTCCGCCCTCCGCTCAGCAGGGAACTATTTTGACTCCACTGGGCCCAGAATGCCAGCCCTGGGTGCTCCACCCTGGGAAGTGGGCCTCCTGCTCCCCGGGGGAGGAAACGGCTCCCGAAAGGTTCTGCCAGCTGGAACGGCACTCCAGGACTCCTGCCACCCAGGCAAAAGGGAAGTCCCTCTAGGGAGCCAACCGCACTCCAGGCAGGCTCCTCCAGGGCACCAAGCAAGGCCCCGACTCTGGACCCTGCGTGCAGGGCCCTGTGGGTGCAGGGAGGCCGGCTTCTCCAGCAGGCACCGGGGCTTGTCTGCGTCCCAGGAAGGCCTGGTACCGCTGGGCAGGGCAGGTGCAGGCAGGTGCTGCATGGTGTGCAAGGCCCCTGGTGTGAGGGGGAGGTCAGCAGTGGGCTGCCCTCCAGGGGCTGTCGCACCTCTTGCTGCCATTGTTTGGACCATAGAGTAATGGGTCTGCCACGTGCCAGGCTCTGGGCCAGATGCCAGGCACAACAAGACGTGAGGCATGCCCCTGCTCTTGAGCAGGGCACAGTGTAACTGGGAGCCAGTCATTTAGAAGGCCGATTAAGATACACTAGGAGGCCCGGGCTGCTGAGGCTCAGCTGGTTGGAGTGTCGTCTTGTGCATCAAAGGTTTGGGGGTTTGTTTCTGGCTCAGGGCACATACCCAGGCTTCGGGTTCGATCCAGGGCCGGGGCATGTACAGGAGATACAGGAGGCAACAGATCGGTATTTCTTTCTCACATCGATGTATCTCTCTCTCTCCCTCTCCCTTCCTCTCTCTCTAAAATCCTATCTAATAATAGACAAACATGGTAATTGACCATACCTTTGCTACGCCTCCCATTGGCTAATCAGCGTGATATGCAAATTACCGCCAACAAAGATGGCGGCTGATTTGCGTACTGCAGGCAGGACGGGACAGCGCCATCCTGCCTGCCCTGCCACCATCTGGGCCTGCTATCTGCGACCCAGGGCAGCAGGTGTCCCGTGTGTGACCTGACCCAGGGCGGCGCCCCAACCCCTGAATCGGCCCTGCCATGTGCGTGACCCGGGGAGGTGGGGCAGGCACCGCGGGATCGGGCCTGCCATCTGCCACCCGGGGAGCGGGCCTAAGCCAGCAGGTGGTTATCTCCCGAGGGGTCCCAGACTGTGAGAGGGCACAAGTGGGGGTAGGGGGTGTCCCTCCCCCACCAGTGCACAAATTTTTGTGCACCGGGCCTCTAGTCAATAAAAATAATAATAATAAAGGAGATACCCTAGGATCAATGATCAATAAACAAATCATAACAGGCCCTGGGCAACAGGGTTCTTTCTGGGGAAGGTGAAGACAGCTTTGCAGCGGAGGGCCACTGAGGCTGACCTTGGAGGCAGGACATATTTTTAAAATTTGGGCCCAAGGAATTTGGGGGGTGGGAGGGCAAGGATGTTGGCGGCAGAAGGAACAGCACGGGCGAAGGCTATTCTGATGTTAGTCAGACAGAATCAGAAGAATGTTGGAGAAGCAGCTTCTAAAACTGACAGGACTAAGCCTCAGAGGGGACGGACTACAGAGAGGCTGACCACGGAGCTTCTGGAAGTGCCTGGCTGTGTGAGGAACATTCTAGACTCAGCTCCATGTGGACTTCACAGCAAGATGTGGAGGTGGTGTCAGACTAGTTTTCTGATAGAGGAAAGTGGGGCTCAGAGAGAGGAAGTGACTTGCCCAGTCCCACAGCTGGCAGACGTCAGGGCTGCTCTTGACCCCTGGGCCTGGTCAGTACCTTACTGTTCCAGGTCCCAGAAGAAGGGCCCGCGGGAGCTCCAGCACCACGTCAGGGCAGGAGGGAGCCTGCCACCCCTCAGGATGCATCCATCCGGGATCCTTCTGAACCGTGAGTGGGCAGTAGCCCTAGGGGACCGCTCTTCAAAGGGTTATTTTTAGTGCAAATGGGTGTTTATAAAGCTTATCTATGCCTATGGGTTGTTATACTGGGTGAAGGGCATTTGGGGGCACAGATGACCCTATAGTTGGAGCCTTAGAAGCAAGAGCACCTCCCACAGATCGTCCCTTTTAGCCACTCCAGGCCCCCAGTGGCCAGCAGCACCCACGGCCTCTGACTCACAGGGGTGGGGTGGGGTGAGGCTCCCCACCTCTCCTAGCACAGGGCACCAGGGCACCAGGGCACCAGGGCACCAGGGATCCTGGGGCCCAGGCCATCTGCCCCGAGGGCCGTGCTTTGTTTTGAAGGCAGATCCTGTTCCAGAGTGAGGCCGGAGAAAAGGAAACAAGCAAACAATTCTCAGAAAACTGCCCTACATTTCCCCCGCTGTCACCGCACAGGCACAGGCACAGGCTGGCTGCGGACAGCTCAGCACCTCGGCCCAGATGACTCCCAGCGAGTGGCCAGGCACCCGGTACCCCAGCCTTCCCCCTGCCTGGGCCTAGATGTAGGGGCGACTTGCTTCTTGGGCGAGGTCTCTGTAGGGTGAAGGGGTTCCTTCCCAAAGCTTGAGAGCACATTGAGAGGGAGCCACAATCCACCGGTGTCTCCCCGAGGTCTCTCAGACCCCTCCCCATCTCCCCATCTCCCTTCCCCCACACCCTTCCCGCCTCTCTGAATTGGCAGGTCACCTTTGCTAATGAGTGGCCCCTCCCAGCACACTGACTTGGGCATCAGTAGCCTAAAGAAGCTGCAGCCCTGGGCCCGTGGCTCTTGGTCAGACCGGCTGCTCCCCATTTCAGGGTGGGCACCGGGCTGCCTGGGCCCTGCGTGGGGTGGGGGTGGAGTTAAGGCAGGGAATTGCGCTCTTCCGCTTCATATTTCAAAGAACTGAAAGAATTCCCTCATCTCCCGGCCCAGCCTGCGGGGACCCGGCACAGGAAGGGAGACAGGGCTCTAGGAAACCTGGGCCCCGCCGCCAGCTCCTGCCGCTGAGCAAACAGTCCCTCCCAGAGTCCGAACCGGCGGTGCGCGCGAGGCGAGGCGCGGCCGGAGCTTTATCGCTCGGCAGCTCGGGGTGATTCACGGAGTTAGGCTCCTGGTTGTCATAGATTGAGGCTCGCAAACAAACAGCCGGAGAGGTTCCCCTCCCCCACCTGGCCACCCCTAGCCCGAGACCAGCTGCCACCCCTCCTCCCCCCGCCCTTCCTCCACCCTCTCCCCCCGTCCCCGGGCGCTCCAGGCAGAGCAAACACGCCCCGCCACCCGCAGGCTCCGACCGCGCGCCTCGGGCGATCCCCCAGGCAACTAGCATCACGAGACCCAGCACCCGGGAGACCCAGCGCCCTGCCCCCCGCCCCCCGTGTCCCCGGGGCCCCGGCCAGGCCCAACCACCTCTCCCTTCCCGGTGCCCGCGGCCCCGCCGGGCCTCCCGCGCGCGCTAACCAGGCCCCGCTGGGCGCCCGGGACCGCTCAGCCCCCCTCGCGGGAGCCCGCAGCCCCGGGGGAAGGCAGGCGGCCGGAAAATCTCTTGTTTACTGGGCCGGGGAGGCCCCAGCCTGGATTCGCTTCCTCAATGCTGCGGCTCCCTTTCTGCGGGTTCCTGGAGGGGCAAGGGTGGCCGCCCGCTGATCCTACCCCGGAGCAGGGCGTGGAGAGGGCCGAGGGTACCCGAACTCGTGGAAAAGTCCCCGGGCGATGGGAAGGGCAGGACGGGGAGTGAGGGCCGAGTCCTCCCGGGCCAGGTTAAACGCGGCACCCAGGGGAGCCGAAGCAGAAGGCTCATGAGGACAGGTCGGCACAGGGAGCGGGGACGCGGGGAGAGGAGCGCGCGCTCAGAGTTGGCCGGAGTCTGGGCGGGTCCCTGGAAACCCAGGCGCGGGTTAGTTGGGGTTTGGGGCGAAGTTTGCTCCCGGTCCCGAGTGGTTCTGAGCTCGGCCCACTGCCTGAGAGGCGCGCGCAGTGGTGTTCCCACGCACACTTGGTGGCCCAGGGCTGGGGAAGAACCGCGCACGCAGGAGGCGGACGCTCGGTGCGGTGTGTCCACGTGTGCAGCCGAGGGGAGGGGAGGGGAGGGGGCAGAGGCGTGAAAAGGCGGACTCTGCGTCTGAGTGTGCGGCGAGCTGTGTCTGGCGAGTGTCTCACGGGAGACCCAGGGCGAAGGTGACAAAGGCTAGGTGTCCACCACGGAGAGACGCCCCGGGGTGGCCCCAGGACGTGTCTGGGAACGCGCGCTGGTACCGCGGGGAGGGGGAGCCCGCTCGCGAGGTGCGCTCGGCTGCACCCCAGATCGCTTGCTGGAGAGAAAGCGCCGAGTCCAGAAACTGAGTGCGCGCGAGTGTGCGCGCGCCCGCGTGCGGGGGGCGTGGCGGTCAACAGCAACAACCCACTGGCCGGCTCGGCCCGAAACTCCGACCTCCCTCCCGGGCCGGGAAGTGCGACTCGCCGGAGCCTGGAGGTGAGCCGCCGGGGAGGGCTGGGCGGGCTTTGTTACAGTGTAAACCGATTGCACATACCTGGGGCCGCGCTCGCCGATAAGCGCCTGGGTGGAGGTGATGTCACGGTAGCCGGCGCCGGCCCACCCTCGCCGAGAGAAAGGAGCCGAGCCCGGGAGAGGCCAGCGTGAGAGCGAGCGCCCGAGCTCGGCCAGCACAGCCCCAGTCCGGGAGAGGCAGGCCCCCGAGCCCCGAGCTCCCGCCCCGGCCCAGGCACCCTCCGCCAGGGCTGGGCCTGGCCCCGCGCCCTGCACCGCGTCCCTCCCACCTCCGCCCGCGCCCGCCTGGGGCTGGAGTTGGCCCCGAACCCCGCGCCGGAGCCGGCCCGGCGGCGCGTCCCAGGTAAGGGCTGCTGCCTTCTCTGCCCTCCCCTCCCCTCCCCTCCCCTCCCCTCGGCCGCCCGGAAGAGTCGGGTAGGGCCGGCGGGGAGTGGACGGGGGCAGGGAACCCGCGGGCGGAGGACGCCGCTCCAGCCCCGCTGGGTCGCAGAAACTTTCCAAACCTGCTCGGGACTGGGGGCGGGGAACCCGGCGCGCGGCTCGGAGCGGGAGGCGGCGGGGAGAGCCCCACAGTTAGGGTCTCCAAGGTGTGCCCCCTCCAGCCCCACTCCCTCCGCGAGGCTGCAGCCCACAGCGACTGGTGGGCGGGTGTCCTTTCCGCTGCCCGCTGCGGCGCACGGGAGGGCAGGTTTCGGATGCCAGAGAAAATGGGGAGAGCCCCCGGCTCCTTCTGCTCCGGGGTTCAGGGGAGCGTCGCTGCGGGCCCCATGGGGGGCGGGGAGTGAAGAGGGGAGCACTCAGTCTCGCCGCGCGGAAGTTTGGGATTTCAGACAATCCCAGAGCCTCTACTTCTGGCAGCGTGGCTTCTAGACCCCTTCCCTCCCCCCACCCTCGATGGCTTTTCCAGGGCCCCTTCCGCCTCCGAGGTGGAGTAGCGCCCCTCCAACCCCAGGCCGGCAGTTTTCCACCCAGGAAAACCCCGTCGCTCAAGAATCCCACAGTGTTGACCCTAAAGCAGGGTGTTTGCTCCTGGAGGCCATCCCCCACCCCCTTGAGCCTTAATGTGTGGCTGGGGGGGTGTCTGGGGGTGGGGGAAAGCAGGGGTGGGGCACATTCCAGAGTGACAGTTCCAGAGCAGACCTTTGGATGGGGGACTTCCAGGTTTAGAATGCTCTGGAATTTTGGCCCAAATGCGCACCCGTGTGGAGGTCTAGACTGGGGGTTCCAGGAAACCCCCCAAAATCCTCCGCGCCCCCCAACACACTGGCACACCTGGACACTGAGGTAGCTCCTTCCAGGCACCCCTGAGGAAGGAGGATGGATGGGAGAAGGGGAGGGCGGTCAGTGGTTCCATCCATCTCTCTGATGGCTGCTGAGTGGCGGCAGGCCAGGGGAGGAAGGAGGATGCTCAGGGTCACTCCTGGGGAGCCTGGTGCCTCCGGGAGGCGCTCTAAGGGTCTCGGCCCTCTTAGGAGGTAACCTGGCCGGTCTGTATCTCTGTTACTCCTGAGCCTGGGAGACCGATGGGCGCAGGATGTGAAGCGTGGGGTGCTCTTTTGGGGGTGGCTCTCAGGCCTTTTTGTGAATTGAGGGCGAAGGGGAGGAAATTGGCTGCTGGAAAAGTGGGAAGGCGCCGCATCCTTGCTGGGCGAAGCCAGTCAGGGCTGGCTGGGCCCTGAACCCACTGGCCCTCGGAGGCCTCTCTGCTCCCCCAAGGGGGAAAGCCGGCAGAAGGGGGTTCTGGAACCGGGTTGGGCGGAGTGGCTGAGCCTGGGGAGAGGCTGGTTTCAGAGGTGATTAAAGATACTTGTATGGCTGATGGCAGGGAGCGCATGACGCAAAGGGGCCCTTTGGTCCAGAAAAGCATCTATGGGAGGCTGGGGCCGGGTTGCAGCCGAGATGTGGGGGAAACTCGGGGGGCAGAAGGAGGGTCCCCTCCTGGGTCCCACCGAGAACTGTGAGGCAGAAGGTGTGACCCCAAAAGGAAGGAGGCAGGGCTGGCAGGGAAGTGGGCAGAGTCCGTCCAGTGAGTGATTTTCAAGTGCCCGCCGTGTCCAAGGCGGGGCGTTCAGTGTGTCTTGCTCGCGACCCTCAGACCTCGGAGCCTGGTAGGGGAGACAAGAGCACAGACGATTCTAACACTCAGGTCTCAGAAGGCTCAGCCTCGCAGAGCAGGCTTTAGGGACCCAGGGGAGGGAGAGTCTCCAGGCAGAGCTGGGTCCGTTTCACTGAAGTCCATTCCCCCTTCACCATCTTAAAGGTGGCACCCGCTGACTGGCTCAATCTGCACTCCTGGAGGTCAGACTTTTCTGAGTTACCGTCACCAAGTCTCCGGCTGGCTTCCAGGGGTCACTGTCCTGGGCAGTGGACAAGAGCCGGGTCCACCTGGCCCAATTTCCCCACCGAGTCAGTGTATCTTGTCTCCTTGCTCGCCCGCCCTTGCTCGTGCCAGGGAGTGGGAGACAGGAGACCCATCAGGGCGGGAAGATGTGTTGCCTCTGGGGATGGCAAGTTTCAAGGCCTCATGTTACCTGGATGGGGAGGAGGGGCGCATTCCTGTTTCCTTCCCTGGAAATCCCCTTGTTGGGGCCACCCAGGGGAGACTTTCGGGGGATGGCCCTGGCCCAGGGGTACAGGCAGTAAGGATCGAAGAGCAGGATGGATTGAGGAGGAGTGGCCTGTAAGGGTCGCAGGGCTAAGTGAGGCTTGGTGTGGTGTTTGCATAGAGATGTGGCTGTTGTCAGACTTGAACTGGTGGCATAGGCTTAGCATCCTTCCTCCCACGTCCACCCAGGCCTGGGATCTTATGTTGGAAAGGATCTCTCGGATCGGCCCATTCCGGCTTACCTTGGGTCTGGATCTTGCAGCCGGATGAACGTTTCCTCAGCAAATCGCTTGTCTGTGCCGTGTGCCAGACTCAAGTCTTAAAGCACAACCCTGGTTATGCCGCCATCAGGCAACAGAACCTTCCGTGGCTCCCCCGCTGCCGTTAGAATAATGCTCCAAACGCCTTCCCTGTGGCATTGCTCCTCCGACTCCCGCTAGCAACTCAGCTCACGCGTGGGGAGCTTGGTGGAAGGTCCCGTCCTGCCTTTTCTGGCCCCTGGGCTGGAGGAGCTTCCTGCTCTGTGTTTCCATCGTGCTTTCTCTCCTCCAGAGGCCACGTCTGCTGTGTGGCGCTTACCTTATTCCTCACTGTGTAATCTTCTTGTAGATCTATCTTATCTCTCCTGATAGATTTTAAAAAAATGTATTTCTTTATTGATTTCAGAGAGGAATGAAGAGGGAGAGAGAGAGAGAAACATCAATGATGAGAGAGAATCATTGATCGGCTGCCTCCTGCACGCCCCCTACTGGGGATCGAGCTTGCAGCCCAGGAAGAGGCGGGTGGATGAATGAGAAGCCCTGAAGATGTGCAGATGCCGGGAGGCTAAGTCTGGGTGGCCATTCTCAGGGTGCGGTTCCTCATCTCCCAACTTCACCCCAAGTGCTGGCTGCCTCGCTGTGAGCCAGAGATGCCCAAGATGGGCCGAGCGCTTAGGATCCTGTATGTAGCATGACACCGTAAAGCCCCGCCTGGAGCGATTCAGCATTTTTCCTTACCCCTCAGCCCCTCCTGACTCCCTTCTCGGTCCCACACTTGTAAATACAGCGTGTGCTTTCTTGATTTACGATTACACACAGTCTCTGGCAAAAGATTATTTAAGTCACAACATAGAGAAACCTGCTTTTACATTGGAAGTCAGGAGAAGTGCCAGTTATTTCGGGGGGGCGGGGGGTAGAAAAATTCACACAGAATGTTAATTTATTACGAGTGGATGGGTGGTCACTTCTTAAGGTGTTTAAATGTCTAATTGCTGTGTTGTACACCTGGAACTAACATACTGTTGTATGTCGACTGCAATTGAAAAATAATTTAATTTAAAAAGTTAATGGGAAAAGCAAGCTTAATTGAATGATGAGAAGGTAGCTGAGTAGGTGGAGATGCCTAAAATATCTTTAAGGGGCACGTGGAATATCTAAATGGTTTTTTTTTTTAAATATATTTTATTGATTTTTTACAGAGAGGAAGGGAGAGAGATAGTTAGAAACATTGATGAGAGTGAAACATCAATCAGCCGCCTCCTGCACATCCCCCACTGGGGATATGCCCGCAACCAAGGTACACGCCCCTGACCGGAATCGAACCCGGGACCCCTCAGTCCGCAGGCCGACACTCTATCCACTGAGCCAAACCGGTTTCGGCTATCTAAATGGTTTTTGAAAATGGGTGATCTTGATTATGTCAGTGTCACTTAATTTATGAATTTTCTTCTTCCCGACAGTAGCAGTGTCCTTCCACGTAATTGTGGCGAGACAATTTATATTGACTGAGATTTAGGCTCTTTTGTTTCCTTTTAGAAATTAAGGAACCAGGAATGGTGAAAACAGAAGGGACTAAACCTCCTCCCTCTCTCTCTCCCTCTCCCTCCCACCCCCAAAATGGGAAGAGAGGTGGTGGGGAGGCTAGAGTTGGATCATGCCATTCCCCTGCCAGCCACTAGTGGTCACTGTCAGCACAGGAAAGCTGGGTTGCTGCCTTTCTGGCGAGTTCCTGGGCCCAAGGGGTGCGAGGAAGACACAGGGTTATCGCTAGTATTTGAGCACAGAATACCTTTAAATGTGGAGCACCTGCGTTGCATAGAATTCCGGAATTTACAACTTACGTTTTAGAGCATTTACATTTTCTGTTCCCCAAGTACATGTAAAGCCTTTGGTTGGGAAACTCATTGATTTGGTCTTTTATTTCCCTTAACCTCCACCTTCTGTACTTCCGCCTCATACAGGGAACATCCACTTGCCATTGAGAGCAGAGCTTGGCTTCCTTTGGTAAAGCTGCAGCCGGAGTGGCCGAATGAGCGGCTAGAATAATAAGTCCGCTTCCTGGTGTGAATAAAAGACATTTTTCTTGCTTTCAGCGGCAGTGTTTTAGAGTTTTCCATTATAGATTCATTCCTTTGGGTTTTGCATTGCCCTTGCCTGGTTCTTGCTTTTAAAATGTGAGCGCCGCCTCGTAGGAGACGTTTCGCATTAAGTCATTAACTCCCTCGCTGGGAAATTACTTAATCCTGACGCTTATGCATTGGAGCTACACAGAGAACTTTGGATTCTGAAGAGAGGCTTTGGCACTAAAAGTGGGAGGTGAAGGGCAGAAAAGGGAAGTGGGAGGGAGGGGTCGGGGAAGTGCTGATAAGTACAACTTTCAACTCTCTCATTTTTTTTTTTTTAATTCTCTTCCTTTTTTCTGGCTGCAAGTTATGCCTGTCACAGGGGCTTGTGAAATACTTGAATGAATGAATGATGGACTCAGTGAACTTAGGCTGATCCACCATGGACTCCGGCATCCCATAGACAGCGTTCAGGGGCATGGTATCTGGCCTACTGAATGCTGGGAGTCCTAGAGCAAGAGAGGAAGTGCTGAATGGGTGGCATGCTTGGTTTTGACTTGCTCATAACCCCCCCCCCCCCAGGCTGTAAGAACTCAGGGAATATTTAGATCCACATTATGGGGGTGGGACCTGAAAATGCAATGACAATTCCTTCCTCTTCCCTGAATAGGAATGACAAATGGGCTTCATCTCATTGGCCTCTCTGGTCGGTTGGCAGGCCTTCCAGGAGTTCTGTGTTAAGAAGGATTCTGAAGCCCAGGGGACAGTCTCCTCCTGGTCGGCGTGCACCGTCCGCCCTGGTTCAGGCTCCGGGAAGCCGCAGCCATGTCTGACTTTGGGGAGGACTGATTGTGTCTTTTCTCCCCCCGTCTTTAGGGACCCCGCGGGAGCCTGGCCTGGGAGCCAGGATGGCCACCCACAGAGCCTTGCTGACCTGCCTGGGAGTGCTGCTCTTCCCCTTCCCGGGGGCGCAGGCCCAGAACCGAGCCCCGCCCGGCTGCAGCCCCGACCTCAACCCCCTCTACTATAACCTGTGTGACCGCTCCGGGGCCTGGGGCATCGTCCTGGAGGCCGTGGCCGGGGCGGGCGTGGTCACCACCTTTGTCCTCACCATCGTCCTTGTGGCCAGCCTGCCCTTCGTGCAGGACCCCAAGAAGCGCAGCCTGCTGGGGACCCAGGTGTTCTTCCTGCTGGGGACGCTCGGCCTCTTCTGCCTGGTGTTCGCCTGCGTGGTGAAGCCCGACTTCTCCACCTGCGCCTCCCGGCGCTTCCTCTTCGGGGTCCTGTTCGCCATCTGCTTCTCCTGCCTGGTGGCCCACGTCTTCGCCCTCAACTTCCTGGCCCGAAAGAACCAGGGGCCGCGGGGCTGGGTGCTGTTCGCCGTGGCCCTGCTGCTGACCCTGGTGGAGGTGATCATCAACACCGAGTGGCTGATCATTACGCTGGTCCGGGCCGTGGGCCAGGACGGCGCCCTGGGCAACGGCAGCGCGGGCGGGGCCGCGGCCGCCCCCTGCGACATCGCCAACATGGACTTCGTCATGGCGCTCATCTACGTCATGCTGCTGCTGCTGGGCGCCTTCGCCGGGGCCTGGCCCGCCCTGTGCGGCCGCTTCAAGCGCTGGCGGAAGCACGGGTTCTTCGTGCTGCTCACCACGGCCGCCTCCATCGCCATCTGGGTGGTGTGGATCATCATGTACACCTACGGCAACCGGCAGCGCAACAGGCCCGCCTGGGACGACCCCACGCTGGCCATCGCCCTGGCCGCCAACGCCTGGGCCTTTCTCCTCTTCTACGTCATCCCGGAGGTGTCCCAGGTGACCAAGGCCAGCCCGGAGCAGAGCTACCAGGGGGACCTGTACCCCACCCGGGGCGTGGGCTACGAGACCATCCTGAAAGAGCAGAAGGGCCAGAGCATGTTTGTGGAGAACAAGGCGTTTTCCATGGACGAGCCAGCCTCGGGTAGGTCCTTTTTCCTCCGCGTCGTTCACTGCAGGACTGGGCGCTGGTCTGGAGCCAGGTCCCCGAGGTTTACCCGTGGTGTTCTGCCTTAAACTCCCTTCGTTCCATTTCTTTAAAAAAAATGGTTTTTTTTACTATAGTCAATGTAACTCACGAATATATTTTTACTGTAAAAGTCTCAAACATTACAGAGAAACAAAATTTCTCCCAACTGTTTCCCCAGTTCCTTCTTGTTCATCCCCAGAGCTGACTGTCGATTGGTATTTTAGCTGCACGTGCCTCAGTTTCCTCGTCTGTAAAATGGGGATGATACAGATCCTGCTCCAGAGGATTCTGATGAGGACTCATTAATGCGCGGGAAGGCGTGCTGGGAGCGTTACTGTTATTTTATTCTGATCATCAATGTCCCTCTGGAACTGGTTTTCCTCTTACGTACCGCCCCCTACTCATCCTGGTTTCCTTTAAAAGTCTTGTCAGTTGATCTTTCCCTTTTTGATAAAAGCATTCATGCCCCGTCCAGGCTAAAGCAGCCCCCCTGTCCCGCGGCTGCTCCCCGAGCTCCTGCCCAGGCTCCGTTAATGGGACAGGCTCTCCTGGCAGAGCCCAGCACTGGGTGGTCCGGGTGCCAGGCGGTGGAAGAGGCGGGCAGGGGAGTGAAGCGTTGAAACCTGTGTGTCCCCGCCCCGGGCGCAGCTGGGGAAGCAGGAGTGGGATGGCCCTTCTCCGGAGACCTGGCCAGGGAGCTCCCCGCCCCCCAAAGGAGTCCTCTCTATTGTTCGTACCCGGGGAGGACCACGAGCCTTCACGAAGCACCTGCCGTGAGCCAGGCCCTGTGCGCTCCTCAGTGTGTCCTAGGCGTGCACCTCGCGCACTTTCTCAGCCCGAGTGTTTGTCGGGGCCAAACGCTCTCAGCCTTTGTCCTCTCAGGGCAAGCAGCTGGGGCTGCGAGGGCTTCTTTCCCTTTATTTATTTATTTTTTTCTCCAAATGGAAAAATCAATCATCGCGTGAGCCCGGCGCTTAGAAGCGCGATGTGGCTGTGGTCCCTCGGAGCTGCGGGCCATCGGCCTGCAGCAGACACACAGCCCTCCGCGGGGCCGGCCTCCAGGCCCAGCCGTCTTGGGCCCGGGCTGGTCAGCAGGTTTCCTGAAACACCTGACGGCGCCCAGCGGGTGGAACAGGTCGGGAAGCCAGCTCCCCGCGGGAGGCTGGGGGAAGTGTTCCTGCCGCTGAAAATAGTCCTGGAGCCGGGCCCAGGGGCCGAGGGACAGGATGTGCGTGCAGTCCCCCTGGGGGGCTCTGGGCTGTGGGTCACGGGGAGTCGGTTCCCAGCTCCGGAGTCTGGGGCTGTGGGGTCCCTGCTGTATTTACCCCAGCGCCTGGCAGCTGGCCGGCTGCGGCGGAGGCCCGAGCTGGAGGCTGGCCATCTCGGAAGGCGGCCGAAGGCCTGTGTGCCCTGGTGGCCTCGGGCCCTGGAGGCAGATGGCGATGTGGATGTGAAGGTTGCTGACAGGAGCTGTTTTCTGAACTGACCAGGAAGGGGGGGTCCCCCCACTGCAGGAAAGGCCGAGGGGAAGGCAAGCAGCCTCATGGCTCCCGCGCATCCGAACAAAGGGGTATTGGGTTCTGGGGGGGGCCCCCACACCCACAGCCTCACCCCCAAGCTGGCCGCCCCCGGCCAGGCTCCCTGCTGGGTTAGATGTTACCCCCCGGGAAGCCTAGCCCCTCTCCCCGTCCCCGGGAGCCTTGCCCTCGGTTGGGAAAGGGAGCTGAGAGCCCAGCCTTCAAACCTCTCCTGTTTCCTTGCAGGCAAGAGACCAGTGTCACCGTACAGTGGGTACAACGGGCAGCTGCTGACCAGTGTGTACCAGCCCACCGAGATGGCCCTGATGCACAAAGGCCCGGTGAGTGGGGTCCCCGAGTCCCCAGGACCCTGCGGAAAGCCATGGAGCCCAGCCTCTGTGGGCGGACAGAGGGCCGTGTGGCCATGTGGGGCGGGTGAGGTGCAGGGGGTGGGGAGAAGGCAGGTGTCTCTCTCGGTGCCTCCGCCTCGGGGAACCCAGAGCCCCGACTCCTGGTGCCTTTTCCTGGAGTCAGTGCATCCACCGCCTTCAGTTTTATTGCGATGACACCTGCCCGGCCCGTGGTGTCGGGGTGTCACACACTGAACAGAGGAGGGCCTCGGCCAGCGGGGGCCATGCTTGGTGACTCCAGGGGACAGGGGACCAAGCCTGGGTAGGTGTTTACACTCCCACCACAGCTGTCTCCGGGGAGGCCCCTCCCCCGCCGCAGGCAGGCAGCCGCTCTCAGCCTCACACCTCCCCTGGGTCCTGGAAACCAGATGCTCCCTGAGCCCGGGGAGGGGGTGGGAACAGATTCACTGGCTCCATATATGTTCCTGCTCCCGGCTGGCAGCCGCGGGAGAGGTCGGCGACCCGCCTTGGCAGGAGGCTGGGAACAGGAAGGAGGGAGGTCGGCAGGGTGGCGTTCTCACCCCTCCCGCTGGGAGCCTGGGTGAAGCCAGCTCCGAAACTCCCAACCCAGCCCTTCCGTCTCCCTCCGCCTGGCCCTGCTGACATCCCTCCTTCCTTCGGCATCACCAGCACCTGGGATCTTGCTAAAAATGCAATTGGGTGGGGCCAGTGCTGTGGTGCATCCAGTAGTTAGCATCTCCTCAGTGACATCACTGAGGCATGATGGGAGTAGCCACCTGTAGAAATCTGCAAACCCTACTCATCAGGGCTTCCTCCCTTCCCGCCCACCTCGGTTGTTAAACATTTGCCGGCCACGCACCCACCACCAGGTGTGGGTGAGGTTTAAACAGCCCAGGTGATTCTGACACACGCCCGGGTTTGAGAACGCCCACGGGGATGTTCCAGGAGCACCCAGGGCAGTGGTTGGCAAACTGCGGCCCCTTGAGTGTGGCTCTTCCACAAAATACCACGTGCAGGCGTGCACGTACAGTGCGATTGAAACTTAGTGGCTACACTCAAGGGGCCAAAGAGCCGCATGTGGCTCGCGAGCCGCAGTTGTACTAGGGTTGCCGACCACTGTACTAGGGGATGGGGAGCTGGAGACCACCAAGTGGGCAACTTGGGGATCTGGAGCTGCCCGGAGCTGGGGCACCCAGGACCCTCTGCACCCTCAGCCAAAGACAGGACCGCTGCAACTCGAACCAGGTTCCAGGCAGCTAATTTGGGTCTGAGGTCTCCAAGAATTAACATACTCAAACCCAAAAGCATTTGGGATTTAAGCCTCCAATCAGGCAGGCCAGCCAGACTTCTAGAGGAGAAATATGTGGGCACGGCCAGGGCCTGGCACACCAGCAGCTATAATGCTGTTGGGGGTTGGAGGGCCAATGGGGGGACTCGGGTAAGCGTCTTGGAAGAAGGGAGGCTGGGAGCTCCAGACAGGTGACGGCCGCCCAGCGTGTTCACCCTCCACTGGGTCAAGGTCTGAGGAACAGGAGGAACCTTGGGAAGAGGCTCCTCCTGAAGGGGCAGCCGAGCGGAGCCCCAAGAGCACCCTGGGGGCCTCCTTCCCAGGCCCAGAGGCCGAGCCCTCTGCAGCATGAGATAAGGGGCTGGAGGTCAGAGGTCGGCCGCTGGGGCCTGGCTGGGGGTGGGGAAGGGAGCCGGCAGGCCCCGCCTGCAGGAAGCCGCGTGTTTGTGCATCTGCGCTGGCGGAGCCTGGCTGAGACCGCCTGCTCTTCCTTCCAGGCCGAGGGACCCTACGACGTCATCCTCCCACGGGCCACCGCCAACAGCCAGGTGATGGGCAGTGCCAACTCCACCCTGCGGGCTGAAGACATGTACGCAGCACAGAGCCACCAGGCAGCCACGGCCCCGAAAGACGACAAGAACTCTCAGGTCTTTAGAAACCCCTACGTGTGGGACTGATTCGGCGCCAGGAGGCGGCGGGCCATGCGGGGAGGGCCCTGGGGACCTGGCCTGGGCCAGGGACAGCCCGGGGGCCCCGGGCCCTCCTGCTCCCTGTGCCCCTCGATGGCTCAGGGCAGCTTGTGCCTCAGCCGTGAGGCCCTGCCTGGTGGCCAGGGTTTCGTGGTGTCCCAGGTGCCCCTGCCCACTCCTCAGTGTTTGTGGAGTCGAGGAGCCACCGCCGGCTTCATGCCAGGGTCCTCTCCAGGGGTCACGCTCCAGCCAAATAGTGTTCTTTGGGGGTGGCCTCGCAGCACCTGCATTCTCTGGAGTCTTTGGAGAGATTCCTGCAACCTCGAGAGATTTCACAGGCTCTGCCCCGGGCCTTGCTCCTCCGTGAGGAACAAGGTGCCTAATAAACACGTTCTTTCTGCTTTGTTAATGCTTCCTCTGGGAATGTCGTTTCTGACCCGGCTCTGGGTTTCCGACGAACCACTCCTCCTCGGCCCACGGGTGGGTCCTTCTGCCTCCTCCCTCCAGACCCAGCTCACGTGACAGCTGCCCTTGTCTGTGCGGTGAGGTAGCTGACACCTGCACGCAGGGAAGGATCCGTCCGCTGAGCCTGTGTCCCTGCCGTGTGGGCTCACAGTGAACCGGGCCAGGTTCTGTCTGGGGGCTCGTCCATCATCTGAGCTCATCTGGAATCGGACAGTTTTCCTCCGGGTCCCCCTCCACTGGCCATACGTGGGGACCCAGCCAGGAGGTGGCCCACCAGCAGGCACCCTGCAGAGGGTGCTGGTAAGGGAGGGCGTGCCAGGGAAGACGGGCTACCCTCAGCCCCTCAGTGGGGACGGGGGTCCAGATCTTTAGGGCACAGGTGGAGCCTCACTCTGCTCCGTGCTCTGAGGCCACTTGACCAGGTGGGTTCACAAAGGTGGGAAGGATGGGGCCATGTTCTTGTTGGGTTCACTCCTGGGCAGTAATTATTCAAGCGCCAGTTTGCTCAGGCCCCTACGGTGAAGCCCTCCGCACCAGCTCCCTGGCACCCCCATGGCTGCCCCCGGAGGTGGGCAGGGCGTTCTTTCCAGAGTCCAAATCCCAGAACTGTTCCCTTTTTAGGGTTCGACGGGGCCATAGGGGAAAGTTGGGGGTTAGCTCTCCTGCCCCCAACTTGAGGTCAGCAAACTGACACCAGGGAGCCTGCACAGCCTCCCCAGGACACGGCCGCCCCAGAACACGGCCTCCCCAGGACCAGGCAGGCTTTCTCCGGACCCCGACTTCCAGGGCCCAGGGACAGCCGGCCGGCCCAGGGACCAGGGCGCAGACAAGCAGCAGTGTCCTGACCCTTGGACACGGGTCACAGCCTCGTGAGGGGACTGCCAAGCCCGCCCCTCCCAGGCCTGGGAATGTCTCTCCCCGACGAGCCAGAAGCTATTTTCTGACACCGGTTGTAGGAAAAAAATGTCCTGCTGGGAGGGAGAGAAAGGTGGCCGGAAGAGAGGAATGGACCTTCGCCCAAGCCTCTCCTATGCCAGACTGCACCAGCCCCTGCCCCCTCCCCCAGGACCCCCAGTGCTTTTTTTAGTAAAAACCAGCGCTTGTGCCCCGAGCAGTGGGGGCCCCTTTGACTGTGTTCTTTCTGGTTACTTTAGGCTCAGTCCCCGCAAAATAAAACGAGATGGTAGACGCCCTGTGGCCTGGACTGCACGCCGCCCCCATGTCCTCAGTCCTCTGCCCTGGCCGGCAGGGCCCTGCACCTTTCCCACCTTGGTCACTGGAGCTGGGAGGGCCCGGAGGCCACCGATCTGGAGCAGTGGACCAAGTGGGGTGGTGGGTGGTGGTGGTGGTGGTGGTGGTGGTGGGGGACTGTGAAACCTGAGGCTTAGGGCTGGGGCTCAAGGGCCACCCCTACCTGCCCTGCCCAGCCTCTCCTGGTCCCCAAGTGACTGAGGCCACAGGAGCCGTCTGCAGACCAGCCTGCCTCCATCCCCCTGTGACACCCTCCCCCACATCACAGCCTGTCCTCGTGCAGTGGCTCTGCAGGGGCCACCCCCAGATGGCCCTGTCTGCACACCGTGGGCCTCCCTGGCCATCTTGCTGGTGTCCAGCAACAGCCTGTCCCTCTGCACGCGGTGAATCGAGGCGAAGCTCCGTGAGTCTTTGGAGGCACACCCTGGCGGGAGCTGCCCCCTGCCTTTCTCCCCGGGGCCATCACCGAGTGAACGTGGAAGGCCGCGAGCTGGGGCAGGGCTCGTTTGAGCCTGGACAGCTGCGCCTCTGTGGCCCGAGGGCCCTGGACCTGAGCCTCAGCCGTGCTTCACTCCGCGACCCGCTGCACACGACCCGCCTTCCTCACCTTCGATGAACCGGGTCCCCTGGAGACACAAGGTGGGGCTGGAGCTGCATTCTCGGGGACCAGTGGACAGTCCTGGGCCACGCGGACGGGGGTCTAGGCCTCTTCCAGGACAGACCTGTGGGACTTGGGGAGGCCTCTCAGATAAGTGGCATCTGAGCTGAACACTGCCATTTCCTGATGGGCAGGGGAAAGGTGCCTACCTCACCCTGGGCCCCTCCATGTGCTGGTGCTGCGCTCCTCACCCAGGATGCCCAGAAGGTCCTGATGCCCCCCGGGGAAGTGGGGATGTCTGCGGGGCCTGCGTGATGCTGGCACCAAGGACGGGAGGTACACGGCTCCTGATTTGTGGGGACAGCATCGTCTCCCTGGCCTTGTCCTGCTCTCTGGTACCAGGCAGCAGGCTCATCCAAGAGGGGCCTCCCCAGGTGTGCCCCCAGGTGCAGTTCTCACCCCAGCATCACCTCTGGGACCGTGTGAGGGCCAGGACCAGAGCAGGGGAGGTCACCCTGCAGTCAGGCCCACAGCTCCAGTGCTGCCCCCTGCTGCCTACACCTGTGCCTTGACCCCGAGTCTCCCCAGAGAGGCGTTCGGTGAGCAGGCCCAGTAGATGAGAGTAGGGCTGCCCCCCAAGTGTGATAACCGCCCCCCCCCCCCCCCCGCCACACACACCATTTACCATCCATTGTACCGGGTTGTCAGTTCCAAGAGTGGAGTGTAACCTCCCTCTGATGGAAGAGAAGGGGGAGCTCTGGGCCTCGGACTTCTCCTGATCTAGGTTAGTGGCCCCAGGATCCCTTACGGTGAACAAAGGGACGGTCCTGCTTTTCGAGGTGATGGTATCACGTGAGCCCTTCGCCGTGCCAGGCGGCCAGGGTAGGCAGCCTGCAGTGAATGTGGGTTTGTTCCTAGTCCGTGTCCCCTGAGGGCCTGTGGGGAGGTGCGGGGAGGGGTGCAGCCTGCCCGGCCTCAGGCACACCCCTGGCCGAGCGGAGAAGATAGCGAAACCGTCCAGCTGCATCGCAAACAAGCCTGGGAGGGAAGGACGCCTGCACAGGCCCGAACCCGCCGCAGGCAGGCACAGGCCGGCACCTGGGTAAACCTCACAGCCACTGTCGAGCTCCAGCTCAAAGCGGAGGAGTCTGGACTTCGTACCTACTCGGAATTAAACGACCTTATTCCTCTCTGTTTGTGAGGAATTGCTACCAGGAATCCCTGTGTGTTCATTAAATATATTCTGGGCTTTCTTAACAATACGTATTTTTAACTTTCTCTTTGCCTCCTAGACCAAGAAAGGATGTTTGATTCCAAGTAACTTTTTTTTGGGTTGGGAATTTATTCTAAGAGGGGAAACCAGGTCTCCCAAACCAGCCCAGTGCCCCAGCCCAGTGCCCTCTCACCCGCCCAACACACAAGGCCTGGGGATGCAGGGATGGGGCACAAGGGGGGAGGGGGTGCTTTATCTTAGTCCTGCTGTGGCCTGGCGTGCCTGGGGGAGGGGCACCGCTGGGTGAAATACTGGGCTCCTGGGAAGGCGTCCTGGGGCCAGGGGGTGGTCAGTACCTACCCTGGGTCAGGAGGACATGCTCAGTGCTGCTCCCAGGATTTGGTTAGACACGTGGCTCCCACTCATTCAGGGACCTTCCCAGCCCATAGTAGAGCCTGAAGCAGATTGGCTAAGTGACTGGCCTGCGGTCACGCAGCTAGGATGGGTCACACAGCTAGGAAGGGTCCGTCAGCCCTCAGCCCCCTTCTCACCAAGCTGATCACTTAGTCTAGCCCCAGGGAGACGTGCTGGGTCCCCCAGGTGCTGGTGACCTGACGGTTTCCTGTCTGCCGTCTGCACCGGGCCCGCCGGAAGCTGCAGCGCTGGCTCCCAGCAGCCCATGAATTATTGAGCATCTGCACCCGCCGGTAATGGTCTGACCTCATCCGCGGGCTCCGGGCGCCTCTGACCTCTGTTTCCTTGAGAGGATGCTGCTGGTCGTGGGGCTGATGGTCCCGCTGTGGGGTGCGGGGTGCGGGCGATGGAGGAGGGGACACCAGCACTCAGGAGAGGTGGGGGCCAGAGACCCATCCCCTTTGTGACGGGAGGCAGCTCTGCAAGGGAGAGAAGGGGACTTAGCGATCAGCCTTGCTTCCTGGCTCTGTGACCTGGGGCAGCTCTGGATGCCTCAGTCTCCCCATCTGCGCAATGGAAGTGCTACACCTGCGTCCATAGTTTTTGGCTCCTCAAGGTCACTCCCAAAAGTCACAGCCAAGGCAGAGCATCGGGAGCTGGCCGCCCTGGGTTTCCTGCAGACACGCTGGCCTCCAGGCCAGATCGCACCCGTCCTCTGCGGCCCTTCACGTGCCAGGTCCTCAGGGGGTGGGACGGCGGGATCCGAGGGGTGCACTGGGCAAGGCCCCCGTGAGACCTGGTTCTTACTCGCCCTGACCCGGGGCAGCTCCCCACCCTGTATCCGCTTCCTCATCCGTGAAATGGACCTGAGCTTCCAGCTCTGCCTCAGCCCTGGTGTTGGGGTCCCCGGCAGTTGGGAGGGACCCCAAAAGGCAGGTCTGGAACTGAGCTGGGTGGAGCTGGCCACTGTCTGGCTGTGTCTGGGACAGAGGTGCTGGGTCCCCTTAGGCAGGGGCTGAATTCCAGCCGCTCCCCTCCCCCAGGTCTCTCCAAGGGATGGGGAGGGGGATAGGGGGCTCTATGGACCGGACAGCCCAGGGTGGACGCACACGGGCATCAGCTGCTCCTTCCGTCCGAGGGAACCAGAGGGCCAGTGGTGCTTGCCGCCTACAGCGGGTTTTACGGTTTCTTAACAGAGCGTCCCAGCGGCAGCCCTGCCCTGAGCGGGCGGCGGGAGGGCGCGGGCTCCAAATCCCTTTTGCTGCACCCCCAGACACCACACTGTAACCTGGGGTGGTGGCAGGTGGGGGTGGGGACCCGACCTCGGGCGCTCCAACGTCACCCTCCAGCGAGGGCCCACCCCCTGCCCCCAGCCAACCCGAGGCCGCCTCCCCGCTCCCAACCCCAGGCCCCGCCCGACACCCCTGCAACCTGATCCCCGCGGCCGCTGCTGGGACAGCTGGCTGGGACCGGCTGTCTCCGCTCCGCCGCTGCCTCGGGGCTGCCCGCCCAGCTCTCCTCCCTGGTACCCCCACCCCGCCTGGAGAAGGGGGGTCGCAACGCCCTCCCTGCCCCCATGACCCAGCTCCTCCCCTCAGCCTCCCCTCCAGGACTGCAGTCCTTTGTGACCTTTTCCCTGACCCCTCAGGCCGAGAGCCCTGGACGGGCCGCTATAACCTTCATCCCTGTATCTCTGGGCCCATCGCATAGCAGGTCCCAGGTCCCTGAGAGGAGCCTCCTCACCTTCCACGGGTGGGTGCCATGGGCCCGGTGCCCAGGGTCAGGGTCTAGGGGTTCTTAGCCGGGCACTGATGACCTTGGGGCTGGTCATTCTTGGTGGAGGAGGCTGCCCCGTGCGCTGTAAGATGCTGAACAGCATCCCAGATGCTAAAACTATCCGGGCTGCCAACACCCGCCCCCCCCCCGCCCCACACACACACACACACCGGCCCAGGACGAACTCTCCTGGGTGAGAACCAGGCTTCTGGGTGTCAGTGTGGGCACTGGTCCCCCCAGCCCAGGAGGGGGTGAGGGTACCCCTGGGCCCCCTCCTCAGGCCTGAGGGTAACTCAGGGACTGTGACCCTTCCCTGCCAACATCTGAGCAGCGTGTGACCAGCCCACCCCCCTTACTGGACACACACCATTTCAGCTCCTGCCTGATGAGGGTGCTGAGTGGGCCCTGGGACGGGGTGCAGGGGACCCGGGTGTCTTCCAGTCACCAGGAGACTCACATGGTGTGCCCTCAGGTAGCCTTGGGGTTCGAGGAGAGGAGCTGGGGGAGGGGTGCAGTGGGCTGAGGCCACCAACTGAGGCTGTCAGGATTGAGGGTCAGGGGAACATCCTGGTCAGCAGGGGCTCAATTGTGGACCCCAGTCCTTGGAGCTGTCCAGACATGGGGTGCGCGCGCGCACACACACACACGCAAATAAATGAATCGAGCCTGGGGGGTGTGGCTTAGCAGTTGAGCATCAACCCATGAACCTAGAGGTTGCTGGGTCTCAGGCTCCATCCCCAGGAGGGAGCATGCAGGAGGCAGCTGAGGTGGGGGTGTTCATCAGAGCCAGGAAAAGGGCACAGAGAGGGTGGGGGTGGGATACCCCTCCCTCAATCCCCACCCCACTGCAAAGTAGAATTTCCAAAAGGATTCACTCCCAAACTTAAGATAAATATGACTGCCCCAGTCGTATTTGCCTGTATTTGCATAGAGTCAAAGGCACCATCACTGAGGGTGTCACTAGGAACTGGCAGGTGGGGGACAGGGAGGCTTTTTACTGTTTTTTTCTCTCTCTTCCCCCTTCCTTTCTCTCATGCTTTCCTTTTCCATGAAAAACAACACCCCCCTCCCCTCCCCATCAGCCTGTTGTCACTGCCCCAGCCTTCACAAGCCAGCCTCACAGTGTCCTGGGCCTCTTCTCACCCCTCGTCCGCCCTGCCTGGCTTTTCCAGTGCCTTCTCCTCTTGGGGGACCCAGGGAAGGCAGTGTGTGTGCCCCCCGCCACCACCTGCGCCCCAGCCTTGTGAAATAATCGCCTTCTGCGAAGACTGAATTAGGTCGACATTCGTGGAGCAGGTCGCGAGCTGACGCCATGTGCCGCCTTGCCTCTCTGTGTAGCTCATTATAAACGTGCTGTGTCCCGCAGGGCAGACAACACGGGCCCGGGAGTGACACTTGGCGCATTAATCCATTCATTCATCGGTTCTTCATCAATATTTATCAAGGCTGTTCCCTGCCACCATCTGACTGACATCAGTTCTCACCGGGAACTCTCTCCTAGCGCCCAAGTCCATCTGGCACACGGTTCTGCCTCCTCAAATCCGTGAACTCCTTCTCCCCCATCGGCTCAGAGGGCAGTCGGGCGTACCCTACCATCTGCAACATGAATTCTGCAACTACTTTCCCATATCAGTAAGGTGTTGGGGTGCAGGACAAAGCTGGGGTACTCCCTGTGTGTGTGTGTGTGTGTGTGTGTCCATGGACCTGCGTTGGGGGGCGAGGGCTCACCTGGGAGAGGTTGTGTCAGGTTGGGAAGGGGAGGGAAGGGGAGGGAAGGGGACTCTCTGAGCTGGGATGGAGCGTCTCTCCATTGGTCATTCTCACGAAGGTCAAGAGGGGAGTTTCCGAGTCATTACAAGTCCATTCCCCACGGGACCAGCGAGGAGGGACCTGGTTGTCAGTTTGCTGGGGCTGCCCGACGAAGGGCCTCAGACTCGGGGGGCTCACCAACAGGAATGTCTCAGCTCACAGTCCCGGAGGCGGGAAGCCCGAATTCCAGGTGCCGGCAGGGTGGGTTCCTCCTGAGGCTGTGATCTGTCCAGGCCCCGCTCCTTGGCTTGGAGGCGGCTGTCTTCTCCCCGTGTCCCTTCTCATCACCTCCCTCTGTGCGCGTCTCTGTCCACGTCTCCCCTTTTTACAAGGACACCGGACACCGGTCCTGCTGGATCAGGGACCCCCCCTAATGACCTCATTTTAAGCTGATTACCCTCTAAAGACCCCACCTTCCAACCACGTCACATCTGAGGCACTAGAGCTTCACCATAGGAATTTGGCGTGTGTGTGAATTCAACCCATAACACCAGGGCTGGGCTGGACGCGGCTGAAGGGAATGAGGGGCGAGGCTGGCCCCAGCGGCGAAGGAAGTCACCGGAGGCCGCTTGGGAAGAGGGCGCATTGTGCATCCTTCGGAAGTGCGGTCTTGCAAACGTGTCTGTTGTTTTTTCTCCTTCAGGAAAGCAGATGGCATTAATAATGGAGACGCTTAACATGGAGACCCGTGTGCCCGTCCCAGACATGGGCTGGCGGTGAGCGGGCATGGAGAGTAAACCCAGTGCTCAGAAAGCAGGCTTCCTTGTTGTTCGTGTTTCAGTGAAAGAACAGGACAGAAACTTCCCCTCTGCACAGCACCCCAAATGCGATCGAGACTCTGATGGGCTGTCAGCGGGCCCACAGTTGTCCCCTAGGCAGTGGGCATCTCCCTACCGTGGGTGGCAGAGGCACCGCGGTGTAAGTGTTGGACACTTCCCAGGAGTGAGCAGCCCTGAGACCAAGGCCATCTTCGAAGGAGGAGGGACTGAGATGGGGGAGGGGCCCAGGGCTGGGGTCCGCCGGGACCTGGGGTCACTTGTCTGTGCCATTTCCTGTGTCTGATGAAGGGGGGCCTCTCTCACCCACGCCCCTGGGATGGTTGCCTTGACCTGAGTACCATGGCTACCTTTTAAGGTAATCCTGTTTTCCCGTCTTTGTTTTTATATGTTTCCCACGAAACCACAAACTCCTGGAGAGGAGAATTGCTTTATTTTTAACCTTCACATCTCCATCTCTGGGCCCAATGGTTGGCACAACGTAGGCAGCCATGCAATAGCTGTCAAATAAACAGATAAATGCTACCCGGGCATAGAGTGCCCCCTGGTGGAGTCAGAGAGTATGGCAGCGTCTTAGATTTTGGCTGGAGCAGTTGAACGGGAGGGAGGTGTCCTGGCCCTCTGGTTCTGGGCAGCCGGTCAGAGTGTGAGGTCACGCGGGTCAGAGGTAAGCGCAGGGGTCCATGGACAAAGTCTTGTGGGGAGGGACAGGCTGGGCCTTTGAAAGATGTGGTTGTCGTAGGGTAACGAGGGGCAGGTGGGAAAGGGGCACCCAAGGCACAGAGAGAGAGGAGGGAATAGTTGAAAGAAGTCTGTGCTGGCACGCAGACCAGTGAGGCTGAGTGAGGCCGGAATTCAAGCTGCGCAGTGAGACCCAGAGTCCACGCTCTTAATCACTGTCAGCATCCACTCATTCGTTTATTCACTCACTCACTCATTCATTCATTCACTCATTCATTCATTCATTTCCAGGGCCAACCTATGGATCTGACCCTGTGGAAGGGTTGGGGTCCAGTCCCCCTAGAGGAGCCCCCTCCTTCTCTGGGGAGAGTCTTGGTGTCCAGGGGTTGGGACTAAAATAAATTCTGACTTCTCTGTTTCCTCCACCTGCTCCAGGGCGTGTCCAGGGTCTGAAATCTCATTTCTGCTCCCAGAAGCATTCCCCACCCTCCCTCTTCCTTGCGGTGTGGGCTCCACCCAACAGGCTGAGTCAGAATCTCCGCGCCAGTTGGGTAGGAAAAGGGGAGGGGGCTGGGGAGGAGGCTCAGGCATGGTCATTAAAAAAACAACAAAAAACAAAAACAAACAAACAAAAAAAACTCCCCAAGAGAGTCTAATATGCATGCAGGGCTGGGAGCCCTGGAGGCTTCTGGGTAAGCAAAGGTGGTCGGCGGGATGGGGAGCTATTGGACTAAGCCTCTCTCTGCTTCACTCCACGGGCCCTGCACCCCACTCCCCACATGCACCTGACCTCCGAACTGCCCACGACCAAGGCGAGCCTCCTCTTCTCCATTGCCGGGAACCCTGCAGGGCTGAGGATCTCATTCTTGGGTCCCTTCCCCTGTGGCCAAAACACATGTCAGTGAGAACCACGGGGGGTGCAGCCACCAATGCAGAGCCTGAGGGTGGAGAACAGAACGGGGGCGGGGGTGGGGTGGGGTAGGGGGTGGCAGGCTGGGAGGTGTGAGACCCGTTCCTGTCTCTGCCTTCTCAGTCCCCAAGTGGAGGCTGCTGCCCTCTCTCCCCCTCCACCCCCCCACCCCCCACAGCCTCAGCGTCATCCCCCTTCTAGGAAAGTCCTCTTCCAGGGCAGGCAGGAGCTGCAGCGCCAGCCTGCTCATCCCAATGGGGCAGCTGGGCAGCCCCAGGCTGGCCTCAGAGCCGGTGGTCCACTCGGGCGTCTGGGCACTCCCTGGCTCTCACTGGCTGCAAATACACCTAAGACACAACGAAGCCTGAGCCCTGAGCTCCCGCTTTCCTCCTGGATGGCCTGGTCTGAGGGCCCGGCACTGTCCTGCTTCCTTCTCCATCACCCCCACCCCTTCACTCCTCCTCCGCCTCCACAGCCTGTCTCTGAAGCCCCCAGACCCCCTTCCCAGGGGCTGGAGCCTTCCCCTGGTCCCCAGTCTGTTGGTTGAAGGGTCTGGAAGGATTAGCCGGGCCCAGGGTGGAGGTCTGGCTCAGGGGCTGGACGGCTGGGTCATGGAATGGGGGTCTGGACCAGAGGTCCTCAAACTTTTTAAACAGGGGGCCAGGTCACTGTCCCTCAGACATTCCACACATGCGCACTGCGGGCCTGGGGCGAGTCGGCTGCTCAGCAGGACAGGCAGCGGCGGCAAAAACACCCGGCGGGCCGGATACATGTTTTCGGCGGGCCGCATGTGGCCTGTGGGCCGTAGTTTGAGGACCCCTGGTCTGGCCTACTGTGGTGGTGTGGACCCCGATAAAAGTCTGGAGACTGGATTTGAAATCTGGGCCCCGGCATGAAGGTCTGGTTCCCGGATGTAGCTCTGAGCCCCAGTTGGAGGTCTGGGTCCTGGGACAAAGTTCAGGGCACTGGGTGGGGGTCTGGGCCCCAGGTGGAGGAATTGGTCAGGGGCTGGACCTCTGGCTTATGGAATGGGAGTCTGGACTGCTTGGTGTGGTCACGACCCAGTAAAGGACTGGGTACTGGGTTCGAGGTCTGGGCCCCGGCATGAAGGTCTGGGACCCGGATGTAGCTCTGAGTCCCGGATGGAGGTCTGGGTCCTGGGATGAAGGTTTGTGCTCTGGGCAGCTGTCTGGGGCAGGGGCTGGAGCTCTGGGTTATGGAATGGGGGTCTGGACTGCTATGGTGTGGTCACGAACCCAATATAAGACCTTGATACTGGGTTCAAGGTCTGGGCCTGCGCATGAAGTTCTGGGACCCGGATGTAGGTCTTAGCCCCGAATGGAGGTTCCGGTCCTGGAACAAAGGTCTGGGCACAGGAAGGGTTTTGGGCCTGGGTTGCGGTCTAGGTCAGGGGCTGGACCTCTGGGTCATGGAATGGGGGTCTGGACTACTGCAGTGTGGTCTGGACCCCGATAAGAGACTTGATACTGGGTTCGATGTCTGGACCCAAGCATGAAGGTCTGGAACCCGGGTGTAGCTCTGAGCCCCTGATGGAGGTCTGGGTCCTGGGACGGAGGTCTAGGCACTGGGCGGGGGTCTGGGTCCCGGGTGGAGGTCTGGGTCAGGGGCTGGACCTCTGGGTCATGGAATGGGGGTCTGGACTACTGTGGTGTGGTATCCACCCTGATAAAGGACTGGATACTGGGTTTGTGGTTGGGGCCCCAGCATGAAGGTCTGGGACCCGGATGCAGTTCTGAGCCCCGGATGGTGGTCAGGGGCCTGGGAAGGAGATCTGGGCACTGGAGGGGTGTCTGTGCCCCAGGAGGTGGTCCCAGTCAGGGGCTGGACCTCTGGGTCATGGAATGGGGGTCTGGACTACTGCAGTGTGGTCTGGACCCCGATAAAAGATTTGATACTGGGTTCGATTCTGGGCCCGAGCGTGAAGTTCTGGAACCTGGATGTAGCTCTGAGCTCCGGATGGAGGTCCGGGTCCTGGGACAGAGGTCTGGGCACTGGACAGAGTTCTGGGCCCCGGGGGAAGGTCTGGGTCACGGGTTGGACCTCTGGCTTATGGAATGGGGGTCTGGACTACTGTGGTGTGGTCATGAACCAAATAATGGACTGGATACTGGGTTCGAGGTCTGGGCCCCCCCATGAAGGTCTGGGCCCCGGCATGAAGGTCTGGGCCCCGGATGTAGCTCTGAGCCCTGGATGGAGGTCTCAGACACACACACACACTCCCCCTCCCCCTCCCCACAGGAGCCTCCTCTCCTTTCCTGACTTGCAGGTGGGAACAGTTACCTGCCCCAGAAAGGCCGTAGTTCAGGCAATTACCAGCAGGTGGTCTGGTGCTGCTCCTCGCTGGCCAACTTGGGCTTCCTGTGTTCCCAGAAGAGCAGCTTCTCTCTAAGGTGCCGGCTCCGCCTAGTTGCCCAGGTGCCAGAGCCAGGGAATACACGCCAGGCCTGAGGTAGCCCTTGGGAACACACATCCCCCGGCTTCCGGAGGTGTCTGTGGGAAGACCCCCGAAGACAGATGAGCTGTGAGGTCACGATGGTTGTAGGGGTGGGGGTGGGGAGCTTTGACCTTGCTGAGGCCGTGGGAGTTGGGGTCATCCCCTGAGGGTCAGAAACTCATGTCTTCAAGCTCAAGGGCCAATGTGGCTCCCGAAGCCAAACATGAGAGTTTTCTGAACCGGCCGCTTGCTGGTCGCCCCGCCCTGGGCCAGCACAGCAGCCAGAGCCACAGGCTGTCCCAGGTGAGGAAGGAGGAGGAAGCAGAGGGGCGGCGAGGCGGGGGGATGGGGATCCCCTGGGAAGCCTGTCGGTTTGGGTTCCCATGGCCCCAGTTGCCCAACATCCTCTTCCTCCTCTGCTCGTGGTCAGCAGTTTGGGCGCCTTCCCTGGCCTCCCCCAGCCACTCCCCCTCCCTGGGCAGCCACCTCCCAGAGGCACGGAGTGTGGTCCGAAGTCTGGGGGCCAATGGGGACCACATGTTAAACGTGACCGGCGGGTAAGGAATCTGGGCTGTGAGGAGTAGACATTGAATGCACCTGGTGGCAGTTCACAAACCACACTCACGTGATGTAAATGAATTCACGCCTCTGTTCTCACGTCGGGCTTCCTACGAAGTGGGTAGGGTGCTTAGCAATGTCCTCATTTCACAGAAGGGAAGACTCCCTGGACAAGGGTGCACAGGCCCTAGAATGCAGCTCAGGGCCAGGACACAGGGCAGGACCTCCCCCCTACCCACCCGCCTCGATCTCTCTCCATGTCACAGTCAGGGGTCCTCGCAGGCCTCCCCTCACCCGCCTCCCGCCCTGGCCCTGCTTCCTGGAGGGATCCCAGCATCTTACCTGTGATTCAGGAGGCAGCCCCTTTAGACGCCACTATCTCTGGGCACCCCGGGGATCTGGGGTGGGGTGATGCTACCCCAGCTTTCGGTCCCAGGTGTGCACACCCCTGGCCTGTGCTGGAACCTGGTTGTCACCCAGGTGGAGGGCAGGAATCTGAATCGCTCAGCTGGGCGGGCTTTAACCTGCCCTCACCCATTTTAAGTTCTATCCCTTTCGTCTCCCTGGAGGTGGGGTCTGGCGAGAGGAGACAGAGGCCTCCATGCCCAGCCTTCTCTGTATCGAACCCCAATTCTGGCTCCCTGTCCCTGGGAAGTGCAGTGGGCACATGAGCCTGGGGTTGTGGGGTCCCCATGTGGACAGAGGTGCAGGGGGAGGGGGCTCAGAGAGACCGGGAGAAGCAGGGCCTCTTCTGAGGAGATGGCTGGAAGGGTTATCCCTCTGGCTGTGGGTGCCCCAATCCCTGTGACTGTGACATTGAGGAACCCCAGTGTTTCTCCAGATAGAGCCAGGAACAGGCCCACGTCTGGTGGGCAGCTCCCCTCCTGCGCCGCACCCATGAGTGCCCTGCTGAGCTCCCAGACCCCAGTCAGAGCAGCTCTCCATCCCCGGTCCCCTGTCCAAGGTGGGACAGGGCCTGCAGGGAGTGCTGGCTCTGTGGATGGTGGGGGCTCCGGGCCTCTGGCTGGGCTGCCCCCCGCTCACCCACAGCTTCCTCTTCCTCTCCATCTGCACCACAGCGCAGCCAGGACCAGGCGGGAGAGCGTGTCACAGGCCATCGGTGCCAGCTGGTTGTGGACTGTGGGGTTACAGATGCGGCCATGCTGGGGCAGCTTCCCCAGAGGTGGGCAGGAGGGTGGGGCTTGGGCAGTGCCCAGAGTCCAGCAGAGGGGCAGGCCAGCCCGACGGGGCAGGGCCAGGCCGGCGATGCTGGTCTCACCCAGGCTCCTGGGGCAGGCAAACCAGTACTGTGCCCCCGTCCCCGCCGCCCCTGCCCTACTGCTTCTCATGCTGTCGGTCCATTTGCCTCATGGATCTTGCAGTTATTAATCCCTGAGTCATGTCCATTCAACCACGACCGAGCACTTGGCAGGTGGGAGGCATTGTCAGCAACAGCTCAGGCAGCTGCCCAGCTCTTCTCACAGCAGCCTCATTGCGTGGCCCCTCCCACGCCTCGCTGCAGGCGGGGCACAGCCTCCCCACCTTTAGGCCCCACTTGACCCCCTCACTCAGGGGGAGGAAGCGGCAGAGCGAATAGGGAGCCACGGATTGCCCGGGAGAGAGGGCAGCTCTAACCTGTGCTACCCTGCAGAGGGAGGTTCTGTTGAGAAGTCCCACAACTCAGTCGCCCCCAAATCTTTTCTGGGGCTCCCACCATTTGCAGGACTCAAAGCTGCTGCAAGTCTGCCCGGAGAGCCCCCATTCAGCACGAGCCACACCTCCCCGCTGGACCCCAAAAGCTTGGGTCCACACCGGGAAGAGGGCCCAACCCAGTGAGAGGCCTTGTGGTTGCAGGCCCCCCTCCCCCTGAGAAAGGGGGCTCAGGCCTGGGCTCGGGTCTGCCCGTGGTTAGCAGGGAGCAGCAGCAAGGGGGCCACTTCCTTATTTCCCTGACACCATGTGGTAACCTGACATCATCCCGTCTCTTCCTCAGGGTTTGGGGCAGGCTGGGTGAGCAGGATGCGTGTGGCGGGGACGGTTCCACCAGCCCCTTTCTCTCCTCCGGCTCGGATCCCATAGATTACACATAGAGCCTACTTCTCACCATCGAATCCTGCTTTCCTGTTGCTTTTCATTAAAGATGTCCTCCCCGGGAAATGCCTGAGGATATTACTGCCTCCCATCTGAGTCTTTTCATAATTGTTTTACTGCTTATTCCCACAGACGAGCTATTATCATCGACATTTCAGTTTTGTTCGAGGTCACCCCGAAGGTGATGGATGAGCCACAGGAGAACCCGGCCTCCTGCTTCTCAGTCCTGGGCGTCCCCCTCTTCACTGTGACACTCACAACCGTAGCCAGGTCTTTCCGGGGTTGAATTGCAAAATCCACATTTCGGGGAAACTTACGCGTATTTGACAAGTAAGCCACCAGAGGTGACAGCCCTTCTTCGTTTCCCGTCCAGCTCTGGTCTTCACAGTGTTCGTGGGTCTGTGCCTGCATTGTTCTAGAAACCCTCCCGATTCCTACCAAGCTGTCCGCGGAACCTTCCAGAAGGAGAGCCAGCGAGGCTCCCTGGTTCCCTTGCAGTCCCAGGGGAAGGTGATGGGGCCAGAAGGGCTTGTAGAGTCCCCGCTGTGTCCTGCCCTGAGCCGGGTCCAGCTGGGGCCGTGCAGGGTGAGAGGTCACAGCCTGAGGACCTGCCGGTCACGCTGAGGCCACGTTTCCAAGACCAGACAGCATTCAGGGACTCGGAGGCCACTGTGCCCACTTGGGGGTCAGGCCTGGGGCCTGGAGCTGGAGGCTCATGGGAAGCGAGCTCCCTAGCCCGGCCGGCGTGGCTCAGTGGTTGAGCACCAACCTATGAACCAGGAGGTCACGGTTCGATTCCAGGGCACATGCCCGGGTTGCGGGCTCGATCCCCAGTGGGGGGTGTGCAGGTGGCAGCTGATCAATGATTCTCTCTCATCATTGATGTTTCTCTCTCTCTCCCTCTCCCTTCCTCTTTGAAATCAATAAAATATATATATTTTTAAAAAGATAGAGAGCTCCCAGGGGGTGTTGCTATGGGTGCTGCCCAGGGCTCCCCCCCCCCCCCGGGTCTCACCCTGACCACATGACGAGGAAATGGACTGGGGGAGTTGTTACTGGGCCCCACTAGGAGGAAACCTGGGCCTGTGGTCTTGGGGGTGTGAGAGGGGAGACGCAGGCCTGTGAGCTGTGAAAGTGGGGGGCGGGGAGGAAGGTGGGGTGTCCTCCCTGGAAGTATGTACAGAACCGGCGGCTCTGGGGTGTCTCAGCCAGCCCCCCAGCCGCTGCTCCCTTGAGCCCTCCATTTCCTGACCAGCTCTAGGAACAAAACCAGCAGAAGCTGAACAAGGAAGCAGCCGCACAAAGCAAAACAGAAGTGAGAGCTGGGCCCGGCCCTCCCCGTGAGGGGACAGACGCCGTGGGTCCAGCAGGCCGGGCGCCGAGATGACCCCGCAGGGCCAGGCGTCCAGGCTGCTGGCAGCCCTGCTGCTGCTCTGGGTCCCAGGTGAGGGGCTGGGGGCAGGATGGGCGGGAGGAGGGCGGAGGGCAGGGCTGCGGAGGTGTTGCTCTGAGCGCCCCCAGCCCGGGCTCCCTGAGCTCAGGATGGGCGCGGTCGCTCCACCCTGTAAGATGGACAGACGGACAGACGGAAGGACCGCATTCCCGGTCTGACCCCTTGGGCATCCACCCGAGCTTAGCTGAGCCTGGGTGGGCATGGAGCCAAGGCGGGGGGGGGGGTGCGGAGGGGGGCTTTTGGGGAGGTAGAGAGGCAGGGCACAGCGGGGGGTGGGGGTGGGAGAGTGGCCTCCTGTGCATCCCAGAGGCTGGGTTTTGCCGGGAGGCGCCCTCCTGGTTCCCGGGCTCCAGGGTGTGGAGGAAGTGGGGAAGTAGGGAAGGGGGGCGGGGAAGGGGAGTGGGGGGCTGGGCAGGAGCAGGCCTGGTCTCAGAGACGTGGGGGTGAGTAGGTAGGGCCCCTTGAGAGGACAGGGCCTGAGGCCCGGCAGGGAGAGGGGGGCTGAGAGGCCAGGTGGTGGGGAGGCCGGGTCGGGGAGACCTTCTCCAGGGACAGGGCCCACCGCCCCCCTGCCCCCCCCATTACCTTCTGTGCCCCTCAGTCAGCCTGCAGCCATGAGGCTTAGCCTAGGCTATCTGCGATCTCTGTGGCCGCTTTGCTCCTAAAGGGCAGGCTTTCCTGCACTCCATCCGCTAACCCGCTGTCTGTCGGAAAGCGATGACTTTTTGTGAATTCACCTGGAAACCGTCAGCCTCTCGCCACCGTCTGTCTCCTGAGCCTCTGGGGTCCTGGTGTTCCCATGGATCCTCTGGCACCCAGAGCTCACGGCTCCCCCCCGCCCCCACCCCCCCCCCCCCCCCCGACGCCGGCCCCTCCCTCGCTTTCTCTCATTCATCACGAGCTGGTGCGGCCAGAATGATGCCGGGGCCGAGGCGCGCGGTCATCCCCGCCGTCCCTGACCAGCGCGGCGTCCAGCGTCCCACGGAGTCTGGACGGGCGTCCGCTGGCGTCTGTTTACGGAGAATTTAGAATCAACAGGCGGCGGGGCTTTTCCTTTTTCTGTGGAGACGACTATGCTTTTCTCCTTCGAACGATTAAGGGGGCGAATTACATAGAGATTTGGCCAAAGTTTAGTTCCCACATGTCACGCCGACCTCACGGAAAGCACGGGAGGTTTTCTGTGTCTGCACTCCCTGCGGATGCGCCAGCGCAGTGCGAGTGGTCACTGCTGGACAGTTTGAGAGAACTAACTCGGGAAACTGTCTGGGTTTTGCTCCTTTTTAAAAAACGTATTCTTAGCCCTGGCCTGTTTGGCTCAGTGGATAGAGCATCATCCTTCGAACTGAAGGGTCCCAGGTTCGATTCTGGTCAAGGGCACAGACCCGGGTTGTGGGCTCAATACCCAGTGGGGACTTGCAGGAGGCAGCCAACCCATGATTCTCTCTCATCATGGATGTTTCTATCTCTCTCCCCCTCTCCCTTCCTTGCTTAAATCAATAAAAATATATTTTAAAAAAACATATTTTAAAAATTGATTTTGGAGAGAGAGAAAGAGAGGAAAGAGACAGAGACAGACAGAGAGAGACAGAGAGAGAACACATAAGAACAAACACAAAGGGAAGTCAGACACTGGCGACAGACAGACGGACAGACAGGGTTGGGTGTTGTGGATGGAGATGCTGGGGTGATCCAGATCATAGAGAGGGGCCAGGACCCAGGCAGAGAGAGAGGACAGGGAGAGGACCACTGAGGAGGGGGAGGGACTAGAGTCCGGACGTGGGGACCAGGAGTGTGGTCCTGGAGGATGGAGGATGGGGGAGGAGGAGCGTGGTCCTGGAGGATGGGGGAGGAGGTAGGAGGGTGGTCCTGGAGGAGGGAGGAGGAGGTAGGAGGTTGTTCCTGGAGGAGGGGGGGCTGCAGAGACCTCTAGTTATGAGTCCCTTGGTCTGTGTCGGTTTCAGTGACCTGTGTTTTTCTAGAAAATCACAGGTTGCACATTTGTCTGTAGAGAATTTCTGTGATGCACCAGCTTCATTCTCCTTGTTCTCTCCGTGTCTGTGGCCATTTCTCTTGTCATCTCTTCATTTGGCTACACAGAGCATTCTCTGTTAGACAGAATCATATGAAATTTCTGGTTTTTGAGTCATAAACAGTTGGATATCAGCAGCTTCACATGGTTGAAGCCAGTATTATTTACCAGTCATACTACACCCACTGTCTCACTCAGTGCCCCAGGGCAACCTGAGGCCTCACAACCATCACCACTTCCCAGAGGAGGCGCCGGAAGCCTAGAGAGGTTAAGTAACTAGCCCCAGCACACACAGCTGACATGCACAGAGCTGGGACATAGACCTGATGCTCCTGACGCCCTTTTCACTTCACCGGTGCAATCATTAGTGAGCATCTCAGTAGCGTCCCCCTGTGACAGGGCTTGGGAGGCCTCCGCAGGCCACCGGTTCACTCAGGCTGGGTGGGGCGGGGTGGGGAGGGACTGACAGGAGCTTGTGGTCAGGGCACCATGGACAGAGCTGCAATGGGGTGGGGGAGGGGCGCATGCTAAAAAATTACTTGAGGGGCTCGCAGGGCGGGTTCTCATGGTCCTGATGAGTTTGGAAGGGGAGGCCCCTCATAGTGAGGGTGGCAGGGCAGCAAGAAAGCAGGTTGGGGTCTGGAGGAAGGAGCTGCTGTCATCAAGATATTGGGGTAGTAGACAGGGGAGGACCCTCAGATGTGATCTGGCTGATGGGAGCGGGAGACCCATTGGGTGACCCCAGGGCGCCCCCGCCCCTGGCCCATCTGGTAAGAACCCGGACGGGCTGTGTCTTCCAGGCTATTTGTCTCTGAGCTGCACCAGGCACGTGACGGGCACCGTGGGGGGATCGCTGAGCGTGCAGTGTCGGTACAAGAAGGAGTTCAAGGACCATAACAAATACTGGTGCAAAAGCCCATGTTTGATATCGTTGGAGAAGATTGTGGAGACCACAGAGTCACAGAGAGAAGTGAGGAGCGGCCGTGTGTCCATAAGGGACCATCCAGCAACCCTCACCTTCACGGTGACCTTAGAGAGCCTCACAGAGGGTGACAAAGGCACATACAAGTGTGGGATCGATAGAACATGGTCTTTGGACCTCACCTTGGAGGTTGTGGTGTCTGTATCCCCAGGTGAGTCACACAAACCCTCCCCTTGTCCTGCCTGAAGAGTCTCAGGTCAGAATAGCTGAGGCAGGAATCGGATCAGAGACTCAGAGCAAACTATGAGTGAGTGTGTATGTGTGTGTGTGTGTGTAGAGAGAGACTGAGTGTGTGTGTGTGTGTGTGTGTGTGTGTGTGGAGAGACTGTGTGTGTGTATGTGTCTGTGTGTGTGTGGAGAGACTGTGTGTGTGTGTGTGTGTGTAGAGAGAGAGACTGTGTGTGAGTGTGTGTGTGTAGAGAGAGAGAGACTCTCTGTGTGTGTATGGGTGTGAGTGTGTGAGTGTGTGTGTATGTATGTGTGTGTATGGAGGTGAGTGTGTGTGTGAGTATGTGCGTATGGATGTGGGTGTGTGTGAGTGTGTATGGGTGTGTGGGTGAGTGTGTGTGGAGAGAGAGAGAGAGACTCGGAGGCATCCTGTAGGAGCTGCCACGTGTGCTCAGTCTGAGGGATGGGAAGGCGTTTGTCAGGCGAAGGGGAAGCTGAGAGAGCAGAATGTGCGAAGGAGAGAGAGGAGAGGGAACGCTGGTCAGCCCCACGGAAGCTGCACCTGCGTAGGGAAAGGCTGGGGGCTGAAGGTGTGAGGGAGCAGGAGCTCCAATAAGTGATGTGGCAGACTCGCAGCGAAGCAGACAGCTCTGGCGGGGGTGGGGGTGGGGGTGGGGGCAGCACGTGGCGATGGCCGAGGGGGCGAGATGGTGTGGGTTCTTAGGGCCCCTCTGGAGGACTGTGACCTCCTGGGCAGGATGTAACCGGGGCTGTTGGGGAGGTACAGTGTCCTGTTAGGAATGCTCGCTTGCCCTGGACAGTCCTGGGAGGCATGGGCCTTGCGGGGGGGGGGGGGGGGCGATGCTGTGTGAAGTCCCACCTAAAAGGTGTGGCCAGTGGTGGAGTTGGGAGAGAGCCCTGGGCCTGATTGGTGTTTCTGCACCAGCACCAACCTCCAGGCCAACTACAACTACAAGTACAAGTACAAGCACCACTACAGCCACGACCTCGACCATCACAGCCCAAATTCCAACTGTGTCCACAGCCCGGACAGTGAATGCCACCCAGAGCAGGAACAGCCAGGATGGCTCCCAGCTGAGCCCGGACCAGGACCGAGGGTAAGGCGCCCTCCTCCTGGGAGGGGGAGGGGTCCTTCTCCTCAGGGGAGCGCAGGACACCACCTCCTTCCTGGGCGTGTGGCGCTGGGTGTGTGTGTTGGGGGAGGTGGGGGTCACGCCCCTCCTGGGGGAACCTCTGGCTCCCTTTGTGCCAGGCCCAGGCCGGGAGCCACAGTCGGTCTCTCCCAGCTGGACCTGCCTTGGGGTCTGAGAGAAGCTGTGTGGAGACGCTGGGTGGATGAAGGAAATAACATTGAGTGAGAGCTGATTTTATCCCCACACACGCGCTGATACCTCCCGTGAGGGCTATCTGCTGCTCCTCACCATGACCTCGCCATCGCCACTCCCACTTTACAGATGAGCAAACTGAGGCTGGAGAGGTTAAGCGATCTGCCGGGTCCTGTGGCTGCAGGCAGGCTGGGCCTCTAGCACAGGCTTCTGGGATTCCGAAACCTGGGGTTCTTCCTTCCAAACTAGTGATTCGTGACCTCTCTGGGGGTCACGCATCCCAGGAGGACCTGACAACATATGTAGACTTTCCAGAAAATCCAAGCTGTTCTAAACCACTTCTGGGCTCACACACTACCTGGTGCCCTGTGGTTCAGTCCCGGCCGGCCCTGACACCCGGCGTTGGCACAGACCCCACAGGTCAGGGGCTCAGTCCCATATGACGGCCCGCCTTCAGGTATCAGGCACTGGTGCGGGGGGGGGGGGGGTCCTCAGGCCATCGCACTCTGACCCACTGGCTACAAATGTGGGGTTCCCATAACCCCTTGGCTTTGATCATGGGTAGACCGCTGGCAGAATGCCAGAAAGCGCCAAACTTATGGCAACAGTTTGACCGTCAGAATAAAGGTGGGGACCAGCTGAATGAAGAGGCACAGAGGGGAGGTCTGGGAGGGCTCCCAACGCAGGGTTCCCGCCTCCCGTCGGCGTAGCTGCACCCCTCCCGGAACTCGATGTGTTTAAGGACCGGAAGCTCCTCCAAGCTCTGGCTGCGGGTTTTTACTGGGTTTCATTACATAGACCGATTGGCTGAATCACTGACCACACGACTGAACTCATTCCCAGCCTCCCTGAAGGTCAGGCGGGCTCAGAACCCCAAATCTCTAATCACGTGGGTGCTCCTTCCGGTGACCAGCTCCCATCCTGAGTCACCTCATCTCTTAGCATGATCTCGGGGGTGATGCAAGGGGATTGTGGGTCACCAGAAAAAGCCTGAGGGTTTGGCTCCCCCTCCCAGGACCCAGGTACAAAGGCCAGTCTGATGACAGGCCTCCCACAGCTTCCTGCCCGCCCCGCTGACCATCCTAACGCCAGGCAGGTGGGACTCCGGTCCCAAACACAGCGCTTCCAGAAACCGACGCTGCACATGCACCCACGGGGACAGGGCTAGGTTGTGTGGGGCTTGAAGCCTCGGCAATTTGGGGAGAAGGGAGGTGCGTCTTTAAGAAAAAGACTAGACCAGTGGTCGGCAAACTGTGGCTCATGAGCCACATGTGGTTCTTTGGCCCCTTGAGTGTGGCTCTTCCACAAAATACCACGTGCGGGCGCACACGTACAGTGCGATTGAAACTTCATGGCCCATGCGCAGAAGTCGGTATTTTGTGGAAGAGCCACACTCAAGGACCAAAGAGCCGCATGTGGCTCACGAGCCGTAGTTTGCCGACCACTGGACTAGACCATTATGAATGCCAACGGGGGATGAAAGAAGGGGCCCAAGCCAGTGAGGGGCCCAAACCCTAACTCGTGTCAATAAGTCCGCTTGTCTCTGTGTGCAGTGGTGGAGCTACAAGGTGATTTTTTGCAGCGATATTGATATTTGTGATGGCAAAAGCTGGGGAAATGACCACGAAGAGGGAGGGACACGTTAAATAAACAATGGCCCGTCCACCCGGGGGGTGGAATACTATGCAGCTGTGAAAAAGGGCGAGGGCCTTTCATATGTGCTGACTCGGGAAGAGCTCCAAGATGGGTTCTTTTGCTGTTTGTTTGTTGTTGTTTTTCGCCTCCATCCTCTCAGGGTCCAAGCTGTATTTGTTAAGTATAAACTAGTGTTTATACTGTGCCTCCCGGGTGTGAAAAAGGGAGGAAAATACCACACATTCGTGTTTTCTTGTATCTGAATACAGAGGCTCTGGAAGGTTCTCAAGTATACAGTGGGTGGGGGCCGGGGGAACTGGGTCAATGAGGGGATGTGGGGAAAGGAGGAGTTCTGCTGTTTTGTTTGTTTTAAATATATTTCTATTGATTTCAGAGAAGAAGGGAGAGGGAGAGAAACATCAATGATGAGAGAGAACCATCCATAGGCTGCCTCCTGCACACCCCACACTGGGGATTGAGCCCGAAACCCAGGCATGTGCCCTGACCGGGAATTGAACCGCAACCTCCTGGTTCACAGGTCGACGCTCAACCACTGAGCCCTGCCGGCCGGGCTTATTTTGTTTTGTTTTTAATATGACCTTATCCACGTACTGAAACAAAGGCTGGCGGCCAGATCCCCGTCCCACCCTGCCCCGCCCTTGCTTCCCTCCAGGCTCCCTGTGCTGCTCATCTTGTTAGCGCTTCTGCTGCTCCTCCTGGCGGGGGCCTCACTGCTGGCCTGGAGAATGGTGCGGAGGCGGGTCAAAGGTGAGTTGGCTCCCTGCCCCTTCACCCCCAGCCCAGGGTGGGCTTGGAACGTATGCCCTCAGACTGCACACCCGAGAGCAGGCTGTGGGAGGTGGGCCCCAGGAGGCCTCTCCCAGTCTGGCCTCAGTCAGTAGGTGCTCAATAAACACCTGGGAGTGAGTTAAATGAGAGCGGATGACCGGCCAGCAGTCAGCTGTAGGATGCAGGCTTCTGCCAGAGGTCAAGTGTTGGGGAGGGGAGGGGGATGCTCTTTCCATGGCTGCAGTGCTAACTGGGAGCGGGTACATGCTGGGGGCGGGTTGAGGGGACACTGCCTTACCCTCTCACCTCCAGCCCGTCCACCCGCCCATGGGTCCAGCCTCTCCCGCAGCACGGCCAGGCCTTTAGGAGAGGAATGGGTGTCAGCCACTTCCTCTTCCCCGAGTGGCAGGGGGGAGACAAGGGGGGGTTCCCAGCCTGGAATGTCTCAGATCTGTGGTGTCAGCAATCCCCAGCAATGCCCTTTCACCTAGAAAAGTTCTCTAAAAAAAGGGATCTGTGATTGTTGTAGAAAATCCAAAGTAATAGCAGAGAGGAGGAAACAAGTTCCCATCAGAAATAGAAACTAAACTCCCTCCACCAGAGGAGAGAAACCACCCATGTCTGGGGTGTTCCTTCCAGTCTTTTCTCGATGCCTATTTGTGCACATGTTTCTGAAAATGTTGTGTCATCCCATTATTCCTCTTCTAAGCCTGTGGCACTCATTCATTCATTGGTGCATCACACACTCACACGCGCACACATTCACACACTCACACACTCACTCATTCACAGACTCACTCACACACTTATTTACACACACTCTCTCACACACACTCACTCACACACTCGCTCCCTCACACACTCACACACGGCAAAGCTGTCCTGAGCACCTACTGTGCGCCAGGCCCTGTCCTGGGTGCTGTCACTGTGTTATGAGGGTAGAGTGGGCCCCACGTCCAGCGGGTTACCTCTGAGCTCTCTCAGTGTGGCCTTCCATCCCCAGCGGTGCTCCCATCTCCCCCCCACCCCTGCCCTTTCTGTCCCCCCTCCCCCATCAGAAGGCCTGTCCCTGCCGAGGGGGAGGGTGGCGTGGAGCCTGCGTGCAGCACCGGAAACCGAATGTGTTCACACCTGCGTGTTCATTCCCTCATTCACTCATCCCCTCAGTCACATTCCCCTCCACAAACCCCGAGTCCAGCCATGATGCGGATCTGAGGCGAAGGGTCCCCGGGGCTGAAGTCTCCAGGCAAAGGCCCTTCTCCAGATGGATCGCGGGACAAACCTGCCTTGTTCTGGGACAAACCTCTCCCTCCCCCTTGTCTCTGCAGCAGGTGGGAATCCGGAGCCACTCCAGAACCCCTGTCAGGTAAGAAAGGCCACCAGTCCTGGCTGGGTTGGCTCAGTGGGTAGAGCGTCAGCCTGAGGACCAAAGGGTCCTGGGTTCGATTCTGGTCAAGGCCATGTACCTTAGTTAAGGGTTCCTCCCCGGTCCAGGCCCTGGTCGGGGGCAGGGCCGCGTGCAGGAGCCAACCAATCGATGTGTCTCTCTCACATCGATGTTTCTCTCTGCCTTGCCCTCTCTCTTCCATTCTCTCTAAAAAGAAAGGCCACCAGGAGGGGTGGCGGGTGGCGGGGCGCACAGGGGGTGGGGGCTGGACCATCCCGTGGGCTAGTGGAGGTCTGGGGGGACCATCGATGCAAGGAGTGGGGTGCTCACCCAGAGCAGGAAGAACCACGCCTGGGCGCCCTGCCAGTCTGCCCCCCACTCCAGGGAAAGGGGAATGAGGGAGGCCTGGCCATCCTGGGTAGCAAGCGTGGCCCGGAGAGGACCAGCGTGGGGACGGGCAGCCGGGCAGGCAGCTGGGCCCGAGCGTGAGGGGGGATGTCTGCGGAGAAGCAGGCACAGGGCCTCTCCGGGATGGACCCCCGGGCGCTCCGCGGCCAGCTGCCCAGCCCCGCCCCTCCTGCCCACCCCAGGCCGCCCCGCAGAGGGAGCCCTGCTACGCCAACCTGGAGCTGCAGACGCTCCTTCAGGGAGAGCCCGTGCACCCGAGGCAGGAAGAGGTGGAGTACAGCACGGTGGTGAGTACCCGCCCGCTCCTGGCAGGGCGCCCAGGCGATGCCAGAGGCACCACCTGGGGCGGCCGCGGGCAGAGAGGGAAGTGAGGGCTGGCCAGTGACCTCGTGTCACTTTAAGAAGGAGCCACCAGCCCTGGCCGGTGTGGTTCAGTGGATAGAGCATCGGCCTGCGGACTGAAGGGTCCCGGGTTCGATTCTGGTCAAGGGCACGTACCTTGGTTACAGGCTCCTCCCCAACCCAGGCCCTGGTCGGGGCTCGTGGAAAAGGCGACCAATGGATGTGCTTCTCCCACATCGATGTTTCTGTCTCTCCCTCCCTCCCTGCCTCTCTCCCTAAAAGCCAATGGGAAAATATCCTCGGGTTTGGATTAACAACAACGAAAGACTGAGCCACACAGACAACAGGGCCCAGGGCCGGTGTGGACCTTGCCAGAGCTCGGCGCCATTGTGGCCGCAGGGGGAGGGGCTGGGGGACGGCCAGTGACTACGGTCCTGGTCGCGAATACAGCACAGCGTTTATTAAGCACCTGCTGTGTGCCATGGGCCCGGTGTCCAGACCTGTGAGCTCTCACTGTTTTGGTCCCATTGTCTCTTTGGTATCAGCTCTGCTCTCAGTTCTTATCAAGGACCCGCTGCAGGTCGATCCTTAGGCAGAGCCGCTGTAATGTGAACTGGAGGAGGAAGTCCCCCAGGGCCCCCCAATGGACCCCCTTTAGTGGAAGAAGTCGGGCAGAGGACCCCTCGGTGGGGAAGATGGGGAGAGATTTAGGCCTCAGGCATGTGGCCCCGGGACTACAACACCCTCTTTTCCTAACTCGGTGACTGCTGCTCTCGGGGTGGGTCCCAGGGACCCCGGCCCTGATGCCTGGGCTCTGTGCTTGGCTTGAGCAGGTGTGTGTGTGTGAAGGGGGTGTGGGGGGGCAGGATCTCGGAATCCAGGCCTTTAAGGGAAAGAAGGTAGGACAGTGGGGAAGGCTGAGCCCCCTCACATGCCCCCATCCTATGCTGGGGGTCAGTGGTTCCCCACCTCCCCCTGAGCCCAGGCCTCTCTCCGCAGCAGGCCCCCAGGGAAGACCTGCACTACTCCATGGTGGTATTCACCGCCCAGCATCAGGAGCCTGAGGACCAGAGGCCCTCCCAGAGGCCCCCGCGGCAGGAGCCAGAGTACAGCGCCATCAGGAAGACACAGCCGGAGCCAGAGTACAGCGCCATCAGGGAGACACGGCCGGAGCCAGAGTACAGCGCCATCAGGGAGACACGGCCGGAGCCAGAGTACAGCGCCATCAGGGAGACACGGCCGGAGCCAGAGTACAGCGCCATCAGGGAGACGTAGCTGGCCTCCCGCCTCCCCGCCTGGAGGTCTCTGTGGGGAGCCCAGGGCCCCCCCTTCCCCCACGTGCCCCTCAGCCTGCTCCCCTCCAACAAGGGGCTGGGCTCCCGCCGGCTGTCCCTCTGGCGCTGGGACCTGCGGGTACCCTCCCATGGGGCTGCTCTGTCACATCTTCCCTCTATTCTCTGCCTCACTCCAGCCGTGCGATGGCGCTCAGCCCCGCGGGAGGGATCCAGGCCAGGGAGGCGCACACAGACTGTCCCTCCCAGTAGCTTCCTAAGGCCCTGCCAGTGTCGGGCTGGCCAGGAGGGAGAACCGGGGGAGAGCGGGGAGCCCCTCGGCCCTGAGAGCAGACCCCTCTTCTCCAGGCGAGGAGGCTGCCCTGACCCAGACCCAGCAGCGGGCATGTCCTCGGCTCCCCTGGACCCTGAGAGGTTGAGTTTAATACAAGAGACAGCAATAAAGGTGACAACATCTTCAGAGAGAAGAGGCGTTATTGGAACGATGCTTGCCCGCGTGAGCTCCGCATTGAAGAAAGCCCCTGCCCTTGATCCCAGAGGAGCAGAGCGGCTGGAGGGGCCCCAGGGGTGGGGACATCCCAGAGGTCAGCACTGGGCGGGACAGGGGCAGCCACCCCTCGTTCGCTCCACGTCAGGGGGTTCGGACCTCAGAGCTTGTCTGCGCCCTCTCCGCTGTGCAGTCTCAGGGCTTTTGTTTCGACGCTTCACAATGTTGTGACCCATGTTAAGTAAGAGTGAAAGGCAAGGAGTGTATGTCAGTGTGCCCCGGAAGTCAAAGGGAGGCCCGACCCTGACCCCTGGGGTACCGGCCGTGGTGCTGCTGCCATCCCAATCAACGTGAGCCTTTGAGCACTTTTCTCTGGGCGGTGGGCCCACAGCTTCGGAAGGTTTTTCCCGAGGGTGGACGGACACATCTGCTGGTGTCTCCTTCAGATTTTTGTGATCTGTGCATGGGAGCCATTCCAGTACTTCCTCTCTCTTTACTGCTGTTCTGAGATGCAAAAGGGGAAACACACACACACACACACAGAATGGGGGTATCGGATTCCCCAGGTGGCCCGTGAAATCACAAGGGGCTTTGTGGGAGGGAAGCCAGAGGGTTAGAGTTAGAAAAAATAGATGACAAAGGGTGTGTGTGTGGGGGGGGGGGGGGGATTATTCAGATTCACCCAATTTTAAAAAACATGTTCCCACATTTGTTTTGTTATTCTATCTGTATCTGTATCTGTATCTATATTTATATCTATACATATACCTACATCTATATCTATATCTATCTATACCCATACCCATACCCATACCTATACCTATACCTATACCTATATCTATATCTATATCTGTATCTGTATCTATATCTATATTCATATCTCTATATATCTATATCCATAGCTATATATCTATATATCATCTATATCTATATCTATATCTATCCGTAGCTATATATCTATATTCATATCTCTATATCTATATCTATATCCATAGCTATATATCTATATCTATATCATCTATATCTATATCTATATCATCTATATCTATATCTAATCTATCTAAAACGCTTTTTCCGGAAGCATCTGTGAGTGGGTTGCTTGCGTGGTCCTGTGGGAGAGCCGCGACCCCCACGGCCGGCTCGCAGTGTGAGTGCTGGTGTTGGATGGCGTCCTCCCTGGGTTGTGTGTGTTGCCTTCGTGTAACCATCGGATTCCTCTTCACAGCCCAGCACCGAGGGCCAGCGTGACAAATGCTTGCAGGTGGCGTGGTGTGGGCTAATCATCAGTCTGTTCACAGCTGGTCCAAGGAGGTGGAAGTTACTTCTAAACTCGCCCAAGGCCTTTAGTGAGATGACCCGGGCTGACTTGGCCAGGGTTTAGAAATGACCTCACGCCTAGGTCTGCTGTCTACTGTTTGGGCTCAGCCTTGGGGCAAGACGTAGGGATTGGACAACCCTGTGTCTCCCCCCTGTGGCCACGTCTGGAATCACACACCCTGGCCCCCAGCTGGTCTTACCCGCTCCAGCTGCTGGGGCAATGCGGAAGGAATTGTTTTCTCCAGGTCAGTGCAGCTGGTCAAGGGACGGCCTGAAACAGGGGAAAGGACGCCCAAACTCCCCCTCAGCTTTGCAGTGCCCCTCCCCGTCCACCCCTTGGATGACATTGTGCTGAGAAAAAATAAACCCCCCCAAACCTCAATTTCTCCCCAATCTTGAGTTCCCTTATTTCATACCCAACTCCTCTTCCCCATGTCTGGATTTCCCCGCCCGGACTTCAGCTGCCAGGGGAAAGCACAGCCAGCCCGCCCATGGCTGGGGGAACAGATCTGGGCTCAGACAGGGCGGGTCCCACATAAACTCCCCTCCGCCCACCGGCTCCTTGGAGGCCATCGCAGGCATGTCCTCGTCCTCAACCAACAGTGGCCGGTGGCCCTTCCGTGCTTTCTCCCTCCCAGGCTCAGAGCGAACGCTTATTTTCTGGAAAATGCTTTAAAACATTTATTCACCCCTATCGACCTATTACTAGAGGAAAACCTCAAGGGAAAATTCTTGCAGAGATTAGTCCTATTAGAAGGAAGCTCTTTTTAAAATATATATATTTTATTGATTTCAGAGAGAAAAGAAGAGGAAGAGAGAGATAGAAACATCAATGAGAGAATCATTGATCGGCTGCCTCCTGCAAGTCCCACACTGGAGATGGAGCCCACAACCTGGCATGTGCCCTGATGGGGAATCGAACCTGTGACCTGAGTCACAGGTCAATGCTCAACCACTGAGCCACACCGGCCGGGCTAGAAGCAAGTTCTTTATAAAGGCCCTCGCCACCCCCACCCGCCCTCAGGCTGCTTTGTTGCCCCTGAGGCTTCCCCGTGCGGATTCTCACCGCCTGCAAGTTCTTTGTTGCCAACTCTCTGGCTTATCGCTCTTCCCAGGTCCTTTGCATTTGACCCTTTGGATTCTCCCCTCTGTCCCCTCTGCTACAAACCTGGGCCACTGGTGGCAAATGAACCCACAACACGCTTCTGACACCACCCGGTCACCCAGGTCAAGGGCAGACCTGCAGGGAGCACAACTGGCCGCCCTCTGCTAGTAAACCCAGCAGCACAGGCTGGCGGAGCGCGGAGTGGGGAGGTTGCTGCGATGCCCTCACTGTGTACGAAGCCGAGTTTCCCCGTCAGCCAGACACTAACTGCTTAACAGCCAGAGCAGGACCCTGGCTTCCTAGGCACTGAGCGCAGCGGATGGAGTAGGAGGCGGGAGAAGCGAAGGGATGGTGATTACGGAAGAGGAGCAGGGAGCTTTGATTGACAAGGGTGCCTGACCACCCAGCACTCCTTGAAGGAAATCAAGATCAAGGTCACCTGTGGGATACCAGCTGGCCAAACGCCTCTTCACTTCCCCGGAAGCGGACAGTCTGAGCCAGTGGTCGGCAGACTCATTAGTCATCAGAGCCAAATATCAACAGTACTTCTTCAAAATAGACCCACCCAGGCCGAAAACCGACTGCTGCACATGGGCCACGAAGTTTCAATCGCGCTGTATGCACGCCCCCACGTGGTATTTTGTGGAAGAGCCACACTCCAGGGCCCAAAGAGCCGAATGTGGCTTGCGAGCCGCAGTTTGCCGACCACGGATCTGAGTATTTCACACGTCGGTCAGTCAGTCAGTCGGTGAGAGGGTCAAAGGTAAAACTTGTCAGATCATCAGCCTCATGGGCCGTCAGCTGATCCAAAGGATATGGATGCGCAGGGGGGGTGAGGAGGGGGGGCAGGGGGCCCCGGGGTCAGCTGGGGGGTGGGGCAGACACGCCTGGGCTTCAGTGGTTCTTGGTGGCTTCCCTCTTGGTGGGGCTCATGGCTTCTCGCTCAGGCACAAGGCTACCCCCATGCAGCCAGCGTCAGGGTGGAGGAAAAGGCTCTGCGGGGAGAGAACGGGGTCCAGGCAGCAGTCAGGATTCTCCCAGAACCTAGAAAGGAGGCAGCAGGAGCCCGGAACCTTCTAACCACAGAACTCCTGCTTTCCCCGGGACTCCAGGCATCGTAGGACAGTGCCCCCAGAGCACCAGTGCGGGGTACAGCACAGGCCATATGCCCAGGTAACAAAGTACCAGTGCACCTGGGAGCTCCCTGCGAAGCCAGGCCCGGACGGCACGCACACGGCAGGGCGTCCTGCCTTCCCTTCCCGGGGCTCTGGCTGTGGGCATCGCACCTGCCCCGGCATCTCTTCCCGGGGACAGAGCGTTAGGAGGTTGACTTCAGAAGAAACCACTCTACCTACAGTATCCGAGGCACCAAGTCCTCCAAGTGCAAATTCTCTGTTCGAAGCAGCACAGCCTGGCCCGTGATGAGGGAGGCCTGGCCCAGCTGGACCAGGTGTCAGGCATCAGCCTGAGGAGGCCATGCCTCTCCCATGTCACAGGTGGGAAAACTGAGGCCCAGGGAGGTGACGGGCTGCGTGCGCCAAGCCCACGCCACTTGCACCGAGCTGGGATTCTGGGCCAGGCTCTGCATAGACACGGCACCGGCCTTGGGCTGCATGCCTTCGCCCGGGAGGGGAGCTTGAGGCTGGCCTTGCCCACCATCCAGAGCACTGGAAGGGCGGTGGGATGGGCGTTGCGGAAGCGGGTGCACACACGTTACACAATGTTACTGCCACCCGTGATGTAAGTTCCGTTCCTCCCTGCCCGGTGCTGTCCAGGATGCGGTTGGCTCTTTCTGACCTGCTTTTCTCTTTCTGGTGAATTTTAGGTTTAGCACAGCGACTCGATGAGGTCATGTAGGGGTGACACCGAGGGGGGGGGGAAAGGAGAATGTGCTTGAGCAGCCTGGGGGTTCAGGCCCGATGACTGCACGTACCTGTTCCCTGAGGTGGGCCCTGGGCCCTGGTGTCGTCTGGCTGGACCAGGCCCCCAAGGGCTTTGGAGGTGGACGGAGTCAGGTGAAGCAGCGGCCCCCCTAGCAGCCCCCTCACCGCTCTGCTCTCCTGGGTTCCACCACCAAACAGTCTGCTGTTGGCATCACATTCTTTGTTCAGAACAGAATTTCTCAAGCTTGACACTATTACATATTTTTTAAAATATGTTTTTATTTTATTTTTAGAGAGAGAGAAAGGAAGCGGGAGAGAGAGATGGAGACATCAGTGATGAGAGAGAATCATTGATCGGCTGCCTCCTGCACGCCCCACACTGGGGATCGAGCCCGCAACCCGGGGAATGTGCCTCCACCGGGAATCGAACCGTGACCTCCTGGCTTATAGGTCAACACTCAACCACTGAGCCACGGGGCCGGGCCAGGCTAGACATACCTTTTTATTTCTCTTGGGTCTCTTACCCCTAGGAGTATCAGTGCTGACTCGTGTGGTAACTCAATGTTTGATTTTCTCTAGCTGTTGACATCTTGGGTAATTGACATTCTGAGGTCATTCTTTGTTGTGGAGAGCTGTAGGGTGTTTAGCAGAATCCGTGACCTCTACCTAGCAGATGCCACCCCCGAACAAACACCAGCTGTGACAATCAAACTTGTCTCAGTTGTTGCCAAGTGTCCCCTGTGGGTGTCTTTGGCGTTTTAAGGTAAAGCCAAGTTGTGACATTAGCCCGTTGGGCCCGGAGAACATCCCCTGTGTCTTCCTAAAGGTACATTTGCATGACCTGCTTGCAGAGGTAGCCCCCGCTCTCCCACTCGCAGCCACCCCGTTTTCTGTCGGTTCCTCATTCTCTTATTTGACATCTATTTGGAAACTGTCTAAGTTCCAGGGGATGGGGACGTCAACAAGATAAGCAGGGTTCCTGCTTCGTAGCTTCCCTCTTCCTCCTTCTGCGCATCATCACCACCACCAGCAAACGTGCAGCCAGGGCTGGAGCGCTGTAGGCATTTTAAATGAAGTCCCTTAGCAGCCCTTGAGCCTAGGCTGTCACTGTTCGCAGGCCCGTGTGGAGGACAGGAGCAGGGACACCACAGGGAAGGTCACAGCAATGCAAGGACCGAATCCACAAGTCCCGATCCCACTCCGGTGCCCTTTGCTCCCCTTGTTCGGGACTGGGTCTGACTCACGTGGTCAACCCCGGGCTTTCTCACAGTGCTGATGGGCCCAGCCTTAGCCAATGATGGGCAAGTCCAAGGTTGTTCTTTTTAAATTTTATCTTAGTCTGAAAATGTTTAAGTCTAAAGGACTCAAGAGAGTTACCCAGGAGAAGGAAGACTAGAAAAGCCATCCGGATTTTATTCGCAGAAGTTTTCGGTCTTAGCATGACAGCTGATGACTCAAGCCTGTCCCTCTGGCCTCATGCCACCACCACCCCCACCACCCCCCGCCCCCACCCCGTTCTGACATCCTGAGAAATGCTCCCATCCGCGTCCCCAAGCTCTTTCGTGTCTTTATGCTCTCCCTCTGTTGGTGGTGGAGTGGGGAGGGGGCTCCTTCCTTCTCCACCTGGGAGACCCCTGTTGTCCTTCCCAGGGAAATGTGACACCCCCTGTGAAGCCTTGGCTGGTATCTGGTGCCTCACCCTGTACAGCCCTGGTCTCTGGAGGGGGGATGGTTGTGGGCGGGAGCTCTCTGAGTACAGAGTGACATTTTGTTCATTCTTGCACCCCCAGCACCCAGTCGGTGCCTGGCACACAGGAGACCCTGGCATGTGTTTGCGTAGGGGTGTTTGCGTTACTGGATTTCCCTCAACACCTCTCCACTTGGGAACAGGACAGGCCCCTCCGCCCCACCCTTCAGCTCCAGGAGGCTGAGAAGGAGCAGGGTTGGGGGCAGCCTCTGAAGGCCCCCTCTCCAGCTCCTGCTTCTGTGAAATTAACTTTAGTCGTCTATTTGATTTAACCCAATACACTCAAACATTATTTCAATGATATTGGAGATAGTTTAAATCCTTTTTTTCATAAAACATTTTTCAACGCCTCGTGGGCATGTGACACTTATCACACACTCGCTGCAGGCCAGCCGCAGTGCAATAGCCAGTGTGGCTTGTGGTTACCGTATGGATCCGGGTGCTGGTTACCGGCTCCCACATCTCCAGCCCAGATCTCCTTGGTGTTTCTCTTTCATCTGCCTTCTCACACCTCCTCCGGAGGTGTCTTACTTTCAAGGATGAGAAGAGGCAATGGTGACGGAAATGTTAAAAGAGGAAACAGTGACAGGAGACTTCAGAGCTGGGCTGAAAGAGCGGTGTAAACTTGACCAGGAGCTCGGTCTTGGTAACGTGATAAACCAATGGCGGGCAAAGTTCTGGTGTAAAACCATAGAATGGACAGTTCCCCACCTCGCACTCCCATTCCCGACTCCCGGTCCCAGCTCCCTCCCCTCCGAGGCTCTCATTCTATCTCTTTGTGGTCAAGTCTTCGAGGTGAAGACTCTGCCCGCCTTTCCTGTTTGATGATTAGGGTACGTTAGCGTTGGATTTCTTCTCTCCCCATCTTGGCTCTATCAGGGCCCGTTTAATCAGTGCTCATCTTACCTTTGGGACAGTGCTGTCATATGCTGGGTGGTGGAGACAGGTCCCGTGCTGGGGAAGAGTCTGTAGCTCCAAGATGGAGAGCGGCCCTCAGTTCTCTATTATCCTGGTATTGCCATCGACGGGGGAGAGGTTCCCGTGCTGGGCGGTGTGGGTAGGAGATCACAGGGCTCACAGCAGGTCCCTGCCACCAAATGAGACACCGGAAGACACACCCAAAAGCCCCCCAATCTCTGCATGAACTTGAGAGTCGGGTGTTGGAGGGCACCGGTGCCATCCTTGGCCACTCCGTATAGATGGGCGATCACTAGTGGACGAGCAGTGATGCCCTGAGATTCAGTTAGGCATCTGTATCAGAGAGTCAAATTGGATTCCACCACCACGTACAGGCTGGGCCCGAGCCGCGCCTTGTGGAATTTCTGTGTCTTCCTGCTCCCAGGCCTGCACAGTAATGCCCACCGTTGTTTTGGCTGATGCCGTCTGAGGATGCTCTGAGGTTAGGTCCTCACTCCACGTGGACATCACCACGCACTTCTGAGGGGCGGATGGACCAGCAGGGTCTTCATTGATCCCCGTGATCATCTCCATTTCACAGAGACAGTGAGGTTGGGTTTTAAGCCATCCTGTTGGGTGTGAAGTCATGTCTCCTTGTTGTTTTAATGCCAACTATGGTGTCTAAGTCGTCTCTAATGGTGGCTGCCACAGGGGAGCCCGTGATCCCCCTTCCCAGCTGCAACCTTCCCTTCAGTGATAAAAAAGGAGGCAGTTGAAATGAGAACAGGCTTCGCATTTCAAGCCGGACTTATAGAAGGAGACGGCAAGAGGCTCTCCTTGTTCATACAACAGTCAATGGGCACCAGAAACAGTGCCTAACCCAGGGAGTACTTTACTGGTTACATTTGTTGAATGAATGCATGCATGAATGAACGGGCAACAAGGATCTGACCTGGCCCCGATCTCAGGCTTTCAATGGGAACAGCATCCTCAGTGCTAACTCCCCACAAGGTCACCTTGGAGCGCTCTAACGAACAGCTCTTCACCTGTTGGGAACGAACTCGGACCCCCGCACTCGGGAACCTCCAGTCCCGGCCATGCCAAGCTGGCCCCAGCCAAGGGTGACTCATGAGCCTGGTTGGGGGATGGTAGGAGGTCGTCAGAGGCCTGGTCATGGATGTCAGGCTCCTAAGCTCCGTAAAGTTTTGAGGAAAGGTGACCAGTAAGTGAGGAGCTGGGATGGAGATGACACCGGGCCACAGCTGGTACCCTTCAAGCGAGGGGATGGGAGAGTAGTGCTCAGAGGTCCCCCCAGGCCCCTTCCCCATTAACCTTCACAGCATGAGTTTGGGGGAGCCCGGGAAAGCCGCTGGAGCTGCATCCGGACCCTCATTCTAGGTGGAGACTTGGCTCCTGACTCAGAAGGGCAGGGGTCTACAGCAGGGGCATCAGCGGGCCCAGCCGTGAGGAACCAGGCCAGGCGGACATGCGAGCCATGGAGAGAGAAGCTCCGGAGAATAGGTGAGGGACGTGCTGGAGACTTTTTTCCTTCAGCCTCACTTATTACGAAAACAGCACTCGGGATGCATCCAGCCTCAAGAAGAAAGAAGCCCCCATCCCAGGCCCTGCTAAGGGGTCCTTCTCACCGCCCCACGCCCACCAGCTTCCCCCTGTCCTCGGCGAACTTCCTCTGTGGTCACGCAGTGGCTCAGAGGGCAGGCCCGTGAGGAGGAACTCCCGGGGAAGCAGAAGTCACACTTTTCTCTGGAAGGGGCGATCCCCACCCACTTGCTCTGCTTCCCGACCTCCGCTGAGTTTTGGCTGCAGTGGATGCTGACCTCAGCCCACCGGGACCTGGTCTACAGCTGCTGAGGAGCCTGAGGGCTCCAGGCTCCTGGATGGAGACACATGGGCTAGAAAAGATGCTATTCCAGCTCTAACTTAGTCAATGTCCCTCTTTCTCCCTACCCCGGACAGTGGGCATGTCAGCCAAGCTTTGCTGGACAGGGGCAGGTCCCAGGGGTGTGTGTGTGTGTGTGTGTGTGTGTGTGTGTGTGTGTGTGTGTGTTCAGGACAGATAGACAACAGATATCTACTCCGGTGGATTCTCTTGGGTGACGTTATAAGAGTAACAACCCAACTGCTGTATCTCCAGAGAGATGAGGGAGTTCATTGCACATCAACAGTGAGAAACTGTGGGGAAAGCACGGGCACTAGGTTGGCAGCTGCTAGTGGACCTGCGCCCATTTGGGCTGCTGGGGGCGAGCTGGGCACTGGCTTTGCCTTCTGCAGAGCCGCTGGGTCACCGGAGTCTGACCGGGTCTTCGGGGGGCGGGGTCCAGGGGAGCATCCGCCGAGGGGGCCTCTGCAGTTGCTGGACGATGGGCCTTGGTCCCCAACAGGGTGGCTCAAAGGCCTGGGTCTGCTCACACCCTGGGCACCGTGCGTGCTCAGGCCCCTAACCCGGCGCAGGCAGGACAGGGGCTGTCAGCAGCGGGAGGGGGGGAGAAGGGACGGCGGCACCCAGGGGGAGGGAAGGGACTGTGGCACCCAGGGGGAGGGAAGGGACTGTGGCACCCAGGGGGAGAGAAGGGACGGCGGCACCCAGGGGGAGGAAGGCTCCTCCGGGGCTGGAACCAGGGGACCCCTGCATCTTCCTGTGCCCGGAGGCTGAGGGCCAGCGCCCGCCTCTGAGGGCCCAGGGCAGGGCGGACAGGCCCGCATGGGGGTTCAAAGGGCAACGCTCCACAGGGAACCCCGGGTTGGGGGCGTGGGGGAAACGGGGACGTGCTGGTCAGGGCACGCACTCCCCGTGGGCGAGGAACACATTCGGGGTCCAGTGCACAGTGGGGCTGCAGGCAGCAGCCTGAGGGGGACACTTCAGATGCGCTGGGCGGGTCGATCTGAATCTTCTCACCCAAGAAACAAGCCAAGAAGACAACTAAGCAAGCTGACGGTTGTATCGACCGGATTGTGGTTATTATTTCACGATGTGATGCGTATTAAATCATCCTATTTTGCACTTTTTGTGTTTTGTTTATTTAAAAAAGATCTTTATTGTTGAAAGTATTACATGTCCCTTTTTCCTCCCATTGACCCCATCTAGCCCGCCTGCCTGCCCCTGCTCCCTGCCTTCACCACCACCTTTTGCACTTTTTAAAAATCTCGTTTACGCCTCACACGCATGTGATTTGTATGTCAGTCACACCTCAATAAGCTGGGCAAAGAAAGAGCCAACGGGACAGATTCCAAGTGGGCTCCCCGTGTGTTTGCCCGGGGCACCTCCCTATGGGACTGCCTCCTCCCGTGCAGACGCCCTCGGTGTGAGGACCCGCGACCCATGTGGCACAGCCCAGGGCGGTGGTGTCTGGGAGGGAGGCGCTTGCAGAGGCAGTGTTGGCTCTGCAGACAGTTTTAATGGAGCTTATTAAACAGCTTTCCTGAAAGAGACCCATCCCCTCTGAGTTATGGCCGCCCTCGCAGGCCTGAGGTAGCTTCTGAGGCTGCAGCCCCAGGGAGCCTAGCAGCTGTGCTGAGAGCCAGGCTGCGGGAGGAGGGTGGGGAGGAGGACGGAAGGCCAGCCCTGGGGTCTCCGACCCTCCTCAGCCCCGTGAACTCGGAGCAGTGTCCTCCCCAGGCCCAGGGGAGTCCAGTCTCTCAGGCCCCAGACCAGGAACCCTGCAAACTCCTGTCCCTGTGTGTGTATCAGTCAGTGTGCTCATGGAAAGAGCCATCGAAACCCAACCTGATTAGCTACAGGAAGAGGTTAAAGCCCTAGACTTATATCAGAAGCGCAGGCCAGGGTGTGGAGCTGGCCCTAGGACTAGCCAGAACCGGGGACGGGCCCTGTCTCTCCTTCTGGCACATTCCTGTCGCTCCTCTCTGCTCTTCGCTCCCCAGCTCTGTGCCAAGGTCCTCCCATGAGGACACGATGTCCCAACGTGGGCTCCCTCCCACAGCTGCTGACCATCAGCGGACCCGGCTGGGCTGGGCGGGACCAGACTGGGCTGTGTTCTACCCGGAGAAGTGGGAACAGGTGTGTCCCTCCAGCAGTGCTGCCCAATCAGGAGGATTGGGCAGGAGACCGGGGGACCGTTGCAGGAGCATGCCTCCCAGCCCGGGTCTCCTCTGGAAATGGGGTCCAGCGCCCCAAGTGTCTCTCCTCCGTCTGTCCGTCTAAGGGGCGGCATCTCCGGCCATATCGTAGGCCAGGTTGGTGTGGACGGGCTGCTCCCACTGCTCCTCGGGGACCCTCGGGGGCCCCTTCAGCCAGAGGATGGCGCCGATCACGGCGAGTAGGAGCGGCACCTTCACGAACACCAGGAGCAGGTAGTAGTTCCTGTCACGGGGACAGCGGTCAGCGCCGGCCCTCCAGGCCCCGTCGCCCCCAGCGCCCTGACTCAGGCATCCGCCCGCCCAGCCAAGCCTGCGACCCCGGCCCAGCTGCCCACGCTGAAGGCCCCATGAAGCTCCTCCGCGGCTCAACCAGGAGGGCTCCTCAGAGGCAACCCCAGCTCTTCGGTTCTGCTTTGCACCAGGTTCAGCTTCCTTCCCCGGAGTGTCCCTCCTGCTCTGAGGCCTGAAGCCTTGGGTCGTGGAGGTTCGTGTCTGATTGCCCCTTGGCCCCACCGGGTCAGGAGGCTTTATTTGTCGACAAGCGACCAGGGTGACGCTGATGGAGGAGCACTGAGCACAGCCGGGTCTGGTGAGTGCTGGGACGCAGCCATGGTGGGTGAGGGGTGAGAGGCGGCCATGGTGGGTGAGTGCTGGGACGCATGGTGGGTGAGGGGTGAGACCGGCGGGGGCGTTGGGCCCTGATGCTGGTTATGACGGGCGACCGCCCAGGGGCAGAGGGGTTCCAGGCTTGGCACCCCGCTGGAGAGGCCCCAGGTAGGGGCAGGAGAAGGGGCCCAAGCCACTCACCGGACGCGGGAGCCAGAGGACACCCCTGTGCTGTTGGCGGTCGTCCAGGATGACAGGTTTTCTAGACACAACAAAGTCAGCCGAGGGTTATTGACACAGACAAGGGCTGGTGCGTGGCTCACACTGCCCCCCTCACCGCTGCCCCCCATCAGGAAGCGTCCTCTAGAGAAGGGGCTTCCCCTGTCTGTTGCACCAGCTGAACCCAACACCCAGTCATGGCCTCCATCGCTCGCAGGTGCGGCGAGAAGCAGTAACAGCCACGTGGGCGCAGGCTCTGGGGCTCATTCTGAGGAGAGCTCATGTCTCCCAGCTCCTCCACGGCCCCCCTAAGGGGGACGGCTGGTTTCGGGGGGAAGCCCTGGGCCTTTTGCTCAAGCAGGGCCTGAGCAGGCTAAGGAACAGACGGTTCTGGAAATGGGGCTCCCGTTCCAGGGGTGACGAGGGCAGGGAGCACCCCGCAGGCTGGTGAATAAGAGGGTGCATTTCGGTTCAGTCGTGAACAGCGACTACGAGGAAGGGCACCTCTTTCTGAGCCTGTGAGACGCTGTAGGCGAGCAGCTGGGTCTGGCTTCCGAGACCAGCCGGCACGGGCGTCCCTGGTGAACCTTTGAGTCCCAGGCCTGGCAAATTCTGCTCCGTGAGGCCCCACCTTTGGCCACGGTGGGTGGCTCCTGGCTGAGGCCATGGTTGCCTCACAGGCTGGTGCCCGAGACCCCTAAACGCCTTTCTCCCTAAAGCTCCGCATGGGCACACGTCTGCCCGCCCTGTCCCTGCTCATGTGTTAGTCAATCGCTTTGTGTCCCCGCAGATCTCAGCTACTCCTCCGGGGCAGCCCGGGGACGCTTGGCTTGGTCGGTCTTCTCTGGGCCCCACCCCACCCAGCGGCAGCCCCTGTCTTTCTCGGGCTCCAGCCCGAATTTCTCTCACTTCCCTCCCCATCTGTCCATCTGTGTGTCTGCCTTTCACTTGCTCACATGCACGGGTTCCCAGGAACTGGTTCCCAGGAACTGGGCCATTTCCCTTCTGCCCCTGGAAGGAGGGGCAGGCGCCCCCGCTCTGGCAGCCGGAGCACCAGGGCCTTGGAGTAGCGATGAGCAAGTTCTCACCTGGACCAACAACGATCACTTGAATTCGTGTCCCACGGTCCGTGCCCAACCTTTTGATCCCGCACCAGTAGGTGCCCTGGTCGTCGCGCCGGAGGCCCCACATGGTCACCGAGATCACGCGGTCCCTCTGGTTGTCGCTGATGGACAGCCGGGGCCCCTGCACTGTTCGCTGCGATGATGTGGTTTGAATGAGGATCCGGCAATCATACCAGTCTGCTCCCCGGCACCACCACTTCCTGTTGGTCTCCCACCCTGGCTTGTAGCGACACTCCACGGTCAGCGAGCCCCCCTCAAGGCCTCTCGTCACCTTCGGGCCTTGGATGGAGAAACAGCCTGGAAAACAGAATCCCAGGATGTAGATACTGCCCCTCTTCCCCCCTCACCCCCAAGCAGGCCTGACTTAGGCTCAGAGGGCTCCAGGCTGATGCCCAGGCCCTGGACCAACATCCCGGCCTTCCCAGCCACCCCTTCAGCTGGCCCCTCGCATCTACCTTCTCCCCCATCCAGCTTCCCCATTGGCTCCCCCAGCGACAATGCTTGGCCTCTTTGGTCCTCATCCCCTAGGAGTGCTCACTCTGACCTCTGACCTGTCCCTAATGGATAGAAAGGATGTGGGTCATAGACATGGTGGGATCACTCAGCCGCTCCCCACAGTCTCAGAACGATTTCAAATGCTGGAGCTCGGCACTTGTCTTCCTGCAGCCTGGGTCCCAGGTCTCTGCCCAGCGCCACTCGCTGCGCCGTCTTGCCTCCCGCTCTCCCCTGTGACCCACCCCGCTTCCCCCAGGATTCTGCCGTGTCCTCCCAGGCGGCTGGGTCATTGCTCCGGTCCCTCTTCCCCCTGGAAACCTGCCTGACCCCTGCCCGTCATCCTTGGTGACGCCTTCATTGCTGAGTCTCAGTCCCCTTCCCAGACAGATCTGTTTCCTCCCGTGGACTTTACTGGAAGCTGAGCGCCAGCCAGTGGGACTTGATCATCTGTCTGTCTGTCTCCCCTGCTGGGATGCTCCCTCCGAAGGTCAGGGATCTCATGTTGGTTCACTCTCTCTTCCCACCCCAGTCCCTCCCTGTGTCATGCACTGAGTCGGGATCCTCGCAGATACCAATCCAGTTTATGATTGTTTTTGAAAAGATCTTGGACAGAGTCGTTTTGATTCTAAGATTAATTTCCACCTCACTGGGCAGCAGAGCTAAGGAGGCTGGTTGCAGTCTCATGTGATAGTGTGGGAACCAGACGCGGATTGGAGATGCGGCCCATGTAAGCCACTCACGACCGGATTGGGCTCATGTTTTTAAAAACACGTGGGAAGTTTTCATAAACGGAGCTTCTGATGGGTGGGAGGATTCGTTGGGTCTGCGTGAACTCGCGCGTGTCCGGAGGGAGAGAGGGAGAGAGGACAGGAGAGCCGTCGGCCAGGAGCAGGGCGCTGGGGAACGGGGCTGGCGGGTTTCAAGGCACCCGATCGTGTGCGTTTCAATTGTTCATGAATCTGAGACGGAAACTCCCTCCTGCGTCCATCGCTCGGGAAAATTTGCTCCATGCGCCAAATCCTCGTGTGAACGGTCTTGTCCCAACATTGAGAAATGGCTGAGCTCGTGGCTGGGCTGGTAGCAGGAGACAAACGACACCCCAAACAAGGCAAAGGCAGCCACTGGGAGCTCCGCGAGAGACGCCCACGGAGCATGGGGTGCGCGACGGCGTGGCTGCTTGTCTCATGGCCACTCTTGCGCAAGGCGTCTCAGCTGACACCCCAAGCGGCCTTGCCAGCCCAAGCACTGCAGTCACTTCTGGGGCACAGGTCCCCGCCCCACTTCCCTTCCTGGGAGAAGGGGGTCTGGGTTTCCGCCTGCAGACACTGAGCACCGCCTCTACCCAGCGCCCTGCCTTTGCCTCGGGGCTGTCGGGGGCTTATGCAACCGAGCAGATAAATAAGACAACGTCTTAGCAGAAGTTGGGCTGCTCTGACCTCACCCACCTTCCCCTCTTGTATTTCACAGAGGTAGCCCCCCCCACCCCGACCCTACCCCCTGCCGCCGTGGCCAGTGGCAGTCTGTAGGTGAGAACTCGGGGGGCGGCTTTTCTTTCATCCTTGCCTAACGGCACCCCCTTTCTAAGGTAACTCACAGTCCCGTCCCCAAGCCACGGGTCAGCCATGGTGGGTCTTGGCCTTCGTCTGGGGAGAAGTGTTTGTGTGGGAGGGTGCGTATGAGGGAGACTGCGTGGTCTGTGGGTGACTGTGCATGTGTGTGAGCACATGTGTTCCTCGGTGTCCCCTGAGCACGCCTCCATCATGCCTTACCGTGTCCTGCCACAGTTATTGTCCATCTGTGTGCCTCACCCACTGAGCCCTCTGGGGTCCCCTCTTTAACGACCAGTCCTACGTCTCTTTTCCCTTCGCGTCCTCAGGGTCTGATGCCTGCCTGGCACGAAGCAGGACCCTGGTGCGCTTTTGCTCAATGGATTAACAAAGCCACCTCTCATTTTCCCAGACATGACGCCCCCCTCCCCCTCCCGTGGTACCCAGGACAGCTGCTGTCTGCACCCCGTCCTGCCCCTGCAGTTCCAAGTTCCCGAGGCCCCAGCTGCACTCACCTAGGAGGCTGAGAAGGAGTAGAGCTGGGGGCAGCCACATGGTCCTGCTCCCGGCTCCGCGGCCCTGCGACCTGCCCTGGCGAGCGCGATGCCAGCTGGACCCGGAGCTCTGCCTGGGCCCCGCTTGCACCTTCTGCCTGTCCAGACCGCCTTTGAGTTTCTCTGATGCGCTCACTTCCTTTTATAGAGCATTTCCTGCTTTTCGTTATTCAGCAAAAGGAATGTCGCTTCTTAGTAAGTATGTCTCACAGGACACTAGAGTCCCCACTAGATAGGAAAGAGGAAGCCAGGCGCTGTGCAGGGTGAGCAGGGCGCGGGGAGGTGTGTCTGCAGGAGGGTCAAGGAGGGGGCATCTGGCCCATCGGGCCCCGGGTTCCAGGGACACATGCCAACTCCAGAAATGGCTCTGCCCAGCAGCAGGCCCCCCCCCGCCCCCTCCCCCCCGACGTCAGCAGTCAGGTGAGCATGCGGGCATCCCGGAGATGCACTTGTTCAGGGGGTACAGCCAGGTGCGTAAGTGCGGATGGGGAAGGAGTAATGGGGAGATACTGGTCAAAGGGCACCGACTTCCAGTTATAAGCTAAGCTCCGGGGATCTGATGTGCAGCCGGGGGACTGGAACGACTAACACTGTGTTAGAGACTTGGGAGTCACTAAGAGAACAGAGCTTCAGTGTTTTCACCACAAAATAAAAATAAATAAATAAATAAATAAATAAATAGCAATTCTGTGATGTTAGCTCACCCTATAGTGCTCATCATTTTGCATTTACAATCAATAAGTGTTTTAAATAAAAATACTGTACATTTAAAATTACACAGTGCTATGGGTCAGTTATATCTAAGTAAAGCTGGGAAAAATAAAGTAACCTAGGGGACTGTTAAAAATATATGTATAGCCCTAGCCAGTTTGGCTCAGTGGATAGAGCGTCAGCCTGAGGACCGAAGGGTCCCAGGTTTGATTCTGGTCAAGGGCATATGCCTGGGTTTCAGACCCAATCTCCAGTAGGGGGTATACAGGAGGCAGCCAATCAATGATTCTCTCTCATCATTGATGTTTCTATCTCTCTCTCTCGCTCTCCCTTCCTCTCTAAAATCAATAAAAACATATTTAAACTAGAGGCCCAGTGCACAAAATTCATGCATGGGGGGGTCGCCTCAACCCAGTCTGCACCCTCTCCAATCCGGGACCCCTCGGGGGACATCCCTCTCACAATCCTGGACCACTGGCTCCTAATAGCTCACCTGCTTGCCTGCCTGGTTGCCCCTAACTGCCCCCCCTGCCAACCTGGTCACCCCCAACTGCCCCCCCGTGCTGGCCTGGTCACCCCCAACTGCCCCCCCACCGGCCTTGTTGCCCCTCATGGCCGCCCCGCCAGCCTGGTCACCCCACGCAGCCTGCTGTTCAGTTGTTTGGTCATCCTCACTAACCCCCCTGAGGGGCTGAGGGGACTGGGCACTGCCATCTTGTGGCTATGGATGCCATCATCTTTGAGGGAGTGGCAGTCAATTAGCATATTCCCTCCTTATTGGCTGTGGGCACTGCCATCTTTGACAGCAGGGCAGTCAATTAGTATATGCCCTCTTTATTTGCTGTGGGTGCTGCCATCTTTGAGGGTGGGGAAGTCAATTAACATATTCCCTCCTTATTGGCTGTGGGGGCTGCCATCTTTGCAATGGTGTGAGGGTCAATTAGCATATTCCCTCTTTATTAGATAGGATATCTTCTTATATGATAAAAGGCTAATATGCAAATCGACAGAACGGCAGAACGACTGGTCACTATGATGCACACTGACCACCAGCTCAACACAGGAGTTGCCCCCTGGTGGTGCGTGTGCTCCCACAGGGGGAGCGTTGCTCAGCCAGAAGCTGGGCTCACAGATGGCAAGCACAGTAGCAGTGGTGGGAGCCTCTCCTACCTCTGTGGCAGTGCTAAGGATGTCCAACTGGTGGCTTAGGCCCATGGGGAGCGGGCCTAAGCCATCAGTCGGACATCCCCTGAGGGCTTCCAGACTGCAAGAGAGTGCAGGCTGGGCTGAGGGACCCGCCCCCCCCCCCCCGAGTGCACAAATTTCATTCACCAGGCCTCTAATATATATATTTAGAGAGAGAGAGAGAGAGAGAGAGAGAGAGAGAGAGAGAGAGAAAGTAAGGAGATGATGAATGTAAACTCAGAGCTGGTTCCCTCGGTGAGATGCTTAGGGCTACAGAAGTATTCATAGTGTTTGTTACATAAGCTACAAGGTGGGCACATGAGTGGCTTAATGAGTATGCATTTATTAGGTATCTTTTGTGTGTATCTGATACATTGAAAGAAAAAACTCTCTAATAGGTTCACAGACTATTCCGACAGAATCATGGACAATGACACTGGATTGATTGGTCAGAAGGTCCTTCCTCCCACAGCGGGGCTGTGCTCTTGGGCGGGGCATCGACAGAGCAGGTGTCACTGGTTCTCAGAGCAGATCTGACTCTGCCTCCCGCCAGAGCTCCGCTGAGGCCGGTTCACCCACAGGATGGCACCGAGCATGCTCAGGAGCAGGGGCACCTTCAGGAAGACCAGGAGCAGGAAGTGGACACTGCTGAGCAGGGACCTGTGGGGGACACGGTGACGGGGATGCACACTAAGCCACATCGTCACCACCCCCACCCCCCCTCTAGGGGAGAATCCACCAGGTGTCAAAGTCCTGGGATGCGGGCCCCTTACCGAGGGTGTTGGCTGCCATCAGGCGTCTCCTGGCTGGTCACACTGGGCCCGGTGGTCGCTGGCCGGAAGGAGGGAGGGTCCAGGGTGCTTGGAGGACCCAGGGTGCTTAGAGGACCCAGGGTGCTTGGAGGTCCCAGGGTGCTTGTAGATCCCAGGGTGCTTGGAGGACCAAGGGTGCTTGTAGATCCCAAGGTGCTTGTAGGACCCAGGGTGCTTGGAGGACCAAGGGTGCTTGTAGATCCCAAGGTGCTTGGAGGACCCAGGGTGCTTGGAGGTCCCAGGGTGCTTGTAGATCCCAGGGTGCTTGGAGGACCAAGGGTGCTTAGAGGACCCAGGGTGCTTGGAGGTCCCAGGGTGCTTGTAGATCCCAGGGTGCTTGGAGGACCAAGGGTGCTTGTAGATCCCAAGGTGCTTGTAGGACCCAGGGTGCTTGGAGGACCAAGGGTGCTTGTAGATCCCAAGGTGCTTGGAGGACCCAGGGTGCTTGGAGGTCCCAGGGTGCTTGGAGGACCCAGGGTGCTTGGAGGTCCTAAGGTGCTTGGAGAACCCAGGGTGCTTGTGATGATCTTCAGGGTGGGGGCTGAGGGAGAAGCACATGTCAGGCCCTGGGTCTTCCACTCTGTCAGCTGTGTGGCTCTGACACAAGGTCAAGGTCACTCAGGCCATCCCCTCCATGGCCACAGGCTGGCCAGACCTGGGCCCCCTCCCCGGGTCCCTCTCCAGGAACTCTGTGGCCACGTGAGCACCTTCGGAAGCAGAGTCGTCCTGCTCAGCAGAGGATCTGAGAGTGTGTGGGAAGAGCACCTGCTCCAGCCACACCCCCACCACAGCCACCCCTTCTACCCCTTGTCCCGCCAGCAGGGGGCGGGGTGACACTTATTCTGTAGCCTTGACTAGAGTGATGGGTGGCTGGGGCCCTCAGGCGCGGAGTGCTTGGTGTAAGACCCAGGAAACAGACGTGCCTCAGGGTCTGCACTGTATGGCCGGACCCGCAGTCCCTTAGACATGCCGTGGTCTGAATGCTCCTGTCTCCAAAATCCCTTTGTTGAAAGCCCCAGGCCCAGTGGGTGGTATTAGGAGGCCAGGCATTTGGAGGTGGTCAGGGCATGAGGGTGGAGCCCTCATCCTTGGGATTAGTGCCCAGATGAGGGAGGCCCCTCACCCCGGAGGATACAACAAAGGTCTGCACCCAGAGGAGGGCCTCGCCCACATGCCGGCCTCCTGATCTCGGGCTTCCAGCTGTGTCTGAGCTACCAGCCCCCACACTGTCAGCCAGGCCTTGGCCCACAGGGCAGTCCTCTCTGGGGAAGAAATGAGCAGAAAGAAAGACCTAGGGCAGGGGTGGGGGACCTTTTCCTGCCATGGGCAATTTGGAAATTTATAACAACATTCGAAGGCCCACAAAATCATCAACTTAAACATTAGCCTGTTCTGTTTGGCCAGCGTTTCATTCACTCACCCCTAATGCACTGACAGGGCCAGACCCAATTATTTCTTGGGCCTTATACGGCCCTTTTGCAGGACGTTCCCCACCCCTGATCTAGAGAGACACACATCAGGTGGACCCCATAGAACGTGGCCCGACACAAAGGCAGAGGGACAAACCCCTCCCCCTCCCCCCCAGCCAGAGGTTCTGGGATTTCCAGTTTCTCCCTCTTAAATAGCAAGACACAAAGGCCAGTGAGGGAACCTCCCAGGGGAGAGTAAGAAACCGAGAACTGCAAGGAGGAAGAGAGCAGCCAGAGCCACCGTCAGCAGGAAGGTGATGTTCACTGGCCTCTCAGGCAACAAGCACAGCGACCTGTGGAGAGAATTGTGGGGAGAGCGGGCAGGGAGCTGGGGCCATAGCACCTGAGCGCCACGTGATCACCTTTCCCCTCCTTCCTGAGGGAGGTATTTTCAGGGGCTCCTCTGGGTCCCCCCTGTGGCTACAAGGCATCAGAGAAAAACGGGGAGGGACAGGGTCAGCCTGTAGGGAAAGGAGGCCCCCAAACATCACAGGGGCCCCACACAGGGAACCGGGGATCCTCTGGGCCCGTCTCATGGCAGCTGTAGGTGTCTCAGGAGCCATCCAGGCCTGAGACTGTGTCAGGGCCTGGGCCCCGAAGGGGCCTGGAACAGACTCTGTGTGTGTATATGTGTGTTCACGGCACACCTGTGCCCAGATAACACCCACACACGCTGTGTCCTGATCACTGACCCCGCACATCAGCCAACTCTTCTTTTCCATGTCTGTCCTGACCAGCGGGTGACCAGGTAGACCAGGCAGCCTGGAGCTGGGGTGAGGGGAGGGTGTGTGCGACTCACCTGGGGACACAGACACCTCAACCGGGAAGGTGAGGTCAATCAGTCCTTCTGTCCATGGTCTATGGATCCCACACCTGTACGTGCCTCCATCGCTCTCTGTGAGGCTCTCCAAGGTCACGGTGAAGGTGAGGGTTGCTGGATGGTCCCTGATGGACACACGGCCGCTCCTCACTTCTCTCTGTGACTCTGTGGTCTCCACAATCTTCGTCCTCAGCGATGCCAAACATGGGCTTTTGCACCAGTATTTGTTATGGTCCTTGAACTCCTTCTTGTACCGACACTGCACGCTCAGCGATTCCCCCACGGTGCCCGTCACGTGCCTGGGGCCACTCAGAGACAAATAGCCTGGAAGACACAGTCCATCCCGGGTTCTTACCAGATGGGCCAGGGGCAGGGGCGCCCTGGGGTGCAGGTCCCTCAAGAGCCCTCAGGGTCTGGAGGCCATGCCTTTCCTCAGACCAGGCGAGGGGACCAGGGGCGATAGCTCCCTCCTCCCAGTGGTGACACAGGGAGAGGGTGTCCATGGAGACAAGAAGGGCCACGATGGGGAAAAGGGAGTGTGTGCACATGTATGTGTGTGTGTGTGTGTGTGTGTGTGTGTGTGTGTGTGTGTGTGTATAAGTGTGTGTGATGCATCAGGCATCTCCTGGTTGATCATGCAGGTCCCAGTGGTCACTGGCAGGGAGGAGAGAAGGCCCAGGGTGCTTGGAGGACCCAAGGTGCTTTGAGGACCCAGCGTGCTGGAGGACCCAGGGTGCTTGGAGGACCCATGGTGCTTGGAGGACCCAGGGTGCTTGGAGGACCCAGGGTGCTTGTGACGATCTTCAGGGTGGGGGCTGAGGGAGAAGCACATGTCAGGCCCTGGGTCTTCCACTCTGTCAGCTGTGTGGCTCTGACACAAGGTCAAGGTCACTCAGGCCATCCCCTCCATGGCCACAGGCTGGCCAGACCTGGGCCCCCTCCCCGGGCCCCTCTCCAGGAACTCCGTGGCCTGGTGGGCATGTAGAGATGCAGAATTGTCTTGCTCAGCAGAGGATCTGAGAGTGTGTGGGAAGAGCACCTGGCTCCAGCCATGCCCCCAACAGAGCCACCCCTTCTCCCCCTTGTCCCGCCAGCAGGGGACAGGGTGACACTTATTCTGTAGACTTACCTAGAGTGATGGGTGGCCAGGGCCCTCAGGGGTGGAGTGCTTGGAGTGAGACCCAGGAAACAGACCTGCCCCAGAGTCAGCACTGGATGGTGGGACCCCACAGTCCCTTAGACACGCCGTGGTCTGAATGCTCGTGTCTCCAAAATTCCTTTGTTGAAAGCCCCAGGCCCAGTGGGTGGTATTAGGAGGCCAGGCATTTGGAGGTGGTCAGGGCATGAGGGTGGAGCCCTCATCCATGGGATTAGTGACCCTATGAGGGAGGCCCCTCACCCCGGAGGATACAACAAAGGTCTGCACCCAGAGGAGGGCCTCGCCCACATGCCGGCCTCCTGATCTCGGGCTTCCAGCTGTGTCTGAGCTACCAGCCCCCACACTGTCAGCCAGGCCTTTAACCCACTGGGCAGTCCTCTCTGGGGAAGAAATGAGCAGAAAGAAAGACCTGGAGCAGGGGGTGGGGGACCTGTTTCCTGCCAAGGGCCATTTGGAGATTTATAACACCATTGGCGGGCCACACAAAATCATCAACTTAAACATTAGCTTGTTCTGTTTGGCCAGTGTTTCATCCACTCACCCCTAATGCCTTGGCAGGGCCAGACCCAAAAATTTCATGGGCCTTATATGGCCCTCGGGTCAGATGTTCCCCACCCCGATCTAGAGAGACACACACCAGGTGGACCTCATAGAACAGTGGTTCTCACCTTCCTAATTCCGCAACCCTTTAATACAGCTCCTCCTGTGTGGTGACCCCCAATTTCATTGGTACAAATTGAACATAATGAAAGCATAGTGATTAATCACAAAAACAATATGTAATTATATATGTGTTTTCCAATCATCTTAGGCAACCCCTGTGAAAGGGTCATTCGACCCCAAAGGGGTCGCGACCCACAGGTTGAGTACCACTGGCATAGTACATGGCCAGACCCAAAGGCCCCGGGACAAGCCCCTCCCCCTCCCCTCGGCCAGAGGTTTGGGGTTTCCAGTTTCTCCCTCTTAAATAGCAAGACACAAAGGTCAGTGAGGGAACCTCCCACGGGAGAGAGAAAACCCGAGAACTGCAAGGAGGAAGTGAGCAGCCAGAGCCACCGTCAGCAGGAAGATGATGTTCACTGGCCTCTCAGGCAACAAGCACAGTGACCTGGTGGAGAGAATTGTGGGGAGATCGGGCAGGGAGCTGGGGCCATAGCACCTGAGCGCCACGTGATCACCTTTCCCCTCCTTCCTGAGGGAGGTATTTTCAGGGGCTCCTCTGGGTTCCCTCCTGTGGCTACAAGGCGTCAGAAAAAAACGGGGAGGGACAGGTCAGCCTGGAGGGAAGGGAGGCCCCCCAAACATCACAGGGGCCCCACACAGGGACCTGGGGCTCCTCTGGGTCCGTCTCATGGCAGCTGCAGGCCCCAGGACCACGGCTGTGAGGGTGATGCCTCAGGAGCCATCCAGGCCTGAGACTGGGTAAGGGCCTGGGCTCCGAAGGCGTCAGGAACAGACTGTGTGTGTGTGTGTGTGTGTGTGTGTGTGTGTGCACGGCACACCTGTGCCCAGACAACACAACACCCACACACGCTGTGTCCTGATCACTGACCCCGCACATCAGCCAACTCTTCTTTTCCATGTCTGTCCTGACCAGCGGGTGACCAGGTAGACCAGGCAGCCTGGACTGGGGTGAGGGGAGGGTGTGTGCGACTCACCTGGGGACACAGACACCTCAACCGGGAAGGTGAGGTCAATCAGTCCTTCTGTCCATGGTCTATGGATCCCACACCTGTACGTGCCTCCATCGCCCTCTGTGAGGCTCTCCAAGGTCACGGTGAAGGTGAGGGTTGCTGGATGGTCCCTGATGGACACACGGCCGCTCCTCACTTCTCTCTGTGACTCTGTGGTCTCCACAATCTTCGTCCTCAGCGATGCCAAACATGGGCTTTTGCACCAGTATTTGTTATGGTCCTTGAACTCCTTCTCGTACCGACACTGCACGCTCAGCGATCCCCCCACGGTGCCAGACACCCGCCTGGGGCCGCTCAGAGACAAATAGCCTGGAAGACACAGCCCGTCCCGGGTTCTTACCAGATGGGCCAGGGGCAGGGGCGCCCTGGGGTGCAGGTCCCTCAAGAGCCCTCAGGGTCTGGAGGCCATGCCTTTCCTCAGACCAGGCGAGGGGACCAGGGGCGATAGCTCCCTCCTCCCAGTGGTGACACAGGGAGAGGGTGTCCATGGAGACAAGAAGGGCCACGATGGGAAAAAGGGAGTGTGTGCACATGTATGTGTGTGTGCGTGCAGGGGTGTGTGTGTGTGTATGTGATGCACCAAGACCTCATCTCTGATTTTTTTAATCACTTAAGGATATTGTTCCATTGCTTTTTAGAGAGAGTGGAAGGGAGGAATGGAGGCAGAGCAAGAGAGAAACATTGATTGCATGAGCGCAGGTACATGCTTTTGACCCAGAATTGAACATGCGTTGTGCCGACGCTCTAACCCAGTGGTTCTCAACCTTCTGGCCCTTTAAATACAGTTCCTCATGTTGTGGCCCAACCGTAAAATTATTTTCGTTGCTACTTCATAAGTGTCATGTTGCTACTGTTATGAATCGTCATGTAAATATCCGATATGCAGGGTGGTCTTAGGCGACCGCTGTGAAAGGGTCATTCAACTGCCAAGGGGGTTGCGACCCACAGGTTGAGAATCTCGGCTCTAACCACTGAGCCCTCAGCCAGGGCCCACATCCCTGGTTGTGATAATCAGGTGAGGAGCACAGGCCCCGTCTCCCCAGCACAGCTCTGTGGGTGCAGTGGTTGAGACTCGCCTGCTCTGTGCACTGAATCCTTGTGGTTGCTGCTGAGGCAGGTGCTGGCCGCTCCCAGAAGCTTCTCTGCCTCCCCATGCTCTCCCCCATGTCCTCCCTCCCTCCTGCTGGGCTGCTCCTCACCATCCACACCCTCCCCCTCCCAGTCATTCCTCATTCCCACTCAGGGTCCAGCTCCCTGTGCAGCCCAGCCCCGCTCACCTGGGACCTGGAGAAGGAGCAGAGCTGAAGGCAGCCACGTGACCCCACTCCTCAGGGTCATTTCTCACAACCTGCAGCAGCGCCAGGTCCTATGGGTGGACGCGGACAAACCTCCTCGCTGAGGTCCGATAGCCCTGTGCCCACTTCCGCTCTTCTGGGCCTCTCTGCTTCCGTGTCCAGCCCAGATTTGAGTCCGATGCCGGGTGGTCAGGGGGCAGGAAGCTCAGGGTCAGGAGCTGCACAGGCTGCTGCAGACCCCGGCTCTGGGTGCCCTGGGCTTCTGCTCTCAACCCCAATGACAGGACAGGGCCCGTGGCCTCAGAGAGGCTGCTGCCCCTTCTCAGAGCACATGGCTGCTCCTCCGACGGCCACACGTCTCCGCACAGCAGAGCCGCTGGGACGTTTCCTCCTTGGTGGTGTCCCCACCCTCTGCCACATGTCACTTCCTTGTAGTCAGGAATGACAGTCCTGGGCTGACGGCCAGACCATTTCATCCTCTCGGGGCTTGGTGGTGACCACAGAGGTGTTCTGACCCCCAACACATAGCTGCAGGCACCCACGGGAGCTCTGACCCTGTGGGCCCCCAACTCTTCTACGACTTCAGATGCCTACAAAGGTCCCAACTTGGTTGTGCGGTCCCACCCAAGGCTGAGTTCTCCCTCCTGTGGGTTCCCTTTCATCAGCCCTCTAAGGCAGTGGTTCTCAACCTGTGGGTCGCGACCCCTTTGGCAGTCGAACGACCCTTTCACAGGGGCCGCCTAAGACCATCCTGCATATCAGATATTTACATGACGATTCATCACAGTAGCAACATGACAGTTATGAAGTAGCAATGAAAATAATTTTATGGTTAGGTCACAACATGAGGAACTGTATTTAAAGGGCCAGAAGGTTGAGAACTGCTGCTCTAAGGACTCCGCTTTTCCTCTTTCTGCTTCTGAAGGTCAGCTCCACGGTGAGACTCGGCACAGAGGTCTGACAGTGGACAAGGGGAACTCAGAGCTCAGAGGATGGAAAGTGGGGGACCATGCCCAGCTGAGACTGAGCCTTTCCTCTCCTTCCCATGGCACAGAGAGGGCGGTCTTCCCAAAGGCACTGTCACTGGTGAACCTTTGGGGTTCACAGGGTTGACCAGGGGCCTCTTCAAAGGGCAGAGATGGGGATGGTCCTTCCCAGGAGGTGGGGAGGCAGGTCTGTCCTACCTCAGACAGGCTCGGTCGTCTCAGACATGATGGCTCCCTGGCCAATTTGCCCTGGAAATGGTAGGGGGGCAGGTCAAGAGGTGGAGCCTATTTTAAGGTGTCTCCTGGGTTGGGCTGGGTTCTCAACCTTGTCATGCGCAATCCAGGTCTATCGGTTTCCCCGAAACACTCTCTTCCCGGCACTGTTCCTCCCCTACACCAGCTTACCGCAACCAAAGGCAATAAGAACCCAGCGTGGTTGCAACCCAACTCCTGTCACATGGGCCTCTTCTCTCCTCACTCCCCATCCATCCTTACCCCACGTCTCTCCAAGCTGTCCCTTCACCTCCTGTTTCTCTGACCTTCTGTGTCCTCTGTCCTCTCACCACGACAGTGACATCCCCCTGTTGCCCTGTCTCTCTCTTCTCTACTCATCAGCAAGAGCCACAGAACTCAATAGCAGTCAGTGACACTCCTTGCCGCACGTCGTCCAATCAGACACACTCTCCTTGCTTGGCCTACTCGACCCGAGTGGACCTGACAAGGGTCTCACTCCCCTTCCCCATAGCGACCCTATGTTTCAGTCAGAGTGTCCATCCCTTTCCAGGCCTTAGTTTCACGTGAACAACATAGCGCTCAGACACTTATGTATCTGACAAAGTGGTCACCCCAATAAGTCTAGTCCCCACCAGACACCTTACACATAGTTCACTTTTATTTTTGAAGCTCTCACATCTAAGAAAAAAAAAGTCAAAATAGGGTTACCAAAATGGTGTCATGTGTCAAGTTCATGAATCTACTTTTGATACACAAATGACCACAAAGAATAATCAATCAGACAATGAGAAGATGACTATTAAATTAAAATGTTAACTTTCTGGTGGCTTAGTAGGAATAATACACATGTATAAATACATACCATAGACACGTCTACCAACACAGCCTGTGGTGGTATAGATAATTCAATGTAGAGATCATGTTAAAGACTAATTTTGAGGCTGTTCATGGGATACCAGGCCTGGGCCAAACTCTAGACTCTCCCAGGACACTGCAAGATGAACCCCCCACCCCTCCCCACTTCCCACCCATCTCTCTTCGCCCCTGCACCTCTGTCTCCTTGGTTCTCATCCCCACAGCTGCCCTTCCTTAGACACATCCTGGCACTGGTCATAGTTAGTTCTTTAGACACAAGTTCCCTTGTTCCTAGGGAATAGACAGGGCTGGACAACCTTTTTGTGAATGCGTGCCAAAACCAGCAAAATCTCTGACTCAAAATTCTTCTGCGTGACAACCCTAATTTTTTGAGAACATGTTATGCCTACTTGATATCTCTTAAGGTGTACGTATGTGAAGAAACTTGAAGAAATAATAAAATTCATTCGAGCCAAAAACACAGTATATGATGATGAAAAATACATTTATTTTTTAATGTATACATGTACACTGATAGTCCGACAGAACACTTTATGACTCCGTTTGATATTATCAGTGGGACTTTTGCTGCTGCATCACTGATGACAGAGATTTTACATCAGGTTTCTATTTCGTGACCTTCAGAGATATGCACGAGCTACTACTTTCATCCGTCAGGATACTGCTATTATGAGACTTAACAAAATTCATCACTGAGAACAAAGATTCACAATTGTAAATGGAAGATTATAAGAGAGAGTTTTGCCTGCCAACAAAAGTTACTGGCGTGCCATGTTTGGCACACATGCCAGGGGTTGTCCACCCCTTGAATAAGAAGTGGTGACAGCTGTTACCACCTGAAGTTCCAAGTTAGGTGAATGTGTTCACTGAGGCCCTGGGTCTCTCAGCCTCTCTCAGGGAGTGAGAAATCAGCAGATCCACGTGGTCTGATTCTCAAGAAATCTGAAGCCTTGGACAGGAATCCAGGTGTATCTTCATCTCTCCCGCCTGCTCCATCCCCTCCCCTAGGTTCAGTCTTCTCCAGTCTGTGCTGTCCACTGGGCTCCAGACCCCTGGTTGTACCTTGAGCCCTGGTCCCTGGCCCCCTGAATGCCTGAGTGCACATCTGGTTGGCCCATGGAGACAAGGGGGTCCCTACTCAGATAGCCCAGGCTGATGAGCAGGATGGGGCGGAGAGTGGACCCATCCTGGGGAAAGGCCAGCAGGATATGATTCTGGATTTGGGGATCAGTCGGGAGGGATCCAGCAACTGAGGAGTAATCCTGTTGGAGAAGAATTATTTCTGAGTCCATGAAGAGGTCCACAGTGAAGCTCTGCAGATGGCCTCTGGCGCCACCTGTTAGTGGCCTTAAGAACTGCCACAAGCGTGCTCTTCCTTCTTACCCATGAGGTTGGTACTAGAAATGATTGGCACAAACTAATGGAGAGAGTGGTTGACGCTGGCAGGACTTGAGGTCAGGGAGGAGTAGGTGGGGCTTTAAATGCCTCCATGATGTTTGATTTCTTAGGCTGAGTGGCGGGTACACAGATGTTCATTTTCAGTCCTTCAACTGGTCATGCACACTCGTTGTGTGGGTGACATAGTCATTACAATGTTTTTAAGTCTCTGCGATAACTTGAAGGGGGATGTAAGGTTCAGGTGGAGGTTGTGTCTTCTGTAGCCCGAGTGGCGGTGTCTCTGGACAGGACATGGGTGGGCGGGACGGGGGCAGGTTGTCTTCGCCAAACTGTGTTTCCTCACAAGTTGCCCGCTGAGGCCTGTTCACCCAGAGGACAGCACTGAGCATGCTCAGGAGCAGGGGCACCTTCAGGAATATGAGGAGCAGGAAGTGGACACTGCTGAGCAGGGACCTGTGGGGGACACGGTGACGGTGATGCACAGTGAGCCACATCGTCAGCATCTCCACTGCCCCCCCACCCCTGTCCCTCATCCAGAGGAGAATCCACCAGGTGTCAAAGTCCTGGGATGTGCGCCCCTTACCGAGGGTGTTGGTTGGCATCAGGCGTCTCCTGGCTGGTTATGCTGGGCCCAGTGGTCACTGGCAGGGAAGTGGGAGGGCCCAGGGTGCTTGGAGGACCCAGGGTGCTTGTGACGATCTTCAGGGTGGGGGCTGAGGGAGAAGCGCATGTCAGGCCCTGGGTCTTCCACTCTGTCAGCTGTGTGGCTCTGACACAAGGTCAAGGTCACTCAGGCCATCCCCTCCATGGCCACAGGCTGGCCAGGCCTGGGCCCCCTCCCCGGGCCCCCTCTCCAGGAACTCCGTGGCCCAGTGGGCATGTCCAGATGCAGAGTCGTCCTGCTCAGCAGAGGATCTGAGAGTGTGTGGGAAGAGCACTTGGCCACATCCCACCACAGCCACCCCATCTACCCCTTGTCCCGCCAGCAGAGGGTGTGGTGACACTTATTCTGTAGCCTTGACTAGAGTGGTAGGTGGCCAGGGCCCTTGGGCGTGGCTGATGGATCCAGTGAGATGAGTGAAACGAGGAAATAGACGTGCCTAGAGTCTGCACTGGATAGCCGGACCCGCAGTCCCTTAGACACGCCGTGGTCTGAATGCTCTTGTCTCCAAAATTCCTTTGTTGAAAGCCCCAGGCCCAGTGGGTGGTGTTAGGTGGCCAGGCATTTGGAGGTGGTCAGGGCATGAGGGTGGAGCCCTCATCCTTGGGTTTAGTGCCCGGATGAGGGAGGCCTCTCACCCCGGAGGATACAACAAAAGTCTGCACCCACAGGAGGGCCTCGCCCACATACCGGCCTCCTGATCTCGGGCTTCCAGCTGTGTCTGAGCTACCAGCCCCCAACTGTCAGCCAGGCCTTGGCCCACTGGGCAGTCCTCTCTGGGGAAGAAATGAGCAGAAAGAAAGACCTAGGGCAGGGGTGGGGAACATTTTCCTGCCAAGGGTCATTGGAGATTTATAACATCATTCTCAGGCCACACAAAATCATCAACTTAAACCTTAGCCTGTTCTGTTTGGCCAGCGTTTCATTCACTCACCCTTAATGCACTGGCAGGGCCAGACCCAATGATTTCCTGGGCCTTATACAGCCCTCGGGCCGGACGTTCCCCACCCCTGATCTAGAGAGACACACACCAGGTGGACCCCATAGAACGTGGCCTGTCCCGAAGGCAGAGGGACAACCCCCCCCCCACTCCCCCAGCCTGAGGTTCTGAGGTTTCCAGTTTCTCCCTCTTAAATACCAAGACACAAAGGCCAGTGAGGGAACCTCCCATATGAGAGTGAGAAACCGAGAACTTCAAGAAGGAAGTGAGCAGCCAGACCCACTGTCAGCAGGAGGGTGATCTTCACTGGCCTCTTGGGCAACAAGCACAGTGACCTGGTGGAGAGAATTGTGGGGAGAGCAGGCAGGGAGCTGGTGCCACAGCACCTGAGCCCCACGTGATCACCTTTCCTCTCCTTCCTGAGGGAGGTATTTTCAGGGGCTCCTCTGGGTTCCCTCCTGTGGCTACAAGGCATCAGAGAAAAATGGGAATGGACAGGGTCAGCCTGAAGGCTAGGAGGCCCCCGGAAAATCATAGGGGACCCAACTGGTACCTGGGGATCCTCTGGGCCCATCTCATGGCACCTGCAGACCCCCAGGACCATGGGTGTGAAGGTGGTGCCTCAGGAGCCATCCAGGCCTGAGACTGCATCAGGGCCTGGCCCCCGGAGGGATCTGGAACAGACTGTGTTTGTTTGTGTGTGTGTGTGTGTGTGTGTGTGTGTGTGTGTGTGTGTGTGGTCCACGTGTGCCCAGACAACACAACACCCACACACGCTGTGTACTGATCACTGACCCCCCACTTCACCCAGCTCTTCAATAACATGTCTGTCCTGACTAGTGGGTGACCAGGTACAGGTCAGGCAGCCTGGAGCTGGGGTGAGGGTAGGGTGTGTCCGACTCACCTGGGGACACAGACACCACAACCTGGAAGGTGAGGTCTATCAGTCTTTCTGTCAATGGTGTATTAATCCCACACCTGTACGTGCCTCCATCGCTCTCTGTGAGGCTCTCCAAGGTCACTGTGAAGGTGAGGGTTGCTGGGTGGTCCCTGATGGACACACAGCCGCTCCTCACTTCTCTCTGTGACTCTGTGGTCTCCACAATCTTCATCGTTAGCGGTGGCAAACATGGGCTTTTGCACCAGTATTTGTTATAGTCTCTGTACTCCTTCTCGTACCGACACTGCACGCTCAGCGATTCCCCCACGGTGCCCGTCACGCGCCTGGGGCCGCTCAGAGACAAATAGCCTGGAAGACACAGCCGGTCCCGGGTTCTTACCAGATGGGCCAGGTGCAGGGGTACTCTGGGGTGCAGGTCCCTCAAGAGCCCCGAGGGTCTGGAGGCCATGCCTTTCCTCAGACCAGGCGAGGGGACCAGGGGCGATAGCTCCCTCCTCCCAGTGGTGACATAGGGAGAGGTTGTGCATGGAGACAAGAAAGGCCACGATGGGAAAAACACAGTGTGTGTACGTGTGTGTGTGTATATAAGTGTGTGTGATGCACCAAGACGCCATCTCTGATTTTTTTAATCACTTAAGGATATTTTTCCATTGCTTTTTAGAGAGAGTGGAAGGGAGGTAGGGAGGCAGAGAAAAAGAGAGAAACATTGATTGCATGAGCCCAGGTACGTGCCTTTGATGCAGAATCGAACCTGCGTCGGACCAACGCTCTAACCACTGAACCATTTCCAGGACCCAATCCCTGGTTGTGACAATCAGGTGGTGAGCACAGGCCCTGACTCCCCAGCACAGCTCTGTGGGCGCAGTGGTTGAGACTCACCTGCTTTGTGCACTGAATCCTTGTGGTTGCTGCTGAGGCAGGTGCTGGCCGCTCCCAGAAGCTTCTCTGCCTCCCTGTGGTCTCCTCATGTCCTCCCTCCCTCCTGCTGGGCTGCTCCTCACCATCCACACCCTCCCCCTCCCAGTCTTTCCTCATTCCCACTCAGGGTCCAGCTCCCACACAGCTCAGCCCCGCTCACCTGGGACCTGGAGAAGGAGCAGAGCTGAAGGCAGCCACGTGACCCCACTCCTCGGGGTCATGTCTCCGCACAGACACAGCCTGCAGCGGTGCCAGGTCCTATGGGTGGACTCGGTCAACCCTCCTCGCTGAGGTCCTATTGCCCTGTGCCCACTTCTGCTTCTCTGGGCCTCTCCGCTTCCGTGTCTGGCCCAGTTTTGAGTCCGATGCCGGATTGTCAGGGTGCAGGAAGCTGAGGGTCAGGAGCTGCACAGGCTGCTGCAGACCCTGGCTCTCAGAGCCCTGGGCTCTACTCTCAACCCCAATTACAGGACAGGGCCCGTGGCCTCAGAGAGGCTGCTGCCCCTTCTCAGAGCACATGGCTGCTCCTCTGACGGCCACACGTCTCAGCACAGCAGAGCCGCTGGGACGTGTCCTCCTTGGTGGTGTCCCCACCCTCTGCCACATGTCACTTCCTTGTGGTCAGGAACTATAGTCCTGGGCTGGAGGCCACACCTTTCATCCTCTCAGGGCTTGGTGGTGACCACAGAGGTGTTCTGCCCCCCAACATGTAGCTGCAGGCACCCACGGGAGCTCTGACCCTGTGGGCCCCCAGCTCTTCTACGACCTCAGAGGCCTTCAAAGGTCCCATCTTGGTTGTGGGGTCGCCTCCAAGGCTGAGTTCTCTCTCCTGTGGGTTCCCTGTTCACCAACCCTCTAAGGACTCTGCTTTTTCCTCTTTCTGCTTCTGAAAGTCAGGTCCATGGTGACACTCGGCACAGAGGTCTGACAGTGGACAAGGGGAGCTCAGAGCTCAGAGGATGGAGAGTGGGGGACCCTGCCCAGCTGAGACTCAGCCTTTCCTCTCCGTCCAGTGGCACAGAGAGGGCGGTCTTCCCAAAGGCACTGTCGCTGGTGAATCTTGTGGTTCATAGGGGTGACCAGGGGCCTCTTCAAGGGGCAGAGAAGGGGATGGCCCTTCCCAGGAGGTGGGGAGGCAGGTCTGTCCTACCTCAGACAGGCTCGGTAGTCTCAGACATGATGGCTCCCGGGACAATTTGCCCTGGAAATGGTAGGGGGGCAGGTCAAGAGGTGGGCCTATTTTAAAGTGTCTCCTGGGTTGGGCTGGGTTCTCAACCTTGCCTTCCACAATCCAGGTCTATCGGTTTCCCCGAAACACTCTCTTCCCGGCACTGTTCCTCCCCTACACCAGCTTACCGCAACCAAAGGCAATAAGAACCCAGCGTGGTTGCGACCCAACTCCTGTCACATGGGCCTCTTCTCTCCTCACTCCCCATCCATCCTTACCCCACGTCTCTCCAAGCTGTCCCTTCCCCTCCTGTTTCTCTGACCTTCTGTGTCCTCTGTCCTCTCACCACGAAAGTGACATCCCCCTGTTGCCCTGTCTCTCTCTTCTCTACTCATCAGCAAGAGCCACAGAAATCAATAGCAGTCAGTGACACTCCTTGCCGCACGTCGTCCAATCAGACACACTCTCCTTGCTTGGCCTACTCGACCCGAGTGGACCTGACAAGGGTCTCACTCCCCTTCCCCATAGCGACCCTATGTTTCAGTCAGAGTGTCCATCCTTCTCCAGGCCTTTGTTTCAGGTGAACAACATAGTGCCCAGACACATATATCTGACAAAGTGGTCACCCCAATAAGTCTAGTCCCCACCTGACACCTTACACATAGTTCACTTTTGTTTTTGAAGCTCTCAGCATCATGAAAAAAATAAAAATATGTCAACATAGGATCATCAAAATGGTGTCATGTTTTAAATGTGTCAAGTTCATTTATCAACTTTGATACACAAATGACCACAGAGAATAATCAATCAGACAATGAGAAGATGACTATTGCATTAAAATGTTAACTTTCCTGTGGCTTAGTAGGAATAAAACACACATATAAATACATAGCCTCAACACATCTACCAACACAGCCTGTGGTGGTCTAGATAATTTAATGTAGAGATCATGTTAAAGGCTAATTTGGAGGCTGTTCATGGGATGCCAGCATAGGGCCAAACTATAGACTCTCCCAGGACACTGCAAGATGGACCCCACCGCCCTCCCCACTTCCCACCCATCTCTCTTTGCCCCTGCACCTCTGTCTCCTTGGTTCTCATCCCCACAGCTGCCCTTCCTTAGACACATCCTGGCACTGGTCATAGTTAGTTCTTTAAACACAAGTTCCCTTGTTCCTAAGGAATAGAACAGGGGTGGGCTACCTTTTTGTGAATGCGTGCCAAAACCAGCAAAATCTCTGACTCAAAATTCTTGGTGCCAACCCTAATTTTTTGAGAACATGTTATGCCTACTTGATATCTCTCAAGGTGTACATATGTGAAGAACCTTGAAGAAATAATAAAATTCATTTGAGAGACAAAAACACAGTATATGATGATGAAAAATATATTTATTTTTTAATGTATACATGTACACTGATAGTCTGACAGAACACTTTATGACTCCGTTTGATATTATCAGTGGGACTTTTGCTGCTGCATCACTGATAACAGAGATTTTTACATCAGGTTTATATTACATGACCTTCAGAGATATGCAAGAGCTACTACTTTCATCCGTCAGGCTACTCCTATTATGAGAGTTAACAAAATTCATCACTGAGAACAAAGATTCACAATTGTAAATGGAAGATTATAAGAGAGGGTTTTGTCTGCCAGCAAAAGTTACTAGCATGCCATGTTTGGCACACATGCCAGGGGTTGTCCACCCCTTGAATAAGAAGTGGTGACAGCTGTTACCACCTGAAGTTCCAAGTTAGGTGAATGTGTTCAACTGAGGGCCCTGGGTCTCTCTGCCTCTCCCAGGGAGTGAGAAATCAGCAGATCCACGTGGTCTTGATTCTCAAGAAATCTGAAGCCTTGGGCTGGAATCAGGTGTATCTTCGTCTCTCTCGCCTGCTCCATCCCCTCCCCTAGGTTCAGTCTTCTCCAGTCTGTGCTGCCCACTGGCTCCAGACCCCTGCTTGTATCTTGAGCCCTGGTCCCTGGCCCCCTGAATGCCTGAGTCCACATCTGGTTGGCCCCCATGGAGACAAGGGGGTCCCTACTCACATAGCCCAGGCTAATGAGCAGGATGGGTGGGGAGTGGACCCAGCCTGGGGAAAGGCCAGCAGGATACAATGGGTCTGGATGTGGGGATCAGCTGGGAGGGACCCAGCAACTGTGGAGCAATCCTGTTGGAGAAGAATTATTTCTAAGTCCATGAAGAGGTCCACAGTGAAGCTCTGCAGATGTCCTCTGGTGCCATCTGTTGGTGGCCTTAAGAACTGCCACAAGCGTGCTCTTCCTTCTTACCCATGAGGTTGGTACTAGAAATGATTGTCATAAACTAATGGAAAGAGAGGTTGACTCTGGCAGCAGGAGAAGGAGGGGCTTGAGGTCAGGGAGGAGTAGGTGGGGCTTTAAATGTCTCCATGATGTTTGATTTCTTAGGCTGAGTGGCGGGTACACAGATGTTCATTTTCAGTCCTTCAACTGGTCATGCACACCCGTTGTGTGGGTGACATAGTCATTACAATGTTTTTAAGTCTCTGCGATAACTTGAAGGGGGATGTAAGGTTCAGGTGGAGGTTGTGTCTTCTGTAGCCCGAGTGGCGGTGTCTCTGGACAGGACATGGGTGGGCGGGGATGGGGGCAGGTTGTCTTCGCCAAACTGTGTTTCCTCACAAGTTGCCCGCTGAGGCCTGTTCACCCAGAGGACAGCACTGAGCATGCTCAGGAGCAGGGGCACCTTCAGGAAGACCAGGAGCAGGAAGTGGACACTGCTGAGCAGGGACCTGTTGGGGACACGGTGACGGGGATGCACAGTGAGCCTCATCGTCACCACTCCTGCCTCCCCCCCCACCCCCGCCCCCATCCAAAGGAGACTCCACCAGGTGTCAAAGTCTTGGGATGTGCGCCATGTCCTCCATTACCGAGGGTGTTGGCTGGCATCAGGCGTCTCCTGGCTGGTTATGCTGGACCCAGTGGTCACTGGCAGGGAGGAGGGAGGACCCAGCGTGCTTGGAGGGCCCAGGGTGCTTGTAGGACCCAGGGTGCTTGTAGGACCCAGGGTGCTTGTAGATCCCAAGGTGCTTGGAGGACCCAGGGTGCTTGTGATGATCTTCAGGGTGGGGGCTGAGGGAGAAGCACATGTCAGGCCCTGGGTCTTCCACTCTGTCAGCTGTGTGGCTCTGACACAAGGTCAAGGTCACTCAGGCCATCCCCTCCATGGCCGCCGCCAGGTGAGACCTGTACCCCCTTCCTGAGCCCCCTACCTGAGCCCCTCTCCAGGAACTCTGTGGCCTAGTGGGCACGTTCAGATGCAGAGTTGTCCTGCTCAGCAGAGGATCTGACTGTGTGGGAAGAGCACCTGCTCCGGCCATGCCCCCACCATAGCCACCCCTCTCCCCCTTGTCCTGCCAGCAGGAGGCGGGGTGACACTTATTCTGTAGCCTTGACTAGAGTGATGGGTGGCCAGTGTCCTCAGGCATAGCTGATGGCTCCAGTGAGACCCAGGAAACAGACCTGCCTCAGGGTCTCCACTGGATGGCGGGACCTCCAGTCCCTTAGACACGCCGTGGTCTGAATGCTTGTGTCTCCACAATTCCTTTGTTGAAAGCCCCAGGCCCAGTGGGTGGTGTTAGGAGGCCAGGCATTTGGAGGTGGTCAGGGCATGAGGGTGTAACCCTCATCCATGGGATTAGTGCCCAGATGAGGGAGGCCGCTCACCCCGGTGGATACAACAAAAGTCTGCACCCAGAGGAGGGCCTCACCCAGGTGCCGGCCTCCTGATCTTGGGCTTCAAGCTGTGTCTGAGCTACCAGCCCCCACACTGTCAGGCCTTCAGTCCACTGGGCAGTCCTCTCTGGAGGAAAAATTAGCAGAAAGACAGACCTGGAACAAGGGGTGGGGGGCCTTTTCCTGCCAAGGGTCATTGGAGATTTATAACATCATTCTCAGGCCAAACAAGATCATCAACTTAAACATTAGTTTGTTCTCTTTGTCCAGCGTTTCATTCACTCACCCCTAATGCCTTGGCAGAGCCAGACCCAATGATTTCGTGGGCCTTATATGGCCCTCGGGCCGGACGTTCCCCACCCCTGATCTAGAAAGACACACACCAGGTGGACCCCATAGAACGTGGCCTGTCCCGAAGGCACCAAGACAAGCCCCTCCCCCTCCCCCAGCCAGAGGTTCTGGGGTTTACAGTTTCTCCCTCTTAAATAGGCAGACAGAAAGGCCAGTGAGGGAACCTCCTGCATGAGAATGAGAAACTGAGAACTACAAGGAGGAAGTGAGGAGCCAGAGCCACCATCAGCAGGAAGGTGATGTTCACTGGGCTCTCAGGCAACAAGCGCAGTGACCTGTGGAGAGAATTGTGGGGAGAGCAGGCAGGGAGCTGGGGCCATAGCACCTGAGTGTCACGTGATCACCTTTCCCCTCCTTCCTGAGGGAGGTATTTTCAGGGGCTCCTCTGGGTTCCCTCCTGTGGCTATGAGGCATCAGAGAAAAACGGGAAGGGACAGGGTCAACCTGAAGGGAAGGGAGGCCCCCGGAAAATCACAGGCGATCCAACTGGTACCTGGGGATCCTCTGGGCCTGTCTCATGGCAGCTGCAGGCCCCCCGGACCATGGGTGTGAAGGTGGTGCCTCAGGAGCCATCCAGGCCTGAGACTGGGTCAGGGCCTGGATCCCGGAGGGATCTGGAACAGACTGTGTGTGTGCGTGTGTGTGTGTGTGTGTGTGTGTGTGTGTGTGTGTGGTGCACGTGTGCCCAGACAACACAACACCCACACACGCTGTGTCCTGATCACTGACCCCCACTTCACCCAGCTCTTCAATTCCATGTCTGTCCTGACCAGCGGGTGACCAGGTACAGGTCAGGCAGCCTGGACTGGGGTGAGGGGAGGGTGTGTGCGACTCACCTGGGGACACAGACACCTCAACCGGGAAGGTGAGGTCAATCAGTCCTTCTGTCCATGGTCTATGGATCCCACACCTGTACGTGCCTCCATCGCCCTCTGTGAGGCTCTCCAAGGTCACGGTGAAGGTGAGGGTTGCTGGATGGTCCCTGATGGACACACGGCCGCTCCTCACTTCTCTCTGTGACTCTGTGGTCTCCACAATCTTCATCCTCAGTGTTGGCAAACATGGGCTTTTGCACCAGTATTTGTTATGGTCTCTGTACTCCTTCTTGTACCGACACTGCACGCTCAGCGATTCCCCCACGGTGCCCGTCACGCGCCTGGGGCCGCTCAGAGACAAACAGCCTGGAAGACACAGCCCGTCTCGGGTTCTTACCAGATGGGCCAGGGGCGGGCCGGCCTGGGGTGCAGGTCCTTCAAGAGCCCTGAGGGTCTGGAGGCCATGCCTTTCCTCAGACCAGGCGAGAGGACCAGGGGTGATAGCTCCCTCCTCCCATTGGTGACACAGGGAGAGGGTGTGCATGGAGACAAGAAGGGCCACGATGGGATAAACAGAGTGTGTGCGCATGTGTATGTGTGTGTGTGTGTATGTGCCTGTGTGCACATGGATATGCGTGTGTGTATAAGTGTGTGTGATGCACCAAGACCTCATCTCTGATTTTTTTTAATCACTTAAGGATATTTTTCCATTGCTTATTAGATAGTGAAAGGAAGGTAGGGAGGAAGAAGAAGAGAGTAACATTGATGTGAGGGAGACACATTGATTGGTTGCCTCCTGCATGAGCCCAGGTACATGCCTTTGATTCAGAATCGAACCTGCGTCGGGCCAACACTCTAACCACTGAGCCCTCAGCCAGGGCCCACATCCCTGGCTATGACTATAAGGTGGTGAGCACAGGCCCCGCCTCCCCAGCACAGCTCTGTGGGCGCAGTGGTTGAGACTCGCCTGCTTTGTGCACTGAATCCTTGTGGTTGCTGCTGAGGCAGGTGCTGGCCGCTCCTGGAAGCACCTCTGCCTCCCCATGCTCTCCCCCATGTCGTCCCTCCCTCCTGCTGGGCTGCTCCCCACCCTCCACACCCCGCCTCCCAGTCTTTCCTCATTCCATTCGGAGTCTAGCTCCCCACACAGCCCAGCCCCGCTCACCTGGGACCTGGAGAAGGAGCAGAGCTGAAGGCAGCCACGTGGTTCCGCTCCTCGGGGTCATGTCTCCGCACAGACACAGCCTGCAGCAGCGCCAGGTCCTACGTATGGACACAGTCAAGCCTCCTCACTGAGGGTTCGATTGCCCTGTGCCCACTTCTGCTTCTCTGGGCCTCTCCTCTTCCGTGTCCAGCCCAGATTTGAGTCCGATGCCGGGTGGTCAGGGGGCAGGAAGCTCAGGGTCAGGAGCTGCACAGGCTGCTGCAGACCCCGGCTCTCGGCGCCCTGGGCTTCTGCTCTCAACCCCAATGACAGGACAGGGCCCATGGCCTCAGAGAGGCTGCTGCCCCTTCTCAGAGCACATGACTGCTCCTCCGACGGCCACACGTCTCCGCACAGCAGGGCTGCTGGGTCGTTTCCTCCTTGGTGGTGACCCACCCTCTGCCACATGTCACTTCCTTGTGGTCAGGAATGACAGTCCTGGGCTGAAGGCCACACCTTTCATCCTCTCGGGCCTTGGTGGTGACCACAGAGGTGTTCTGACCCCCAACACATAGCTGCAGGCACCCACGGTAGCTCTGACCCTGTGGGCCCCCAACTCTTCCACGACTTCAGATGCCTTCAAAGGTCCCATCTTGGTTGTGGGGTCCCATCCAAGGCTGAGTTCTCCCTCCAGTGGGTTCCCTGTACACCAACCTCTAAGGCAGCAGGTCTCAACCTGTGGGTCGCGACCCCTTTGGCGGTCGAACGACCCTTTCACAGGGGTCGCCTAAGACCATCCTGCATATCAGATATTTACATTACGATTCATAACAGTAGCAACATGACAGTTATGAAGTAGCAACGGAAATAATTTTATGGTTGGGTCACAACACGAGGAACTGTATTTAAAGGGCCAGAAGGTTGAGAACTGCTGCTCTAAGGACTCCGCTTTTCCTCTTTCTGCTTCTGAAGGTCAGCTCCACGGTGAGACTCAGCACAGAGGTCTGACAGTGGACAAGGAGAGCTCAGAGCTCAGAGGATGGAGAGTGGGGGACCATGCCCAGCTGAGACTGAGCCTTTCCTCCCCATCCAGTGGCACAGAGAGGACGGTCTTCCCAAAGGCACTGTCCATGGTGTCCCTTTGGGGTTCACAGGGGTGACCAGGGGCCTCTTCAAGGGGCAGAGAAGGGGATGGCCCTTCCCAGGAGGTGGGGAGGCAGGTCTGTCCTACCTCAGACAGGCTCAGTAGTCTCAGACATGATGGCTTCCGGGCCTATTTGCCTGGAAATGGTAGGAGGGCAGGTCAAGAGGTGGGCCTATTTTAAGGTGTCTCCTGGGTTAGACTGGTTTCTCAAACTTGTCATGCGCAATCCAGGTCTATCCGTTTCCCCCAAACACTCTCTCCCCAGACCTGTTCCTCCCCTACACCAGCTTACCGCAACCAAAGGCAATAAGAACCCAGCGTGGTTGCAACCCAACTCCTGTCACATGGGCCTCTTCTCTCCTCACTCCCCATCCATCCTTACCCCACGTCTCTCCAAGCTGTCCCTTCCCCTCCTGTTTCTCTGACCTTCTGTGTCCTCTGTCCTCTCACCACGACAGTGACATCCCCCTGTTGCCCTGTCTCTCTCTTCTCTACTCATCAGCAAGAGCCACAGAACTCAATAGCAGTCAGTGACACTCCTTGCCGCACACCCTTCCAATGAGACACACTCTCCTTGCTTGGCCGACTCGACTCAAATGGACCTGACAGGGTCTCACTTGCCTTCCCCATAGTGACCCTATGTTTTAGTCAGTGTCCATCCCTCTCCAAGCTTTAGTTTCAGGTGAACAACATTGCGCCCAGACACTTATATATCTGACAAATTGATCACCTGTTAAGTCTAGTTCCCACCGGACACCTTACACATAGTTCACTTTTATTTTTGAAGCTCTCACATATTAAAAATAGGGTTATCAAAATGGTGGCATGTTTTAAATGTGTCAAGTTCACGAATCAACTTTTGATACACAAATGACCACAAAGAATAATCAATCAGACAATGACAAGATGACTATTGCATTAAAATGTTAACTTTTCGGTGGTTTCATAGGAATAAAACACATGTATAATACATACCATAAACATGTCTACCAACACAGCCTGTGGTGGTGTAGATAACTCAATGTAGAGATCATGTTAAAGACTAATTTTGAGGCTGTTCAAGGGATGCCAGGCCTGGGCCAAACTGTAGACTCTCCCAGGACACTGCAAGTTGGACCCCACCACCCCTCCCCACTTCCCACCCATCTCTCTTCGCCCCTGCACCTCTGTCTCCTTGTTTCTCATCCCCACAGCTGCCCTTCCTTAGACGCTTCCTGGCACCGGTCATAGTTAGTCCTTCAGACACAAGTTCCCTTGTTCCTGGGGAATAGGAAGTGGTGACAGCTGTCCCCACCTGAAGTTCCAAGCTCGCTGAATGTGTTCACTGAGGCCCTGGGTCTCTCTGCCTCTCCCAGGGAGTGAGAAATCAGCAGATCCACATGGTGTTGCTTCTCAAGAAATCTGAAGCCTTGGACAGGAATCAAGTGTGTCTTCGTCTCTCACACCTGGTTCCATCCCCTCCCCTAGGTTCAATCTTCTCCAGTCTGAGCTGCCCACTGGGCTCCAGACCCCTGGTTGTACCTTGAGCCCTGGTCCCTCGCCCCCTGAATGCCTGAGTGCACATCTGGTTGGCCCCAACGGAGACAAGTGGGTCTCTACTCAGATAGCCCAGGCTGATGAGCAGGATGGGGCGGAGAGTGGACCCAGCCCGGGGGAAAGGCCAGCAGGATACAATGGGTCTGGATTTGGGGATCAGCCGGGAGGGACCCAGCGACTGAGAAGCAATCCTGTTGGAGAAGAATTATTTCTAAGTCCATGAAGAGGTCCACAGTGAAGCTCTGCAGATGGGCTCTGGCGCCACCTGTTGGTGGCCTTAAGAACTGCCACAAGCGTGCTCTTCCTTCTTACCCATGAGGTTGGTACTAGAAATGATTGGCACAAACTAATGGAAAGAGAGGTTGACTCTGGCAGCAGGAGAAGGAGGGGCTTGAGGTCAGGGAGGAGTGGGTGGGGCTTTAAATGCCTCCATGATGTTTGATTTCTTAGGCTGAGTGGCGGGTACACAGATGTTCATTTTCAGTCCTTCAACTGGTCATGCACACCCGTTGTGTGGGTGACATAGTCATTACAATGTTTTTAAGTCTCTGCGATAACTTGAAGGGGGATGTAAGGTTCAGGTGGAGGTTGTGTCTTCTGTAGCCCGAGTGGCGGTGTCTCTGGACAGGACATGGGTGGGCGGGGATGGGGGCAGGTTGTCTTCGCCAAACTGTGTTTCCTCACAAGTTGCCCGCTGAGGCCTATTCACCCAGAGGACAGCACTGAGCATGCTCAGGAGCAGGGGCACCTTCAGGAATATGAGGAACAGGAAGTGGACACTGCTGAGCAGGGACCTGTGGGGGACACGGTGATGGGGATGCACAGTGAGCCTCATCGTCACCACTCCTGCCTCCCATCTAGGGGAGAATCCACCAGGTGTCAAAGTCCTGGGATGTGCGCCCCTTACCGAGGGTGTTGGCTGTCATCAGGCGTCTCCTGGCTTGTTAGGCTGGACCCAGTGGTCACTGGCAGCGAGGAGGGAGGACCCAGGGTACTTGGAGGGCCCAGGGTGCTTGTGACGATCTTCATGGTGGGGGCTGAGGGAGAAGCACATGTCAGGCCCTGGGTCTTCCACTCTCTCAGCTGTGTGGCTCTGACACAAGGTCAAGGTCACTCAGACCATCCCCTCCATGGCCACAGGCCGGCCAGGCCTGGGCCCCCTCTCAAACTACTCCCCAGGCTGCTCCCCTGAAACATGGCCTGGTGGGCATGTCCGGATGCAGAGTCGTCCTGCTCAGCAAAGGATCTGAGACTGTGTGGGAAGAGCACCTGCTCCGGCCACACCCCCACCACAGCCACCCCTTTTCCCCCTTGTCCGGCCCGAAGGAGGCGGGGTGACACTTATTCTGTAGCTTTGACTCAAGTGATGGCTGGCCAGGGCCCTAAGGAGTGGCTGATGGCTTGAGTGAGACCCAGGAAACAGACCTGCCTCAGGGTCTGCACTGGATGGCGGGACCCGCAGTCCCTTAGACACGCCGTGGTCTAAATGCTCGTGTCTCCAAAATCCCTTTGTTGAAAGCCCCAGGCCCAGTGGGTGGTATTAGGAGGCCAGGCATTTGGAGGTGGTCAGGGCATGAGGGTGGAGCCCTCATCCATGGGATTAGTGCCCGGATGAGGGAGGCCCCTCACCCCGGTGGATACAACAAAAGTCTGCACCCAGAGGAGGGCCTCGCCCACATGCCGGCCTCCTGATCTCGGGCTTCCAGCTGTGTCTGAGCTACCAGCCCCCACACTGTCAGCCAGGCCTTGGCCCACTGGGCAGTCCTCTCTGGGGAAGAAATGAGCAGAAAGAAAGACCTAGGGCAGGGGTGGGGGACCTTTTCCTGCCAAGGGCCATTGGGAGATTTATAACACCAGTCCAGGGCCACACAAAATCATCAACTTAAACCTTAGCCTGTTCTGTTTGGCCAGTTTCATTCACTCACCCCTAATGAACTGGCAGGGCCAGACCCAATGATTTCCTGGGCCTTATACGGCCCTCGGGCCGGACGTTCCCCACCCTTGATCTAGAGAGACACACACCAGGTGGACCCCATAGAACGTGGCCCGACCCAAAGGCACCTATACAAACCCCTCCCCCTCCCCCCCAGCCAGAGTTTCCGTGAATTTCCAGTTTCTCCCTCTTACATAGGCAGACACAAAGGCCAGTGAGGGCACCTCCCACAGGAGAGTGAGAAACCGAGAACTGCAAGGAGGAAGAGAGCAGCCAGAGCCACCGTCAGCAGGAAGGTGATGTTCACTGGCCTCTCAGGCAACAAGCCCAGCGACCTGTGGAGAGAATTGTGCGGAGAGCAGGGGAGAAGCTGGGGCCACAGCACCTGAGCACCACATTTCCTCTCCTTCCTCAGGGAGGTATTTTCAAGGGTTCCCCTGGGTTCCCTCCTGTGGCTACAAGGCATCAGAGAAAAACCGGAAGGAACAGGGTCAACCTGAAGGCAAGGGTGGCCCCCAGAATATTACAGGAGCCCCACATCGGGACCTGGGGCTCCTCTGGGCCCGTCTCACGGCTGCTGCAGGCCCCAGGACCACGCTGTGAGGGTGATGCCTCAGGAGCCATCCAGACCTGAGATTTCGTCAGGGCCTGGGCTCCGAAGGGGTCAGGAACAGACTGTGTGTGTGTGTGTGTGTGTGTGTGTGTGTGTGTGTGTGTGTGCGCGCGCGCGTGTATGCAGGGCACGCCTGTTCCCAGATAACACCTATACATGCCTGTCCTGATCACTGACCCCCCACTTCACCCTGCTCTTCAATTCCATGTCTGTCCTGACCTGCGGGTGACCAAATAGAGATCAGGCAGCCTGGAGCTGGGGCAGGGGGAGGGTATGTGTGACTCACCTGGGGACACAGACACCTCAACTGGGAAGGTGAGGTCTATCAGTCCTTCTGTCCATGGTCTATGGATCCCACACCTGTAAGTGCCTCCATCGCTCTCTGTGAGGCTCTCCAAGGTCACTGTGAAGGTGAGGGTTGCTGGATGGTCCCTGATGGACACACGGCCGCTCCTCACTTCTCTCTGTGACTCTGTGGTCTCCACAATCTTCGTCCTCAGCGATGCCAAACATGGGCTTTTGCACCAGTATTTGTTATGTTCCTTGAACTCCTTCTCGTACCGACACTGCACGCTCAGCGATCCCCCGACGGTGCCCGTCACGTGCCCGGGGCCGCTCAGAGACAAACAGCCTGGAAGACACAGCCCATCCCGGGTTCTTACCAGATGGGCCAGGGGCAGGGGCACCCTGGGGTGCAGGTCACTCAAGAGCCCATAGGGTCTGGAGGCCATGCCTTTCCTCAGACCAGGTGAGGGGACCAGGGGCGATAGCTCCCTCCTCCCAGTGGTGACACAGGGAGAGGGTGTCCATGGAGACAAGAAGGGCCACGATGGGAAAAACGGAGTGTGTGCACATGTATATGTGTGTGTGTGCATATGTATGTGTGTGTGTGTGCAGGTGTGTGTGTGTGTGTATAAGTGTGTGTGATGCACCAAGACCACATCTCTGATATATTTTTAATCACTTAAGGATACTTTTCCATTTTAGAGAGTGGAAGAGAGGTAGGGAGGCAGAGGAAGAGAGAGACACATTGATTGGTTGCCTCCTGCATGAGCCCAGGTACATGCCTTTGACCCAGAATTGAACCTGTGTCAGGTCGACGCTCTAACCACTGAGCCCTCAGCCAGGGCCCACTTCCCTGGTTATGAGGTGAGCATAGACCCTGACTCCCCAGCACAGCTCTGTGGGCGCAGTGGTTGAGACTCACCTGCTTTGTGCATTGAATCCTTGTGGTAGCTGCTGAGGCAGGTGCTGGCTGCTCCCAGAAGCTTCTCTGCCTCCCCGTGCTCTCCCCCATGTCCTCCCTCCCTCCTGCTGGGCTGCTCCTCACCCTCCACACCCTCCCCATCCCAGTCTTTCCTCATTCCCACTCAGGGTCCAGCTCTCTGTGCAGCCCAGCCCCGCTCACCTGGGACCTGGAGAAGGAGCAGAGCTGAAGGCAGCCACGTGGCCCCACTCCTCGGGGTCATGTCTCCGCACAGACACAGCCTGCAGCAGCGCTAGGACCTACGTGCGGACACAGTCAAGCCTCCTCGCTGAGGGTCCGATAGCCCTGTGCCCACTTCCGCTCTTCTGGGCCTCTCTGCTTCCGTGTCCAGCCCAGATTTGAGTCCAATGCCAGGTGGTCAGGGTGCAGGAAGCTCAGGGTCAGGAGCTGCACAGGCTGCTGCAGACCCCGGCTCTCGGCGCCCTGGGCTTCTGCTCTCAACCCCAGTGACAGGACAGGGCCCGTGGCCTCAGAGAGGCTGCTGCCCCTTCTCAGAGCTCATGGCTGCTCCTCTGATGGCCACACGTCTCCGCACAGCAGGGCCGCTGGGACGTTTCCTCCTTGGTGGTGTCCCCACCCTCTGCCCCATGTCACTTCCTTGTGGTCAGGAATGACAATCCTGGGCTGAAGGCCACACCTTTCATCCTCTCGGGCCTTGGTGGTGACCACAGAGGTGTTCTGATCCCCAACACGTAGCTGCAGGCACCCACGGGAGCTCTGACCCTGTGGGCCCCCAACTCTTCTACGACTTCAGATGCCTTCAAAGGTCTCAACTTGGTTGTGGGGTCCCACTCAAAGCTGAGTCCTCTCTCCTGTGGGTTTCCTGTTCACCAACCCTCTGAGGACTCCACGTTTTCCTCTTTCTGCTTCTGAAGGTCAGCTCCACAGTGAGACTCAGCACAGAGGTCTGACAGTGGACAAGGAGAGCTCAGAGCTCAGAGGATGGAGAGTGGGGGACCCTGCCCAGCTGAGACTGAGCCGTTCTTCTCCTTCCCATGACACAGAGAGGGCAGTCTTCCCAAAGGCACTGTCCCTGGTGAACCTTTGGGGTTCACAGGGGTGACCAGGGGCCTCTTCAAGGGGCAGAGATGGGGATGGTCCTTCCCAGGAGGTGGGGAGGCAGGTCTGTCCTACTTCAGACAGGCTCGGTCGTCTCCGACATGATGGCTCCCTGGCCAATTTGCCCTGGAAATGGTAGGGGCGCTGGTCAAGAGGTGGGGCCTACTTTAAGGTGTCTCCTGGGTTAGGCTGGTTTCTCAACCTTGTCTTGAGCAATCCAGGTCTATCGGTTTCCCCGAAACACTCTCTTCCCGGCACTGTTCCTCTTCTACACCAGCTTACCGCAACCAAAGGCAATAAGAACCCAGCGTGATTGCAACCCAACTCCTGTCACATGGGCCTCTTCTCTCCTCACTCCCCATCCATCCTTACCCCACGTCTCTCCAAGCTGTCCCTTCCCCTCCTGTTTCTCTGACCTTCTGTGTCCTCTGTCCTCTCACCACGACAGTGACACCCCCCTGTTGCCCTGTCTCTCTCTTCTCTACTCATCAGCAAGAGCCACAGAAATCAATAGCAGTCAGTGGCACTCCTTGCCGCACGTCGTCCAATCAGACACACTCTCCTTGCTTGGCCTACTCGACCCGAGTGGACCTGACAAGGGTCTCACTCCCCTTCCCCATAGTGACCCTATGTTTCAGTCAGAGTGTCCATCCTTCTCCAGGCCTTTGTTTCAGGTGAACAACATAGTGCCCAGACACATATATCTGACAAAGTGGTCACCCCAATAAGTCTAGTCCCCACCTGACACCTTACACATAGTTCACTTTTGTTTTTGAAGCTCTCAGCATATTGGGGGGGTGGGGGGGGGAAAGATGTCAGAATAGGGTTACCGAAATGGTGGCATGTTTTAAATGTGTCAGGTTCAGGAATCAACTTTTGATACCCAAATGACCACCAAGAATAATCAATCAGATAATGAGAAGATGACTATTACATTAAAATGTTAACTTTGTGGTGGCTTAGTAGGAATAAAACACACATATAAATACATAGCATAAACACGCCTACCAACACAGACTGTAGTGGTATAGATAATTCAATGTAGAGATCATGTTAAAGACTAATTTGGAGGCTGTTCATGCGATGCCAGGCCAGGGCCAAACTGCAGACTCTCTCAGGACACTGCAAGATGGACCCCGCCACCCCTCCCCACTTCTCACCCATCTCTCTTCGCCCCTCCACCTCTGTCTCCTTGTTTCTCATCCCCACAGCTGCCCTTCCTTAGACGCTTCCTGGCACCGGTCATAGTTAGTCCCTTAGACACAAGTTCCCTTGTTCCTGGGGAATGGGAAGTGGTGACAGCTGTCCCCACCTGAAGTTCCAAGCTCGCTGAACGTGTTCACTGAGGCCCTGGGTCTCTCTGCCTCTCCCAGGGAGTGAGAAATCAGCAGATCCACATGGTGTTGCTTCTCAAGAAATCTGAAGTCTTATACAGGAATCAGGTGTCTTCGTCTCTCACACCTGGTTCCATCCCCTCCCCTAGGTTCAGTCTTCTCCAGTCTGAGCTGCCCACTGGGCTCCAGACCCCTGGTTGTACCTTGAGCCCTGGTCCCTGACCCCCTGAATGCCTGAGTCCACATCTGGTTGGCCCCCATGGAGACAAGTGGGTCTCTACTCAGATAGCCCAGGCTGATGAGCAGGATGGGCGGGGAGTGGACCCAGCCCGGGGGAAAGGCCAGCAGGATACAATGGGTCTGGATTTGGGGATCAGTCGGGAGGGATCCAGCGACTGAGAAGCAATCCTGTTGGAGAAGAATTATTTCTGAGTCCATGAAGAGGTCTGCAGTGAAGCTCTGCAGATGGGCTCTGGCGCCACCTGTTGGTACCTTTAAAAACTGCCACAAGCGTGCTCTTCCTTCTTACCCATGAGGTTGGGTAATAGAAATGATTGGCTCAAAATAATCATTTCATTTCAGAGAGTGGTTGACGCTGGCAGGACTTGAGGTCAGGAAGGAGTAGGTGGGGCTTTAAATGCCTCCATGATGTTTGATTTCTTAGGCTGAGTGGCGGGTACACAGATGTTTATTTTCAGTCCTTCAACTGGTCATGCACACTCGTTGTGTGGGTGACATAGTCATTACAATGTTTTTAAGTCTCTGCGATAACTTGAAGGGGGATGTAAGGTTCAGGTGGAGGTTGTGTCTTCTGTAGCCCGAGTGGCGGTGTCTCTGGACAGGACATGGGTGGGCGGGGATGGGGGCAGGTTGTCTTCGCCAAACTGTGTTTCCTCACAAGTTGCCCGCTGAGGCCTGTTCACCCAGAGGACAGCACTGAGCATGCTCAGGAGCAGGGGCACCTTCAGGAATATGAGGAGCAGGAAGTGCACACTGCTGAGCAGGGACCTGTGGGGGACAGTGGCCAGCATTCAATGGGAGGCCCTGGCTCCGCCTCTCCCCCACTTTCCTTTGAGCTCAGGTCCTAGGCCTCAAAACTCAATATCAGTGTCAAACCTGGATGGTGTCAGGGCCAGACAGCCCCATTCGAGGACCACAGACGCCTGTTCTTTGTTTAGTTCCAGAATGAACTTTGAGGTCAGGACACAGCAGGTGCATGAGGACGTGGTGTGAGAAGCGGAGGGAAGACAGATGTGGGATCCCGGGCAGACCCTGGCACCCAGAAAGCCCTCAGTCGTCAACACTCACAGGACCCCAGCTCTTGCTGGGACCAACTTTAAGGATGAATGTCCCCTTGTAACCACTCCACACTCAAATGCAAGTCCTGGCTCATCCTTGACTACAATCATGGGAGCAGATACTCTGCTTAAACCACCCAACCTCTACCCCAACAAGTGACTTTGCCCATCCCCTCACCCCCTGGGTCCCAGTACACTGCCCATTCCAGCTCTCACTAATGTAGCAACCCCTGTTGGTACCTTCTGTTTGCCCACCTGAGCTTCTGGTAGCTGTGGACAGTCTTGGACCCGCCAATGGCTTCTCACCTCAAGCCCTTGCCCCTTCTGGCCTGAGGATTCTCTCTGGCCATAGGAGTGGGCATGGCTTGCTGGGCAGAGAAGGCCAGAAATGCCCCAGGATTCAGGCCCCAGGAGTGACCCTCTGCCCGGAACTGTCCTACTCCAGATGCTTTCTTGGTTGACTCTCCCACTTCCTTCAGGTCTCTGCTCACATGTCACTAGTTGGGAGGCCTTCGCGCATCACTCTGTATAAACTAGCAAACCTGCCATCTGCCCCCACCAGGAGGACAGACGTGTGTGGACCCCCACCCCGGCTTCCTCGCTGCTCCATGGCGGCTCTGAGGAATGTCCTGCGCAGCCTCTCTGAGGGAGCCCAGGGCATTGAGCCCGGTTGCTCCAGTGGGAACCCTCTCATCAAGAGGCACTCCATTTGTCTTTCCCTCCTTCCCGCTCCCTCACGAGGCCTCCTGGGATCACCTCTCTGTAAACTCTCGACACCTAAATTCTCATCTCGGGATCCGATTGTGAGGAAACCCAATCTAAGTCTCTTTGTTACTTGTTTTCATTGAGCATCTCACTAGCCTTTATCATGCCCGATCACCTTCCCCACACACATCCATCACCCTGTCCTTTACTACCTACCTGCTTAATTTTTCTCCATAGTAATGATCATTAATGACATTGCCTCTATGTGTGTGTGTGTGTATTTATCTATCTATCTATCTACCCACCTACCTATCTAGCTACTCATCCATGTGGTCATGTTTAAATCTGTCCATTTGAAAGAAACTTCACTGAGAGCATAGCCTTGCCTGTTCACTGTCCTATCCCCAGCATTTGCATCAGTTCCTGGCACATAAGAAGTAAATGAAATATTTGTTGAGTGAGTGGCTTGTTGAGGAAACCTGAGTCTGGGAAGCCCTACCCTCAGGAAGATGCCGTGCAGATGGCAGCAGACACGGGGACACGTGCACCTTACCCTGGGTCTCGGCTGGGAGGTCCAGGCGTCCTTGCAGAGCTCCTGCTGCTGGAGGCTGTGGGGGAGATGGAAGGTGAGGGACAGGGCCCAGTGGCCCGCCCAGGACTCTCCCCACCTAGATTTCCCTCCCCTGCATGGTCCTGACTTCACAAAGCAGGGGGAACTTGGGGAGGGGCTATACAGATGTTCTCGGAACATCCTCTCCCCATAGTCAGACCCAGGCTTGAGCAGCGTGGAGGAGTATCCCCTCCAACCCCATCCCAACGTGCTCTTAGCCAGGTGAACACTATGACCAGGACAAGAGATGCATCGCCTTCTGCCATTAAGCAGTTAGGCGTTCCTCGTGTCCCTGAAAACAGGAGTGCTCGAAGATCAGGTCAAGAGTTAGACCTCAGGTTCCCCCCCCCAGCCAGTGCACCCACTTATCACCCCCACACCCCCACCCCTAGCAGAAGACTATAGAGGTTGATGCAGGGAAGTTTGAAGGAGGGGCTCCCTCACACAGCTGATGGCTGGAAAATGCTACCGGCCCCAAAGACATGGCATCTGTACTCTGGAAAGTGGGACCCCCAGCCCCCTCAGCCCACCCAGCTCCTCGGACATTGGCAGCCTCACCTATGCTCCCTCAGGCGGGAGACTGGAGAATCTCACTGGCTCAGTGGCCAACCCGGAGGAAGAACCCCCAGACTCAGACACTCAGGGACCCAGAGGAAAAGAGCTGAATCTCAGGGCGGTCACCTAAAGGTGAGGCTCCTCCTCCAGCCCCCACAAAGCACCTCAAGGCTGCATTCTTAAGTGCACAGAGTCAAAACCTTCAGAGGAAAGCCTCCAACATGAAAGAGAGAGACCAACACAATGAGGAAAAAGCGTCAGAAGAAGCTGAGACAATGCAGGAAGCAGAAGAAAAAGAACACACCCTTAGATTGATAAGGGACGATGCAGCTCTCAGGAAAGAAGAGAAGGAAGGAAGGAAGGAAGGAAGGAAGGAAGGAAGGAAGGAAGGGAGGAAGGAAGGGAGGAAGGGAAGGAGGGAGGGAGGGAGGGAGGGAGGAAGGAGAGAGAAAGAGAGAAGTAAAAGGAGTTATTAAAAGATCAAGCAACAATTTGAACAGAAACATGTTAGAGGTGCCCCATCTCTCTTCTGCCCTGTCAGGCTCAGGGGTTTACTGGGCTCTCTTGCCTGGTCAAGTGAGTCGGAGGGAGAAGATGCAGAAGGAGGGGGAGGGTGCCAGACAGACAGACCAGACAGAGGGTTTAGGGCTCCCTCCTTCCCCATGCCCACCAACAAATCCCGTTGATCTGGAGCCCAGGGGCCAGGGCCTCCAGAAAATGGGCTTTCCCTGAGGCTGAAGAAAGGCCCAGAAGATGGGTGCTAGAGAGGCCGGGGCGAGAGTTGGGGCTGGCCTTGGATTTCTGGCGCAGGGCTCCCCAGTCAGAGGGACGAGGTTGTCAGTCTGGGCCATCCCTGATCTTAGACCATCTCAAGGTTCCTGTGTGGACCCTGGGTGAGGCCCTGGGCCCTGGGGTTGTAGAGAGGTCTTCATCCTGAGAGCTCAAGCCAATGGACAGTGTGAAGGGGGTCCCTTTGGAGTGACCTCCACCCTATACACACACATTCCACCCTGTGAAGTCAGGAAGGTAGCATGAGGCCCTCAGTCCTGATGGATCCGATGACACAGGGCCCTCCCACCTCAACCCACAGTCATTGTCAGGACCTGGGGTGGTGGCAGGAAACTTGCATGTGACCCACCCACACTCACACTCTCACACACCTGACACACACACTGGCACTCCGACTGACCCACATTTTCACACGTTGTCTTCACACACACCCTCATGCTTTCACACACTCACACACACACTCACACGCAGTCACATGCACACAACGCACTTGGTCCTGAATCTCTGGTGCACAAACACCAGGCCCCATTCCCTCTCCTGAGTTGAAATTTCTTGGGATGCTCTGCAGAGATTCGCTCAGACTCCTTCATTGCTGGTACCAGAGGAAGGAGGGCCTTACCTGGGGAAACAAACACTTGAACCTGGAAAAAGGGTTCAGGCAAGAAGCCAGGAAGCCCCTCTTCCATCAGTAGCGTGGAAATCCCACACCTGTATTTTCCTGCATCGTTTGCAGTGAGGTTCGTCAAGGTCACTGTGAAGGTGAGGTTTCCAGGATGGTCCAGGATGGACACTTGGCCTCTCCTCACCTCTCCCCTGGAGGCGCTGGTCTCCACAATCTCAGAGAAAAGTGGCAAGCACGGCTGTCTGCACCAGTATTTGTTAAATGCCTCATATTCCTTCTGGTACCGACACTGCACGCTCAGGGATCCGCCCACGGTGCCCGTCACATTATTGGGGCCGCGCAGAGACAAAGAGCCTGGAAAACACAATCCATCTTGTCTTCCCTTGGAAGGGCCTGGGCCAGAGGGGCCTGGGTGTCAGGTCTTTTGGAAGCCACCCTGAGGCCTGAGGAGGGGGCAGGTACCAGCAAGGTATAGGCAGACACAGGAGGAGATCTGAGGAGACACCTGTTGTGGGATTCTGAGACTCAAGAGGCCATGACCAGCCTGTGTGAGTTCAACCAACTCACAATGTGAGGGGGAGAGGAAGACTTTGGTGGTCCTAGACAGGCTCTGGGTCCCATCCATTACTTAGAATTTAATAAAGCTACTAAGCATGATCTGAATAAAGGGATGGATGGATGGATGGATGGATGGATGGATGGATGGAGAGATGGATGGATGGATGGATGGATGGATGGATGGATGGATGGAGAGATGGATGGATGGATGGATGGATGGATGGATGGATGGATGGAGAGATGGATGGATGGATGGATGGATGGATGGATGGATGGATGGAGAGGTGGATGGATGGATGGAGAGATGGAGAGATGGACTAGGAAACAGAAAATAAGAATGGGAACAGGAAAATTTAGATAAAGCCCAGTGTTGGGAACTAAGAGGAAGCCTTCAGCTCACTGTGGACCCCGAGTCTATAATCCCTGCTTGTACAGGTAGGACCTGCTCATAGGTCTGAGTCACACAGGAGATGAGCGTTGGCTGGGGTATAAGGAGGCCATTTAAGACTTTGATTTCCCTCCTGGGACAGACTCCTGCAGCAACACTTGCCATCACTGACTATCTCAGGGACTCCTTGCTCCACATCAATGGCCCACCAGTGGTTCCTTCCCTCCCCTACTCCTTGGCAGCCTCCCCACCCCACTGTCCCCCCCCCCACCCCGCCCCCAGCCTTGCCATGCCCTGGGCCTTAGCTGCAGGTTTGCCACCTCCAAGACTTTGGCATTGCCCTTTCTTCTCCAGTCTCTCTGAAAGCTCCAGTTCCAGACGACGAGGACGCAGGCCCCTACAATCTCTGCTTCCTGCCTGGAGAGTCACGCGAGCTCTAGACACCTGAGGAGTCCTCTCACTGCAAGGAACCGCTGCTGTCCGCTCTGCCTTGACAGGTAACAGCCACCAGCCCAACAGTCCTAGCTCTCTGCCCCTGCCCTCTTCTCTCTGGCGTCTTCCTGGCCCTAACAGTGGTGGAACTAATGATTAAAATGGCTAGACTTCCTTGGGGCTCTGTCTGTGCTCACAGTGTGGAGAGCATTTCCCACTTAACCCTCATCCTATCCCAGTGAGGAGCTAGGGTGCGCCGGGGTTTTTATAATCACACCTCATCCCTTTTGGCTTGTGTTTTTGTGGCGTTCCCTGCCCATGACCACCCTTTGCTCACCCTGACCTGCCAGAGCAGATTTCCCGCTCACCTGGGACACAGAGAAGCAGCAGAGCCCATGGCAGCCACATGGCCCTGTCCCTCGGGCTGGCCTCTCCGCTGCACCTGGCAGGGGGCTGCAGGCTCCTCGCCCAGGGTCTGCTCCCCTGTCCCCTCCTCTGCTTCTCTCGGCCCCGTCTCTGCTTGTTTCTGTCCTCAGAGCAGGTCAGAAAGTGTAGGCAGCGGAGGGAGCGGGCATCACATGGATGGAGAAACTCGATACTGAATCTGAACTTGTAGTTCCCTTTTCTCTCCCCAGACATGAGAGCATCCCTACCCCCACATCACTCAGCCACAGCCAACACCCCCTCCCCACCCCCTCCCCAGCAGCCTGGGTCCATTTCCATCCCCATTTCCCAAGGGAGCCCTGCCCTTCATGAAGTGCTCATTTCCTGTGGCCGAGACGAGCAGTCCCGTGCGGTACAGGCATGACTGGGCCTTGTCTAGACAAGGCCAGCTACGTACAGGGCCCCATGCAAATGGACATGTTCCAGAATATTAAGAAATTCGAATGGCGGGTACGAGAGTTACACCAAGAGCGAGGTCCTTCTAAGTGCAGGGCCCGGTGGGTGTGCATGGCGCTGTGTCCCCAGAAAGCCAGCCCTGTCTCTGGGTGGGACAGATGGTGAGGCTGGGTCCACATGGGGGGCTTTGCTCTTCTGAGGCCCCCAGCTCTTGTCTGTCCTCCTCAGACCCCAGAAGCCTTGAGTAGTTTCATCTTGGTCGTGTGCTCATGACTGGTCTCCATTGCTCTGGCTTCAAGGAGAACTTGACAAACCACCCTCAAGCCTCACCTTGAACCTGTGTGGTTGAACGAGAGGCGAAGTGTCTCCTGGGTAGAGATGTTTCCGTAAATGGGAAGGCAGGTCAGTTGTTACCGGGCCAGGAATATACCCAATTTCCTGAAGCAGCCACAGGGACAAATAAAGGCAGACACAGGTGGGAAATGCTTTATCCAGGAGCTTAGGGTCATGTCCGGAGAAAGCTCTGCAGTTCGGGGATTCTGTTGTCAAACAACTTCTCTTAATTGGGCATCTCAGTAAAAATAAAAATTCTTGTTCAGTTTTTGCTGAGGAAGCTTCATATTTTCCGTGGTTTTGTGTGTGCTCTTGTGTGTGCGAGCACCCGCCCCTCCCATGTGGGGTGGCTTCCCGCACAACGTGTTGAGCAATCTCACATTGCCGGCAGAGCCAGGGAGAAGGACTGTGCTAGGAGCAGTGGCTTCTTCAGGCCACTGGCTTCTGTCTGCTTATGCTGGACTGCCCCCTGTAATGTAAACCTTAGGGCCCCAGAATATGAAAAGGTACAAAAATTCACGTCCATATTCTGTGTGGTTGTTTTTTAATTGATTGTGGGAGAGAAAGGGAGAGAAACACCGATCGGCTGCCTCCGGCATGTGCCCCAACCGGGGAGCAAACCTGCAGCCCAGGCATGTACCCTGACCGGGAATCGCACCAGCAACCTTTCAGTTGGGATGACGCCCAACCAACTGCAAGGGCCCAGGCCATATTCTGTCATTTTTTCACCACTTTTTGTGACACCTTAGGTAAATTTACTTTCTTTTCAACGTGACTTAAAAGAAAAGGACGCCACCAAAAGTGATTTGTGAGGTGCCGCTGAAAGTTTTTAGCTGTGACCCTCTGTGAGTCACATGATTGCTCTCAATTGAGGATTCAGACTCGCTCCCTCCTTCTCAGCTCATCCGGTCTGGGTGCAGGTGGCGGTAGGTTATCCTGTGTGCCTGTGTGTCCTTTGAAGAAATTCTGTGTGTGTGTGTGTGTGTGTGTGTGTGTGGTCTTTCCCTTCCTCAGGGAAAAGTAACACCTTACAGGTGTTGTCTGTGGCTTGCCTATTTTAACTTACTGTATTTTCAAAATCACCCCATATCAATACCTGTAGACTATTTTAAAAAAAAATATTTTTATTGATTTCAGAGAGGAAGGGAAAGGGAGTTGAGAGATAGAAACATCAATGATGAAAGAGAATCATTGACCGGCTGCCTCTTGCACGTCCCCTACTGGGGATCAAGCCTGCAATCCAGGCATGTGCCCTTGACCAGAATCGAACCCAGGACCCTTCAGTCTGCAGGCCCATGCTCTATCCACTGAGCCAAACTGGCTAGGGCTGCCTGTAGACTTTTGTTTTCAATGGCTGCATAGTATTCCATGATATCTGCATATTACAATTTGTTTCATTCTTTCTCTCTTGATGGACACGTGAGTTGTTTTCAGCTCTTTGCAACTACATGCAATTCCTTAATGACTGTCTTTGCATATGTGGCTTGATATGCATTCGTGAATGTGCCTATGGGATAAATTCCTGTCTATAAAACAGCTGGGTTACAGGTCTGTACATTGTCTGTGCATTGAACCAGCAACTTTTCAGTGCACAGGGCAATGCGCCACCCACGGAGCCACACCTGCCAGGGCCCAACAGTGAAGTTTAAACATGCGCGATATAAAAATGTCTGGAGAGGCAGACACAGGTACAGGAGACAGAGGAAAGACATTCCACAAATGCTCCCTAAGAAGGAGAAAAATAAGCCACAAGTGAAAATGATCAATTTTAATTTAAAATGATTCTGAAATAAAGAAACCCTTCCACCTGCAACTGAAAATCCACACAGTGTCGGGGAGGGGGGGGGGGTCCTAATGACCCACACCTAGAACCTTCTGAAGTTACAGAGCCTCCAGGACAAAGATAGAATCGCATGGTCCTGTATCAGAGAAGACCCAGGTCAGAGGGAGTAAGTGGCGAATATGAAGGGGAGAGGCTGGTCTCAGATGTCACCACGGCACGGCATCCCAGGGGACGTGAAGGAAAATCTACACATTCCCAGAAAAGATGGGACCCTCTGGGAATTTTCTACCCAGGATCGTTGCTTTTGGCAACGAACACTTCCATGCGCACAAGCGCTTATGAAATATAGCACCCGCGAGCCCCTGGAAAATAGAAAAACAACATTGTGATGAAATTTTGCCAACCAAGAAATAAATCAAATAATGAAGAAAAAAGAAGCTACGGTGAACAGGGAATATATTTAAAAATAGGAAAAAAATATGAAACAACCATGGGAAATATTTACAGAAGGGAATATAAGTATCATCCATTGCAAAAAGTATGATACCAGCAAAATCAGTACTGGGAAGGGGAGGGTGGGCAAAGGGCAAGATGCCAAAGTCCTCACCTTGTACAGCACAGTCCATCGGTAGCTTAAATGTGCTGTTAAAAATAAGATGCTCGTGTCCCAGCCAGTTTGGCTCAGTGGATAAAGCGTCGGCCTGTGGACCAAAGGGTCCCAGGTTCGATTCCTGTCAAAGGGCATGTACCTTGATTTCAGGCTCCTCCCCAGCCTGGGCCCTGGTCGGGACTCATGCAGGAGGCAACCAATCAATGTGCTTCTCTCACATCGATGTTTCTCTCTGTCTTTCCCTCTCTCTTCCACTCTCTCTAAAAATCAATGAGAAAATATCCTCGGGGGAGGACTTTTTGAAAAGAGATGCGGGTCTCAGGGCCCAAGCACAGTGCAGAGGGCAACCCGGTGAGGCAAGTTGGTCCCAGCGGGATGAGCAGGGTCCCTCGTGGACGAGACCTCCCCTGGCCATGTCCCACACCGTCCCTCCTGGCCTGGCTCATGCTATTTCTTCTGCCCTTTGCACTAGTGGCCTCCCTTTTCAATCTTGAAGCTGCCAGAAGTTCAAGTCCAGGGAGGAGCCAGAGAGGAAGAATCTTTCTGTCTTTCCGAAGCAGCAGCATCCTGATGTCCTCGTCCCTCCTCCACAGTTGATGACCAGGAAAGCTCCCATCCTGATGGGAGCGATCCGGGTCCGGCTCTTGAAAGCTCCCAGCTGCTAGGCCGATCCAGGCTCCACAGTCTGACTGATGGTTCACGTCACAGTCCCCAACATACGTGGGCATCTCCCTGTGACGCCAGAATGAGACTGGCAGCCACACCGATGTTCTCAAAAGAAGTGAGAACATTTACGCATCCTAACAGGAAGGGTGATGGGGACAATGAGGGGCTGTGATGCCAAGTTCAACGTCAGACGTGCAGGAGGCAAGGGATGGAGCTGGCACCAGAGCTTCCTTCCCGACACGTGACAAAAACGCAGCAGGGCACGGGTTCCAGAAGCTTCTGTTCCCCGTGCATCGGGTCTTCACTCGTGGTTGGCGTGTCGTCAATGCACAGTCCGGTTTTTCTATTCACGGGTCAAGAACTGTGAAACCCGGGATTGGCGGGAGCCCTAAACCTCAGGGGACATGGGACATAGAAACCAGCCCAGGACCCTGGCAGGTGGCTCACGGGCTTGAGGCCGGAAATGCCCCGCAAGGACTTGGGCCCCAGGCAAAAGGCCTCTTCCTGCACTTCTGTTCGTATTTCCTGCTCGGTGGGGCCTCAGGACAGGGAAGACCAGGGGTTGTGCACAGTGGGGGGGCAGCAGAGGCCCAGGCATCACAGCTGTGGGTTCCCAGGGATTAGGGTCCTGTCCCTGAGGCAGGGCCCAGGCTGCCTCTAGAGCCACAGTCCCTGCTGACCACCGTCATTTCACAATAAAACAGTCTTTCTTCCGTTTCAGTTTCTTACTTTCAGACATGACATCGATGAACACGGGAGCTACTGGTTACTGGTCCCCAGAGCGGGGCTGACTCTGTCTCCCCCCCGAGCCCCGCTGAGGCCGGTTCACCCACAGGATGGCACCGAGCATGCTCAGGAGCAGGGGCACCTCCAGGAAGACCAGGAGCAGGAAGCGGGTGCTGCTGAGCAGGGACCTGCGGGGACACAGTGACAGAAGTGAGCTACCGCCAGGACCCCTCTTCCCAGCCCCCTCTGTGCCCAGAGTGTGGATCCCAAGAACCTATGTGAGGAAGAGCCTGGGACCCCAGGCTGACACTGGCCCCCCTTTGCCCCCACACTCTCTCTTCTGATTCCTCACTCTTCTCACCCTTGCTTCTCTCCTGGGAGGAAATGCCTGGGGTTCTTACAGGAAGAAGAAACTGGGACACAGACCCACAGAAAGGGGAAACCACGGGGAGACACAGGGAGGAGAGGCCTCGGGAGGAACCAACCCTGCCACACCCTGACGCAGACGTCTGCCCTCCAGAACTTGAGAAAACAAATGTCTGTTGTCTAAGCCGGTGGTGCTTGGTGATGGCAGCCCGAGCTACACACACAAGGATTCTCTCTTACTCGTCACAACTCACAGAAATTCGTAAAATAAATCCATCAATTAATGATTCAACTCTATTTGCTACATTAACTATTCCTCGATTGTAAGTGCCTGGAGGGCAGACAGACAGCTTGATTGTTCTGTTCATCTCCCATCCCCCCTGTGTTCCCTAAATCGGTGCTAGACATGAGGGGGGCTCCATAGCTCTTTGTTGAATAAATGAGTTATCCATAATGCTGAGCAAAAGCCCTAACTGGCACTTACATCTGGCCTTGATTGTTGCATTTAAAAACTGCTTGCTAGTCTTATTAAAAGCAGTTCAGCCCTGGTCGGTGTGGCTCAGTTGGTTAAGTGCCGTTCCATACACCAAAAGGTTGCTGGTTTGATTCCCAGTCAGAGCACATGTCCAATTTGCGGGCTCGATCCATCCCCAGAAGGGGGCGTGCAGGAGGCAGCCCATCAGTGATTCTCTCTCATCATGAATGTTTCTATCTCTCTCTCTCCCTTCCTCTCTCTCTAAAATCAGTAAGAACATATTTTTAAAAGTAAGTAAGTAGTTCAGTAGAAAGCAACTCTGAAAACAGAGCAAATGGGAGACGGCAAAGGCGTCCCTGGGTTGGAAAGATGGAATGTTCCATCGAGACTCTGCGGGAAGGCCCAGCAGTAGAAGATACAGAGGATCTAAGGGCAAAGCGAAGAGGCCCAAGGAGGGTGAAGAGGAGAAATGAAAGAGGCCTCTCAGCTTCCAGAAAGCTCTTGTGGCTGCAGAGCTGGGAAACATGAGCCCGGCTCAGTTTCTTCCTCTGTAAAATGGGAACATTCATATCTACTTCCTGTTCCTCCTCCTGAGGTGGTCATCGGCAGGGTCAACACATGAACAGAGTAACAGGCAGGAAAGTCCTCTGTGAGCTGCCAGGGGCTCTATCAGGATCACTGCTGTTGCCATAACAGTAACTAGGGAAACAGGACTTCCCCAGGCCCTTCCTGTTCTTCCAGAATTTGGACCAAGGGGCCTTGTGGTCCCCATGATGCCCGTGCCCACACATCCTGGCCATGCCCTCTGCCCTGAATGCCTGCTCGTCCATCTCCCACACTCTGAGCTCTGCAGGGGACGCCCCATGTCTGTGTGAGAGAAGTCTGGGACCAGTGGGCCAGAAGGAACAGCAGCATCCAAGCTGACGTACCTGCCATCGGAGTGCTGGCTGGTCACATTCAGGAAGCCTGTGGAGTCTTCTGGGGCGACTGGTACTGGGAAGGCGTTGGCAGTGGAGGCGATGGCGGAGGTGGGGGTCAACACTGTAGTTGCTGCTTGTCATACAGAACAGATTACATTCCACTCTCCTGCTAACCCACCCGCAGCCCTGCACGTAGCTCAGAGCCGGGGAGGATGTGGGCTGCCCTGGCCTGTGGAGCCTGGAAGGGAGCCTTGGGATGGGGCGTCCAGCTGGACCACTCATGTCTCCTTAGCTTCTGAGAGACTCAGAGCCTCAGAGGCCGTCGAGCCTGGGCACAGGTCCAAACGGACATCGAGCATGCCCTGGAAGGGTGAAGGGGCCCAGGACTGCCTCAGGTTAGGGCAGATGGGGTTCCGCTTTGGACAAGTTTTTAAGTTTCTGTGATGGGGCAGTTCCTGCTCAGGGTCATTCTCGAGGTCCCATGAGACAAGGAACGTGCTGCACTTGGCAGCTACCACAGGCCTCCCGGGTCCCGGTGTGGTGGGGACGCTATGAGTGGGTCCCCTCCCGGCCATGAGTGCCCTGTGAGCTGGTGCTGGCTGTCCAAGGGTCGGCAGAAGCAGAGCCCAACAAATACACTTGTTCACACTCAGATGCTCCCAGGAGTGTCTATTCCAGAAGGTCTTAGGAAGAAACGTCTCTAAGCCCAGGTGCATCCATGGCTCATGATGGGATCTCAGGCGCCCAGAAGGCAAGTGTTTGGCTGTGGAAGCCTTTCCAGACCTCAGGAGTGACCCACAGCCCCAACTGTGCTGGGCCTCCTTCCCCCTGAGACCAGATATGGAACAAGGGGTGGGACAGCGGCTATGAGCCCGGGCCCCAACCTTCAGGAAGAGCAGGGACACCAGGGCACCAGAGGTGCCAGGGAAGCCTTGGCGGGAATGGAACCTCTGGGATTCATAGTAGAAGCTTCCTTCAGCCCATGAGTTAAAACTGGGGCCATCACCGTGGTCTCTATGGCAATAGACTCAGGCAATGAGCTGTGCAGAGAAAAAAATGTGCCCAGAAAGGCTTGATCCCATCTTGAGCCCCAAGAGCAGCTAAGAGAAGCCCTGCACCTCCCAGCCTAAGTGAGCAGCCAGGATTCCATGAGATCTCAGGACCAACCCCCCTCTGAGGCAGTTCATCTGAGTGAGTTCAGTCACTGGACAGAGACCTCAGGGACCAGGGCAGAGCAGGCCTGAAAGGACACAGCCACACATGCATGTCCTCTTACCTGGGTCAATGGTCACTTTAACAGGGAACCTAGGGTCAGTTCCTGTTCTCTCAATCCCACACCAGTAAGTGTCTGTGTCTTCTCGCCTGAGCTCCTTCATGGTCACAGTGAACATGTGGTTTGTCAGATGGTCCCAGATGGACACACGCTCCTTCACCCCAAATGCTGATCCATTGGTTTGAACAAGGATCTTGCAGCTTCCATGTTGAGCCCCTCGACACCACCACTTCCTGTAGGTCTCCCATCGTGGGTCATAGCGACACTGCACGGTCAAGACTCCCTGCTCCAGACCTCTCACTTCTTCTGGACCCGTGATGTCAACTGATGAGCCTGGAAAACACAAACCCATGTACCTGTCACCAACACCTGAGACCAGGGCCACAGCCGCCTGCACTGTGAGCAGCTCCAACAAGTCCAAGGCCTGAGGAGTGGGACAGAGTCAAGGAAGGAATTCACCTTCCACAACACAGACCTTTGTCCTTCCAAGTTCCACTGGCTCAGAGCCACCTCAAAAACCACCTAACGGCACCACTGCAGAGCTCAAGGAAACAAAAGCACTGACTCTGAGCAATAATTATCTCCTATAACTCACTCCCTCCCGCTCCCTGTGGCCCATAAATCTTCGTTATTTTGCAGCATCTCAGTGTTAAACTGGTCTCAGGGGGAGGAAGTACCAGCAGACCCATGGCCACAGGAGTGATTGCTCCTGACCTGTGCTGATGGCTTCAGGAGGTCCAGCTGCTGCACCCGCTCCCCTGGCTGTGCAGAGGCCGCTCCTAGTGGGTCTAGTGCAGTGATGGTGAACCTATGACTCTGACACGCGAACTCATTTTTTTGGTTGATTTTTCTTTGTTAAATGGCATTTAAATATATAAAATAAATATCAAAAATATAAGTCTTTGTTTTACTATGGTTCCAAATATAAAAAAATTTCTCTATGTGACACAGCACCAGAGTTAAGTTAGGGTTTTTCAAAATGCTGACACGCCGAGCTCAAAAGGTTCGCCATCACTGACCTAGTGGTTCCACAGCAAAGCACCCGCTGCAGGGCCTTTGACATTGACCACAGCAGTGATGCCAACTACGGAAACCATATCACACTGATCCCATGTTCTCCATTGACTCGCCATACATTCCTGTTCCAGACTTTCTAGAACAAGTGATCTTATAAGAGAAAAGCATTGAAGCTAAAACCTCGTGTGTCTTTCTTAAACCTAATAGAAAGGATTCAAGCAGGAGCTAAAGAGTGAGAAAAAGATAAGCTCATGAGCCCTCATGAGGTGAAGACCTAGAGATGGGAGGTTCTCCTGGGTGAGCCAGGAGGCCCCAGGGCAACCCCGCCCCGAGGCTGCGGATCCGCTTCCTTGGTTGCTCCCCTGGGAGGATGGGAAGCAGCAGAGCTGGGCAGCCCAAGGGCCCCACCTCCCTAGACCCTGTCCTCTCTGAGCACCAGCTCTACCCAAGGACTTAACGTTCAGCCCAGAATTAGACTCCTGGTCTCCCTCCCCGTGATACGACTCCATGCGTCTCTGTCATTGCACTGACCACGCTGGATGACCATCTGGCCTTTGGCTCAGCTGGAGCAGAAACTCAGGCGGGCAGATGAGTGGCTGGACCCACCCTGGCCTCACTGCCTGAACCCTCCCTGGACCTGAGCGCTTTCCTGGAGGCTTCCCAGCTCCAGCTGCCAGCCCACACCAGCTGCCAGGCTCTGGAAAAACCCAGACCCCGAGCCCCACGGTGACTGGGTGGGTCTGAGCCGAGCATCTGTGCTCCTACAAGCCCCTGAGAAGGATTCAAGGATTCACCACGATCCGTCCACCTGTGTCCGCAGCGCAGCCCGGCTGGGAAACACTGGCCGAGAGGGGGCACTTGTGTTCACTGGGGTTTTCTGTTTCTTTCCTGCACCTGACAGAGACCCTGTGAGGTAGCAGCACCTTGGTTTCTGTTTAACCAAAAGGTGCCTGGGTGCTGAACGGGCCCTGCCATGAGCCCTGATGTGTCCCCTCCCCCGGGACAGACCCTCGGGTTTCCTGCCCAGCCTCGGTCATCCCCGTTCCTGAAACCCCAGCCCCACTCACCTGGGACGATGAGGAGGAGCAGGGCTGGGAGCAGCCACATGTCCGGCCTGCGGGCTCTCTCCCTGGTCACCGTCCAATGCCAGTGCCCGCAGGGGACTTGCGCGGAGCCCAGGCGCACTCTGCCCTCAATTTGTCTAAGTCACTGTGTTTTGTTTCTCTCACCTGCTTCCTTTAAATTTTTATCTTCAGTTACTTCCTCATTTCATTATGTAGGAGGAGATAGGCAGTGTTGTCATGTACGAGTACATGGCTGCTGTGTCTCGAATGATTTGGGGGAAGCAAAGCGTCCAGGCCTGGCCAGGGTTCCACTCTGGAGCCTGTGTGTGAGGAGCTGAGAAGGTGGCGCCTGGCAAAGCAGGCAGGGCGAGCAGCGGGGCCTGGGAGCTGCTCAGAGCTCAGGCGAGGGAGTGACTGACTCGAGCTGGATTTGCCTTTTGGGGAGGGCGCAGCGCTCAGGCCTTGGGGACATTGTGAGGAAGGAGTGGTCTTTGGCTTCAGCTCATTTTGTCCTGGATCCTTTCACATATCACTGGCTGTGGGCTCTCGGCATTGCCAGTGGACAGCCGAGACCCACCCCAGGAGATGGGGTGGCAGGAGTGTATGTTTGTGACAGTCCTGTGCTCAGAGGTGATGTTAGGCAGCCGGGAAGGGACACTCCCTGGAGACAAGAGATTCTAGGACAGACTCCAGGAGATGGGGGTGGGAGGGGCTGTAGGGGGGGTGGTAAAGGGGAACGGGAGAGGGAAAGGACAGGGGAGAGAGAAGGAGGGAGGGGGCTTCTGGAGGAGGAGGGGAAAGGGCTCATCAGCATAAGCAGTGTCCACGCAGTGAGCCCACCGACAGTGTGACAGGCAAAGACTTAGGGGAAAAGCATTGAAGACAAAAAGCCACTTCTCCTTCCTTATCATGTCCCCAAGGCGGTCTCTGCTGGAGAGTGACTCAGTACCTGGGAGGAAGCTGTCCTGGGGGGAGGGGGGTTCAGGGGGTCAGGGGGTCAGGGGGTCAAGGGAGCAGGGGGCAGGCTCAGGGAGGGACAATGGCCCAGGGCAGGAAGGGGGTCTGAGGTGCCCTGTGGTGGGGCTGCCTGGAAGGGGGCTAGGATGGGGTGTCCCTTTGGCCATGCTGGGAATCAGCCCTGAGCGCAGCGTCCTCCCCAAAGGGCAAACCCAGTGGAGTGGGTCACTCCCTTGCCCCGATCTCTGAGCTCTTCCCTGGGTCCCGCTGTTCGCCCTGTCGCTTTGCCGGCAGCCACCTTCTCAGCTCCACACACACACACACACACACACACACACACACAGACACCCTGGCCAGGCTTGGGCGCTCTGCTTCCCCCAAATCATTCGAGACACAGGAGCCATACACTCCCAAAGGAACACACGACCTGTCTCCTAATTAATGAAATGAGGAAGTAACGGAAGACAAAAATTTAAGGGAAGTTGATGAGGAATAAAACGCAATGTCTTAGACAAATCGAGGGCAGAGTGCGCCTGGGCTCCGCACAAGTCCCCAGAGGGCACTGGCATTGGACAGTGACCAGGGAGAGAACCCGCAGGCAGGACATGTGGCTGCTCCCAGCCCTGCTCCTCCTCATCGTCCCAGGTGAGTGGGGCCGGGGTGTCAGGAACGGGGATGACCGAGGCTGGGCGGGCAACCAGAGCATCTGTCCCGGGGGAGGGGACACGTCAGGGCTCATGGCAGGGCCCGTTCAGCACCCAGGCACCTTTTGGTTAAACAGAAACCAAGGTGCTGCTACCTCACAGGGTCTCTGTCAGGTGCAGGAAAGAAACAGAAAACCCCAGCGAACACAAGCGCCCCCTCTTGGCCAGTGTCTCCCAGCCGGGCTGCACTGCGGACACAGATGGACGGATCATGGTGAATCCTTCTCTGGGGCTTTAGGAGCACAGATGCTCAGCTCAGACCCACCTGGTCACGGTGGGGCTCGGGGTCTGGGTTGTTCCAGAGCCTGGCAGCTGGTGTGGGCTGGCAGCTGGAGCTGGGAAGCCTCCAGGAAAGTGCTCAGGTCCAGAGAGGGGGCGGGCAGCAAGGCCAGGGTGGGCAGGCTCTCTGGACATGGGTCCAGCCACCCATTCGCCTGCCTGAGGTTCTGCTCCGGCCGAGCCCAAGGCGAGATGTCACCCAGCGTGGTCAGTGCGATGGCGGAGACGAGGACAAAGTGGTCTGGCGGCATCGGGAGGGCTGTGTTGGCCGCAGAATCTGGGACCCTCAGGAGAGATGACACAGGAGCTGAGCCTGGAGGGATGGGTGCAAGGGGTTGATTCCTTCAGCGGAGGGACGAGAACCTTCCGGTGGGAGGGAACAGCTGTGCGAAGCTATGGAGACACAAAGAGCATGGTGTTCCAGGTAAAAGGAAAAGGGTGAGTGTGAGTGTGAGTGTGAGTGTGTGTGCATGAATGTGTGTCTAGCTCCCGCAACTCTATCCCCTGTGCAGAGTCAGAGGGCGAGGGCTTTAGGTGTGTGGGGGACGGAGGCGGCCCAGATGTAGCCTCATGGCTCTAGGATTCAGAAATAAACCTGTGGCCCTAGCCAGTTTGGCTCAGTGGATAGCACGTTGGCCTGCGGACCAAAGGGTCCCAAGTTCGATTCCGGTCAAGGGCACGTACTTTGGTTGTGGGCTTCTCCCTGGCCCAGGGCCTGGTCAGGACACATGCAGGAGATAGCCAGTCGATCTCTTTCTCTCCCATCGATGTTTCTCTCTGTCTTTCCCTCCCTCTTCCACTCTCTAAAAATCAATGGAAAACTATCCTCCGGTGAGGATTAAAAATAAGGAGGAGAAATAAACCTGCGGACTGTGGGCTGGTGGGGAAGGAGGAGTTCAGGATGGGACAATCCCTGAAACGGGGCGTGGGGAGTGGGCAGAGGCCCCTGTATTGGGCATTCAGATCCCAAAGGGGACCTTCACGTGAGAGGTGACAGCAAAAGAAACCGTGCCAGCGACTACGGAACACACAGGAGGTGGGGACGTGAGGACCCTGGGCCCCAGGGCAGAGGCTGCTGGTGGCCCGGGGCGTGGCCGGAAGCCTGCCAGCCCTGGGCTGCAGGAAGAAGGTGCCCGTTGGGCCTCTGTTTTGCAGGCTGCTTCTCCATGTCTGGTCCGTGGTCCGTGAGCGGCCCCAGAGGGGGTTCGGTGACCATTCAGTGTCGCTATGACCCAGGCTGGGAAAGCTACTCTAAGTGGTGGTGCCGCGGAGAGGCCTGGGGTTCCTGCGACACCCTCCTTAAAACCACGGGGTCAGAGCAGACGGTGGGGCACGGCCGCATGTCCATCCAGGACGATCACTGGAGGCACCGGTTCACCGTGACCATCAAGGCGCTCCGGCCAAGCGACGAAGACATCTACTGGTGCGGGATCGAGAAGTCAGGAACCGACCTGGGGCACCAAGTGCGCGTGTATGTTGGCCCAGGTAGGACCTGCCCCTCCTGTCCTCAGAGCCTGGGACCGACCATGGAGCAGGCAGAACGCTCCCTCTGTCTGCACTGACGGGTGGGGAGGAGGCTGGAGACCTCCTCCGTGTGTGCACATACGTGTGTGCATTTGGTGGTGGCGGGGGGCGGGGGGGGGCGGTGCGCCAAGAGTCTGGGGAGACGAAAAGAAAGAGCAAGCCTGGGCATGTGTGCGCGCCTCCATCTAGTGTCACCAGGGGGCAGAGAAGGGCCGACGGGACTGGGCAGGCTTGTGAAGGGAGGGGGTTCCTCTTTTCCAGGCCTTTCGGGCATTGCCTCTACCCTCAGGGCAGCCCCAGCCTGACCGACCACCGACAGGGTGGGGGCGTGCCTTGTGGGCTGTGCAGGGAGGAGTGGGGTGCTGGAAGCCATTATCCGATTGTCTCAGCCCTCTCCCTGCCCCCACCCCCTTCCTCTCCCTCCTCTGGCTCCATAAGAGCAAAGAAGCCCTGGCCGGTGTGGTTCAGTTGGTTGAGCGTCATCCCATGCACCCTACTGTCACTGGTTCAATTCCCCGTCAGGACACATACCTAGGTTTCAGGTTTTTTGTTTGTTTGTTTGTTTTTTTAATATATTTGTATTGATTTCAGAGAGGAAGGAAGAGGGAGAGAGAGAATTGATTGGCTGCCTCCTGCATGCTCCCTACTAGGGATCAAGCCCACAACCCAGGCATATGCCCTTGACCAGAACTGAACCCGGGACCCTTCAGTCTGCAGGCCGATGCGAGTCTATTCACTGAGCCAAACCAGCTAGGGCAGGTTTCAGGTTTGATCCTTGGTGGGAACCTATATGGGAGGCAGCCAATTGATCTCTCTCTCTCTCTCTCTCTCTCTCTCTCTCTCTCTCTCTCTTTTTCTCCCTCTTCCCCTCTCTCTAAAATCAATTTTTAAAAACATATTAAGAGCAAAGGAAGGGGGCGAGGGACTCTGACCTCATTAGTGGCGGAAGGGAAGGGTTCACCACAGGGCAGGGCCTCCCACAGGCCTCCCCTGGCTGCCTCTGAGCCTTGAAGGGGCCTCTGGGCTCAGCCACACCTGCCCCGGAAGCACCTGAGCTTCCCTGGCGTCAGAGACCTGGAAGGAGAGTCAGGTGGGAGCCCCGCCCACAGGTCCACTTCCTGAGCCCTCGGTCTCGTCTCCACTCTGGGAATCAGGGAAACCACCCCTCTGTTCCCACTAAACACACGCACAGACAGCAAACTCGATGGTACCTCTGTCACCAAAACCAACTAGACCTCGGTCAACAAACATGGCTGACCTTATGTTAACATATGCAGCTCTACCTGTGACAACGCACCCGCCTGAACTTGAGACAACGCACCCGCCTGAACTTGAGACAACATACCTGCCTGAATTTGAGACAACATACCCGCCTGAACTTGAGACAACAGATATAACTGAATTGACGTCACCATACCCGGCTGTACCTGTGACAACATCCGCCTCGGTCGGTCTGGCTACCTCGCCTCCAATCGCCCAGAGCAGCAACGGCAGCATGGCTCTCACCAGATCCCTCACCAGGTGAGCAGAGCTGGGCCCCTGCAGACCTTCCCCGCTGCCGCCCTGTGACTGCTCCCCTAGGGACGCCCGGTCAGGGACCCCCCTGGCGCTGCTCTGATGTGCCCCGTGCAGGGGAGAAACAGCAGAGCCCGCACTGCGCCTCCACGGCCCCCTTTGACCTCTGCGTGCTTAAAGAGCCCCCCACTCCCCACGTGGAATCTAAACAAGCCCTCCGCAGGGCTACAGGCTCTGGCTCCCTCTGGTTCCCCACACCCCAGGAAGCAAAAGGAAGTGTAGTGGTGTTCAGCCTCAAGTTCGCTAGAAGGAAGGTCTGCTGTATTAGTGTCTTGTGGCTGCTGTAACAAATCGCTGCTAACTCGGTGGCTTAAAACAACAAAATCATTGTCGAATAGTTCTGGAGGTCAGAAGTCTGAAGTGAGGTTCACTGAGCTAACATCAAGGTGTTGACGGGGCTGAGTTCCTCTGGAGATTAAGGGAAGGATCCCCTGGCTGTTCCAGCTTTTAGGGACCGCCCACATTCCTTGGCTCGTGGCCCCACTCTCACCTGTAAAGAGCCTGGTGATTACTTGGGATCCACCCAGATAACCCAGGATAATCGCCCCACCTCTGTCAGCTGATTAGTGATTTAAGTCCACCTGCAGCCTGAATTCCCCTTTGCCATGTAACATAACATATGCAGAGGTTCTGGGGGTTAGGTTGTCTTTGGGGATCATTATTCTGCCACAGTCACGGGTAGATACATGCTTCATTGCTCCAGCCCTTCTCTCCCCAAATGCTGGGGCGATGAGAGGAAGGAGTGGGAAGCTGAGGGCATCAACCTGAAGTCCACACCCTTCAGGGCTCCCAAAGGACAGTCGATGAGTTCTTCCATCAAAGGGCAAGCACCCCCAAGCCCACATTTATCCCATCACAGCCTGGGGGGCTCCCCAAAATCCAGGGTCAGGTTCCCTTCTCACCCGGGGTCCAGCCTCTCAGGACCTCCATCGGCTCACTCCCCTGCTCCAGTTCATCCCCTTCCTTCCTCGAGGGTCCTATTCTGTGCCGGGCCAGCTCAGCCAAGGGTTCAGTGATCCTGAGGGGCGGGGGGGTGGCGAAGGATGTAGAAAAGACAGACAGAGAGAATAAGCTGGGTGTAGGTGGCTCTTCCTGTGCCTGGCTGAGGCCACAGAGAGAGACCAGACAGCAAGCTGAGCCTTTATTTTATAGCCAGAGGTAAACAAGGTACTGGTCACCATAGTTACAATGTTCTTGTGAGTTTCACTTGTTTTGGCAGCACTTGCTGCATTTCCCTCCCCAGATAATATCTAGGGAGCGCCATAAGGTCAAGCCTAATGTTGCTAAGAGGACTGTGCCCTCTAAGCTGGGACTTGCTTGTGGCTTTGCCAACAGGTCAGTCCAAGGCTTAACCCTATAGCCGCGCCCTACACGATTCCTGGGGGCCAGGCCCCCGCTGGACAGTTTGTTCAGTGCCGAGTTTGAATGGGGCGAGGCTCTGGGAGGGCTGCTTCAGGACCCAGCTTTGTCCTGTTTGGAGAGCGGCTGTTCCATCGAGTGGAGGGTGCAGAAGGCAGGGCATTTATTGAGGCTGGAGAGGCACGGGAGGAAACAGTGGGAGAGCGATGGGTGCCGCAGGGAGCAGGCCTTGTGAAGAGAGCGCAGTGGGTATTTTTAGGGTGTGTGATACCGCACGCCCCTCTCCCTCCAGGAAACTGTCAGTGACATCAGCATGACTCACCTGCTCAGGGCAGGCTGAGGGACAGGGCAGGCTGAGGGACAGGGCAGGGGTGCCTGCGGGGACGAGGGTCCTAGCAGAGGGGATGAGGCGTAGGGCGAGAGGATCAGATTCTTATACCCAGATAGGAACCTGGGGCCCAATCATCTAACTGGGCCAAGTGTCCACCAAGAGGGAGACATAGTCAAGTGCACCTCACCTGTGCCCTTAGGAGGGAGGTCAGGGCCACGAGAGGACCCTCCCAGGAGAGCCCAGCAGAGAAAGCCATGCTCACAGGGTAGGGGACCCTCCCTCTGCTTCAAAGACCAGAGCTTCAAAGATGGGCAGGATGTACCAAGGGAGGTGGAGGTGGAGAGAACAGTAGAATAAAGCTTGGCTGGACTGCGGGTGAGCTGCAGTGAATTGTGGGAGATGAGCCAAAAGGCAGGAAGGAAACAGACACAGGGAAGCCCCTGCAGCTTAGCCCTCAGAGGGGCCTTCCTGGCCAGGACAGAGACCGGGGCTTGCCTGTCACCCAGGCTGAGCTGTGGGAGGTGGGGGTGCTTGAGGGGGACGGGGGCTGCCCCAGAAGAGTCTCACCCCTGTGGCCACGCTCCTGCACAGGTTCCTGCTCTGCAACCTGCCCGTGGTGATCCTGACCGTCATAAAGGTGCCCCTGCTGGGGTGCCTGCTGTGCGCGCTGATGTGGCTGAGCGGGAGCCGGGGCGACCCCAAGGGGAAATAAGTCTGTCCTCGCAGGAGACGGCCGTCCCCACGCCATCGAGACCCTCGCCTGGGACTAGCAGAAGCCCCTGCCGTCTTATCAGGGGGTGGCCAGTGGCTGCAGTTCCAGGAGAGATGAGGGCGCCTGCTGCCCTGAGGACCCCCTCATCCTGACCCCGGGAACAGTCGGCTACCCCCTCTCGGCTCAGCTCCACACCCCAGTCTCCACCGAAGGAGCGGAGACAGGAAGAGCGAGGTGCTCCCCTCACGCCCTGGGCCCTCGGTCACCTGCAGTCCTGCCTGTGTGGATGCCCCGTTTCCTTGTGACTCGGCTGTGGCTCTGCCCAGGGTCATGGACCACGACACTGTCTAGGGCTCCGGCCAGTAATGGAATCAAGAGTCCAGACCAACCGATAGGTACAAAACCTGAATTAAACCCCAAAGCTCAGAGTGTGTCTATGAGGGCAAAGACCGCCACCACCACAGGAGGTGTCAGAGGGCTGCTGGCCCCACCTCCTGTTCCATCGGGACCTTCTGGAGACTCGCCTGAGCACAGACGATCAGAGACAGGGCTGGACCATCGCCCAGCTCACACCGATATGTCTCCTGTGTGTTCCTATTGCATCCATGGATTTCCTGGGCTCTTTGAGATGATATTGTTTGCTGCACTGTTTCCATACATTCGAGAGGGCGTGAAGGGAGCCTGAATCAAGCACCAGGGTCAGGTGTGTCTCACAGGATGTACCTGTGAGCCAGGGGAGGGGCGAGGGGAGGAGCCTGGCATATATCTTTCTGTCCGTCCGTGTCCCGTGCCCCCACCCCCCCACCCCACCCCCCGCCAGAGAGGTCGCAACTAGGACCCCCTGTGTAGATGCAAACTGTAATCGAAGGCTAGGAGTGAATAAAGGAAGGCATGGGGATGTTTGTTTGTTTTTGTTAATCTCTAGGATATTTTTCCTTTGATTCTTTAGAGAGAGTGGAAGGGAGGGGGAGAGACAGAGAGAGAAAAAAACATGGATGAGAGAAAGACACATGGATTGGTTGCCTCCCGCATGCGCCCCATCAGGGCTGGGACTGGAGCTTGCAACCCAGGTATGTGCCCTTAACTGGAATCGAACCCAGGACCCATCAGTCTGCAGGCCAACCCTCTATCCACTGAGCAAAACTTGCTAGGGCCATGGGGATTTTTTAAGAGAACTTTTAAAATGTTATTTTCTATATTTTTAAAAGTAATTATTGAGGTGTGTTTATATCTCAAAAATTAGTCTTCACACGCTAAGTTTATGGTTTAATAAGTTCTTTTAAGGGTAAACACCTAGGTTGTTGTCATCTCAGTCAAGATACTAATAGAGGTGGTGGAGAGATGACTAGTTTTGTCAAAAGCATATCTTTGTTGTTAAAATGTTGTGGGATGGGGGGAGTTTCAGAAAAAGAAGGTATCTAAACAGGTTCCTTAGAAAGAGGATGATGGGAAAAGCGTAGAGGAACCTGCTGTGTTTCCTGGTTGAAGCAGCCACTGCCCACAGACTTCTGGGAGGGGACATAAACCCAACTCGTAGGAGGAGGAGGGTTAAGGAACTTTCATCCTTGGTTTTTTTTTTAATATATTTTATTTATTTCAGAGAGGAAGGGAGAGAGAGATAGAAACATCAATGATGAAAGTCATTGATTGGCTGTCTCCTGCATGCCCCCAACCAGGGATTGAGCCCACAGCCTGAGCATGTGCCTGACCAGGAATCAAATCTCGACCTCCTGGTTCATAGGTCGACGCTCAACCACTGGACTACGCCGGTCAGGCTCATCCATGTTTTAAAACTGCCCCCGTGCAAGTCTTAACCCAGCATGTTCATGTCACATGTGAGAACAAGGAGACCTGAAGGGCGAGGCTGCTGCTCCCCTGGCATGAGGTCGGGGAACAGAGTTGGACCTGGCCTGGGCCAGCCGAGGACGGGCTGCATGTGGTCCCCGCAGGCCCATCTGTGCAGGGAGGAGCTCAGTTCTTACACCTGCTGAGGGCGCCATATGGTCCCAGCCGTAAATACTAGGCAGACACAGCAATGCTCTATGATTTCTCCGCTTCACTCAGAGGTTACATCCTGCACCCACGGCTGGCAGGACTCACAAGCACGTTCCATTTTGATCACAATATTTTTAATGGAGTTTGATGCCAGACAGGAGGAATTTCACTTCTGGCTTCTCGTTTAAAAGTTTAAATGCCTGAAAACCATGGATTTCCGATGCATTTCCGATGCCACATGCTCCCGACGGCCACCCGAGTGCTTAAAAGCTTCCAGGGGCTCCCTGGGGCCTCCAGGACACCATTAAAGCATATCCATTAGAAAAGAAGAAATAAAAGTGTCTTTCTTGCACAATGCTTTTCTCTGCAGAAGATCCCAAGGAATCTACCAAAAAACTGCTAGAACTGATCGATGAGTTTACAGGGTTTCACCTCTCCATCTGTCTTCTCTCCCACGTCAATGCTCTGCTCACCCATGTCTCTGGCTTCCTGGTAGATTTCTCTGCTTGGTCACACAGAAAAATCTAAGCTATACATCACTCAGGCCTGCCCCTGCCTCTCCTGTGTCTGTAAATGATGCCCCATTCTCTTGGGGTTCTAGGTTTGGGACCCCAAGAAGAGGGGACGATGGAGCCCAGGGAGCCCAGGAGCTGAAGTTGTGAGGGGCGTGCCGGAGGTCAGTTCCCAAGCCTGCTGAGGGCGCCATATGGTCCCAGGCCTCAGTCCTGGGCAGGCAGGAGCCTCCTGTCTGCAGGGAGGAGGTGGTTATTGCCCTGGGGGATACTGAGCTAAGCTTTTGTGCCACAGAGAAGAATAAAGAGCCAGGCTTCTGAGCATGCAACCTCCAGAGAATACTTGAGGATCTGGGACGGAGAGAGGAGGACCCGACACAGAGGTCCGAAGGTTTATCTTTCTCCCACTTGAGGCCCAGAGCGTGTGTCCTCTGAGATCCAGGAGCCTCTGAAGACACAGGAACAATACCCTCCAAAGGCTTAGGTCCCTGCAGAGTCTGGGCACGGCTGCCTCCCTGCCCTGGAGTGCAGAGCCCGCAGGTCTCTCTGGTCCAGTCGGAAGGTCTGTATTCCTGGACAGGGCTTTCCCAGAGCTGGTGGGGGGCTTGGTGGAGTCCCCTGGTCAGGCCGACTCTGTCTGCCTCCGGGGCCCTTCTGACACCGGCTCACCCAGAGGACAGCACCGAGCACGCCCAGGAACAGGGGCAGCTTCAGGAAGATCAGGAGCAGGAAGTGGACAGTGCTGAGCGGAACCCTGCGGGGGACACGGTGATGGCAAATGAAATGCCCCTCAGGGGGAGGCCCCGGGACCCTTTTGTCCCTGCTTCTCCCTGTGCCCTGATTCTAAAGCCCAAATCACTCAGAATCCAATTTAGAAGGGACCCACTCCCGGGCCCCTCTCTAGGGCCCCTGCCACCTCTCCTCCTTGGTCCAGACCTGCCCTTGGGACTCTCCCTGGGGGACGATGGAGAAAAGAGAGAAGAGGAACCAGGCTGCACCTGCTTTCTGAGCATGCTCCCCGCTTTCTCGCTCGCTCTCTCTCTCTGCCTCTCAGCTTCCCCTTTACCAATGACGTCTTGAAACTCACACTGTAAGCCCTTGTCCCTCCCTCAGGGGCAGCAGCATCCCAGCCCTTCTTTAGTATCGTTGGGAGGCTAATGGGTCCAAACTCCAGCCTGGAGCCAGCCTGTCCCCCCACAAACCCACAGGCAGCTGGTGGGAGGAGCAGGACTCCGGTGGAGAAAGGCCGTTGGAGCGAGCCCAGGTTAGGGGCCAGAACCGGACTCCACAGAGCGGGGGCGGGGGGGGGGGGTGTGGAGCTGGGAGAAGGGACTGCACCGGCCACCTGAACCACCCTCCTCCTGTGTCCCCGCAACTGCCCCACGGGGCAGCATACACAGAACCAGTGACATTTTCCACTCAGAATTCCCATGTGAAAATGAGGACCTGGTTTGGAGGGAAACCCACGGACGTGAGGAAGAAAAGACATGGTGTGTTTTCAGCCCCCGCCACAGGGTCCCACAGGCTGCTGACCCTCCTCCTCCATGGCCTCTGGGTCTTGGGCCCTTACCCTGGGCAGTGGTTGGTGCTGAAATTCTGCCCAGCAGTCTCCGTGGGGAACGTGGCAGGTGTGGCCGGATGTGTGGTCCGTCTTGTGGTCGTAGGAGGTGCTGGAGGTAAAATCACACATCAGACATTGCTGCCTCCCCAGCCACGTGCCACGCAGCTGTTCGAGTCTTGGGGCGGGGGTGGGGGTGGGGAGAGGGGGAGGCACGGTTCAAGAGAGAGCCTGAAGCCAAACCCAGGCCACATCCTGGGTGGCGCCCTCAGGGACTAATGAGACTTTTCTAGATCCAGCCAAGAGTCACCTCTAGTATGTGCCAGGTTGTTCCTTCCACCCCAAGTCTGATTCTACCGGGGGTGAGGCCAGGGGTCCCTCAGGGGTTCCCCAGCCTGATGGGAGCCTCAGAGGGAGGATTCTGGATGAAGATGGCTCAGAGCCTCATAGAGACTGTGGGAGGAGCTCAGAGTGCCATTTATATGGGAACTAAAGCCACTTTACCCAGAGCTGGAGTGGGGGTAGGTGTCACCCAGTTTCTCCCCAGGACCTCGGGTGTTCAGACTATTGGCCTAACTTACAGCCCCAGCTCCACTCTATCCGAGCCTCTTGATGTCCCCTAAAAAGCAGTCATCTGGGGCTCAGCCCTTCACAGAGCACCCCACACAGGCTCAGGTTTACCCAACCACAGCCTTGAGGTCCTTGCTGTGGGGGACTTGTTGATGGATGTGGAACCATCCCTGCCCTTACTGAGACGCAGAGACACCTAAACAGACCAATTGACTCGCTTTAATAGAATGTGTGGACCCTGGGTGGGACCCCACCAGGCACAGCTGGAGCATCGAGGAGGAAGCGCACCTCATCCACCTTCCAGGCCAGTGGGAAGGAGGGAAGGAGAAACAGTGGCCGGTGGAAGAGGCCGCAGGATTACCAGCTGACATGCACAGGTGATAGGCCGAGGCGAAGGGCACTGATGAGGAAGAGGCTGAGGATCAGGGAGGGTGTGGATAATGGATGGAGAAAGGATACGGATCAGCAAAGAGGGGATTTGGCCCAAGGGGATGGGAGGCAGGGAGCCAGGGGTGAGAAGCCAGCCACAGGCGTATTGCGCTTGAACGGGGGGTGGGGGGGGGTGGGGGGTGGGGACTTTACCCTCATCCTAAAAGAGAAAGAGGGAAGAATGGGATAGGCTGCACGGAAGTTTGCAGGTGAAGAAGGAAAGCAATCGAGAGTCTGATATCCCATGAGGAGCAAGGGGAGCTCTTACCTGGGGAAACAGACACCTGAACCTGGAACGAGGGGTCACGTGACCACTCGTCCAGGATCCACACTGTCTGAATTTTACACCAGTAGGATCCAGCGTCGGCTGCATTGAGGTTCTCCATGGTCACTGTGAGGGTGAGGGAGTCAGCGTTGTCCCTGATGGACACACGGCCACTTCTCTCTTCTCTCTCTGTTCCCTGGGTCTCCACAATCTTGTTACAGTCGGTGTCATACTGTCCTCGGCACCAGTACTTATTATACCCCTTGTAATCCTTCTCATACCGACACCATATGGTCAGGGAGTCCCCCATGGTGCCGGTCACAAATCTGGGGCCCACCAGGGACAAGCAGCCTGGAAAACACAAACCACATCCATCCCAGGACTCCATCCTGCTGGCCCCCAGTAACAGCAGCAGCAGCAGCAGCTGCCTGAAGGCCCCGGGGGAAGGGGCCAGGGAGGTGTGGACGGTTCTGGGCTCAGGTATGGCGACCTGGAAGGACACCTGAGCTTAGACCGAAGCCAGAGGGTCTGGGGACTGCAGTCAATGTGAGGAGGAAAAGCCTGTGCTCTGGGTGCCAGAGACATGGAGTAACCACACGGGCCCCTGTCCCTTGGGGACAGGCAGAGTCGGCCCACAGCTGGAGGTGGGAGCAGAGAGAGCTGGCTGTCCTGCCCTGTGCTTAGCCTGCAGCCTCTGCTGGGGGGGGGGGGGCGGTGGCAGGGGGGAGATTTGGTCATTACCCAAACTTCCCTTTGGAGTGAGGGCTATGCGTGCTGGGTTCCTGCAACTCGGACCTGTCCTTTAAGAGTCCGCGTCTGTTTACTCCGCTCTCCGTGTGTCCTCGAGGGAGGAAAACTAAATCTCTGGCTCTCCAGGACCCTCTAGGGAGGATCAGCACACTGTCTGTCACACCCCTGGCCATTGAGAAGGGGTGGGTCCCCAAGGAGGCCCTATTAGGTTTCCTGACACAGGTTTGGGGCGTGAGCTGGTCACCCAAAATCAGAGTCCCCAGGGTCTGGAAAGACAGGAGCGGGGATGAAAAAGGAGACTGGACACGCAAGTCTGTCCTGTGACTTGGAAGTTTTCAGTTGAGCCCCAGCTGCAAAGGGCCCCCGGAGGGAAAGGTTAGCCCGTGGGGGTGCGGAGGTCAGCCAGCTGCACACGAAGGGGTGGGACGTGCTCTCCGTCATCCGCTTAGGTAATTTTATCTAATGCTTTTAGGTAGTTTTATCTCATTGAAGCAAGTAGATTAAAACAAGCAGTGACAAAGCTGATAACCAGCTCTCCGTGGGGGAGAGGGGAAGAAGGCCTGATCTGAAGCATTTGCCAATTTCCCTGGTGTAAACACTCTCACTATGACTGACTTCAGGCTAACCACATGCTGTCACTGAACGTGAAGTTGGGAAAACACGCTCATCATCGACTCTCGTGAGCCCGTGCAAGCTGGCCCCAGCCAACACTCCCTGCGTGCCCATCCCGTCCCCAGTGGTGATTCACAAAATGTCTATCCATGAACATCGCCACCATCTTTTAAGACATTTCGAGCACCTCCCAGGTGTACAGAAATACATCTCTGGAATGTCGTTCTGTGTCTAAGACTTGGATTATGAGGGCCTTAGGACGCCTCGAAGGTCAGCCAGTCCACTCATTCATTCCACTTATTAGGAAACTACACAAGGTCAGTGTCACCCTTTGAAATATCTGCCTTCCCACCCAGTTTTCTAAAAGAGTCTGTCATTGTGTTGGGCAGGTTCTACGCTTCGTAAGGAAACCCAACCTTAAAATTATTCTATGAACATGCCAACTACCCTCTCATTTTTATCCTAAACTTCCCACAGAGGGAAAAAAAGTGCCCTCAGGCATGTGCAATGTCTTTTCTAAGAGTTGCTCTTCTAAAAGTCCAGCCTGGGGTGGACAATTTCATTTACTTGCTTACCTCACACCTTGACTCTAGAAAAAAATTTAAGGTAAATGCTGAAAATGGCATTTTAGACGCCCCCCCCCCCACACACACACACACAGACAATTAATTCCTTCTAGCAAATCTTTCCAACTCCTTTCAACTGGATCCGACAAAACAGAACCACTGCCAATTCCTGAGCCTTCCAGAATCTCTCTAGCGCAGTGGTTCTGAACCTTCCTAATGCCGCGACCCTTTAATACAGTTCCTCATGTTGTGGTGACCCCCAACCATAAACTTATTTTCGTTGCTACTTCATAACTGTAATGTTGCTACTGTTATGAATCGTCATGGAAATATCTGATATGGATGTATTTTCATTGTTACAAATTGAACATAATTAAAGCACAGTGATTAATCACAAAAACAATATGTAATTATAGATGTGTTTTCTGATGGTCTTAGGCGACCCCTGTGAAAGGGTCGTTCGACCCCCAAAGGGGTCACGACCCACAGGTTGAGAACCGCTGCTCTAGCACCACACTTTTACGTAACCTATTCCCCTTTCCACTCATTCTTCAAGACCAACGTCCAGTGAGGCCTTGGCAAAGACTAGTGTCCTTCCAACAGGAGAGTTAGGGGTCTCTTCTACAATGAGCTCCACGTTGTATCCACGTTAAATGACTTCCTCATTCAACCATGAGCCCCTGAGTGCAGAAAGTGTTAATTACAGCATCTGGAACAGTCCTGGCACACACTTGGTACTCAATAGGTGTCTGTGGGATCTGTGGACGGATGTTTAAATGCATAGCAGAATATTCAGGTGGATGGATGTGCCCTTCCCGTTTTTGCTTTTGCTTAGCCTCTGGCTTGAACCCAGGGCATAACTTCTACCTTCTGTCCTGCCCCCCGTAATAGCAGGCCCCCCAAGCCCCAGCCCCACTCACCTGGGAGGCAGAGAAGGAGCAGAGCTGGAGGCAGCCACATGGTCCTATATCCCTGGCTGGTGTCCCCAGCAAATCCAAGTCCCAGCTGGAATCCAGATATTTGCAACAGAGCGTGGCTCATCCGCCCTCTCCTCTTTCCAGTTTCCTATGTGTTTCCGCATCATCTACTTCCTTTTTCATCGCTAAGCTACTTCCTAATTTGAAGCCTTAATTAGAAAAATGGGAGGAGGGTCAAAAGACATGCTGGAGAATGGACTAAGGAAAATCTGCTGACTTTCCCCCCTACTTAGTGGCAGTGTAATGTTTGGGCCACACCCTGAGCCTTCATGAAAGTCAATCCCAATTATGTGAAACCTCCCACAGAGGAGATCCTGTGTCCCGCTGACTCTCTCTGTCTGGGACTCTTCCTTGACCTAATCAGCTACCCCTTCTCTCTGGCTGCCTATTTCTGCGTCATAAAACACCCCACTTAGAGACCACCTCCAAGCAGATGGCCTCATACCTCTTCCTCAAACCTAATCTCCTTCCTGGACTCCAGACCCAATTTTCCTTCTTCCCAAGGGGCCACTCCTCCTGGTTGTACACTATTAATCTATATAATCCTATATAATAAAAGCTTAATATGCTAAGTGTCCAGTCAGCTATTCAACCAATCAAAGCATAATATGCTAATGATATGCTAAGGCCGTTCAACCGCTTGCTATGACATACACTCACCACCAGGGGGCAGACACTCCGACCTGTAGGTTAGCTTGCTGTTGGGGTCCCTTGGCCTGGCCTGCACCCTCTCACAATCCGGGGCCACTCAGGGGATGTCGGAAAGCCAGTTTTGGCCCAATCCCACAGGCCAGGCCGAGGGACCCCACTAGTGCACAAATTGGTGCACTGGGCCTCTAGTTCGGTATAAGGGTGTTGGTTAGGAACAGATTTGAGCACAGATTCAAATCCCATCTCCATCCTTTACTAACCATGTGCCCTTAGCCATGTTGCTACATCGTGCTCATCCTCAGTTTCTTCAGCTATAAAATAGAATAATAGTAATCACTCTTATCTCGTGGGAATAAATGAGTGAACACAAGTCAAGTGCTTGGCACAGAGCCTGGAACCTAGTAATTGCTCAGCAAATGTAAATATCTTTGGAATAGTCATGGACATGAAAAATAGCTTCTCATCTGGTCTCTTGGCCAGTTATACATTCCCTCCAGTCCAGCTTACATATCAAAAGTGTGTTTTTCTCTAGGACACAGGTGCCTGAAAGTATAATCCAGTGATAAGCCCCGTCAGTGGCTTCTACTTTTCCTTCTATTTCCCCAGAGATTGACATTTATGGCCTTAAACTTCACTCTCTTTTAGAACTCTCTGCCCATTCACCTGCCATTTCTAACTTTTGCTGTAAGGCACTACTTCTTATCTGATGAAAGATGGTACATAGGTTGAGCCCTAGACCCAACAACAGAGCACATGGGTACTGACAGCATTCTATTTCTTGACCTCATTGGTAGTTATATAAACAGAGCTTCAAAATTGTTCTGCAAACTATACATGTGTGTTATATGCAGTCTTCTCTAGGAATGATATATTTTACAATTAAATGCATATGTGTATATCTTATATACTATATGCAATTAAGTAGACATATATACGCAATGGAGTAATGTCTATGGTATTTTTGAAAGAAAAGAATCAATGCCCAAGAATGTTATATCTCATAGAGAAAAAGAGACATTTTAAAAATGCAATGACTCCAAATGTTCACCCTCCATGTATACTGTCTTTTCTTAAAAAATGACTGATAGCCATGGCCAGTGTGTTCAGTGGTTATGGCACAAGTCCACACACCAAACAGTCACAGGTTCAATTCCCAGTCAAGGGCACGTACGTATGTACATACATGGGCTGCAGGTTCAATCTCCAGACCTGGTCAGGGTGCATGCAGGAGGCAACCAATCGATGTCTCTCTCACATAGATGTTTCTCTCTCTCTGTCTCTCCCCTCACCACACACCCCTGCCCTGCTTCCACTGTCGCTAAAAATCATCAGGGGAAAAACATCCTCCAGTGAGAATTAACAATTATAACAAAAATGACTCATCGTACTCCACCCAACCGAGAAATCAACCCAAAGAATTTACATTTGAGGAAGATGCAGTATGCAGGCAACAACAGTGGAAAAAACTAGTTAAACTTTAACATGTAAACTTTATTTTTTTATCTTTATTGTTGAGAGTATTACAGATGCCCCCCCTCTCTCCCCACCCCCTAGTGCTCCCTTCCACCCGGTTCCCAACCCACCCCAGGACTTTGCCACCCTACTGTCTGTGTCCATAGGTAAGATCATTGGTTAATCTCTTCCCACCCATTCCCGCCCTCCCCTCGGAGAGCCACCCGTCTGTCCCACGCTTCCAGGCCTCTGATTCTGTTTTATTCACCAGCCTGTTTTGTTCATTAGATTCCTTGTGTGTAGGAAACACCCCTATGAGGCAGGACTTGCTTCAGTGGGGCTTTGGTGCTCACTGAGTCTGCCCCCTGAGTGTGTCACTCAAGGACGTGTAGAGTTGTAATCTGCTGTGGTCTGCAGCTGTCCGTGGGGTGCGCTGGCTCTAGGATCTCCAGGGAGGTGCAGTCAGCCACTGCCTGGGGCCGCCCTGCAGGAGCGATTTGTATTGGGCTTGGAGGTGCCCAGACGAGGCCCAGCTGGGAAGCAAGGCAGGCTCCTGCTAGTGCCGGGTCTTGGGCCTTTTACTGATCGGCTTGGGGCGCGCTGACCCAGCTGCAGCTTGTTTAGAGGTTTTAGCAGTCAAAGCCAGAGCAAGGACAGGCTATTTATATGCAAAAGCTGCTGCAAACAGGTTGGGATGCGGCTATAAATTGGATGGGGTGGGTCTTAAGGAATCACCAGGGCAGAGCAAACAGAGATGGCTGCCAGTCAGCCCTGCGACCAGGGAGGTCCCAGCACAGGAACAATGACCCTGCAAGCACCTCCATTTGGGAGAAAGCCGCCCGGAGTTCCTGCCCCGATGCCAGACAATCCAGTTCCTTCCGGTATGTGTCTGGGTTCCCCAGAGCCTCGCCCTGGCACTGGAGCTCAGAGGAAGTGGGACTTTGTAAATTGAGGACGTGGGCCAGCCCTTTAAAAGGAACACCTGGGTCTCTAGCAGCTTCCATGTCACTGAGCCCCAATCCCCGCTAGTTTTTACAGTTAGGGGACTTTTCTTCCAAGCTCTGGGAGCCTGGGCTGGGGGTCTGTATGGGGCTGGGACCCCTTGTTCCTCATGGGTGGCCTCCGCAGAGTCGATCTCCCTCCCATGCAGCCAGCTGCCAGGCAGTTCTGAGTGACGGTTGTTCTGTATTTTTGTTGTAATTTTGATGTGGTTGTGGGAGGCGGTGAGTTCAGGCATTTACCTACGCCACCACCTCCTCCTCTCTTAAACTGTAAACTTTAAAATGAGGTTTGGAAAGAGGCTTCTCCTGCAGGGCTATGTGGGATGAACTGGAACGAGGGGAGTCTAGTAATAAAACTCCAAGTCATGAGAGCAGCTATGAGAATGGGCAGAACAAGAAAAATGTGAGAGCTGTGAAATAAAGGTAGAATTGACACCATTTTTGATCCCTTGGAGGTGAAGAATAAGGAGCCAAAAATAATCTAGAACATCTAGCTTTGGGGCTGGGGGCACCACGAACGGAGTGAGGGGAGCCGGGGGAACAGGCTGGGAAGGAAATGAGAAGTTTGCTCTGACGCGTGGGCAGTTGGAGGAGCTTCAGGAACCCTCATGAAAAGATCTCCAGGTCAAGGTCCAAGAGAGAGGTGGAAGGCCGACGCACTAATTGGAGGGTTTGACAGAGGGGCTTAGGCCGACCAGTAGAAAGGATGAGACAGTGGTGAGGAGGAGTCCTCCAACTTCAGTGTATGCACTGCTCAGAGAACCTGTGCTGCAGACCAAGAAGCAGACAGGAATGTTGGAGGACCTGGCATTTAAGGGGTTGGCTGAGGAAGAGGAGTCAATGAAGAAAAACAAGTGAATTTCAGAAAAACAAGAGAACCAAGGGCCATGATATGGTGAAGTTCCCAGAGGGAGCAGCCAGCACTGGCAAATGAGAAAGAAGGGAAAGCTGGCCTTCAGGGGCAGCAGGAGATGTCACTAGAGATTTTTTTTTAATATTTCTTTTTATTGATTTCAGAGAGGAAGGGAGAGGGAAGAGGGAGCCAGAAACATCAATGATGAAAGAGAATCGTTGATCGGCTGCCTCCTGCAGGCCTCACGCTGGAGATCGAGCCAGCAACCCAAGCATGCATCCTGACCGGGAATTGAACCATGACCTCCTGGTTCATAGGTCAATGCTCAACCCCTGAGCTATGACGTCTGGGTGTCACTGGAAATCTTCATTTCCAAAGGTCACTTCAGTTCCTCAGGCCCCACAGCTTTGTCCCACGCTCAGGACATGTTCTGTGTCGGGCTTACAGAGGCCATTTGGCCTGGTCCCTCCATCCCCTGTTGTTCCAGCCTGTGATGCAAACCCCGCCTGGGCCCACCCTGTGGGGGTTTGTACTGGACAGTGTTGCTACTTCTTCCTCCACCTCTGCTTCCATCAGGATGTCCCGGACAGCTTGGAACCTGGACACTGGCCTATCTCCCCACCCCCACGACATGATTTCTCCCCAGAGGACCCCGGCAGAAGAGGGAGCCAGCAATGCTGCAGTGTGGCACATTCCCACACGCTGGTTTCTGGCGGACTCCTGCAGCTCCTCACAAGCCCAGGGTGGCCAAAAACCAAACCGAAGGCAAAGGTTTATGCCCACAGGCTGTCCCGGGGAAAGCATCTGAGCCACAGCGGTCCCAGATATCTCTGGGCACGTGTGTGAGCAGCCCCTGCAGCCCCTGCTTTTCCAGTTGGTGAACCCCATAGAAGAACACATAAAATGCTCACAGACAAATATAAAGAACTTTCAAAAGGCCCTAACCGGTTTGGCTCAGTGGATAGAGCATCGGCCTGCAGACTGAAAGAACTTTCACACATTCTCACTTATGTTCACATGCACAGTCCATAGTCAGCAAGAAAATGACGAATACAAGCTTCTAACTAGGAATTAGTCACGAAGAACCACACGAGCAATAACGCTTAGAAACTGCCCAGCACTGCACACTTCCTGCTAACCTGCCTGCAGTTTCAGTTCCTAGATTCCACAGACGTTTCGATGTGAGCTCATACATGCATGCGGGCGAGTGTCCAGGAAACTCAGGGGTGTAAACAATGGGGAGATGCAGGCACAAAGGCAGCTCAAGGCTTCCTGTGGTCATTGGTTAAGAGGTTGCAAGTTAGCCCTAACCGGTTTGCCTCAGTGGATGGAGCATCAGCCTATGGACTGAAGGGTCTCAGGTTCGATTCCGGTCAAGGGCATGTACCTTGGTTGTGGGCACATCCCCAGTCGGGGGTGTGCAGGAGGCAGCTGATCGATGTTTCTCCCTCATCGATGTTTCTAACTCTCTATCCCTCTCTCTTCCTCTCTGTAAAAAATCAATAAAATATATAAAAATAGCTTCTATTTTTTTTAAAAAAAAAGAGGTTGCAAGTTAAAGAGTGTGTGGTTACCCTAAATCTACAGGCAAGACTAGACTAAGAGATCTTTGGAACTGTTAAGATCCACTGCAGAGGGTAAATGGAACTTAGCCAGTACTACCACTCGCCCAAGGTAGCACAGAGTGGGGCTGAACTAGCCGGTTGCAATCTCTTATGAGGAGAAAAGAGAGATTAGTGAGTGAATGTCTAGCTTCACCAGCTATGGGGGCGAAACTCTTTTCCTTCTGCAGCCACCAGAATATTGATGCAGGACCTCCACGACTGGAACAAGGCAGATAAGAATATCAAAGGCCAGTAAAGAAATGGCATTCAGAACTCCAGCAAGAAACTCACCCATGAGCTCACTGGAGAACCTCACCCAGGGATTCTCCAATCTGGCCACTCCCAATGGCCCGTGGTGAGCCTACACCTCCCCCAACTCTGCAGCCAAATCCTTGTGCACATGTTGGGTGTGGTGGCAAGATACAGTCTGGTCGACAGGGAAGGAGTGTGCGCTGAAAACAGGCTGGGCTCTGTGGAAAGGAAAACCACAAACGTGAGCTATAGCACCACCCTCTGGAAAACAAAAGAGGCTCCCAACAGCCAGCCTAGTAAATTGTAAGGTAGAGCGAAAATATGCAAGCTTAAGAATTCTGCCAAGAGAGGGAGCAAAAAGCAGATATATTCATACAAGGTTGGAGAAAGTCCCAGATATAGATAAAACCAATGAAAAATATCTCCTACCTGAAGCCAATTAGTAAATACTGGAAGAGGTGACTTCTACTTCAAATGCAAAAACAGAATGCAATATGCCAAAGAACATGAAGACTCAAAGAACCAAGATATCATACACACACAAAAAAAAACTAATAATAATCTTCTGGTAAGTAAACTCAAAGACATAAAACTCTGCAATCTACCTGATAAAGAATTCAAAATAAATGTTTTGAGGACTCAAACAAAAACACACACACAAAAAGACAATTTAACAAAATCAGGTAAACTATACATGAACAAGATGAGAAATTTAATAAAGAGATAGAAATCATAAAAAGAAACCAAATAGAAATTATGAAACTGAATAATTAAGTGAATAAAATTTTTTTAAATGTTATGAAGAGCATCAGTAGCAGAATAGACCAAACAGAAGATAGAATCAGTGAGCTAGAGGATAGGAACTTTAACATAATCTGGTCAGAGGAAATCAAAGGAAAAAGAAGGGGGGGAAAAGCAAAGAAAGCCAACATGATCTACAGGACACCATCAGAAGTACAAACATCAGAATAATGGAATTGCAGAAGGAGAAGAGAGGCTGAAGAGGGCAAAGTTTATTCAAAGAAATAATAGCTGAGAACTTCCCACACCTGGGGAGAGAGACTTGGACATTCAGTTTCCAGAAGCTAAAATAGAGCTTATGCCAACAATAGTAGCAAGAGTCAAGAGGACATTATACATGAGGCCAGCCTTCAGGGAACCCCTGCTTCAACTAAGACAGCTTCCAGATTACTAGTACATTTTATTAAACAAGAGGCCCTACGACTGAAAAAAATAGTGTTAAAATATTTTATAGAAAACATATATACCACCTATAAATAAATGATAAAGAGTAATAAAACGCACACCTGTGTGTGCCCACCATCCAGCTTTAAGAAAGAGAATTTCTTGTTTTTTCTAAATTTTGTTTCCTGGTTTAAGTGTATATTTCCTATATTCACTATAGAAATTTTGCAAGCTCCAGAAGACTGAGAAAATAAAAATTACCACAATCTCTTTACCTTACTATGAATGTGCTGGTAACAATGCTTCCCTTTTTATTCAGAATATATAGTCTACATCTGAAATTGACATCTTCTTAATTGACAAATTGTCCCCTTTTCTCACCATGACCATTTTCCACGGGCCAGCTCATTTCTTAGTATCCTTCCACCTCCAAGAAAATGATCCTCAGATACACTTATTTTTTGAACTGAGGGTTGTTTTTCCAAAAAAGAAGCAGAAGCAGGAGTTGATGGATGGGGGGAAACTTTCTTGTCTGGTTTCTACCTGAAACATAAACTAAATTAAGAGGCTGATAAAGCACATCCTGTGGTGTCTGGCACAGGGCAGTATCTGGAGAGCAAATGTTGATTGATGGCTGCGTCTCACGAGGCTGAAAGCATCCCTGGAGATAAGAGAGAAAACAAAGGCCAGCGCTTTTGGGATAAACAAAAAGGCCAGAGAAACCTTCTCAACAGCCCAAGCTGAGTTCAGGATCCAGGGTGGCTCTCAAAACATATCAGGAGTGTTTGTTTCCTGTGCTTTGTCATTGTGTCTTTATTTACTTATTATTTATCCAGAGGATAGAGGAGGTTCTGGGTGTTCTGAGGAAGGCCACAAAGAAGCCAACATGCTAGTAGGGGGTGTGCAGGAAGCAGCCAATCAATGATTCTCTCTCATCATTGATGTTTCTATCTCTCACCCCCTCTCCCTTCCTCTCTGAAATTAATTTTTTAAAAAAATTTTAAAAAGAAGCCAACATGGTTCTAGCTGGTTTTGCTCAGTGGATAGAGCATCAGCCCGTGGACTGAAGAGTACCGGGTTTGATTCTGGTCAAGGGCACGCATGCCTTGGTTACAGGTTCCTAGCCCTGGTCGGGGTACATGCAGGAGGCAACCAATCAATGTGTATCTCTCACATCGATGTTTCTCTCTGTCTCTCCCTCTCCCTTCCACTCTCTTAAAAAAAATCAATGGAAAAATATCCTCAGGTAAGGATTAACAAAAAAAGAAGAAGAAGCCAACCTGTATATTGCTCTCAAGGAGTTAACAATCTAGTGGGAAGGTAGGACGTGCAGACAGATGACTCTATATCATGTAAGAGCCCTTTGTGGCCCAGCTCCCTGTACACAGTAGGTGTTCAAGTACACTCTATTGCACAGTGGTAGGAGAATCACAGAGCTTTACTACTGGAAGGATCTGAGTGGAAAGAGACCTCAGTGCAAGTTCTAATTCTTATTTTTACTAGCCATGTGTTAAATGGGACCAACAACCTGTGTCTCCGTTGATGTTATAAAGAGTAAAAAGGATAATGAACATAAGCTATGAAGGGCCTCCCAATGTAAGGTGTCTTGGAAATATCCTTCTCACCCTGCCCCAAATCCAATTTGAGCAACGGGGAAACTGAGACTCAGAAGAAAAGTGACATGTCTTGCCCAGTACATTAGAGGCAAAGTAAAGGCTGGAATTCTGGTGTCTTAACCCCCAAGCCCAGAGCAAAACATTGGGTGTATTTGCTATGAGTAGTAGATGATCCTTGGCTCCTACCTAACCCACCCCAAACCCATGTATTCCTTCTTTCCACTACTTCCTATGGATCTTGCTCATGGCCCCTTGGATGGGCGACTGTGCCGTGGAAGCCAGGATAAAACCCCAAAGGGTCAGAAAATGCTTCCTTAAATGAGCATTGGGGCTCTAGGTCTCCCACCACTCTACCATACCTCATTGATCGTGAGCACTCTACATGCGGGTGCGGGATGCTTCTCAGCACACACCTCCCTGTGCTGGGTCCGCAGCCAGCTGGAAATGTGCTGCTGGAAGCTCACTCCCCAAGTGAAGATTCCTGCTAAAAAATACAAACGGCTTCTACAAGGTTTCCAATAAATTAGGCCCTTTTTAAACTTAGCATTTCTAAGGTGCTTTATGATTTGGGTGGTGCTTGAACAAATGATTGGTTACTCTCTTTAGAACCAGGTGTGCAGGCAGGTAGGTTTTGTTGCTACCATTGTATGAGTGAGGAAACTGAGGCTCAGGGACTGGGGCTTGATCAAGGTCTCATGGCTTGATCGAGAGTTGGAGTCCGATGCAAATCCAAGCACTTTCTTATACTCTTCCCCAAAGAAAAATGGTCTCCTATGTCTACGGCCCATCTTACCTCCATTCCTACAAGACTCTCTTCCCACCTCTCTAAAGGAAACAAAGCCCTATTTGAATTATAGTTTCAGGCGCATCCATTAGTTTTGAAGCTAGCAGAAATCCCAGCAACCTCATGACCTCTTTTTGAAGTCTGGGTATCCCCTTCTCCATGCCTCATGCTATAGGGAAACTGCAGGGCAGGCAATGGGATCATGTAATGCCTGGATATATAACAGACACAGCCCTAGACTGTGGAGATTATTCCAGGTTGACCCTATTTAGTCTCACAGCCATTGTTCATCTGGCAGACCATGAGGCCATAGCTGATAGGACAGAACAAAATAGCTCTGCAGCCTGCATCGGCCTCCTGGAAATGGGAAGGGCATAGGGCCAAAGTCCCATCCTCAGAGCTGGTCTTGGAAATAGGTTCCCCCTCTAGTGCAGCCACAGCCATGGCCTGGTGACCTCACTTTAAATATGGCTGTGGGTGTTGAGCTGCTGACACTCACCTGACTGTCACACATCCCTGTCCTTTGTCACACTCTCCCTGTTGAGTGCAGAATTTTTCTCCCCATTTATGCCTGATTTTCAGACCTTCCATCGGTTCCCAGCTCTAAAATACAAGGTGTAAGAAATACTCTCCTAATTAAAAACTTTCCATGCGGAACCTTTAACATGAAAGTTTCCCTTGACTCTTTCTTTACTCTTTCCTCTCTTCTCCTATAATTCCTCTCCACTCCACCCAACCCTATCCCCACTCTACTCTCGCCCTATGTTTCCACCATCCCTCTATTATCTCTCTCCTTTCCTTCCCATGATCAAGACTACAAGAGAGGCACCTAGGGCGCAAAACATAAGGCATAAAGGATCCTCAGAGTGGGGCATTGGGTGTACTTGCTAAAAGTAGTAGATGATCCTCAGAGTGACTGTCCCTAGGCACCTATCATGCCTCATCCTGTTCACCCTTTCCCCACATCTGCTTTACATATTCAGACAAGTCTTTTTCTCCCATATCCTTCCCTACTCTTTTGCTCTTTTGACCACCTGGTAGAGTGTTTACTTTTTATACACATAGCAACTATATTATTTAGAATACCCATTCAGCTGTTGTATTAAAGACCAGTATTACTATGGTATACACAAGATAGAAATGTATGTATCTTTGCTCTGACATCCAAGGGTAAGCAGTCCAAGTCTGATATGGTGGCTCCATGGGCCTCAGGTTCCTTGTAGCCTGGAGCTCTATGATCCTCAGCACCCGGCTTGCATCTTGGGTGGAAGAAGGCTGCTCCAGCTTCCTCCACCACCTTCACTGATGGGGGGAACAGGTGGCTGCATGTACAGGCTGCTCCTTCCCTACTGTGTACTTCTCACTCACACCAAGAGCCCGGAGCCTGGCCAGGGGAGCAGTGCCAAGCCCTTCGCTAGAGGAGAGATGTTGCTGGGTTTTTAATGCAAGAAAGGCCATCCCACCCCCACCCCACCCCCATTTCACAACTTTATACAGCATCAAATCCTCACAGAGTTTATTCTGGATATTTTCTTTAAATCCATTGAACCTAGCAGTTCCCTTGTTTCCCATTTGGTACTATGATTAATAGATTACTTCCTTAGGGACTCTAACTGAAACTACCACTTAATCACCACACGAGGGTCAACTCAAAATTTCAGGATAAAAATAGTATATTGGTGAAAAGCGTGAAATCTGAAGTCATCTATTCCTTGGTTCAAAGTCCAAGTAGCTACATCAGCTTTTTTAAACCCCTGAAGCCTCAGTTTCCATTCCTGTAAAATGGATACACTAGTAACTATCTCATAGAACTCTTGGTCAGATCAATGAGATAATGTATAAAACATTTTGCACAGTAACCTGGAGCAACTAAACCTTATCGGAGCCAAGGTTTGCATCTGCAGTCTGTGCTCTCAACCAACATCATTCTGCCATTCCCAAGCCAGTTTTTCTTAACTTCCGGGGGGGTGGTGTGGTGATGTGCATCCTAGAGAGTGTAATTTAAGGTCCGATCCTCTCCCTAGGAAAATGCAGTTAAGGAGAATTTTGCAAAATATTTCAGAGACTTCAGGGGCTCCCTAAGGCTCATCATCTATCAGTCTCAGGCTTCACCCCGCTATTTGTCTCATAGATGCTGGAGGGAGCTGCCAGAGAGAACAGAGGAGCGGCGCCAGCGTCTCAGGACTTCGCCTCTGCAAACCCTGGGGGAGAGCTGAGCTGCGTGGTGTGACGGAGACTCTCATTCACTGAGAAGAATCAGGAACCGTGAGCTCCCGGACCGCAATGCCCTGCGAATGCAGCGGGTCGCTGAGCCTCCGGAGATCCCATAGCTGATGAGATCCGCACGGGCCGCGGGCTGGACTGAACGCTGGCGTCCCTCCCCGCACCCTGGAGTCACGAGACAGGGGACTCCTAGCAGACCAGGTCTCAGAACTCTGGTCCCACAGGGACGGTGTCGCTGTCCCTGGTGCTGAAACGCCGAGGTCGGGGACCTGAGCTCCAGGTACTGCGCGCGGCCGCCGCGGGAGCTGTCCGGTGCTGAACCCGGATGCGGCCCGGCCCGACCCGCGGGACTTAGACCCGAGCCTGCAGCGCCCAGCTGAGCCTGGAGCCCAGACCCAGCTTCCGGAAGCTCTGACACAGAACGTGGGAGAGTGGGATCGCCGGGCTCCAAGCCGGACATGGACCTGCAGAGACTCAACTCCTACCAGGGGGGAGCTGGCCCTGACTTCCATGAGCATGTCCTGCATAAGGTAAGACCCCCCTCCAGGCCCCCGCCCTCATCCCAACGCTGGGAGAAGGCGCCCTCACCAGGAGTTCTCTCTGTTCCCCTGACTTGGCTTAGGGACTTAAGAAGAAACTCGCCCCTGTCCGTGAGCCTAGGGAACCCTTTCTGTTGGATCCTGTTTACTGCTCAAAACAGAGATGCGTGTGCTCTGGGGGAGGGGCCGCCGCCAGAGGTTCCGATCGCCAGGAGCTTGTTCATTCATTTAAATCACCGGCGCCCCTTTCTCATTCACCCCCTCCTGCCTCTCACCCATCTGAACTCCCGTGTAACCGCTGGGGCGGCTGTTTGTCTTCCCACCCAAGCTCCAGTCTCTTTAGGTCCTACAGTTGTGGTCAAAGAGCTCAATTCCTGGCCAACTCGGCTAAAATTAGACACAGAAGTGATCTGCAGCAGGAAAAAAAAATGTTGTTTTCAAGCCAGACTCCCTCGTGACTCCAGAAACCTGCCCTCCAGCCTTAACTTAGTCATATCCTCCTGAAACGGTCTGCTTATTTCAAAGTCCTTGTTCATCGTGGCTTCCCTCATTCGAGTTCCTTATGCAGCTCAGTCCTCAGTAATGTAGGTCGACTCTTGAAGCGATTGTTGGGGAAAGTGGTAGCCTCGCTCTAGGCAACATTTTTTAATCCAAAATCCATTGTTTGGAAAGAATCAGAACCTTATTTGTAAAGGGGCAGGGTCTCAACATACTTGCCTTATTTTTTAAGTATACATAGTAGAGCCCAAGGAATTCCTGCTGTTTCATTAGAACACATTGACTAAGGGATGTAGGCTCCCCCCTCCAACATCAGTTGCTAGGAAGAAGGGTTTTTTTAAATAAACTTTTATTGAAGTAAGAATAAACACAAGAAAAACTCAAATCATACAGGTACACCCTGATGGATTATTACAAAGTGAGCACCTCTGGGCAACCACTACCAAGATAAAGAGATGGGACCTTCCAGTTTCCCAGAACTCCCCCCACATACCCCGTCCCACACAATCCCCTCCATCTTCCTCCCCAGAGGTTACCATTACGAAGGAGGAAGAATCATTTCATGTTTTGACAGAGCAGCCAGATGGTATGTCAAATAGTCCTGGAAACTTGTCAGAGAAGACTTGCTATATGGTGGAAAGACCCCCAGGCTTGGAATCAGACAGACCTTGATGTGACTTTGAACATCATCTGTGGGCCTTACTTGATTTACCCACAAATAGGAAAAAAGATGTCTGGCTTATTGTTTTTGGAAGGAAGATGTTAGGTAATATGTTATTTATTTGCCAGTTTGTTTTGCAAGTGGAATATTTTCTTTTTCTGGGACATAGAGGAGGTGAGGTGTGGGTGGCCTAAAACCTCTCATTAAAATTTACTTATGTGAAAACCATACGCCAAATAGCGTTCGCCTTGGATGGCACTTGCACTTTCGCTGGTCCCAAGAGTTGGAAGCTGACCCAGATGAACCTGAGCAGCTCTTAGGATGTTCCTGGGGGGTGGGCTGGAAGCTGGGAACTGCTTGGAAACCTTGAGTTCATCCATCACATGCCTGGAGTTTTTAAGTAGAGTTGCTGTTGTGCTCTCAAATCTGAATATTTTATGCAACTAAATAATTTAAAACGTGTGGACAACCTTGCTGCTCTTTCCCTCGGAGATGCCCCACCCTCTCTCGCTACCGGTACAGCCTTGAGAGCCATCAAGGGCAACGATGTGAGTTAGAGGCTCCGTAACAACGCAAGGGTTGGGTTCTTACTGAGCCAGGACTAACTGTGAGCGCTGGGAACACGATGCCAGACAGGGGGCAGTGTTTGCCCAGATGCTAGTGAATCAGGACAAAGGGACTTCCGTTTAAGAGCTGTAACTCATGGGACAGTGGGTGGGGAGTGAGGGCAGAGGGTGGGATGGGAACTGGGAGGAGGAGAGTTATGGGGTTGGGGGGAGAGGAACAAATGTAATAATCTGAACAATAAAGATTTAATTTTTTAAAAAAAAAGAGCTGTAACTCATGCCCAACCAGTGCAGCTCAGTGTTTGAGCATCGACCTATGAGCCTGGAGATCATGATTTAATTCCTGGTCAGGGCCCATGCTGGGTTTCAGACTTGGTCCTCAGTAAGGGGTGTGGGGGAGGCAGCTGATTAATGATTCCCTCTCACCATTGATACTTCTATCTCCCACCCTCTCCCTTCCTCTCTGAAATCAATGAAAACATTTTTTAAATAGAGCTCTAACTCACTATCACCAGTGCTCCGATGAATACCTACATGCCAGTCTTGTTCCAAGAGGGGCAAACAATTGCTAAGCTACAATCAGTCACCTCCGTAGCATTTCAGAAAGACCAGCACCCAGGGGGGCAGAAAGATGTGGACTGTCCATCCATTCATCCAGGGTTTGGTCCCTGTTGGAGGAAAAAGGAATTACTGATGAAATAAGAACCGACAGTGTCTGTCCTACACGCGATTTCCATTCCCTCTGACTCTGCTCTAACACGTCCTCTCCGTGAGTGGGGAAGGCAAGCAGGTCATCTCTACTTCTCTCACTCCTCTCTTGCATTTGTCCTTCACTTCCCTCTTGTACTGTTCACCTTGTGATTTCTGCATCCCTCGGGAGCCCATGTGCCTCACCTAGTCCTTCAGCAAACCTGTATCAAGCATTTCCAAAGTGTAAGGAACTATGCTGGGCATGATAAGAGAACACACACACACACACACACACACACACACACACACACCAAAAAATAAAAATAAAAAATGGCTCTCACGCCAACCAGGGATTGTGCCTGAAATCTAGGCGTGTGCCCTGACTTGGAAGGGAACCGGCAACCTTTCAGTGCATGAAACAACTCATCCCATGGAGCCACCCCAGCCAGGGCAAGTGGTGGGTTTTTTAAAGAAAAAATACATGTAACCAAAATGAGAGCAGAATCTCCACTTGTTGCCACATTTCCATCCTCAGCTCAGCAACAAACAAGAAAACCCAGAAAAGTGAGCAGCTTTCCTCCCTGTAGAATGTTTCCATCCCTCCCTGTGGAATGCCTCCATCCCTCCCTGTAGAATGTCTCCAGCAGCTTGTTTTCCTCCTGCTGGAAAGCCGGGAGACTCAGATAAATGGATTAAGTGCAGGTCACATCACTGGTGATTGCTGGCTTGTGGGTCCTGCCCAGATCCCAGGGCAGGCAGCTGGCGTGGGGAGTGGCGCTGGCTGGCCCTCCTGGGCAGCCTGAGCAGTGAAGGATGGTGACTCAGACCAGCCCCCAACATCATTTTCCACGCTCTGCAGGCCTCCCCCTCTGCGCGCTCTCCTCTCGTGTGGACTCCCTGGGCCCTTTCGTGATAAAGTTCCTGGAACGCATGGCTGTTGGTGTGCTGATGTTTCCTCTTACCAGCTGCTCTGGGAAAGGGCTCTGACTTCCTCCATGTTCAGGGCAGGAAACCCAGCTTGGCTGGAGGTAAACAGCCAGAGGTGAGCACCCCACGGGGGAAGTGTTGAACGGACACTTGAAGTGGCTCTAAATTTACCCCGGCCTGCTCCTGTCTCCACCTCCCGCTCAGGCCAGAGAAGCCTCCCTGGAGCCCACAGGGGAGGATGGAGGTGCAGCTCCTCTGCTCACGTGCAGAGCATGCGGGCAATGCCCTTCCCAGCGGGGTCCATCCTCCCAGGGGAGATAATGGTGTAATTGTTGAAAGAAGTGGAGCTCCAGAGTCCCCCTAGCAAGTGGTGCCTATTCCCTGAGATGCCAACATCTGCTCCCTCCTCTTACTTGCATTTCTGCTCATCAGGGACAGCTTTTACCCATCCGGGTGGGGATCTTGTTTAACAACATCTGCTTCTGCAAATGCCTTTACGCATCTTGTATAATTTGTATAACTTTAGGTGTCTTGAACCAAGTCATGTTTAAGCTCATATTTCTTCTTGCTTTCTGCACCTCTGCCCCTGGCTGCCATCAGTACACACGCACACACACTCACTCACCTCCTCTCACAAGGTATAAGCAGGGCCAGTGATGACATGTTCTTGCTCTCAGTCCCTCCTTCTCTTTTGTTGTTAAGGGCCTTTTAAAGGCAAAGCAAACCCCAACTTAAACCATCTGAAGCAAAAAAGAGAATTCATTGGCTCATGCAGCTGAGAAGCCTGGGGGCGCTGCCCAGGTGGACCTGGTGGCTTGAGCAATGGCTTGGGCATTACTCTCTGGGCCTCTCGACCTGGATCCAATGTTCATTGGACTGAAATGGGTCACATTCCCAGCCCTGAAGAGCGTGGAAGAGCTTAGTTTCCGAGAGAAACGGGCGGTGTTGGCTGTAGGCAGCCAAGCAGCCACAGCAGCTGCTCCCAGGGTAATCACAGGGGAGGCTGGGTCCCAATATTTTTATGTCTTTAATGAGAAGTGACTGAAAAATAAATAAACTTGTCATTCTTGCACCTAAACTGGGCTAGTTGTGTCTCACACATGGTGTCATTTAAGAATGAATAACCAGCCTGGCCAGTGTGGTTCAGTTTGTTGGGCGTCATCCAGTGCACCAAAGGGTTGCCGGCTCAATTCCCAGTCCAGGCACTTGCCTGGGTTGCAGGCTTGATCCCCCATGGGGGCATGCAGGAGGCAGCTGATCATGTTTCACTCTCACATCAACGTTTTTTTCTCTCTTTCTCTCTCTCTTCCTCTCCCTTCCCTCAAAAAAAAAAAAAAAAAAAAAAGACTGCATAATCAGACTTAGGTTTTTAATAACTGGACTTTAGGCAATGAACTGATGTCACCCTATAAAATTATTGGCTTATTAGGGCCCTGGGGCCAGACCTCACCTTTGGGTGAGAGTAGACTTTCCTGTGGAGGGAATAGATGGCCCAACTTTCAACCACCCAAAAAGAAGGTTCCTGTGGGGACAGGGGACGAGGACACAGGAGGGGAGGCTCAGGCTAGAATTAGGAGAAGCTCTTTCTCCCCCTTTCAGGACCAGGGTGAGTGGGTGAAGGTGCCTGGATTTTTCCAGTGGGTATAAGGCATAAGCAACCTTGGTCACAGGAAGGCTGGTAAGAAGTGAGGGGGGTGCCCGCCAAACCAGGCTGGCTTCCTGGGTGTCACACAGGCCCCACATTCAGAAGGGCCTCGTGATTGGTTTAACACTCTGGGGTCGCCATATCGAAAGACTTAATAACTTTTGTACAAAGACGTCACGAAATTCTAGCACAGCCCTGGCGACAAGCTCAGCCTGGCCCGGGACAAAGACCGGGGCCCGTGCCAGTGGGGGACACTCGGTCACCATGCAGGTTCAAGACTCTGCCCCCGGAGCTGCTCAGATGCCCCTGCCAAGGAGGCTTGATGCAGTGAGTCACCCTTAACTGGGTCTTGGGAGCTGAGCAACATTATCCCCTGGGGATTTGGCTCCATCAAAACCCAACTGCAGAATTACAGCCCCAGGGAAGCAAGCCACGATGTACTGACATCAGGGCCGCTCGGGGCAGAACCTCCTTCACTTTACCGTCACCTGCTCTCACATCTGTTCTCGTGTCTCATTGTATTTTAAGATAAAATGCTTTCTCTCCCAGTTCTGCTTTCACTTGCCGTGAGCCAGACAGTAAGGTGTTCCCATGGGAGGACGCTGGGTCTCTGGGCTTAGTTCTTCTGCTTCTGTGGCTTATTATCATTAATCCTGCAAAGGCTGCGTGAAATTTGAAATGCCTACATCATCTGAACTTTGCAGCTCCTTCCAGTGCTTTTCAAGTGACAAACCAATCAATAACACAGACACGATTGGGCATTGGGGCGGGGGGAGGGAGCGGAAAATACTAAAATAAGAAGAGCTGCACAGACTTGTCAGTTTAGTACAGAATAGCCTGGCCTGCATGGTTCAGTGGTTGAGCATCAACCTATGAACCAGGAGGTCATGGTTCGATTCCCGGTCAAGGCACATGCCCAAGTTGCAGGCTCGATCTCCAGTGTGGAGTGTACAGGAGGCAGCCGATCAGTGAGTCTCTCTCATCATTAATGTTTCTATCCTTCTCCCCCTCTTCCTTCCTCTCTGAAATCAATAAAAATATTTTTTAAGGAAAAAAAAAGAATACCACAGAATGCAGACCAGCTCATCTGATGACTTTACCCATTAATATGAAGGTGAGAATAGTGGCCAAGGGCTGCCATGGTCTGCTAGAGCTACCTATGCAACCATATTCCTCTTTGGAAGAAAAAAAAAGGCAAATAATGAGCTGTGTGGCTTCAGTGGTATTTGTAATGTTCCATTTCTTCAGCGCTATCCTTTATAACATGTATACACTGTATATAACTATGTTTTTATATTTTATAACTTACAATGAAAAATTAATAAGCTAATAAATGGTAGGATTGGGGCCACCTGGGTTGGTGGCACAGAAGGTAGGGAGGTGACAGGAAGGGATGCAGGAGCCCTCAGAGACTCGCCAGGCTGGGGTTTTCCCTCAGGGACCTGCAGGGAACACAAAGAAGACTCCCTTCCGCTCTGCAAAGAGCAGATTTCCTACCACACGAGGGTTCGACATGTGCCTTGTCTATTCCTGAGCCTTAGAAATGGAGTCTTACCCAGTCCTTAATTCTGAACCTGTCCTCAGAGGTTCTTTGGCAAAACCAATGAGTCAGTCGCCCTGCCTTGAGGCAAGAACCCCGCACCCTCAGGGCAGGGCCATGTGAGTTTGAGATCACTGTGGGGAAGGGCTGGTGCTGGGCAGGGGGAATCTGGCCTTGGGCCAGAGGGCCCTCATGACTGACGGCCTGAGTCAGCACCCAGACGCACAGGGTTACCAGAGGTTGTGAAGGGAATGCTAGACTACACCAGCGGGGACGTACTGGAGGGAATCGTGTCCAGAGAACAGTATGAACGAGATCAATGGCTGCCAATCCTGAGTCCATATGTGAGTGCCTGCCCTTGACAAAGTATCCATCCCTTAGGAGGAGATAAGGTACACACAACGTAAGTCCACCTTGGCATAAAGTCACCAACTATCTTTTCTTGGGAAACACTGACTGCTATTCTGACTTGGGGTCCTCAACTGTCCTTTCTTTTATGAAATTATGGTCATAACAGATGGTTCAGTGGAAACTTTCTTCACCAACCCGACTCTTACTAGTTCAACCAACACCCTTTAGTCTCTTGGTGAAACATCCTGACTTGGTCCCTGTGGCAAAGACTAGATTCTTCTGTTCTCGCCCATTGAGGTGCGCGTTTAACAAGAGTCAACTGTGTTCGGGCCCAAACTTGCTTAGGCCTGTCATACGCAGTAATTATGATGGTGTGATTTAATGCCTGCATCCATGAGCTCATCAACAAAGAGTATCAACAGAAAGGATACCAATTAAAAAGAGTGTAAGCCTATGGAAGACAGTATGGAGTTTCCTCAAAAAACTAAAAATGGAACTCCCATTTGACCCTGTGATCCCTCTTCTAGGAATATATCCCAAGAAACCAGAAACACCAATCAGAAAGGATATATGCACCCCTATGTTCATAGCAGCACAATTCACCATAGCTAAGATCTGGAAACAGCCTAAGTGCCCATCAGTAGATGAATGGATTAGAAAACTGTGGTACATCTACACGATGGAATACTATGCTGCTGTAAAAAAGAAGGAACTCTTACCATTTGCAACAGCATGGATGGAACTGGAGAGCATTATGCTGAGTGAAATAAGCCAGTCAATGAAGGAAAAATACCACATGATCTCACTTATTCATGGATAATAGAGACCATTATAAACTTTTGAACAATAATAGATACAGAGGCAGAGCTGCCTCAAACAGATTGTCAAACTGCAGCGGGAAGGCCGGGGAGAGTTGGGGGGCAGGAAGTAGGGGGGTAAGAGATCAACCGAAGGACTTGTATGCATGCATATAAGCATAACCAATGGACATAAGACACTGGGGGGTAGGGGAGGATGGGGGATTGTCAAGGGCGGGGGGAAAAAAGGACACATATGTAATACCCTTTGTAATACTTTAAGCAATAAAACTTTAAAAAAAGAGTGTAAGCAAAAAGAGAACTGTTATTTCTATAAAAACTAAATGGAATGCTTTGGAAAGACTTGGTAAAAGCACGTCATTTCTTTTAATGCAGTCAAATTAGGAATGAGTGAGAGAGCTGCGAAATATTCTGAATAAAAACAGGAAAATGAGAAAGGGCTTTGCAATCTGATTGCTTCACAAGTGTCTCGCGCATCTTCCTCCACATCAGACAAACTGGAACTGGACGCCAGCCCCACACCACATGTGTGCAGTTCAAGCTGAACCGGCAACGGCCCCTGAGAAGACCAACAGCAAAGGAATGGCTCAGGTCTACATCAAAATACCAGCGAACTGCCACACACTTAGATATGTGGAGTCAAGAGAAAGCATTTGGAGAAAGAATACCTCTTTCATGATTCCCTGATTTAACCAACTCTTTCAGTGAACTGACCGATTAATTACCAATTCGAATCACTTTGGCTAAAAACGCACCTACTTGGTAAAATAAAAGCCTGGATCAGTCCCTCCGGATCTAAAACATTGTGGATTACGTGAAATCGACTTAGTCCAGCAGCCTGGCCCTCCCAAGGCTAAGCGGCTGCTGTTTTTAAGGTCAATCCAACACTTGTCTTCATCATGCATTTTGAAGGTTACCAGTCCCGTGTGCCTGTCTCTGTCAACTGCTCAGAAAGGCTCCGTCTTCTGAAAGCACAGCATTCTCAAAAGAAGACTGCCCAAACCCTACAACTTCTATAAAGTAGAATCTTTAAATATTAATAATTCAACAGCCAGAGGAGGGAAGCCCAGTAGCATTAGACAGGCTGTGACTCATGAGGAACTCCGCCAGAGCTGAGTGGTTAGATACCTTGGCGTTTGCCTTCGCAGAAGTGCGCTCGCCTGGAAACGGTTCCACAAAATGCCACCGTCACTCAGACCAGAAGAGCCCTGCCTGGGCTTTCTCTCTCTTGCAGTAAAGGTGCTAGACCAGCACCCAAAATCTGCCTTAAAGTACTCGTGGAGCCACCGGATATGGCCGAGACAACACTGAGATGCCAATCTATAAACATTACGAAACAACTTCCTTTCGTACCTCTTGCATATGTTTGCTTCCCTTCCCCCAGGGCCCTGACCACTTCCAGACCACGGTTTAAGCTCCAGTTCTGGCTTGAACAAATTGGACTGGCTTCGAGGTAGATTCCTGTAGTCAGGCCCACCGAAAGGACCCAGATGCTTCCCGGGAGGACCACAGCCAGCAGTCTGTTCCGTGCCACTGCAGAATGGATGGGGCAGCTTTCCCAAGTGCCATGGGCTAGTCAACCTCGTCTGTGAGGAAATGAAAAGGTCCCTTTAAAGACAGCCACCAACCCAGCAGTATATCTGGTGGACACCTTTATAAAAGCTTGAATAAAACAATTGAAAGTGATCAGAATGGATGTCTTTCTTTTTAAGAAAAATATATTTTATTGACTTCAGAGAGGAAGGGAGAGGGAGAGAAAGACAGAAGCATCAATGGTGAGAGAGAACCATTGATCGGATGCCTCCTGCACGCCCCATACCGGGGATCAGGGAATCGAACCATGACCTCCTGGCTCATAGGTCGATGCTCAACAATGAGCTACGCCAGCCGGGCCTGGCTGTCTTTCTAAGCTGGTTTCTTTTTCCTCAGCTCAGCCAGGCTGCCAGAAACTTCCATTTCCAGCCCATATCCACGGTCCAGCAAAAGGCAGAAGCAACCAGAGTCCTTCAGCCAAACTAAACTGAGCTGCATTCTAGTCTCCCCGGTGTTTCTCTGTTTATGTCAGGAGATTCATGGCAGGAATCTCCACTAGTTACTAGAAAAGATGTAACTAGTCCGACAAACCCAGGTGCTTGTGGATTCTGCTTGGCGCTGGCTGCTTAAAAACTCAGCGGTAAAACCCCGTTGTTCACAGGAGTTAAAATGGCCCAGGGCTTTCTATTTTGACTTTTATTTCTCTATTTTGCCTCACTCTGACTTTGCTCAACGTTGACCTTTTCCATTTAAAGATCTCTCTGTCGACACTTCCTGTTCGGTGTAAATCCTAAAACGGCCAGGGTCACACGGTCTCTCTCTGACCCCAGCAGCACAAATGACCAGCCCAAGAATATGTAAGCTTGTCAGGGCTCTGCAAATCCCCACGATCGGATCATAAAGCTGTGGCTATGCTAGGGAATTCCCCTGGGAGGGAGTGCGGAATCATGCTGGCATGCCCACCATCCTCCCCAGGCCCCTTGGGTGTCCACAGCTGTGAGAGGTGAGGCCAGCCCCAGGACCCACTGATAATGGCCCCTAAACACTTCCAGGCCCCCGACCCTGAGGCAATCAATTGATGTGTTTCTCCCACATTGATGTTTTCTCTCTCTATCTCTGTCTCTCTATCTCCCCCTCCCTTCCACTCTCTCTAAGAAAATCAACGGAAAAAATATACATCCTCAGGGGAGAGTTAACAAGCCTTATTAAGTTCCAAGGACAGCAGGAAGGCCCCTGGGGGTGAAGGACAGCGAGGGTCAGGAAGGCTGGCAGAGACAGGGTCACAGGCAGGGACCATGGGGTCCTGGTGGCCCCATAGGCTGCGGGAGAAGCCGCCCGAGGGTGACAAGCAGGGAGTGAGCAGGTCTGGCCGCTGGGAGAATGGACACAGATGGAAAGCGGGACTCCAGCCAGGGGACTGGATGGCAGCTTGGACCAGGCTGGTCACCATGGAGACAATGGGACTGGACAGGACTTGGGACATGCTCTGGAGCAGTGGTCGGCAAACGCTTTAGTCAACAGAGCCAAATATCAATAGTACAACGATTGAAATTTCTTTTGAGAGCCAAATTTTTTAAACTTAAAGTATATAGGTAGGTACATTGTTATTAACTTAATTAGGGTACTCCTAAGGCTTAGGAAGAGCCACACTCAAGGGGCCAAAGAGCCGCATGTGGCTCGAGAGCCGCAGTTTGCTGACCACTGCTCTGGAAAGAGGGCTACGGGGACTCTAGAAGAAGCATGGTGAGTCCGGAGTTTGTAAATATTCACTAACTATTGCTGTGTGAATGCAGGTGCCTGCACACACACACACACACACACACACACACACACAGACACACACACACACACACTATCCTCCCTAGACCCACAGTGCAGGGTAGTGGCCCAGACTCTCTCTGGACCTCGACTCTTCATCTGTAAAATGGGGCAGTAATGGAGGCGCCCTGTTGTGAGGATTGAATGAGTTTCTATAGGTAGAGCATTTAGGAAAGAGCACCTGCCACAATAGGGTATCTGTTCCCAAAGTGGCTTAACCAATTATCTCCAATTTAGTGGCTCAATGAAAACAATGTTCATTGATGCTCCTACAGTTCTGGAGGCCAAAAGTTCCAAATTCCTTTCACTGGGTTTAGGTGAGGGTCTCCGCGAGGCTGGTTCCTTCTGACGGATCCAGTCCTTGACTTTTCCAGCTTCTAGAGGCTACAGCTTTCCTTGGCTCCTGGCCGCGTCATTCCAACCTCTGCTTCCGTCGTCACAGCCCCTTCTCTTGTGACCTTCTTGCCTCCCTCTGACAAGGAGGACCCTTCTAGTTCTATTTAGGGCCTGCCAGGATAATGCAGAACAAACTCCGCATCTCCAAACCCTTCATTTAATTACATCTGCCCAGACCCTATGGCCATAGAAGCGAATGCTCACGGGTTCTGGAGATTAGTACATACATCGCATTGGGAGCTGTTATTCAACCCATCACACATGGCAGCAATAAATAGAGGTTTGTTGCTATTATTGTCATGATCATCATTATTCTTCCCTCAGCTGCCCCAAACCATAGCCCCAGCCTCTGGGAGAGGAAGGAAAATGGGGAGACCCCTTTCTATCTCCCAGAATCCCCCTGAGACCAGGCTTGGAGCCCAGTTCCGGGCTGGGAGTGGTGAGAGGACTGGGAGCAGCGAGCAGATGAGGCAGGAACGTGCTGACAGGCCTCATGTGGGGTCAGGCAGGGCGTCCTTGCACAGCTAAGGCTTCCTGATGGCGCTGTATTGGATGAGCTCCTCCTGGCTTCTGCTGGGAGAGGGAGTGATGAGGTCCTGTGTGTTGATGTAGATTGAGTCCTGATCTGAGGTGTCCAGAGACAGAGCTGCATAGCAAATGTCCGTGTCCAGAAAGGGGGCCTGTAACAAAGACGCATGCGGGTCAGGGAGGCTGGTGTGGGGAGGGGTGGGGTGCTGTGCTCATGGATGAGGCAGCCTCCCTGAGGCTGGGGGACACGCCCCTCAGGAACTCTGAAGGCCACTCCCAGGCCCTCCAGCCCCGCCTCCCTCCTCCCTGCAGGGCACCCTGAAAGGTGACACAGCAGGTGACTCTCCCTCAACTCCGTGCCAGGGCAGCACGTTCTGCGTGTGCTCCCAGGTCACTGGGCCTGGCTGGGGCTCCACTGACCGGCTCCCAGACCCCCATGTGGAGACCTGATATGGACACACTTCCGAAGGCCAAATGCCTGGGGAGCTCAGCAGGCAGGTCTTTCAATGGCTGCGATTTTGCCCCGCCCACCCTCCTCTGTGCCCACAGGGCAGGGGAAAGTCCATCCTCAAAGCAGGGACGATGAATCCAAGGCCCACAGCAGCCCCAGCAAGTACCCACCATGGTGATGTACTCCACTTCCCCCTGGTTGTCCTGGGCAGAGGAGGAGGGCTGTGAGGGGGCCCTCTTCCTGGGGGAGCTGGGCGAGGCTTCTGTCTGCTTCAGGTTCAGGTTGGCATAGCAGACATTGTCCTCCGGGGGCTGGAGCACCTGGGAGAGGAAGCCCAGGTTCCTCTTCCGCAGAAGGACGCCAGCCCCTCTGCTGCCCTGCCCCCCCCAGCTTCCTATGCAGCCCCCACGTCTCTGTCTCCTTCACCTTTCCCCTTCCAGCCCTCCCCTCCTCCGGCTGTTTCCAGCACCCCCTCCATCCACCCTGGCCTTGCAGCTGGGAGGTTGATGGGGAGACCCCTTCAGACACTTGGGCACATGGTCTGCCTGATACCTTTGGACCTCGGGGCCCCTGGGAGACGGAAAATGAGGGAAAGTGCTGGTCTGACCTCAGGGACTCTCTTACCTGCTCTGGGGATATCACAGCAGCTAAAAGACAAAAACAGTCAGATTTTTAGTTTCAAAATCTAGATACTGAGGAGCACAGAAAGTATTTACAATGTGAGCCACGGACAATACACTTGGGAGAAAATGTGATGAACAGAGCCAGACTCCCTCCTCCCAGACTACAAGATCCCCCAGGTTGGGGGGAGGGAGGGGCTGGAGAGGACCCCATGAGAGAGCGAAGGTCCCAGTGGGCTCTGAGAATGGGCGGTGCCATTATGTGAGGATGTGGAAGTGGAGCCAGACAGGAGGAGGGTTTGTTTGGGGCCAAATCCCCTGTTGGATGATGCTGGCTTGTGAGTGAATGGCTGGGGCGGAAGAGGAGCCAGAGTAGGAATCTCAACCAACCTTTATAATAAAACCCAGAGGATTCTATGTGTGACGCATATGCAAGCACGCATGTGTGTGTGTGTGCATATGTATAATCTCTGTGTGCACGTGTGTTAACTGTGTGTTCATGTGTGTGCATGCACTGTGTTATATGTGTTCGTGCATGTGTGTACACATTCTTGCGTGTGTGTGTTTCTCCCTACCTCTGTGTCAGCTCAGTACCTCCTTGGCAACCATATGAATTTCACTGAAGTGTCTGGGTTCCCAAAATGGGCCTACAGTCATGGCCGCTTCTGCCACCAAGAGTCAAGCCAGGAAACAGAGAAGGAAGTGGTGGGTCAGAGAGACGAGAAGGGCAAGGAGGGGTGTGCAAGGCAGACAGCTAATGTCAACGCCTCCGGGGCTCAGCTACCAGCTGCCTTTGGGAAAACTCCCCTTCCAAACCCCATGGGCAATCCCTTGGACCAATGGCTCCTGGATGACCATCCTAGCCATTGCCCACACATTTCCACCCAGCCCAGCCCCGCCCCGAAGTCCTCTCACCTTTCCTCTGTCGCTTCACCATTCTCCACACCAACAGTGAGGCTGCCACCAGGAGAAACAGCAACAGAGTAAAGAGGAGGGGCAGGAGGATGAAGAGCTTCGGGGAGTCGCCACTGGAAACAACAGAAGACACCCGTGAGCCCTGGCTCACCTCCTGCCTCTGGGCCTTATCCCATCCACCCGGTAGCAGACAGGGCCACACACCTTTTGACTCGCAGTTTCCAGCCTGGGAACCCCGCTCCTGGGTGCCCTCAAAAATGGCTGTTGTTTTTAAAGGAGGGGAGGGCTCCACAAGGGAGTTTCAATGGGTCTAGAAGCCTAAGAGAAGTTGTATGACAACAGGCACTGGCAAGGTCTCCCTGCTTCCTCACTGGTCCTCTGACGTGGCTGCATAGTGTCCCCCAGCCACAATTCATGTCACTCAGAACCCAGGAAGATGACCAATTTGGAAATAGGATCTTTGCAGATGTGATCAAGATGATGTCGTACTGCATTAGGGTGGGCCTAACCCAATGACGAGTGTCCTTATAAAAGGAAAATTGGGGCAACAGGGACACGGTCACGGAGACCATGTGACAACAGGGGCAGAGACTGGAGTGATTCAGCCACAGGCCAAGGAACGCCAAGGATTGCCAGCCACCAACAGCCAAGAGAGAGGCATGGGACAGGTTCTACCTTTGAGCCCCAAGGAGTCAGCCCTGTCGACACCTTGATTTCAGATCATGGACCTCCTGGGCTGTGGGAGAATAAACTTGTCTTGTGTTAAGCCACCCAGTTTGTGCTGTTTCATTATGGCAGGCACAGGAAACTCATGCATCCTCCTGTTGTTCATCATCAACACAGCACAGCTTTTAACCAGAGTTCCAGCACCTCCCTCCTGTGCTCAAAATCCCAGAACAGCCCCATTTCATTCCAAGAAAATGGCCAAGGCTCACATTGGCCTCCACTGCCCTCCCCTGCCCGAGAGCCCCACACCCCTCCCCCTACCCCACCCCCCCTTCTCCCCCTCCCACACACACACACACACACACACTCTCTCTCTCTTTCTTCATTTCTTACTCTTCTCACCCTTGCTTCCTCTTCTGGGAGGAAATGCCTGGGGTTCTTATAATAAGAAGAAGAGACTGGGACACAGACATACACAAAGGGGAAACCGTGGGAAGACACAGGGAGAAGATGGCCGTCTACAAGCCAAGGACCAAGGCCTTGGGAGGAACCAACCCTACCGACACCCTGACTGAGACTTCTGGCCTCCAGAACTTGAGGCCTCAATGGCTCATAATAGGATGTCAGGCCCCTGGAATGCAACTGTTTGTTTAAGCTGATGCTGCTTTGTGATGGCAGTCTGCGCTGATGAATATAAGGATTATCTCTTACTCGTCACTACTTACAGAGATTTGTAAAATAATTTCATCAATTAACTTAATTAACTCTATTTGGTACGTTAATTATCTCTTGATTGTAAGTGCTTGGAGGGCAGACAGACAGCTTGATTGTTCTGTTCACCTCCCATCCCCTGTGTTCCCTAAATCGGTGCTGGATATGAGGGGGGCTCAATAGCTACTTGTTGAATAAATGAGTGAGTTATCCATAAAGCTGAGCAAATGCCCTAACTGGTACGTACGCCTGGCTTTGACTCATAAAATGAGAAACTCCTTGCTGTTACTTGTTAAAAGCAGTCCGATAGAAAGAAACTCCCCAAAGAGAGGTCTACTGGGTGAGGGGACTAAGGAGTCCCTGGTGTGGAAAGAAGGAGGATGGGAATGTGCGTGGTCGTCAGCAGGGTCAACGTACAAACAGAATAATACACAGGAAAGTCCTCTGTGAGCTGCCAGGGGACTAGAGACATGAGGGCCTATCAGGATCACTGCTGTTGCCTTAATGTAACTGGGGAAACAGGGCTTCCCCAGGCCCTTCCTGTTCTCCCAGAATTTGGACCGGGGGGCACTGTGGCCCCATGACCCCGTGACCACACACCCCGGCCATGCCTTCTGCCTTGACTGCTGGCTCCTCCATCTCCCACACTCTCAGCTCCGCATGGGACGCTCTATATCTGTGTGACCCGAGCTCAACACAGTGCCGGCCAAGCAGAATGTAACTCAGTGGAAGTGGGATGGATGCGTGAATGAACCAACAAACCTCCGAACTGCACTGAGCTCCAGGACGCAGGATGAGGGTGGGGGCTCACCAAGGACACTGTGCCGCCTGAGAGCAAGAGGAGGGCCCCTGGCATTCTGGCTGGGACGTGGGACTACAAAGGGTCCCCGCACTGGAGAGGTTTGGGACCAGTGGGCCCAGGGAACAGCAGCATCCAAGCTGACCTACCTGCCATCGGAGTGCTGGCTGGTCACATTCAGGAAGCCTGTGGTGTCTTCTGGGGTGTCTGGTACTGTGAATGCGTTGGCAGTGGAGGCGATGGCAGAGGTGGGGGTCAACACTGTAGTTGGTACTTGTCATACAGAACAGATTACATTCCACTCTCCTGCTATCCCACCGCAGCCCTGCACGTAGCTCAGAGCCGGGGAGGATGTGGGCTGCCCTGGCCTGCAGAGCCTGGGGCAGGGCCACGGGAAGGGGCCTACAGCTGGGCCACTCATCTCCTTGGCTGTAGAAGAGCTAGGCACAGGTCCAACGGGTCATCACACAGGCCCTGGGAGGCTCAGGGGGCCCAGGATTGCCTCAGGGCAATGGCAGCTGGAGTTCAGCTAAACTTTAAATACTCCCACTGTTTATGGCAGGGCCTCCGCCAGTACCTCCCCCATCTTACTTATCCAGCAAGGACCAGAGCAGAATGGGGACATGCCAGGTAACTAACATACCCAAGAGCTATGACTTCTAAGGTCAGGGCCAGCCCTGAGCAAAATCACGATGCTCAGGAAAAGCCTTTCCTTTGGACAAGTTATTACGTTTCTGTGATGGGGCAGTTCCTGCTCAGGGTCATTCTCGAGGTCCCATGAGACAAGGAACGTGCTGCACTTGGCAGCTACCTCAGGCCTCCCGGGTTCCTGGTGTGGTGGGGACGCTATGAGTGTGTCCGAGGGTTGGCAGAAGCAGAGCCCAACAGACACACCTGTTCACACCCAGATGCTCCCAGGAATGTCTATTCCAGAAGGTCTTAGGAAGAGAACGTCTCTAAGCCCAGATGCATCCATGGCTCATGATGGGATGTCAGGCGCCCATGATGCAAGTGTTTGGCTGTGGAAGCCTTTCCAGACCTCAGGAGTGACCCACAGCCCCAACTGTGCTGGGCCTCCTTCCCCCTGAGACCAGATATGGAACAAGGGGTGGGACAGCGGCTATGAGCCTGGGCCCCAAAGTCCAGGAAGAGCAGGGACACCAGGGAACCAGAGGTGCCAGGGAGCCTTGGCAGGAATGGAACCTCTGGGATTCATGGTAGAAGCTTCCCATCAGCCCATGAGGTAAAACTGGGGCCATCACCATGATCTCTATGGCAATAGACTCAGGTGATGAACTGTGCAGAGGAAAGAATGTGCCCAGAAAGGCTTGATCCTATCTTGAGCCCCAAGAGCATCTAAGAGAAGCCCTGCACCTCCCAACCTAAATGAGCAGCCGGGGTTCCATGAGATCTCAGGACCAACCCCCCTCTGAGGCAGTTCATCTGAGTGAGTTCAGTCACTGGACAGGGACCTCAGGGACCAGGGCAGAGCAGGCCCTGAAAGGACACAGCCACACGTGCACGTCCTCTTACCTGGGTCAATGGTCACTTTAACAGGGACCGCATGGTCAGATCCAGTTCTCTCAATCCCACACCAGTAAGTGTCTGTGTCTTCCCGCCTGAGCTCCTTCATGGTCACAGTGAACGTGTGGTTTGTCTGATCGTCCCTGATGGACACACGCTCCTTCACCCCAAAAGCTGATCCATTGGTTTTAAGAAGGACCTTGCAGCTTCCATATTGAGCCCCTCGACACCACCACTTCCTGTAGGTCTCCCATCCTGGGTCATAGCGACACTGCACGGTCAAGACTCCCCGCTCCAGACCTCTCACTGCTTCTGGACCCGTGATGGGAAATGATGAGCCTGGAAAACACAAATCCATGTACCTGTCACCTTACTCCCACATCCCCACCCTGAGACCAGGGCTACAGCCGCCTGCACTGTGAGCAGCTCCAACAAGTCCAAGGCCTGATGAGTGGGACAGAGTCAAGAAAGGAATTCACCTTCCACAACACAGACCTTTGTCCTTCCAAGTTCCACTGGCTCAGAGCCACCTCAAAAACCACCTAACAGCACCACTGCAGAGCTCAAGGAAACAAAAGCACTGACTGTGAACAATAATTATCTCCTATAATTCACTCCCTCCCGCTCCCTGTGGCCCATAAATCTTTGTCCTTTTGCAGCATCTCAGTGTTAAACTGGTCTCAGGGGGAGGAATTACCAGCGGACCCATGGCCACCGGAGTGAGTGCTCCTGACCTGTGTTGATGGGCTCAGGAGGTCCAGCTGCTATGCACGTTCATATACACTTTTTTGCTTGGATGTGTTTTCAGTTCTCTCAGCTATGTACCCAGGAATGTAATTGGTGATTCACAGGGTAACTCTGTGGAACTCTGAGCAACTCTTAGGTTTTTTCCTAAGAATTTACTTTTGAATACAGCTTTGGCTATGTTGCCTAAGTTTTGATATGTATTATTTTCATTTTTCTTAAAACTTAACGAGTCTTTGCCTGCCCAGTGTGGCTCAATGGTTGAGCGTCAGACACCTATGACCCAGGAGGTCACAGTTCAATCCAGGTCATGGCACATGCCTAGTTTTGAGCTTGATTTCCAGTAGGAAGTGTATAGGAGGTAGCCGATCAATGTTTCTCTCTCATCATTGATGTTTCTATTTCTCGCTCCCTCTCCCTTCCCCTCCAAAATAAATAAAAAGTATATTTTTTAAAAAAGAAAGAAGAGTGCTTTAAAAAATTTCATCGTCTGGACAGACCACTTATATTTATTTATACATCAGTTGATGCACATGTGAGTTGTTCCCACTTTAGGGCTATTAGAGATAATGTTACCATGAACATTTGCATCCAACTTTTTACATGGACATATATTTTCAATTCTCTTGGGTATTTACCCAGGAGTGGAATTGCTGGGTCACATGGTAACCGTATGTTTAGCATTTTCAAGCATGTCAAATTGTTTTCCAAAGTGGCTGCACCATTTTACATACCCGTGAGCAATGTATGTCCTCTCTAATTAATGTTAAGAGTCTCAGTAGTTCAGTTCTATGAAAGTAGAAAGATTTGATCTGGGGATGGGGTGGTTACAACAATCATATGGCTTCCTCTCCATTAGATACATTCACTCATTTAACTCATACTGTTTGTCTAATCTGTACCTGGTATGGTTGTAGGTGCAAAAAATCCCTGCCCTCCTGAAGCTTATATTCAATCAAGGTGGGGGAAGGGAGGAGACAAATGGGAGAAAAATGATGCAAAAAAATGTTATTGTAATTAGGGTCATCAATAAAGGCCTCTGTGAGAAGCAAAGACGTGAAAGATGTGAGGGACTGGAACCTGTGGCTCAAGAGAATAGCAGTGCAAAGGCTCTGAGGCAGGAGTGTGCCTAGCATGTTCAAAGAACATCTAAGAGGCCAGTATGGATGAAGTGGTTGAACCAGGGGAGGAAGAATAGAGAAGAGCCCACAGCAATGACATGGAAGAACTCAGATGGTGAGCACCTGGTAGCTCAGTAAGGAGCTGGATTTTAACTCCAAGTGGGATGGGAGGTCATTGGAAGGTTTTGACTAGAGGAGAGACAGGATGTGGCTTACATTGTCTAAGGGTCATTATGGGATGTGAGAGGAGATGGATGTCCCCAGGTTTTGCCTGAGCACCTAAGGATGGAGGTTCCCAACGCAAAGGTGGGACAGAAAGGAATTCAAGGGGGAAGGAGTACTTAGGTCACATTTGAAATGTCAATATATGAGTGGAGTTATTCAATGAGCAATTGGGTAGAAGATTCTGGAATCTAGGAAGATCTCCAGGGACAAGGGATACAGATTTGGGAGTCATCTGTACACAGATAGCATTTAAAGCGAAGAGAGGAGATGAGATCAACAAGGGAGTGACTCCAGAGAGAGAGGAAGCCCAAAGGCCTAGCCCTCAGGCCTTCCAACATTTTTAAGACAATCCCCTTAATTCTTAATCAAACCGGTGACATCCAGCAACTTCAAGTTCACTTCAACCCTCTGTCCATGTCTCAGCTGCTCCTTTCCTCTTCACCCGACCAAGCTACCTCCTCTTGATTTCTCCAGTCCCTCTGCAACTTCTGCTACTTCCTTCTACCTCAAAGACCTAGAATCACCTCCCCCTCCCTGTCTGGCAACCTCCCTGCTTTCCTTCCCTCAAGCACCTTACACCTTCACTTCTTTCCCAAAGCCTCCCTTGCTTCTAACACAGTCACGAAGGTCCAGGAGCAAGCATCACCAGCTCCCCTGAGCAGCCAGGGCTCCTCTGCTGTGACGGATGGGCCCCATCCATCTGTCCATCTTGAATTATCAGCCCCCGGGGTGGTTAGGAGGTATGCCTTCTGCTGGGCTCAGTGTGAAAGCCAGGCTGCCTATTTCTTTGTTGGCAACTGTAGCCACGGAAACACTGGTGGTGAGTTGAGTAGATGAACCGCACAGGCTCATGGCTTGGGGGAACTACTTAGAAATGGGGTCCACTTCTCAGCAGGACACCTTCTGGGCCACTTCCCCCCCTGGCAGCCACCTCCTCCTGCCCATAAGCTTTTCCCACGAGTTCAGACCCAGATCCCACTTACCTGGAACCCAGAAGAGGAGGGGAAAGAGCAGCAGCAGGTACATTTTCAGCCTCACACGGGTCCCCCTGGGTCGAGCCCCTCAGCAAGACCGAACTAGAGGCTCGACTCCTTCATCCTCCAGCCCTTCTGCTTTCACTCACAGTCACTCACACTTCCTCCCCCAGCCACTTCCCATGTGTGAATAGAACTAAAAGAGGAAGTAGATGTAATGGGCAAGATTTCATAGTTATTGTGAATAAGATTTTAAGTAATACCTCCCTGCCCAGAGCCATGATGGTTCTCTAAAGTGAGAACTTGCGGTGTTGCTCTGTCTTCTAGAAATTGCAGACACATGATCAGGCCGGCTCTTGCACAATCCTCTCAATAGGAGGTGGGCAAGCCAGCTCCCAACAGAGAGCCCAGCATGGGACGCGATATCCTAAACCTGGAATTTCAGGTGTAGCCAGATTCTCAGCCCAGAAGGTCAGGAGTTCAACCGGGTGAAGGAGGACTTGAGGCCAAAGTCAGGAAGTCAGGGGAGAGATTCTGGACCAGAGATTGGCATGAAGATCAGGCCAAGGGGGTATCAAAACCCAGCCTGCAAAGAAAGGGGCTCAGAGACAGGGCACCTGGTAGCTCAGTAAGGAGCAAGGGGCAAGAGGGGCCTCTGTCCTGAGGACATACCGGAAACTCACTGCTGTGCCCCAGCCCTCCAGGTAAGAGCCCATGGATATCAACCCCAGCCTGAATCCCCCATAAACTTGTCAGTAATGCCAAGGGCCCCTTAATGAAGAAACTAGTTCATTGTGCCCTGGTTGTTAGCTCAATTGTTTGGAGTGTAGTTCTGATATGCCTGGGTTGCAGGTTTGATCCTAGTTAGGGAATATACAATAGGCAACCAGGGAATGCATAAATAAACGAAACAACAAATTGATGTTGTTTCTCTCTCTCTCTCTCTCTCTCTCTCTCTCTCTCTATCTCTCTCTCTCAACCAACAAATAATTTTTTTAAAAAAGAAAAACAAACCAGCTCATTGCTCTTGGCCATCCTCCTTCGCTCCTCACACCCCCACCCCTTTATAAAACCTATCGCTGTTGCTTCCTTTAAGACACGTTCTGCAGGTCTTACTCCCTTTTTCCTGCAACTCGGTGCCCATACCCCAACTTCCACCTACTTTGGGATCCCAGCAAGCCCTCAGGTGGGGCTCGGAGGTTATGAAAAGATAGAGCCTTTCTCATATTTCACTCCTGGAGCCACTTTGGCCATGTATCACACACACCCTGTGACATCTTGAGGAGCCACTGAGTCCCAAGAGGAGACTTGGGCCTTCCTACTGAAACAGGAGTGAATAGGAGACAGGGGGGTTCTTTGCACAGAAAACACAGCAGCTGACTCGCCAGGGCTTTTCCAGGAAGTGGCCAGAACCGGCCTTTCACTTCACAAGATCGACTACCCAATCGGGGTGAGAGCCTGCTCAGCCTTGTGACCCACTTCTCCGCAAGCACATCCTCTGCCCAGGGTCTCTGAAAATGGGGCGAGTATTTAGTTTCTAGGGAAAATGACGGCCCTGAGAAACCAAGGGGGCAGGAGCTTTCCTGGTCTTTCTTGGGCATGGGAGCAGGGAGTGAACAGCCTCTGACCTGCTCAGGGTTCTGCCTGTGGCCCGGCCCCCTGATCCTGGGCCCTCCTGCCCCCACAAACCCGAGGAGGCTGCCCTTGGAGTCCAGAGCAGGGAATTATCTGGTTGTCTCTGAGTGACAGCAAGACTGTACCTGTGTATAAGAGTGTGTCTCTGTGTATGTGCCTACCCTCTGTCCATGTGTGCATCTGTGTGAATGTGTCTGTGTGTGTGTTTGTGTGTGTGTGCACATATGTGTATGTGTGTTTACAAGGAATCCACTGTCCCAGCCACACCATCTCAGAAACCTACTTCACACTGTGGCTCCCGCCTCTCCGTTGCTCCCTTCAGACCATCCTGGTGGGTGACAGTAGCGTGGGGAAGACCAGGGCAAGTTCATCCCCGGCTCCTTCTCGGCCACTGTGGGCATCGGATTCACAGTAAGTGCTCCCCGCCTCCGGGGCCCCAGGTGGGCTCTGCCAGGGGCCCAGCAGGAAGCAGGTGGTCACTCGCGTTGGATCTTTCTAGGAGGTTTAATAAACAGACTATTGACCAAGGTGTGGGCAGGGTGCTGGGAAACCAGGAGGGATGGTGCAGTGTTTTGGGGTTTTTATAGGGCTTCCATCCCCCATCCCACTCCCCAGCCTAAGAGAGGTGAAAGGAGGGAACCATCACAGACCCAGGGACCAAGAGGGCTGTGTGCAGGGGGCTGGCGGGCAGGAGCTGTGACCATCAGTGGAGGGACGCAGCAAAGCCTAGTAACCCTCCCCCCACACTGCCCTCCTCCTGCTCCCCCATATACTATGGGGCTCCCCATTGATGGCACACAACCAGAAGCTGGAAAGCAAGGGAATATATCAATACAGATTGTTCAGGGGCACCTCCCAATGCAACAAGAAGGCAAAGTCATGGCTTGAAAGTTTAAAAACAGTGTAATCATACCTGGCCAGTGTGGCTCAATGGTTGAGTGTTGACCTAAGAACCGGGAGGTCATGGTTTGATTCCCCGTCAGGGCACATGCCAGGTAGCTGGCTCTATCCCCAATAGGGGGTGTGCAGAAGGCAGCTGATCAATGATTCTCTCTCATCATTGATATGTCTATCTCTCCCTCTACCTTCCTCTCTGAAATCAATTAAAAATATTGAAAAAATAAATAAAAACAGTCTAATCCTAGCATTGCGGTCCTAGGGCACTGGTAGGTCGAAGGTGAAAGTTCCGTTTTTAGCCCTTGGGCTCTCCCTGGACACAGTACAGGCCGCTGAGATTAGGGAAGTGGTCCCAAATGTCCAGGGAGAACAGAGAAGCGGCGCCAGCGTCTCAGGACTTCGCCTCTGCAAACCCTGGGGGAGAGCTGAGCTGCGTGGTGTGACGGGGACGCTCATTCACTGGGAAGAATCAGGAACCGTGAGCTCCTGACCGCAATGCCCTGCGAATGCAGCCGGGTCGCTGAGCCTCCGGAGATCCCATAGCTGAATGAGATCCACACGGGCCGCGGGCTGGACTGAGAGCTGGCGTCCCTCCCCGCACCCTGGAGTCACGAGACAGACCAACCAGGTGTCAGGACGCTGGTCCCGGGCACACAAGGGCGGCATCGCTGTGCTGAAAGGACAAGGTCTCAGACCTGAGCTCCAGGTACCCTCCTCGGTGCCGCGGGAGCTGTCCGGTGCTGAACCCGGATGCGGCCCGGCCCGGCCCATGGGACTTAGACCCGAGCCTGCAGCGCCCAGCTGAGCCTGGAGCCCAGACCCAGCTTCCGGAAGCTCTGACACAGAACGTGGGAGAGTGGGATCGCCGGGCTCCAAGCCGGACATGGACCTGCAGAGACTCAACTCCTACCAGGGGGGAGCTGGCCCTGACTTCCATGAGCATGTCCTGCATAAGGTAAGACCCCCCTCCAGGCCCCCGCCCTCATCCCAACGCTGGGAGAAGGCGCCCTCACCAGGAGTTCTCTCTGTTCCCCTGACTTGGCTTAGGGACTTAAGAAGAAACTCGCCCCTATCCGTGAGCCTAGGGAACCCTTTCTGTTGGATCCTGTTTACTGCTCAAAACAGAGATGCGTGTGCTCTGGGGGAGGGGCCGCCGCCAGAGGTTCCGATCGCCAGGAGCTTGTTCATTCATTTAAATCACCGGCGCCCCTTTCTCATTCACCCCCTCCTGCCTCTCACCCATCTGAACTCCCGTGTAACCGCTGGGGCGGCTGTTTGTCTTCCCACCCAAGCCCCATTAGGTCCTACGGTTGTGGTCAAAGAGCTGTCATGTGGCCCATGAAAACTTTCACTTCCAACTTGGTTAAAATTAGACACAGAAGTGATCTGCAGCAGGAAAAAAACCCCAAAACCTGTTGTTTTCAAGCCAGACTCCCTCGTGACTCCAGAAACCTGCCCTCCAGCCTTAACTTAGTCATATCCTCCTGAAACGGTCTGCTTATTTCAAAGTCCTTGTTCATCGTGGCTTCCCTCATTCGAGTTCCTTATGCAGCTCAGTCCTCAGTAATGTAGGTCGACTCTTGAAGCGATTGTTGGGGAAAGTGGCAGCCTCGCTCTAGGCAACACTTTTCATCCAACATCCATTGCTTTGAAAGAATCAGAGCCTTCTATTTGCTGCAAGAAGTCACTGTGGGTCCTCATGACTCCTCATTCCGTCCTTATCATTTCTACTTTGCTGATATCACTTTATTTGTCGGTCCCGGAGAGGCTGTGCATTGTCCTGTACTTGGAGATTTTTAAAGATCAAAATACCCTTCTGAAAATTCCATTGACGCAAGCTCTGAAATAATACGACCAGAGGTCCTCAAACTTTTTAAACAGGGGGCCAGTTCACTGTCCCTCAGACATTCCACACATGCGCACTGCGGGCCCGGGGCGAGTCAGCTGCTAAGCAGGACAGGCAGGGGCGGCAAAAACACCCGGTGGGCCGGATACATGTTTTCAGCGGCCGCATGTGGCCCACGGGCCGTAGTTTGAGGACCCCTGAATACGACTCATCCTCTCCCCTTATTGCACGGTTTATATTTGAGGAAACTGAAGTCCAGAGAGCCAAAGTGACTATCCAAGGAAACAAGGTAGAAAGTGGCGGAGCTGATACTAAAAGCCAGGAATTTTGACTCCGGGTCTCATAAGTTTTCTCTGTACAAGTGTGGTCCATAGAGCAGCATTAGCATCGCCTGAGAGCTTGTTAGAGAGGTGAAACCTCAGTCTCCTCCCAGATCTGCTGCGTCTGCATCTGCATCTGTAATTTAACAGGATCCTTAGGAAACAAATGTACACATTGAAGTTTCAGACACACAGCCCTGTGTCATGCTGGCTACTTCTGACACAAATAAAGGAAGATCGGTCATTGGAGGGAACAGGTCTGTAGACGTGAACAGTCCATGCGACTTCTCCCTCCAGGCCTCTGCACCCGTGGGGTATAGAAGAGAAGGATTTATCGCAACTGCCCCGTCTGAAAGTTTTAAAACCATTACAGTTTGAAGTAAACTGTTATCAAATCTGTGTTTTTTGAAGTTGTGAGTCTAGCCTTTATAGACAGTCTATGCAAGCAAAGGAACATAATTATCAATCAATTACAAAAGCAACCTGGTGACTAGATACATGGGTCTAAGCTTAAGCCACCTTATAAAGATAGAAATATTCCTTTTGAAAGGTTAAGATTCGGAGGTCACAGTTTTCAAGTTGTTGATCAAGTAAGGTCGTTCCCACCTCAGTTGCTCACACATGAAATGCGGGACGTGGCCCATGAGAACTTTCACTTCCTTTGGGCTTACTGCTCAACAAATTGGGAAAGATCAACAAACTGCTAATAAATGCCTGGTGTTTTGAGCTTGGATGTGAGCCTCTTGAGAGAAGAAGCTGGCTTTAAACCTTCTGGGGTCTCAACAGAGTGACATATGTGGGTAGAAAGTTTTTATTTCTATGATAACGCGGACTACCTCTGACTGATATTATTTCATTATTGTGCATGACTTTTTTATTGTCATCCACTTAAAAAATCCATTTGTAAAGGGGCAGGGTATCAACGTATTTGTCTTATTTTTTAAGTTTGCTGTATAGTAATTCCTGCTGTCTCGTTAGGATGCAGTGACCATGGGATGTAGGCTCCCCTCCAACCTTAGTTGCTAAGAAGAACGGTTTTTAAATAAACTTTTTATTGAAGTATAGCAACCACAAGAAAAGCTCAGATCATACAGGTGCACCCTGATGGATTATCACAAAGTGAGCACCTCTGGGCAACCACTACCAAGATAAAGAGATGGAACCTTCCAGCTTCCCAGAACTTCCCCCACATCCCCACTTCCACACACTCCCCCCTTCTTCCTCCCCAGAGGTAACCCTTATGGAGGAGGAAGAATCATTTCATGTTTTGACAGAGCAGCCAGATGTTACGTAAATAGTCTAGACATTTGCCAGAAGAGAATCGCTATATGGTGAAAGCCCAGAAGAGTGAGCGGCTTCCCTCCCTGTGGAATGTCTCCATCCCTCCCTGTGGAATGTCTCCATCCCTCCCTGTGGAATGTCTCCATCCCTCCCTGTGGAATGTCTCCATCCCTCCCTATGGAATGTCTCCAGCAGCTTGTTTTCCTCCTGCTGGAAAGCCAGGAGACTCAGATAAATGGATGAAGTGCAGGTCACGTCACTGGTGATCGCTGACTTGTGGGTCCTGCCCAGATCCCAGGGCAGGCAGCTGGCGCAGGGGGTGGCACTGGCTGGTCCTCCTGGGCAGCCTGAGCAGTGAAGGATGGTGACTCAGACCAGGCCCCAATGTCATTTTCCACGCTCTGCAGGCCTCCCCCTCTGCGCGCTCTCCTCTCGTGTGGACTCCCTGGGCCCTTTCGTGATAAAGTTCCTGGAACGCATGGCTGTTGGTGTGCTGATGTTTCCTCTTACCAGCTGCTCTGGGGAAGGGCTCTGACTTCCTCCATGTTCAGGGCAGGAAACCCAGCTTGGCTGGAGGTAAACAGCCAGAGGTGAGCACCCCACGGGGGAAGTGTTGAACGGACACTTGAAGTGGCTCTAAATTTACCCCGGCCTGCTCCTGTCTCCACCTCCCGCTCAGGCCAGAGAAGCCTCCCTGGAGCCCACAGGGGAGGATGGAGGTGCAGCTCCTCTGCTCATGTGCAGAGCACGCGGGCCATGCCCTTCCCAGCGGGGTCCATCCTCCCAGGGGAGATAATGGTGTAATTGTTGAAAGAAGTGGAGCTCCAGAGTCCCCCTAGCAAGTGGTGCCTATGCCCTGAGATGCCAACATCTGCTCCCTCCTCTTACTTGCATTTCTCTCTGTGTGTGTGTCTCCCACTCTCTTCCACTACCTCTAAGAAAATCAATGGAAAAATATATGTCCTCGGGTGAGGATCAACAAACAAACAAATAAAATTCATGAAGCAGTACATGCTCTAAAGCAGTGGTTCTCAACCTGTGGGTCGCAACCCCTTTGGCGGTGGAACGACCCTTTCACAGGGGTCGCCTAAGACCATCCTGCATATCAGATATTTACATGACGATTCATCACAGTAGCAACATGACAGTTATGAAGTAGCAATGAAAATAATTTTATGGTTGGGTCACAACATGAGGAACTGAATTAAAGGGCCAGAAGGTTGAGAACCACTACTTTAAAGGAAGTGAAACCGGGCAACGTGACAGAGAAAAATCGGAGGCGTCGTGGGGACTTCGCCCGCTAGGGTGGTCAGGGAAGGCCGCTCGGAGAGGGGACATTTGAGCTGAGATGTGATGATGAGCTGTCGCTAACTATTCATCCAGCTGCAAGAAGAGGGTTCCAGAAAGAAGGGCAGGCACCTGCCAATGCCCAGAGACGGGAACAAGCCTTATCCTGTAAGGACAGCAGGAAGGCCCCTGAGGGTGAAGGACAGCGAGGGGCAGGAAGGTTGGCAGAGACAGGGTCATAGGCGCAGGCAGGGACCATGGGGTCCTGGTGGCCCCATAGGCTGCGGAAGAAGCCGCCCGAGGGTGATAAGCAGGGAGTGAGCAGGTCTGGCTGCTGGGAGAATGGACACAGATAGAAAGAGGGACTCCAGCCAGGGGACTGGATGGCAGCTTGGACGAGGCTGGTCACCATGGAGACAATGGGACTGGACAGGATTCAGGACATGCTCTGGAGAGAGGGTTACCCAGACTCTAGAAGAAGCATGGTCAGTCCGGAGTTTGTAAATGTTCACTAACTATCCCTGTGTGAATGCAGGTGCCTGCACACACACACACACACACACACACACACACTATCCTCCCTAGACCCACAGTGCAGGGTGGTGGCCCAGACTCTGCCCGAGTTCAAATTCCAACTCATCCGTCTGCTGGTGAAAAAACTCGGTAAGTCACTGAAACTCTCTGGACCTCAACTCTTCCAGAAGTCCCCTGAGACCAGGCTTGGAGCCCAGTTCTGGGCTGGGGGTGATGAGAGGACTGGGAGCAGAAAGCAGACGAGGCAGGAACGTGCTGAGAAGCCTTGTATGGGGTCAGACAGGGGGTCCTTAGCACAGCTAAGGCTTCCTGATGGCACTGAACTGGATGAGCTGCTCTTGGCTCCTGCTGGGGAGGGGGGTGATGAGGTCCTGTGTGTTGCTGTAGATTGAGTCCTGATCCAAGGTGTCCAGAGACAGAGCCTCATAGAAAACATCTGAACCCAGAAAGGGGGCCTGTAACAGAGATGCACGCAGGTCAGGGAAGCTGAGAGGCAGGGGTGCTCATGGATGAGGAGGCCTCCCTGAGGCTGGGGGACACGCCCCTCAGGAACTCTGAAGTCCACTCCCAGGCCCTCCAGCCCCGCCTCCCTCCTCCCTGCAGGGCACCCTGAAAGGTGACACAGCAGGTGACTCTCCCTCAACTCCGTGCCAGGGCAGCACGTTCTGCGTGTGCTCCCAGGTCACTGGGTCTGGCTGGGTCTCCACTGACCAGGCGCCCAGTCCCCCATGTGGAGACCTGATATATGGAGACACTTCTGAAGGCCAAGCACCTTGGGGAGCTCAGCAAGAAAGTCTTTCAATGGCTGTGATTGTGCCCGGCACCCACCCTCCTCTGTGCCCACAGGGGTGGGGGAAAGTCCATCCTCAAAACAGAGATGATGAACCCAAGGCCCACAGCAGCCCCAGCAAGTACCCACCATGGTGATGTACTCCACTTCCCCCTGGTCGTCCTGGGCAGAGGAGGAGGGCTGTGTGGGGACCCTCTTCCTAGGGGAGCTGAGCGAGGCTCCTGTCTGCTTCCAGGGCAGGTTGGCATAGCAGACATTGTCCTCCGGGGGCTGGAGCACCTGGGAGAGGAAGCCCAGGTTCCTCTTCCGCAGAAGGACGCCAGCCCCTCTGCTGCCCTGGTCCCCCCTCCCAGCTTCCCCTGCAGCTCCCACCTCTCAGTCTCCCACACCTGCCCTCCCTCCTGGCTGTTTCCAGCACCCGCTCCGGTCATCCAGGCCCTGCAGCTGGGAGGATCTGGACACTTGGGCACATGGTCTGTCTGATACATTTGAACCTCAGGGCCCCTGAGAGATGGAAAATCAGAAAAGCGGGGGAAAGTGTTGTCTGGTATAGCCAGTCTGACCTCAGGGGCTCTCTTACCTGCTCTGGGGGTATCCCAGCAGCTAAAAGACAAAAACAACCAGAATTAGAAAGCTCATCCTGAGCCTGGGCGGGTTCCCAGGTCTGGGGGAGAGAAAAAGAAAAGAAAAGAGGTGAATGAGGCTCCAGAAGGGAGACCTGGTTCTAATTCTGACTCTTCAGATGACATAGTCTGTGACATGGGGCATTCACCTCTCTGGGCTTCCATTTCTCGACTTGAAAAATAAGGGGATCTCAGCTCAGTTCCCCTCATCACAGAACTGTGACATCAACTGACTGGGGGGCCCAGCCAGCCATCATCATCCTGGGATTGTTTCCCTCACTGCCATCCCAGTGCCATCCTGTAATGTCAACCAGAAGCTCTGCCTGTAATGCTACCGGGAGCTCTACCTCATCCGTCACTCACACCGACCTACCCAGCCGCCCGGCTGTCTGATCCCCTCTCCCCAGCTCTCACTGCACTTGATGTCTGTCCGTCTCATACATCAGACAGTCCCACCGAATTCTGGTTAGATGTCAGGTGGGCTGTGGGCTGCTAGGCGGCTGAGCCTGCCCTTCCTCGCATGGCCGGCGCCTGGCTGTGCCTGACATACGGGTGCCCATCAGTAAAAGTCATCTGTGGAGAGCCAGGGGTGCTCAAGCTGGGTCAACAGCAGATGGACCAGCTTTCAGGTGTTCGCTGGTTCCCATTTCTGTCTGTCCTTTGGTCCTCCCCTGGCCTCCCAGCTTTAGAGACAACAAAGAAACAAGACGTTTTCCCGCCAGATTTTTAGTTTCAAAAGTCTAGATACTTAGGAGCACAGAAAGTACCTACAACATGAGCCACGGACAATGCACTTGGGAGAAAACGTGATGAACAGAGCCAGGCTTCCCCTCCCAGATTATAAGATCCCCCAGGCTCGGGGGAGCGAGCGGGCTGGAGAGGACCCCATGAGAGAGAGTGCAGGTCCCAGTGGGCTCTGAGAAGGGGCAGTGCCATTACGTGAGGATGTGGAACTGGAGCCAGACAGGAGGAGGGTTTGCTTGGGGCCAGATCCCGTTGGATGAGGCTGGCTTATGAGTGAATGGCTGGGGTGGAGGAGGAGCCAAAGTAGGAATCTCAACCAACCTTTATAATAAAACCCAGAGGACTCTGTGTATGACCCATGTGCATGCACGCATGTGTGTGCATACATGTAATCTGTGTTTACACATGCATGTGTTATCTGTATGTGCACGTGCGATGTGTTGTGTTGCATACATGTGCATGTGCTCATGCAGGTGTGTGCACATTCACGTGTGTGTGTGTGTGTGTGTGTGTGTGTTTCTCCCTACCCCATGTCAGCTCAGTACCTCCTTGGCAACCATAGGAATTTCGCTGAAGTGGCTGCGTACCTGACATGGGCATGAGGTCATTGCCATTGGTCCACACGCTTGAGCTCCAAGGAGCCAGCCCTGTGGACATCGGCCCACACACTTCCACCCAGCCCAGCCCGCCCCAGCCCAGCCCGGCCAGGTCCTCTCACCTTCCTTCTGTCGCCTCACCACTCTCCACACCAACAGTGAGACTACCGCCAAGACAAGCAGCAACAGAACAATGAAGAGGGGCAGGGAGATGCAGAGCTGCAGGGAGTCGCCACTGGAAACAACAGAAGACACCCGTGAGCCCTGGCTCACCTCCTGCCTCTGGGCCTTATCCCATCCACCCGGTAGCAGACAGGGCCACACACCTTTTGGCTTGCAGTTTCCAGCCTGGGAACCCCACTCCTGGGTGCCCTCAAAAATGGTTGTTGTTTTTAAAGGAGGGGAGGGCTCCACAAAGGAGTTTCATGGGTCTAGAAGCCTAAGAGAAGTTGTATGACAACAGGCACTGGCAAGGTCTCCCTGCTTCCTCACTGCTCCTCTGACGTGGCTGCATAGTGTCCCCCAGCCCACAATTCATGTCACTCAGAACCCGGGAAGATGACCTATTTGGAAACAGGATCTTTGCAGATGTGATCAAGATGATGTCGTACTGCATTAGGGTGGGCCTAACCCAATGACTAGTGTCCTTATAAAAGGAAAATTGGGGCAACACGGACACGGTCACGGAGACCATGTGACAACAGGGGCAGAGACTGGAGTGATTCAGCCACAGGCCAAGGAACGCCAAGGATTGCCGGCCACCAACAGCCAAGAGAGAGGCATGGGACAGGTTCTACCCCCACGTCAGCTCAGTGCCTCCTTGGCAACCATATGAATTTCATTGATGTGCCTGGGCACCCGAAATGGGCCTAAGGTCATTGCCATCGGCCCACACACTTGAGCTCCAAGAAGCCAACCCTTTCGAAACCTTGATTTCAGATCATGGACCTCCCTGGGCTGTGAGAGAATAAACTTGTCTTATGTTAAGCCACCCAGTTTGTGCTATTTCGTTATGGCAGCCACAGGAAACTCATACATCCTCCAACACACACACACACACACACACACACACACACACACACACACACACTACATTTCATCATCAGCACAGCAGCCAGGAATGCTTTCAACCAAAGTTCAGCATCTCCCTCCTGTGCTCGAAATCCCATAACAGCCCCATTTCATTCCAAGAAAATGGCCAAGGCTGGCATTGGCTTCCACTGTCTCCCCCCACCCCCACCCGCTCTCCTCATTTCTTACTCTTCTCGCCCTCGCGTCTCTTCTGGAAAGGAAATGACTGGGGTTCTTATAATAAGAAGAAGGGATTGGGACACAGACCCACACAAAGGGGAAACCAGGCAAGAAAGTCCTCTGTGAGCTGCCAGGTGGTCAGGAGACTCCAGGAATTGTCAGGATCCCCGCTGTTGCCATAACAGTAACAAGGAATTCATAACAGAAACAGGGCTTCCCCAGGCCCTTCCTGTTCTCCCAGAATTTGGACCAGGGGGCACTGTGGCCCCATGACCCTGTGCCCACACACCCTGGCCATGCCCTCTGCCCTGACTGCCGGCTCCTCCATCTCCCACACTCTGAGCTCCACATGGGACGCTCTATATCTGTGTGACCTCAGCTCAACACAGTGCCGGCCAAGCAGAATGTAACTCAGTGGAAGTGGGACGGGTGCGTGAATGAACCAACAAACCTCCGAATTGCACTGGCCTCCAGGATGCAGGTTGCGGGTGGGGGCTCACCAAGGACACTGTGCGGCCTGAGAGCAAGAGGAGGGCCCCTGGCATCCTGGCTGGGACGTGGGACTACAAAGGGTCCCCGCACTGGAGAAGTTTGGGACCAGTGGGCCACAGGGAACAGCAGCATCCAAGCTGACCTACCTGCCATCGGAGTGCTGGCTGGTCACATTCAGGAAGCCTGTGGAGTTTTCTGGGGCGACTGGTACTGTGAACGCGTTGGCAGTGGAGGCGATGGTGGGGATGGGGGTCGGCACTGTAGTTGGTGCTTGTCATACAGAACAGATTACATTCCACTCTCCTGCTGTCCCACCTGCAGCCCTGCACGTAGCTCAGAGCCAGGGAGGATGTGGGCTGCCCTGGCCTGCAGAGCCTGGGGCAGGGCCACAGGAAGGGGCCTACAGCAGGACCACTCATCTCTTTGGCTGTAGGAGACCTGGGCACAGGTCCAAGGGGTCATCACACAGGCCCTGGAAGGCTCAGGGGGCCCAGGATTGCCTCAGGGTAATGGCAGCTGGAGTTCAGCTAAACTTTAAACACTCCCACTGTTTATGGCAGGGCCTCCGCCAGTACCTCCCCCATCTTACTTATCCAGCAAGGACCAGAGCAGAATGGGGACGTGCCAGGTAACTAACACACCCAAGAGCTATGACTTCTAAGGTCAGGGCCAGCCCTGAGCAAAATCATGATGTTCAGGAAGAGCCTTTCCTTTGGACAAGTTTTTAAGTTTCTGTGATGGGGCAGTTCCTGCTCAGGGTCATTCTCGAGGTCCCATGAGACAAGGAACATGCTGCACTTGGCAGCTACCACAGGCCTCCCGGGTTCCAGGTGTGGTGGGGACGCTATGAGTGGGTCCCCTCCCGGCCATGAGTGCCCTGTGAGCTGGTGCTGGCTGACCGAGGGTCGGCAGAAGCAGAGCCCAACAGACACACTTGTTCACACCCAGATGCTCCCAGGAGTGTCTATTCCAGAAGGTCTTAGGACGAGAACGTCTCTAAGCTCAGAAGCATCCATGGCTCATGATGGGATCTCAGGCACCCAGAAGGCAACTGTTTGGCTGTGGAAGCCTTTCCAGACCTCAGGAGTGATCCACAGCCCCAACTGTGCTGGGCCTCCTTCCCCCTGAGACCAGATATGGAACAAGGGGTGGGATGCGGCTATGAGCCCGGGGCCCAACCTTCAGGAAGAGTAGGGACACCAGGGCACCAGAGGTGCCAGGGAAGCCGTGGCAGAAATTGGTTCCCACAGAAGAGGCTTCCTTCAACCCATGAGCTAAAACTGGGGCCATCACCGTGGTTTCTATGGCAATAGACTCAGGCAATGAGCTGTGCAGAGAAAAAAATGTGCCCAGAAAGGCTTGATCCATCCTGGGGAGGTCCTGGGAGCCCCAAGAGCATCTGAGAGAAGCCCTGTGCCTCCCAGCCTAAGTGAGCAGCCGGGGTTCCATGAGACCTCAGGACTCACCCCCCTCTGAGGCAGTTCATCTGAGTGAGTTCAGTCCCTGGACAGGGACCTCAGGGACCAGGGCGGAGCAGGCCCTGAAAGGACACAGCCACACATGCACGTCCTCTTACCTGGGTCAATGGTCACTTTAACAGGGACCCCATGGTCAGATCCAGTTCTCTCAATCCCACACCAGTAAGTGTCTGTGTCTTCTCGCCTGAGCTCCTTCATGATCACAGTGAACATGAGGCTTCTCGGATGGTCCCTGATGGACACACGGTTCTTCTTCACCATCTCTGATCCATTGGTTATAATGAGGATCTCACAGCTAAGCCAGTCATGCCCACGACACCACCACTTCCTGTAGGTCTCCCACCCTGGGTCATAGTGACACTGCACAGACAATGAGTGCCACTCCCCGCCTCTCACTTCTTTTGGTCCCGAGATGATATACGATGAGTCTGGAAAACACAAATCCATAGATCTGTCACCTCCCCCACCCCCACTTCGAGGCTCAGGCAGCAGCCGCCTACACTGTGAGCAGCTCCAACAAGTCCAAGGCCTGATGAGTGGGACAGAGTCAAGGAAGGAATTCACCTTCCACAACACAGACCTTTGTCCTTCCAAGTTCCACTGGCTCAGAGCCACCTCAAAAACCACCTAACGGCACCACTGCAGAGCTCAAGGAAACAAAAGCATTGACTCTGAGCAATAATTATCTCCTATAATTCACTCCCTCCCGCTCCCTGTGGCCCATAAATCTTTGTCCTTTTGCAGCATCTCAGTGTTAAACTGGTCTCAGGGGGAGGAAGTACCAGCGGACCCACTGCCACAGGAGTGAGTGCTCCTGACCTGTGCTGATGGCCACAGGAGTTCCAGCTGCTGCACCCGCTCACCTGGCTGTGCAGAGGCCGCTCCTAGTGGGTCTAGTGGTTCCACAGCCAAGCACCCACTGCAGGGCCTTTGACATTGACCACAGCAGTGATGCCAACCATGGAATCCATATCACACTGATCCCATGTTCTCCATTGAATTGCTTTGGTTTCTTTGTCAAAAAGTAAATATGTGAGTTACTTTATAGATTTTCCTTGCTGACCCATTGATCCCTTTGTCTATCCTTATGCCAATCCATCATATGGACAGACCACATTATATTTATTTATGCATCAGTTGATGCACATGTGAGTTGTTCCCACTTTTGGGTTATTTGGGGATAATGTTGCCATGAACATTTGCATCCAACTTTTTACATGGACATATATTTTCAATTCTCGGGTATTTACCCAGGAGTGGAATTGCTGGGTCACATGGTAACCATATGTTTAGCATTTTCAAGCATGTCAAATTGTTTTCCAAAGTGGCTGCACCATTTTACATACCCATGAGCAATGTATGTCCTCTCTAATTAATGTTAAGAGTCTCAATTGTTCATTTCTATGAAAGTAGAAAGATTTGGTCTGTGGTGGGGTGGTTTCAGCAGTCATATAGCTTCATTGCCATTAGATACATTCACTCATTCAACTGTTTTTCTTATCCGTACTTGGTATGTTTGTTGGTGCAAATATCCCTGCCCTCCTGAAGCTTATATTCAATCAAGGTGGGGGGAAGGGAGGAGACAGACAGTGGAAAAAAATAATGCAAAGTAATTGTTGTTGTAATGAAGATCATCAATGAAGGCCTCCATGAGAAGCAAAGATGTGAGGGACTGGAACCTGTGGCTCAAGAGAATAGCAGTGCAAAGGCCCTGAGGCAGGAGTGTGCCTAGCATGTTCAAAGAACATCTAAGAGGCCAGTGTGCATGAAGTGGTTGAACCAGGGGAGGAAGAATAGAGAAGAGCCCACAGCAATGACATGGAAGAACTCAGATGGTGAGCACCTGGTAGCTCAGTAAGGAGCTGGATTTTTACTCCAAGTGGGATGGGAGGTCATTGGAAGGTTTTGACTAGAGGAGAGACAGGATGTGGCTTACATTGTCTAAGGGCCATTATGGGATGTGAGAGGAGATAGATGCCCAGGTTTTGCTTGAGCACCTAGAAGGATGGAGGTTCCCAACGCAACGGTGGGACAGAAAGGAGTTGAAGGGGGAAGGAGTGGTCAGGTCACATTTGAAATGTCAACATCTGAGTGGACTTGTTCAATGGGCAATTGGGTAGAATATTCTGGAATCTAGGAAGATCTCCAGGGACTAGGGATATAGAATTTGAAGTCATCTGTATACAGATAGCATTTAAAGCCAAGAGAGGAGATGAGATCAAGAAGGGAGTGAATCCAGAGAGAGAGGAAGCCCAAAGGCCAAGCCCTGAGGCCTTCCAACATTTCAAGACAATCCCCTTAATTCTTCTTTTTTCTTTTTTTTTATTATTATTAAGGTATTACAAATGTGTCCTCATCCCCCCCCCCCCATTAACCCCCAATCCCCTTAATTCTTAATCCAACCGGTGGTATCCATCAACTTCAAGGTCACTTCAACCCTCTGTCCATGTCTCAGCCCCTCCTTTCCTCTTCACCCTACCAAGCTACCTCCTCTTGATTTTTCCAGTCCCTCCCTCTGCAACTTCTGCTATTTCCTTCTACCTCAAAGACCTAGAATCACCTCCCCCTCCCTGTCTGGCAACCTCCCTGCTTTCCTTCCCTCAAGCACCTTCCACCTTCACTTCTTTCCCAAAGCCTCCCTTGCTTCTAACACAATCACAAAGGTCCAGGAGCAAGTATCACCAGCTCCCCTGTGCAGCCAGTGCTCCTCTGCTGTGACGGATGGGCCCCATCCATCTGTCCATCTTGAATTATCAGCCCCCGGGGTGGTTAGGAGGTATGCCTTCTGCTGGGCTCAGTGTGAAAGCCAGGCTGCCTATTTCTTCGTTGGCAACTGTAGCCACGGAAACACTGGTGGTAATTTGAGTGGATGAACCGCACAGGCTCATGGCTTGGGGGAACTACTTAGAAATGGGGTCCACTTCTTGCAGGACACCTTCTGAGCCACTTCTCCCCCTGGCAGCCACCTCCTCCTGCCCATAAGCTTTTCCCATGAGTTCAGACCCAGATCCCACTCACCTGGATACAAGAAGAAGGGAGGGAAGACCATCAACAGGTACATTTTCAGCCTCGCACGGGTCCCCCTGGGTCGAGCCAGTCAGCGAGAGCAACCTACAGACTCACTTCCCACTGGTGAAGAGAACTTGCAGTGCTGCTCTGTCTCCTAGAAATCGCAGACACAGACCCACCAGGTCAGGCCGGCTCTTACTCAACCCTCTGGACTGGAGGCGGGGACCCAGCTCCAACAGAGAGCATTGGACACGATATCCTAAACCTGGAATTTCAGGTGTAGCCAGATTCTCAGGAGCCCAGAAGGTCAGGAGTTCAACTGGGTGAAGGAGGACTTGAGGCCAAAGTCAGAAAGTCAGGGGAGAGATTCTGGACCAGAGATTGGCATGAAGATCAGGCCGAGGGGGTATCACAACCCACCCTGCAAAGGAAGGGGCTCACAGACAGGGCACCTGGTAGCTCAGTAAGGAGCAAGGGGCAAGAGGGGCCTCTGTCCTGAGGACATACCGGAAACTCACTGCTGTGCCCCAGCCCTCCAGGTAAGAGCCCATGGATATCAACCCCAGCCTGAATCCCCCATAAACTTGTCAGTTATGCCAAGGGCTCCTTAATGGAGAAACTGGTTCATTGTGCCCTGGTTGTTGGCTCAATTGGTTGGAGGGTAGTTCTGATATGCCTGGGTTGCGGGTTTGATCCCAGTCAGGGCATATACAATAGGCAACCAGGGAATGCATAAATAAATGAAACAACAAATCGATGTTTCTTCTCTCTCTCTCTCTCTCTCTCTCTCTCTCTCTCTCTCTCTCTTGCAATCAATCAATAATTTTTTTTAAAAGAAACTAGCTCATTATGCTTGGCTATTCTCCCTCCCTCCTCCTTCCCCCACCCCCCTTATAAAACCTATTTTGCTGATGTAGGGAGATAAAAGCACCGGTTCTGCAGGTCTTGCTCCCTTTTTCCTACAACTTGGTGCCCATCCCCCCATTTCGCTCCCGTCTGGGATCCCAGCAAGCCCTCAGGGTGGGGCTCAAAGGTTAGCCTTTCTCATATTTCGCTCCTGGAGCCACTTTGGCCATGTGTCACACACACCCTGTGACATCTTGAGGAGCCACTGAGTCCCGAGGGGAGACCTCAGGAGACAGGGGGGGTCTTTGCACAGAAAACACAGCAGCTGACGAGCCAGGGCTTTTCCAGGAAGTGGCCAGAACCGGCCTTTCAGTTCACAAGATCAACTACCCAATCGGGTGAGAAACCAAGAGGGCAGAAGCTTTCCTGGTCTTTCTTGGGCATGGGAGCAGGGAGTGAACAGCCTCTGACCTGCTCAGGGTTCTGCCTGTGACCCCCTCCGACCTGAGGAGCTGCCCTTGGAGTCCAGAGCCGGGAGTTGTTATCTGGTTGTCTCTGAGTGATGGCAAGACTGCTTCTCTAAGTGCCTCTGGGGACTCCAGGAGAGGCGGGCTCTGCTGGGGCCCTGTGTCCTCAGTTACCTCCCCAGGCTCACAGGTTCCCACAAAAGAGGGGATGGAACGGGCCAGTGAGAGTCCTCCGGCACTGAAGCACCCCGTGTGTGTGTGTGTGTGTGTGTGTGTGTATGTGCATGGCTGCATGGGTGCATGGGTGTGCCTGACGGTGGCTCCCCTCTCAGCTCTGCTCCGTGGGCCTTCAAGCTTCTCACTTCTCTGTGAAAGTGAGGAAGAGGCAGGTGTGCCCTGAGGCTGCTGGAGCTTAACCATCAGCACCCCTCACTTGATCAGGCTCCTTTCAAAGCCCTGCATCCAATGCTGTGTTCATGACGTAGGTCCCCTTTCCTAAAAACCGGCCTCAACATTGTATAAGCTTCAGGCCTGTGATAGATGGTCCCACCCTCTGCTCTTTACTCCACCGTTGTTCTCACTGAAGGGGAGGGTCTACCCCACCCTCACCCCCACCCCATCCTTGAGTCTGGACCAGACCTGTGCCCTACTTTCCCAAGGAAACCCAGCAGAAGTAATGGTGCACCCGTTCCAGACTCAGCCTACGGAGGCCTCCTGCGTTCCCTCTTGCTCTCATTCACCTCTGCCTCTGCCGGACGATGCACAGGCCAGCGTTGGATGGATGGAGACACACGTGGAGCAGAGCCAAGCTGCCCCAGCCAACAGCCAACCAACCCTCAACACCCAAGGGAGCCCGCCTGAGCCCAGAAGCGCCTCCCAGATCAAACCGCCCCCTCACAGACTCTCTGTGCCACTGTGTTTGGGACCACACATCGCAGCCTTCTTGTGGCAACAGAACATTTACAGAATATCCTGCAAAACCTAGACCCGCCCTTCAGCAGCTGCCTCACCCCCACTCTGTACCCCTTTAGCTGCCCCTGGCTTCGGTCCACCCTGCTGCTCTCTGCCCATTTGACGTCCCCTCGCAGCTCCTCAAGGATGACCCCCACCCACACCTCTTTCTTGGATGTGGTTCAGAAGGGAACAGACCAGTGTTACCGGCGGGGAGAGGTCCTCATCTCCCCCGCCTCCCCCGTTGCTTGTGGGAGTGGGCTTTTTGCAATTTCCCAAGAAAAAGCATTTTCTGAGACTCTATGGGAGAACGAGTGGCTTTTATTCCCATGGAATTAACTCCCAGAGTTCCCCTTTGTCCCACAAGGAAGCAGCGTGGCTGTGGCTTCCATCGGCTGGCGTCCAGCGTTTCCTCGCCGTGTATGACTCAGAGTCAGGCCAGCTCAGCTCGTGCTCCCCCTGCTCCCATCAGTCCCCTGCATGTGGGGTCCGCGTGGTCGTGGGCCCTACAGGCGGATGCAAGGAAGCTTAGAGCAACACGGCCAACAGTCACACCAGCCAACTCCTTTGTTTAGGGGAGTATGTGTTCCCCAATTTCCCTGGGCTTGCCTTGGCTCCACCCATTCTGGCCAATCATGGTTCCCCAGGCTTGACTGACAGGCAAGTACCTTCCCTAGTCACCCCAACTTCGCTGTGCAGGCATCTAGTTCCCCTTTGTTGGACCCCTCCCCCCAGGGGTTCTGCAGGGAATGGGCTGGTGGTTCCCTGGGGAGTGCAAAGTGGCAGCTTCCTGGTGAAGCTGCCCAAATGACAGGCGTATAATGTCTGGCCTTCCCTTGGCTCCTTTCCTGTTATTAATAACTAGTGAGCTATTTACAAAGATGGCGCCGAAAGCTAAAAAGGAAGCCCCTGCCCCTCCCAAAGCCGAAGCCAAAGCAAAGGCTTTGAAGGCAAAGAAAGCAGCGCTGAAAGGCGTCCACAGCCACACGAAAAAGAAGACCCCCACGTCACCCACCTTCCGACGGCCAAAGACACAGGCTCTGAAGGCCGCCTGAATATCCTCAGAAGAGCGCACCCAGGGGAAACAAGCTTACCCCCTGTGCCACCATCAAATTCCCCGACCACCGAGTCAGCCATGGAGAAGAGAGAAGACAACAAGGCACTGTGTTCCTTGTGGGTGTCAAGGCCAACAAGCACCAGCTCAAACAGGCTGTGAGAAGCTCTACAACACTGATGTGGCCAAGGTCAACGCCCTGATCAGGCCTGATGGCGAGAAGAAGGCATATGTTCGACTGGCTCCTGACGATGATGCTTTGGATGTTGCCAACAAAATCGGGATCATCTAACCTGAGTCCATTGCCTAATTCTAAATACAAAAATTTTACACTGAAAAAAAAAAAACCCTCGCTGTGGTATCACTTGGACCACTAGAACCATCTGTGGCTTGTGATTCAAAACAAGAAGTTGGTCTAAAACAAAAGCTATACACGTTCATGTTAGGAAAGTAAATTGTGAAACACACTATGAACAACTCTATTCCAACAAACTAGACGACCTAGAGGAAGTGGACATATTCCTAGAAAAATACAACCTCCCAAAACTCAATCAGGAAGAATCTAAAAATCTCAATAGGCCGATAACTATGGAGGAAATTGAAGCAGTCATCAAAAAGCTTCCAGCAAACAAAAGCTCAAGGCCAGACAGCTTCACAGGGGAGTTTTACCAAACATTCAAAGAAGAACTAAAACCTGTCCTCCTCAGACTATTCCAAAAAATTCAAGAGGAAGGAACACTTCCAAGCTCATTCTATGAAGCCAGCATTACCCTAATTCCAAAACCAGATAAAGACAACACAAAGAAAGAGAATTACAGGCCAATATCCCTCATGAACACAGATGCCAAAATCCTCGACAAATTCTAACAAATTGGATCCAACATTACATCAGGAAGACCATACACCATGACCAAGTAGGATTTATCCCGGGATGCAAGGATGGTACAATATCCGCAAATCAATAAACATGATACATCACATAAACAAATTGAGAGATTTAAAAAAACAATTGTGAAAACACAGATAAGGTAAAGAGAGAGAGAGATTTAATTGCCTCTAATCTCACCACCCCAAGATAATCACTTTAACATCTTTTATCTCTTCCTGCAGAAATGCATTATTTCAGAAATCAAGCAGAGTCGCTGATGTGTTACACGAGTTCATGTCACTCATTGCTCAATAGATTTTTGTTGTCAACTTTGGGGAAAGATGTCCTATAAACAAATATTGTCAATGTATTTGTCTTGGTGGAAATGCATACAGCGACTGCAAGCCCACACTCCTCTTGGTCAGTATAGACTTGCAAACTACAGCTAATCTGCTATCAGAACCCAATCTGTCCATAGGTGATGGAGCCCGGTTAGTTGCATATCTACCACTCTGTATTATAGGGCTGTATCCCGAGTGGCTAAAACCACATTGGGCACATAGTAGATGCTCAATAAATAACTGATGGAAAATGAATAAATGAATGATCTATTTTTACTGCATTGTTATTCTTCCCCTGGATGCTTGCCTTGCAAAGTAACTCTTGTCCATTTTGAAAGTAAGACATTTATCCACTTATTTACAGTATTCATCCCTTCATTTACTCACTGAGAGACTACTGGGTACCAGCCCTTGGGTGTGTGTACAGAGTGGGGCAAAAGTAGGTTTACAGTTGTGAGTACAGGAAACACAGAGTTTATTCTTTTCTTTTTTAAAAAAAATCCTCACTTGAAGATATTTTTCTACTGATTTTTAGAGAGAATGGAACAGAGAGAAAAAGACAGAGAGAAACACTGATGTGAAAGAAACATCCATTGGTTGCCTCCTGCACAGAGCCTGGGCCGGGGAGGAGCCTGCAACCGAGGTACATGCTCTGGACCAAAATCGAACCTAGGACCCTTCGGTCTGCAGGCCAACGCTCCATCCACTGAGCCAGACTGGCGAGGACGAGAGTTTATTCTTGTACTATTAGTATTAATTATTCAGCACCTGAACTTCCACACTGATTCTCCCCACTTCTTCCTCCCAGTACAATGTGTCCTTCCCCTCTTTTCCCAAACTCTGCTTCTCTTTGAAATGTTCTCTCCACGGCCTTGTGTCAGGGCCAAGTGCAAACTCTTTCCTCCCAAGGCATGTAGCCTGGCATGCTGATCTTTCCTGTCACTCCTGTTTGAGACTTCCCCACACTGAGGGCCCGTGGTGCTAGTCGAGGTCTCCTAGGAAGTAGGTGTGGAAAGGGAACTCACTGTGCAGGGACTGTTTTAGGGGAAACACCAGGTAGAAACCAGGAGAGGTAGGGAGAACCTGCAGACCATGGTCTGACCCCAAGTGAAGGAGAGAGGCCACCAGGCAGTCTCTGGAAGGTTCTGTAAAACCATGAGGAGATCCCCCAGCCGAAAGCAGCCATGAGGGGGTCCTGTAGCCCCAGAAACAAGCCCTGCCTCCAAGTCCCTGCCACGCTCCGCCTTTGGCTGGGATTGCCCGTGTGAAGTGGCCTCCACACACCAGTGGTGGATTGCAGAGCCAGCGGGGGGCGGCCCATTATGCCCCTGAGTTTAGGCGCCTGAGAGGCACCTTCTCATGGTCGCTTCAGACGTGTCTTAACTTGGGGTGAAACAAGATTTCCTCTATGCCTTCCTGCCTCCTTCAGCGAATGTGCATCTGTGTGTATGAGTGTGTCTCTATACATGTTGTGTGTATGGGCATGCCCTCTGTCTATGTGTACATCTGTGTGGATGTGTCTGTGTGTGTGTGAACACATGTGTATGTGTGTTTACAAGGAGCCCACTGTCCCAGCCACAACACCATCTCAGAAACCTGCTTCACACTGCAGCTCCCGCCTCTCCGTTGCTCCCTTCAGACCATCCTGGTGGGCGACAGTGGCGTGGGGAAGACATCTCTGCTGGTCCAGTTCGACCAGGGCAAGTTCATCCCCGGCTCCTTCTCGGCCACTGTGGGCATCGGATTCACAGTAAGTGCTCCCCGACTCCGGGGCCCCAGGTGGGCTCTGTCAGGGTTCCAGCAGGAAGCAGGTGGTCACTCGCGTTGGATCTTTCTAGGAGGTTTAATAAACAGACTATTGACCAAGGTGTAGGCAGGGTGCTGGGAAACCAGGAGGGATGGTGCAGTGTTTGGGGTCCTTATAGGGCTTCCATCCCCCACCCCACTCCCCAGCCTGAGAGAGGTGAGAGGAGGGAACCATCACAGACCCAGGGACCAAGAGGGCTGTGTGCAGGGGGCTGGCGCGCAGGAGCTGTGACCATCAGTGGAGGAACGCAGCAAAGCCTAGTAACCCTCCCCCACACTGCCCTCCTCCTGCTCCCCCCATATCCTATGGGGCTCCCCATTGACGGCACACAACCGGAAGCTGGAAAACAAGCACATGTGTTGATACAGATTGCCCATGTCCACCTCCAAGGCAATAAGAACCTGGGGAGGCAAGGGTATGGCTTAAAATGACAAAAACAGTCCAATCCTGGCATTGTGGTCCTGGGGCACTGGGAGGGCAAAGTTAAAGTTCTTTTTTTAGCTCTTGGTCTCTCCCTGGACACAGCACGGGGGCAGCTCAGATTAGAGAAGTGGTCCCAACCCATAGCCCCTCGTGGGTCAGGAAGGGCTCCCTCCACCCCTCGCCCTCTGTCCACTCTCACCAGGACTGCGGCTGCTCGGTAACCCCTGATCCCGGGAAGGCCTCTGAGGGGACTTGGCTCTGGGTGTGGACTATTCTCAGGAGCTGCAGGGCCCTTCTTTGGGGTCTCCAGCATCCTGGGGAGGAGCACATGGCATTTCTTGGGCGGCATGGGTGTCTGGGAGGCCAGCCTCTGGGACCGACAGAGCACAGGCCTGCGAGGCCACTCGGCTGGGACACGGCAGAGTCCCGCTCGTGGAAAGAGACAAGGGAAACCCCAGACACTGAGCTTGCCCGGGTCACGGGGAGGAAGGCCAGGGCCCACCACAGACAAGGCTTCCGAGTGAGGCTGAAATGTGAGCTCAGCCTCCATGCTGAGCCCAGAATCCAACCTGACACACCAGTGCCCCCAGCTCCCCGGCCACTGGGAGCAGCTGGGCTCCGGAGTGCAGGGCTGAGCCCCAGGAGGGCGAGGCTGTGCTGACGGCACCTGAGGCCTTCCACGACGCAAACCAGGCTGGCTGGTGCTGGGCGTCCCCCACCGGTCAGACTCAGAGGGCATAGTGTGGGCTGGACATGGGTGTGGCTACGGGTGCACAAACTCTCATTCACACTCCACAGATGCACAGGGTGGAACCTCCAAGTTTTGCCGCTGGCCTGTGAGAAGGGAGGACATGATGGTTCAATTGAGAGCCTGGCGCTGCCTGAGACAGGACAGGCCGGGCTCTCCCTCTCTCCTGGGCTGGACCTTCACGGGATGTCCCGGAGACTGCTCAAAATGCTTCACAACTTCATGAATTCACCTGCTACCAAACGATTAGGGCCTGCTAATTGCCAAAGGCGGAGGGCCACGCGTGGGAAGGCCAGCCCTGCCTTCAGGAGCGCCAACTTAGACACAGCCACAAAGGCACTGCGTCCCGGGAGTCCCAGGGTCTCAGGGCAAAGGGTGCGGGGAGGAGTGGCCCTCAGAACCCGCACAGGAGTCCCCAGCCCCCTTGCGCGTGGGATCGCAGCTCGGACCGCAGGACGGGGAGAGCTCGGAGGCGGGGAGAGCCCGTGATGGGACATTCTGGACGCAGCCCCGCAGGTCAGGGAGAAATGAGAGGCGGTCTGCGCTAACGGGTCAAAGTTCCAGCACCAACCAACCAGGGCCCATGGGCTGCAAGGTGCATATCGGTCAATAACTAAAATTATATTCACACGAGCTCGGGCTGGGCTGCGTAGTAACAGTGAGGCTGCCTGGGCTCGAACGCAGCACAGCGCAGGTCAGGGGCGTCCCAGCCTCTCCCGGACCCGACACCCGGGGCACCTGTGGGCCGCCAGCTGGCGAGGCTCGGGCGCCGCCTGCTGGCCGCGCTGCGCAGCGACAGCGGAAACCCTGGAGCCGGTGCGCGGGTCCCAATGATGCCAGACCTTGCGTACCAGGCCGGGCGCACAGGCACCGCCACCCTGGGAACGTAACCCCGACGGCTGGCGACTTTGGGAAACCGGTCCTCGGGGTGGATCCGGCCACCGCCTCAGAGCCAGAAGCCGGTCAGTGTTGCGTCGGGGTCCCGCTGCCCCCCGGGCGCGGCGCTGGCGGGCGTGCGGGGCTGGCGGGGCAGAGGGAGGAGCCTGGGGTCCCGGCAGGGGCGGGGCCGGGTAGGAGTGGGTGGGCGGGGCCTGGTAGGGGTGGGCGGGGCATGGTAGGAGGAGTGGGCGGGGCTAAGGCGGAGCCGTTCCTGCTCCGTCCGTCGCGCGCAGCGGGGCCAGCTCACCTCTGGTCCAGGAACATGACGGGCACGCCTGGCGCCGCTGCCACCGAGGATGGCGAGGCCCCCCAGCTCTCGCCGCCCTGCAGCCCGAGCTACGATCTCGCGCGCAAGGTGGGTGGCCACTGCGTCCAGCGCTGGGGGACGCCTGTGCGGGTGCCGAGGGCCACCCCTCCCCGCGCCCTTTAACCTGAGACCCTGGGGCTCCCGGGACCCTGCGCCTTTCTGGCTGCGTATGTCCTTCCCCCCAGCCAGGCAGCCGGTGTCCCCGAGTAGAGGGACATGCCGCTAGGCTCATCCCAACTTCTGGTATCTGCGCTGGCTCTGCCAGGCCAGGGAGAGGAAGCTGGGAAGTAACTCCCAACCCAACTTTCTTCTGCCGCTCCCGGCTAATGTGAGTCCCCGGGGACCCCCCAGGCTTCTCGCTGAGGGTTAACGCTCCTGGACGCAGGCACCCACCCTGGGTGCTAGGAAGCTGGATGCCTGGACACCCAGAGAGGCCGGCCCCTGGCGGCGAGCAACGGGGTTAATGCCCTTCTCCCAGCTAAGCTCTCAGCTGAGACTTGACATGGGTTCCTTAGGCCCCAAACTCCAGCTGCCCCCAGGTTCTGCCTCTTCCCTTCCCACTGCTGCCGCTCCTTCTCCAGAACGCAGGCCCACCTGGGGGTTTCGGAACCTGAGAAGGATCCCAGTGATTGCTTACAGGTCCCCCCACCTGGGGAGTGGAAGTCTGCTCTCTGGACTCAGTCCCTCCACGGGTGACCCGTACAGAAGCAGGCGAGGGTGGCAATGGACGCTGGTCTGTGTGCCCTCCTTCCAGGCCCTGGGGCAGCTGGGTACCAGGGACCCTGAAAGAGGTGCCAAGGGAGCTCGGTGTTCCCAGCCTTCTCCCAGGCTCGGGTTAGGTGGCCGGGTCGGCGCCCGCCTCAGGATGCAGGGCCTCGAAAGAGACCGGCTCTTTCTGTGCCTTGGTTTCCCCCCCACACGCGGGGCTCACTCTAGCCAGGAGCTGGGGCCTCCGCCCCATTGTTTCAGGGGAAGCCACTCCGCAAGTCACCCGCCCAGAGCCGTTGAGATAGGCGTCCTGTGTGGGCTCTTGGCAGGAAGTGGGCCCCTGGGCCTTCGGTGGGAGGGAAGCTGGGGGGAGCCAGCCCCAGGCTGGGGGGACCGCCTGACCTCCTGGCCGGACAAGCCAATGAGCTGTTTGCCTAGGAGGTGGCAAGGCTGGGCAGCTGATTGTGTTTAGTGGTGGGTGGCTGGCAGCGTTTGCTCAGGGCAGCTGTGATCTGTAAAGTACACAGGAGCTCACTCTCCTTCCCTCCTTCTTGGGGGCTGGGACCTACGAGCCCAGGACCAGTGTGGCGACAGAGGGCTTCAGCCCCACCATCTGTCCCCTGGGCCAAGCGGCCTGCCCAGGAGACTGGGTCCAGGACAGCCTGGCAGGAGCTCCTGGGGCTGCCTTAGAAGGGGTGGGGGCTGCAGCAGGCAGTGCCCCCCTGCACCCACTCTTCTGACGTCTTCGGTGCTTCATGCAACATGACTGGTCCTGGCCATTAACAGGCTCTAGAGAGGCCTCAAAGAGAGCCTCCCTCGGTCCTTCTAGCCACTGTGGGAACCATGCACAGTTCAGGAATCTTCCCAAAGCCCCCCTTCACAAGCAAGCCCTTCACAAGCCAGGACCCCAGCCTTCATCACCTTTTGCTCAGCCCCCTTACCTTCAGCACAGTAGCTCATCCCCATATCCCACAGGCTCAGCAGAGAAGCCTTTGTCAAGGTCAGAGCCTCAAGAATAACACAGGCCTAGTCCTTCTCCAACCCATTAAGCTCCTAATGGGCCAGCTGGGAGAATTCCAGCATTAGGTCCAGACCTCTGTTCTCCAATATTGAGGGACATCCGGACAGGGGGCTCGCCTCCCCGACCCCTTGTTCTCCCCAGTGAAGATGAGCAGAGACTGGCCTAGCGATAAGGGTTGGGACACACCCCTCTGCCCCTCACCCCCTGCCCGACAGTGACCCAGTGATGCCAATTTGTGGCCATTTGTCCCACTTGGGAGGTTTCTGCTGAAAGAACTTCAGACTAAATGTCTCCCCACCTCGGTATAAAGTTGAATCTTTCCTGATTCATGCAATGTTTTTTTAAAAAAAAAAAAATTAAAAAATTTTTTTTTTAATTTTAAAGAGAAAGGACGGGAGAGAGAAAAAAAAATATTCATGAGAGATAAACATCAACTGGTTGCCTCCAGCATGTCCCTTAGCAGGGATCGAGCCTGGAGCCCGGGCATGTGCCCTGACCAGTAATCAAACCAATGACCTCTTGGTTCATGGGTTGATTCTCAACCACTGCGCCACACTGGCCAGGCCATGCAACCTTTTTATAAACATGTAACATCAAATAAAGAAAAAAAAAAACATGTAACATCATCAGAAACTTCCAAATAAGTGTGGTGACCAAAACGATAGTAAGGTTAGAATGTGCCTTTGCAAAAGCGGTGCCCCCCCCCCCCCCCACTTCAGATGCTGACACCTCTCTGGGCTGGGAATCCTGTCCCAAGTATTAATACTTCCTGATTTTTTTTAACGTTTATTGCCTGTTTCTCTGCCCACGCATGTGCACAGGCTCAGCTGGAACACGCAGTGCGAGGGGATCTGGGACGGGTGGGGCAGGGCCAACGTGTCTGAGACAGATGGGGTGGTTCTCCAGGGCCAGGGAGCACATCTGGGGACTCAATGGTGCTGAGGTCTCAGCTCAAGCTTCCAGAAAGTTGGGTGAGGACTGAGCTCAGAGGGAGAGTCAAGAGGCGAGAGTGTGGAGGGAAGAGGCAGAGCGACGGTAGCAGATGCCTCCTCCTCCCATGTCAGCCTCCTCCCCTCGCCCTCTGCCCCTGTCGGGGCTTCTCTCCCTGGAAGCCCAGAAATGCGCCCCAGCTCCCCATTAACTGCCTCTGCCCCCATCTCCTAGGTGATGCTTCTGGGAGACTCGGGCGTCGGGAAAACCTGTTTCCTGATCCAATTCAAAGACGGGGCCTTCCTGTCCGGGACCTTCATAGCCACCGTCGGCATAGACTTCAGGGTGAGGTGGCTGCAGGCTCTGCCTCCCGCAGCGAGCAGGACTGTGGCTCAGGCCCGGGCACTGCCCTGCCCTCGCCTGTCCCCGAGCTGCAGGACGGTGGCTCACTGCCCGGAGGGCACAAGGGCTACCCCAGGGACGGGACCACTGCAGTGGACCCGTGTGCGGAGGCCGGGCTGGCTCCTTGCCCGCTGCAGGAAATGAACATTGAGAGACTGAGTCTTAAAGTTCGGCCCCCAGTGGGGCAGACACAGCCCCTTGCTCAGTGCCCCCTCGCCGGGCTTTCCTGGGGCTCCGAGAGGCACCACCACACCAGGTGGAGGAGCTGGGCTGGCCAGGTTGGGAGAGAGCAGCCTGCCAGGGTCCCTCCTCTCACCTTCAGGGTCCTTCTTGACAAACCTGCATCGGGACACTGAGGCCTCTGAGCGCTGCTCCCCCAAAGCATTGGGGGAGTGAGGGCCTAACCCTGGCAGGGGTCCACCAGCGGTGGGGGGCGCCTCCCATGGAGGGGAAGGCAGTCCACATGGAGGATTGGGGAGCAGCCAGAGGAGGTCCCTGGGATGCTGGGGCATCTCACCTCTCAGAGCTTGGTTGCAGGATGGGACCCAGCTCCTGGAGAGGCAGGCGGAAGTGGGGGAGGGCCAGGACCCCCAGTTCTCAGCCCTCTGCCAGGGGAGAGCCAGGCAGGTCCTCAGGCTCCCTTTAGCCTCGTGTAGTGAGAACAGAGAGAAGAGGGCTCCTCAGCGGGACTCTCTGGGGCCAGGGGCCCACTGTCCTGATGGGGGGATCTGGCTGGGACAGCTCTGAGGCTCACCACACCCCCTCCAGTCCTGGGGAACGACCAGGACAAGACGCTCCTTCCTGGTAGGACGTCAGCAGAGCGCAGGAGCCGGGCTGCCCTGCCCTCTGGCCACCCTGTGCCCTTTTCTCTTTCAGAACAAGGTGGTGACCGTGGATGGTGTGAGGGTGAAGCTGCAGGTGAGAGGCAGGCTTTGTGGGCGGGAGGGGAGGGGAAGGAGGGGTGGAGTGGCCTGCCCTGGCTCTACACCCCAACCACAGGAGGCGTGGCCTGCCCCGTGCCTCGGCCTGGGGTAATTTCCTGTGGGGCCCGCAAGAAGCAACAGTGGCTTTTGTTCCTTTGATGTCTGCAGAAAAAGCAGTTCCCAGGCGCCCTCCCTTCTAACAAAGGCGCTCAAGTGCCTTCAGACAAGCTTAGGCTGGCTCCTCCTCCCCTGCCTCCCGCTCTCATCCCCGGGCTGGGGAAGGGGCCACAGCACTGAGGAAGCTGGAGGACTCGGACCTGTCAGCAGGCAGGGATCGGCAGGTGTCAGGAGCCCCTGAGAAGCAGAGGAGCAAGGAGGCCGCCTTCCCACATACCTCGCACCACGACACGGGTTTCCTCTGCCCACCACTGCCCCAGCACCTGCCTCCTTCTGACCGTGTGTCCGTCCCTTCCTAGATCTGGGACACCGCCGGGCAGGAGAGGTTCCGCAGTGTCACCCACGCTTACTACCGAGATGCCCAAGGTGAGTCCCGGGTGCACGCCAACTCCTTCCCCAGCCCACCTGGGACACCCGCCCTTCTGCCCCAAGTCCCCATGTGACCTCTCTCTCCCCCTGCAGCCTTGCTCCTGCTGTATGACATCACCAACAAGTCTTCCTTCGAAAACATCCGGGTAGGTCGCTCTGTCCACCACCACAGCAGAAGGCAGGGCTGCGGAGTTCAGGGCTGCCTCCTGCTCTGGGGCAGGGGGTGGAGCCCGAACGCTGCTGCCTTCGCAGATACCTGAGCGGTGACTCAGGCGTAATCCGCTGCCTCTGGGTATGCAATGGGCATGTGGGCATGGAGACCAGGCCGTGCTGAGCCTGATGGTGATTCATGAGTGCGCTTCATGACAAAAGTTCAGAAAGTACCCAGCTCCACCCTGGGCAATTACCCCCGGGAGCCAAGGGGAGGGCAAGCAGAAAGGTCTATCCGAACATCTAGTCCAAGTTGCAAGAAATGACTCAAGCGGACAGAGTGTGTGGCTCTGTCCTCACCACCAAACTATTGAAGAAAATAGACAATCGCTCAACAAATATAAGCACTGACCCTGTGTGCAACCCCGTAAAGGTTTCCCATGCCCTCTGACCTCAAGGGGTCGACAAGCAAAGTGGGGGACAAGACAGGGAGATATAAAACAGCTTAAAAAGAGAATAGAGCCCTGGCTGGTGTGGCTCAGGCAGTTGTAGCATCATGCCGTGCACCAGAAGGTCATGGGTTTGATTCCTAGCCAGGGCACATACCTAGGTTTCGGGTTCCTCATCCGGTCAGGCACATATGGGAGGCAACCAATTGATGCTTCTCTCTCCCCTCCCCTTCCCTTCCTCCTTCCCTCTCTCCTTCTTTTCCTCCCTTCCTCCCTCCTTCCCTTCCTCCTTCCCTCCCTCCTTCCCTTCCTCCCTCCCTCCCTTGCTCCCTCTCTAAACTCAAAAGAAGAGGATGGCACTCATACTATTACTTCCAACCCCATGCTCATGGCAGACATTACTAATCAATCATCGTATTTTTGATCACTGAGCCCTTATGTGGCCTTAGAATCCTCAATGGGAAATCGCTGGTGACTGCCAACTGATTTCTGAGACAAAGCTGCTGCCATCTCAATAGAACCAGGAGTCCGCTCTGTGGGGTTTGGAACCACTCAGGACTGGGGAGGCCAGAACAAGGATGCAGATACGAGAATGAACAGGGCATCGGGGTTGGAGGGGACAGTGGGTAGCCCAGGATAATCAAATAGGGCAGAAGAAGGAGGGGCAAAAGGGAGGGGAAGAATGGCTGGGGTGCAGCCTTAGCCCGGCTCAGCTCACCCACTCCCACAGGCCTGGCTCACTGAGATTCACGAGTACGCCCAGAGGGATGTGGTGATCATGCTGCTAGGCAACAAGGTGAGTGGTCCACGGCAGGACCAGCCCACCTGCACCTCCTCTCCCGCTGCCACAGCATTGCCTGCGCCCAGCCTCATCACCACCCGAGAGTGCTAGCTGGCCACCCTTCCAGCAAAGGACTCTCCGGTCTCCAGTTTAGGGGTCAGACTGTCCCAGCGGCTCAGTCCATCTTATCTGTCCTTAAGCTTTGAAACGGCCCCTGTGGGGGAAGTTTAGCTGCTGCCTGTGAGATCCAAGGCTGCCCAGCTGCTGGGCCCCTATTAGGTCACAGTAACCAGGGTCATGGATGCAGAGTTAAGAGCAGAAAAGTTAGCTGCCACTACTGTCACCCTCTGAGGCTGGGTCTCCGCGCCCTTGCCCAGGAGAGTTACCCACCTCCCCAAGAGGAAGTGAGATTCCAGGCCTGGCGGCTGGGGAACTGCTCCTGAACCAGGTGGAAACCTCTCCCCGTGCCAGTCATACAGCCTGCAGTCCCACAGGCCACCAGCAGGGGGCGGGCAGTGCCTACTCCTAGGGCAACAGATGGGCCAGAAGGGGCAGGAGAGGGGCGGGCTGGGGCTTCCTTCCCCAGAGTGACCCTCCTGGGCTTATAGGCAGATGTGAGCAGTGAGAGGGTGATTCGCTCAGAAGACGGAGAGACGCTGGCCAGGGTAAGTGGCTGCCTTGTGGGCAGGGGGACGGGTGGGGGCAAGCAGAGGCTGGCCCTGAGGACACGCTCTCCCTGGCAGGAGTACGGAGTTCCCTTCATGGAGACCAGCGCCAAGACGGGCATGAATGTGGAGTTAGCCTTTCTGGCCATTGCCAAGTGAGAGCTGGGCGGGGAAGGGAACGGTGCAGGGCCGGGTGGCACCATCTGGGGGTCCAGTAGGGCATGGCCCTTGGGCTCAACTGCACCTGCGCTCTGAGGTCCCTTTGCCCCCGGCCGTGGGAGAGGGGAGGATGCTCCCCACCTGGCTCACTGCCCACCCCGTTGCCTCTTCCTTTTCCAGGGAGCTGAAATACAGGGCCGGGCTGCAGGCCGGCGAGCCCAGCTTCCAGATCCGAGACTATGTGGAGTCCCAGAAGCAGCGGCCCGGCTGTTGCTCCTTCCTGTGAAACCCAAGGGGCTGAGAGATGGCTCCCGAGGCCCACGAGGATGCAGCCTGCTCCCCAAGACCTGGTTGATTCTGAGCAGCTGAGCCAATGGGGGAGAGTGTTGGGGGCCTAGTGCACAGCCCCTTCCCAACTGGGGGCTGTACCCCCACCCCTACCTTTGTTCCTGTAGCTTCCCTGCATCCCCAGGGAGGGTAAAATATTTATATTTCAGTTTAGTGATACATAATTTAACACACACACACACACACACACACACACACATACACATACACAGGGGGCACCAGAAAACCAAGGTAGGGACCTGGTGGCCTTAGCCTACTGGTAGATACTAGGACTCAGGGGCTGGGCCGCCCTCCTAGCCATGGTGAGGGCAGTAATGCTCCAGCTCGCTACCAAGGAACATGCGCTTCTGGGGCAGGAGGGAGGCAGTGACCCTGTTCCCACCCTCAGTTCAGCTGGGGAGAGGCTGAGCAGCCCCGGGCCTTCATTTCCTCCAGCTCCCCAGGGAGCCGTCTCCCCCAGAAGATGGGCCCTTGTGCCGGGAGCTAGACCAAAGCCTATCTCTTATCAGGGAAGATAAGCAATGTGGAGATTGGGCGAGGCCCAGCTCCCTCCTGGGAGGGGAAGAGAGGAGTCGCAGAGATTGGGTCCGTTTGGCTGCCTCTAGCCTTACCAGCCCCCCTCCAGGAGATGCGGCCCTTCTCCTCCTGCTCACAAGCACAAGGGGCCCTTGGGAGCATTTGGTTGCTATTCTCTGGACCCCCCTGGATCCCTGGTCTTCCTTTCCTTTCTGCTGTGCCCCTGGGCACCTCAGGTCACAGTGAGGGTGAGTTGATTCTCCGGTCTCAACCCTTTGGCGGGTATGCAGTCCGCCAGCTATTTCTTCAAACAGCTGTAGTGCTTCTACTGGGGAAAGAGCCCGTTAAAGAGAAACCCCCGTCTCCAGAGTAGGTGGGAAGCAAACCTGAGCAAACCTCACCCCCATGTCTTCTCCTCAACCCAAGTGCTGGCTCTCCCGACGATGCCCTTATGTTCTCAAACAGACCCTGGGCCCAAACTGCTTCATCTCCCATCCTACTGAGACAGGGTCGGGAAGGAGAGGCCACCCATTTCTGGGTTAACCAGAACGTGTGCAACACAAGGTCGTGTGGGGAAGACTGGGGAGGGGTAAGGGGCAGCAAGGAGTTTATGTGGGGCCGGGTCACACGTCTCCCAGAGCCCTGACCCCAGCAACTGGAGGGGGACAGGAGGCCTCCATGTCCCAACCTAGAGGCGCCTATGCCCTGGCTCTCCGGGCCAGGGGCAGGGGAGAGGGGCGAGAAAGAGGCGTGCGCTGGACGTGTCTGAGGCCACTGCATTTGCTTTCAAGGCAGAAATCTCTCGGTCCGAGCCGAGTCAGCAGCTCCGACTTGGGCCCTGATAAGGAAGCTCTCGGAGGCCTCTCCCAGGCAGCGCAGGGAGGAGCCTGACCTTGCCCAGGGCAGGTCACTGGGGACCCAGTCCCTCGGGCTGCTCTGGGCCTCTAGCATTTGTTTTTTTCAGAATTAAATTGCAGTATTTTGGAAAGTACATCCTGTCCACTGCTTCTTTGAGATGCGGCATGGGAGCGGGGATCATGTTGAAAGGAGTGTTCCTGCTGGAGGAACTGCCCTGGAGTGCCAAAATCATTTGATCTTCGTCCTTCCATGGCCCCAAGTAGTCACCTCACCCTTTAACAGACTGCCAGGCCTCTGTGACCAGCCTCTCCTCTGTGAGGAGCTGAAAGGAGGCTTATCTTAGGGTCCTGATCTTTTTTTTTTTTTCTTTTTTTTTTAATGGAAGAAAGCCAGGGCTCTTTCCCTGTAGACTGTACTGCGGTTGGTTACCTGACTCTGTTCGGCCTGCCCCCACCCCAGTTCTCCCGTCCCGTCCAGCGCCGAGGCCAGTGCCCATGCCCATGCCATTGCCCTGATGGCCTCTTCACTGGGCAGCCCCGCGAAGTGTCTCTCCGGGGTCCTCACGCCGTCCCAGTGAGGGTGAGAGCTTGCCCCCCTATAAACAGGTCCCGGGACAGCACAAAGGGGCTCCACAAGCCGAAGACTTCGCTATTCAAACAACGGTTGAGTCCGAGGTGGATCTCAGTCTTTTTTGTACGACCGCTGGGACCTCGCAGCCTCGTTCCCGAACGGGATCGGTTGCCCCAGCAACGGTCGCTCCCCCGCCCCCCCCGCCCCCCTCCTAAGCCCCCGACTGGAAGCTGCACACAAGGTTTTGGCTAAAGGCTGTTTAAAACGTTAGGGTCCCGGCTTAGCTCTCCTCGACCCCCGCCACACCCGGGTGGGAGAAATCAGAACCGAGCCAGCGGGCCCTTCGGCCCAGCACCGGGGACTCGCCCCGCCCCCGCCTCAACTCGGGCCACTTGGTCACAAACACTTCCACTTCCTGAGCCTCTTTCTTCTCCCGCCGCCGAGCGCCGCGCGGAGCGCAGGGTCCCGCCCCTGCGCGTTCTCATTGGCCAGCGTCGTTCGCCCGGCCAGAGCGCCCCCTGCTTGTGGCCCCTGATTGGCTCAGGGTGCTCCACACCCTCGGCGCGGCCCCGCCCCCTAGGAAAAGGGGTCGGGGCGGGTTCTGGGAAGCTCAGACGCCGCGCGGGCGGGGATTGGTCCGTGCGCTCGTAGTGTAGCTCCCCGAGGTGCGCGGCGGCCTTTCGCGGACCACCTGCTCGCTCCGCCGGCGCCGGGAGTCCTCGCGGCGCTCCCTCCAGCTTCCTCGTCCGCGGGGAAAGGGCTGGGTCGTCCCGTCTCCGGCCCCCGACAGGACCCCGCGTCGAACCGCTGAGCCGTCGCAGGGCGAGATGAGCGCGGACGCGGCGGCCGGGGCGCCCCTGCCCCGGCTCTGCTGCCTGGAGAAGGGTCCGAACGGCTACGGCTTCCACCTGCACGGGGAGAAGGGCAAGGTGGGCCAGTTCATCCGGCTGGTGGAGCCCGGCTCGCCGGCCGAGAAGGCGGGGCTGCTGGCCGGCGACCGGCTGGTGGAGGTGAACGGCGAGAACGTGGAGAGGGAGACCCACCAGCAGGTGGTGAGCCGCATCCGCGCCTCGCTCAACGCCGTGCGTCTGCTGGTGGTCGACCTGGAGACGGACGAGCGGCTGCAGAAGCTGGGCGTCCAGATCCGGGAGGAGCTGCTCCGCGCCCAGGAAGGGCCCGGGCAGGCCGAGCCGCCGGCCGCCGTCGAGGCGAAGGGGGCTGGCGGCGAAAATGAGCCGCCGGCCGCCACGCCGGAACCCCGCGAGTCCGAGAAGAGCCAACCCGAGCGGGTAAGTGGGGGCCCGGGCCGGGCGGCGAGTCTGGAACGGGGCGAGGGGAGGGGGACCGGGGAGAGACCCAGGCGCCCGGACGCCCAGCCCCGCGCCCAGCCTGGTCTTTTTGGAAACTCGATCCTCGAGGGGGAAGCTGCTTCCGCCCGCCTACCGGGCGCTCGGGCGGTTGCAGGCTTGGGGCGGCTTCCCACGACCCCCACCCCTTCCCCGCGCTGGGCTGGGACTCTGAGCTTTTCTTGCCACTTGTTCTTTGGCCTTTAGAAGTGAGAGGGAGGGAGGGAGGGAGGGAGGGCGGGCGGCCCGGTCCCCCCTTTCCTCTGCTCTGTTGATGGTGGCTGCTCCCGTGTTTGGGGGAACCTCTAATCCCGCCCATCCCGGGGCCGGCTCTTCAGCCACCCGATTCCCAGCCTGCCCAGAGGTGCCAGCTTCCTCCGTGGCCCCAGTGGGTGGTAACTGGAGCTGGGATGAAGCAAGTGGGACCCGCGGAGCCCGGGCGCTGGGAGGGGGAGGGGGGAAGGGGTGGCAGGCAGGGCTGTCTCCGCGCCTCCCCTCCAGCCCTGGTATGTGTATCATTAACTCTAGCGGCTGGACTTCATCCTCCTCCTCCAAGTCCGGTGTGACTTCTAAGAGAGGAAGCCCCACCAACGTGGGCGCTGTGGGGTGGAGTTCGGGAGGCGGTGCAGAGGTCTCCGGCGGCTCTGCCTCCTAGGATTTATGGTTCTCAGGAATGTGAGGAGTAAGCGCTAGCTGGTATCTGAGCGCGGGAGGGAGGATCTTGGAGGAGAAAGATGTCTGGGGAGGGAGGAGAGGGAGTGGTCGGTGGCCCTGGGCCGTGCAGGGGCCAGCCAGCAGCTTCGGGTAGGGGGTCCTGCCCAGGAAGCCGCCTCACTCCAGTCCCGGACAGCAGGAAGTCTGGTTGCTTTTTACCCATGTTTAGAATTTCCCAAAAACGATCCCAGGCTGGGCCAGCTGCAGAATGAGCAGTGGCAACACTGGAGTTGTGCTCAGGCTCTGTCCCCAGAGTCTGAAGGGGGAGGCCTGGGGGTGCCGACTTGGGGGGAGGGGAGCAGGGCGTGGGCCCATTTGGTGGCTCTCCACCTGGCGGCAGCATGTGGCTCAGGTGTTCGTGGCGCCAGCAGGAGCCTCCCCTGGTCAGAGAAAGGGCACAGTTCAGCCTAAAGGTAGAAGGTGGAGCCAGAGAGGACCAACTGATCAGTGGAAGTAACGGAAGTGAGGTCACTCAGAGCCCTGTCCAGCTGAGTGGAGTGCCAGGAATGCCAGGGCCACCAGGCTCCCACTTCCTGCCATTACCGAGCAGGCACTGGCAAGGGTGGGGCAGAGGCCAGAGCACCCCAGCCAGGGGTCAACACCAGGGAGTTGGAGCCCATGACCTCTGGTCCCAGGCAGAAATCCATTTTGCTGAGTGCATCGATTTGCCATTCCATTATTTTCTGGACTTTGGCACTCCCACAAGTAACCCGCCACCCCTCACCCCCCACACCCGAAGTTGCATCAGGTCAAGCTCCTCCCACTACCCTTTTGGTTTTGCTGCTGCGTGTGGGAGGGCCCTGGGGGAGGACCTAGCACATGCCTCCCCTCCTCCCCTGTGCCATCTGAAAGGCAGCAGCTTTGGCTTCCTGCTCTCTGGGTGAGCACAGAACCCCAGTCCCCCAGGCGGTTTATGTGTACCGTGTTAGGGAGGAGAACCAGCCCCCGGTCCTGGGGACACCGTCACCAGGCCTTTTGGGGTTTCAGGTCAACAAGTAAATCAGAACTTCCCTGAGCCTTGGTTCTCCCATCTGTAAAATGGGGGTCTTGCATTACAGTGACACCTGTCCTCTAGAATTCTACACATAACGGGAAGTACTCGCACCCCTGTGGGATGCTGAATTGAGCTCCTTTAGGCCCAGGCATTGGATTCCGAACGCTGTGTAGCCACTGCCTACATGTAACCTTGGGCACAGCCAGTCAGCACTCTTAAGTCCCTCCAGTGGGAAATTCCCATGAAATCTGTGGTGGACTTGAAGGTGACCCGCTCTGTCACCGCAAAAATGTTAATAAACATCGTAAATTATTTTCCCTAAAAGGCCTCTCCGTGGGGCTGTTTCGGTCTCTCCATTATTCTCACACGTGGAAAAGCTGTTACTTGGAAAGGGGCCTGGGCGGCAGGGGACATCTGACGGGGAAGACCAGCCTGGGGCGGGAATGCTACAGGCAGAGGGTGAGGGGGCCTGGTGCTCTGTGGAAGGAGGTGGAGGTGTGCCTCTGGCTCTGCCCCCCTTTGTGGTGTCTTTCCCCTCCTCCACCCACAGGGAGAGGGGCAGTCACAGGCTGGGACCTACCCCCCTGGAGCTTGGCGCCTGGCACAGGGACTCACAGCGGCAAAGGGGCAGGCCTAAGCCAGCGCCACTGTACTGGCGGGGCCACCTCGTAGCCTCCCTAAGCCTCCATTTCCTCTTGTGTAAGTTGGGGGCGACAGCAGCAGCCTCAAAGGGTTGTCGGGATTACTCAAGGGTGTCTGTTAAGCTCAATGACTGGCACCAAGTGGGCGGTAAACGTTGGTTGTTGGTATATGAATTAATAAATATTCCACAGCAAGTGTTGCCCCATCCATGGGGCAACTAGCCCTGGATCAGCCTCCCTCGTTAGGCAAGTGCAGCTGCAGCCACACCTGGCACGAAGTATGTGCTCAACTAAGGGTGTCGCTCTTATTGAATAATCACGTTCCACAGCCTGTCACAACCTGGCAGCCTCTCTCCCCACCTCCCCGCTGTGTCCACCCAACCACACCAAGGGTCCAAACTCCCCGCTAGCACATCACGCTGGCTTGGCCTTTGAGCCTTCACACCTGGTCCCCTTCAGCCCCTTCACGAGGCACACTCTCCAAGGCCACGTGCTTCCCCAGGAGCCTCTCCTCACCTCCTCCCACTCCCTGTCCTTCCTCTATTGCTCTGGACAAACGTGCAGGATTTGAATTCTCTGTTTATGATCGCTGTCACGGCGCGGCGAGTCCCCAGGGCAACACCTGCCCTTATTTGTGTTTATGTCCCCGGCATTGTGCCTTGCACAGAGTAGGGAGCGGCTCAATCAAATTTTGTGAATTAGTGAATAAATGCGTAACAGCCACCGGCGACCTTTGTCCTAAGCCATCTCGTTCCAGTACACCTGGGCCTGTTTACGCCTCAAAGCCTCAAACACGCCCAGAGATCGGAATTCCAGAAGAAGCTACCCACTCCTTTTCCTTGCCTTCTAGCAGCTCCCATTTTAAAATTAGAAAACCGGAACGCCTGGGCTTTGGGGTCAGTCCTGCCAGCCCGCTGGCTCTGGGCCCCTCACTGTCCATTGTTCCCCATGAGCCTCAGCTTCCACGTCTCTGAGATGGGACGCCAGCACCCAGGGTGGCTGAGAGGGCTCAGTGGTGGGGTGTGGCTGTGTCAGTGCCCGGTGTGAGGTGGTTTCCACCAGACCTGACCCTGACCCCAGGGGCAAAGATGGTGCAGGCACCCCAGCGGGCACAAGTATCTGGCAGCCTAGCAACCTCTTCCCCATTTCTGGGGGGACGGAACCGGGTTTGAGCTGCAGGATGTTTGGATGTGAAATGGACAGGGTGTGTGACCTTTTTGTGTGTTCGGTCCTCCTGCTAGGCCATGTTTTGGGGGTCTCTTTCTCCCCTAGGATAGCCGCTGGCTCTTACTTTCAGGGGTGTGTCTTGGAACCCAGCTTGCTCTGACCCCAGTGTCTACCTGCAAACTCATTTGGCCACACATTTGGATTGTGCTTGGGGGCGTGACTCCAGCTGGTCTGCCCATCACAGTGGTACCGATTCATGCCACTTGGACCATCTCCCTGCAAGGGTCCAGGTAGCTGAGCCCTTTGGGCCAGGACTGCCAGGTGCTCCTGACCCCCACAGTGTCCTTCAAGCACCTGATGGAACACCTCCGCCCAGAAAGAGCAGACTCCTTGGACCCATCCATCCCTTCTGAGATGGGCTGGGTGGGGAAACTGGTGACTAAGTCTCTACCTTCACCCTCGGGTCCTTAGAATCCACCCTGGCTATCTCTGGGCTGTCCTGAAGTACAAAGGGCTTCGCTGGAGGCTGATCTTGACTATTGGCCTTGACCTTCCTTAGACCCCTAGGCGATGTTTAGGTTCCTGCCCTAGAAAAAGACAAATGCTACCGATTCCCTGAGGTCCAGGTTCAAGGCGCTGCTCTCTGTTGTGCAATTGAGCTCCCATTTCTCCGTGTTATAAGGTCATGGGTGGGGATCTGGAAATGTTTGGGGCTGACAGCCAAATGGGTGAGGGTCTAAGCAGGCCATTGCCACAGCCACTGGCTACATGTGGCTCCTGGTACATGAAATGTGCGAGTCCACACTGAGAGGTGCTGTAAGCGTAAATGCCAGATTTTAAAGACCTAGTACAGATAACAAGATGTAAAATAGCCTATGGATAATCCTTTAAATGGATTATCTGTTGAAATGATAATATTTTGGATGTGTTGTGTTAAATAAGATAATACAACTCGTTTCTCTTGTTTCTTTTTACTTTTTAATGTAGCCAGTAGAAAATTTTTAAATTCCCTATGTTAAAAAACAAAATTCAACCAAGTAAATTTGAAGATCAAATTGGCTTTATTCAGTGATTCATGGGGTCGTGAATACAATACAATTGTATACAGGTGACGTATTATACAAATATACACCTGAAACTGATATAATTTTATTAACCAATGTAACCCCAATAAATTCAACTAATAAAACGATGCGTGAGTTGGGCATCATCCCAATAGCCACTGGACAGCTCACTGAGAGGCTGGACAAAATGAAGGAATTTTATAGGAAGAGGATGCGGCCAAGGAACTATTGGCAAAGGAAAAGAAAGGGTGATTTGGGGCCTGAGATCTGTGCTTTGGGAAGGGTTCTAATCCTGCAGATTGCCTATTCTTTCTATGGGGAGGGGGCCCAGGGGACAGATTACCTTACTGGTGTTCAGAAAATTCCAGACTGACTAAGATTATATTTCTTGGAGAGGTTGAATCCGCAGTTAGACCAGGTAGTGAGTTGAGGTGTGGTATCGTGGGTTATTAGCATGAGTGATGCCATATTGGACCTGTGGAATGGTTTCTTCTTTAACGCCTAAATGACTGGCATTATATTCCTATTGGATAATGCTGGTCTGGATCTGTGTTTGGAGCCTGCTCTCTTTGAACCTGAGTTCCTTCATCTGTGAAATGAGGACAATAATACCTTCCTTGCAGGGTTATAATTGAGTTTTAACAAGAAAATACACATAAAGTCCTAGTGCCGTGATAGGCGCATAGTAAGTGCTCAGTAAACAGTATTTCAGTTGAGCTCCAGTTTCACAAGCTCCCGGAAGGTTCTTACAAGTAACCTCGTGAGACAGGCCACAGGAGTTAAATCCAGCGGCTTCTCTGGGGAAGGGGGAGGAGGGATCAGGGGGGCTGAAGTGGAGTGCCTGCTGGGCCGCGGGCATGGGGTGGCCAGCCTGGAAGGTGGCCAGCCAGGCAGCAGCCCACGTACCAGCCTGCTCCATCCCAGCCTTGCCCAGCCCTGGAGAGACCTGAGCCAGCCTCTCCCTCAGATGGGTCACTGGACAGCACTGGGAGGAAAGAGCCGGAGGGGGATCTGGCTCGGCCCCTACTGGGGGCTGTCGGAGAAGTGGCCGCCACTTAAGCTTATGTCTCCCTCCTAGATCCCACCCTGCTGGGCTCCAGAAAAGTGCCTCTCCACAGAGAAACAGCAGGAAGTTCAGGGTCAAGGGCTAGAAGCAGCTCGCTTTTTGCGAATGGAGGTGTCTAACATTCCTTAGACGGGAGGTCCTGTGGGGTGAAGTGGAGCCACTTCAGGGCATGAGTCGGTGGCAGCCAAGCCTCTACCTCCCCCGGGGTGAGGAGAGGATCCATGAGCCTAGAGCTGTGGACACTGGCCAGTCGTCTGGGTCCTGGTCACTTCCCAGCCTGCCCTAAGGACAATGCCCGTATGTTCCCCGTCACGCGTCACCCCAGGCCGGGCCAGCTCTCCAACCTGGCTTCCTTGAGAGCACTGAGCTGCTCCCTGAGCAGCCAGGGTTCCTTAGCCCAGCACTCCCTCTGCCTGCCCACCAGGACAGCCAGGCCCTTCCCCTGCCCTGTTGGCTGGGGCTCGTTTCTCTGTGGGAGGCAGCTGGGCACCATTCTTAGGTGCATAAACAGGAGCCCTGGGCTGGGTGGGGCTGGGGCGGGGATGGGAGGATGGGCAGCCCTGGGAGGTGAGGGTCACCTCTATTGTTCCCCTAGCCACCTGGTAGTCTCCCCTCCTGCAGCCCACCCCTTGCAGGAAGCTGCCTGGCTGTTCTATATGGGCTCTTCACCATGGCACCGGCCAGGGAGGGGCCAGGCCCCGCGGGGCTTTGGCCCCCCAGCCATCCTCCCCTGGGCCTGATCCCCAGAGACAGTCACTGGGATTAGGGTATCGACTTTCCCTGGCTTTCCAGGTGGCTGCTGGTGGTGCCTATTGAATTCCGTGCCCGCCATCCGCTCCCTGGGCTGCGGGGGTGGAGGTGACTGGGCGGCCACTTGGGGTGGGGCTGGGCTCCCTGGGAGAGAGGAGGGCAGGCCTGGGACAGGATTTGGAGCAGCCCGAGAACCTGGTGGCGCCATGAGTCTGGAGGCAGGTCTCCTGGCAGGGTCTTTTCCAGAAAGTGGGCCTGCGTTTTCTGGAAGTGACTCAGACTCATGCCACCCCAGCCCGTTTGCACTGCCCACTGGCCACCATTGCCTCACGTTCCTTCCTCGCTTGCGGATCTCTGCCAGTCCCCTCACTGAGCAGATCCTGATTTTTACTTCCGAGCTGTGCTCCCTGGGGCTCTGAACACCCTGAGACCATGTTCCCCTTGTAGTGACCCCAGCCAGGCTCTGGGCCCCTCAAGCACCAGCACAAGGCTCCCCTGAGCCCCTGAGGCCACACCGCAGGCCGGGGATGGCTTGGACTTGCCATTTCCCCCTCTCCCCAGGCCCTGCCCAGCTCTAACCCAGGACCCACAATGGCCAAGCTCCGGGCAGCTGGCCCCTCCCATCTTCTCTTCTCAGGACTGGGCCAGCCCCACGACCCCCAGGGAGGCTGCCCCCAGGGACTCCTGTCAGCACCAGCCTCCACCCAGGATGGGCTGGGCTGACTCAGCAGCTGGTGCTGACACCTCCTGGAGACAGCGGGGAGGGGAGGGGGGGCGGGGAGAAACAAGCTGGTCTCCGGGGGGAATGCAAGCTGCAGCTGGCCCTGGGAAGGAAGGAGCCTCTGGGGACCTGGGAAGGAGGGCGCAGGATGGGGCTTTGTGGGTGTCGAACACTTCAGAAGGGGTTTCCTGTCCGCCTGCCCAGAGGGCAGTGAGCCGGTCCCTGAGCCCCTCTGGCTGGGCCCCTCATTTCCTCCATCCTCGTGGCTCAGTGCGGCCTCCAGCTTTAACGACAGGTCACCAGCAAGGCTCAGTAGAGGAGCCCGAGACACAGGGCCCTGGGCAGCAGCGCAGCCGTGCCAACCTGGAGAGCACCCACGCTGCCCCCTTCCCCGCCCAGGCCCAGCCCAGGCTGCTCACTGTCCCTGTCATCGCCTATCCCAAGCTCAGGCTTAGCTCTGGCTGCAAGAACCTTTCGCGCACCCGGAAGGAAGGCTGTGGTTTCATCAGCTCCCAGGCCCCTCCCCGCAGAGGCTGCAGGCACCTCGGGGAGAGGGCTCCAGTGCTGGTGACCCTGCTGAGGCCCCAGCTCCGGGGTGGGGGCTGGGGGGCGGTGCGCACCTCCCAGTCTGAACTTGGGTCTTCGGGTGCCAGCCCACAGATGGTGGGAGGAACACGGGCTCCAAGTCAGAGACAGGCTTGGGGTTCGGGCTCCTCCCCTGTAACGCCGTGTGTGACGTCAGGCAGTGGGCATGGCATCTCGAGTCTCAGTTTCCCCATCTTGAAGCTGGGGGTGACCAGCCTGGGCCAGGTTGCTCTGGGAAGGCTCTTTGGAGTGAGGGCAGGTGGGGAGAGGCAGACATGGGAGCTACCCTCTCCCTCCCCACGTTCTCAGGGCCGTGGTGGAGCTGAGCCTGTCTGGGCCGAAAGCTGAGCCTGCCCAGGTGGCGGCAGCTGGTCAGACCTGTTCTGCTCACCTCGCCTGGGGGAGGGCGGCCCGACAGCTTTGCGGAGGGATTAGCTTGAGGGGAGAAGAGTTTGTCTTACACCCGGAACGGAACGAGATCCCAGATCCCAGAGGGCTGTGCTGGCCGGATAAGCAGGCATCAGCTGGGCATGCTGGTGGGGCCCTGCCACGAGGAATGGGAAGGGATGAGAACTCACAGAAAGGGGGGCCTGGGCCTCTAGCCCAGATTAGGGTACCCGAAGGCCCAACTGTCAGCCCTCCTTCCTGTCTTGGCCTGTTCACACCCGCCACCAACATCCTGAAGCACAGAAAGATCCGCCCCAGCACTTAACGGAGGCAAAGTCACCCTGAGAGTGAGGGGTGGGGACTGAGCCTCCAGCTGATGGCGCTGCCCCCTGGGCTAGCAGTAGGGACAGGTGGCCTGTGAACCCTCCTCACCTCCGCTCCCAGCTACAACTGGGGTTTCAGAGCAACCTGGACCCACCCCTGAGCCCCAGAATCTCACTTCTCACTTTCATTTGACTGTTCGTGAGTGTTCACAACAGTGGGAACATACTCCGTCAGGGACTGTACACCTGTGGGGTGTCCGCTTGTGTGTTAAGAGCCTCAGGAAACGGGCTCTGAGAAGGAAATCGCTGCCCCAGGTCACACAGTGGGGCATCTGGAACCTGGGCCAGGGCCTTGACTTCAGCCATTGCTCGTGGCCTGATGTCCAGGGGCGACCCAGAGCTCATAGGCTGGCTGCTGTGCCCTGCCCCAGGCCTGGGAGTAGGGGGAGAGGGACCCCAAGTCAGTCGTGGTGCTCAGGCGGCAGTGTCCTGCCCTCTCACACCCGATTCCCTGCATCATGTACACGCCTTCTGGGCTGCAGCCGCGAGCTCAGCTGCCTGAGGCGGCCCGAGGAGGGCGGGATGGTCCCAGCTGGGTGTCTGTGTGCTCCTTGGGGACCAGCAGGATCTCTGAGCTTCTGCTATTCTCTGCTAGACCGGTCTTGGCTCCACCGGTGGGGATCTTGTCCTGTCCAGGACCCCCGATGTACATCCCCCTGGTCTGTGGTCATTGGCCACTTGGCTTGGCGGGGGAGAGACAGGAGCCTGCGTGAGGAACGGCTTTACTGTAAACACGCTGTCCAGCTTTCAGTAAACACCGGGCCTGCCTCCCTCTGCAGACAGGAGCCTGGATGGGGAAGGGGCCCTGAATAGCAGGGCTGGGCTGAAGGAACCCCTTGTGGCTGCGGCCGTGGCCTGGCCAGGGCCACCTGCGAAGGCACAGGCAGATCTCTTGCACTGAAAAGGTTCTCACATCTAATACAGAGGCCAGGGTTCCCCACCCCATGTCAGGTACCCACCTGTCACCCCCAGGAGGGCCAGCTGAGCCGTTGGTAGGAGGGACAAGGTATCAATTAAAATGATTAACCATAGAATGTCAAAAGGGGAGGGACTTGAGCTACTCTGTCCCCACTTCTCATTTGCAGAACAGGAAACTGAGGCTTGGAGAGGAGCCTTGATGCCCAGGGTCACCCAGGCATTTCGCTGCAACACGGGGTCTCCACGCAGTGTTGGGAGCCCCGGCCAGCATTCTCCCCGGTGCAGTGGGATCTCCGCAGATTTGCCTGTTATCAGATCTTCCTGATGGGAGCTGGCGCCGGGCACAGGCGGGGAGAGTGGGCCCCAGGACACTGGAACGACACGGACTGTGCTTTGTCCCCACAGCGTGAGCTTCGGCCTCGGCTCTGCGCCATGAAGAGGGGTCCCAACGGCTACGGCTTCAACCTGCACAGCGACAAGACCAAGCCAGGCCAGTTCATCCGGTCAGTGGACCCGGACTCGCCCGCCGAGGCCTCGGGGCTCCAGGCCCAGGACCGTATCGTGGAGGTAATGCCTCTCGCCTTCTCCCCAGGCTCCTCCCCACAGAGACAGACAGCTCCTGGGGCAGCCATCACACCAGCAGCTCCTTGGTTAGCCCCTGATGCGTAGATGCCGGCGGGCAGGATGGTGGGCGGGCAGGAGGGAAGGAAAGACAGAAAGATGGTGGGTAGGCAAAGGACTGCTTTCGTCCCTGCCTCTCCTGGAGCCTCTTCACTGAGCAGACATACTTGGCAGTTCATGATTCACCCATCGATCCAGGTCGACATCCGGGGCCACCCCCAGAGCTTCCTGCGTCCTCCACGCCAGGCGCAGGGATGGAGTGCGAGGGTGAAGTCCTCTCCCGAGTGAGGCTGTTGGGCGGAGAGGAAATGCGAACCAAGGCCTTGGGCAGGTCCCAGAATCTCAGTCTCCGAACCTTAGAGGTTCTCATTTTACATTGAGCAAGCCAGGGCCAGGGCGGGAGGCCGAGGCAGGTCCACAGGGAAGCTGGGGCCCACCCGGGTCCCAGGCCTTGCCCGTCCGTCTTCCCAGCTGTTTGCTTGGTCTCCCCGGATATTTTCCTTGGCTTTTCCCATGTGTCCCGCCTCCCATCTGACTATCAAGTGGGAAGACCCGTTGCCTCGTTCAGGACTCTGGGTGAGGGGGGCTCCGTGTCCCTGGATTGCCAACTGGCTGAGGACGAAGAGGACCACTTGTGCCTCCTCGCCCGACGCCCCCAGAACTGAGACCTGTGCTGGTAACCATGCCCCGCCCACAGGTGAACGGCGTCTGCATGGAGGGCAAGCAGCACGGGGATGTGGTGTCCGCCATCAAGGCTGGCGGCGAGGAGACCAAGCTGCTGGTGGTGGACAAGGAGACCGATGAGTTCTTCAAGAAATGCAAAGTGATCCCGTCTCACGAGCACCTGCATGGTGAGCTGGGCGGGGTGGCTGGAGGCCCCCGAGGCAGGGATGTTGGCCAGAGTTCTGGACGTGACTGGGTCCCAGGTGAGGGCTGACAGCTTCCTGCTGCGATGTGCCCTCCCTCTCCTTCCGGGGAGGCCAAGGGGTGTGGGTGGGGGGAGGGGGGCTGAGCTAGTATCAGCAGGAAGCAGGGATGGGCCTTGGGTTTCTGAGGACGGCATGTGACAGGTAAGCGGGCACAGGGATGGTGAGGTGGGCCAGAGCGCAGCACTAAAGGAAACCCAGCCCCTCACCCCCACCACGTTCTAGGGGCAGGGCTATGCCAGGAAAGGGTTAACTCTGGGGCTGCTGCCTGGTCAGATCAGAGTCCAGTGACAGGGGCCCAGTGCCTCCCCCTCCCTTCTCTCAGGTTGTCTTGGAAACCCAGGCTTGCTGGCTGGAGAGAGCAGTGGGTCCCCTCTTGGTCCCTGGGCCCCTGTCTTCCCCACCCCCCACGGTCACCCTGCCAAGCCTGGCACGGCCCCTTGCCGGAGCCCAAGCTAAGTGGGGGCAGGGAGGAGTTAAGCAGTGCTCTGCTCCCTGGTCTGCATTTTCTCCCTGGGAAGATGGCAGGGGGCTGGGGGAGGGCGGGGGCGGGGCAGGGATGGAACCTCTTTGGTCTTTGCAATGGGCGGCCCCTCCCTGAAGGTGTCAGGGTTCTGTTTGTAAGGGGGGTTCCACATGAAGGACATGACATAGGCTTGGATCCCTGGCTGGAGGGGCCAACTAGGAAGGCCCCATCCTATCAAGCTCAATCTAGGGTGCTAGGGGTGCTGGAGTCGGGGGTTAGTTGGAAATCCCTAGCAGACTCTGCATGGGAGGTGGGATGCCACCTCCCTCTGTCTCAGTGAGGGGAAACTGAGGCCCAGAGAAGCCCCAGCCTGGCTCTTGGGGACATGGCCTAAAGGAGACACAGCAGAGGTCTGGGTTCCTCCCAGCTCAGATTCCTTCCCCGCCTCCTCCAGCACCTTCTCCCCTCAGCGCCAGGGCACCAGCCCGCACCTCCCTCCCTCCCTGCCTGGCTGGGTGGGAGGGGCCCTGAGGACAGGGTGACTGCAGCCCCTGCGCAGAGGACCTGCACTGGGACAGGCCCTGGGACAGGTCTCCCCAGTGTCCCTCCTGGTCTCCAGAATGATGTCACCTCCCCACTCGGCGTGGGGGCAGTGGGAGTGAGCGTCCCCATGTCCTAACAGTCTCCTGCCGGCCACTGTGGGAAGGCCGAGGGTGTTGGAAGGGAGGAAAGGTGAGAGGCAGGTATGCCTGGCTGCCCAGACTGGGGTCCAGGGTCGGGGGAGAGGACAGACACGATGTGAAGCTGAGTTCAGAAGAAAGCCCCCCAGCTGACTGGTCCCCAGAGATGGAGCAGCTCCCCTTGCAGCCACGTGGGGCCTCTGGCCGGATGAGCCCAGTGAGGGTGACCCCAGGCAGCGTCCCTCCCTCTGACCCCTCCGGCCACCTCCCTGTTCCCATTGGCTGGGACACTGCCCTGAGCCCTCCTGTCCTCTCCACGCTGGCCAGTAGGCTGCAGCAGGGGCAGCTGGGTGTGGCTCTAGTTCCGTCTCCTCGGAAGCCTTTGGAACATTCCGATTCCCGGGCCGCTTCAGCCCCATTGGACCAGAGGCTCCGGTGCCGGGGCCCAGGAATCTGTGCTCCTAACCAGTTTCCCTGGTGATTCTTAGACGGGCGGCCGGCCCTCTCAGCCCCAGCGGACAGGGCTTGGCTCAAGCAGCTGATGCTCCGTCAGGGGCTTGTGCGATTGGGTTAGTAGGCAGCGACCAGCACATTCTTTCCCAGGAAAGCGAGTAGAAACCGTCCATGAGCTTTGTGAGGCCGCGAGGGAAGGCGGGGTGCGGTAAGAACAGGTTGTGCTATGAAACTTGTTACACTCACGCACAGTGTGTGTGCCGGGCCATCAGAGTGGCAGCCGCACTTACAGTGGGGTGCAGCCAAGAGACTGAGTAGGGAACGAGATCTCTCCCAGCCCCACACTCTCCCTCCTCCACGCTCCACCCGCCCGCATGCCCAGAGCTTCTGGACTCACCTCTGCTTTTTCCTTCACTAGGTCCCTTGCCTGAGCCCTTTACCAATGGGGAGATCCAGAAGGTAAAGGTGAACCCCTAACTGTTTCTCTGGCTCCTAGTCTGGGGGCTGCGGGAGGAGGGTGGAAGGGGGTGTGGTTGGGAGGACAGCCAGCTGGCCCCGGTGGAAACTCATTTCCAAGCTACTCCCTCCTGAGTCCACACTATGTACCTACCGGTGTGCCCTCAACCCCGGCCTGGGACCAAGGAGAGACCTGGCACGCCCCTCTGCACCCCGCCATCCTGGTAACAAGCCCCGCCTCCAAGTCCCCCGCACAGAAGAGGCCATTCTTCCCCCCAGGAACAGAGCAGCAGTGTCTGGCCGCCTGCTGCCCGGCTACTTCCAGTCGGGGTTGGAAGAACAAAGCCCCCCGCCCCCCTTCTTCCAGGCAGAAGGGAAGGGAAGGCAGTGGAGGCCGGAGCCGAGATGGCAGGGCCCGGCGCCAGCGCGGCCCCAGGAACCCAGGCAGGGGCTGAGCGCCAAGCTGGAGGCCTGGCCAAGGCCTTCACTCTGGGTAGACTGACCACGGAGCGAGGCTCTCTGCACGGTCTGCTCAGGCTCCCCTGCCCAGGGCCTCCTGTTGGGGGACACAGCAGGGGGCGTCCCTGGACCACCTGTCACTCCATTTGGGGTGCGGAATCTCATGCACCTTACTCCTCACTCCTAAGCCCTTTTTAGCTGCCTTTGGGTTAGTTTTAAGATTCCTGGGTCAAGTCCAAGTAATTAGGTGGCAACAGGAGATTCAGGGAACATCACAGGGGTTTCCCACACCAAGTCGGCCCCCAGTGTCCCCACGCCCCAGGAACCTCTCCTTGGTCACTGACCCAAAAGGCAAGGCCGTCCTGAAGGCCTCACTGGGAGGACTGGGAATGGGCAATTCAGCTAATCCCCAAAGGGTCCTCCCAGCCTGCACCCAGGCTCCCCTCTGGTCCTGGGAGGAAAGTAACAATGGAAGTCCCCTGAGGGCCGCGGGCAGGCTCAGGCCGTGGGCTCGTGGGCTCGGGTAGATGGCAAGGGCCTAAGTGGAGGTTCTCAGACAAGGCACCTGTCTTCCCTGGAATCTCCCTCCCCTGCTCGGGACTTCCCCAACCCACTCCCCGCCAACCCATACCTGTCCTCTCTCTGCCAGGAGAACAGTTATGAAACCCTGGCCGAGGTGGCCTCCGAGAACCCCAGGCCAGCCCTGGCACGGTCCACCTCCAGTGATACCAGCGAGGAGGTAGGCCGGCGGGTGGGCAGGGGCAGCACTGGGTTAGCGGCACCCCGTTCTCAGGCCACAGTCGTGCCTGGCACACCAGCCTGCCTCGGGGTCACATGCTGAGCCACGTTCTGTTCTTGTGACCTGGCTTCCCTGGGCACTGCCCCAAGGAGCCACCTCCAAGGCTGAGGACCAGGACGCCCCGCCCGGCACTGACTCCCGCTCTGCCTCCCCCTCCTCTTCCAGCTGAACTCCCAAGACGGCCCCAAGAAGCAGGACTCCGCAGCACCCTCATCTACCTCCTCCTCCGACCCCATCCCAGACTTCAACATCTCCCTGGCCGTGGCCAAAGAGAGGGCCCACCAGAAGCGCAGCAACAAACGGGCCCCGCAGATGGACTGGAGCAAGAAAAACGAACTCTTCAGCAATCTCTGAGCGCCTCCTCGCACCACCCAGCAAGCTGGAAGGGCTGGGCCCGCGCCCCACCCAACCTCCCCCCTCCCCACTTACCCGAATGGCAAACAAATCAGCACCAGCAGCCCCCTCTTGGCAAATGTGATTCTTCTAGAGAACTGTTGATTGATCAAGGACCGGGATTGCAGCGGCCACAGCATTTCAAGCGCTGTGGGTTGAATATCTTATTTTTGTTCGTTGGATTTTTTTTTTTTTTTTTTTGAGTTCCGAGTAGAGGGATTTTTGTCTCCTGATTAACATGATTTTCCAGGTTGCTGCATGCAAGACGTAGCAGCGGCCTCAGCCTTAGACTTTCTTGTTTCTACTCCCACCACAGAACCCTGGCAGGTGGGGGAGGGTTTGGCCACTCCCTGGCCAGCCCTGAGCCAGGCACCACCATTGTAAGGAAACTCCACCAGAAATTCACTGGTTTCTCCAAACCGCCTCGGCCTCTGTGTCTTCCTTTAGAGCTCTGTCCTCCCGGCCTCGAGAGGTGGCAAACCTGTGTTCCCAGGGTGGCCTCTGGCTGGGAGGGGAGGGCACCCCAGGCCTGGGAGCGGGAGGGCCCTGGGCCTGTCTCTAACTGTCCACTGGCCCCACCCACCAGTTCCAGGCGCTTCCCCTGGTGGTCAACTTGCACAGGCATGTTCATACCAGGAACTAGGGGCCCAGAGCACATGCTGAGGATGCCGAGCCTTCCTGAGTCCAGGAGCTTTGGGGTGTGAACCCGCTGGGGCCTGACTGGGAAAGTGAAAGCTTGCCTTTCATCCTCCCGCCCTCAGCCCATGGGGTGCAGGATTCCCAGGAGTGGCCTGAGCTGGCGCCAAATACACTTTTATCTGGCCCTGGCCCGGGGTGGAGGGCAGTTCCCAGGCCTAGGCAAAAACAAACAGCCTCCCCGGGCCCCGGGATATGCCATGTGGCAGGTGGGTGCGCGGACTTGCCAAGGGCGAAGTGCCCTGTTCCTCCACAGGAGACCCAGGTCCTTTACGTCTCTGGCTCTGGCAGCCACGTCCTGGAGGTCTGCCAGGTGGCCTGAGAGCTGAGGCTGCCGGGCCAGGAGCTTCCAGGGCAGGTGCTCAGAGAAGGAAGGGAGTTGGCCCCAGGCAACTCTCCGCCCAACCAGGAAACCTCCGAAGCCAGGCTCCTGGGACTGAGGAGAACAGGGAGACTGTGAACCAGGGAGGGGGCCTGTAGAGAGAAGAGCTAGTCACTCTCTGGCCACTTGGCCTCTTGTTTGGGTTTAGGGCCAAAATCCTTTCACACCCATCGCCCCAGGCCCTGCTCAGCTGGCCTGGCCTGCCCCCACCCCACCCTCGCCTCTACGCTTTGACCCCTGATGGAGACCCCACAGGTGAGCAGGTCACCTACTGGGTGGGGAACCCTAGGGACCTTTGACTAGTTGAGCGGAAGACAGGTGGTTCACAGGGAACCAGTGATGTGGGGCTGGAGGCCGGTATAAAGGGGGCCCCAGCAAGTGGAGTTTCTATCTTGGTTTCAGGCGTCTTTTAGATTCTGTTTTTATAGGATCAAGGGGACGGGGAGGCCTCAGCATTAGTTCGGGCTCTGCTGTCAAAGCTCAGGCCTTAGGCAAGTCGCCCAAACTCGCCTGGGGCTGTTTCTTACCCTTGAAAATGCCCCAGGTGCCCTCCAGAGTCTCTTCCAGGACTGTGTTTTGAAACCTGACTGGCTTCCTTGACGCCACTGCAGATTATGACAGGGAGGGCCTGAGCAGTTAGAAGTCAATGGGTGTCCTCCCTGCTCTGAGGTGGCCAGACCTGGCCCAGCTCTGTTAAGCACAGGTTGCCAGGCAGCCACGCCATCCCGAACCGGTACCTCTGGCGCCCCCTTGTGGCCTTGACAGGTGCAGCAGCTCCCGGAGGTGGAGGGATGGAGTGGAGGGCAGGACACAGGAGGCCTCAAACTCCGCAGAGGGGTGCTGTCCAGCCGCAAGGAGCTGGATCCAAAACTAATTTACTCAAAACTGGCTCCAAAGAAGAGAAAGGGGGAGCAAGGATTTTCGCCCATTGTCCAAGCCTCCTGTCCAACAGGGCCGCCCTCGTTTCCTAACCTCTCAGGCCACGCCCAGCCAGCCTGCTTCCATAGGATGACAGTGAGCTGCCCTGTGGCTCCTGTGCCGGGCGGACAAGCTGCAGGTGGCCTCCTGGCAGCTCACCTCCACACAGGCTACGGGCAGTGAGGATCGGAAAGCTGGCCGCGCAGTGCACTTTACTCGAGCCAGGGCCTCAGCCTGAGTGGCACCGCTGGCCTTCCAGGAAAAGGGAAGTCCGGCCTGTTCACCAGGCCCCACCCCCCACCCCCGTCGTCTCCAGCTCTGCCTCTACTGATGGGTTCATGCCGTCCACCCCAGGTTCTCAGAGTCGAAGTCAGGTTTGGCCGGGAGGAGGGGCTCCCTGGAGTCGCTCAGCCCCATTGCCAGCCTGGGGGAGGCCAAGGCAAGTCCTGCCCCGCGTGGGAAGGGCCCTGAAAGGAGAGCCCCAGCCTGGAGAGGCCCGGCCGGGTCCGTTCACTTCCTGGTGCAGGGCTCTAGGCCGGGCTCCTAGGACCCATCTCTATAGGGCTTCTCTTCCACATGGCTGGTCTGCTCCAGAAGCCACTGCCGCTCCGGCTCACTCATCGTCAGTCTGAGTGTCACCTCCTGGAAGACGCTGCTCACGGCCACCTAGGACAGCCAGAGAGGTCAGGGCTGGCTAAGCTGCAGCCACAGGTTCTAGCACCAGCGGGCCCCACCCAGATCCAGGCTTCACCTCCGGCCAGCCTCATCCTTACCTGCTCAAAGTGAAGTTTCTGGAACATCCGGATGCTCGGTTCATTTCCTTGCCCAATTTTAGCCTCAAACTTGGTCAGACCTAGCTTGGTCACTCCTCCCAGAAGAGATGAGAAAGGGACAAGCTGCAGGAGGAAGGTCCCTCCAACACCCGCCACCCCACCTGCCCCCCTCCCCGTCCCAGTGTGCAGTGCAGGCACCTGTCTCCTGTCTTCCCCACTGCCCTGTCTGCACCCTCAGACCTGAAGAAGGCTCACTCCCAACCTGCGCTACCCTTGCCTGGGGCCTGGCCAGCTCTCCCCACACTGTCTGCTCTGACTTCCTTACCATAGGACATCATCATGAGCGCCGCCTCGGTGCCAAAGCCCTTGCCCCTGCAGCTGGGATCTAGGAGAAAACGACAATCATGGACACTGTGTGCCAGGCTCCCGGGCAGGCACAACACATGCGATCTCACTCAATCCTCACAATTCTACCACGTCCGTAAATATAATGACCATTCTGCAGATGAGGGACAGAGGCACACAGAAGGGAAATGACTAGCCCAAGGTCTCGGTGTGGAGACACCCAGCAACCTGACCCCAAAAGCTGACTCTTTAACCTCAACGTGCTGCCTCATGAGGAGTCACACAGCCTCTTAGGAGAAAGCTAAGGACCAAGAAGGACACAGAAACTGGAGGGGCTCCTCCCACAGCCTGGGAAGATGCTCCAGGGAAGATCAACTATTTTAGAGGATCCCCCAGACCACCCCCAAAATAGGGCAGAGTGAAGTTCGAAGACTCTAAATCCAAAGGTTGAGTTCACACCCACGCATAAGGCAGGAACAGAGTGACCCGCAGGCTCACAGGGTGCCAAGTGGCAGTCTGCCCCAGCCAGGTGCTGGGCTCCCCAATGCCAGAGCCTCCCATTGAGCCCCTGGAGGTCCCTATGCAGCCTCGGCTGCCTTAAGGTTCAGCAGATCCAAGGCCCAGGAGGGAGGAAACGAACCTGCAATCATGACCTCGATCTCCCCCAAGGAGGGGTCCCCTAGATCTGTGAGGAAGAGGTTCACATCCCCCGCCATGCAGCTCTCCTCGGTGGTGCCTGGCTGGGCCTGCCACTTCGCTGCATCCAGCACAATGAAGGTACACTCTAGGGAGGGAGGCCGCAGGGTTAACATCTACATGCCCAGTGAGGCCAGTCTTCCTACCCGAGCCAGAGAACTAGCAGCGTCCCTGAGTCTGGCAGGAGAAGGGGGGCCAGAGCTTCCTGCGGCTGATTAAAAAGCCCTAAATCTGCCTCTTGCAGGAAATGATGGCCTTCTCCAAGCAGCAAGTGTATTTTCAGACTGCAGGGGGCTCAAAGAAGAGCAGGAACCACACTGGGCTTGCAGCTAAGGATGTGAGGGGCAGGGCCTCAATTACAACCACAGCCCAAAATACTTCCTTTAAATCCTTCCAGCCGGGCCCAGGGAGTGGGGGAGAGGACAAAAGTGTCCGCCACAGGGACCAGCTTCAGCGGGCACCAGAGTGTGAGGGTTGCAAGCACCTCTCAGGCTTTTCACGGGTGTCTGTGCCTGAGAAGGGCTACAGCTGGGAAGAATGGGGGGGACCCTGGAGGCTGCCTCTGGCGTCGCCCCCCCCCCACACACACACACACACTGCCAGCCCAGCCCAGGGTCGCGCTCCTCACTGTCCGCATCTTCCCGCCAGCTGCGCTGCATCGCATACTCCTGCTCCAGGGTCAGCGGCTCCGAGGCTGTCAAACGCTGCAGCTCCTCTGACTTCATCCACTCGTGGTACCTGCAGGGGCAGCGGGGCGGCCTTCAGCAGGCAGGACTGACCCAGGGGCATTGGGCCTGACACTGAGATGAAGAAACAGGTGGTAGAAAGGAGAACCCCATCAGGCTAACTCAAGGGCGCAGAGAAGACCCAAGAAAAGGGTTATAGTTGCTCCTAAGGCAGAGGGCCAGAGGCACAAGACCTAGAGGCAGGCTAGACCCACAAGAGAACAGCAGGAGGGGTCAGTTCTGTCTGTCCAGTTTCCCATCCTGTGTCTGGGGTCAGTGTGGGGAGTGGTATAAAGCCAAACATTCCTCGAATTCCTGAGGGGAAGAGTATGGCAAGCTGACCGCTGCAAAGAGGGCTGGACAGAGCTCTACAAGGAAACCCCAAACAGAAAACTACAAGTAGAGACCACACCCCTACCTACACCACCACCATTCCAGTCTACCAGACTTTGCCAACTACCACCCCGAGTCCCACCCTGCAACTCAGTCCCCGCCTTTCAAAACAGGAGACATCAAACCACCACCATCCCCCACCCCGCCCCGCCCCCAGCTCAGTTTATGACAAGCTGAAGTCTCCGAGAACAGAAAATTCACTGGCACCAAAGGAATGTAGCTACTTTACAATCAGGTGAGAAGGCAATTTTTTTCTTACATTTAGTGAACATTAACTAATTCCTTGCTGAGAGGACAAAAGCTGAGAGGGCGGAAGGGAACAGCGGGGATGGGTGACTTCTTCCAGGGAAGTCAGAGTCCTCTGCTTCACTGTTCACTTTTTCCTGCACGTAATTACTTCTCACACCCATGCTTCTCCTGGGAGGAAAGAGCCTCTGACATCTGGGCTGCACCTCGGAGAGCCGCCTTGCACCCATGTCAGGTGGCACGGTTACCTGGGCACATGCTCTGCGGTGTAGGGCACCAGCACCACCTTCTTCCCCAGGAGCGAGACGTTCTGGTTTAACCTCATGGTCGCAGCCTGAGGGTGGGGAGCGCACGGCCTTCAGGACCCTGAGTTTCCTCCCACGTAGGGTGGGAGCCCAGGCTCTCAACTCGCTAAATGCCTCCTGGGGCCGAGGTGTCAGGAGCGCCTTCCCTTCGAAAGACTGCAGAGAACAGGGGCTCTAAACCCCTTGGGGAAAGGCGGCCGGTTTGGCTACAGGTGGTGAGACATCCTTGACTCGCGCCTTCAAGAGCCAAGACTGAGCTGCCATGCCTGCGGGTTCCTCCCGCCCCACCTCCCAGAACTTCGAAGCCTAAACCCAAAGCGCCCATCGCTAGCCCAGTCCGGAGACGCCGCCCCAGCCCGGCCCTTAAACCTCCTTCCCATCACCCCACTGGCCTCCGGCCTCCGTCTCCCACTTCCCACGCCAGGTCCCCAGGCCACGTCAGGGTAGGCGAGCTCACGTCCTCAGCCCCCTCCCCGATGTGCGGGGCTACAGGCTGCTTGCTCCCCGGTACCCTCACCCCGGACCCCAGCCACCGGGGTCCCCGGGCGGCCAAGTTCACACCCACTTCCCTCCGACGAAGGCGTCCCTAGAAGAACCTGGGAGCCGCCTCTTGCAACTAGCCCCGCTCCCCCGACCCGGCCGCCGGGCGCCCCTCCCGCTCCCGCTGGGCGCACACCCCGCCCACTTCCGCCACGCAGACGGCAGCCGCCGGGGCCCAATCCCGGTCCCGCCCCCACGAGGCGCCCAATCAGCGCGCCGCACCCCGCCCGAGGCGCGCGCCGGCCAGGTGGGCGCCCGGCGCCGGCGCATGCGCGCTGAGGGCGCTGGTGCGGGACAGCTGGCGCCGGCAGCTGCCCGGGGGCTGGAGGCGGCGGCCGCGGCGGCCCGGGGCGCGCCTCGCTGCAGGTAAGGGGCCGCGCGCGACGGCGGGTGGGCTGGGGCGGCGCCGGTTCCCGTTCTCTCTGGAGGGAGGGAGAAGTCGGGGAGAGGCTCGGAACGGGGGGCTCTTGACAAGAGGGGGAGGCTTGAGAGCGGGGAGCCCTACGGCCGGGAGGGCAGAAAGCAGGTTAGGGGTTCAGGAAGTGGAGGCCCCATTAAAAAGGCGAGGCTTTGGGGGCAAGAAGTTGGGTTGGAGGGCGACCTGGGAAAGCCCCGACCCCTCGTCCTAGGCGGAGCGGCGGACAGCGACTTGGGCTGCCCTGTGCGGTAGTGAGCTCGCTGTCCCTGCGTTCAACGGCGGAGCAAGCGTCCCACAGTGTGGCAAGGGGGCGCTTGTGGTGCCCGAGGCTTCGTGGCTTCCAAGGCCTCTTATATGACTCGGAGTCCGACCGGCAAGGAAACTCCAGCCAGGTGGGCGTCATCCCGGGAGACCTCCCCCGGCCGCCTGGTCACAGACGTGGACACCATGAGCGTCTGTGATAAAGGACCGGGGCGCGGGGCGCGGGGGGCGCCTGCAGACCTGCCGCCACCTCCGTGGAGGCCCGTCCAGGTCCATCCGCAAGCTGACGTCTGCTCTTTGCCTTAGGGAGCCGCAGCAGCCGCCGCCCCCGCGAGGAAGAACGCCCCGCCCCGCCGGCGCGCCCTTCCTCACTTTTGGAAATGGCGGGTGAAATCACGGAGACCGGGGAGCTCTATTCTCCCTACGTGAGTTTTACTTTTAGAACCTGTTTTGCCCACATGAGTGGCCCCTGGCCTCTGAGCAGCCCTCTGCTCGCAGTGGACTGGCCCGGCGGGAGCCCGTTCCCCCGCGTGCCTAGACCCTGGGAGAGCCGGGTGGGGGGCCTCCAGCAGCAGCCTTGGTGGCTCAGTGTTATGAGACAGGTTTGTTCACTTTTTTAAAAATATATTTTCATTGATTTCATAGAGGGAGAGAGAAATAGAAACATCAGTGATGAGAGAGAATCATTGATTGGCATGCACGCCCCCTACTGGGGATCAAGCCCACAACCCAGGCGTGTGCCCTTGATCAGAATCAACCCAGGACCCTTGGTCCGCAGGCTGCCGCTCTATCCATTGAGCCAAACCAGCAAAGGCAGGTTTGTTCACCTTTTACATGTTGATCAGAGAGCGGTCAAGAAAACGAAATTGACTTGCCAACTCTGTACCTCAGGGCCGCTACCCCCTGCACACTGTGCTGCCTGTCCTTCAAATGGACAGTGATTGACAGCTGTTGCCTGGGTTTTGCTCATGTCAGCAGTTTGAAACGCCTTGGGTTTTGAGCTGAATTTTAAGTTGCACAACTTTTGCAGTCTTGGGTGGCATAAGAGGCAGAGGAAGCACGCAGACGCTTCAGTCCCAGTTTGGAGGAGTCCGTAATTAGAACAACTGGAATGACTGATTTCTCCGTCTTGGGATTGTGTTACCCCCTACCCCCCCGACCCCCCCCCCCCCGACCCCCCGCCACACACACACACACACACTCACACTCACACTCAGTTTATCTTCTTGGTGTGATATAAGGTTGGCCATGTTTGCATCATGGAGTGCTCTTGCCTGGATAAGTAGCTGGAGGGAGGGAATAATCAAAGGACTGACTCACGTTGCTTCCAGGTATCCAGGGAAAGCAGCACTTTCTAGAACTTACCTAGCCTTTAACAGCCACTCTGCACTGACCTTCCCGGCCCGGGATGCCTGCCTGCTCCCGTTAGCGTCCCAGCCTCTACAGCTGTGGTGTGATCGCCGAGGAGGGGCCTCTGAGAACAGCTGGAAAGGCCTCCACAGCAGGGCCTTCCCGCCGGGCACGGGCCCTCCATGTGCAGCATGGGAGGAGCCTTCTTTACGTCAGCAACGTGCGGGGGGGGGGGGGGGCACTTTCTTGAACTTGGGATGCACTGAATCGCGTCCCTCTCATCTGAGCCATTGTGTCACAGCACACATCCTCCTTTTGGTACCAGCAGGGTAAGGTCCACAGTGTCCATCAAAGTCCCTGGGGTTCCTGCTGCTGCTCAGAACATCTGAGAGCTTAGAGCTGACTCATTTCTGCAACTGAGTTTGAGGAAGGAAAAACTTTGCTATGCTCACTTTTCTTGTGCCCCCAGCTGAAATGTAACCATTTCACGTATCAGCATGTGCCCACAGGCAACAGGGCAGTGAACCCTAAAGGCCTCGGTGGGTTCTGCTTTTTTTAAACAACATGTTTTTATTAATTTTCGAGAAAGAGGAAGGGAGAGGCATAGATGGAAACATCGATGAGAGAGAAACATACATCCAGTGGTTGCCTCCTGCACGTCCCCTCCTGGGGATCGAACCCACAACCTGGGCGTGTGCCCTGACCAGGAATCAACAGGTGACCTCTTGGTGCATGGAATGACACTCAACCACTGAGCAACATTGGCCAGGCTGCTTTTTTCTATTTTTATCCTTCATTTCCTATGTGTTCGGGGTTTTTGAGGGCCTGCTCTGGGCATTTGCCATCAACAACTGCATGTACTCTCTTATCCTACTGGTAGGGAGAGAGGGCCTGTGTTGAGGATGAGGTGGCATTACCAGGACTTAGTGGTCAGGGTATGAGGAGCGAGCATGCCTTCTTGCTGAGGTCTCCTTCACCCCGTCATCCTGGGAGAACAGTTCTTGATCCCCTGTGAGAGCAAGATCTTGGCTCAGTGGATAACGAACCTTACAGAAGGGTGTAGTGGACAAGGCTCCAACCACCTGGACCACACCGGCCAGGGCAAGGGTTGCTTCTTATAAAAGTGATAGACAGAGAACAAAGCTTCAGGGAGATCAAATGTTAGGTCATCAACGGGGCCTGGTCTGTTAGTGCCCAGAAACCCTGCAAAACATTGAACCCCCGTCACGGGCACCAGGGCCCCACGCCGTTCCACCGCCTGGCTGTGCTTCAGCCCGACCTGCCTCAGAGTCCCTCGGCCGTACCTCCTTCCCACCTCAGGCCTTTACCTGGAGGCTCTTCCCTGGCCCTGTGCCTGGGCAGCTCCCTCTCATCCTTCAGGCCCTGGCTTGAGTGTCACCACGAGCCCTTCCTGAGTGTCCTGTAGTTAGAGTGTTCCCATGATCCTTTGTCACGGTGCCCTGCGCCCTGCTTCTTTCCTTCAGGACACTTCTGCGAGGCGCTCATCACCATTCCCCTGTTGCCTCTCCCCCCACGTGAGGTCAAGGTCCTGTCTGTCTTACTCAGTGCCCTCCCCAGCTCCCAGCACAGAGCCAGGCCCATGGGAGGCTCTGAGAAGGTGCTGAACAGACGAGTGAATGAGCAGAACTGAGCTAGCTGAGGGGCTCCTTCCCGCACTGGGACACACCAGCCTCAGTGCGATGGAAGTCAGCCAACAAAAGGACAAGTTAGTGTGTCATGGACACCCAGAGTTGCTTGTGAAAAGCCAGCTCTGGGAACTTCCTGTTGGGAAGGCCAGGTGGGCTGTGTGCCCTGTTTCTCACCCGGCTGCCACCCTCAGGTTCTCGCAAGTCCCCCTGGGTCAGGGCTCCCAGCAGGGTGTCACCTGGCAGGAGTGTGGTGATCCAATCGGGCGCTGTGGAAGACGAGCCAAACTTTTCATCCTTCTGGGCTCTGTCCATGAGATCACGTTAAGATAATGATGCTTCAAACCAATGAAACTGTCAGCCTCGTGTCTGAGAGGACCTGAGCGAGGGCCACGCAGCCCCGCTGAGGACTCCTGTCCTGAGGCTGTGTGCCAGGCCCAAGGTGTTCGGAATAATTGTAATTAACAGAGCTGGATCGGGTTGGCGTGAATTAGAGTTGAGTTTAAACCCTGAAGTCAGTGACCCTGCAATTGCACTGAGCTTGGTGGCCAGGGACTAGCAGGAATGGGGAGCGGCTGCAGGTGGGCGCAGGGTTCCTTTTTGGGGGGGATGAGGTGGAATTAGATGGTGATGCTGGTTGCACAACCTCATGAATATACTGAAAACCACTGAACGGTGTACTTTAAAGGGATGGATTTCATGGCATGTGAATTCTATCTCAACTTTTTTAAAAAAAATCCCTGAAGTTCGTGTGGGGAGGAAGACAGGGAAGGGGAAGCAGCAGGATTGTCGGGGTCCCGAAGGACGACGGCAGAATGGGTGGGGAGGAGGCCTGGGCCCCGTGCCCGGCGAGCTAGGAAAAATGGAAGACCACGGTCTGGTTGGGCAAAGAGCTAACATCTGTGATGCAGCTCTGAGGAATGAAATGACGAGAGGTGGGATGGTGGTGGCAAAAATGGAGCATAAAACTGATCAGCCCTAACCGGTTTAGCTCAATGGATAGAGTGTCAGCCTGTGAACTGAAGGGTTCCAGGTTCGATTCCGGTCAAGGGCATGTACCTTGGTTGCAGGCACATCCCCAGTAGAGGGTGTACAGGAAGCAGCTGATTGATGTTTCTCTCTCATCGATGTTTCTAACTCTATCCCTCTCCCTTCCTCTCTGTGAAAAATCAATAAAAATATATATTTTTTAAACTGATCATCGGAGACATTGGAAAGGATCCATGGGATGTGGGGCTTCAGTCATCCAAGTGTTGGGGTCTGGTCTCCAACATCCGGGTGCAGGGCCGGCCTGGTGAGCACCTGGGTGGAATGCTCCTCCTTCCCTGCCTCCCTGCCTGGAGGCGGGCCTCCTGGCTGCCACGGTCTTGCTGCCCCTGGGTCGTCCTTGGGCGTCGTTGTGGGGAGAGGTTAGTTAATGCCTGGGCTTGACTGTCGTTTCTGTGTCCCAGGTTGGACTGGTGTACATGTTCAACCTCATTGTGGGCACTGGCGCGCTCACCATGCCCAAGGCCTTCGCCTCTGCTGGTTGGCTTGTCAGCCTGTTCCTGCTGGTGTTTCTGGGCTTCATGAGGTAAGAGGCTGTCACTCGGGGCTCAGGGCTGGGGGCTGGGGGCCGGGGCACAGCTGAGCAGCCTGCCCAGGAAACGCAGGGAGGTGGGGAAACGTCCTTGGGGGCAGGAAGATGTCAGTGATGAGTCTTCAACAAGGTGGCCGGAGAGGCGGGGGTGGGGGGGGCGGGGGAGATACAAAGGTCTCCAGTGCCTCGTGCTGGTGGAGCGTTGCACAGCCCTGACCAGCTAAAACAGGAGACTGGAATGTCTCACCTGGTTCCTCCCCGGCCGGGGTGCCTCCCCTCATGTACATTCTTGAGGAAATACCACCGAGCCACAGGAAAAGGATCTGACAGCTGTTGAAGGTGCCGGGGAATCGGTTTGGAATTTAGAATTTGCTTCAGATAGTTCATGGAGTAGTAAGTGGTAAACATGGCACTCGCGTAGCCGGGTGTTGCCCTCACCTGCCTCGTGCCTGGCAGCACCCAGGAGGCCGGCGCCTCCCGGCCCTCCAGGGTCCTGCTCCTGGAGCCACGTGGGGGATGCAGGCAGGCAGGTCTGACACCGGTTAGCCAGTGCCCAGGCTGGTGAGGGATTCAGCCTGGAAGCCCTCTCCCCCGGGTAGGAATCCACAAGCTCTAAGAAAGAGGTGGGAGGCACCACCTGTCAACACCCCGGAGAGGTGACACCCCTCGGTCCTCAGGTGCTGGTACCCCACTGAGCAGCACGGAGCCCTGCCCTGCCCTGCCCTGCACTCTCCTTTTTGGTGGGAGACAGGCAGTGAGGAGTAAGATAACAAATAAGTAAACCGCAGAGTCAGTTAGAAGGTGATGTAGTAACAATGAGACAAAACCCCACAAACAGTGGGGGAGGGGGAGTGATCACAGTTTCAGGTTGGTGCTCAGGGGTCACGGAGGCGGCATCCAAGCAGATGGCAAGGAGAGAGGAGTGGGAGAACGGAACGTGGGTAGTTGAAGCCGACTGAGACCTTGAAGAGGCTCGGGGGGTAGGAGAATGCCCGAGTTCTTCAGTCTGTTCATGCATTTTCTTTAGGGCGGTTTGGGGGCCAAGCTTGGTGCTATTGGCTCATAATGACGTACTGTGAGCCTTGGCAGCCAAGAGCCCTAAAAGTCCTTGTCCTTCTGTGACTCTGCTGTCCCCTCTAAAGGCCCTTCAGCACCGGCAGCCGTCTGAGTGGGGAGTGATTATTGGGGGCCCGGGTAGGGGCCCCCATGCCCCCGCCTTGCTCACCCCATTTATATTTGAACATGATCAATGAGTTGGCTTTGTGCAACCGTGAGAAGCCTCTTCACGCCTTAATTAAGATTGATTTTAGTTTTACTTCCAAAAAGAAGGGAAAAGCTAAAGCCTTAAAATGGTCACTTAGGCAGGATAATGAGAAACCGTCCTAGGAGATGCTGAGCTGGCTGCCCGCTCCCAGCCTGGAGTGGATATGGATTTAACTCCTATCGCACCTGCCACCTGACTGCTGGGCTGAGGAGTCTGCCTAGGGCCGGTGACAGCCCTCAGAGGGCTCCGGGTCAAGTCCAGCCGCAGAGCCGTGCTGTCCAGGTGGTGGTGGCGGGGACAGAGCCTCCCTCAGGTCTGGGGCGGGAAGGCCGCCTCCCCTGTGCCTCCTGCTGACAGAAGCATCCGTGTGTCCCAGCTGTCGTCTCAGCCTCTCCGGTTTCTTGATGAGGAAGAGAAAGGGTGATTTGTCACTGTAGTCTGACTTCTCAGCAAATGTCTGGTGCCGCCTCCCGGCCTCCCTTTCGATGGAGGCCATAAAAACGCAAGCTTATTTTCATATTAGCCAGGTTATTAGGAAAGTGAAAATGCACCACCCCCAAAAGGCCGGCGAGGACAGGTTTCATTATCCTGCCTGTGCTCTGTCATCGGCATGTGTCATTGGAACTTGACCGTGTGCCTGTGTCCCAGCAAGGAGAGGGGAGGCTGCCTCTGCCCTTCCCGGCACCTTGCGGGCCCATGAACCTGCCTCCTCCTCCTGACCTAGAGCACCAGGTGGGGTCTGTCCTCCCACCCCTGCCCCCAAAGGCCCCTTTTTGGTGTGCGGTACTGCATGGCCCTGTGTCGCCTCTGATGTGCGTCCGAAACACCTTTTACATGGGGACGGGGACATCGAGGCAAGCACACGAGGCAGCCCGTGTACACACAGACACACACACACACACACACACACACACACACACACATGCGCACACTTCTGATCAGGCCAGACCCATCGTGAGAGTTTCCCAGGAAACAGCTCCAAGGAGGGACAGGGCTTCGTTTCGGTCTGGCCAGGTTGTCGGTCCAGTCCGGTCTTTGAAATGACTCTTCCTTTTTCTTTGTTCCTCTTCTAACCCTCCTGCCTGCCTTTGGCGATTCACGCGTGGCCTTCCTCTGCAGCTTTGTGACGACGACCTTTGTGGTGGAGGCCATGGCCGCGGCCAACGCGCAGCTCCGCTGGAAGAGGATGGAGAACCACCAGGTGCGCCCGCTGCCCTTGTCTCCGGGCAGTGCCTCCGTCCGCTTGTGTGCCACTCACTGGCCAGTCCTTTCCCTCCCGATGCGTGGAGGACCCATGTCCACAGCGCTACTAGGGACCCTGCCCCGAGCAAAAGCTTAGCAGCCACCTAAGCTCACAGACGCCTGCAGCCTCTGCTCTTTCCAGTTTGCCTCCGGGTCCTCCTGCCCCACCTTGACCCAGCTCAGTCCCGCTGAGCTTCTGCACCAGGGCCTGTGCCGTGGCCTTGGACCCAACGTCCGAGTGTGCCTGCGCCTTCTCATGTGACCGAGGGGACGTGTCGAGAGCTTCCCAATCGGATTCCTTCCAGAAAGAAATAACAGAGGAGGCGGGTGCTCCATTGTCACGGGGTTTCCTGCCGTAACGGACCCCTTTCCTGTGCTTGTCCCCCTCCCTGCCGCGCCCCGTCCTAGGAAGACGACGACAGCTCCTCCGCCGCCTCTGACAGCGACAGTCTGGTCCAGGACAGCTACGAGCGGGCAGAGCAACGGCCCATCCTGTCTGTGCGTAAGTCTTGGGGCTCCTGGCCGGCCTGCACTTCCCTGGGGCCACAGGGTCCCTTTCCCTGCGGGGAGGACGGGGGAGTCTCTGCAGAGACCCCGTGGCCCTTCTCGCCTGCAGGTGGCTCCTGGGAGGCTCCGTGGTAGAGTAAGGAGTCCAGGACCCAGGCTTCCCCCTGCAGGCTCCGCACTTAGTGGCGCTTGCACCCCAGCTTCCCACCTCGGCTGCCGTTGTGGGAGTAATGAAATGCCTGTTTCAGTGCTGGTGCACACTGGGCGTGCCAGTGCATCTAGGGTCTCCGAGTTCTCTCTTCCTCCCGTCCCACCACACACACACACACACAGACACACACACACACACACTCTCTCTCACTCACACTGCACATGCCCGAGAGTCTGATCCCGGCTCTGGCCGAGCAAGGGCTAAGCGTCCCCTTCTGACCCCACGACCAGCATCCCTGAGGTCCCTTTCTAGATATTTTGAACCATAAGCATTAGAAAAAGTTTTCTCAAGTGTTTAAAACGCAGGGATTTCATTATTCTGGAGAGTTCTGAGCTCAGTAGCCCCTTCTAGAAGCCAAGTGAACCGACCTCCTCCTCTTCCTTGTCCTCTGGCTCCACAGAGAGACGCGGCTCTCCGAACCTTTTTGAAATCACAGACCGCGTGGAAATGGGACAGATGGCCTCCATGTTCTTCAGTAAAGGTACCCGTTACTTCCAAGGTGGCGAGGGAGGGGCAGCTCACACTTCCTACTGACCCGGGCGCTTGGAATGAGGGTCCCGCCTGGACAGTGGGAGGGGGCAGGCGACTGGAGGAGCAGATTGCTGACCGGCTCCCAGTGCTCTGAGCAGCCAGCTGCCGAGAGACCTGGGCGGCTTCGGGTGGTTTCCTTGGATTCCTCTTCGGGCATCAGCGCTAGGAACAGAGAGGCGGCTGCTTATCTCCTGCTGAACATAGAGGTCGGGAGTCCCAAGCAGCTGCCCGAGGAAGGGGACCCAGGAGGCCGGCTGGTCACGTTGTGCCTCTTGCTTGATTGCCTCTGACTTGTCTCTGCTTCTGGGCTCTTCTGTGTAGAGGCTTCGCTGCGCGTGCTCTCTGTCTCTTCCTGGTGGCCAGCAGAGGGCGCTGGGAGCCCGTGCACAGGGCCGCTGTCTGGGATCTGAGCGCCAGAACCTCTCCCCACTCTACCTGCCACTGCACAGCTTGGGATTCCTGCCCTTCCCTTCGGGGCTTGGCTACAAGCTGACGGGACCCAACCGAGCTCGGGTGCTGGGTTGTTGGGTGTTTCACCGAAACACCTTATGCCTCCGTGGCAAATCTTGTTCTTTTGGAAGAGAAGCTATGCAAGAGTGTCGTTTTTTAATGCTCAGACCTGTTTTTCCTTCTTAGAGTCCGACACATCTGACATCCTTGCCTTTGCAGTTCCCCTGGGAGGTTTTCTGCCCCTTTGCGGGAGCCCCTGGCTGCATCGGCGGCATTGCCACCCGCTCTTTTCCATTTTGAACATGGCTGAACTAACTTAGAGCTGGGGTGGGGGTGGGGGTGTAGGAACTGGAAGCTTCTTGCTGCTTTTTAGGACACAGAGTGTTCTCTTCCCCACTGGTGGTGTGATGGGACTGTCTAGTCCAAAAGGTTGTCATCAGCAGCCAAAGGTGGTCCGAGCGTCTGCTCCCGTCCCCCATGCCAGCCTCACAGAGGGTTTCCAGGATTCCTGAAAACCAGATCGGTCGTGTCTGCTCACTTCCGTGTCGATTTGTTCCATTTCTGCCTCTCCCCACCTCACTAGACTAAGATAAGAGATCGTAAACATGTCCCCCCCGGGAACCATACGTGGTCTCCTTCCAAATGCAAGCTTTTAAAATAAAATGCACATTAGAGCCCGGCCGGTGTGGCTCAGTGATTGATTGTTCACCTATGAACCAAGAGGTCACGGTTCAAATCCTGGTCAGAGCACAAACCCGGATTACGGGCTCAATTCTCAGGTGGGGGGCGTGCCAGAGGCAGCCAGTCAGTGATTCTTATCCTTGATGTTTCTCTCTCTCCCTCTCTCTCTCCCTCTCCTTTCCTCTCTGAAATCAATAAAAATAAATTTTTTTAAAAGCACATGGAGGGCAGACACTTACCTTTTAAACCTCCTTTCTGATTTGCGTGTTTTGTAGTCTGCACTGATTTCTTAAGAATTCTAGGAGCTTGTGGTTTAGTTTTGTCTTCCCTCTCCATGTGCTAGGCTCCTGGTTTACCTCAACTGAATAGCAAGCACATCTGTGTGCGAGCAGCGCCAGTTTAGAGGACGCCTTCTCCATCGTCTCCGGTTTCCGCTCAGCACTGCTGCCGTCTGGGCCGGACCACCCTTTGTCAGGGGGCCTGTCCTGTGTGTATCGGGTGCTGAAGAGCGTTTCTGCCCTCTGCACACTGGTTTCCAGCAGCACCTCCCAGCTATGACATTGTCAGATGTCCCAGTAGGGGTTGCGGGACAAAATTGCCCCCCGCGCCCCCCCGTTGAAAACCACTGCTCTGCTCTATTCCCGATTTACAGATTGTCACCTACCACCCTCACCAAAGGCCGCCACCCCCCACAAAATCAGACCAGCCTCATCTCTTGTCATTAGGAATGCCAGGCCTCCATCATTGCTGTCCTCTCAGGAAATTCATTGATCTTCCAACATTTTGTGTCTTGTAATGAAATGTATTGATCAGGGAGGGCCAGTGGCAGTTTATAAACAGAGCTGACCCCGGATTCTGTGGCAGGTGAAGGAGAGGCTGGTGGGGGGGGTAGTTCCTCCCTGATTCTGTGGCAGGTGAAGGAGAGGCTGGGGGTGGGGGGGAGTTCCTCCCTGATTCTGTGGCAGGTGAAGGAGAGGCTGGGGGTGGGGGGGAGTTCCTCCCTGATTCTGTGGCAGGTGAAGGAGAGGCTGGGGGGCGGGGAGTTCCTCCCTGATTCTGTGGCAGGTGAAGGAGAGGCTGGGGAGGGGGAGTTCCTCCCTGATTCTGTGGCAGGTGAAGGAGAGGCTGGGGGGCGGGGAGTTCCTCCCTGATTCTGTGGCAGGTGAAGGAGAGGCTGGGGAGGGGGAGTTCCTCCCTGATTCTGTGGCAGGTGAAGGAGAGGCTGGGGGGGGAGTTCTTCCCTGATTCTGTGGCAGGTGAAGGAGAGGCTGGGGGGGGGAGTTCCTCCCTGATTCTGTGGCAGGTGAAGGAGAGGCTGGGCGGGGGGGAGTTCCTCCCTGATTCTGTGGCAGGTGAAGGAGAGGCTGCGGAGGGGGGGGGGGAGTTCTTCCCTGATTCTGTGGCAGGTGAAGGAGAGGCTGGGGGTGGGGGGGAGTTCTTCCCTGATTCTGTGTCAGGTGAATGAGAGGCTGGGGGGGAGGAGTTCTTCCCTGATTCTGTGGCAGGTGAAGGAGAGGCTGGGGAGGGAGTTCCTCCCTGATTCTGTGGCAGGTGAAGGAGAGGCTGGGGAGGGAGTTCCTCCCTGATTCTGTGGCAGGTGAAGGAGAGGCTGGGGGTGGGGGAGTTCCTCCTTGATTCTGTGGCAGGTGAAGGAGAGGCGGGGGGGGGGTGTTTCCTCCCTGATTCTGTGGCAGGTGAAGGAGAGGCTGGGGGGGGGGAGTTCCTCCCTGATTCTGTGGCAGGTGAAGGAGAGGCTGGGGGGGGGTTCCTCCCTGATTCTGTGGCAGGTAAGGGAGAGGCTGGGGGGGGAGTTCCTCGCTGCAGAAAGACAAGCCGGGGGCGGGCTGTCCTTGGAGCCCGGGGGTGAGTGGCAGGCAGACCGCGGGCCCTGAGCTTGGACAGTGAGGCTGTCTGCGGCTCCTGGCCTCCTTCAGGGCCTGTTTTTTCCTGGTCTCTCCCCCCCACCCTCCCCCCAGACCCCTAGGAGCAGAGCTGCCCTCAGAGAGCCCAGGGGGAGCATGTCCCGGCTTTCCCCTGGGGCCCCGGAGGCTTTTCTGAGCCACCGGCATCGGGAGGCAGCTGTCACTTCATTTTTCTTTCTGTTCCCCGTGAAGCCAGCCGCTTGAGATCAGTACCATCAAAATGATCAGCCAGTCTGAACGGAGGTTTGAGACTGGCTGTCGGCTGTGACCCTGGGGCTGCAGGGCCCAGACCTTTCTTCGGCGTCTTTATAGCTGGAGGCACGGGCGTTTAGCGCCGGTGGAGTCCTCACTGTACGGAGTTGGAGGCGGTCAGGGTGGTGGGAAGTGAGGCCAGTGGGATCAGGACCAGAGCCTGCACTCCCAGCTCCGAGTGCAGGCCCCTCCTGCAGGTCAGGGGACCAGGGTTCGCCCCTGCACAGAGAGCCCCATGTGCCCTGCCAGAGACAGCGTCCGCCCTGGCCACGCTTCGTAAGGAGAGGCCCACCTGGAGCACCGCTCCTGCGCTGCCTCTCCCAGCACCTCTCCTCGCATGCCTGGCCACCCCACCCTCCGCGGCTTGGCCATTGGTCTTTGGAAATTGAGGGCTTTACCCTTCCGATTGTAGCTTTAGAAGCTGGGCCTTCTGTTACCTTCTCTGCTTTTCAATTCCCTGGCAGCGTCTTCTGTCTTAGAGCCTGGGCCTGGCTGTAAAGGGGGCCCTGGCCCAAGGGCCTCACCTAGGACATCTCCTCCCCTCCCCTCCCCCTCCACCCCTTCCTCAGACACCCTGCCCTGAGCCTGAAGGTGCCACTGGTTCCTCCCCAGCCAGCCCACGCCTCTCACTCACCTGGCACCTGTCTGGAGCCTCACTTAACCCCTCTCGGGTGACAGTCGTGAGCAGATGTGCCTCCTGCCTGCATTACAGTGTAGCTTTGGGGTCGTTTTCTCATCCTTTTGGGAGAGAATAGGAGCCAGGAGAACCAAAAGCTATGGGAGGGGTAGAAGCTGAGTCCTCAAAAAAGAATGCGACGCTCCTGTGGCTGCCTGACCGGTGACTTTGTCCCTTCCAGTGGGGGTCAACCTGTTCTATTTCTGCATCATCATCTACCTGTACGGGGACCTGGCCATCTACGCTGCCGCCGTGCCCTTCTCCCTCATGCAGGTGTCCTGGTGAGTGCCCCCCCCCCCCCCCCGTGTCGCCACATGGGCTTCCTGGGCGGGCAGAGCAGGGTTTTCAGGGTAGAAACGCACACCGAGTGAATCCGTCAGCGCGACCCAGCCAGCTGTGCATACTGTCCCTCAGGGACCCACTCCACAGCTGTCCCCTGCCCTGCCCCATCGGGAAGGTGTCTGGGAGTCCCCGGGGGGGGGGGGGGGTTCTGACGGTCAGACAGGAACGAGTGATGCATGCCCTAAAACCCAGGAATATGCGGTTTGTGCAAAGTCAGATTATTGGATCCAAAGCTGCTGTGGGGGGAGTGGGGGGCTCAGTGGTTGCTGGTGATTAATGATGGGACCCGCTGTGTGCTTCCAGCCAAGCAGGGCCCCTCTGAGCCCCTGTTCTCTTTATCAGCAGCGCCACCGGCAACGACTCCTGCGGTGTGGAGGCCGACACCAAGCACAACGACACGGACCTGTGCTGGGGGCCCCTGCGGCGAGGGGACGTCTACCGCGTCTACTTGGTGAGTGGCCTGGCGCCTGCCCGCGGCCCCACACCGCCTGGGCGTGTGGGCTGCCTCTCACCTCTGGCACAACCCTCCCGGGAGAAAGGTCTGCATGGCTCCACACTCTGCTCATTACTGGGGCCTTGGTCCTGGCCAGGAAGTGGATCGTGTCACTAAGACTCTAGCCCCAGAGTGTCCTCGCGGCCAGCCTCCGTCATATGTGGTCTGGATTGGCATTCCGATCATTGCCAGCTCCAGGGCGGCGGACGTAGCTCGGGTTTTGAGGGGCAGTCTTAGCAAAGCCCCATCGGAGTGAGTGCCAGGGAGACTTTTCTGGAGACGTCCATGCTTTGACCTCCCTCCTGGCCAGCCCAGGAGCATACGGTGGACCCCAGGTTTCCCGCGGGCAGGCAGGACTCAGCCATGTTAACTGGCTCTCCAGGGGGCCCCGGAGGCTTTTCTGAGCCACCAGCCTTCCCTGCTCCCCGCCCCCCGCCAACAAGGGAAGATGATGAATCTCCAGGCTCCTTCTTGATTGCTTTGTGCCATGGGCGGGGGCGGAGGGGAGGAGAAGTAATAAGATACAAAACCAGACAGTTATTTATCTCTGCCTGCTTTGCGGGCGGGACTGAGAAATGTTTCCCTTTGCCTTTTGCAGTATCTATTAATATTCTGCTTCCTCTTGGTCCGCAGCCTGACACACATTTAGGTGTGCTGGGTGACACACAGTTTGACACGTGGCCACTTAGCTGATTTGGAGAGTGAGCGATTCGGGGAGCCGGCCTCTTAAGTTAATTACGCCCGTCCTGGCGAAGGTTCGAGCAGGCCCTGCGGCTGTGTTGTTCGTTCGGGTCTGAATTCGTTAACCCCCGTGGCTGAGTGGTTGTCCTGCCTTCCCCAGCCCCACCCCAGAGACCTACCAGAGCAGTCCTGTGGCCCAAACCCTGGGAGAGAAGTTTTCCCTCCGCATTTCCGCAGCCGTCGAGTGGTCTGTGTTTCTTCTCTCCCACGTTCGGCACTGGCTGGGAATTGATCTTTTAGTGGAAATGCCTCTGAGCTCCTATCCCCTTCCCTGCCTCCCCACCTTGGGGTGGGCAGAGTAACTAGGTGGGGTAGCCAGGAGAGCCCAGGTCTGTTAGTCTCTTAGCATTTCAATGGACAGACAGCGATTGGTAACATTAGCAAAGGTACCAGGAAGCGTAGCAACCCATCTGGATCTCTAACTGCACGGGCAGGCTCACACAGACACGGAGCGCGTGGGCAGAGGGAACGTGTGGGCAGAGGGGCGATGCAGGGCCCTCGGGTGGGTCTTTCCCAGGGGGCCGCTGGCGCCTGTGCAGGCTCTGCCCGGCACATCCCCCTCCCACGGCAAAAGAGATTCGGAGCCTGGGAATCTTGGCTGCTGCCGTTGGCCGGGTGAATTATTTAGAAGCATCATCACTGTCTTACTCGATTGTTCCTGCACTTCTTCCTGCAAACCTTCCATATCCTGGAAGCCTCTCTCCCCGAATCTCAATAACTCCGACCGAACAGAAGGAACCTTCAGGAAAGCAGACGGGCATTAATTACTGCCTTCGCTGCCCAGATATACGTGCTTATAGCTCCTACAGCTAATTGCCACGGGGCCTGCAAAAGCTGTAGAAACAGGAGGGGGACGGGGAGCAGACACGGCCTGATCTCTCTGGGCTATTGCTGCCTCCCACCCTGCCCACTGCTGGGGGCTCGGGGCTGCTGGAACGTCTGCAGTTCCAACATGCTCCCCCCCCACCCCTCACACCCACACACCCCCACACCCCCCACCCCGCTTTGGAGAGTTCACGGCAGGTGGGCCGTGCCTTTGTCTCCAGAGTTACTTCACAGCTTTGCGTGTGGCTCCCAGGTCCCTGGCTGCTGCAGGACAGTGTCTCCCAACCCTAAGTACTGGGTGCTCTGCGTCCGTTTTTCTGAGATGGGAGGGCACAGCGAGTGGAGAAGGGGTCGGCGGGTGTGGGTTCCTTCCTGAGTCCTGGGCTCTCTTGCTCGTGATGATGGTATCTTCCCCAGTGGCCTCTTTGGATCATGGGGAACCAAGGTCGTCCTTCCCCTTGCCCCCCAGTCACCCTCGTTCAGAAGGTTGTCCTTCCCTTCTGGAGGCTCCCGTGCCCCTCTCTGTGCCTCTCTCTACCAGCCGTTTCTGACTTTGCTGCCAGCCAGGCTTCACCCAAGTGTCGGGCAAGGCAGCGAGTGGACTAAAAGCGCCCTTCCCACTCCGGCACAGTCCGCTCTGTCCTGGGCAGAAGGTGCACCTGTCTGGGCCTGCGTGTTTGAAAGGGCCTCCTGGTGACCACTTCTTCATTGCTATTCCAGGACAGTATGTTCTGGGGGATAAAGGTACAGGCTTTCATTTTGCGGTGTAATTTTCAGAGCCTGCTGCGGTGCACACGCAGAATGAAAATATTGGGGATATTAACTCCGTGTGCAGCGTCAGGACCACACACAGGGAGGGAGCTTTCTCTCCCAGCAGCTCCCGGTCCCCTCTCTAAGCCCTTGACCTTAATGAATGGAAAATTCCTCCTCCCCTCTCGCACCTGGCGACCCCAGGTGCAGCCGAGGTGAGTGAGTTTCTCCCTCTCCCTCCTCGGAGGGGCCGCATCACAGGTGCTGGGAGGTGGGGGTCCTGTGAGTCAGGTGGCTCCCCAGGGCGCCCCAGCAAGTGGCCGCAGCTGGAGCCAGCAGCGACCCAGCCCTGTTATGAGGACCCATGAGAACTGAGATCAGGACCTACTCTCAGGCCTCAGCGTCTCAGGACCCCACCCGCCGCCCCTCCTGCTCCTTTGAAGGATCAGCTAGCAAAGGGCTCTTTCAAACCCGCAAACTTGCCTCCGGGCTGGGATATCTTGGGATGCTTTCTGCAGAGCTGCTGTGGCTTTGGTACAAACAAAGCCAGAACTTAGCATTTCGTTCCTTCCTCTACAGTGAGCAGGCGCCAGGGACCGTGGTGAAGTGCTAGGATGCTCCGTAAATCAGTCCAGTCCAGGCTCAGACTGTCCCCGGTGCCCGGGAACCAGAACATGGTTCTCTCGCAGTCCCCGAGAGTCAAGGGCATGGCCAAGTGTTCCTGTGTTGCTTCCTCATACCCACAGTGCTTCCCAGCCTGCTCTTCACCTCCTCAGCTCAGGGCCTGGGCCCCGTCACTGCCTCCTCCTTTGCAATGTCAGAGGGAAGCCTGGGGGGACAGTGGGACTCCCCAAGTGCTGAAGGCTCCTGGCCAGTCACAGGAGCAGGAACCGCCATTCACAGGTGGACAGGGGCTGCTTGGTCACCAGCAGGCACAGGCCGAGCAGAGCTGGGAGCGCCGATGGCAGAAGGGAGCTCATCCCGGCTGGAGACTCGGCCGCACACGGCGGTATTGGGGCTGGGGCGGGGGGGCTCGTGGGCTGCCTTGGAACAGGGTAAGGTCACCCTGGCTTGCCACCCTGCCTTGAACGGAGGAGCTGTGAGAGCCACCTCCAGGGCATGGGCGACCGGGGAGAGAGATGCAGGTGCCTGGCCAGTGACCCGCCACCCTCTCTCGGACAGAGGGCTTCTCCCCAGACTCCCTCCCGAAATGCCCCTGAAGAAGCAGGTGTGTGTTGGGGGCCGAGGGGGAGTTCTGCCTGCTGGACTCTCTCTTCCTAGAGCAGAGAGTCTGGGAACCGGCTCAAGGCAACATCAGAAGGGTCCCCCGGGCCTTCCCTGAGAATCCTGGGTTCTCTTTCTCTGCCGGGAAGCGTGTCCTCTGATTCCCTCTTGGGTCCTTCTTACTCGGCGACACTTGCCACTGACCACTTGCAGCACTTAGAACAGTGTGCAGCCCACTTTTCAAACCAGCTGGTTCTTTCCTAAAACAGTACTGTCTGAGGGGGACGCATCTTTTGGGGGGCTCTAAGGGAGCAGTGCACCCCAGGCAGTGGTGTGCCAGGCCGTGACTGGTCCTCCCTGCTGGGGTTTGTCTAGCATTGGCGTAGCATGTTGCCAGCTACCTTCTCGTTTCTGATTTGGTCCTCGGGTCACGCAGTAAGGTCCGTGACATCTTATCCACGTTTTACAGCAGAAAAAAAAAAAAAAAAAAAAAAGCTGAGGCTTGGAGGCTGTGACTTCCCCCAGGGCCACAGAGCTGAGGCAGAGCCTGGGGCCCTGCTCCTCGGCCTCTCGGCCACGTCCCCTGGCCCGGGCGACAGACCTGCTCAGCTAGCAGGGCAGCCCCGCTGCCAGGCCCAGGGAGGAGGGGGCCGGCCGCGCCTGGGCCTCAGCCCTTGGCGCTTGCCGTTTGTGGAGGGCTGGGGCGACGCGGCCCCGAGGAAGGTGCCTGTGCAGTGATCCGCGTCCGCACATCCTGCGCGTCACCGGATTGATTAGCTGTCGCTCCGGCCGCCCCTCGCTCGGCTCCCAGATAGTGAAGCGGCGTTGGAATAGAAGGCGCCTTCCCAAGGACATGTCCCTCCCTGCACGTCTCCCTCTGTTCTTCCAGCATCGCCGCCGTGCCCTGGGGCTGTGACATCTGCTAATAAGTGGGTCACCGCTGCCATCACCCGAATACGTATTCTTACCAGTTATGGGGCAGGAGGTGGCCGAGAGGCCTCAGGACCAGTGAGGGGGGAGGTGGGTGTGGAGCAGGTTTCAGCAACGGCGGTGACTTCATAGGATGTGGAGACTCGGGGACACTGCTGTTCACCTGCAGGGGCAGGCGCCCCCAGAGCACAACTCCAACAGGACACAGCATCAGTGCTGCCCGTGTTTGCACGGTGTCGAGGACCTGGAGTGGAATGAAGCCCCATGAGCTAGGAAGGGTGCCCCCCACTGGAGGCTAGCAGGACTGGCAGGACAGTGAGCTGTCCTCGTGGGGGCGTCTGGTGGGGTGGCTGAGTCTGGAGACAGAGCAGGGTCCTATGCTCAGTGAACGGCTGGTGGCAGCTTCCCTCTCTGGCTGGCACCCCCCACCCCCAAATATGAAGCAAGCTGAGGGGAGATTCCGGGCTGTCTGGGGCTGGGAGGGTGTTGCTCACAGGGGCTGGGGCATCCATGCACCTCCTTCAGAGGAGGGTGCCTGTTCGGGGACCTACCAGGGAGGCCCACCTTTCTTTCCCTTTCATTTTTCCTCCCACAATGCACTTCTTGTCAGTTCCTCCTCGTTCAGTTCTGGAGGCTCCAGAAAGGGTGGTGTGGTCTTGCCTCTTACTCTTCTCCCCACTTGCCCATGGGAAGATGCCAGTCACGCTGGGCGGCCACTGTAGGTGCGGCAAGTGGAGCGGCTCTCCTGGCCACGCCCCTGCCTGGCCCACCCCAGGAGCGTGGTCTGCAGTGTCTTCCACCAGCTCCTCTGGCCTGTGTGGGCGTGACCTCTGGGAGGACCCCTGTCCCCGTGTACGGCCCCCTCCCCCCAGTTGCTGACCCTCTGCTTTCATCTCATGATCCCGGGTCTCAAGGAAGAATGAATTTCTGCCCACATCCCAAAATGCGTGAACCCACTACCCAAACAGTCCCCTCTGATGCTGAGTGAACCTGAACTTCAACCAGCGCTCAGCACTCAGATTGAAATGACTGACGTTAAAGGATTAGCTGGTCTCTTTCTTTTTCAAGAAAATCAATAATACAGGGACAGGCCGGTGTTTTTCTTTCTGTCTTTTTTTTTTTTTTTTTTCCTGTGGAGCTGTCTGTGTATCTCGTCCCGGGAGTGGCTCCTTGTGGCTTGGTGTGCTGCCCAGCCCCAGCCCCGGCCTTTCTAGATGAATCCCGATTACTCTGTCACTCACCCCAGCGCCGGGCTTGTCTAGCACACTGTCGCCCAGGGACCTCGTGAGTCCCCACGATCTCATCACCCCACTGCCGCTGCTCGGTGTGGGCACCGCCGCCAGCCTTCCCCGGTGCCTGCCCCGCTGCTGCCCAGCATTGCTCTGGACCAGCCCCCCCCTTTCCCAGGAGGTGGGGTCGCACCTCCCTGAGCCCCAGTACCACCATCTGGGCGCCTTTGGGTGTTTGGCCCGCTCCCTCCAGCTCAGTGAGAGAGTTGTTCTCTGCCGTGGTTGGCACCTGCCACCCCAACTTAGAGGACGAGGCTCAACCCCCCGTGCCCCCTTTCTCCACGCTCCCAGTAAAGACACCAGGTCATGGGCACCTGGATCACTAGCCCGTGGGCGTGGTTTCTGCTGGACAATCCCCCGGCCCTCCCGCAGGCCTCAGACGCTGCCCTTTGGCCTTAGTCAAGGTCCTGCTGAGTAAAGGGAACATGGTTCTGGCTCTTGAATTTTGCCCCAGACCCCGTCCCCACGGTGGCAGTGTAAGTGCCCCCTGCCCCATCTCCATCTCCGTTGTCTGGGAAGTAATGAGTACATCTTGCAAATACCACTCACCCGGGCAAGCCGGCTTTGTTCCTGGGCAGTGGGAAGAGGTCCGTTTGACTTGTCTGGTTTCTCACCCTTTCTCCTGGCTTCTCACCCTTTCTCCCTGTGCCATAACCTTGCCGCTGCCCCAAGCATACTCAGCCTTACTCAGCGACGCTTAATAAACCCCATTATATGAATATCCAAATGCATAAAGCAAGCTAGGGGGTGGCGATGATCGGTTACAAAATGAGTCGTTACTGTACAGCAGGGCTCGCCACGGGTTCCTCTTCAGCACTTAGTTCCCCTCGTGCGTGCGTTTAAAATGTTACTCTGTGAAAACGGAGCCTTTATGAATTGGACATTCAGAAGCCCGGCTCTTGTCTAGAGAGGCATGCACGTGTTCATGCGCAAAGGTGCAGAAACCTGAGCCCCAGTTCCGGCAGAAATAGGCATCGTGGGCAGCCCACCGGCAAGAGAGCGCTGGGGACACATGCCCGGGCAGGAGGCTCCGTGGAGCCTAAGGACATGCCCACGGCCCACGCTCCTGCTCAGGCCAGCCTGTTGGGAAGCTTCCAAACCAGTCTCCGTGGGGAGCCTCATCCCTGCGGGGACCTTCTGTGCTGTGCTTTTCTGGGACCGTTTTTATCGCACGTCACCCCGGTCCAGGCAGTTCGGAGCTTGAGGCTCGAGCCTTCCCTATCAGGGAGTCGCGCGTCGGGGTGCAAGCCTGGCACTCCTGGTCGTTGACCCGTGTGTGTTCAGTCTTTGCCCCTCAGAAGCTGCTGCAGGCGAACTCCTGCCGCGCTGCCACCAGGCCATCTCCGCTCTGCAGCCCTCCGCATCCACACCTCCATTTCTGGGCCAGGAGCTAAAAATGGCTTTGTAGTCTATAAGGAAATGTCCTGGTCGTTGATTTCAGATCCCTTTCTCCCCTCCACCCACCCACCCCCCTTTTTTTTTTGCTTTCCCAAAAATGCAGGGAAAAACTGTAGTCCAGCGGTTCTCAACCTGTGAGTCAGGACCCCTTTGGGGGTCGAACGACCCTTTCACAGGGGTCGCCTAAGACCATCGGAAAACACATATATAATTACATATTGTTTTTGTGACTAATCACTATGCTTTAATTATGTTCAATTTGTAACAATGAAATTGGGGGCCACCACAACATGAGGAACTGTATTAAAGGGTCGCGGCGTGAGGAAGGTTGAGAACCACTGCTGTGGTCTAGAGAATCCAGCAGCCTCCTTGTAGTTCTAAGTCATCTGGAATGTCCTTAAATGTTTTGTGCTAACTAGAATGAAAACAATGCCAAACCCATTTCCTCCCCCGGCTCGTGTCTCTCTGATGCTCAGCTTCCGTGGATGAGTGCAGGGTCCTGGCGAGGGCCCTGCAGCACCGTGGGGCTGCATCTCTCCCTGAAGGCAGTGCGCTCTGCCTTCCAGGGTGTCTGTCAGAAGAGGAATCTGGTGTCTTTCTGGAATGGTGCCCCAGGGCCTCGGCAATAATTGTTTAATTAAATAAAGCACTCATTCCAAAGTAATAACCGTGCCCCTCCATGGGGCTGGCTTCCTAGCTGGCAGCCTGCCTCGCAGACCGTGCAGAGGATGAAAGTGTCTGTGGGCACGTTCTCCAGTCTGCAGGCTGGCCCCGAGGGCACCGCGGAGCGGAGAACCCCCGAGGGTCTACAGGAGCCGCAGAAAGGTGCCTGGGGCACAGGCATGATGGGCATGAGGCGGAGATGAGCAATTAGGGCGCGTATTAATGACTAATTGCTGATTAATTAGCATGAGCTCCGGATGCCGGTGGATTAGCTGAGAGTAGCCCAAGGTCCATTTTAATAAGCCTGCAAGTGCAGGGAAGGTGCTGCGGGGGGTGGGGGGGGGTTGCTGAGCAGATGCTCTGTGGCATGTGTGAGCTCAGGGCACAGGCCGCGGCAGGGCATAGCGGGTTTGCCAGGGGAAGAACTTCCTGTCGGCGCAATTGAGACGTTCTCTGGAAACCGTGACAAGATCAGGGAAGAGGCTGCTGGGCCAGGTGCTGGGTGCTGCCCCGGGCTGGAGGGCAAACACACACACACAGCCTGGGGCATCCAAGCAGTTCTGGCACCTTCCTCCTCACCAATGCGGGCAGCTAACCGGCCTCAGGAGCCTGGCCCCGCTCTTGCCCTTCCCCCAGGTCAGGAGTAGGAGCCTCCACTGTGTCTCAGAGTTTGGTTCCAGGACCAGCTGGCATGAGAACACCTTCAGGCTCTGGTTAAAAGTAGAGATTCCTGCCGAAACCGGTTTGGCTCAGTGGATAAAGCATCAGTCTGCAGACTGAAGGGTCCCGGGTTCGATTCTGGTCAAGGGCATGTACCTTGGTTGCGGGCACATCCCCAGTGGGGAGTGTGCAGGAGGCAGTTGATTGATGTTTCTCTCTCACTGATGTTTCAAACTCTATCCCTCTCCCTTCCTCTCCGTAAAAAATCAATAAAAATATATATATTTTTTTAAAAAGTAGAGATTCCTGGGTCTCACCCCAGGCCCCATGGAGCAGAATCTAAGGCTGCAGGGCCAGGAATCTGCATTTGGACCAGTTCTGAGAAGGGTCCCCTAGAGGACCCTTTGCAGGTGTAAATGGTCCTGTCAGCCTGGCTTCCCTTAGAGCAGCAGTTCTCAACCTGTGGGTCGCGACCCCTTTGGGAGTCAAACGACCCTTTCACAGGGGTCGCCTAAGACCATCAAAAAAACATGTATATAATTACATATTGTTTTTGTGATTAATCACTATGCTTTAATTATGTTCCATTTGTAACAATGAAATTGGGGGTCACCACAACATGAGGAACTGTATTAAAGGGTTGCGGCATTAGGAAGGTTGAGAACCACTGCCTTAGAGAATGGCTGCCCCAGTATATCTGTGAAGGCAGCAGCCAGAGGCCTCTTGGGCCTTGCCCCTACCAGGAGCAGACGGTGACCAGGTTATTAGTAAACCCTGGGGTCCATGCCTCAGGCACTCGGTACAGACAGACAGTGTTGCCTGCTCTGATCGGACGCTTCCAGACTCTTAGGGCTCCAGCACCATCCCTTTGCCAGCAGCTGCCTTGTTACCTGGGACTGACAAGTCCCTCTGGGGTCCCTACGGATGGTGCTCTGGGCTTCCTCTCGGAGCCCACCGTGTGCCAGTCACTGAGTGTCCACGAGGGAGGACACTGGGGCTGTTGGTGTAGTTTCTGTAGCCAGTTCCACAGAGCAGTTAATCAGCTAGCCTGGCGTGCTGTCTCCTGCCTTCCCACCTCCAAGGTTACTCAGTGCCGGCAAAGACTCCTGTTCCAATCCCGCTCTGTGTGGGTCTATTTCGAGGTCACACGTCAGCGGGGAAGGGGTGGAGCCAGCTGGGCTCCCGTGTTCTGGGCACCTGACACCCTTCCCTCCCTGCCCCCAGCTCCAGCTCGGCACCCCCACCGCCCTTCCTGCTCAGAGACAGCGGTAGAGCTAGAGCGAGCGAGGAAGGAAAGGAGCGGAGAGCATCTGCAGTGATTACCTGGCACCTCTCCTCGAGCGGCTCAAGCACCAGGCAGTGGAGGTGACAGAGAGCGATGGCTCTGCCTCCTCACAGGCACCACAAGCAATCAGATTCCTACGGGAAACCAGAGATGCAGACAGACAGCCCGGCAGGCTGGGGCCCATGGGGCGCGCACACCGCTCATCACCAAGGGTGTCTGAGCAGCCGGGTTCCTGGCAGGCAGGTGGTGGTGAGGGCCGGGGGTGGGGGAGCTTTTTTCCAAGGGGACTGGGGTAGGATTGATCGCCCGGAGGCTCCCCACCCATCTCCACCCCATCACTCATGACACAGTCCATGGGGTACAGAGCACTCCCGACCTACCTGTTCCCAAGTCCTGGTGTTCTAAGGACCTGTCAGGACCAGCTGGCCCCCCTCCCCAATGGCCGTTCCCAGCCCTGAGTCGTGTGGCCAGGCAGGCGAGTTCCTCCAGCTTTCTCTGTGCAAGGCAGCCACCCGCCTCCCGCAGGCCAGCCCTCCAGGAACAGCCCTGGGAGGAACCGTGTGCCCATGCTCTCCCTTGGCTGGCATTCCGCATAAATGGTTTGATTCTCCACCAAAGGTTTCAGTGGCTAAAAGTGAGAGCCAGTAAACTGAGCCTCGGTCCCAGGAGTTGTCATCTTTGCATCTGCTCACTCAGCCCACGGAGAGGAGCGAGGTCACTGCTCTCTCTGAGCTTTCAAACTCCTCGAGGGGGAAGCCCTGCCTCCCCGATAGACCCGTTTCCTTTGGCCACGGAGGGTTTATCTCCGCCTGCCCTGGACCGTCACCTTCCTCGCACCGGTCCCCTGGGGCTCGCTGCAGGGACCTGAGGGCGTAGTCACGCATTTACCACCGCAGCCCAGCTGGGTGGACAGGCACGTTCTCTCCCTGCCTCTCAGACCTGTGGCTCAAAGGACGGAAGTCGTTTCAAACCTCCTCCCCTCAGCAGAGAGGACCCCCACGCAGGGGACGCACTATGTGCGTCCACAGCCCTGCTCCCTGGCGTCCGCCCTGGCCCTCCCAGCATGAGAATGGCTGAGGTCGTGGTATTTCATTCTTTCAGCCCTAGTGACTCCAGTGCATCTGACTGTCATGTCCCTGCTCAAAACCCTTCAGAGGCACCTCTGTACAAGGCGGTGGGTGAATTCACGTGGCACAGTCTGCTCCAGTCTCCTTCTGGGACTTTTTCTCACCACTGCCCCACCTCGCTGGCCAGTGTCCTCCAACGATGCCATTCACGGGCCTTGCTTCCTGCAGACGGAGCTCAGATCCCTGCCCGAGACTCCTGCAGCACACGCCTGTCCCCTCCCGCCGTGGCCCTCCTGGGACCTGTTCATGGGACTTGTGTGCGTGTGCTGCTGCTCTGCCTCACTGTGAGCTCCGCGGGCAGGGCTCTCCTTACCCACCTTTGTGTCTGGAGCCAGCCTGGGGCCTCACAGTGACTCGCTCCGGGAACGTCTGAGTGGATGAGACCGCCCTCGGGTGGCCTGCCACCGCTGGGTCTGTGGGCAGGTCCTTCCGTCAGCCCTCGCTGCTCATGCCCAGGGCTCACCACAGCTGGCGGCCACCACTCCAGCCAGAAAAACTCCATGTCTCGCCGGCCCCTTCTTTCCTGGAGGCCCGGTCACCCTCTGCTCTGCACTGCAGGACAGGAGCCACCCACCCTCAGCAGGGCCATAGGGACACCCTGCCTTTGGGACAGGAGGTGGAGGGGGCTCACCACCCATCTGTCTCGGACTCCTCTTTGGTGCCTGCAAGGTGAGCAGTGAGGTGTTAGAGCAGGTGTCAGATCTGGTTCTCCAGGCACAGGCCCCCGCCTCCCACCTCCCGCCTGTTTCACGCCCCTTCCCACAGCCTCAGGCACACGCACCTCGGCCCCACCCAGCGCCTTGTCATGTCCTGACACCCACCTCGTCCAAGTCCAGCCCGTCTTTTCCCCTGGACGCGGGGCGTGCTCTCTCACGCGATGAGGAGCCAAGCTGTCCTTTATAAACCCCGGTGGCTGACAGTCATGGAGTGAGTGACTGTGTGGGTTTTCCACAATATTTATCTTTTCCACCCAAACCACAAAGGTTGCAGCTTGGGCATCAAATCCTTGGAATTCTGCCCACCATCCAGTACCATCTGGCCTTTCAGCTGCAAAAGAGACAACACAAGCCCACAGTCTTGTCCAATAAGAAGGCCAGGGGGACTGTAGCTGTGCCAGGCGGACGCCTTTGGGCCGGCCCAGCCCCTGAGGGGCCTGGGGGGGATAGACCCCTCCAGGGCATACTCACCCCCTGTGGGCAGGCAGGGACGCGCCCTAAAGAGGGACCGGGCAGGGGGCCTGAAGCCCGTTGTCCCTCCCGGGTCTTCGCTGCCTCGGAACTCGCCTCCCTCTTTTGGATGAAGCCCCAGACGTTGTCACTCTCATTGGGAAAATAAAAACTCCCAAACCAAAATGTTCAGAGCCACTCGAGCAATAAAAATAGAATCCTTGAACATGTCTTCACTGCACTTCAAGGACGCGTGGAAAGTTCAGTTCCCAAGGAGGGAGGGGCTCCCGCTGCGTTGCCATTAACCCCAATTAGCTCTTAACCCCCAGCTCCCCACAAGGACAGCCCTGTAGTCTGGGCATCAGTTTCCTTGACCACTTAGAGTAACCTCCGGGGGGTCCAGACCACACAGCTGTGCCATGGGCACGCTGCCCCCTGTGCCCCAGCTAGCCCCGACCCCCAGCCTGCCTCGCCGTGTGTCGGAGTCTGCAGTCAGCACCCACAGGTCAGCACTCGCCATGCAACCTTCTAAGACTTGTTGCTTCCTTGCCCTGTTAACAGAGCGCGGGAAGGCGCTAAGTGACCCGCTGGCAGGAGGGGTGAAGGGGAAACCAAGGCCTGAATTCTTGGCTCCTGGAGGCTCCATCTCATGACACGGGAGCCACAAACAAACCCTTTATTTTCACAGGGAAATAAAACTGGCCATCGAGCAAGTTTTATTTATTTTTAATATATTTTTATTGATTTCAGAGAGGAAGAAAGAGGAAAAGAGATAGAAACATCAATGAGAGAGAATCATTAATCGGCTGCCTCCTGCACACCCCCCACTGGGGACCGAGCCCACAGCCTGGGCATGTGCCCCTGACCGGGACCCTTCAGTCCGCAGGTCGATGCTCAATCCATTGAGCCAACCGGCCAGGGCCAGCCTCATTGTTAGAGGCACCACGGAAGCAGTGCCTTCGTGCCTCACGGCCACTGCTGGCCTCACGACAGTTGGCATTCGTCCCCAAGGATGCTGCCCTTGGCTCACGTCTGGGTCAGGGGACGGGCTGGGAGGAATAACCCCGGCTGACTGTCCTGTCTTCTAGAATATTCCCTCACGGTTACTTGTTGCAGAAGGTAATTGGTTACCGTGCTTAGGGCATTTGTCCTGTGTAGTGGCCGTCACTGTAGCACGTCCTTCCCTTCTATCTTCCCTTTCCTCCAAGAACAGCGCGCTCTCTATCGCCTCCCCCCTTGAGGGGAAAGCATGGACTGCATACAGGGGACCTGCAGCCCTGGGCAGCGACGCGATCCCGGGACAGCTTGGACGCGGCGGGGTGGTCAGCAGGAGCAGCTGGGGAGACGGGGCCGAGGCTGATGCGATGGATCCGCAGGCGGAAGGCGGGGCCCCGAGGGGGTACAGTCTGTTCGCTGGGGTTCAGTTGGGGATTGGCTCCTAGCTTTAAGTTTCCGTTTTGTTTCTCTGACCAGGGAAACATGCAGAGGAATTTGGGGATGGGGAGAGAGGCATCAAGCTGCTTTGCTTTTGTGCTGATGTTGACATGCGCACCCCCACTTTCCCATTTTGTGCAGTTAAGCAAGGACACAGTGCGTGCCTGTCCTGGGCTCTGGGTGTGCAACAGGACTGAGTGGCGCTGGAGCCTTCCCCCCGCAGTGCGGTGGGCTGTAGGGGTAACACTCGAGGAGTCAGAGGGAGGCAGGTGGGGGCCGCAGCTCCATCTCAGCAGGTCTGAGCTGAGAGCCCCTGACTTACAGATCCACCTCTTAGGGAGCACTGTGTGTGGCTCCCATTCCCTAGCGGGTTCTGGCTTTTTATTCTTTTTTAAAAAGGGAAAGGGCTGAATGTGGCTGTACTGCGTTCAGAGATGAGCTCTGTCCGTGCTGGACCATTGGACACTGGGGCCCTTCTGTCCCCTGGACCCCGCCCCCTTTCTTCCTGAAGACCTGGATCCTCCCTCCTTCCCCAGTCGGGTGCAGCCCTGCTGTTGCCCCGTCGGCTCTGGCTCATTTGCAGAGGACACCTGTTCCGCGATGAGCCCCAGCTTGTGCCGTGCGTCTGGGCCTGGGCGCACTCTGGTGTGGGAGCCAGCGGCCGTGTGCAGGGGCTGCTGTGCGGCGGACGGTCTGGGTGCACTTCCTCCGAGTGGCCCTGCACCCACCCACCCCCGCGGCACGGTCAATCTGTGGTCCTGAGCATTAAAAGAAAAAGAAACCACATCCCACCTGCCGCCCAGCCATGGATGTCGCAGCTGCTGAGCAAACAGGGCTCCCAGAAGAGCCCTTCACCACCTGTTCCCACTCGGAGGCTAGAACTGGACACGGAGTGCCCGGCGAGGGCAGGGGCGGGCCTTCGTCTGCGGGCCTGTCGACTCTCCTCCTGTCACTGCACAGGCACCCCACGGGCAGCTCTTACTCTGCCTCCTCGAGATGTGTCCCTACATGCGGTCTCTTTAACTAGAGCATCGGTTCTCAACCTGTGGGTCACGACCCCCTTGGAGGCCGAACGACCCTTTCACAGGGGTCGCCTAAGACCATCAGAAAACACATATATAATTACGTATTGTTTTTGTGATTAGTCACTATGCTTTAATTATGTTCAATTTGGAATAATGAAAATATATCCTGCATATCAGATATTTACATTATGATTCATAGCAGTAGCAAAATTACAGTTATGAAGTAGCAATGAAAATAATTTTATGGTTGAGGGTCACCACAACATGAGGAACTGTATTAAAGGGTCGCGCGTTAGGAAGATTGAGAACCACTGCGCTAGAGGATGCTCTCGTGGGCTGGATCCCGTCCGACAGGCTTATATGAATGGCCTCTTGGTTGGTAGGGTCTGGATAAACCTCAGCTGGGAGGAGGACGAAGGTGGGCTCGGCAGGAGGTGGCCTCCTGGAGGAAGGGCCTGGGCAGCCTGCGGAGGCGGAATCCCCTGCCTGGGGCTGGCTCTGCTCCTATCGCCCCCCCCCCCATGTTTACATAGCGGGACCTTCTAAAGCCCAGTCCTGAGCCTTCAGAGATGAGAGCTGACCTCCCGCATAGGCCACCCCCAGGAAACCCCCAGCACCCACAGCTGGAGTGCCCGTTTCAGTGGGAGACATCACAGGTCGGAGGCGAAACGCCGACCACCTCGCCCCGGGCACAGTAGGCGTCCAGGTCAGACCATGGTCACTGGGGGACTCTTGTACCCAGTGGCTTCGTATGTGCCTTCCACATGACAACCCCTCCTATCCCTCAGAAGGGAAGCTCATCCGTGGACGGTCTCCCTGAAGCAGTCATTTTCCTAAATGACTCGCTGACGGTGTTGCTCACAGACTTGCTCGCGAATCAGGGGTGATCCTACCCCTTCCTGGCCCCCAGCCCCCTCCCTGGCCTGACGAGACGCTTCTGTCTCCCGGGAACAGAAGCAGATCTGCTGCCGGGCCCCAGCGGAGCGGAAAGCTCTTGCCAGAAGCCTCCCAGCCCCGTGGACCATGGCCAGGCCCGCGACCCCCGCTAATTAGAGCCTTCTCAGCCGCCACTTTAGTCCTTCCTGCCATTCACTCGCACGGTGATGATGGGCTTGGATAAGAGGTCACAGCTTGTTCCACATCCTGCTCTCCGTGCCACGGGGGCGGTGGAGGGACGGGCTCAGCCCCCCTTCTGTGGGGTCCCGCCTGCCTGGCACAGGGCAGACCCCGCAGCTGCAATATGTTCACCCAGGTCACAGGACCGGGCCGGCTCCCCAGGGTGGGCCCCGCTCCCCACACTCGCCTTGGGAGCCGGCTGGCTGCGTCTCTCTGGCGAGTGTCATTAGCATTAACGTGGTAAAATGGCACCGTGTAAATGTTAATAAGGTCTGATGCCGCCGCCGCTTCCGAGTGGCAGATTGGAAATGGTGCCATCAGCGCAACGCCAACCAGCGGCGTTTAATTCCTCTCTCCCTGAGCACCCAATTTGGCGTGGAAACCCTGCCCTCCCCCTCCCAGCCCCAGGCTCCGCGGTGCCGAGTTTACCCCATTTTCTTTTGCAAAGAGGCTTCGCATTTCCCTGTTAAGACAGGCTTTGGATTTCTTCATTTTTTTTAAAGTAAACATTCGTTCTCCCCTGTTCTCCCAAGAGAAAGAACCGAGGAGCCCGCAGCGCCCCCTTCTCGGTCCGGCTCCCCACTCCCAGACTCTCCACGCCCCCTCCCGGGTGTGGCCCAGCTTTTCTGGGCCTGGGGTCATTCTCTGAGGACTTGCCCTGGGAGCCAGGGGCTGTTCTCCCTGCTTCCCCTTCTCTGTCAGGTAAAAACATTGCTGGTTGCCCGGCTGGCGTGGCTCAGTGGTTGAGCATCGACCTATGAACCAGGAGGTCACGGTTCGATTCCCAGTCAGGGCACATGCCCCCTTACGGGCTCGATCCCCAGTAGGGGGTGTGCAGGAGGCAGCTGATTTGTCATTCTCTCTCTCCCTCTCTCTGAAATCAATAATAATATTTTTTTAAAACACACACACAAAACATCGCTGGTTAACAACATCCTGATTGAGCCTTTCCTCTGAGCCCTTCAGAATGGTGCCCCCTCCCCTCCACTGTGTTGTCAGGACCCTGCCCCCTCCTCCCAGGAAGCCTTGAGTGCCCGAGGTGTGGCTGGTGCCACTTCCCACCTTCCTCTTCCTGCCGCCTCAGACTTAATCCACGCTCGTGCCCACTCAGTGCCAGGCCGTGCCTCCCTCGTCAGTGTTTGCTGAAGATAAGTGAATGGGGGACGTCCCCAGGGTGTCGCCTGGGACTTACCTGGAAACCCCTTTCCAGAGTCTCAGGACAGTGAGTGTGAGAACGGGCAGAGAAACGTGGCTCTGGCTCCTGTGCGCATGACACGGGAAACACACGGATGCTGTCTGACCCCGGGGAGCCTCTGCAGTCCAGGTGCACCTGGGTCAGGACTGGCCCAGCCCGGGGCAGCGGCTGCGTGAACGGTGTGTGCTACACACACACACACACACTCACACTCACACACACACACTCACTCACACTCACACACACACGGCGTGCCTGGTGAGGCCCGGCCTGTGTCCCTCTCACTCCTGTGTTTGTCGCCCAGGCTGTCTTCACTCTCCTCCTGGGACCCTTCACCTTCTTCGACGTCCAGAAGACCAAGTACCTGCAGATCCTGACCTCCCTGATGCGATGGGTTGGTGAGTCTGACAACAGCTCCATCTCTCCCTTCTCCCCTCGGCCCTTCCTTCGCCCTCCGAGACAGCCAGGAACATGGTGCGGGTTCTGTGGGCTCCCCTCCCCGGGGGCAAGGAGAGACCGTGCTCCACCTGCCTTCCTACTGGTGGGGAAATTCAGTCCCGAAAAGTTACGTCACTTCACGATCAGGTAGTGTGGACGGAGCTGGAGCCAGGCCTGGGACTGCGGAGTCTGGGACCAGCCTCTTTCCACGCCCACGCCGGTCCCTCCCCACTGACCTGGCCTGGAGGCTGGACCCCTGAAGGCCTGGGTCAGGGCCCTGCTCCCTTCAGACATGAGAGCTGTGCCATAAGCCAGCGGGCATGGCGCCCCCCATCGCATCTCCAGCCACCAGGGTGTGAAGACCCCTCACCCATAGTGCCCTCTGACTGCCTGGCTCCCCTCTGAGCAGGCGCACTGCTTTCCTGGGTGGGGTCTCCCCTTAAATCAGGTGTGTGGTGGGGTGCTTATTCATTCCTCCACTCCATCCTGCCAGCCACCCTGGCGGCCCGGGCTGCTGACCACCTGGACTCAGGACAAGAGGGTGTGGGCTCCCTACTGCCCCCTCTGCTGGCACGTGCTCTGGGACCAGTTGCACACTTGTTTTTTTTGTTTTAATATATATTCTTTTTTTTTTTTTTTTGAAAATTTAAGGTGTTCTTTTTATTTATTTATTTTTATTTTATTTTTTTAAATATATTTCATTGATTTTTTACAGAGAGGAAGGGAGAGGAATAGAGAGTTATAAACATCGATCAGCTGCCTCCTGCACACCCCCTCACTGGGGATGTGCCCGCAACCAAGGCACACACCCCCAACCGGAATCGAACCTGGGACCCTTCAGTCCGCAGGCCAACACTCTATCCACTGAGCCAAACCGGTCAGGGCTTTAATATATATTCTTATCGGTTTCAGAGAGGAAGGGAGAGAGGAGAGAAACATTAATGATGAAAGAGAATCATTGATTGGCTGCCTGTGCACCCCACACTGGGGATTAAGCCCGCAACCTGGCCACGTGCCCTGCCCGGGAATCGAACCCGTGACCTTCTGGTTCATGAGCTGACGCTGCAGGCTTGTTTTGATCTAAAAGCAAAACCCACTGTGGCTGTTCTGGTGAGGACACCCCCTTCCCGTGAGAGAGGATGGTCCCAGGCTCCGCTGACCCCGGCCCCGCTCCCTCTCCCAGGCGTCCACCCTCAGCGCTCCGCGTTGCAGCCAGTGCTCAGCACTAGGTCATGATGAGCTCAGACAGTTTCTGATCCAAATGATTTCCCGAAGTTCTGGCACCTGCAGTCCCCTGGTCCCCACTCGCGATGACAGACCCCAGCGTCAGGGGACTTTGCCCCACGGGAGTCCTGGCATCTTCAGCTGGAAGGGCCGTGGCCGGGCTCCAGGCCAGCCCACCCTGCAGGCCATGGGGACTGGAGCTCCCGATGGGAAGGCTCCCACGCGCTCAGAGCTGCGCAGTGGGGTCCTTAGTCAGTGCTGGGAGTCCTGCCTTGGCTTGAGCCAGACCCCCAGCCTGTAACTTCTTCCCGCTCTTGGTCCTTCCTTGCAAGGGAATGGGCGCGGGGCTGAGTGGTCTGGAGGGTGAGCTTTGGGGCCTCTGTAACTGGATGAGCCTGTCCGTCAGCCTCCATCAAGATGAGGGACAGGAGGACACCTGGGTGACATCTGGGTGAAGCGCGGTTCCTGTCTGCCCCGCTCATGGGTCTGAGCTGTCCTCACCCGCAGGGGCTGTGTTCACGTTTCATTCACGAGCCCCACAGTCCTGGGTGAAATGAACGCGACCACCTGGGGAAATGGGCACGCGTTGCTTAGAACATGAGGGTCGAGCCAGCTCCAGGGGCACGGTGTGGGCATGGAGCCTCCCTGGGTGCAGGAGGGATTGTGACCAAAAGTCCGGGATCAGTGGCCATGTCTGCGAACCCTAGTGACCTTCAGAAGGAGTGTTCTCAGGAAAGCAGCATTTGAGGAAAAACCTCCCTCCTAGCCTCGCTGGCTTAATCTGCTGTCCCAGCAGCCGGGCCCAAAGTCCTAAAAACCTAGCCCCACGGCTCGGGATTGGCTGTCCCTGACGTGCTGCCTTAGCGATGGAAAGGGGCTAGTTCAACGCCTCCGGTGCCTGGCCCCTCTCCCTCTCATGAGGCGGCAGGCGGCGGCAGGAGCAGGAGGTGGGGGAGGGATGCCGTGCGTTAGCTGGCATGATGGATTCCGTGCCACCCACGAGGGGATGGCGCGGATAATGTCCATTAATGGCCTCTGCAGCACCCCAGTGCCTGTTCAGTGTAACAGTCCTCTGTCTGAGGAGCAATATGCTCATTAGAAGAGAGAAGATTGTAAGAGGGTGGGGAGGAGGCTGGCTGGATATGAGGCTCCCCCAGATTCGGGTCAGCACAGCCCCCACCTGCAGAGGAGAGGCAGGCCCCGGGACCTCCGAGGGAGTGGAAACACCCTGACCCCACCCCCACCCCCACCCGCCGCTGTTGGTGTCCTCGCACAGAGCAGAGTCAGCAGCTAGGTTGCTTTAGACAACCCACTGCTCTTTGCCAGGGCTCAGGCCACCCAGCCCGGGAACCTATTCCGCCTCTTTCTCCCAACCAGGGCCCCTCCCCCAGGGCAGCAGGGTGGCTGCTCGTTGGTGCAGGGACACAGTGGGAATCCTCGGGGTCCTCACACCCTGGAGGCCCCGGCCCTCCCAGGGAGGCAGCCCCTGAAGCGCAGCATGGCCGGTGGCAGTGGCCTTGAGAGGCGTTGGACTTTGAGAGGGTTTGAGGCGGAGCCCAGCTCGTGAAGGTCACCCACACTCTGTTTGGGAGGTGACATTGTCTGGGCAGCGTCCTCTCTGCAAGTCATTTGCCTCTTTTCTCCCCTTGATCCGAGAGATAGCCAGCAGCCTGTCCTCCAGAGGCTCTGGGTGATGGCACCGGCAGCTTTCTCCGAGACAGACCTCTGGGCTTGGGAAGTAAACCTCTCACGTAAGAGAGGGTCGCCCAGTCAAGTCTAAAATGTAGCCCAGCCGAGGGGCCCATTCCCAGCCTGCACCGCAGCCCCCGGGGCACTTCTCCTGTGGAGCTGGAGGGAGACAGCAGCGGGCATCAGGGGAGACCGGGGACACCAAGCACCCTGGCCAGGCCGTCCCGCTATGGGAGGGGCTGTCTGCCCCCTAGGGGTCTGCAGGCCGTTGGAAGGGGGGCTGTGGAGGGCGTCTCCTCTAGCCCAGGTGCACCCCAGGGGAGATTTCTAGAACCCCTCAAAGGCAGTGAGCACCAAAGCCTTGTCTCTCCTCAAGTCAGCACCAAGTTGTCAGTTATATGAACTTGCTTTTCACGTTGCCTTTGAAAAGCAGCTGCGCGCTGTGGCCCCGGGACCCTCCGGGACACTCACCCTCGTCCCTCTCCCGTCTCAGGGCCCAGGCGTCTGACCGCGAGTGAGGCGCTCAGGGTGGCAGCAAGCTGGCTTGGGTTCTAGAGAAACAAAAGGGGGAAATGAGCAGCAAAGGAACTGGAAAATCATAGACGTTCTGAGCCGGAAGCTTTCTTGTGCTTAATTAGGAATTTGTTCTGCCATCTGTTGAAACCCCAGGCGGGAGGACTGCAGGAGCCCGCCCCGAGCCCGCCCCGGAGCTCAGGGCCGGCCCTGCTTTCTCTGCACCCTCCGCCCTCCCTCAGCCATTAACCGGAAGCCCCTCGCGCTGCCCCAATGGGGTTGAGAGGGCTGGATGGCCTTTTCGAATAGCCACTTGTCGGCGAAAATGTCAGAACACGTAGGACAGGCACCAACCAGTGTTGATGCATTTCTTTTGCTCCCCACACAAGTCCTGGGGAGACCAGGCTGCAGATGCCTCTGAATTCACCTGTGCAAGGAGGGTCTCCGGTGGCCATACGGTCACTCACCCCCGGCAGCTGCTTCAGGTCAGCCACAGGCTCCCGAGCACCCAGCATGGGCTCCGGCCAGGTGCCACCCCTGCCAGCCTCTCCCTCTGCACCTCCCCCCCGTGCGCTTCCTGAACAGGCCAGCGCTGGTCCCGGGGCACCCCCACTGCCCTGGAGGAGGCCTGAGCCCCAGAGAGAGAAGCAGCCCCCACACAGAGGTGCCGGAGGCTTCCTCTGTAGCTCCTCCCGCTCTCCCTGTCAGTGGCCAGCAGACCAGGGTCACCCAGAGACGCAGCCCAAAGTGCTGTCCTTCGTGCCCCCAGGCCCAGCAGCTGTGGCTTTAGAGCCCACGCCCCAAGCCGCTCAAATGATGAGTGTAGACCAAGCGTGTCAGACTCACGGCCCGCAGGCAGCATGTTTATGTGGCCTGTGTTAGCCTTTGAGTTTGTCATGCTTGGTGTAGACCTCTCCTGCCTGGGACACTGGCTGGGAGTGTCACTCCTTCACTCCCATTACCAGCTTCCCCCAGAGACGCCAGCAGACGCCTCCCAGCTGGGGACACGGACAGCTGGCTCTGCTCAGGGCGCCCCATTTGGCGTTATTAAAACACTGATTCTTTCCAATAAGCACTGCTCTGCAGCGCGCTGCCCTCCTTGGTCTGGGTCTGGGCTGCTGGGACCCACAGGGCCGCCTTCCCTCTGATTGTGTATTCAGAGCAGCCACCGCACAGTGCCCGTCTCCTCTCCTCCGTCCTTCTCCTCCTCTCAAAGTGGGTCAGGCGTCCTCCCCGTGAGCCGGCGAGCGTCTGCGGATCAACCTGGGCTGCCTTGGGAAGTTCCTTGGCCCTGCCCTCCCACCCGCCCTGGCAGGTGCCCCATATTTGTCCTCTAGTCCGAGGGGGGGTGTGACTTGGTGGCCCAAGTGGCAGAAGGTCTCCTCCTGGGGACCTTCACCCAGAAGGGAACATAGGGCTCTGGTTTCACCTGTCCCTAGAATGATCTGTGGCTGCGTGCTGACCCCCCTGCCGATCCCTGACGATCCCCGAGGAGTGTCTCCTGCTGGGACTGCTCTGATCTGTCACCACCAGCCGCCGGGGTCTCTGTCGGGCCATCTGTTCCCATCCTGTTGGTTCCGCACGCCAGCGTGGTGGACAAATTCCTTCACAGCCTCTCCCTCCGCGCGTTGCTCCTCAGAGGGCAGGGAAGGACCCCCTTCCAAAGTGAGGATACCCACCGGCCCTTCTGAGCCACCATCCAGGCCTCCCTCTGGGCCCGCCCACCCTCTGGGCCACCGTCCAGGGCTCTCCTGGGCCCTGGAGCATCCAGCTTCTCTGGTCACACAGCCCGTGGAAGGGGTCCAGGAAAACCTTTATGTGTATATTTCATTTTGGTCTTAATTTTATTCTTAGTTTTTGAAAAGTTCTCTCCGCAAACGCAGAGGTCAGTTTAAAGGAGAGGAACCCGGGGTTTCTATCTTAAGGCTCTTGGGGTAGAATAGACACGTAATTACAGTTTGGTGAAGTGTAGGCATCGTGCCACAAGTGAGCCTTTTCCTTAGCAGCCGGACCAGCCTCAGAGCTCTGCCTGGCATTCCCACCCGCCCCGCACCCCTCCCCAGCAGCCCTGGTTGTCAGCAGCTCTGCTGTGCGAGTGGCTGAGACTGGCTGAGACGGGCGCTGATGGGAGGAGGACTCCTTCTCTGCCCAGGAAGTTGACGGGCCAGCTGTCAGGACAGGGGCAAGGGAAGGGAAGATAAGGCCCCAGGAGCTGATGAGTGAGGCATCTGACCAACAGTGGGTACAGGGGTGCCTCTGCAGTGCTGGGCTTCACACGGGCCCGGGCAGCTGCAGCCTCGGACAGTCCGGCAGCCACATAACGTCTGCAGAGCCAGTGTGGCCCATAGCAGGCCCAGGGCCTGGGAATTGACATTCAGCTCAGGGGATTCCAGGGACCACATCAAGCCCCCCCGCCCCCCCCCTCCCCCCCCGCCGCCTGGCATTCTCTCTGATCCAGTGGCTGCTTAAGAGCCGTCTTAGCTCAGGCCACCATAACACCCCACTACAAGCTGGCGGCTTCAACACCAGAAGTGTGTTTTCTCAGTTCTGGAAGCTGGGAGCCTAAGATCAAGGTGCTGGCAGGGTTGGTGTCTGGGGAGGCCTCTTTTTCTGACTTGTCGACGACCACCTTCTCGCTGTGTCCTCATGTGGCCTCTCGGTGCAGGGAGAGAGCAGCTGGCGTCTCTTCCTTCTCTCATAGCACCGGTCCTGTCAGATTAGGGCCACCCCTATGGCTCATTCCACCTTCCTTACCTCCTAGGCCCCGTCTGCAGTACAGTCACCCTGGGGGTCAGGGCTTCGACACCGAATTGTGGGGAGACCATTCATAACAAGAGGAGAGGCTGACAGCCTTCAGGAGCGGTGACAGTGCCAGGTTTTAGTTTCCAATCTCAGGAAGATTAGTCCGCCGGCGGCCAGAGGCCCCTCGGCCCATCTCCCGGCGATGACAGACGGAGCGGGCTGTGACAGCGGGGGATGAAAAATGGAGACCCTCCCCTCCCCAGCGCCGCGGGCACGATGCGGAGAGTTGAAGGATGAAGAGGCCCGAACTCTTGATTCCCTACTTAAGACTTGATTGCCTCAGAGACGCCAGCGCCTGCCCTTTATCAGCAGCCTCCTCCCGACACTCGGAGGGGTGCTCTGCTCTGAGTCCTTCGGGATAAATAATGTAGCCACAGAGCAGAGCCTCCGGCTGCAGCTTCGTTATGGCAACATCCCTCTCTGCTTCCGGGTGAGGAGGAGGAGGAGGAGGAGGGAGCCGGAGCCCTCCAGAAGCTCAGGGCTGACCCCGCATGGGCTACGAGGGGGGTCAGGTTCAGCAGAAGCCCACGTGGTCCCTTTTTGTGGGTTATTCATACAGCGAGACCAGCCATCTCTGAAGATCTTCAGAAACCTGCTTCAGAAACTGGTTTATCTCCAAGAAGCAGAGCCCAGCCAGGGCTGCCCAGCCAGCCCACAAGCCAGTTTCTGCCTGCGTTTCTTACAACCTCTTGGAGATTTAGGGCCGAGAAGCACAAGCCAGCTCCCGGCCGGAGAGCCATGATTGGGAGACACTCGCATCCAACAACTGCTTCTGCCTCCCACGTGCTCACCGCTCCAGGGCCTGAGGCCACGGCCAGCAAGAACCATGAGGGTTCTGCACTGGCCTCTTTCCGAGTCGGGCTGACCTTGGCCCAGGCCGGAGGAGCGCCAGGTCACGAGGGGACACCCCGAGATGGGAGGGCACAGCGGGATCTGACTCTCGCCTTACAGCGGCTGTCCCCTCTGCTCTGACCCCAGTGCCCTGCCTGTGGCGACAGCGTCAGCTGCAGCCTCTTGAATAGCTAATCACCAGGCAGCCAGGCCCCCGGTCTCCCCGGTCTCCCCCGCTGCAGCCGCCGGACTGCTCAGCTCAGCTTCATAACCCTTTCTGGCCGAGGACAGACTCCTGGCACAGGGAACTCCACCTCCACCCCCTCCGGCCTTCCCCTGTCCCACCCTCACATCCTGGCCCTGCGCGCACCCCCCAAAATAACGAGGCAGACTGCGGGGTCCTGGGCATCCTGTGGAGCAGGGAGGCCCCAAGGGTGTCCTGTCACAGGCCCCTCGAGGGTTAAGCCAGAGGCAGCTCCTGGGCTGCGACCTCTAGAGAGGAAGTGGCTGCGTTCCCCTTGACCGACCAGAGCTGGGAGATTGGTGGTGTCCCTGGGGCGGTGAGAGTCGCGGGCCCTCAGTGGCGGGAGTGAGCGGCAGGGCAGGTGGGCTGAGAGTCCGAAACAAATCATTTTATTTATTGGCAATTTTCATAGGCCTGTCCCCTCACCCCCTCCTCCCTCCTGTCCCCGATGGTGGCAGGCAGCTCTGATTTAAAGTAATGGATGATGTCCCCGTCGGTTCCACTTCCCGGTGTCATTGTGGGAAGGCAGAGCGAGGGTCACCCTGGCTTCCTGTGAGTCCCAGCGAAGGGACCCGGGTGTGAAGTGGCCTGAAGGGGACGGTGCAGAGACCACAGCCTCCACCCGGGGGAGCCCAGAGCTCATTGCTCCCTTAGGCCTGTGTCAGTCACCAAGAAAGGGCAGGTGTCACCCTGGGCTTTACCTGCTGGTGTGGGGGGTGAACGGGACATGGGGAGGGGACGCCCAGTGCATTCATAAGATCATAGCAACTGCTGACCTGCTCCAGATGTGGCTGTCAGGGTCACGTGCCTTGAACAGTTCTTGCTCCTGGGGCTCCAGTCCCTTGGGGGTGCCCCCAGACCAGACACTGTCGGGTGGGCTGCCTCCTCTGCTGCTGACACCCTCTCGTTTGTTCTGCAGCTTTCGCCATCATGATCGTGCTGGCCCTGGTCCGCATCGGGCGCGGGCGCGGGGAAGGGCACCCGCCCCTGGCCGAACTCTCGGGGGTCCGGAACCTGTTCGGGGTGTGCGTGTACTCCTTCATGTGCCAGCACTCCCTGCCGTCCCTCCTCACGCCCGTCTCCTCCAAGCGCCACCTCACGCGCCTCGTCCTCCTGGACTACGCGCTGATCCTGGCCTTCTACGGCCTCCTCTCCTTCACCGCCATCTTCTCCTTCCGCGGCGACAGCCTCCTGGACATGTACACCCTCAACTTCGCGAGCTGCGACGTCGTGAGCGTGGCCGCGGTGCGCTTCTTCCTGGGCCTCTTCCCCGTCTTCACCATCAGCACCAACTTCCCCATCATCGCCGTGACCCTGCGCAACAACTGGAAGACGCTCTTCCACCGCGAGGGCGGCACGTACCCCTGGGTGGTGGACCGCGTGGTGTTCCCCACCATCACCCTGCTGCCCCCGGTACTGGTGGCCTTCTGCACCCACGACCTGGAGTCCCTGGTGGGCATCACGGGGGCCTACGCAGGCACGGGCATCCAGTACGTGATCCCCGCCTTCCTGGTGTACCTCTGCCGCCAGGACACCCAGCGGGCCCTCGGCCCCCGGGCCGCCAACAAGCACAGGTCCCCGTTCCACCACACCTTCTGGGTGGGCTTCGTGCTGCTCTGGGCTTTCTCCTGCTTCTTCTTCGTCACCGCCAACATCATCCTCAGTGAGACCAAGATCTGATGGCGGGCATGTCTGCTGAGAGAGGGGTGGGGCCCCGCCGCATCCCCCGCCTGCAGAGACCGTGTCCAGTTGCCTCCCAGGTCTCCCTCCACAGGGTGGGTGAGGCCAGGCTCTGGGAGGGGACCCTGCACATCTAGGTGGGATCTCCCCACCCCGGCTCCCTTCCACCCAGCCTGCACCTCACCGCACAAGGCTCTCCCAGACTCCAGGACCGGCTCCCGGAGTCACCCCCTGCTTTACACACACGCCCCATCACCCCGCCTCGGGCGGGCTCCTCTCCCTGCTCCATGGAGACGCAGCGCTGGCACTGCCACTATTTATACTAGTCTCCCTGTCCCCTACTCCCAGCCCTCCCGCCTCCTGGTCTGGGAAATCCACTTCATAGACGCTGCCTCCTCAGGATGAACCCCGGGCCCCAGCCCCCCTCCCCGCTGGGCCTGCCAGTGACTCCTTGGGGAGGGCCTGGCCCGCTCTGATGACAAGAACAGGAGGTGCTGATGGGCACCAGGTTCCCCAGACCAGGGCTGTGAGGCCCCTGCTGTGGGCGCCAGCTCCTGCTCGGGGCTCCTGAGCCACCACAGCACGGAGCAGCCCTCCCACATGCGCAGCAGCGCGTACAGGTTGAGCCCAGAGCTGTGACCCCTGGAAGGGTCCTCTGCTCTCTGACCGCCCTGCTAGGGCACTCAGGGCCTCCTGCAGGGCAGGGGGCAGTGTGTAAGGGCCAGTAACGGGGAGCTAGCCCACCACCACAGCTGCGACTTGGGGGCACCACGGCATGTAGCAGTGTGTGGCCTCTGTGGTCCACCCTGTAGGCAGCCAGGCCTGCCCTGCCCCTGCCCTGGCACTGACGGTGCCAGGCTGTGGGTGCTCAGTGCTCACACACTGCATGTCCCTTGGGCGCCATGGGGTGAGTTGGAGCACAGGCCACCGCTCCCATGGAAGGAGGGCCGGGTTCCCACCCACCTCCCTGCCAGCATGCATGCACCTCCGGGCAGCCTTCCTGGAGCAGGTGACTGATGAACTCTGCATTTCAATGTGCCTTCTGCTTCAGGCCTGGGCTCCTTCTGACCTTCCTGCTGCCCCCGCCCTGGGCCTGCCCCCACCTGTCCCAGAGCCCGGCAACTGCGCCAGGAGCTGCCTCTGAGCGGGGCGCTCGGGCCCCTGCCCCTTTCTCTCGATTTCAGTGCCTTGCTCAGCCCTCACAAGGGAACTTCCGCTGCCTCCCCCGCATCGCACCAGCTTTGTTTCGTGGACAGAGTGGCGACACTGTGTGTCCTGGGGCCCGTGGTGGTCTCGGGGGCAAAAGGACATGGAGTCCACTGGCAGCACTAGCCCCCACCTTTGGCCCAGCCTGTGAGAACCCTGTGACCCACTTTCTCACTGTGGTCCCACGTCTTCCATTCTCATCTTGTCCCCGTGTGTCATCGTTTCCCGTTCACCTCCATCTGCCAGCGTGGCTTCTTTCCAGGAGGCCCGGCCTGAGGTGGGCAGAGCAGGGAGAGCCTTGAGGTCGACCCGCCCGGTGGTGCCGGGCCTCCCTGGATCTGCCCCGCTGCTGACAACTCAATTAAAACATCTGTACTTACCTTCTCCATTACGTCTCCTTTTGCTTAAGGACAAAGCAAATTAAATCACCGCTTCCCCGGCGCCACCCCAAATTCTGGATGTGCGTGTACTAGCGTCATAAAGCCCAGGGTGATTTACGTGGCAATCTGGAGCCACAGCAGTGGAGTCTGGTGGCTGCGGTTCCCTCCACGCCAGGCAGCCCCGTCCTGGAGGGAATTGGCCCGAGGTGACCACATCACTGATAGCAAGCCGGGTGCACCCCACTGCCACTGTCTGGGCTCCGAGTCCCGCTGTCTGTCCCGCCGGAGGTCAGATGGGGTCACAGAGCCACGGGGCCCGGTGGAGGGAGAGGACACGTCCCAAGGGATGCTTGCTCACCGTGTGCATCAAGCACATTTGTCACATCTGCTGGGTGAGGGGGCAGTTGGGTCATGGTTTCCACTTTCTAGAAGGGCCCCAGGGGGTCGGAGGTGGGAGGGCAGAAGAGGAGGCCGGCCTGGCCTGGCCCAGGTACAAGCTTCACTGTGGAGGAGACTGAAGACTCCGCAGCCTTCATGCAACATCCTCTGCCCGCCGGCCCCGAGGTCAGGCCAGGCCAAGGTGGGAGCTGGTGTTCTCTGCCTCGTCCCCTGCTGAAGCCCTAGAGCCCCGAGCCAGCAGCTCCTGCTGCTCCCTCACCTGCGGCCAGAGAGGCTGCTTTGGGCGGATGGACGGGGCAGGTGGCCGGCGGGGAGGCCCTGCTGAGCGGGGGAAGGTGGGCAGTGGGCGACTTGCCAGGCCCTTAGTCACACAGCTGTTCTCGCCACAGGGGGGCTGGGAGCAGCCCCAGCAACAGGCTGAGGCTAAGCCCATAGAGATGAGGACAGGGCTGCCTCTCGGAGGGAACCAGCCAAGGGCGAGAACCGAGCAGTGCCAGGCTCTAGGGCTGGGAGACGGGATGCGGGCACCAGGCCTGCGGGGGGCTTGGGTCCTGAGCAGGACTGAGGCCTGGCCCCGCCATACTCATGGCCGCTGGAAAGCCTCTTCCAAGGCCAAATTCAGGGCTGCGGGGGGCCACAGACCCCAGACTCGCTGAGAAGGTCCTGTTAGGGTCCCCAGGCACCTGTTGGTTTCATAGCCTCCTAATTAGTCAAGTGTCTTCTGGTGGCAACTGCCTGCTACAGTTCAGAAACGGGCACTGAATTCTCAGGATCTAGGGGGCTTTGGGAGGGCGTGGTCTCTGGATCCCCAACCCCAGGAAACTTGACAGCCATCTCCTTTCAATGAGCCAGGCTGGGAAGGGAACCAAGGCCTGTACTCACTGCCTCCCACAACCATATCAAAACTACAACTAAAATACAGGACAACCATCATTCAGAACCACCGCAGAGCTGGCAGAACTGAAGTTCTACAACTAGAGAAGAAAAGGAGAAAGCACTTTGAGACTGGTGGGAGGGGCGGAGCCTCAGAACCAGCTGGTCTGAACCCCTCATGCGCCTTTTTCTAATTGGGAGGGAGATCGTCTATGCAGAGGCCCCCCATGAGGAGCAAGGGGTCCGAACCCCACACCAGACCCCCCAGCCCAGGCTCCCAGAGCTGGGAAAAGAAGTCCCCGTAACTACAGGCTGAAAAAACCAGCAGGGATTGGGGGCTGAGAGACACGGAGGCTGCTGGAGACACTGTTCTTTTTAAAGGGCTGGCACATGAGCTGAACTTACAAGGTCCCGCTTCCTCTGTACTCCAGCGCCAGGGCAAGGCTCTGGGGAACCCAGACACAAACAGGGAGGAACTAGATTGTCTGGCATCAGGGCAGGAACTCGGGCTCGGCTTTCTCCCAGATGGAGATGCTCCCAGAGGTCATTGTTCCTGTGCTGGGACCTCCCAGGTGGCAGGGCTGACTGGCAGCCATCTCTGTTTGCTCCACCCTGGTGACTCCCTGAGACCCCGCCCCATCCAATTTATAGCCCCACCCAATCTGTTTGCATATGAATGGCCTAGCCTTTCTCAGGCTTCAGACTGCTAAAACCTCTAAACAAGCTGCAGCTGGGTGACCACGCCCCAAACTGATCAGTAAAAGGCCCAAGACCCAGCACTAGCAGGAGCCTGCCTTGCTTCCCAGCTGGGCCTCGTCTGGGCACCTCCAAGCCCAATACAAATAGCTCCTGCAGGGCGGCCCCAGGCAGTGGCTGACTGCACCTCCCTGGAGGCCCTAGAGCCAGCGCACCCCACGGACAGCTGCAGGCCATAGCAGGTTACAACTCTACACGTCCTTGAGCAACACACTCAAGGGGCAGACTCAGTGAGCACCAAAGCCCCACTGAAGCAAGTCCTGCCTCATAGAGGTGTTTCCTACACAGCAGCTCTCCCACTGTAGCTGCAACTGGTCCTCACAGCCGCCAGTTCCTCCCAGTGACACCAACAGCAATCAAGGCTCAATGACAAGACTGTGTACACAGCCCACACAGGGACTTTCAAGGATCTTAGTGAGAATGTCAAAGACATGAGAAAGAACCAGTCAGAAATGAAGCAAGCACTAACTGAAATAAAGAATAACTTACAGGGATTCAACAGTAGAGTAGAGGAGCCTGAGAATCAAATCAATGATGTGGAATATGAGGAAGCAAAAGAACACCCAATTAGAAGAACAACAAGAATCCAAAAATATGAAGATAGTGTAAGGAGCCTCTGGGACAACTTCAAGCGTACCAACATTTGCATTATGGGGGTGCCAGAAGGAGATGAGAGAGAGCAAGATATTGAAAACCTACTTGAAGAAATAATCACCTGGTGAAAGAAATAGACTTACAAGTCCAGGAAGCACAGAGAGCCCCACATCAAGACACATCATAATTAAAATGCCAAGGGCTAAGGACAAAGAGAAAATCTTAAAAGCAGCAAGAGAAAAGCAATTAGTTACCTACAAGGGAGTACCCATACGACTGTCAGCTGATTTCTCAACAGAAACTCTGCAGACCAGAAGGAAGTGGCAAGAAATATTCAAAGTGATGAATAGCAAGGGCCTACAACCAAGATTACTTGACCCAGCAGAGCTCTCATTTAGAATTGAAGGTCAGATAAAGAGCTTCACAAACAAGAAAAAACTAAAGGAGTTCATCACCACCAAACCAGGATTGCATGAAATATTGAAGGATATTCTTTAAGAAGAGGAAGAAGAAGAAATAAAAATATGAACAATAAAATGGCAACAAATACATATCTATCAACAACTGAATCTAAAAATCAGAATAAACAAGAAATCTAATGAACAAAATAACCTGGCGAATAAAATAGAATCAGAGGCCTGGAAGCATGGAATAGACGGATGAATCTTGGAGGAGGGGGAGGGGGGCGGTGGTGGGGGAGAGATTAACCAAAGATCTTACCTATGAACACAAAGAGTAGGGTGGTGAAGGCCTGGTGCAGGTTGGGAACTGGGTGGAGGGGGAGCAAGTGGGGGGATAAGGGGAGGCAACTGTAATACTCTCAACAATAAAGATTAAAAATAATAATAAACTAAAAAACAAAGAACCAGACTAAAGCCTGGTCTCCTGACCAAGGACATCATGCCTGTTCTTTTCTAAGCTCTGCACACACACACACACACACACACACCTGGCTCCCAGGAAAAGGGTGGCATAAACATGAGCTGCTCAGAAAGACAGAAGAGGGCCCAGCGACAGCAGCAACAGGCGGGAACAGGTGAGAGAGTGAAGATGCCCTGTTCCTGAGACCAGTGACCAAGGGCCTCTCCTGGTCCCACCAGCATTGGGGTGTCTGTCTGGGTGGACCCACCTTGCTCTTTGCCACACAGGCCCTTGTGTATGATGACTGGACATCTCCGGCCTCCCTGACACGGTCAGCCCCCTCCTCCCTCCTGCCAGGCTTCTTCCCTTCCCCTGGATAGTGCAGGACCCTCCTGTTGCCCCCTCGGAGGGGCAGGAGGCTGGGAAGCCAGACCAACCCAGCTCTGACGCTGCAGAGAGCGTCCTCCCTGCCCCTACTTCCCATCAGGCTCGCTTGTCCCCAGAATTCATTCCTAGAGAAGGAACGAGGCGGCCAAGAGCCTGGCCCCAGGAGCAGGACCGGCACCTCCTTGGAGCCGGCCAACAGCAGGCTCAGTTCCACATTTGGCCCTTAATTGTCTTTCCAGCTCTTGGTTATTAATGATCCTGGGCACGGAGCGGAGAGCAGCCTGGACCTCTGACTCCTCCCTGCCCCACCTGCTGCTGCCTCAGCCCAGGGCTGTGCTCAGACCCCAGGGGTGGAAGGGGTCAGGCTGGTGGCCCGCAGTTAACCCTCTCACCACCAGTGGCTGCCACCAACGTCAAGCTCCCTTCCAGGTGCTGGCCTGGCACTCACCTAGACTGGTACCCGCCACCTGAGACAGAGTCCCAGTCCTGGACCTGGGTCCGTGGAACACCAGAGGGCAGAGAACAGGAGACTGACAGCAACGGACCGGACCAGCCGCCCGTCCTGGGGGTGCCAGGCTCTTCGGCCAAGAATGGGAGGGGTTAGCAATGTCCCACACGCTACCGTTTCAGCTCTAAAAACCCAACAGAACACGGCCAGCTTTCGTGGCCCCGTCCCAGCGGTGGAGCCTGGAGACTGACGAGGGGGCGTGAGGAGCGGTGTGGGAAAGGGCACTGGGCAGGGGCTGCTCGCGGTGTGGGCATCCAGCTGTCCTCCCGGCCTCCTCCCCCCTCCATGGGGCTAATTTCTGCCCTGCCTCACTGAACTTGAACTTGTCGAGAATGGCAAGGCCTCAGGCTTTCTATGCTCTGCAGTTAAGGGGCCTGATGGCAGCCATCACGCTCACCGGGTTCGTGTTTGTGGAATGAATAGAAGAACGGGTGCCTGCTCGCTCGCTTCACAGTCATTGTGGGAGCCAAATGGATCCGCAGAGGTGGAAACATTGAGAATTGCAAGCAAGAGCCATCAGGCCCGGGGCTGATGACATGTGACGGAGAAAGGAGGGAGGGCCGGGAGCCCCGAGGGAGGAGCAGGACTGGGGCTGTGGGCCGATTCTCTGACCTCCTTCCCGAGGAGTCCCAGAACCGGCGAGGCTGAGCCGTGCCAACCTGGGAAGCCCCTGTGCCAGGCTTCCAGGACCAGCAGGCCGTGTGGAGCCATCATGGAGAGAATGCCAGCAATGCCACCAGCCCCACAACAGACCTCCCTCTGCGTCTCCACCACAGGCTCCCAGACGGGCTCCTGGCAGGAAGGACACCCACAGCCCCTGGCAGCAGCCTCTTTAAAAGGAAACTGCAGGAGAAGCTCCATCTATCACCACCGAGCCCCGGGCTGAGCACATGGGTCACACCTGGCACCGGGTGGGTGGGCCTGGCTCTGAATACCACGTGGCTCTGCCCCTGGAGCCTCTCTCAGCCTCTCCTCCCAGACACTCGCCCAGAGGGAGCTCCAGGCTGCTCTAGGCAGACACCCCGCCTGGATGCTCCCAGGATGCTCCTAGTGTCCAAAGGATGCAGAATGAGGAAGCCAGGACCAGTGGGTTGTAAAAGGTTTGTTTAATGTCCCAACGCTCTGAGAAGAAACTCCAGCCAGCGGAGCAAAGGGGCGGAACCGCCCTGCCCCATCCCCGAGTTCCAGCCTCCGAGCTCCCACAACTCCCACCCCCACCCCACCCCCCCACCCCCAGCCAGGACCAGGACTGGCTGACAGCAGGAAGGGAGATGCCCTGCTCCCTGACTCCAGGTCCTGGGGATGGTTTGGGCACAAGGAGGGGACAGCAAGAACCGAGCCCACAAGGACCCGAGCTGCTGAGGTCACTCAACTGACCACGGAGGACACTGTCACTGGGCTCCATGGCCAGGATTTCAAGGCAAAAGTCAGAAAAGCCCACGCCTGCCCGCCCCTAACGCTGGCAGCGCCACGTGAGGACCCAGCTGACCAGGAGCCAGAGCAGGCGACACCTCACACTTCCGACTCCAAGCTGTTGATGCGCCTCCAGGTGCAAGGTCCCCGGAAGCCCTGCGTCCCACAGGCCGCCCTGCTGACCTCTCCCGGCCCCCCACTGTCCCTGTAGTCTGTCCTCAGCCCCAGGGTCCTGCTCCTGCGCCCCGGAGGCCCCCCGGCCCCAGCGAGCCAGGGGCCACGGCTGGCACAGGGCGGGAGGTGAGGGCAGACAGCCCTCCAGCAGAGCGGCAGGTGGGCATGGGCGCAGAGGCAGGCGTGCTGTCTGTGGGGCCAGGCGGGGACCCCTGCCCACGCGCGGTCCTGACAGGCCTCCCCGTAGGACGGCAGCCACAGGGACTGCGCCTGCGCCAAGCGCCCGCAGGCCGGGCGGACGCACCTGGCGGACAGCGCGCTGGGCCGGACCAAGGCCTCGCCGACCGCGCTGGGCAGGGACGCGTGGCGCGCGCGGGGGCCCCGGGCCCAGGCGGCGTGCAGCAGGGCCTCCCTCCGGGCCAGCTGCTCCGGCCCGAGCAGCGGCAGGTCCTCCGGCTCCGGGGAATCCGGGAAGAGCGGGAGGAAGGGCCGTCCCGACCGGTCGCCTCGGGGGAAGGAGCTGTAGCGGCAGCGCTCGGGGGACAGGGGGCGCTCCGGGAGCGCTCGCCGCGCGGAGGCCGCGAGGTGCCGCCCGCAGCGCCGGGTCCGCCCCGGCCACCGCACCTCCCAGGCGGGCCGGCCGCACACCCGGGAGCCGCTGGGCAGGGGCGGCCTTGGCGTCGGGGGGCGGCCCGGCGGCTGCGGGGTCCTGCGCCCCAGCGCGGCGCGGCCGCTGCCTCCGGAGCCCGGGTCGGGGGGCCGGCGGGGGGCGGGCGGCCGAGGGCCCGGGCCGGCGGGGGTCAGGGGCGCGCGGCGGCTGCCCCATTTCTCCATGGTGCGCGTGGCGCGGTCCAGGGAGCTACTCACGCCGGCCGAGGTGACCATGTCGCGCGCCGCCTGCAGCATCTTGAGCACGCTGGCCTGCGCGGAGCCGGCCGAGGCGTCGGGGCTGGGCGGCCGCGCGGGGCTGGCCGGGCTCTGCACCCCGCCGAAGCAGCTGTAGATGCCCTGGGCGGGGGCGCGAGACCCGCTGTGAGCGCGCCCTCCTCTCCGGGGGGCCCCCCCTGTCTAGGCACCAGCCAGGCACCGCTAAGTCCTAGGAAGCAACTAACACTTGTTCCGCGCCCCCTGTGCCGGGCCCTGGGCGGCTGTGAGATTGCCCAGGACTCTGCGGCTCCAAGAAGTTGACCCCTTTGAAAGTCACGCGGGGAGTAAGGCAGGGAGGGTCCCCGCAGAGGAGCCGCCCGGAGCCACCTGCCTGCGGGCGCAGCGCTGCTTCCCCGGGGCTGGGATGCCGCCGGCCAGGCCACTGGGGGACCCCCGTTTTTACATCTGTGAGCGGGGCCATGGCTACCTCTGACTTATCGGTGTCGGGGCTGGCGCTGCCTAGGGCAGGGCGGTACCCACCCTGCTGAAGGCCAGCAGGAGGTCCAGCCGGGACGTGCTGGGCACCGAGTGGCGCAGCTTCCAGTAGACCAGGTGCTCCCACGCGAAGACCAGCAAGGCCAGCCCCATGGCCACGAGCAGCATGTAGAAGACGCCCGCCATGTTGTCGATGTCCAGCTTGCTGCTCATCACCTCGTTCTTCTCGTTCTGGCAGATCCCCGAGAGCCACACCGTCTCCAGCTTCTGGGTCTCCCCTGGGCGGGGGGCACACCTAGCTCAGGAAGGACCCTCCCAGTGCTCACCCACGCCTTGAGCAAGAAGGGTCTGGAGCCAGGGTGCCAGCCCTCGGAGGACCACATGGATAGGGCCAGGCAGGGACAGGATTCGGGGTCGGGGCGTCAACAAGCAGGAAGAAAGGACAGCACAGTGGGGCTGAGTGGGCAGTGCCAGCCTTTGACATCCCCGCCCCCTCATGCCTAATAAAACCTTGCTGGCTGGGTACATGTTGTCAATCATTTATTCATCGAACACTTATTGGCCCCCACAAGCCAGGCATGGAGCTGGGCACACAGACACCAGGCCTGGGCCCCCGAGGAAACCACAAACACCCCCGTGGTCCTTCCCCTCGCTGCTCTCTGGTCCTGATGGGGAATCAGACCATTATTACCGAATAGGATTGGACTCTGAACTCAAAGCTCTCTCTGAGTTTGGGGGCAGGTTCAGCTGGACTCCTCACACATAGGAGCCCTGGTGCCAAGGCCAGCTGGGTCTCGACTCTGGGACTAGGCAGGCCCTTGGCACTACCCAGGTCATCTCATGATGGAAAAAGAAAGTTCAGCCACCCCCAACCCCACTGTGGCCTGAGCTCCTTCCTGTCTTCCCGCCCTCAAGGGACTCCCCAACCCTGTTTCTCACTCCCTCCCTGCAAAGCCATCTCTTCCCCAGGTCTCCATCCAGTCCCTCCAAATCCCTCCCACCCCCCCCACACACACACACTGCCCTAATCTCTCACCCCGGAGCCCTCTCCCTGGGGGCTCGAGAACGGTGGTGATGCTGACCAGCCATTGGACAGCCGTCCCACCCAGGCTCAGTGGCCCACCCTGGACCCCCCCCCCAACCCCCAGCAGCAACAGCACCCACCATCCCCCAGGAATTGCAGGAGCGCCAGGTCGATGGCTCGCTTCCAGTGGGACTCCTTCTGCATGGCGATGCCGTAGCCGGTGGTGGCAAAGACCTTGCCGGAGCCAATGGTGACCAGCTTGCAGCCCTCATCCTTGCCTGCCATGTAGTTGAGGACAGCGGCATCATAGATGAAGGCGTCCAGCTTCCTAAGGACAGGCGGAGCCCTCAGGGCAGGGATCGTATGGGGGCCAGCACCCAGGAGGGATGGATGGCCACAGCCCCTCCCACAGCTCGGGGACCCCACCTACCCTCCTCCTCAGAGAGGCCGGGGGACTCTCTACCCCCAGAGGATACACACTCTCTGGGCAGCCCTTCTTGTCCCTAAAAAGGTCACAACCTCCACCTCAGGGCCAGGCCGCACCCTGGCCGGCACCACAGCGGCACATCTGGACCACCTGAGAGCGTCCGTTTTTGTTTCCGCCTCACTCTGCCCTAAGACCTCCTCTCCGCCCGCCCCCAGGAGTCCTACAGGACAGCCCAGCCTCCCTGTCCCCAGCGCGGGTCGCTCTGGCCTGGACGGAGCTGGCCACTGGGGAGACGTGAGGAGAGACAGAGGTGAGTGCAGGGCTGAGGACCCACCCCATCTTGAGGCTGGTGAGCGCGTCCTCCACGGAGCGCTGGTTGAACTTGACCATGTGGGTGTGCATGTCCCGGTAGTTGCTGCGAATGTTGCGCTCCGTGCTGCCGTTGGGCACCGTGCCGAAGCGAAAGGGTGGGTACTGATCCTGAGGCCGCTGAAACTGCAGGCAGAGGGCGGCCGCCATCCGTGACCCTCCCCCGAACCTTCCAGGCACCACCTCCCCCACCCCCCAGTCCCAGCCCCATAGTCCGCACTTGAGCAGAATGGTCTTAGATTCTGCTCAGGCCACTCCTGTGGGGAAACTGAGGCTAGGATAAAGAGAGACTTGCCCAAGACCACTTTGTCAGTGGACCTGAGCCATCTCTCCCCTGCCCCCCACCCCACCCCACCTCACCAGGCTCCCCAGCTCCTTCCTGCTCTGGCCTCCAGGTCACATTCTACCCACTCTGTCCCGTGTCCCACCCAAGGCCTGCTCCTGCCCCGGGACTCCCCCCGCCGCCTACTGGCCGTGGCCCCAGAACCTTCTTATCACTGAGGCCGGACACAGTGTCGATGTACTGCTCCTGGATCATGAAGGCAGCCAGGTTGGCGGTGTAGCTGGCCAGGAAGATGACGGCAAAAAAGGCCCAGACCAGGACCATGATCTTGCTGGTGGTGCCCCGGGGGTTCTCGATGGGCACCGAGTTGTTGAAGACCAGTGCCCACAGCAGCCACACGGACTTGCCAATGGTGAAGGATGGGCCCCCAGACTCTGGGGGTGAGAGGGTGGGCACTGGGGCTCTTCTTGCCCAGCACAGAGGGGCCAGGTCTCAGCCCACCGACTCCTCCGCTCTGTCCCCACTCTATCCCCACTCTATCTTGGGTGGGGACCCCCTCCCTGGCCAGCCCCACCCCAGGGCAAGTCCGCCCACCCCTCTGAGGTGCTCCAGCCCTGCCCCCTCCTCCCAGGCCCGCGTGCCAGCTTACTCTTGCCGCTGGTGAGGTCCCGGTTGTAGCTGACGGGGCTGAAGTACTCGAACATGAAGACAGTGAGGGCCACCACGGTGAGGCACATGACGAACATCATCACCCACACCGAGGGGCTGTAGGGCTCTGGGAACCGAGGGAGGCGGCTCAGCGGCCTGGGCCTGCCCCTCCCCCCACAGCCCAGAGCACGGGGTGGACAAGTGGGTCCCCATGGTCCAGGCAGGTTCCGTCAGCCCCAGGAGAGACCCCACCCCCCAACGGAGGTCAGACTCTCCCGCCTTCTTGGTCTCCCATCCCAGCTGCCCTGGAACAGGGTCCCATCAGCCTCCTCTCAGGACACCTCCCTTTGACTTCACATGGCCCCTGGCTCTCATCCCCTCTCTTCCCCCCACTTCCTTTCAGGAAAAAACAGTCTATTCCCACGCTCCTTCCCGTCCCCCTCGCATCCCCCTGCCTGCAACTGCCTTCACCTGTACCCGCCCCCCCACCCCCACCCCCCCCCGTGAGCCTCAGCCCAGGAAGCCACATCAGCAAACCCAAGGAACTGCTCCGTCCTCCTCGTCACCCTCTGCGCCAGCCCCGCTGCCCACACTCCTGCCCTGGAGCTCCCTCCCTGGCCCCACGGGGATGAGCTGGCTGTGCTCCCTGGGCCTCGGAGGTCATGTCTCACTCCTCCTGACACAGAAGCCAAGGCCCGAGGAGCTGGGAGGCCGAGCTGAGGTCTCTGACATATCCTTTCAGGCCCCCGAGTAGAAGCCATCGCTGCCATGCTGCCTCTCTATGAAGTGGCAGAGGAACCCCGCTCAGAGAGGTTCAGCGACTTGCCCAAGGCCACACAGCAGGAAGGGACAGAGCTGGAGTTCCCTCCTCTGCTCCTGGCCAAGAGGCTCGCCTGTCCTCACGGCTCTCTGTAACCCCACACTGCAAGTCCCAGCTGACCTCCCGGGGGGGGGGCGCTCTGGGGAGGCCGGGACTGTCGCTGTGTCCCAGCGCCCAGCTGGCACCTGGCACAGGGGCTGCCCTACAAATGCCGATTTCCTAGTCACCACTTCCCACACTCAGGGGTTTCTCCAGCACCCCCAGGAGCTTCTCCCTGGTCCGGCTGTCCCAGCCGACTAGGCGCGTCCTGAGGCCAGCTGCCTCCTGGCTTTCCTGTCCCTCACCTGGGGCCACCCTCTCTCCCACTCCCCGCCCGCCCCCACCCGTGCGCCACACCCAGGCTCAGAGGCACCCAGGCTGCTGTGCCTGCCCCGGAGGGCCCGCCCCACACTCCCCATCTTACTCCTCATCTCCCCCGAGCTCCGCACAGACCCCGTGTGGGCCCCTCTGCCCAGAGCCACCCTGCCCACCGAGCCGCACCCAGGAAGGCCGACGGGGACACGGTGCCATTGCTTCGCGCCACCATCACGCTGATGCCCGTCTCCACGAAGGGCACCGAGAAGTCCACGATCTCGGAGCGCTCCTCGTTGATGGTGAGGGAGCCGATGGCCATGTCCGCCCGCTTGTAGTACACCTGGGGCCATGGGGACGGGGCTCCCACACTGGAGCTCTCTCCCTGCCTCCTCCCCCCTCCAGCACCACCAGCCAAGTCAGTTCCCGCCTGGGGCCCTCAGAGCTCCGCTCACAGGGCTCACCACCCCAGGGGGCTTCGTGGGTGACAGCCCAGTCCCCCCTGCCAGCTGGGAGACCCTCAGGAGCTGGGCCGGGGCCCCCCTCGAGGATCCCCAGCCCAGGAGGAAACCCCCTAGGACAGCTGGGGTGGCTGAGAGGGGAACGGGGTGGCCTGGGCAGCAGGGCTGGCGGGCGGCTCAGGTGGACCCCGGGGCAGGCCTACCTCGCCGATCATGCCGTTCCACACGCCGCGCACCCGCTTGCCGTGCTTGCCATTGGTCACCAGGTACAGGTCGTAGGAGAACTTGACCACCTTGGCCAGCTTCTTGAGGATGTCGATGCAGAAGCCCTTGCAGCAGAGCTTGGTGTAGGGGGCTGTGTCCCCGCTGCTGCCCCCGAGAGAGCCAGGAGTCAGCCGGCAGCTCCTCCCCGCCCGGCTCAGCGCACGCTCCCCACCTCCCGCCAGTCCTCCCCCACCTGAAGGTGTGGTTGCTCTGCCTTCGGCAGGGCACGGTGTTGGGCACACAGCCGCCGGTGCCAGGGTCCGGGCTCTCCACGATGACGAAGGGCCGCTCTTCCAGCGTGGCCACCGTCAGGTGCCGGCTGTCCACCACGGGCTGCAGGGACGCACTGTAGCGAGGCCACACCGGGTACTTCATGTGGAGGACGCCGTGGTCCCAGCGCCCCACCTGCAAGGGTGACGGGCCTGAGCCCAGGACCTCCAGCCCTAGGACTCCCACCCTCTGTGAGGCCTCTGGGGGTGGGGGGGGCGCCAGGGCCTGAGTCCCAGTCCCACATTAGAGATGCTTGGAGCAGGACAGAGCAGGGCCTGGGGCAGGACATTTGCTCAACAGAAGGGGCTGGGCAGGGGGTTGGGCATGGGCCCCAGGGAGGATCCCTGCAGCCTCCTCCCACTCCAGCACCTGCCTAGAGCTCACCCCTGAGTCTGTCACTCATTTTCCACACTCACTTTCCTGACCTCAGTATGAAGTCCTTAACCCAGCACCCCACCCTTCTTCCTCAGTCTCCACACCACCAAACACATCCCTTACAGACGCCCCACGCCCTCCTGCTCCTGTGTCTACACCAGGTTAGTATCCCTTCCTGGCGGGCTCCTACTCACCCCTCCACAGCCCAGCCCCAATGTCCCAACTGCTGTGATGCCTTCCCCAGTTTCCTCCTTTAAAAGCAGAACTAATTCCTGCCTCTCTTCTCTACTCCCATAATGCTTTGCACGCATCTCTACTCAAGCCCCCATCTCCCCAAATTCTATTTGTTTACATGTCAGCCTGGGCAGCACAGCTGTGGGTTACTCCTCCCACAGGGGCAGGACTATGTGATAAGGTAAGTTCTGCAGTGGAGGGGGGCCGGGGTGTGTGGGAGCCCAGAGCTGAGGGGCCTCACCCAACCTGGGGACCCGGAAGGCTTCCCCGTGGAGATGTTTCAGCTGAGACCTGGGATGAGGGGCTGGATGAGGGACAGAAGGGACTCTCTGCTCAGCTGTGGGCACAAGAGGGGGCGGGGACACGGTGAGAGGAAATGGAGGGCCCTGGGCTCACCCCCTTCTCACCATCTCCCAGAGGCGGTGCCGGTTGAGGGCGATCACCACCATGGTGGGCTGGACCAGGTACCCGCCGGGGCTGAAGGAGAAGTCCCGGCCCTCCCAGGTGACGTTCAGTAGGTGCCTGTAGGCGGGAGAGAAGCTGGGCATTCCCTTAGGCCTGCCTGCAGCGCCGCGCCCCCCCCCCCCAAACCTGCCTCACCACCTGACAACAGGGAGCATTTATTGTGGCTTCTGTTTCCCTGTATTGACGGCCACCATTCTCTCCGCACCCTCACACCCCCTATCTTTTTTTTTTTAAGAAGCTAAGGCCCAGAGAAGTGAGGTAACTTGGTCCCAGGCACACAGCCAGGGAGAGGTGGAGCCAGCGAGACCAAGCTCACTACCACCCAGGTCCCCTGAAGCGCGCACCCCCTGCCCTGGGCAGGTGCCCACCTGTGGAAGGCCTCCCGGGCAGGGCTCACCGGCCCGGGGTGGCCGCGGCAGTCCCCAGCCGGGGCGGGCAGGGCGCCGTGCTGGCGCCGGTAGCCGTGGGCGCCGAGGGCCAGGATGGCCACGCCGTCGCGGACCTTCTGGCGCAGGCTGAGGCGCCAGCTCTCGGTGACCACGCTGATGAGGCCCACGGGGAAGACGGCGGGGGGCGCGTCGGTGCTGCCCAGAGCCAGGCTGGGCACCAGCCACACGTGCCCGGGCCCCACCAGGCCGGCGTGCGCCGCCTCCTCGAACAGCACCTCGGCCTCCTCGCGGGAGCAGTAGGCCACCAGCACGGGCGCGTCGATCTGGCGCAGCAGGCGCTGGGTGTGCGCGCGCGTCCCGCCGGGGCCCAGCTCCAGGGTGAGCACGTCCAGCAGCCGCCAGCCCAGGTAGCTGGCGTCGGCCACGGCGCGCACGCCCTCGAGGAAGAGCGCGTGGCCCGGGTGCAGGCTGGTGATGACGGCGAACGCGCTCCAGTCGTACTCCTCCAGCACCTTGAACAGCACCTGCAGCTGCTGCTCCAGGGACACGCCCAGCTGCAGGAAGGCGGAGCCCGGCTCCTGGGGGCGGGGCGGGGGCGGGGCCTGAGGGGCGGGGCGAGCCGAGCCCCGCCCCGCGCCCCATCGGCGCCCCGGGTGCTGAGTCCGGGGAGGCCCTGCCCCGCAAGACCGCCCTCCCGCCCCAGACGTGGTTCCGTGGTTCCTAACCGCCGCCGCCCGTTAGGTCACCGGGAGGGTTTTCCACACGCTCCTGCCCGGCCCGCCCTGGAGCAGGGTCAGCGTCACCTGGGAGCTGGGGGAAATGCAAATTCCGGGGCGCCTCGCCCACCTGCGGGATCAGAACCTCTGGGGTGGCGCCCGGGAATCTGTATTTCAACAAGCTCTGCGGGTGACTCTCGAGCGCCCTGGTTTGGGGAGCGCTGTTCCAGACCAACCGAATCGCAGTCTCGGAGTTGGGGCGCTGGCTGTCGGGCCTTTCGAAAGAACCACCGGGCTGAGAGCTGACATCGGGCCCAAGGTCACGGGGCAAGGGCCAACCTCCACGGAGCCCTGCGAGGAGAACGTTCCTCCTCCTCCCCCTCTGCCACCCCCAGTGCCCAGGGCACTGCCAGCTCCAGCCCGGGCCGTGCAAACCACGGCTCTAAGGCTGCCAGCCACTCCCCTAACGGAGGGTTCCCTGCGGCCACCGCGGCCCCTCCAAGATTTCACCGAATTCCGACTGTCCCAATCTTTAAAAAGAAAAGAAAGAAAACAAAATTTGGGAAAACTCTACAGAGCAGGTAACCCAGTTCTTTCCACAAACAAATGTCAAGGGAAAAAGAGAGAGATGGAGGAGGAGCCTAGAGACAGACTCTGAAGTCACATCAACCAATTCCACATGGGAACCTAACTTGGTTCCTGACTCAAGCAAACAAACAGAAATGAGCTTCCCTGGCTTTTCTGAGACAATGGGGGGAATCTGAACAATGGCTGGCTATTTGATGATGTTTAGGAATTTTTATTATTTTTAGGTGTGATAATAGATGGTGGTTTCTTTTAAAGCCCTTAGCTAGCGGAGATACACACATAAAGATTTATGGGTGGAATAATAGGGTGTCGGGGCTTTGTTTTAGTAACAGCAGGGGTGGCCTGGGCGGGGGTAAGGATGGGCAGGGTCGGTCAGGGTGGATGGGGGCACATCCGGTCGCTATACTCTACTACCTGTATGTGTGCTCCAGACTCTCCGTAATAAAAATAATCATAAAGAAAGGCAACTCAGATCAGCCTCCCCTGAACACATTCCTTGGCTCCCCACTTAGGGCAAAACCCAAATGTCCTCCCACGTGGTCGGACTCCACCTCCCTTTCCAGGCTCCTCTCCGTTCTTCACCACGGGGTGCTCCCGCCGCCTGCCTCTGCCTGGGACACTCCCTCCCATCCGCCACACCCTCACCGCATGCCCCCTCCCCTCCACCTCCAGGCCTCGGCTTCCATATCCTTTCTTAAGAGCAACCCCCTTCTCTGAGCAACCCCCTACCCAGACGGGCCGCTGGCTCCCCTGTGGTGTCCTGTGTTTTTCCTCCAGAACAGTGGACTGTTGTCTAGAACTTTCTCCCCACAGGATGGGAGCTCTTTGCGGGCATGCCTCCCCCATGCTTCAGACAGTGTTGGCCTCTGGATGCTCTCTCCTGCAGGCACATCTCCTGGGTCCCATGCCCAGCCTGGCCCTCCACCCCCGAGCCTAGAGCCTGACCAGGGAAGGCCAGAGAAGCAGAGAGAAGGTAGCACTGCCGGGTCTGCCAGCACAGCCAGAGGTAGGCTTGCCACCTGCCCACCTCTCATCCAGACAACAACAGGTGAGAGCAGCCCAGAATGGTGATCTTCTAGAACAGTGGTTCTCAACCTGGGCTGCACATTAGAATCACCTGGGAATCTTTTTAAAATCCTGATTTCTGGGCTTCATCCTCCAGAAATTCTGTTTCTTTGTTACTAATGTTGTGGCCTCACCCCATAACAAAGAAACAGAATTTCCGGAGGATGAAGCCCAGAAATCAGGATTTTAAAAATATTCCCAGGTGATTCTAATGTGCAGCCAAGGTTGAGAACTGCTGTTCTAGAACATCATCCCCACAGCCTTCTCCTCCCTCCCTCTCCTCTCTTGGTCTCCACCTCCCTGTCCGTCCCACCTTATTCCAACTTCCCAAGGCCTGAGTCTCCCCCTGGCTCAGACTCAGCCCTGCTCCCCCAGCCCCAGCCTGGCTCCAGGCCCAAGGGACGAGGGGAATGAGTTTGAACGGGTACCTTGGGGGTGAGGACCACAGCGGAGCCCCCACTGATGCTGAGGATGGGCACGTGAGTCTGGGAGGAGATGAAGTCGAGGATCTGGGCCACGGCCTCGGTACCCACGTTGTCCTCAAAGACGATGCCATGGACACGAGCAGCACCCAGGAGCGCGCAGATCTGGGTGAGGAGGCTGCTGGGGTTGGTGTTGTTGACGCCCACGGTGAGTGGCTGGATCTCCAAGGGCAGGTCCAGGAAGCTCTGGGGGGTGAGGCGGGTCCGGGTCTGGGCCTGGGCCTGGGGCGGCCCCGAGCTGCCAAACACTACGGCCACCGTCACAGCCTGCTCGCCCGGCCCCTCGCCCAGCCCTGCCCAGGCACCGAGGAGTGAGGTGAGCAGCAGGGCTGGCCCCAGGGCCCCACCCATATCCACGGGCGTGTCCTGCAGAGAGATGAGCAGAGGCACAGGGAGGGAGAGGAGGCACAGAACAAGATGGACAGACAGACAGGAGGTGACGGCAGAACCAAAGGGACACACATCCAGAGGATAGAAGAGAAGAGGGGAAACCCCCCCCCACAGAGAGGCAGAGAGAGGCAGACAGACAGACATAGACAGACAAAGAGAAAGAGGCAGAGGTTAGCTGAGCCTCCCCAGGGCAGCGCCGAAGGGCAGGGGCTGGGAAGAGCGCGAGCCGGGTGCGTGCTCATTAACCCCGTTCACCTGTTGAACAGCACGCTTGGCTAGAAAGCCAGACCTTTGGGAACCTGTCCAGCTGGGTTCTGCCCGAGGAAGGTTTGGTGTCCAAGTGCATGGATTTGAGTCGAACAGACCCGAGTTCAAGTCCCAGTTCTGCCGCTTACTAGCTGGGTGATCTTGGGGAAGTTGCTCACCCTCTCTGAGCCAGGTTCTATTGCCTACAACAATCACAGGATCTACTTACAGCAGTGTGAGGGCCACCCACTGTGATCAGCGTCCTTATCCTACAGGTGACAGCCCTCAGCAGGGTAAGAAAGACAGCTCTGTGACACTCCCCCCCCCCCACCCTTCACCCCCACTACATTCTCCATTATAAACTGAATCTAACATCCCCAGGGGCCTTGCTCTGCGAGGCTGGCCTGGCATAGAGCCCCCTCCTCCTGCGTGGACATCCCTCCCCTCCCCCACGGCCGCAGTCAGCACCAGCTCTTCCACAGCGAGTGGGACACACTGACCGTGCAGGGCGTGGGTCGGTGTCTGAGACACGAGCTGCTTCCCAGGCCACCACTGCTGTGTGTGACCTTTTAAACCAACCCCAGAGCCTGCCGTGTGCACCTGCTACATGAATGTCATTGCTTTGGGTTGGGACCAAGAGCCACGCCAGTGAGCGGTGCCCGCTGACGTAGCTCTCCCTCCCAGCTGGCCACCGGCCATAGCTTTGCAGCCCTCTCCCTCTTCATCTCATCCCCAGCAGAACTTCTGAACAGGGGAACGCCAAAGGGTGACCGGGGTGGGCCTGCTTGAATCTCCGAGAAGAGGATTTGGGGTTCATTTCGGTGCCCTTGAGACCTCCCCCATGTATGGTTTCCTAGGACACTGGCAGGATGTCAGCCTGGAGACACGGTGAGTCGGGGAAGGGTACCTAAGTGTGCCACGCCACACTCAGCCACCACCCATCAGGGATTGCAGGTTACACCTGCAAAGGACCCTGTCATGCTCACCTGCGCCCACACCGCCAGTCCCCGCAGGCTGCCCGCCCTCTGGGAAGCCCTGAACCTCCACCCCCCCGCTGCCTTCCAGCTCTGAGCTCAGAGACATGCTGACCAGTACAGCAGCCACCTCCCCTGGGACTTGGGCACTAGAAATGCGGCTTGTCCCCATGGAGGTGCCACAAGTGCGAAATGCACACTGGAGACTGAAGACGTAGTAAGAAAAAAAGAAAGTAAAACTTCTCCCTAAGCATTTTATATTGCATTACATTAGTAACATTTTAGATGCATTGAGTTAAATAAAATAGACTATTCAAATCAAGCTCGCCTGTTTCTTACTTTTTCTAAGGCGACTACTGGAAATTTTTAAATTACACATGCAGCTCTCACGTTCCCTCCTGTGGACAGCACGCCCCAGGCTCTCAGCTCCCGGGCGCGGCCCAGGGACGCTCTCTGATGGGAATGTGCCCTCTGGGAGCGGAGCGGAGGAGCAGAGGAAGTAGAGGCAAGGTGTGCCTCTCACCAGGAGCGATCACAGAGACTCCTAGAAGGAGGGGCCCGTGCAGGCCAGTCTCTGAGCTCCAAATAGCAATGGGGAGATTCCAGGAGATTGTCAACGCGTGGCACCCAGCCAGTGCAGGACAGGAGGGTCAGACCCCAGCCCTGGCAGTCCCACCTCCCACTCACCTTCCCTGCCTCTCACCTCTCCACCCCCATCTGCCCACCCTGCCGGCGGCACTGGCCACAACACTCCTCAAACGGCACAGTGGCTTCCTAATGTCCACAGATGAAGTCCAGACATCTGGGTCCCATGGACAGGTCTCCATACACCCTGACCACTTGGTCCTCCCCCCGGACCTGGAGGAAACCCTTGAGCCGTTTCCGGCCTATCCATCCCCTTCAAGTTCTGGCATTGCTAGACACTAGACGGGAGTTTAGAGACAGACAGAATTCCAGAGCCCAACCTCGGTCCCTCTCCCACTTGGCACCGGCCTTAGTCCATCAGGCTCTGGACACGGGTCGGGGGTAAGAAGACCTAGGGTCTGGGCGGGGCTCTAGGCCAGGTGCTCTGCCTCCCACCCCTCCCACCACTCAGGAGCATCCAGACTCTGAGATGGCTCCTGTCATTTGCCCCTGGCAGGGATTTGACCCTCAGTATTGCCCCCAACCCCACAGAGGACTGTTGCCTTAGAGAGCTCTGCCCACCCACTTGCGGTCCATTCCTTTCACAGACGCGTAAGTTAATGTTTGATGAACATGGACCCCCTAAAGGGTCCGGGGGAGGGTGGCAGTGGTCAGTCCTCAGGGACACTCAGATCCCCTTGACTGGCCTGGACACCTGCTTAGGACTCTTTCCCTCACCCCCACCCCAGCTCCCCCAACCTCTGGCAAGCTCCGAACACACACACACACACACACCCCGGCACTGAGGGCTCCCCTCTGCCGGGTCAGGAGCCCACCAGCTGCGCTGCTCCCCGAGCGGAGGGACCTCAGCTCCTGGAGGATCCACTGCCCTTCCCGCGAGCGGCCTCTGCTGTGCCGTCGGGTTTCCCTCCCTCCCTTTTGCGGAGCCCGAACCCGAACCCGAGCCCAGGCGGCAGGGGAGAAGGCGGCCCTCGGGCCGGCCCCCACCGGCTCCCGCACGGAGGTCTTCCCGCTCCAAGACCTGCCCCCGCCTCCCAGCTGCTCCCGCGTCGCCCGCCCCCCCCTCGGCAGGAGTCTCTTACACCGGGGCTGTGAAGTTCGGGTATTTTTGGGCCGGCGATAAAGGCGATAAATAATTCACCGGGAACGCGGCATCAGGCTCCCCCGCGGAGGAGGGGGCTCGAGCGGCGAGAGCCACCGTCACTCGCGGCTCAAGGACACTCGCGCGCGATGCAGCCGTAGCGGCAGCGGCAGCCGCGGGGTGACTCGGGGCTCGGGATTCGCGCCACGCCTCCTGGCGGCCAAACTGGGCACCACGCACTCCGCGCCCCCCGCCTCGCGGCCACCCACCTCGGGCGTCCGGGGTCCCAGGCCCGCACTGCCACTGCCCCAAGCGGAGTGGTCGCCCGCAACCCCGCTGGCGGTGCGGGGCTCGGAGCTGCCCTGCAGGCGGGGCTGTGGGCGGGGTACAGCTGGGCCTGCCCCCCGGACCTGGAGGAAACCCTTGAGCCGTTTCCGGCCTATCCGTCCCCTTCAAGTTCTATTCAAATGCCTAGTGGGGAGTTCAGAGACAGACCCGAACTGACCGGCATCGCTAGACGCTAGACGGGCTCCGAAGCAGAACAGACCGACCTAGAACAGGGTCCTTCTCTCGATCTCCCTCCCCCGGGCCCAGCGTTGGGGACCCAGCCAAGGGGGTGCCACCGTCCGAGGGCTGGGGGGTGGAGCCAGAAGTCCCATCGGGCTAGCAGGGGTGGGAACCAGCGTGGACATGCGGCGAGCACAGGGCCCGGCGGAATTCCGCTCCACTCACCCCGCAGGACCTTCGGATGGGTCGGAGGCGCCCCTCGGGATGCTCTGTCCGCCGGAAGCCGTGGCCTGCCACCCAGCCTAGCCAGGGCCGCCTTCCGCAGCGGCTCCGCTTCCCGTCCCCGTCGGGGATCGGGGTCGTAGCCTCGGGGACAGAGCCACCTGCTGGTGCGGTCGCCCAGGCCAGCGCCACGGGCTCCCCAGCGCCACGGGCTCCCGGCTCTCCCAGGGCCTCTGCCTCCCGCCTTTCTCGTCCTCGGAGCCCGGGTCCGTGGGGCGCAGGGCCAGCATTTGGGGAGATCCCGCCACCCCCTAAAGCCCACGCAGATCCGCCGGGGTCAGAGGAGGGAGCTCACGCCCGCCTCGGAGAGGAAGGAGGAGCGGGGTGCTGGGGGGGGGAGGAGGGGCTGGGGCGCTCATCGCGGTGGAGGGGAGGGGGTGAAGGCAGGCGCGCTCTGAGGGTGCTCGGTGGATCTCCGGGAGCCGCGAGGGCGGGCGCCTGGAGCACCCACAGCTGCCCCCCCCCCCCAAACCCCGTCTTCCCTGCTCCCTCCCCGCTCCAGCCCGCCCCGCTCTGACCCAGCCGCGGTCCCAGCTCACGGCTCCGCTCCCCGCCCCAGCGGCTTCCAGCAGCAACAGTTGGGGGCTCCGCAGCCCGGACTCCCGCGTCCCCGCACCCGCCCATCCCCCGCGCTGTCGCAGCGCCCGGCGAAGAGCTGGCGGGAGGGCCAGGCGACCCCGGAGAAAGAACCTCCTGGGCGCGTCGCCCGCGTCCTTCCCTCAAGTCCGCCGCGCGCCCGTCACCGCGGCCTCGCCTCCTCGCCTCCCGCCGAGTCCCAAGCCCAGGCCTGGCCCCGGGGGTCCCGCTCCCCCGGCCGCCCCTCCTCCGGCTCCTGCCCGGGCCCGACTCGCCCCGTGCGTCCCGCGTCTGCCTCCGCCGTCCTCGCCCGCGCGCCCCCCCGAGACCAGCCCCGAGTTGGCGAAGTTTGCGCCCCTGGCTCTCCTGCCACTCACCGGGGAAGGGGCCCTGCGCCCGCGCTCAGAGCCGCGCCGGTGCCTCCCGCGCGGTGCGCCTCCTGGCGCCTCGGCTCCGCGCTGGAGCTCAGAGCTCGGCGAGCGCCAGAGCCCAGGAGCGCCGGCCGGTGCCCGGTGCCCGGTGCCCGTGGCGCGGCCTGGCGGGCTGGGCTCCGCTGGGCCCGCCCCGCTGACCGGCCCTGTCCCCCGCTAGGTGCGCGCCGCGCCTGGGGCTCCCGGGGCTCGCCCGCCGGCTGTGGCAGAGCGAGCGCTCCCCCGGCCCGCGCCTCCGCCCCGCCCCGGCTTGGCCCGCCCCGCCGCCCGCCCGCGCTCCTCCACCCCCTCCTGGCCGCCCGCGCGCCATCGCCTGGATCCCTTCGCCCCTCTTCAGGACGGTGCCTCCAGACCGAGGCTGGAGACCAAGGCGGCCTCGGAGAAAACACCGGCCCGGAGCCCTGGGTTCGAGCCCGCAGCTCATGAGCTGTGTGACCTTGGGCCAGCTAATTTCGAGGGTCCCCCAGTCTGCAAAGCGAGGCCAGCGTCCTGGGGACTGGCATGTAGGCGGTGAACGTGCTGTGTGAATTGCGAAGCGCTGCGGAGATGTTAGTGCTGCAGGCCTGGGGGCCTGGCCGGAAACGGACAGGGCAGGGGAGGCACTGGGCACGGAGCAGGGGACCCACCCGCATTAGACGGGTGGGCAAGCTGCTGCCCAGTCCCCTCACTCCCACTTTTTCTCTTTTCTTGTTTTGGTTGTACCGGTGAGACCAGCAGGCCGGCCCGGGTGCCAGGGTGCCTGGAGTGTGGGCAGAAGGCAGGCAGGCCACAGCCGCAGGACCAAGGAGAGGGAAGGGAGGGTTCCGGCCAGGCCTGGCTACCAGACCCACCTCCAGCCCCCCAGGCCCCAGCGCAGGGAGCTGGCTCTGCAGCGCCACCTGGGGGCTGGAGGGGAGCTGCGGCTGGAAGGTGACCCCAGGCCCCAGAAGAGATCACGGGCACATCAACCATTGGCTGTCCGTGCGGCTGTTTTATTTTCAGCATATTCTGGACCTGGTGACCCTCCACAGTCCAGCAGGGGGGGGGGGGGGTCAGCCTGCACCTGCACCAGCCCTAACTGAGGTCATCTCCTCGCCGAGGGTGAAACCCAGGCTGGCAAGGGTGACCTTCTGGCAGGAGGGGGTGCTCATTGGTCCCTGGAAAAGAGGCGGCCAAGGCCCTGGGCCAGGGCGGGCAGGGGGTGCGGCTGTGTGCAGAGCCCTGCTCAGACCGGCCCGGCCCCGGCCCCTCTCCTCCGCACAGCGCTCCCCTCCCTGCCGGGCTGGTTTCCGGGCTCAGCGCCCCAGCAGCCGAAGCATCTCCTGAGGATCCAGCAGCTTTTCCCGGGGCTTCCCAGCGCCCTGGCCCCGGGACACCTCCTTGGCATCCAGCTTCTCCCAGTCCGCGAAGGAGATGGGCTGGACCCCTGAGGCAGAGGGAAGGGAGTCACTGCCCCGCCTCTTCCTCCAGCCCAGCCCAGAGCACCCCCTCCCATGGAGAGGCCCAGGCCGCCCACCCCCGTCCCAGGAGTCCCCCCGGGGCCCAGACCTCGGCGGCTGAGCAGGGCCTTGATGGCCGCAGAGCCAGGCCTGGGGCCCGACGGCAGCAGCCCGGCCTTCAGGTCCTGCAGCAGGGTCTGGCTGGTGAAGAAGCTGTCGGTCATGGTGGTGGCGATGACGCCCGTGGGCCCCCGCTTCACCCAACCGCTGCAGTAGAGGCCTGGGGGGGGGGGGGACGAAGGGGTAAAGGAAGGGCAGGGAGCTGGACAGCCCATATGTCCAACATCCCAAGTCCTCCCAGCAGCCCCAGCAGGTGGCCTGCTGTGGCCACAGGCCCATCTCCCCGACTCTGCTGGACCTGTTTACCATACCCTCTCCCCTTACACCTGTTTTCCTGGAGACCAGGAGTGCCCTGGGGGTAGGAGCTGGGTCTTGCCCGCCTCCAGTTTCAGCAGGCCCTTCGTAAACTTCTACTGAAGGGACAGACAGGAGTGTGGATAATTAATCCGACTGCAAGCCCCTGGACAGGGGCTGCTTTTCAGTCTCCAAACCCAGCACTGAGTGCAGGGCCTCGTATGTGGAACAACTTAGGAGCATACATAGGGGGGCATCGAGCTAGACTGGGAACATCCCCCAGGGCCAGGAGGAGGAGGGGCTCGGCTCAGAGCCGTTCCCCAGGGCGTGTCCCTGGATGAATGAATGAATGAATGAATGAATGTGAACGGCCCAGGAGACAGCAGCCTCCCTGTCCCCCAGCACAGTGTGGTGCCTAGCCTTCTTGCACCCTCTCACCTGGCACATCCACAACCCGGCCCTCCGTATTGGGGATGACCCCAAGTTTGGGGTCAAAGGGCACACTGGGGTCAATGGGGCGGCTCTTATACCCAACGCTGCTCAGCACCAGCCCACAAGGGAGGTCCTCCGTGTCGCCAGTGGGCACTGCCCAGGCGGTCTCACCGACACCCTGTTGGGGAGAGTGTGGGCAACACCCAGCCGAGGTGAGGAGACGTGAGACCAGGGGTGTCTTTGGGTAACAGGAAACTCACCTCCAGTCTGGTGACCGCCAGGCGGATGCCTGCCACCCGCTGCCTGTCTGGTGAGGGCAGCACCTGCTGGGGGCTTCGGAAAAAACGGAGACCCCAGGCTCGGGCGGCCACTGCCCGGCGGGCAGCCTCCTCCCCCTCTGGCTTCTCCGTGGCTGTTCGAAGCAGCAGCTCCGTCAGCCGCTTCCTCGGGCGGGGCATCTCTGCCAGCAACACAGAGCATCTCAGGGCTGTCCCTGGGGTACAGCCCTCTCCCCAAATGCCCTCCCCAAGCCCTCGCTGACCTAGACCATCCCCTCCCTAGTGAGCTGGGGGGTCAGGCCAGGGCCCTCACCCTTCATTCTGTCCTGGAGGCCCAAGAAATCCGCGGGATCCAAAATGGGCCGGGTGCCTGGCAACTGAATCATCTCTCGAAGCTCCTTGGGGGGTGGGAAGGGTGGGGAGGTCAGGCCCAGAGCACTATCCACTCCTGAGCACATCCCAGAGCCCAGGCCAGGTAGGGGACACCCTCCCCCCACCCCCACAACCCGCCCCATCTGGCTCCCCTCTTCGACCCTGAGCAGCCGCATTCCAAAGGCTCTGTCCTACTCCCCCTCCCAAGGGAAGAGCACCTCCTTGGGGCCCAGATCCCCTCTCTCCGGCCCCAGCACCTTAATGGTGAAAGCCACTTGCAGGGGTCCGCGTCGGCCCACTATCCACACCGTCTTCACCCGGCTCTGCCTCAGTGCCCCCAGGGAAGCCTCCGTGATGTCCGTTTTCTGGCACAAAAGGAGGACCTTAAAGTCATCCCACACTAAGCCTCTCCATTTGGTCATGTCCCTACCCAGAGCCTGCGCGAGGAGACAGCTGGAAAGTGGAAAGTGGAAAGTGGGCCTCTGCCCCCACCTGGTGGCCATACGGAGCCCTGCCGCCAATTCTGCAAACGGCTCAAACCAGTAGCAAACCGGGTGCATGCTCTCGCTCAACAAGTTTACCACGTGCAGGGAGGGCACCGTGCCAGGGCCAGGGGGAGGGAGGTGCTGATGGTGCACAAAAGAGGCCCTCACAGAGCTTCTGAGCTGATGGAGGAAGAGATACTCATCAAATACTCACTGATGATAAATGTAAAATCAAAGTGGTCACAACATGCTTTGAAACAGTGGATGAGTCTATGAGAGGGAGGCATTAGTCTTCCTGAAGGGACAATCGAGCTAAGAACGAAAAGATTAACCAGCAGGAGGTGAGCTGAGAGGGTTCCTAGTGGCGGCAGTGGTATGTGCACACAGAACCGAATGCTTTTTTTTTAGGCCCATGTAGCCAGCGTTCGGAAAGTAAAGGGGAGCTGTATAACTGTATGAGTGGAAGCTCCTGGCTGCCTTCCAGGAGGCGCTGCCTGACGCCGGGGGAAGGAGGCACTGAGCTCGGTGCGCAGGGATGAGTCCTGAGCCACAGCAGGGGCTTCCTCTCCCCAGTGTGGCCTCCCCGCTTCCCCCACTCCTGCCCCTAACCTCCCCACTCACCTCCAGCTGCTCAGGTGGGGTCAGCAGGATCCGGGCCACGTCCAGAGCCACGTTCCCCTGCCCCAGAATCACGGCCGTGTCACAGCTCAGGTCCGGTGCCAGCTGGAGGGGAGAGGTCTGGATAGGGTGTCCCTAGCCTTGGCTCTAGCTGGGCTCCCCCACACTGGAGAAATCCTACCATCTGAGCCTCCACTCGGGCCCCCCACACCTGACCCCACCCCTCTCTCCACAGCGTCCACAGCTGACCTCCCACCTCACCAGCCTGACGTCTCTCCTCTCAGCTCCCCGGGAGCCTTCCAGTCCTCGACCATGGCTCCTTCTTCCCCAGCTCCGGCATCTAAGAGCTGCTCCCCCTTGGCCGAGAGGTGCGAAGGAAGCGGCAGCTGAGGGCTCCCCAAACTCACCTCCCGGTTCTCAGGGAGCCCGTTGTACCAGCCCACGAAGGCCCGGGCCGAGAACACACCAGGCAGCTCCTCGCCGGGGATTTCCAGGGCCCGGTGGTCCTCTGCTCCGTAGCTCTGAGGAAAGACCCAGGGCCCTCAGCGCCAGCCACGGGACCAGACAGCCCACCAGCCCCCTGGGTTCCACCCTGACCCCCGCCCAGGGCCTCACCCTCTGCCTTCCATCCCTCAGCCTCCACCTCCTGCTGCTGCCCTGCCCCCGCCACCACCCCCCCATGTGCACTCACCAGCACCACAGCATGGTAGGCCTCCCGCAGCTCCGGCACCGTCACGTCCCGGCCCACAACCACGTTGCCGAGGAAGGCACAGCGCTCAGAGAGGGCCGTCTGGGTGAAGGTGTGGATGACATTCTGCCAGGCCCGGAGTGGGAAGGGTTAGAGGATGCGGCAGCTCCAGGGACCATGCTTGTGCCACCCTGGCCCCACAATGTCCCCAGGATGGAGTCTCGGGGGGCATCGACAGGGTCTGGGTCATCCATGCGGCCAGGGAGCTTCCCTGCCCTCCTCGCCTTGACCAAAGCCTCCAAACCTGTCCTCCGCGCCCAGAGAGACCCACCTTCACCTCGGGGTGGTCGGGCGCCACGCCAAAGCGCACCAGGCCGAAGGGCACAAGCTGCTTTTCATAGATGTCCACGTGGGCCTGAGCGTGGTGCTGCGGGAGGGCAGCAGCTGGTGAGTGCAGGGAGGGCTGGGCCCCTCGGGTCCCCCTTCCCAGGCAGAGCAGTGGGCAGAGGACACAAGGAGACCCTGACTCCCCATCTGCCCAGAGAGCCAGGCAAGAGGGATGGGGCCGCGGAGGTCAGCCCTCCAGGCCTGCCAGCCAAGGGCGGACGGAGAACTCGGCCACAGGAAGGTGGCGAGTGGTCCCTCCGCGGCAGGGGACAGGGAAGCTGCCTCGGCTCCATGGTCAGGTGTCCCACAGGCCCCGCCTTAGAGCCTCGGCGCCCCGAGACATGCCCGGTCAGGCTGGAGGCCTGAGAACCACCCTTTGCAAGTCACGCCTGCCTTCGCTCTGGTCTCCAAGGCCATCCTGTCGGACAGGGGACCGAGCTGGGGCCGTGGGGGCTGAGGGAGACAAAAGTGCCCCCCCCTCGGGCTTGGAAAAAACACCTCGCTCACACACTGGTTCCGGGGCACCTAGAGGGGCTGGGGGAGGGCACAGTGTGGGGGTCAGCCACCCACCAGCCCCGTGAACTGGGACAGATGCACCCCCGTCAGGGTGGCTGGGAAGCACCCCGGAAGTCAGGGCAGTGAGGGGCTCTGGGCCTTAAGCAGGCTCGAAGTCAAGCCGTGTCCCAGGACACACTGCCCTGCCTCACACCCCATCCCGGCTCCTGCAACGGGACTCAGGCCAAAGGGGCTCCTGCCGCCAGGCACCCTCATCCCGACAAAGGCTCGTGCTCACCCCCCGCACGTTTGGCCAAGTCCCCCTTTCCTGCCACCCCATTGCCTGCACCAAGCCCAGGCCGCCCACCACCCACCTTAGAGCCTCGGCGCCCCGAGACATGCCCGGTCAGGCTGGAGGCCTGAGAACCACCCTTTGCAAGTCACCCTCATCCCATCGTGTTTCCTGACTCTCCCCGTCCCACCCCCTTCAAACCCCGCTGATGTGGTCCAGGTAGAGCTGGCTTTGGGGTCCAGAGCCACGGCGACCCCACCCCTCTTTGGCTCTCCACCTTCTCTGTACAACGGGACATCGCTCCAGGCGTGAGGCAAGGCCTGACGCACTCAGCCCAGGGCTTGACCGCGGAGAGTGTGCAACCCGCCAAAGCTAGCATTACTATTACTGATGTTGTTGCAAGTCACGGCCTCGCCCATGAACCTTCCCTGGCTGCCCACTGCCACAGGTCAAAGTTCAAACTGCTGAGCCTGGCGGACACCTTACACAACCCGACTTTATCTTCCATTCTTCCTGCTGTGGGTCCTTCCCTCTAGGTCACACCGCTCTCTCCAAGGCCACCCCCATAAAGCTAAACCCGCCGGGTGCGTTAGCCTGCACCTCCGACCTCGACTCCCAGGGAGCCCGCTCCTCCCTAAGCTGGAAGTTCCCTCCTCTCCCTCCAGCTGTTCTTTTTCAATCCCCTCTTCCCCCCCCCCCTTCTTCCTCTTCCTCTTCCTCTTCTTTAAATAGATTTTTATTGATTTCAGAGAGGAAGGGAGAGGGAGAGATAGAAACATCAATGATGAGAGAGAATCCATTGATCAGCTGCCACCTGCACGCCCACTATGGGGATCGAGTCCACAACCCAGGCACATGCCCTTGACCGGAACCGAACCTGGGACCCTTCAGTCCACAGGCCGACGCTCCATCCACTGAGCCACACCAGCCAGGGCCTCCCCCTTCTTCCTTTTTATTTTTATCTAATCTGTCCCCTTCTAACAGAAACTTTCTCTGAGGCTCTTCTAATCTGGGACCCCCAGTCCCCTCTAGGCACACACCCCCTGGGGAAGGTTCATCGGCTCCCACCTGTGACCTCAAATTCCCGTGGACTTGATGATATTCCACTCTCTCCCTCCTGCCCAGAGCCCCCCACAAGCTCCAAACCTGCGAGCCCTGGACTCACCCCAGACACCTCAAACCCATACGATCCCAACCCACTCCCTTTCCCCCAAACCGCTCCTCCCTGCTCCTGTACTCCCTTCCATGCACCCACCCAGAGCCCAGACCTGGGGCTCCTCCACTCTGTCCAGTGGGCTCCCCCACCCTCCCCTCCTCCTCCCCACTGCCGCACAGCAGCCCCCCATCCTCCCAGCCACCAGCCCTGCCTCCCCACCCACTGTCTGCCCTGCAGGCAGAGAGAGCTCCAAATACAAAACGGGGTGCTGGCCGTCCCTCCCCTAAAACCCTTCAGTGAAGGAACCACCTGTGGCAGTGGGCACCGGTTTGCCCGGGGGGGTTCAAAATAGTGGACTCCTGGGCTCCAGCCACAGTTTGATTAGGCCTGGGCTGGGCCCCGGAATGTGCATTTTAATAAGTCCCCACGGGACTGTGGAGGGAGAGAGGTGGGCAGCACCAAGATAAGCAGTCTGAGTCCAAGCCTGGCTGGTGGCTTCCGAGCCCCAGGATCTGGGCCCTCCGGCCTCAGGCCTCACTATGGCTCCCCCTCCCACCCTCCCACCAAGGTCCAAGGTCTGGCAAAGTCTCAAGGGTAATTTGTAATCTTGGGGCCCTGCTCACCAAGGCCAACTCTGTCAGCCTTGAGGCCCTGGCCTTTGGGGGAGGGGGAGGGGGGTGCAGAGCAGGCTGAAAGAACAGCATGGCGTGGGGAGACTGGGGTCAAGGGTGAGGAGAGCACAAGGAAGTGGATAAAGTTCCAGAAAACCCTGAGAAGAGGGGGCAGAGCCTCGAGATGCAGGATACTGGGGGCAGAGTGGAGACAGAGAAGAAAGGGAGGACGAGTGAGGGGCAGGATCGAGTTATCCTGCAGGTCTTCATCAGCTCCCTGGAGGGCTTGGCCAAGGAGGCACAGCGCACCTTCTGCCCTGACCATCGACCATCACTCATGAGGCACAAACGCTTCTCTCACAGCTGAGGACCTAGAGTGGGGAGCCCCCGACGCAGGTGACAAAGTATGTAGAAAGTGTCCTGTCTAGATGAGCTGGGCGCCCCTTCCCCATCAGGGACCCAGAAGTGCTTTTAAAACCCAAAGGGGTGGGCTTGCCCCCAAGATTGGAGCAGCAAGTGACTGGGTGAGGGACCAGAGGGCCATGGCTTACCTTGAGCAGGTGTTGGGCAGTATAGAAGCCAGCCGGGCCACTGCCCACCACACAGATCTGGGGGGGTTGCTCCTGCGTGGAGAACTGCTGGCGGGAGCCTGGGGGTGGGGGAGGGGTGGGGCTCAGAACACACTCCCTCCCACTCCCAAACCAACCTCAGTGTTAATCACTAGGTGGGGCCCCCCTCCTTTCTGTCCAAGCTCTGCTGTTTGCAGGGTTCCTTATTTCATCTGAACCCAAAGACCGTGTCTTCACTCAGAACCCCACAGTTCACGCATGAGCTTACTATGTCGCAGAAGATGACGTACTTAACAAGCCCCCCCACCCCTGAGGTCGCGCTGCACAGTACTTCACTTTTCTTACGGGGTTTCCTACCCACCCAGCTAGAATAGCACATCCAGCGGACCCCGCATCACCCCAATCTCTCCCCGTGGACCTTCCCACGGTGCTCCAATTACCTCCAACCCTTCCCTCCATGGAACCTACATTCCCCAATAGACCCGCCTCATTCCTATCGACCGCTGGTTCCCCTGACTTCTCTCTTGCCCTATAGACAGACCGCCAGACACCCTCATTCACCCCTTCTCCCACCTGTGGAATCATGGTCTCCCCATTTCACCTTTGTTGATCCTCATCTCACCCTAGGCACCTCACCCCCCAGGCTCCCATCCGCCCCCGTACCCCACCCCATCTTGTCCCTGTGAGTGGACGCCTCCAGTCTCGCCCCCGTCTCCTCTCTCGACCCCCTCCAGCTCTGCCCCCGTCGGGCTCCAACCCCTCCATTCGGCGCTCGCAGGCCTTCCTCCCCGCGTTCCCATCCAGTCCCAGGGGTGCCCAGCTCCTACTCGGGGTGCTCCCGGCGGGAGGCGGCCGGGTCCGAGGCCATGCCGACCAGGGCCACCAGCGCCAGCAGCGGGGAGCCATGGCTGGGACTTGCACTCAGCCTGCGGAACTGGAGCTGATGACCGCCCCGCTCCGCGCCGGGCGCGGGCTTCGACCTGGCCCCTCCCGGACCCCGCCTACAGGTGCCGCCCCGCCCCAAACCCCGCCTCCCGCGCGCTGGGGAAGCACAGCGCTGCTGCTCCACCCCCAAGCCGGAAAGAATCCCGCCCCCAGAGGAGAAGCCCGCCCTTGGATCCACCCCCTTCTGCTGAAGGCCCGCCCCCAAGACTTCCGGTCCCTGCCTGACTTAATAAACTGCTCCCCAATCTTCACCCTCTCTCCAGTTATCTGAAGCCCGGAGTTAAAAAAGAGCAAATCCCCATCGCTGTTTCAACCCCTCTTGAAGAAGGGAGCCAATTAGAGAGGAGTTTACTTAGCCTCTCGTCGCTGGCTGATGACGCAAGCGCCTTTCCCTTTTGATAGGTAGTTCCTGCCTGGCTGGTTTCCTGCTAGCCAATCACCAGTGAGTTCAAGCAAACCCGGAAGTCCCTTAAAAAGGGGCTCCGCCTGGAACTCGGCGGCCCTTTTCACTTATCAGGGTGCTATACAGGTGTGACCCCGCCAAGATGCCCACATAAGAAATGTCTAAACCTGTAGAGAATTTTTATAAAAATGTGTTTGAGCCAAAACTGATGACAGTCTGCCAGGAAGCTAGATCTCAGATGCTCCCGAGAGTAAGTTTTGCAGTTTCTTTTATGCATTTGAAATTAAGAAGAAGGGAGATTATATGAAGGTGGGAGAAAGCAAGGTAGGGTTTGGACTACAGGACGGTTAACTAGGTTGTGTGCTCTCTTGAGGGCGCTTACCGCTTCGAGAGGTATTACTTGTGGTATTTCAAAAATGTGTTAACATATGCACAAAAGCAATGGACAGGGCTGGCTTAAAAGCCTTTTGCTGAAGAAGTTATAGACCTGGGGCATGACTACCCACCAAGACCTGCCCATTTAGGAATCTATGATCGAATCACCCTGCGAGGTTACCTTCTGTAGAACCCCTTTTTCGTCCACGGAGACCTTGTCCTGCCTGGCCCCTTCCCTTTCCGTAGGTGAGGAAGTGGAAGGAGCGATTTGCCCCAGGTGCTGTGGACACAGATCCTGACCCTGTCCAAGGGCTGGAATAGTGTGCGGTGAGGGAGGCACTGGCCTCCAGTGCAAACCTTAAGAGAGTACCAAACACCACAGTGATCAACAAATAATAATTAATGCAGCATTTTAAAAGAGCAAAATTAATGCAAAAAACAAAACACACACCCACGATGAGCAAAGTATATTTCTGAATGACAGGATCCGTGGTCCCATCTGACCCAGCAAGCCTAACACCAGCTCCGGCTTCCTTTTCTCCCGAGGGCCCTCTGTCAAACCCTTCCTCGGAGAAGCCTTCCCTGACCCATCCTTTCCCAAGCTGGTGTCGGGCCCCTTCTTGTCTTCTCACACTCGACCCCGTTTACCTATTATGTTGTCTTATTTTTAATTGAAGTATAACAGAAAAGTGTACAAATCAGAAGTGTACTGTTTGATGAATTATCACAAGATGTTATCATGTAACCACGACCCAGCTCAAGAATTAGAACATGGCAGGCACCCCCAGAGCCCCTGTGCCCCTTCTCATCACTTCCCCTCCCTCCTAATGTTCCGATTTCTGATAAGCCGTTGCATTTTGTGCCTGTCCCCCTAGACAGGAGTCGGCAAACCATGGCTTGCAGGCCAAACCCTACCCAACACCTCTTTTTATACTATCCACAAGCTAATGGCTTTTATACTCTTTTTTTTTTTTAATCCTCACCTAAGGATATTTTCTTCTCATTGATTTTTTTAGAGAGAGTGGAAAGGAAAGGGGGAAGAGAATGAGAGGGAGAGAATAAAACATTGATATGAAAGAAATACATCAATTGGCTGCCTCCTGCACAAGTCCCAGCGATTGAACCTGCCCTTGAACGGGAATTGAACCCGAGACCCTTCAGTGCAAGACTCTAACCACTGATCCAAACTGGCCAGGGCAGGTTTTTACATTCTTAAGTGTTGGGTTTTTTTTTAATGGTAAGAGTAATATTTTGTGACACGTAAAACTTACACAAGTTCAAAATTTTTTATTAGAACACACTGATGCTCATTTCTTTCCGTATGTCTATAGCTGTTTCACACTTTAATGGCACAAAATATTTTGAGTTTATGTGACAGGGACCGCATGGTCCACAAAGCCCAAAATATTTACTATCTGGTCCTTTCCAAAGAGTTTGTTAACTCCCGCTCTAGCCTGTAAGCTCCTGGGGGTTGGGGCCCAATCTCATTCACTCTTATATCCCCAGAGCTGCGCACAGTGCCTGGCACATAAAAGATGTTCACAAAGAGTTTGTCTTTCATTATTATTATTATTATTATTATTATTATTATTAATCCTCACCTGAGGATGTTTTCAATTGATTTTTAGAGAGACTGGAAGGGAGGGGGAGAGACAGAGAAACATCGATGTGAGAGAGACATCAATTGGTTATTATTCTTTCCATGGGAGGAAAAGAAGGAGATTCAGGGTCAGATATCCCAGAAAGCCCTGCACGGCTCCCCTCCCAGAGGCACTGTGTTTGGTGGTTCAGAGCAGGGAGCCTGGAGTTGGACACAGGGGCTCGAATCCTTCTCCCACCATTTACCGGCTGTATGACATTCAGAAATCTAATCCCGCCACGACTTATCTTCACAACATGTCGCGTTAGGAAAAATAGAATCAAGTGCTTGTAAAGATTAAAATTAAACGGAGTAGGTAAAAAATGTGCCTTAAGATACCATTGAGGCCTCAGTGGTAGTTCAGCTCCAGGCCCAGAGAAGCAGCAAAACCAGCCCTGGCTGACCTCAGGCGCAGCTGCACTGAGTAACGACCCTGTGCCCTGGTGCCCGCCAGTCAATCAGTGGAGACCACAACCCTAAAGGACACACCTGGGAAGCTGCTGAATATTCCATTAGGATCCTCCCCTGGGACCGCCCCTAAAATCTCCGCCCTTAAAACCCTCAGGATGGAGGACCCCGTGCCTCTCCCTCCAGGGAGCAAGCCTGTGCCTTCCCCTCCCCCTCCAGCCCCGCCCCAGGCCCCTCAACATGAGCCTCCTCACTCCCAAGCTCCCGGGGCCCTTCCTTTGCCTCTGGAACTTGTTTCCTAAGCCCCTTTCTTCTGGGAATTACTTCTTCTACCTCCAGGATTTACCAAATAAATAAATGTTCTCTTACAAAAAAAAAAAGTGCCTTATGGTTTGAATAGACGTCAGCTATCCTCACCCTCATCAACATTATCGCCTCTGACGGGCCGTGTAAATTAGGTCTGAGGTCACGCAGAGCCCACGAAGGGCTTCATTCCCTCCTGCCGCCTCCCCGCCCCTCACAGCCCCGAGCACCCCAGTCCACATTCTCTGAGTAACTGAGAATCAGGCCTCAGAACGACCAATGGCTTGTTCCCAGGCGCCTGTGGGACAGCCAAGCCTGCTCCAGGGCCTCCAGCTGCTGCCCAGGCCCCACTCAGGCCCAGATCAATAACCCTGAGTCATTGGTGATGTATTAGGATGGTTTTAATCATTAGCCAGGACGAGGCAATGGGGCCTTCTCTGACACTGCATTTTTCATGTGGACATTTGGCAGTTTGATGAGTCGCACCCCTGGGCCCGACAGCCATTTCTGAGCTACTAGTGCATTTCAAAAGAGCAGCAGGGGCGTGTAGACGCAGCGGGCTGGGGAGGCTGCCAAGCCTGCCTCTTCCAAGAGGGCTGCTTGGATCCCAAGCTCCGCTGGGCCCGCCAGCCTCCCGGCAGGAAGCAGATAGCAGCTTGGCAGTGCCGACCGGTAGAGGCTTCACTAAAGGAGCTTTGTACAGAGGCGTGAGCAGGATTGAGCGACCAGTGAAGCGCCCCTGGCTACCAACCGCTGGAAGCCACCCCTACCCGCCCCCCCCACCCCCCACCACCCCACCCCCGCCCCAAAGGAGCGAAGGCAGGGGCTGTGGGAGGCAGTGAGAGCTGTAGCTGCAGGAGAGGGTGCCAGGGGCAGGGTGGAGAGGAGTGGGGGAAGGACGGGGAGGGGCGGGTGGCAGCCACCCAGCAGAGCCACCTCAGGCCACACCAGAGGTGGGTTCTCCGACAGGACCAGGCCTAGTGAATGCCTCTCAGCTGCCATCGGACCCCGCCGCCCAACCCCGTTCGCTGACTTAGCCCATCAACAGGGTCCGCGTGCCTTTCACCCGCCCAAGGACCTCACTGAAAACCCAGGCGGGTCTGCCATCAGATCATGATTTATGCTGTCAACCAGGGGCGGTTCTCATCTGTATCTGCAGACATGTGTGATTGTCACCACTTGGACTCCGGGCACGTAGCGGGGGATGCCGCTGAACACCCTGCAATGCACCGGACAGGCCCATCGACAGAGCAGTCCCGGCAACGTGTCATAGTGCGGAGGGGAGAAACGCTGGTTAAACTGCGCTCCGGCCCCCTTCTCTGTTCCTCCCCGGCCTCCAGCTGGGCCCTTCCTGCACCTCCTCTTCCAGCCCAGCCAGGGCAGCTCGGGCCCTCTCTCAAGTCTGCCCGTGCAGCTGGCTCCCGGGCTTTGGACGATGCTTGCCCGGCCCAGCCCTAGACTTGTGTCTGCACCCCACTCCCTCCTCCTTCCTCTCCTCTCTAAAGTCACTGCCCTCCAGACCCTGTGCCCATCACCCCCTGACCTGTTACCTTCCCAGTAATATCTCTCTCTCTCTCTCTCTCTCTCTCTCTCTCTCTCTCTCTCTCTCTCTCATCTTCCAGGTCCTCTCCTTCTAAATGTCATGGAACAAGGCAGACTTCGGGAGCCAGCCAAGATCACACTCAAAGCTATTTATACTCTTTCTCCCCTTACTTCCTGAACCGGGAATGTCCTCTTTATTTATAAAGCACACTCTGCTCTCCCTGAGGCTGCGGCTCCTGGGAGCTGCTGAGCCAGTGTCTTGCACAGGCTCCACTGGCCGGGAAGCTGGGAAGGTCCTGCCAAAGTCACCTCCCCGTGGTCCCTGCGAGAGGGCTCCTTAGAGGCCCGAGGCTCCCGGGCACAGGAAGAAGCGGTGGCCAGCTGCGTATACGACTCTCCCAGTGCCAGGGAGACCCTAGCTAGGGCTGACCTGCTCTCTCGATGCCCCCTCCTTGCCTGCCCCCTGCACAGGCCCCTCCTCACCTGGTCACCCTCCCTTAGCCCTACCAAGGCTCAAGCCAAGCCGGGGAGGAGCCCAGCTGTGTAGTCCTGAGATGAGGTTGCCCAGAATGCCCAGCCACCTTTAGTCCTCTCCTCTACACACCCCTCTCTTCCATACACCCCTCTCCTCCACACACCCCGCAAAGCCCAGAGAAACACCAGCTCCCTGGCTCTCTGCCCGCCCAGTGCCCCCAGCAGCCCAGCCGGGGAGTGACTAGCAGGTCTGGGATTGGGCCGGGGCAGGGGAGCAGGGGGACCGTGTCAGCGCCCTCACTGCAGCCCTGCCAGCTCAGTGATGGGAGGCGCGTGCACCAGGAGCTCCTCATAGCAACTGAGAAACAGCCGGAAGCGAGCGAGGTAGGTGTCTTCGTTGTAAGGCAGCTGCTTCTCCCGGAGGAACTGGGATACCACGGGCTTCACCTGCCAGAAGGTGGGTGGGAGGAGGCGTGATGAGCCGGACTGCGGGCAGGCCCTTCCCGGGGGCCCTACTTCCTCCCAGCGCCCGCTCCTGTCTGCCTAGCTCCACAGGCTCTGGAGGAGCTGGGGGCTTGCAGAGTTCCTGCCTCTCCCCTCCCAGCAGGCAAGGGAAAGGGGGCGGACTTCCACGCAGCATCCCCCAGGGCTCCCCACTACGTAACAGTCCTCCTTGCACAGAGGGTACAAACCAGGGCTCCTTTTAGCAGCACCTACTGCGTGCCCAGCATTTCAGATCCATTTCTCCACTTCATGCTCAAGGCCTGTGCATGTAAGCACCGCGTGCTCCTCATCTGCCCAGGTCAGATGAGGAAGCTGAGGCTCAGAGATGCCCATGAACTTGTTGAGTCGCACTTGTTGTGTCTCTGACCGGAAACCCCCACTGGGGACCTCTGACCAGGCCAGTTGTGGGACACGGGGTTCAGGCCAATGCTGCCGGTTACTAGCCCTCCGGCTCCACCCCCACTACCTTTAGGCACATGTTGTCGGAGAGCGTGGGGAACAGGTGGTGCTCCACGTGGCAGCTGATGATGGAGTGGCCGAACGCCCAGTCCAGCACAGGCAGCCGGGGCAGGTTCAGCACCCCCAGGCTCATCATGTGAATCCGGCGCGGCTTCTTGTCCCGGGAGAACATGGGCAGCCCGATGTGCTGTGACAGACATACGGGTCACGGCCTGAGCCATTCCTGCACCTCCCCACCCCGCCCTGGTGTCCTCGCCGGCACGCGGGGATCAGTGGACCCTTCTGCCCCCCTCACTCCCACTCAGGCGGGTCCTGGAAGAGGCGTGAAGAGGCTGAACCCCGAGCTCAATCTCGTCCATCTCTGGGCCTCTCTCCCCATCTGTCCTGTGAGGGGCGTGGTCTGGGTACCCCGTGGTCCCCAGCGCCCAGGCGGGAGGCCTCACCTGGAAGACGTTAACGTGGAGGTAGGGGTGGGCCAGCAGGGATCTGGTGCAGAGCATGCAGGCCAGGGCCGAGGTGGGGCTCCGGAAGCCAGACACGTGCCGGAGCAGCCAGTAGTGAGAATAAAGGCCCAGGGAGATCAGGCCCAGCGCCCGCAGAGCTGCCCCGAGCCTCACCTTCCTCAGCCGCTCTGCCAGGGGGCAAGAAACACAGTGACGGGTGGGCAAGGCTCCCAGCACAGCTGGCTCCCTGCCCGCCCAGTGGTGCTCACTAGGCGACCTGGGTCATCCGCACTCAGCCCCGAAAGTAGACTCACCCACGTTACGGATGAGGAAATGGAGCATTAGGCAGCTTGACTCCGGTCACTCTGACAGCAACTAGTGGCCTGGGGCTTGAATCCAGGTCTGCCGCCCCCCAGCCCCTGTCCTTCCACCAGAGGATTTGCTCCCATGATATTAAAAAGTCTAACGTGCCCCCGGCCGGCGTGCCTCAGTGATTGAGCATTGACCTATGAACCAGGAGGTCAGTGCTCGATTCCCGCTCAGGGCACATGTCCGGGTTGCGGGCTCACTGGGGCGTGTGGGAGGCAACTGATCAATGATTCTCTCTCATCATTGATGTTTCTATCTCCTCCCTTCTTCTCTGAAATCAATGAAAATTTTTTTTTAAAGTTTCTTTTAAAAATATAAAAATAAAAAATTCTAACAGGCAATACAGTGCAAGGCAATTTCAACGCGTGTTTACATCTATGGCCTCATCAGGTAATAATGAGCACAGAAGAACCCGGGGCTCAGAGAGGTTAAGTTACCTGCCTGAGGTCACCAGCCCGCACGCGGCTAAGCCAGACTTGGCCCCGGGTCTGAGCTCTTTCCACCCGGCCTGGCTGCCTCAGAAAGTTCCCGTCCAGCCTTAACTCAGGGCTCCTCCCCTCCTCCACGAGCAGCCTCCAGGAGCGAGGAGGGGAGACCAGGTCTCTGCCGGCCACGCGGGACCCAGGCCCGGCACACTCACCGACCGCCACCAGGGGCGTGATGATGGGGATCAGGAGAGGCGCGAGGAACATGTAGACGTAGCGGTTGAGGCAGGGCAGCCTCCAGGTGCTCGAGTCCCCCAGGCCCAGCACGTTGGTGTAGCCGTGGTGCATTTTGACGTGCCCGTACCGGGCGTCCTCGGCGGGGAAGGCCGTGCACACCTAGAGGAGGGAGCCAGGAAGGGCCCCGGGTCCAGGTCAGCACAGCCCAGCACGGCAGGGCCTTTGGGAGCCTCGAGAACACCCCCCACCCCCGCCCAGGGCCTTCTTGCCTCGCTCACAGCCCCAGCTAATCAGCCTTGACCATCAACTCTCAGGTGTCTGTGACCACAGAGTGGCAGCAGAGTAACTGTGCCCACCTGGTGTTAGGGGCACAAGGCTGCTCCCCGGATCGCCACGCTGCCCCTGACCATCCAGCCAACCTGCCAGCCTGAGAGGACTGGACAAGGCCCGCTCCCGGCATCAGGCTGCCATCATGTGGTGCGTGTCTATCTTGGAAACATCTGTACCTTCAGGGCTCTCCTTTGCTCCCTGAGCCTACAGCAGGGAGGGAGTAGTCAGGGGTGAAGGGAGGCCACGTCCTAAGCTGTCCACGCGGGTGGCACCCGGGGTGAGGGTGCCGGGGCGAACTGCTCCCTGGGGTGGCTCCTCTATAGCATCGGTGGGACTCTCCAAAGCCGGTCAGAGCAGCTGCTCTCTGACTCCGAAAACAGCCATTCTGGATGCAATAGGACCTCAGGTGCCTCTTATGCAGATGCCTGCAGACGGCAGCCTCCTCCCGCCTCTTATCCGGCCGCAAGATGTTGCTCACTGTATTGAAGATGCCACCTGCCTGTGTGCGAGGGAGCGTGGGGGGTTCCCCGAAGCCAATCCCTGTGAGCCCCTCAGGCAGCAGGAGGCCTGCAGTGAGCACGCGGCGTTCTGCACGCTACGTGACTCGCTAATCTTCAAGCCCAGGGTCAGGGCTGTGATTAGCGGAAACAGATAGGAGCGGCCACTCGACCAGCCAGCTCACTCCGCTACGTAGGCAGCAGAGGTGGAATTTGAACCTGGCTTTCATCCAAGAGAAGCCATACGACCCCGGAGACGTGCCACTCACTCCACAGAGCAGGGCCCAGGCAGAAGACAAAAGACAGCGAAGGACACTGTCCCCACACTGTGCTGAGACGTCCTCCTTTAGAACGAAATGGAGCCGAAATGGAGCCGAAATGGAGCCAGAACCTCCATCTAAAGGGCACTGAGGCCCGTCCCGCATGGCTCAGTAGTTGAGCATCCACCTACGAACCAGGAGGTCACGGTTCCATTCCGCATTGTGAGCTCAATCCCCAGTAGGGGGCGTGCAGGAAGCAGCCAATCAGTGATTCTCTCTCATCATTGATGTTTCTCTCCCTTCCTCTCTGAAATCAATAAACAATATCTTTTAAATAAAATATATTTTTTAAAAATAAATAAAATATGAAGGACCCTGAGGAGCACAGGTAGCGATGGCACAGGTGCAGTTTTACAACAGACGCGGGAGATGTGACAAGTCGCTGCGGCATCGTCCGCGGAAGGCAGAAGGCATGGGGGTAGATGCCGGTTCCTGGCAGCCTTGCTGCAGAGCCCGCGGAAACAGGCCCAGCTGCCTTGCTCTCAGACGGTGTAACCCCAGGGGTGGGATGTGCTGTTTCTGTAACCTCGCATGGGGACAGAACCCAAGAGGGTGGGAGGGTATCGTGGTTTAAAGTGACATCTCTCCCAGGCCTTCTGGTCTCCGAGGACCCGCCTGTTCAAGAGCACACACCCACTGGGGCCCCTTGGTTGGTTCGAGCCAGAGGCAGAAGTCTAGCTGCGGGCACAAGGGGCTGCAGCCGGGGGCTTTGAGGCTCACGGTTGTGTCCCAGGTGGAAGAAGTAACTGTTTGTCGCTGCTTCTGCTATGCCCTTCTGCTCCCAGGGTCAGTCCTCCTGCATTGCTTCTCTCATCAAGAAACGCCAGCTGAATCACCAATAAATCAATCAATAACAAGTGCTGGCGAGGACGTGGAGGAAATGGAACCCTAATGCCTGTTGGTGGGAATGCAGACGGTGCAGCCATGGTGGAGAGCAGAATGGAGGTGCCTCCAAACATTAAAAATAGAGCTGCCATGTGATCCAGCAGTCCGGCTGCTCGGTATTTATCCGAAGAAATTTGAAAAAAAATATACGCACCCCTATGTTCACTGCAGCGTTATTTATAATAGCCGAGCTATGGAAGCAGCCCGAGTGCCCATCAGCAGATGAGCGGGTAAAGGAGAAGTGGTACGTACATACAATGGACTATGACTCGGCCACAGCAGAGAATGACAACTATGAACCAGGAGGTCATGGTTCGAGACCCAGTCAGGGCACGTGCCTGGGTTGCAGGCTCCATCCCCAGTGGGGGGCGTGCAGGAGGCAGCCGGTCCATGATTCTCTCTCACCTTTGATGTTTCTCTCTCTCTCTCCCTCTCCCTTCCTCTCTGAAATCAATAAAAATATATTTTAAAAAAGAAAAGAGTCATAGCCCTGGCCGGTTTGGCTCAGTGGTTGGAGCATAAGGCCAACCGTGTGCCCCCCCCCCCCGGGGAGAGTGAGTCAGAGAGGGTGAGGTCCTTGCCCACCCAGCTGGAGCCAGCAGACCCTGAGACGAACCTGGCAAACTGGGTGCCCCAGGAAAGCCAACGACACGCAGCTGGCACCGAAGGCCGCGGAGTGGAGGACTAGATTATTCTATAGGGATGGGAGAGCTCACACACCCAGCAAGAAGAGGTGACAGCAGGACGTGGGAGAAGTGGATAGTCAGGGGTCCAGGAGGGTCCTGGGCGGCAAGAGCTGGTCCTTTGTGCAACGCAGAGAACAGGTGGTGGGCCAGAGCCACAGCCAACGGCCGCCAACACACACACACACACACACACACACACACACACACACACACACACACACAGAGTTCTGTCTGCTTTGTATAATTGCATCCACCTTTCCGCTCAAAACAAACACGAACAAACAACAAAAACTGCTAACCCCTCCTCGCTGCTGCGCTCCCTCCACTACTGCACGCTCCCCCCACCCCCTCCCCCTGCTGCACGCTCCCCCCACCCCCTCCCCCTGCTGCACGCTCCCTCCCCTCCCCGCTGCAGGCTCCCTCCAGAGAACAGAAAGCACAGCTAACACTAACAAGCATCAAAGAGCAGGCCCAGGCCCGAGGTCAAGGTCTCGGTGAATCCCCACACTGGCTTCCAGGGAGGTAATGCGGTCAGTCCTGTTTATTAGATGAGGAAGTGAACACTTAGATGCTGAACTGGATAACACGCCCGGTCGGGGCGGCCAGTGGGGCTGGGAATGCAGCGGGGAGGGCAGCTCCCAAGGCCGGCCCTACACTGCCCCCTGCCTGGCTGGCCAGGCCTGGGCCCACCTGGAAGGGGGCGAGGAGGGAACAAGTCCCGCAGAGCAACCGGAGAGGCCTGGAACCAGTCCAGAGATGGGCAGCTGGCCAGAAACCTTTGCCTCCCTGGCCTTGCCCGAGGGCCAGGGGGAGAAGGCCAAAGCAGGATGGGGAGGGGCAGGAAGAGGGGGTGCAGGGTCAGGAGGAGGAGGGTCCTTCCTGGAGCAGACTTGGGGGAGCAGGGAGGGGCCTTCTTAGGATGGCTAGCTGTCACCGGGCATCAGAGGGGCCGTGTTCCGGAGCTGGGACACTGACACCGGCACCTCCTCCCCGTCCCCTTCTGTCCCCGGCTCACAATTTGAACCCTGATTGCAAAACCAGGAGGCCCCAAAGGTTGTAGCTAAGACCTGCCAGGCACAGGTGTCTGTGGGAGGAGGAAGCCTGTCACCACTTGGCCTAGTGCTGCAGAGAGCTGAGCGGGTGCCCCCGGAGGAGCAGGGGTCCCCAGGCCGAGTCCACCGCCATCGATACCCGTACATCCCCTCATACAGTTCTCCGCCCACAGGTACCGCCACCTTCCAGGGCACCACAGACACACACTGTAGTGCAGGCTGCACACCTGGACCCACATCCCAGCAGCTGCAGCCACCTGCCCACGTGGGCACACAGCTGTACACGTCTGCACACTGGCACCAGCAGCGGCCTCACCCACTCCCAGGCTCACCTCCACGAAGAAATGTGCCCAGATCTTGCTCCAGCGTCTGGACTCAGTGAGGGCACCGTGCGTGGCCAGGTGGCTGCCCTTGACAGTGAGCGTGTAGTGGCACACACCCAGGATGGTGATGCCCAGGACAAAGACCAGGACATTCTCCGAACGCAGGCACAGGAACCCTGGGGGGCAGAGGAGGGGAGGGAGCAAGGTTTTTCTCAGCTTCTGGAGATCTGGGCCCAAACCCGGGGAAGCCCAGACCACAGTGAGCCCGGCCCTGGGGGCCGCCACAGGCAGCAGTGAGGCGGGTCCCCCTGTGGCCTGAGGGAATGGCTCTCCCATCAGGATTTGGGGGACAAAACAGAGCCCCATTGACTCCTCAAGGAGATTCCAGGAGTCTTGATCCTGGGCCCCAGCCAGGGCAGCCATGAATGGCTGGGCATGGGAGGTGGGGGGAGGGGGGTCCAGACCAGGGGAGGTCCGGGAAACCCCCTCCCTGTTCACCCCATCCCTGGTGTTCCCACGGAACTCCCTCCCCCCCCCACCTCACCCCTTCCAGCCTCCCCACCCCTCTCAGCTGCCCCTCCTCTGCCCTTCAGGCCTGGCCTCTCTCTCCTCCCGCACCCAGGTCCTCTGAGGACACAGGGCAGGACACCCCAAACAGACGGTCAGATTTGGGGTCCCCAGCACGCAGCGTCTCCCCAACTCCCCCCCCCCCGCCCTCTTCCTCCCCTTCCTCGCACCCTCCCCCCACCCGGGCCCCTTGTCGCCGTGCCCGTGTCCCGTGTCCCGTGTCCCTCACCAGGCGGCAGGGCGAGGAGGCTGAGCGCGAGGACGGAGCAATCCAGGCCGTGGCGCTCCCACCACGAGCTCGCCCTCACCACGTCCTGGACCCGCGCCTCCAGCTCGCCCAGCAGCCGCTCGGCCCCGCCGCCCCCTCGGGGCGCTCCCCGCGCCGCCGTTTCCATGGGCCCGGCCACTGGGAAGACACCGGCGTCTGCGGGCCGGCGAGGCAGGGCACGGGCGGGGGCGGGCCGGGGCGGAGTCACGCGCCTGGCACCCGCCCCGGTGATGGGGGTGATGGTTCCGCTGGGCACCGCGCGCCTCTGGACCAGAACTCCCGCGGGAGGAGCGGGTAGATGCGGGAGGGTGGGGAGCAGACCCGGAGCGAGAGCCCCGCCCCCACCCCAGAGTAGAGGGGACCAGCGCCGGGGGGCGCGCGGATACCCCCAGCGCCCCTGACCGCCTGACCTCGGACAACTCCTGTCCCCCACCTGCCCCGGTTGCAGTGTTTACTCCGCAGCCTGGGTGTTTTTCTTAGTAGCACTTGGCAGACACGTGACCCCTGGAGAGTTGGCCGCCAGTCCAGGGATTTTGGGGTGACAGAGAGAGCTGGGGAGGAAACACATCCAGACTTCACCATTGCCGGGGGATCCCTCACTCACTCAGGGGTGCCCAGGCCTGGACCCAGGACAAGGACAAGGCCACAGCTAACACCTCCTGCCCGCCCTCCCCCCAAGACTTGGGTCCTAGCCCCTTCCCATCAGCCCAGGTCCCCCCCAGCGGGGCTGGAGGCTCGAGCCACTGTGCTCTGCAAACTCTCTTCTCGGCTTTCTCCTTTTTTCCTTTGTTTTACTTTCCCCCTGGTCTTACCCTGAAGTCCCTTTAAAATGGGTCTGGGCCCTGCTGGCAGGCGTGGCTCAGCCGTTTAGGACCAACATATGAACCAGGAGGTCACGGTTGGATTCCTGGTCAGGGCACACGCCCAGGTTGCAGGTTTGCTCCCCAGTGGGGGGGCGTGCAGGAGGCAGCCAGTCAATGATTCTCTCTCATCATTGATGTTTCTATCTCTCCCTCCCTCTCCCTTTCTCTCTGAGATCAATAAGAATATATTTTTTCGGGGGGAAATGAGGTCTGGTATGGTGAGGGCAGCAGCACTTCCAGCAGGAGACCTCTGGGAGGGGTGATGAGACCAGGTGAGGGAGGGGGAAGGAGGGAGATTCCGTCTGTATTCCTTGGCGTTTTCCTTCATGAATTCTTATGAGTTTGTCCTTCCAATTCTTTATAAAAGGGCAGGATTTCTTTATCAGGTCAGTATTCTAAGGGGTTTACAACCTAAGACCAGTTCTCTTGCCGAAACTGGTTTGGCTCAGTGGATAGAGCGTCGGCCTGGGGACTGAAAGGTCCCAGGTTCGATTCCGGTCAAGGGCATGTACCTGGGTTGCGGGCACATCCCCAGTGGGAGATGTGCGGGAGGCGGCTGATCGATGTTTCTAACTCTCTATCTCTCTCCCTTCCTCTCTGTAAAAAAATCAATAAAATATATTAAAAAAAAAAAGAGAGAGAGAGACCAGTTCTCACCACACACGTCTGCTCCTTGAAGTTACATTCGATTTTCACCTACATATTAGGTTGTGGAACTTCCCCACAACTGCGGAGGGTGGCATTATCACACTTTCATCCCTGGAGGCCCAGAGAGAGGAACTAATCTGCCCAACACGCACCCCACAGCTACTGAATGAAAGAGCCAGAACTCAAGCCCAGGACTTCTCTCCCAAACCCAACAACCTTTTGTTTATATCAGAGGTTTTAAAATCAGACTAGGGGGAGGTGCCCTTCTTCCTCCCTATCTCACCATTGAGCCCCTCCCCCTGGGACATACTAGAATATTCAGGGAAGAGACATGTACGGTTTCTGGGTTTTTTTAAATCTTATTTTTAATCTTCTCTCTGGTCCAAACCCAAGACAGGTGAGCCTTCCTCCCAGGCCCCGGTGGACTGGGTGCCCATGGACCTTCTGAGGCAGCAATGGTGTGGGGATTGGGGTGTCAGATGATGCTAGGTTTGGCTTTCCTGGGACCTCTGGGGTTCCCCACCCTGGGGCAGCGATGACTCCTCCTCTTTGTGATTCAGATCTTTATTTGCTGGGGTTCACTGGGGTTAATTATTGTTGTGGTTGGGGTAGGGGTGGGAAGGAGCCCTGCCCTGCCCCCAGGGCCTGGAGGGGGATCCTAAAAGTTTGGAGACCTGGGAGGCTGGGGGGCACCTCTTCCAGCAATGCAACCATTTCTATGCTCTAAGCCTGGGTACCTGGGTCTTTAACCCTCTCTTGTCTTCCACCCATCATGCCCCCCACCCCCACCCCCACCCCCCAGTCATCAAAGGCTGGTGAGGCTCCAGGAGGCAAGCAGCATTATTCACAGGGGTGGGGCCCGGGGAGCTGGGGGAGAAGCAGCCTGGCCTCTGGCTCAGATCTTGGTCATCTGAGAGTGGGACTGGCACCCCATGCTCCCCCGGCTCCAGCAGGACGGGCCCACATTGACAGGGTGCCTCAGCCTCTCCTCCCAGGACCCGACCCCTGGCCTGCCCCAGCTGCCTGCAGCCTCTATCCGCCCTCCCAGGCTGCCAGCCATCCCGCAAGGACCAAGCCAGGTTGGTGACATGGCCCAGAGGCAGGCCAGGGAGTGAGGGGGTGAGGGAGAGGAGGCCAGCCTTGTGCTGGTGGGGGCACTGCTGAGGCTCCAAGGGCTGCCAGTCTGTCCCCACCTTACAGGAAAGGAAACGGAGGCCCAGGCTACCTTGCCAAAGTACACAGCAAGTCAGGTTCTTGAAAACCCAAGGCCGGGGATGTTAGGAACCCAGCCTCCTGGCTGGTGAGGTTCCCCAAGGGGCACCTGGCTGCTCCCTCTGAGTCCGGTTGGCACCACAGTCCAGTGTGTGACAGTGACGCTGAATATGGGTGAGCCTGAAGGGTGTGTGTTGGGCCTGGTGGGGTTGGCGCCAGGGCTGGGAGTGAGAGCCGGGGTTCTCGCATAGTATGAAGGCTGAGAGCCGTGTGTAGAGCGAGGCTCTGGACTCAGACACACCCAGGTCCCACTCCAGGCTGTGTGACCTTAGGCAAGTCCTTGACCTCTCTGACCCTCAGCTTCCTGAGGGGGTGTGGAGGAAGGCGATACCAGTTACCTTAACAGTTCTCTGGGGAGAGTATTAAGATTTCTCTTTTTGTTGTTGTTTTAAATGTGTTTTTATTTACTTTTAGAAAGTGAGGAAGGGAGAGGGATAGAGAAAAAAGTAAGAGAGGAGCATCATTGATGGGCTGCCTCCTGCACGCCCCTTCCTGGGGATTGAGCCAGCAACCCAGGCCGAGAATGGACTCTTGACCTCCTGCTTCATAGGTTGACGCTCAACCACTGAGCCACACCAGCCAGAAAAGATCATTTCTGTAGAATGGATACCAATGGAGCACAAAGGGCAAGTGTCGTGGTAGATACAGTTACCACTAATAACAGTTCCTGTGCAATTGTAATTATTGTTGAATATTGATATGACTTAAATCTGATGCCCCTTGGTATCGATAGTGATAGTAAAACGTGGTTTCCATTTCCAGCCAGAAAAGGGCCTGCACGTGCTCGCTCTGCCTGTTTCCCGCTCCTCCTTGCCCATGTTTTCCGTGTGTGTGTGTGTGTGTGTGTGTGTGTGTGTAGGGCTGAGGTTCAGGGCCATGGGGACTCCTCCCACAGCTCTGAAGTATGACCAAGCTGTGTAGACGGTGTGGGGAGCATTGAAAGGGGAGTTGGGGACCACCCAGCATGTCAGTCCTCTCTGCCATGGGCACAGGGATGATGCCCAGGCCTGGCTGATGCCCATGAGCCCTCCTCATCCCCAGGTTCCTGTCCACCAGGTCAGGCTGGGTTGTCATTGCCCGCTGCTGGTCAGATGAGGATGGGTGTTTAGTGGGGGAGGGGCTCAGTCTCAGGAGACTGCTCCCTGGGACTGCCTAGGGCTCACCACCTGGGTGGGGTGATGGGTCTGTTTCAGGCCACCCATGAGCATGATCATTATTACCTGCTGTGTGTTAAGTGCTTTCCCCTCATTATCACTTCACCCCCTAATGACCTATGGGATTAACACTGTTATGATAATGAATTATAATCCCTCTTCTACAGCTGAGAAAACAGACTCAAGAGGTGGGTAACCTATCCAAGGCCATACAGCTAGAAAAGGGCGGAGATGGTTTTGCTGCCCAGATCTGGCCGCCTCCTGCGTCTTGCCGCCTCCCATAAACCCGAGTGTCATGTTGTCCAGGACTGGCTAACATGGGCACAGGCGGCAGCTGGCACCATGGAAGGCATCGGGAAACCTGGTACTACTTTGTCCACTTGGCTGCTCTGTGACCTTCAGCCAGTCCCTTGCCCTCTGGCCTCAGTTAACCTCGTCTGTAAAATGAGAACTTGAGCCACATACCCGGAGGCCCTTCCTGCCTCTGATTCACTCCCCAACCCTCATCTCCTTCCATCAGCAATCCCACTGATGATACGGTCCACCCCAGGCTGACTACGGCTCTTAACCTGGGTCCCTGGGCCTCTTGGGGCTCCGTGAATGGCCTGAAGTTGTGGATGAAAGTGCACTTGAGTGTGTGCGTGCCCCACGTGCACCTGCTAGGGAAAGTGTCCATATCATCGTCAGATTGTAATCCCCGACGGCTCAGGATCATTGGTTATCCTAACCTTCTAGAAAGAATCTCCCTAACTCAATCTAAGCTTTTAGGGGAACGAGTGGAGCAAGCTGAGTCTGGTGTAAAATTCTCCCCTTCACTCTGTGTGTCCCCCAGGCTCCTGGAGCCACCAGCTCTTCGCCCCAGGCTTCCACCCTCAGCCGCACTGACCTCCGGAGACGCCGCCCCCACTGCTCCGGGTTAGTCTCTGGCTCCGCGCTGACGCTCTGATCCTCTCCCTTGTCATTGCGAGTCTTCGTCCCCATGTCCTTCCCTGGACCTGCTTCGCCCGGACAGGCCGGTCTTTCCAGAGGTAGGTGCAGTGACCAGGGTGGCCAGTAGGGGTCGCTGGGCTGATGAACCCGTTGAGCATGGGAGGCAGAATCTCACGTCTTATTGGCCCTCTTGGCAGACCCAGGGTGAGGAGAGGAGGCCTGTGTCTGGGTCTGGACCCTCCTCTTGGTAAGCCTTGGCTTCTTCATCTGTAAAGTGGAGGGAGGTGGCCTGGAACCCCTAGATGGTTGCTAGGCAACCTTCCAGCCCTGAGGTCCTGTGGACCTTGCGGATGGATGCTGGAGGGAGGGGGTTGTCTTGAACTCCCCTTGGCAGAAGCACTTGGACCAGCATCCTTAGGGAATGGAACAAAACTCCAGGGCCCTTTCCCAAACTTGACAGAAAACAGAGCCCATTGTCCTGCCGCTTGAGGGGAAGCTGGAAGAAAGGAGGGTTCTGAAAGGGCTGCCCCAAGAGCTTCCTGAGAGGCCTCCCAGGGTGGGCGGGGGGCCTTGATTCAGGGCTGGTGGGGCCCAGGTGGTGGGTGGCAGTGTGCTGGCATGCAGCTTCTGCCCGTGTCTGGAGAAGCCCAGGCAGACCCCGGTGAGAGGAGAGAAAGCAGAGGCAGGCCCCGGGAACAGGGCTGGCGCCTGGGCCGCCTCCCCACTCTGCTGCTGGGGGTCTCCAGTGGGCTCATCCCAGTTCTGAGCCCTCCCTCTCCATCAGCTCCAAATTCTGGGCCCAGAGAGCAGGTGAAGGCCAGGGGGTGAGGGGAGGCCCTGCAGAGGCCCAGGGAGGAGTGCCCAACCGCCCATCCCAAGAGTCCCTCCAAGGAATAGGACCAAGTCCTCAAAGGCACAAAACACCCTCTCCTTCTCCCACCCCATCCCCTTGCCCCCTTCATCCAACCCTCTCCCACCCCCACGTGATTAAAGAGCAGGACACAGGCATGACAATGCTGCAGAACATACTCTGCAAAGGTTATAATGAACCTGCAGGAGGGGCGCTGTGCACAGGGTGGGAGTCACAGAGCCCACCCCCTCCCCCAGCACAGGAGAACAGGAGGGGCTGAGGCCGGGCACAGCCGGGAACAGGGGAAAAGGCAGCACCTGGGGCTCCGAGGAAATCTAGTCGGCACTTGGGGTGGCCCCAGGCTCAGGCCGAGAACAGGAGGAGGACTGGGGTGGGCTCAGGGTGGCCGTGGCCGGCAGCACAGCCCTCCGGGTGGGACCAGACCACCTCCATCACACCCCAGCTCTGGGCATGGCCGGACAGGGCCCACACCCAAGACACCCAAAGGGAGGCCTGTGGCATTCTTTGGGGGTTCCCTTTCCCTGCCCCAGCCAGGGAAGGGGTGCAGGGGGAGGGCTGTGGCAGTGCTCCCAGCAGAAGCTGCTTCCAAGCTGAAGGTCGGGGATGGGGTCCATTGCATGGGGGTGGGCATGTGCTCACACATGTGGGTGGGACCCTGAGCGATTCCCACATCTGTGACCTTGGTCTGACTGGAGAGCTCCGAGGACACCTATCTGAGGACCCTCTGGGGCTCCCAGGCCTTGAGGGAAATCCACCAACCAACCCCCAACACAGGCACCCAGAGCCCTGGGGACAATCAGCAGCTGAGCTTATCCACCTCCCCAGGCTGCTCCAGTGTCCGCATGACGGCCTGCCCACTCTAGACTGGACACCCGGCCATGCCCAGCTCCACCTGCCTCGGGCCCGGGGCCATAATACTGCAGCCGGTTACTCTAGCACCTTGCATCTGTGGCCCTGACCCTCTGGGGTCCCTGGGGGGCCAGGCGACACAGCCAAGGAGAGAGGAGGTGGAGGAGGGCAGGGTAGGGAGGGCAGAGTCAGGCTGGGCTCCACCCCAGGGTGAGCTGGGAAAAACACCAGTCACCCCCGCCCCATACACACACACACACACACACACACACACACACACACACACACTCCAGCCTGGCCCTCCAACTCCCCAGCATGGCTGGTGGGAGAAGGAGAGGGGGGTGGCTGTGCTAGGGGCAGGGGTGGGGACTGAGGTCAGGGCATTTGGCTGAAGAGTCGAGCCAGGGCCTCCTCTCTGGAGTGTGAGGCGAGGCAGCCCAAACTCTTCTCTTCCCAGAAATGCAGGACATGAGCAAGTGTCCAGCTGAGCAACGGGATCCCCGGAGGAGGGATGGGAGGGACAGCGGCCCCTGGGACAGGCTGCGCCCACCCCTCACACACCCACTCCCACCCGCCCTCATGGGCACTAGTCTAGTCCCCGGGCCTCCTGCAAATCCACACGTCCTTTAGGGCCACTCCAATGGGGGTGGCTCAAGGGCTCCAGGACCCTTCTGGGCGCCTCCAGGCCATACCCTCTGCTTCCAAGTCCCTGCCCCTGGGGAGGGGCCGGGGCTGCAGGGCTGGCAACTGGAGACTTCCTGGCCCCACCGTGGGTTGTGGCAACTTGCAATTCACTTTGGTCTGGGAGAGAAGGCTCCTGTTATCTGTAGAGAAAGAGACAGAAACAGACCTCAGAGAAGAGCCTCTGAGACGGGTTCAACCAAGACTAGCCATTTGGACAACTTACCGTTGGGCAGGCTGATGGTCAGGAATGGGGACACTTGCCTAGGGGTGCCCACCCTACACCCCAAACTCTAAACCACACTGCCTCCCCACATCCACCCCTGCCCACACATGTAGGGTAAAGGCCAGAGACATGAAAAGGGCTTGTGGTTTGCCATGAGGGAGGGGTCGGGGCAGGGATGGGCCACGGCTCGGCCAGTGTGACAGCAGCTTTGAGCTCTCCGTAGCTTCCCGAACGAACGCAGGTGACAACGCTGCTCTTCCTGGGAGTCACCTAGTCCCCAGGCTTTTGCAGTTGTTCTCAACCTTCTGGCCCCTTAAATACAGCTCCTCATGTTGTGACCCAACCATAAAATTATTTTTGTTGCTACTTCATAACTGCAACAGTGCTACTGTTATGAGTCGTAATGTCAATATCTGATATGCAGGGTGGTCTTAGGGGACCCCTGTGAAAAGGTCGTTCCACCGCCAAAGGGGTCGCGACCCACAGGTTGAGAACCACTGCTTTAGAGTCACATAGACAGGGAGCCAGCCCAGCTCTGCCCCGAGCAGCAGCAGGCCCTGGGGGTGAGCTACTCCGAGCCCCCACTTGCTCACTAGAAAGTGGGGGCGATCTAGCCCCGCGCTGGGGAGCTGGGAGGATTAAATGAAAGAACAAGTGCAAGGAGCCAGGACTTGGGAGGGCTCCAAACATCCCCGGGGCGATGACTGACCACCAGGTCTCGTCCAGACTAAGACACCCACTTCCCCAAATTCTGATAAGCCCACAACCGAGGTGCACTTTACATTCGCTGTGATAAGAAAGCCTGGGTGAAAGTCTTCACCAACTGGCAGCCTCTTTTCCTGAACTGGCGGTAAAGAAAATCAGTGGGGCCTCAGGTGATGGATGGGAACTACCCCTCACTTCCGGGGAAAGCAGATCCCCTCCCCCTCCACCCCCTGTCCCCCCGCCCATTGGGGGGTGGCGGGGCGGGGGGGGGGGGGGGGGCAGGCACTCACAGCTCCGTGTCCTCCAGGGCCGGCGGGCGCTCCAGCGCCTGCCTCCGCCTCCGCACAGCCCCCAGGATCTTCTTGCGGGACCCCAGGGGGACGCTGATGCTGCGGAGGTCGAGGTCTGAGCACAGCATCAGGGCTTCCAGGTCGATCTTCTCCTGCCGCAGGAGGGAGGCGAAGTCCTCCATGTGCAGGGAGGCCAGGAAGGTCTCCAGCGGGCTCGTCTCGGGCTCCAGGTCCTCATCGAGGCCCAAGTCCAGCTCGTCCCAGGGCAGCTCCTCCCCGCAGCTGCGCTCCTGCAGGCTGTTGGCACTGCCCAGGCTGTCGTCGTCCAGGCTGGGGGAGCTCTGCAGCCGGCCCCGCGGCGTGCCTGCGCCGTCCAGCGCCGCGTCCTCCCGGCCCAGCCCCTGCAGCCCGCTGCTCAGGTAGTTCCTGCGGAACACCATGGTGCCCAAGCCCGGGCGGGTAAACAAGGAGTCGTGGCCGGAGTCGGTGCTGACCTCCGAGTGGGCAGGCTCGGCCGCCAGCGTGGCACGGGAGACGCTGTCCTCGTCCGAGAGGAACATGTCCCGGAGCGGGGAGCGCCCCCACTCCTTGGGGTTGGCGTAGTTGCCCTGGCGCACGAACATCACGTCGCTGCCCAGCTGCAGGCCCGAGAGCGAGCGCACGCTCTTGCGGCCGTCCTCGGAGACCTTGAAGGTGCCCTCGCCGCCCTGCTTGCGCCGCTCCAGCTTCCGCTGGATCTTGGTCTTGCCCCTGTTGGTGCCGTGCAGGGTGGCCTGCGAGTAGGGCAGGTGGCTGCCCAGCGCCAGGTGCTGCAGCCGGCGGCTCAGGGTGCTGGACGTGAGGCTGGAGAAGCTGAGCGTGTCGGAGCGCTCGGCCAGCTCGCGCCGGTAGCGCCGCTCCATGCGCTCGTGGTGCTTGCGCTGCATCTTGGCGCACTCGCGGATGCGCCGCTCCGCCTCGCGGAAGGCCTTGTCCTTCAGCTTGCCCACCAGCTTGGGGTTGAGGCCGCTCTGCTTGGCCGCGATGGAGTCCAGGTAGCGCACGCACTCCATGTGGCCCTTCATGGCGGCCATGTCCAGCGGGGTGTGGTAGTCGTTGTCCAGGCACCAGATGTTGGCCCCGAAGGACACCAGGAAGGAGAGGCAGTGCAGGTGGCCATTGGAAGCGGCCAGGTGCAGGGGCGTGTTGCCCCAGATGTCACACTTGTCCGGGTCGCCCCTGCAGGGAGAACACGTGGGGAGGGGGGATGAGCCACCGCAGCTCAGGCCGCCGTCGGCAGTGGCTGCGGGTGAGGGGAGCTCCCAGCCTCCCCACGGGCACACCAGCCCCGCGGGACCGAGGGCCTGAGATCGCTCCTGATTGCAGGAGACACCAGCCCTGGGCCGCTAGTCGGGTGTAGACCGGCCCAGCTACCGGCCCAGGGTACGCAGGGGGAGGGGCGACAGCGAAGGCGGGGCCGGGGCGGGGCTTTCCCCAAGAGAACGGAGGGCTGGGAATCTCAGGGGATGAATAATTGATGCCCAGAGAGAAAGGGGTGAATTATTCATGGGGCCCAGTGGGGAGCTGGCCCAGAGAGGTGGTGGGCCAGGGCGAGTCTGGGTCTCTAGGCAGGCGTGGTGGTGAGCGTGGCTGCGTGTGCGGGGGTGATCGTAGGAGGGTGAGGGGTGGTGTGTGCTGGGCCCGAGCCCTGGGTGAGTGCGGGTGCGTCAGGGCGCGTGCCTGCGTGGGAGCCACAGCCATGTCCGCAGGGAGCAGGGCCAGGCCTGGCAAGGCCGAGTGTGAGAGCAGGTGTCGGGCCTTGGCCTGGGCCAGAAGGGGAGCGTGGGGGCAGCCAGGACTCGAGGGAGGAGGAGGGAAGTCTGCAACCGGGGCCCAGCGCCCTCTCCGCCCCGCTGCCCCATCTCTAGGAGCCCTGGGAGGCGGACCTGTCCACGGGACCCACCCAGCCCCTGCAGCACCCTCCACACCAGGCGGTGTCCCCCCCCCGCAGGGGCAGCCTCCCGCTGGCTCTTCCAATCTCTCCCCTCCCGCAGGACCCAGCTCAGTGCCTCTGCCTCAGGCTAATGAGGCCACAAGGCCACCCCTCAGGGCTGGAGAAAGAATCACCCCTTTGTCACCACTGCTCCCTGAGCAGCCCCCTCCCCACCTCCCTTCCAAGTTGCCAAGTCCCGCAGGACCATGTGGGGAGGGGCTGCTTGGCATCTGGTGTCCACACCTAGACCCCACCCTTGCCCTCTGTGGGAGTTGGGGGTGGGGGGTGAGTTCCCCTGAGGGAGGGGCAGGAGGGCAGGATCACGTGTCCTCTTGGGGTGGAGAGGGGCCAGTCAGCCTTTTGGAACATGGTTCAGCTGCCTGGTCATAAGGGCTGCTCCCCCCTCCCCCCCCCCCCCGCTGGGCCCCAGGAACAGCCGGAGGGGTCCCCCACCCACCACCTATTCAAGCCACAGGCCGGCCCCTGGCCCTCCACCACGTGCCCAGGACCCTCCTAGGGCATCTCCTCCTCCTCCTCCTCTCTGTCCAGGCTGCCCTGGAGTCTGTCCGCTTCAGCCTGACTTCTCTTTCCAAATCCGCTGGGGGCGGGGAGGTGTCCACAAAGCCCTTCAGCCCCAGGAGCCCCCTTCAGTCCCTGAACCCTGCATTCCTCAAGGGCTACCCCCAAACCCTTCCCTGGCCCTGACGCCTGGGCTCTACGCTCCCCCTGCCCCTAGACAATTCCAAACGGAGGGAGGGGAGCCTTCCGTGGGGGAGGGGTGCAGCGGGACAGCCCAGTGACATTTGGTGCCGTGGGCAATGCCCATAAATCGCGGCAGGGAGACAAGAGAGAGTGTGAGCCCAGCCTGGGGGGTAGGGGGGACACTGCTGGGCGAGCCCTCAGATCCAGGCTGGGTGGGCAGCGGGCCCCCCTTCTTTTCTAGCCCCCCTCTGTCCCCTCTGAGGCGTGGGCACCTTCTCTCCCCTCTCACTGTGCCTCTCACACTTGCTGCAAGGTGTCGCCCACGCAGGAGACCTCTCCCACCTCCCCCTCCCCCTGCAGCCCCTCCCACAAGCATGAACCCCCAAATCCTAGCCCTCCTCTCCTAGCCCCATATCCAGGTCACAAGTGTCACAGGCCTCGGCCGGTGTCCCCCTTCCTCCCACGACTGCCAGGCCCCAAGGTCCCACCCCAGGGTCCGTCCCCAGGGAAGGGGGTGGCTCAGAGGAGAGGGCCTGGGGCCGGGAGGGGCTGGGGGCTGGGGGCTGGGAGCGGACGCTCTGCCCCCTCCCCGGCGGGGCTGGGCTGGGACTCACCCCCGGCTCACGATGAGGCGCAGCGACTCCAGGTTGCCGTGGTAAGCCGCCCAGAGCGTGGGGGTCATGCCATCCTCGTCGGGGGCGTTCAGCTCCTTCCGGGTGGCCTCCTTGAGGAGCTCCAGGTAGCCGTCCCGGGCCGCCCGGTGGTACTGGTCGTTCATGGCTCCCGACTTGGACGGGGCGGGCCAGCGGCTCGGGAAAAGGCCCCCCGCGGGGGAGGTTTTCGGGGTTAGGACCGAGGCATGGGGTGGGGGGAGGGGGCCGGGCAGGGGCCGGGGCCGCCAGCCCCGCTGCCGCAGACGGTGCGTGCGGAGCGCAGAGCCGCCGCTGCTCCGACATCTGAGCCGCGCACCGGCCGGAGGGGGCGGATCTCCCGCGGCCCAGGGAGCCGCCCCGGCTGCCCCTGGGTCCTAAACACCCTGGGCCCGAGAGCCCTGGGGTGACCGGGCGAGGCCCTGCCCTCTCCCCAAAATGTCCACCCCCGCTCCCTGCGCAGGGAGGACCTGTCCAGGGGCAGTCCCAGGCCCGGCCTCACTAGGGCCCGGGTGGGCGGCTCCCGGTGTCTCCACGCATCCCAGGACCGGGCCGAGGGCCGGGCCGGTGTCCGCGGCAGTCCCGCCCCCTGGGGCAGCGGGCGGGAGAGGGTTGTTAGTGCCAACCGCGGGACCCGCAGCGGGTAGAGCCCGCGGTCCCGTCCGCCGTCCGCTCCCGCGCGGTCAGCAGACTCTCCAGCAGGGGGCGCTGGAGGCCCGCGCGGACTGCGCGCCGCGGGAGGACTTGTATCCAAGCTCGACTTGGGCGCAGCCAGCGGAGCAGGGGCAGGGGGGCAGGGGCAGGGGGGCAGGGGCAGGAGGGAGAGGGGACTTGGATCGCTGAGAGGGAGCCGGGGAAAGGGGCACGAGGGGCCAGAGTTGGGGCAGCAACGGAGGCGCACAAAGGTACCGGGAGCGCCGAGGGCGTTGCGGTGCCCCCAGGTCCTTGGGGCATCCACTGAACAGTTCTCAGGGTTGCGGGGCGCCAGGGCGTGGTGGGCCGGGGTGCCCTCTGGGTGCCGAGCCTGGCCCACTGAGGTGACGGGGCGGCCGGGGTGGGGTGGGGTGGGGGTGGGGCGGGGCGCCTCTTCACGGGTAAGCATAAACCTCACCTTATCTGGCTCCCGCGCGCTTCCCTACATTCAGCTCGGAGGGAAGATGGATCATGTGCGTGGGACTGAGAGGTTTATGGAGCTGAGCTCCGTCCGCTGTAAATCACGCTGCCTTCCCCGCTATAAAGCGCGCGTCCAGCCCGGCGTGGGAGAGAGGCGCCGCTCGCCACCCTCTGACCCCCAGCTCAGCGCGGGCTCCGGGCGCAGCCAGGTGGGTGCCCGGCCAGGGGCGCACGGACTGGGGAAGCGGGGACCTGGGACGGGGTCCAACGGGGCTGCCGCCGCTCGAGAGCCGCCGTCTCCGCTTCACTCTTCCCCATTCCGGGCGCTTTCTCTACCCCCCACTTCCCCACCCCACCCCCGCCGGCAGCCCCCCCTGAGTCAGGAATTCCCCGGCCCCCAAATCCAGGGAGACGCTGGGGGAATGAACCTGGGGTCCTGTTCGCTCCTCCCCGCAGTGACCCCGCCAACCTCCTGCAGTCGCCCCGGCCATGTCCGAGGAGGTGGCCGCCGGCCCCAGGGAGAGCCCGCGGGCGCCGCGGACGGGCCCCCGCGAGGTGTGGAAGAAGGGCGGCCGCCTGCTGTCGGTGCTGCTGGCCGTGAACGTGCTGCTCCTCGCCTGCACGCTCATCAGCGGCGGCGCCTTCAACAAGGTGGCCGTGTACGACACCGACGTGTTCGCGCTGCTCACCACCATGATGCTGCTGGCCGCGCTCTGGATCGGCTTCTACCTGCTCCGCACCGCGCGCTGCGCCGACGCCGTGCCCTATCGGGACGCGCACGCGGGCCCCATCTGGCTCCGAGGTGCGGGGACAGCGAAGGCGGAGGTGGGGTGGGCCAGGCAGGGAGCTGGAGGCTGCGGCTCTCCGAGGATTTGGGGAGTGAGTGCCTGGAGGGAGAGGGGTTAGACGTTCCCCTGGCAAGACTAGATGTGGCTGAGGGAGGGTGGGCAGCAGGTGAGGGAGAAGAAGGGAGAGGGTGCCGGAGGGAGGGTGAAGGGGGACCTCTTTGCCCTGTCAAAGATCAAAAAAGGGTGGTTCTGGGAGACCCTTTGATGGAGAGCAGAACACAGCTGACAGCTGCAGCCAAAAGAGCCCATCGAGGGTCCTTCTCCCTGTCTATTTAGCCCCAAAGAGATGGGAGCTCAATGGGCCATCCATCCGTCCACCCACTCAATCATACACTCATCCTTCCTGACCCACTCATCTTTCAGCCCATCCATTCACCTCTACACCTATTCATCCATCCACCTAGCCAGCCAGTCAGCCAGCCACTGTTAGACCCCATTCACCCATCCATCCACCCAACCATCCAACCAGCCATTCATCTAGTCATCTCTCCTCAGATCCATAGCCTCCTCTCCCGCCTCTCTGATCCACCCCCCGCCCCCATTCCCAGGTGGGCTGGTGCTGTTTGGGATCTGCACCCTGGTCATGGATGTCTTCAAGACGGGCTACTACTCCAGTTTCTACGAGTGCCAGTCGGCCATCAAGATTCTGCATCCGCTCACCCAGGCTGTGTTTGTCATCATCCAGGTGGGTGGGTGGATGGGTGGGAGGAGGGTCCTTGAATGTGGTGGCCGGGAACCAACACCCGGAATGGGGTCAGGAGGGCTGAGCTCCACCCTTATTCTACCCTCAACAGTCAGGTAATGTGGGGAGAGGGCTGTAGAGGTCATGAGGCACTTGGTAGCACTGGATAATGAAGTCATATCCAGATGTGAGGGCTCACTTGGGGGCACTGTGGTTTCACTTCAGCCTGAGCAGTGCCACCAGTTCACACCGAGAGGTGTGAGTCATGGCAGCCATCCTGTCTCCTAGAGCCTGGCCTGCCCTCCCTGGGTGCCCGTGGAGGGCATCAGTCTCAGCCCAGGCTCCCGCCCTGGGCATGGCCAGTTTGCCCTCAGCCCTGGCCCCTATACAGTATTGTGTATTTGTTCAGGAAATAGGATAGGATGTACCTGGAGTTTTTCCTAGATGTTCAAATATATATATTTTCTTTATTGCACATATAACAATTTGAATGATCTTCCTACGAAGCTGAGGCAGGACTGGCCCTCGTTGGGACCAGACCGACCCAGCCCTGTAAGACCAGAATGACCACGTGTATGGCTCCTCCCCTGAACCATCATCCCCGGGGCCCGTGGTCCACAATTCAACACATTTCTGACTGGAATTCATGCCATCTTAGTCTTTTACATGTTGTGGGTTTGAAGAATACTCGGGAGAAAGGAAAACACAGAGACCCCACACAGAAGGACTGGCTGGCAGCCAGAGGAGGGCGAGGCCTTGCAGGGCAGCCCAGGATGAAGATGGGGCAGGGGGTGTTGCCAAAGTGAGTGAGAAGTCACCAGAGAGTCGTTCTACCTTGGACAAGACCTTGCCTGAGGCTGGCCTTGCTGCCAGGAATAAACAACCAGACACTCAAACTCTGCCAGGCCTCGACCCTGCAAAAAACAGACATGAGGACCAGAAAGTCTTATAGATGACATTTTACAAATTATTAAAGAACAGAGCACTGTTTAATGTGAATTGTTCCTGGCCTCATTTTGTGGAGTTAAAATAAACTTGATAACTTAGTGTGAGGGCTTTAGAGGTAGAGAGAGCTTGCTGGGCGTGGACGTGGGCACTTGGGTTCAGCTGTATTTGCTCTGCAGAGTAATTGACCTCGCCACTCTCTCTCCATGCAGACTCACTTCCTCTGGGTCTCTGCTAAGGACTGCGTTCACGTCCACCTGGATCTGACCCGGTGAGTGCCTGCCCACCGCTCACGGCCCTGCGGCATGCCAGTGCTCACCTTGCGTGAGAGATGAGGGCTGCCAACCTGGGCCTGGGGCCTCTTTCTGTCCCTTAGGCAGCCTGATTTCCATTTCCATTACCCCGTGCAGTGGTGTGTGTGTGTGTGTGTGTGTGTGTGTGTGTTCGCGCACCTGCATGGCTTTGGTGGGATGGGCTGTGCAGTGCAATAAATGTTCTTTTTCTCAGGAGAGGGAGCAGGGTGGCCTGAGCTCCTGGGTACCCCGCCTGCCCCCAGCATCCCTGCATCCCCTCCAGGCTGTTTCTTCCAAACTCCGCTTCCTGTTCACACAGGGGCCTGACTGCTTCCTTGTGTCTCACTACCACCTCCCACTGTAGCTCCCAAGATGAGCCAAAGGGTCTCACTGGCCTCTTTGCTCTCCCTCCCCAAACAGGTGTGGCCTCATGTTCACACTCACCACCAACCTGGCCAACTGGATGGCGGCCGTGGTGGATGAATCCGTGCACCAGGCCTACTCCCACAGCAACGCCAGCCACGCCCGCCTGGCTGCCGACCGTGAGTGCCACGCCAGATGCTCCCTGGCCCTGTGACCCTGGGCCTCGGGCTGGGGGCTTTGTTGGCTTGCAGAGTGGACCTCTGTGCCCCCCCACCAGGAGAGCTACCTCCTGCTCCAGGCTCTGGCCCTGATGCTGACCTGTGGGCGTAGGTGACACGGGAGGGCCCTTCTGACCCTGGAGCACACAGCCTTGGTCCCACTGCCCAGGTCCCCATTCCACTAAAGAAGGGGCTCGGGCTCCCAGAAGAAAGGGCAAGGGCGATGGGGCTGGAGGGAGGGAAGGGAGCAGAGTGTCTTGATGCCGGAAGCAGGGATCAGATGGAGAGCCCGGCAAGGAGAAGCTAGAAATAGTCACGATGGCAATGGTGGCCGTCCACTGGGCTCTGCATGCCAGGCGCCGTGCCAAGTGTGTGAAACCTCATGGTACTTAACCCTCACAGCTCCCTGTGAGATGGGTAGCATCAATATTCCCATTTTCCAGGCGAAGAAACTAAGGCACAGCGAGGTTGTACAGCTTGCCCAAGGTCACAGAGCTTGAAATCCGGCAACTAGTGTTCAGATCCATCTTTGCTTTTAACCAAAATGCCATCCCGAGGAAAAATGGGGTACAGTCCCCCTGGTCCTTCCTACTTCTCTAGACTTCTCTAGGGCCCCCCACTAGTCAGGACCAGACTAGATGACTAAGTCCATCTGGAATTCGCCTGGAGACACAGGCACACCCCCAGTGTGGGAGAGTCCAGGAAGGGAAAGCTTGGACCCAGCCCCGCCCCTCCCCGCCCCCCCGGAGACCCCCAGCCCAGCAAGACTGACAAAGGGCCACCTTTTACACACAGGGATTCCTGAGTGTGGCAAAAACCAGCCTGGGGAGGCAGCCAATGGAATGTGCTGGGGCTGCGGGGGCACAGAGCGGCACACCGGAGAGGTACCAGCCCAGACCGGGCTCAGAGTCAGGTCATGTGCGTCAGCTCTGCCATCACAGGTCACTTTGCCTCCGTGAGCCTCAGCTTCTCCATCTGCAAAACCAGCTGGCACAGTGCCAGGGACCAAAAGAGATGTTTGCCAAGGCCCAAGGCACCCTACACAGCATGGGATAGGTGCAGGACAAGGTCCCTTTCAGTGTGGTCCAGCCCAGGTGACCGGGGGCAGGGCCCAGACCTAGGCCCAGCAGCTGGCTTTCCGGGCTGCGTCAGATGCTGGGGAGAGCTCAGAGGAAGCTGGAACTTTAGGGGTTTCCGAGAGGACCACCTTCTACAAGACCAGAACCTCGATGACGTCAGGCAGCCAGGGGTCATTCCTGGGGGGGCAGATGGACAGGGTTTTCCTGAAGGAATGGGGTGAAGTGGGCAGCTTTGCAGTTCAGTGTTTTGTTTTTTTAAACTGAGCACTGGCTATTGTTTGCCGATGTGTCCCGCAGTCTCAGGCACACAGTAGGTGCTCAATAAACACGTGTGGGATGAATGAACATGCCAAGCCCAGCGTGGGCGTTTGGGGTACGGTAGTGAATGTGGCAGAGCGAGAGGTCACGGTCTAGGGGTGAGGCTCTTCAGATGGGGCCCCTCCAGGAAGAGGGGTGGGTGGTACAGCTCTGTGCCCGTCTCCCCCAGCAGAGCGCGTGGGCAGCCAGGCCGGAGGCGACTGCGCCTGCGCCACGACCGTCTGCCAGATCTTCGAGCGGGGCTACTTCTACCTGTACCCCTTCAACATCGAGTACAGCCTCTTCGCTTCCACCATGCTCTACGTCATGTGGAAGAACGTGGGCAGGCTGCTGGCCTCCTCCACCCACGGCCACGGCCACGGCCACACCCATTCCCGGGGCAGCCTCTTCCGGGAGACATTCTTTGTGGGCCCCGTCCTGGGCCTGATGCTCCTCCTGGTGGGGCTGGCCGTATTCATCATCTATGAGGTCCAAGTGAGTGGGGACGGGGACCACACCCAGCAGGCCCTGGTCATCTACTACAGCTACAACATCGCCTGCCTGGGGCTCATGACCTTGGTCAGCCTGAGCGGCTCGGTCATCTACCGTTTTGACCACCGGGCCATGGACCACCATAAGAACCCCACACGCACCCTGGACGTGGCCCTGCTGATGGGCGCCGCCCTGGGCCAGTACGCCATCTCCTATTACTCTATCGTCGCCGTGGTGGTGGGCGTGCCCAGGGACACGCTGGGGGCGCTCAACCTCGCCCACGCGCTGCTCATGATCGCCCAGCACACCTTCCAGAACGTGTTTATCATTGAGAGCCTCCACCGGGGCCCGCCGGGGGCTGAGCCCCACGACGCCCCTCCCAAGGAACCCTGCCTTACCTTTGCCAACCCGGATGCCCTCCACGCTTTGCCAAGCTGCCCACCCACCCCCAGGTCGGTGAGCCCCGGCCTGGTGGGCCCTCAGGAAGCCACGGCCATCATCCTGGCTCCCCGGGCCCACTGGAGACGCCGATGCCTGAAGGACATTTCTCTGTTTCTTCTGCTCTGCAACATCATCGTGAGTACCTGGGGGGGGGGGGAGAGGCCAGGAAGGAGGTTCTTTCAGGGTTAGTCTCTTGGCCCCAGCCTACTCGAGAATCTATGTCTGTCTAGGGAAGGAGTAGGTTCCGAGAGGGTCAGGTGCAGCAGGGCAAACAGCATCTCAGCACCCAGAGGACCGAGTCCTGGCATTCCAGCAGCCAGGCAGCCACCACAGGAGCCGGAAGGGTCCCAGGAAATGCTGGGGAGGGAGGGGAGAGGGAGCTGTGAGAACTGATGTGGGGAGTGGGGGCCCTCACCCTCAGGTGGGAGGTGTGACTGCTCCTGGGAGCTCATGACCAGCCTGCTGCTTAGAATAACTGGGGCAGCAGCAGGAAGCAGCGGAGGGCAGTGTAAGTGCGAGCGGGCTGGCCCGGAAGGGAGGCACCCACAACAGCACCCCCTCCCCAGTGATTCAGCAAAGCCCCTGACTAAGAGAGACTCCTCTGGACCCCAGCAGACTTCACCCAACACAAATATGCACCATGCATGGAAACCCTCCTCACAAGGGTGCACCCCACTAGAGGGGCCCCCCCTAATGTAGCTACCACCCCACCGCACAGACCTAATCCCAGGGGAAACCTCTGACACAGAAACACGCGCCCATGTGAGTACTTCCCAGAGAGAGACACACCTAGAGAAATTTCACTCGCTATGAATATAGTCCTTCCAGCTATATCACCTTCCATAGAAAACAATACTCGCAATATAGAAACAGCCTTGATGTGGGTTTGTCACCGTAAAACATCTCGAGAGAGTCCACCCCATGAAAAACACCAACAATCCATCCTAACTGGGGTGCCTTCTCAGTGAAGTCCCCACTGTACATATTGCCCTCCTACAGGCAGTCTATAGAAAAAGAGGGCAGGCACTCTCCCACCTACCAGTGGAATCTATCCTGAGGCGGCCCCAGCCCTGGCCCCGCCCTCACCTGCTGGCCCCGCCCACTGGCTGGGCGTCACCTTGGGAAAGGCTGTTTTCATTCCAGGTACCTGAGCCTGGATCAACTCTGAGAGCAGCATTTTATAGGACAGAAGCAGGTTGAGAAAAGGGCTGCAATGTGCCCAATGGCACAACTAATTGGGAATGGGGGTGGGGAGGGTGGGGTGAGCCCAGAAGCCCTTGTTGTTTGCCTCAGAGCCCACACCAGAACCTTCTGGCTGGATCCCGCCCCTCCTGCCTTGGCCCTGGCTGATTGGCCACATGTCTCTCCAGCTCCTGATTTAGCCATTTCTAAATGTGTATCAGATTCTCACATCATCTAATGAAACCTCTTCTCCTCTCTCCATCCCACAAGTGGGGCCTTCTATGGGGGAGCTGTGATCACAGGGCCAGTCCTATGGGGTGGGCAAGCCGAGTCCGGCACATTTCCAGAACTCGTTGGAGAGCACCAGTCCCTTCCGAGATGCAGGAGGTCCCCACTCAGCAACACCCAGCCCTTGCTGTCCACCCAACTGCAGGGCTGGGGCCGCCAGTGAAGCCCACGGACATGGCCAGTCGGGCCGGGTCCTGACACACCGTCTCCCCACAGCTGTGGATCATGCCCGCCTTCGGGGCCCGCCCTCACTTCAGCAACAAGGTGGAGGTGGACTTCTACGGCTACTCCCTCTGGGCCGCCATCGTCAACATCTGCCTGCCTTTCGGCATCTTCTACCGCATGCACGCCGTCTCCAGCCTGCTGGAGGTCTACGTGCTGGCCTGAGGCCCCCGCAGTCACGCCCACCCAGAGACCCCCGGGAGGAGCCCCAGGCTGGCACATGACCACTCGTCCCCGCGCTGGCCCCCGAGTGGAATTTTCACAAAAGCTATTTTTTCAGGATGTTTTTAAATTGCAATCGGGACATGCCCGGCCACCTGGCATGACCGTGGTGCATGGGGCTACGGGGCGGGGACCCCTCTCCCTATAGCGTTTCGAGGACCAGGTAAGATCCTGAAGTGTCCGTGGCTCCGGCTCCGCCCCTCATCCCAGCCCTGTGACCTGGCCAGTGCTGCTGCCCGGAGCTGGGAACCAATAAACCTGCAGTTTGCGCCCTGTCCCCCACTTCTTGTGTCAGCCACCCCATAGGACATGATCACAGGAGAAGATCTTGGGGGTCTGAGCTGGAGATTTTCAGGTCTTCAGCTTTTCAGTGGTTGAACCACGTCTGAGTCACAAACCAAGCACAGGCCATGACCAGATGGCGGGACAGAGTCCCCAAGCTGCCCTTCTTCCCTGTGTCCAAAAGGGAACACATTTTGCACGTGTCCCGAAACACAGGAAAGGGGAGGAAGCACGGACCTCGTCCACCGCCATTTTCCAAAGAACGAATCTAAGGCCCAGAGAGGTCAGGGGACTTGCCCAAGTCACACAGCCAAAGGGGGCCAGAGCCTGTGTACTAAGAGTAATAATTTTCAAACAGCAGAGCATTCCCCCACAAGTAAACTATTTCAGGAACCCAAACCTCTAACATAGGCATGGGTAGGGCTGTTCTGGTTTAACAGGAGTTGGGGATACAGACCTTCACCCCCTGGGCCTCCTCTCCCTCAGCACCCCACTCCCTGAGGGTCCTGGAGACTCCTCTACAAAAGGTAGAGAGATGGGCTCAGCAGGGAGAGGGACTGAGACCCAGGAGCTGGAAGAGGGGGAAGGACTGGTGGCCAACTGAGTCCGGCGGGGGCCACGGGCTACAGTGGGACTGGGGCGGGGCTGGGTGGAGAGCAGGGTGGGCTGGGTGGGAGGAGAGCGTGGGGGCAGCAGGACTGGACACGGGGGACCCAGTGGAAAACGCCTGGCAGCAGAAGGAGGTGGGCGAGTCTCAGGAGCCACCGGAGACGTGAAGAGGCCTGGAGGGGCACCTTCTCACCGTACCCGCCTCCTGCCCAGTCCGAATGGGGTCTCTTCGCCCCACCTTCCCCGCTGACTTGGGAGAGAGGGCTCTGAGACAGGGGGGTGACACGGTTGCTGCGAGGCTGCAGCCGCCTGGGGCTGACCGGAAAAGGCGACCCCAGACCCAGGGGTTCCACCCCCTGCTTGGAAGCCAGAGGACAGTGTGACCTGAACCCCCGCAAGACCAATCCTGCGACCAAAGGACATGCACCCCACCCGACCCCACCCAGCAGGCGGTCGCCGGCGGGTCCCCTGACCGTGAGCCCCGCGCCGGCCCCGCCTCCGGCCCCGCCCGCCCGCCCGTCCAGCCGCCTCGCCATTGGCTGCTGTGTCGGGGCCGGGGCCCCTGGCGGGGTAATTAACGAAGGATTAATGACATCCCCAAAGTCAACAGAAAAATCGATGGGCCGGGGAGCCCGAGCGGCGGCTGCGCAGTCCCGCTGGGGAGGGCGTTGGGGGCGTCAGTCGGGGCGCGGGGGCCTCACCTGGAAGGACTGTGGGTGCTGCGGCCGCGGTCGGTGGTCAGCGGGCAGCGATGCCCGCCCAGCCCTCAGGTAAGGCTCCCCTCCCCCGGCGGCGCCCGGGGGGGTGGGGGGGGCGGCGGAGCGCCCTCGGATGTCGTGCGGGGCGTTCCGGGCAAGCCCACCTGGGCACGCAAACCTCCTCCTCCCCCGCCCCCCGGGGTTCAGGCACCTGGGGCTGCAGGGACTGAGGCGGGAGGGCGGGGTGACTCGGGGGAGGCCAACCACTCGAGCACCGGCCCCTCTCGGTCCCCAACCCCAATCCCGGCTCCGCGCCCCACCTCCTCTCCGCGGATGGGTGCGCACAGCCGAAAGGGGGCGCAGGAAGCAGGGAAAACCCGAAGGACGGCCAAAAAAGGGGGTGGGAGTGGGGGCTGCCTGGGCGCCGGGTGTAGCGGCTGCCCCAGCCCCGCAGCCCCCGAAAGGCTCGGACAGAAATCCCGCAGCTCCCGGCCCGCGCTCAGCCGCCTCCTCCGGAGCCGTCGCTGCGCTCCAGGCGGGACGCCGCGCCCCGACGGCCGCGGCTTTCATCACCTGCTGACCGTGCCCCACAAACCAGTTACGCGGGCCCTCCCTGGGGCTGGCGTCGCGCCGAAGGGCGTGCCAGAGGGTGGCGGGTTCCTCCTTGTCGGTTCCGGGCGCCCTTGCCCTCTTCCCACGACCCCTTGGCGCGGACCGGTCGCCCTCTCGCTGGGCGGACAGAATCCGCCACTTTGAGGGCTCCCTCTAGCGGCTGTCGGAGGGTCGAACCCGGCGGGCGGAGGGCGAGGACGTAGTTGAGGACCCTGGAAGGAGAGGACCCCCGAACCTTGTCCTCCGGGGTCCCCGCTGCGCTTGCAGGCCACCGAAACTCACCAGTAACCCCGACCCTTCCAGTCGCCCCAGGATTTCGAAAGAACTGGAAGAAAATGCTCAAATCGCTAACACTGAGAGCTTTCTGTGTGCCAGACACGGATCTGCATTCATTTGCATAAATTAAATCATTTAATTCTTATAAACCCCTGTGACCTAGGTATTATGCATTAATCCCTTCATTTATTCCTTCAAGAAATCGTTACTGAACATCTACTAAACACCAGGGATCGTCCATAGTTGTATATCTGCTTTACAGATGGGGAAACCAAGGCACGGAGAGTCTAAGTAGCTTATCCAAGATCACACCCGCAGGAGGTGTCAGAATCTGGGCTCTTAGGCCTCCGGCCTGGGGAGGATGGGGGAGACTCGGAAAGGCAGGTGGACAGGGAGGGCTGGGAGGAAAGAGCACGGAGGTGTGTCCCCAGGAGCGTCGGGCTTGCTCAACCTGGGCGGAGGAGACTTAGGAGGAAAGATAAAGATCGTCTGAAAAAATGTCTTTGTCTGGGCCAAGATGGAAAAGTTTCATGGGAGGGGTCTCTCTCTGTCCATGACTCTAGTGCTGAAAGTTCCCTGAAAAATGCCGGAGTCGTCAGCAAACACTGGTTGAATGCCATGCGGTGCCAAGTTTGGGGGTGTGGGGGGGGAGGGTCTGGCTTAAGCAGGAGCTGGTCTCTGCCTGGAGGAGCTCCTGGCCTTGAGGGGAGCCAGCCACACCCACAGCAATGCCACCCACTCTTGGGCAGAGAGAGAAGGCTTCCCAGGAGAGGCCCCGAAGGTGGGTGGAGAGGATGGGTGAGAGCCACGTGGAGGGAAGCAGGGGAGGCAGAGAGCACCGTGGGCTCCGGGAGCGATGCGGGGGGCAGGAGACCCCATGAGGAATGCGGCTCCCTCTGGCTGGGCCTGGAGGAACATGGGGGGCAGGTGTGGGGAGTGTGACGAGGGGGCTGGACAGGGAGAGGGCAGACGTGGAGCGAGGGTGACCAGAAGGACTAGGTAAGGGGGAGAAAATCCTGTAGAACCTTTAAAATTGCTCTTAGATCCTTCTTGACCTCAAGCACTACCCATGTTTGATTATTCTCTTTGCCCCGGAAGAGAAGAGCAGAGGTATAAATATCAAGCAGGTTGTACATGGGAGAATGGGGCTACTTAGAGCCAAATGAGATGAGGGTGTTCTGGTGGTCAGAGTGGGAGAGTCTGAAGCTTCTGACGCTCCAAGTTCAAAGGGACAGACAGAGCAAAGCACGGCCAATGACAGAGCGTGCGAGAGGCGAGGCTCCAGAAACAAGCCTGGGGCTCCAAGAGGGGCACCTAAGCCAGTTTTGGCGGAAGAGGGGTTCAGGGGAGGCCGCTTACAGAAGGTGGGGCTCTTCTGAGTCCTGAAGGACAAGCTGCAGTCAGCTACAAAGCGAGAAGCGGGCATTATGAGCAAAGGGTGGGGGTGGGGGGTGGGGGGTGGGCAGACAGGGAGGCGAGCAAAGGCAGGGCCTTCTGGGAACAGTAGCAGGATGGCACGGCCCATGGGCCAGGGAGTCCGAGGGCAGTACTGGAGATGGAAGTTGGAGCCAGACCAGCAAGCGGCAGCAGCTACCCTGCCTCGAGCTCTCTGCGCTACGAGCTCACACCGCACACACTCTGCCTCGTTTCATTGTGAGAGGGCACGCTAGGCAGTGTAGACTGTATGTGAAGGCACACGTGGCCTTGGCAGGGCTCACAGTAGGGAGAGGCCTGGTGGACAGGGAGACCAGTCCAGGAGTGAGGGTAGGGGCCTGGGCTAGGGCAGTGGTTGAGGTCATGAAAGATCTAAGAGCAATTGGTGGGCTGGAATGGATAGGCTTGGGGCCTGAGAGGAGAACTGGTGAGGGGAGGGGCAAGGAGCATGCCCGTTTCTCTACTGAAATACGTGGGGACGGAGAGGCCATCATTTCATATACACTCATATCTATATATATAAAAACCTAATATGCAAAGTATCCCCTCTGGAATTTGACCAACCGGGAGTTCAATCACTTGCTATGATGTGCGCGGACCACCAGGGGGCGGCGGGAACAAAGGGAGGCCCTGACCGGCAGCCGGTAGGGACCCTACCTGTGCATGAATTTTGTGCACGAGGCCTCTAGTCTAGTGTATCCATAAGAGAGTACTGTTTCCAACCACAACATTCTTTCCCACCACGCCCACACTCAGCCTCAAGAGCCCTCTCAACACAACACTCTAGGCACCCGTTACCTACGAATCAGAGTCCGAGCAAGAGAGGATGCCTACTCGCTCTGTCACTCGGGAGTGAACTTCCTCCCAGAAGTCATCGGAGCTCGAGCTGCCTTTTGATGGCAAAAACATCACAGCCCTAGGGACTGCCTGGGGGCCAGGCACCGTGCAGGTCCCCCTGGCTTCCTAGACAGACAGTATTACTCCATCTCAGGATCAGGTGCTGAGTCAGGCAGGGGGGACGGGGATGGGGGAGGGGGTCCTCAAGCCCGTGGGAATCGTCTGTGTTAATGTGGAGCACAGAGGGTTCCATAGCCCCTGGTCTGTTTGGACCTCCAGGGTCCTGGAAGGTAGCTGGGCAGCTGCTGTTATTTCCAACGTTCTGACCAGAGAGGTTGCTTAATTTGCCTTACATCACACAGTAGTTAGGGGCAGGGATGGAACTGAACCCAGGACAGCCCGGAAGCCAACCAGGATCCTTTCTCCTTCCCCAGCGCCTGCTGAGGCTGCCCCAGTGGACTCCACAGGAGCACAGGAGACCGAAGCGGCCCCGGCCAAAGAGAACCGAGTGGACATGGAGGCCGAGGAGACAGTGGTCCCCGCCTCGCCAGGCCAGAAGTCCTGGCTGGTGCAGCATTTCTCGCTGTTGCTGCGGCGGGACCGGCAGGCCCAGAAGGCCGGGCAGCTCTTCTCAGGGCTGCTGGCCCTCAACCTGGTGTTCCTGGGCGGCGCCTTCATCTGCAGCATGATCTTCAACAACGTGGCCGTCACGCTGGGCGACGTGTGGATCCTGCTGGCCGTGCTGAAGGCGCTGTCCCTGCTCTGGCTCCTCTGCTACGTGGCCGGCACCACCCGCCGGCCGCATGCCGTGCTCTACCGGGACCCTCACGCGGGACCCGTGTGGGTGCGGGGTGAGTATGGGGGTGCTGGGTAGATGGAGAGGGTGTGGGGGGGAGCAGGCCGTTCCAGCGAGGTGCCAATGGCCGCTGGTCCAGCCAGGCTCCCTGCTGCTCTTTGGCAACTGCACCATCTGCCTCAACGTCTTCCGCGTGGGCTACGACGTGAGCCACATCCACTGCAAGTCGCAGCTGGAGCTCCTCTTCCCTGCCCTGGAGATCATCTTCACGGGCCTCCAGGTAACAGGCCCGCCCGCCCCCAGGCCGCCGGCACACCCCCTGCCCAGGCCGCCAGGCACGCTCCCTGCCCAGGCCGCGCGCACATCCCAACCGATGCCTGGAAACAGCCTCCCGGGCAAATCCCTACGTGGCCTAGAGTATGTACACACGCCACGGCCCCCGTAAATGCCTGCCTGCGTGTGCCCCCTCCGTGCACACCGACGTAGACTGCACTAACACACCGTGTCCCTGAGCGCAGACACCGGCAGATACATCCGCTGTGCTACTTGCACGTACCTAAACCACGGCCTAAACCACGGCCTAAACCTCGACCCGCCCTTAATGATGAGTACCCGCTCCCTCCTGACTCCCTGTGCTGTGCCAGGCACTGTGTTTCATTTGCACGATCTCTTTTATTTCCCCAATAAGCAGGCATTCCCCTGAGAGGTAGGTGTTTTAGTTCCCTCTTAGAGCTGAGGAGACGGAGGCTCAGAGACATCTGGCCACTGGCCCAAAGCCACACAGCAAGGAAACACCGGAGCCAGGATCCCAACCCAGGTTTCCTCACTGTGTCTTCCACTGAAAATACACACAAGCAGCTGGGGCACACACACCCCCTGGCACCACCCGCCCTCCCTGCCGCCCCCCCCCACGCCACCCCTGCTGCTGGCTCAAGGCCCTGTCTCTTCCAGACCTGGGTCCTCTGGAAACACTGTAAAGACTGTATTCAGGTCCAGACCAACTTCACTAGGTAAGAGGGGGTGCCTTCTCTCCCTCCAGCAACTCCTGGGGCTCCCTGTCCCCAACTAGTGCACGCTCCCCCCAGCTTCCCGGACAGGGTGGTCTGGGAGTGGCCCCAGGTGCCCACCAGGGCTGTGTCTGCTGAAGGCCCAGAGCAGACGGGATCCGGCTTTGGGGGAGAAGGGCCACCCCAGATGCAGCGGCGGTGAGGGCTGGGCACCCCAGGAGCCGGCCAGGCTGTGTGGGCCGAGTGTGGCATCTCCCCCAGGTGTGGCCTGATGCTGACCCTGGCTACAAACCTGCTGATGTGGGTCTTGGCCGTCACCAATGACTCCTTGCACCGTGAGATCGAGGCGGAGCTCAATGCCCTCATGAAAAAGTTCTCAGGTACGAAGAGACCATGCCCCACCCCCACCGCTGGATGGTTCATGTGCGCGCGCGCACACGCTCGCACCCTCACTCCCTTTGTCGGGCGAGGGTCTCAGTGAGTCTGTACAGTTTCGAGCAAACTCCAGAGGCTGGACCATGACTAAACAGAACGCAGACGTTTGCCAGTGGTACCCATCCTGCCCCCTCTGTGCCTGCCTCATCGGGTACTGGCACCCCGCACCCCTACTCCAGGCTCCCAGCTAGCTGTCAGCAAGCTGGCCACTAATCCCGGCTGAGCTACTCACTGATAAGGTCAGGTAAGCACCCCACCCCTGGTGTTTGCATTTTACTTGCAACAAACTAAAAAGTCATGATTCCTGGACATATCAGAAGGGCCGGCAAATTTCCGGGGAGAAAGAACCCCCCACATTGCTCCATGTGCTCAATCCCCACCTGTACGGTCTGCCTCTTAGAGGCTGTGTTCCATAAGCCTGCGTGGGTACATCTCTATCTGGGGGTTCAGCCACACCTGTGTGTATACCCGACCCCGAGGGCATCGCCATCCTAACCTGTGTACAGCCAGGCCTTCCCAGCACACACATGCATTTACACACCTGCCGCCTAAGCCACGGCACGCCTGCGCACTGTGCTCACGCTTTACCCCCTGCATACGTTTCTCAGAGGGGCTGTGCAGAGAGAATTTTTTGCAAGTACCACCATAGATTATTATTAAAAATTCAAACATAGAGGTGAGTAGAACAAGATATAGCCATCACTCAGGCGTCACATGCTTCACAGACGCTTGACATGAAGGCTGGAAACCTTCGGTAAAGGAATGGCCTTCCTGTAACTTGTGATTTCTGAGTGTGCTCTCTGGGCCTCAGTTTCCACACCTGTGAAATGGGTGGCTTACTCCAGGGGGTGAAAGGGACTGATCTGTGCAGCTGGTTTCCTCAGAGCCAGGCCCGCCTGCCCCCTACCCCCCAGGCAACGACACCAACACCTGCCTGTGCCTCAACACCACGGTGTGCGAGGTCTTCCGGAAAGGCTACCTGATGCTCTACCCCTTCAGCACCGAGTACTGCCTCATCTGCTGCGCTGTGCTCTTCGTCATGTGGAAGAACGTGGGCCGCCGCCTGGCCCCCCACGCGAGCGCCCACCCGGGCGCCCCGTCCTTCCACCTGCACGGGGCCATCTTTGGGCCGCTGCTGGGCCTGCTGGCCCTGGTGGCCGGCGTGTGCGTCTTCGTGATCTTCCAGATTGAAGCGAGCGGCCCCTCCATCGCCCGCCAGTACTTCACCCTCTACTACGCTTTCTACGCAGCCGTGCTCCCCAGCATGAGCCTGGCCTGCCTAGCGGGCACGGCCATCCACGGGCTGGAGGAGCGAGAGCTGGACACGCTCAAGAACCCCACCCGCAGCGTAGACGTGGTGCTGCTCATGGGGGCCGCCCTGGGCCAGATGGGCATCTCCTACTTCTCCATCGTGGCCATCGTGGCCACGCGCCCCCACGAGCTGCTCAACCGCCTCATCCTGGCCTACTCGATCCTGCTCATCCTGCAGCACATCGCCCAGAACCTCTTCATCATCGAGGGCCTGCACCGGCGCCCGCTCTGGGAGGCGGCTCCCGGGGGCCTGGCGGAGAAGCTGGAGGCCGAGCCCCACCGCAGGGGCTCCCTGCTGGAGCTGGGCCAGGACCTGCGGCGAGCCTCGCGGGCCTACATCCACTCCTACAGCCACCTCAACTGGAAGCGGCGGGCGCTCAAGGAGATCTCGCTCTTCCTCATCCTCTGCAATATCACAGTGAGTGGTACCCGGGAGGCCTCGGGGCGGAGCTGGCCCAGAGATCCCCATTCAGGAAGGGCTGGTTCAAGGCGCACTCATTGTACACTGATTGTCCCAAGGGTGATTGGCTTGTCCCTTTGATTGTCAAGGATACATGCCGCTTTCCAACCAGCTCTATGACACGTGAGAGCAGAGAGTGGCCCCCAGCTCCCTGCAGGGTCCTTGGCACGAACGAGCGTGCCACGGCCACAGCCAAGTACACTTCATACAGCTCCCTGTCCAGCTGGGGAGACACCAGGGGAACAATTAGGGAATTGCCAAATAATTAACTGTCCGCTGAATTCAGTCCAAGGAAGAGAGCAGAAAGTGCCTGGTTCTCTAGAGAGCTCCTGGTAGGTGTTGAGGATGGTTGCTCCGTCCCATGTCCCCGTCCCCGGGCAATAGCTCAGCATCTCGTGGGTCGTCACAGGCACCATGCAGCAGGCACCACTGCCATCCTGGTTCACAGACGAGGAACCTGAGGCTTGGGTCGTTTGCCCTGCCGAGGTCCTGCCGCCTAAGTGGCAGTGCTGGGCCACTCGGGGCTGTTTGAGCTCCCGTTGGTAAGGACAGCGCTGGAAACACACCTCCGGCCAGCAGTGCTGAAACCCCTGGTCCAGGCAGACAATAGGCCTGACTTGGCCTACAGAGCAGTCGGGCCTCCAGGCAGGACGTGTGGGCCCGAGTGGCCGAGGAGGCTTCCTGGAAGTCTGACCTGGGCCTTGAGAAATGGGTCAGAGGCAGAGCCAGGGTCGAGGGGCAGAGACCAGCTGAAGAATGAAGCAGGAGAAGAAGGAGGTTGAGATCAAGGCGCAGGGGTGCCAGCTGGGCAGAGCAGGTTGTACCACGGGGGGTGGCACCGGGGGTCTCGTGACCCATCGGAGTTCGGCTGAGGTGTGGGTGAGAGGGGTCAGGAGGGACAGGCTGCTCTGAAGGCCAAGGGGGAGGAGGTGCTGCAGGAGCTGTGTCGCCGGGCCTGCCTCCCCTGAGCCCAGTGCCCCCTCCCCTCCCCTCCCCTCCCAGCTGTGGATGATGCCTGCCTTCGGCATACACCCCGAGTTCGAGAACGGACTGGAGAAGGATTTCTACGGCTACCGCACCTGGTTCACCATCGTCAACTTCGGCCTGCCGCTGGGCGTCTTCTACCGCATGCACTCTGTGGGGGGGCTGGTGGAGGTCTACCTGGGGGCCTGAGGCTGCCCAAGGAACCCACCCCTGGCAGAACCCCAAAAGGCCAAGGCTGGGAGAATGAGCCCGGAGTCTGAGCAGAAGCCCCATTCGCAGGGGCGCTTAGTGCAGCCGGGGCTCCCCCAAAGCCTCCTTTTCCCCAGAGCCTCGCTAAGGAGAGTGGGTGGGGGGCGGAGTGTGGGTTACTGTTCACAGCCCAAGACCAAGGGCAAAGCCTGGATACTTCTGATGCCCGCACTGAGGACAGGGCGCATACCTGCCCCTGCTCACTCCCCCCCACTCCCACCCCCGCCCCCAGGAAGCCCCACAGCTCCTCCGGGAGGGCCAGCCCTAAATGACTGAGTCTGGGGAGCTTGGAGAGGGGCGCCCCTCCCCAGCCAGGCTCTGGGGCCTGTGTCCTGCTGGAGGAAGGGCGTGCGGTCCAAGCGCTGCCAGGGCACCCTGGGAGCAGACAGCTCGGCAGGCAGCTGCCCTCCCTCCCCACACGAACTAATGAGCTCACTAATTAGCTGCCAGGCAGGGCTCAACAGCCCTCTCCCGCTGCCATAAACTCTGCTTGCTTGATTGATTACGTTCGGGCTGCGTGGCATTTGTTCCCAGGGACAGGCTGCCACCGGGTATGGTGGGAAGGGACTGCCCTGGACAGGGCTGTGGGGCTGGACGGTCCTCTTTCTGGGCCAGCAGAGGTCGAAACCAGGTCTTGTCTAACCCATGGGAGGAGGTGGAGAGAGGGGCCAGAAGGCCTCCCCTCCCCCAAGCACACTCTCTCTGACACCGAGCCCCAGGTGACTTCCGGAGCTGGCTCCCCACAGGGCTGTGGCCGTGGCTGCGGGTCCCCAGGCCTGCTGGTCCTCTGAGCCATCAGGAAGGAAGGGCGGAGGTGACAGCCCATCCATCTCCCTGAGCCCAGTGCAAACACAACCGAAGGGCCCAGGGCGAGGCGGGTGAGGCCCAGGGAGGGTGGCCCCAGGTCCCTCCCGGTGATGCTGGGCCCTGGCAGCACAAGGCCAAGGCCCCAGGACACCCCACCCCCTTTCAGTGGCTGCCTGGGGCCAGCAGAGCCCATGGGGGTCATGCAGAAGCTGGGAGATAGGCCCCTCCCCGCTCCTGTGGGCACTCCCTGTGCAGCCACAGCCCAGGGGTCCAATTCTCCAGCCCCCTGACCCCCAAGAAAACGACCAACACTGGTTCCCAGCAGGCGCTTAGGCCCCCTGGGGATTGACTCTGGGAGGCAGAATCCTCAGCTCCCCCCTGAGCACAGAGAGCCAGAGCGCGGACAGCGGTTTATTGTGTAAAGTGGCCGATTGTACACAGCAGAGATTGTACTGACACAGGAGGGGTGAGGGGGCCAGAGGCCAGAGCCTGGAGGCCGGAGGGGAGGCCGGAGGGGTGGCGTCCTGCCCCCCACAGGTCCTCCAGGCAGTGGGTGGGGGTGGGGAGGACTGAACAGCTGCCCCCTCCTTGTTCCCTTTGCCCCCGTTACTGGACATAAGATGGGGCCAGGTTGTACCCACTGACCAGGAAGAATATAGCAGGATACCTCGACACCCCATGCCAAGCCCCTAAAATGCATGGGGTCCCCCAGCCTCCGCAAGCCCCCAGGCCACACACCCTCCTCCCTCAGGCCCTGGCAGCGAGCCAGGCCGCACAGGTGGCTTCTGGTAGGAGCTAAGGCCCCCTCACTGCCCAGGGGGCCCAAGAAACAGCCCACGGCTCCCTTTTAGGCAACGCAGAGGGCACAGGAGGCCTCAGTGAGCGGCAGGGAGCTGGGCGGGCACCGAGGGTCAGCTTAGAGACAGGCCTTGAAGGGGAGCAGAGGGAGGTGGGGCTCTGGCCAGGGAGACAGGATGCTCCAGGAGTGGGCGGGCAGGGGCGGGGGGTGGTCGGGGAAGGTCAGAGCTGATCCCCAGCATCCCAGCCATAGGGGCCTCCGGGAGCTGCCACCCAGGGCTCCGTCACTCTGCCAGCCCCCTGCCCTGATCATAGTAAGTTAAAGCTCAGAACGGTCAGTGGGTCGAGGTGTAGGGAGGAGGATGGGGGGACCGGGGCCCTCACCCTCTCCCGGCCCCTGTTCCTTGTAGATTTCCATCCTCACACCCGCTGGATCTCAAACAGCTTCACGTCGGTGTCATACCAGACAGGCGGGTCCACATTCCTGCGGAGGGAGTGGGCTGTCACTGGGCACTGGGAGGCCTCACAGTGATACCGCCCAGACCCTCCCGCCCCAATGCCCACCCCAATGCCCCACCCTGGGCCCTGGGTTCCCACCCTCAACCAGACAGGACCACCCCCGTTAACTGTCTTGACAGTAACCATTAACCCCACTACGATGGGGGACCCAGAGCTAAGACCCCGATGAGCCCCCCTGGGCAGACCCGCAGGGGGACGCCAGACCCACCCAGCCAGCGGCTGCCCCACCCCACCCCACCCCCCCCACCCCACCCCGGCGCCCACCTCAGGTAGATGACGCCCCACATGTAGGTGCGGAACCACATGGCCGTGCCCGCATTGGCCTGGTACTTCCGGATGAGGATGGGGTGGGGCACAGGCAGCAGCCCCACCAGGGTGCCATGCTGCAGGAACCGCAGGATCTCCGACTCGTCCGTCAGGCCCCTGCCAGGGATGGGGTGTCTCCAACACGCTCACGTGGGAAGCCCACCAGGCAGGTCAAGGGGAGCAGGGGGCTCACCCTTTCCCCGCAGCCCCACCCTCACCCCCAAAGCCTCACTTGTCAATGCAGATCTTCTCCACCTGGGGCACCAGCACCTGCAGCAGCCGCATGATGGTCTGCAGCGGCAGCTTCGCCTTCCAGGAGAGGACCTGGGGGGGGACAGGGCTCCTGGGGCTGGGGAGCCTGACCCTGACCCTGACCCTGACCCAGAACTGCAGGCTCCCCAAGGCCAGGCGTGTCCCAGGTCACACAGCCAGGCCTGGATGGGCCGCGCCCCTGAACAGTGACCGTCCTTCATGGTCAGCGTGAGCACCTACTACATGCCGACCCTGTCCCCTCGGGCCCTCACAACGGCAGCTCACAGGAGTGTTTACACCCCCATCAGCGCCATGAGTGTGGCCTCAGGATGCACAGGGATGGGCAATCCAGGGGGGGAGCTGGAAGCGCAACCCAGTAGGAAAATTAGTGCTGTGGGCAACGGAAGCTCCCCCTGAAGTCAGAGGGAGGCAAGGCCGCCAGGCCAGGAGGACTGGTCCCGAGTCGGGCTCCCAGGCCAGTCCTGGGACTTGGACACCTGCCCACCGAGGCTTTACTGAGCTGTGGCTAGTCCCAGGGCCCCTGACCCAGTCCCCACGTGGGTGCCACCGGCCCAAACCCTCACCCACTCCGACGTGGGGCTCCACTGCCCACTGGCTGACGCGCTGGACAGTCGCCGCTGCTCCCGCCACGTCTGGCTGGGCTCCTGGTCCCAGGAAAGGGGTGGGAGTGAGGGTGGGAGGCATGGGTACAGGGTGAGGGCAGAGGGCAGAGTAGCGGCCCCTCTTCCAGCCCATCCCACAGTCTGGAACCCGGGAGGGCAGTGGGATCTCCGCACTGGCCCGGGAGCATGGGGGACTCACTCCCACCTGAGGGCCAGCCCAGCCCCGCACCCTTTGCCCTGGGCCCCGGGCCCTGCCCGACCCAGCCCAGCTGGTGACAGGTTTAGGGTAAAGGCCAGCCAGCCTCAGATAAGGCTGATGGATGAGGAGTCTGAAGGCCAAGGGCTAAGCCCACGACCAATAAAAAAGGGAGGGTCTGGGAAAGCCCTCCCCAGGGACTCAGCGGGGTGCCTGCCCCCGCTGCTGCGGGTGAACCAGGCTGCCCAGGCCGGGCCCACCTCCGAGGCCAGAGCCCCTCGCCCACCTCCTCAGCTGGACTGCCGTCCGTGGAGCTCTCAGGGGGCGCAGGCTCCAGGGACCGCAAGGTGCCATCCTCAGACACCTGGGACTTCTCCGTCAGCTTGTCAATGCCTGGGGGGCCAGGTGGGCGTGAGGACCCCTGCCCAGCGCCCTCCCAGCAGCATCCCCACCGGGCCCCACCCCCTCCCCTCGAGGTTCCCTCTTCCCCCCCACTTTAGAGCCTCTGTGCCTGATCTCCCAATGCACCCACCCATGACCGCACCCCTCCCAGAGCCCACACCCAGGCGTGAGGTCCATGCCCCACTGAGCCAGTGCCCCTCTGGACTCCAGCATCTCTGCCCCCCACCCCCCACCCTGCCGCCTCAGCTGCCATCCCCACCGATTCAGTTTCCCATGCCCTTTGCCAGAGATGGGGTGACACACCCCAAAGACCCTGTCCAGCCCCCACCCATGCCGGTGTCCACACCCTCCACCACCCGCCAGCGCTAGACCTGGGGTGGCCACCAGGCTGGTCTTGAGGGTGCCCGGCTCGGCGGGGGCGGCCGGGCGGGAGCCCTCCATGGAGGCGCCCTCCTGGGAGCTGGTGCGGGACAAGGGCTCGGGCGCTTTCCGGCGCCGCTGCAGGGCCTTGTGGATGGCGGGCGGATCGGTGGGCAGGTTGGCCAGCTGGTGGAAGACGCTGCGCTTCCGGATGATGGCGTAGACCAGGTTGGAGTTGCCTGTGGGGAAGGAGCACCATCTCACAAGAGGAAATGGAGGCTCAGAGAGGTTATGCCAAGGCCCTAATCTACACCAGGCAGCCCGGCACCTGTGACACCCATCCAGGTCGTGCCAGTCAGAACGTCCCTCTCCCCAGAGTAAGATGATCTGTCCGTGTGGCCATCTGTTTAGAGCCGCCCTCCCCCTCCACCCCAGCTGTGAACGACACGGGGCAGGGAGCAATCTGCTTGGTTCTCCACCGCGTGCCCCGCACCCAGCACAGGGCTGGGTACACAGCAGGTGCTCAATAAATGCACGTTGAACAAATCGGGGGTTGGGGTGGGGGGCAGAGGACTGTTAACTCTTAGACAGGAAGGTATCCTCGCCCACGGCCCACCCACCTCCTGCCCCCGAGGCCAGGGGGCGGGGGCGGCCTCACCATCGAACTGGTACTGGATGATGTTGTTGAAGACCTCCAGCAGGAAGAAGACCAGGTGGTGGTTCTGCGTGGCCGAGAAGAGGAACCAGGTGGTGGAGAAGGCCTCCAGCAGGTGCAGCAGCTTGTTGGCCGCCACCATGGACAGGCTCTTGAGGTAGGGGGACACTGCAGGAAGGGCTCTGCTTACCCCTGGGCCTCACCAGCCGCCCGGGCACCTCCTGGGTCTGAGCAGGACAAGGTGCTCCTGCTCCCAAGCCCTCCCCGCCCCCCGCCTGCAAAGCCCCCGAAAAGCCAGGAAGAGGACACCCCCAGAGGCCCAGCCACCCTGGCCGTGACTTCTGCAGAGCCCCAGGGAGCAGTTTAGCTCCGCCCCTGTCCCTCCACCATGTGGACAGCTGTCCTGTTTACAAAGCCACTCACACGCGCCCTCCCGCCCACTCCTCCCCACACCCCTGCGCGGGAGGCGGGACACAGACGAGATCATCCCCATTTTACAGATGGGGACACTGAGGCTCAGAGAGGTACGTAAACTTGCCGAAGTTCCCCAGTTGTAAAATGATTGGACAGAAATACAAAGTCAAGACCGTAGGTCTTGCTAGCACATCAAAGTGATATTCTCCATAGAATTAAACACATTTTTGTGGCAGAGCCTGTGAGGGGGATGGGATGATAGAAAAGCTCTTGCATTTCTATCCGAGGGAGTGGCGGGCAAGTCAGCCTGTGGCCCGGCGCCACCTGGTGGTGAGCAGCGGGAAGGCGGGTTCCGGGGCCCCCTACCGTTCACCACGATGGTGAGCAGGCAATCGAAGAGGGGCTGCAGCCGCTGGTGCCCACTGGTGATGATCTTATGGAATACCTGTGCGGGGGAGCAGAAGGGCGGCCATGGGGTGCCCTCTGCCTCCAAACTCAGCCCAGAGGACACCGCCCCCCGGCACCCAGGGGCCCGCTTACCACAATGAGCAGGTCCGCATGGGTCCCCGTGAAGACCGGAATGTCCATGGGCACGCGCACTGAGTAGGGCTTATTCAGCCGCACCCCGAAGTTCCGCTCCCCACTCAGAAGCAGCAAGATGAAGACACCAATGTGCATCAGGCCCACCCGAGCTGTGACAGGTGGCGTGGGAGGGGTCACCAACAGGGTGGGGAGGGGAGGAAGGGAGCCAAGGGGCGGGGACCATTCTGGGGGGGGTCTGAGCTCCTGGGAGATGGACGGACTGGCCGGGCCACTCCTCTTCAAGGACCCCCCCCATCCTGTGCCCCTCCCATCCTGTGCACACCCCTCCTTACACTGATCTGCTCGGGCATCGTTGAGGAAGTAGAGGATGGGGACCAGGATATCCAGCACATCACTGCTCTTCAGCACGAAGAAGAGGAATTTCTGGGGGAGGGCGGAGGGGACAGGCAGGCAGGGTCAGAGGGAGGGCCAGCTCCGCCCGCCGTTCCCCCTCCTGGGAGTCTCCCCAGACCCTGTGCCCATCCCTGGCCTGGCCCAGTAGCTGCTCCTCAGGAGGGCGGACAGCTGCCCGCAGGCGGGCCCTACAGCCAGCCCACCTTGTTGAAGTCGCAGAGCTTCCAGAAGAGGACCAGCAGCTCCTGGTGGAACTGGATCTTCTTGGTGGAGTTGGGCAGGTAGGTCTGGAGCAGGGGGTTGGACAGCAGCCGGGCTATGCCCTTGAGGATGAACTGGAAGTCCTGGGAGGGAGAGCAGGGGCCGTGGAGTCCGGCTCCCTACAAAGGCCTCTCCTTCCCCCAGAGCCTGGCCCCACCCGAAAGCCCGAGGGGCCCAGATTCCTGGGTGAGCCCCTCAGGAAGCCCAGTCCAAGACTGGCCTGGAGGGGCCCCTCCCTTCCACCAAGAAGGGTCATTCACTGAGCACCTACTCCCCGCTGGGCTGGGCTGTGCTCTCGCTCAATCCTCACAAGGCCAGGGAATAGCTCTGGGCCCCATGTTACAGCTGCAGAGGGCAGGGCTTTGGGATCACATCAGAAACAGGACCTTGGGTCTGCCTGGCCTTTAGTCACTGCATTCCCCTCCCTCGACCTTTGAGAAACTTGCCATCACAGCCACCTCCTCCTGGAAGCCCTCCCAGTTACCCTCACCCGGTTGAGGCCATTGGCCCCTTTCTGCAGATTGAAACCCTCACAGTCCTACGGTCACTATTTCACTGCAGTGGCCAGAAACCATGGGGACTATGGTTCCTTTAGGTAGGGGTCAGGACTCCCCCTGCCCCATCTCACTGCGCCCCCTACCCCCTGCAAGGCCATGACCCTGTGTGGGGGGCATCGAAACCGCCCCGAGCAAGAGCAGAGCTAGACTCACCTCCTCGCGATGGATGCGGGACAGGTAGTTCACAAAGAGGTTCTCGGGCCCTGGAGGCTGCTGAGGGTGGAGCTGGGGTGAACAGGTGCCCCCACCCTCTGCCCCAACCCCATGCCTCGGCAGCTGGGCCCCCTCGACCCCCAGGCTCACCACAAGGTGCCCACTGGGTATCCCTCGCCCAGCTCAGCGAAGGAGGGTGCCACCTGGCCAGAGGCCCCGCCCTCCCTCTCCTGTTCTTACGTCGACGTCGTCCATGGCCGTGCCCGTGGTGGTGCCGTCCACGGTGGGGCTGGCACTGGAGGCGCTGTCGTGGTCCAAGGTGACGATGAGCACCTGGGCGGCCTCCTCCACCAGGGGCTCCCGGTAGTCGGAGAAGAGCAGGTGGTTGTAGGGGATCCCGTAGCCCACAGGGTCATAGGCACACACGGTGTTGAGCAGGGAGGTGAAGAGGGGCAGGGCGTGTCTGCAGGGAGAGGAGCGAGGGGACTGCAGGGACCCCCCAGGCCCAGCCTCCTCCATCCCGACAGTCATCCTCTCCTTCAACACGGGCTTCAGAGCCCGCTCTGGGCAGGGCCGGGCCGCAGAGCCGGGAACGTGACCCTTCCTGTAGAAGGAGCCCTCCTCGACCTTCCTGCCTCTGGGACCCGGACCCAGACCCGCACTGGCTGGGCCGCGGCGGGAGGAATTTGCTCCCCAGAGTGGACGGCCAGTCAGGAGGGGCTCTGGGTAGGAAACCATGTCCACGTCCCTCCGGCTCCTCGCGCCAGGGTGAAGCCTGGTCTTTCTTTAATTATTATTATTTTTTATTTCAGAGAGGAAGGGAGAGGGGGAGATAGAAACACAACAATGGGAGAGAATCACTGATCGGCCGCCTCCTGCACACCCCACACTAGGGATCCAGCCCCCAACCTGGGCATGTGCCCTGACCAGGAATTGAACTGTGTCCTCCGGGTTCCTAGGTCAATGCTCAACCACTGAGCCACACCGGCCGGGCATGAAGCCTCTTCTTTTTTTAAATATATACTATTTTTTAGAGCTTCACAGCAAAACTGAAGAAGGCCCCGAGACGTGCCGCTCACCCCTGCCCCGCGTATGCAGTCTCCCCTCACCCCCGGTGCCCCATCGAGGAGCCTGCACTGACGCATCGGAACCACCAAACCCATCGCTTCCATCAGGGTCCGTCTCGGTGCCGGACAGCCTCCAGCCGGGGCCAGTGGATGACGATGTGGCCCCTGGGGTTTTGAGGGGCAGGACCCTCCCTCGGGGCTCCGAGAGGGGATGCTGGCCCACGGGAGGTGAGCCTCCCCTCAGGAAGCCGGGCACAGGCTCAGTCACCCAGTTCCCAGGCCCCAGGTGACGCCATTCAGAGATCTGTGAGATGTCAGGGTTCAAGCTCCTCATCTTACAGAGGAGGAAACGGAGACCGGAGAGGTTAAGCGAGTGGCAGGCGTGGCCGTCTGCCTGATGAGGCTGCGGAGGAAGAAGACTGGCCGGCCCTGCGCTGTGGCTGGTGGAGGAGTCCCCTGGGCTCCCTTCTCGGGGGAGGGGGAGGGGAGGTGGGCAGGAGGCCAGGAAAATCTGAAGGAGGAGGCGTGCCACGTGGGCACCAGAGTCTGGGAGTGAGGGGATGAACCAGGACCCTTGGGGACACGAACTCGGGTGCTGTCAGCACAGCCCTGGGCACAGCGGGAACTGCACAGCCGAACAGCCTGTATCTGCTCCAAATGCTCGGTCCGCCACGTGACACCTCTGTACTCAGATGAACCCCCATGGCCCGCAAGCGAGCGCCCCCCTCGGGCCGGGCTTCCCCATCCTTCAGGGTATATTCATGATGCCCCCTCCTCACCCATTGTCCAAATTGTACTGATCCCCCCGCCATAAATAAATAAATAAATAAATAAATAAATAAATACATGGCACTGCCCAATACAAGCCACACGTAGCTCCTAGGAGCTTAAAAAGTGGCTGGTCCGAATTGGGAGGTGCTGTAAGTGTGAACTACACACCTGGTTCTGAAAACTCAGCATGAGAAGGGCATGTCACACACCTCAATCACTGTGGATATTGATGACATGTGACATGCTAATATCTTGGCTAGGTTGGGTTAAATCAAACATATTAAAATTAACTTCACCTGTTTCGTGTTTACTTTTTAATGCTGCTGGTAGAAATGTTTCAATTGCATGTGTGGCCCTAACCGGTTTGGCTCAGTGGATAGAGCGTCGACCTGCGGACTGAAGGGTCCCAGGTTCGATTCCGGTCAAGGGCGTGTACCTGGGTTGTGGGCACATCCCCAGTAGGGGGTGTGCAGGAGGCAGCTGATCGATGTTTCTCTCTCATCGATGTTTCTAACTCTCTATCCCTCTCCCTTCCTCTCTGTGAAAAATCAATAAAATATATTTTAAAAATTAAAAAATAAATTGCATGTGGGCTCGCAAAGTAACTAGATGGAGGATCCAGGCACCTGTCACCCAGGGACCCCAGTGGGACATTGGACAGCACGGGCACAGGTGTGGCTGTTACGTTACAGGTCGTCACCACCAGGGGGCAGCACCTCCCGTCAAATAAGACTCCTAGGGCCGGAGCGAGGCCTGGGCTCCTCAGCTCTGCGGCCTGGAACAGGAGGAAGAGAAGGGAAAGGAAGGCAGGCGGCCCTCACCTGTTCTCCGTGGAACAGAAGAACTGCACCCACGGGTTGGTGCTGCCACTGTCCGGAGCTGGAGGCAGGTACATGGCCTCAGAGAAGCACGTCAGCAGCAGCTTCAGCAGCTCAGTCCTTGGGGAGGGGGTTCAGTTCTGGGGATCCTGGTTCTCCTCCGGGAGGCTGTGCCCACCCTGCCCAGCCCAGCCCAGCCCAGCCCAGCTCAAGTCCATGAAGAGAAATGGCCCATTTTCTCCCCGTGAGGCTGCGGCTGGGTCATGCATGGGCAGCGTCCCTTTGCGAGGCCTCAGCTGGTTCCCTCCCCGAGCCGTGCAGGGGCCAGGCCTGGGGCCCAAGAAAGCTCACCGGTTCATGTCGTGGATATAGTTGGGCTGGGGCGAGTGAGCGAAGCCCACGCCCGCCTCCCAGATGTATTCACAACTGTCCAGGGAGTGCATGTCCTCCGCCAAGTCCTGGGGACAGGGTCGGGGAGCGATCGGGCTGGGGGTGGCCAACCTAAGCACCCCCGTCCCTCATGTCACCCCAAAGACAGATTCTCAAACGCCCCGGCGCTAATGCACAGGGAGGAAATAATGTTATCAGCCTCCTGGAGGCTCACTGCCTCCAGTCTGGCTCTTTCACTTGCTCAGTCCAGTTTGAGACACAGAGAGATAGGGAGGGAGGGGAATGGAATTGGGTGTGTCTGGTGGTGGGTGGGGATGGGGGGGGCAGAAAGCACTCAAGGTCAAGTCCATGGGCCGACGGAGAGTGAAAGGGCCAGATCTCCTGCGCCCAAGCCCCACACCCCGCCCACCGCCCAGGCAAAGACAATGGGAGCCTGTGCCCAGCTCCCGGATGCAAGGGGCATGGCCGGGCACCAGGTGGCTCCAATCCAGCTGTGCCAGCCACCGCCCCCTCCCTGGGACCATGCAGCCCTGTCCCTGAAACGCCCTGCCCTAGAACTTCACTCAGCCCCAACCCAGAGCCAGAGCCCTCCCAGCCCAGGGGGTCGGGAGTTGGGGGGATCGGCTCTCACCACAGTGCTCCTCCGGTGGCTCTGGACGGTAAAATCTGGGCAGAAGAGCAAGTCAGCAATGGCCAGGAGTAGGGACTCGGCCAGGGGCCGGGCATTCTCGTCATCGTCTTCTCCCTGCTCAGGACACAGCGCCCAGGGCCACCTCAGTGGGAGCTGGCCAAGGAGAGGCAGCCCCAGGACTTGGGGGAAGGGAGGAGGACGGCGTCTGGGCCCAGGCGGTCACTGGGACAGAACCAGAGCGGACTGGGGCAGTGAGGAACCCTCCCGCTGACAGGAGGGGCCAGGCCACGCATGTCCCCTAGACTCTGTGTCCCCTCAGCCCTGCAGGTGCCTGGAGATAAACCCAGGCAGAGGGAAGATGGGAGACAGGGAGAGGCCCAGCTGCCCTGCGCCCATCTGTGCCCAGCTGTATGGGCAGAGACCCGTGGGAGAGGAACTGAGGGCTCAGGGAGAAGGAATCGAGCCCCACTCTCTCTGCCCCGCACTCCCCCAAGCCCGGGGAGGCCTGGAGGTGAGTGGGAGGCCCTGGTTCTTGCCCTGGATCAGGTTCCCAACCTGTCACAGCTCCACTGCCCACCCAGCCCCGCCCGCCCAGGCCCTGCCCGGCACAGACCTCTCCTCGCCCTGCCCCGGGCACCGTGGACCAGAAGAAGCCCCTCCAGTCCGGGTCCTCAAAGATGTAGGGCAGCACGCGTGTGAGGAGCCGGCTGCAGTTCAGGACAATCTGCTTCTCCTTCTCCGAATGGCAGCCGCTCTCGGCTCCCTGCACCAGCTTCTCCACAGCCTGTGGGGTGGCAGAGGGGCACGCTGGGAGGGTGGGAGTGGGGCCCTGCACATGGCTCAGATGGGCACCCCAGCTCAGAGGGGGAGGCCCGACCCCACAGGGCCACCCTCCAGACAGGGTCGGCCAGCCCAGGCGGACGGGACATGGGCCAGCCCACCATTCATTGGCTGAGATCTTGTTAAGCGACCCCCCACCTGAGCCTCAGTTTCCTTATCTGTAAAATGGCGACACTAACAGTGGCAGCCACACAGGGCGAGCTAACTGAGCTGACCCGTGGAAAGTGCTCAGCACGTTCTGGCCCGGTCACTTCCCCATGGTCACTTCCCCAGCACCCAGAGCCCGCCAGACCTCTCGGACCACAGGGCTGGGCCAGCCTCAGTTTCCCCAAGCGGGTGGTGAATGGCCCAGCCAGGTGCCCTCACCTTGTAGCACAGAGTGGCCAGGTTGGAGGGGGACTCCTCCCGCACGGCCCGGATCTCCGCCGCCGGCACCAGCGCAAAGACATCCTGCACCGAGGTGGCCGTGTCCGCCCAGAACTGGTCCCAAAAGGCGTCATCGGTGGCTTCCACGGGCTGTGGGGGAACCCAGTGTCCAGAGTTGCACAATCCTTTGCCAAAGAGCCCATAGTTTGCCCAACATGTAGCCAAGGAAACCCCCAAGAGGTAAGCCATGGCCCCCCTACTCCACCCCTGCTGGTGCCCAGGAGCCTCCCACGTGGCCACCATGAGTCCCAGCCCGCACAGGCAAGCTGGGGCACTTGGCACAGGTGGTCAGGGGTCAGCTGGGCATTGAGTCCAGCAGCCGAAGCCTCACCGGCTGTGAGGGACTGTGTGACCATCCACCGCTCTGGAGACCTTCTCCAACCCCACTGCCTGCAGGACTGAGCCCAGACCTCAGCCAGCCAGTCAGCCCAGACCTTACCTAAACACACCTACTCGCTGCAAACCTGCGTACACACGTGTGCACACACACGCATACGCATGCACACACACCTGTATTTGCTGTCCCTCCAACACAGCCGTGCCATCTTTTCTCCGAGCCTTTGCTCAGACGGCCCCCTCTTCCCGGCATGCCCACCCCTCTCGACACGTTCCAAAGTCCCACCAGCCCTATTGAGGCAACGTGCCTTAAACACACGTATGCCTTTTGGATTATACAGGCAATCCATGTGAATGGTAATATTCCAGAAATATTTCCCAAGGAAATAGTTATGCGTGTATGAGGATGCCAACTGAAGGGTTATTGTTGACAACAGTAAAAAGTTGGGCTCAATTTAAATAACCAACAAGGGGGGAGTGCTTTCAAAAGTGAAGGCACATTCATACAAAGGGATATTATGCAGCCATCAGAACCACGTTTTCAACAAATATTAATGAATATTCACCGTGTCAGGGTAGGTGAAAAAAGGATTAAAAAACTATCAGAGTTTTATGTTGAATTGTATAGTAACAAAAGCCTACACAAAAGTGTTAACAGCAAGGATCTCTCTGGGTGGTTTTGTTTCTTCGTTATGCTTTTCTGTAAGCGCAGGACTATTACCATTTTCTTCCTTTTGAATGTTCCTCTGCGGAGGGCCAGGCTACCAGGCTCTCTTACTTTCTGAAGAGCGCTTCCTGCAAGAGACCATCCCCTCACCCCGTCGCCCAAGGCTCTCCCTTCTCTGCAAGGGCTGGCCAAGGGCCCGGCTAGCACCCTGGATCCACACATAGTGCTATGCATTACCCTTCTATCGAGAAAAAGAAATATCTTGTTAAAAAAAATTCTAAAACTAAAAATGGAACTCCCATTTGACCCAGTGATCCCACTGCTAGGAATATATCCCAAGAAACTAGAAACACCAGTCAGAAGTGATATATGCACCTCTATCTTCACAGCAGCACAATCTACAATAGCTGAGATTTGGAAACAACCTAAGTGCCCATTAGCAGATGAGTGGATTAAAAAAACTGTGGTACATCTACACAATGGAATACTACGCTGCTGTAAAAAGGAAGGAACTCTTACCATTTGCAACAGCATAGATGGACCTGGAGAGCATTATGCTAAGCGAAATAAGCCAGTCAAGGAAGATAAATATCATATGATCTCACTCATTTGTGGAATATAATGAACAACATAAACTGATGAACAAAAACAGATCCAGAGACAGAGAAGCATCAATCAGGTGGTCAAACCTCAGAGGGAAGGTAGGGGAGGGTGGGGGTGAGGGGGAAAGATTAACCAAAGGACTTGTATGCATGCATATAGGCCTAACCGATGGACACAGACACCAGGGGGGGGTGAGGGCATGAGCGGGGGTGGCAGGGGCAATGAGGGGATAAGGACACATATGTAATACCTTAATCAATAAAGAAAATAATAACAATTCTGGCCCTAGCTGGTTTGGCTCAGTGGATAGAGTGTCAGCCTGCAGACTGAAGGGTCCTGGGTTCGATTCCAGTCAAGGGCATGTACCTAGGTTGCAGGTGCCTCCCAGCCTGGTCCCTCGTTGGGGCACATGCAGGAGGCAATTGCTTGGATGTGTTTCTCTCACCCCGATATTTCTCTGTCTTTCCCTCTCTCTTCCACTCTCTCTAAAAATCAATGGAAAAGTATCCTCGGGTGAGGATTAAAAAGAAAATAATAATAAAGAGCTCTGGAATTTGTTTAAATAATAATAACAACAACTATAATAATAGTGTTTTCTGAAGCCACATCTTGCAAGAAGTCTCCCAGAGCCCTGGACAGATGGGCTTGCTCCCACCTGGGAACCCCACTGCCGACCCACACACCGTAGTCCTGGCTCCACCAGTCCTGAGGCCCCTTGAGTCCACAGCCCCTCCTCCCTGACCTTGCAGCTGAGGCATATGGCAGATGCTCCGGCAATATTTGTTCAGCTAAAGGCTATAATTACTCCTCGAGATCCCTTCAGCCCAGTCACTAGGCAGGGCCGAGGGCCAGTGGGGTTGTCCAAAGTTAGGGCTGGGGTCACAAGCCTCACCGAGGTCCAGGTGTACCCGGGCCACTCCCCAAGCAACACCCCCCACTGAGCTACAGGGCAGCGTGTGGCCTTGGCCCTCTGGACAGGCCTGGCACCCAGGCCTGCTCAGTCCCAGAACTGGTAGAGCGAGTTAGTGGGGAAGGCAGATGGGGAGTGGGAAACAGAGGCCAAAGGAGGGGCCCAGCTGGCACCTGGCGCCCTCAGCCAGGACAGCCCTCTGACACTCACTGGGGTCCCCGGGGTACCACAGTGGCCAGGGTGGGGGTGGGAAAGGACATCCCAGAAATATGAAGAGCCCTCCCTCCCCAATCTGGGAGCACCTATGGGAAGCTCTCATCTCAACACCTTCCCCACCACCCAGGTAACCACTACCCCCCTTAAAGGGGCAGAAACTCATCTCAACACCAAGTAAACTTGGCCTCTGACCTAGTTCATCACGCAGGTGTCCCCAGGGTAGCCCAGCCCCGAAACAGAGGAGCATCCCAGTTGGGAGCTGGCCTTGAACTTCAAGAGTGGTGACTTTCATCCCCACCCCCCATCCCCAGCTGATCCCACCGTGGCTTGGACACTTCAATTTGTCAACCATTGCCTGACCGTACCAGGCTAGCCTGGTGGTCTAGGTATCGGCCAGGGTCACTGGGGCCTCTTCGGCTTCTAAGGGCAGGGACATGGCTTAGTTCCTGCCTCGGTTACCCCAGCTGGGCTCCACCCAACCCAAGAACGCTCTAAAATCCAAGTCAGTTTCTTTGGAAAAGAAGTAGTTGGGCAGGTGCCCACCACCAGGGGCACAGAGTCGGAGCTACCTGGTGGGAAACCAGCTGTTCTCACCCCAGCTCTGCCAGGACCTGCTCAGGCCAGAACTCCCACTCTTGAGGGCCCAGCTGCATCTTTGGAAACCTTTCTGGGGTGGGGGGGGGGGAGGACCAGCCTGCAAAGGGTGACCTGTGCTGGAGGACTGTGTCACCACGGCATGCACACGCAGTACATGTACACACGTGTAAACATGGACCGACCAGATCCCATCTGCCCAACAGCAGAGAACTCAGAACATGTGGGATCGAGGAGAGGGTCCGGGTTCAGGAATGTCCCCCTCCAGAGCCCCACCCACCTGGGAAAGACGCAGGGAGCCCAGCCAAAGCTCCTGCCCTCAGAACCAGGGTCGGGCCCAGCCCAGGCAGGAAGGAAACAGGATGCAGCACAGGAAGGCTGAGCGGTGGGAAAGGCGCTGGGCCGGCTTGTCACTGCTCACAGCAAAGCTGTGTCCACAGCACAGCTTCTGGGGGCCCAGGGCCGGAGAGTACCCCGTGCCCAACCGGCCGGAATCTCCACAGAGGGGCAAGGACTGGAATGACTGACCACCTGGGATTTGGTCCTCACTCCCCAGCTGTCCAAGCCAGGTCACTACACAGGACCTGAGGTGTCAGTCCCCGAGGGTCTCACCCTCCAGGCGGCCCAGGCCCCTCCCACCTGCAGGGCCCCAGTGCTCCCCAGCGGGAGACCCAGGCTGGTCTCTGGCTGCAGTCCTGTCCCAAGTCAACGCACTCTCCTCAGCTGGGAAATGGGACAGCAATGCCTCAGTCAGCCCCATCGCTGTATTAAGGGGGTGGGGGGCTGGAGCAGGTAGGAATGTAGTCCACCCAGATCCCTTGGGACCTGGCTGAGCTAGTCCTGCTGGCCCAGCACTGGACCCCAGCAGCTGAGCCAACAGCCCATAGTTCACTTCTCCAACAAGGTGTTTCCCTCAGCAGGTAGGTAAACACTGGAGCCTCCCTTCCTCTTCTCTCTGTGGCCCCACCTTGAGGGGCTGGCCCCCCTGCCACCCGCAGCCCTAGGCGCCCCATCACTAGAGAGCCAAGGGCCAGACGAACCAGGCGCCTGGGGGAAGCGGCGAGGAGCAGGTCTGGTTTCTATCACCCCCCTCAGCCGGCTGGACTCTCCAGAGGCGCTGGGCAGTGGCCAGCACCTGGCCTTTCTCTCACGGGAGCAGGAGAGGGTGGGACCCGTGGTCTGGCCTCTGGAGCTGTGACCAGCTGGCTGTGGAAATGGCTCCCTCCCTCCCACCCTAACTGCCAAGAGCAAGAGAGAGCAGAGCGCTGAGAAGCAGTGGGGTGGGTGGGGTGGGATTGGGGGTGAGAGGAAAGCCCCAGATAGCAGCAGGTCCTGAGTCCCTTAAAAGTGGGAAATCTGGGGAGTCAGGGCCGGCATCTCTGTGGCCAGAAGGGCCTGGTTCAAGGGGTGGGCAAGGAAGCCGCCTCGCTGGGCCAGGACCTGTTTGGGGGGGGGGGGTGCACAGAGGGGGCCAGGAGGTGGCCTCTGTGCCACTTGTGGACTCGGAGGAGCATGGACTAGGCTGCAAGACACCCCCAGGCCCCACACCAGCAGGTCAAGGGCAATGTGCAGGTTTCCCAGCCCTGACCCAGGGAACAGAGGGAACCCCAAACACAGCCACCCCCACAGCTGGGCCTCAGAGGAGGAGCCCCCTTCGGGAGTGGTCCCAGCTGGGACACTGGATTCCAGGGGCCTGGGAACAGGTCCTCTTGCCAGGCTGCTGGGCCTCTCCTGCCGTGGGCATCGACCTGGGCCCAGCAAGGCTGCCGCCACCGCGCACCAGCTGTTTCCCCGAACAGGGCGGACGCCGGCCCGGCTTTGTTTGCATTGAGTCAGCCGGCTCTGTGTGTCCGGGACCCGCGGGCACCGAGGGGCAGGGAGGGGAGCAGGGAGGCGGATGGGTGGGAGGGGGCGGGGAGAGGCTGAAGATGTAAGACTGGAGGGACGGAGTGGAGGGGGATGGGCAGGGGGTGGACAGCGGCGATGCCGGCTCGGGAAGTAGGCACACGTCAGCCTAAGGTGGCAGCAGCGGCTGCAGGGAGAGATGCTCCCGGGAGAGAAGGCTGGGGGCGGGGGACTGGGGCGAGGGGATGGAGCATCGGGTCCAGGCCAAGGGGTTTGGCTCTGGCCTCAGTATCACCCGCCGGCCCAGCGGGGTCCCCCATCTCAGGACAAGCCAAGTTCGCGCAGCCCCCCGGCCCTGCCCAGCCCCCAGCCCGGCAGGTGGGTGGGGAGGCCGGGGTCCCGGGCGCACCTGCGTCTTGGTGGTGAGCTGGATCACCGCCTTTCGGAAATTCAGCTTGGAGTCGGCCGACCCCATATCGTTGGAGCCCGCTCCGGCCCGGCCCCGACCCCGACTCCCGCCCCGGCCCCGGCTCCGGATCCAGCTCCAGCTCCAGCTCCGCGGCCCCCGCTGCTCTCGCAGGAGCAGGACTCAGCGCGGCACCCCGCCCGCCCGCCCGGCGTCGGCCCCGCCTCCTCGTGACTCCGCCCACGTTAGGCCCCGCCCCCTGGTGGCTCCGCCCCCGGCACCTGCCGCCGGGGAGGCCCTGTCCGCCGCGGGGTCTGCCTCTCCGACTCAGCTGGGCACGATGCCTCCGCGCCCTTCCCTCTGCGTCCGAGCCTTGTCCCCGCTCCATCGCCCGTTCCCGCCCCAGCCCCAGGGCCCGCGGTCCTCCCAGGCCCCGTCCTCACCGTTGGCCCCCACGCCATCACTGGGCCCACACTTTCTCAGCCAGCTCTCTCCCTTGAGTTTCTTCCTTGCCAATCCTGTCCTCCCCATTCTTATTCTTATTCTTATTCTTATTCTTATTCTTTATTATTATTATTATTATTATTATTATTATTATTATTACTATTATTTAGTATCTGCTCTCGTGGTTCCCCTTTTTCTGGCCTGTGAAACCCACGTGCCCGGACAGCCCGGGCTCAGCCATCCATTCTGCGCAAGGAAGGCGGACTCAGTGGCCGCTCCAGGAAAGCAGCGCGGGGGTCTGATGTGATCTGGAGTCCCTCTGGGTCCCACAGCTCCTTTCTGGCCACCTGCCTTCCCTGAAAATCCTTTTAAGTCCGTCCATTTCAACAAATGTGTTGAGGGACTGGTATAAAGAAGGGAGAGGGATAGAGAGTTAGAAACATCGATCAGCTGCCTCCTGCACACCCCCAACTGGGGATGTGCCTGTAACCAAGGTACATGCCCTTGGCCAGAATCAAACCTGGGACCTTCCAGTCCGCAGGCCGACGCTCTATCCACTGAGCCAAGTCGGTTAGGGCCACTGGGCCTATTCTTAATGAGCAATTATCTAGGGAGAGAATCAAGAAAAGAATCAGTCGTGATTCAACCAGTGAGCCTTTGATGGAGGCAAAGTAGTAGAAGTAATTAATAATAACAATGTGACGACAATGTCGCTAACAACAGAATCCCACCTCTGAGGTAAGTATTATCCACATTACCCATTTGGGGAAACTGAGGCTCAAAACATTTAAGTTACTTGCCCAAAATCACACAACTAGTAAGAAGCAAAGCAAAAAAAAAAAAAAGGAAATTCAACTTACCCCAAGAGAGGTTGTACTTTTCTGTAACATCATCTTGCATGCTATGACTGGAAGCTTCTGAAAATCCCAGATGCTTCAAAAGGAGGTGAAATTCAGCCTCAATAGGAATTCCACAGCTGAAAAATGAGGGACGCACCATCGAGGCAGCAAAGGGGTGGCAAAGGCAGAGTAGGACAGGTGTGGAGGCAGGAAAGAGGGGACGGTGTCAGCATGTCACTGGGTGAGCAGACAGGACAGAGCAGGTCTGTCCTTGCTCCAGGGGTGTGCTTTCCCTGCCCTGGATGAAATCTTGGACAGACTCCATGGCTTTTCTGATCGCTCTGAGATAACAAGTGAATGGCACCTTTATTTGGCATTAAAAAAACAAATTCAGTCCACTCTACAAAGCATCCAACTCTAGTCCAGCCCAGAGCGACATTAAAAACTCTGAATCTGCCCATTCACAGCAGCTCAGTAGTTGAGCATCGACCTATGAACCAGGAGGTCACGGTTCAAATCCTGGTCAGGGCACATGCCCAGGGTTTCAGGCTTGATTTCCAGGAGGGGGCGAGCAGGAGGTAGCCAATTAATGATTCTCCCTCATCGTTGATATTTCTATCTCTCTCTCTCCCTTCCTCTCTGAAATCAATTAAAAAATAAAAATAAAACTCTACCCTGGCTGGTTTGGCTCAGTGGATAGAGTGCCGGCCTGGGGACTGAAGGGTCCCAGATTCAATTCCAGTCAGGGGTACATGCCTGGGTTGTGGGCTCGGGAGGCAGCTGATCAATGATTCTCATCATTGATGTTTCAATCTTTCTCTCCCTATTCCTTCCTCTCTGAAATCAATAAAAAAAAAATTTTAAATAATAAAACTCTGAATTTTAGTCATTAAAAAGATGCAAATTGAAACCACAATATGATAACCATTATATCCCTCGGCCTGGCCTGCGAGGATCCGGCAGAAACTGGCTCTTCGACATCCCCCGAGAGGTCCTGGATTGTGAGAGGGCAGTTCTCGAGTGATGCATCCCAGAACTGGGTTCCCTACTCTCTGGTTCCCCCACCTTCACTCTTCTCCCCCTCCATTTCCTGCGGGTGTTCCCCACCAGTGGACCCACAACAAGAGAGCAAATGACCCACAGGTGCAGCCCATAAAGGCTTCAGCCCCCGGCATGGAGCAGATGGAGACAATGGAAAGAGGTTGGAAAGGGCAAATGGAGCCTGTCCCACATCCAGGCAGGTGGAGGGAGCGGGAGCAGAAGGGAGGCCCAGAGCATAGAGAGCCTGGGACAACCAGCTGGGGCGGATGCTGCGCAACTAGAGATACAGCCTGAGACAGGCCAGGGCCAGCGCATCCTGTTAGGGAGCTTTATCTCATTCTCTGAGCAACAGGAGCCTTCGAAGCAGGGGAATAATGTCATTATGTCTTAGCAAAGTCATTCTGGCCGCTGCAGGAAAGACAGTGGCTGAACACAGTGAGTCCAGCTGGGAGGCAAGAGAGGATGAGGGTTGACCGTAGGCAGTCACCGGTGATATGGTGACTAAGGATGCAGTGATGATGGGGATGTGGAATCTTGATTGTCAGTTGGATGCATATTCTAGGTACTATTCCTACTTCCCCACCAAACTTGGCGTAAAACCATAAACATGGTTATAAATCAGTGATGGCGAACCTTTTGAGCTCGGCATGTCAGCATTTTGAAAAGCCCTAACTTGACTCTGGTGCCGTGTCACATATAGAAATTTTTTGATATTTGCAACCATAGTAAAACAAAGACATATATTTTTGATATTTATTTTATATATTTCAATGCCATTTAACAAAGAAAAATCAACCAAAAAAAATGAGTTCGCGTGTCAGAGGTTCGCCATCACTGTTATAAATGAAGCAGTCAGTAATTCAGCTGAGGGTGCTTGTGCCTTCTCCACAGCCGGGGTCTCAGCAGGGGAGACTAGAATGGCCAGGGGAGGGTTAACTCAGCACAGCTGGGTGCTAGAACCACCTGGAGGCTTCTTCACTCACACCGGGCATGTCGGACATGTCGGAGGCCGTAAAGGCGGGCTCAGCAGGGGCTGAATCTGGAATCATCAGCATGGACCCCCTGTGTGGCCTGGGCCTCGCACAGCAAGGCCCCAGTTTCTGAGAGTGAGGGTCCCAAAGGGTGCACAACAGAAAAGGTGTCTGAGCCCCAGCCAGGGTGGCTCAGTTGGTTGAGTGTAGGCCTGTGCACTGAAAGGTGGCCGGTTCCATTCCTGGTCAGGGCACATACCCAGGTTGTGGCAACCCATCGCCAATGTTTCTCCCTCTCTCTCTCTCTCCCTTCCTCCCTCTCTAAAATCAATAAACACATCCTCAGGAAACATACCCTCGTATCCTCAGGTGAGGATTTTTAAAATGTAAAGAAAACAAACTGCCACATTGTGGATGATTCTCTTCTCCACACTTCGTCCCCCCACACCCCGTCCTTCTCTCTCCCCACCTTTGTCTCTAAGTCTCATCTCAGTAAAGGGCACTTCCCCCCAAATCGGTGTCACCCTTGACGCCTCTCTTCTTGCCACCCCAAGTCCAATCCATCACCGCATCCTGATGCTATTCCCCAAACATGTATCATCTCCACTGCCCCCCTCGCCAGAGCCCCATTGTTCCCCATCCACAGCGGCCTCCACGCCTGCCCCCTCTAATCTCTTCTCTGCAGAACAGCTGTAAAGTGCAGCTCACAACACTCCCCCACTGAAAACACCTCGGAGTCCTTTGCTAGGAACAACTTCTTCAGGCTGCACAGTGACCTCCCAGCCCATGTGCTCCCCTCCCCTGGAGTCCCGGCTCCACACACTGATCTTCCCACATGTCCTCAACCCCCCTGAGCTTGCTGCCCCAGATCTCTGCACAGATTGTTCCTTCCACCTGGGACAGCCCTCCTCCTCCTCTTCGTGTGCCTGTCCCCTTCTCATCCTTGGGGTCTTATCTTTTTTTTTTTATACTTTTTTTATTGATTTCAGAGAGAGGAAAGGAGAGAGAGATAGAAACATCAATGATGAGAGAGAACCATTCCTTCTCACCCCCTACTGGGGATCGAGCCCACAACCCAGGCATGTGCCCTGACCAGGAATCAAACCCTGACCTCCTGGTTGACACTCAACCACTGAGCCACACCGGCCAGGCAGGGGTCTTATCTTTAAAGCCTCTTTTCCTGATAGATTTCCCATCCCCAGGGGTTGTTATTTCAGCCCCTGGTGTTCCCTAAAACTTTACCACCGTTTTAAATATGTTTGTCTCTTTATTTGGTTTACTAGAGGCCTGGTGCACAAAAATTTGTGTGCACTGGGGGGAGGGTCCTTCAGCCCAGCCTGTGCCCTCGCACAGTCTGGAACCCTTCAGGGGATGACCACCTGCTGGCTTAGGCCTGCTCCCCGGGGGATTGGGCCTAAGCTGGCAATCAGACACCCCTCTGGCAGGCCGGGAGCCCTCGGGGGATGTCCACTTGCCAACGGAGAGCAGGCCTAAGCTGCAGTCTGACATCCTCAGTGCTGCTGAGGAGGCAGGAGAGGCTCCCACCACCACCGCTGTACTGGCAGCCATCAGCCTGGCTTGTGGCTGAGCAGAGCTCCCCCTGTGGGAGCACACTGACCACCAGAGGGCAGCTCCTGCATTGAGTGTCTGCCCCCTGGTGGTCAGTGTGTGTCATAGTAACCATTCATTCCCAGTCGTTCTGCTGTTAGGGTCAGTTTGCATATTACCCTTTTATTATATAGGACATAGGCCTGGTGCATGGGTGGGGCCAATTGGTTTGCCCTGAAGGGTGTCCTGGATCGGGGTGGGGGGCCTGCTGGGGTGCCTGGCCAGCCTGGGTGAGGGGTTGATGGCTGTTTGCAGCTGGTCACACCCCCTTCAGGGTGGGGGTCCCCACGGGGGTGCCTGGCCAGCCTGGGTGAGGGGTTGATGGCTGTTTGCAGGCTGGTCGCACCCCCTTCAGGGTGGGGGGGTCCCCACTGGGTTGCCTGGCCAGTCTGGGTGAGGGACTGAGGGCCGTTTTCAGGCTGACCAAGCTCCCCAGGGACAGAAGCTCCCAGCCTCTTTTTTTCTTTTTCTTTTTTTATTCTGAGATTTATTTACCTTCTATAATTGAAACTTTGTTGCCTTCAGTGGAGCTCATCACTGGAGCAACCAAGCCTCCTGCTTGCTCCAGCTCCGAGGCTGCCCGTGGCCATCTTGGTTGGGTTAATTTGCATATAGTTGCTCTGATTGGCTGGTGGGCACGGCTTAAAGGTATGGTCAATTTGCATGTTTGTCTTTCATTAGATTAGATGTCTGTCTCCTAGTGAAATGCAAGCTTCGTGGGAGCAGAGAATGGGTCTGTCTTGCTCCCTGGAACTCCAGCACCTAGCACTGGCCTAGACACAGAAATTACCTCTTAGGCAGGTGAGTGAAGATAACTCCTGGGCGATCGTAGAGGATGGAGCCACTTTGGTTGTCCAGGTCAGCAAGCAGGGATGATACATTCACTGGCTGTTCCTCAGATTCATTGTTTAGTACTTTGAGGAGCTTTGCAAGTAGGGCAGGTGGATCTGAGCTGGGACAGTGAAGGATGAAGGACCAAGGAACCCGGCTGCACCGCTGGTTCTAGAGCATTCATTTGTTCACTCGCTGGGCCTGCTCCATGCCTGCCCTTAAGGAGCTCCCAGTCTGATAGGTGGACCCCGTGCAATGGGAGCCCAGGCATCTGGCAGTGCCTGGAGCTTCGCTACAGGTCTCTTAGGTCCATGGCTCTGTCCTTGACTGAGAGCCTCGCCGCCCCCCAGCCCCCGCTCCCTACTAGGAAGGGAAGGTCCCTGGACAGGACTCCCAGGAGCCCTGCCAGAAGAGGGATAGTGGCCGGTGAGGAGCAATCCTCCAGGTAAAAGTAGTTACAATACCAATGGCCCTAAAGGCAAACACTGCCTGCTGCTCGCATGGCTCAGGCCCTGCTCTCTGCACTTGGCCTGTGTTAACTCGGGGAATCCTCCCAACAACCCCATGTCTTGGTACTGAAAGAGTAGGGTGAGCCCTGGCCAGTTTGGCTCAGTGGACAGGGCATCGGCCTGCGGACTGAAGAATCCCAGGTTCAATTCCAGTCAAGGGCAGGTGCCTGGGTTGCAGGCTCCTCCCCAGCCCCGTGAAGATTAAAAAAAAAAGAGTAGGGTGAGGCCGCAGAGGACACTCAGCACAGGCACCCTAAACGACAGGCCTGGGAGGTTTAACTGCGGGGATTCAAGGTAGACATATGGAAGCACTTCCCGACCACAGGGACTGTGAGAACCTTGTCCGGGACAGACTCAGATGGTTGATGGGGGGAGGGAGGGGCACCAGATGACCTCACTCATTCAAATACATCCAGCGCCTTACCCAGCCAGGCACTGACCTCAGACTGGTGGGAGGTCGGGACAGATGGGGCAAGAGTATTCAGTGCAGCCGGTGCCCAGCGCGGGGATGTCTGAGGACAGCTAGGCCTGCAGGGGTGGGGGCATCCGAGGAAGGTGTCCCGGCGCCGCGATCCCTTGGCCTCAATCCAAGATGAGCGGGAGGGGAGCGGAGAGGGGTGGGGGGTGGCGGGGGCCCAGAGGCTCGGGCTGGGAGTGACCGAGACCCTCAACGTCAGCACTGCCTGCGCCGTCATTTCCGGTGGGCTGGGCTGGGGGTAGGGCCCCCAGGGCCCGCAGGAGGTGGCGTCAGAGTCCCTAGCCCACCCACCCGGAGGGCGTTGCCTGGTTGCATCCGGCTCCGAGCTCCCACGGGTCCCTATCTGGACTCTAGGACCCGGAGCTCCTCGGATGGGGCCGGGGGAAGTGCTCCCGTCCCCGGCGTGTGAAATCGGCTGCAGGGGAATCAATGCCCAAGGTTTGGGGGACGTTGAGTCGGTCAACGTGGCGTCTGGACGCTCCTGACAAGGAACACGGTGCAATAGGTCTGTGTGACCCACAGATGAGGCTCCGGCTGGGGGTGGGGGCGGGGGGGCTCCCAAGATCAGCTGATTTATAAGTCCCAGCTGCCCGTGGCTCTGTGCTCTGCTGAGAGGAAAAGGCCTGAAACGGATCCCAGGGCTTGTTGGCTGGGAGCTCAGGAAGACAAAGGAATTTCCTGCTTCAAAGGCAGATCTCATCTTCCTCCTCATGCAATGGTTTAGAAAATATGACTATATCAGCCCGGAAGGCACAAGAGTGATCCCACTGGCCAAGGAGCTGGGGTTCCGTTGAACCGAACTGGGCAAAGGGCCGGGCACAGGCCTGGTGTGCAGCAGGAACCCCATCCCTCAGCATCCGCAGCTCTGAGTCACCTGGGCCTCCATCCATCCTCTGTCCCCTTGGGAAGCTCCACAAACCTGGCAGAGTTGGTTGCCCAGCTTCAGCCCACCCCCACCCACCCCAGCCTCGTGGGACCTAGGGGCGTCCAGCCTGAATGACCCTGCCTAGTGCTCAGGCAGCAAGGACAATCCAGCCTTGGTGACATGCTCGGCCCTACCAGGCACTGCTCCTGGGACTGGGCACAGGGAGGGTGGCTGGTATTTCAACAGTAGTGCCAGCACATAGTGCAGTGATGGCGCACCTATGACACATGTGTGAGAGGTGACACGCGAACTCATTTTTTTTGGTTAACTTTTCTTTGTTAAATGGCATTTAAATATATAAAATAAATAATCTAAAATATAAATCTTTGTTTTACTATGGTTGCAAATATCAAAAAAATTCTCTATGGACACGGCACCAGAGTTAAGTTAGGTTTTTTCAAAATGCTGACACGCCGAGCTCAAAAGGTTCGCCATCACTGATATAGTGGGTCCTAATAAAAATGAGTTCGATGGCCCTTGCTGGTTTTCTCAGTGGTTAGACAGAGCATCGGCACAGACTGAAGGGTCGAAGGTTTAATTCTGGTCAGGGTCAGGTGCACCCGTTGCAGGCTTGATCCCCGTCCCAACCAACTGATGTGTCTCTCTCACATTGATGTTTCTCTCTCTGTGTCTTTCCCTTTCCCTTCCACTCTCTCTAAAAATCAATGGAAAAATATCCTCAGGTGAGGAATAACAAAAAATAAAATAAAAACGAGTTACATGAATGCTGGAGTCTGAAAACTCCTTTAAGGAAAGAATGCTTGGGTAGGTGAGACTTTTTTATCTGAATGGGTATAATTGGATATAGGACATAGGATCTGGATCCCAAGGAGAGGGCAATGGAACCTTAAAGAGGGAGGCCCAGAATGCAAGTAACACACGCTCGAACCTCGCCTCTTCTGGCCTGAGGTTTCTAGCCACAGGCACTGAAACATTCCGCGCCTCACAGGTACTATAATTGTCCATGAACATTCACTCATGGAAGGCATCCATAAGCCAGCCTGTTCTCGGCACTGAGCAGCCAGCTGTGAACAAAAGATAAGTTCCTTGCTGTCAGGAGATCCAGAGCCAGAGAAACACAACAGGTAAATAAAATAAAATAATTTCAGACAGTGAGACCTAAACTAACGGAAGGAGCCCAGCCTGGAGGGAAGGGGCGGGTTCACACATTCTAGTCTAGTGGCAGCCAGACCAGGGCACCAGGGAGATCCCGCCCCAGGCTCCGCCTCCATCTTTGCATACGCCTTCTGATTGGCTGGCGGTGGCAGGCCCCACCCCGTGGAGCGGGCGGTTGGGGAAGCTCTAGTCTCATCGGTTGGGGAAACGCCGGGCAAACCCGGCCGAGATGCAGCCGCCGCTCCGGGTGGCGCTGGGCGGGCCGGGGGCATCGCGGGCCGGAGCTGGGCCAGGCGCGTCCGCCGTGGCACCCGCGCACTCTTAGCTCCCCAGACCTGCCGGCGGGTCCGGGCCCTCCCGGTCGCCTAATCGCCCGCCGTCCCCTCCCCTCTACCCTTTGTGCCGCCGCCGCTCGGAGTTCCCGGCTCCGCAGGACCCCGGCCGGGCCAGATCGCCGCGGCGCATCAGCCCGCCGTGGGCGCCGGGTCAGCGGCCGATGGCGCAGGGGCGCAGCGCGGGCGGGGGCGCTGCAGCCGGAGTCCGCGACGCGGGAGCCCGGGCCCGCCTCCGCCGCATTGTCCCGGGCCCCGCACCGCGGCCCTGAGCCGCGCCGCCGCAGCGCCCGCCCGCCCCCGCAGGGCCATGCGGAGGGCCGCCGGGATGGAGGACTTCTCCGCAGAGGAAGAGGAGCCCTGGTACGACCAGCAGGACCTGGAGCAGGGTGAGCACGGAGGAGGGGGCAGGAGAGCGGGGTGCGCCCCGCGACCTCTGTCCGCTTCTCCATTGTTGGGCGGTGTCACCCCCGGGAGGGCTGAGCTGCACCCCGCGGCCCGGACTCCGATGGGTGATGCGTGCGGAGAATGGGGACGTGGAGAGAAGGGGCGCGCTGCCCTGGAAGACCGGCCCGGGCCCGCGAAGACCTGCAAAAGTCGGGGGAACAGTCTTCCTCTTCCCCTAAGGACGGGGGCATACCTCACCCAGCTCGCCCATCCCAACTTAGAGGCAGGCACTGCCCAGGGCCCCTGATATGGCCGGGGCCTGAGTACTGGCTGGAATTCTTTGGAGGCCGGGAGGTGGCTCCTTGGTTGTTTTGCTGGGAGGGGTGGAGTGTGTGGGGGGAGGGGGAGAATGATCTTATCCCAAATCCAGCGACACCCTTCCCTGCCAGAATTCCTGAGCTCTAAGACTCCCAGAAAGTTTCCCCAACTCCCTTCCCCTCAACCCAGGGAGAGGATGGGGTGCGGGCACCCAGCGGGGGAGAGGTGAAGATTTGGAGTCCCCTGGTCCTCCCCCCAAAAAACCCGCCCCCTCCCGAACTGCTCATGGTTTGGGGGTCAGGTTTGGCAATTCTGAGCAAGAGCCCAGATTAGAGGGAGCCACCTCCCCCCTCCATCTGAGAGCTGCGAGGGCGACTGGAAGTGGGTTAGAAGCTGGTGATGAGGTGGCCGAAGTGACATCACTAAGAGTAGGGGACGGGCTGTTAGGACCGGAAGGAGGAGTAGGCCGAAGGGTCTGGCCAAGGCCTGCTAGACTGGAGTCAAATCCACCCTCTGCCGGCCAAGAGCGCCTCATTCTTGGAGATCAGGGCTGGAGGCGTGTCCAGGAGAAGTGACCACAGCCCCCGGGTGGGCAGGTGTGGACACAAGCCTGATTGAGTGTGTGCTGACCCCCCGGCTCTGGGGCTCCACCCACGGCCCCCAAGGCCTGGCTTTGCCTTCAGGGAGACATCTACCCAGACCCTGGAGCCTTTGTTACTGGCCCTGACCCACATCCTCCCGTGGCCAGATTTGCTGGTAGATGAGGCTCAGTCCTTGTGCTCAGGAAGGGGGGTAATCAGAGCCTCTGAGGCCTAGTGTGGGACTGCGTGTGCTGGGCTGCACCCTGTTGTACTCTGTGCCCGAGTCTCCCCTCAGCTTCCCTGCCTGGAGTGAGATGCCCAGTACTGGCTGTGACAACCCCTTCCCAGCCCTGGCCCACTAAGCGGACCAGGTGGAGGTGGGCTTGTCATTGAGTGTAGGTGACAGGATGCAATGAGAGGGCTTCATGGAAGAGGCAGCCCAGAAGGAAAGGTTGGAAGATGGCCTCCCTTCCCGGGAGGCAGATGCTGATATTACTGCTGTCTCATTTCTTTCCTGCTCCCTTACAGAAGTCTCTGGCACCATGCCCGGCCCAGATGTGGGGGGAAGGAGCCAGGGAGTTAGGGTGGGAGATGTGTTGCTCCCAGAGAGGGAGAGGTGCCCAGATTCCCACTGGGCTGGGTGCCTGCTCTGGGACAGGGTGGGGGTGGTCCCAGCTGGCCCCCTGCTCTGGCCTTGCTGGCCTGCAGCACTCAGCCCCCGCTCCTAGCCTCAGTAGTGCCCAGAGCCCTGGAACCAGGAGGGAAACCAGAAATGGGGCAGTCTCAGAAGACATCCGAGCTTTTGACCAAACACCAATGAGTGCTGAGCCTGGGGAGTGCCCTCTGCCCTGGGGGGGACTCCACATTCCAGCAGAGGAGGCAGAAAGGAGATCAAACTAGCAACCTCGGTAGCCTAGTGGTGTGGCAGGCAGACGCCTGAAGGCCCCTCTGAGCTGAGGGTGCAAGGCGCTCCCTGGGCCGAGGGAGGAGGGCAGGCATTCTAGGTGGAGGGGACGCCTGCACAAGGCATGGAGCAACGTGGAAAGATCATGCATGACTGGAAGTGGGACTTAGAGTGCTGGGGTGGGGTTGGAGGAAGTCCCGGGCACAAGTACTGGGCACTACCCCCATGGGCCAGCATGGAGAGCTGGAGGGTGGCATGAGTGTTTGCCAAAAGCCGGCCCGCATTGGGGATCAGATGCCTGTTGTGCCCCCCTTCTCTACACCCAGTTTCCCAGTTCTCTGCCAGCTGCTCCCTAGGTGCCCCTTAGTGTCCAGGAAGTAGTTTGCCCAGCCAGCCTGGTTCCGGAGCAGCACCACCTTAGGGCAGGCCCTAGCCTCACTTCCCAGAGCTTGGCCACCAAGATCCTGTCTGACTTTGATGCTGCTGTTCCCAATAGCAAGGTCCTCGCTCTCCCTGCCCCCTGCCCACGGCCAGCACGTGTAAAAATAGAAAACGCCATGAATTAGTAAGCACCGGCACTCCTCCTCCCCATCGCAGACCTGTGGGGGCCTCTTTCCACTGAGACGGGGCTGCTGACTCACAGATTTGAAGTCCTGGGCGCCTGACCTTGAGACTCAGCCTCCGGCGAGAGCTCTGGTGTGACACTGAGATCGGGCGCCTGGACCCCAATTCTGTGGACACAGAGTTCCTGACACTCAGGCCCTGGAGCCTGTAAGCAGGACACCCGCAGCCCTGCCAGGTGGTAGATGGCCCCCCCCCATCCCCCCTTCATCTTGGTCTCTCCTTCCCTGTGCCTGTCCCCTGTCCCTTCCCTGCTCCGGAGTCTGTGGGGCCCCACCAGACCCCCATCAGTGAGCGCAGTGGGATTTCAGCATTTCTTTTCAGACACCCCCGTCTCATGGCCATGACCTCTCAGGCTTCCGGGGCGTTGCTCCTGGGCAGCACCTCAGCTTTTTTGGGGGAAACCGCTGAAGCCGCTACAGGAGACCCAGAAACCCGGGGTCCAGGCCGAGGAAGTGCCAGGCAGCTCTGTACCGTCCCTGGCTTGGTCCAGTGGTCCGGTTGTGGCTGGCTGCTCATTCCTCTGGCTTAGCCAGCTCCCCCTTTCTCCCACTCCCAGGCCTCCCGCCCTGGAGCCCTCCGTTAGCTGTTGCCCTTCCCTGGCACTGGCTCCACTCAGTCCGTGGCCCTGCACCTTCTAGACCAGCGGTTCTCAACCTTCCTAATGCCGCGACCCTTTAATACAGTTCCTCATGTTGTGGTGACCCCCAACTGTAAAATTATATTCGTTGCTACTTCATAACTGTAATTTTGCTACTGTTATGAATCATAATGTAAATATCTGATATGCTATGTGTTTTCTGATGGTCGCAACCCACAGGTTGAGAACCGCTGTTCTAGACCTTTCTCAAGATCCCTCCTGGCAGCTGGGACCAGCTGAGCTTGCATTATGATTCCATTTCCCTGTGATAGTCCCTGAGGTTCTCCCCACCCCCACGAGCTCCTATTGTTCCCTCTTCCCCATTCCTGAGTCACTAGGGGCCCAGGTCACAGTCACTGCCTTCCAGGGCCAGTCCCTGGACTATAGTGTGACTTCAGATGCTCACCTGGGAGGACAAGCAGAGAGGACCGAGTTCATGACCATTCCTCACCCCTTCTGGGCCCTGGGACTCTGCAGGGGTCTACGCAGGCCGCCCGCAGAGCCTGTCCCCCCACACCGGGCGACATCAGCAGCAATGGCCTCTTTACAGACTGCCTGGCAGTTCCCAAGGGAGGACCGGTTGCTGAGTGTGGCCCTGGGGGTGGTCTTGCTGGGCTCCCGACTTCCCACTGAGCACTCAGCAGGGCAGGGGTGCAGTTTCACAGCCCTACCGTCTAGCCTCTTGCTTTGTAGACTTGCCCAACTTACAGCTGATACATTCCTACCACAAGTGTCCTCACTGCCCACTGGGTTCCTGTCAGGCAGCTAGTGTTTCCTGGCATCATCGTCAGGAGGTTAATGAATGGCTCAAGGCTGATGGTGCTGCGCTGAGATTTGTCTGAGCGAGTATTTTGTCTAAAGGCGGGGAAGGTGTTTAGGAGAGCGGCTTGTTTGTCCAGGCTGAGCCGTTGTCATTGCAGCCTTGCTCCAGGATCGCGGCTTAGCATTCCTCAACCAGGGACTTCTCTGGGTGACATCTGGGCACAGCCTCCACCCCCCTCACCTGGCCTAGGTCTAGCCTGGGGGCTGCCTGCTGCCTGTTTTAAACCTGTCTTAAAATCTCACTGTCCGGGTTTGTTCCTAGTGGACGACTAGGACTTTGGTCCAGGCCTGGTGGCTGGTCAGAGTCCCCTCTGGCTTTCTGAGGTGAGGTCAGTCCTCCCCCAGCGGCTGAAAGAAAGCCCAGACTCTGCTCTCAAATGCCCACCTGGAGTCACTGCTCTCTGGGGCTCTCTGAGAGGGAACCCTCCCACCCCCGCCCTGGCTTGTTGGGTGTAAGGGAGTAGCCTGCTGAACCCACTGTATTTCTTTATTATTATTATTTTTAATATATTTTTAATTAATTTCAGAGAGGAAGAGATAGAAACATCAATGATAAGAGGGAATCATTGATTGGCTGCCTCTTGCACGTCCCCTACTGGGGATCGAGCCCACAACCCAGGCATATGCCCTTGACCGGAATCGAACCCGGGACCCTCCAGTCTGCAGGCCAACACTCTATCCACTGAGCCAAACCGGCCAGAGCACCCACTGTATTTCTTAAACTTGCGAGGAGGGAGTATAGAGGCCTTCCATCCTCTAGCAGTGGTTTTCAACCTTCTGGCCCTTTAAATACAGTTCCTCATGTTGTGACCCAACCATAACATTATTTTCGTTGCTACTTCATAACTGTCATGTTGCTACTGTTATGAATCGTCATGTAAATATCTGATATGCAGGGTGGTCTTAGGCGACCCCTGTGAAAGGGTCGTTTGACCGCCAAAGGGGTCTCGGCCCACAGGTTGAGAACCGCTGCTCTAGGGGTCCTAGAACCACCACTGTCTGGAAAGTACCCAGCTTGATCCCAGTACCAAATCCCTTCGGCCCTGTCAGAGCTGCCTTCACGCCTCTGGTTGGGATTTATACCATTGGCCTAGACCCATGGTCGGCAAACTGCGGCTCACGAGCCACATGCGGCTCTTTGGCCCTTGAGTGTGGCTCTTCCACAAAATACCAACTTCTGCTCATGGGCCACGAAGTTTCAATCGCACTGTATGTGTGCGCCCGCACAAGGATCCAGCTTTCCTGGATGGCATTTTGGCAAAACAGATCAAATAGGCTCCTCCCCTTCCCCACACAGCCCCCTAAAGCCCGGCCAGGTCCCCTCCCAGCTTCTGACAGGTGTTCCTGTACCTCGGGCTGGGATGGGGAGGGGAGGTTCCAGTCCTGCAGACACAAGGATCAGCGCTGTGGGGGGAACAGGGAGGCTTGTTTCCCAGGGAAAGGAGGTTTCAGAGAGGGGCACACGCCACTAGGACCACATGCTGCCGACTGGGACCAGGAGACCTGAGTTCTGCTTTCAACGTGGCTACAACCATTGGGGACCTTGGGCAAGTCTTTCTTCCCTGTCTGGCCTGTCATCCATAGAATAAGGATGTTACGCCAAAGAGCTCTGAAGCCTCAACCAAACGCTAAAACGCAGCAAGCCCCTCTGCCCCGCCACAGCGGGCAGCCCATCCGTGGGCTCCCAGTCCCCCCCCAGCCCAACTCCAAGGCTGCCCATTGCCAACCGCCTGCCGGCCCCAGACGAGCTCTCCCTTATTAACATCCAAGTCACTTTGCCCCTGGGTCTCATCACACTCTCCACTTGCTCTTTCAAGCAAGACTGATACACCTGCTCGGTGCCAGGTACTGATCTAGGTCCTGGGGATATCAGAGAAGGAACAGGCAAAACCCCTGCCCTGTGAGCTGCTAGTCAGGAGAGGCGAACAAGGTAAGTGAGCAAGCTGTGTGGTGCGTTAGGTGGTGATCTGTGCTCAGGAGAGAAAGCTAAGTGGGAGGGAGTGCGGGAAGGGGAGGGAGTGCGGGAAGGGGAGGGTGCCGTTTAAAATCAATCGTCGGGAAAGTCCCCTGGAGAAGGTGACACTGAAGCACAGACTTGAAGGCAGACGAGGCTGAGCCCTGGGGGGTGGGGGGCAAGGACCTTCCGGGCAGAAGCAACAGCCAGTGCGAAGGCTCCGCTCCTGGCCTGCATCCCCTCCCAAGTGGGGGGTCCCCCAGTCAGCCCCTGTGTCCTGGTTGCCTTGGGGTCCCCGAGGCCCAGCTCAGAATGAATGCTCAGCACATGAATGGGGGTCCTCTGGCTCCTTTCTCACACTGCTCGCCCCTTCTCCCACCCTCCGCCCCTCCCTCCAGACTTGCACTTGGCCGCTGAGCTGGGGAAGACGCTGCTGGAGAGGAACAAGGAGCTGGAGGCGTCGCTGCAGCACATGTACGCCACCAACGAGGAGCAGGTGCAGGAGATTGAGGTGAGGCCCGCCCTGTGCAGCACCCGGGCAGCCCTCTTGCACCATCTCCACCCCCAAAGCACACCTGTTCCTAGGAGTGGGAGGAGAGCCCAGGCGGAGACGTTCTCCCGAACCCTGTTCTGAAAGGCCACTCACCCACCACCCCCTGCCGACCCCCAGTACCTGACCAAACAGCTGGACACACTGCGCCACGTGAATGAGCAGCACGCCAAGGTGTACGAGCAGCTGGACCTGACAGCCCGAGACCTGGAGCTGACCAACCAGAAGCTGGTGCTGGAGAGTAAGGCTGCGCAGCAGAAGATCCACGGGTGAGGGCCGGGTGGGGGGTCACGGGGAGGAGGGGTGCGAGGACTGGAGTGCTGTGGGCATAGGGACCCAGGGGTGTGACACCTGCTCCTTCTCCCAGAAGCCCGGGCTGGGAACCTGGGATGGTAGTGAGTTTGCCTGAGGCGGGCTGGCCCCTCCCCTTAAAGTCCCTCCCCTGCGTGCCTCCCCCGCCCCCTCAGGCTGACAGAGACCGTTGAGCGCCTGCAGGCCCAGGTGGAGGAGCTGCAGGCCCAGGTGGAGCAGCTTCGGGGCCTGGAGCAGCTGAGGGTGCGCCGGGAGAAGCGGGAGCGCAGGCGCACCATCCACACCTTCCCCTGCCTCCAGGAGCTGTGCACCGGCAGCCCCCGGTAGGTGAGGGTGCCACTCCTGTCTGAGCGCCCAGGATGCCAGCCAACAGGAGAGCAGGGAGAGGGTGGGCAAGGAGAGCTGGTGCATCGCCCGGACTATTGGCGAGACTGGTCCCGCTGCTGACAACAGTCAGCAGCTGGCGTTCACTGAGCCCTGGCATGAGCCCATGACCCTGCTAAGCAGCTTAATGGTCATGGCAGTACCAGGAGGTGTTTTATCATCTTCGCTGCTCAGATGAGGAAACTGAACGCAGAGGTTAGGTGTCCTTCCCAGGTCACCCTGTTAGTAAGCCAGGAGGGGTAACCACTACACCTCAGTTCCCATAAACCTCAAGGAGGTGACTGGTTAATGTAATACATGCGCTGTATTTAAGAGGGCGTTTCAATAAGGGTCCTGGCAAACGACAGTGCCTCTCACAGAGTAACTGAGGGGCGACTGCTAAAGAGGTGGGGAGCAGGCATAGGAGCAGGGGAGGGGGCGGACACTGCAGCGCCTGGGGGTTGCCATAGTGAGAAGCCCTTACCCTAGGGCCTAGGCCCAAAGGGGCCAGGGCAGGGAGGTTCCTGGAACCTGGAAGGCATGGAGGGTGCTGCCTGGCCTGCACTGACCAGGAAGGAGCCTAGGGAAGACATTCCCACCACCTCGGCCGCTCCCACTCCCGCCCTCGGCCGCCCATCCCTCCCATGGCTGAGCTCAGGAGAGCCCTGTAACCTGGCTGAAGCAGCCCCTTGAGGTCAGGGGAGAAGGACTGAGCGGATCTAGAGGAACAAGCAGAATATGCAGCTCAGGGGACCAGAAAGATAGAAGTGTCCGGGGCTGGGCTCCCGGGCCTTGCCCATGACCAAGGCCCCCCCCCCCCGCCTGCCCCCCTCTCTCTCCCAGGTGCAAGGATGCCTTCCGCCTGCACAGCTCCTCCCTGGAGCTGGGCCCCCGGCCCCTGGAGCAAGAGAATGAGAACCTGCAGACGCTGGTGGGAGTGCTGCGCTCCCAGGTGAGCCAGGAGCGGCAGCGCAAGGAGCGGGCGGAGCGCGAGTTCGCCTCGGTGCTGCAGGAGTACGCGGAGCTGGAGCAGCAGCTGAGCGCGATGGAGGGCTGCCGCCTCCGCGTGCAGGAGCTGGAGGCCGAGCTGCTGGAGCTGCAGCAGATGAAACAGGCCAAGACCTACCTGCTGGGCCGGGAGGACCACCTGGCCGAGGCCCTGCTGGCCCCCCTCACCCAGGCCCCGGAGGCCGATGACCCCCAGCCCGGCAGCGGGGACGAGTTCGGGGCCCCGGACGGCGTCCCCTCCCCCGGCCCCTCCCCGAGCCACGCCGTGCGCAAGAGCTGCAGCGACACGGCGCTCAACGCCATCGTGGCCAAAGACGCGGCCAGCCGGCACGCGGGCAACCTGACGCTGCATGCCAACAGCGTGCGCAAGCGGGGCATGTCCATCCTGCGCGAGGTGGACGAGCAGTACCACGCGCTGCTCGAGAAGTACGAGGAGCTGCTGAGCAAGTGCCGGCAGCACCGCGCGGGCGTGCGGCACACGGGCGTGCAGACCTCGCGGCCCATCTCCCGGGACAGCTCGTGGAGGGACCTGGGGGGCAGCGAGGAGGGCCAGGGCGAGGCCAGGGCGGGCGAGAAGAGCCTGAGCCAGCACGTGGAGGCCGTGGACAAGCGGCTGGAGCAGAGCCAGCCCGAGTACAAGGCGCTCTTCAAGGAGATCTTCCTCAGGATCCAGAAGACCAAGGCCGACATCAACGCCACCAAGGTCAAGACCCACAGCAGCCAGTGACCCTCTGCCGGCCCGCAGCCTCCCCCGGCGGGCCGTGGGCCCCTCGAGCCTGGGCCCGCCGATGGTGAGTGAGGGCGCCTTTTGGCAGCAATCCATCCCCGTGGAGGCCGCGCCAGGGAGCTCGCGGGGCGGGGGGCACCGCTGCTGCCCGCGGGTGTGGGGCGATCCGCATGTCGGCATGCCTGGCCTCCCAGAGCCCCCCACTGGCCTGTGTCAGCCCAGGGCACAGCTCCGAGTTTCAAAGCCAAACGTCCCCCCTTCCCTGGGGGTTCCCAGCCCTCCAGCTTTCTGACCCTAGATTCGTGGCCAGGCTTCTAAGCCATCTGGACCAGTTGTTGTTTCGTTTTGTTTTGTTTTGGGGTTTTTTGAGAGATTTGCAATGTAAGGTCCCCTTGACCCCTTGCCACAACTGGAAACACTTGAAGGGGGGCCCCAGAGCCAGCTGTGGCCGGTTCCTGGGGTCTCCTTGACCACCCACTGCTTCTCCCCAGCTGTGACACTGTCATTCCCTTAGCACCAGCTGTCCCACCCCTCGGGTCCTACCCAGGTCAGAGATGGCCCTGCCATGCAGAGCAGCGAGCCTCAGCCTGCCCCCGCCCCCCTCCAGCCCTAGTGAGGTGGCCTTCTCCCCGGAGACCCTCGGCCCCCTGCAGATCTGTAGCCAATCAGAGGAGGGGAACAGAACCCCTCGCAGCCATACATGAGCGGTGCACCGTTTCCCTCAGGGCCAGCCTCCTGGGGTTCCAGCCCCGGAAATGCCTCTGGGCATTAAGCCTTGCAGGGGTCTGGGCGGTGGGGAGCCCCCCATCTCTGCACCCCGCCTGCAACTCCTTGAGTTTGGCCTCCAGCTGCCCCACCTCAGGGACCATAACGTGTCTCATTCACTCCCATGCTCCCTAGAGCTGACCCCACAGCAGTCACACCTGCTCCCCCAGAATGTCCTGGGCACGTACAACAGCCAGTGGTCCCGGCGTCCACCCCTGCACCCCTTCACCCAAGACTCGCCCTACAGTGACCGGTTTTGAAATGCGACCCGGATGGAGAACAGGTCTCCTTCCCATAGAAAGCCTGCTCTTAGCCTCCTGCCCATGTGGGGGCCTTGAGGACCCAGGGGTCAGAGGTTAATCGTCTTTGGTTAGGGCTTTAGAAAGTCCAGCTGCAACTAAGAGACGCCAAGGTCCCCAGCTTGACCTGAGTCCCTCTTCAGGGCTTCCCGTCTCTGCCGTCCAACCTGAGACCCAAGAACTCGGAGGAGCCCAGTGAAGGCGGTGGCCGGCCTCCGCTGGTGGGAACCTTCATGCCTTACTTGTTTCTAGGGGTACAGGGGCCTGACACCCACCCGACCTCCCCCGAGGCGCCACCTGCTCTCTGGGCCGCACTGTGCTGAGCTGTCGGCCATCCTCTGGCCACACACCTTGGAGCCCTTTGTCCTCTGGAGCTGGGCAGCTCCCAGCCCTCCACGTGTTGGTCATCTAGGGGGGAGGGGTGGGGTGCGCGGGGGTGGGGGAAGGGCTCCTGCCTGTTTGTTCCCCAGTTCTGTAGCAGCCCACCAGCATCACCTTTGAAGTATACATGAGAGAAATATATTTGCAAATGCTTTATTCTCTTCTTTAATAAAAAATGCACCAGTATTCTAAAAGCAGAAATGGCCCGACCCCTGTGCTGTCTGTCTGTGCGTCTCACACACCCGCCTCCATCACTTAGCTTTGGGGAGAGAGGGCTTCCTGAACCCCATCCCCACATGACTGGCAGCCAGGGAGCTCTGATAGGAGGCCTCAGAAGCTGCGTGTTCACTGAGTGCCAGCTACGCGGGTCACGTTGCCGGGCAGGGCACCCCATGCTGGGTGCACCTTCCCTGTTGGGCAGATTTTGCAGCTCCCAACCCACACCTGCCAACAGCTTCGACTTCAGAAACCAAAGCAAAGGCTCCTGGATCTTTGGGGGCTCAGTTTCTCGCTGCCTTTGCCACATTTCAGTTCCACATAGAAAATTCTGCGGGCTCTGTGGGTCCCAATCCCACGGGGAAACGCTCCCATAACCGTCCCCCGGAGGGCAGCTCGGGGAGCTCCCCACTGCACCCCTTCCCTTCCTGAAGGGGCCAGGGGCAATCTCCCTTGGGCCCTGGAGGTGAGGATGGTGTGGTGTGGGGAGTCCACAATAGGCCCCAAATTGGTGTGACTGCTTTTTAACCCAACTGCCCAGCATGCAAAGGCTGTAGGTTTTCCTGTCTGTGTGACCTGCCCCCAGTGGGGTGAGAGCACCTTGTGGGTGAGACACCAGAGCAGGAGCAAAGGAAGCGGTGACTTCTACCCAGCCACCCGTCCCTCGACTTCAAATTCCCCTCTGGAAATATTTCTCCTGCCTCTTCTTCCATCCCATCACCATTTGATCCTTACTGGGCCGCCTCCCCAGGGTCTCCCTCTCCTCTCCCAGACTGACAACCTTCCCCGAGACCAAACCCTGTGGTAAAAGGAACTGGTCCCCCTTCCCATGATCCCAGGAAACAGACCTGCCTGCCCGCCCTGCACACTGAGCTGAAAGCCTCGCGGTGTTCACAGGCAACTGGGCAGAGAAGGAAGCGGCTTCCAGGAAGGGGCAGCGTTGCCCACCATGCCAGGCGCATACTCAGTGCTGCCTGCCCAGCCGCTCTGGGGAGAAGGGAAGGTGTGGAATACAGCTAGTCAGGCTGGACTTCCCACCCCAGTGCTGCAGGGAAAAAAGATAAAAGCCATCAGCTCTCCGAAAGTAAAAGGAAGTTCCTTCAAAAAACCTGTACACACTTAGCATGCCTCAGTAGCAGCTAATTCTTGTTGCCTGCTGACAGGCAGCTATAAAATCTCTATTTTTATTGAAGGGGATCCTGAGGCTTAGAGTTTGTTAGTAGTTCAAAGTCACATAGAAATATTTGAACCCAGACCTGACCCAATCCCACTATGTGATACTGAGCATTCCCTACTTCCATGTAATGTCGAGGGGTATATATATATATATATATATATATATATATATATATATATATATATATTTCAGCCCTAACCGGTTTGGCTCAGTGGATAGAGTGTTGGCCTGTGGACTGAAGGGTCCCAGGTTTGATTCCGGTCAAGGGCATGTACCTTGGTTGTGGGCACATTCCCAGTGGGGGTTGTGCAGAAGGCAGCTTATCGATGTTTCTCATCGATGTTTCTAACTCTCTATCCCTCTCCCTTCCTCTCTGTAAAAAATCAAAAAAATATATTTTTAAAATTATATATATATATATATATATATATATATATATATATATATATATATTTCAGAGAGAAAGGGAGAGAAACATCGATGAAAGAGAAACATTGATCGGCTGCCTCCTGCACGCCCCCGAACTGGGGATCCAGCCCGCAACCACTTGGGCTAATGTTGAGTTTTAAGAGCCAATTTGGGTGATACCCCAACTCACAGGCCTTAGAGAAGGGCGGGTGCCTGAAGCAGTCTCAGCCTCTGGAGGACCAAGGAGGGAAGGCTGGCTGGCTCCGCCTTCAGTGCCCACCTTTTAGAGAACAGGTGGCACCTCTCACCTGCTCTTCCCAGAAGGGCCTCTATTCTGGATGGTTCACTGCAGCACCATAGGAAAGGAGCCTGGCAGCTGCTCTCCATCCCAGGGTAACGTCTCATTCTCTCCTCCCCCACCCCCCCACCAGAATCCAGGGCACCAGATGGCCCGAGCAGGCTGTGTTTATTTGGGGCTGTGGAAATCTGCAGCTTCCTTTTCCTATCCTTCTGGGTCAGGCACAGGGCTGGAGTCCAGCCGCAAAGCAATGCCACAGAACGGTGCTGACTCTGTTATTCATAATCCCAGAGCCTGGACCTGGCTCTGCTCCCCTGAGAAGCTTATTGCAGTCACCATGGAGATGCCTCGGTTCCCTCTGAGGTCTTGGGACTAAGACAGGGAGGGATCCAGGAGACTCCCCTTCCAACCTGGAGCCCAAAAGGCACATGCGATTGCCATCCTCTTCCTCGTTTGGGTTGACAAAGCGAGGGGGGGGGGGGTCAGTTTATTCCCTCCTAAACCTGGCCTGTATCAGTAAAGCTAAGATGGTAAAACCTTGATTTGGTGACGATCTCCTGTTTGAAACAGCCAACATCCCCAGGGACATGTTTTTCTAGGTAATTATGCTTTTCCTAAAAATAGCACTCATTAAGAAACAACCACTAATATGACTAATAATCACTAACATTCTTTCGGCTCTGTTTTCACTTACCACACTGCCTCTCAACAAAGTAACTCAGCCAACATTTAGCTGTTTCCAAACACTGCTTGCTCCACTTTGAACCTTTCTTGGAATTAGAACTCAATATTGGAGTCCATGCTTTAACAGCCCCGTAAAAGGGTCCTGCTTAGCGCTAACTGCCTGGCTGTCTGAATCTCTACCTCCTCAGCCTCCCTTTATCCCCTGGCTGGGAGAAATCGCCATCACACTCCACAAAACTGCTGGTCCCACACGAAGGCCGTGGGGCGGGCGTGGTCCACTTTTTACAGCACTTCCTTCTCCACCTGCCTGCCTCTCCCCAACTGGTATTTGTGCTTCCAGCTTTCACACGTGCTCCGCGGGTTCCTGCTTCCAGGCTGCCTGGGAACCAGCCTGGCGTTACTAAAACCCAGCTCCAGCGGCAATCAGCTCACACACACATTCCCGAGGAACCCGTCCTCGCAATGCCTACTGAGCGCCTGGCATGTGCCATGTGCCGGGTGCCGGGTGCCGGAGCTCCAGCGGTGAGCCAGTGCTTCCTGGAGCTTATTGCATTCCGGCTGGGGGACAGGCAGTAAACTAGAAAAAGAAGTCAAGCAGGGTAAAAGGGGATGGAGATGAAGTAGGTCAGACAGGGCAGGCCTCACAGGTGCGGGGAGAGCGGCCCAGGCGGGGACAGACTCTGAAAGGGAGAGAGGTGGTGTTTCTGGGGAACACGGATCTGGAGGTTTTTTCGCCACGAGGCTCCCCTTAAAAGCTCTGTCTGGCCAACGTCTTCCCTACCGCCAAGCCCCCGGAGGCAGCTCTAACAGGCGCCGCGGGAGAGCCATGTCAGGGGCCCCGCTCGCCGCCTCCTCCCACCCCCGAGGGCGCTAAAAGTCGCGCGGAACCAAAGTCCAGCGGGAAACACGGTCTAGCGGACCGCGGAGGGGAGCGCCCACCGGAAGCAGCCCGGAGACTCGAACATGGCGGCCGCCCGGTGCCTGCGCTGGGGCCTGAGCCGAGCCAGGGCCTGGCTGCCCCCGCCGCCCGCGCACTGCCCCCGCCGGGATCTGCACAAGCAGGTAGTCGGCACCGAGTTCCAGAGCATCTACAGCCTGGACAAGCTCTACCCGGAGTCGCGGGGCTCGGACACCGCGTGGAGGGTCCCGGTGAGCCGGGTGGGCCAGACGGAAGGGGCGTGTCCGCCGCTGCTGGGTGACGTCAGAAAGCCGGGGCCCTATTGGCCGTGCGCGCCGTTGATCGAAGGGGCCGAAGCGGAAGGGACCTGGTTGCCCGGGCAACCGAGAGGGGCCCCGGGGAGGTCGTTGTGTCTGGGTGCGGGGAGAGTGCGCAGGAAGTGCTACTTACAAGACCACCCGCTTTTCCTCGTTAGTTCCCCCACTTGCAGGCCCAGATTCTTGTCCCAGGGAAACTGGGCGATCTGGCCCTGCAGAGTGGACAATAATGGCAGGAGGCTGACCAGGTGTTTGCTCCCCTCTGGAGTCTTTTGGGAAGTTACACTGTCCTTAGCCTCTAGCAACCCCAGCACCCCTAGGAAACTGGGGGTGCATGTCGCAGCAGCCCGCTGTGTGCAGGCTCCGGACCGGCCCGGGCCGAGAGAGAGGACCCCGCCAATTCTGTTGGGTTTCCACCTACAGGACAGGAAGAGAACGTTCGCTGATTCATTCACTCATTCAGCCGACTTCTGCTGAGAGCAAGCTTCGTGCACTGCGCCAGGCACGGGGATAGAGTAGTAAACAGAACACAAAGACCCCAATGTTTGTGGGGCTTGAATTCTAACGGAGGGAGACCGCAGTAGGTGAAATAAGTACAGAGTATGTGAGGTGGTGCTTTCCTTTGGAGAAACTAAAGCCTGGAAGAGGAGTGCTCAGGTAGGGGGCGGTGTTGCAGTTGTAAGTAGGATGGTCTGGGAAGGCCCCTAGAAGGTGACATCTGGGTAAGGACCTGGAAGAGGCAAGGCAGTGAGTGACCCAGAGAATAGAGGGGAGATGGGCATCCCTCTGGAGCGAACAGCAGGGGTAGCCACCTTAAAGCAGTCAGCATGCCCTGCTTGTTCAAGGAACAGCACGCAGGTCAGCATGGGGACCTATTGGAGGATTTGAGGCAGAGGAGTGGGGTGATCCCTCCCAGGAGCGAGGCCTCCGACGGTACCCGACACTAGCTGAGGTCCGGGGCAGGGAAGGCCGGAGACAGTCAGCTCCATTTTCCTGGAGGAGAGTTTCTGAGGCGGTGCCTCCTGTGCCTGAGGAAGCTGCTCTGTCCTCTGCTCTGATTTGCCTGGGAACCTGAAAGTAGTTGTATTCCATGCGTGTTGTGGCTTTCCATCATTTCTTTGGTTGCCCTGGACCAGTTGGAGGCACCCAGCAGGTGATGTGTATTTGACACGGTGTGCATTATATTACAGGATGGCGCGAAGCAAGCCAACAGTGACATTCCTCTAGGTGAGTAATTGGTTTTATAAATAAAATCAGGCCGGCTGGTGTGGCTCAGTGGTTGAGTGTCGACCCATGAACCAGGAGGCAGCCGATCAATGATTCTTTCTCATCCTTGATGTTTCTGTCTCTCTCTCCCTCTCCCTTCCTCTCTCAAATCAATAATACATATATATTTTTTAAGTAAGTAAATTAAATCAGCCATTTCCCACCCCTTAGACATTCCTTCCAGACCTCTCCAGCGTCGTTTAGAATAGCAAAAAGAAGAGAGCTGTGCAGTGCGCAGCACGAACAGAGAGCTCTTGATGTTCTTGTGACATGGAATAATCTTTACAATAGATGAGTTGGTCATCATTTGAAGAAAGATGCAGAAGAATATGTATAATAAGCTATGTTTGCGTCTTCCATATAGGGTGTCCCCCAAAACGATACACATACGTTTTTCGATAGCTCAATTGATGTTTCTTTTCAGATTTAACCCATTGGAATTAATAATTATTCAGAGTGTGTATACATTTTGGGGGATACCCTATATATCTGAGATATATATGTTTCTGTTATGAACTTAGATCTGAAAGGATGTACAAGGAATTGGGCAGGAGGGCTGCCTTGGGGAGTGGAGAGGAAAGGACAACCCCATGGGCCCTTCTCCCTTGAACCATTTGCCCATCAAACATCAGAACTGTGCACCCATCAAGCATAAGGCCTGACAGCATGGCCTGGGAAGAAACAACCAGCCCTTTTCCGGTTCAGAGAGTGTGTGCCGTCCACAGGCAGGGAATGGAAGAGTAGCAAAGGTGCCCTTGCTCAGGGTGACACTGGAACAAAGGCCAGGTGACAGGCGACACAAGGGAGAGGACACCCTGTGGCCGATCTGATTGCTTGCATCTGAGCCCTGAGGTGTGCACAGCCTGGAGGAGGCAGAAAGCCTATCATCAGCACAGGAGGCTCTGAGGCCGCCATGACGGTCATCACCTGGGTCATCATTTTACGTCCTCTGCTGTCTATGTGGCCTTGGGAAAGTCCCTTGACTTTAGTTTTGACATCTAATCTCTTCCTCTCCTGACCTGAATGTTAGGGTTATATAGATGAGCGTGTGAGAGTTTGCCAGGAGGTAATCAGTTCTTTGGTGTGTGTTGTTTCATAGATCGCTTGACAATATCTTATTGTCGGAGCAGCGGACCTGGAGGCCAGAACGTTAACAAAGGTACCGGGAGCCTTGTCGTGTTCTTTCACTTTAAAACTTAGTTAGAAGCCAGACTTGAGGATTCTGTGTTTACATTCATGGGGAATAAAGGGCATTTTTTTAGCAGAAGCTTAAACACCGCCAGTTTAGAATAATCCTCTTTATTCTTTTGAATGCGGTCCGATTCTCAGCCTCTCAGCTGTGGGTTGTAGGACTAGGATAGGCTTGTGAGTTAAACAAAGGAAACCAGTGTGAGTTGGCAGCCAGCTCCCAGCACAGGTTCCCTTCATTCTTGTGGAGTCCATCCCCCCACTCACAGAGCCCGAGAAACTGTAAGAGAAGCAGTGGGCGTTTCGTGCCTGGAAGTTACTTTTGTCCCAAAGTGCCTCGCTGTCTTTGCAGGCTCACTCCATGGCAGCGTGGGATCCCCACGTTGGCGCAGGATGGGGCACCCCTGGTTGGGTTTCTCGCCTCCCTTTGTTTCAGGATGGTCACCAGGCGTCACCCAGGTGCCGAACCGACCTGGGGCCTCAGTGACCTGTGCTCCCTGTCCCTTTCCTCCCAGTGAATTCGAAGGCTGAAGTCAGGTTCCATTTGGCTACCGCCGACTGGATCGCAGAGCCGGTGCGCCAGAAGATGGCCATCATGGTAACACTGGCCCCTTCTTTTTTCTTCATGCCTCAGCCGCTTCTAAACCTTAACTTGGTAGAACTCGGGTTTTGCCTTTGCTTCTTGCAGTATAAAAACAAGATCAACAAGCTGGGAGAGCTGATACTCACCTCTGAATGCAGCCGCTACCAGCTCCGAAATCTGGCAGATTGCCTGCAGAAAATTCGAGACATGATCGCCGAAGCCAGCCAGACGCCCAAGGAGCCATCCAAAGAAGATGCTGTACTCCAGAGAATCAGGTACCAGGAAACGCCCCAAACTTCTTCCCACGGAGTCCTGAGGGGTGGCACTGGGAAAGAAGGGGGGCAGGGCCAAGCCCCAGACCTCCCAGCAAATATGTAGAAAAGGGGGGGATGGGAGCTTTCCTGACCCCGGGTGGGGGCTTGGAGCTGGTGCCTGCTGCTTTAGCTGCTCTGCTCCCCCCTGAGCTGCCAGCTCCTCTCACCACTGTGAGAGGCACTGATTGGGCATCTGGGCCTAATTGGGGTCTTTTTGTTCGTTTGTTTACAGGATAGAAAACATGAATCGGGAAAGGCTGAGAAAGAAGAGAATAAATTCTGCCATAAAGGCAAGCAGGAGGGTAGATATGGACTGAAATCACCCTCCAGAGCTGGCAGAGACCCTCTGCAGGACGCCAGGCAGCCGGCAGGAGCTCCAGTGCTGCCAGGAGACGGCCTTGCTGTTGGCGGTGTTAATGCCTGTCTCTAACATTGGAGCCATCGGATTGTTCGTTCAGAACGAGGGTGGCAGGTGCTGGTGTCAAAGGTCTTTACACCATGTTGTCACACCTCACTTACCCACTTCGTGTATCGGCTGCAATAAAATTCTAAATGCAGGGGCTTCCCTTCCTCGGTGCCTCCAGACAGAGTCCCTACCCTCCGTGGGTTGAAATCTGCCTACGGATCCCTGATGAGCTGACTGCAGTCACAGCCCAGGGGACAGAGTGAGCTTGGTGTCTGCCCTCCAGGAACACACGGTCAGGCAGAGGGTGAGATGGTGTGGCCCTCTGAGCTGGGCCATGGAAAGGGGGCAAATTTAATCAGTAGAAAGGCGCGCAGCACATGCCCGTTGAAGGGAACAGGATAGATAAACCACAGAAAAGGCTGGGGTGAGGAGACAGGGCGGAAGCCATGTGAGTGGCGCATCTGTGCAGGGGGATCAGGGAGGTAAGTCTGGAGAGGGAGACAGCTCACTGTGGAGATTCTCAAATCAGGTTAAGCGGTTTCGAGTTTAAGAAACGTGTGTAAGGGAACCACCTGAGTGGGAAGGAAGGTCATGTGTCAGGTGCTGTCACAGGAAAAGTGAACTGGAACTAGACGAAGGGTATTGCAGTCCTGTGGGTGTGGGAGCACCAAGGCCAGCCTGACAGGAGCAGATCACTGTGGCATGGATGAGTTCCATAGACTGTTCTGTTATTTTGATCTAATTCCCCCATTGGACAAATACTGCATTGCGATGCCCTCAGTGCAAGATGATGAACAGAGCACTGTATACACTTTATGTGAGCAGGGATCCCATTCATGTGAGTGTAAACAAAGTGTGGGAAATCTTCAATACGTGACTTAGAAAATACAAAAGATGTGGGAGACATGGTCCCAGCCCTCAAGGGATGGAGAGCCTCGTGGGGAGCAAGGACGGGCAACATTCGTGAGTTCATGAGGCTCGGTGAGGTCCCAGGCAATTGGCAATGAACAAAGTCTTTCTCAGAGAATGGACATTCCCTCGGTTGAAAAGGAAAGTGGAATCCTGTATGGTAACACGGCCTAAAGCGTGATAAGTAACATGAGAAAGGTCTAAGCACACTGGGTGGCAGAGGAACAATGAGTTCTGGCTGGAAGGTCAGGGAAGTATTTGCCTGAAGGATGGGAGGGGCTGGCCTTGTCAGCAAGCGAAGAGCTTGGCACCTGGAGCCTGCAGTGTGCCCAGCGCCCCTGCCGTAGCCGGGACAAGGAACTAGCTCACTGAGAGGATGGGCTCTGAGGCCAGCCTCGCCTGGTCAGTCCCTGCCCTCCACCCTCCACCCCCCACCCCCCAGCTGTGTGCTTTGTTTCTCCGTCTGGAAGCTAGGGATGATATCACTGCCCACCTCCTCGGGTTGTTGTGGGACTTCAGTGAATAAAGACGTGGTTAATGGCATGAGTATGTACTGGGGGAACCGTGATTAATAGCCCAGCTTGGCTGGGGCCCAGGGGCTGAGGGGCTGTGGGAGACACATCCGCCACATTGAGTGGGAGCCAGGTCTAGAAAGTCCTTACATGTGACAGTTAAGACATTTAGACTCTACCCCACAGAGGCTGTCAGGGGAAGATGAATCTGACCGTGAAAGGAGGAGGAAAGACCGCAGGGAAGTGAGCCCAGGTGGGTGGACTGACCCACATGAGCAGTCAGGGACTCATCCTGGAACTAGGGCAGTGACGACAGGAGGGAGAGAAAATAGATGCAGAAGGATTATGGGGACAGAAAAGTCCACAGGGAATGGGAGCAGGTGTGTGACGAGTGCTGCTGCGCGTTGAGACAGGAACATCACTAAGGGAGCAGGCGTGGGAGGATGGGCGGTGAGGCTGGCTGTGGGGCCTGAGGAGGAATGCCAAGTAGCGATGCCCAGGAGAGGGGATGGCGCCCTGGAGCTGGGGAGTGAGGCTGCAGCTGGAAGGTGCAGGATGGAGGGGGACAAGTAGAGTCGGAAATGGCTGGGAGCGGTTGAGGATGAAGCATGGCAAACCCCAGGGAGGCTGGTCAGATGGTGGCAGGGGGAAGCCAGAGGAGGCATCCTGTGGGTTGCCCCTGAGCAAAGGGCTGGATCCCTGAGGACCTCCGCCATTGGTGGTGTGAAAGGCCCTGGAAAAGCCTTCAAGATGGGGCGGGAAGGACGGGGACAGAGAAACAGAACAGGCTGGGGACGCAGAGTAGAGCACAGGGTTAGGACCCACTTTTAAAAAGTTGAGGGCAAAAGAATGAAGGTGGGTGAATTTCATAGACACAATGTTGAGCAAAAGAGGCCAGGCTACCAGAGTACGATTCCATGTATATGTAGTTCAAAACAAGGCGAAACTGCTTTATGGTGATGAAAGCCGAGAAAGTACTGGGGGGAGATGGTGATTGACTGGGGGGGGAGGGAGCTTTCTGGGACGCTGGGAATGTTCTGTATCTCATCAGGCTGTGGCCTGTGAGCTGTACACTTTGCCACATGCATGTCACACCTCCACAAACAGAGAAATGGATGGACTTACATGAGGGCAGGAGCCTGGACCGGGTGCGTTAAACCCTTCTTGCTGATGTGGAAGGAAGGAGGTCGGTTTCCGCAGAGTCCGCCCCTTGGAGAGAGAAACAAGAACGTGTCCGAGCTCTCTGTGCCCTCAACTTCGGGGGAAGGGGAGGCAGGTGTCAGCCAGGCGTGACGAACGCATGGCCCTTGGCTGAAGCTTCTGCGTGGCCCCTTTCAGATGCGCACGGGTTCCAACCGGATTGTCAACGTTTGTAAGGTTTAACAATGCGCCCCTTCTTTACTTGTACTACTTTCTAGTTAACAGCTTTAAAGGAATAAAATATTAGGGCGAAGTGTCTACTTGGCCGATATATTTGTCTTCTGTACAGTATGCCTTTGTAGGTCACATGTACATTATGAATATATACCCATATTTCTATTTACGTGGAAGGACTTGTTCCTCCTGGTCGTTCCTGCCTCTCGATGGTGAAGACGTGCAGTGTTTGTTTCATGATTGAGGCTATTCTGCTCTCGTGAACTTCTACACCCCTTTTCCCTAAAATCCCTGGGTTTTCTGTCGGTTCCGTAGAGGGGCGGACATACTAGCTCGAACCTTAGTCTTCACCGGCCATGCTCTGGGTGTTCCTGCAGCTCCAGCCCCACGTGCTGCCCCGCGCGGTGGCTGGAGGTTGGTCAGCTCAGCTCCCAGGGTAGCGTCTTACTGGTCCGTTGTGAGCACCGGAAGCCTATCCAAGCGCTTCCCCGACTCGGGGTCCCTCAGTAAACGTGTGCCCCATTAATTTTTGCCTGAAATGCCCGCAGTCCGATTAACTACTAAGGGCAGAAATACGAAAGCCGTAACCTACAGGCCCCAGTGGCCTAATGGATAAGGCACTGGCCTCCTAAGCCAGGGATTGTGGGTTCGAGTCCCACCTGGGGTACAGCCATGTTTTTGACACTGAAAAATTCTCTCCGCTGCAGCTCGATCTTATTAAAAAAACCCCCGAGTGCAGGGGACTGGAACACCGAAAGGTTCCCCAGAGCGAAGCACCGAACAGCGACACTCCTCACCCCGCCCCCTACTTTTCTACACGTCACAGCCGACGCTAGAGAGCAGGACTTGTCCTGTAGGTGCAGCGTGCTCCCAGGACCCTCAGGACCGCGAGGGGATGAAGGGGGCGAAGGCAACAATGAGCTGGGGGTGGGGAGCGGCGTAGACACATCCTGATCGAAAAAGCGAGGGGGCTGAGAGCGGGCGGGGCTCCAGAGGCCGCGCGGCCCCAACCACGTGGAATGGAGCCCGGGTTGCCCGTGTGCAGCACGGCAGGGTCCGCACGTTCGCGAATCAAAATTTACCTGTAGCAGGTGGCCACGTGCACCACCCCAGGTGGGACTCGAACCCACAATCCCTGGCTTAGGAGGCCAGTGCCATATCCATTAGGCCACTGGGGCGAGACAAAACATCGCCTCCACGTGGTCCGTGGTAAAGCTCCACAGCACGTGCACAAACTGGACGTTTTTGTCGGGCCGGCGGCCGGAGCGTGTATCCCTAGACCCGAACTTAGTACAAGTAGCAGAAAGCCAACTAGACAACCAGAGGGTGCACCCGCCGGGCTACGCGGAAAGCTAAAGAGTAAGACGAAAAGATTGGGAGGTACCAGCTGAGACCTCAGGGCGCCCGGCGGCGCGCAGGTCCAAGGAAATGAGCGAGGTCCCCAGAAGGCGAGTGTCTGCGGGCCAAGGGACTAGGAGAGGGGAGAGGAGGGAGGCCAGTACGATGCCCATCGGGATTGCTATACCCCCAGCCACGAGCCACCGCCCCCTCTGCAAAAAACAAAAAACAAAAAGCACAGCCGACCACGAAGGGACTCGAACCCTCAATCTTCTGATCCGAAGTCAGACGCCTTATCCGTTAGGCCACGCGGTCCTCGGGCTGTGCGGGAAGCAATGTGATATTCAGGTGTAACTTCCTCGCAGGTGGCAGCGGCTACGGCAACTCAAGCGACTAGTGCCCGGGAAGACTGCCGGTGCCGGGGTACAGGATGCATGAAAGGCGGGGCCAGGATGCAGTCTATGCAGCCAACGTCTGTGCGGTGCGTCCTTATATCCCTCAAGAAGCATCGCCATAGAACCCAACCTTTACAGGGCATGTGTGGCGCAAAGAGTAAAATGTCTGACCCTGGCTCAGGAGGTGGAAGGTTCTAGTCTTCTCCTAAGGAGAGGTCAGCACACTGTTACACCTCAAACCTTAACCTTTTCGCGTGGACCTCTGCAATCTTCCAACCCACTCTCGGTTCTGGACTGCTATCCCACTGAGCGATAACCTTGATTTTTTGCAGCCCGGAGCTTCCGGGATGACGTCATTACGCAGCTTAACCCCGTCACAGTCAAAAGGCAAATAATCGCGCGCCGCCTGCGTAGTGCCCCAGTGGCCTAATGGATAAGGCACTGGCCTCCTAAGCCAGGGATTGTGGGTTCGAGTCCCATCTGGGGTGAGGCAATTAACCACTGACCAAATTTTTTTTCTAGACCCCAGATAAGGTAAAAACAAACAAAACAAAACCTTGCCGTCTATTTTGTCTTTTTTTATAGCCTTTTCTGTATGTGTTGCACAGGGGAGCCTCGGTAGCAACTATCTTACTCTTTTTAAAAAGTGTATATTTTTTTTATTGATTTCAGAAAGGAAGAGATAGAAACATCAATGATGAGAATCATTGATGGGCTGCCTCCTGCACGCCCCACACTGGGGATGGAGCTGGCAAGCCTGGCACGTGCCCTGACCGGGAGTCAAACCATGACCTGGTTCATAGGTCCACACCACGCCTGCTGGGCTTACCCTTTCTTTTTGATCAAGCTGTACTGTGCACTTTGAAAGGTATGATCAAGCTGTACTGCGCTCTGGGGCCCTATTTCCTGTTGCCTCTATGAGTTGGTATCCGCTCATCTGGTGTGTTCTGAAGGGAGTGTGTTCTGTAGGGAGTGTGTTCTGTGAGAGACCATCACAGACCGTAAAGTTAATAGGCAAAACCTTAGCCCAGTGGTGGCGAACCTATGACACACGTGTCAGAGGTGACACGCGAATTCATTTTATTGGTTGATTTTTCTGTTAAATGGCATTTAAATATATAAAATAAATATCAAAAATATACATCTTTTACTATGGTTGCAAATATCAAAAAATTTCTATATGTGACACAGCACCAGAGTTAAGTTAGGGTTTTTCAAAATGCTGACACCCCAAGCTCAAAAGGTTCGCCATCACTGCCTTAGCCCCTAGTCTCTCCCTACCTCCCATTGGGGTGAAAATGCTGCCCAATTCTATGCCAAAGATTTTGCTGTGGGCTGTTCCCATGGAGATGGCACCCACAGTTCTGTGCAGGAAAAAAGATGGCACTCAAATCCTGATCCCAGGAGTGTTTAAAAGGGGCTATAGCTGGTTTGGCTCAGTGGATAAGAGTGTTGGCCTGTGGACTGAAGGGTCCTGGGTTCCATCCTGGTTGAGCACACATGCCCAGGTTGTGGGCTTGATCCTCAGCTGATGAATGATTCACATCATTGATGTTTCCCTCTCCCCCTCCCTTCCTTTCTGAAATCAATAAAATAAATTTAAAAATACATTAATAAAAAGGGACTATTGAATATGTACATTTATGATTTTCATACTTTCCTGTATACGTGTGTATCCTTTAGAAAAAAAATTTTTTTAAACTACAAATTTGGCCAGAGATGATTTTTTTTTTTTAAACCTTGAGGCCCATAGCACCTGAGGAGTATAGCTGGGCTTTCAAGGTTGAATATCTCACATTATGTGCTGTGTTGTTTGAGATTTTCAAAAGTCCTTGACTCAAAAAAGTTTAAAAACCAGTTTCTTGTACCTTTGCAAAAGAAACAACACATGCCAGACCGGTTTGGTTCAGTGGATAGAGCGTCGGCCTGCGGACTCAAGGGTCCCAGGTTCAATTCTGGTCAAGGGCCTATATCTTGGTTGCGGGCACATCCCCAGTAGGAGGTGTGCAGGAAGCGGTTGGTCGATGTTTCTAACTCTCTATTCCCTCTCCCTTCCTCTCTGTTAAAAAAATCAATAAAATATATTAAAAAAAAAAACAACCCACACACGAACAAAACAAAGAATTAGAAACACAGAATTCTCCTCTCTCTTCTCCAGGGTCATCCAGAATTCTTGTCTCTACTCCAAACCAGTCACCAAGTGTCACTGATGCTCCGTTAAAGCATCCCTCTGGCTCCCAAGCCTTGCCACAGAACTGCACCGTGGGCACCGTGGGCACCGTGGGCTCCTCTGCACTATGAGAGACACTGATTCTTTTCCTGTTTCAAGCTTCAGTTCTCCCTGAAACCATCCTCTGCTGCCTCCAAGAAGCTTACATTCTAGTGAGAGAGAGGACAGTAGAAGACAATTCAAAATAGAGGGCAATGGGAAAACTACTGAGTAGTCAGATAAGGCCTCTGGGTAGAGAATAGCAAACTTATCATTGACAATGTTGTCACCTTCAAAGGACTTTATATATATATTTATGTTTTTATTGATTTTAGAGAGCGAGGGAGAGAGAAACTTCAATGTGAGAAACATCGATCAGCTACCTCTTGCAAGCCCCGTCCTGGGGATGGAACCTGCAGCCCCAGCATGTGCCAATCCAGCCACGACTTCAAAGGCCTTATTGAATGTCTTGGCTGATACACTACCTACCTCATAGGGTTGTTCTGAGGAGAAATGAGATATTTATCTAAAGTGATTAGAACAATTCTTAGAACATAGTATATGCTTTGTAAGTCATGATCATTTACTAATATACTAGTTGGCCCTATTATCCGAGGTTCATGTGATAACCTCCTAGGCTAGATGTGAACCCCTGAAGCAGGGGTCCTCAAACTACGGCCCGCGGGCCACATGCAAATACAAATATTGTATTTGTTCCCGTTTTGTTTTTTTACTTCAAAATAAGGTATGTGCAGTGTGCATAGGAATTTGTTCAGTTTTTTTTTAAACTATAGTCCAGCTCTCCAACGGTCTGAGGGACAGTGAACTGGCCCCCTGTTTAAAAAGTTTGAGGACCCCTGCCCTGAAGGCTCATATTTCTTCTCTTTCATTTACAATGAATTCATATTAAGGCTCCTCTAAATCCCAAGCACAGGGCTAAGCCCTGGGGAATAGAAATATGACTAAGGTATAGTGCTGGCACTCAACAAAGAGTCTTCTGGAATCTTCTAGATCTTTATCTTCTGGGATTAAGAGCATATCCTGACCATTAGACAACTGAACCCACATACACCTATAGGCTCACGTTTCCATTTTAACACAAAGCCCACTTCCAGTGAGGTCACCTCAGAGTTGTAACTATCTCAACTGCAAAGGAGCAGACACACGCAGTGCCATCTGATTATTTTTAATGTCGAGTTTAAAATACAAGGAGCAGAGCTTCCTCTCAGACTTAAGTTTATAAACTGTCAATTGGCTTGTGAGGCCAGTAGGGATACTTCTTTTTGTCTAATTTGGTTTCCGGGAAGACTTCATTCAAATCCTCGATGGTCATCTGGTCAAACGGAATTATGTTCCGTATCTTCTCCAGCTGAAAGGGGGAAACAGGGTAAGGTCAGCAGGGCTGCAGAGATGCAGAAAAGGAACCCAAGGCAGGTTTCTGCCATTCGGTGGAAGAGAGGAAACTTATCCCAAAGGCCAAAGGTCATCCTTACCTCTTTCTCGTATTGCTCAATCCTGGTCTTTGAGAGAGACACAAACTCAGCACAACTTTTCGCCTTTAAAAGAAGGGAGACATTCTGTTTTGGATCCAAGTTAAAGTGTCCTGGCCCTGAGGCTCCCAAGGTCTCAGAAGTCCTGGAGCCAGACCACTGCTGCTTTCTCACCCTCCACGGAGAACCTGTAGCTGACTACTGGGGGAGCTGGCTTTGGGAGGCAGCTATGCTGGTGGGACAGGGTTCTTCAGCAAGTGACGCATCTAGGCAACCTGCAAAATGCCCATGTTTCCTAGGTGCTGGGTGCAGAAGGGTCAGGACAAGCTGCCTGACCACCCAGCCAGACTTCTCCTTTGGGGAGCCACCTGCACTCCAACTTTTGGCCTTCAGTACTTTCAAGCACACTGGGTAATTTTCCCACCCAATTCCAACTCCTTAACTGTTTGTAACAGCTTTTTAAAAAATTATTCTTGTAACAGCTTTGTTGAGGTATAACTGACATACAATAAAATGCACATATTTAAAGAACCCACTTGATCTGTTATGACATATGTATCCACCTGTGACACCATCGCCACAATCAAGAGAGAGAACAAACTGATCAGCCCCCTCTCTCCAATTACCAGGCAACTTCCGAGGTTGCATGTTCTAGAGTTTTATTTTATTCCGCCTTTTAGTTCACTCTACTTCAACCGGATGACTAAGAAGCATCATCAGGAGTTAAGAGCATTTTGGAATAAAAGAGTCTCAACTACTTACATCTTCTTTTTCTTCAGCATCCACCAGGGCACTGTACTTATCCTCTGGCACAGGAACCTTCAGCGCACTAAACTATAAACACAGGCACAGGGAGCTGTTGTTAATATACCCAGGAGCTCCAAGCTGCTAAACCTTAGAGATCACATAAGAACACATTCTCCATTCCAAGAAAAAGCCAGTATGAATCTAGGGTGTTGCAGTGGAAAGAACATTAGACAGGGAAAGGGATCGCAAGTTCTTCTCCATCCTGTCACTGACTAAGCGGAGACCTCGGACAATTCTTTACTACGATGAACTTTAGTTTCTTCATCTGAAAAGGACAGTTGAACTGGATGACCTCAAAAATGGCCTCTAATCCCTGGCCCAGTAATAGCTCAGTTGGTTAAAGCATCATCCTAATATGCCAAGGTTGTGGGTTCAACCCCCAGTCAGGGCACATACAAGAATTAGCCAAGGAATGCAGAAATAAGTGAAACAACAAATCAATGGTTCTCCCTACAAAAAAAAGGGGGGGAGGGGGCAGGGGGGATCTCTTAGAAGCTTATAGCTCTAAAGGAATTCTGATTTCTCTTTTAAGTGAAACCCAATCGGACTTGGTGGAACTAATGTTTGCATAATGGAGATGGTCTCCCTAGAATGGTGGTTCTCCACCTTGGCTGCACATTAGAATCACCTGGGAATCTTTTTAAAATCCTGATTTCTGGGCCTCATCCTCGGGAAATTCTATTTCTTTGTTATGGAGTGGGACCACAACATTAGTAACAAAGAAACAGAATTTCCGGAGGATGAGGCCCAGAAATCAGGATTTTAAAAAGATTCCCAGGTGATTCTAATGTGCAGCCAAGGTTGAGAACCACTGCCCTAGAAGATGGCCCCCCCACACTCAGCACTGCACCTGGCATAGAGTAGGCCCTTGACAAGTTAACAAGAAATTACAGCTTTTTTACGAAGATGGCGCCGAAAGCTAAGAAGGAAGCCCCTGCCCCTCCCAAAGCCGAAGCCAAAGCAAAGGCTTTGAAGGCAAAGAAAGCAGCGTTGAAAGGCGTCCACAGCCACAAAAAAAAGAAGATCCGCACGTCACCCACTTTCCGACGGCCAAAGACACTAAGGCTCCGGAGGCAGCCTAAATACCCTCGGAAGAGCGCACCCAGGAGAAACAAGCTTGACCACTATGCCATCATCAAATTCCCCCTGACTACCGAGTCAGCCATGAAAAAGATAGAAGACAATAATACACTAGTGTTCATTGTGGATGTCAAGGCCAACAAGCACCAGATCAAACAGGCTGTGAAGAAGCTCTATGACATTGATGTGGCCAAGGTCAACACCCTGATCAGGCCTGATGGCGAGAAGAAGGCATACGTTCGACTGGCTCCTGACTATGATGCTTTGGATGTTGCCAACAAAATTGGAATCATCTAAACTGAGTCCAGCTGCCTAATTCTAAATATAAAAATTTTACACTGTAAAAAAAAAAAAAAAGAAATTACAGCTTGTAAATTACAGTAAAAAAATAAAAATAATAAAAGCAGAGTAGAGAAAGGAGGAAAACAGGGGAAGGGTAGAAAAGATATCAGTTTATTCCAAAGGAGACAGGTGGGGGACCAAGAAATAATTGAGGAGGAAAGGAGTGGAAATGTGTAAGTTGACAGCCCTCTGGCTCCTTGAGGAAGGCTATCCTGTACTGTTTCTTTGGACAAACACCATTCGAATAAACAGACCCCGAATTCTCTGCATGCATTTACCATTTAACTCTACTAATATGAGACCTCTGGCCACACCCACCTCACCTGAGCTTCCTTTGGGATCTGAGTGCTAACACCACCCCTCTTTCCTTGCTGTCACCCCGAGTATGTACTTATCTGCCGTCCCCCCCTTCCCACAAGCCACGTTACCAGACCAGCGCTTTAGTGGCCTGACGTCTCACCTTCTTCTCAAAGTCATCGACTAAGCCGGCCTTCGCCACGTTGGCCTTGTAGTAAGCCCAGTCGATAGCAGGTGGTTTCTCAGGTAGAGTAGCCAACCTGCTCACACGGAAAAACAAAAGTTATGGTTGTTCTATGAACAACAGAAAATTCACACAGTAATTTCCCTGCTCCTTATTCCTACGGCCTGGATGTACCATCACACCTTTCTCTAGGTGGGAAAGCATAGGAATACACAAAAAAGTTACTTTTATTTGGAAAATACGTGGATTTCTTTATACTTTCAGAAGAGCACCAGAAAGTCATATGTAGCTCCAAATCACTGTTTCGTTTCCACATTCAATGGCAAGTCAAAAAACTCCCTCTCAGAAAGGGACTGACCTGGAGAGAACCAAGATGAAGGCATAGGTAACTGTCTGAGCTTGCCGCCTCCCATAACCGTATCAAAATCACAAGTAAAATACAGAACAACCGCCGAAACCAGTTTGGCTCAGTGGATAGAGCGTCAGCTTTCGGACTGAAAGGTCCCAGGTTCGATTCTGGTCAAGGGCATGTACCTGGGTTGCGGGCACATCCCCAGTAAGAGATGTGCAGGAGGCAGCTGATCGATGTTCCTCTCTCATCGATGTTTCTAACTCTCTATCTCTCTCCCTTCCTCTCTGTAAAAAAAATCAATAAAATATATTTTTTTTAAAAAATACAGAACCACTAGCATTCAGAACCGCCTGAAAACTGGCTGAATGAAAGTCCTACAACTAGAGAAGTAAAGAAGGCACACTGAGGCGGCCTCCAGGTAAGCAACAAAACCAGCCTCAGGCGCAGCTGCACCGAGTAACGACCCTGTGCCCTGGTGCCCGCCAGTCAATCAGTGGAGACCACAGCCCTGAAAGGACACACCTGGGAAGCTGCTGAATGTTCCATTATGATCCTCCCCTGGGACCGCCCCTAAAATCTCGCCCTTAGAACCCTCAGGCTGGAGGACCCCCTGCCTCTCCCTCCAGGGAGCAAGCCTGTGCCTTCCCCTCCCCCTCCCCCTCCAGCCCCGCCCCAGGCACCTCACCATGAGTCTCCTCACTCCCAAGCTCCCAGGGCCCTTCCTTTGCCTCTGGAACTTGTTTCCTAAGCCCCTTTCTTCTGGGAATTACTTCTTCTACCTCCAGGATTTACCAAACTGTTCTCTTCCCCAAAAAAAGCAAGCAAAGGGACTGACCTGGAGGTGAGGGTCTCATTCCAGGATTTCAGGGTGTTAGCAATGGCCTTCTGGTTTCGGGGTATGATCTCCCCAAAAGCTACCCAGTCAATGGTTTTTAGAGCAAGTTTTCGCCCAGCCATCTTGAGATCCTGGAAAATAAAACCGGTCAGATCCAAACTGGGCTCTTGGAGAGAATCCTACAGAGGCCATCTTGGCAACATTTAAGTCTTTCAGAAACGGATCCGCGTCCTCCGAGTGCTTGGTGGACGTACTTATAAAGAAATCAGGATGACTGAATGAGAAAAGGACAGCGTAGCTCTTCAAATTCAAGGTGTGCAACCTGACATGTAAATATATTCTCCTCCCCCTAAATGCTCCTCCCGCTATTCTCCAACTCCTAACTCTCCCTGAAAACCCCAGTTCTCCAGTGTTTGTTTTCCACGTACCTTTGGAAATACTGAAGTCATACTTATGCCTTGCATTAAAGTTAAAAATGTAATTTAAATGCATTTCCACTCAAACTGTGTTTTATTCACTGGCTCTCCAGTGCACAGAGCTGACACATACCCAAGTTCCCACAAAGGCTTAGATAGAGCAGGCTCTACACCAGAATTCCCCGCCTGGAAAGTGAGGGTGTCATCAGCCCTGCGTACCTCAGAAAGCTGTTGCAAGTACCAAGTGAAATCGTGCACATCAACTTGCTCTTTCTACAAACTTAAGAGGCTCTCTATGCCCTCCCTATCAGATCGGCAATGTGTGCCCTTCTTACTCCTGTCTGATGTGTGTCCGGGAGCACCAGCACACACTCTTGAGTATACTGGCAACACTCTAAATATATATATATGAATGTGAGACAAGAAGGAAAATGATTACAGCCTTTTTGTTTTTAATAATTCTTTATTGTCAAAAGTATTACATATGTCTCCCTTTTCCCCCCCACTGGCCCCCTCCAGCCTGGTTGTCTGTGGCCATGGGCCATGCATATATGCACACAAGGTTCTTGGCTGATTACTGCGCACCCACCACCGCCATTTTTTAAATAATAAGCCAGAATAGAGGAAAATAGCCCACTTAAATAAGATCAGTGTCAGACATCAGGAGACTGAAATGGCCAAGGTCTACCAGCGGTTCTCAACCTGTGGGTCGCGACCCCTTTGGCGGTAAAACGACCCTTTCACAGGGGTCGCCTAAGACCATCCTGCATGTCAGATATTTACATTGCGATTCATAACAGTAGCAACATGACAGTGATGAAGTAGCAACGGAAATAATTTTATGGTCGGGTCACACCATGAGGAACTGTATTGAAAGGGCCAGAAGGTGGAGAACCACTGGATGGGGTGGAGCACAGGGAGGTGGTCGTCAATCTGCCCCAGGATCTTAAAAAGAAACGTGCCCAACCCCTGCCGCTTCCTTTCCTTCCCACTCAGGACAGCCTGCTCCCTGGAATGGATGGAGGTGAGGGCAGGGGGTTTTGAAGATGCCAGAGGAACAGCTTCCTTAAAGAGACCTTTCCCAGCACCCGGAGCAGGGAGGCTCCGTCAGTGAAGGGGTTTTTGTCGTTGATTTATTGGGGAACCCCCAGCGCCTAGAACCGATCGTGCACAGGAGGTGCTCCGTGAGGATCTGCTGAGGGGCTCTGACCCGCCCGCAGCTCGAAGGCCGGAACCCTCGGGAGGCAGGGGCGGACGCATCAAGCTGCCTTACTATCTTCAGGAGACGCTGCTCCAGCCCCCAAACCGGACCTCTACCGTCAGCCGCCCCGGGGCGCACGGGACACGAGCGGGGCCGTGGAAGCGCCTAAGTTAAAGGTGACCAGGTCGCCGCCGGGCCCCGGCGACCTCTCGCGCGGGCAGAGCGGCACCAGCTCCACCCGGGCACTCTTCCAGCGAGGCTCCCGCGGCGCCTGGCGTCCTGGGCAGGATTGCGACAAGGGCCGGCGCGAGGTTTGGAGGCGAAAGAGCAGAGGAAACCCCTGGGGTCGGACCCAACGTCCCAACCTACTCACCTTCACCGACCCCGGCGGCCCCGGTCGACGGCGCAAGTAACGGAAGTGGGTCACCGGAAAGGCTTCGCTCAGCCAACCACTCATCCAAAGGGGCGGGCCTTGCCGCACAGATTAGCCAATAGAGATTAAGGCCACTTCCGGAAGTCCCGCCTACAAGGACGGGCACAGGGCCTCCACCGTGCGGATCCCCGGGTGCTGGTTGGGGGCGCTCTCGTCCCTCTCCCCGGCCCCACCCCCGCCGATGGGCCGGCCCGGCTCTCCCTGCCGCGAGATGGGCCGGCCCGGCGGCGCGCGGGCAGTGGCGGCGGCGGCGGCCCAAGATGGCGGAGCTGCAACTGGACCCGGCGATGGCCGGGCTGGGAGGGGGTGGTGGGAGTGGGCTGGGCGACGGGGGCGGCCCGGGCCGCGGACCTCCCAGCCCTCGCCCCGCTGGCCCCACGTCCCGCGGGCACAGCCGCCCGCCCGCCGCCGCCGCGCAGCCGCTCGAGCCGGGTCCCGGACCGCCCGATCGGGCAGGGGGCGCCGGCGCGGCCCGCTGGGTCCGGCTGAACGTGGGCGGCACCTACTTCGTGACCACCCGACAGACGCTGGGCCGGGAGCCCAAGTCCTTCCTCTGCCGCCTCTGCTGCCAGGAAGACCCGGAGCTGGACTCGGACAAGGTGCGCCCCGCCCTCGGGCGCGCCCCCGGCCTGCAGACCCCCCGGTTCCTCCTAGGCTGGACCCCAGATCCCTGTGACACGCTCCTCCAGGCGGGCTCCTCGGGCCTGGACCCCCGCCCCCCGCCTCCCCCTACAAGCTCTACCCCCGGCAGCCCCTCTCGCCCATCCTCCGGCGCACCCAGGGTTTCTCCCGGACCCCACCCTTCGTTTCGGTCTCAGCGGCTCGTTCGCCGCACCGCCCACCCACCCGCACGCGGGAGACCCCCGGCTCCGTATTCCTCTCCACACCCCATCGCAGCCCCTCGGGTCCGCCTGAGCTTTCCCCTGGCTCCTCGTCAGCCCCTCACTGCCTGTGCCAGATCCATCCAGAACTGGGTCAGGGCGAGCCAAGGCACCTTTGTAGCTTTCTCAGACTTCCTCTCGGACCCGCTGCCAAGTTGGGTGAAAGCCTGGGTTAGAGGGTGGCTTGACAGCTGCCATCACACTGCTTTCCCGGGGTCATGGTCCCTGAGCTGGGCGCTGGGAGCAGTCACTGTGTCAGGTCCATCCTTGAGATCAGATCCATTCCTTGGAAGGAGGTTACCATTGCCGGTGCCAACCTAAGACCCCTGGTTAAGATCCAGGGGAAATGAAGACAGGAATGCTGTTGGGCAAGATGCATAGCTGCTAACCAGAGGCTTGAGACGACCCAAGAGACTTAACCCATTTCCAGTTTGAACTGTTGTTTGAATTTTTTTTTTTAACTTTACACGTTCATCTTCCAGTTCCCAACGTAAAGCAATTGATCATTGCTTATATGCTTGTAGCCCATATAACATGCAGCCTGTTACCTTGAAACAGACTTGGGGTTGGGTAAACAGGGGTCGGTTTCATTTATTTATCTCTGACCTCTCCTCTGATAAATCTCAGATTGATAGAAACCTGTCCTGCCCTAACTGGAGATTCCGAAACCCTGGCTTATAAAGGAATTGTTTTTATCTACCCTAAGCCTCCCTTCTTGCAGTAGATCCCAGTTTATTCTTGTTTCTTTTACTGTAAAGATGAGTAGGATTAAAACTGCTCAGAGCCAAGCCCTGGCAGCACCAAGCTTCCTCTGGGCACAGGGCTGGGGTGTGCAAGGTGCAGCTGGCACTGCAGACAGCCCCTGACGGCCTTGAGCGCGGGAGCCTTGCCAACTAAACAGGTTTTCTTAGAATTCGGAATATGATTCAGGGACAGTAGGGAGTTCAGAATGTCCATCTCAAGCAGAGATTTAACCGCAACTATGGCGTTTTCTTCCTCCCTTCCTTAAAAAAAAATAGCCAGAAAAATGGGTCATTGTGTCCAAGTAAATATTTTAGAAGTTGAAGTAAACGCCTAGATGATATGACTGTACATCCAGAATGCCTCACCTTAAATTATGTTAAAGTACCAGATACATAAAACTAGCTTTCCTGCCCGTAGTTTGTGATAAGCAAACGTCTGGCAAAACTTGCCCTCTCACTGATGGTTTGTGACCAGGTTTGACACCCTGTCCTGACTTGGTCTGAGAGCGCCACGGTGACACCCTTATGTTTGGTCAGCAGGATGAGACGGGGGCCTATCTGATTGACAGGGACCCCACCTACTTTGGTCCTATCCTGAACTACCTCCGCCACGGGAAACTCATCATTACGAAGGAGCTGGCAGAAGAAGGTAAGAGCGGCGTTCGAACCAGGCATTTTCAGAATTCAGCTTTGACTTTTGTTTGAGACTTCTGTCGCGCTCGTGTGCAGGTATAGTAAAGGTTTATGAAAGTGAGCAGGGAGCCTCAGTTACTGAGTGACGTCTGAGGGAGTCTTTTTAAGGGAGCCTCGTCGTGTTCCGTTCATCCACCTTCATGAGAAGGGAAAGAGGTAGCTTTGGGAGTTTTTTCCAAACCTGCAGAATTTTCAGGATCCCTTTTTACAGTTGCTTATGTGCTAGCAGTGAATGTCCATAGCCTGAAGCAACACATCTCTGATATTTAGTTATTTCTATTTTTTGTTTTAGCTTGAACTTGCAGCTGCAAAGAAATAATGAAGGCTTGGCCTCATTTCTTTTAAGACTGATCTCAGGCCTCCTTGTCAATTTTTGCAGCTGACCTAATTCATTCTCCAATCCATTGTCAGGTACCTCATCAGTGGCCTCATCTTTTTGGTTTTTAGGGCATTTAGGCTAAGTGGGCCTAGATGTCTTTCTAAAAGGCTTGGTTGGCTTGGTCTCATCGAAGGCCTTCAGTTGAAGATTGGGGCCTGTCCCTGAGTCCAGGGCACCCTGATCGGGAATGTTCGCTGAGTAAGGAAGCTGTAATGGCTGTGCTGGTTAATTAAGCAGCTGCAAAACACCTCTGTTTCTACCAGTGAAAAGAGAACATGCTCTCTTTTTGTAAATGCCCCCTTTACAAAACATTTCAAATTCATACAGAAGTAACGGGCATGACACAGTAAATTCCATGCACCCACCATCCATCCATCCAGCTTCAACAATTGCCAACTCATGGGTAATCTTGTTTCTTGAAAAGAGGACTCTTAATGCAGTTCTTTTCTAATGCCTTTCTTTTCAAAAACTTTTATTTTAAAATAATTTCAAACTAGGAGAAAAGGGCAAGAATAGTACAAAGAACTCCCTTTACCCAGACTCGCCAATTTTTAACATTTTTTGGTCATATTTGCATTATCATTCATTCATCCTCTCTCCTCCTCCTGCCTCTCCATCCTCCACCCCTCCCACAGGGTTATTTCTGAACTATTTGAGAATAGATTCTAGACTTCTCCCCTTAATACTTCAGTGGATATTTCCCAAGAACAAATCTATTCTCTTACATAACCACAGTATAGTGATCAAATTGAGGGAATTTAATATTGATGAACACTTTTATCTGTAGCTAATTTTCCAATTTTGTCTACTATTCCAGTGATGGCCTTTATAGTACATTTTTTTCCAGTACAGGATCACATATCCCGTGTAGTTGTCCTGTCTGAAGTCTTTGACTTTATGTAGCATGGGATTCTTCCCTTGATTGCCTTTCATATTGTTCAAATAATAAGCATTCTGTTAAATTGGGTCCACATATATTTACACACACAACCCACCCCCGGTCATTTTTAGGACAAATTGCAACTCAGGTAAAAATTGCAAGCTAAGGAGTTGTCTAACATGACTAGTTCCGGGAACTAAGTGATATACAGTCAAGGTGTCCTGCAGCCAATGGCAGGCACAGGGAGAGCCAGGGAAGGTGCCGGTAGAAAACTAAAGGTGAAAGGGGGTGGACAGGCCAGACCCTTCTGCTGACTCCCTTCTGTTGGGCAAAAGTGATGGGTACGCCCTAAACAGCAACGAAGCATTTCCAGGCTGAGGAAGAGAGGCCAGGCTTGCATTTGAAAACTGCAGCTTTTGGCAAACATGTGCATTCCAGACACAAAGGCCAGCCTTTCCTGCTCTTCTCGGGGGAGTTCGCACATCTCTAACTACACTTTGGTCCTTGTTCTAGGTGTGCTGGAAGAGGCAGAGTTTTACAACATCGCTTCTCTTGTGCGGCTGGTTAAGGAAAGGATACGGGACAATGAGAACAGAACTTCCCAAGTAATGGATTTTGAATTTTTAAGGGGAAACTACCTCGAGTGGCTGTCTGTCCATGTGTCTGGGTGTAGTTAGGAAAGGGTGACTTGCCCTCAGAGCCTGAGGTCTGTGTGGAAAACTGTCCGTCTGCCAGGCCGGCAGCATGCACTCCACCAGACTTGTTCAGAACAAAAAAACAGAAGAAATAACAAAGAAAACAAAACAGCCTCATGTCCCTGTAGAAGAATGGGGAGGCTGCAGCTACTCACCATATGGCAGTGGGAGGCCCCAAACCTGTTCTCGCGGAGGGAGCATCTGTCTCCCTCCACGTGAAGACCAGGCCCGGTCCCGCTTGCACCTGGTGGCTGCTCTTTGTTAGGACCGGCCTTCAGTGTGTGGCCACATCACAGCCGGCTCCTGCCAGCCACCTGAAACCAGTCTCATGGTGTAGACTTTAGAACAGTGGTTCTCAACCTGTGGGTCGCACCCCCTTGGGGGTCGAACGACCCTTTCACAGGGGTCGCCTAAGACTATCGGAAAACACATATATAATTACATATTGTTTTTGTGATTAATCACTATGCTTTCATTATGTTCAGTTTGTAACAATGAAAATACATCCTGCATATCAGATATTTACATTACGATTCATAACAGCAAAATTACAGTTATGAAGTAGCAATGAAAATAATTTTATGGTTGGGGGTCACCACAGCATGAGGAACTGTATTAAAGGGTCATGGCATTAGGAAGGTTGAGAACCACTGCTTTAGAAGCTGCTTGTCTATTGTGCTCCTGAGGAAATAATACCAAGCTTCTCATTTTATTATGAAGTCTAGATTTTGGTATTAACTCAGTAGATAATAGTAACAAAAGTGAAACACAATTTTCCATCCGGTTTGGGAAGGGAAGACATAGAGCATACTCGGCTTATTTTATGTCACGTCACCCATCCCTGTGTCTTAAGAGGCCACAGTAGCTTCGATTAGGCCTTTGGGACTCTATGACCACTAGAAGCCCCATGCCCTCAAGAAGCTGGAAGTCTAGCAGGAAACACAGACACCCCCTTTCCTGTACGAGGCTCTACTTTAAGTACAACTGCAGTTACAGGCAGGGTCAGACCTCACTGAGCGTCTGGCCTGCAGCATGACGTGCCTCCTGCCCCAGCAGATTCCGGCGGTGGAGGCTTTCCTGAGAGCTGATCTGCTGCAAGGTAGAATTTTCCTGCGATTAAGAAGGAAGCAGTACATTTCTTTCCACAGTAAAAAAGAGTTCCTTGCTCCTTGTGTGTTTGACTTGATAGATCCATTTTCTGGCTCTGAATGGTTTATCTGAATGGAATAACCGACACCTGTGATAAAAAATGAACTCTCATCACGCTGCCTCCAGCAGTTTGCAGGGGTGGAAAGGAGGGCTTGTTCGCTTGGTTTCCATCCAGCTGCGGGCTGAAAGGCTGCTTTAATATCCAAGATGAATTTCCAGTTGGTTAGCGGATTACCAGTGAAATAGGATCGAGTGTCACCAAGCTTTTGCACCTCATATTATATTCACAGGGCACCTTTCCCTATTGTGGAGCTTTAAGAGCTGAGATATTGTGAGAATTCTAACCCTCTCATCGTGCTTGGTGCCTCTGGTGACCGGCCATTAGCCTATGAAAGACACTTATCACTCAGGAGTTTCCAAGGGTTTATTTTTTATTATTCCTCGGTCTGTAGCAGAATGTCACGTCTTCCGCTGCGACACTTTCACTGTCCGGTAGCATGGCAGAGGGTAAAGGTCGCTGGAACATGTATGTGTATGTGATGGGTTCCTATTTCATATGTTACTCCCATAATGAGGTGTCACTGCCAATAAACCAAAATATAATCTACATTGTCCACATGGATGTTAGACGCGAGCAGCTTAGAAGAACGTGGCTTTCTTGTCCAGAGTAAGTTTACTCTGTTTTCTGTTTAGGAAAATAGAGGAAATCTGAGAACATAACTCATCCCTCTCCACTTGAGAATGATTTTCCCCACTGATTCATATCCCTGGACCCTTTGGTTTTTGTTATTGAAAAGCTACAGTGCTGCTTGTAAAAGGGGTTAGAGGTTGGCTGCCAAGAAAATATTCCAAGCAAACTCCTTTTCAGTGTTTGTTCTTTTAGCCTCACTGTTCGTGGTTGTCGCAGGGCCCAGTGAAGCATGTGTACCGAGTCCTGCAGTGCCAAGAAGAGGAGCTGACCCAGATGGTCTCCACTATGTCTGATGGCTGGAAATTCGAACAGGTATGTTTCTGAAGTAGTACAACCCCAGTGTCTCCCTGGGAGTCCACACTCCAAACACGGACCTCCGTGGCCAGTTAACCTGGGAGTTCGGTAGGGCCCCATGTGATCCTGCTCCAAAGCATGGGAATAAAGAGCTACTCAGCGTGGATAATTTATAACCAAGGTTCCAACGTGATTGTGCTAGAGGGAGTCAGCCAGCTTGTTTGGGCTTGAAATGCCTCTCTCTCTCCCTTTTTTTTGTAATAGTTCATTGCGTTTTAGAGAGACTGGAAGGCAGAAGAGAGAAACATCAGTGTGAGAGTGCAACATCGATGGCTGCCTCACGCCTGCCCCCACTGGGCATGTGCCCCAACTGGGAATCGCACCAGCAACCCTTTGGTGCACAAGACAGTGTCCAGCCAACTGAGCCCCACTGGCCAGGACTCTCTTTTTTTTCTCCCCCAGAGGGATTTTTTTCAGAAATGCATGTGGATGCATTCTAGAATAATTACCTAAAGAAGACTAGGATTCACCAATAGCCCTTCCTTTGCTTGCCCCAGGGTCAGAACTTTATCATCCTGGGTAGAAGTGTAATCGGCAGAGAACGTGGTGAGCTGCAGTAATAAAAAAGGAATCAAACGCACGGTTACCATCCCTGGGCTGTGGATTCCGTCCTTGTAGCTTTTGCCATTAGATGGCAGAATTGTTCTGTTCATCTACTTTCTTCAAAACACAGGTGCTGAGCATGAACACAATGAATATATTGTCATTTTATTTGGATCGTGCCAATTTTCATGTAGAGTTTAAGAGGCCAGTTGAACTGTCACCATAACTTACCTTCTCAGAAGTTCCTTTTTGTGTCTCTGTCTTCAGAACCGATACTGGGTTTTTCCTCCCACAGACCTCCCACTGCAGAATCCGCTCTGCCTGTGTGTCCTTCTAGTCCTTGTCAGGTGTGGGTTGCAAAATGGTGCCATACTTCCACTCCAGAAGTGTTTCCCTGATTAAAGTCTTAAGCAGAGGATGTTATAAATACGTTTTTAAAGTATTCTTTTTTTAAAAAAATATTTTTGTTGATTTCAGAGCAGGAGGGAAGGGGAGAGAGAAATAGAAACATCAATGATGAGAGGGAATCATTGATTGGCTGCCTCCTGCACACCCCCTACTGGGGATTCAGCTTGAAACCTGGGCACGTGCCCTTGACTGGAATCAAACCTGGGACCCTTCAGTCCATAGGCCGACGCTCTATCCACTGAGCCAAAGCAGCCAGGGCTAAAGTATTCATGTCCTGTAGGAAGACTTAGTGTGCTCTCAGTGACTCCATTATATGGGTGAGGAAGTTAAGGCACAAAGGGGCTGAGGCGTCTGCCACCCGGCCATACAGCATGTCAGTCATGGTCCCCTGACTTGCGGCCCCAGGGGCTCGCCAAGAAGACCTCACCCTTGGGCTCAGCTTCTTCTGCAGGTGTATTTCCTACTTAGAATTAAAGCCCGGATTCAGTTCTCCAAAAAGATAAAAGCTACCAGCGGCATGTGGTTTGTGGCAGCGCTTCAGTGATTGGCCCGCTTTCCCCGGCCTTCCGGGCACCAGGCTCCCGTCTCGCCCTCTGTCCAGATGAGCCACTGTGTGTAGTGTTCTGGCTGAAGCAGTGCCCATTTTTATTCACAGAAACATGCTGTTTCACTTTGTGTTTGCTGGAAGGAATGTGGTCATGTGATCCAGCTGCTGCCTTTGGGTGTCGGCTGCTCGGGTGAGGGAGATGGGGGCAGAACTCAGACTTTTTTCCTCTGGGGCAGCCTCGCTGACGACGCCCTGATGAGTGACCGAGACCCGGTGACTGGGGCTTTGACGGTCCCAGAGCCGCAGTGGCCACTCGGCAGGCTTGGTTCTGTGGCACTGAGCGGTGTCAGGTCCCGTGTGTTCACCAGGTCCTTGTTTTATCAGCTCATCAACATCGGGTCTTCCTATAACTACGGGAACGAGGACCAGGCGGAATTCCTCTGTGTCGTCTCCAGAGAACTAAATAACTCCACCAACGGCATCGTCATCGAGCCCAGTGAAAAGGCAAAGGTAACAGGCCTTCACCAGAATCCGCGTGGGACTCGTTCGCCCCCCAGGGGCCCTGTCTCATTTCTCCCGGCCCTTCTCAAGGCAGCTTCGAGGTTCCCCTTCATTTGGGTCTTCTGATTGTTGTAATTTAAATCAAGATTTATGAGCGGTGAGAGGGGTTTTCGTTAGAAACAGGACGGAAAAGGGCAGGCTGTTCCCAGGCTCTGACGAATCAGTGAAAAAGAAGGGTTTACCCCCAATCCCCCCAAGGTCGGCATTCTGAACCTCCGCGTTGGGAAGTACCGGCTGTTGCTTTCATTATTTGAAACTGTTCTTTTTCCTGCCTCAAGAAAAAGGGTATTAGGTTACCTTGGTGGCTTCTTAAGTTACTGGGAAAGTGTTGTGCACAGTTACCTTTTCCCCCAGTGGGGCCTCTTGAAACACAGACACACTCTTGTAAGTCGCCCCCATATGCCTGACCCGTTCCCTGGAGCAGGAAGAAGCGGTCCCATAGCACCGCTGGCCCCGCCGCCGTCAGCCAGTCTCCAACCGGAGTGCTTTAGGGAGGGGTGGGCTCCAGTCCTGCTCGCTTCCTGGGTAACGGACTGTGGTGCGGCTCGCCGGGGCCAGTGGGAAGCGGTGGGTCTCCTTGCTTTCTTCAGCCGTCTGCTTAGCAGCTGAGCCTAAAGCAGTCTGCATCCAGAGTCCAAGCCTCAGCCCTCTCCCCACCTTCCACTTCCAGATTCTTCAGGAGAGAGGATCTCGGATGTAAACGCCAGAATCCTAGACATGGAGAGAGCGCCCCGGCAGAGCACCTCTTGAAGTTCAGTCTCGCTCCTGTACAGTAACAGCTGCAAAGCAAAGCTGAGCCTGGCCCCCGTGGAGTGTGTTCTGGTCAAACCAAAGGACCCCCACCCCAGCCACAGGAACTGAAGGCAGATGGAGCTTCGGCTGCAGCACACCTTCTCAGAACCCTGCTCTGTGTTCCTCGCCAGTGTTACAGCAGCTTTACGGCCGCATCTGGGCTGGGTTTCCAGTTGGGACCTGGGCCGGGGAGGGGAGAGGAAGGCCTGCTTTTGGCCGGGCCTGTGCTTCCGGGAAGCCAGAGCAGTGGCGGACTGTCCCTGAGCGGTGCCGGGCTTTCGCCCGCGTGTGCCGAGGCGGGCGCTGGCACCGGCCGCTCTGTAACACTATCCTCCCTTCCTTCGATGCACCGCATACTAATGTAGCAGACGCAAAGGAGTCTAGCTCCCATTTGTCTAACTGAATTGAGGGTTTTGATGAAGGAGAGAGTACCCCACATTCCTATGAACTAAGCCTCTCTGAGGAAAGGGAGGATGGGGCGTCCTTGCGTGTGGTTGGAGACTGGGGAGTGCTGCTCGGGGTTTGGGCCGTTCAGCTGCTGCCACAGTCAGCTTTGCCCCATTTGTCTCCAGCAGCCTGGGCCATCCAGGCGGCTTGCTTTCTTGCCAGGAAGAGGGTGGAGGCAGGCGGCATTCTGCACTGAATGGGACGGGCAGATGGGAGCTGGAGGTAGTTGGTGTCACTGCTTCTGCAGCCTTCTTTTACACTCTCTTGGTCCCTCTTCCTTCCTGGACTTTTTAAACTGGGCTAAAGGGACTTTGGACCCCCCTGGTGGCTTGAGTGGGGATGGCTGTTTCTTTAAGAGTTGCCAAATGTGTCCTGTTATGGTGTCCAAAGTGTTATTTCTGTGATTGTCTCCTGGAAATGCCTTGACTGAACATGTAATATTTGTTTGTGTCTCTCTTGGTCTCTCACTTTGGCAGCCCTGCCCTGCAGCCCTGTCCATGACCCCACACCTTCCCGCTAGTGTGTATGTGTTTACTGGGCCGTCTGAGGGCTCTCCCTGTCCCTGACCCGCCCGCATCATCATTGCTTTCTATGGAGGGCCATGCCCTTGACCAAACGCTTGTTTGCCCTGGGGGAGCAGGGCTGTGGCCGCAGAGCTTGTACCGGACCTTCTCTCAGCTTTGAGTCTGAGAGCAGCTGTGAATGCATGGGGGCCGGGAAGCCTTGTCTTTCCCGATGGCTCCCAGAGTGTGGCAGGTGGGCCAGAGAAGGGGAAGGCACCTCTCGAACACGCCATCTGTAAGCCACCTCCAGCCAGTCGCTTCCGGTTCTTCAGAGCTGAGGGTCCCTCCGCTCCGCAGCTCATCTGCTTGCTAGGGGGCCTGGGGTCGTAATTTTTGGATGTGAGTATAGACTGTGCCAAGTGTCTTTTGAGCTTGTGACCTGCGCATGCCCAGAATTCTCACTTTGACCTTATTTCTCTGTGTAAAGTAGGATAGACATGTGTCTGCCGACAGACGAGGCTGCACGCCAGCCTGAGGTGCACATTGGCACCTCAGAAGCCTGGCAGGTGCCCAGGATTTTTACAGCTGTGACATGTCGAGGAACTTCTGCCTACGGTAAAAGCCGTCACCTTTCAGAAAGGTTGTAGGCATCCATCCTGTCATCTGTCGGGAGGGGAAAAAAAGGTTTAAATGTGTCAGGGAAAAGCGGCTCTGACAGGACAGGACTGGAGGGGGTGCTGTTTGGACAACTGGCATAAGGAACCTCAAATGGACGCACCCAATGAGACGTGCTTTCCTGGGCACCGGGCACGCTGATGACCAGCCTGGTCCCAGGCCACGAGGACGAGGAGGAGGGAGGCAGGCACAGCGAGCCCTCGGGATGCATTTCTCCTCGCACAAACCCACAGCGGGGCTGTAAGAGGACTGCAGAGCCCCTGCTCTGCTCTGAGACGCAGGCCTAGGTGGTATCTCATCTCCTGGAGGGCTGGCTTTCACCCAGCGTCCCTCCCGGCGGCCCAGGGACCCTTCAATGGTTCCAGTGCTCCAGAAATCTCAGATGATTTGTTTCGTAAGGTTTCTGGAAAGTATTTACCCAAACCCTTTATGAGCCAAGGAGTATTATTCTTAAAAGCCTCCCCGCGGTAGAGTCTGGCTAATTCAGAGAGAGGGCTGGCCTTTGGCTTGGGGGTGTCACATGACCAGTGACCCATCCTCTCCAGCTTCCCAGTGCTGCCAAGTGGGGAGTGTCTTCCTGCTTCATTCTCCGCCCAGGTCTGGGGCCGCAGGCCGTGCAGGTCAGGCCCAGGGAGCAGCCGGCGTCTGAATGACAGTCGTGGGCTTGTCGTGGCCTCAGAACCTGCTCTGTACCTCGGCAGTGAGGTGGGCCAGTCCCTCCAGAATGACTTCGTTCCTGCAGCTGCGGCTGATCTCAGGGGCGTCGGGAGGAAGGGACAGCTGCTGGGGGGGTAGGGCTGAGAGGACACCCGCACCCTGCAGCGTGGCCTTCAATCCAGACGTCAGGGACCGTGCCCGTCACCTGTGGGTGCCCGTTATGACTGAGTGTTTGGAGAGTCCGAAATGGTGTGACCTCCTTTTTTCTTTGGTCAATAAACACATGAAACGAACTGCTGAATCTCGAGACCTTGGGTGTGTTTTCCGGTATTGCCACTCACCATTCGTGCTTCCCCAAGGCCTCCCTGGAGGTGAACGGCCTCGTTCCCAGCAGGGCCGCCCGCAAAGGCCTGGTTTCTCCTGCTGCCAAACTGTCCGCGGGGGTGTTGGGCCCCTTCCTCCTGCTTTCATTTTCCTGAATCTGAAAGGACTCAGTGCGGAGAACCAGAAGGTGGGACGGATGGGCTACCCACGGGGCTGGAAAGAGATGGGGGGAGGAGTAAGAGGTGTTTTTGTGGGTTTTCTTTTCATTTGTTTTTATTTCAGAGAGAAGAAGGGAGAGGGAGAGAGAGAAACATCAATGAGAGGGAAACATTGACCAGCTGCCTCCTGCACACCCCCTACTGGGGGTGGAGCCCACAACCCAGGCATGTGCCCTGACTGAGATCGACTGTGACCTCTTGGTTCATGGGGATGACGCTCAAGCAAATGACCACACCGGCCGGGTGAGATGCTTAAGGGAAGAACAGCCCTCCTGGAAGACAATAAGTGACTAGGTTGCCCATTTTCTCTGCAAAGTAGAGAGTGAGAAATGTGAGATGAACACCCAGTCACCAAGTGAAGGACCCCTCACTTTAGGCATCAGGCAGGGTGTGGGATCCTCAAAAGGCCTTCATCTCCCACCCGCCCCCCGCGTGCCCAATAGGGAGACAACTGCACACCAAGGTCAAGAACAAGGCACAAGGTTGTATGAGCCAGGGTCCCATGAGATGGAGACCCCAGTGGTTAGCAGGTTGTGGGGAAAGGTTGTAGGGATTACAAGACGCTCCCAGGGCCCAGGAGCAAAGGGGAGACGTTAGGATTATGAAGAGGAGGCTCAGCGGAGGAGCCCTGTGCGAGAGCTGCCGCCATCTCAGGGCTCAGGAAAGCTGGGTCTAACTAGAAAAACAGAGCACACTGCTGGGAGCAGCTACGCCTGCCCTGCCCGAGAAGCTGCAGTGCTGTGGTTGCTCGGCTGGTTGGAGCATCATCCCAGGCACCAAAAGTTTGAGGGTTAGGGCACATACCTAGGTTGTGGGTTCGATCACTGGTTGGGGCAAGTACGGGAGGCAAACCGATCGATGTTTCTCACATCCATGGTTCTGTCTCCCTCTCTCTCCCTCAAATCAATAAACATATTCTCTGGTGAGGATAAAAATAATACATAAATAATAAAGATCCTTTCCTCTCCCTGACAGGAGGCAGCACAGTGCCAACAGTCATTGTTCCGGTGCCTGAAAGTCACACCTATTCCTGAGCAATGTTAATTACTCCTCAGATGGCTGAGGGGGTGAGAGAACACCCTGTTTGTGATGGGCAGTTCAGGCCCTGTGGTCACTTGATGTCCATGGTTAGGTTGCAGGAGCTGCATCTCAAAAGGAGAAGAGTTCATCTGCAAGAAAAGGCGAGGATCTACTCCCAAACCCTGGTGTCCTGCCCGCTGATGCTCCAGGGAGGGCTTGCTGGCGGCTGCAGGCAGCGCCAGCGCCTGGAACAGATCACTGAGTGTGGCCGGACCTGCTCAGTCACAAAGCTCAGGTGGCAGCCTCCAGCTAAACTTACAGTAAGAATCACACCACACATTTTCATCAGGAAAGCTTTCCACTGGAGGGAACTGTTAGTCCATTAAGCCAGTTTAATTCCTTGATCGGTTTTCTATGCAGTGCGATTAAGTTATTTCCAAGTTTCTATTTTCTTTTTATTGATTTCAGAGACGAAGGGCGAGGAAGAGAGAGATAGAAACATCAATGATGAGAGGGAATCATTGATAGGCTGCCTCCTGCAGGTTGGACCAAGCCCCCACAACCCAGGCATGCGCCCCCGACCAGAATCGAACTCAGGACCCTTTGGTCCGCAGGCTGACACTCTATCCACTGAGCCAAACAAGGTAGGGCCCAAGTTTTCTATTTTCATTTTACTTAAAAATATTTTAATTAAGGCCCAGCCAGTTTGGCTCAGTTATTGAGCATCAACCTATGAACCTATTCCTGGTCAGGGCTCATGCCCAGGTAGCCAGCTCTATCTCCAGTGTGGGTTATGCAGGAGGCAGACAATCAGATTCTCATCATTGATGTTTCTATCTCTCTCTCTCTCCCTTCCTCTCTGAAATCAAAAATACATTAAAAAAATGAAAGCAGTAAAACATTTTAAAAAATTCAAATGACAATTTAAAAAAAATTTTTCATTAAGATGGTTTCCCATGTTGATTTTCTGGTGGAACTTTCATGATAGCTTTTGCCCTTGTGAGCTTTCGTTTGAGGCCATTATTTCCTCCAAGTCAAATCTGGCAGCTCAAAATCTAAGTTTCATAACTTTTTGAAGCAAGAAAGTGGCATATTGCAAACGTCTCAGGACATTTGTCCTGTTGGATAGGGAAGAATAAGAAACAGAAAGACTGCCGAAACCAGTTTGGCTCAGTGGATAGAGCGTCGGCCTGCGGACCGAAGGGTCCCGGTTCGATTCCGGTCAGTGGCATGTACCTGGGTTGCAGGCACATCCCCAATGGGGGACGTGCAGGAGGCAGCTGATCGATGTTTCTCTCTTATCGATGTTTCTGACTATCTATCTCTCTCCCTTCCTCTCTGTAAAAAATCAATAAAATATATTTAAAAAAAAAAAAAAGAAAAGAAACAAGAAACAGACTAACAAGAAGCCCTTAGAGTAACGAGGGTCTCTTCAGTTTTGCTCGTCCCTTTTTTCCTCCCGAGGGTCAGGACCAGAGTGGGAAGCGACAATCTTTAGGATCACCCATCAGCTCATGTTCAGATCGATCCACTTTAGACCAAGAGGGGGCCTGGAAATGTTATCTCCTACCACCACCCTGTTGATTCATAAGAGAAGAACCATGGTCCAGAGAGATTTAACGAACTGCCCAAGATCCTTCTGCCACTGAGTTGCCGTTTTCCCTCTCAGGCTCGTAAGGAGTCCCTTAAGTCCACTGCAAGTGGCCCCAGGTGCATAGCGGCTCTGCCTCCTGGGACACAGGCTCTGGAAGGAGGAATAGCCTGTCACAGGCGGCCTGCATCAGCGCCACAGCAGGCCCAGCGGTACACCTTTCCCTGCTGACGTCACAAGCAGGGTGCTGGGGCTGGTCCCACTTGAATTGTGACGTCAGGAAGCAAAACTGCAGGCAGTTTTTCAGGGGGAGCGGGGGCAACTTGATAGGGAGACTGCAAAACACAGCCGAAGGGAAAGGTGAGATGGTGCTTATCAGACCCAGAGAGCTTAAAGGGTAGGAACCCACTAGACCAGTGGTTCTCAACCTTCCTCATGCCGCGACCCTTTAATACAGTTCCTCATGTTGTGGTGACCCCCAACCATAAAATTATTTTCGTTGCTACTTCCTCACTGTAATTTTGCTACTGTTATGAATCGTCATGTAAATATCTGATATGCAGGATGTATTTTCATTGTTACAAATTGAACATAATGAAAGCATAGTGATTCATCACAAAAACAATATGTAATCATATATGTGTTTTCCGACGGTCTTAGACGACCCCTGTGAAAGGGTCATTCGACCCCCAAAGGGGTCACGACCCACAGGTTGAGAACCGCTGCACTAGACTGATGGGGACCCTCCCAGCAGCTGGTGAAAATGGGACCAGGGCACTCATGCCCACGGGTTCTCTTCCCTCCCGACAGGGCCGCCACGCCTCTGGCCTTCCCTGACATGCAGAGAGTTTCACGTAAGTACCTGTGCTTCCCACCTGCCTGCCGATGGGCCGAGGAAGTGGTTCCTTTCCCCTGTCACGTGCCTGCTGTCTGCCATCCGCCTCTTGTCCTGGACTTGTTCCAGGAATTGGGGCTGGGACAAGGAGAACACAAGCCCCAACTTCTGTCCCCGCTTCGGGCTGACAGATGGCCCAGTCCCCGTCCCCCAGGGGCAGAAGTGCCGTACCCCTGTAAGGCCCCCTCGGCTCCTGCCTGGGCTTCCGCACGGCTTTGCTCCGTCTCCCTAGAGCCCGTCCAGGACCGTGTCCCAGCGGCGCAGCCCCCGGCCCAGCCCTCCAGGCCCCCGCCCGGCCAGCGCCCGCAGAGGACCAGCCGCAGCCTCTGCAAGTTTGAGGACCAAGTCCTCTGTCCCATCTGCCTGGAGGTGTTCCGCAGCCCCGTCACCACCGCCTGCGGCCACAACTTCTGCATGACCTGCCTCCAGGGGTTCTGGGACCACCAGGCGGCCGAGGGCGAGACGCTCTACTGCCCCCAGTGCCGGGAGAGCTTCGCCTCCAGGCCGCGCCTCTGCAAGAACGTCACCCTGGAGGAGATGGTGAACTGCTTCACCCAGGCCAAGAGCCCGGCCGCCGCGTCCTCCTGGAAGCTGGCCGGGCCCCGCGACGTGCCCTGCGACTTCTGCGGCCCCCAGAAGCGCCGGGCCGTCAAGTCGTGCCTGCAGTGCATGGCCTCCCTGTGCGAGAACCACCTGCGCAGCCACGCGGAGGACCAGGTGTTCCGGGACCACCAGCTGCTGGAGCCCCTGTGGGACTTCAAGAGCTGCCTGTGCCGCAAGCACCGCAAGCTGCGGGGGCTGTACTGCCGCACGGAAGGCTGCTGCGTGTGCGGGACCTGCCTGCTGGAGGAGCACCGGAACCACGACATCGTCCCCCTGCAGGAGGAGCGCGCCCGCCGGGAGGTGAGGCTGGGGTGGCGGCTGGAGCGGGCGGGAGCCAGGGGCCTGGGGTTCTGAGTCTTCCGCTGAGGATGAAAGTCTTCCGCAAGCTCCTCCCCTCACCCCCGCACCCCGGCCACCTCCACACACCTTTCCTCGGAGGACAATTCTGCAGCCGTTAGAGTGATGGCCAAGAGGGTCAGGCCGTGACAGGAAACAGTGCCGGCCAGTCAGGTGACTAAGGATCCAACATGGTCTGGATGAATCCTATGATCAGTGGGTTTTGGGGGTTGTTTTTTTTTTTTGCTCAGAACGAAAGGAAAGGCTGAAAGAACAGATAAAACTACAAACATGTCCTTCTATGTGAGGACATTCTATCACGTACATTCTACAACAGCGCTATTCCAACAGCCACCGTTCATGGTCCGTGGCAAGGAGCTCGGCCGGAACACGAGCCAGTGCCTCACTGTTGTGTGATGAGCTGACACCCTCTCCCTGGCAAGCCCTTCTCGGCGAGAGAGCAGGGCGTTGATTTACCGTCTGGCACAAGCTCCTCATTTGCTGCGGGTCAGCAGCAGTTCCTGGACAGGCACTTGGAAGAGCGCGGTTCTGTCTGTAACACATGGTGAGATGGACATGCCCGTTGCCGGGCAGGGGAGACTAAAGGCGTATGTAGAAGGACTGGCCTGGCAGTGCTGCCCCGGGAGCCCAGGGCTCCCTACCTGATGTGCCCTTTTTTGACCCACTGCCTCCCAGATCTCTCAAGCCACTGACCCCTTCTTGTGACCTGAAACCCAAAGGTCATTCCTGTCAGGAGCAGAGAACCTGACTCCTAAACACGGGGAGAGACCTACAGCAGGGGGGTGGGCCCTCGGCCAGCACCCCTTCAGCTCTGCTCTTTCTCATCCTCATCCTCATCCTCATCCTCATCTCCTTGAAACCTCTTTGGAATGTGAGAGGAATGAATATCTCTTCTGGGCTTGAACATGGGGCTGCTTGCAGAAGGCTTCTCCTGGGCGCCCCTCCATCAGGGGCCCTCTCCTCCACTCACCCTGTCACCCAGGTGGAGTTGCGGCAGGTCCAGGCCAACGTGGAGAACCAGATGCTGATGATCACCTCCGACAGCCAGAAGCACCGCGAGCAGGTGGCCTTCCTGCTGGTAAGGGAGCCCACCCGCCCCAGGCCCAGGCCGAGGGGACTCAGAGGGCTTGGAGGGGCTGGGGTGGGGCCAGGCAGACAGACAGGGTGTCTAGGTGGGCTGGGGACCATGACAAGGCAGGGATCAGGGTGGAGCTCAGAGATGCCTCGCTAGGCACCCTCCCACCTCCACCCCCAGAAAATGATCCAGACAATGCGAGATGAGGTGCACTCCTGCTTCTCTGGGATCATCCAGGAAGTCAAACAGCTGCAGACGAAGGTCTTGGATTTTGTGGAGAAAGAGGAGGCCGCCGCCCTGGAGAAGCTGGGCAGCTCCATCCAGCAGAGCCACAACTGGCTCCTAAAGCTGGAGGCGGACAGCATCTGGCTGCGCACCCTGCTCACCAACCCGAGTGACCAGCAGTTTCTGCAGGCAAGACCCCACCCACCTCTGCGCCTGGCCCTGCCACAACCTCCACTCCTCCACCCACAGACACACCTCAGCGTTTGGGGCGCGTCACTGGTCCACTCCCCTGCCTCCCAGGTCATCTGTTCTGAGCTTACACCCACCCCCCTGGCTTCCTCCACCTCAGCACCCAGCCTGACCCTAATGCTCCTGCCTTCATTTCCCTGGAACAGATGGGATGTACCCTAGGGTTCTGGGCATCTGACCCGCTAAGTTTCTCCACATGCCCCCAGGCAGGGCTGGAAGTGAGACAGAACAATCTACAAGCCCGGATTAAAATCCCATTTCTTTCCCCGGCCCTGGCTTGGCACCACAGCCTGGTTGGGTGCTGCTGCAGGGGGGTACCAGGCAGGGTAGCTGGTGGGGTCAGGTGAAGGCTGGGGGAGAGCCTTCTCTCTGGGCGGGGCCGGGGGCTGCCCCAGACCTGTGCTTGGAACTCGTAGCACAGCTCCCCTTCCTTCAGCGGCCATCGCACCCCCGAGCAGACTTTGAGGGCTGTTCCTCCCCTGTCGTCCCCCCCCACACCCGCCACCAGGAAGCGTTGGCAAGGTTTTTCCTAAGCAATTAGAGGCTGGAAGAAGTCCTGCCAGCACTGTTTTCTAAAAATCACTCTGTGTAATGCACTAGGCCAGGCCTTTGGCAAAGCCCTAAGCTACGATGTCCAAACGCCAGGAGCTGGGGAGGGAGAGGCCCAGGTTTGAGAGCGGCAGTTTCTCCACCTGCCCCACGCTCTGGGCACCACCAAGCCCCTGCATCGCGGGGACACCTGGCACCTGCTGGGGCCCTGGTGAAAGGTGGCACCACTCTCGCCGCCCCTCCCCGCACGCAGGAGTTCCCCAGGCTAAAGAGCTTCCAAGACTGCATGGAACCCCTAATGGGCACCAGCTGGGAGGAGGAGCAGAGCTTCCTGCAGCTGCCCCAGACCCTGGCGGAGCTCCGGAGCCGGCTGGTGGGCACGGGGCTCACCTTCATCAACCAGCTCCTCCTGCAGGGTCAGTACCTGCGGCCTGGGCCACTGGACGCTCCCTGTCATTCTGGGGCAGGGACAGCCCTGCAGGGCAGTGGCTGGGGTGGTTTCCGGGCATGGTAGAGGGCCCTGCCGGCCCGTGTGCACCTTCCCCAAGTGACGCCTCCTCCTGGAAGCCCACGCCTCTCTGCGGAAGGATGCTGGGCTGGGCGTGTCCTCAGCAGAGCCCTCCATCTCCACAGGCATTAAAATGAACTCCTACGAGGTGCTGCCCCCCACTGTGGACAGGAAGGCACTTCTCAAGTGTGAGTCCTCAGTCCTGGGGTCCCACCGCAGGGGGGGAGGAAGGGAACAGGGCCCCCAGGTGCCTCGACTTCCCCAGCTTCACCTCCACTCGGGCCAGGGCTCCAGAGAGATGCCAGCTCTCTCTTGCCTAGGACTGGAGGCCTCAGAGGGACTGGCCTGTGACTCCGAGGCCCTGATAGGAAAGAAAAGACTCTACCCTGTCCTACCCCACGGGTGGGCAAGGCCTCACCTACTGCCCAGAGGCCCTTCAGCCTTCCCTGGCCCGTGTCGCACCACCCTGTCCTCCGCTGGGTGTCTGACCACCTCCCTGGGCTTTAGCCAAGCCAGTTGGCAGACCCTGTCCATTTCTGCCTCCGTCTCCCTTTCCGCTTGACGTTCCCACAGCTCTCCCTCGCCCAGGCTGGGCTGGGAGGCCCAGGTCCAAGGACTTCCCTGCAACCTCCAGGGTCAGGGATGCACTGCCCTTGGTGACCCCTCCCTCTGAGTGACCTCCTCCGGGAGCCCTTGACTCCCCCTCAGTTCCCCTCTATCTTGCATCCTGAATGAATAAAAGGGAGGTTGTGTGAGGGTCTGTGAGGGCACGGAGGGTGCCTCAGCGCTCAATGCTTCTAGAAAGGTGGGCCTTGGGCCCTGGCCAGTGTGAGCTCAGTTGGGTGGGCGTCGTCCAGTGCACCAGGAGGCTGACAGTCAAGGGCACATGGCCAGGTTGCAGGCTTGATCCCCGGCTGGTGGGGAGCATGCAAGAGACCAATGAATGCACTCTCTCATTGATGTTTCTCTCTCTCTCCCTCTCCCTTCCTCTTTCTCTAAATATCAATAAACTATTCTTTTAAAAATAAAAATTACATATATATATATAGAGAGAGAGAGAGAGAGAGAGAAAGAGAGAGAGAGAAAGAGAGGGAAACGGTGGGCCTTGGGACAACACCCATCTCATCCTCTAAACCAGTGGTTCTCAACCTTGGCTGCACATTAGAACCACCTGGGAATCTTTTTAAAATCCTGATTTCTGGGCCTCGTCCTCCGGAAATTCTGTTTCCTTGTTATGGGGTGGGGCCGCAACATCAGTAACAAAGAAACAGAACTTCCGGAGGATGAGGCCCAGAAATCAGGATTTTTAAAAAGATCCCCAGGTGGTTCTAACGTGCAGACAGGCTGAGAACCGCTGCTCTAAACTGGGCACATCCCCACCACCACCAGTTGGGGACTTAAACGGGGTGGGGGGCACTCCTAGGAGCTGGGGGAAGCTCTGGCGTCCTCGGCCGGTGCCCTGGGACCCTGAGCGGCTCCTGCCCGCCCCCTCCCGCCCCCAGGCTACTGCAACCTGAAATTCGACCCCGCCTGGGCCAGCGAGGAGCTCTTCCTGTTCAAGGAGACGCACTCGGTGCTGAACCTGGGCGTCCTCCTGGAGCCCTTCCCCGCCGGCGGCCCGCTGCCCGGCTTCAAGCAGTGGCCGCAGGTGCTGTGCTCGCGCGGCCTGGCCGAGGGCCGCCACTACTGGGAGGCCGACGTGTCCAACTCGTGGGTGTGCCTGGGCGTCACCTACCGCCGCAGCCCCCCGGCCGGCGGCCGCCCGCGCGGCAGCATCGTCTACCTGCTGGGCCGCAACCCCGACTCGTGGTGCCTGGAGTGGGACTCGCTGCGCTTCTCCGTGTGGCACAACAGCACGCAGACGGTGCTGCAGGGCGGCTACCACCGCACGCTCGGCGTGGCGCTGGACTGCGGCGCCGGCTGCCTGTCCTTCTACGGCGTGGCGGGCGGCGTCAGCCTCCTCTACCGCTTCCTCGCCTCCTTCCTGGAGCCGCTCTACCCCGCCGTCATGGTCAGCAGCGGCGCCTTGGTCACGCTCAAGCAGGTGTAGGTGGGGGCGAATAAAGCTGGACTCCAGCGCTGGCTGGCCCCGCGGGGTCCTCTGGCTCGGGGGTGAGGGTGGGTTAGCGAACCTGTCACCCAGCAGAGGTGAGTAGCGGTGACAGAGACCCACTGGCTTGCAAAACCTAACAGCTACCGTTTGGCCCTTTAGAGACAAAGTGTGCCAACTCCTGCTTGAAATCAATAGAAACGCACAATACCCGGAAGGACCAAGGGGAGGGGTAGATGTGCCAGGAGGAGGAAGAACTGGAGAACCAGCCATGTGGGGAAATCAGGGCAGGCTTCCTGGAGGGAGTGATATTTGAGCTGCTAATCTGAGATGACGGGTTATCCAGGGAAACAGGGCCTGGGAATCCCAGGAAACAGGCAGACCCATATGTCCCCAGAGCCACAGGAGAAGGGCTCTGAACCAGGCTGGACTGTCCCTGGGACTCAGGCCTTGGTTTCTCCAGGCTGGTCCTGGCCACTCGCACCAGGTACCTGTCCCTAAAGGCCTTCGGCCTGAGAGTGGGTGGGGCTTGGGCCGGTGGCCAGACTGAGAGGAGAAGGTGGGTGTTCTGTCTGTTCTGTCGTTGGGGGAGGTGGGTGTTCTGTCTGGGTTACCGGCTTCATTGCAGGCTAGAGATCAAGGCGAGGAACCCAGGCCCATCTCAGACCCCAAAGGCAGAGACAGGCTGCTGACCCTCCTGCCCAGAGCTGAGCATCTCACACAGCTGGTGTTGCATCGTCCAGGGAGGCTGTGGACCTGAGACCACCCTGGGTGGGCAAACCTTAAACCGTCTGCGCCCTCCTCGGTGCTCCCGCGGCTGACTGCCTGCCCCAGCCACAGGCCCGCCCCTCAGAGCTCCTCAGCTAGGCCTCTGCCATCCCACCTGCCCAGCCCGGGGTGTGCAGCCAGCGAGGCTGGACCCCGGCCGGGCCACTGCCCTGCGACCCTGGCAGGAGCGGGACTGGGGACTCGGCCCCTCTGCAGAAGCCGCCTCTGCGTTTCCAGCCTCAACCAGCCGCTTGTTCCCATGGCCTCTCAAGTGGGGGCTCTTGGGGGGTTAATGACCGGCTCTGAAGAGGACATGAGGCAAGTCACAGGAGAAACTCCTTCGGGCCCACCGGGCTGTGCCTGAACTCCACCCCCGGGCCTGTTCTCTGTTCTCGGACAAGTAAGTGACCCCCACTTCTCGGTAGGAGCCGGCTGGAGCAGGCTGCGGGGCCTACCCTGTGGTCTGGCAGGGGTGGGTACCCTCCGGCTCCTCTGAGCAACCTTGGCTGGGCTCGCGCTGACCCACCTCCCTGCACCAGTTCCAATCACTTTCCCCAGGGGCCACTGCCTGGTGATGGGTAGGAATGAAATCTACACCTTCCCCGATATTCAGGAAAAACCTTTCACACCAAAATGCCTAAATCTCGCCTCTCCACCCCCAAATCTTCACGGTCCCTGCTTCAAGGGCCTGCAGGCCTCTGCATCATGGGGTGGAGGTAGTGAATGCTGAGAAGGTGAATGTGTGGCCCTAGGGGACGGGCCTGCTCTTGCTGGCTGCATGGTCTCAGAGTCCTTCCCCAGGACAGGGCTGTACCCTCACCTTCTGCTCTGAGGGACATGTAGTCCCAGGATGGGGGGGGGGGGGGTTGTGATGCTGGCACCATGACACCCTGGGACACAGGGGCTGAAACCACATCCGGTGTAAGAGGGATGTCGTTGCCTTTCTCATTTGAGGTTCCTTGGCCCATAGGTGTCCACAGTGATAGAAATCATTTTGAAATAATTTCTAGTATTTCAAAAAGCCGAATGGGAAGCAGGCGAGGCTGGCCAGCAAGGCAAAAGGCCAGTGTCCTTTGCTCATGACTCAGCATGTGTCTCATGGGGGCCCCTATAGAGGGGGACCTTCGGGTGCAAGATCAGCCAGTAGTCTTGGATAATCCACACCAGGGAACCCTATCCCTCCCCTTCCCCCTGCTGTGGGGAGACGAGGGAGGGGCCTGACCCTGGAACGTCCCCCACACTTCTGCCTTCCTGCTCCTGCCTTGGTTTGCAAAGACTATTTTGTTTAATGTGAATCCAAACAGGCTGTAAACTAATCTGTCTCCAAGGGTTATTTCACTAAACAATGTTCCGTGTTATTTCTTACAAAAGGATTGGGTAATGTTTTGCATTTCTGTTTCTTATTTTTAGTTTATTTTTATTGATTTTTTTTTAAGAGAGAGAAACATCATTTGGTTGCCTCCGGCATGAGCCCCAACCGGGGATTGAACCCAAAATCTGGGTCTGTGCCCTGACTGGGAATTAAACCCGCCACCTTTGGTGTACGGGACAACGCTCCAACCAACTGAGCCGCACTGGCCAAGGCTGTGTTTTTGCATTTTTCTCTAACTAATTTTAATGCACATTTTACAAAATCAAATGAATGCAAATGTCACGATGGACAGAATAACAAAATTATAAATAAAGGTCACACCGGACTGGGCACTTGCATCACCTGCCCCAGACCCCTTGCTCTGACAATGGCCCTGATTCCAACAGAATGTCATTGGCAAACAGGTGGCCGGTCCACTGGCCATGGTTTGTTGATCTCATTCTTTAAAGGTTGCGTTGTGTCTCTTGATTACTGAGTGTTGTTGGCATCTCTGTAAATTTTGAGCCCCAGCCGGTCGGCATGGGTCAGTGGTTGACCATTGACCTATGAACCCGTTCAATTCCCAGTCAGGGCACGTGCCCAAGTTGCGGGCTCGATCCCCAGTGTGGGGTGTGCAGGAGGCGGCCGATCAGTGGTTCTCTCTCATCATTGATGTTTCCATCTCTCTCACCCTCTCCCTTCCTCTCTGAAATCAATATAAACATTTTTATAAAAAAAATGTTGAGCCGAAACCGGTTTGGCTCAGTGGATAGAGCGTCGGCCTGCGGACTGAAAGGTCCAGGGTTCGATTCCGGTCAAGGGCATGTACTTGGGTTGCGGGCATATCCCCAGTGGGAGATGTGCAGGAGGCAGCTGGTCGATGTTTCTCTCTCATCGATGTTTCTAACTCTCTATCTCTCTCCCTTCCTCTCTGTAAAAAAAATCAATAAAATATATTTAAAAAAAAAAAATGTTGAGCCCCAGGCAGTTGCCTCACTCGCCTCCTCGCTGAGGGTGTCACAGGTCTGGGGGGCACTGGTGGGATTTAGTAGCTGAGCCAGGGGGAGGGGCCAGGGACCCCAAATGTCCTGCAAAGCTCAGAGCAGCCGTGCCGCTAACGTCCCTGCGGTCAGTGTGGGCACTCACACCCACACTTGAAGCGAAATGTGAGTAACATCCCTCGGGCTGCTCCCCTTTGCCAAAACAAGCCACAGCCAACGCGCAGGAAGCCCGAGGGCACCCGTTTCCTCGCCACGTGCTCCTGGACGCTGAACCTTCCTCCCTGACCGGATCCTGCCGGCCTGGAGGACGCGTGTTCTTGCTACTTTAGTATTTCACGCACATTGGAGAGGACGGGATGGTTGGATTTCTGCTCAGCTTGCTCCGATGGTCCACAGGGCTCCCCATGGAGGATGTGGTGAGAAGCAAGATAGTAGCTTGGTGGGTGAGGGAACACTTCCAGCCACGCACTGAGATAAAGCCCGTTCAGGGAAGAGGTGACAAAGGACCCATCCCACACCAGACGTGGATCGGGGCAGAGCAGATGGTGGGCGATGAGAGCCCGGGAGGAATGAGACCTGATTCTGGAGACCCTCAGGGGGGTGGCTGACCCAGTGTGTGTGAGGACAGCGGGAGGGCACGAGGGCAGCTGGAGTGGGGAGGACCACGTGTGGCCTGGGAGCCAGGGTCAGCCGGAGTGAGTGGGAGGCGATGGAGGTGAGGCGAAGGCACGAGGCGGAGGTGAGGGCGTGAACGCACGTGGGGTGGCGGGTGGGGAGATGAGTCCTATGCGTGGGCTGTCAGGCACATGGGCTGAAGGAACAGGGAAGTGGGAAGTGGGTGTGCAGACCAGAGCCCTGCCCAGGCACAAGCAGCCCCCAAAAAGCAGAAGCTTTTGGAGGATGAGTCTGGCGGTCCTGGCAGGAGGCTGAGCAGGGAGATCCTATCGGACTCAGCGTCCAGGCCACGTGGGCCCGACGCGGCCCAGCATCAGGAAGAGATAAGACAGGAGCACGGGGAAGAGTGGGCGATAAGCTGGAGAGGAAGATGAGGCCCTTGACTGAGTCAAAGAGTGGAGGTGGGGCCCGGTCCGAAGAGGGTGAGGGTGAGGGGACAATGAGACGAGGAAAATCTCAAGGAGATGGGCCTGGAGCTCCAGAGGGAGGGAGTGGGCCTGGGAGAGAGCCCAGGTAAGAGAGCTGAGAAGGAGAAGGCAGGAGAAGGAAGAGGGGAGCCCCAAAGCCATGAGAGCAGCACCCCAACAACTTCTCCTTAGGCTAGGATGGGGCAAGGGGCCCTTGGAGTGAGGGCTGTGCCCAGGCTGTAGTTCCAGGAGTGTCCACTTGCCTGGATTTATGATCATTGTCCCTTCCCACACCCCTGAGATGGGGCAGGGCTCAGCACAGGGCAATCCCAAATCAGGGGGCAGGAGGTCACCCTATGGTTTCCCGTATCCTGCTCCCCAGCATGAGGTAACCTGCTGCCCCTGACTGGGACAGATCAGGACATCTCTGTCCACGCCCCCCAGGAGGTGGGGGCTGGAGTGGGGTGGGAGTGCAGGGAGTGGGTCCCTCAACATCACAACCAGCATCTATGATCAGCTTTGGGACAGATTGCCCACCAGATCTGAGTTCGGGGGGCCTTGAGGGGAATAACCAGCTGGTGGCACAGGCTTGGCCTCTGGGCCAACTGACAAGCTTCCACCCGCCTGGGCAAACGGGCAGAGGGGTGACATGGAGGAAGAACAGCGCAGGAGAAAAGCGCCGTGAAGGGGAAGGTGCGGAGGGCCCAGCCGCCCCAGCATCCCGGAGAGCAGGAACAGACCTTGTCGCCATTGTGCCAGCAGAGGGCACTCTGGCTATGCCAGGGACACAGGCTCACAGCACAGGCCAAGAGCTGGAGAGAGAGGCAGAGGGACCAGGAGCCCATCCCGCAGCTTTCGAGTAATTCAATACTTTAAAGGACCCCAGGCTCTGGGGTTGGGGTGTGAGGACCCAGGAATGGGGGAACGACTTGGGTGGGAGATATCCATTTCTTCATTCAGCCAATGAGTCAGTACCTGGACAGCTCCATACATGCCGACCCTCATTATGACCGTTGTTATCAGCCTGTGCCAGGCACCGTGCTAAGTGCTGGGGAAACAGGTCCACGGGGCGAGGAAGCTCCTAAGCCTTGGGGAGCTGGGTGGGGAGACACGCAGCACCCAGCAGGATGAGTGCTCCACTGGGAGGTCTGGGAAAGCTGCCGCCTGCAGGCCGGCCAGGAACCAACCAGGTAGCCGAGCATCCTGGGCACAGGGTGTACCGGGAAGAGAGCACAGCCATCCGCACTCACAGACCAAAGCCGACAGGGGGCTCCGCTGACCAGCAAGAGAACGAGGTGCCGGTTGTTATCACTGATGTACGGCAGTGGCAGGAGGCAGTTAACCACGAGTGATTGATTATTGATTTCTGAAGATTTCTGATTTTGAGCAAGAGCCTCCCCCTCTCTTCGAGGAGGTAGCCCAGTTCCCCTTTCTATAGGATGACGACCCCTTCCACTCTGGTCTCGCTAACAAAACTGGGGGCTAGGCTGTGTGCTGAGACCCCCTCTTAGGGGACAGAGTCACAGAGGAAGGCTGTGGGGACTGCCTGTGGGAGCCGGAGGCCCTGGCTCAAGGGTCACCAGCATTTCAGGCTCCTTGTCCACACCTCTTTGCTAGAGAAGACAATAGGCGGCTTCCCACAATTTCTCTCTCTCTTGCAGGTGGAAGGAAATCTTAGGGGAGGGCTCAGGAGAGGGTCTTTTTTTAAAATATATATATATTTTATTGATTTTTTACAGAGAGGAAGGGAGAGGGATAGAGAGTTAGAAACATCGATGAGAGAGAAACATCGATCAGCTGCCTCCTGCCCACCCCAAACTGGGGATGTGCCTGCAACCAAGGTACATGCCCCCGATTGGAATCGAACCTGGGATCCTTCAGTCCACAGGCCGATGCTCTATCCACTGAGCCAAACCAGTCAGGGCGAGGAGAGGGTCTCAATAGAATATCCATCAGCTTTCCAGCTGTGCTCTTTCAGGGTCATGGTCTCCACTGATTGGTCGGTGCCAGGGCAGGGGGAGTCCTGAGTCAATGCAGCTGGGCCTGAGGCAGCCACAGGGTCACTGGTCTGGTTCTGCTGCTCTTCTGGGCCTGGAACTGAAATACCACTGAGGCCTAAAGGTTATCTTTAGGGAGGAAAAGTCAGGGGGTCTGAACCACATGACCAGCGAGATGCTAGGGCAGGAAAGGTCACACTGGGGGCGAGGTCCTTGCTTTCTCAGGTTTGCCCCTGGCTAGGCACCGGGCTTTCCTCCCTGGTGACCTTCTGTTCCTGCTCCATCGTCCTTGCTCTGCTCAGGGCTAACTGCCCACAACACTCCCAATGTTTATATCCAGACACCTTCAAGTTAAACTGAATACCCTCCCGTGTCAGAGCAGCCCCGGCACTGAGACAGTTGGCAAAAAAAAAACCCAAAAAAAAAAACCCCACAGGCACAGCGATGACATGTCTAAGACGCGCCTTCCAACTCGACACAAGTATCGCCTCTGTGACACACCCAGACGTGAGGCCATCTTCCTGGTGGCAAATGGTATCTCCGTGTGGGTTTGATTTGCATTTCCCCGATGAATAAGGGTGTTGAGTATCTTTTCATGTGCTTTTTGGCCAATTGCACATCTGCTTTGGAGAAACAGCTACTCAGATCCTTGGCCCACTTTTTACTGGGCTTGTCTTTTCATTGCTGAGCTGGAAGCGTTCTCAGGACAAGCCTCTTATCAGATGCAAATCGTTGCTCCCATCCTGAGAGTTACGCTTCCCTGGTGGTGTCCTTTGGTCTCATGATGACGTCCAATTTCTGTGTTTCCTCCTTGGTCACTTGTGCTTGTGACGTCACGTCTAGGAATCCATCGCCTCATTTAAGGTTATGAAGATTTGCTCCCATGTTTTCTTCTAAGAGCTTTATAGCTTGAGGCCTCCCATCTCCATCTATGAGTCTTTTTATGTTTTTCTTCACATGGTACGGTGTCGAAGCCTCATTCTTTCCCATGAGGATACCCGATTGTTCTGGAACCATCTGCTGAAAAGACTCCTCTCCCCACATTGGACCTCAGCACTGGTGTGGAAAATCAACTCTATCCCATTGCACCCACTGTGCCCGTCCTGATGCCGGTACTACTCTGTCTTACTTACTGTAACTTGGTAGCAGTCACATGTTAGACAATGCATATCGAGGGCTGGCTAGCGGGGGGCGAGGACAGAGGGGCCTGGCAGCGGAAGGACCCCTGGGCAGCTAAAACCCTCAGAGAAGGGGTCCCCCATCCTGGCTTCCCATCCCCTTCCCGCTGGGAGATGGAGTCTCCTCATCACCCGCTTTCTCCCTCCCTCTCCTGGGGTCCTGAAGAGTGAGCATATGGTCTATGCAAATGACATGCTAACGACATACAAATGAACCCCGCCCAGCCGGCGTCCGCCCGGGCTGCTGGACGGTCCGCTCCACTCGGAGGAGGGGACCGGGCTGAGATTAGGGGTGCCGGCCTGGCCACGCCCCGCCGCGCCCTCCCACCTCCAGGCAAGACCTCCTCCCCCACCCCCCACCCCCACGCCCGCGGCTCCGAGGTGGTCCCACCCCCCGCGCCCTGCGCCCGCCTCCCGGGGCCGCCCGCCCGGCGCCCTGCCACCTCCGCCCCGGGAGGCCGGGCCGCAGGAAGCCGTGCGGCGGGAGTGGAGCTGCCGGTAGCTGGGCCCGTGCGAGCCGGTAAGCGGGCTCCCTCCCCTCCCCGCGGCTCCAAGGCGCCCTTCCGCCGGGGTTCCCGTCTGCGCGGCTGACCCGCCCGCCCTGGGCCTCCCCAGCCCCTTCCCGCCTGTCAGGGGCGAGGATCCGGAAAAGCCTTTTTGCCCCGGGTCCTGGGCTTGCCCCAGCCCCCGATGGCTGGGGACCCCCACCCCCGAGGGGTCTCCCCAAAGCGACTGCTTGCCCCCCACGACCTGGGGAGTGAGGGGACGGGCACCCCCCCAAGGCCTGGCCTGAAATATGCACGCGGGCGCCGCCTGGACGTCCCCAAGCCCCACCCCAAGCAGCTCCGTCCAGCGGAGGGTGGGAGCGGAGGGGAAACAGGATCCCTGACGGCAGACGGGGCCCAGGATGGCAAGAGGTCACGAATTTCGGTTGCCAACCACCCCCCTTGCAGGCTGTGGCCAGCCGGCGCCTGTGGGACATGTGGGCCACGTTTGGGGCAGAGCAGGGCGAGGGTGACTTGCCCCAGCTGGCCGACCTCTGGAACTGCCTCCTTCCTTCCGGGGCCCCTGCCAGGTGCAGGGGTTTGAGGGTTCAAGCTGGCTCTTGCAGTTCTCGGGCCCAGGGGGAGCCCTCCAGCGGCCTGCCCCATGCCCTGTGCCCTGTGCCCTGTGCCCTGTATCCTAACATGTGTGTGGTCTGGTGAGGGAGGGGGTCTCCAGGGTCTGCCTCGGCTGCCCCTCCTCTCGCTGCCCTGGGGCTTGTGACCCCCCCTTTTCCCCTCACCATGAGAAGAGAGGGAGAGGAAGAGAGGAAGAAGCCCCTCCACTCTGCACACCAGCCCAGTAACCCCACAGCCCCTGCCTGAGCGCATCGCCATACTTGCAAACCCGGAAGGCAGGGAGAGGATGCTGAGGGCCTAGCCGGGCCTCTGTCATCCAATGGGGAGCCCTAGAAACAGCCTGGGGGGTTGGGAGGGTAATAAATGTCATCTTGGCATTGTAACTTGGGCATGAAGATGGTCTCAGGGTCGGGGGAGTCCCTGAACGCTCGGGGCAGCTCCCCTGGAAGGTGGCTCACCTCCAGTCCCAGGAAGTGAGAGTGAGGTCTCTAGCCGCATCTCCCTCCTTGCCCCAACCACACACCAGGCGGTGATGGTGACTCATGGTTCCCAGTACAAAGGAGAGACCACTTCCCCGCTGGGGCAGAGGCGACGCCAGCGCCCCCAGCCCCATCGCGTCTCTGCACCGCTCACGTCTTCTGGAATGGACCTGCCGGCCAGGGAGCCAGGGCAGCCTTGGTCCCCGGCTCGCCTGTCTTCTGGGGAGCACAGGTGGGTCACATTCATGGTGTTTTGGGGCTCTGCCGGAGGCTGGATGGGAGCTCGGGAACAGCTCCTTGCTCCTAGTGTGGAAGATGGGGTAGGGGCAGGGGGACAAGATAAAGCATTGAACTACTCGGATGTGGTATGAAAACCACTGCCAAGGGGAGAAAACAGGAAGGGAGAGGGTCTAGCCCAAGTGGGGCGGGGGTCAGGGTAGCTTCCTAAGGTGGAATCTTGAAGGACCAATCGGACTTCTCTCTGGCTTAAGATTTGGAGGAACCACCACTGTAGCCAAGTTGGGGGGGTGGGGGGGCAGCTTGCTTGGGGAGGGGCTGAAGGACCAACGGGACATAAAAGCCTGGGAATTGCTGAGGTGTGAGGGGACGGCTCTCTCTTCTCACGGAAGACTGGGTCTGTAGGGGAGCTCCCGGAGGGACGCCAGGGTTCCCCAGGCTGGGAGGCAGCAAGTTAAGGGAGGGCAAGGGTGCTGAGTAGTTTCCTAGGCTCTGGTGGTCTCCAGGGAGGAGAAGCGGGGAAGAGCCAGCTCCCCCGGAAGTTTGTGGAGGGAAGGTGGGTGCAGAGTGAAGGGCCCCACTAGAGAAGTGCTGCTGAGAAGGGCACTAAGAAGGCCTCTCCACGGAGGGGCAGGACCAGGATGAACGAGAAGGGACCGTGTCTCTTCTCCCCTCTCCCCTCCCTGCCACCTCTTCTCCGTGACTGTGCTGCTCTGAAGGGAAACGCAGGGCCCTGCAGCTTGGGGGTGCCGGGAGTGGGGCAGCAGCGGAGGGAAGAGCAGGAGGAAGTGGGGACGCAGGGGAAAGCTGAGGGGCTGGGATGTGTCAGGGAGGAGGGGTGAGCTATGGACATGGGTGTGGAGACTTGACATTCAGGTCACCGTGGAGGGGATCAGGTGGCGCTGGTGGCCTTTCCATTTGCTGAGGGAACAGAAATCCTGGAAGGGGCCGAGCCAGCGAGGAGGAGTTGAACCTGAGGTTTGCCTGAGGATCGGGGCCGAGGGGATCTTTAGGGCCAGCGTCCCAGGCAGGAGCCAGGAGGGCAGGAGGTGCCCTTGGCCCATCCGCACGAGGGCTCACCGTCACACACGCTCACACGCACACCCTGAGGCTGGGATGAATGGGACGATGTTCTTGGCAGGGCTGTACCATGAGAAAGGAGCTGAGCACTTGAAGCAATCACTTTAGGGTGGGTCCAGCTTAGGGGCCGTTTGCAAGATCCTGGCCTGGGGGAAAGGTGTGGGCTGCTGGGCTTGGCAGGAAGAGGGGGTTTCATGTTTCTGAGCATTTTCTGAGTCCCCATGGATCTTCCCTGGGCCTGGAGCTAAAAGGAGGGAGGCTGTGGGAACAGGAGCTCCTGGGAGGCCAAAGTTGCTCCCACTGCCTGCCGTACCTGGAGCCCCGAGAGCAGGTGAGGTCTGAGGATGTTGGGGAGAGCCAGGATGGAGGGAAGGGTCCAGAAAAGTGCTCTGCATTTGCAGGGGCGGGGAGGGGGGTGGCGGGGACTTGGGGCTTCCAGGTCTGGTTATGGCGGCTTCTGTGATGAGGGGGAGTGGCCTTGTGGTGGCAAGGAACTGAGATAGGACTGAGCCAAAGATGTGAGGTGTGTGTCTGTGGGTCTATGTGTCTGTCCATTTGTTTGCATGCCTCTGGGCTTGCCTGCATGTGTCTGTGTCAGTGTGTGTCTACCTGTGTGTATGTATGTGAGCATGTGTCTTGATTTGTCCACGTGTGACTGTGTATATATTTGTGTGTTGGAGGGGGAGTGCACAGAGAAGCCCTTGCAGATGGTAGATCACTGTTCGGCATGTTGTGGGGCTGGACTCCTGGCCATGGCTCTTTCTAGAAGGAGCCTTGTAGGGCTTTCAGAGGCCGGTGCCCTTGTGAAGTGTTCTGTACACTCCTTGGCTGCACCCGGCACCAGCTTGCTCACCTTGGCCCTCAGCGCGGACAGAAATTCGCTGTTGATGTGGGTTGCGAAAGACTGTTTGTGTGCAGGAAGCCTGGTGATGAATGGAAATGTATGCGCGTGCCTGTGGGGTCAGTGGGACGGCCCTGGCCCTGGGGCCCTGCCCCATTCTCCAAGCAATTACCCAGTGCTCGCTGCCCCGGAAGTCCCACCTGCTGACTACCAAGTGATGTTAGATTAGAAAGAATTCCACTCACCTGCTGGGGCCCACTGATCCCTTACCTGCCAGCTCCTCCTGCCAGGCTGGCTCTGGGAAGTGGGTGAAAGGAGATGCCAAGGCCAACGCGTGGGCCCCTGGCCACCTCCCAGGGGGTGATGCTCCTCTGACACCTGGTGTGGAGGCAAGAGGTACGGTTCCAGCCGCCCAGGAAAGGTGGCCGGGGAGCCGGGGAGGCTGGCACTTCATTCTGTCCCCTCCCTCCCCAGGCAGCCCAGGCACTGGTAGCAGTGGCAGCGAGGCCGTGGCAGCGTTCCCAGCAGAGGATGCCCCAGGCCCTGGAGCGCGCCGAGGGCTGCTGGGCCTGGGTGGTCCTGCTGGCCGCCGTCGTGGCCCAGGGCCTCACCCTGGGCTTCCCCACGTGCATCGGCATCTTCTTCACTGAGCTGCAGCGCGAGTTCCAGGCCAACAACAGCGAGACCTCCTGGTTCCCCTCCATCCTGACGGCCATGCTCCACGCGGGGGGTAAGCAGCCTGAGGAGGGACCAGGGAGGGGCACCGAGAGCCACAGCCTCGCTGACCTCTGCGTCCCTCTCTTGGAGGCCACAAGCTATGCCTTTCGGGTGAATTCCTAAGATTTCACTGGATTTCAGCAGGGCCCGCTTGCTCCCAGGCTTGGAATCCCACTCCCCGGGCTGGAATCCCGCTGGGCTGGGCGGGGCGGGGCAGGGCTGGGCTGGGAAAAGGCTGGGAAAGCACCTAAGATGCTAAGCCAGTCCTCTCAATGGCCACTGAAGTCTGGATCCAGGCTAGAGGAGGTGCGGCCTGGGGATCCAGCTGGGAGATCACCCTGAACCTTAGTCCCTTCCCTGCAACATGGGGTGACACCCGGCGTCCTGCCCACCTCGCACATGGGATCGTAGGGAGATCACGTGACACTCGGCAAGCGCTGAGGGAGGGAAATGTCAGCCGCTCTGAAGGCTTGTATCCTGGAGATCTTCATCCGGGCTTCAGGCAGGAAGGGGGCTCTTTGAAGACACCAGGAGCAGGATGGGGGCATTGCCAGAGCCCCATGTCTCACCAGGCAGCAGAGGGGAGTTGCAAGGGCTGGGGGATGGAGGAGGCAGCCCCCTCATTTCCTGGGGGGCTCCTCCAGGACTGTGACCACCTCACCCTGACCCCAGCCATCGGGGAAGGTCAGGAGCTGTCCAGGCAGTCTGCACAGCAGCCAAGGGCTCAGGGGCCTGCGCCAGCTTCTGGTTGCTGTGGCCTCCAGGGGCCTCTAGGGAGGCCTGGTCACCTGGAGCGGGGTCTGGTGGGGCCGCAGGACTCGCCCTGCGTGAGGGTGTGGGGTGCTTGCCTAGCAGACCCCACCTCCCTGCTACCTCCTGCCACTCCCTCCACCTGGCACCAGTAGCCTGCTTGTTCTTCCACTTCCTTCCCTCCAATCGGGAGGGAGGTCAGACTGCGAGGTGCCACCTTTGCTGGAATGACCCTGAACCTGTCACCCCGGGGCATGGGCTCAGGGCACGGGGAAAAGGCCAGGCTGACCCCAGACCGCATGACCTTTTCACTTGCGGGGTTGGTGCAGAAGCGGGCATCTCAGAGGGCTCCTTCCGTGCAGCCGGATGGGTCTGGGCCAGAGGCTGGGAGCCGGGCATCTAGTGGGACCCCCACTTCCCAGCCAGCTTTCCACTCACTGCCCCCTAGCAGGCTCTCCGGCATCTCAGTCGGCTTGGGACTCCTGTCTGTCTCGTCTGTCTGTCTCTCTCACACACAGACATTTAGCCCATGCTCAGAGATTGATAGACATTTTAAACTGGATAGTATCGTTGATCCTAAGTGCCCCCGCCCCCCCTCCCACACATTTCAGAGATGAGGAAAGCAAGAGCAAAGTACAAGGCCTGCCCAAGGTTGCAGAGTGAGTTCTGGCTCCTGCCAGAGCCGCCCTGCCTCGCAGCGCCCCACCCCAGCACCCTCAGCTATCTCAGCTCAGCTGGCTCCCGGCCCAGGCCCACCCCCGACTCCATGACTCAGGGCTTTCCCCAATATCACCTTTCCCGAGACGGGTCAAAGTGTGGTGGTGGGGAACCTGTGTGGGCCCGTGGTCATACCCACGGCAAAGCCTCGCCTCTCCCTCTACTGCTGCCTCTGCTTGATTATCTCTGAGGATGGGCTACTCACTTCCCCTTTCACTCCCAAGCTCATACTAGCTACACGCACACATCCCCCTCTTCACCCCAGACACACACCCACAAACCTCGCACGCGCACACACACACTTTGCCCGAAACTCAGTTCCATATACTTGGGGGCAGGGCGCTGGGCGAACGGGGCCTTGCAAGGTGCTGAGGAGCAGCTGGCCAGGACTGGCTTGTTTCTACTCCTCTGGGTCTGGGCCCGGAGAAAGCCGCTCAGGATGGGGGAGGGGTGGAGGGAAACAGGCCCCTCTCCAGCAGCAGCCACACACTGGGTGCCGGGCTCTGGTGGTGGCTGGAGGTGATGGCGGAGGGGAGAAGGTACCCCACCCAGTTTTCTCCAGAGGCCAGTGCAAAGGGGTGCAGAGTGGCCCTGGGCCCCAGCTGCTCACCCTAGACAGGTGGGAGGCTGGAGGGAGGGCTGTGGACAGTCTTCTTGAGGATGGGGTAGGAGTAGGGACAGGGGTGCTCACTATGATTTAGATACCTGGGGTCCCCCCCTACCCCTCTGAGACAGACCCCCAGTGAAGAGCGCACCTCGGCCATGAGCCAATCCTGTTTCTTGTCTGAGTCAAACTGGACATTGGCAGTAGCACCTCACCTCACACCTGGTCACCCTTCCCCCAGCCTGATCCCTCATTCTGTAGGAGAGGAAACTGAGGCAGAGAGAGAGAGAGAGAGCCTTGCTGGGGTCCCATGGCCAGTCTGGCAGGGTGGGCATCAGGGTCCAGGACTGCGGGCTCCAGGGCTTTGCCCTTTAAGCCTCCTGGCTAGTTCCAGCTGGAACCCCTTCCCGGCCTCCCCCTCCCCCTCCCTCTGGGACTCCTCAGCTGCTGCCTGGCTTCTCATCCCTGCCCCTCCTGCCTCCACCCACAGGACCCCTGTGCAGCATCCTGGTGGGACGCTTCGGCTGCCGAGCCACCGTGATGCTGGGGGGCGTGCTGGCCAGCCTGGGCATGGTGGCCAGCTCCTTCTGCCGCACCCTCGGCCAGCTCTACCTCGCAGCAGGCTTCTTCACAGGTGACTGTCATTCCGTTTGGAGAGCTACTGGGCGCCTATTAAACAGTGTCACATGCAAGTGAACAGGGCAGGCAAAGCCCATCGCAGGGGCTGCTCACAGGAGGGAGCCCACAAAGGGGAGAGGCCAGGGACAGATAAACGAGGAGCCTATCTGATCGCGACAAGACAAGTGCGTGAGAAGACAGGACAGCCGATGTGACGGCGTCCTGGCTGAGGGTGGTGGTGAGCAGAGATTAAACAAGGAAACATGTAGAATGTCAAGAACGCCCAGGGCCGAAGGGAGGCTGCTGTTTGCAACAAGCAAGCGGAGGAGGCCTTGAGAGGAAGGGGTGGCTGGGCAGAGAGCTGAAGAAGAGAGTCTGCCCCTAGGTTCTGGGGGAAGGGCATTCCAGGCAGAGGCAACAGCAAGTGCAAAGGCCCTGGGGGTGTCCAGGGGCAGTGCAGTGCCAGTTGAGTAGAGGGGCATGAATAGGGGTGGAGGCTGGATGGGGGTTCAGTCGTAGTGAAATGGGAAGTCATGTGAGGGGTTCGGGCAGCTGGGTAAGTGACATTCATCTGACCACTATTTGCAAAGCACCTACCAGCTGGCTGGGGTGTTCAGAAAACACTGCAGAAGGCTACGCACATGCAGTGCAGGGAAGAGTTAAGGGTGACCCAAGGGCAGGAAGGCTGACCCCAGGGCTCTTTGCCCTGAGCTGCTGGAAGAATGAAGCAGCCACTAACCACCCTGGGAAACGAGGGGAGGGAGTCGGGGGAGTTGCAGGAAGACGGGGAGCTCAGATGTGGGACAGGCCCCGAGCTGAGCGAGCTGTTGGGACATTCTGAGAGGCTGGTATTCAAGTCTTGAGCTGAGGTGTCGTCCTGCTGTTCATGAAGGGAGAGGGAGAGGGAGGACTGAGCCCAGGGCGCTCCCGTGTGTAGTGGTCCAGACGGGAAGAAGTGACAGAAGTGGGAGAACCCAGAGGGTGGGGTTTCTTGAGAGAAAGAATGAAGGACGTTCGAGAGGAAGAGGGAGGGGTTCAGCGTGCCAAGCGGCTGCCGGGTCAGCTCGAGTGGGGCCCAGGCTCTTTGGATTTGGCAATGGAGAGGTTGGTGACCTCGGCGAGAGCAATTCTGGAGCAGAGGTGGGGGTGAAAGTCTGATGGGAACAGTTTCAACAGAGCACAGGAGGAGGGCAATGGGAGATGGCGGAGCTGATCGAACCTTGCACGAAATTTCGGTGGAAGGGGAGCAGAGAAATGGGCGGGGACCCCGAAGAGCCTGTGGGGTCAAGGGAGAGTTCTGTTTTGTTTTTAATGAGAGAAATAACAATGAGGGAGAATGATCTAGAAAAGAGGAGAAAAATGGGTGATGCAGGAGAGAGGGACATTGCTGGGGGGCTATGCCTCTGAGTGGACAAGATGCAGGGCAGAAGGCAAGCGCTGGCCTTGACTGGGAGCACAGATGGTCCGCTGTCACTGGCAGGAAGGCGAGGCGGCTGTCAGCTGGGAGCGAGGAGGGGTGAGGTGTGGAGTATGAAGAGGAAGAAAGCCCGGGCGTCATCCAGGAGGAGGGAGAGTAGGTGGACGACAGATCTGGCCGCCCAGGGCCCGCCCGAGGCCAGTGGTCCTGGGTGGCTGTGAGCTTTCTCTCCAGAATGTCCAGCTGTGCGGGGGCAGGCACAGAGTGGGTGGGGAGGCGGCTTCTGAGCTGAGTCAGGAAAGGGAAGTCGGGGGAAGAGTGTCCCAGGCAGAGGGAACCGCATGTCCTGAGGTAGGGAGCAGCGGGGTGTCCGGAGGAAGAGGAAAAAGCTGATGTGGCTGCCGCCTGGTGAGTTATGGGGAGCGTGGCCTGAGATGGCACCCAAGAGGTGGCGGGAGGCCAGATGGTGCAGACCCTGCCGGGGCATAGTAAATACTTGGGCTTTTCCCCTCGGTGTGATGGGAAGTCTCTGGAAGGTGTTAAGCAGGGGAGAGACTTACTTTGATTTTAAGTTGTTGTTGTTTTTAAAAAAATAATATATATATACATTTTAGAGAGAGAGAGTGGAAGAGAGAGGGAAAGACAGAGAGAAACATCGACGTGAGAAAAGCACATTGATTGGTTGCCTCTGCATGTACTTTAACCAGGGCCTGGTGAGGGCGAAAATATATATTTTTGCCAAAACCGGTTTAGCTCGGTGGATAGAGCGCCAGCCTGCGGACTGAAGGGTCCCAGGTTCGATTCCGGTCAAGGGCATGTACCTTGGTTGTGGGCACATCCCCAGTAGGGCGTGTGCAGGAGGCAGCTGGTCGATGTTTCTCTCTCATCAATGTTTCTAACTCTCTATCCCTCTCCCTTCCTCTCTGTAAAAAAAATCAATAAAAATATATTTTAAAAAAAGAAAAAATATATTTTTATTGATTTCAGAGAGGAAGGGAGAGGGAGAGAGAGATAGACACATCAATGATGAGAATCATCGATTGGCTGCCCCCGGCACCCTCCACACTGGGGACCAAGCCCGAAACCCAGTCGTGTGCCCTGATGGGGAATTGAACATGTCCTCCTGGTTCATAGGTCAACGCTCACTGAGCCACGGCAACCGGGCTGATGTTAAGTTTTTAAGGATCACCTGGGTACTGTGCCAAGGGGACAGGTGTGCCCCTGGCGGCCTTGGGGGGGCAGATCTGAGGGGCGGATGTTTCCAGGGAGGAGAGTAGGCAGGCCGACTCCATCTTAAATCCCTGGGGACCTGGAGGTGGGTTTGGGCTGGAAGGGAAGGAGAGCAAACGTGGGACATGACCCTGTGAGTCCGCTGTGGGAGGCCCCCGGACGCCCTCGAGCTGGTCTCCCCTCTTCCACCACAGGCCTGGGCTTGTGCTTCAGTTTCCAGTCGACCATCACCGTATTGGGCTTCTATTTCACCCGCCGGCGGGCACTGGCCAACGCTGTGGCTTCGGTGGGCGTCTCCCTGGGCATCACACTCTGGCCGCTGCTGGCCCGCCACCTCCTGGAGGAACTGGGCTGGAGGGGCACCTTCCTGGTCTTCGGCGGGGTTTTCCTCCACTGCTGCGTCTGCGGCGCCATCCTGAGGCCCGTGGCCCCCAGCGTGGCCCCTGCACCCAGAAAACGCCCTTCTGTGCCCTCCAAGACACCGGCGCCCGGCTGCCCGGCAGCATGTGGCCGGGCCCTCCTGCGCCACCTGGCCTTCGACATCCTGTGGCACAACGCCGGCTACCGGGTGTTCACGCTGGGCGTCACGTGGATGATCCTCGGTTTCCCGCTGCCACAAGTCTTCCTGGTGCCATTCGCCATGCGGCACGGGGTCGACGAGCACAAGGCCGCCCTGCTCATCTCCATCATCGGCTTTAGCAACATCTTCCTGCGGCCCATGGCCGGGCTGGTGGCCGGCCGCCAGAACTTCGCCAGATATCGCAAGTACCTCTTCAGCCTCGCGGTTCTGCTCAACGGGCTCACCAACCTGGTGTGCACGGTGTCGGCCAACTTCCGAGTGCTGGTGGGCTACTGCCTGGTGTACAGCGTGTCCATGAGCGTGGTTGGCGCCCTCTTCTTCCAGGTCCTCATGGATGTGGTCCCCATGGATCGGTTCTCCAGGGCCCTGGGCCTCTGCACCATCCTGGAGAGCATCTCCATCCTCATCTCCCCGCCCATGGCTGGTGAGGCCCAGGAGGGAGGGCGTGGCCTGGGAGGGCAGGGTTAGGGGGTGAGGCGGAGGGAACAGTCTGGACAGATTTGGGCCCCATCCAGCATCCCAGGGGGAGGGACTTGGAATCTGTGATTTTCCCCCAAGCACCTCAGGGGACTGGCTGCAGTCTGTTCCCTAGCTGGCACTCAATCTGAAGAGTTAAAAATGGGGGTTTGGGTACCACACTTAGCTGAGTCTGTCATCTTCCTCTCTGTACCTGTTTTCTTATCAACAAAGTGAGGATGAGAATAGAATCTACCTGGTAGGCTTGTTGTGAGGGTCACAAGTTATACCGTTAAGCTCTAAGTAGAGAAGATGGTAGAGTAAGTACTATGCACGGATTGGCTGTTATTGACATCCTGGTGCTGCCACTTCCTGCCCGTGGGACCGACCCCGCATCTCATTGACCTTCTCTGAGCCACAGTGTTATCTGCAAAATGCAGAAAAAAACACCTGCCGTCACCCAGGATTGGCCTGTGCCTGTCACGGTGCCCACGGCCGGAGGCAGAGACTTCCCTGGAGGGCGGGCGGGGGAGAGACGGCAATCAAAGTGAAGAGACGGATTTGGGGGCCCAGTGGCGGTTTGTGCCAGGAGGGAAATGTGCAGGTATAGAAACAGCCCCATACGAGAGGTGTGACATGCAGAGCAAAAGGGAAGGTTTGTGAAGCCTTTGGTGCCGGGGGACAGTCACACAGACAACACGTGACTGCCGTCATATGACGGGGACTCTTCCCCCGAGTGTGGAGCGGGAAGGCCCAGTTTCCATGGGATCCCCGCCCCCTGCCCGCCGCCATGCCAGCAAGTGCAGAGAGCTGGCTGGGAGAGGCCTGGGGGGCCCAGGGCGGGGCAGAGCAGATCGATATCCGACTCCACTGGCCCTTGTCCTCATAGCTCCCTGCCCCTGGGTGAGCGAGACATGCCCTGAAGTGCTCTTTGGCCCGAGGTCTCTTCCTGCCTGGGCCAGAGGAGGTTTAGTGTTTCCTCTCCCCCTCACCTTTACCAACTATTTCCTGAGTGCCTAGACCAGTGATGGCGAACCTTTTGAGCTCGGCGTGTCAGCATTTTGAAAAACCCTAGCTTAACTCTGGTGCCGTGTCACATGTAGAAATGTTTTGATCTTTGCAACCATAGTAAAACAAAGACTTATATTTTTGAGATTTATTTTATATATTTAAATGCCATTTAACAAAGAAAAATCAACCAAACAAATGAGTTCGCGTGTCACCTCTGACACGCGTGTCATAGGTTCGCCATCACTGGCCTAGTAGGTGCCAACCCCAGTTCCTGGTCCTGGGGTTCCGCAGAGACAAAACGAAAAGCCCTGCTCTTGTGGAGCGCACAGGGCAGTGGGGGGCTGGCAGCCGGGCCGTGGCCTAACGTGCTCTCTGTCCTTCAGGGTTTGTCCTGGACAACACCGACAGCAACTTCAGCTACGTCTTCTACATGTCAAGCTTCTTTCTCGTCTCCGCCGCCCTCTTCATGGGTGGCGGCTTCTGTGCGCTTCAGAAGAAGGAGAGGCAGGGCAGGCTGGCCGAGGCAGAAGCAGCCGTCCCGGAGCCGGCCCCGCTGCGGGCCCTCAGCAGGGAGGACACAGGCAGCTCGGAGAAGCGGCCGTGCACTGAAGAAATCATGTATGTGACCAGCGTCTGAGCCCCAGGATCACATGTGTGACCGGCATCTGAGCCCCGAGGTCGGTGAGCGAACACTGCCTCCGCCCAGAACGCGATGTCCTGCTGTTTCACCGGGTGAAGCCTGAACCGAAGGGCTGGCCGGCCCGCCCCGCACGTCGGGACTCAGCCAGGGGCTGGGGCCTTGGAGGCTGGCCTCCGAAGACTCAGGTTTCCTTCCAACGAGCAGAATCCAGGAGCCGGTCCTCCTGACTTTTTTCCTTGGGCACCAGGGTACTTGGGGCCCAAGAAGGTGGGTCTGAGCTCTGCTTGGGTCTCTCATGGCCGACGGGGCTCAGCTGGCTGCCCACTGCCGCTGCTAGAACTCAACACGCCGGGCCTTCAGGTCCAGCCTGGATGCTTCTGAGATGACCTCTCTGTCCTTCTCCAGCCTCCAGCTCCAGACAGTTCCAAAAAGTTCCCTCTAAGTCCCCCTAAGCCCTCCTGCCCCCCTTCTTCCCTGTGGCCCAGCCCTTGCCCTCGGGGCTGCCCCCAGCACCGGTTGCTGGGCCTCCCACTGACTGGGACGTGGGAAGAAGGGCCTTGGGAGAGAATTGGTGGCGGCCTGCAGCCGTGGATGGCCAAGCTGCGGATGAGCCTGGATGCAGGGTTCGGACAGATTAAATGCTGGTGGAGCACCTGCCCTGGCGTCTGTGCAGAGAATCGGAGGGGAGCACCTGACTTGGGTCCTTGAACCAGTGAAGTCTGAGGAACCCCTTACACCAGCGGTTCTCAACCTGTGGGTCGCCACCCCTTTGGGGGTCCAACGACCCTTTCACAGGGGTCGCCTAAGACCCTCGGAAAACACATATATAATTACATGTTGTTTTTGTGATTAATCACTATGTTTTCATTACGTTCAATTTGTAACAATGAAATTGGGGGTCACCACAACATGAGGAACTGTATGAAAGGGTGGCGGCACTAGGAAGGTTGAGAACCACTGCCCTACACAGTCAGCAGAGCCCGCTCCAGGGTCTCATTCCTTTGCCCCACCCAGACTTGTGACCAGGAAGATTAGTGCGGGCGGGGGGGGGGGCGCGGGGGAGAGGTTGGGTGGGGGAAGCCAGACAGTTGACTGAGCAGGGAGGGTCGGATTGCTAGGCAGGGCCCAAGGGCCTCTGTGGAAATAGAGCTGCCCTCACAACAGAAGCCCTTCTGCTCCCCTCTCCCGCCCTCCTGGTCTCCCTGCTGTGTCCGAGGCGTCAACCCTGGGTGAGTAGCTGGCTGGGCCAGCTGCCAGTCCCCCCTGCCCCCCATGGGCCTGTGTCTGTGGCCTGGAGGTCAGAGCTCTCCCCACACACCCTTTGCTGGTGCCCTTCCTTGAGGTCATCACCGTGGGGGGCGGGCTGTCATCAGCACAGTCTTGTCCCAGCAGGGTCCTGACGGAGGGAACCAGGGAACCGAGAAAGTTTGTTTGAATTACACACAGAAGTGTTTCCTGCAGCAGGCTATAAACCCCGGGAACTAATGAAGCAGGAAAACAGGCCTGGAGAAGTCCTCCTCCCCCTTCAGTCCTCCCAGCTTAGCAGGGGCTGCTCACGCCCAGGGCCTTGTTTGTTGATTCAGGCTCAACCAGGCTCCAACGAGAAAACCTTATCAGGAGGATTGATTTTATTTTCATGATCCGCCTCTAGCCTTCCTCCTCCACTTGTCCAGCTGGCCTGAGTAAGCATCCGTGGGGTTGTCCTGTCCTCTCCAGGACCCTGCCACGAGTGCCCCCTTATGGCCAAAGAAAGTAGTGCAGAGGCAACAATAAGGCCTGGATAGTAGAGACCCGAGTGTGTGTTTGACTCTGTCTCAATTTACTGTGTGCCTTTGGGCAAATTGCTCAGCATCTCTGGGCTTTTAAAAAGGAGGAGGCTGGCCAGGATAAGTTAAAGTCTCTTCCAGTTTGAAAAGTTGGATCCTGAAGAGCCCCACTACCTGCCTGCTCCCCACCCCGCCACCACCCACAGTGCTTGGCCACCACCCACAGTTTGTGAACGGAAGGGGGAAAGCCTGGGCACATTTCACCAAGTCCTATCTCCTCCATCTTCACGGAGTGGAAAAGGAGGGAGTCGGGTTGGTGAGTAGGTAAGTGCTTTTGGTGCTAGGAGCTCCCAGGCTTTGAAACGTGCCTCCCCTAATAGGCCCCCTTCCGTAAAAGATTTCTTTTAAGGAAAAAAAGATTATCGGTGAATATTCAGCACAAAGAACTCTGACTTCATCTGCCCCGGGCAACAGTAACCATAATCACCAGGCAAATATTTATTAAGCATCTACTGTGTGCCTGGGACTGGACAGATAACCAGTACGAACTGGTGAATGCCCTCAACACAGAACCAAGGGCTGAGAATATTTCCCCAAGGAGGGAGGGCCCCTGAGGTCTTGGGCGGAAACCAAGGAGGGAGGATGGGTGGCCCATCTGATTCCAGAACCACACTTAGCTGGTCTGGGGCAGTTCCCCAGTAGCACAGGGTGGAGCTCGTTTCCATGGTGTCCACAAGCCTTTGCTGCTCTGTCCGGCCAGAGGCAGAGAAACCCCCTGGCCACCTTTGGCTGAGTGAACATCCCCAGGTCGCCTCCGGTCCCCAAAGAAGCAGCCTTGATATCCAAGCACCCAGACTATGGCCATAACTATGCAGGCCCAGGGCGGGGTGAGGGGTGGGGGGCAGGGGGAGGGGGTTGGGGGTGGGGGTGCATCAGGCAAAGGCTGACCACAGGGACCTGAGCCCGTGTATGCGGGGCCTGCTCCCGAGGGGGCTGTAGCAGGTGGAGTATGGCCCAGGGCCAAAGGCACATGGTCCTTGCCCTCAAGAAGCTCACAGCCCAGGCCCCCTTTACCTTCACATTCAAGCACCGTGGGAGTGCGGTAGGACCACCTCCTAACCGGGTGCTTTATAAACCCAGTGCCTATGAGGTCCCGGTCACACACCACCTTCCTGAGAAGCCCCAAGAAATAATCGGGCCGAAGGGCTTCACCACCAGAGCTGCTCCCCAACCCAGAAAGCAGCCAACACCGTACATTTGGGGGGACAGAGGTTCCTACCACCAGTTGGCGCTGCCCCAGCGCTCCCCGGGTAACAGCCTTACCCGGTCCCCCATATTTCAGACCAGAGGTGGAGGGCCTTACCCGGTCCCCCATATTTCAGACCAGAGGTGGAGGGCCTTACCCGGTCCCCCATATTTCAGACCAGAGGTGGAGGGCTCAGCTCGGGGCTGGGGAGCATGGGGTGCCAGGCTCGAGGGGCTTCTTGGAAAAGGGCGGGGGGGGGGGCGGGGCTCAGGGAGCTGGCGCCCACGCTCCCGTGGGGCGTCCTTTGGTCGAGGAGGCTGGCCTGTGCCCCCTCATCAGATGCAAGGGGATCTGGCGGTGGTTCTGCCTCGACAGCCCAGCCAGCCACCTCTGGGCTCCTAAGGGCCCTAAGAGATGTTGTTCCAGCGGTTCTCAACCTGTGGGTCGCCACCCCTTTGGGGGCCGAACGACCCTTTCACAGGGGTCGCCTAAGACCGTCGGAAAACACATATTGAATATATAATTGCATATTGTTTTTGTGATGAATCACTATGCTTTAATTATGTTCAATTTGTAACAATGAAACTACATCCTGCATATCAGATATTTACATGACGATTCATAACAGTAGCAAAATGACAGTGATGAAGTAGCAACGGAAATAATGTTATGGTTGGGGGCCACCCCAACATGAGGAACTGCATTAAAGGGTCGCGGCATGAGGAAGGTTGAGAACCACTGTCTTGTCCCCTGAAGCACCCACAGCCCTTCGCCTTGGGCCCACGCGGTGAGGCGTGACGTCTACTGCGCACGCGCGCCGAGCTCCACGACGGCCCCGCCCCTGGTCCGCCTGGGCCAACCCCGCCCCGCCCCGCCCTCTGGGGCGGAGCTAAGCACGGCTTCCGCCGGAAGTCCGGGCTCCAGCGGGCAACCGTACCCAGAGTGGCTGGGTGAGGCAGCTCCGTCCTCCAGTGCCCGGTCGCTTCCGTGTCTTCCGCGCCCCAGTTTAGATTTTCATGCCCAGCTCTTACCAGTGCTGATCACACCACATCCCAGTGCCAGGTGCAAATCACTGCACAGCCCGAAGCGAGGAGAGGAGCCTGTGTCCCGCCCGGGGCGGCCCAGGGAGGTCCCCGCCCGCCTCTCCTGCCTGTCCCCCGTGCACCCTCCGCCACCCCGGCCATGGCGCAGAAGCCGAAGGTAGACCCCCACGTCGGACGGCTGGGATACCTGCAGGCGCTGGTCACGGAATTCCAGGAGACGGAGAGCCAAGGTGAGAGCGACAGGATGGGGTCCGGGGACAGGGCGGGGGTCCGCCCGCGACCCGCGACCCTGCCCCGGACCTGGCTCCAGTGCCGCTTTTCCGCTGCAGACGCCAAGGAGCAAGTCCTGGCCAACCTCGCCAACTTCGCCTATGACCCCAGCAACTACCAGTATCTGCGACAGCTGCAGGTCCTGGATCTATTCCTCGATTCGCTGTCGGAGGAGAACGAGACCCTGGTGGAGTTTGCTATTGGTAAGGATGGGGCGGTCACGGATGCCTGATGGTGAGATAAGCGAGTCCGAAGTGAGTCGTTGGGGAGAGACCTCGGGCAGTCGCTCACCGCAATGGCAGCCTTCGGGGTGCACGCACGGTCCGGGTCACAGCTAGCGGGACCCTCTGCATGCTGCCTTCCCACCTGCTTAGAGATGAGATCATAAATGAAGGGATGGATTGAAGCCACTCGGAGAGAAAAATATTTAGAGTGCTCTTTTAAACATCTTTATTTTAATGTTTTCCTATCAAGGAAAGTAGGGGTGACTTAGGATGACTTATGGTCTAAGACAGTGGTTCTCAACCTTCCTAATGCCACGACCCTTTAATACAGTTCCTCATGTTGTGGTGACCCCCAACCATAACATTATTTTCGTTGCTACTTCATAACTGTAATGTTGCTACTGTTATGAATCGTCATGTGAATATCTGATATGCAGGATGTATTTTCATTGTTACAAATTGAACATAATTAAAGCATTGTGATTAATCACAAAAACAATATGTAATTATATATGTGTTTTCCGATGGTCTTAGGCGACCCCTGTGAAAGGGTTGTTCGACCCCCAAAGGGGTGGCGACCCACAGGTTGAGAACCGCTGGTCTAAGATCTATTGAATTATTCACTGGACAGGTAATTATGGGGCATGAACTGTGTGAGCAAGGTCCTGTCCTATGTGCTGAAGAGATGGCGAACAAGCCGGGGGAAAGGCCTTTCCCGCAGGGAGAGGGGGAGGCAGATGGTGGGCAAACCAACCAAAAGGCTGAGTCTCTGAAGGACATTCACAGGATAAGACAGGGCAATAGGAGATGGGGCCGCCCCACTTCGGCCATCATGGGCAGGCGGACGTGATGGGTGGGAGCCCCTAAAGCAGGAGGATCCAGAGGAAGGCTGATGTGTCAGGACTCGTGAGGTTACAGAGGTGGCAGCACCAGAGGCGGCTGGGAGGGGCTTAGATCTAGGCTGCGGGAAAGAGTTTGGAATTTATTCTGAAGGCAAACAAATTATTTTTTCAGCTGCATCTCTAAAAAAATAACATTTTTTGCCCTCGCCGGTTTGGCTCAGTAGATAGAGCGTCAGCCTGCAGACTGAAGGGTCCTGGGTTTGATTACAGTCAAGCACATCCCCTTTAATTTCCTGTAACCTAGAAATTAGAGTGAAAGCCTTGATAGAATCAAGTAACACTCCCCCCGCCCCTGCCAAATATATCATAAGTGAGTGTGATTGAAAATTTTGAAAGATCACCCATGTCTGCCCCTGATGTTTGTGGTATTGTGGCTAGAGTTGAAATGGGAGTCACCCCTGATCTTCTCACCACGATAGGTCTTCACACACGTGTGTGGACATCCCAATTCTGTTCGCACACCCACACACACCTGCCTGTGGCCTCTCCTTGGACTTAGTGTGCACACCAACCATGGGGTTCACCTTGGGAGTCAGGAATCCAGGAAAGGCCCATGCGCTGTGGGAGGTTCAGGGCCTGGTGTGGGGAAGGGAGGACTTGGGTGGGTTCCCTGGATTTTTTAGCCTGTGGAGCGGGCCAGAGTGAGTCGCGCTAGAGCTGAGCCAGGGGCAGGAGCCCCAGTGGGCTGGGTCTAAGAGAGTGGTGCTAGCGGAGGGGTGGGCAAACTTTTTGACTCGAGGGCCACAATGGGTTCTTAAACTGGACCGGAGGGCCGGAACAAAAGCATGGATGGAGTGTTTGTGTGAACTAATATAAATTCAAAGTAAACATCATTACATAAAAGGGTACGGTCTTTTTTTTTTTTTAGTTTTATTCATTTCAAACGCGGGCCATAGTTTGCCCACAGCTGTGCTAGCGTATGTCTCGGCCCCTCGGGAAGATTATTACGCTAAATAAATATCCTGAAGGATTGCTACTTGAAGATTTTCGCCAGTGTCAGTCCTCCATCCCCTCCCTTTTTGTAACCCGGCTCCACAGCTTCCAGCATCTGAATGGTGGCAGTGGCCCCTGCAGAAGCACGTGGCTAAACTCCGCCTGGGAGCGATAGAACTCCTCCCACTCAAGCTTCTGACTCCGGAGAAGAGTTGCCTAAAAAGAGCAGTCACCCAGGGAAAGCTTCGACAGCATCAGGCACCAAGCAGGAGCACTCTGAGGTCCTGGCCCACGGAGCCGGGAGCTACGGGGAGATGTGGGCCTGCCCTGAGTTCTTGCTCTCCTGGCCAGCTTCCCTGTTTTCTTCTCCCAGCCACCTACCTACCTACCTACCTTCCTTCCTTCCTTCCTTCCTTCCTTCCTTCCTTCCTTCCTCCCTCCCTCCCTCCCTCCCTCCCTCCCTCCCTCCCTCCCTTCCTCCCTTTCTCTCTCTTTCTCTCTCTCGCTCTCTCTCTCTCTCTCTTTCTCTCTTTTCCTCCCTCCTTCCCACCAGAGCGAGGTTCTCAATCCCAAGAGCCGCGGCTTTCTCGGCATTGAATCTCTTCCCCGGGTCCCCTGCAGAGTAAATCTCTCTTTTCCTTATTATGGGTGACTTAAAGGAGAGCCAGTGCTACTTAGAAGCGGATCTTGTTACCGCTGTCATTCTCTCTTCTTTTTATGTGCCTGGTGCTCGATGGGAAACACTGTCAGGCGCTTTCTCTGCTGTCGAAAGGCTCTGTGCTGCGCTTTGTCGTTTTGAATCTTTTCTCTCCAGGGGCAGGTCTGACGTTGTGATCTCCATGAGGGCAGAGCCCAGTTTGCTTATCTCCGCTGTTGTCTTGAATGCCCTGGCCTTGTGGTCTGGAGAAGGTGAGAGAAGGGCCCAGTAGGTGCAGAGACTGGCCACCAATCGCAAGGCGCGTGGTACTGAGCCCTCTGTACCGGTGATGAAACAGCACCTCAGTGAGGGAGTCCCATTGCCTGAGGCTCACACTGAGCACTAACTGGAGCCAAATTCTGTGCCCAGGGGACCCGGCTGCCGGAGCCAATGCCGGAGTCCATTGTGTCTTCTCCCCTGGTTCCCATGGCACCTGGCCACCTCCAGCATATCCCTGGGATGGTTCTGGTGGCAAGTCGTCCCTGGCCCAGGTTCTAAGTGGAACTATCACCAGGAGATGGTACTGCTCAAGGTAGGACAGGGCGTGGGAAGTGAGTGAATTATGGGGAACCAGATATAAAGCCAGGATCTCAGCAAATACTTGAGTGAGTATTCCGAGCTTGTGCCCCACATAAAAACTCTGGCAGCCTTTGGCATTAATGTGGAAATGTTTGCCCAAAGCACCATGGGTTGACGCTCAGGCATCCTAGATGCTGCGTATGCACACCTGCACCATCTTAGATGCCGTATGGAGACATACAGGGACCAGGAGAGAATCCTCTACTTCTGTGAAAATTGGTTGAAATCTAGGACATCACAGAATACTTGACAGTCTTGTTACTAAAACAGGGTTCAAATAGGTTGCCTCCCAGAATTCAGGTTAAATCTCTTTCCTGTGCTCTATTTCCTGTAATACACGTAGCTGCCACTAGATGGTGGTGGTGCTCAGTAAAAGGCAGGTATAGGTAAGTCCTCAGGGGCCTCTCTGGAAAAACAGTATTTAGTAAAATTGAAGCTAGGCTACCCCATGACCCAGCAGTTACAGTCATTGGAGTAGGGCACATGCATATCCAGACACATGTGCAAAAATGGCACTAGCAAACTTGTAACAGACAAACTAGAAACAGTAAACAGTAGAATGGATACCAACATTGTGGGATGTTGCTACTATTTAGCAAGGTAAATGAACAGTCAACAGCTACATGCAATAATGTTATAAATTTTTTAAAAATGTAAAAAAATTATTTTTTGTTAATCCTTATTCGAGGATATTTTGTCATTGATATTTAAAGAGAGTAGAAGGGAGGGGGAGAGACAAAGAGAGAAACATCCATGTGAGAGAGACCCATCAATTGGTTGCCTCCAGCACACGCCCTGCTCATGGCCAGGGATTGAGCCTGCAACCCTGATACGTGCCCTTGACCAGAATCGAACCCAGAACCCTTCAGTCTGTGGGTTGATGCTCTATCCACTGAGCCAAACGGGCTAGAGCAATAATGTTATATATGTAATGGTAAGCAAATGGTGCTAAACACAATAATACATACAGTGTGATTCCATTTCTACAAAGTCCCCAAAACAGGCAGAAATGTTTAGGGATGTGTGGAAAAGACAGGAATGGAGGGAGACTTCTTTAAAAACCCTATATTTTAAGTTAAAAAGATAAAAGGTCTGCTTAGTAAAAATTTTGTTATTAAATTATTACAAACCAGAAAAGTGTTTACCTCAGGGAGAGAATTGGTTCAGGAAGGGACACAGGCTCTGGATTGCTGACAGTGTTCTAGTTCTTGACCTGGGGGCTGGTTCCACAGGCATTTGCTTTATCATTGCCAGACTGACCTGTGTGTGTCAGCCCTTCGCTGTGTGTGTGGTTTGCAGGTATGGCCCTGTGCCAGCCTCTGGGGCTGTAAACAGGTGCCTTGTTGATCCACATCTGTGTGCCAGGGAGGGCCCTCAATCACATTATTTCATTCTCTCTGCCCATTTTACTGATGAAGAGACCAAGGCTTAGAGACATGGAGTTGCTTGCTCTGGTCACCTAAATCCTCAGTGGCAGAACTGGTTCTAACTGGGTCTGCCCACCACGGAGCCTTTGCTCCGTCCTCATCCTCTGGGCTCCGTCCTCATCCTCTGGGCTCCCCCATACATCCTTCTCCCACTGATCAGTCAGGCTCCTGCGGTCCTGCAGCTTCTGCTTAAGTTCCTCAGCCATCCACCGGTGGCAGGCTCCCCTTACAGGATGGAGGTGGTGTGGAGGTTCCCACCCACTGCTCCCTTCCTCGCTGGCCCCAGGCTGGCCTCATGGGGACGAGGGCAGCCTCCACCATCTTTCCTGACTTACAGAGACCCAATTCCCCATCTCTTCGTTCTAGGCACAAGTAGTGTGTGAGTGTGTGAGAGAGAGCACATGTGCGTGCACGTATATGTGTGTGTGTGAGTGTTATTAATTTATGTGAATGCATAATTGATTCACATGGTACAAAATTTAAAAGGTATTGAAAGGTAACTCCCTCGCTAGCCTTCTCTGTAGCTCACCATTGTTACTAGTTTCTTAAATATTTTTTGGAATTTACACACATGTATATAGCTATATGAATATATTTTCGCATGTTCTGCACATGTGGTAGTATACTATATCTATATTCTGCTTGCCTTTTTTTTTTTTTTTAACTTAGCAGCGTATCTTGACACACCTGCAGTATCAGTCATTCTGTAAAGTGGCGTGGTGTTTATTCCGTGGTATGGAGGCACTGAGGCTAAGCCACGCTTAGGGATGGGTGTTTAGCTGCTTTCCATTTTGCCAACACAATCAGTGTTTCAGTAGATACCTTATTGGAGTTTCATTTCTTACTTGTGGGTCTATATCTGTAGGATAAATGTCTTGAAATTCCTCAGTTTAAGTCAAAACTCTATTACAGGGTTTTAAAGAAGTCTCCCTCCATTCCTGTCTCTTCCACAGCCCTCTCCTCATGAAGAACCAGCAAATGTGAGCATCTATATTATAAAAGGCCTGTGGCCCTAACACCATAATGGCCAAAGACTGGCGTGGGTGGGCGGGCCTGCGCAGTGGGCTTCTAGTATACATATATTTGTCCCCCACACCTCCCTTCTTCTACATAATGGTAGCTTTTTTAATACACTGTTCTGTCCCCCAAATTTGAAATTTCAGAAAGAACCATTTTCAAGATGCTAAAGTAAAACCCAAGAACAAATAGTCCCAAGAACAAAAAACCCAAGAACAAATGAAGATTTTTGACTTGGGACGGACTGTGGCCAGCCCAGGGCAGGCGGGTCCTCAGAGGTAGTAATGTCTTGGGCCAGCTCTCCAAGGCCCCGCCTCGCCTCCAGGCACCAGGTGCTGGCTAAACATGTGTCAGCATGACCTCATTTAATCCCTGGGACAATCCTGGCTCTCCCAGCAACAGGCCCTATTTGCTGTGTGACCCAAAGTCACCTACCTGACCTCTGAGAGCCTCCAGCTTTCTCATCCCGGGCCGCATTTGGGGGTTTCTCTTTTGCCTCTCCCAGGGGTTTCTGTGGTTCCCTGTGTCTAGAAGGGCCCTTCTTTTGCCTCTTGTCTTCTTTTCTTTTTCTCTCCTGTCTGGTTTGTCCAAAACGTCCACCAGCCAGTTGAGACTTGTTCTCCTTTTTGCTTGGTAACCATTTTTAAATTGCAGCCTGGTGAACATACAGTACAATGCACATACCTTAGGTACAGTGGATGTACGTCAGTGTCACCAGCCCTAACCAGGTTTTAGAAAGGTCCCTCGTGCCCTCTCCCAGTTAGTGTCTCCCACCCCAAGGTAACCACTAACCTAACCTCTATCTCCATGGATTACTTTAGCCTATTCTTTTTTTTTTTTTAATATATTTTATTGATTTTTTACAGAGAGGAAGGGAGAGGGATAGAGAGCTAGAAACATCGACGAGAGAGAAACATCGATCAGCTGCCTCCTGCACACCTCCCACTGGGGATGTGCCCGCAACCCAGGTACATGCCCTTGACCGGAATCGAATCTGGGACCCTTCAGTCCGCAGGCCGATGCCCTATCCACTGAGCCAAACCGGTCAGGGGACTTTAGCCTATTCTTTTTTTTTTTTAGCCTATTCTTGAACTTCATATTAGTGGGATCATACAGATGTATACTCTTTAAAAATATATATTATTATTATTATTATTATTAATTAATTTACTTATTTTTACTGATTTTAGAGGGGAAGGAAGAGGGAAAGAGAGGGGAAGGGAGAGGGAGAGAGAGAGAGAAACATCAATGATGAGGGAGAAGCATCAATCGATTGCCGCCTGCACACCCCCTACTGAGGATGGAGCCTGCAGCCCCTGCCATATGCCCTGACCCGGCATCAATCCGGTGACTCTTGGTTCGTGGGTCGACGCTCAACCACTGAGCCACGCAGGCCAGTCAGGATGTGGACTTGTGTCTAGTTTCTTTCACTCAACGATGTATCGACCTAAGAAACATCCAAACCTGTAGGGAATTTTTATATTTGAGTCAAACTGACAATTGCTGAGAAGCAAAATCTCAATGGACTGAGAAAATGATCCAGAGAATGAGAGTTTTACAGCTTATTTTATACATTAGAATCAAAGGAGGAGATGTAAGGGGCGGTTACCTGAAATTCATGGGTGGTGGATTAGGGAGGCGGGAGGAAGCCCAGTGGGGAATCTCTGAGAGTGATAAAGAATGAAACAGGGGGACACTTCTTTACGTTGTAAACATTTACAGCACATAGAGGTAGTGTGTGGGCAACAGGTCACAATGAAGGTTCTGTGGTCCTTGCTCTGGTGCTGCAAAAAATTACAGGAAAAGGTGGTATGTTATCTCACATGCAGAAAGACAGCAGGCAGGCCCACTTAAGATGAAGACTGACCTTTGTCAAGAAAGCTCTAGGCCTAGGCTGTGACTGCCGCCATGACCCACTTTTCGTTAGGAATTTCTGTGTTCAGATCATCCTGTGGTCCCTCTCCATCTCTGCGTCTGCGGGTCCACAGTGCCATTCAGTATGTGGCCCCCTTTTCTTCCACAAATGTTTTTGACATTCATCCCAATTGTTAGGGTATTTTTTTTTTAATCCTCCCCTAAGGATAGGTCTTACTGTTTTTAGAGAGACAGGGAGGTGGGGAGAGGGAGAGAGAAACATCATTAGTTGCCTCCCATATGAGCTCCCACTAGGGATAGAACCCACATCCTAGGTATGTGGCCTCACTGGGAATCGAACCCGCAACCTTTTGGTGAACGGGACAACGCTCTAACCACCCACCCAGCCAGGGCTAGTTCGTGTTTCTGAATGAACGTGCCCGACGTGTTCATCCATTCACCTGTTGTTGGAGATTTGAGTTGTTTCTAGTTTGGAGCCTTTATAAAAGAGCCCCCCACTTCTCCCCCCCACTTCTCCCCCGGCCCCCCCGCCCCCCCCCCCCCCCCCCCCCCGTGTTTGGACCCAGGCATTTGTGAGCTCTGGCAGGTACCTGATCCATCCTTGGAGGCTCCCAGGCCTGCAACTGGGGCACAGGTGGGGCCTGCTCTCCTGAGGCCTCCTGCCCCCACCCTGCCGGGCTTGCCATCTGGTTATCCCCTGGCTTTGGTGGCACTGTCCCGCCCAGGCACTCCTGGGTGTGATGATGACTCACCAGCCAGAGAGTGATTGAGTCCTCATTGTCTCCTACTTTACAGCGAGATAAGTCCCATCCCCACCCCTGGGTTGCGTCTGCAGGGTGGATAGGAGGCTGGTTCACACTCTCAGGGTAGGAGAGACGTGCAGGTGTGTCTGAGAAGCCTGAGCCTCCCCAAGCATTTGCACTTGTCCCTGTTCCTAGTCGAGCCTGGCACCTGCCCACAGCAGTTTGTCGTCCTTGGAGCTTCGGGACACCTTTCCCATGGTTGTGGCAAAGGGCTCCCATCTTCTGGGACTTTGGACGAGTTACTCCACAGCCTTGGCTTCTGCTGAAATAGGGGTGAGGGTAATACTTTGTGGGGTTCATTCGTGTCCCCAGCGTGTGTCCAGTGAGTTTCCGCAGCTGTAGGTGCCTGGGATACAGGGGGACACCAGAGAGTGGGGCCCTGCCCTATGGTGCCCAGTGACGAGGACAGGCAGCAGTACGAAGACACTCAAGGGATGGCCCAGTGTGCCAAGTGCGACGCAGGTGAATGGGCACGGAGGGAGGATTGACAGGAAGGCCTGTGGGTGTCCAGTAGGCAGGGACCTCTCCATCAGAGCCTTGTCTCCCTCCCCTCCTGACCTCAGGAACGCTGCTCAGCCCCTTGCCTCCGTCAGATGCACCCGGTCTGGGAGCCACAGCCCGGATCCAGAACTACGGGGGTTCCAAGGTGGGCTGGGTCTCAGGGAGCCATCCCATGCAGCCCCCAACCCTCTGCAGGTCAACCCTTTCCTCCCCTCACGGCTTTAAAACCTTCCAACAAATATTCCCGGAGTGCCCCTTGGGTCAGGCACCGAATAAGACAGCCGAGGCTTGTTTTTTTTGTTTTTTAACCAAAGAACGTGGGAGCATTTAATGAACTTCCCTCTATCTGGCTTCAAACTATCAGGACACAGCCCGGCCAGGGTGGTTCAGTGATTGAGCATCGACCTATGAACCAGGAGGTCACGGTTCGATTCCTGGTCAGGGCACATGCTGGGCACATGCGAGCTTGATTCCTGGTAGGGGAGGGGGCGTGCAGGAGGCAGCTGATCAGTGATTCTCTCTCATCATTGATGCTTCTCTCTCTCTTTCTCTCTCTCTCTCTCCTTTCCTCTCTGAAATCAATAAAAATATTTTTTAAAAAACAACAAAAAACTATCAGGACACTCACACACACACACACACACCCCTTAATCTTCTCAGCCCTTTTGCTGAAGAACTTGGCCTCCATGGTGACGGGCTGCTGTGGGAGCCCCCCCTTCCCCAGGACTCTAGTAGGGACCGCACATCAGTGATAACAGCTCCATCTTCTGCTCACCGACCGCGGTTATCGAGGTTGACAGTTGGGCAGAAGCTCTGGGTCCTCTTTACGTGCTCACGTCTCAGTTCTCCCACAGGAGCCCAGGCGGTAACCCTGGGAGTTGGGCCTGTGATGACGCAAGGCACCCGAAGTCCCTCGGCCTCCGGGTGCTTCCTGTGCTGGCCGATGCGGCCGTGGCTCACACGGCCCCCAGCTTTCCGGGCCTTCCTCCGTCTGGGTGGCAAGTCGTTGGGTGGCTGGGATGCAAGAGGAAGCTGAGGTCTTGGTGGCAGACACGCAGCTGCTAGTGGGGCCTGGCAGGCAGTGACAGGAAAACGGTCCGCAAAGACGCCTTCTCAAGTGTTCTGAGCACATGAGAAAATGGATCAGGGTGGTGAGGAGTCCCCCAGACCCGGCGGGGAGTGGCTAGTGGGGTGCTCCAGGGAACCCTCACTGGTGAGGGAGCAGTGAATGCTGGTTACCAGCAAGCGGGTGGCCGTTTGTGAAGACCTGGGGCCAGAAGGTCCCAGGGTTGGTGACTGTGTTTTACTTTTAAAAAAAGTATATCAACCATTGAACTGGCTGGACCGGGAGGTAAGTGCCCACTTTCAGGCTGGGCTGTGGCAGGCAGGCCTTCCTGGAAACCAGAATGAGCTTTGGGTCCCTTGTCCCTGGGCCACCTTCTCACAGGCCCGGCCCTTCCCTGAGCCTCAGTGGGCGGAGAGAAGCAGAAAGGGGAGAAGGGAGGAGGCTGGAGGCCGGGGCTGAAGCTTCCAGAATTACCTTGCTCTCCCCCAGGAGGCCTCTGCAACCTGTGCTCAGACAGGGCCAACAAGGAGCACATCCTGCAGACGGGGGGCGTTCCGCTCATCATCAACTGCCTGTCCAGCCCCAACGAGGAGACTGTGCTGTCCGCTGTCACCACCATCATGTACCTGAGCTCGCCAGGCCCCGGCTCCCACCCCGAGCTGACTGCCACGCCCGTGGTCCAGTGCATGCTGCGCTTCTCTCTCTCGGCCAACACGCGGCTCCGGAACCTGGCCCAGGTCTTCCTGGAAGACTTCTGCTCCCCGAGCCAAGTGGCCGAAGCCCGCCGCCGGCCGGCTCACTCTGCCCTGGGCATCCCACTGCCAAGGACCGAGGCCCCACAGCAGCCCTGACCCACGGAGACCTCGGGGCCGCGGTTCTCTCACTGCCGGAGACAAGACCGAAATCCTGGTGGGGGCTGGGAAGCAGGAGCAGCTTAGCTCCCACTGAGCACTTTCCCCCCCGATTGGTGCCTTTTCAGCCATGTTAAAGGTGAGTTTCCTCGGCCCGACAGGCACCGACACAGGATGCAGGCGTTAGGAGATGAGGAAGACAGACTTTGGGATGTGGAGAAGGAAGTCAAAGGCAGAGCCCTCTTCCTAGGCTGTCCTCAACCAAGGGACAGCCCAGGGCCTGCCACTGATCCACCCACTGCCAGGCTCTCCCTCCTGTAAGAAGCAACCTGGGCCCACGGTCCAGAGGCTTTTGCAGAAGGTGGTTCTCCTGAGAGCAGCTGGGCCTGGGGCTTCGGGAAGCTGCCCGCACTTGAGGAGGTAGCTTGATCCCTTCACCGAGGGTCTGCGGTCATTGTGAGGAGCAGGAGTGAGAAGCCTTGTTGTTAACACTGTCTCAAGGCTCTGGGTAGCTGGGCACCGGGCATAGTGGGTGTTGGCTCAGAGAGCTCTGCGGCCCAGGAGTAACCATTTATCCACACAGGCCATTTGCCAGGCGCAATGGGAGGGCTTCCAGGATGAAGACGTGGTCCTTGCTCCTCTGTGACGCAGCCCAATGTCTGTTAACGTGACCATCAGGCCACGAGGGTGATGACATCAGAACACAGGCACAAACCCTTAGAGCTGCGACTTATCCCCACCCCGCCATGGTCCTCGCCTGAAAGCCCTGCCATCGGGGTTCAGTGAGGGGGAGCCCTTGCCCCTGGAAACGCGTCTCAGGAGGCTTTGGGGATGCAGGTGGAGTGGTGCGCAGGGAGACAGGACCAGATACTGACCGAAAGTGTGTGGCTCGTCGTCCAGTGTATGCTGGTCAGCACAGGGAAGGGGTGTGGGCACCCATGGGAAGCTGGGGTTCAGGAGTGGCGGGGAGTCCTGGTCATCTGTACTCCCTTAAGGTTGACCTCTCAATGACCGAGGGAGGGCAGCTGCGAGAGGAATGGCACCCAGGGGGCAGGGAGGTGGGCAGGTCCTGGGGCCTCTGGGGAGAGGGGGAAGGCCTCTTAGCCTTCATGCCAACGGCAGCCCTCGGGCTCCTGCCCTTTCCTTTCCCAAATAAAGAGCCTGAACAGAGCAGTGAGCCAAACTGTTTTATTAACAGGTTCCTGACTGACTTCCCACCGTGTTTCCGTGCCGCCATCTTGGGAGGTGCCAGGTGGCAGGCCTGTGAGAGTAGAGGTTGCTGTGTCCCGCTGCTCCCCAGCGCTGGGTCACCGCACGAGGCTGCCCTGTCACTTAGCTCTGCTGGGCTTCCCTGCCGGCCTGTCTTCCCGTCCTTTAAGCACTGTCCACCGCCCCGGGGCCACGGCTGCCGTGTCCCGTTTGCTCTCTATGATCTCCCTCCAGTCGTCGCTCCACGAAAGCAGCCGCCTCTTTGCGGGGGGCAGCGCCAGGTGCTGGTTGTGACAGCAGGTGAACAAGATGTGCTCCCAGGCTGGGGTCTCCTCTTGGCCTGGGACGGGCACGGGAGAAAGGCAGCACGCGATCGGTGAACTGGTTGTCTTTTGCGCCCTCTCCCCAGTCCCCGCAGGCCAGATGCCTGGAGGTTCCCGAGAAAAACAGATCCAACCTAGAATGGTGTCCTTGTCATCGATGAGCAGGTCCCCCAAGACCACCGTCTTGTCCCTCGTCAGGATGATGCGCTCCACAAACTGGGGCCCCAGATGCTTGTCCACCCAGGAGAACTGTGGAGGGGGCACAGGCCTGTCAGTGGGGCCTCGTGGGCCCCTGAATTCAGGCCAGTGAGGAAGCAGTGTGAGGGGGGCCTGTGGCCTTTGACAGAGGCGGCTCCCCTCTCCCCCCACCCACCTCCTGGGTTTCTGCTGGTTTATTTAGAACCAGGATGTGGAAGGGGAGTTTGTCTCGAGGCGCCGGGGCGGCCGCACCTTCTCACCCACGCAGTGCTCGTACTTCAGCAGGGGGCTGGTGCAGATGAAGACCTCGGTGCTGCAGGGAAGGCCGGTTAGGCGGGGTGGAGCCAGCCCCCGTCCCCCCACCCTCCCCGCCCCTCCCCTCCCCGCCCCCCTCACTCGTGCATGGCGTGCATCTCGTGCATGGCTTCCAAGGCTCCGGGGATGGGCTCCAAGTCTAGGAAAAAGCCTGGGCTTTCATACACACTGGCGACTTTGTCCTGCAAGATAGTGTTCCCATCTTGGCTTCTGCCTCCGCAGATCTAGCCCCAGCGGGGCCCGCAAAGCCGGGGTGGGGGGGCGCCCCTTCCTGCGGTGAACTGTGTGTTCTGAAGTTAGACAGGAAGGGGGTGATCGGGAAACGGAGCAGAGACCATCCGGCCCCAGCGGCGGGCTCCCCACTGGCAGGTGTCCTGTGGGGTCGGGGTGCCCGCTCCCGAGGATTTTGAGGTCACGGGTCCCCGCCGGGCGCCCTCCACCCCCACTCCCTACCGCCAGGTCCGGCCGCAGGGCTCGGTACTGCTCGCGGGCGAAGAAGCCGCGGCGCTCCTCCAGCGGCACGTGCGGCTCCTCGGGGAAGCGGCGGCGGAAGGCCCGCAGGAGGCCGCCCTCGAAGTCGGCCAGCACGCCGTCCATGTCCACCAGCACCCGCACGGGCCGCGCGCGCCGCGCCGCCATCGCCGCCGCCATCGGCCTGGCCCTGCCCGAGCGCCGGGCGAAAGGGGATCCGAGAGCGCGGCCGCTTCCGGAGCCGCGGGGCGGGGCCGCGGCGCGAGGCCCAACCCCAACCCCGGCCCCGGCCCCGGCCCCGGCCCCGGCCCCGGCTCCTGCGAAGGCTGCCGCGGCCCGAGGCGGGATCTCGGGGTCCCCGCGGCGGAACCAGCGAAAGCGCTGAGTGAGTCCAGCTCCTAAGAAAGGAACTGCCAAACCCGCCGCTTGGAAACCGGAGCCGCTGCTTCAAACACGCCGTCCCCGGGAAGAGCTTCCGTCCCGCTCAGGGCGTCGGCCCGACGCCTGGAGAATCGGCAGGAGATTCCCTCCAAAAATGCTGAAATAACACCCCCTTTTGTAGATTTCATTCCGTCTCCTGACTACGCCCAAGCATCGGTCCCCATCTGAGCACCCCAATACTTCCAAGCCACTGCAACAGGCGCGGTCCAAAGGGAGCCCGGCGTCCCATTCATTCTAAGATGACTTAGAACACGCTTAGGAAAAGAGGAAGCAGTTCCTGCACCAGCAATACACTCTGAGAACCCATTTCCCCCTCCTCCACTAAGACACCGCAGTTTACAAACGAGATGAAAAGTCCAAACTGTCCGTTCTAGTCATCGTTTTACGATCACTCTGAAAAATCAGGCAGCGGCCGAAAACCAGGACTACAGGCTTTATTCAGGAGAAGGGCCTGCCCGGCTGTCTCGCAAGGGGAGGACAGCAGCGCGTGCAGGGTGGGCACGCCTTTTGAGCAGCGGAATGGGAGGGGGGGCGCTTAGTGTACTCGGCGCACACTGATGGGTGACTTACTGCATTGTCCATATAGGACAAGGGCTTAGGCAGTGATGGCGAACCTATGACACGCGTGTCAGAGGTGACATGCGAACTCATTTTCTTGGCTGATTTTTCTTTGTTAAATGGCATTTAAATATATAAAATAAATATCAAAAATATAAATCTTTGTTTTACTATGGTTGCAAATATCAAAAAATTTCTGTATGTGACAGGGCACCAGAGTTAAGTTAGGGTTTTTCAAAATGCTGACACCTCAAAAGGTTCGCCATCACTGCCTTAGGGTATTTGGCAGGTGTGGATTGGTGGTCCAATGTATGATCCATATAAGGTACATGGTTAATCACTCAGGTATTTCCGGGCTGCAGGTTACATCATACTCCGCCCACCAGTTGGGGGAAGGGAGGATCTATCAATTCAATTTCACTTTCTAGATCCTAAACTTTCTAACTGGAACCTTTAACACCTTAGCAAACATGTTTACATGGAATTTTGGGAAATTCTATGTAAATTTTAGGAAATTCCAAGTAATTTTGATAGTAGCAAAATGATAGGCAGAACTGTCCTTCCCTCAGAACACCTTAATTTTGATGAGGCATTATCTCCGTAGATTATGGAGATAAATCTCCATATCGTAAGTGGTGACACAAATCAGGGACATATCTTTCTGGGAGCCCCACCTTCACTGAGAGAAGGGTGCTGGTTCCCTATCTCCGAAGTCATGAGAGAAACCGTAACTCAGGCTCGCATGCTTTACACTGTAAGAGAAACTTAACACCCCACAACCTGTAAACACTCCGGTTGCTCCCAGAGATGCCTGATCCTTCAAAGGACTCTGTGGTTACACTATACTCAAGTCATCTCGATCATGGGAGGGGTTTAGAGGTGCCCTAGTTCATCAAAAGTGTCACTTATCTTTAAACATTTTTAAATTGTTTTATTTATTGTTTTGTTGTTGTTAATCCTCACCCCAGGATACCCTTCCATTGATATTTAGAAAGTGGAAGGGAGGGGGAGAGACACATCAATTGGCATGCACCCCAACCAGGGCCGGGGAGGAGCCTGCAACTGCAGTACATGCCCTTGACCAGAATTGGGACCCCTCAGTCCGCAGACCAACGCTCTACCCACTGAGCAAAACCGGCCAGAGCAAAAAGTGTCACTTTTTAAGTTAGGAAATGGAGCCCCGAATGACAAGCCCACAGAATACAGCTGGTAGGTGGCACCCGTGGGCCTAAAAGCCAGGTCTAATGATGCCCAATTTAGATGTTTGATACAGCATGTGGGCCTGGAGCTTTCTCCCTAGACCCCAGCGGTCTCCATATTCCTCAAGGGGGACTGACTCCCTGGACCCCCCCACCCCACCCCTTTCACCTTCTAATTATTCTTTGGAGCTCTTCTCTCTTTGACCGCCCACCATTGAGAAGCACCTTGCAGGTTGGACTTTGTGCTGGGTGTACAGTCCGTTACACCCAGCACAAAGGGTAGGTAGTATTAGAGTCAGACATACAGCATATTGGCTAATAATTATTTTAGATATCAGTTCATCTCATTATCCCTGAATTTTATTGCCACAGACATCAGAGGTCATGATCATTTTGAGCTCATGCTATGAATGGAAACCGGCTACCTTAGAGAACTGTCTTCAGAGGGAAGCCCACTTGCCTGGCCTACACGGGTCGCTTTCATTGAGTGACCAATCACTGAGCGGAGGATTTGTAGTAACAAGAAAAAAGCAACGAGGCAGGCAGAACACCGAAACCATCTCAAAAAGATGACACAGGACACAACAGTTCAAAATCGGTACATTTGTTTACTTGAAGCAACAGTCCAGGATTGTGAAGTACAACACAGTTTTTAAGGATGAGACTTCGTTTCATGGTCAACACCAGCATCATGCACACAGCGTCTGGCTGTCAGAGCACTGCCCGCGGGGTCCGCGCTGTGAGCTCACGCCCTCGCTTGCTTCACGGACACTCGGAACCGGGCAGCTGGAGTGGACATGGAGCGTCCCCTGCGGGACAGCAGGAGGCTTTGCTCCTGGGCCAGCCCAGTGAGTGCCTGGCTTCTTGCTTAAGGTTCAGAAAGAAAAGGCAGTGTCTTTGCTCTGCGGGCAGCAAGGCATGAGGCACAGGCCTCTCTGTGGTTCCATACGGCACAGGAAGAGCTTTTAGCAAAGGGCAGGGACAAGTTCGGGCGACACCCGGGTTAGGCATAAAGATAGCCCTGGGGGGTGGGGTGGGGGGCTGTAGGGATGGTGCCTGTGGACTGTTTACTGGCCTGTCCGATCAAGGCTTGGTAAACCCAAGTAAAGCTGACAAGAAAAGGGTTTTAAAAACCTCAGTACAAAAGATCCTCCAATACATCTGGAACCAAATTATTTGTTTTTAAAAACACGGGACGAGGTTCAAAGGCTTTCCTGCCAACCTCCTACTGGGAGCTCTCATGCCATGGCCTCCAGACCCGGAGCAGGACAGAGGAAGCGCCTGCTCTTCCAAAATAAAAAGGGGAAAGAAAGACAGCAGTACATAAAGTGCTTCTTTAATGAAACAAATCCAAAAGATGTACAGTCAGGCTCAAGTTGTGCAGTTCACAAGCATGGAGGAAACAGACAAACAAACAGGACGACGGGCCGACAGGCGCGCTAGCCCAGGACCAGGCTGGACTTGCCACCAGGGGGGTTTCTCCGCGACGGCACCGGGGCCGGCGCCACCGGGCTGGGCACAGGGGCAGCGGGCACCGGCTTCTCCTCACTCTGCCCCAGGCTGGCCTGCAAGTCTACGTCCACGTTTTCTATGGAGACAGAATGAAATGAAGGCTAACAGCGATTCCCAGGGAATTGGAAGGATCTAAGTTGTTTGTTTTTTACGAAGATTCAAAACATACTAGAGACAGAAAGAAGCAAACCGCCGCCGCCAACCATGTCCCCGCCACCCAGAATTTACCTCGGTTTGTGTTTTTGCCATATGTGTCCCCAGGCCTCATTCTGTGTATGTTCTTTTCTCAATTACACAAACAAGAAAGACATGACTATTGTAAATTAGAACATCACAGACAAGCTCTAGATCCCTGACTCCTAACCCACCTCCACGTGGGTCTCCTCGCCCTATCCCCAGAGGGTTTGTTTTGGGCATATTTTACGTGTATTTTATATCCAGCACGTGACATATAATACTGTTTTCCCTGTGTTTAACATAAACAATATCAACTTCTTTTTTTTTCCACTCTTTTGCAAATTTACCCATATTGTCATAATTCACCTTGCTTAATTGAAGTGCTTTATTGTGTGTGTGTGTGTGTGTGTGTGTGTGTGTGTGTGTGTGTGTGTGTGTTTAATATATCCAGTCCTTTACTGAGCAACCGGCCCAAGCACTGCAAACAAAACTGTAATGCAAACACTGCCCAGCATCTTCCCAAGTGGCTGTGCCACGTCCCACCTCATACCCCCCGTCAAAGCAATGTATGCCCTCCTGACACCTTTGCATATGCACCGCTTGGTAACCTCCTTGCCAGACTGACGGGTGGGAAATGTTACTGCGTTCCTGTTGTATGTTACATGTCCATGATAACTGGGTGAGGTTGATGTTAACTACACAGATGGCCAGTTGTACCATCAACATTTATTAACGAGTCCACCTTTCCCCTACTGGCTTGTAATAACACCTCCATTCACCAGGTCACTCCCATCTCTCATGAACTGGGCACTTCCCATATTAAAGTGTTTAGAATTAGTGTAGTATTGTCCAAAATCCTGGATATTGCTTGATTGATTCACTGGCTGATTTGTGAAACTCCCAACAAGCATATATTCTTAACCAGGTAGTTTACAAAGTCAGAGACGTCATTGATTCAAAGTCAAGAGTAACTGCAAGAGAAAAAACTCAGAATTTTCTGTGGAAGGAAACTTCTATGAAGGGTTTCATAGTTTTAAGGCATGTTCGGTTTTTAATTTTTAAAGAAAATCCAGGTCTCATTTCATTCAGTGTTAGACTACATTCAGTTAAGTATTCTATTACCTGCCTTAGAATAATCACACACAGAGGCACCTTTAGTAGTAGACATGGGAGAAAAGCTTCCATAAACTTAGAAAAAAGTTTTCCAATCTTCACCTGAGGATATGTTTTCTTGACTTTAGAGAGAGGTGAGAGAGAAACATCAATCAGTTGCCTCCTGTATGCACCCCAACTGGGGATCGTACCCACAACTTATGGATGTGCCCTGACCAGTAACAGAACCCACACCGTTTGGATGTAACGGGATGCTGCTCCAACTAACTGAGCCACCAGCCAGGGCTTAAGGACATGCATTCTCTCCCAGTTTGGGAGTTCCAAACCCTGGAAGCAGTGAAGCCGAAATATTGGTTCTGCTATATACTATGTAGGAACTCCATATGGACTCATACTGGACACCAATGAAAAGTTCTAATTTTGAAAAAGTACATAGTTTCTCTAAGTTCTTCAAAGACCAAACATTAAAAGTTCATGTTCCTAAAACCACTTGTACCAAGTTTTTATTTAGCCGACTGAAACTGAGAAGTCCAAGGGAGAAGTGGTCTTAGATCAGAAACACACCAAAATCTCAGACACAAGCTACTGCTGCTAGTCACATGGCATTTGATGAATTTCTGGAACATTCTGCAGAAGTAACATGATATGACACACATAATGGTCGATAGTATTAAACTACAAGTAAAACTCTAATAGGAGGCTTTCCAAGACGACAGCCCTTACGGTTATGAACTGAAGCTGGGGGAGAAAGGGCCAGCTACCCTTCGGTTCCTGTTGCTACACTCTTGTTACGCAAGCAACGGGATCACATGCATCACCATCAAGAACCCAAGTCCCACAATAAGTGTCCCTTACATAACCTAAGAAAACATGTCCGGCCCTGACCGGTTTGGCTCAGTGGATAGAGTGTCGGCCTGCGGACTGAAGGGTCCCAGGTTCGATTCCGGTCAAGGGCATGTACCTTGGTTGCGGGCACATCCCCAGTGGGAGATGTGCAGGAGGCAGCTGATCGATGTTTCTCTCTCATTGATGTTTCTAACTCTCTATCTCTCTCCCTTCCTCTCTGTAAAAAATGAATAAAATATATTTTTAAAAAAACCATGTCCGATGTACTACAAACACAAACAAAACCCCCAAAACCCACATTTTAAAAACAATTCAAAATAGATGAATACAGAGCATGAACTCAGGCTGAGCCAACAGGCGAGCAGTCTCATTCCTGCTGCGAGGACATGGCCTGGCCTCCCCGCTACACACATCTACCTGATTCTCCACTGTCTGTTGGGGCCAGGCAGCTAACGGGCACTTCTAAAGGACACAAAATTACCTTGCAGCGCTACCATGGCAATTAATTCCCACACAGTGATTTTTTGCTCTATCAAGCTCAATTCCACCCATCTTCTTTCGTTTATTATTAATGGATCTGTCCTCTTTCACAATGAGGTAACAGCATACCAAAAAAAAAAAAAAAGCGAAGAAGAAAAAAAAGCACATATGGAGACTAAAAACAGCAGGCCTTCATGTCCTCTTTCTTATAGATTTCCTAAGTCCTCCCTGTGGCCACTCCTGTTTAATTGCCCACAAGAGGAAGGCAATTTTCCTTATACCCAAACAAACTGTTTTGTTTAAACAGAGCAGAATAGCTTGGCTTTGAAGTAAACTTGGCAACAGAATTGGGGTTGACCTCTACTCCACCAGATGGGCCGTACATTATCAGGCCCCTTGTCATTTTACGACAAATAAAGTAAAAGTAGCAGCTATCAGGAACACAAAATAATCAGGTGGCAAATGGATGACATTGGGAGAAAAAAAGAGGAAGGACGGGTCATACTACACAATTCAATGTGCGATTTACCCCAAGAACCTCACACACTCTCCAGGCTCCCCGAATCCCCAATTGTACTCATTGGCCAAAATTAGTGAGTCAGGATTGTGGCTAAAAAAGGTCTCACAGTGGAAGTATTTCAGGATCACACAAAGCAGTGGAATCGAAAAGCCTAGAAGATATTTTACCTGCAGAACAGTCTTTTCAAGTGAAACAAATTGGACATGAACAAAAAACAAGGCGACCTGCAGCCCGTGCGCAGGGAATGTGACCGGCGAGCAAGCGCCCGGGTTACGCTCACAGAGGTTCGGAGCTCGCCCCACCCCGTGGAGACGCACCGTGAGCCCGGCCGCGGCTCCGTGGTTGAGCACCGACCTAGGGACCAGGAGGTCACGGTTCGATTCCGGTCAGGGCAGAAGCCCGCTGCGGGCTCGATCCTGTGAGAATAAACAAATCATCTTTTCTGCCAAAGGCAGTTTAGACAGCCGCCATGTTGGCCGCATGGCTTGCAGCTCCCCCTGGGGGCCGCCATCTTGAAACAGCCAAGGCCAACCCCTCCCGTTGAATTAGCCAATCGCGAAAGACTGTGCGCCTGAGCTCCAATCAAGAGCAAGGGGCAGGTCACGTGGGTCAGGGATTCTAAAGCCGCAGACCACCTGCCTGGTGTGTGCTCCAGACCGAGTGCGCACCTTTCTGCGGAGAAGTAAAGACACTTGCCTGCTGCCTGCCTCCCAGTGTGATTTGTGTTCTACCCGGACCCCTGAATTTGGGGGATCCCGCTATTTCTAACAATCCCCAGCGTGGGGAGTGCAGGAGGCAGCCGAACCATGATTCTCCCTTATCATTGATGTTTCTCTCTCTCTCTCTCTCTCTCTCTCTCTCTCTCTCTCTCTCTCTTCCTCTCTGAAATCAATAAAAATATTTTAAAAAAGCCGAAACTGGTTTGGCTCAGTGGACAGAGCGTCGGCCTGCGGACTGAAAGGTCCCAGGTTCGATTCCGGTCAAGGGCATGTACCTGGCTTGCGGGCACATCCCCAGTGGGAGATGTGCAGGAGGCAGCTGATCGATGTTTCTCTCTCATCGATGTTTCTAACTCTCTATCTCTCTCCCTTCCTCTCTGTAAAAAATCAATAAAATATATTTAAAAAAATATTTTAAAAAAGAAAAGAAAAGCACCGCTTGAGAGGACAGAAGAGGAACGTGGCTCTGACACATCTGACTCCCTGGAGGCTGCAGCACAGGATGTAATGGCAGGAAGAGGCCGCGAGGAAGCCCCCGCAGGACCGGAGGGCCTGATAGCTGCATTCCACCGAGTCCATTTTTACCCGCTGCCGCCGCCTGGTGTGTGTCAACTCCACATCACACTTGTCAGGACTTCTCTGGCACTTGTTAAGGAAATGCCAATAACTACTTCACAAATTAAAATAATTAAATGGCAACAGTTCATTTCCACAGGGATGAAAATTTACATCTGCCCCCTAAATCACCATTTATAAGATCACCGGGTTTCCATTGTCTCAATAAATAAGCAGCTTAGTATATATATTAAAAAGAAAAAAAAATCAACGAACCTTTATAAGCTCAATGCCGTGGGCCAACTTGAACTGCCAGAGCCACTTACTAAAAAGCTCTCACTAAGTGTCACGAACACCAGCCTGACTAATGTACATATATTTGTAAAGGACTGGTTTTTAATCCTTTCTCACACACTTCTAGCACTGCTCTCACTGCTGGCCGTACCGAATGTGGCCATGTTCCCTCACTTCCCTGTTCATTTTTCTTCCCTCCACCCAGAGTATGCTGGCCCTCGGGCAAAGCTAGAGTGCAGTCCCCAATCTCTTTCCCAGGACGTGACTTGAATCAAAATTCCAATCTATTCTTTCATTGATTTTAGAGAGAAAGGGAGAGAGAGAAACATCCATCGGTCGCCTACAGTACATGCCCCAACCTGGGATGGAACCGCAACCCAGGCATGTGCCCCGACTGGGAATCAACCTGCCACCTTTCAGTGTACAAGACCAACAGAGTCGCTTGGCCAGGGCTCCACTCTATTCTAAAACCATTTACAGAACCAGAAATCTGGGCTTGGGAAGTACTCACCATGAATGTCACCTTCTCCCTGGAAAAGAAAAGAGATTAAAATTTTACTCCGGATTTTAATTTTGCAACATACAAATAAAGCAGCCACAGTTCAGAGAGATTACTATGTCTTTGAAACCAAGTGTTTTCATTTTGATGCGGTCAAGGGCAGGGTCAGGCTGCATCACAAGCAACCTTTATTCAACCAGGGACAATGCTGGACAAATTGCCCCGGTGCCAGTTACACACCCAAAATTTAACAAACCTTAACATCGAACCAATATAAATTTTTTTAAACATCTTAACATCTACACTGATGACCTCTATCAATTAGCATTTCAGAGGCCCTTCTATCAGAATGGGAAACTAGTGAATCTGTCCTTCCTCTCTTGTTTCTGACCTAGGGGTTGACAGGCACCTAACAATTCCAAAGCCCCTTCCACAGTCTCCCCCACTCAGGTGGCTGACGCCTCCATGTGCCCTGAAATCCCAACCGGAGGACAATCTACCAGCTTTCCAGACACACAGCTGGGGACTCTGGGGCGGTGCTACAGCCCTTGAGTTCAGCTCAAAACAACTGGACAACGTTTGCCAACAATGTAAACAGTCCTTGAACTCAGAAATGCCGCCATATCTGAGATACACAGGAAGTGAGTGTGATGTGACTCAGAGGTCCTAAAATCAACGCGGAGGGGTAGAGGCCAATCCTAACGACTGAAGAGACTCAGAACAGCAAGGCCATGTTTATTCACTTTCTGACTGCCCTCTCTTCAGTTGTCAGTCATCCACCAACACTGCCCAGTCCCTCCCCAACAACCTCGATGGAAAACTCCAGTGGAAGAACTGAAGCTCTTAGGACGACAGGGGGGAATCTGATTTCTAAACCGAAATGTCCTCGAAGCCTGTCCTCTTCCCCGATTGTCACACTGACCTTCAGGTCTAGGAAGTCTCCAGAGCTGGCCTCCGAGGAGTTCCTTCTCTGGGGTGCAGACGACTCAGGATCTTCTCTGCCACCACTGGACTTGGCACCTGAATCAAAAGACACTTTCTTGAGGAACATAATAGGAAGACCTAAAGCAAACCCTCTTAGCGAGCGAGATTATAAGTTAGTCTCGTATTCCAAAATGAGCAAACAGTGTGAGGGAGGTTAAAGGATGGCTTAAAATGTTGACAGAGGGACTGAGTAACCCTGTCCGACGTCACTCCTTATTCTGATCCATCCCATAAACTCTCAGTATTTCCCGAGACTTGGTCCCAGTCTTTCCTCCAATGAGGAGCTTTAACTGCTGTTTATCTCTTTAAGATAAAGTTAGATTTGGCTCACAAGCCCTGTGACAGCTGTGGTTTCGGGCTGGGTCCTCCCCTTGACCAGCAATCAGACATAAGCCATACCTGCCGACTTGGCCCACGAAGGGGGATTTTCCTCGGGTGTCCCGAAGATGCTAGAGGCCATTTTGTTCTTCCTCACAGGCTGTTCTGTGGGTTCATCAAAGCCTAATGAAAAGTTGGATCCGCCACCTGGAGGCCGCAAAACCCTAGGAAAATGGAAAAAGAGAAACGTCAAACCATACCAACACATTCCATACCAACCATACCAACACATTCAGGCACCTTTTCCCCCAGCCCATTCATTCCCCTTCCCTCCCATGAAAGAAAGGTGCTAATGGGGACGACGAATTGATTCCCTGGGGTATAAATTCAACGCTGGGTGTTAAGAACAAAAATGCAGCTTTATAATATCTCTAGTAAGGTTGTCTATCACACAGGGCTGCCGGGAAGTCATCACAAGCAATAGCCTGGCGGGCAGCTCCTTTTAGGAAATGGCCAGAGACCTCAGGGACCTTGCCTCCTGGGCTTAGCTGGAAATACAGGGTGTGGCAAAAGTGGGTGTACAGTTGTGAGTATGCAAAAGAGTTTATTCTTATATCTGTATTATTATTTATTAATTACTAGAGGCCCCATGCACGAATTCGTGCTCCGCGGGGGGGGGGGGGGGGGGCGGGGGGTCTGGCCGGGTAGGTGGGGGGGAGAAGCCACAGGCAGTTGGCCAGCCGGCCCTGCCCACAATTGGGGTCGGGGGAGCCAATCAGGGGCAGGGCAAATGGTGGGGGCAGCAAGGGGGGAGGGCCCGATTGGGGTCCGAATCAGGCTGGTTGGCTGCCACAGTGCGTTTCATAGCCACCGGTTGTTCCACCGTTCTGGTCACTGGGCTTTTATATAGAGAGATTGTATTATTTTCCATACAAACTGTAAACCTACTTTTGCCCGACCCTATATGTAAACACATCTTGTTCCTTTTTTCCATTTTTATTTTCAACGAAATAAAAAGAGGAAGAACATTCATATTAAAAGTTAACTAATCAATTTAGAAGGCCAAGCAAAGGTAATAATAAAGCATCTCTCCGATCTCAGCATCACAGGCGAGCCCTGTTTAAATACTTGGACCTCACTGTTGTCACTGGTAAACGCAAGTGACTAGCCACAGGGAGAAAGTCAACATGAGACATTCAGTGTAAAATTTGCGGCATGTTCTGTGCGCATGTACCTGCGGACACCACCTATGGGTTTCTGTTCAACAACGAATATAGTACTTTCACATTTCCCAATCTCCCTGCCACAGGCTGACCCATCTGTCCCCTCCCTGGAAAAACTCAAAAACACAGAAAATGGAGATGATTTTATGGAAAGATTTTCTAACCACTAATTCAATTCCTCTGTTAGAGATAGGAGAGGTCTGGTTTCTATTTCTTAAGTCAGTTTGAATAAGAAGCAATTTTCAAGGAATATGTCCATTTCATCCAAGTTTACAAATACGGTTGTCATTTGTAAACTAAGCTCCTTATATTAGAAAATAAAAGAAAAATTAAACACTTAAGGTATAAATTCTCTTCTAAATACCCCACTGAAGGCATTCCCAAGTTTTGATTTTTTTAAACTACTGGTCCAGCATGTCCATTATTTTCTTCTTTGGCCCATAAATGATTTAGAAGTGCATTTGTAAGTTTCCAAGTATAGGGACCTTTATAGCTTATTGGTTTTTAGCTTTTAATTATAACACAGACAAACGGTTTTATGACATGAACCCTTTGAAATTTGATGAAATGTGCCTTATGGCTTAATATAAGGTCAATTTTATAAATCTCTTTATATATGCTTGAAAAGAGAATGTATTTGCCACTGTTCTCTATCCACTAGATCAAGCTTATTAAGTGAGTTGTTCAAATCTACTCATTAAATGTTTTATCACTTAATGAGAGAATCTGAGCTGTTTTTCCCAGAATTCTGTCAAGATAAAGCATTCTCTCTCAAAAAGACTGCCAGTAGGGAAAACTGCAATGAGTTAACTGGCTACTCATTTTGATTAAACAAAATATATATATCCCTAACTCACTTCATTTACCAAAAAGTTCCAGCTAAGCCAAATATTTCCATTTAAAGACTAAAACAGCCCTAGCCGGTTTGGCTCAGTGGATAGAGCATTGGCCAGTGGACTGAAGGGTCCCAGGTTCAATTCCAGTCAAAGGCACATGCCTGGGTTGCGGGCTTGAGTAGGGAGCATGCAGGAGGCAGCCAATCAATGATTCTCATCATTATGTTTTTATCTTTCTCACCTTCTCCCTTCCTCTCTGAAATCAATAATATATATATATATATATATATATATATATATATATATATGACAAAAATACTGGAAGAAAATAAGTACGGATGTGTCCTAGTCTTGAAGAAAAGGGCTTTCTTTCTTAGCACAAGATGAAAGCCAGAAATCATGAGATGGACAGATTAAACTTGGCAAAAATATGCATGTTTGACAAAGGATAATATCACTAATATAATGCAATGCTCTTAAGAAATTGTTTTTTAAAAAATGACAAACAGTACTAACAGGCAATTAAAATATATGGGTAGCCTCTAAATATTAAAAATTCAACCTCATTAGCAAATAAAATTTAACCAAGATGATAGTTGGGAGCATTTGAGATCTTGCTCCCTTGCATATCTTGTTAGTTTGGTTCAAATAAACTCTAAAAAACAAAACAAAGCAAAAAAACACACCAAGATGACAGTTTTGTGAGGTTTTCTGCTTATTAGACTAGTGAAGATGGGAAATAAATGCCAATTCCCAGCATGAATTTGTACAAATTTTCTAAAGAACATTTTGATATGTGTATCAATTGTTTAGGTTTACATTTTATATGAATCAGCGTTTCTACTTCCAGAAATTATCCTAAGTAGATAACCAGACATATGTACAAGGATACCCCTATAAATAAGTTAATCTGTGAAAAGTTGGAAATACCCTAATTATCCAATAGTAGGAGGTTAGGTATCAAAGTCTATCCATACAACAGGAAGCTATACACATTACAGTGAGATTTGCCTTTAGTAGATACAAAAAGTTACCCAAAACCCAGTGAATAAAAAAGGTTAGAGAACAAATATAAACCCAATTACATCCTATATAATAAAAGACTAATATGCAAATCGACTGAATGGCAGAACGACCAGTCGCTATGGCGGGCATTGACCACCAGGGGGCAGACGCTCAATGCAGGAGCTGTGCCCTGGTGGTCAGTGCGTTCCCACAGGGGGAGCCCCGCTCAGCCAGAAGCCCTGAGCTGGGCTCCTGCCCCCTTGGCTGTAGGCAACACCCTGGCCTCAGCTCCCTTACACTGGCCCTTCCTGCCCAAGGGGTATGATCTCCTGCCCTGCCCTGTGTCCTTCCCCACCAGGCTCCCCTGTGCGATCTTAGTCCTGCTACCCACAAGCCAGATGCCAGGTCTGGTTAAGCCTGGGCAGAACTGAAGGAAATCAGACAAACTTCGTCAACTGCCAATGTGGCCTCCTCTCGGCACCGCCCTCTTCACCAATCCAGTTGGGCCACTTTCTTCACTGTTCCCCAAACAGTTCTGGCTTCTCTCCACCTCATACTTTCTCCTACCTAGTGCCCTCTCCACCCTTCCCTCAGTGACTCTTTTTTAAAAAAATTGATTTTTAGAGAGAGAGGAGGGAGAGGGATAGAGAGATAGAAACATTTATGGCTGCCTCCTGTAGGCCCCCAACTGAGGATTGAGCCCCCAGCCTGGGCATGTGCCCTGACTGGAATGGAGCCATGACCTCTGGGTTCCTGGGTCTATGCTAACCACTGAACAACACTGGCCAGGCCCCCTCAGTGACTCTTAAACCTTCACCTCCTCCATGATCTCAAAGAGTAGCAGGTGGGACCTGAGGTAAAAACACTAGAGATGCTTTGTGTGAAAGGGCCAGACAGGAGGTATTTTTGGCTTGTGGGTCCTGCAGTCTGGCACAACTATGTAACTCCATCACATGGCACAAAGCAGCCACAGACAACGTGAAAATGAATGAGTGTGGCTGTGTTCCAATAAAACTTCACTTATGGACACGGAAATTTGATTTTCATGTCATTTTCACAAGTCATGAAATATTCTTCTGGCTTTTTTTTCCCCAACCACTTATAAATGTCAAGATCTGAGGTCAGCTGAGTTTGGCCCTCGGGTGGTAATTTGCTGGGATCTGACTGCTCTCTCCCAGCGATTTGCAGCTGGTGTCTCAGCAATAATTTTTAAAACATGCAATACCTGAGTATTCAGTCAGGGGCCCTGACCTCTTTTCCCTTAGATTGCCAAACAAAAAATGACAATAGCCAACACAACAATAGCCCTCCTGTATGAATGAATCAAAATTATATCTATTATTTTTTGTCAGATCGGCAAAAAATATATTTTTTGGTTGCTACAGAATTTCAGTAATTCGTTTATGTGTGCCATGAGATTCAAAAGTATGAAAAATCCCTGTCTATCCAGTTCAACAGCCTCTTTTTTGTGTGCCCTGACCAGGGATCAAACCTGTAACCTAGGCATGTCGTATCGGGACCACACTCCAATGAACTGAGCTACCAGTCAGGGTTCAGCCTCATTTTTAAGGGAGCCAAGTCAGGCCCTGAGAAGTTCCAAATAAATTGCCCAACATTAGTTAACTGACACAGATATGACCAAAACCCAAATCCCCAGTTCCTGGCATTGATACAGGGGAACCACACAAGGCCATTTTTCTCTTTACACTACAAACCCACATAGTTGGTGCTTTGATTTGTTTTCTTGCTTCCTAATCTTAAATTGTCTTGTATTTCTTATGTCGGTCCTCTAGTGTCCTACCCTGAATCTAATATTTGTGTCTGCCCATAGTAAAATTCAGTACCCAATTTATACTAAATAAAAATCCTATATAATAAAAGGCTAATATGCAAATTGTCCCCTTGGGAGTTTGACAGGGAGACTGGGAGTTTGATCGCCTGCTATGACATGCACTGATCACCAGGGGGCGGGGCGGAACATGGCGGGTGACCAGCAGCAGTGGCAGAGCGTTGAGGGAGCAAAGGAAGGAGGAGGCCGGGGAGCTGGCAATCTGATCGGCCCTGATCTCCAGCCAGGCCTAGGGACCCTACCTGTGCATGAATTTTATGCACCGGGCCTCTAGTGTCATTATATTTCCCTTGGGCGGGGGGGGGGGGGGGGGGAGCAGGGAGATCCATTATGTCTCTTATAACATGTCAAACATTTAAAACCTCACTGGTTTGTGGGTGTTCTTTTTTAATCTCAGATATTAAATATCCACTTAGATTATGTGTGCTCAGGCATACATTTTATAAAGGTGATAATTTTAGGTTGGTATAAATGGTTTAAGTAATAATTAAAGGTATAAATTCTTAATAGGCTTTCTCTCATGTTAAAGTTTGAAGTGACTAGGTTTTCAGCATTTGTACCCCAAAAGTTAACTTGCTTCATTGTCTTCCCCCTTCATTCCCTAGACTCTAGGGCCTAGAGATTAATGGCTTTTTTCCCTTACCATCATAATTAAACCCTTATGAATTTTTAGCCAGATGAAAATCTTCAGAACCCTAATGGGCTGGGAAATATTTTTTGGCCTCGGGAAAAAAAAAAGAAACTAGTACCCAAACACCAGCTTAAAACAAAACAAAACGCAAAGCTCTGACCACTTCAACTTTTTAAAGGTCCGTGTTCCTGCTCTAACAGCAGGTAGTACCTACTCCGATGACGTCAGTGTTGTGGAGCCCATTTGTAACAGCCAGACATCCCCAAACAAAGGATTTGAATCATAAGACGGAAATTATATCCATTTTACTCTTTCAGGCCCTACTATTCCTTCTGAGCAACACACATGATAACTAAATCAGGATTACATATTTGAAACTCAACACAAATGTCTCCATGTACTGCAGATAGCAATGTTTTAAAAATTACTTTTTCTTTCTTCACTCTCAAAATCCTAGACTTCCCATATAATCTTTGCAGATCATTTCCTAACAGACTAAATTTATAACACGTTTATGGGGCCAGGAGGATGTTCCCGGAGAAAAGAAGTTTTAGGAGCATTAGCTGAGATTACGGAAGAAGGAAAGGCAGGAAGTAAATAAAAGGACAATGCTACAGTCCCAAGATCACAATACTGGACCGAAATTGATGACAAAAGGTGAATTACAACACTTATTGTGCAGAACCAAAACTCATTTCGGTCTGACATTTCAAATATACATATCAAAAGCTAGTGGAGGATTCATTTGACCAGGCTACCGAAATTCTTTATGAAGCACCAAATCGAACTCAACCCCAAAGGCTAAAACCTCAGACTTTTTACATATGAACATTCCAACCACTACATTCTGACCCGCAGAAAGTTGACCCCGTGGCACAAACGGAAAAACCAAGGTTCAATTCGCTCCAGTGTCCTCTGAAAAAAATGATCTCACTGGAAGGATGACAACAGAAGAGGGAGTGACCCTCTTCAGTATTTTGTGTACCACCCCCCCAAGCCTCCCAGGAACCACTAATTTTGTTTTTAAAAATCTTTTTCTGTTTTTTCTACATTGCGAAAGAGAAAGGAACGAATTCAAAAGGCATGTCATTTCCAAAGCTCCTCCTAAGACTCAGTGCTGAGGCCCGCTTTTGTCCCCAAGTTCTCCAACCCCTGAGACACAGCTATTTCACGGCTGTCTTCTTAGCCCCACAAAATGGCTCCCTTTTGTGCCACTTGCTCAGGACCCCAGGGCTGGCCACACATGACTGCTGATGCCCATCGATGAAGAATAGATGCCCAGAAAAAGCGGAGGCTAAGCTCCCTCCGAGCCGTGAGCAAGGATCCGGGAGATCCCACCTCAGAGAGCAGCCCAGACAATGTGGGCATGTTCCACCGGATCCAAACCCTCCCGCCAAGTTAGGCAACCGCTTGGAAAAGGGTCCCGGTCCAAACCCGGCACCCAGTGCCCCTTCCCCAAATGCAGTGGCCTAAGTGGCCAGAAAGGCCCCGCTTCCCAAGTGGAAATAGTACACGGAAGAGACAATGGATGTCTCCGGCCCCGCCCAAGAACAGGAAACCTCCTCCTGCAAGGGAACTGGGGCCAGAGATGAACTCATTTAACAAACGTCAAAGAGGTGGGATGCAAAGACCGAGGTCCGCAGGTTTGAGCACAGAAAACCCACTCGGACTGGCACACGCCCTCTCCCGTTCGCAGGTGGGCGCAGGAGGGGAAGGAGCGGGGGTCTTTCCTTTGTTAGCAGAAGGGAGGCACTTGGCAAGGGCTGGCTGACGGCTGGGTCCTGGAAAGGAAGGAGTTGGGGGTCGCGATGACCACCCTGCCGGCCCACCAATGCCACCTGCCAGACTGGCCCCGGTGGGGAGAAGCCCGCCGGGCCCGCTGGCTGCGACCGCGGAATCTGATCGCCACGCCGATCGCACGGCCGCACCTGCCCCGAGCAAGTGACAGGAGCGCGTGGCCCGGGGGTGAGACAATGGGGCCTGGGCGAGACGCCCCTAAGCTGTCCGGGCACCCGGGGGCTAAGACCACCGCCCTGGGAACGGGTTGGCCCCGCTTAAAAGAGGAGGGCGCGAACCCTCTCGGTACAGCCCAACTTACAACCCGCGGCGCGCTAAGGGCGAGTCCCCGGCCCTCCCGGCCCCTCGCTCCCGGGCAGGAATGAATGAGAGGAGGGGGAGTCGGGCGGGGCAGCGTGCGGGGCTCGCGGGGAGACACAAAGGCGGGGCTGCTAACTGAGCGCCGCCGCCTGGCCAGACGCCCCGGGCACGTTACCGCCAACGACCCGCAACTCGGCCCGCGTGGCCCCGCTGGGCAGCGGCCCTCCAGACCCCGAGTCCCGCGTGGCGCGGACCCGCCGCCTCACCTGGAGCTATTCCTGCTGTTGGGGTCGACGCCCTTGAAGGTGGTGGTGGTCGTCATGACGCCGAGGAGTGAGACAGGCTGGCGCGGCACCAGAGAGTTGAAAGGATCCGGCCCGAGGGGCGCAGAGGAGCTCCCCACCCCACCAACGGCGACCGCTGCGGAAGCCTCCGCCGCCGCCTGCTCGGCCGGCCACCGCCTTTATAGGGTTTGTAAACCCCGCCCCCGCCCTCCCGGCATTGGCCGATTCAAATAGCTCTCTGCGTACCTATTGGTTCCCCGGAGTGCCAAGCATCGTGCTGCCTCACGATGGGCTGTGGTGGGCCAGGCTCAGCCTAAGCCCGCCCGCTTCCTGGTCAGGGACGGTCTGGAGAAGTGCCCCTCCCCCACCCTCAGATCTCGGGGATGATTGGACAAAGGACAAACCTGCCCCACGCTTGGTACGAGTAATGCTAGCTGTCACTGAAAAGTTACCTGACAAAGGAGAAAGCTCGCTCCGGTAAGTTGGAACCCACGGTGCAGGGCAGATTTGTCGTTACCACGCACTTATTTGCCTTACGTATGGTGGGACAGTGGGGGCATGCTCCTTAAGGGATGAAAAGGACTATTCTAAATTGACATTTATTGAGTGCCTACTGTGTATCTCCTGTGAAAACCTGACAGTCCCAAGGCAGCAACATTGAGTCAGCGACAGAAAGCACGCCAAGATGATCCCTTTTAAAACGACTGGAAATTCTTTACATTTTAATGTTAATATTTAGCTGTCATGGGCGGTGCATGCACTAGACCAAAATTATAGCCGTGATTTGAAGGTCTGTTCTAAGGCTGTTAATGCTTGGTGGCTGGGAATGGCCACATCCTTTGCTATCAAGACCATTCCAGAGCTCTGCAGCTGTTTATACCCTTAAGTCATGGCTCGTCCACCTGTCTGGGTAAATCTATCCCTGCAACAAATGCAGACACACTTGGAGGGCTCAGGAATGACTGCTTACAAAATCATAATAGGAAAGCATGCATGTTTCCTCAAGGCAGATCTTGTTCAGTATGTCCATAAAATTGAACTACTTTCCTCTTTGCATAGCCTCCTCCCCCCAGTCAGAAGTTTGTATTATTGGCTAACCGCTCTTCTGGGCTTTCATGAAAAGCCAGAGATAAGTTCTTCTCTTCTAGAAAGGCATGGATTTTTGTGCTTACCACAAAAACTCAAAGCACACCACTTGTTTGGATTAAAATATTTCCATTCTTAAAGGCTGGGCCTAAACTTCCAAAACTATAAAATAATAATAATAATAATAATAATAATAATAATAATAATAGCAGCTAAAAAAACAAAAAACCACTTTCATATCCATCTAGCCAGTGAGCATGCAAGCCCTCCTCAAAAATCATGTAATTCCTGCCCTGGCTGGTGTGGTTCAATTGGTTGGAGTTGTTACAGGCTCCATCCCAGGTTAGGGCAGGAGGCAGCTGATAGATGGATGTTTCTCACATCAATGTTTCTCTTTCTAACAAAATAAAACTCATGTAAGTACAGACTAGGAGTTAGAGGAGTATGTTGGTTGCTGGCTCAGGCTCTCATAGGAGAAATCTGGGTTTTAATCTCAACTCTTAACTTTTCTGAGCACGTTTCCTCATTCATAAGGATAAAATAGTATCTGGACTCCAGAGTTGAGGACTGAATTAAGTAATGATGTAAACTGCTTGGCCTGACATATAAGAAGTCATCAAAGTGATAGTCATTTTTATTGACTTACTTGGAAAATAATCACATACTTTCTAATGATCTGAAATTTTTTGTATGTGAAATGAGGGGTTTGTACCTGGCTCTTAAGGGTCCCTTTTAACCTACATTTTTGAATTTGTACTTGACTTGCCTTACTTCCTCCATCCCCTGTCGTCTAGTAGAAGACAGGTTGCTGTGGTAATACAGCACTGGGCTGGCAATCAAAAAGCCTAGATTCTGGGTCTGCTCCCTCTCAATTTAACACTCCTAAGTACACTGATGCTCTCGAGCCCAGTTTCATCTAGAGAATGGGGTTTGGAATTTTAAGAATGTTGTACTTAGGAAATGAAAGCTCTCTCATAGAGGTGCCTCACACTGGCTACACATCAGAATAACCTATGAGCTTTTAAGAAATACAAATGAATGCCAGGCCCCATCCAACATCAACTAAATTGAAATTTCTGGGTGTCGGATTCAGTCATGGATATCTTTAAGAAGTTAAACAGGTAATTCTCATATATAGCTTGGGCTGAGAACCTCTGCTTCAAGGATAAAACATAAATCCCAGGAAAACCCTTTTAATCTCCTCTGATTTATTAAGAAGAGGAAATTTATGTAAAACAGACATCAGATTAAGGCCATTTTAGGCAAGCCTGTTTGGCAGTCTACCTACCTTTTTGTACAACCCCAGGGTTCCAATTTTAAATACCACTGCCATAAATCCTATATAATAAAAGGCTAATATGCAAATTGTCCCCTCAACCAGGAGTTCAACCAGGGGGCGGGGCCAACTGGCCAACTGCCTGTGACCCTCTCCCGGTCGGCCCCCCAATCCCGATCGGTGGGGCCAGCCGGATCCCACCCGTGCACAAATTCGTGCACTGGGCCTCTAGTAAATTAAAAAAAACCACTGCCCTATATGTGCATGTCCATTTTCACCTTTTAAAATACAGTAAAGGGGAGAAGAATGAACAGTTGCTCACATGCTTTATAACTTTTCATGTCTTTAAACAGTTAAGTACTCTTAAATTTACCTTAGTCCCATGCTGCCACTTCCTTGCTATATTCAAAGTACTAGTCATCCATTTGTAATTCAGTTCAGAAAGGTTAGTAAAAATCAGCTTACCCAACAGGTTTGAGTAAACCCAACATTCTCCTCAGAACACAATCTAGTGTTCTGAATCAGGTGGCTAGAAATCTAGTATTTAAAACATGTCAGAAAAGTGTTTGAAGCCCTAATAATTTTCCTTTAATATGGACAGGAATGCCATTGGTTTTTAATTTTCCTACTGGTTATCTGGAGAGTTCAAGAATGCAATGCACAACCTACTCAAAATAATATGGAAGTTGTTTCCGACCACTTGTGCCTCACCACTTTAGTTAAGGTAGTAAAAGCAAAAACATGCACTAACATAACAATTCTTAGCTCTCAAGCACCTGTTTTTACCTTTAATGTTATCAGCTTTCCCACTACCATACAATGTACTGAATCTCCCAGAAGTTCAACCTGCCCCAATTTATTCCACAATGCCAGAGGAAGTGGGTGATACTCTCCCTACACCAGCCGTGGGCAAACTACGGCCCGCGGGCCGGATCCGGCCGTTTGAAATGAATAAAACTAAAAAAAGAGAGACCGTACTCTTTTATGTAATGATGTTTACTTTGAATTTATATTAGTTCACACAAACACTCCATCCATGCTTTTCTTCCGGCCCTCCTGTCCAGTTTAAGAACCCATTGTGGCCCTCGAGTCAAAAAGTTTGCCCACCCCTGCCCTAGACTCTGAAATTGGGCTCGAACCAATCTCTTTGATCAGTGCATTTCACTGACATCAATACACACATATTAGGTTAAACCATTTGAAACTGCAGATATCTGACTATTTCAGACCTACAAGAATAGCAACTGCTTATGTTCAACCACAGTTTAATAATACTCTTAATATTTTCTACCCTTCTGTTTCATTATTTAAAAACAAATGCTGGTCATGTTTTTTGATTTTGATTTAATGACTGAATTAATGAATGGCCCACTAACGAGTATTTCTAACAAGCTTTATTTCTCAGCCTCAATATTGCAGGATACTTCATAAGCGTATCACTTACGTATGACTTAACCACACATATTTACACATAAGTTCTGCATCCATCACTCTTTAAAGCCAAATTTAGTATACATCTGTCCATTCTTTTCTTAACCATATCCTCACCAAAAAAGAGGGTGGCAGGTCAATGCCCACTGAGACAGCCCAAGTTCTCTTAAAGTTCATTTGCCATTAAACAAATGCATGAAGAGGTCTCAAATAACAGAAAATAGCTTTGTCATGTTCTTGCCTTCTCTTTATTCAAAGGTAAACAAAATGGTACATACACTCTACTAAGGTCTGACATACCCTCTCAGGTCCTTTTTAATCACTAAATTATAGAGGGAAAGCATAACTCATATTTCCCCATTTCTTCCTCTTTTCAGACTAAGAGCTGAATAAAATAAAATTATGTAGTCTGTTTGTCCTCTTTACTCAGTTCCATGTTCTCTATTTAATAAAACAAGCAGAAACGTCCCTAACCCATCTGTCCCACACTCCTAAAATGAATTCACCTCCTTAGCAAAAATAGCTAAAAGCCCAGCAGGTGTGGCTCAGTGGTTGAGTGTTAACCTATGAACCAGGAGGTCCCAGTTTGATTCCCAGGGGAGGACACATGCCCAGGTTGCAGGCTCAATCCCCAGTGGGGACCGTGCAGGAGGCAGCTGATCAATGATCCTCTCTCACATCTCTCTCTCTTCCTCCCTCTCTAAAATCAATATATCCTTGGGTGAGGATTTAAAAAATATCTCGAGGAATATTTTTCCTTAAAGACTCACTAGGGCACTATTTAGTATTAAGCATTTATTTAAAAAAAACTAATGAGACAAGAGACAAAGGTCATATTCAGTTTTTTTTTAATAAATAGAAAGTTCTTGGCCGGGTCTCTGAGTTCTCATTTACATTAAGTGCAGGCCAACTGGTAGGTTTAGGTATTCAGTTGAAGCCTCAGCATTCTGTGGCAGAGCCCTTACTTCATACTGAATATAACAACTTTTATTTTAATCCTCACCCAAGGATATATTTTTATTGATTTTTAGAGAGAGGAAGGGAAATACCAATGTGAGAGAAACATCAATTAGTTGCCTCCAGCCCCAACTGGGATTGAACCTGAAATCTAGGTAGTCCAACCAGGGATTGAATCTGCAATCTTTTGGTGTATGGAACAAAGCTCCAAGCAACTGAGCCATCCGGTCAGGGCTGAATAATAATTTAGAGTTCAGCATGTGGGAGGCATTTTCTAGCTAAAACTTATCTCATTTAATCTTCACCATAAGGTGATTAACTCAAGAGTTGTAAGGATGCCTCCCAGAATTACTTCTCAATTACACATGCTTTGAAAATACATTTCTGGGCGGTAGGGCAGAAGCACTGGTATTTTTAAAAAGCTCACCCAGACGTTCTGATGAAAAATCAGGATACAGAATCACTGTTAGTCATATTTAAAAGCAGCAATAACCCAACTCAAAAATAACCCAGCACACAGCTGGCCCTCTCCAATATACTATCCACCACCGCCACCGCCACCGCCACCGCCCTCCCCCCAACACACACACACATACACAAAGACCTTGGAAAAACTCCCTCAAATCCTGAGATTCCACTGTCCACTGACCTGCTGCTGTCACAATTCCCAATTGCACACTTTCACCCGTCTCCCATTTTTCCTCAAAGTATTGCTTCCCATCTTCCAGTCAATCTCATTAAATATGAGGGCAGCCGGAAGGAGTTTAGCCAAATTGTAACAGTTGACCAAAATGGCAGCATAACTCCCATCACTTGAATGTCCCCTCCCAAACCAAAAAAATTAAAATGCAAAGATTACTTTCAGTATTTTCAACTCAAACCATTTCACTTATTTTCAAAGTGATTTTTAAAAAGTACTCCAAAATTTTTTCCATACAATAATTGTTTTGGTAGCAACTTATGTGAAATGGTCAAGAGCAACAATCAAGAAGTCCATTTAAGAACACAAATAAGGCCGAAACCGGTTTGGCTCAGTGGATAGAGCGTCGGCCTGCGGACTGAAAGGTCCCAGGTTCGATTCCGGTGAAGGGCATGTACCGGGTTGCGGGCACATCCCCAGTAGATGTGCAGGAAGCAGCTGATCGATGTTTCTCTCTCATCGATGTTTCTAACTATCTCTCTCCCTTCCTCTCTGTAAAAAATCAATAAAATATATTTAAAAAAAAAAAAAGAACACAAATAAGGTATATACACTGACCCAAGTATCAATAAGCTACAACATACTATATTATTGAACAGTGCCCTTTCCACACATTTCTCTCTGGCTCTTTTAATTGTATCAAGTTTTTCTACTATGAAGGAATTTAAAGTTTATCTTCTTCCAACAAGGCAAAAACTCATAGTATTAATTCCTCTAGCTGAAGAACCCAATTCAAGACCCCTTCCACATTAAAGTCCTCTGATTTAAATTTCAATTTAACTTTAGTTTTTAGGACACCACAAAACTCCACTATTTAATAGTACCTAGATCAGTATGTCAAGAGAAACGTACTTAACTGATCCCTTCTAAGAATTCTTGGGGGCAGGCTTCCCACCGTCTCACAATATAAGTTGTAAAAATGGGTGGGTAGCAAAATAAAAATTGATTCAAGATTAACACATATGCATAATAGAGCCAAAAATCTAGAGAACTCCTGTTTCTGGGGACGCTCATTCACTATGGACATGGGGAATGTAAGAGGTCACACTGTAAGCGGTACAGTGAATTAAGTGAATCACATGGCATTATTACATGGGGACTTGATCCAACAAGACCACATTGGTGGGTTAGGAGGGGTGAGAATTCAGTTTCTTGAGAACCAATTTTAGAGCATTCAATTGGAATAAACAGGCAGCAGGAAACCTATCTCTAGTCCCAGTTCTATAACCATGTGGCTGTGTGACAACCCTCTGGATCAGTTTTCTCAACCCCAAAACAGGGGTTAGAATTAGATCATCTTTTTTTTATCTTCCCTGCTCAAATACTCTGTTTATTGGTTCTATAGCCGTGATCTTTCCCTATACATTTGAAGACAGTAGTGACCTATATATTTAAATGCTAAAAGAAATATATGTAGATAAACATTTTCTGTCCTTCAACATCCTTAAATAAGAAACAGATTAGATTCTATTTTAGGTTAGGGATTACTCACCAAAGTGAAAGCTAGAGAATTAAGTGACTTATCAGCAGTTAGCTAAACCAGAACCTTTTTCCTAGCTGCATTTACTAAGACCTCAGGTAATGGTTTACAGAAAAGAATGCTTGAGAGTAAATCCACATAGTATGACCTATTTTTTTTTTTTTTTTGCTACTAAAGTTGCATGTTTGGACCTAAGCTTTTTTAACAAAGAGGAGGCTGGAACATCCGTTGATAGTCATTTATATAACTTTGTTATTCTTTGTTTTGCATTAGTCTGTCAGAAATGAAAAGTCCTATTTCTTCCTTTAAATGTTACTTCTAGCAGGCCTATTGGTATCCTAAACTTCAATTTTCTTATTTAATATTCCTCAGAATAAAGAGAACAGCTCATTTTAAACAAGAAGTTTATTTAAACAACAAGACACTTGACTTGAAGGGAAAACTATCTAGGATTCATTTTTTTAGAGTAATTTATCCCTACTTAAAGACAGATTGCCCTACATGTAACAGCTACGTACAAAAAAGTTATAAAATTGTCCTTGGTTTTACAATGATAAATGAAAAACATTAAAATTCTCCAATCAAACAAGGTATGCAAGAATTTTTATGTTGTTCTTTTTTGTTAAACAGTGAGAGCAAAATAACTTACTGGAATATAAAGATAAGAGCTGGATGAGCATGCCACTAATGGAGAAAGGGGGTGTTTTCACAGAACCAGTATTTTTCCCCCATCCCATCTCCATTTGATGTAGATCAAAACATACCATTGGCCATTTAGTTAAAAAAAAAATGCAAATGCCTGTGCACATACATCCGTTACTTTATGTACAATAATAAAGGAATGGGGAAGGGGAAATGAAAGAATAGAGAAAACTATACTGTAGTAGTCAGATGTGTTGAAACCAAATTGCAGTTTTCTAATTGAGAATGTCTTCTTGGTCTGGAGGAACAGAGTTCTGGAGTAAAGTAGCAGGTTCCCTTTTTAGTAGACCCCTCCTGTCTGCTGCTGGAACACATCAATTGTATCTTCATCCTCCATTTCCAACTAGCATAAAGGAAAAAAAGCCATTGATAGTTAAAATTTATAACTATCAGAAATATCCGGAAAACCGCACAAGTTTCACCCAATTCTAGTGTTGGTTATTTTAGACAACCCAGACACTACCTTAGTTAGCATCCCAGGCTTAGGTTTTAGTAATTTTTCACTTGGTATTCCTTTTTTAATGAAGATTATACTAGAGAACTTAGCTTTTAAGTTAAAAACTGAACATGTCTACGAGTTAAATCATCTCCTTCGACCACTGAAAATAAGAGTGATGCATGTAAAGGATCTCACTATGTTGTTTAGATGAGCAAGACTGGAAATAACCTAAGTAGCAACAGAAACCCAAAGAAATACTATACATTCATAATGAAATACCACATATCTGTTATTAAAGAATAAGCATATTTACATGTGCAGAAGTAGAAATATTCCTATAATACTAAATACCCCTAGAATACTAAAAACAAGATTTAAAAACTAGGCAACCTTTGTGTTTTTAAGTGTGTGTGCGTGTGTGTGTGTGTGTGTGTACACATGAATGTATCTTGCCTATGCACAAAACAGTGGTTGCCTCTATGCAGTAAGGAAAGGGTTCGGGCAAGAAGAAACTTGTGTTGTCTTTTAAGTTAATTTCAATTTTAAAATGCTATTCACAAATTAAGTTTGCAAGTTTTACTACCCATACGTTATACACAAAACAACCATGTTGATAATAGGAAGGTTTTGGTACATATGGCAACACTGTAAAATGCAGGAGTGGGGAATCTTTTTTCTGCCAAGGGCCATTTGGATATTTATAACATCATTCTCAGGCCATATAAAATTATCAACTTAAAAATTAGCCTGCTCTGTTTGGTCAAACATTTAATTGACTCACCCCTAATGCCTTGGCAGGGCCAGACCAAATGATTTCTCCAGCTGTATGTTCCCCACCCCTGCTTTAGTGTAAATAATCTTTGTAACAGTTTATTATGCTGACAATTGCCCTTAAAAATTTCTTTCTAAAAACTGGTAATTTTGAAAATAAAACAATCTTGAGCACCTAAAGACAAGAAACAGGCCCTGACCGGTTTAGCTCAGTGGATAGAGCGTCAGCCTGCAGACTCAAGGGTCCCAGGTTCGATTCCGGTCACGGGCATGTGCCTTGGTTGCAGGCACATCCCCAGTGGGGAGTGTGCAGAAGGCAGCTGATCGATGTTTCTCTCTCATCGATGTTTCCGACTCTCTATCCCTCTCCCTTCCTCTCTGTAAAAAATCAATAAAATATATTAAAAAAAAAAAAAAAAAGACAAGAAACAGAACTGTTTCTAACAAAGTTCAAATATACTCAAAGTAGAGCTAAGGCTTTAAAATACAGTTGGGGCCTTGACTTACGAGTGTCCCGACTAACAAGTTTTTTGAGATACCGCTGTCTCTCAGCCGATTTTTTGCATTGAGTTAACGAGCTCGGTCTCAGAATGCATTAAACTCTTAAGTCAAGGCCCCACTGTATTAACTGCGTCTCAATTCCCTCTTTGTAAAAAGGCATAGCATTCAGTTATGTGAATGAAATGAGTTGAAGAAAGTATTTAACAGAATGATGGGCACATAATTATACTGCTATTAAAATTGGCTGATAACGTTTTTTGATTTATTACAAGTCTTCTATTTAATATTGGGAAAACAATTCTAAAACAAGTCAATTTCATTCTAAAATGAATTCAATTCTAAATTCATTTGAAGATTTTGTAATGCAGGTCTGAATAAATCCTCCTCACAGCTTAGTATTTGCAACTAGCATGGTAGACAAGCCTTAGAACTACTTTCTGGTGGGGGGTGAGGGCTTCATTAAGACAGAAAATACATTCTAATCATCAGAGTTTAGCTTAATGAATTCTTTTTATTCTTTTAAAAACATCAATTCAGGCCCACGCAGGGATGCAAAAAAAAACAACACACAACCACAACAAAACCACAAAATAAGACAAAAAAACCCACACACATCCAAACAAGTCTTCAGCCTATCTACTGTAACAAAACTATTAGCATTTTAAATTTTATAGTGAAACTTTAAATGCTTTTAAAAGATAAAAGAGCTTTTTCTCTTTCATCAAGCGAATTCAGCTCGCCCTAGCCGGTTTGGTTCAGTGGATAGAACGTCGGTCTATGGAATGAAGGGTCCTGGGGTTCAATTTCGGTAAAAGGCACATGCCCAGGTTTCAGGCTCAATCCCCAGTAGGGGGGGGCATGCAGGAGGCAGCTGATCAATGATTCTCTCTCATCATTGATGTTTCTCTCTCTCTTCCTCTCTGAAATCAATAAAAAAATATATATTTAAAGAGAATTCAGCTCCACCTTGTGGTTATGGACTATAACTGCTTCTTAGAGACTCACCAAGGGAATTTCTTCAAAAGCTTCTCCTCTCAAGTATAACTCATAGATAATTCAATTTTTTTTTAAGATTATCAAGGAAGCCACAATCTTGATGTGCTGCTTCACTCACACCATATTTATCACTTTCTGGTTTTTATGGCGTGATAAAAAAAATTCAAAAATAGGCTCTAATTTAAATTTTCAAAGTGGAATTCTTAACTGGAACTTGAAAAGGTAAAAAGAAACAAAGAGCTTCTTACAATGTGACAGACCAACTGCGCTGATAGGTAAAGAGATAGAGGGATCGGACAGCATGACCTTTTGCTGTTGTTGCTAATCCCCACCTGAGGACATTTTTTCCATTGATTTTTAGAGTGGAAGGGGTTGGAGGAGAGGGAGGGAGCGACTGGAGGGGGAAGAAAGAGGAGGGAGAGAGGGAGAAAGAAGAGCGAGGTGGAGAGAGAGATAGATACATCAGTTACATTGACTGGTTGCCTCCCACACACTGGGCTGGGATGCAGGATGGAACCTGCATCCAAGGTACATGCCCTTCACAGGACCAACACTCTAATCACTGAGTCACGTGGGCCAGGGCAGCATCACATTCTGTAGTGAGGGTCTGGAAAGCCACTTGTTGTCAACAGCCCCCACTCTCAAACTAAGCTATCAAGAGACTTGCAGTTGTCCTGCAGGTATAACTCAGTGGTTGAAGGTCAACCTATGAACCAGGAGGTCACAGTTCGATTCCCAGTCAGGGCATATGTCCAGGTTGCGGGCTCAATCCCCAGAGTGGGGCAAGCAGGAGGCAGTCTATTCAATGATTCTCTCTCATTGATATTTCCATCTTTCTCCCCCTCTCTCTTACTCTCTGAAATCAATAAACATTCTGAAGAAAATGACAATAAGAAAGAAATGGGTTAAAGTAACTAAATGACCTATTAGTTTTACTGAGTGATAACCAGATACTTTAAAACCAGTGGCATGTCCTCAATCTATTCCTATTTTTTTTCTTTCTGTTCCCCCTTGATCATCTTTTACATAGCTTTGAATTTTGATAAAAAACTGTATTTCAACATCTAAAAGTTCATAAATAAAGCTGTTAAGCAAATTACAAAAAAAAAACAAAAAACCATTGATTTTTCTAGTTAACAGAGATTTTTACCTGTGCAGGTGTGTCTGTCTCATTGATTGGCTGCCCGTCAAATCGGAATCTGATCTGCCTCATTGACAAACCCTGTACAAGAGAGTTTAAAAGCATCTTACTGCAAACAATAATAAAACTATATGCATATTTAGCCACAAATGTTTTAAATGAGACATAAATACATTTGCTACCAACGTTTCTATGAGTAAAAAGATTTGGGGTGACTTTCACTTTCACTTTCTTTAAACTATGTTTGATTTTCTTTGGAAAAATGTTTTTAAAAGGTCTTCTTTTAAAAAAAAGCTGCACTGCTTTTGAGACCATAGCTAATCCAGCCTTGAATAGATCATACTTTGAGTCAAACTGCATTTAAATAAGATACTGAAAGGAAATGTGAAGTAACCGATGCACACAGCAATATTCCTCAGTGCATGTTGAAGAGATCAAGCATTACCTTCCCGACACAACAGTGGGAAAAGGGGGAAAGGAGCAAAGCATTAAAGCTGTTGATAACTGCAGCCAAATGAAGACAAGATAGAAAAATAAAGTATCTTTGGAGGTATGGCATAAATATATTAACTTGAAAGATAGCTTTCTAGAAAGCATCTTACGAAGTCACTCCAATATCATGCTCAAATTAAATTATAATTGTTACACAAAAGCCATACTTTAATGAATATATTTTAAATCCTCACCTGAGGATGTTTATATTGACTTTTGGGGTTTTTTAGAGAGGAAGGGAGAAAAAGGGAGAGGTAGAGACAAACATCTATAAGGCTGCCTCCCACGGGCCCCTAGACTGGGAATGGAACCTGCGACAGGATGACACTCCAATTTACTGAGTGTAAATACATACCACTTACAGACTAGCCCTTACCCTTGTCTTGAATACAAGCAATCCTCCATCAGGTAGGTAAAATTCCTCAAGACTTTTAATTTTAATTAGCGATTACAAAAGGAACCAAGAATTCAATGCCAAGCATTAATTACCAAGTTTTACATATTTAAAAACACTCCACTGAAGTCTGTGCTTCAACAAAATATTAAGCACCTTCTATATGCTGGGTTCTTCCTTCACTACATCCAGGGGTAAGGTCGTAAGGACAATGGTGCAGCCATTCAAAATAAAAGGGGGGGAAAGGCAGGGACAGAAAATAAGCAAACTATATTCCTTTTTTTTTTTTTAATCTTCACCAGAGGATTTTTTTTTTTTTAATTTTTTTTTTTCACCAGAGGATTTTTATTGATTTTAGACAGAAACATCAATGTGAGAAACATCCGTATGTGCCCCAACCAGGGACTGAACCCAAAACCTTTTGGTGTAAGGGAAGATACTTCAACCAACTGAACCACCCAGCCAGGACTATTCCTTTATTGCCACCTGTTTATATACTTTTCTTTTTTTTCTTTCTTAACCCCGAGTGCCGGGGAGCGCAATTGCACTCCTCCTGCAATTTTTTTTTCTACTAGTATTTTATAATACAATCAGCAAACAATATATGTCAAAGATGAAAACAAATGTAGTAAAGGTTTCCTTAAGTTTTTGAATATGTAAACTTCATTTACTTGCGATTCATAATTTTTTTCCTAAACTGCTGTAAAATCAGCAAAAATGCCTTGGCAATTTTAGCATAGTTCCTAGGATATTGGTTGGCACTCAAAGGGTTAAATATATTTCATTGATTTCAGAGAGGAAGGGAGAGGGAGAGATAGAAACATCAAAGATGAGAATCACTGATTGATTGCCTCCTGCATGCCCCCCCCACTGGGGATTAAGCCCACAAACCAGGTATGTGCCTGGGACCCTTCAGTCCACAGGCCAACACTATCTACTAAACCAAACTGGCTAAGCCTATATGCTTTTCTTTATCAATAAAAGATTTTGCTATAGAGCAAAAGTCCAAAATTCAGAAAACTTGTCTTTAAGATTCCATAAGCCATGTAAATTCAAACAGGGAATTTACATTAAACCAGTACTTGAGCTCCTCTTCTGAATAAATCTCATCCCTGAGCTTTAGAGTTGTGCCTGAAGAGTTGTATGAGCTTATCTCTGTGGGTCCATTTTCTCATCTCACAAAAATGAATTGGACTAAACCAATAAACCTGTGCCCTCTGAAACCACCTGACACTCCATGAAATAATCTGTAGGGTAAATCCACACTACAATGGGAAAGTATGCTCTCAGTTAGCTGAAGACTATGTGGCTGACATGGAGTAGGCAAACTCTAATTCTACATGTGAATGAAAAACTTATGTAGGAACCAACCTCTGGAAATACTACATTGAATGTTCTCTACAACATGTTTGATATGCCAGGTATTGGTCTACTCTAGACTCTAGAGAAATAGTGATCAAAAAGGCCCTATGCTCATGGAGCTTGCATTTCAGTGGAGAGACAAATATAGACATCGATCAATGAAAAATATCAAATTGAATGAGGGTTGAATGCCAGGAGAAGCTCTCTGAATTAATCAGACACATCGCCAAGGAAATAACTTAGCAAGACTGGAATAAAATGGCTGAGGGCTCAGCAACAGCCAACAGAAAAATGTGAGCCACATATGTATTTTTAAATTTTCTAGTTGCCACGTGAAAAATATAAAATTTTAATAAAATATTTTAATTCAAAATACTATCATTTCAACATGTATTCAACATTTTAAAAACTAAGCTACTTTACTTTTCATACTGAGTTTCCAAATCTGCTATATATATTGCACTTTACCGCACATCTCAAATTGGACTAGCCACATTTCAAGTGGTAAATAGTTACATGTGGTTTGAGTACTGTATTGGACAGCAAAGGTTGTTAGAGAAGAGAATTTGCTGATGGCTTATATGAGTTAGGAAAGCATCATCAAATATGACCCTAAGGCCCAGCTGAGATAGCTCAGTGGTTGAGCATCAACCTATGACCCAGGAGGTCACAGTTCAATTCCCTGTTAAGGCACATGCCTGGGTTTCGGGCTCAATCCCAAGTGTGGGGCATGCAGGAAGCAGCCGATCAATGATACTCTCTCATTTATGTTTCTATCTCTCCCTTCCTCTCTGAAATCAATAAAAATAAATAATGACCCCACGGTTTTGACCTCACGACTAGATGTTGAATATTGCTGTTTATTTAGTGGGGACACCAGAGAAAAAGATTTCTAGAAGTAAAATCAAGAGTCCTCTTTTGGATGTTCAGTTTGAGATGCCCATTTCATCCACTGAAACTCCAAAGTCAAGATATCAAGTGAGTTCATTACAAAATAAATATGCGCATTCAATTAATCTTTACAGGAAATCCTTGGTCAAGAATTTTCAACTGCCAATTCTTAGTTTTTTGAGTCTGTACCCACACATAAAAAGCAGGGAGTCAGCCAGGCTGGTGTGGCTTGGTGGTTGAGTGTTGACCTATGAACCAGAAGTTGAGGTTTGATTCCTGGTCAGGGCACACGCCCGGTTGCAAGTTCGATCCTCAGTTAGGGAGCATGCTCGAGGCAGTATCTCAGCAATGTTTCTACCTCTCTAGCCCTCCCCTTCCTCGCTCTCTAAAGTCAATTAAAAAATAAAAACAAATAAAATTTAGCCCTGGCCGTTACTCAGTTGGTTACAATGTTGTCCCTATACACCAAGGATGCCGGTTGGATCCCCAGTCAGAGAATAAACATGAATTGACCAATGAATGCATAAATAAGTGGAACAACAAATCAGTATTTCTCTCTTCCTTCCTCTTTCTAAAATCAATAATGTTAAAAAGCTAAAATTTAGTAGTAATTAGAGAAAACTGAAGATACAGAGAATTTTGTTGAAAACCACCAAATCTAAGCATGAGTTTCTGTTCTGTATAAGGTTTGGCTACATAAAACGTCTACAAAATGATTAGCTTAAAAAATTCCCCTGTATCGCCGAAACCGGTTTGGCTCAGTGGATAGAGCGTCAGCCTGCGGACTGAAGGGTCCCGGGTTCTATTCCGGTCAGGGCATGTACCTGGGTTGCAGGCACATCCCCAGTGGGAGTTGTGCAGGAGGCGGCTGATCGATGTTTCTCTCTCATCGATATTTCTAACTCTCTCTCTCTCCCTTCCTCTCTGTAAAAAAATAAAATATATTTAAAAAAAAAAAAAAATTCCCCTGTATGCCCTTAGCTGGTTTGGCTCAGTGGAGAGCATCGGCCTGCAGACTGAGGGGTCTCAGGTTCAATTCTGGTCAAGGGCACATGTCCGGGTTGAGGGCTCAATCTCCAGTAAGGGGAGTGCAGGAGGCAGCCAATCAATGGTTTTCTCTCATCATTGATGTTTCTATCTCTCTCTCCCTCTCCCTTCCTCTGGGAAAAAAAAAAAAAAAAAATTCCCCTGTAACCTGAAGGGGAACTAGTTTTCAAATATGAAAGGTGCCAGTGCAAAAAAATCTTTAGCACAATTAAGTACATATTCACTAACTGAAAGGGGAATTTCACCAAAATTCTTCAAATAAGAATATACTGAGGCCCTGGCCAGAGAGCTGTTGGTTAGAGTGTCACCGATACGCCAAGGTTGTGGGTTCGATTCCTGGTCAGGGAACATACAAGAGCCAAACAAATAAATGCATATATAAGTAGGACAACAAATCTATGTTTCTCTCCCCCCCACTTCCTGTCTCTATAAAATCAAGAAATAAAAATTTTAAAAAGTACTTCTGTGAAGTCACTGTTGTATTTAACTTATGTAGGTACCAGAGTTTTTGTTATACTTGCAAAAGTCATTTTTAAAGTTGCCTTTATATTGTTAGACTCATCACAAAGGGAAGCTTCTTTGCCTTACAGCTTACATTTACCTCCCAGCATCTATATATTTCTACTTCCTCTCCTTGATGTCTATTTACTATTATCTAAGTAAAATGCAAATGTCTTTAGAATATAAAAATGTATATGCTTGGCTCAGGTTAAATTTTTTTAAATACATATTTCTTTATTGATTTCAGAGATGAAGGGAGAGGGAGAGAGACCTAGAAACATCAATGAGAATCATTGATCGGCTGCCTCCTGCACGCCCCCTACTGGTGGGGATCGAGCCTGCAACAGGGGCATGTGCCCTTGACTGGAATCGAACCTGGGACTCTTCAGTCCACAGACCAATGCTCTATTCAGTGAGTCAAACCGACGAGGGCAGATTAAATTTCTTGACATTCACTTCTAGTGTAAAAAGGGAATATTAAAATTTTACACACTTCAGGAAAATTGCAATGTCCTTAAACTCACTTTTTTTAAAAAATTAAACTCCCATTTAATTGTATTTAAAAAAAGAGCCTGACAAGAAATTTTACTATGTTCATATTTTCTTATATCACCTTGGAAACAAACCACCTGTTGTGAGTATAATTTGATGCATTTGTGGTACAGGACTAGACTCTAGTCATACATTAACCAACCCATCCTAGGGTTTTCATGAAGAATCAACATACCAAGTCCAAGTGTATGATAAAATTGATATGTCAAATACATAAGTGCATATTCATTCTAGCAAAGTCAGTCTACTTATTATGCTAGTCTAGTCTCTATTCTCATGAAAATAAGGTTTTTTTATTTAAATAAGTTTTATTCAGTGAAAGTGCTCATGTCAGTTCCTCACCTGTCGTTCACAATAGGCTTTCATTAGTTTACTAAGTGGTGTATGCCTCTTAATCTTAAACTGCACCACAGAACCATCCTGCCCCGCCACCTTCAAATTAATATGATCGTTGTTCTCAGTCTTGACTCCTTCCTGTTGAAAGAAAAATAAAGGTATAATTTGGAAAATGTGAAAAACAAACACCTTTTAAAGCAGCTGCAGCCCAAGTTGCTTCAGAAATCAACAGGTTTCTCATTCTGTATGATAAGAGAGCATACAGCTGTTTTCAGCCGCTGAAATCAATCTGAAAAAATGAGAAACCCTGAGGTGACATTAAATAGCTGTCTGCCACAGAAACAGAAAAGAAGCCTCATGCAATACTATCAGTGGCAACAATCAATTTTTAAGAATGAGTCCCACTCAAATTTACTACACTGCTCTCTTCAATTGCCTAAAATGGTCTATTTGGTCACTTTCAAAAGCTATCTTTTCCTTTAAAAAGTTAAAAACGAGCGTCCTTTCCCTTTTCAAAGTACAGAGGCAGGGGAACAAACCTCGAGCTTGCAACTCAAAACTCATTACAATTCTCTCGTTGACGCTACCGAACTCGGTTTTATGACTTAAATCTCAAGTTCCATGAACAAAGCTAATCGAGGAACATCCTGATTCTCTCTGAAGCGGCGGCAGTAACTCAGAACCACCATTAACGTTCGCCTCTATTTGCAGCTTCATTTTGTTTATTTTTAGTGGAGAGCCTCTTCTCCCCTCCCCTTTGTTGACATGAGTCAAACGAAGTTTATTCCAAGTCTTCCTCGCAGATTTCCACCTAATCTGAAGTTCACCCACGTCGAGTGCAGAAAGAGCTCTGTGGCCCCTGAAATCACTCCGGGAGGGGGGGGTCGTCACAAACCAGACAAACCGAACGAGGCGCCCCGTGCGCCAGGTGGACGCGTGCGCCCGGTCCTCCCGGGAAGAGCCTCCTTGGTGCCTCAAAACCCGCCCTCGAAAGTTAAGCCCTAGGAAGTCTCTGCACGAACATGGACCCCAACTTCTCGAAACCACATGGTCCCCGCAGGTTAGGGGTCATCTCACACCCAAGGAAAAGCCCCTGCCCATCCCCCCCACCACCACCACCACCGGGACCCGAGGCCATTAAAATGGGAAACACTCCCCGGGAATCCCCAGCCCCTCACGACCGCCCGACCGCCACCCGGCTTCCGACCCATCGGCCACCCATTGATTCCTCCCGAGCCCTCACCGGGCCACGGCGGCCCGAGGCAGGGTCCCCGGACGCCCGCGCTGCTCATCCCCGTGGGGGGAAGTCCCGGACCAAGGGAACTCCCCGCCACCGCGGAGGCGGCAGCACCCGCCTCAGCTCCGCCCGGGGTCCGCGGAGGGTGGGGACACCGCGCGCCCTAACGCCCCTCCTCACGCGCGCCCGCCCGCCCGCCCGCCCGCCCGGCCCGAGAAGCCCCGCTCGCAGCCGTTGGCCTGCGGGCGTCCGCGATCCGCCCGCCCAACTCGCGCCCGGCGCGCACTCTGAGGCGGCCGGGGGCGGGGGAGGGCCGCGGAGCCTCCTCCGGCGCGGGCGGGAGGAAGAGGGGAGGGAGGAAAATGGCGCGGAACGCCCGGGCCTGAGCCGCGGCCGGCCCGTGAGGGGCCCGGGAAGGCGCGGGGAGCCCGCGGTGGCGCGGGCCGGAGACCAGCCCGCGCCGTGACCCCGCCGCGAGGCGAGACGCGGCGGCCGGCGCCGAACTCACCTTGGGCTTTTCGTCGGCCATGGCGAGCGCCGGAGTCTCCTCAGCTGCCGCTTCACAAAAGAGGTACCAGGTCCGCACCAAACGAGCACACAAGCAGCACCAGGAGCGGCAGAAGAAGGAGGCGGCAGCGGTGGAGGAGGGAGAGGGCGCGCGCACGCTGTGCGCTCCCTCCCCCCACCCTGCGTGCGCGAGCACGAGCCGCCGGGGCTTCCCATTGGCTGTCGCCTCGCGGGAGCGCGCAACGCTTACATAACCACCCCGCCCCCCCGCCCCGCGCTGCCCCGGCCCGGGCCCGGCGCCTGCCAGGCCGGCGGGAAGAGGCGCGGACACGCGCACCCGGCCCGCCGCGGGGGCGCGCCTGCTCTGGGCGGGGCTGTATTGTCCTTCTGTGGTGGAGCTTAATCAAAATGGCTTCCAGCTGGTCCTCGTTGAGGACGAGGAGCCTTGAGGCCTGGACGTGAGACACACGCCGGGCCAGGCAGTCTGCCTGGACGAGGAAGGGGAGCCTGAGTTGTAGCCCCAGCACGAGGTTCTAAGGGGAAAACACACACCCTTGTTCACTGGCCCACATGCAGTTTTCCTCAGGGTCAGAGGAGCATCACACTTCCTCCCGGTCAGCCTCTCATCCTTTGGATTTTAAAGCTTCAGCCTCAACCCGCTTCCCACCAAGTCCCTGCCTGGCGCCGTGACTGCCCCCGCGCCGGTGACCCCGCACCTGGGCCGGCTGAGGTGGGGAATGCTCATCCCCCAAACTCCCTCAGGGCCTGGCTCCCAACCTCCGAGAGGAGACACTCCACGGGGGAGAACGGCCCACTATCAGGTTTCCGATCCGGTCCATCGTTTCCTCCTTCCGTCCGGTTAAAACATGGAAGCTGGTCCCTCCTGCTTTCAGAACAAATCCCAACATCTGTGCAGTGGGTCCCCCTCTCGCCCTCGGTAGGTTTTATTTTAGCCTTTCTCCCTGTACTTCCTTCTGCTCCACCGTCAGCACAGAAAAAGACGCGGTTCTATTTCTGTCGTAAGTTGCCACCATCTCTCTCTCCGCTCTTGGCCAAACGTCTTGAAGACCGGGCCCTGCCAGCCGTCGGCCCTCCCCCGCCTCCCACGCCCGCGGCCGCCGCAATCTGCGCCCCCCGGCCCCGCAGCCGCAGGGACGCTGCTCTCCGCAAGGTCACGCGCCCAGGCCGCGTCCAGCGGCCCCTCCTGAGCGCCCTCCCTGCGCTTTGGGCTGGGACCCCGGCCCATCCTGGATCCCCTTGCATTCCTCTTCCTCCTCAGCTCTGCCCTCAAAATGTTCCCTGGGCTGTGTTCTCGTCTCTAGTCCAGATTCTAGAGTCTAGACAGGGGTGGGTGGGCAAACTTTTTGACTCGAGGGCCACAGTGGGCTCTTAAACTGGACCGGAGGCCGGAACAAAAGCATGGATGGAGTGTTTGTGTGGACTAATATAAATTCAAAGTAAACATCATTACATAAAAGGGTACGGTCTTTTTTTTTTTTTTTTTTTTTTTTTTTTTTAGTTTTATTCATTTCAAACGGCGGTAGGTTGCCCACGGCTGCTCTAGGCCCTTTCTCCCACCTCCACTCCCATCTACTTGTTAATCCTTCTCAACTCTCTATTTCTAGTCCGGATCTTTCTCTGAGCTTCCAACCTATGAATCCAGCTGGCTTCTGGAACATCTCCACTTGGATGGCCCAGAGGCGCCTCAAACTCAGCGAATCTCAACAGAAATTCCTCGCTTTACCTCCTCCGACCAGGTTCGACGAATGGCACTCCGATAGGACCTTGCTCCATGCTGGAGAGGGGGCGTCCTAGACCCCGTCCTCTCCCTCACACACTCCCCCTACCGTCCACCTCCGAGTCGTGTGTAGGCTGCCTTCTAACACCTACCAAATATGTCTCCCTTAGGCAGCATTTGCTGGGCTTCCAGCTGGTCCTCCGTGGGACAGAGGAGGCTTAAGGCCTTAACTGTAAGACAAGCCAAGGAAGGCCCAAGTTCAAGTCAGCCCTCCCCAGGGCTACTGCACTAGCCTCCTAACTGGTCTTTTTCTTTTACGGTAAGTCCCACTTGTACCTGAACATTTAAGTGAATCGGAATCAACTAGGGTGCTGATTTATTTTTTTCAATATATCCTTATTGATGTCAGAGCAGAAGGGAGAGGGAGAGAGAGAGAGAAACATCAATGATGAGAGGGAATCATTGATCGGCTGCCTCCTGCAAGTCCCCTTCTGGGAATCATTGAGCCTGCAACCTGGGCATGCGCCCTTGGCTGCAATCGAACCCGGGACCCTTCAGTCCACAGGCCAATGCTTTATCCACTGAGACAAACCGGCTAGGGCTAGGGTGCTGATTTAAATGAATGTTCTCAGGCGGTGTGGCTCCGGGATTCCTCCTTTTTAACAAGCGTCCCTGGTGATCCCTAAGCACACTAAAATCTGAGAACCCCAAGCCATTCTAAAATAAAAACAAAAAAAGTTTCTGCCACGTTTTGGTTCAGTGGCAATCCTCGACTCATAGGATAAAGTCCAAAAATTTGTATAAGACCCACAAAACCCTTTAAGAGCTAACCCAGCCCTGGCCAGGTAGATCAGTTGGTTAGAGCATCATCCTTGATACACCAAGGTTATGGGGTCATTCCCTGATCAGGGCAGGTACAGGAATCAACCAATGAATACATACATAAATGGAACAACAAACCTCTCTCTCTCTCTCTCTCTCTCTCATTCTCTCTCTCTCTCTAAAACAAATGAAAAACTAATCCAGATTAACCATTCTAGCTCTCTCTCATCATTTCTTCCTGGAAGCCTCGGCTTCTTTGGTCATAGTCAATTAGCTGGGTTCTTGAATGAACCCGCTCTCTCTCTCAACTCCAAGCTTTTGTCCACTGTAGGTATTCAAAGATTCACTGAATGCATGAATAAAGTGAAACTGTCACTAGGGGAAGTTCCTGTGCTAGGCAGTGGGCAGACAAAGTCCCTGACTCAAATAACGTAATTTGGTGGGGTGGGGGTGGGGTTAGGAACTACACAAGAAGTGAAAGGGGAAGAGAACCAACAGCCATGTGTCGGGCACTGTGTGGGGCTTCACTATTAGCTCATTTCCTGCTCACACAAAGCCTTATAAGCGAGCATAGTATTTATTTGCTACTAAGGCTCAAGGAATGAAGTAACTTACCCAGTAGCACACAGCTGGCAGGTAGTGTTGAGTGAGCTCTTCCTGTATGCCTGGGAATGAACATGCTGGGTGCTATAGAGGAGGAAAAAGAGACGCCATCTTTGCTGTGCTGACCCTAGGTCTTCTGCAGCCATCACACACCTCCCCAGCCTTGTAGAACTGCAGAACCATCAAAGAGGAATATGTCCTGTTAAACTTACCCTCATTAATATGTGGGCACTTCCAGTAATCAAATGCTTGTTTAGTTCTTAGCTTCTGGGTGACAGGCATGTCCTACAATATCCCCCCTCTCCAAAGTTATGCTAAATTACAGAATTACCTTCAGGCAATGGAGGAGTTCCAGTAAAAAACAGTGAAGCATATTCAAATGTGTGAGCAACACGTATTCCAATGGCAAACTGGAATTCTGTGAGCGGAGTGTAGGGGATCTACTCAAGTCATATACTGGGAGTCTCTTTCCAATGTCTAGGTAAAAAAAAAAAAAAAAAAAAAAAGATGAAAAGATAGAAATTTCCCAACATTGTTCCTCCCTCCATCATTTTTTAAAAAATTGATTTTAGCCGAGACCGGTTTGGCTCAGTGGATAGAGCGTCGGCCTGCGGACTGAAGGGTCCCGGGTTCGATTCCGGTCAAGGGCATGTACCTGGGTTGCGGGCACATCCCCAGTGGGAGATGTGCAGGAGGCAGCTGATCGATGTTTCTCTCTCATCGACGTTTCTGACTCTCTACCTCTCTCCCTTCCTCTCTGTAAAAAATCAATAAAATATATTTAAAAAAAAAAAAAAATTGATTTTAGCCGAAACCGGTTTGGCTCAGTGGATGGAGCGTCGGCCTGCGGACTGAAGGGTCCCAGGTTCGATTCCGGTCAAGGGCATGTACCTGGGTTTCGAGCACATCCCCGGTGGGGGATGTGCAGGAGGCGGCTGATCGATGTTTCTCTCTCATCGATGTTTCTGACTCTCTATCTCTCTCCCTTCCTCTCTGTAAAAAATCAATAAAATATATTTTTTAAAAAAAATTGATTTTAGCCCTGACCGGTTTGGCTCAGTGGATAGAGCGTCGGCCTGCGGACTGAAGGGTCCCAGGTTCGATTCCGGTCAAGGGCATGTACCTGGGTTGTGGGCACATCCCCAGTAGGGGGCGTGCAGGAGGCAGCTGATCGATGTTTCTAGCTCTCTATCCCTCTCCCTTCTCTCTGTAAAAAATCAATAAAATATATTTAAAAAAAAAAAAAAATTGATTTTAGAGAGAGGAAGGAAGAGAGAGAGGAATATCTATTGGTTGCCTTCTGTAAGTGCCCAGACCCCGACCGGGAATCAAACCTGAACTTGCAACCTAGGTAAATGCCCTGACTGGGAGTTGAACCCAAAACCTTTCAGTTATACTGGACTATGCTCCAACCAACTGAGCCACACTGGCCAGGGCTGTTGTTCTGCTCATTCATGCATTCACTATTTGCTTCCTGTATGTGCCCAAACAGGAGATCGAACCTACAACCATGACCTCCAGACAACACTCCAAACGACTGTGCTACCCAGCCAGGGCTCCCTCCTTCATTTTTATAGCTGTGGGCGGGGATGGCTGTGCACTGGAAAAGAGCGCTTCGGAAAAAGAAAGTTCAAGGAGTACTATATGCAGAAGAGTAGCAGCAGGTATTGAGTATTATGTGGAGATTCTGTGCCAAGCCCTTAATCCTCACAAAGCCTGTGTTGTTATTATCTCCATTTTTACAGATGAAGAAAGTGAGACCTAGAAAAGTTGGACAACTTGCTCACCCAGCTTAAAGTGGCAGAGCCAGTATCAAACTGAACTCAAGATTTCTGACTCTGATCCCAGCGCTTAGTTACTGTAGCACTGCGTACAGTGCCCGCCCTCATCTCCCACCCAGTGGAAGGATGCAGTGAGGACAGGCAGAAAAAACATCCCAGGCCCTGGGCTGTGTGCTCAGTGGTTAGAGCACAGATCGAAGGGTCTCAGTTTGATCCCCATCCCTCCTCAGGCCCCGGTGGGGCTCAGGAGGCAACCAACCAATGTGTCTCTCACATTAATGTTTCTCTCTCTCTACCCCTCTCTCCCTCCCACTCTCTCTAAAAATCAATAGAAAAAATATCCCTTGTGTGAGGATTAACAACAATAACAACAAAAATCCCAGATTGGGCCGAAGCGAGGCAGCTGATTGATGTTTCTCTCTCATCGATGTTTCTAACTATCTCTCTTTCTCTCTGTAAAAAATCAATAAAATATATTAAAAATAATTTCAGATTGGGGCCAGGAACACCAATCAAGTTGTTTTGATTTAAATTTTTGTTTCTCTCTCTCAGAACTGAAGTTCCAAAGAAAGCTGAGACCTCTCTGTCCTGTTTACAGTTTTATTCCCACCACTTGGTATCAGTTCCTGGATCCTAATGGGCCGGTACAGGAAAGAATGAGGAGGGACTTGTGCAGTGAGCAGTTTTCACCATGAGGGTTTAAGAACTTGGGCAAGAAAGGCCCCATTTTTCTAGAACTCTAGTTACATATCAATAACTGATGTTAGAAGTAGAAGAAGAGGGTGAACCATCCAGAATGGACTCCTCAGGGTCAGATGCCAAATCAAAAAACACCATTCCTGCCGAAACCGGTTTGGCTCAGTGGATAGAGCGTCGCCCTGCGGACTGAAAGGTCCCAGGTTCGATTCCGGTCAGGGGCATGTACCTGGGTTGCGGGCACATCCCTAGTAGGAGATGTGTAGGAGGCAGCTGATCGATGTCTCTCTCATCGATGTTTCTAACTCTCTCTCTCCCTGCCTCTCTGTAAAAAATCAATAAAATATATTAAAAAAAACCAAAAAACAACACACCATTCCTAGAAAGTGCAGGAAGACAAGAATCACAGAGCCTGTGGAGAGCTTTAAATCCTTGCCAAAACCCTTGAGAAACACGTAACTGAATTATAACACAGGTGACTAAACTGAGTAATTTATGCCACCAAATTTCCTTCAGGGTCTGAGGTTACTTGAGTTCTTGAGCTCTCCGTGAATACTGCAAGAATACTGACCATGGGGCGGGGAGGGGAGGGAAGAATAAAGTCCCTGAACTTCAGGAAATCTGGAAGCAGAATGGTGATGTGAAAACCTTCGAGCTTTCTCTCCTTGGGTCATGGCAAAGGTGGGACCCAAGATTGTGCCAGCAGTCGCAGTCAAGAACCTGGCATATGGCACTTTGTGTCCGCTATAGTGTAAAAGAGAAATGCTGTTCCATAATACTGTACATTTACTGGATATTAACATACGTGTTGTACAAACATACTTGGAAAATGGTTCTGTAAGCTTTTTGAGGACAGGTATTTTGGCTTTTCATCTTCATAGTCTCAGCAAATAACAAAGTCCTGAGAGTCAATGGTCAATAGAGTTCATTGACTTACTGATGCAATAGTAACATAGCACTTGTCATGAGAATCCCAAAAATGCCTAAATCGGGGCTCCTGAGCGTCTGTCCTGCAGCTACTTTTGAATGACAATTTCCAGTTCTTCTAACCCCATTAATGCTCCAATCCTACTCCTCTGTCCATTGCTGGGTTCAGGTATGGCCCAGTGACTAGAGGCTGTTTATTTCATAAAACAAATGAAAACAAATTAAACCAAGTTTGTATTTTGCTGTTATGCCTAATAAGATAACATCCGGAAAAAAAAAAAATAAGATAACATCCGTACTCTTCAAGCTCTTGTTTGTGATTGATTACTCTCATCCTGAGGTAGAGAAGATGGTTGGAAGGATAGCTCTTAAAGGATGGTCCCTGGGCAACAATATCACTTGCACTTGGAAATTTGTACTTCTAGTACAAATACCAAGGGCCCCATCCCAAACTATTGAATTAGAAGCTCTGGGGATAGAGCCTAGGAACCAGTGGTTTAACAAACCTTCTAAGATAATTCCGAAGTTCACTAAAGTTTGAGAACCACAGGGCTAGAGCAGTTTTTACCCTCCAATAAGAAACTTGTCACATTTATAATTCTATCAACTTGAAGTTTTATGTGGCTAGTTATACAGTACTAGGACTATAAAGCAGGTTTTCACAAACATGTTCTTATTCATGTTCATGTACATATGTATGTACCTACAAATGTATTTAAAACATCATGCCAGAACTGGTTTGGCTCAGTGGATAGAGCGTCGGCCTGTGGACTCAAGGATCCTGGGTTTGATTCCGATCAAGGGCATGTACCTTGGTTGTGGGTACATCCCCAGTGGGGGGCATGCAGGAGGCAGCTGATCAATGTTTCTCATCAATGTTTCTGACTCTCTATCCCTCTCCCTTCCTCTCCGTAAAAAATCAATAAAATATATTAAAAAATAAATAAATAAAATAAAACATCAGTGAAACATTTTTTCCCTTTGGGTTATTTTGCTTTATTTTTAATTTTTAAAACAATTTTTATTGTTTGATTTTAGAGAGGAAAAGAGAGAGGGAGGGAGGGAGAAAGAGAAACATCAAGTTATTGTTCCATCTATTTATGCATTCATTGGTTGATTCTAAACTCTTTTTTTAAATCATGTGGGTTTTTAAAATATATTTTATTGTTTTTTTACAGAGAGGAAGGGAGAGGGATAGAGAGTTAGAAACATCGATCACTGCTTCCTGCACACCCCCCACTGGGGAGGTGCCCGCAACCAAGGTACATGCCCTTGACCAGAATCAAAGCTGAGACCCTTCAGTCCGCAGGCTGACGCTCTATCCACTGAGCCAAACCGGTTCGGCTGGTTTACCTTTAAATTGGAAAATTATGGCCCTCACCGGTTTGGCTCAGTGGATAGAGCGTCGGCCTGCGGGTGGAAGGGTCCCAGGTTCGATTCCGGTCAAGGGCATGTACCTTGGTTGCGGGCACATCCCCAGTAGGGAGTGTGCAGGAGGCAGCTGATCGATGTTTCTCTCTCATTGATGTTTCTAACTCTCTATACCTCTCCCTTTCTCTCTGTGAAAAATCAATAAAATATATTTTTTTAAAAATGGAAAATTTTGTGGTAACATTCTAAGGGGTAACTTTTTCTGGCTGTCAGAATAACATTCCTCATTCCTGCCAGTCTTTTCTCTACACAAATATTGATACGTATTTTTTACAAAATTGATGCTTTTAAACAAAATTTTATCTTTATAAAATTTTGCTAGTTATCTTTTCTTTTTTATATAGTTACCTTTTCACGACTACATAGCCTCTCTAGCTGTAGGACATTTATTTCCTTTTTTGGGGTGATTATTCAGAATGTCCCTCGTGATTATTTCCTGGAAATACAATTATGGGTGCAAAAGGTGAGCATTTTAAAACTTCTCGAGAAAATTTTCCATGTTCTTATGTCTTCATGGTTCTTCTAAATAGGTGAATAATATCTTATTGATACTATATTTACAGTCAAACCTCATTTCTCGATTGTCTCCCATCTCAAACAATTCAGTTCACAAATTGTTCACAGAAAAATGTCTCAGTTGTTTACCAAAACTTCAGTATTCGACCTGACAACCCTTTCAGGGACTCTCAGGCAATAAACAAAGGAGATAATGCTTTTGTTGCTGGCAGAAATCGAGGATTAGCACAATTTTAAAACATAAGGAGGCCATCAATAGTGTTAATGATGCTAAGGTGTGAAAGTGCTCACAAAACAATAATCACAGGCAAATGAATAGGTAGAAAAACTGTTGATTGGATAAACAAAAAGCAGTTAGCCTGTGATGGCATTTGGGAGGCTGTGATATATGAAAAACTCTTCTTTTAAGGCTAGTAGGATGTGGTTTGATATGAGAAAGGTTAAAATAGAGACTCATTTGGGGGTCTGGAACAGATTAATTCAATTTACATTATTTCTAATGTGGAAAAATGATTCGGTTTTCAAACAACTCACTTCTTGAATAGCCTTCTGGAATGAATGAAGTTCAAGAACCATGGTTCCACTGTGCTACTCCATTCCTCTATTCCTCTGTGGTGGAACATCTATCTATGACAGTGGCTCTTAACAGAGGCGATTTTGCCCCTAGGGGACATCGGGAGTATCTAGACATTTTTAGTTGTCACAATTGAGAATTACTAGCATTTAGTGGACAGAGGCCAGGGATTCTGCTAAACATCCTGCAATGCATAGGATAGCTCTCACAACGTAGAATTATCAGGCCCAAAATGCTAATAGTGTGGGGTTGAGAAATTTTTGTTGTTGTTACATATGTATGTAATATGTATTTTTTGGTTTTTTATATATATATGTATATATATGTAAGTGATATAAATCACTTATCAAAATTCACACATCTTTTGTGTTTTGAAATTCTTTAAAATAAACTTTCAAGAGGACTTACTGGGTCAAAGTACATAAATACTTCTATGGCTCTTGGTAGTCCATTTCTACCTTGTTTACAAAAATTATTATGTCTCTTGAAGTGATTATGTATTTATTTCTCTGGAGGCATTGGTTTTACTAGGATGCATTAAGTGCATCCACTCAGCCCCTTACAGAAAACAAATTCTAGCATAGTTCCTCTAGCTGATCAGAGAATGACTGATTGTACATTTGACTTTGGAGTGACAAAGTAATTTCTGGTTTGGCGCTTGCACAATTGGTATGTTTTGTTTTAGGTGATTTTTATTTGATTCCAGAAATATTTTACTCTTTTTGTGTTCCTGGGGTTCTGATATACCTCAAGTTGAAGTCTCTCCAGAATAGTTATAGGAATTCCAGAGTTAAATAACCAATGTAAGGAGAGTAGAGGAATGAGAGAGGGAGAGGAGCTGGTGAAGAAGAGCTGAGAAAAGAAGATTTGTATGCTGATCATGCAATTTGTTTTTCCAAATTATGCCTTTAAGATTATGTTAAAAAAAAAGAGGGGTGGATGCCCTAACCGGTTTGGCTCAGTGGATAGAGCGTCAGCCTGCGGACTCAAGGGTCCCAGGTTCGATTCCGGTCAAGGGCCTGTGCCTTGGTTGCGGGCCCATTCCCAGTGGGGAGTGTGCAGGAGGCAGCTGATCGATGTTTCTAACTCTCTATCCCTCTCCCTCCCTCTCTGTAAAAAATCAATAAAATATATTAAAAAAATTAAAAAAAGAGGGGTGGACGTGGAAGAGGGAATATGGGGTGGGGGTGGGGCCCCATGGTGATGGGGGAAAATAAAATATAGGGTTGGGGAGAGGATACAAGCCCTGGCTGGGTGCTCACTTGATTAGAGCATCCTCCCAATAAGCCAAGATTGGGGGTTTGATCCTTGGTCAGGGCACATACAAGAACCAACCAATGAATGCATAAATAAGTGGAACAACAAATCAATATTCCGCTCCCTAAAAAATATCAATCAATAAATTTTAAAAAATTAAAAAGGAACACGAATGCATAATTTATTATACTTCATAGCCCCACCATTGGTGTCAGAAACACGCATATCAGTAAACTATGAAACATTTAGAAAATGCAGCAAGACATAGATGGCAGAATTACATTAAATTTCATCCTAAGGATGGATGGCCGTCTTAAGAGATAGGGATTTGGAGGAAATTGTGATAGCCACAGGATTTTCCTTCCTTTACGTAACAATTTGTATCTCAAAAGAACAAACTATTGGGGTGAGATTTCCCTGACCGCTCCAAGTCATCTTATTTCCACCAATTCAAGTAGGTCTTTCAGAGTAATCTCAGGGAAAGAACCGTTTGCCCAGCTAAAATACTGAAAAGTTGTCGTTTTCAAGTCAAAATTTTCTTAAATAAAAGAAAGCTGCTACATTTTCAGGCACTGTTTCCTAAGGCTTACTTTAAAATTCCGACTTGCCTTCAGTTGGTAAAAAAAAAAAAAAAAAAAACTAGCTTATTCGGGAATTTAGAGCCGGTACTATTCTCTTCCTTGTATTTGTAAATATGGCATTTACATTAAAAACTCCTTTAAGTTAATGGAGCACTTTTGAGTTTTCCATGAACAAGACCCAGTATTCCCTGATTGTTTTTTTTTCCTCACAAACCAGTATTTGTGCCTAATTTAAGCAAGCTCAGCTGTCTCGATTTCACAGTAGTTCCAACGGCATCAATTTCGTCTGCTTTGCTTCTGGAGCGTTTTGGGGTGGGAGCTGGCAGCGCTTGCCTTCCTTCAGGAGCCCGATGGGCTGACGGGTCCCCGGGAAGGGGCTCCCTTGCCCTGGACACCGCTCGGAGAAGCGGCCGCGACGACGCTAACCTGCAAACCATCGAGGCCCGAGAAAAGCCAGAAGGGTGAGAAGCCATGGGCTCGCTCGAGCGCGGGGCAGGCCCAGCTCCAGCCCCGGGTCGGCCAGCCCGCGCACGCGCGAAGGCACCGCCACCGCTCCCGCCTTCTCCGGGGGCCTTCTCCCGGACGGGCGCGGGGCTGTCCGCGGCGGCGCCTGACCAGGCGGGAGGGTTACTCCGAGGACAGACGGCCCCTGGCGCTGTTTTCCCTGAATTGTCGTCGAGGCCAGAAAGAAAGGAATCGTGTAGCGTGCCACAGAGGGATGGTCGTCGCCGACGGGAGGGACCCCTGCAGCGCTGGGGACTTGGACCTGCAGGCAGTGCGAGAGGCGCCTGGGCGGGGTCCTCTGTCGCAACCGGCTCCGAGCGGGAGGCCCGAGCCGCGAGCTTTGGCGGCCCCGCGAGTTGCAGGCAGCTGAGGTGCGGCGCTATGGAGGAGCTCGATGGCGAGCCGATAGTCACTGTAAGGGCGCCCCGAAGGGTCTTGCTTGCCCGCGCGGACTAGGGGTTGAGTCTGCTTCGTCAGCCGCTGCAGGCTTGTCTCCCTCAACGCCGCCCGCGAGGCGCCCGTCCCCTTCCTTCAGCTCAGTGGCCGCTGCCCGGAGGTCACATTCGCTAGGTGGTCGCGTTAGGGTCGCCCCGTGGCTCTGGGTTTCTGCTGCTCCGTGTACTCGGACCACCTGGCCCCGCAGGCCGCACCCCGTTCCCCGCTCCCCTGCCTTCCCGCCTTCCTGCTTCCCTCGCTTTTCCCGTCGGGCCAGTGCTCCCTGAGCGCGCTCGGACCTGGCAGAGGAATTGGTGGTTTTTTTCCTTCCAGTCGAACTAAGCTTCACGTCGCAGCGCCGTGATTTTGGCTTGCGCTTGTCCAGGGTTTACTAACCATATTCATTCTCTCGGGGGATTACTTCTTTGTATTGCTCTGTTCGCTCTCAATTTTATCTGAACTCTCAAGAGAATATGCGCAGTGTTGCTGATCGGTGATGTTTTAGACACGAATACCTGCCGCTCCTACCTACCGCCCCCCCCAGCCTGGAGTGCCCTCCTCTCATCGCCTCATTTTTCACATGAACGTTCCCGCAGCCTCCGGCCGCCGGACCAGGGCGCGTCTCTCTGCCCATTACAGCTTGTTCTCCGCCTCTCGCTCGCGGTAACCTAGGTAACCTGTAAACCCCATTAACTGCAGGTCGCCTGACCCTGTGTTTTTGCTTTTTAGAAAGTAGAGATGCCTACCGTTTTCAGCGAAAGCCATCAGACTGCAAAGCGATATCTGACAAAACAAAAAAAATTGAAAATAGGGGTAATTTCAAAGCGAACTGGGCAAAACATGGCATGAGATCTTAGTAGCAGTTAACCTGTTTCAGAGAGATGGCGCAGAAGCTGTGTGGTTGGGGGTCTGTCCTTTTAGTGAGTAATAGTTCAGTTCCTTTTTATTTACTTAAAAAAATATTTTAATGATTTTTTACAGAGAGGAAGGGAGAGGGATAGAGGGTTAGATACATCGATGAGAGAGAAACATCCATCAGCTGCCTCCTGCACACTCCCCACTGGGGATGTGCCCACAACCCAGGCACAGGCCCTTGACTGGAATCGAACCTGGGACCCTTGAGTCTGCAGGTTGACGCTCTATCCACTGAGCCAAATCGGTTAGGGCCCCTTTTTATTTTTTTAAACTTCCTAACCCCCCCCCCCCCCCCCCCCCCGCAGATTACTAACTTATAATAATTGATGAGGGTGTAGCTTTCCTTTTGATCAGCACTTGAGAAATGCAGGCTGGGTTGAGGTGCCCAAACAACGCTCACTTGCTTATTCAGGGTCGAATAGACTGGGCTGATCTCAGCCCCATTCAGCCGTCTGCATGGATTAGCACTTAACTTTCATGACCACCTATTTTGAGGATTGTCCTTGCAAATCCGTTGGAAGCAAGGCCTTTAATAAGAATAACAGTTTCTGTGCTTTATTTTTTTCTTTACTAGTTGATTCCAGGAGTGAATTCCAAGAAGAAGCAAATGTGTTTTGACTGGGGCCCAGGGGAGATGCTGGTGTGTGAGACCTCCTTCAACAAAAAAGGTACTTTTATTTTTTCTTACAGATGATCTGTCTGGGCACATTTAGTTGTTGTTGCTTTTTTCCCCTTTATTCTCTCAGATTTGACTAGTTGAGACACGATACAGTTGAACTTATTTTGCACCATTTTTTATTTTTAAAACTTTAGCTGTTTAAGAGTTTTATTGATTTATGAGACCTGGCAGGTGTTCAGTCCGGGGGGGGGTGGGGGGGGGGAGTAACAATATTCTTCCATGTGTTAGAGAAGAGTTTCTTTTCTTTAAAATTGGTTTTTAGAGAGGTGAAGGGGAGGAAGTGAGAGAAAGATGGATGTGAGATAGGAACAGCAGTTGGCTGCTTCCTACACACCGCCTACTGGGGATCCAGCCGAAACCCAGGCATGGGCCCTGATCTGGAATTGAAACAGCAACAGGGATGTCACCCAGCCAACTGAACCACACTGGCCAGGGCTTTTCTCTTCTTTTTTTAGAGAATCTCTTTTCTTTCTTTTTATTTTCTTTTATATTTTTATTGATTTCAGAGAGGAAGGGAGAGGGAGAGAGAGATAGAAACATCAATGATGAAAGAGAATCATTGATCGGCTGCCTTCTGCATGCACCACACCAGGGATCGAGCCCACAACCTGGGCATGCGCCCCGAATGGGAATCGGACCATAACCTCCTGGTTCCTAGGTCGATGCTCAATCACTGAGCCACGCTGGCCAGGCATCTTACTGAGTTTTACAAAATAGGCTAATATTAAGTGAATTTACTTTTTTCAGTAGAGTTTGATTGATGGAGGTGAAAGATAGTTTCCAACTATGTTAGTAAGCTGAGGTGTAAAGTCAGAGAATAAGCATTTATTTTTAGAAATTTTTGTGTGGATACTTGGTAATGATCATTTATACAATTTTTAATAAATGAAATTAGTGGCTAAAAGTTGAAGCTTTTGTAATTAGATAGTAAAAAAATTTATAGTGGGTTCTTCTATGATGCTGATAGATGTTAAAAAAATTTTTTTTAAATCTTGTTTTAGGAAAATCAGAGACAGTGCCAAGCTGCCCTTTTATCTATATCGTCCGGAAAGATGTAGATGTTTACTCTCACATCTTGAGAAAACTCTTCAATGAATCCCATGGAATCTTTGTGGGCCTCCAGAGAATTGAAGAAGAATTGACTGGAAAATCCAGGAAAGCTCAGTGAGTAGGCTGCTAATAGGTGCTGCAATGCACAACTAAATTGTGAAAAGCCACATGAGATGCATTCTTGACCTTTTGCATGGTGGGTGGCCCTCCTGGAGAAATGAGGGTCGCCTGGTTCTGTTCCAGTTTCTGTGCTATGCATTGTACGTGGTCAGCAGTGGAAGTGTCTTACAGGGAATGTGCAAATGGTGTTGATTGACTTGCTGGCTTGATAAGGTTTCTTTGTTTATATTCCTACTCATTTACTCTCCAAAGAAGAAAATTTAGATCAAATAAGCACCTGAGAGTCACTGAAAGAGGTCACACTATTAGAAGATTTTGAAATTAATACAAAAATGAATTTTGTTTTGTTTTTAAAGAATTACTGTTAAGGTATTTTTTTGGCAAAAGACGAAAATTATTGTACTACTTATAAACTAGGATTGTTTGAGGTGTGGTTCATAAGTCAACGGCATCGATGATTTTTAGCAAGAATGCCACATGTATGATGTGTTCTCAGTACATGGGGTTCATGATGTTGATGTTTTATTATTACTGGTGAGGTTGACCTTGATCACTTGGTTAATGCAGTTTCTTTACTATAAAGTTATAGTCTTTCCCTTGGTAACTAATAAGTATTTGGGGGAGAAACTTTAAGACTATGCAAATCTTCTCAAATTTTCAACCACTGATTTTAGTGTCCATCATTGGCTCTCATCTGCAACAATATCAGTATGGAATCATGGATACTTACTTTATTCCATGTATTGTATTGTATTTTACTTCTTTTATTGTTCAACTTGCTCCCCCTTTGGCCATTAAGAGCTCCTTCAACTTGGCTCTGTCTTTCAGCAAGCTCCTGTCACCTATCTTTCTGTTACCACAGAGGTTCCAGACTCATCTTGGATGTCATTTCATTTTTTGTAGATTGGTTCGAGTGAGTAAAAACTACCGATCAGTCATAAGAGCATGCATGGAGGAAATGCACCAGGCAGCAAGTAAGGATTTTGTGTGTGTGTGTGTGTATGTGTGTGTATATGTGATAGTAATTAAAGTATTTATCTGTATATAAATACTACAAGGTAAAAGCTGATTGACATTCCAGTTCAAAACTCTCACTTTTCTCTCTTAATTTTTTGTCAATCATCTTGAGTATGTTTTTCAAGTTAGAATGTACAGAGTTGACAGGTACAAGGAAGCCTAAAGGGCCAGATTAAGGATTTTAAAAAAAATAGATTTGCCCTAACTGGTTTGGCTCAGTGGATAGAGCGTTGGCCTGCGGACTGAGGGGTCCCAGGTTCGATTCCGGTTAAGGGCATGTGCCTTGGTTACGGGCACATCCCCAGTGGGGGGTGTGCAGGAGGCAGCTGATCCATGTTTCTCTCTCATCGATGTTTCTAGCTCTCTATTCCCTCTCCCTTCTCTGTAGAAAATCAATAAAATATATATATTAAAAAAATAGGTTTAAGCAATGTTTTCTTTCTTTTTTTTATATATTTTAATTGATTTTAGAGAGGAAGAGAGAGGGAGGGAGAGAGAGAGAGATAGAAACATCAATGATGAGAGAGAATCATTGATCAGGTGCCTCCTGCTGCTAGAGCCTGCAACCTGGGCATGTGCCCTGACCAGAAATCAAACAGTGACCTCCTGATTCATAGGTTGATGCTCAGCCACTGAGCTACACCAGCTGGGCTAAATTAAGGATTTTTAAAAATTTCATCCCCAGTTCTTTGACCTTGGTGATTTAAAGTCACCATAACCACGAGAGCCACGTGACTTCTGGATGTCAGATAGTCTTGTATAACATGGTGGTCTCAGTGTTTGCTGTGTTGCAGTTAAATGTGCCACTTCCAACTTCAGGGTCTTGGTTTGAGAATCATTGATGTACAACAAAAAGATATGAAGCATTAAAAAAAAAAATCTATAGCCGAAACCGGTTTGGCTCAGTGGATAGAGCGTTGGCCTTTGGACTGAAAGGTCCCAGGTTCGATTCCGGTCGAGGGCATGTACCCGGGTTGTGGGCACATACCCAGTGGGAGATGTGCAGGAGGCAGCTGATCGATGTATCTCTCTCATCGATGTTTCTAACTCTATCTCTCTCCCTTCCTCTCTGTGAAAAATCAATAAAATATATTTTTAAAAAAAATCTATATTGAAAATGGTGGTCATTAGAAGAAACAGGCACAAGCTACAGAACCTGGTATGTGAAGTTACAACAATGAGACTGAAAGTTCCATTGCTCACTTAAAATGTTTTACGTTTTATTAGTTGCTGCTAAAGATCCAGCCAGCAGTCGCCAGTTCAGCAGCCAGGTAAGGGCACTGCCTTTGTTGTTGGCACTATTATGTCTTCCTGTGTCGTCAGCACCCACCTGGAGTGGCTTTGCAATCACTCTCTTTTGCAGCCCTCTATTCTTTCCAGGTAGACAGGCAACTCCTTGGGGTGGTAAGGATCTTTTTCTTTTTCTTTTTTTTAAAATATATTTTATTGATTTTTTACAGAGAGGAAGGGAGAGAGATAGAGAGTTAGAAACATCGATGAGAGAGAAACATCGATCAGCTGCCTCCTGCACATCTCCTACTGGGGATGTGCCTGCAACCCAGGTACATGCCCTTGACCAGAATCGAACCCGGGACCCTTCAGTCCGCAGGCCGACGCTCTATCCACTGAGCCAAACCAGTTTCGGCATCTTTTTCAACTTCTAGTGTCCCTTCAAGGCCTAGCATATTGAAACAAAGGATGTGCTTGATAAATACTTGTTGAGTTTTCAGTTCTTAAGGGAAATATAAATCCTAACCACATTGTGTCACATGAGGGTAGAGAGCTGAGCTTTTGGAACCACTGCTTGGTCTCATAAACTGTACTCAACTCATGAAACCAGCATTTACTGGGCTGCAAGTTCTCATCCTTTAGTTGGAACTGGATGAGGACTTAAAGAATTCTCTTTCTTTGTTAGACTCTTTTAAAAAATATTTTTATTTCTCAATTACAGTTCACATTCAGGATTATTTTATATTAGTTTCAGGTGGTTAGACATATAATTTACGAAGTGATCCCCCAAATAAGTCTAGTACCCATCTGGTACCCTACATAGTTAGTACAATATTAGTGACGACATTCCTTATGCTATAGTTTATGGCAGAATCGTGTTTGTTTTTTCACATCAAGAGTTTATTGCCCTAGCGGGTTTAGCTTAGTGGATAGAGTTTCGGCTTGCAGACTGAAGGGTCCCGGGTTCATTTCTAGTTAAGGTCATGTACCTTGGTTGCAGGCTCAATCCCTGGCCCTCATTGGAGCTCATGTGGGAGGCAACCAAATGATGTGTCTCTCTCACATCGATGTTTTTCTCTCTTTCTCTGTCTCTCCCCCTCACTTCCACTCTCTGTAAGAATCAATGGAAAAATATCCTCAGATGAGGATTAACAAAACCAAACCAAAGAAGTTTACTAAGGGAAAGTCTATGGCAGAATCTTTTTTTTTAAAATATATTTTATTGATTTTTTACAGAGAGGGATAGAGAGTTAGTTAGATACATCGATGAGAGAGAAACACCGATCAGCTGCCTCCTGCACACCCTCTACTGGGGATGTGCCCGCAACCAAGGTACATGCCCTTGACCGAATCGAAACTGGGACCCTTGAGTCCGCAGGCTAACACTCTCCACCTAGCCAAACCGGTTAGGGCCTATGGCAGAATCTTGATGCTATTCAAACTCAGTCATTTATAGGGAATGATGCACTGTTTCTCAAGTCAGAAAGCATTTATTTCCCCTTACAAATAAGCTATTCTGTGTTTGTGCATAGAAGGGTGGTGGAAAAATGTATATTTCTAAGGGCAAGTTTATTTTGGGGTCTTATATTGGGTTTGGCTTTTCGTAGACTATTTTCTAAACTCCATTCCCTTGAATATCAACTTTATAATTTTTGCTTTATCTTTGTATTTCTCATAATATTACTGAATATTTTTCTAAAAATCATCTCTCCTTTATTACTCAAATAAAGCCTCTTTCTAAATCATATCATCAAGATCATGGGTGTGATGAGCTAGTTATTAAATATATTTTTGTTGGTTTTAGAGAAAGAGGAAGGGAGGAGAGAGACAGGGACAGACAAACATCGCTCCAAGAAAGAAACATCAATTGGTTGCCTCCCTTAAATGCCCTGATTGGGGACCAAACCTTCAATCTGGGCATGTGCCCCGACAGAATCAACTGGCAACTTTGTGGTTCCTGGGACGATACTCAACCAACTTAGCCTTATCAGCCAGGGCAGCTATTTTTTTCTAATGTACATTAAACTAAGACCACAACCATTAAAAAAAAACACACGTTAGTTTGCATCCCATCTTCTAAAATTCTCTCACTGGCTTTGGGAAACCCTGCCATAGGAGTACTCAGTAAATGTTGACCGTCATGTGATTCAAGCCCGCCTTGGTTCCTGTGTTCTAAGAGTAAATCCTGGGAATGTTTTCAGTCAAAATCGTGTCTCCATTTCTCCCTTAGGTCTCCATCCTGTCCGCCATGGAGCTCATTTGGAACCTTTGTGAGATTCTCTTCATTGAAGTTGCCCCAGGTGAGCACGGACTCTGTCGTCAGCATCAGAGCTGTCCCTGCCCGTCCTCTTTGTCTTTCCTGTGTGTTGTGATGGGTGCTTTGTTGCCGAGGATGCTCTTTTCATCAGCACAACCATCAGCGAGCATTAATGGCAGCCAGAGAAGCCTGTCGCTTTGTCAGGTTCTGCAGAAAGAATCAGACAGATTGCCTCCCAGAAACCTAAAGTGTTAGGCGGATGACCCTGGACCAATACCAAGAAAACAGACAGTAAACTAGTGTGTGAAAGGGGTGGTCATCGATATGTGTGTCCTGGATGGTCCAGCTTCAGAAAGTTTTAGGAGAAGCTGGGGGAGAGGCACAGTGGCTTCCTCACAGCTTGCAGAAGGAACTAACCTGCCAACAGCTGGATGTCAGACTTCTAGCCTCCAGAAATGTGAGACAGATTTTGTTTTGTTTTGTTTTTTTTAAAAAAGGAAATGGAAAAGAAAGTTTTAGGGATTTGTGGAAGGGTGAGGCTGTGGAGGCAGAGTCACTTTGAGTTCTGTTGCTAATGATTGGGGCAGGGAAAACTCTGTGTGTTAATGTCCACTTTGAATTAGTCTGTTGGTCTTGAATTAAATTGTGGTCAGTACAGTGTCCTGGAGTGAGTGGGCTGATGTGGGATTGCTACAGGCCTTTTTTATTTTTAAACATATTTTATTGATTTTTTACAGAGAAGAAGGGAGAGGGACAGAGAGCCAGAAACATCGATGAGAGAGAAACATCGATCAGCTACCTCCTGCACACCCCCTACTGGGGATGTGCCCACAGCCAAGGTACATGCCCTTGACCGGAATCGAACCTGGGACCGTTCAGTCCACAGGCCGATGCTCTATCCACTGAGCCAAACTGGTCAGGGCAATACAGGCCTTTTTTGTATTCTTTTAAGGGTCTATGTTTGCTCTTATCCAGGAATAAGTGTTAATAATCTCTTTGCAGTCCTAGCTGTTTATTCATCTGCTAAGGAACTGAAAAATACAATTTCTTGTTGGTATGCCTCTCTGCAGTAGATTTTGTGTGTGTGTGTGTTAATCCTCATCTGAGGATATTTTTCCATTAATTTTTAGAGAGGGAGAGAGAGAGAGAGAGAGAGAGAGAGAGAGAGAGAGAAACATCGATGTGAGAGAGAGACATTGATTGGTTGCCTCCTGCACACACCTCAACTAGGGCCGGGGAACTTGCAACCAAGATACGTGCCCTTGACCAAAATGGAACCCAGGACCCTTCAGTCCATGGGTCAACACTCTATTCACTAAACCAAACAGGCTAGGGCTGTCAAAAATGTTTTTATTGTTGCAAATGTAGCACCTAATCAGTACCAGTTCCTAAATGGCTGCTACTTCCATAGCCATTGAGTATTGACTAGTCATGAAGAGTCTGGAGGCTGGGGTGAGAGTGGTGTTGGTGGTGAGGTCTGGGCCTTGTAGTCAACCCTTTCTTTTCTTTTTTTTCTCTTTTTTTAATATATTTTTATTGATTTAGAGAGGAAGGGAGAGGGACAGAAAGATAGAAACATCAGTGAGGAGAGAGAGGGTCATTGATTGGCTGCCTCCTGCACGCCCCATACTGGGGATCAAGCCTGCAACCCAGGCATATGCCCCGACCAAGAATTGAACCCTGACCTCCTGGTTCATAGGTTGAAGCTCAACCACTGAGCCACACCCGCCAGGCTGTTCAACCCTTTCTAGGATTCAGTGAAAGCTGTTGCTGCCTGACACAGGACGTATTCCATAAAAGCCCATTTGCTAGTCCATTCCTTTATTCAAGACCACACGTATATACTCATTTAAGAGGGATACCCCTTTTCTACAAAGCTCGTCTGCCCCACAGTCTCTGTATGGTGAGAAAGTGGAATTGCCGGACGTGAATGTGACGAGAGTCTCTCCCCGCAGCCGGCCCGCTCCTCCTCCTCCTCCTCGACTGGGTCCGACTGCACGTGTGCGAGGTGGACAGTGTGTTGGCAGATGTTCTGGGCAGCGAGAACCCAAGCAAACATGAGAGCTTCTGGAAGTTGGTAAGGACCTTGTGCAAGCTGGGCCTCCCCTTCTCCCACCTCAAGTCCTGTTTTCCCCAGTGCTGGCAGGCAGGCCTGAGGGTTGCTTACTGAGCCTGCCTACACTTGGCCTGGCTCTTCCTGTCTGTAATTATGGAAACACCCTTAGATCCTTCCCTGCTCCACTGGAAAGTTTAGAACTAAGTTATCATGTTAAAAAATTAATGCTTTGTAGACTTTCCAGTGAGAAGGGAAATTTGGTTTCTTTAGGCACCTAAGGGAGAGAAGACGTGAATACAAAACCGATGCTTGGGGTTGGGGGTTGGGGGTTGATGTAAATGAACTTGGGTTGTTTTGAGGGGATAGAAATGCTCTAAAATGATTATGATGGTGCCCAACTCTGCAAACTCTCTAAAACGAATTATATACTTAAATAGGTGAGTGTTTATAGTGTGTAAGTTATAACTCAATAAAGCTATTCAAAACAAAAAGATTGATGATCCCAGAGTCATTTTGGATGATCAGTTTGTAAGTCATGTGTGCCCGGGATGTGCATGTGTATGTATGCGAGAGCAATACTTTTTCCTCTCACCTCTACTGACCTGTGACCCAATTGGGAGGGACGAAGGAGGGGGTTGCTAGTTGACCCGAATAATGGAAAGTTGATTAAATTTATAAAATCTGGAATTCAGGTCAAGACTTGTTGCCTTTGAGGCTATTTTGGGGCCTTTGGTCCAGGACATCAGTACAGCTAAGGGGAGAGCCTTCCCTCAGGAAGTATTGGGTCCAGATTTTTAATCTGATTCATTCATTCACTGAGATTTCATTGAGGGCTACTCTTTGCAAGGCACAGCATGACCAAAGAAGGCAAAGATTTCTGCCCTTGCGGAGACATTTCCTGCACAGGAGGTAGGAAATAGAGAAACAAGTAAAGCATGTACCGTGTCTAATAGTGACGGCTTTGGAGAGACATAAAGCAAGCAGGGAATTGCGAGTGGGAGAGGGAGTCAGAAGGAGCTGAGGAGGGGAGCTGTGCAGATGAAGGGAGGAAGGGCATTCCCAACAGCGGGGCCTGGAAATGCTGCGTCCGTGAGGCAGGGTGGGACGAGGACGGCAAGACCAGTGAGGCGGGAGCAGCGGGAGCAAGAGGGAGAGTTGGGGAGTTAAGGACAAGGCCAGATCGTAGAGGACCCACTGGGCTGTCCTAAGGATGTTAGCTTTCAGAGAGGGAATAACTAACAGAGAGAGGAACCGTGCTCCATGGTGCCACACTGCCCGGTTAGCATTCCAGCTCTGCCTCTTACTAGCTGTTAGGTCATGAATGAGTTCCTTCACAGCCTTCAGTTTTTCATCCGTACAGTAGAGGTAACACTTACCCATAGGGCTGTTATGATTAAATTAGTTAAAGGGCGTAATTGTGTATAAATTAGTTGATAGATACAGTAAAGAGCTGTTTTATTCCTGGGTCAGGTGGGGTAAGTGAGATGTTGGGAAGTTGAGCAAAGGAGCGCCATGACCTGACTTAGGCTTTGGAAGGCTCTTCTGGCTGCTCTCCTGAGGACAGTGAGGCCAGGGCACAGAGATACCAGAGTGGAGGCCATGGTACTACACTAGGCAAAGATGGTGACTTGGACAAGCCCAGGAGCTGAGCGCAGGAGCTGGTGAGAAGTGATTAGGGTCTGGATGCAGTTTAAAGACAGTTGGTGTGGTTTGCTAATGGACTGAATGTGGGCGTGTGAGAATAGAAGAATTTGGGAAGATCAGGTGGGTAAGCTGGAGGTGACCGGGTGCTTGCTTTTGTAAGCATGTTATGATGCCTGTGAGAGCCAAGTAGAGATACTGACTGGGCGGTAGGAAATGTGAGTCTGGAATTCAGAGAAGGAAGGCCAAGCTAGAGAGAAAAATTGGGAACTTTTCAGCATATATAGATCCTTGGCTTTTTTTTTTTTTTTTAACATGACATCTGGTAAAAAAAAAATTTGACTTTTACGTATATGCTTGTGCGCATATACTATTGATTTTCATTATTCGTGATAGGTCTATAAAAGTGCCTGGAATAGTGAACTGGCGATTGATTGCTGGACCACTGCTTCTAGGGGAAATACAGACCCTCTGGTCACAACCGTTTTGTCAGCTGATCACTATATAGTCCTCTTACGTTTGTTTAAAGGAACCTTATTTAAATTGTATTGTTGACTCATTGACATTGAACTCACGCCAGCAGCACTATACAGCACTTAGTGCCTGTACGAAGCTTATCTGTCATGTTTGGGGCACATCACACCCTTCTTTGCACTTAGAGACCCTGCATAGCAATTGAGCACTATGCGTGGGGGCCCAACAAAAAGCATAAAAAATGCAAACAATCTTGGCACTAAATAGATTGTGAGAAAGACACCTGTGTAGTGTGAGAGCTGATACAAGAGGCAGAGCGCTACCTTGTTCGCTCAGCTGGAAATGTGCGCACCAAGTGACTCAAAGTGGTTGCTGCTCTGCACGTATCCGCAAGTGATGGTGATGGCACCTCGAGGATTGATTTGGGGGTTACAGATAAATTTTAGCAAGTAGGCAAATTTACAGATATGGACTCTGAATAAAGAGGATCGACTGCACTTACATCAAGTGTATGTATATATATGTATGTGTATTTGAACTGAAACCTTTATGAACCAATAATTTATTTGCTACCTCTGATATTTTTTGTTTCATTTATTATTTAAACTGTAATGGGTTACACTGTCAGTTTCTTTTTTTTTTCTTTTTTAAAAATATTTTTATTGACTTTAGAGAGGAAAGGAGAGGGAGAGAGCGAGAGATAGAAACATCAATGATGATAGAGAATCATTGATTGGCTGCCTCCTGCACGCCCCCTAATGGGGATTGAGCCTGCAACCGAGGTACATGCCCTTGACTGGAATCGAACCCGGGACCCTTCAGTCCGCAGGTCAATCAGTGCTCTATCCACTGAGCCAAACCAGCTAGGGCTACACTGTCAGTTTCAAAAGCATGGTTCACCTGCAGCCGTGTCAAATTCGGTGCCTGCCCCCCATGGCAGGCATTGGTCCAGAAGGCTGCCATAGAATCACTGTGGCACATGGGCCCTGGTCCCCTCTGCTGGGCCTCAGGGATAAATTTGGCTACAGACACCAAGCTCCTAGACCTGGAGGCTGGGGTGGTGGTGGTGGTTGGGGAGGGGGAGGGGGGAGCAGGGCGGGAAGAATGGTTCAGATTAAAGCCATAAGATTGGATGAGCTAGATTACCTCTGGAGGGAAGAAGCCATCACGCTTCCCCAAGGCTAAGAAGCCAGAATGTGGACTCTGGGGAGGGCTTCTGCGCCTCTCACGAATGGTCATGTTCTTGGGTGTCCCCCAGGTGACCATCTTGGTGCTGCAAGGCAGGCTGGATGAGGCCCGGCAGATGCTCTCCAAGGAAGCCGACGCCAGCCCCACCTCTGCAGGCATGTGCCGAATCCTGGGGGACCTGATGAGGACAATGCCCGTTCTCAGCGTACGTGGGGGCAGCCCTGCTCTGAGGGTCATGGGGGGTGGGTTCATTCGTTAAGCACAAGGGGTTCATGTGGTGATGGTGTCTCACTGCCTCTCTCCCTTAGCCTGGTAACACGCAGACCCTAACAGAGCTCGAGCTTAAGTGGCAGCACTGGCATGAGGAATGTGAGCGGCACTTCCAGGATGGCACGTTCGTCTCCAGTCCTCACCTGGAGTCTCTCTGCAAGGTGTGGGAAACAAGTCCAGGGCGGGTCCAAGATGTCTTCGCTTAAGGCTTGTGGCGGCCAGCCCAGGGCTGGCAGAAACTTGGTCCTCCGTGGCCAGGGCTATCCATTCTCTGAGGAAGGAGAGGGCGTTCAGACCAGGTGCGCTCGCTGAGCTCAGGAGTTACAGAGAGCTCCCCTGGAGCTGAGGGGAAACGTCTTTCTCCTCAGATCATGTTGGGAGACGAAGCTGCCTTGTTGGAGCAGAAGGAGCTGCTGAGCAACTGGTATCATTTCCTAGTGACCCGGCTCTTGTACTCTCATCCCACAGTAAAGCCCATCGATCTGCATTTCTATGCCCAGGTGAGTCAGCTCCATGGGGTGGGTTGGGGAGTCGGGGTCCTGGGGCTCTGCTCCCTGCTCGGTCATTTTCAGTGTGTGGCCTCTGTGTTGAGCCTTCCTGGAGAACTGCAAGGGGCTTTCCTTTGGCCCTGTTCAAGGGCCCATCAGGGCTCCCTGCACAGTAGCCCTGCCAGCCCCCTTGAGTCTCTGCTTCCGTCCGGGGATTGACTGGGTCACCACCTTCCCATAGTCCAGCCTTGACCTGTTTCTGGGAGGCGAGAGCAACCCAGAGCCCCTGGACAACATCCTGATGGCAGCCTTCGAGTTTGACATCCACCAAGTGATCAAGGAGTGCAGGTAGGACCCGCTGTGCCACCAGCATTCTAACCGTCTTTAGGTGGGTTCAGTGGCATTAGGTACATTCACAATGTTGTGCAGCTATCACTGCCCTCCTTTTCTAGAATGTCCTGCTTTTTTTTTTTTTTTAAATATATATTTTATTTTTTACAGAGAGGAAGGGAGAGGGACAGAGAGTTAGAAACATCGACCAGCTGCCTCCTGCACATCCGCCACTGGGGATGTGCCCGCAATCAAGGTACATGCCCTTGACCAGAATCGAACCTGGGACCCTTCCACCTGCAGGCCGACGCTCTATCCACTGAGCCAAACCAGTCAGGGCTGTCCTGCTCCTCCTTGCTGATGTCTTTACCTGCTTCCCTCTCCAGCCACGTGTAGGTGGATAATGGCTTCTCCATGGACAAGCGTGGAGACCTCTGAGGCTTGAGGAACATGTTTATAACAGTTTCCATTTCAGGGATGTTCACTTAAAATAACATGGCAGGAAATTACTTTCATACTTACAAACCAGAAAAAGCCAGTCTGTTACTCGGAACCTTAGACATGCAGCCACCTTAAAGGACGAGAGTTCTCAACAGTCTCTCTCTCATGAGCTAAGGCTCCCACACCATGGTGCTCCTGGCTGGGTCTGTTCAGAGCAGGTATTCTTTTTCTTTTTTTCTTTTTTAAAATATATTCTTATTGATTTTAGAGAGGAAGGGAGAGGGAGAGAGAGAAACATCAATGATGAGAGAGAACCATTGATTGGCTGCCTTCTGCACACCCCTACTGGGGATCAAGCCCGCAACCCAGGCATGTGCCCTTGACAAGAATCGAACCCAGGACCTTTCATTCTGCAGGCCGACGCTCTATCCACTAAGCCAAACTGGCTAGGGCCAGAGCAGGTATTGTACACCAGTCCTCTCCCTGGAAGGGTATCTCATCATTGTGATCAACGTTCAGCGAGATAGGAAAGGGAGTCTTATGCATAATGAGTCGGAGGTAAAGCTTTCCAGAAATCCATGTATAGGAAGTACGTCAGGAAGCATTTACCCTCCCTTCTGGGCAGCCTGGACAAGTGGGTGTTGCACCAAAGACTCCCAGAGGGAGAAAGTGGGCACGGCAGCACACGGCCTTCCTCAAGCACCAGGTTCACTCTTCGCCTGGGTGGATCCTAGTAGATCGGGGCACTGGGAAGGGTCCCTCCTGCTACATGCTCTTCCTGTTTTGGGCAAAAGAAAGCCAAGGCTTCAAGAAAATGATGCTAGATTTGGAGAAATGGGTTTTGTGTCAGTATGTTTTTTTACAGACCTGTAAAATATAGAGACTTCAGTTGGAGCTGGAAGAAGACACAGAATTTGGCTGATGGCAGGTGTGGGGCATCTGAGTGGAGGAGTTAGTGAGGATAACTTAGAAAGGCATACACGTTACTGTTTGGCCTTGTCTCTGATTGGAAACAATAGGCATTCCTAAACGTGCTGTCTGTTAGAGCAGCGGGTCATTTCCCACCAGCGCTTCCTTCATAGCCACGTATGGATTTTTAGGAACAAAATAGATCTGAGCAGAACAAGGGGGAAAGACAGTAAAAGGGAAAGCATCCTGTTCTTTTGGTGACAGTAGGAGAAAAAGAGAAGTGCCAATCAAGAGGGCTGGCTCTTATAAATGGCTTAGAAAACGGCATCACCCTCATGCCAGTTACACCAGGGAAAGAAAGATCAGGCTCACAAGCCCTCACTCTGGGCACCTCTGCCCTGGCAAGCAGGAGGATCTGAGGTTGTTCTGTTAGCTGTGAATCTTGGAGCTTGGGTTTTTCTGATCAGGAAGCTACTTCTTACCCCATTTTGAAAGAGGCGCTGAAAAGCAAGTCTGGGGACCTCATCCCAGGAATTGGGAGAAGGGCTGCAGTGTCTTCAGAGAGTAGCAGAGTTTTAGAAATTTTCCCTCCTGGACAGGGAGAGTTGGACTTGGGGTCTTGCAAGCAGTTGATTTCTCATGGTTTGTACTGGTTAGACCCAAGCTTAGTTCACAGGGGAGCCAAGAGCATCAGTCTGGAGTTGGGCCTGGGCTGGTGGTCAGGAAGCCTTGATGCTGTGGGTGTGATGTCAGCTGGGTTCAGGACGACCCTGGGAAAGCAATGAGGGGAGTCCTTTCTAAAGGCACTAGAAGGGAGGTTTCTACAGGCACCTGCTTCCCCCCAGGTGTCAACTATGCCAGACGCGAAGGGGCAGAAAGAGCTAGTGATCCTGAAGTAGAGCATAAAGGCTTGTGGAGGCCCCTGCTGAAGGGCCACGAGTTTGCCTGTTACCCCCATAGATGAAAGAAGTCAGGAATCCTTCCAGGGCTCATTTCCTCCCCTGTGGCCTGCAGCTTCCCTTAAAAGCCAGTTCCTTTCTCTCCAGCAAAAGGAAGCAGGGAACTGGGCAAGACAGCAGCTTCCTGGTGCCCTGAAAGCCCTCCGCAGGAATTGAACTAAAGGAAACAAACAGGTCTTCCTTCAAAGGAAAGAAATAGGCCTGTTACTTGCTTAAGGGACTGTAAATGCCCTCAAGCCAAAAGGCTAATGTGAGAGGTGAGTTGACATAATGACGGGTATGAGAGAAGTGAGATTATCAAGAACCAATTTTACTATACCCAGTATTTTTTTTTTTTAATATATTTTATTGATTCTTTACAGAGAGGAAGGGAAGAGAGAGAGAGAGAGAGTCAGAAACATCGATCAGCCACCTCCTGCACATCCCCCACTGGGGATGTGCCCGCAACCAAGGCACATGCCCCCAACCGGAATCGAACCTGGGACCTTTCAGTCCGCAGGCCGACGCTCTATCCACTGAGCCAAACCGGTTTCGGCTACCCAGTATTTTTTATTTTATCAAAATAGCGGCCACTCGGTATTTTCGGCAGGGCAGTGCTGTGAAATTTGTATTTGAGAACGAGCAATCTAGAGTACAGAGAACGGCAAAGCTGGTAGATCAGTCCTAAGGCCAATACAGTCATCTGTGTGGAAAGTGGTGATAATAATAGTTAACGTTTATTAGGCTGAGAGTTTTTATGGGCTATTTCACTTTATTTTGCATCAAACCTTTGAGATAGGTGCTGTTATTTCATGCTTATGTTACAGATGTAGAAAGTGAACCCTGGTAAAGTCACCCTGTCAGCTCACAAGGGGCACTATTGGTATTTGGATCCAAAGCCTTTCACCAAAGTCCATACTGTTTGAATTAATGAATGACTACACTTGGGAAACTGCATCTGCCTTAATAGTGTGCTCCATTCACTTTACTTGGGTTGATTTTGCATTATAGAAAGCAACCATTAAAGTTTCTTTTCTCTCTCCCGATTTAAAAAATAGCCAAGTATTAGCTACAAAATACAGAAAGGCCTACACCAAGTAACAAATGAAAAATATAACTCAGAGTCACGCATACACACTGACAGTAAGCGCATTTGTGTGCTCTCTACAAAATGACCCTGGAGAGTTTACAAACAGGTGCTGATATTAATAGTTGTCTCCTCTAAGTGCTTTAGAGGGCTCTAGAAATGTTCGTTTTTAACAGTGGTCCCAGATGATTCTAGATTTTGATTAAAGTGTGGTTTGGATGCCCTAACCAGTTTGGCTCAGTGGATAGAGCGTCGGCCTGCGGACTCAAGGGTCCCAGGTTCGGTTCCGGTCAAGGGCATGTACCTTGGTTGCGGACACATACCCAGTGGGGAGTGTGCAGGAGGCAGCTGATCAATGTTTCTCTCTCATCGATGTTTCTAACTCTCTATCCCTCTCCCTTCCTCTCTGTAAAAAACCAATAAAATATAATTTTTAAAAAAGTGTGGTTTGGAGAATGACTTTTCTTTTTAAAAAATACGATTTTATTGATTTCAGAGAGGAAGGGAGAGGGAGATAGAAACATAAATGATGAGTGAGAATAATTGATTGGCTGCCTTCTGCATGCCTCCTACTGGGGATCAAGTCCGCAACCCAGGCATGTACCTTTGACAAGAATTGAACCCGGGACCCTTCAGTTCATAGGCCGATGCTCTATCCACTGAGCCAAACCAGCCAGGGCTGGAGAATGACTTTTAACCTTCATTGTCAAATCACATACACAATAAAATTATAAATCATGTAATTGAGCAAAAAATAACTTTATACAAAGTATTAATAGATACTTAAACACAAGATGGTTTTTAAAATGAAATCACATGTATATAGTTGTATTCACAAAGTACACTAATCAACAGCTTTACAGTGTGGAACATCACATCCAAATGCAAATGAAGATATTCCTCTGAATTCCGTGTTTCATTGAGCATCAGAAACCACCAATCTTTTAGTCCTTTTTTTGTTCATTAGTCTCAGTCCTCATTTTCTGCATCTGATTGGATCCCTGGATTATATCTCATTGTGTGACATTTCGGTGGTCCCTCGTCAGTCCCCATGTAACAGAGAAACTTCTCACTCTGCGCTCTCATTACTGTCCCTCCCACCCTTTTAAAAAAATATATTTTTTTATTGATTTCAGAGAGGAACGGAGAGGGAGATAGAAACATCAATGATGAGAGAATCACTGATTGGCTGCCCCCTGCACACCCCCTGCTGGGGATGGAGCCCACAACCTGGGCATGTGCCCTGATTGGGAATCGAACTATGAACTCCTGATTCATAGGTCGAGGATCAACCACAGCCACGGTGACAGGGCCCTCCCATCCTTTTTAAGCAAAGCAAATGTGGGGTTCCTGCTCCTGTCCCACTCACGTGGGCCATGGCATCTCACCCTGGCTTTCCTTCTTGCCTTGGTGTCCGAACCTACAGCATCGCCCTAAGCAACTGGTGGTTTGTGGCCCATCTGACCGATTTGCTGGATCACTGCAAACTCCTCCAGTCCCACAACCTCTAGTAAGTGTGCATGGCACGCCCACCCTTTTCCCCCACCTCCCAGGCTCTCGAGGGGTGAGCTGAATGCCTAGAAGGAATGTTGGGCTGCAGAAGGGGGCCCTGAATGGAGCAGACCAGGAGTCTTGGTCTCATCATATGTTTTTATTCCAGTTTTGGATCCAACATGAGAGAGTTCCTCCTGCTAGAATATGCCTCGGGGCTGTTTTCTCATCACAGGTAGGAAGGCCCCCAGGGATGACAGCAGGGTGCTCTTCAGCATGCGGGTGCATTGGAACTTGGACTGTGTTCCCTGAAGGCTATCGTGGTCTAGAGATGAGCCATCTTGGGGGCCAATCCCAGAGCTCCACGGCAGCCCCTAGACAGGCCCTCATGTCTGTCCTCCTTGGACCTTTGCAGCCTGTGGCAGCTGGGGGTGGATTACTTTGACTACTGCCCTGAGCTGGGCCGAGTTTCCTTGGAGCTGCACATTGAGCGCATCCCTCTGAGCACCGAGCAGAAAGCCCTCAAGGTGCTGCGGGTTTGTGAGCAGCGGCAGATGACTGAGCAAGGTGAGTCGGCCCTCCCCTCGGCATGGGCCTCCGTTCACACCATGCCACTAGCCTGGAGAGAGGGCAGGAAGTGGCTGCCAAAAGGAAACCGAACACAGGAACATGACTGGGGAGGGACAACGAGTAGGGGTTCTGTGGGACCTAGAAGCAATCCAGCACGTTGCCTTTTTGTTTTACTTCTTTTTAAGAATATATTTTATTGATTTTTTACAGAGAGGAAGGGAGAGGGACAGAGAAACATCGATGGGAGAGAAACATCGATCAGCTGCCTCCTGCACACCACATACTAGGGATGTGCCTGCAACCAAGGTACATGCCCTTGACCGGAATCGAACCCGGGACCCCTCAGTCCGCAGGCCGACGCTCTATCCACTGAGCCAAACCGGTTAGGGTACTTATTTCTTTTTAAAAATTATTGTTATTGATTTCAGAGAGGGAGAGAGAGAAACATCAGTGATGAGAGAGAATTATTGATGGGCTGCCTTTTGCACGCCCTCTACTGGAAATTGAGCCATGACCACCTGGTTCATAGGGTGACACTCAGCCAGTGAGGCACACCACCAGGTGAGCACTTGCCTTTTTAAGAATGTTACCCACCCACTTCCTCATGCTTACTCCAAGAGGTCAGGGTGGGTCAGCTTTGAGTTTGCCCGTCCCGAGTGAGTTGCTGTTGATAGATAAGGCTGGCTCTGGGGAAGCAGGACCAGAGGTGGTTTGGAAAGAACAGGGAGGAAATGAAGTTTGCCCCTTCTCTTCTCATTGTTGCATGATAAAAGCCTAAGTTATTCTTCCCTGAGGCACTTGTGTTCATGACTGTGAAAGCATGTGGCATTCAGGACCCAAGGGATGATGGGATTTTTGGCACCTGGAACCATATTGGAAGAGCTGATCTGGGGGGAGCAAGAAATACCTTATTGCCACCCCTGAAATCAAATCAGCTCACAAAGCCGATCCTGTCAGGGTGGGTCATACTATTAACACCGGGAGGCAATTTATAACCCGTTCTGCCAACCAAGCTGCATTTGGGCCTGTGGGGGAGACTGGAAGGCTGAGAGGAGGTGAGAGGGCTGCTCCTTTCCCAGCAGGGTTTAGAAATGATTCGTAGGATGAAGAATTCACCTTTTCCCTTTTTGCCTCCAAAGTTCGCAGCATTTGTAAGATCTTAGCTATGAAAGCTGTCCGCAACAATCGCCTGGGCTCCGCCCTCTCATGGAGCATTCGAGCCAAAGATGCTGCCTTTGCCACGCTGGTGTCTGACAGGTGGGTTCAACCAGTACCCACGTCCGGGAACTGTCTGGGAAATGGGAGGCTAAGGAGGTGGGCCTGGGACTGCTTTTCTGATCTCCGGGTCTGGACTTGCAGGTTCCTCAGGGATTACTGTGAGCGAGGCTGCTTTTCTGATTTAGATCTCATTGACAACCTGGGGCCGGCCATGATGCTCAGTGATCGACTGACATTCTTGGGTGAGTCTCTTGGGGCTCTGTCCCTTAGACAGTTGTCACAAATGGACACTTGTGAAGCTTGGACGTTCTGTTCAAGATTTCTCCAGTGTTTCCTTTCTGTTAAGCCCAAACTCCAAACCACATAGAACCCTGTGTGCCAGACTTTGCAAAGTATATTTTTTGGTAATATTTTATTTTCTAGTAATGTCAAACTTAGAAAAGAGTTGTGAAAGTAGTGTAAGGAATGAGGAACTCTCATATACACTTTACCCAAATTCACTAGTTTAAGTGCCTCTACTTTTCTTGGTGCTTCTTAACTTTGACATCTGAAGAGTCAGTTCAGCTCTCTTGTAGAATGTCCTCAATTTGGGCTTATCTGATGTTTCCTTGTGATCAGATTTCGATGTATGTGTTTCGGGGCAGGAATGCTGCCGAGGTGATGTGTTGTGCTGTGTCCCCTTGTTGGATTTCACTCTGATCACTTAAAGTGGCATCCACCAGCTGTTTCTTCATGCAGCACTGACTTTCCCTTTGATTTAATAATTTGGGGAGAGATACTTTGGAATTAAATGTCTTTTTTTAAAAATATTTTCTATTGATTTTTTTACAGAGAGGAAGGGAGAGGGATAGTCATAAACATCGATGAGAGAGAAACATCGATCAGCTGCCTCCTGCACACCCCCCACTGGGGATGTGCCCGCAACCAAGGCACATGCCCTTGACCGGAATCGAACCTGGGACCCTTCGGTCCGCAGGCCAACGCTCTATCCACTGAACCAAACCAGTCAGGGCAGGAATTAAATGTCTTGTTCCTCATTGAACTTTCCACCCTCTTTGATTTTCTGCCTCTCATTGTTTTAGTTGGCATCGAAGTGTATGGAAGGCTTTCCCTTCATCCCTGTTTTTAATCTTTTATTACCTCAAGTAATGGACTCCTGGGTTATTTTGTTCAATCTGTTAGAACCTGTAACTCTTGTTTATTTTATTTATTTATTAAATATATTTTTATTGATTTTTTTACAGAGAGGAAGGGAGATAGTTAGAAACATCGATGAGAGAGAAACATCGATCAGCTGCCTCCTGCACATCTCCTACTGGGGATGTGCCTGCAACCCAGGTACATGCCCTTGACCGGAATCGAACCTGGGACCTTTCAGTCCGCAGGCCGACGCTCTATCCACTGAGCCAAACCAGTTTCGGCAACTCTTGTTTATTTTAATGCTTACATTCTTCGAAATTTGGCTGGTTTGAGTCTCTTCAAAGTATATGGTCTCGTTAGTGCCTGAACTTGGATACAGCTTTGAAGAATGTCCCTGCTCTATGGAATGGCTGGTCTGGCGTCTGCCTTCTCTCGTTTAGGCCAGAGGTGACCTAGTGCTCTTTTTTCAATAGGAAAGTATCGTGAATTCCACCGATTATATGGGGACAAGCGTTTTGTTGATGCAGCTTCTCTTCTCCTGTCACTGATGACTTCTCAGATTGCCCCTCGGTCTTTCTGGATGACACTCCTAACAGATGCCCTACCCCTTTTGGAACAGAAACAGGTACGGGTTGAGCCCCCAATGCTTTTCTGCTCCGTTTTGTAGTCCTTGACAGTGCTTCCTCTGTCACTGGTGCAGATGCGCAAACATACATCATCTCCCTGATAGGTCTCCCCAATAGCACCCACTCTGGAAGTCTAATGTCCACCCAAGAAAAACGACTTGATTTAAAATGAGGCCGTTGCCTGCTGACCATGCCCATCCTAGGGCTGTGAGTGAGAATAGAGGTGCTTTTCCCTCCCAGGGCTGCATATACAAAGAACCCCTCTCCAAGGGCATGCAAAGAAGACCATCTCTGAACTTGGGCTAAGGCCCAAATCAGTAGGCCTCAGCTAGAAGCAGCTTCTCTCTCCTAGGTGATTTTCTCAGCAGAGCAAACATACGAGCTGCTGAGATGTCTGGAGGACTTGGCCTCAGGACGACCGGTGCATGGAGAACCTGATGCCCAGCAACTCCAGGTCATTTTAGCTTCCTGGGTTGGTTTCACAGTAGAGATGAAAAAGGCTCCCTGTATCTCTGTCTCCCCCCACCTCCTTCCACAAACACTGGCCCCTTACAAACTCCCGTGCCTCTTAAACTGTAACCATGACACACTAACTTCTTTTAGGAAAAAATGGGGGATTCTAGTTCTGATCTGTTCTTTGCTGTCAATCAGTTGTGGTGGTCCTGTGCATTCCGCTCTCGCATGGAGACTTGCTGGAAGCTCTTGCTGAATGCCAAGTGACCTGTCTGCTTTTGGATAGAGCCCATGGGAGCTTTCAAGGATCACTTCCTGCTGTGCCTCATGCTGGCTCTCTTTGCCCTTAGGATGATGACATAGAGACCACCAAGGTGGAAATGCTGAGGCTTTCTCTCGCACGAAATCTGGCTCGGGCAATTATAAAAGAAGGCTCACTGGAAGGTTCCTGAGGCCGGCTGAGAGCTGTTCCCACACGGTATCTGTGTGTGGCAATGTATATACATTTTTTAAAGAATAAATGTTTTCTTTTGCAAAAATAAGGCAAGTTCTTATAGCGTTCAGCCAGGGAGTTTTTATCTACGCCCCCTGTGAACCTGATGCATAAGAGTTAAGAAAATGTTTATTGTGTTCTTTGTGACGTGGAAGTGACTTCCCTGTCTCCTAGAGAAAAAGGCACCCCCACAAGTTATGGTGAGTGCAGTGCCCTCCTGCCTATAATTAGAAACATGGACAGGACCTTCAGTGGTTTGTTTGTGCTTCTGAAATACGGCCTCACCTGAGAACATCCGAAACACTGATGTTAACTTTCTGGTTATCTCTTTTAAAAAAGAAAAAGGTCCAGGACCCTGTACTTTTTAACAAAAACATGGGTGGAGTAAGAGGAAAAAAACCAAAAACCTAGGCGATGTCTACCTTTGGAATTCATCAGTGGAGCCCCCTCCCAATGGGGTGAATGGTGTCTGTATTAGAAGAATTCCAAGTAGGTTGAAAATGGTTTTATTTAACATGCAGTAAAATAAGGGCAGCAGAGTTGATATATCCAGTATAGCTGTTTGTCATGAAACAGTCACACTCATAAATAATTTTAACGTCTAAACCTCATTGTAAAGGTACAGTTCCAGGTAGCAATCCCACAGACTTTTCCAGGGCTGCGGCAGCCAGCCTCTGGAAAACTCTTGGATTTATTCCGTAAGGAGTGAAATCAGTTCACGTTTGACCTATCTTAACGAAGCAGTGAAACCTGCTTGCCAGACATGGGAGGGAAGGGGAAGGTGAGGAAGCCTGGCAAGGAACAGGGAGGAATCCAGGAACGTGGCTTGTGCCGCCTTCCCCTGGAGATGGCTCTGAGCCCGTCCAGCTGAGTTCAGGTGAGCTGTGTCCTCTTTCCCCAGCTGGTGGTTCTCACTTTCCTGTTGCCCTGGGAGGCCTACAGGCTGGCACAGCTAGCTGGGCTGAGCACTGTTCAAGCAATAAGGTCTGGTGACTCGATTCAAGCCTGGCCCCCAATCTCACCATCTCCAGACCCAACATCTCGCTGACAGTACCCCCTGCAGCTGAGGACAGTCAGTTTCTGGGCAGCAGGTAAGTCTAGAGCAACTGCCTGACCCTGAGGCCTCCTGTCTGTGACTTTTGTCCTGACAGGCCATCTGGGGGTAGAGGGGGGCAGGAATTGTCCTCCCTTCAGGGGCTCGAAGGGCAAGACAGCAGTTTATTTCATGCCAAGCAAGAGGTAGTGAATAGGCTGGCCTGGTCCCGCATTGGGAGGCACACTTTTCGCAGAAAGCTCCGAGTACCTGCTTCGGAGAAGGGGAAACGGTTCTCTTCTGTCTTCTCTCTCAGCCTTAGTTTAGGCTGCTTTGGGGCCAAGTTCTGTTTCTAATAGGCTGAGTTCCACGTCCTGCTGAGATGTCCAAAGGACACAGCTTGCCATCGCCAGGGACAAGCACACCCTTATCCAGTGGCCATTCCAGGCTGGCACTGCCCGTGGAAGGCAGCACACCCACTCCTTTCTCGTGCCCAGGCCCGTTTGGGACCACTGGACCTTGCCCACCTTCCTGGAGGTAGGAGCCTGCCAGCAAGGGGAGCACAGAGTAGCATGGTAGAGGTGGGGAGTGAGGACCTGGTCTTTGAGGAAGGGCCCCAAGTCTTTTTAGAGACCTCCTCTCTTGTGGCAGCGGGGTGCCAGCACAAGGGGAAAACCTACTCCAGCTTTAAGTCTGTGTTCCCAGGGCGACAGTGCAGAGTCCGGGGCCACATCCCGCCCAACAGTACATGGCCACTTCAAGTCACACAGGTAGATAAAAACAGGTCCTTTAAGGGGCCAAAGGAGAGACCATCACAGTTGAGCTCCTGGCAGCAATGCCCAGGGCCCCTGTTCCATACCAAAGCTCCAGCTGTGGTCAGGACACGGAGAATGACGACCCGGAGAGCCCTCCTGTCTGTCTCGGGGCAGCCTACTTGGGCTTCCAAGTGGAGATGACCGCATCCTTCAGGGTCATAGGTTCCCCCACTGCTCCACAGGAGGGAACTGGTCCACCTCACCCACCTCTGTGCTCAGCTGCTCCCCAAGGGCGAAGGTCAGCCTGTACCGAAGCCTTGCCTTCTCCTGCGACAGAGGGGCAGTGTGTGAGACGATAACCTCGAGGTTTTTTGTGCTGGACAGGCCCTGATCCCACCACCCCACCTCACTCTGCCACTGAACCAGGGGAGGAGAGGGACAGGGTTAAAGCTGCGGTACCACGACACTCTGGTTGGGAGGTGGGCAGGGCTGAAGGTGGTGATGACAAGATCCTAATCTGGGGCTTCCAGCTCACCTTCAGTGGATTTGCCAGCAGCATGACCTGGGTGATGGCTGCAGGTGGCTGGATGGGGCTGAATGGAGAGAGTTCCGTCCCAGAGGGTGGCTGCAACTTCACCTTCATTGACTAAAGAGGAGGAGAAAGCTCCTTTTGAGGAGGCGGCAGGTGGAACCCAGTATGGTCACATCCGGGACACACTGCCGCCTGCTGGCCACTCAATGCAGTGGGGTCAAGATAAAGGTAATTTCTGCCTCTCGGGGCCCTGGGACGTACCTTGGGCACTGCGGCCTGCAGCACGATGCTTCTTATAGGCAAAGGAGCTGTATTCAGCATGGACACAACCACCACCAGCACATCGGGCCGTCCTGGTGGACATTCCTTGGCGAAGTGGAAGAGGATGCGGAAGCCATTTTTATCATAGGCTGTCACAGGAAGGGCACTGCCTGTAAGAAGGTGGCACGTGGGTGTGGAAGGAGTGAGCAGGTCAACAATCCCCAGCAGAACCCGGGGGTGTCTGCTACAGCCAAGTGGGGAGAGCAGTGCTCCGTGAAGGAGTCTGGGAAAGGACCGCTGTCAGAACTTCACAAGACTGCGCATTAGCCAGGACAATAAAGGAACAGGTCACATTTGACTCTGAGGGACCCGAGCAAGGACAGCCTGTACCAACCCACCCCTCCCCACAATGCTGTAAGTTAGGGGCCCCACTTCTCCCACAACAAGCCTCCAACACCTACTAGGCTTGATAGATTCCAGGGGGACATGGACACTGGCCAGGGAAAGCTCAGGCCCCTTCATGGGGCTCCCCTGGGATGGGAAGACAGGTGGCTGGAAGAGAGGGCTGCCAGGCCCCGTGGAGAACGGCAGGAGAGGCCTAGCTGAGGTGCTGCTGGGGATCAGAGGGGAGGCGGTGGCCCCAGGGAAGAAGCTGGAGGAGACGGGTTTCACCAGGCCTGAGGTCCTGGGAGGCAGGAAGGAGAAGGCCAGTCAGAGACCAAGCAGAGCTGTTGGGCCAACTCACAAAGCGCCTCCCACACCCCCAGGCCAGAGCTGGCTCCTATGTACCCCCTAGCTTTCAGATTCCAGTCTCAGATCAGACCAAAAGAACATCCCCAACCCCGTTGGTTCTAAGCCCAACCCCCATCTCCCACTCATTACGCTTTGGCTTCTTCTAAAAGCTGATCGAGGGCATCCAACTGGTGCAGGGAGCTGTCGCTCAAAGCTGAGCCATGGTACCCGGGGGCTGTGGGCTCAGCCTTTGGGGCCAGTCCAGTGGGGAACAAAAAGCCTGTTTTTGGAGCAGAAACGCTGGCTGGGACCACAGGAGCTGGGAAGGGGGGTGGCAGTGGAGGCTGGGAGTTGCCTGCAGGGGTTGCTGAGGGCTGGAGGACAGGCCCATCTGAGGGGCTACAAGCAGCAGTCCCAGGTTTGGGGCTGAAGAAGTCCAGGTCCGACTGTTCGTTCTATGGGGAACGGAAAGTACAAGTGAGCAGCGGCGCGGAGGGTTTTGGGTTTCCACTCCTGGCTCCTTTGCCATCCCATTGGACTAGCAGCCCTCCAAGGACAGGGCCCCAGGGGCTAAGGACTAGTTGGGAAAGAAGATACTGACAAGTCAAGGTTGTCCAGTGTCACAGTGATGTCACCTGTACACGTACCTGGAAGAGGGGCCACTGGCCGTTTCCAGCTGACTCTTTGGGAGGAGCCGTAGGGGCTGGGTCAGCAAGGCCTGAGAACAAAGATGGCTGTGATGAGCAGAGGCACAGGGCTGGGCAGCTCCAGCTCCACCATCTGAGGAGGGGTCCCACAGTAAAAGGATGTATTCCCCCGGCAACCTCCAGAGGGGAGGCCTGACATTTGGGGGGTGTTCTAAGGAAGATGGAAGCAGAGTAAGACGGTCTACCGTTTCCACCCAGAGTTGACTACAGACAGCCTGAGGGACACTGAACTTGACTTTCTCTCCCTACAACTGAGCCTCCCTGTCCATGCTAAGTACCCGGGGCACCACACAGGCCACCTTCTGATTCCATGCCCTCTCTCTTCTGGTTCTGCTAGAAGCCTTACAGCCTTCCTCCAGGACACACCCAAGCAGAGCAGCTCTTCATCCAGCAGGGAGAGGGCACTGCTTGTGTTGTTGGGCCCAGGGGGGGCCTCCGCCTGGCTGGACGAGCGGCTGCGCCCAGGTGCTGAGGCCTGGGGGGGTGGAGGGAGGATGGGGATGCCGGAGGAGGGTGGGGCGGGGGCCAAAACGGGGGTTGAGCTGCCCGGTGCATCCAACTCTGCAAGGTCAATGAGAGTGCCTTGGTTCCTGGAGTGGTGTCCTGGAGTGAATGGAAGGGGACAGGAATCATTAGGGGCACTGGAGTGGCTATGCAGCCTCTGGCCTAACCCAAGGGCATTCATGCCAAGTAGAAAAGTGAAGGCAGGTGGAGAAAGCCCTGTCCGACCCCCTGCCCTCTGGGAAGCTGGAGAACCATTTAGAATCCCCTTGAGCCCTGTGGGCTGACACACTGGAGGTGGGGGTGGGGGCTGGTCTGGAGGGTTCCAGAATGAGGAACCGAAACATTTTACCTTCAGAGTCAGACATGGTTGAGGTGGCCACCTCACCATTGATAACCTGCCCTTCAATGATTGTTTTGTATGAGTTGATGACTCGGGAGAGGTTGTCACTGGCCTGCAGGATGTCCCCTAGAGTAGAAAAGAGACTTCTCATCCCTGGTCCTGACAACTCCCCCTCCACACACAAATCCAATTCCTGGGTCGTACTTGTCAACTAGTCTTTCCACTCACCCAAACTATTGTCATTGTCCTCTGTCTCACTGGCTAGTTTGAATAATGTCCGCCTCTTATTCTCACACCGATCAAACAGCTCCTGAAAGAGACCCAGACATAACAGCCTTGGAGATCATCTACTTTAGCATTCACGCCCACAAATCACAGGCTCTCCTGGCATCACGGTCCGTTACTGGGAGAGCTGGCTCAGAGGACAGTCCTCTGCTGCCAGCCTGCGCCGCACTGGCACCCAAATACCTGCTTAGGCAGAGAAGTCACCGGGATGGACAAGGGCAAGTACATCCCTGCCAGGATGTACTCAGACTTCAAAGTATCTGTGGCCAAGAACTGAGGTGCCACATTAGGGCACCGGGGCCTCTGCAGGAGGCAAGGCTGAGAACAGGGCTCAGAGTCGTGCACACGCAGCTCCTCTGCCCGGGGCAAGTTAGGGACCAGCAGATATGCAGCAGCATCTTCAACAGAGCAGGCACCTGGCGAAGGCTGGCTCCCTGCCCAGAGCCCAGCTGTCCTCGGGGGGGGGGGGGGAGCTACCTTCATGAGCTCTTTATCTGCCTCTGACGAGTCCTCTTTGCTGTAATGAAGCAGCATCTCACTGAGCAGCTTCACGTTGTTATTAACCTCCTCCAAAGTGTGCAGGCGCTTGGTCACCTTCTGGATCCGTGCCTCGTCCTGCAAAGGATCAAGGAGAAAGCTCAACTAGTCCCACTGCCCCACAGAATCCCTCGAGGCACGGGTCACACCAGAGAACATGGTGCTTGGAAACCACAGGCCTCAGACCGTTAACAGGTTTTTGTTTTAAAAGTCCCGTACCGCTGTAACTGGTTTGGCTCAGTGGATAGAGCGTCGGCCTGCGGACTGAAAGGTCCCGGGTTCGATTCCGGTCAAGGGCATATACCTTGGTTGCGGGCACATCCCCAGTGGGAAGTGTGCAGGAGGCAGCTGATCGATGTTTCTCTCTCATCCATGTTTCTAACAATCTCTCTCCCTTCCTCTCTGTGAAAAATCAATAAAATATATTTAAAAAAATAAGTCCTGTCCCCATCCACCATTGCTCCTGTAGTCCATCCACAGCCTCTCCATGTGCGGGCTGGTGGCAGGGGCGAAGAGCAGGCCTGATGCCAAGGGAAAGGGCTGCTCTGCGTCATGGGCTCCACCATCCCACGCCCAAGGCCCAGGGCCCACTCACTTCCTTCACCATGGACTTGATCAGCTTGTTGGCCTCTTGCAGGTCATCTGGGTTTTTGCTTTTCAACAACTTGGCTAAAAGCTGGACGAGAAGGGTATCAAAGGTGAAGGCAAAGGCAGCGCTCCACCTGGGGAACTGGAGCTCCCCGCAGCGTGAGCGAGGCCACACCTCGCCTGAGGACTCTGCAGGCTGGGTGCACTTTACCTTGGATTTCTCCTCATCATCAAATACAGGGTTTTTGGGACGAGGTGGTGGAGAGGGGATCAGTGTCCTGTCCACAGGGATCAGTGGGTCAGACTGCACTATGCCTGAAAGGTGACACAGGGCAGTGTTTGCTCACACAGCAAGGAGACACCCCCCTGTGATCAGGACCCGTAGGGGCAGGGACAAGCAGGCTACACACACCTCCCATTAACCGCCAGCCAAGCCTGTCCCATTGTCCTCAGGAGGGAGGAAGGGACATAGCATGGGGACAGCAGACACCCCCTCATTCTTTCTGGCCTTGGCCAGCCTTTGGGCTGCATGGAGGCTGAGGTGAGAGTAGGCACATACCCTGTCTCTTCAACATGTGGTAGGCATCTTTGATCTTTGATTCTTCTGGCAGGGCCAACGTCCAGCTATAAAGTAGCTCAATAACCTTGGTCTTCACTTTCTCAGACACCCTGTCCCCCAGGTACTAAGAGGCAAAAGGAAATCGGAAAACTGGTAATTGGAGTCTGGAGGCAGAAACAGTGGGAAGGCTCTCTTCACAGCAATGAGTGGTTGCTAAAAGTTAGAGCCCTCAGACCTATGGGAAACCAGCAGGGATCAGGTGTGAGGCAGCAGGGGTCGGGAGGGGAGGACACTGGTTGGGGTGGAGCTGTATCCATCTGTGGTTAGGCAGGGGGCCAGGAGCTTGGCCCTGAATTTCCATGCACAATCTGCCAGAAACAACTACGCTTTATCTCAAAGGAGCCAATGTCTTTAGCACAAGAACTGTTCCCTCTGCTGTTAAGTGGGTGCCCAGAGTGTAAGCAACACGAGTGAGCAACAGAACCTGAGCAGCTGAGTAAGGGAGGCCAGCTCCTTGTATCCACGTGAGATCGGCCACACACAACTGGCTTCTGTGCTAGGAGCCAAAGGCCTGTGCTATCCAGGTCCTCCCGATATACCGCTGCTGCCACGTCACTTGTTGTATTTAGGCTGGGAGCCCGCCAGAGGTCTGCCTGTCCCTGTGGCCTGTGGTGTCAACCGCTACCCGCAGGGCCCAGCTCTCCAAAGACAGGAGGTGAGGAAATTCAAATCCATGGAGATGCTGGTTGTGCAGTAACAGCTAGTAGGTGGGAGGGGGGAGAAACACAAAGGAAGTTCCTAGAAATGAGGAAACTGCACTGACTGACCTTTGGAGAGACGACTTTGATCAACTCATTCAAAAACCGGAACTTTCCCACTTCGTTGTGAAATCTCCGCCCACAGTTCTTCATACACGCCTCCAGCACCTGTGGCCACACACAGGAGAGGCTCGGTGGGGGTGCCGCAAGATGCTGCCATTTTTACAGATGAGGAAAATGAGGCCCCAAGAAGGATTCTGACTCAAGGTCCAGGTTCTTTCCACAAGCTGATGGACATTTTGGGGAGGTGGGAGATGAAGTTTTAATTGTTTCTACATTTTAGATGACATAGGTTCCTTCCCCTGCTTCCATTTATTTCCTCTGGGGCCATACAACTACCACAAGCTCCCCTCTGCCTGCAGTTTATGCCAAGGAGCACGCCAGCCCAGAGGTCCCCTTCTTGCTTCCGTCTTTGTGAGCAGGGTTTTCCAGCTGTGCAATTACTGACATTTGCACTGGCCGTTTCTCTGTGGAAGCCTCCCTGTGCTGCAGGGTGTGGGCAGCATCCCTGGCCTCTACCCACCTGATGCCAGTAGCATCTGTGACGTGAAACCAAAAGTGCCTCCACCTACCACCGAATGTCCAAAACCACCCTGAGCACCACCGTCTGAGGCCGCCGCTCGACTTCGGTCGCGACAGAGGCGTGCGTGTGGGCTGCCTAAGCGCCCTCTTCACGGCCACTTCCCTTCCACTTTCCTAGCACCTCAGTGAGGTCAGGCAGAACCCTGGGATGGCTCCTCTGTTTGGGTGAGAGGATCCATGTCTTGAATCCTCTTAGTCTGAATAAACTCCAAGACTGCCCCTTGCTGTGATGCCTTCACTAGTAACGCAGATTTTTGCTCCGGAGTGACTTATACTCACCTCCACTTTCCCTCAGTTGGCCAGCTCTGAACTGGCAGGACAGCTCTGTCAACAGCTCTTCAAGAAGCCTTCTCTGAGCCCCACCCTCGGCTCAGGGCCCTGCCTCTGGCTCCCTCCCTCAGCCTCTGCTTCTCCCACTAGACCTCATGGCCGGGCAGCCATCTTTGAAGCCTCAGTGCCTGGCACAACGGCGCACACATCTGTAAAACATCTAACATGCTCCAGAACAGGCCTGGGCTTATGAAGATCCCCCTCAGGATGAAAAACCTACCGTCAGGGCCTGGACCGCCTCCCATTCCTGTGGGGACTGGACCTTATGGGCCAGCAGTCGGACAGCGATCTGTGGCCTAGGAGATAAGCAACCACATTTTCAAGACACTGACCCTGAGGCCCTCTGGCTAGACCACCTCGGCCTCAATTTGGTACCTTCCCAGGCAACTGTGGCACCTGTCCCCTCACAGCTCGGAGACTCACCCTTCCAGCTCCTTGTTGATCTGATCACAGAAGCCGATTATGTATTCCCAGTCCTCCTGGCGGTTGGACGGATTGGTGGCCTTATCTTGGGACAGAACCAAGAAGAGGACAATGTTACAAAGAGCAAGGAGGACAGAGCAGAAGATGGTCCCCATAATTTTCAGGCCTGGATGTGAAGATAGGTTTTTTCCAAACTTCTTCTCTAACAAAAGCCTCAACAGTTGGGTCAGGCAGCGAGTCACATACAGCACCACTTGCTGCCATGTTGTGAAAGTCACAGAGGAGACAATTCAGGCCTGGCCCGGGTTGCTAAGTGGTTGAGTACCGACCTATGCACCAAGCAGTCATGGGTTTGATCCCCAGTTGGAGCACATACTGGAGGCAACTAACTGATCAATGTTTCTCTCTCCCTTCCTCTCATAACCAATCCTCGGGGGAGGATTTAAAAACACCACAAATAATTACAACACACTCTCTCTCCCCCTCCTCGCTCTCTAAAGTCAATAAAAACAAATTTTAAAAATAAAATATTCAAGTAGATGCCTAAATGAAATCCTATATAATAAAAGAGAAAAATGGTAATTGGCGTACGGCGATACCCTTTTCATTGGCTAATCAGGGCTATATGCAAATTAACTGCCAACTCAGATGGCAGTTAACTGACAACAAAATGGCGGTTAATTTGCATATGTAGGCACAATGCAGGGAGGCGAAAGGGAAAGCAGGAAGAAGCCCCCTGCCACTGACAGTGATCAGAAACCCAGGGGGGCGCTAAGAGCCCCCAGGGCCGCCTTTGCCCTGCCCCCCAGCCATGATCGGAGAATCAGGTGCCTTTTCTGCCCTGGCCAATGATAGCAGGAAGTAGGGGTGGAGCCAGTGATGAGAGCTGGGCAGGGTCAAAGCTGGCAGTCCCGGGAGCTAGGGGTCCCTTGCCTGGGCCTAAAGCGGAGCCCACGATCAATCGTGGGGCCGCTGCCGCTGCGAGTCCCCGCTGCGGGGGCAGGACGCCTCGGACAGAGGCGTTAGGCCTGGGCAGGGGCGGAGCGGGAAATCGCGGGGAGCTGGTAGTCCCCGCTGCCCAGGCCTAATGCCTCGGCCAGAGGCGTGGGCCAGGGGCAGAGCCAGCAATCAGAGGGGTCTGGGGGTCCCTTGCCCCCGCCTGACGCCTCTGCCAGAGGCGTCAGGCCTGGGCAAGGAGCCGATCCTGCGATTGGATATTGATGGGGTTCAATGCCTGAGGGCTCCCAGTATGTGAGAGGGGGCAGGCTGGGCTGAGGGACACTCCCCCTCACCCCCACCCAGTGCACGAATTTCGTGCACCGGGCCCCTAGTGTTTATATAACAAAAAATATGGATAACTCCAGCTATGTAAAAATAAGCTAAGTGTTAAGCAAGTAGGGGTGATCAAGAAGTATTTCCTGGTATAGCATAGGAAATATAGTCAATAATAGACTAATACACCTGAAATCTGTATAATTTTGTTAACCAATGTCACCACAATAAATTCAATAAAAAGGAAAGAGTTGGAAACACATACCTTTAATTTGTCAATTAACTTAAAAATAACAGTGTAATAACTAGGTATGGTGCCAGGTGAGTACTGGAAACATTAGGGGAGAAACACTTTGTAAAGTATATGATTGTCTAACCACTGTGCTGTACACTTGAAACTAATACAAAGTAATACTGAATGTAAACTATAATAAAAAAAATTTTTAATAAAAAATTTGATAATTACAAAAGAAAAGAAGTGTTTCCTGGAGAAAGTAAAGAAGAGGATACTTGATAAAAAATGTACATCCCACATACCTTCAAAAACTTTTCAAGACCTAACCTATTTTTTAAAAAATATATTTTATTGATTTTTTACAGAGAGGAAGGGAGAGGGATAGAGAGTTGGAAACATCGATGAGAGAGAAGCATCGATCAGCTGCCTCCTGCACACCCCCCACTGGGGATGTGCCCGCAACCAAGGTACATGCCCTTGGCCGGAATCGAACCTGGGACCCTTCAGTCCGCAGGCCGACGCTCTATCCACTGAGCCAAACCGGTTAGGGCCCTAACCTATTTAATGCTTTAAATGTGTTTTAAATTTCACACAATGCTCATCATTTTAAGTTAAGCTAACAACATCTATTGAACCCCTACTGAGCACCATACCTTGTGCTGTCTGTCCCTAGGGTCACAGAAACAGAATCTAAGCTTGAGTAGTGAGGACCCTCAGGTTTAATGGTTTTCCATGATCAAGGACAAAGACAAGTGTCAGAGCGTCCTCAGAGGGTCACTGGGAGTTTAAAGTCAGTGCTCGATGCCAAGTCTCCTAAAGCGTGGTGTGGATCCTCTTTTCCCTGTAATCCCTGGCCCCGTGCCTGCAGAGAATGGCCCCAGCTGAGGTGGTTAAATGTGTTCCCAGCTCTTGCTAATTATCAGGGCTTTCAGAAGGCACGTTCTCATTGCTGTGGACAGAGCGTTCCCGCTAGGTTTTCCTTCTGCTACATTGCTAGCATTCAGACTACTGGGGACATTTATTTTTTAAAAAATGTGTTCCCATCTCTGAGTCAAATCTTGGAATTTGCTCTTCCAGAAAGAAGCTTTAAGCTGTTTGCTGAATTTAGGGCTTCAGGTTCGGAAGACAAATGGAAGGCTGATCCTGTAAACACGCCCACCAGGGTCGCACAGAGCCACAGAGGCCAGGAGTGTTAGAAGTGCCTGAGTTCTGATTTCCTGGGTCTGTTTTCTTAACGTTAAAAACCACTAGCTCCACAGGCAAATCCAACAGGGACGCCATGCCCCCCAGCGCCCTCCCTGGGCTGAGCCACAAGAGGTCAGCAGACGCTCATGAGCGGAGGCCGCAGTGCCGGATGCTGCACCTGCCGGGCAGTGTCTGCTTTGGCTGCGGGAGGATTCTGACAGTTTAGGTTCATATTTGGAGGGAAGGAGAGATGTGTGTTCTCAATCTTGAAAAGAGAATCAGCAGGCCCTTCAAAATGTCAAGCTGGAAGGAAAGAGGAACTAATTCTATCAAGAGAGGTTATTAACTGCCATAGTGACCCACTGTCACCTTCCAGAGCAGCCCCGTCTCTCCCACCGGTTATCTGAAACCGTCGCAGGTGTTAGTGTGGCTCTGTTACTAATCCCTAACATCTGAGATGCTTACAGTTCTCACATGACATCAAGCGGCTGTAGAAACACAAAATTAAGATGGTCTGAGGAGCCATCCCACCCATCGCTATTATGTTGGGGACAGTCACATGCTTGTATAAAAAAAAGCAGCCTACTCACTTCCACTGTTCACAACTGGAAAAGTGTCTTCCAATACGGTCTGATGTGGTCCCCCTCCTCTTCACCGCATGCGCACACGCACACGCACACACGCAACAGGCATTCACCAAAAGCGTATTTTTCCCAGACATGCTAGAGTCTCGACAGCATTCCTGCTTCCAGGAATAGGGCCTGCTTGTTTTTCACTGTGTTCAACTTCTCTAGCACCCCATTTCCTCTCATCTTGGTAGAACTTTCTCCTGCAAACCTGCAGGGAGCGCTGTGCCTACACATGGGCACAAAAAGCCCTGGTCTCAGCAATGGCCAATGCCACTTGGGAGAACCCCTGGCGCTCCAGCTCAGAAAGCAGTCCTCCAGCAGCCGCAGGCCTGAAGAAGCCTCTGGGGGTCACTCTGGGTGAATGGATCGCTCTATCTGCCCACTGCTGCCCCAAGCAGGTGCACACGAGCTGCCACCCACTCAGCATTCACCGTCACCTGGCACACAGCTGACACCAGGGCTTCCCTTGCAGACCCTGCCTTCCAGAACTGCCCCTCTGGGCTCTACTCTGACTCGAGGTTTCTATATTCAGAGCTTTACTGAAAGCCTTACTCCCGTCTGTGTCTGTGCCTCTAGTCCCCTCCTCTCATTTTCAGCTGAATTCCATCACTAGCCTTGACTGTCCTGGGCCCTCATAAGATCCAGCAGCATTGGCTACGCCATCCCATCCTCGCTCAGATGCTCCAGAGACAGGTCCTATGGAGCAGAACACTCAAAAACAGGCAGCGGCAAGAACAAGGGGCGGAGAGAGAGTGAGTGTCAACCGTTAGTGATAATTACAAAAGAAAAGAAGTTGAATCAAGAGAAACGGAGTCAATCACCAAGTGTTTGTTAGGCACCCAGAGAAAATCAAGCACACAGCACGCCAGGCTCTGCAGGGTCTTCAGAGAAAGTACCGGACTCGGACCCTACCCTGGACGCAGCAGGGGCTTCTGTAATAATTCTGGCAAAACATGGAGTGACAAGGCCCTAGAGCAGTGATGGCGAACCTTTTGAGCTCGGCGTGTCAGCATTTTGAAAAACCCTAGAACGTAGAATGTAAACTTCCTGGGCTGGAACGCAAGCCTTTTCGAAGGTACCTTCCCAGCTTTCTCTCCCACAGCCACTCCCAGCGTGAACCAGCCAAACGCCGTGACTGTCCGCCCCGAACAATGGTTCACTCACTCACCTGGGATAGTTCACACCTTAAGTCTTAAGACTTACGATGGGGTTACATCCAGAGAAACTCTTCATAAGATGAAAATAGCGTAAATCGAAAATGCATTTAACACCCATAACCTCCCCAACATTATGGCTTAGCCTAGAACACAATATCCCAAAAGCACTGGCAACACAGTACCCTACAGGTACCCGTTGTTTACACTTGTGCTCAAGTGGCCGATGGGCGCTGTGCTAGCCGGCGCTGCCCAGCATCAGGAGGGAGTATCCCACCGCAAAACGCTAGCCTGGGAAAAGGCCACATTTCAAAATCTGAAGTACGGTCCCTACTGAATGCTAATTGCTTTAGCACCATCGCAACGTCGAAAAACTGTGTCGAACGATGGTTAAGTCGGGGACATCTGCAGTCTCTGCAGATACCATCCCATTTCCCTCAACATCTCCATTCTCCCTCAAAAACAGGTCTGTCCCTCTCCTATTTCAAAACATGACTTAAACCTATTGAACTCAGCGTAGGCCACTTAAACTGCTCCAGTGTGCCCATGAATATCTGGGCATCGAACCAAGTCCAGAGCGGTTAGATTTTGATCGGGTGGCTCTGGGCAAGTGGTCTGGCTGGAGTCGGGTGTCTCCTTTTTGTGCAGTTGTGACAATGTCTGCTTCACTAGGAAACTTGATAGAGGAATGTGCTTAGAGCACTTTGAGCCTCCGGGAGAGCAGGTCCAGAGGCGTGGTGAGCTGCCTGCAACCCAAGGTTTTGCAAATGTAACCCCAGGTTCAACCACCTGAAGGCCGTTTCTTACTAAGAAAGGCCAGGCAATCGGGGGAAACAGCCATCACCTCCAAGGGCCTGGAGGCTCAGAGATCTCTGCAGAGGGAATGTCTAGGCATCTCTCCGCGCCTTTCCACCACGTCCAGCTGGTCCCCTCGAGGAAGCCCCCAGGAGCCTGCGCCAGCCCGCAGCAAAGTTAACCCGCTGCCCATTCTGCAGGGCACCCCCGGGCTCATAAGCTGAACTCGCGATGAGAGCAAGAGGCCGCTGCGCTCCGCTCAGCTGTTCCAGGGCGCGCGCGGGGCGGGGCAGAGCTCGGGGCAGGGGCTCTGGAGTATCCGCACCTCAGACATTCCGCCTGCGCGAAGCGGGCACTTCTCGAACACTCAGTCCCGGTTCTGCAGCTGTGCGTGTGCTCGGAGCACCCGCCGCTCCGGAGCTTCAGCCCAAACCCGAGCGCGTCCCTTCGGCAGGGACTGAGCGGCCCGCAGCCCCTCCACCGCCTCCCCGCCAGCCGGCGGCTTCGGCTGTCACTTTCCCGGAGCCCGCGGGGCCGGGACCGGACCCGAGCTCACGCCTACGCGCGTGGGAGCGGGAGGAGGCGCCGCAGCCCGGGGAGCAGGTGCCGGGCGGGGGCCAGACGCCCAGCCGGGGAAGGGGCGTGAGCGCGGGACGCTGGCGGCGGCGGCGGGCCCAGGCTGACAGGCGGCGCCGCCGCGGGGCCCCGGGACGGGCCGTAGGGGTGCACGGAGGGGGGGCTCGGTGGTGCTCGAGGACATGCAAAAGTGGCCGCGGATACTCACTCAGCCAGGACTCCAGGCTCTCTCCTTCCGCCTCCGCCATATTGCAGCCGCCCGGGCCGGGCCCGCGGCCTCAAACCTCGCGACAACCTGCGAGAGCTGAGCCTGGGCGGGGCCTGCATGGGGGCCTGAGAGGAGCGAGCGCCTGCCTGCGACGGCTAACGGGAGGGCGAGTGTTTCCTTTTGATTCTTGCCTTTGGGCCTCGGGATTAGAGACTCTTAACGCCCAGATGGATGGGGCGACGCGCAGATTGAGGGCCCCGCGGAGCCTTTTCCCCGTCTCCCGCCACTCGCTCAGGCACGCCGAGGGCAGTCCTTGTGGGGTCCTCGAGGCAAACCAAGATGGCTGCCCCCTTGGTGAAGGCCGTGCTCGGGTGCTCGGACCTGACACTGAGCGTGCGGAGTGCTGTCCTGCGGTTCCCAGGGTGAGAGGGCGGCGGGCAGCTGGGAGGCCGCTCGGTCCGCACCGAGAGGCCTGCGAGGAAGGACAGGGCCCCAGGCAAGACGCGCGGGCTCTGCAGGCGGCCTGGAGGCCGGGGTGTCGGGGTCCGAAGCTCTGAACCAGCAGCGTGACTTGGGGCCAATCTGAAGGCTGGGTAGCTGCCCCCTGCCCGCGGGGGCTCTGACTCGGAGTTGAAAGCGCGGTCTTGCCGAGGAGCTCAGAGTTGGGGTTTTCTGTGTTGGGAGTTGGGGGGAGAGGTGCCTAGGCGGGCGTCCGCCCTGAGGTTCAGGAGGCGGCCTTCCTGGCCTGTTTGGGGGCGGCCCTCCTACCTCTTGGGACAAGAGCCAGACTTACTGCTGCTCGGGCTGGGCTAGCGGTGGCCTCGCCGCTCACTAGTCAGTGGACTGGCCAGCCTGCCTATTATTAAGTCAAGCCTTCGCGCTTGTGGAGTCAGCCTTGCCCGCCGCCCCCTCTTCCCGGTCTCCCAGGTTCACCCAGGTGAGGTGGAGCCGCTACAGCCCGGAATTCAGGGATCCGCAGATCGACAAGGACTATCACCGCAAGCCCTGGGCAGAGCTGACGGAGGAGGAGAAGTTTGAGCGGGAGCTCAGGAAGACCCAGCCCATCAAAGCCGCCCCGTCGGCGAACACCAGCTCCGTGTTTGAAGACCCGGTCATCAGGTGAGACGGGGCCCTTTCGTTCCCCCGGGTCAGGCCCAGGGCGGATCTACCGCAAGGATTCCGGGACACAGCCTTGGAAGCTAAACCTGTTGCTTTTCTCCTTGAAGCAAATTCACCAACATGATGATGAAAGGAGGAAACAAGGTCCTGGCAAGATCCCTCATGACACAGGTAACTAGCTCCTCTCTCACCTTCCTTTCTCCTTAGCTTTGTACTTGGCTTTCAGTTTAGCACGAAGAAGAGTGGATTCTCGTCCCTGTCATTGAAAGGAACCTTCGTATGTGTGTGTTGGGGCTTTTATGAAGCCCTGTAGGATGAACAACTGCCATTCCCCTTCCCTCCCCAAATCGCAGCGGCTCTTCCCGTCCTGGTGGAGGAGAGGAGGCGGCATTTAGGAGCTTTGGCATTGCTGTAGGACAGTGGTCGGCAAACGGCAGCTGGCGAGCCGCATGCGGCTCTTTGGCCCTTTGAGTGTGGCTCTTCCACAAAATACCACGTGTGGGCGCACACGTACAGTGCGATTGAAACTTCGTGGCCCATGCGCAGAAGTCGATATTTTGTGGAAGAGCCGCACTCAAGGGGCCAAAGAGCCGCATGTGGCTCACGAGCCGCAGTTTGCTGACCACTGCTCTAGGAGAGCGGGATGATGGGAGTGAAGGGCAAGATGCTGGCTCAGCTGGGGAAACCGTCCAGGAAGCCTGGGCAGCCCCTGCCACTGTGTCCCGTTGCAGACTCTGGAAGCTGTGAAGAGGAAGCAGTTCGAGAAGTTCCATGCTGCTTCTTCAGAGGAACAGGCAACCATTGAACGCAACCCCTACACCATCTTCCACCAGGCTCTGAAAAACTGCGAGCCCGTGATTGGGCTGGCACCCATCCTCAAGGGTGGCCGTTTCTATCAGGTGAGTGGTCAGGCAGGGACAAGATGCGGGGAGGGACCAGAGTTGGATCAAGAGGAATAGCTTTCTAGGGGCCAGAGACTATCGGGATCTGATCATGTGAGTCCCATAGCGTTAAAGATGACTGAAAATGGAAGGGAGCAAAGTATCCAAGTGTCCTCTTCCGGAGCCCCTGGCCCCCCCCAAAAAATCTTGTGTTGTCAGTTTCTCATGGTGAGAGGCTGTTTATATCTCATCCTTTATACACCATGTCTAGCATAGTGCTGGACTGGTAACTGATGCTTCATTACCATTTGTTGAACTGAACTAGGTGCCCCCATTATAGTATTTATGTTTCCTTGTCATAAGAGGGCGTTCTCATCTTCTTTTTCAGTGTAAACTTCATAGAGACTTTCTTATTGCTGTCTGTGTCCGGCATGATACCTGGCACTTAGTGGGGGCCTGGCAAATGATTCTTGGACAAGAGGGTCTTATTTTCAGGCACCTGTCATCCGAGCTGGCTAAGTCACCCAGCTGGTGGGGCTTTTCCCAGTTGATGCTTGTTACCAACTTGGCTGAGCTTCCATTTACAGGTAGAGAGGGCAGCGCTTAATGCGCATTTGCTCAGTGAATGCCTCTGTCTGCTGCCCTGAGCTCACGGGTGAGGGGAGCTCAGAGGAAAAGACAGGTCCCCCTCCTCAGGGGCCTTGCGAGGGCTGACGCAGAGGGAACCTGTGGCCACTCCTTAGCACTCGTGGAGGAAGGAGGCTGCAACCCTGGCTAATTCTTGGGCCAACGTGCCCACGTCCTGTCTGGCACAGGTCCCTGTGCCACTGAGCGACCGGCGCCGGCGCTTCCTGGCCATGAAGTGGATGATCACCGAGTGCCGGGAGAAGAAGCACCGGCGGACGCTGATGCCGGAGAAGCTGTCGCAGGAGCTGCTGCAGGCTTTCCACAACCAGGGCCCTGTGGTCAAGAGGAAGCACGACATGCACAAGATGGCCGAGGCCAACCGGGCCCTGGCCCACTACCGCTGGTGGTAGGAGGGGTAGGGGCCCCGGGAGCCGCCCAGGGCTCTCTGCTGCAAGACACACGTGAGCCGCTGCTACATTGAAAAATACCTGTGCTAAGGATGTAGTTCCTTCTTAAGGGCGGGTCTCACAGGAAGGGTGGGGCAGTATATTTACTGCTTTAGTCTTTGTGGGCTAGAACTCGCTCTCCCTGCCCCATCTCCTTGCAAAGAGGCAATACATGGACTTGGATTTCCCCCAAGAAACTTAGGGCCCATCCAGCCTTCTCGTCCATCTGCTTGGGGTGGACCTTTGGGTGATGAAAGGAGGCATTTTAGTATCCGAAAGGTTTATTAGGAAATTCTCACCCTGAACTGTGTAGCATGTGATATAGTACTGCCACCCATGAAAACGACTGGAGGAAATACGCCTGTTTCCAAAGTGGTCCTTATACAAAACGTATAAAAGTTTCTGTGTGACTTGTGCTCTGCACCTTGCCCCCTTGACATTCCAAAGCATCCTACCAGTGGCGATGGGTACCCATTTTACAGATGGGAAACTGAGGTGCCAGTGGTTACACAGTGCAGTGGTTGTTAGGAGTTGCCCTTCTCTTCCCAGGCCAGGTGGGAGGTATGGGAGAGACAGAGGGGGAGGGAGAAGGGGGCAGGTCTGTGTAGTGTTTTCCCCAACCCCTGCAGGAGGAGGAGATGCTCAGGGCAGAACCCCTGAATAAGTGGGAAACTTCTTGGGCGCTGCTGAAAGGCCGGAAGGGAAAAAGTCTTTGGAGAGGCAGACTGTGCTGCCAGGGGGGAGGTGGGGAGAAGCAAGGCCAGTGCTACTGGGAGGGAAGCCTGATCTGGAGGCCTAGTCAGAGACCTCGCTGTAGTAATACTTGTGGGCAGCTGGCGTCGTCTTCCAGCCAGCTGCCCGGAACTCAATGATCTCCAGCAGCAGCAGCTGGGCCAGGGAGCTGAGGCTGGTCGGGAGCAGGAAGCCATCCCGGATCAGGACAAAGAGCTCATCCATTCGCTGCCTGTTCATCTTCTCCAGCTGCTCCCCAACGCGGTGCAGCTGCAGCACCAGGCAGTCCACCTGCAGGGACAGTGGGAGGTGAGCCTCGGGCAGGGCCAGCCTGTCACAGAGCAGCCATTTACCGAGCTCTCACTGCGTGCCAGACACTGCATGGCCCTAGACTCGCATTTTCCCACTCCTCCTCACACCACCCAGTGGGTAGGACCCGTATCTTACATGACAGTAAGCAAGTTCAGAGACTTGCCTACGGTCTTTCATCTGGGCCAGGCAGACACAGGCCCTGTCTGCAAACTGCAGCTGAACCCCGCTTCCTCTCCCCCACGCTGCCTGACCCCGGTTTGGTTTCTGGCCAGCAGTATCCACAGCTGCCAAAGCTCTCGCCATTTTATAGGTTGGCTTTCCTGCTGGGGGGAAGCCTCTGAGCCAGGAGGTTTTGGCTGCTCTCTTCTGGGTCAGTTCCAGACTTGGCAGCTTGTCCTGTACTGACAGGCCTTCACTGCCCCCACCCCCACCCCCCAGCTCTTGCCCCAGGAAGTGATGCCTCAAGCCTCCATGGACACTGGGCTGGTCTTCTGAGCTGAGCTAAAGCCTGCCCACCTCCACAGCCTTCCGGGCCAAGGCCACATACCTCCTCCTCCTCGCTCAGACTGTCGGGCTGGGCCAGCCGGAAGAGACAGTCATAGACGGGGTTCACCAGGGCCATCATGGGCATGTTGTTCACCTGTGGGGACAGCAGGGGTCAAAGCACTGGCTTAGTGGCCTCAGGAGACAGGCTGCCTGCTGCACAGGGTGGCTGCGGTGGCCTCACCCTCAAGTAGTCAAAGATGTTGCAGATAAAGGTGACATAGCAGACCCAGCCCTGCGGGGAGCGGGCGCGCAGCTGCTCCCGAGCCTGGTACTCCTGCTGTAGCCGGTTGAGGAGTCCACGCCGGAAGACACTCTGGCCCGCTTGCTTGCTCTCTGCCTGTGAGCCAGAGGAAGGATGGTGGCATTAGGGGCGGGCAGTGCCATCACAACCCCACTTGAGCTTCCATGGCTGAGGACCCTCTCGTCCTCCTCTCTCTGCCTCTGAGGGAAGTCCTTCGCATCTCTGCCCACGCCTGAAGCCAAGTGTCTCCCCTCTTCTCCACCAACGCTCCCCAACCTGAATAATGGCATAGCACATGCGTCCTGCTTCCTTGCTGAACACGCGGTCCTGCAGGGAATGGTCCACAATCACATTGGCCACTTTCTCCAAGTCCACGGCACCTGGATCTGGAGTAGAGACAGGCAGGCAGTCTCGACCTGCTGAATTGGCACATTGGCCTCCACCTGCTCCTGAGAAGGACTGGCGATGTTTACAGGAGAGCACAACCATGAGATGTTTACATTTCACTTAGAGATCGGAAAGCAGACAGCTCCGCCCGGGGCCTCCTGCGGCCCAATCAGAGGCACCGGGGCCGGTTATGCAGCTGAGGGACTAATGAAAGGATGCTAGTTTCCTAGGACAGATCGTGTGGCACTAGGCTGAGGAAGGAACACTTAAGTGTCTTTGACAGCAATTTTACAGGAGCAAGTGTTCTCATAACACACGCCCACGTACCCCTGACATGAGCAGGCCAGGCAGGACCCCCCCCCCCCCAAGCTCAGCGTGGCATGTGATGGGCACTGCCAATTGTTAACCGCGTCAAGCGTCTGTCCTGAGTGCTGCGGGAGGCCTCGGTCCAGGACAATGACCCTCTCTCCCCTGCCAAGCAGAACACTCTATCCTGTCCCGACTCGGGCAGCTCTGCACGTTCAAGAGCGCTGGCTGCAGCAACGCAGAAACCAGGTCCAATTTCAGGACTTGAAGAGCAGGAACTGTGTTCTCTGTGCCCCACACCCCTTTCATGAGCATGTAAACGTTACTAGGAAGGCTTTACATTCTGAGAGGACTATGATTCACTCCCAAATACTGGCCTGAATGTAGCTTCTCTTCTGGTTTGAGAGTTATGGTGCTGACTCCTATTCACAGAAATTGAAGGGGGAGAGAGGGCTGGACATTCCCAGGCTAGGGCTCAGTCCTCCGTTCCTGTCCCCGTGGCCCCGTGTCTGCAGCTCCAGACCCAGGCTCAGGAGGGCTCCCCAAGCTCACCTTTGAGCGCTGTCTTCAGCAGCTGCTGGGTCTCTGCATCAAAAGACTGGATTTTATACTCCTCTCTACCAGGGTCCCCCATGACCATCGGCCCCAGCAGCTCCTTACTGGGCAGGGTTAGTGACAGCACCTGGGGAGGAGGGGAGGTGACGGGGGAGGCCTCAGATGTGGAGAGAGAGGCGGGGATTCCCAGACTGCAGGCCCTGGCTGGGGCTGGCCACTGCTGGGGACAGGTACTCCTGGGCAGTCCTTGGCATTTGGTAGTTGGCCGAGTGCCCACCAAGCTTGGCTTCTGGTGGAGACCGGGCACCAGCCAAGCACCTGCTGTTTAGTTTAGGAATCCCTGTAGCTTCTGGGATTACGTAAGAGCAGAGAGATGAAACATGAAAGCGCCTACCCTCCAGTCCTGACTGGAGGCAGAGCTACTCTCAGCTGATACCAGGGGTGGGGTGGGGTGCGCTGGGCTGCGGGTGTAGACACCTGCCTGCCCATACAAATCGGCTTGAAGCTGCTGGCCCCTCAAGATTCTGGGCGAATGAGAAGGCTGGGGGGAAGGGGGGCCTCCAAGCTGCGCACAGCTGTCCCAGCTTCAGCCAGAGCCCTTCTCAGTCCTCAGAACCCTTCCACGCCTCGCTTAGGGCGGGCCTGAGCGGGTGGGTGGACACTTCTTTGCCGCCCAGCTGGTTGGGAGCCCACACTCCCCGTCCTGGCCAGCTCGCCCCGGGACGGACCGGTTACACTAGCCTCCCGAGTGGCAGAACTCCAGCGCTGCCCACTCAGGACTCCAGTCCCTGAGCTGGTCCATTCTAGGCCCTTCCTCTTAAGAGGGGCGCGGGAAGACGTGTCCCTCCGAGGTAGTCCCGAACTGGAGCCCCCCTCTGGACTCGGTGCCACCCCCCTGGTCAAGGGGGACGACCGTAGGGGTCTCCAGACCTGGGCAGCTTCCCTAAGCCCGGAATGCCGCTCCCGGCGGTGCAGGACCCGCAGCAGAACCCGCCGTCCGGTGTCCCGCGGGAGAGAGGCGGCGTGAGCGCCAGGACCCACCTGCCCGGCCGGTGCCGCGCCCGCGAGCCCGGAGGCCGTTCGGCGGGCATGGCGCGCGGCACCTACGTCCGCACCACCGCTGGAGAGAACCGCGCCTGGCCGCGGCTTAGGTCATTTCCTACCGCGGCGCCGGGGATGGGCGGGGCCTGCGGGTGGGGCGGGCCCGTGGTGGGCGGGGCCTTCTGTGTGGGGCGGGGCTGTGGTGGGAGGAGCCTGCGGGGCGGAGGCGGGGCTGTGGTGGGCGGGGCCTGCGGGTGGGGCGGGCCCGTGGTGGGCGGGGCCTTCTGTGTGGGGCGGGGCTGTGGCGGGCGGGGCTGTGGCGGGACAGGGTCTTGGGTGGGCGGGGCATGGCCGAGGCGGCTTCGCCCCGCCAGCGCCACCTGCCGGAGCCCCGTGACTCCGCTCTCACCTCCTGGCCCGCCCCGAGGCCCCCGGCGTGGGAAGGGGCGGGCTGCCGGGACCCCCGCGACACCGCTCCCACTGCCCCGTTCTCTCCTCACCCGGCTCGCCCCCGGCCTGTCCGGGACCAGGACAGCTCGTCGGCGCTGGGCCGGACCTGCCGCTCCGCCCGCATGAAGCCCTGGGTCTCAAGCGATGCCCCACGCCGGGGCTCAGGTGAAAACCGGGTCAGGAGCCGCCGCGGGACCGCGCGGCGTGGGAAGGGCTGCGGGGGGCGTGGCCCTGACCGGGCGGCCGGAGGGAGCCAGGGGCAAGGGCAGAGATGGTTGAGGGGTAGGGCTTCACCAGCCGCGTTTCCCTCCACCCCCCAAGTTAGGAGACGGGGGGCAGGGGCTGAGGGCTGGATCCAATTCCACTGCCCCTCTCCTACTCCAGATGCAGACGTTACAGGTAAAGTTGAAAATCAAGGGGAAAGGGTCCCCCTCGGCGCCAACTCGCAACCCCGAGGTGTTGGGGTGACCCTGAAGTTGAGCAAGCCCCTGGCTGCGTCTTCCTTGGCTGTGGCCGGCAGAGGCGCGGGCTGCAGCCGCCGGGCCATCCCTGAGGTCCGCCCTGGGTTGCAGAAGGGCACACAGAGGTGGCGGCAAAGAACTGCCTTGCCTGTCCCCTTGGCTTAGACAAGAAGCGTGGATGGCGGCCTCCTGGTGCCAGAGTCCTCACCTCCTGGTAGGAGAGGCCGAAGCTGTCACCAGAAAATGGGTGAGGAAGCGCGCCCTCAGCTGCAGCAAAGGCACCGTGAGCAGGAGCGGTGAAGAAAATAGTTTACTTCAATGGACTTTTGTAGAAAATACATTCGGGCAGCTACCTCCCCGCAGCTCCAAGCCCAGGACTTAAGTGCCCAAACCCCTGTGGGTGTCGGAGTGCCCTCCAGCCACAGCCTGGACCTTCATAATCTGCAGCCAAGAGCAGGCAAAGCCCCAGCCAAGACGTGAAATAGCAACAAGGAGAGAAGGGGCCCAGGCTTGAGGGGGAGGGGGGACCCCAGGCCTGCTCCCAGCTGGCGCCTTCATGAGTCAGAGTGGCCTGGAGCTGGAGCCCAGAGGGGAGGAGGCAGGTGGGACCCTGGCTCCCACTGCAGAGCCCGCCCACAGGTCCAGTGCCCCTCGGAGCTGGGAGATCTGGATGAGAGGTGGCTGTGTTCCGTAGATTTTCTTCTCACCCCCCACCCCCGAAACTGAAGTTTCTCCACGTTTCTCCCCGTGCCTAGATGGATGGGCTGGGTTCCTATGCACATCTCCCCTGGGCACATACTGCACCCTCACCAGGCTGTCTGCCCTACCTCTTCCCTCTGCCACCCCATTCACTGGGCTGCGTCAGAGCGGGGGCCGTCTGGGGTCACAGAGGAGACACCGGCCACATGCTCAGCAACCAGCCCAGCTGTGTGCTCCTACCACCCAGGAGGGCTGCCCGGCCCCAAAGAGGAGCCATCCCAGGTCGACTGGGGTAAAGGGCGGCTGCCTTTACCCACCTCCTCCCCTCAGCACAGCCCCCACTTCCTGCAGGGCTGCAGTATCTGCCTTCCCCAGAGCCCCTGCTGTGGGGGTCCTGGGGGGGGCTTGTCAGAAAGTGACCAATTCAGCTTGGATTCCTCTCCCAGAACTAGAAGCCAAGCTGCCTGAGCCCCGCAACTCCTGAGAAAATGGAATTTGGGGACAGCTGGTGTCCAGGGGAGGTGTGACTGGGGAGAGAAGGTGGGGGGGGAAGGTAAGGAATGTGCCTTTAGCCTTAGTGTCTATTAAGCAAGTTGGCGGGAACCAGAGCCCAGGTGTGGGGACCGGACCCCTGTCTCTGGAGAGTCCCAGCGTCAACCTAAGGCTGTGGCCCCACCCAGGGTCCGGAGAGTCTGGAGGCAGACAGGCTAAGTGCAGGCAGCTGCTCCCCTTAGACCAGGGGTGGGAAAGGCATAAGGCCCAAGAAATCATTTGGTCTGGCCCTGCCAAGGCATCAGGGGCGAGTTAGTTAAATGTCTCACCAAATACAGCAGGCTAATGTTTAAGATGGTAATTTTGAATGGCCAGCGAATGATGTTATAAATATCCAAATGGCCCCTGGCAGGAAAAAGGGTCCCCACCTGCCTTAGGCTGCGGGCTAGACGGAGGGGAGACTTCAAGCTCCTTGACTGGAGCGGCTGGGATCCCACCACGTCCTCAGTCCTCCCCGGGTCCCGCAGGGAGAGAGCCCTTGCCCTCCTGGTGGCCTCCAAGCTGGTGGGGTCGAGGCTGCGGCCTCCCGGTGCTCGTCATGCTCCAGACAGCTGGCCGGAGGGTGGACCAGGCGGCGCCTCTCAGTGCAGCAGAGATGGCAGATCAAGTCTTACTTCAGGAGGTCGCTCGGGGAGAGACCTCAGGCCACCTTCCGGCCCCAAGCCTAGCTGTCCGCCTTCTTCATGCGGTGGAAGAGGTTACAGAAGAACTCGTACCAGAAGAACACGAGGCCGGTGGAGAGGGCAGCCTTCAGCAGGCTGGGGGACAGGCCCTTGAAGAAGCCCGGCACGCCTTCCTCCCGCAGCACCTGCCTGGCGCAATCCAGGAGGCCCTGGTAGCTCCGAACCTGGGGACAGGGAGGCAGCTCCGGTGAGGGGAGGCGATACACACGGACGTGGCTCTGTCCTTTCGCCAGCACAACGCCGAGCACATTGTGGCTCCCCACACAGGCGTGCGGGTGAAGGGATGGGTGCAAAAGAGACAGAGGAAAAGTTAACCCCATTCTTTCTCTTCCAAGTTGAAGTGCCTGGAACTCAGCGCTGGACAGAGCTCCACCTGCCCAGGTGGCTCCAGCTGGTTCTGATTCTTAAGGACCCAGTGAGAGCTCTGGACCCTCTTCCCAGAGGCACCTCTGCCCCTCCCCCCATCCCACCTGGTCCCTCTTGGGCAGCAGATCCGAACCTGGCCCTCCTTAGCTCTTAGCCTGACCAGTGCCACCCTCCCGCCCGGCCTTCTCCAGGCCACCTTGCTCCCCCCAAAGGCTCCAGTAACTCCCGATGACGATGTCCAGGCAGTGTGACCTCATGAACAACCATGTCCAAGCTCAGGCCTGGTGTTCGTTTGGAACTCAGCTTCCCTCTCTGCCCTGCCCTTCTCCCCCCCCCCTCCCCCCGGGCCCCTTCCACCCCAGTGCGGGCAGGATCAGAGCTGTGGGCAGGGGACGGCTCACCTGGCCGAAGCTGGCGCGGGCCTGCTCGAACCCTCCGACCTGCAGCCGCTTCTTGACGAGGTCCAGGGGATACGTCAGGGTCTTGCTGATGACTCCGGCTCCACTGCCACAGAGCAGGTTTTTGAGGTTCCCTGAACCAGAGGAGTGAGAATGAGGAGGGGAATGAGGAAAATGCAATTGCGGGTAGACAAGTTCAAGGTCATGAACTCTGTCCTCCACATAAAACAAAAACCCATAGGCCATCCTTGCTCTCCGAGGAATTTAATCCAGGAAACAGAGCCAGACACAGCCACTTCTGGCAAGAACGACACGGGACCGCAGGTGGGACAGGTGGTGGCAGCACGGGTGAGAGTCACTGGTGCTCTGCCTCCGCCGCTGGAGGCCGTGAGGGCCTTGGGCTCTGCCATGTCACTCAGCTCAGGCTCAAGGGGAACAGGCTGTCCCTCCTCCTGCACAACCTTCCAGAACAAAACCAAGCAGAACACACAGCCCCTTGCAGGCAGTCCGCAAGGTGGACCTCTCACCGAAAGGAAAGCCACGAGCGGTAGTTGGAAACGTCGCTGGTGCCACTGATGGGTGTGAGCGGCCGCATGGCAGAGCGGGCTCAGCGCCCCATGGTGTCTAAGCTCTGACAGGAATCTATTTCCCACGCGATGCAGAAGGAGACGTGATGTCTTGGACTGGGGTGAAGGGAGACCTAGCTCCTTTTCCGTGCGGCTGTCTCACCGTTTTTCTTTCCTTCGGCTGGCGTGACCCACTCGTACACGTGCTTCAGGGAGTTGTAGAAGGAGAACTGGAAGCCGGCGTAGGGGAAGATGGCGATCAAGGTGGGGTTGAGACCTTTGTAGAAGACCAGGGGGCCTTCGGTCCTGTACATGGTGGCCACGGCGGCCCGCAGGGTTTTGTACACCTGGATGCACACACGCAACTCGAGTGAGCGCGGCGCCGGTTTTAGCTTGAGAACACAGCCCACCACGTGCACGTCCCACTCCTGCACACCCAGGAGCATTACTTCTCCTGCTGAGAGGACACAGGACGTGCTGGACAGATCCCAAGCGGGCTTTCCCAGTGACCCTCCAAGCTTTTTACATGACTGATCCATCCCGGGCAACCCTGCTCCCCCAGAGGCTCCAGTAACACGTGAGGGCGCAAAGTGCGTGTCCTTTGGAACAGAAGACGCCACATCCCCCCTCCGGTGACTGGGTACATGAGTTATGACACAGCCGTTAAAAACGACACGGGAACATGCTGTCACTGCTAAAGCAGGAGGAGGCAGTCTGTGTGCCTGACGGGACTAATCCCCAAAGGTCACAGCCAAGCACAGGGGAACAGGCAACGTCCGTGGAGGAAATGAACACGGGCAGGGAAACCGGGCCCAGGAGGCCCAGGTCACATAACATCTCCCTGTCGCCCTGACACACACACACACACACACACACACACACACACACACACGTCCAGGAAACACAGACTATGGTGGAGAGGTCTACTTCAGGGTTTAATCCCTTGCTTTCACTCAGTAAGTTCTTCCTGAAGTCTGAACTTCATTACCCCATTTCCTCCAACCCATCCTTTGTGGGGACCAGACACAGTCTCACCATAGCATCTCGACCAGCCATCTGACCTGGAGGCTCACATTCCCAGGTGCCGTCCCTGCCCAGCCCACTGTGTGGTATGTGTCCTGTTCCCACCTGGAGGCTCTGGCTCCCCTGTGAGGCCGTGAGCACAGTGCGAGGTACTGAGCACGGTTCCAGGTCTCACAAAGGGACCGACAGGTAGACTGAAAACCCCCTCGTCCAGCTTTGCTCCCCCCCAGGAAAAGAGCCCCAACTCCTGGGCTACCTTCGGTTACTCAGGCGCCCCTCCCCTGGCCGGGCCACTTACCTTGGGCTCACCCTGAGCTGCAAAGCGGGTGCGCAGGACGTCCACGGGGTGCACGGTGAGGGTGGCCACGCAGGCAGACAGGCCGCCGCACACAAAGTGCACGGAGAAGTCGCGGGCACTGTGCACGCCGGCTCTGTGCACCAGCTCGGTCAGCATTTCAAACGACAAAAACTGCAAGAGCGCAGGAGAAGGTCATTGACAGGCACCCAAACAGACCGGCTCTGACCCATGACCCAGGTGGGGCCCAGTCCTAGGGACAAGGAAAGAGTCGTTCTGAGCAGTGACAATACAATACACATAATTTTGTGCAGCTCAGATGCCATTTTTAGATTCTATTGGAGTAGAGCCAAGTACTCAAAAAGGTTAAGAAAATATAAAACTTTTATATCAGAAAATTCTAGCCCAGCTGGCGTGGCTCAGTGGTTGAGCGTTGACCTATGAACCAGGAGATCGCAGTCGTTTCTAGGTCAGGGCACAGGCCCTGATTGAGAGCTCGATCCCCAGTGCGGGAGGGTGTACAGGAGGCAGCCGATCAATGATTCTCTCATCATCATTGATGTTTCCATCTCTCTCCCTCTCCCTTCCTCTCTGAAATCAATAATAAAGATATATTTTTTAAAAATTCTACTCATTGCCGAAACCGGTTTGGCTCAGTGGGTAGAGCATCAGCCTGCGGACTGAAAGGTCTCAGGTTCGATTCCGGTCAAGGGCATGTACCTGGGTTACGGGCACATCCCCAGTAGGAGATGTGCAGGAGGCAGCTGATCGATGTCTCTCTCTCATAGATGTTTCTGGCTGTCTATCCCTCTCCCTTCCTCTCTGTAAAAAACCAATAAAATATATTTTAAAAAAAAATTCTACTCATTAACTTAGTTTCCTGAAACCTGAGAAAAGGTGGCCATCCTATGAGCCTTGGCAGGGGACCCCTCCTGTGCAGCCGGCGGCCGTGACACTGAGCAGCATTCCGCCCGGAGCAAGGATTCTGATGGGAGAACTCCGCTTATTCCATGTTCCACGGTGTTACCCGCGGATGCTCGGATCTCCCTCCAGCCGGTTCGAGGCGGCTCGGGGTCCTAGAGCACAGGTGGCTGTACTGACTCCTATGCTGCAGCACCCATGGGACAGCCATGAAATGCGCAGATGGGATGTTGTAGAAAGGGCAGGTAGGGACTACTCTAGTGCTAGCTCTCCAGGGGGGAATCCTGGCTCTTCCACTTTCTAAAACTATTTTTGAAATACATTTTTTATTGACTTTTACAGAGAGGAAGAGAGAGGGATAGAGAGTTAGAAACATCAATGAGAAAGAAATATCCAGCAGCTGCCTCCCACACGCCCCCTCTACTAGGGATGAAGCCTGCAATCAAGGTCCATGCCCTTGACCGGAATTGAACCCGGACCCTTCAGTCCATGGGCCGACGCTCTATCCACTGAGCCAAACCAGTTAGGGCCACTTCCTAGCTGCTGAGTCTGGTTGGGTTAACTATTTACGCTCTCTCTGCCTCAGTCTTCTTGTCTGTAAAATAGGGATGACAACAGCACCTATCTCAATGTACTGCTGCGAGGGAACAGAGGTGAATTGGTTAAAACAGGGCCTGGCCCACCGTGAGTACTGGACAGGGGGTCTACACCAGGTGCCACATGCTCTGAGACAAACCGGCACTCGGCTGAAGGATGAACAAAGCCCCACCGCTTACAGCTCACGTCACCTCTCCAACCACACCTCGCTTGCTCTCACCTTCCTCACAAGGCTGTTGGGAAGTTCAGGGAAGCACAGATGTGGAAATGCGATTTTGAAAAGTGAGAAGCATTGTGTCACCATTTACCAAGTCCCATTGGGAGCGTGAGGTCAAGAGAGCCTCCCTGATATTCAGTGGGTGCCCAGTCTCTGGGGTGGGGGGCGCGGGGAAGGGAAGGCCTATGGTACAGCTCAGTCTGACTCAGCCCATCTGTCAGGTAGGTTCCCCGTTGGACACGTGAGAAGTGTGCTGACCGCCGCCTGCTGCCCAACCCTTCGTCCTTGTGCTGCTCCGTTGAGCAACCTGGCCCCAGGGGCCCAGCGGCTCCCCGCACCTACTTGGACGGCTCCATAGCCGATGGAGAGAAGCTGGGCTGGAACGTGTCCCTTCCAGAAGGCGGTCGGGCCCTCCTCCCGCAGGATCTGCCTCCCGGCCTGCAGGATCCCATGGTACTTCGAGTTGGGGTCCCTGCGAGACAGGCGCTCAATCTGAAGCTGGAACGAAAATGCAAAGGTGAGGACAGGAGGGGCGGGGCTGGAGGAGAAGGCGAAATTTCAGCAAAGGCCATGAAGGCAACGTTCTCGACCAAATTCCAAGCTTTTAGGAACTGCTTTGGCACGAAAGAGTGACCCTGACCTCCAGTCCGTCCATCACGTGGGAAAAGGGGGAAAGGGTACCTGGAAACGGATCTTGATGACGTCCAAGGGGCTGATCAGCGCCCGAGTGACAAGTCCAGACACAGACCCGGACACTGCCACCTCCAATTTGGAGATACTCCTGTCATCTGCTTTGGGGTCATAGCCGACCATCCCTGCCTCCGGCCCATACAATGTCCATCAGCTTCAAGCTAAATGCAAAAAACAGGAGGAGACACCAGATCAGGGTCTCAGGGTCTCTGCTCACACATCACCCCTTGGAGCAGCCCTCCCTGACCAGCCATCTGGAACAGCGCCTGCCTCGGACGCAGCACGGAACAGAGAGAATACCATTGTAGGTCTGGACTTCTGCCCTGCTCAGATTTTAGACGTATGAGCATCGATTGCCAATTCCCGTTGATGTGAACCAAACTGTCCCTGGCTGAGAACCGTTGTTGGAGAGGGGTTTTACACACTAGCATGGGTGTACAATGGCATGCATTGCATCACCGTTTGTAAAACTAGGTCTGACACAAATGCTTATCACTGGAGAGGTGGACAAATACACTGAGTCACACCCATGTGATGGCATACTATACAGCCATTAAAAAGAATGAGCCAGTGCTACACACACGGAAAAGATGTCCATGATAGATTGAAACGTGAAAGAAAAAGCAGGTTTCAGAACAGTATGTGTAGTATAACCCCATCTTTGCAAAAGAAAAACAGCTAGACCTAAATACACTTTGTTCAGCTGATAACTCATAGGGGAAAAGTCTGTGACAACACCCCGCACGGGTTGGTAAGGTTACCTTTGGGGGAGGGGTTGGCAAGGGAAGAAGGAAGGTAGATTTCTCCCTTTTTCTGAATACACTTCTATATAATTTGGCTTTGTTATGCCCCCACCCCCAATTCCAACTAAAACTAAATATAAAATGACGTTAGAAGGGAACTCAGAATTAATCTAGGTCTTGAATACTTTAGTAATAGAAAAGCCAGTGACCACCCCGTGACAACCTTCGCCCCACCGATTCTTTTCTTTCTTTTTTTAAAATTGATTTTTAGAGAGAGGAAGGGGAAGGGAGGGAGTGAGAGAGAGAGAGAGATCTATGTGAGAGCGAAACATCAATCAGCTGCCTCCTGCATGCCCTTCCCTGGGGTCAAGCCAGAAACCCAGGCTTGAACCCAGACCAGGAACTCAACGGCAACCTTCTAGGGTATGGGTGGACACCCACCAACTGAGCCACACCAGCCGGGGCCCACCATTAATTCATTTTCTTCTCTCACCCACCCTGGACTCTGTACCCACCACTCCCTCAGCCCCGAGCCCTCACTTTTCAGAAAATACCAAAGTAATACTCCAATCCACCCTCAAAACCAGCACGAGACTTCCACGGAGCTCTATCAACAAAGTATCCTAAGATGACATTTTAATAAAATGTGAAACCCCCACGCCCTGCCAGGAATGTGCCCATTTCTTGGTACCTTTTCTGATTCCCTCAAAGGAGGACACCTGGCCTTTCCCATCCACTTCTCCGTAACATTAACTCCAGCTGTTTCTCCCCAGGCCCCTGTGAGGAGCAGGTTAAGCAGGGCAGGAGCCCGAGGGAGAACCTCTCCTGCTCCCAGGGACGGCTCGGTCCCAGACTGTGGGGGAAAGGCGGTATTTCTCTAACTCAGCAGCTCTGCCTAGCTGGACCTCACCTTAGATCTCAGCCTCTCCCAGGGGCCTGGGCAGGTTTATTTCACCTGCGCTCAGTTTTCCCTTCTGGAAAGTGGGAATGACGCCCACCCTGCCTAGCCCAAGCTGCTGCCACACGTGATAAGCTTTGTCAAAGTGGTAAAAGTCTCATACACCTGAAAGGGCTTTAAAGATAGTCCTGTGGTGGCCTTTTTCTGCTGTTCAAAATTTCCTTCTTCTACCAATAATTTAAAGAGACAAAATAAAAATGAAATGTGATTATATGTTTGGTATATACAACACAGCACCCAGAAGATGGGGGGCCTCTGGTGTGAGTGGCAGGGCGGGTGGGGGTGTGTGTGTGCCTTAGCCGCCCCCTTCTCTTACTACGGAAGCCCCGGGTGTCTGGGTCTGCAGCTGGGAGGTCTGCCCATGTGTTCAGCTAAGGCTCTCTGCAGATGCACCCGCGTGTAGACACGGGTGTCTGGGTGTGGGCTCTCTGCAGATGCACCCGCGTGTAGACACGGGTGTCTGGGTGTGGGCTCTCTGCAGGTGCACCCGCGTGTAGACACGGGTGTCTGGGTGTGGGCTCTCTGCAGGTGCACCCGCGTGTAGACACGGGTGTCTGGGTGTGGGCTCTCTGCAGGTGCACCCGCGTGTAGACACGGGTGTCTGGGTGTGGGCTCTCTGCAGGTGCACCCGCGTGTAGACACGGGTGTCTGGGTGTGGGCTCTCTGCAGGTGCACCCGCGTGTAGACACGGGTGTCTGGGTGTGGGCTCTCTGCAGGTGCACCCGCGTGTAGACACGGGTGTCTGGGTGTGGGCTCTCTACAGATGCACCCGCGTGTAGACACGGGTGTGCCTCGGAAGTGCTTTTGCTCCCTGAGTCCGAGACGATGCCCGCGAGGTGGGCACCCGCCTGTACAGGTGCCCCGGGTGTGCGTGGGGTTTTGCCTTCCGCGTCCCTGAAGAGGCTTCTCAGGTCGGGCATGACACACGTGCGTACAGTCCCCGCCCCCGCGTGAATACCTGCGCATGTGTGCTCCCTCCGGGGAGCGACGGTGCAGGTGTCCGAACGGGCGGCGAGACGCGCGGAAGTAGAGGTCACTCACTCCGCTCGGAGGGCGCCGCCCGGCTCTACTAGCTCCGCTCTCCCTCCTTCCTCCCGCAGGCTTAACAGCAAAAATCAACTGCGCCTGGCAGTAACTGACGGGCGCCTGGGCCAATCACCGCGCAGCTTCCGACAGACTTTGGGCCAATGTTTGGACAGTGGTCATCCGGCTAACACCGCCCACAAGATGTCATTGGGTAATGTAGTCCTTCGCTACCAAGGCTTTTTCCCCTGCGAGGCGCAGAGCCTCCTGGGAGGTGTAGTCCTGCAGAGCGCGCGTGCGCGGATGTTACTCAAGCATCGGAAGGAAGCGGGTTCCAAAGTCAGGACCCCCCCCCCCCCCCCCCAAGTCGCTGTGCTAAGCATCGTGGTAGCTCAATCAGCCTGCGGGCGGGTGGGAAGTTAGGGAGCGCTGAACAGATGGCGGGAAGCTAAGCAAAAACCTGGCGGAAAAGGAGGAGAGAATAGGTGGGTTTTTAAGACCGGGAAGAGGACGGCAAAAATAGAGGTTTTGTTTCCCCCTAGGGTTTACTACGAGTATTTCTCATTATAAAACTATGTAGACACATTACAGAAGATGTAGAAATGAAGAGGGAAATGACTCATCCTACCGCTCTCAGGCAAGTAACGTCAGCGTTTTGCAAGACAGTATTTCTTCCTGATTTTAAAATTGCATTTTTCACATTAGTGCAATGATTTTGACGCACAATTTGAAAACATGTTATTGCACAATATAAAACATTTCATACAGGTACAAAAGTAGAGAAAATAGCCTAATGAACCATCATATAGTCATTACTCAACAATTAACCAACTCATGGTCAGTCTTGTTTCCTCTATACCTGGACCTACCTCACCCCTACCCTCCAACATTATTTTGAAGTAAATACTAGACATCCCATTATTTCACCGGTAAGCATTTCAGAATGTATCTTTAAAAGACAAACATCCACTAAACTATCACCCCCCAAAAATATCAATTTCCTAATATCAAAATAGTGTTTAAATTTTCTTGATTGGCCTATAAATGTCATTTTAAAAAAAAGTTTGAATTGAGATCCAGACCATACATTGCAACTTAAGTCTTTTTAAATCTATGTTTTCTCTTTCTCTTTTTCACTTTCAATTTCTTTCATTTTCATCTCATTTTCCCCCTTTTCCTTTCTCTCTTTATTTTTTTTATTTTTATTTTTTTAAGAAAATAGGTAGTTTGCCTTGTAGAGTTTTCCTCAGTCTAGATCTTGCTAGTGGCATCCCCATGGCGGTTTTATATATATATATGTTTTAAGTATATTTTTATTGATTTCAGAGAGAAAGGGAAAGGGAGATAGAAATAGAAACATCAATGAGGAGAGAGACACATCAGTTGGTTGCCTCCTGCACACACCCCGGCCAGCGATGGGGATCAAGCCTGCAACTGAGTTATATGCCCTTGATCAGAATCAAACCCGGGACCCTTCAGTCTGCAGGCTGACGCTCTATCCACTGAACCAACCGGCTAGGGCCCCGTGGCATTGTTTTAACATCTTCCCTTGCCCTCCTGTGTTCTCTGCATATTGGTGGTTACATCTAAAAGGTCTAGTCAGGTCGGTTTGACTTTTTGTACAAGACTACTTTTGTGGTATTGTGTGCTCCCATGAGGAGAATCATAATACCTGCATGTTTCTCATTTTGTGATGTTTTCACATTGGTGACCATGGCCTTGATAAAGGGTTGTAAATGATGACACCATTTTAGCTTTATTAGCTGAAGTACCTATGAAGAGGAACATTCCCTTCATTGGCTAACTCAGTGGACGGCAAACTCATTAGTCAACAGAGCCAAATACCAACAGCACTTCTTCAAAATAGACTTGCCCAGACCGAAAACTGACTTCTGCGCATGGGCCACGAAGTTTCAATCGCACTGTACGAGCGCCCGCACGTGGTATTTTGTGGGAGAGCCACACTCAAGGGGCCAAAGAGCCTCATGGGCTCGCGAGCCGCAGTTTGCCGACCACAGGGCTAACTGATTACATGAAGTACACTTCATATAAGAAAGACATGCTAGGTGCATAATTCTTTACCTTTAGCAATTTAAAAATAATTGGGTCCCTAGTATGTCCAAAGGATATTGATCAATGAGGTTTATTAATATTATCATTATGAACACACATGGATTTATACCTTTTTTTAAAAAAATTGACTTCAGCTCTAACTGGTTTGGTTCAGTGGATAGAGCGTCGGCCTGCGGACTGAAGGGCCCCAGGTTCAATTCTGGTCAAGGGCCTGTGCCTTGGTTACGGGCACATCCCTGGTAGGGAGTGTGCAGGAGACAGCTGAATCAATGTTTCTCTCTCATTGATGTTTCTAACTCTCTATCCCTCTCCCTCTCCCTTCCTCTCTGTAAAAAAATCAATAAAATATATTTTAAAAATTGATTTCAGAGAGGGAGGGAGAGGGAAAGAGAGATAGAAACATCAATGAGGAGAGAGAATCATTGATCGCCTGCCTCATGCATGTCCCCTATTGGGGATTGAGCCCGCAACCCGGGCATGTGCCCTTCACCAGAATTGAAACCAGACTCTTCAGTCCGCAGGCCGACACTCTATCCACTGAGTCAAACCAGCCAGGGCTATTTATTCTTTTTCAATCCACTATAGTTATTATCCTAATTGTTGCTCCCATTTTCCCATCTTTGGCCAGTGGGTCCTATTCACGTTGGCACATGAATCCTTTTAACAAAATGACTAGTTTGCTTGCTTTCTGGTCTGACAAGATGTTCTAGGCTCATTACAGTTTTTAAAACAGGTTCACTGAGATATAACAGACATACAGTTGACTACATGCATTCAGAGAGAGCAATTGTATGTTTTGACGTGTGGTGCACATCCCCGCTACATAGTGAGCACACATCCATGCTCCCAAAGAGTCCCCATGCCCCTGTGCAATCCCTCCCTCTTGCCCTCTCTTCTCCCTCCCCCTTCCCCAGGCAATCTCTGATCTGCTCTCAGTCATGATGGGTTAGTTTGCATTTTATAGAATTTTATATAAATGGGATTATACATGATGTCCTTTATACCTGGCGTCTTTCCCTCGGCATAACTACCAATAATTTTTTTTAATATTTTATTGATTTTTTACAGAGAGGAAGGAAGAGAGATAGAGAGTTAGAAACATCGATGAGAGAGAAACATTGATCAGCTGCCTCCTGCACATCTCCCACTAGGGATGTGCCCGCAACCAAGGTACATGCCCTTGACCGGAATCGAACCTGGGATCTTTCAGTCCGCAGGCCGACGCTCTATTCACTGAGCCAAACCGGTTTCGGCAACTACCAATAATTTAAAAAAAAAAAGTCAAGGTGGTCCACAGTGAGCAGAACCTGGTACCAAAATTTAATTTCCTGAAAAGTGTCCCCACAGTGCCCTTCAGGGCCCCCTTTGTTCCGGGTCATTTCTGCTGTCTCCCTGCTTGAAGACGGCCTTGTTTCCCCAGCCTTTGTGCTCCATCTCTATTTCGCATTACTTTTGTGGGTTGACCACTAACCTCTCTCTTCAGCTATAGAAATCGTTGGGTCTGTTTTGTTCTCCTGGCCCAGAACAAGCCCACAGAAGAGCCAGCAGGGCTTCTGGCTGCAGGCTGATTGTAGAGTGAGTTAGACTCAGAGGACCACAGGCCATCAGAGCTGGGAAGACTCGTGGCCAGGGGCCAGGGCCCAGAGCGACCAGGCGATGCGTCCAAGGTCCCCATGGTCAGATGGCAAATTGGTGGCCGAGCTGAGAGGAGAGCAATGGCAGGTGCCAGTTTTCCTGGGCTCACACCTGGTTCTAGTTTTCGCATATTTGAAATCTGGTCATTTCATTTCAAGTTAAATATTCTAAGCAAATCATATCATGTGAAAAGAGAAACAGGAAAATAACGGTTCCTGTCAGGTTAGGGAAGTGAATCCTCCTGTGACCTCATCAACATTTACCCTAAACAGGCCTATTAAAAGCTCCTTTGGACTTCCCCCACCTCCTCGCTCCTCGGGGGAGTAAATACCTTGTGGCCTCGACAAACAGAGTTGGCTTTCATCAACTGCCCAAGGGGGTGATCTTTTCCAGCAGAGGCAGGAGACGCTCTTGCTGCCTGAGTGGGTGGTCAGCCATGCCACCAGCAGAGGCCCGAGAGCCAGGGGGTGACTTGCTGGGGCTCTCTGGTGAGACACTGTTTCTCTGGGCTGCAGCCTCTCCATCTGTAAAGATAAAGGGTTGAACTGCAGGGTGTCCATGCCTTGCTGCCTCGGTACCTCCACAGGTATGTTTTTAGTAAGCACTGCAAGGGTTCTCAGATGCAGATTAGGCCCCACTGGCGTGGCTCAGTGGTTGAGCATCAACCTATGAACCAGGAGGTCATGGTTTGATCCCTGGTCAAGGCACATGCCCAGGTTGCAGGCTCCATCCCCAGTAGGGGGCGTGCAGGAGGCAGCCGATAGATGATTCTTTCCCATCATTGATGTTTCTATCTCTCTCTCCCCCTCCCTTCCTCTCTGAAATCAATGAAAGTATCTATACTAATAAAAGGGTAATATGCTAATTAGATCGATAGACTGGAAGTCTTCTGGACTTCCAGACGTCCTTCTGGACAAAGCCACGGTGGTGGAGCCGAGGCAGAGTGGTTAGGGGCAATCAGGCAGATAGGCAGGTGAGTGGTTAGAAGCCAGTGGTCCTGGATTCTGAGAGGGATGTCCGACTGCCAGTTTAGGCCTGATCCCTGCAGGCCTAAACCGGCAGTCAGACATCCCCCAAGGGGTCCCAGGTTGGAGAGGGTGCAGGCCGGGCTGAGGGACCCCCCCTCCCCTTCACGAATTTTGTGCACAAGGCCTCTAGTATTTAATAAAAATAAAAATGCAGAATAGCCCTCATCCTGACCAACCACGTCTGGCACATGGCCTGGGAATAAGAATGTTGGTTGGTGGCCCCTGTTTGGAAAGACACTGAGTTGGGAACCCAGTCTCAGCTGGTCATCCAAGGCTGCCCTTGTGTCTTTCTCCTTTCTTGTGACTCAGGGTGGGAGGAAGGACCTCTGTTTCCCATCATGTTTTGAGGGTCTGTACGCCCAGACACTGTTTTAGATGCTAGGGATACAGCAAAGAACAAATGAGAAATTCCCTCCTGTCGGAGCTGACTTTCTTCACGTAGTAACAGGTATCAAAGCTTCCTCCGTATCTTTCTGTGGCTCAGGAGTTCATTTCTCTTGAATACTGAGTCATAGCCCACTGTCTGGGTGTGTCACACAGTTTGTTTACCCAGTCACCTATGGAAGGACATCTTGGGTGCTTCCACTTTTTAGCAGTGGTGAATAAAGCTGCTCTAAATACGCATGTGGAGGTTTTTCTGTGGACATAGTTTCCATCACTCTTATTTACTGTTCTATTTTTAAACTCTAGGGCTTTACGTTAGAGAAAATCATGAAAAACCAACAATTGTTGGAGGATTCTGGAGAAGTCCTGGTGGCCTGCAGGCACCAAAGATAGAGGCTCTTCGGATCCAGCTCCTTTTGTGGTCCTTTCAGAATAACTCAGCAAGTAACTCAAACATCAGTAAACTCCCCAAGACAAGAAAAAAAGAGAGAGCGGATTTACTGTCCAGTAACTTTCAAAAGCTGGTTTCTTATGCATTTCCACTTTCTTCTGTTGCTCTCCTCAGCAGAGCCAAATGCCAGGAGGCTCTAGAGCGTCGCTGTTGGGCCAGTGAGAAAGGTTTCCAAGTTCACGGGAGGGGTCTCCAGGCCGCCGCCTTCTGGTTTTCAGCATTTGGTTCTCTGACCAGATCATCCACCTCACCCATCACCCGTTTCTGAGCTTTCCTGAGAAGGCGTTTCCTGCTGTGTCTCAGCGAAGCCAGTCTTCACTCACCCCCAAATGCACAGAGGGAGAGCGTGGGTGCAGCCGTATCATGAAGGAAGCGTGGGCGTGCCCCTGCCAACCACCGTCCACGTCTTCCCCCACGACTCCTGGTCCCACCAGAATCGAGGATGACTACTTCTGGCAACCTCCAATCTGGTTGTTAAGTTGAACAATAAAAAAGATGAATAACCCAATAAACAAATGAGGCGAGATATTTGAACCAACATTTCACAAGGGAAGATACAGATGGACAATAAGCAATGGAACACCATTAATCAAAAGAAAATGCAAATTAAAACCCTGATGAGACACCACCATGCACCCACCAGACGGCTAAAACTCAAAAGACTGACACCACCAAACGGCGGCAAAGCTGTGGAGCAACCGGAACTCACACGGTGCCGGGGGGGGGGGGGGGGGGGGGGGGGAGGGTAAAATGCTACAAACGCGTGGGAAAAGGTCAAGCAGTTTCTTACGGAGTTAAATATCTACACGCCCATGCATCCCAGAGAACTGAAAACAGGTTGACAAAAAGATATGAATAAGAATGTTCATTGCTTGCCGAAACCGGTTTGGCTCAGTGGATAGAGCGTCGGCCTGTGGACTCAAGGGTCCCAGGTTCGATTCCGGTCAAGGGCATGTGCCTGGGTTGCGGGCACATCCCCAGTGGGAGATGTGCAGGAGGCAGCTGATTGATGTTTCTCTCTCATCGATGTTTCTGACTATCTCTCTCCCTTCCTCTCTGTGAAAAATCAATAAAATATATTTAAAAAAAAAAAAAAGAATGTTCATTGCAACCCACGCTGGAAAGAGCTTCGCGGTTCACCAGCAGAGTACCCTGCGATGTCATTTATCCACACGATGGTCCACAGCTCAGTGACGGAAAGTCAAGAGCCACTGCAACATGCCACGGCATGGATGTCTCAAAAACGACCATGTCTTGGGCCCTGTTACATCCTGCTCCATTCATCCCACCCTCCAAGAGCCGGATTGGGTCGCCCAGTGCTTGGAGTTGAAGAGGATAAAGTGGTGATAGAAACCACCACGGAAACCCGCACGGTATTGATCTTATGAGACAAAGTCCCTGGGCTTCTGCCCCCCAGGCCCTCCAGCCTCAGCCTCAGCCATTCCCCTAAAACTCTGTGGCCGTGGTCCTGTGGTCATGATTGTCCCTTCGAGAATTCAGCATGCGGGAGCCCGTGCACGCTGTGTATGTGTGTATATCTAATTTACTGTTTCAACCGACCATTTTTAAGCATACAGTTCAGTGGCATCCATTGCATTTACGGTGTTGTGCAACCATCACTGCTGTTTCTAAAACTGTTTCATTACGCCAAACAGAAACTCTACCCATTAAGCAATAATGCCCCATCCCTTCTCTTCCTGGCCCCTGGTAACCGCAAATCTACTTTCTGTCTCGATGGATTTGTCTGTTGTAGCTCTCACATAAGTGGAACCATGTAATAGCTGTCCCTTTGTGACTGGTTTATTTCATTGAGCATAAGGTTCTCAAGGTCCATCACATGGTAGATGTACTAGAACCTCCTTCCTTTTTTATGGCTGAATGATATTCCACTTGCATCTATAGACTGCATTTTGTCTATGCATTCATGTCTTTTAAAAAATATATATTTTATTGATTTTTTACAGACAGGAATGGAGAGGGATAGAGAGTTAGAAACATTTATGAGAGAGAAACATGGATCAGCTGCCTCCTGCACACTCCCTACTGGGTATATTCCCACAACCAATGTACATGCCCTTGACCAGAAACAAACCTGGGACCCTTGAGTCTACAGGCTGACGCTCTATCCACTGAGCCAAACCGGTTAGGGTTATGCATTCATGTCTTGATGGACACTTGGTTGCTTTCCACCGCATAGCTATTGTGAATAATGCAACAGACAGTGGCATTCAAGGACCTGTTGGAATTCTTACTTTCAGATTTTTGGGGTATATGCCCAGGAGTGGAATCACTGGATTATATCGTAATTCTGTTTAGCTTTTTGTAAAAAAAATATATTTTATTGATTTTTTTACAGAGAGGAAGGGAGAGAGATAGAGAGTCAGAAACATTGATGAGAGAGAAACATCGACCAGCTGCCTCCTGCACATCCCCCACTGGAGATGTGCCCGCAACCCAGGTACATGCCCTTGACTGGAATCGAACCTGGGACCTTTTAGTCCACAGGCCGACGCTCTATCCACTGAGCCAAACTGGTTTCAGCTCTGTTTAGCTTTTTTTAAAAAAATATATATTTTATTGATTTTTTTACAGAGAGGAAGGGAGAGAGATAGAGAGTTAGAAACATCGATGAGAGAGAAACATCGATCAGCTGCCTCCTGCACCCCCCCCCACTGAGGATGTGCCCGCAACCAAGGTACATGCCCTTGACCGGAATCGAACCCGGAACACTTCAGTCCGAAGGCCGCCACTCTATCCACTGAGTCAAACCGGTGAGGGCTATTTAGCTTTTTGAGGAATCATCAAACTGGTCTCCACAGCAACTTTAAATTTGCAGCAACAATGGATGAGGGTTCTAATGCCTCACATCCCCTCGATACCTGCTATTTCCTGTCTTTTTTTAAAAAAATACATGTGCTTTTGCATATATAATGTTCCCTACTCCCCAGCATCTCTGTGAAGCCATTCCTGACCCCATCCAAGTGTGGTTCTCCTCTCCCGCCCTCTCCACAGCCACACATCTTGAGCTCCCAGGTAAATTTCTGAGGATCTCCGTCTCCAGTACCTGGCACAGGCCCATGTTCAAAATGTTCAGTAAGCTGTGGTGTGCAGGGGCGGGAAGAATCGGTACCCCGCTCTGGCTCAGAGTGAGCTGATGCCCTCTCCCACACCCGCCTCCACCCCCTGCAGAAATGTACAGGCAGGGAGCATGGGCAGGGAGGAGAGTTATAGGCACAGGGGCGTTGAAGAGAGAAAGCCGTGGGGGCATCTCTGGATGTCTTTGCTCACCTTTGGAGAGGCACCTGCTTCAGAGGCCCCTTGAATTCTGGAGAAAAAGAGACGCCAGGGAATGTGGGATGGGCCGCTCGGTAGACAGGCGTGAACAGTGGGGTGTCAGGATCAGACGCGGCTGCAGGACAGTGACAGAGCCCCACGAGAACAGTGGCTGGGATCCATCAAAGCCCAGAGGAAGCCGAGCGGGCTGGTTTGGCAGCTGTCTCCACCTACTTCCCAGGGCCTCTGGCTCCCTGCAGTTCACCAGGCCACCATCCCAAGGGCGCGGTCCTCATTGTCTGACCCAAACCGGCCGCTGGAATTCCAGCCACACGGTGGAGGAAGGATTGAAGGAGAAAGGAGCTTGGAGGAGGGACTTGGAGCTGCCCCATGAGACTTGGATGGATCCTCTTGGCCAGAACCTGGTCACGTGGCCACACCTAAGTGCTAGAGAGGCTGAGACAAGTGGTCCGGGAGCCACAGAGAGGCTAAAAGGTAAGCATCCCACTACTACCGAGCCAGAGAAGAGGAAGAAGAGGAGAGGAGAAGATGGCAGCCAGGCTGTCTGCTATGGAAGGACCAACGAAGAGAAACATGAATTGAGTAAGTACCATGCTTCCTGCATTGTGCTTGATATATATATATATATTTAATATATTTCGTTATTGATTTCAGAGAGGAAGGAAGAGGGGGAGAGAGAGAGAAACATCAATGATGAGAGAGAACCATTGACCGGCTGCCTCCTGCAAGCCCCCGACTGGGGATCGAGCCCGCAACCCGGCATGTGCCCTTGGCCGGAATCGAACCCGGGACCCTTCAGTCTGCAGGCCAACGCTCTATCCACTGAGCCAAACCGGCTAGGGCTTGATATATTTTTTTAAAATATATTTTATTGATTCTTCACAGAGAGGAAGGGAGAGGGATAGAGAGTTAGAAACATCAATGAGAGAGAAACATCGATCAGCTGCCTCCTGCACACATCTCACCGGGGATGTGCCCACAACCAAGGTACATGCCCTTGACCGGAATCGAACCCAGGACCTTTCAGTCTGCAGGCTGACGCTCTATCTATCCACTGAGCCAAATCAGCTAGGGCTGTGCTTGATATTTTAAAAAATATGTATTTTATTGATTTCAGAGAGGGGGAGAGAGAGAGAAACATCAATGCTGAGAGAGAAACATTGATCAGCTGCTTCCTGCAGGCCCCCGACTGGGGATTAAGCCCGAAATCTGGGCATGTGTCCTTGACTGGAATCGAACTTAGGACCCTTCAGTCCGCAGGCCAACACTCTATCCACTGAGCCAAACCAGCTAGGGCTGTGCTTGATATTTTAATGTATTAGTCACTTCTCCTCCAAACCCTCAGAGGCAGATGGACCTTGTATCACATCATAATGATGAGGAAGCGGGTTATACGAGTGGGGTCCAGAGCTAGGAATCTGATCTTCGCCGTGGTCCCTCCCCCACCCCAATTTATATGTTGAAGGAAAACTTTGAAACATTCCCAAAGGAACTGAAACCGAAAAGACAGCTGTGTTCTTTCTTGGATAGGAAGACTCAACATCGTAAAGATGTCGGCTCTTCTGGAGGTGGCTCATACATTTAACATGATCAGCTGTTTGGGGTTTTGAGTCTGAGGACTGGTCAGGAAAGGTTTCTGGGAGGATGTGGGCTTGTAGAATCAGTCTCATGTCAGGGTGGGGATCAGCAGACAAGCAGAGAGGAAGCGAGACCTTGGGCCAGATCAGAATGGCAAATGCCAGAGACACCAGGAGGGACTTAGGGGGCCAAGGAGTTCGAGACTTGGCCCAGGCTTGGAGCGCCTGGCCTGCCAAGGTCAGAATCGGGCCCGATCCCACTGCACTTCACAGGACACAGTCACGTCTGCTCCTCGGCCAACTCGGGGACATCGGCTTGTTTTTTCAACAGCTGAACAAAGCGAGCAGAGGTGAAGGGCCCTGCCCAAGGTCACACAGCCTGGAAGAAAGCCCTGGGTCCCATGACTCCCATCTCGAGCTCTTTCTCCTGTGTCACCACTCCTGAGGGCCAGGAGTCTGCCCTTTGCCCTCTAGACAACCTGGCGCTCGGCAAGCTTTCTCGGCAGAAGAGGGAAGGCGTGACGGGCAGTTTGGGGACAATCGGGACTGGCAGGAGGCAGCAACAGGGTGGAGGACGAGGGGTCTGGACGAGGACGGCCAGAGAGGCAGGTCCCTGCAGCAGCGTCCTGGACACACCGGCCCCGGCCCCGGCCCCGGCCCCGGCTGGCCCTGGTTTGCCTCACCGGCCTCTCCGGAGTCTCCTCTGCTGCTCCCTCTTCTTCCCTCACCCCATCTTCAGGGCCTCGGGCTGGACCCCACATTCCTCCCCCTCCCCTCACGGAGAGTGGAGTGTGAGGTCTCGCCTGGGGCCGTAGCTTATGGGCCACATATTGCATGATTCCATTGCTATGAAATGTTCAGATCAGGCAAATCCATAGAGACAGGAAGTAGACTGGTGGTTCTGGGGTTGGTGGTGGTTGGGGGAAGTGGGAAGTGACTGAGCCTGTGTTTTTGTTTTTGGAGATCACGAAAATATTCCAAAATTGCGCAGCTGGTGTGGCTCAGTGGTTGAGCGCCAATCCATGACCCAGGGGGTCACGTTTCCATTCCATTCAGGGCACACGCCTGGGTTTTGGGTTTGATCCCCAGTAGGGGGCGTGCAGGAGGCAGCCGATCAATTATTCTTTCTCATCGTTTATGTTTCTCTCTCTCTCTCCCTCTTCCTTCTTCTCTCTGAAATAAATGTTCCAAAATTGATTGCATAACTGTGACTAATGCTAAACACCATCGAATGGTATACTTTAAAGGGGTGACTTGGTGACAAGTGAATTGTATCTCAATAAAGCCATCCTTAAAATGACCCCAAACCCCAGCTCCTTCCTGAGGCGTACAGGGCCCCGCTTCATCAGCTTCTGCCCCTGCCTGAGCCAGCTCCTCCTTGGACCCCGAACTCTCTCTCTCCCCCTCTCTACATGCAGGTCTTTCTGGAACTTGTAGTGCCTCCTGCCCAAGGCCTCCTGCCCTGCATGCGTCCCTCCCTCTCCACGGAGCGACCATCCGTTCAGTGGTTAGCTCTCTGTTTATGCATAACTGTCTGGTCTCCCCCAACCTCGAGACAGGTGGGGGCCGCTGCTGAATGTCCCCCAACTCCTACACTCCTCTCCACCGTGCCAGTCCCCCACCGAGGCATTATCTGGCTGCCTCCCCAGCAGACGGCCTCATTTGTAGCAGCGCCTGGGACATTTTCTTTCCTCGGGTGATGGATAAGCACCCGGATGTCCCAGGCGCTCTTCCAGCTGCGAGGGATGCAACCCTGAGCGAGTTCCCGCCCCCAGCAGCTTACTGTCTGGTGGGGAAGGTGGGCAGAATGTGTGCCCCTCGTGAGGCGGCGAGGCGGGCGGTGCAGAAAGGCAGTGCTGGAGGCCAGGCGACTGGTCACATGTAGGCAGGGCTTCTCGGAGTGGGGACTCGTATCTGAGCAGAGGCCTGAATGAAGCGTGTGACCTTCTCAACAAGCACCTGCCCAGTGACTGAACAAGGACACGGGGTCAAACAGTAAGGGCAGCGGGGCCGGGCTCCAGGAGCCCCACCTCGGCTACCAGACCGTTGGCCTCGTGCCTCTTCCCCGAATTTTTGATCACGATGAACAATTCCATTTCCTTCCCCCAACTAACGTTTTCCGCTGGGCCTCTCAGGGTTCTCTCTTGCTGCCTGGTTTCCGGTGTGGCTCGGGGCGTCAGGGCGGGGTGGTGCTGTGACTAAGAGCTCACCCCGCGATGAGCTGGTGGCTCCCCTGCTCTCCTGCACCCAGCCAGCAGCAACAGAAAGCGGAGGCCCAGCCAGGCCTAGAAGTGGCGCGTGTGACGCGAATTCCACAGGAGGTTGGCACAGCTCCTCGCTCCCCTGAGCAAGCACCTCGCACCTCCCCCAGGCTTCCCCGTCTCTCCTGTGCACCCCTAAGTCAGCTTTCATCCTGCCGCTCACCGCCCGGGCCTGTGGAACCCTCTGCCATCAGCAGGGGGCGTGGGCACTGCTCGGCCTGGGCTCCGAGCCCCACCAACCCACTTGGACTCTTCCTCATTGCAGGGGACACCATGCTCCTCCCACCACACCCCTCTGCCAACACTGTGCCGCCTGCCGCCTGCCGCGTGGGCTGGGTCTCCGTGTTCTATTCAAACCAATCTCCCCCGAGACCTGGTCCGAGTCCCATCTGCTTCACGCTCCCCCCGCCGACTGCCACCCACACTGCTTGTCTGGAATTCTCGCTCCCATCAGCTCGCACACAACACACCCGTCACCACCGGAGAACGCACAGGCACCACGTACAGAAGCCTGGCGTGGGCTAAACAGAAAAGGGGGCGCCGTACCCTTTGACTCCCTGGCACAGGAAGGGGTTAGGGGAGGAGTAAGGGAAGGGGTCAGCCCTTCACCCTTTGGCTTCAGACCTGAGGGCACTTGGCCTGGCTCGGGCACTCATGCCACATCGGGGTCCGGGAGGGAGGCAGGTCCTGTGGGAGGCTATTCAGACCCAGAGGCCACCTGGGGTGACTGCCTTCTAAACCCGACTTCTGACCAGGGCACGGGGCCAGGCACAGACCCTCCACCAGCAAACAGCCTGCGCCTGGCTTGACTGTGTGGGCTGGGCCCAAGCCCATACCTCCAAGGTCCGCCTGTATTAACCAGTAAGACTGTCCTTCGAGACCCGAGGCCAGTGCTGCTTGCTGGCTGGACCAGAACCAAGTCTTGAAAGACGGTCCCAGGAGTCTCCCTCTGGCCTGGATACCGTGTGCCTTTTAAGCCAACGCCGTCAGCTTTGGGAGAGGGGGGTCACCACCACCTTTTACTGTTCACGAGTCAGTGCTGCTGGTACACAGATGGCACTTACTTCCTGACGGCGGGGAGGTGGTCCTTTAGGGTTTTGACTTGGGCCATTGGGTGGAGAGCACGTCACTCATCTGCCTCGGGGCTCTGGCTGGAGCGAGGAGCCCGTCACCCCTGGAGCCGCATTTAAGCCCCCAACTGAGGCCGACTCTGGGCGTGTCCAACCTCTCTCGTTCCATTCTCAGGTGTGGGGAATCTGCACTGCACGTAACCACAGCGTCTAGGAGTTAGAAGTATTTCCATCCAAGGTGCCCAAATACAACTCCACTTTCATTTTTCCTGGTTACCCGGGCACTCTGGGGAAGTAAAATGTTCTGACTGGAAGACCACCTACCGTAAGCAGGTCAACGGGCAAGTGCAGGAGAGGCGCCGGGAGACCGCCTCGGGGCACCCGGTCGGGGCCAGGGCCACTGTCACGCTGGAAGACGAGCCTCTGTCACAGACGCCCAGGCCGCTAAGTCTGAGGGGCGCCAGGAGGGCGGCCAAGCTCCAGCTGCGGCAGGGCCACTCTGCAGAGAGACAAGGGCAGGCCTTGTAGCTACTCACCCACCTGTAGCTTTTAGTCACCAGAGGCAGCGAGTCTTCCCAAACGCTTCCACCCAGATGCCTCTCCAGGAATCACACACCCACGGTCGGAGGAGGATGCCATCACCAAGAAGCCTGTAACCAGGCAGACTGCACAAAAGCTGCCATTTCCCCATGAAATTCCGAGGCCATCGGTCAAACAGCGCAGAGCCTCAAGGAGACTGGCAGTGGCTGCCTGAAGTTTTCACTTCAATAGCCCCATTTTGGAGATTTCTGCTCAGCTTCGAAGCAGCGGGCCTAGGTGGACCACGCGACCAGCGGCTCCCCGCAGGCCAGTGCTGGGTGAGCCCCCCTCACGGGGAGGAGAAGGAACTGAAAACGCCCGTCTGAGCTGGGCAGCCACAGCTGAGGTCGGGTGCTGGGCTCTATTTAGGAACCAGACCAAGAATACAAGTGGAAATTCCTTGGGTTTCGTTTCTTTTCCGTTCACTCTCTAAGCAAATCTTATTTGTTGGTCTTCTGTAGGCAGTGCTGTGTGGGTGAACGGGCCGAGGCTCGCCCTAAAAACAGACAAGTATGTTTTAGCTACTTGGCACATCAAGAGTGCTTTGGCACAGCTCGGCTGGTGTGGCTCAATGATTGAGCGTCCACCTACGAGCCAGGAGGTCATGGTTTGATTCCCGGTTAGGGCCCATGCCTAGTTTGGGGGAGGCAGCCAATTAACGATTCTCTCATCATTGATGTTTCTCTCTCTCTGTCCCTCCCCCTCCCTCTCTGAAAACAAACAAACAACAAACAACAAGTAAGACTGCTTTCTGCACAGGCCATTCTGTCCTGGCCTTCACTAAGTGGGGAGGGGGTAGGAAGGAGAGGAGGTGGGTGAAGGAACAGAAACCAAGTCAGCTGTGCTCTTGGTCCCCACAGTTCCCAAAGTGTGGTCTACGGTTTCCATCAGAAACGGCAAGAACCCCTGTTGTGCCCTCCACCCCAATCTAGAGTGAGGGCGGGGCCTGGAAATCTGCATCGTGGACAAGCTCCCCCAGTGTTCCAAGAGCCCAGGTGGGCATCGCTCCTCCAGGGGCCCAGGGATCCTGGCCTCCCCCCACCCCGCAAGGGGCTGGTAAATCAGAAATAAGGACATGAGTCCCGACTCCCTGACAGTTTTTAGGTTTTTATCTTAAGGCGAAGGCAAAAAAAGATACAGAGTGAAGAAGTCATTGTAGGTTTATTATTCACAGTTAATCACTAACTACCAAGTTTTATTCGCAGAGTTAAAGGATTAAGTACATAGGTCTTTTTATTTAAACACTGATTTTTTTTTAAATATATACACACAAAACTTAGTTCAGCAAGGCTCCATGATATACACCAATTCCAAAATAAAACAATCACGTGGTCCAGGTGCAGAATGCCAGATTCCTTTACCATCGGGGAGGGAGCGAGGAGAGGCCGAATTCTGTCCAGAGGAGCAGCACCTCCTGGGCCTCTGAGTCCGGCTTCATGACCAGAGGCCAGGAGACTCCGACGACCGCTTCAGAACCCAAGGCCGTCACCAGCCACCAACTCCGGGCTGGCTGTGCTGTGGGGAGGAACTGGGTGGAGAAAGTTCACAGGCACATGGCTCCGAGGGGCAAGCAGCTGGCACAGGAGGCGGACAGAGAGCTCTTCCGTGGACTCGGCCTGCCTACATTTCCAGTCTTCCCTCCCTGCTCTCCCTGCTTCTCAGAGACACTGAGTTCTGGGGGGCTGGGGTGGAGCAGCTACACACACAGCCCGCTGTGAATGGAGACAGGAAAACCACCCAGCTGCTTCGTGAACGCTGCCCTAAGGCTCACCTGGGCAGGTTGGGTGGGGACACGAGAGAGAAAAGGCATGAACAGTACCCCTGGTTTGCAGAGCAAGAAAGATGAAGTGAAGCTCACTTTCCACTGCATCCTGGATGTAGGAACACCGCGCATCCTGACCGAGAGACAGCGACAATCTAAATTCCTCCGGCTTTCCTGTGTTTGAAACTTGCTGGCTCCAGGGTTTGAGTCAGGGGTCTCTGGGGATTAAGGAGGGGGGAAGACAACACCTGAGATGGCAAAGTCAAGGACGCTGACCCCCTTTCAGCCACACCCAGTCCAGTGTGGGCAGAGCTGCAGCCTGTCCTCCTGCCCCGGCAGCTGCCACACTGCTCCCTGGGCAGCGACCAGACACCGGCCTCCGCTCCTGTCACCTCCCGGGACTCACAAGTGTTAAAGCCGAACCTGAGTGACTCCTGGCTGGGGACAGGCAGCAGGCCACACCCTCCACTCCTGCCTGCGCCCGCTCTCCACCTGTGCCCCCCCCCCCCCCCCCCCCGGGAAAGGCATTTACACAGACTAGGCAACACACGGGCTGAAAAGCTCTGGCCTGTCTTTAACTTATTGTAAACCAAACAAACAGAAAACATCACTCAGAAGCAACCTGTGAAGTAAGGAAAAAGGCACTAGGAAGACAACATGCTCAGTGATGCCATTCGGGAGGGAAAGCAATGCCGGAGAGAGAGGCTTGCAGTTTAACTTTCTCAGGAAGGCACGGGGGCAAGCTGCCTTCCTTCTGCCCCTCTATGTCCAACTCTGACAAAATACATGGTAGGGGCTGGAGGGCAGAGTCCCGTCCTTCCCCTCTGGCTCAGAGTAAGCCGTCACCCCCCCCCCCGCGTCGCTATGGAAACCCAGCAATGTCTGTTCTTTCAGTCGTTCTGACTAAAGCAGACATTTTGCAGAGAAAATACCAGCCCACTTGGTTTCTTTTCTTTTATTATTGGCACCAGCCAGGACTATATGTGGCATTAAGCGTCATGCACTGACGGACAGAAGAGAAACAAGATGAAAAAGGACAAAGGCGGAGAACTGGGAGCAGCAGTGAAAACGTGTAATAAAAACTCTTTTTCTTAATTCATAGGTAAGTTCTGGCGTTGTTATATCCAACTCCCCCTCCCACCCCCCAAAGTTCCAACCAAAGTGAGAGGGTCACCAGGTGACCCCGCCAGGTGTTCGGAGCTCCTGCTCAGGCTGCTGTCGGAGGCAGCTCATGGATTTAATTCATTTGTATGTGTTTAAAATTTTCACTTTCTTTAAATAATCTCTTCTTGATTCTTAGACGTTCCGGTTCACGGGGGTGACGTAATTGCGGGGAAACATGCCGGTCTGCCCGTGGCAAGCCCCTTTCCACCAGTTGGGGTCTGAGTTATCCATGACGTGGATAAAGTCTCCCCGACGGAACCCCAGCTCTCCATCCTCCTGGGGATCAAAGTCAAAGAGGGCTTGGACGTACGTCGGCTGCTGCAGAGGAGGGGCAGGGAGAAACACACACATTGCGTCCTGAGCGTGGCCAGTCCTGAGTGGGACTGGTTATGGGGGGCCTACAGAGGAGTGCCAACTTTTCTACATTTCCCGCAGTAAATCCCCACCCCCCCACCCCCTTTATTCGTACATGTTCTAAGTTTACATGGGACAGTGCGACTTTTCACCAATGCTCAGAAATGATTAGGGCAGGTCTCACTTTGGTGGCCAGTTGTGCCGTATTATTAAGTAGAGAGTGGCAAGTGCTGCTTTAAGGGGAAAGAACTTTGGAAATGGCCATCGGGTTTGGTTTAACACCCCAGGATTGGAAAATGCTTCAGTTCCTACCACTGTATCACTTGTAAAATCCTGACAGTTTTATAGGGTCAGAAGGTCCAGAGCTTGACTGAACGAGGTGTGCTCAGCGGGCACATGGTAGGGTTTCAGGACTTGGAATAGAGAAGGGAGAGTGAGCCTCCCTCCCTCCCAGGAAGGACTCTCCGCACAATATGCTTCCAGGGAAAGGGTACTGGAGAGTGTGTTACAGACCCTCCTTCCTAGGGCTGAGGTGGGCAACGGGCAACGCAGTGCCCAGAGGCGCCGCCTCTGCAGAAGGCAAACCTATTTTATTTTACTTCAGATTCAAATCTTTGGCATGAATTAAGGGTAACACTTTGATCATTGAGTGTGGAAGCCACAGAAGCAATCCTTTGAAGAGGCGCCTGCTTGCGTGAGGAGCTGTTTTCATTGCTAAGGATGACCCACCTCTTTCTCTGAGGCTTACCTGTGGCACCTGTTCTATGTCCCGGAGGAATATCTGCTGGTTTCTGGAGACGGATGTCGATCTGTGATAATCTACCAGCTCATTTAAAGAATTGAACTTCACCACCCAGAGGAAATACTTTCCAGCTCCATCTCGGAGCACCTTAAAGTGCTGCACGTCATTTCCAAACCTGGGGGGGAGGCAGGGAATAGATAGGAGACCAGGTTAGGGGGCTCAGCCTTGGTTAAGCCCAGGCCACCTGCCCATCAAGGAGGCCACACTCCTCACGGCCCAGGACTGCCACACCGCACGACTCCTGGCTGGAGGATTAGGATGCTCACAGAGTTCCCGAGGCCCCTCCATTAGGACTGATGACTCCCAGTGACACCATGAAGCACCCTTGCCAGGCAGGAACCCTGTCCACCAGTCTAATTCTGAGGACGTTTATGAATAAAAGTCCTAAGGGATGGCATGCCCCACACGGCACCAAATCAAAGAAACAGCCTATTTAAGGCAAGGAGTGTGATTTAATTACATTTCCAAGTGCAAAAAAGAATAATAATAAGAAGAAAAATTAAAATCTTGGGTGATTAAAATAAATAAAATCTTATGTGATTTTTAAAGACTTTTATAAAAGGTGGAAAGGGGAATGAGGTATGCAGAAGAGAAACTGGACACATGTTCAATAGTTCTCTGTACCTGGGTAAAGTCATGTGTTTTGTTTGTTTTTAATAATATTTTTTTCATTGATTTTTTTTTTGAGAGAGAAAGGGAGAGGGATAGAGAGAAACATCAATAAGAGAGGGAGTCATCCACTGGCTGCTCCTGCATGGCCCCCACTGAGGATCGAGCCCTCATGCTGGGCATGTGCCCTGACCGGGAATCGAACTGGCAACCTCTTGGTTCCTGGGTTGATGCTCAACCACTGAACCATACCAGCCAGGCAAGTCATGTGTTCTATTCAGGGATTTCAGTTCTACTCATGGGGAAAAGGTCTCGGAACAAAATAATCTACTGGGACAACAAATAAAGAGGTCCAGGCGGCCCTCCTGGCCCCCGAAAAGGCTCCTCTATCACCTGCTCAAGGTAAGTGCTCCCTTCCACACGGGCCGCCCAGAGCTGACTGAGCGGGATGGCCCACCATCACAGCAGCTCCACAAAGGCTCTGCCTGTCCCACTCACTGCCCAGCCCGCAAAAGGCATCTAAGAAGGTTTGTTAAATGAATGAAACTAGTCTTTCTTCTGGACCGACAGTCTTAAAGCTAAAGAAACTAAACAACCCAGAAGGTGGCAGCACCGAGCTCCCAGGAAGCCACTGAGGAGATGCAAGGTGTTAGGAACAGTAAGTCCTCACTTGACTTGTCCACAGGTTCTGGGACTTTAGGGGACGACTTGAAACAACCCGATTTTACCATGGGCGGACTGTCCAAGCACGAGTTAAGTTTCAACCACATCTCATCGATGTCATGACGAAAGGCCTGCAGTTCTGCTATTTCAAGCGAGAAAAGAGAAGGACTGGGAGAAAGCTTTATGAGGAAGGACGTATTCAAGGACACTTCTGGCCCCACAGAGTCCATCCACGTGCAGTGAGCTCGGTTCTGAAAGGACCGCAGTGCCTCCCACCAGACTCACAACATCTTGGAACTAAAGAACGCCGTGGAGGCCGGGATCCTTGCACCTCCTTTGGAAAGGTGTTCGTGTTGATCAAGATGGTTAACGACATTGGTTTCAAATCTTATTTCTAAAACAATAAATACATGACTCTTTCAACCTTTTATCTGAGAAAAGGGTGGGGTGTGGGAGCCTCCTGCCGTGTGCCGTGATCAGTGGCACCCAGACAAGGCCCCAGCTGAGCAGTCCTGCCACGGGGAAGCCCAGGGAGTTTACTGGCTGCTCGCACTCCTCGTCCGATGCTGTTTCGTTTACAATCGGGTCAGGATAAAATGTAAGGAAAACAGATGATGAAAAACCAATTAAGAAGCAGCACACTGACACTCGAATCTGAGGTGCTCTTCACCAGACCCTCATTTGCATGTTTAGTCAAGCACCAAAAGTGGGGGAGTGTGGGGGTGTAGGGGAAATCTCTGTACCTTCCACTCACCTCTGCTGTGAGCCTAAAACAGCTCTAAAAAATAAAGTCTACTAAAAAAAGCCATTGTTAGAAGAGAAAAACTTATTATTAAATCCAGTTTGACCTTTTCATGTTGAGACTAAAAACTATGCTGGAAACATTATCTGTAAGGTATTGTAAATGCCACCTGAAATCACCTCCCATATCTTCACTGAGAAAAAAAAATTTAAATTTATATTTAAAAAAAATCTATACTTTAGCCGAAACCGGTCTGGCTCAGTGGATAGAGCGTCAGCCTGCGGACTGAAAGGTCCCAGGTTCGATTCCGGTCAAGGGCATGTACCTTGGTTGCGGGCACATCCTCAGTGGGAGGTGTGCATGAGGCAGCTGATAGATGTTTCTAACTCTCTATCTCTCTCCCTTCCTCTCTGTAAAAAATTAATAAAATATATTTTAAAAAAAATCTATACTTTAACCATATATTTGGTCTTAAAATGAAACAAGATATTCAATTAATTTTTCAAACAGAAAAAAAATCTTTACACCTTAGCCAGTTTGGCTCAGTGGACAGAGAGCATCGGCCCGCAGACTGAAGGGTCCCGGGTTCGATTCTGGTCAAGGGCATGTACCTCGGTTTTAGGCTCGATCCCCAGCCCCTGGTTGGGACGAGTGTGGGAGGCAACTAATCCATGTAGCACTCTCACATGGATGTTTCTCTCTGTGTGTCTCTTCCCCTCCCTTCCACTCTCTCTAAAAATCAATGGGAAAAATATTCTCAGGTGAGAATTAACACAAAATAAAAAGTAAAACGAATCACTTCTTTATCATATAAATGAACTGGTTTGTAAGATTCTTAGGGGCGGGGTTCTTATGATTCTATATTAACTTTTAGAAAAGGACTGAATCAAATGCATATGGCAATGACAATTTGATTAAATATTCTTATGTCACAAGTGGGGGCTGATTTGCTTAGAATCTTCTAAGTTCCAATTTATATTCTCTGTGACTCCAGGGTGATACAACTTCCTGCCTTCTCTAGTCTCTGTTCACCAGCTCCTTCCCACATTTAAATTTACCACAGGGAAACGCAAAAAAACCCAAAACAAAACAAAACAAAACAAAAAAACAACAACACCACCCCAAACCCCTGTGGTGACAAAAATTAATGTGACAGGCCTAGGCTGGTGCTGGTAGACTGAAGCTAAGATGCCTGGTGGGGGCTCAAAAAGGCAGCTGTTAGAGAGAGCTGCAGGATCCCAGAGGAAAGGGTGAGGAGTGCGGAGAGCTGTGTAAGGAGACACCAGGGAGTAGTGAGGATTAGGGAAAACTGGCAAGCACGTGCTGTCCAAAGTGCTGCTGCTGTTCAGCTACTAGATTGCTTCCATGGGGAATCGAACCCCAGTGCCGCTAGAACACATTCTTAAGAGGGGCCAGAAAGCAGTGTTTTAATGTAAAATCTGATTTGTAAGATTCTACCAGTTTGCAACCTTTGGTGTGTGCCATCAGACACCTGGCCTATGGCTTCACAACTCAGGTCATCGGGAGACAAGGATCCCGCAACCAACACAGGAAATACTTACTTGACAGAGAGGGAGAAGTCCCCAGGGGCACTCTCACTCTCTCGGATAAGGAAGGCCCCATCATGCCGCTGTTTGCTAAGCATTTCTTCTGCCTTGGCTCTGGGGATTTTGCCAAAAAACCACCTAAGGAAGGAAGGCAAGCCGGTCAACATCTGCTTCCCCAGAAAGAAGTGGGCTAGGCAGCCTCCGAAACGTAACAACACTCCTCGACAGGGGTAGGCCTCCCTCTTTACCCTTCAGTCTCAACATGCCCAATCATGCCGCTCCGTCAGGCCCTCCTCTGAGAGATGGACTATCTCCCTTCAAACGCCTTCCCCAACCCCTAGCCCGCTCTCCAGAAAGTGACTCAGAAGGCACTCTTCCTGTAAAGGCAGACACTTACAAATGGGCCTCCGGGGCCAAAGCCCCCTGGGCTCCCAACTGACTCATTGCAAGTCCATGTCCCAGGTACCGACTGAAGCAGAGGGGAGACAGGCTCCTTCTTGCTGCCATCTGATAAGGCTGCAGCTTTGCTAGGGTGGGAAATGGGGCAGGAAAGCGGGAAGGCCCAGAGGCTGGAGACAGGGTTACTTCTTGTAACAGCCCGAAGGGAAGAGGTTCAGGCTGTGAGAGGGCAGCCTCCACTAGTAACTAGGGTTGGCCTTCCGCTCAAAGCCAGTCTCTGCTGTCCCTGCTCCAAGTTTACCTTTTAGGAGCCATCAGGAACATCGTAATTTATTTATCATGTGCATAGGCAGCTAGTTGCAAAAGTCGATTTTTCATTTGGAGCAAGTTAGATTCTTTTGCTCTCAGTGCTAATTCACCTTGGCGACAAGAAAGAGGGTGAATTCATGGAAAACTGTGTGAGCAACTGGCCTATCACTTACCAGGAGGAAGAGGAGAACACTTTAAAAGCTTAAAGTCACAGCTGCCTAAGTATTTCACATAAAAACCAAACTAATTAAGATGGATAAGCTGCGAAAACAATGTTCTCTTTTCAAAGTTGTCTTTAATATATTATTATGGTTATTTTTTTAAAAGCAGCTATGTTTCTTAGAGCTAATGCAGACCTCTCTGCCCTGCCGGTGTGGCTTAGTGGTTGAATGTTGTCCCAGGAACCAAGAGGTTGACGGTTCAATTCCCGGTCAGGGCACATGCCTGGGTTTCGGACTCGATCCCCAGTGAGGAGAGTGCAGGAGGCAACCTATTGATGATGTTTCTCTCTCATCATTTCTGTTTCTCTATCCCTCTCTTTCTAAAAGAAAATAAAAATTTAAAAAATCAATAAAAACATGTATTTTTTAAAAAAGACCTGTCTACTTCATTGAACTCCTTACATGGTAATTAACATTCAGAAGTTGCCATTAGTAACCTTTAAACATTCCTAAATCTACCTACATGTGTCTTTCTCATTTTGTTTCTCTAATGCCAAGCTGCTATGAGCTGGTACAATCTATCTTCCTGCTTCTATGAATAATTCAAGGGTAAGTCCTCCAGTGCCTGGAAGTCAGGCTATACAAGAAAAATCACATATTAATAAAACAGGACGGGCTCCAGTTATGAAAGGAGAGCTAACAGTATTGAGATGATTTGAATGTTTTCTATTTTAATCTCTGGTACTGTCAAGTTTATAATGTACTCGCACCATAGGCATCTGCCTGGGGTGGGGTGAAGTTACTCAACAGCCACATTCTTTCCTCCTAAACCCCCAAGACCTTCCCAGCAGCAGGCATTTTCTTTCCTTTCCTACTTTTTAAAAGAAATAAATATAAATTAAAATACCCTAGATGTGCATTCAGTTAAAATAATAAGCATGGCTCCTCGCTCAAACTCCCCAGAGGCCTCAACTGTTGGCAGTTACATGTGTATGTTTTTAGACCTTCCCTTATGGTGCACAGATAGACAGACAAATATGGCTACAGGATTTTCTTGCCCCCAGTTTAAAATTAACTCAATTTTATTTTCAATTAAAGAACAAAAACTTTAGTGAAGTAAAGTACACTACTAATTGGAATTTTTACGAAGTAAACATACCTCCATTAAAAGCACACAGATTGAAAAATAGAAAATTAGTTGGAGACTTTATTAAGCAAATATTTATTTTGTATCTGCTTCTATTTTTACTAAGCACGTGCTGTGCGCACACACACACACATTCCCCCTCACCCCGGCCAAGGATGTCCCACAATATAAGGACTATTAGACTATATGAAGAATGTTATTACTCTGTTACAACATTTAAATACTATCAACCTACCATTTCCATAGCATTTTATGCTGTTTATAAATTTGATTAGCCTCTTTTAATGGTGATATTTATTTGTAACTACATGGCTCTGTTCAAAAATTAAAAACTTTTAGAAAGATGGGTTTATACCATCTTTGCTATTATACAAATTGGGAGGAAGCTGCTTCTTTTGCAATTTCATTCTTTACTGCACCCCATAGGCTCCCCACCCATATGCATTTAGTGTGAAAGCACATAGTTGGATCCACCCCCAGTATCTACAACTCATCCTGCAACACTAATGCCAACAATCACTTTATAGTCTGTGTTTAATTTGTTAACTCCAATGCTATATTAGGTCATACTCCATTTTAAACTTCCCTCTTCCTAACAGAAACCAAAGGTTTTGGGGTGGGGTGAAGAAGAGGAAGGGAGGGAAGAGGGGAGAAGAGACTGGTACTTTGTGCTCTCCCACAGCTATGAAATGGACACTAACTGTACTTATTGGTATCCAGCCGCAGAGCAGCCCTGTAACAGGAAACGTGCCTGTAAGACCAGCCGCAGCCGGTACAATGCCATGGTCTTGTTTAGCGACCCGCTTAGACGGTGGAGGAGATTTTCAGCCAGAGTCTGTGAAGAGCACCTGTACTGGATGCTTCCTTTTTTTTTTTTTTTTTTTTTTTTTTTTTATAAATTTTATTAATTTTTTACAGAGAGAAAGGGAGAAGGACAGAGAGTCAGAAACATCAATGAGAGGAACATCGATCAGCTGCCTCCTGCACACCCCCCACTGGGGATGTGCCCGCAACCACGGTACATGCCCTTGACCGGAATCGAACCTGGGGCCTTTCAGTCCGAAGGCTGACGCTCAATCCACTGAGCCAAACCGGTTAGGGCTGGATGCTTCCTTTTTAAAAAATTAATTTCAGAGAGGAAGGGAGAGAGAGAGAGAAACATCAATGATGAGAGAGAACCATTGATTGGCTGCCTCCTGCACACCCCCCACTGGGGGTCAAGCCCACAACCTGGGCATGTGCCCTGATTGGGAATTGAATTGTGACTTCCTGGTTCATAGGTCAACGCTCAACCACTGAACCACACCTGACTGGGCTGGATGCTTCTTGATCAATTATTCAATCCAAGTTCTTTACTGTGAGAAACCAGGCGTGAGAGTGACTCTCCCTAGAGGCTAGCCAACCAATCAGGTCAGTGACCATTACTTTCTAAGAAAGGTAGCTTTTCCTATTATTTTTCTTTTTTTAAAATATATTTATTGATTTTTAGAGTGGAAAGGAGAGGGAGGGAGAGAAACATCAATATGACAGTGGAATGTTGTTCAGCTGCTTCCCATATGCCCCCTACCAGGACTGAGCCCGAAACCCGGGCATGTGCCCTAACTGAGAATCCACATGGCAACCTTGCGGTGCAGGAGACAACACCCGACCGAGCCACACCGGCCACGATTCTTATAGTTTCTTAATAGTTTAACACAAAAATTACAGTGTGGTATTCTGCTGAATTCCCTTTCAGCCTGGAAATATGAAAATGAAAAGGAACTTAAGTTGATTTTGTTATCATTGGATTTAGCACTGATGTCAGCAAACCATGGCCCTTGGCCTAAATCTGCCCAGTTTTTGTATGGCTCATAATCTAAGACTGTTTTTAAAAAATTTTTAAAGGCTGTTTTAAAAAATTCAAAAGAAGAGGTGCATGTGTCATGACAGAGATTGCATGGGGCCCACAAAGCCCACAATATTCATTATCTGCCTTTTACAGGTTAGCCAGCCCTGCTCCATTCTGAGGAGGGACTGAATGAACAGGCTGCACATGCTACTTGGCTTCCATGGAGGGAGGGAGGGAGGGAGGGAGGGGGGGAGGGAGCACTGCGATCCAAGGAGCCCCACCCACTCCCGGTAACCACGACCCAACAGCTTCTCCCTTCGCCCCCCCCCCCAGTGCATTCCATCACCTGCCCATGAGAAGCCTGCACAGCCCCCAAAGCAAACACTGATGTTAAGTGGCTCTAAGAATGCAAAGCAGCGCTTAGTATACTTCCCAGGAGAGTCCATGAAGACAAATTCTCCGAGGAATCGATGGCAAAAAAGCTGGTGGTGGTGGGGGGGGGGGGGGGCGCGTGGTGAGAGACCCAAGTCTCTATATAAGTTATAAGACAGTACAAATTTCAAACAAAAGCTAGAATAAAAAGTTTATAAATTAGACTGGTTTTCACCTTGGAAATCATTCAATGAAACTCCTATTGAGCCATTATAAGGTGCCTGTCTTCTGAAGTAAAAGAGGTATATTTGAGTGCCTCACAATTTCATTACAGAAATGTCTGTAGATAAAGGTGTCTTCCCATTCCCCACTGCAGGGAACCCCGCCTTCTGTCCAGGCTCAGGCTTTCTGGGAGTGAACTCTCAAAGAGCTGCATATTAACGACATGGAAATTGCATTTGTCCATAATGTAACTACTGCACCTAATTCCCCAGCACCTAGCAGTCTCTGCCACATAGTAAGAACTGTAAGAGTTACTGACCAACACATAGCTTTATGGTGAAGCTCCTGCGTCATTGGTTTCATTTTATAGAAAGTGAATAATCTTTTAGAACAGATTCAGTTCCTAAGGTAGCATTTGGCCCACATTTAATTATTAAGTGGTGGTTACCTCTGAAAAGGGTATATGTAGGGGCAGAAACTCATACATTGCTCTAGAGTTTTCTACATTATGAGTCTTTTATAATGAGAACTATATTCATAAATTACTAGCATTGAAATAAAAATACTAGAAGTGTTCCTGATTTGTAGGATAAAGAGGAATAAACTAGACAATCTTAAAGGTCCCTTCTAATTCTATGACACTGTAAGCTCTGTGCCAGATGAGGTAAGCTCTGAGTAACATGATGTAGACGATGTTAGATGATGTCGGCTCTGTGTAAGATAAGGTGTGGTTAATATCTGGCTCTAGTACTTGAAGGAAGAGAAATGCTGGTATACATTAGAGCGTAACAATGGGGGAGAGGGACAAATGGGCTGATACTCAAAGTGGGTCAAGTTATCTAAAAGTCTTATCACTTGTGTTAAACCAAGTAGATAGAAAGAACCTCATGCCTCAGCAGCAGTCTAGTCTGAGCACTGGAAGCCTCAGTTCCCCTGACACACTAAGCACGAAAAGACTGCTTCAGGGGTAGGAGCGGGGTCAATGAGAGAGGTGGTCAGGGAGGGTGGGAGGACAGTGATTGTGGGCTCCCAGGGTCCCACTGTGTCACATGTCATTATGAACAGGAGGAGCTCTAGAAAAAAATAAATGAAAGAAAAACAGTTCACTGCTCTCAGCAGCTTAAAGTAAGAGAGCATTTTGCTTTCTCTGAAATGGAAACATTAAGTGGAGGGCAAGGGCAGTGAGGTCAATAAACATTTATTGAGAACCCATTATAGGCCAAGCACTGTGCTCTGAGGATACAAAGATTATTAAGATACTAGAGACCTGGTGCATGAAATTCATGCACAGGTAGGGCAAATAAGCCTGGTTGGCGATCAGGGCTGATCAGGGCCTTCCTGCTGCTGGCCAGGGCTTTCCTTCTGGCTGCCAGCTGCCGGCCAGGGCCTCCCTTTGTTCCGCGCCACCCTCTGGTGGTCAGTGCATGTCATAGCGAGTGATTGGTCTCCGGTTGAACTCCCGCAGGGACAATTTGCATATTAGGCTTTTATATATATAGATGGTCTCATAGGAAAATCAAACATATCAATATAAAACCCTGTGATTAGTACCCTTTCTAAAACTAAAAAACAAAAATACAGAACTATGAAACATCTGGCCCTAAGGGTTTCTTAGAAAAAGAATTATGGACCTGCAAAACTTTTTTACTACTTGAAGATCACTGATAGTTATTAATAATCAAAAACATATATACTATTATTATGTAATAGTATATAAACTATTGTTTTAAATGAAACAATTGTTTCATTACTGAAAGATCACCAGCAAATACTATTAATCTGAAACATACACTATTTATTATTGACTGTTATATTATCATTATATACTATTAACATGAATATGCAAAATCAATATGCTTTGTTAATTCCCTGGGAAGACTGAATAAAAGTATAGCATGCATTTCAGTTTAAAAACATTACTGGAAACAAGCAAGCAGGTCTGACCCTTGGGAGACAGTAGGGGCCAACTTACGGATGTGGTTTCATTTCTATGTAATTCTTGGGAATGAAGCCATCTTTCCCATTGAGTTCTGCCTTGTACCAATTCTGATCACATTCTTCATTCAAAACCTAAAAAGAAATAAGAAAAACAAACACAATTATGTCCTTTTCACTCTTAAAAGGGCAGCCACTAAGGCAATTATGTTGCCGTTAGGTTTGTTTGTAAAAGGTGCTATTTGAAGTATTATCAGGTACATGGATACAAGAAAATCTTCTTGAAATTTCAAGCATTATGTCAACCCTGAGAGTTAAAAAGAAAAAGCAACTGTCCCTGGAAATGAGAGTTCAGACTCCCAAGCATCTAGCATTAAACCTTCAGCAGAACAGCAGAAGGGAGGATGGTGGGGAAAGTAAACAGATCAGTTTGGGAGTGAAGATTCTAGAACACAGCAAACACTGAGTGAACAGACTCGGAAATGGGACCTGACTACTCCAGGTTTCCAGCAGTGACTCAGGTATGTTTTCAGACCCCAACGAATGTTCTCTCCAATCCTGCTCCCTGTGAGTTCCACGGATAGGCTAGGCCAGTGGTCAGCAAACTGCGGCCCCTTGAGTGTGTCTCTTCCACAAAATACCACATGCGGGCGCGCACGTACAGTGCGATTGAAACTTCGTGGCCACACTCAAGGGGCCAAAGAGCCGCATGTGGCTCGCGAGCCACAGTTTGTCGACCACTGGGCTAGGCCATGACTCTGTAATCTGTAGAGTATTGTATGTTGCAGGACAGATCTAGGTATAGAACAAAGGCCATCCTTTGAATTCTAGATTTCTAACGAACAGCAAAGGGCAGGAGGCATTTTTTAAAAATATGTTTTATTGATTTTTTTTACAGAGAGGAAGGGAGAGGGATAGAAAGTTAGAAACATCGATGAGCCAAAACCGGTTTGGCTCAGTGGATGGAGCGTCGGCCTGTGGACTGAAGGGTCCCGGGTTCGATTCCGGTCAAGGGCATGTACCTGGGTTGCGGGCACATCCCCAGTGGGAGATGTGCAGGAGGCAGCTGGTCGATGTTTCTCTCTCATCGATGTTTCTGACTCTGTCTCTCTCCCTTCCTCTCTGTAAAAAATCAATAAAATATATTTTAAAAAAGAAAGAAACATCGATGAGAGAGAAACATCTATCAGCTGCCTCCTGCAAACCTCCCACTGGCGAGGTGCCCACAACCAAGGTACGTGCCCTTGACCGGAATCAAACCTGGGACCTTTCAGTCCACAGGTCAATGCTCTATCCACTGAGCCAAACCAGTTAGGGCGGCAGGAGGCATTTTTAAAAAGTTGGTAACTTAAAGGAGAAGATAGAAATGTGAGCCAAACTCCAAAACGGTGAACCCAGAAAAACGCTGATGGACTAGTCAGTGGTAGTCAGTGTATACTACCCAGCAAAGTTCTAAAAGGAAGTTGGTAAAATTCTTTACAAATGGTTTATTCAAGGTACTGAACAATGCTGTACTCACTGCCAAATTAGAACCTAGATTGCTTCAGAGTGTATGATGTATATGTATAGGCATTTCAGAGTGAGACAGGACCTTAGATAAGACTGAGAGCTAACCAGCAAATAGCCCAGCATTAAATGAGCCTCACAGATAATTCTCTCAGAACCAGAAGTTATGTCCTGAGGAGTTTTACAACACTGAGGCTGGTTAACCTTTGGCCCTGCCTGTAGGCGACTGAGTTTAAGTGGGCAAGATAAAGTGGTAAATTCTGCCAGTGTGAATTTGAGAGCTCAGAAAAAAATCAGCGGGGGGGGGGGGGGGGGAATGGACACATATGTAATACCCTTTGTAATAAAAAATTAATAAATAAATAAAAAATTAAAAAAAAAATCAGCTACTGGTAAGCCCCATCAGCTTCCGTGGTGAAAACTTGTTTCTTTTTAACATTGCTTTTCCCTCAAAAAATTTTTATTTTATTGAATACTATGATGATACAAACTAATATATATCAAATACATTCCTAATTTTAAAGTCTGCATTTCAAAAACAGTAACCTGTGCTGTAGCCAGCAAAGTTGTTCTGTTCTAGACAGTTACAAAGCACACACGGAAGATGATGGTTTGGGAGTGTCTTTAAGGCGCTCCCTGCTACGATGACACTGGCATGTCTGAGCAGTAAGGCTGAGCCACCAGCATCACAGAAGACGCTGTGACCTCGGGAGGCAGCTGCCACCCCACATACGTCACAGCAGACTCAACAGCCTGAGAGCAAAGGCGCTATTTTAAAAGCTGCTTAAAACCAAGATTTTATCTACCAAAAAGAAGGGGTTGAGAAAAAATGTGGCCTAGCAATTATATTATAAAGCATTATTTAATAATAATAATGATAATAATAATAAAAAACTTCAGGCTTATGAACAAATTTTTCAAAATGTCTTTAAAAGTCCTGAAACAGTGAGTTGTATACTTACTCTAAAGATTTCTTGAAAGAAATCTTTAGAGTAGAGGAGAGTCAGGAGGTGATTAAGACCCATTTGGTCATCAAAACAGAATAATCACATGAAAAAGGTTACTTATAATTTAAGGACAACTGTTTTATGGCAGAAGATCATACAGCAACACAGTCTTCTTATCATCTTTACCAAGTGGCAAACCTGCCCCTAAAAAGCGCCCCCCCATTCACACACACACACACACACACACACACACACACTCCAGGGCAATTCCCAGACTTGGTACGAATTCAGAACTATGATTTTCTGCAGAACAAAATTATTACTTGGGCCTGGCTGGCGTGGCTCAGTGGTTGAGTGTTGACCTACGAACCAGGAGGTCACAGTTCGATTCCCAGTCAGGGCACATGCCCAGGTTGCAGGCTTGATCCCCAGTGTGGGGCATGAAGGAGGCAGCAGATCAATGATTCTCTCTTATCACTGATGTTTCTATCTCTCTCTCCTTCCTCTCTGAAATCAATTAAAAATATTTTTTCATGTATAGGGCGTAATGTCACAGGAAAGTCATAGCATCCTGCCACCTGTGAAGAATAAGCCCAAATTGCTGTTGGATGTGTTCTACACAGAGGAGCCATTCTTCAGGCACTCTGCTCTCTTCACACCCCAAAAAATATATTTTAAAAATTACTGGAGGGACATTGGGGGGAGGGGATAAGAACACATATCTAATATCTTAATCAATAAAGAAAAAAAATTATTACTTGGTGTTTAATATGCTTCTCCCCCCCCACCCCCAGAATGCAGGAAAATATGGAATTAATGTGTTTATTTTAAAAAAAAAGCCCAGCCAGTGTGCCTCAGTGGTTGAGCATCAACCTATGAACCAGGAGGTCAATGGGAGAAAAAGGGAGACATCTGTAATACTTTCAACAATAAAGATTAAAAAAAAAGAGTGTCCCTGCTAACTGCAGGCCACCCTGGGAGTCAGGGGCCAGGTCTGCCCACCCACCCGCTCCACTGGTACATCAGCTTTCACATGCAAGCCTTGCAGTTAGGATGGCATAATTTAAAAGATATTTTTAAAAGTAAGTTTTATTCACATTTAAAACAGCAAAGGACACAAATTAACATAAGTGAGTCTACTGTGGAGCAGAGAAAGGGCCAGAACTGTATGTGGACGAGTCTGCACCTACCTACAAAGACTGTTTAATTTGCTATGGTTTTAGATGAACGCTCACATCCCTCACAAGTGATTTTAAAAGCCTGATTAGAATTCTGAGAATGAGGAAGCTGCCCCTGCCACCATTTCCCCATGACAGAAGGCAGGCAGCTTACTGTGCACTCGGTCAGTACCTCTTAACAAATAAATGGCTGAGTTCAACAACCAATTTTCATTCAGTTTTTGAAAATTCCAAGGAATGTTTTTAGCTATTACCCCACAGCTGCATGTTCTATTCCAACCTGCATTTTCCCTCAAGTTATGACTCTGAAGCCACACAAAACACTTTGGTTTAACGGAAGCAGATTGATCAAGAGATGAGGTTACGAAAGGAGGAAGAGAGAAGTTTCGATGAACAAGTTTTTCACAGCCCCCAAAATACAGAGGGAAGCAGAAAATAACACAGTGAGACTTCAGGAACCCCTACAATGCTGACTTACCATCGCTACTCTCTGGGAAAAGACATTCTCAGAAATAAACTGTCTTCCCAGGGACAGCTCAGAGCAGTGGTTGCCAACCTTTCGGACCTCACGGACCACCGGTTGGTGACCGCTGGCTCAGAGCATTCCTCATGTCTACTTGTCTATAGTATGTGGCTCTGGTAACATTAATCGCTCCTGCCCCTGTCCCTCACTCCAACCTGAGACTGTTCTAAAGGCAATGCAAATTCCCATCTACACCAATACCAAATAGAAACTTTCCATATAGTTAAAAGAGAGAAAGAAAGAAAGAAAGAAAGGAAGGAAGGAAGGAAGGAAGGAAGGAAGGAAGGAAGGAAGGAAGGAAGGAAGGAAGGAAGGAAGGAAGGAAGGAAGAAAGGAAGAAAGAAAGGAAGAAAGAAAGGAAGAAAGAAAGTAAGTGCTAGAGGTCAAAGGTTTAGGTCTCTGACCCATTAGGAGCACAGGACACAAGAGGATGAACACACGGGTCCAAACTCCATTTTCATCAACAATGAGCTACACGCGACAGTGTGCAAATGACCATTCTCTACATTTTGGTTCACCCAGCTATAAAGTGGCAACACTACCTGCCTCCAGGGCAACCGAGCAGATTCCATGAGAAAATGTAATCAGCAGCATAGCCAGCAGCACAGAGCCACACTCAAGCTGTCCTAGTGGACACGGACTTCCCCATAGCCACTCTGTTGCACACATTAGCACTAGTATTAGAGCTAACAGAACACGGGGGCTCTGGGGCTGAGTTTCACCTTCATGAAGTTAGGTATGGTTGATGTAATGCTGCCCGTGGGCACTGACAGCCACATGGTAACACAGGATGAGGGCCCTGTTTTATTCTGAAAACACATGATTCGGTGCTGACTCACAAAAAGATTTTAAATGCAGAATTCAAGGATTACAATAGTTCATTCCCTTCTTCTCCCTTTTATACAATACTGGGAGACAAGAACTGCACTTAATATTCTACACAAATAGAAAAAGGTGTCTTTTAGTAAAATGGTAGATAAATAAGTATTTTGTTTGTAGGTTGCTGTCTTTTGAAATATTAAGACATTTTCTTGCCTGACTAATCTGTAGACAAATAAGAAAAGGAATCATGATTTTTGCTTTGTTAAAAACATAAGCTGTACAGTTGTGGGAGAGTAAGTAGTCCCAATAAACCTTTCAACATACACTCTAATTCTAACAGCTTGCAGGGGTTCAACATTTCTTCGGGGAAAATTATTCAAAGTTTTATCAATTTGTGAAGCAATTTGTAAAAAGCATTTGTGCAGGAAAGATGGAAACAATTACATATTTAAGTTCTTACACACAGAAAATCCCAAAGTACCACTTATAGCTGGTCTCTGCATCACAGAATTCAACGTAAGCTGGCGAGGTTTCCCCAGCTCTTCAAAGGTCAATCACCCCACAGAAAAAATACTGATATACTGCTATGACTTACAGAGGCTTTTTAAAGACTTACTCTCTAAGAAAAATTCTCTCGGCCCTGGCTAGAATAACAGCCCTGGGAGAGCCATTTAAAATCAGTCTCTTCAGTTGCCCGTGTATACTACATTAGAGACTATTAGAATGCTCTTTACTTAGGCTCCCTTAGTACGGATTACTGACTTGGCCTCAAACTACATTGATTCATTACTAACATTTTAAATAAGTGCTTTATAATCACCACCTCCATCTGTTACAGTTTTTGCTCAACATGAAAAACATCTTGGCTATGCTGCCTGTCTACTGTGTGCCAAATCATGAAAAACACCCACACTGCAGATAAGTTATTTTGAATTTTAATGATGAGATGACCAACTTAAAGGTAGTTTAATAATTAAAGTTCCTGGTCCTACCAGAAACCTTAAATTGTTTATCCAGGCACACAGAGAGCAACAGTTCTCAAGTTCACATTGCCAGGCCAGTCACCATGCTGGAAAAAAAAAAAAAACAACTAAAGAAAAGATACGCCAAGCACTGTTTGACCCAGTCAAGACTCCTGACAGGTAGTTGGTCCTTAAAGGCCAGAAATTGAGAAGAAATAAGATGCATTTTTGAAGTTTTAAAACTCTCCTAATATTGGCAGGTTTATAAAATTGTGTGTAAACATCAAATTATGCTGTTTTATTACATGGTTTAAGGAAAACCTATTCATTTAAAAAAGTATTTATGTAATGACATGAAATCAAGGGGGTAGTTTACATTATGGTAATGACTTCTCTCAGCAAAAGTACAATATCTATGCCATGTTCCGTTTGAAATTGGTATTTCCACATGATTCATTTCTTTTGGGATCCAGGAGTCCTAAATCCTTGATTTTTTAATGCTATTTTCTTTTAGGAAACAATTCTATTTACCAAACTAAAGAAGTCCAAGTGCATTTGTTGGTCAAGTCTACCTTCTGATTACTAGTGACAGACACAATGGTGAGAGGTGCTAAGTTTTGCCCTTGAAACAATTTTAAAAGGAAAAGAATGAAAAACAGAGAGGGAAGGAGAGAGGGGAAGGGAAAAAAAAATCCCCAAATTCCAAAACTTTCCACTGGTAAAATCATTCATCACTTTCATACGGCTGCCATTTGAACAGTACCTCCTTTCCTGTTGCCCAAGCTAGATTTTTCTACTTTCTCTAAGCAGCCACTATCAATGAGGAGGAGTTTGAAGAGGGAACACTGGATCAAGAGACCAAGGCCCACCAAATGTCCAGGCATCACAGTTTAAGGCTGAATTGGTTTTACCTCAATCTATTTAGTGCCCTAAATCAGTTTCAAATACCATTGTTTTTCCATTAAAAAGCCTTAACCCAAATTATCCTTAGCTTGGCTTTCCAGTTTATGTAATTTGGCCATGACCTATTTATCTGTCCTTCTCCCCCACTACTTCACTAAAGTGAACTCTTCAGTTCAGTTCAGCCAGTCAACTCCCCAGCCTCTAAGCACAGTGTACTTCTCTCATGTTTTCCTTCTGGTTGGATTGTTCTCTTCCTTAGATATTTGGATCTTTCAAGACTCAGTTCAGGACTTACAACATGTCTGGTCCTTGTCTCAGTTTCACCTTTATAGTATTTAATGGAGGACCATGGTCATTAATAACATATAATTCCTTTTGACATCTTTACTACCACTATTTTGTACTAACCAAATTCAGGACATTTCTTTTCTGGTAAATAAACCAAATTGGATATTCTTATCAATTTCTCCAGATTCAGTTGTCAATAAGAAAGCTGTTCATGATATTTTAAGAAAACAGGAAGGTTTGCCCTGGCCGGTTTGGTTCAGTGGATAGAGCCTCAGCCTGCAAACTGAAAGGTCCTGGGTTCGATTCTGATCAAGGGCATATGCCTGGATGTGGGCTCGATCCTCAGTGGGGAGTGTGTAGAAGGCAGCCGATCAATGATTCTCTCTCATCATCGATGTTTCTATCTCTCCCTCTCCGCTAAAATCAATAAAAGTAAAAAAAAAAAAAAAAAAAAAAAGGGAGAAAACAGGAAGGTAGTTCACACTAATGTGTTATTATTCCACCCAGATAGACCTAGAGGCAGTGAAACTTAAATGCACAGGCTATACCCCAAAACAAACTCTACCAAAGGGGTACCAAGAGTTTCCATTCAAAATAACTGTCTTTTGTGTTTTGTTGACTCAAGGAAGACCTATTATTTTGGTGTAGTTGATTGCGTAACAGAAGAGTGAAATGCTCTCAGAATACCAGAATTTTAACTGCAGAGGGGGTATAGGAGGTAGAGAGACAAGAGACATAGAGATAGATATCAGGGAGTTTCAAGAAAATTCTGTGCATTTGAAAAATTCTGCAATCATTTGATGGCCTGTACTGGGCAAGTACCATGCAACAAGCCCCGAGCCAGGTGAGCTGAGGACACATGGATCTGCCTCCCAAGGAGCTTAGAACCCAGTAAAGTGCTAGTTGCAACACCATGTGATGAGTGCCAGGAGAGAGGGAATTATGGGTACAATGGTACCCATAATTCAACAGAAAATATCTGAGTTCCAAACACCGAGGAGAAAGACCTAACTCCCATTCAGGGATACAGGAAAACTTCCTGGATGACATGTGAACTAGCTTATAATCTTTGTTTGCATCTTTAGTTCTGCTCAGCCTATGTAGGACTGTGAGTGGAATGAACATGGCGGACTTACCAACTTGCTATCAAGCAAATGGAGAGATGAACTGTTCTCTTGGCCACACTGGTGGTGGCCATTCACTAATAGACTGGTTGAGCTTCCTGAAGTTGAAAAGCAAAACCGTGACTAATGGTTTCAGAACTTCCTAACTGGAAATAACCAAAATAATCTCAAATTTGGCTAATTCTTTACTTTAATAATGTATATTTAGCTACTGTCATTACCTTCTTTACTAACAGAAGGCTTTCAATCTTAGGTCAAATTCTACAACCCTTTCCTCTTAAACAAACAAAAAACCCACAATAAAATAAAAATCAAAGCCTCTTAGGCCAAGGGAGCAGCAGTCACCCATTTCCTGACCATGCACAAACCTGCTCACATTCACCAGGTCCGCCCTCCAGGATCTATCTACTCAGGCCCGTTGCTTCGGCATAATAAAATGAAACAGGAGCTCCAACACCCCCCTCAGTTGATGACAACAGAGTTTATTAAATTTCACTTGAGGCCTTATTGATTCAAGATGTGAACTAAAGGGTCTGTCAATTTACAGTCATTCTGTGACCCAAGAGCCATCTCCAAGAACATAACTGAAAGAAAAAACAAAGCAACATCAGTTACCGAGTTAATCGCCGACAGCTGCATAAGGAGCTATGCCTGAAAAACTCACGGCCAAGGGTCCTTACACCTAAAACGCTACCATTCTGACTTAAGAAAGCTACCCCCCACTGCATTTTCCATTTCGGAGGCAATTAATCTGGCTTCAAATCAGGAGTCTGGTGGCAAAGAGGGACTAGGGATGAAGTCGCAAGTCCTCATCCTATTCCCAGGATGGAGGTGAATGCAGGCAATTAAACAGATCATTACAATACTAGAGTGAAAATGTGGATTAGTGTTGGTTTAAGTACAGGATTAGGGAACCGAAACCCAGCTTGGAGGGAGGGGGACTCGGTCAGAGAGTGAATTTGAGGAGAGACCCACAGGATCTCCTGTGGTGTCTAGGCGAAAGGCTGCAGTATGCAAATGAGTGAGTTCACGCTGGTATGCTAAGGATGATAATCAGAAGTCACTCAACAGTGACATTCAGCTGTGCATTTTTCAAACACTCCACTGTCGGAGCACACGTTCCCTTTCCACTGAAGACTGGTGAGACCGGCCCCCTGGAGCAGAGAGGAGCAGGCCAGCGCAGCACAAAGCAGGCCGGAGCAGAGCATCTAGCCGCGGAGGGGCCTGCCCACTGGGCTGCCTCACAGCCACGTTGTATCACAACTGAACTGTTTTGCACGGAATAGTTGTTTTCACCACACATATTGCACCCCCCTACCCCCTACCCCGCGCCCCGCACTGGGCTGTGGGAATGAAGTGCAGGGAGACCAGGTGGGGACTGCTCTAGCTGTCCAGGTGAAAGATGACTGTGCTTGGACTGGGGTGGGGCAGTGCGTTTTGAGGTAAGGTGATAGAGTCAAGATATTTTTGGGAGGTGGAATCAAAAGGGATTGATGATTACATGTGGCTCAGTAGTCTTCCTTCTTGACCACCATTTTTTTTCTGAAAAGCTTTGGAAAAACGTTTTTATAGAGCTGCTGGGTAATTTTTTCTCTTTTAAAGCCACCAGGAATAAGACATTTTAATTTACTTAAATTTTAAAATGTTTTATTGATTTTAGAGAGAGAAGAAGGGAGAGGAAGAGAGCAGGAGGTGGGGTGAAACATAGATTTGAGAGAGAAATATTGATAAGTTGCCTCTTGTATGTACCACAATCTGCGTATGTGCCCTGACCAGGAATCAAAATCGCGGCTTGCGGTGAATGGAATGATGCTCAACCAACTGAACCACACTGGCCAGAGCAGAAAGCATACTTTTAAAAGGTAGATGGTACCCCTGTGCTGGTATTTTCCACCTGCCTCCCCACATCCTACCCTTCTCTTTGTGTGCCCTGGATCTGTATGGACCACAAAGACAGGCTCTCTTGCTCTCTGGCTCCCAGGGGTACCACCAATGGAAAGGCCTGCAGAAGGCTCCCTCTGTGGAGGTGTCAGTGGACAGTCTTGGACTTTCAACTGAAGGTCTTAGCCCTACTGACCCAGTCCTTTCCTCCTCCACATTCTGGCACCTCCCTTCTGGCCCACTGTGTTCTTCAGGCCTTAAGACGGTAACCTGGTTACTAATTCTGGGCACTGCATCATCCCTGGTGGTTTCCAGAGGAACCCTGCCCACACCTTGTAAACAATCTCGTTATTCAAGTCTCCTCAAATTAGCCAATTTAAGTGTGTCCTGGGTTTCCTACCGGGACCCTGACTGAAATTACCCTCAAATCAGTTCTATCTTTTGGAATTCATTAAGGAGATAGTTCTTATATAAAGTGACATTTGTCACAGGGCAAAAGCATTCAAGGAAGTACCCAAATTCTACCAACTACGTGGATGAAGAACTAAAAAAAAGAGCCTTGCTTTCCAAGGCCCACAATGCTTAAGCAGCCAAATAATCCGGGTTATTACTGAGCTAGTTATGGGGAATTGAGAAAGGGGATAGAGGTATGAAAATCTAGGATCTGTAGTCTGTCATTACTAGATTGTCACAGTGATTTACAGGAACTACCTCTTTGAATTGCACTAGAGTTAATGTTTAAGTGTTTACTATACTGAAAGCATTGTGCTAGAAAGCTGCCATGGGAATTAAAAAAGAAAGACAGTTTCAATGGAAATTTTAAAAAAGGACGAAAGCCACAGTTTCTGCCCTCAGAAGTGTTTATAAGCTAAGGGAACCATGTACACAAACAACAATAAAAGTACACAGTAAGTGGGCTAAGGGGAGCTGCTGATGTGCTGGGTATGGAAGGCACAGCTACATTTCCAAATTAGCTTCATGGTCGATGCAGAAAATTCAAGTCATGTCTGGGGGAACTAGAAAAAGGGCCACTTCAAACAGTGCAGGAATAGAGCAAGAACCTAAAGGTAGAGCAACTCAGAATATGTAAGCGGGCACGGTAAGCCAAGTCATCGTCCCGTTTTTATTTTAACTGGTGTTCAATAAAGAGGGAATCATAGTTGTTTAATCACACTTTACTTGCTATCTCCTGACAGGTACACATTGCCCTCTGTGATGGAGCTGTCAAATTTAAGTGACAAATGGTCATTACGGTCACTGTGGACAGTCACCTGCTGTAGGTAACCACTCTGGCAATGCTGCTCCACTGCCGGAAAGCAACTGCCTACAGGTTAAGATCAGCTACCCTGCCCGCTGCCTCCTCCACGCTGCTCGAGTGCCATCAGGAAAGGTGAAGAGTCTTAGAGAAATCTTCCAGGACAGGCCTTCATGTGGGCCTGCTTCGAACAACTAGATCGAGTAGCCCAGTTGTCTGTGTCTATCACTCCATGTGACAGACCTTCCCCTGCCTCTTCTTTCTGAATGACCATATTGGCAGAGATGAAAACAAGCTAATACTGAGGGATGGTGGTGGGGTGGTAATGGTGAGAGTATAAAAAGACATAAGGTTTCACAAAAATCAACTGGTCATATGTATTAAACATCTGAGTCTTCATACGTACTAACCCAGTAATGCCATTCGTAGGACTGTATTCTAATAAAACAACCAAGAATGTATATTAAGACTCAGGGAGCAGACAAATACATAATGAGCGTCTATTTTGAGTCAGGGGCTGTGCTTGGTCCTGGAGATACAATAAAGAAATGATCCTGCCCAGCTGGCGTGGCTCAGTGGTTGAGCCTCGACCTATGAACCAGGAGGTCATGGTTTGGTTCCCCCTGTGCCCAGGTTTCGGGCTCAATCGTGTGTGTGTGTGTGTGTGTGTGTGTGTGTGTGTGTGTGTGTGCGCGCGCGCGCGCGCGCGCACAGGAGGCGGTCAATCAATGATTCTCATCACTGACGTTTTTATCTCTCCCTCTCCCTTCTTCTCTGAAACCAATAACATTTTTTTTTTTTTTAAGAAAAGAAAGAAATGATCCTTACTTGCAGGTAGTTGACAGCAAGGAGGCAAGGTAATTACAACTTCAGGTATAGAAAGTTCTATGATGAAAAGTTCAGGGTGCTTTGTAGGAGAGCATAAGTTGGGGAGAACTAATCTAATCATGCATAGAGACAAGTGTCAATGAAAGCTCACCTGGGCAGTGAAATTGCAACTGGAAGCCCTAGGTGTGAGTAGGCCTCAGCTAGGTTTGGGAGTGGCGATGAAGGACATGGATTAGAGAGAGCAGAAATATTCCAAGCAGAGGGGAGAACCTGAGCACAGTTTTGCAGGTGGGAAGGGGTTTAACAGTCTAGAAGGAAATGCTGAATCCCAGGGGGTTATGTGAAGTGGAGCCATGGAGGCCTGAGAGACATAGAGAACTAGGCCAGACTGTGCAGGGCTTTGACGGTAGAATAAGGATTCTGGGAAATTATGGACTGAATTTTTTCTTTAAGATCATGATCCTGGCTTTTGTGTGGCAGGCACATCTGAGGGAGACAAATGTGGCAGCAGGGCTCCTGCATAAGCCAGGCAATAGAGAGAATTTAGGCTAGGGTAGGGGGAATCTGACTGTTTTGAAGAGACTCTAAAATAAACATTAAAAAAAATAACAACACCCATACACATTATTTCAAGACTCTAAATTCACTGCTTCCCCTCAAAGGTGCTCCCTCTGTTTACAGAAGCGAACACAGTATAGGGTGAGATATCAAATTTAATGCCATCTCATAGGTTTCTCAAGGTGACAGAATTAAAAAATTAGATAAAGTTTAATTATCCTCCACCATATTTAAAGAAAAGAAAGAGAATGTATAAAAGGTATAATCCTTCAGTTATGAAGAATGATCCCATTTTCTGAGAACCTAGGGAATGTTTAATTGCTGTACAATTAAAAATAGCTACACAAAACTACTTTTTTCACACAACCAATTCAAATGGCTATATAATGTGCAGAAAAACTTTAGAATCTATGAAAAGACTCAATTTTAACTAGTATACCCAGACATATGCTTACTCAGTTATTACTGATACTTTTCTCTACTTCCACAAGTGACATAGGAGTCTATATTATAAGATCCCAAATATGGGCACTTTCATCAAGAAAAATGGACATTAATGTTCATGACATGACAACTTTGCCTAAGGACCTCTCTAATGGACTGGAGACAAATATAGCTGTTGTTAACAGGCAGGCTGGATGAACCACCCTCCTTTTACTGTTGGAATGGAGGCCTCTCCAACAATTAACTAGCTTTTGTGACCTCCTTCAGGCAGCTGCACAGCTCAGAGACAGCAGGCTGCGGAGCGGGCTGGGCAGAGCGGGCTGGGCGGGACTGAGAACCCCGCTGCTCGGGTTCGTACCATCAAAAAAAGACAAGCCTAGCCCTGCTCCGCCTATTAGTTTTATCTCTTTAAGCACCTACACACTGTTCCCTGGAAAACCAGCACTTTCATCCCACAGAAACGTCACAGCCTGCAGAGAACTGAGGGACTAAAAGGACTAAATAATAGGATGTATTAATGCAAACAATGCGTCTGTCAGACCCTCAATTCCAGGCTACAAGAACGTCCTGATCTCATGTAGCATTCCAAGTGGGAAACTGGTGTACCACTTCAAGATTCTGGGTCAGCCCTGGGATTAACAGAGCAGCAACATCCGTGCTACCTGGAAATGCAAGGGGATCTAAACATATAGGATTCACTCTTTTGCCCATGGTAACAAGTAGTTTTCCAAGTCACAAAAATGATCAGAATTATGATTACCTAAGTATGACTGTCTGCAGCAACAGAATGGTGTCATCAAACCTTTATAATCCCCATTCGTGTGGTAAAAGAGTATTAATGTCATGAATAGGTCTGCATAATAGACCTATAATGATTAAGCTATCAAATTTGAACAGATTAGAACCAAAACCCCTGTTTTCTGCAGTTGACTATTCATGGTCAAAGTCACAGTTTACAGCTCTGGGAGAAAAATTTAAGCTGGTAAAAAAAAATCAAAGTTCCATTATTGGGTGGCTTTCTGCTTTTCCTGGAGTTCTAACAACCTTAAAACAATTTTTTTTCTGGCTTTATTACATTTTTAAGTTATTATAACTTGTCAAGGATGGTATGAAATGTCTGGAACACCCATTTCCCTCTTCAATAGGCCCATCATTCTGGGGCATTTCCTCTAATGCTTTCCTCAGTTAAATGTACTGATTCCTAGATTTCACATCTTCCTTATTCTTTTTTACTGTACTTTCCAAGAAAGGGTGCCTGGAAAGCCAGCATCTGGAGTTCTGGCTTGTCTGTCTGAAAATGCTCCGATTCTATGCGTACTCCTGAATGCTAGTTCGACCGAGCAGAGAATTCAACAGAACCCTGAGCTGAACAGCATCTCCCCTCAGATTGTGAGAGACATTGTTTTCTGGTATTTGGAGTTGTTTATGCAGTTTATTGGCAGTCTCATTAGCATTTCTTTACAGAGACTTGTTTCCTTTTTCTAGATACTTTTAAGAACCTTTTCTTCTGGTCATTTTGAAATTTAACAATAATGTATCTCAATGAGGATCTGTTTTGGTTCGTTATGCTGGGTATTTGGTGGGCCCTTCACATCATCAGTTATGAGAAATTATCTTCTTTCTTTTAAAAAATGTGATAGTGTCTTTCCTCTCATTTGTACCATTCTCTTTCTGAAACATTAGCTCAGGTATTTGACCTCGGGAGACCTCCAGTGGGCTCTTCCTCTGCTTCCCTCCCTGATTCAGCTCTCTCCTAGATGACTATCTCATCACCCTTAAGCCTCAACTGCCCCTTCCCAGGCAGATGATCTCACTTCCTATTTCACTGGAAAAAAACAAAACAAAACCCACCAGAAGCAACTAAAAGATCTTACAAAGCTCCTACCCATCTATACTACTACTTGTAACTGTATCTTTTTTTTTTAATATATTTTATTGATTTTTTACAGAGAGGAGGAGAGGGAGATAGAGAGCCAGAAACATCGATGAGAGAGAGACATCGATCAGCCGCCTCCTGCACATCCCCTACTGGGGATGTTCCCGCAACACAGGTACATGCCCTCGACTGGAATCGAACCTGGGACCCCCCAGTCCGCAGGCTGACGCTCCATCCACTGAGCCAAACCGGTCTCGGCTTGTAACTGTATCTTTATCCTCTGCCTTCCATTACTTTTGTCCAAGCTCCTAGCAAAATAAAACCCCACTTTTATGCGCTAGAACAGCCGTGGGCAAACTACGGCCCGCCGGCTGTGAAATGAATAAAACTAAAAAAAAAAAAAAAAAAAAAAAAAAGACCGTACCCTTTTATGTAATGACTAGAGGCCCGGTGCACAAAAATCTGTGCACTTGGGGGGAAGGGAGGGTCCCTCAGACCGGCCTGTGCCCTCACAGTCTGGGACCCCTCGGGAGATAATGACCTACTGGCTTAGGCCTGCTCCTGGGTGGCAGAGGGCAGGCCCAATCCCTAGGTGCAGCCCCTGGTCGGGCTCAGAGCAGGGCCAATTGGGGAGTTGGGGCTCCGCCCCCTGTCATGCACAGAGCAGGCAGATTGGGAGGTTGCAATGCCACCCTCAGTCATGCTCAGGGTAGGGCCGATTGGGGGGTTGGGGCACCGCCCCCTGTCACACTCAAGGCAGGGTCGATTGGGAGGTTGTGGCACCACCCCGTCACGCACAGAGCAGGGCCCATCAGGGGGTTGAGGAGCTCCCCCCTGTCACTCACAGAGTAGGGCCGATAGGGGAGTTGGGGCACCGCCCCTGTCACACTCAGGGCAGGGCTGATCAGGGGGTTGGGGCGCCGCCACTGTCACACTCAGGGCAGGGCAGATGGGGAGGTTATGACTCTAGCCCGTCACACACAGAGCAGGGCCCGTGGGGAGGGGGGTTGGGGCGCCACCCTCTAACACCCACAGAGCAGGGCCTATCAGGTGGTTGGGGCGCCGCCACTATCACACTCAGGGCAGGGCCAATGGGGAAGTTATGGCTCTATCCCGTCACACACAGAGCTGGGCCCGTGGGGGGCGGGGGGGTTGGGGTGCCACACCCTGTCACACACAGAGCCGCAGGGCGATCAGGGGGTTTGGGCGCTGCCCCCTGTCACGCTGATCCCAGTGCTGGGAGGCATATTACCCTTTTACTATATAGGGTAGAGGCCTGGTGCATGGGTGGGGCTGGCTGGTTTGCCCTGAAGGGTGTCCTGGATCAGGGTAGGGGTCCCCACTGGGGTGCCTGGCCAGTCTGGGTGAGGGGATGATGGCTGTTTGCAGCTGTCACACACCCTTCAGGGTGGGGGTCCCCACTGGGGTGCCTGGCCAGTCTGGCTGAGGGGCTGAGGGCTGTTTTCAGGCTGGGACTGAAGCTTCCAACTGCTCCTTTTTTTCTTTTCTTTTTTTAAATTCTGGGCCAGCTTTAGCTCTGAGGCCTCGGCTGCTGAAAACAGGTTTCTGGCCTTTGTTTACCTTCTGTATTTGATACAATGTTGCGGTCCGGCTGGCTGAAGCTCTGCTGAGTAAAGCAGGTTTCTGGGGTTTTTTTAGCTTCTTTATTTGCAACACAGTAGCTTAGAGTTGCAGCTGAGAGGCCGGCAAGTCAGGCGGGGAACGTTGGAGTCCTCCGTCACTGAAGCAAGCAAGCCTCCCTGTTTGCATCAACTGCCTGGCTGCCGGCCGCCATCTTGGCTGCCAGTTAATTTGCATATCTTGGCCCTACTCTGTGAGTGACAGGGGGATTAGCCAATGGGAAGGATAGCGGTCGTATGCCAATTACCATATTTCTCTTTTATTAGTGTAGATGTTTACTTTGAATTTATATTAGTCCACACAAACACTCCATCCATGCTTTTGTTCCGGCCCTCCAGTCCAGTTTAAGAACCCATTGTGGCCCTTGAGTCAAAAAGTTTGCCCACCCCTGGGCTAGAAGAGCCTTACTTGTCTGCTCACGATCATCAGCCAGTAATTTCCCTTTCTTTTTTCTACATCGTTGATTTTTTTCTCTCTCTACTGGATCTTTCCTATCAGTAAATAATTCTGTTTCCCCCATCTTTGGGACTGGGATGAAAACAGACTTCTTTGAGTCTACTGCCCGATCTCTTTCCTCCCTTTACATTGAAAATCCACAGAATAGTTACACCTATATTCCTTGTCTCCAATTTCTTTCCTCCTGTTCTCTCCCTGACCCCCAACATTTTATTATAAAAGGTTTCAAACGCAAAGTTAAGAGTTTTACAATGAACACACATTTACCCATCATTTAAATGATACCATTAACAATACATGCTTTACTACTTATCTGTACATCCTTCCATTATCTACCCTTCCAGCATTTCAAAATTGCAGACATTAGTCCACTTTCTCCTAAATACTTCCGCATACATATTACCTATAATTAAGTATCAGTTTGCAGTGTTTTTTCCCTGTGCCCACCCATTCGCTTTGAACCCAAACATGCTTTTGCTCTCACCACTTCACTGAAACTACTCACAGAGGTCATCAATGATCACCTGCTGCTGGATCCAAAGGCCGATTCTCTGTCCTCATCTGACTTGGCCCATCAAGAGCACATAATAGAGGCATTCATTTCCTTTGCCTTGAAACACTTTGGCTGCTAGGACACACCACCTTCTAGGATTGCTTTCTACCTAACTGGCCACTCTTTTTGGTCTCATTTGCTAGTTTCTTTTTATCTCATTAATTTTTAAACATTCAAGTGCCCCAAGGGCTCCATCCCCTGAACCTATTTTCTTTTCTATCTACACTTATTTGCTTGATTTTGCTCCTCCAATCTTATGGCTTTTATATACCACAAATCAGAACACTTCTCTCTACTTCTGTTACCACTCCAATTCAAGCTGCCATTACCTCCCCTTGGATTATTATACAGTGATTTCTTCACCGCTTTCATTCTGTCCCCTTCAGAAGGTTCTCAAATCTATAAATCAAAATAACATCATTACAATGTAAACCAGATCTGTCACAGCCAGAACGAGTGAAAGCAAACATGACAGCTACGTGTAATGTGGTATCCCACATGGAATCCTGGAACGGAAAAAGGACATTAGGGAAGAACTAAGGAAATCTGAGTAAAGTATGGACTTTAGTTAGTAATAATGTATTAATATTGGTTCACTAATTATAAAAAATATACCATACTAACATAACAGGTTAGTAATAGGGAAAACTTGGTGTGGGGTTTACTCAAACTCTTTGTATAACTTTCTGTGAATCTAAAACTGTTCTGAAAAACAAAGTTTATTATTTTTTAAAAGCTAGACTGCCATTCTGCATAATATCCTTCAATAGTTTCCCCCTTTTTAAAAAAATATATTTTATTGATTTTTTACTGAGAGGATAGGGAGTTAGAAACATCGACGAGAGAGAAACATCGATCAGCTGCCTCCTGCACACCCCCTACTGGGGATGTGCCCGTAACCAAGGTACATGCCCCTGACCGGAATCGAACCTGGGACCCCTCAGTCCACAGGCCGATGCTCCATCCACTGAGCCAAAACGGTCAGGGCTCCTCTTCTTTTAATGTCTGGTATTCCTTGGTTGTGTGCTCCTAAAACTGAGGCAACATAAAAGCAGACTAGGAACTCTGCTGAAAGTGAGTGAAGCTTGACAACTGAGGTTTTGCTTCTGAGAGTCAGTGAATAGGGTCTGTCCAGCTGAAGGTACCATTTCCAATGCCACAAACTTTTTTGAGACAATTTAAGCTAAAGTGGTATTGTCTATTATCCTTAAAGACAATTCTACATTTGCTGACAAATTCTCTCATCATACTGTTACCTACCTTTGCAATTACAGTCCCTGTTCACTGTTCTTTATATTTCATACTAAACACTCAATACTCAACTATGCTTACAAGCACAATGGAGAGTCCATAATGTAACTTAAAATGAGATTAAAAAACAACAAAAATATCCATAATATTGGAGATACTTAGTAAAATGAATTAGTTCTTTAAAACCCTAATGAAAACATTACTTCCTTTATACTTATCAGTGTGCTAATAACTAACTTAAAAGAATGGAGAAGATCAATTTAAGAGAGTTCACCTTTGACTAACATAGCAAACACCACCAATCACTTCGTACAAGTTCACAGTGTTTTCTGATTGGTGTGAAGCGTACAGCACTGAACACAAAGCTCTCCATTATCTGGCCCTCGCCTAAGTCTCCAGTCTTACCTTCCTGTTACTAAAGCTACTGCAAGTAGCTTCCCAACTGCTAAGATGTTTCACGATTTTCAGACTTGGACTACGCCGTTTTCTCTACCTAAGATGGCAAACTCAAGACCTAACTTAAGGACTACTTCCTCTCTGCTACCACTGAACTTTGTATTATTATCACAGTTGTATCATCATCCTTGTCTCAATATACAGTAACTAGAGGCCCGGTGCACGAATTCATGTACGGGTGGGGTCCGGCCGGCCCACCCCGATCGGGCTGGGTGGAGGGGCTGCGGGCAGTTGGCTGGCTGGCCCCGTCCCCTGGTCGAACTCCCGGTTGAACTCCTGGTGGAGGGGACAATTTGCATATTAGCCTTTTATTAAATAGGATTATTTGTCTTCTACTAGATTAAGCTACTTGAGAGTAGGAGCCTAATCTATTAATCTCAGTATCCTCTGGGCATTCAGTAAGTGCTTGACAGTTTGATTTATATTGCAAAGAAAGACCTTTGTTAGAGAGACAGTACGCTACAAAAATATTCTAGTTCTTCTTCAAAAGAAGCGATAAATGATCTCCCAAATGTAAACGAGGAAATGTGATTATTACATAATGAATTTTTACACCTGGTTTTCTTTTTACTCATAATAAGCAAATGCTTCAATAGCGTAAATCTGAAAAATATGATTTCAACAGATTGCAACCACTTGTGTGTGTGTGCACACACGCACACACAGGCATCCCCCCCACCTTAGAAAGATAATTCTGGACAACAAGGACCAGTTTTATATGTGTTTGGAACAATTCCTGGTAACTGAAAACCCTTTACACATCAAAGGACCAGATGGAATTTTAGGAGGTTTTCCAATCCATTTTCCTATTATAAAGTCTAGTAAATGAAGTCGTAAGTATGGGCAAAGTAATTACCCTATTTTACAAAGTGTCCACAGAACTATCCTTAAGAGTCTATACAAATGTAATCTCTACCCATGCAATTTAGGTCAAACTCAGGATCAGTTCACACAGAACAGCAAAACACCACCATTACCATGTGAGTCTGCACAGTGAGAAATGAATGGCATAAAAGAAAGTGCAGTGGACCCAAAAGGACACTGAGATCCAGTGGCATCCACACTGCCCTCCCTAGCCTTGCTCAGGTCCCTTAGCTCGTCTGAGCCTTATTCAAATTCCTCATAAACTAAGGTGCAGGATGGAGCCCCTGTAACGGTAGTTTCTTTTTTACTTTAAAATTAAAATGTAAAAAAGGTACATTGTATTGTGTACCTATTTTAAGACATTTTTATGTACATTAAGGACAACCCTTTCCAGAGAGGGTCTTTTTATTTTACAGAAGAGCTAACTAGAGTTCAAAGAGGTTTAGTGCCTTGACTACAAACACAGTCAATAAAAAGCGAAACTACAGTTCGCTTCAATTTGGGCCTTTTTCTAAAAACATTTTGCTAATCTGCCTCCTGGAAAAGGGGGGAAACCTGAAACAAAGAAAACTACAGAGTGGCAAAGATACAAGTAAGTATTTCTCCTTTGGGCAGCATGAGGACAGAAAAAGAAGTCAACATAGTCTACTATGCATGGGAAGGGAAAGAGAACTGCTAAGAAAAATGGGCCCAGACAAAATGTCGTCATAAATTCTATCATTTATTTTGTTGTTGTTGTTAATCCTCACCAGAAGACATCTTTTCCAGTGCTTTTCAGAGAGAGTGAAAGGGAGAGAGGGAGGAAGGGGAGAAGGGTGAGGGAGAGAAGCATCGATGTGATTGCTTCTTGCACGCCCCGACCAGAGGAGTGCACCTGCAACCCAGGCACATGCTCTTGATGGGGAATTGAACCCGAGACCCTTTGGTGCACAGGCCCGATGCTCCAACCACTGAAACACACCAGCCAAGGCAAATTCTATCACTTCTTCATCAACTACTTAATTTATCAGGAAACACCATCATACTACTTCCAGCGTATATCTAGTCTTGTGCCACTGAACAATGATACATTCTGAGAATTGTCATTAGGCAATTGTGCTGTGAGATCACAGAGAGCATGTACACACCTAGATGGGGTAGCCTATTGCACACCTAGGCTAAGTAGTATACCACCGTCATATATGTGGTCCACCCTTGACCAAAATGTCATCACATCGCGTGAGACTGTATTTCAAAATACCAAAACACTTGGATAAAGGGAAATACCCTAAACAGTTTGAGGAACCATCCTAAAAACTGCGAGGGAAGTCCTGGGGCAGGCATGCAGGACAATAAGCTCCTCACCAAATTAGGGGTGAAAAAAATCTTCCTAATTTAGGTTTTAACATCACTAAAAACATCATGATTTCATGGAAAAAACATATTATGCTCATAAATGTGTGTTAGTAACTGAGCAACTCTACTCATACAAATTAAATTAATATTGTAAATTATAATGTGGTAAATATTTTAGGTTTCCTGTTGTCTCACCCCTGGCATTTTTTTAAAAATATATTATTTTTATTGATTTCAGCAAGGAAGGGATGGCGAGAGAGACAGAAACATCAATGATGAGAGAGAATCATTGATTGGCTGCCTCCTGCATGCCCCCCACTGGGGACCAAGCCTGCAACCTGGGTATGTGCCCTTGACTGGAATCAAATCCAGGACCCTTCAGTCTATAGACCAATGCTCTATCTACTGAGCCAAACCAGCTAGGGCCCCCTGGCATTAAAAAAAAAAACCTGTATTGAGGGAGGGAGAGAGGGAGAGAGAGAGACACACACACACACATCAATGATGCAAATCATTGATCAGCTGCCTCCTGCATGGGGGGTCGAGCCCACAATCCAGGCATGTGCCCTTGACTGGAATCGAATCCAGGACCTTCAGTCCACAGGCCGATGCTCTATCCACTGAGACAAACCAGCTAGGGTGCCCTGGCATTTTTTTGTTTTCAGCTTATTTGCACATGCTTAAGCAACCTCAAAGTTCCCTGATGTAGGGGAACTGTATAAATATATACGGGATGTCCCAAAAATGTACACACACTTTGAATCATAAAGTCAGTGTTTATTAATATACAGTTCATTTTCAAAATTTAAAAGAATCTACAGAATAATCTAATGAATAATTTTTTTTGTCAATACCTGTTTTCAAACTGATGACTGTTCTGGTCCAGGCACTGCTGATAATGTGAAGCAACGGTATTGCAAACATCAAGAATGATTTTGTTCAATATTTGTGTGCCCTCAATTTGTTGAATGTTGCCCATTGTGCACAGTAAACTTTATCTTTTATATATCCCCATAAAAAAAATTGGCACTTGAGGATAAATTTTCTTTGTTCTAAGTTTTGTCTGGCTTCACCCATAATTTCAAATCAGTTAAACCTGAAAAGGAGTGCAAATTAAGTGAGTTATCAGCTGTTAAAGTGTGTGTACATTGTTTTGGGACATCCTGTATTTTTGAAGCATTACATATATTCTTGGTAAGTATTAGTGTCACATATTTTGCCATAATCCTAAAAGTACCCACATATATTCCTAAAGCACTTCAGATTGGTGACTGAGCTTATGAGTTTATCACCCTTAGCCCAGTTTGAGAGATGAGAAAAAGAAAGTGCACTAACATCTCAGACAGACACACAGGCTGACGACAAGTACTCGAACGAGATAACCCAGAATTTCCCAGCCTTTTTAAAAAAACCATCAACCACCCCCATAAAAGTTTGCTACCTCAGATATACAATATATCTATTATGTACTGTATGCAGAAAAAGAGTACGATTTTGGGATCCAGCAGATATTTAATGTGTTGATTATTACCAATAAACAATAGATACAGGTATGGAATAATTTTCACTTTATCCCTGTTTTTAGTATTTTAAATTGCTGGATGTAGAACAAGAAAAATTCTATGTGTTGTCAAGTTTATCCCCTCTAGTCCCATTAAGTGCATGGGCTTTATCTTGCCTTGAAAAAGTCTAACACTATATATCCACCCGCCCACATGCTTTTGCAATGAAAAGCCAGCCAGCTTGCCTCTGCTCCCGTGGGGGACCTGAGTACAGTGGTGTGTGGGCCAATCTTACAAAGGGCAGAGCAGCCCTCCACCCCAGCCAAGACCACCCAATTACTAATGTGAAAATCTTGACAGCCAAGTGAAGTACTGTAATGACAAGCTAAAGGCTTTCTCATTTGGGGAGTAGAGGATAGAAAGACAATTGGAATTGAACTGAGGAAACCAGCAATGACATAAAGGTGCTAAGCAGGGTTTGTTCTGCTCCCCACAAAGCATGTTATATTTGGAAAATGCTTTACTAAGTTTCATTCTCATGAAATCACAACTCTGAATTTTTTTTTTTTTTAAATATATTCTACTGAGTTTTCACAGAGAGGAAAGGAGAGAGATAGAGAGTCAGAAACATCGATGAGAGAGAAACATCGACCAGCTGCCTCCTGCACACTCCCCACTGGAGATGTGCCCGAAACCAAGGTACATGCCCTTGACCGGAATCGAACCCGGGACCCTTCAGTCCGCAGGCCGACGCTCTATCCACTGAGCCAAACCGGTTTCGGCACAACTCTGAATTTTTGTTAAGCTTGTCCTAAGAGCAAATCAGCTAAAGAACACAAAGACACAGCTGACCTGGTGTGTATGTACACCAGAAAGTCAACATAACGACTGCCTACCAGGAAGTCAGCCTAAGATATTCCTGGTAAAGTCTTACAATGGCCCCTTTCGGTTTCAGGGACAGCAGGAATGCTTCCGCGGCCTTTGCTCACTGCTGATTCCTCTTCAAATGTTTGACATTCCTCGAGGTTCTCCTTTAGGTATCTTTCTAAACGTACCGTTTCACTTCAGAAAAAACTCACTTCTACACAAACTTTAATTACTGCCTATACTCTACTGGGATATATCAAATCTCGGTAGCCCAAATCAACCCATTCAACTGACTGATACATCTCTTTTTCTGGATGACTCACAAGCACCTCAATCTTAACTATAACCAAATGGAACTCAGGATAGTCCAAAAAACTTCTATTTCCCGTATTACCTTTCTCAGGTAACAGCGCCCACAGCTGCCAAGTTGCCTTAGCCAATCTTCCTCCTTACCCCTCCTCAAGTCTACTTACCTCTATCATCCAGATACACGTCCTCTTTAATTAGATGTCTCTACATAGTGCCATGTCCAGACAGATTTCCCTTTCTTTACCACTTGCTGCAAAAACTTCTTTCCTAAAAAACAGCTCTGATGTTAGTTCCACGCTCAGCATCCTTCAGTTACTTCCTACCCTGGCCGGTGGGCTCAGCTGGTTGGAGCACTGTCCTGTGCACCGAAGGGCTGTGGGTTCCAGTCCCAGATAGGATACATACCTGGGGGCGGGGGTTTCAATCCCTGTACAGGTGGCAACCGATTGATGTTACTCTCTCTCCTTTCCTTTCTCTCTAAAATAAATAAAAAACATATCCTTGGGTGAGGATTAAAAAAAAAAAAGAATGAAGCCCAATATTCAGCCCAGCATATGCTAGTTTCTGCCCACCTCTCCAACTACTCCTGCCATCTCCCCACAAAGACCGCGTTCTGACTATAGCAAAGCTACCTGCAGTTCCCCCCTCACCTCCAGTTTTGTTCATTCCTCTGCTCTCTGCCTGGAATGCCCTTCTCTCCATATTTATTAACCCAGTCTTATCTCTCTCTTCAAAACTTGGCTGGGGGGGGGGGGGGGGGCAGGCTGGAGGGGGTCAATAAGGGAAAAGGGGGACATAAGTAATACTTTCAACAATAAAGATTTTTTTTTTTTTAAATGGCAGAGCCCTGACCATTTGGCTCAGTGGCTAGTGCGTTGCCCTGTGGACTGAAGGGTCCCAGGTTCAATTCCGGTCAAGGGCATGTACCTTGGTTGCAGGCACATCCCCAGTAGGGGGTGTGCAGGAGGCAGCTGATGGATATTTCTCTCACGGATGTTTCTAACTCTCTATCCCTCTCCCTTCCTCTCTGTAAAAAATCAATAAAATATATTAAACAAATTTTTGACAGAATGACCCATCAGGTGTGAAATCTATCACCACCACTGTTCTTTCTAGGCTGTACCTTGCACACACCACTCCTGGTCAACTGAAACTAATGTAGCATTACCACAGGGTGTGCCCTCCTATGTCCTTCAGAGAGTAGTGTCTGGTTTTATCAGACCCATAAACAATAGATACTCAACACCTGTTCGAGGAATGAGTTAATCTCTCCTTTAATAAAATACTGAAATAATACAGCTTACATTTATTAAACATGTATGTGCCACAATCTAAGACAAATTAGGCTATTTCATCCTCATAAGTCCATAAGCTGGGTAGGTATTATTCCACCTTACAGATGAGGAATCTAAGGTCCATTCAAATACACCAGATAACTTCCCCAAGGAGACACAGTTTGTAAATGGAACATGTAGGACTGGAACTCAGGTCTGACCAATTCCAGTGTCCATGCTTGTAACCTCTATGTATACTTCTTTGCCACATGTTACTTGACACAGTCTTTTTTTTTTTTTTTTTTTTTTTTTTTTTTAAATATATTTTATTGATTCTTTACAGAGAGGAAGGGAGAGAGATAAAGAGTTAGAAACATCGATGAGAGAGAAACATCGATCAGCTGCCTCCTGCACATCCCCCACTGGGGAAGTGCCCGCAACCCAGGCACATGCCCCTGACCGGAATCGAACCCGGGACCCCCCAGTCCGCAGGCCGACGCTCTATCCACTGAGCCAAACCGGCCTCGGCTGACACAGTCTTTAACAGACCTCCCACAAAGTGTTGCTTGACTGTTTTTGACCAATACTTCACAGAATCAATGATCTAGCTAGGTTTCTATTCCGGATTTATACTTTCTGAAGCTGAGGGAATAGAGTTATATCGGATTAAGAATGCTATGGACAGCCCTGACCAGTGTGGCTCAGTGGTAGAGTATTGGCCCATGTACCAAAGGGTCACAGGTTGGATTACTAGTCAAGGGCACATACCTGGCTTGCAGGTTCATTCCCCAGTCTGCTTGGGGCACAGGTGGGAGGCAATCGATATATCTCTCTCACAGTTTGGTATCCAACCTAATCTTTCCATCCTACCCAGGGGTAAAGGGAGAGAGAGAGGAAGGGGGAGAGAGAAATAGAGAGAGAGAGAGAGAAAGAAAGAGAGAGAGAGGGAGGGGGGAGAGGGAAGGAGAGGAAGGGGGGAGAGAGAGAGAGAGAGAGAGAGAGAGAGAGAGAGAGAGAGAGAGAAACATGGATGCAAGAGCAAGACATTTATTGGCTACCTTTTACACACACACACACACACACACACACACACACACACACACACAACTGGGGATCAAGCCCAAAAACCTGTGCATGTGCCCTGACCTGGAATCCAACTGGCAACCTTACTACACAGGACAATGCCCAACCAACAGCCACACTGGCCAGGGCAATAAATTCTTTTTATTTGTCAGTTTTGAACCTAATACCCAAACTTCTGACGGCAGACCATGAAGAAAAAGAAAGTTCAAACTAATCTTGTAAGCCTCTCCTCTGTTCCTAGCCACCTTATTTTTAGGACATTCCTTGGCAGTTCTAGTATCAAATGATTGCTATACTGAGCATATGTGTGCTTCACAAACTGGCAGGTGTCTGCTTCCAATCCTAAATCCTACTCTAGCTCCGTCTGCTGCCCACCCAGATGCTTCCATTTAAACTGACAAGTCCACAAAGGGGACAGAAGCTAATGGGTCATCTTACACCAGATCTACTGTTAGCTGTCTCAAAACAAAACCCCAAAACCTCTAAATTAGAATCATTTAAATCTTCCTGGACAAAATTTGATTATCAATGACTTCTATTCTGTTGTAAGTAATGGTACAGAAAATTACACTGGTCTTTTACTCAGAATAAATTAGTTCTGTATTTTTAATAGAAGCCAAATGGTGAAACTAGTAGGATACAGCAGGGACAGGCTATTCTGGTAAGATGTTGCATTTACAATCGTGGTATAATGACTGACTGGTTTGAGCATATGGTACCAACGATAACAAGGCAAAAGGTTCAAATCAAAGTACAATGGGATTGTGGGGGATAGAAATGATGAGGTTAAAAAAAAAGCACCATCAGTACAATTGGTCTTTAAATATAAAATAGAAGACAGTAACTGGAAATAATTCATACCAGTGGGTACCCAGGAGTTGCTCAGAAGCACCAAAAAGATGAAGAGAACCACTACAGCAACGGATCTCACTCAGCATGTGGCAGTCCAAACCAAAAGTCCTCCCAAGTCTCCACACTATGCAACCCGCCGCATCCGTTTATGGAAATACAACTTTCAGTTATTTCTCCTTTTCCCTTCCTTTCATAGTTACATCTAATCAAGCCTTCTTTTTCCTTTAAAACATCTCTAAACATAATAAGGATGTCCAACTAAGCATTACTTAGGATAGGGCGGGGGAAACATTCTACAATGCTCAACAGTAGTGGAATGGTTAAATTATGGGACATTCATAGAATGAGATACTCTGCAGCTGTTACAAATGTTATTTATGAAGAGTTTATAATAGCATGGGTGGAGCAGACAATGAGTGGTCTTCTTACCTCTATCCTGCCTCTGTGTAGAGCCACGAGGCTTGGGTGGGACTGACCCCCAACCAAATCTCCCAGGGCAAGTCTCTCTCCCCAGGCCCAGTGACCAGCTTAGTCCTAGGCTACCTGAGCCAATCAGCCCCAATCTCAGGACTTCTGCTGGAGGTGGGAAGGAAACACATATCTTAGAACAAAGCTAACACACAGCACAGGGCACGGCTACAAAAAGGTTATGGGAGACACTGAGCTGGAGCCCTGATTAAACCATTATCCGATTTCTTTTTTTATTTTATTTTATTGATTTTTTTACAGAGAGGAAGGGAGAGAGATAGTTAGAAACATCGATGAGAGAGAAACATTGATCAGCTGCCTCCTGCACACCCCCTACTGGGGATGTGCCCGCAACCCAGGTACATGCCCTTGAACAGAATCGAACCTGGGACCCTTCAGTCCGCAGGCCAACGCTCTATCCACTGAGCCAAACCGGTTTCGGCCCATTATCCGATTTCTATCCAATCTCTGAACTTTTTGATTATTATAAGCCAATGATACATACCTTTTATTGTTTAGACTAGTGTGAGTAGTGTGTTCTGTCATTTGCAAACAATGGCTTAACACAATGGGCAAATATTTATATTTTCAAAAAGGCAATTTCATATACAGTATGACCTTGACTTTTAAAGTATCCAGATAAATTATTATAGGGGGTCCTGGGTGGAGGTGGGCAAAGCAGCATGAAATGGGGAATGGAGGACATCTGTAATAGTGTAAACAATAAAAAAATACTAGGAAAGACAAATATAATCAGTTATTATTTCTGAGCAGTGGACTGGGCTAGGTTTGGGTACTGATCAGGAACCATAATATATATTTTAAAATTACGAACAAGAGACTGCCAAATTGATCACTGTCTTTGAAATTCACTCCATATACACTCCAACCCTCAGTGAATTCTGCCACCTGAGATGCCATTTTTTTCTACTATCCAACTCTCAGCCAGTTAGAATCAGTACACTCTTACTTCCTACCTATAATCCCCACCAACTTCCTTCACTACATCTGATTCTATCTTACTACAAATCCTCTAAATCAGTGTTTAATCAGATGTATTTTTTAAAAGGATCTATTTCATATAATTGTTCTCTTTACTAATTGTTTCACAGAAACATAGAGCCTCATCAGCTCAACGCCACGTTCCTAGTAGACAAAAACTGTCTCCCGGCACACTCAAAAGCTTGCTGACTGACCTGGAAAAAAAAAAATCTTAGGAATGTACAGCTGACTTTTGAACGGCGCAGGTCCACTTATATGTGGGTTTTTTTCAATAAATACCTGTGCTATTCTTTGATCCAAGGTCTGGAGTCTGCAGATGTTAAGGGCCAACTGCATGCATTGATCTATGCCGTTTTATAGGCTTGAGCACCAGAGGGTTTTGGTGTCCACGGGGGATGGGGTGGGGTCCTGGAACCAGTCTCCCATGGATAACACAGGACAGCCTGAGTTTTTAGGGAGTCGAGTTATACAAGCATTTTTTACTGTGGCGGGGGGTCAGTAGCCCTAACACCCGTGTTATTCAGGGTAAACTATATATGACGATGTTTTTCATTTTATATCAATTTACCACTACATTTTCATAACCTGAGAGTTCAAAATAGGACATAGCAAAACTATTTAACTTAAATGACTTTAAGTTGGAACAAGGAGTAGCAGTGTAAAGTTCTAGTAAAATCCAAGATGTAAAATTTTAAGTCACAGACAACCATATGTTGGCTTTATTATGTCGAAAGGTTCTGATTAACCTTATGTTGAGAAAAACTCCAATTCATGCCTTTGCTTCTTTTAAGCTCAACTGCTTAGTCAATATAAGACTCCTGAGACAAATACTGCAGGCTGGCATGAGCGAGGCCGGTTAAAGATTGACCGGCTGACTCTAGCCACCAGCCTATTTAAGAATGGCACCAGTCATGAAAGAGATGGTGTGTAAAAAACTGACTGACTAGACATATACCACTACTAGAAAAATAACTCAAAACATACATACTCCTTGGCTTTAAGGACAGCATTACTTGATCAACACATGAACCATCATATTACTAATGAAGAGGCACTGGCCACTCAAAATTAATGAAAGCTTAAAGCTAAAGCTTAGGTCAACTCATGGAGCCAATGACTAAAGCCAGGTCCCTCTAGAGATACAAATTCATTATTTTTTTAATATGATATGGACTGTTAACACAGATCACCGATGCAACAATGTTCAAGCTCCAAGTTTATCATCAGTATGTACATCCCAAGGGCTCGCTTCTATGGGCAAATTTAAAAAGAAAAATTAGTGCCTTGTTGACTGAAACCCACTACCCAGAACCCAGAAGAACTGAAATGTCAGTCTATGAACAGATTTTCAGAAGCTAGTCAAAGCTGTCTGCCTTGCTTTCCTAGGCAGATTTTGCAGACTCTGACTAACAGTACTTGTACCACTTGCTCATTTTGACTTCAGTATCTTGTTTGGTTTGGACCTGCTCCAGGTTGGCTACAGCTATGTTTGGCACCACAAAGCATGCTGCCAGTCCTAGCTGTGTTGCTAATAAGAGGTCAGAAAGCACCCATGGAAATACAGGGACATAGGAAGAGTTCAAACAGTTGTTTTAAGCACAGTGTCCTAGCAAAGCTTGAAAAACAAGAAATTCTTTCCCCCAATCCACCTCACCTTTACCAGCAATGCAAACTCAAGAGAATCTATAATAATAAAAGCGTAATATGCTAATTAGACTGGACAGTGAACAACCTTCCAGTCAAAGCCAGGTCTGCAAGGGTTGGGGCAAGCCACCACAGCTGCGAGGGTCAAGCCCCTTGCACAGACTTCCTGCATCGGGCCTCTAGTATATGTTAAGAAAAGCCTTCTCTTCTCCCAATCTAGGCCTCTGTGGAGCTGCTCTCTGGCACTTTCTCTTATGAGAAACTATAGGTTAGAACAATCATCAGGGTTACTGTAAACTATTCCTATTATTTTTCCTTTTTTTTCTTATACAAGGAAAATAAAAAACAAATTTAGGAAAGAAAGCCATAGTGTTTAGGACCTCCTTCCATAGAGATATTCTTACTGTATGGATCATTGCTGAAATAAAGTGCTACCATGATTATGGATGGAATAAACATTCAAAAACAAAAACTGGTGGAAAGTGGGAATGTTTTTTGGACATTAACTTAAAAATAAAACCGACTGAGTAGTCTTTAGGTCACATGCACAGTAAAGTACAATTATACTTTACAAAGACTCAAAGGAAAAGTAGCCAAGAAACCTAACCAAGAGGTAGTGGCACAAACTAAAGGAATGAAAAACTACAATGGAAACTCAACAGTTCCTATTTCTGGTCCCTGTCGCCTAAATAAACGCAAAAACAGCTGAGGCAACATAAGAATGAAGCCTGACCTCTGACAGGGCAGTGGTGGGGAACAGACTATGGGCTTCATCTATACTGAGCAGGATGAACCTGCTGTGGGTTTCAGCGCTTCCTTCGCTCTGCTGTGCAAATGCCGAGATACAGGAACCCTGAGATCTGAGAAACAGAAATATGTGGTGGCCAGAGGTACACAATGGAGCTACAGGGCAGTGGAGGGGAACCTGTAGGAGAGAGACCTCTGGAGTCTGGGCTTGCTCTAAGTCAGTGGTTCTCAACCTTCCTCATGCCGCGACCCTTTAACGCAGTTCCTCATGTTGTGGTGACCCCCAACCATAAAATTATTTTCGTTGCTACTTCATAACTGTAATTTTGCTACTGTTATGAATCGTAATGTAAATATCTGATATGCAGGATGTATTTTTGTTACAAGTTAAACATAATTAAAGCATAGTGATTAATCACAACAACAATATGTAATTATATATGTGTTTTCCGATGGTCTTATGCAACCCCGGTGAAAGGGTCTCGACCCACAGGTTGAGAACCGCTGCTCTAAGTAATGAGGGAAGTGAAGAGGCAAAAGTTATACCAGACAAAAGGAACAACATGACTGAAGACCAGGAGATGTGACAGAGTTCAAGGAACTATACAACAACTGAAAACTGACCAAATTTTGTTTAAATATAGCCATGAAGGTTAAATGATCCATTATTTGACACTATTGGCAAAAATGTTCATCGGTGAAACACAGTAGAGTTTTTTAGGTGAGGATAGCAAATTGTGCAAAATTTTGGTGCCAGTTCACACAAAGGATCAAAATGACTTCACAATAAGGGCAAGACTTGGCCTAAGATTATTTATGTGAAACAGAATTCTGAAAAGACAATAATTATGGTTTTGCTGAATCCAAAGAAACGCTGCCTCTGCTCTCTGGATGTGCCTCAGATGCTGCTGTCTGCACATTTCACTCAAGACCACATTACACACGCACTGACACAAGGGCCCAAATTAGAAGAGTCAGCGCTAGACCAACATCTTACAGGTCACCCGGCGGAGCTGCTCTACTTGCACTCTTCTGGTCCTTCCATTTTCACCAGTGAAAACACGTAACCAACTGGCAACAGGTTCCCATTCTGTCTCTGCACAAGCTGGAGCTAGAAAAGGTGCAGCACCATGAAGAAGTTGTGGGAAATCAAAGGTCCACAAGCAAAGGGCCTCGTGCAGAAAGGGGAGCACTATGAGAAAGAGACCCTCCCTCCCCAATTCTAATCCTAGTCCACGTTAGCATTCTGCATTCCCACTCCCTTCCCAGTTTTGCCCAAGGACCTCACCTCTAAACACCAGAACATGTTTATTGTTGTTAATCCTCACCCAAGGATATTTTTTCATTGATTTTTAGAGAGAGCGGGGGGGGGGGGGGAGAGAAACATTGATGTGAGAGAGAGACATTAATTGGTTGTCTTCCGCACGTCCCAACCAGGGCCAGGGATTAAGCCTGCAACCAATGTGTGTGCCCTTGACTGGAATTCAACCTGGGACCCTTCGGTCCACGGGCTCTATCCACTGAGCCAAACTAAGGCTCATGCTATTTTCAATTCATAGAAAGTTCTAGTTTAAAAAAGCCCCCCTTGCCAAAACCGGTTTGGCTCAGTGGATAGAGCGTCGGCCTGCGGACTGAAAGGTCCCAGGTTCGATTCCGGTCAGGGGCATGCATGTACCTGAGTTGCGGACACATCCCCAGTGGGAGATGTGCAGGAGGCAGCTGATCGATGTCTCTCTCTCATCGATGTTTCTAACTCTCTATCTCTCTCTCCCTTCCTCTCTGTAAAAAATCAATAAAATATATTTTAAAAAAATAAATAAAAAATAAAAAAGTCCCCCTTAAACATGCTATTCAATATTTTGTACATACAAATATGTAGCAGAAACCTATTTCTTTAAAGGGGACAGTGGTGTCCGGGATGTGAAGTTTGAGTTTGAAGTTGAAGGCACTCAGCTAAAGTTCTAACAAAATGTAAAAGAAGTATCTTGATTATTTTGAAGCTCTTGCATATGCCATGCTATTATCAATATGGCTCATGTCTACTTTTGTAACTGCCAAATACACAGAAAGGCAATTACCCTTCCAAGTTTAAGTGTTTTAGGACAACACCAATAACTCTTCAGAGCTGATAATACGCTTCGCTAATGTTAGAAACAGAAGTCTTAGCAAGTCAGGCATATCTGGATGGACAAAGCAGTCATGAGCATTTCTAAGTTATCTTAGCAAACTCTTTGACACTCATGTCTGACTAAGTGTGACTCAGTCGGGATACCCAGTGTGTGCCTGTAAACAGTGCATTACTAAATATTATGTGTCGTGAACCAAGCTTTTGCATTAATCACAGTACCCTTCACCCAGGAAGTATTCAAGAACTTGTTGCTATGATTCACACCAAGATCCTGGATAAGTAGTCTTAAGAATTTATCAAAATTCTACCTACTATCATGACATACTCAAGGTAAAAATAATTAATCAACCAGACCTAACAGATATCTGTAGAACACTCCACCCAACAACAGCAGAATAAAACACCAACTCAAGCACACAGTGGAACACTCCTCAGGACCATATGGTAGGCAATAAAATGACCCTCAATAAATTTAAAAGGACTGAAATCACCCAAGGTATGTTCTACAAGCAAAGTGGAACTAAAATTAACAATAGAAGGAATTCTGGGAAATTCACAAATATGTGGAAATTAAACACTCCTAAATAACCAATGGGTCAAAGAAAAAAAGTAACAGGGGAAATGAGAAAATACTTCGATGAGATGAAAGAGATGAGATGCGCCGAAACCGGTTTGGCTCAGTGGATAGAGCGTCGGCCTGCGGACTGAAAGGTCGCGGGTTCAATTCCGGTCAAGGGCATGTACCTGGGTTGCGGGCACATCCCCAGTGGGAGATGTGCAGGAGGCAGCTGATCGATGTTTCTCTCTCATCGATGTTTCCGGCTTTCTGTCTCTCTCCCTTCCTCTCTGTAAAAAATCAATAAAATATATTTAAAAAAGAAAAAGAAAGAGATGAGATGGATGAAAACAAAACAACTGCATATCCAAATTTATGGGATGCAGCTAAAGTGACATAGTAGGAAAGTTATGGCTGTAAACACCTACATTAAAAGGAAATTTGTACTATAGTTCATTTTCAAATTGAGGTTGCTATTCTTTTATATATAAAACCCAAACCTAAAAGCAGGTAACCAAACCTAAAAGCAGGTAATACAAGAATAATTTTTCATCAGGTTACAGTGGGGCCTTGACTTACGAGTGTCCGGACTAACGAGTTTTTCGAGATACGAGCCGTCTCTCGGCTGATTTTTTGCTTTGAGTTGCGAGCTAAAATTCGGGTTACGAGCCAGCTTCAGATACCCCACCGCTAGTTGGCACAGTGAATGCCACAACATCAGCCCAGCATCACGTGTCTCACTCATTCACTTTAAGATTTGACATACGAGTAATTTGAGTTATGAGCTCCGTCACGAAACGAATTAAACTCGTAAGTCAAGGCTCCACTCTAATTGAGAGTTTGTAGATGAAAAGCTAACCCTTTTTGTGAGGCCTTTAATCCTATATAATAAAAGCCCAGCCCTGACCGGTTTGGCTCAGTGGATAGAGCGTCAGCCTGCGGACTGAAGGGTCCCAGGTTCAATTCTGGTCAAGGGCATGTACCTTGGTTGTGGGCACATCCCCAGTGGGGAGTGTGCAGGGGGCAGCTGATCGATGTTTCTCTCTCATCGATGTTTCTGACTCTCTATCCCTCTCCCTTCCTCTCTGTAAAAAATCAATAATATATATATATATATATATATATATATATATATATATATAAAAGCCCAGCAACCATAATGGGGTAACAACCAGAACCACCACTTGACCACTCCCTATGAGGTGCATTGACCATCTCTCGATTCCGGCCCGCAGGCTCCGATTGTTGGATGGCCAACGGGGAACCACGGGTAACTGGGGCGGGACTGGGGACTGGCAAGCGAGCAGAAGATGGCCCTGATCGCAGGCGAGGCCTAGGGGCCCTACCCACGCACCATTTCGTGCCCTGGGCCTCTAGTATCTAATAAAAAAGGAGTGAGGGGAAGAACATGCAGATATCTTACACTTTAATATACACCACCAACAAATTAATAGCTAAATTTGAAAATTACTTCTACAGTTTTTAAGGGTAACAGCTATTCAAGTGGGTGAAGTTATAGTAGGTGCTCAAAGACAGATAAAGGGCTTCTGAACACAGAATATGAATTTCCAAGTTAATGAAAACATAAAAAGAACATTGATTCTTTCTGCACCAGTAACTGAAATTTAGGAAACTAATTATGTTAATCTCAAGGAAATACATGTAGGGCTAACTAGTTTCCCTATGTGAGGCCAGTCATCTGGATATCCCATGTAGACAATATTAGCACAACTCCTGGGAAATTCATATCAATTGCAGGTTCAAGATCTACTCTCTCACTCAGCTTTAACATGAGACTTTGAGAGTCTTAATCATGATCTTCTCTGCTAGCCTGGCATAGAAATCCTTTTGAGCTACTGCTTTCTAAAGACGCTGAGTACACTTAAACAGAAACCCCATCTTCTTGCCAAAGCTGAAGTACCTGCTTACTTTCATTATTAACGTTTTGAAGATTGTTTCACTGTTTCTTGTCAGACCCAGAAAATATAGTAAAGGTAACTATGGCTATATTCATTAAATGTTTTGTTGTGTTTTTTTTTCTGAAAGGTTACAGAAAAACTAATGACTTCCTCTGTGAAAACTTTGCTTTTTACATTATTTAACAATGAATGAAACATATATTTGTTCATTTAATTTCAAAAAGTTATCTGCGTGACAAGAGAGACCAAAGACTTAAGAATGGAGAAACGACTTGTCTTTCACACACAATCCTTTATCAATACTGTGCATTCAGCAGAGCTTTGGGTCAAGATTTTAACAGGTCTGAATTTGAGGTAGTATCAGGACAAGCAGCTGGCCAGTTATTTAAATAGGCAGAGTCATGTGACTTGCTGGTTACCTGAGTCAGCGGTTGGACTGACATCCCCTTATCAAAGTTACACACTTGAATAACATTAATAAAATTAATGACAGCAGGCATTATGTCTGCTTTATGCTAGTCACTGCTTTAAGCACACGAGTATATATTCGTTCTTTTGAATCTCACTGTGACTCTAGGAAGGTAAGTGCTGTTGTTTCCATTTCACAGAAGGGAGAAGAGAACCAAAGCACAAGGCAAACTGCCCAAGACCACAATGCCTGAATGGCCACTGGCAGAGCTGGGAGTCAAAAAAGTTAGGTGTAGCCTGGAGCATGTGTTCTTCACAATACAATAGATGCTTCTCATTCCATACCCACAAGGAGCTGAAACTGAGGGAGTATCTACCAAAGGGGCCAAGATTTTCCTCAAAATGTCATTTTGAATCACTTTTTAAAAGGTCTCTAGGTTTTAATGACACTGAGTATAGCTACAGTGAACTTTAGCCTAAGGATTTAAAGTAGGTTAAACCTCAGCCATTAAGAAACAAACCAACCAACTCCGAACTGGAGCACTTTAACTCTTTAACTCCCTGGAATATCCATCAGGGTAAAATAGATGTAAAATGTTAACTACTTTTTATTTGAATATAACTTTGTTGCAAAACAACTGAAGAATACAGAGAGAGAGAGAGAGAGAGAGAGAGAGAGAGAGAGAGAGAGAGAGAGTAAAAATCACCGGGAATCCAGCCTGCCAGAGATAACATCTTTTAGGGGACCATTTAGAAAAAGTCTATGTATTAAATAAGAAAACAGAATAGACAATTTTCTATAAATGGGCTCACTCTCTCGTTTAACACCATCTGGGCATGAAAAGGCCTTTAAGGGTAGTGGTTAAGAACATGGAATCTGCTGAAACCGGTTTGGCTCAGTGGATGGAGCGTCATCCTGCGGACTGAAAGGTCCCAGGTTTGATTCCGGTCAGGGGCATGTACCTTGGTTGCGGGCATATCCCCAGTAGGAGATGTGCAGGAGGCAGCTGATCGATGGTTCTCTCTCATCGATGTTTCTAATTCTCTATCTCTCTCCCTTCCTCTCTGTAAAAAATTATTAAAATATATTAAAAAAAAAAAAGAACATGGAATCTGGACTCAAAGTGGCCTGGATCTAAATCCTAATATGTGAACCTGGGCAAGTTACTTAATGTAAGCCTTAGGTTTCTGATCAGTAAAATGGGGATAACAGCATCTGTCATTATAGGATTATTGTAAGGATCAAAAGGGAATGCAAGTAAAACACTTAGCTTAGTGCAAGGACATACTAAGCACTCAATATACTAGCTACATGGTTACTTTTTAAAAGGGGGTTCACTTAACATATCTCTGTGCAACTGTAGATATTATTGTGTTGATATAGATTTACATCAATATTAACACCTTCAGGGTATTCCATTTTAAAAACCATAATGTTTATGTAACTCCCTACTGATCGGCTTAGGTAACCCCCCAAATGGTTATTCCATAGATTGGAAGATGCCCTTTTTATACATTTTAGCGTCTCTGAAATGCCTATTACGTTTTATAGTTTAATTAAATATTTTATTTTCTAGGTGGCACATATAGACTAATTGCAATAAACACCATAATGTCTATACTTTTTAAAATTAAGATTTTTTTAAGAACTCTTAAAAGTGGAATTGCCAGGTCATTTTATGTTCTGGTATATATCACCACGCCAATATTCAGAAAGATTTTATTGGTACAAATCTCCACTGGCAGGAGGTGACAATACCCATTTCTCCACACAGTGGCCACCAAAGGGTAGGGGTCAATTTTTACTACTTTCACTAATCTGACAGGCAAAATGAACTCATTTTTATTTGTTTGTTTTTTCATTGTTTTCATCACGAGGTCAATTTACTTTAGATAGCATGTCACTCAGTAGAAGCTGCTGCCCATGCCTGGCAAGTGCAAAGCAGGACTGCAGATACCTTACATTTCCGGTTTACTCATCCCAACAGTTAAGAGGGGCGTTACCAAGCATCGCAGCCCGACCTGAGCACAAACCCCAACTTTGCCACTTACCAGATGTGTGAACCACAGCAAGTTACTTAACTTCTGTGCCTGTTTCTGCAGTCACGAGATGGGACTAACTTAGTGCCCCAATTCAGAAATTATGTATAACTTCATGGCATAGAGCAGTGGTTCTCAACCTTCCTAATGCTGCGGCCCTTTAAGACAGTTCCTCATGTTGTGGTGACCTCCAACCATAAAATCATTTTCGTTGCTACTTCATAACTGTAATTTTGCTACTGTTATGAATCATAATGTAAATATCTGATATGCAGGATGTATTTTCATTGTTACAATTTGAACATAATTAAAGCATAGTGATTAATCACAAAAACAGTATGTAATTATATATGTGTTTTCCGATGGTCTTAGGCGACCCCCGTGAAAGGGTCGTTCGACCCCCAAAGGGGTCGTGACCCACAGGTTGAGAACCGCTGGCATAGAGTAAATGCTCCATAAATGGTAGCTACTCAATAATGACTTTAACTACCATGGCTCACAGAAGTGAAACTTGAAAGACCGCAAAGGAACTGCATTTCCTTAAACATCTCTTTCTCCAAACAGGGATGACTGGTCTTCAGCCAGCCTCCCAAAAGGAGTCTTGTATAGGAACTGAAAGTTCATTCATTCTTCGTACCTACTTGGAAATAGTCCATCCAGATGACAGGGGAATAAATGAATATAACGAAAGGCAATCAAATTACCTGCTATAAGAGAACTGAAACAGTCTTCATTCTCAAAAGAGTAAATGCAATATTCTGGGTTTAGTCAACAAGATTGATAAGCATTCTTATCAGCAGGCTAAAGCATACCAATACCAGACTAAAATAGTGAAGAAAAAAGAAACAGCCCCAACCTGTTATTTTTTTAGGTTTGGTCATTTAAACACCTGAAATGGAGCTGTGTACCGAAATCCAGCTGTTGTGAAGACTGGACCCAAGTAAATCTTATTTCTCGGAAGCATCCTCAATGCGTCTTCTTTTCTCAGTTACACGGGAGACTTATTCAAATGCCCCCAGCTGGCCAGCAGAAATTCCCCCGTTTTTCCTTTCAGCCTCTCTCAAACCACCCCGGCTTCATTCCTAGTCCTGACACCTATGCAGGCACTTATCTATCTCACAACCTGGCTACTGCAACCTTCCAGGCTGGGACTCCAGGTTTGTCTCTCTGTCACCCACCGTACACACAGGGCACTTTCACCATCCACTAAAAAACTTCAGATGCTTCTTAAGGAAAAGATAAAACTCTTACTGCGTTTTTCTTATCTGACTCCAATTCTACCTTATTCTCTTCTACGTCACTCACAATCTATAACCTTATTCTAGCATTCCTATCTCAAACACAAGTACAACTACCACCCCCAAGCCCCCCTCCCGCCCTTCTCTTAGCCCTATCCTATTTAATTCACAGGGTCCAGTTTAAGTGATACTTCTTCCTCAGAGCTTTCTCTGACTTTAGGTCTTACCCATCTCTTCCCTTCCTAACTACTTTGGCAGTTACAGGAGTAACACAACTTCAGCATTTCATTAAACACCAGCACGCTACAAAGTACTGTTTGTGATCTTGCATAGATCATTTAACCTCTATGGGCCACCATTTCCTCATCTGTGAAATAGTAAGTCAAAATTAATAGATTTTTAAAAGTATTCTTCTGTTCAAAAAATCCTCTAATTTTACATGCTGCCATATAATGTTTCAGATATTAATCTTCATTTCTCGTATTTGATTTTAAGAATACCTGAAGAGAAAAAGTACATCATCTATTTCTTCCCCAACTCTCAAAGCAAGTTATCCCAGGATGTGGCTCAAGGAGATGCTCAGTAAATGTGACAGTGGAATAGAGACATCAGTGCTGAGATAGAAGAAAACTTCAAAGATCTGAGTGTGAACCCAAGATCTAGTTCTAAAGCAGCTTGTGCAACCAGAATAGGTAGGTAGTGCCAGACGAGTAGATGCTCCACTGTCGGCTCTCTTGTTGAGTTGAAGGTCTGCCTTAATGGAAAACAAGAATGGAATGAACACAGGCTCGAGAGCTCAAAACTGTTCTTAACTCCTGTGCAGCACTGTTTGAAGTATGTGTACATAGCCCCTAAATGACAAATGCAACTTTCAGGTGAGCTCAGACACGTATGTGCATCAGGGGCCCTGGTCAGTGGACAACTCCTCGTACTCTCAAGCCTGCCCGACAATGGCAGGGCAACAGAGGTTCAGCTCAGCCACGCAAAGCCTGAAACCTGCAAAAGAAGAGCAATTCCTCCCATTTCTATGCCCCAGTGCCTTTCTCAGAAAATACAAGCTTTTATAAGAGGGAAAGTAATTCAGTTCTATTTCAGGCTTCCAGTGAAATGTCTTTAGTTTTCTCTCTTTTCTCGGGGCAGTACAAGTCAAATGTGTAGATAGAAAGTAAGAAAGTGGCCTGCTGGAGGACAGGAATCAACATTAACCAAAAGGTAACCAGGAACTCTGAGACAGTGGGAGGATGCGATCCTTCCAAACTCTAGTCAGAAGCAGAGGGCTAAGCCCCTATCATTATACTAAAATAAAATGTATTAACACCAATATGCTCATGCGCCCTTTATCAAGAGAGGGCAAATACATATATCCCTATTTTAATCAAGTTAAACTGGTCAATGCTATTCCAGCCACTTCTAAACACGTTTTAAGATCCTAAAGAGTTATCAAATCAAATCAGAGCCGCTCAAATGAAGCCAGTTACTCCTTGAATAATCAAATGAAGGAAGCAGTGTTGTTGTTTTTTTACTAACAGCTCTTAACACAAAGCAAATGGCCCTCCTCTTCACTCAGCTGTTACACAGAATTATGAGACAAAGGGCAACTACTGTATTATCATTTTTTTTTTTGGAGTAAAATCACAAGATTACTAACAAACAGCTAATGGCCACAATTCAAAAGCAATAATGGCATTATGACTTCATATGCCAGTTATCTACCAAACTGGAAAGAACCAAGTATCCTTATTTTTCTCTGCCCAGAGAAAATCTGCAAGTGGGAGCACTCTGATTCACTTTCTCTCCCATCATGAATTCTCTGGGGGATGTTAAGCAGTATCACCTCCTCTAATTATAGGGTGAGGAGAGAAGGGATTTATACTTGTCCAAGAGGTTACCAATTTAAGCTGGAGAACTTATAAAACGTTCACGGTCTCAGAAAGACTTCGGTGATAGTAAACACGGAAAGGTCTTGTCTGAAAATTCTTTCAAATCCTCAAATCCCTCCTTTTGTTTTACTTTGCTGCTTTAGTGTGAATATGCATCGGGACAAACTTAACAGAAGAATACGAACTGTCAGGCTTTCACTTCAGTTTCTGTGGTAAGTTTAATAGAGACATCAGTTTGTATTTTAAAAAACAACAATGCCCGGGCAGTGTGGCTCAGTGGTTGAGCATCAACCTATGAGCCGGGAGGTCACAGTTCCATTCCCGGTCCAGGCACATGCCCGAGCTGCGGGCTAGATCCCCAGTAGGGGTGTGCAGAAGGCAGCTGATCAATGACTCTTTCTCATCACTGATGTTTCCATCTCTTCATTCCCCTTCCTCTTTGAAATCAATAAAAATATATTAAAAGAAAAACAAAAAACAACACCACTTGGCTCCAAAGGGTTTTCATCCAGGTTACAAACGTGGGATCTGAAGTAGCCAATCTTATGATATCACCGTCGGATTATCTGCTGAAAACAGTAATCACCTATGAAAACATCAAATTACCTCCTCCGTATACCAATGATACAGAGTAATTTCGAGGCCTAAGTTGCATTTGCTCTGATTTCTAGCTCTCTAAGAAAACAGAACGAGAAGACATATGTCACTCTAAAACCTATAGCGGTTTGCTTTCTGGCAATTTTGTGCTGACTTGGAAAATACCCTCAGAGAGTCTGGCATGACAATAACAGCTTTGAATGTAACACTCAGTTTTTTTCTCCTTAAAGAGCTCTTCAATATCACCTTTTATGAAATACAAACTACACATTTAACATTACACTACTATGCAGTAACTTCAGAGAACTCTATGCCTTTGGCAATGAGAACAAAATAGTAACTCTCCAAAGGTCTGCATAGCTTAAAAAAACAAACACAAAAAACTAGTTATTTTTAAAAGGACCATAATTCTACATTTCCACCTTCTTCCTCTTTGTAAAATTCTAATCATTTCATTCAGGGATAGTCAACAAACAGTAGCAGTTTCCAGCAATCAGACTAAGGCTGGGGGGGGGGGGGGGGTCAAAACTTGAGACATGGTGAATATGCAAACACTAAAGTTCAAGTTTTCCTCATTTAAAGTTGACACTATTCGATAACACCCACCTTGTAAAAAAGTAAGTTACATATCCAAAAGGGCAAGCTGCTCCAGTCAACCAAGTAAACAACATAATTAACATGTGCCAGGTGGAAAGTGAATCCTCATGTAAATAGTGGGGTTCCAAATGAGCTGCAAACTGTAAAGCAGCTTATTTTTTCTCAACTGTCAGCAGGTTTCTTTTGTGCAATCAGTTTAAAATGGGGTAATTGCTCCTCAAGTTTCTTCTAAGAATATTGAAATCTGACTTGTACAACAGCAAACTGAACCTTATTATTTAGAACTCCATTGTTTTTATTTTTTTAAAAAAAGAATAAAAACACACTGAGTTATTTAATGAGTTTTGGCAGGTATTTCAAACTACCTCTCTAAACTAGGGGAAATTAATTCCTAACCGACCAGGATCACATTCCAGAATGCAAACATCTTTGGCTATGTAAAATAAGACTAATGGAGTGCTTTTACATAAATACTTCAAGTTTAGGTCTTTCAAAACATCCCCTAATTTTTTAATAAAACTCTCCAAGGTAAATCAACCTACTTCCTTACTACAGTCGTATTGCTTTGACTTCGCTTGAAATAGTACCAATATCAACAAGCAAAAAGAAATACTCGAGGCATTCACACAAAGGCAGTTAAAGACCATACATCACACACACCACCCTCTTAAGTCATATTTAATATTCTACTCAGCATCCATCTCGGCTATCCAGATCTCACACGATGGTAAATGTGGGCAATGAAAGAAGGAGCACGGCTTCTTTGTGTGTTACCGGGCAAAAGAAGGTAGGTGAGTACAAGCAGAGGCCATTTCAGTATTTGCTTGGCAGCAACACTTACCTTGAGGATGTCCCCCCTTTTGAAGCTCAGCTCGTCGTCTGCAGTGGCTTTGAAGTCATATTTGGCGATGGCTTCCATTCTGAGCGCTGCTCAGTGCTCAGCAGCCTGAAGCAGGGGGAAGGGAGTCTTCCCTGCTGAAGCAACCCAGCACTCTGGGCGCAGCCTCGCCTCTCTTCTGGGACTGGCTCCTGCACTCCGGGACACACAATGCCACCCTGAATCAGAAGACGGATGATTGAGAGAAGTGGCCGGGATTGAAGGCAGCCCCGCCCTGCCAATAGGCCTGCTGTCCCAGCCCCCACGCCCCCTGGTTAGGCTGGCTCAACCCTCCTCCCTCCCTTCCAAGCAAGAACCCAGATCTCCTTCCTCTTTTCAGCCTCAGGCCCAGGCGACTGACAGGCCCGCCGGCCAATGGTGGCAGCAGCTCGAGCTATTCCAGAACACACTTCCTCTTCCTTCCCGCTGGGTGTACACGGTGAGCAGGAACCAAACCGGCTGCAGCCCCGTTCGGTCTCCACCTTTCCTCCCTCACTCCTTACACTCTTCTCCAGGCACAAAACGGAGCCACTGAGAGAAGGCCTGCCCCTGGGGATGCACCCTACTTTCCTCAGTTAAATAGGCCTGTCTCCCTCCTTTCCCTGCTGACCTTCCTGCTTTTCTGAAAAACGCTGGGTCCTCGATCCACAGTCAAAAGCAAGCAATGCAAGCTTTGGTCCTGAGCTGCTTCCAACTCTTCTCAGAAACTAAACCTCGGTCTGCTCCTAGGAGAGCAGGAGAAAGTGAACACAAGATCTACTTTTTTATTCAGTTTACTACTGAGCAGAAGACACCAGAGAAGAAGGTCCAACAGCCTTTTTTCAGCCTCTTGCTGCTGGATCCTCTGCTATTCTTGCAATAAGGCCCCTAAAGACCTGCAAAACTTTGGGGTTTCCAATAGCCCTTGAAACACATGTCCAAGGTTTAGTGTTCCAGAAGCATCCTCCACATTATTTTTAACTAGCCTAAGGAGCAAAGCTGACATTCTGATCTACATTTGAAAAAAATCCTTTTTATAGAATGAGCTGTCAGAAATTGTGTCTGGGGAAAAAAAAATGCAGGGAGATGGTGCCAGAAAGTCAAACACGTCTCTCAGTTACCTGAGAACAACTGCTTTGCTCAGAGCCAGCAGAGTACTGGTGCAAACTGTACTGTGCAGGTAGAGTCTATAATAACCCTCTGGTGTGTACCAGGTGATGGGGAACTGTGGACACCACAGACAATCACTACTGTAGTAGAGTCTCCAGCCCTGAATATGGGACACAACCTAGACCTTTGCAGAACAAAAGGAAAATAAAGCCTCATTCTTATTTCACCAGTCACTGTTTTCATAAGGGCTAAATAAAAGCAGCAAACAGCCCGGATCCTGGCAGAATGGGGACAGGTTATTTACAGCGACGCTCTTCTTGGATAATTACCACCTGGCAGAGGACTCATTTGAAGGATTATTATCCTTTTGTTCTAAAGTCACCAAGTGGGGGCAGTAACCAAGCAGAGCTGCCAATGGACTAAGCGGTAAACCAGCGGGAATATTAAGATTAGAGAAAAATGAATATCACCAAGGGGAAAAGAAATTACCTAGTAATAAAAAGTCCTCCAGTCAAATGCTAAAAGCCAAACATTCTACTGCAGGTAAACTAATAAACCAAACCAATGTTTACTCTATCAGGCCAGACCTAGAATATCCTATGTGGCACTGGCCCAAAGAGAGCAAAGAAAGCAGTCTATGAAAAAAAAATATATATATATATATATATATATATATGTAAAAAGATCAGTCTCAGAGTATTTATTTTTGCCTGTCTTCAAAAACCCCTTACTTATACCCTCTGTAGTGTAGTTCTTATCGAACTAATCCATGTAGATAATTTTAAAAGTCCGAGTATTGAAATTTATGAAAAAGAGCAGTTCCCTACCCCAACACCCACAAGTAATCACCCCCAATTTTGTTTTTAGCTTTCTCTTTGTATTCACTTACAATATTTCTAAGTAATATGCTTCTGTTGCTGTTTCTTAGTTTTTTCCAGCCATCATCTATCACCTGAAAGATGAGGCCCTAACTATTCCACCCCTGCTAATATCCTCTTGCCCCATCACAGTAATGTCACATATTCTGGTTTAAGCAGTAGTATTACAACATGAAATATTGTTCACTGGTGATTTAAATAATGTATTGCAACTTCTTTTCTAGGACAGTCCTTGAGTTTTCCCCAGCATTAATAACTGCTTTTCCTCTTTTGCTTACTTTCCAATGTGTGTACCTACATTTAATTGCTTATAAATGCTCCAAAATCTCTGCTACAGGCCTATCACTGTTTTCCACAGACCCATCGGCTTATTTGAAAGGGTCTCCAGGTCTGACTGTTAGGACTATGCATCAATGATGGGAACCGGAGTAATACTGAGGCAGATCTAAAAAAGCAGTTTCATTTTTGCAAGATGGAAGTGAGACAGGAGCCCAGAGCACTGTCACTGTCCAGGCACCATGTCGTAACAGGGCATCGATGTCTGTTAGTCAGGACTTCAGACGACTGCAGTGTAACCGAACAGCCGTAGCATAAAAACCAAGACCGTTTTCAACACTTGTTTTACTGCTGTTACTCATCTACCACGGGTTTCCTAGAGAAAGCCTAAACAAACTAACAAGTGAAAATCATGTTTCAAGTGACTATGGCTTTGTCAGATACAACTTGATAGAAATGAAACCCAAGCACAATGGATACTTCTGTGCCAAAGAGCACCTCATGGAGAAAACTTGAAGATGTCAGCTTAACAGGCTATCCACAGAAAAGAGCACATAGGCCAAAGGGACTCAAAAGGGTGTGTTCCCTTAAAGACAGAAAAATACGTTATCACATACGCAACACTGTTTATTAAAAGGAAGAAATCTGAGAGTGAACGCAATGTCTAATCATTTCAATAGAGTAGATGCTGCTGTTCACTTCCCAAGAAAATGGGTTGGGAGTACACTCAACCCTGACGCCTAATGAGAGTATGTCTCAACTGTTCCCAGCACACACCTCCCCAGCCCATCCCAAGCAATGAATTCTAAGAAGGCAAGTGTCCTCAGCTGGAAGATGGAAATAGCATCTACCGCATAAGGCCATTCTGGTTACTGAAAGAGACCGCCCTGTAAAGCCTTAGCAGAGCCTCTGGCATAAAGCGCTGAGGTGTTAACTAGCATCACCGGTCCCATTTGAAATATTAGTCCGCACGTTTCCACAGTCCATCTAGAACTTCTAACTACCTACAGACGGTCTAATAGGCAAATTAACAGTCCTATTAAGTATAAACTTTAAAATTAAATTGCTCCACATCACTCCTAACAAAGCTCAAACATTTACGCATATAAAAACTAATCACATCTATAGTCACATATGTATTCTATTAGGCTTTTAAATATTTACTCTATATACACAGAAAAGTATACATTTCAGTTGAGTAATTTAAAGCCACACTTGTCTCATTATTCTATTCTATGGCTGTAACAACAGTTTTGATCCTTGGACCAGCTGCATCAAAATCACCCCATTCAGAGACTGGTTCACCGTGGGGGTGCCTTCTGGAGTTCTGCAATGTAGTGGCCTTAGGCCCAGAACCTAATTTTATATAAGACTCACTGGTAATTCTTATGCCTGCTACATTTTAAGAATCACTGCTGTACCACTATAAGGGTGCCTTAACCAGATGTTAAACTCTGTGTTCCAGATAATGCACTACAACATCTTTAGATAACAAAAACCATGCATATTCACTTGACACAACTGGGAAAAAGCCAACTTTGACAAAACCAAGACTCTCGATGGTCATTCAATAGTGCCAGAAAGTTCTGAATTAAGTAAGTAACCATTACTTTCTCCCAGGAGCACATGGCGGGTCTCTATTCTGTATTGTTGCATTTCTCCCAAATCTATTATTCTTCTGCTCTAGGAAATAATTAGAACTGATGCTGCACAACATGCAACACGATAACAGAAATTATTGAGAAAAATCTCTAAGTACCATCAACCAGTAGTATTTAAAACCCAATAATCCTTCACATCTGAATGTACTGGCTGAGGAAGTGAACAGCCTCAAGCATTGAAATGCTTGCTTTTAGTATCAAAGAAAGCTGATTAAAAGCACTAACTTCTTTTTTTTTTATTTTGGAATTCAGAAAATTTTGAACAAGGGAAGGGGCAGCAAGACAAATAAAGTCATTTCTTTCTCCCCCCCAAAATCCAACAACAATAAAAAAGAGGGCTGGTTCTAGCATTTGTAGGAAAAGATGCCTGATTTTGAAAAGCCTGGTAAAGTACATGTGAAACGAATTTAATATGTATGTCAACTATAGTTTAAATATAAATATGAAAATAAAATTCTTTTAAAGCCCGGTTAAAAAAAATTAGTACTATTGCAATGGGCAAGCTCTAATTGATCAAAGGTCTAAATAAATTCTATTCCCTTAAATGTTTCATGTTATCTTAATTCTACTGAAATATAGGTATATGGCAGGTTTTCATTTTGTTTTCGTGGTTTTTTTACTTTAACCACCCCCCCCCCCGCTCCCCCCCCCCCCACCTCCCGCTAAAAGCCAGTGAGAAGTCATACAGCCCCAGATCGACCCAGTCCTCCTTACTAATGCAAAAGTGGCACAGGAAGAAAAGCATCAGCTGGCACAAAAGCATGATCCTAAGACGAAGAAAACAACTAAAACACAAACGAAACAAGCAAGCTACGCTCGTGACCTAGTGCAGTATTGATTACTTAGGGATGAATTCAATCCTTTGAGCCCCTCCGTTCCCAGGGGGAGAACGCAAGGCTCGCATGGCTCGCTAGCAACCCTTCTGGCTGCCCGAAGGAACACAGTGCACGCTTGAAAGTAAAGGCTTGTGAAGCAGGAAAAGAGGCTACCTTCCCCGGAGAGAACGCGGAATCATTAAAGGAGGGAGAACACGAACTGCGCAAGGAGCAGACAAATTATGCCAGCGAGGAGACTACAAGGGAGAAAGGGAAGTAGATTAGGAAAAAAAAGGTGGGGGGCGGGGCAGGGGGCAAATGACTTGCATGACACGCAAGTAGGCACTTAGTCAGTGGCAGGGAGAGAAGCAGACAGCGAGGGAAGGCGACAAGTGCGGGAGCACGAAGTGAAAAGGGGACCAGAAAGCCAGAGAGGCTAATGCTCATTTCCCTCGTGTCTTCTCCACTCTTTCCCGAGAGCCCACGGGACCCAGAGACCTCGCGTGCACTTCGTGCAGCTCCGCTGCAAACTGTGCTTCCACGGCCTCCGAAGCCAGCCTAGAATGACCCCTCGCCGAGCTGCAGCTCCTACGGCTGCCCATCCGGGATGGCGAGCGTCACAGATGAAAACCACCCGTGCTGCGCTCTCCTCTCTCGCTGAAATCTTCCCTCAGAGCGTTCCAACCGCTCGACCGCGGCTGCTTATTTTTCTTGACAAACATTTTTTCAGCGAGTAGTTCGCAAAGGGGGGCCGCGAGGGGAGGGGGAGGGACCGCAGCACAGGCATCTGGACTGTCTCCGGCAGCACACGTTCCAACGCGCGGCATCAACAGGGTTGGTGGGTCCCCTCCCGAAATTCAGCCCAGAGACACCAGGGGATGGAGACCTGGTGGCCGTGCAGGTCCACGGGGCAGCACTCGCCCCATGTGCAGCCCGCAGAGGACCCCCCGCCTCCGGGCCAAGTCACACTGACTCACAGGAGTAGCCCGTGCTCTCGGGCTGCTCCGGGGTCCTTCTGCGCAAACCCCCACGAAGAAGGCATGAAATAGAACTAGGAGCCCCCCGCCTTTTGCTCCGGGGGCTCCGTCCTGAGCCGAGGGCCCCGGGAGAACAGTCCCCAGGAAGGAAGCGCCCCAAAAGAGGAAACGTGGAGTCCAGAGTTCCGGGGACCCCTTCTCCTGCCCCACACCTCGCCGTCCCGACCCCCAGGCCCGGCGGCCTCGGGAGGCTGAGCCGGGTCCCTACGGGCCGACTCCCGCTTTGGAGCGGGGTTGGAAGACGCACCGAGCCAGCGCCGCCGCGGCCGGCCCCACTCACCGTGGCGCAGCTGCTCCGCTCCGCACCGGCCCCTCCACAGCGGTGAGTGGCCGCCGACCGCGCTGCTGCTCCCCGAGGGCAGCGCCTATTCCGGCCGCTGTCACCGCCACAATCTTCGTCGTCGCCGCCGCTGCCGCCGCCGCCGCCGCCGCCGCCGCCCGGTCGCTGAAGCAGCACAGCCGCCTCGCTTCCGCTCCTCTCGGAGTCCCGCGAGAACTCCCCCGCCCCGGTCCCGCCCCGCCCCGCCCCGCCCCCGCGAGATTTCCCCCCGGCGGAAAGGCCCAGGGCGCATGCGCTCCTCCGCGGCCGGCTACCGCTGTTAAACCTTCTAGATGCCAGGGCGCCTGCGCAAGGCCGCCCCGCAGCAGGTGGCACCCACACGGCTCCGCCCCCGAGTCGCCTTAACCCACTCGGTGCCAGAGCCGGTAAGCTACAGCGCAACCCTGAAGGAGCAAGTCTTCTGCCCCGCCGAGTCACTTCCCTTCCCCTTCCACCAAACCAAGGCCATTGGGGGGTGGGGGGAGAATCTCCCTCCAGCATGAAGCACCCCAAATAGAGGACCTGGTCTTGAGATATTTGGGAATCTGGTCCAAACTCTGCAGGGTTAGGTGCATTAACAGATGCATTTGTTCATTGATTGAATCCCCCGCCTCCGCCGAGCACGGTGCTAGATATATAGAAGGTAAGAGGACTAACAGAAATCCTGGCCCTCAAGGAGTTCACGGTCTACGGGCGTGGAAGAAAAGTAAACAAGTAATGCATCAGGTATTGCTAGAATTATTTGGGGAATCGCTGAGCAAGCTAAAGGGATGGGGGTGGGGGTTGGGGGGGTGGGGGGGCATCTCAGAAAAGCCTTCCCAGAGAAGGTGCTGCGGTGATATCTGAGCCGAGTCTTGGAGGACGAGTAGGAGTTCGCTAGACAGAGAAGCGCGGGTGAGGCGTCCCAGGCGAAGGGAACAGCAGCACGTACAAAACGTACGTACGAAGGCACGGAGGTGTGGAGGTGAGAGCCGGGTTCCGGGTAATGCTAAGTAGTTGATTCCTGTACTAGGCGGGGCGAGGGCGAGGGCGGGGTGCGGGGGGTGGGGTGGGGTGGAGTGACAGGAGATGGTGCTTGGAGAAGTAACTCATTTTTCTGTTCCAAAAGCTCTTTCCAATTAAAGGAGAGAACAGAACGTGTCTAATGGTAATGGGCTCTCCGGAAGCCAACAAAATAACGCTCAAGTGACAATAAGCAAACGTCTGATTCTAGAGAAAACAAGCCCATCGAAATTAGGAAAATGAATTTTCTTTCACTATTTATTGAGAGTCAACTGCACGCAAGGAGCTTTGCAGGGGAATAGATGGACCTCACAAAGCCTGTTTTCAGCAGTTTATCTAGAGGAGAGTTGCCTAGACTGAAGGCAAAACAGGCCCAGCGAACTACCTACAGGACTGTGGAGGAGGGGGCCAATCACTTGGTGCTCAAATAATCAGGGCGGATTAGGTGTTTGGACTGCAATGTGGAAGGAGGGAAGAAGAGTGATGGAATCCGGCAATATTTCCGATGCGCCAGAGTTTAGGATAGTAATGAGGGACAAGGCCAGTATCTATGGCTTAGATTTCATTGGCAAGTGATGTGCGACCTGACCTCTGAGGGTTTCTGAGCAGATGTCTGGTATGAGGTTAAAAGAACAAGAGGACTTTTACCTACCACTCGATGTGTACCAAAATAACAGTCTTTCTACAGGGGAGATAACTTCCCCATTTTACAGACTCGGAAACTGAGGCTTAGAGCGGTTAGTATCTTACCCAGGGGAACCCAAATATAGTAGACCCAAGATTTAAACGGATACCTTTCTTGTTCTAAAACCCATATATGCTCCCCCCACACACACACACCACGCTATGATACTTTGTTCTACAATGGTGGCCAGAAAAAAATAAAAATGAAAGGGAAAGACTTAATTGCTGAGCAGAGAGGAGGGGAGGAGTGAGGGAAGAGTTGCAATTCTTTGTTTTGAGTACAAGAAACTTGTTGGTTGGGAGTAGCTGATTGGGCGGGAGGTAATGGGTGGTTTACAGGGAAGGGGTAGGTGAGGAGGTGATGATGACCACCTTGTGGAAATGTACAGTTAATCGTTCCAGGAGACATGCAGGTAGAAATATCCAGTATGCTGCGGAAAAGCTCCGTGCTTCCATTCATTCCCTCCAAACATTAACTGAGCATCTGCTCTGCAGACGGCAGGATGACCTGCCACAGAGCCTGCAGCCTGCAGGGGAAGGCACACCTCTAAGAAGATGACACTCCTGGTACTGGCAGCTTTGAGAGCGCACAGTAGGGGATCTGCCCTAGTCCAGGATCAAGGAAGAGAGAGGAGGGAGGTTTAAGCTGAGATCCTGGTGAGGCTGAGAAGGAAAGAGTGTTCCAGGAGAGATACTTATCAAGGATAATGTCTCAAGTCCTTTGCAAGACCCTTACGGATCTGGCCCCTGCCTGCCAGCCCTGCCCTGCAGTCTCCAGCCAGCTCCCTCTCCCCCAAAACTACACCACTGTGGTTTCCTGAAGGGGCCACAGCCTCTTGAGTGTCCATATCTTTGCATATGCAGTTTCCTCTGCTCCGTCGGGCCTCTGTCCCTTTCTTTGGGCCCCCAAGTCAGTTTTAGGGTTTCTTTCCCCAAATTCCCACTGTCCCTCCGATCTCATTGCAGCATTGTTGATGCCCCAGTGCCTCCCACCCCGTGCTCTGCAAGCTGCAGAACAGCAGGACTACGCCTTTTCACAGTTGTAGTCCCAGCCCAAGCACGGTGCATGGAGTGAATACAGGGGTGGATGGATGGGAGGACAAATAAATAACAGAGGTTGACAAGAGATAAAGGCATGGCTGCCTCTCTGTGCAACGTGATATTTGAAGCTAAGGAAGTGGGTGAGATCTCAGAAGAGACTAGATGCCTAAGAGAACAGAAAACCAAAAAAAAAGTACGCACTTCCTTTTAAAATGCAACACTGATAAAAACAGACTCTGCGTATGTCTTTGTAAAAATACGTGCATGTGGGCCAGATTTGGAAGGGGAACGTTTAAAAGTAAAAATAGGAATTGTGTTGAAATAAAACAATTGTGGGTGACCCCCCCCCCCAAAAAAAAACCCACAACAACAACCACCCTTCAACATTTGTTACAGTGTCTTTCTGGTTAAAAAATTCTTTTCTACAGACACAGATTCAGCAACTTGAGAGAACGCTGCCCAGGATCATTTTGTGCAGAGAAAAAAGCCACACTAGTGACGGTAGGGTTTTGAATGTGGGTGTGACTGATGTTAAATAGCAAACAGAAATTGGAGCAACAGGCAAGTTGTGAAGTAAAAGTTACCCTGGTGTGAAAACCTGCTGTAACTGTAGCAAAACTTGCTAGTGACAAACTGCTACCTCAGTTACTCCGGATGCACAAATTAATCACCACCCGTCCCTCCTTTCGGTTGGGGCTTACGGTTTTTAATCAAAAAGGGTTTCCGCGCTTTGCTTTTGGTGAGTTGTGGTGCTACCACCTGCCGGTCAGAACTGGGCATTGCCCTGGCATGGACTGAACCTTGAAAGCCCACAAGAAACTAGCCTAACTGTTGCCCCCCTCCCTTGGGAGCTGCCCAAGACCACCTCTGGCGCATCCTGGGAGCCCACATTTCTGAGTTTCCCTTTGGGGGGAAGAACCAGAGAGCCAGCGACAACCTAAACTTGGTCATTTGAAATTCGACTCCCACCTGCTCAACTCATCTTGGAAGTTTTCGTCTTAGAATTTCTTTGGCTCAAGTTGTGAGCCAAGACTGCATCCACCCCTCAGGCTCCGAGGGTGGCCTCTGATGCCGAGCCGTCCCTTCCTCTGGCTCTTGACTCCGTCTTCATCACCGGGTCAGGCCCACACGCCACCCTTCCTTGGGGGCTGCCTACTGATCTTCCCCCTGCCCCCCCCCCCGACCACCTCCCCAAGTCACTGTCTACATTGCAGCCAGAGTGAGCTTTCTAAAATACAGATTGAGCCCTAGCTGGTTTGGTTCAGTGGATGAGTGTTGGCCTGCAGACTGAAGGGTCCTGGTTTGATTCCCGACAAGGGCACATGCTGACTCGATTCCCAGTAGGGGGCGTGCAGGAGGCAGCTGAACAATGGTTCTCTCTCATCATTGATGTTCTCTTTTCCTTTCCCTCTCTGAAATCAATAAAATAAAATACAGATTGAAACAAGGTCACAAGTAAGGTTCAAAGTCCTTAGCATGCCCAGTATGGCCCTCCGTAGCTGGCCCCTGCTGACAGCTCAGCCCTCAGCAGCTCCACCACTGTTTTCATGAGACCATCTGCTTGTCCTTCTCTCTCAGACGGTGAGTTCTTCAAGGACAGGGACCCTGTCCTGTTTTTCCTTGGGTCCCCACACCTAGCCTAGTGCCTGGCAAGAATACACCCAGATAAATGTTTGACAATCAAATGACAGGCTGGCTTAAGGCACGGTAGGGCGATAGGAGGAGCATTAAAGAAAAGTAAATGAAAAAGCAAGGGAGACAAAGAGCAGATGAAAAAAGCTGGAAAGAGAAACGAGGGAAGGGAAAGAAGGAGAGAGATGTAGAGGTATGTCTGATGGCGAGAAGTGGAGCTCCCTCGCCTTCCTCAGTTATCACTAATAGACATTACTGCCAGGGAGTCCTATCTTATAAAGTATTGATCAGTCTCCATTTTCCAGTTAAAATTTTGTAATTTCTTTCTTGTCTACCTCCTTTCCACACTCGTCCCTCACTTCTTTTTTCCCTTTGGTCATTCCCCAAATCAGTTTTATCAAACATTATTCATTTATTCAACTCATTTCTTACGGAACACTGTGTGCAAGGTCTAGAACTAGGGACAATGGTGGATAAGCAGAAAACTGAACAAGTTCGTGTCCCTTTTTTAAAAAAATATATTTTATTGATTTTTTACAGAGAGGGAGAGAGATAGAGAGCCAGAAACATTGATGAGAGAGAAACATCAATCAGCTGCCTCCTGCACATCTCCCACTGGGGATGTGCCCGAAACCCAGATACATGCCCTTGACCAGAATCGAACCCAGGACCTTTCAGTCCGCAGGCCGACGCTCTATCCACTGAGCCAAACCGGTTTCAGCCCATGTCCCTAAGAACTCTATAAACTAACAGTGGTGGTAAAGCCTGGCTCCAAATAATGTGATACGACATGACAAGTGCTTTAGGAGTGCTGGCACTCAGTGTTAATGGGTTCCAGGAGAGAGTCCAAGAAGGCTTCATGGAGGAGGCAGTATCTGAGTTGTCTTGAAGAATAGCTAGCATTCTAATAGGTAGAATCAAGTGGAGTCCCCTTTAGACCAAACAGAAGTTTTTAAAATGGAGAAAAGGGCCAACAACTCTTCTCTAATATAGTAGTTCTTACATTTTAATATACAAGAGCGTTACCTGGGGACCTATTTAAAATGCAAGCTCTCGTATCCCAGAGATATTCTGGGAAGGACCCTGAAATATGCATTTAAAGTAAGCTGCGGCAGGTAATTCTCAGGCTGGTCAGCTTTGGAACAGACTTCAAGCGACAACGCTTATTGGATAATTGAGTCGTGGGGATTCTGGGGTTTTCCCAATGTGTCCTTGGTTACAGGAATCAGACTGTGATTTGCTATGGGCAGGAGAGAAGTTGGGGACTTAGTCCCCAGTGTTCGCCCCTGGGATCTTCAGCTTCCTGCCGGGTGGTGTGGTCAGGGTCAGGGTGGGTGGCGCCTCTCGGCACCACAGTGTAAATAAGAAGTAAAAAGAAAAGCCCAGATAAGCAAATGGACTCTGGTCCCAACAGCGCTCTGTAGCAATGCCAGGGTCAAGTTCAGAGGAGGCTGGCTCTTCTCTATTCCTTCAGCTTCAGTTCCCAAATCTCTCTTTCATCCGAGCACATTCTGTGCATTAAGGAGACGCAGTCAATTCCACTTTGGCTCTGAGCTAAAATGCAAGTGATCTATCCGAAGGGTGGAAATTTCCCCACTGCTCCTACGCCCACGAGAAGAAGCATAGCAATTTTAATAATGGGACGTTTCTCCAATATTGGTTTTATGATACTCAAAAAGAAAAACATTTCTACCTAGACTCTCCCTTTGTTTCTCCCTTAACATTTCCCTTTTACAAAATTCATTTGGAGCCTTTGATGTCCTTTTGCTTTTTATTTTATTTTATTTTTTTTGCAAATTAACTTTTACTTAGACATGAATGTTCTAAATCTATTCTCTCGTGAAAGATGAAAACACGAAGTTTCAGGCCAGCTGGCTGGCACTGAGCACTGATTTGGGGCCAGGAGAAGTCTGAGCGCAGGTTATCTCATTGGTCCTCACAAGAACCGTACAGGGCAGATATGATGGCTAAGCCTGTTTTATGGATGGGGCAGTTGTTTCCACAAGAAGGGCCAGTCAGCTATGTCCAATGTCACTGAGGAGAATGGACAAGTCCAACCCGCGTGGCTCAGAGGCTGAGCTATAACCCGGGAGGTCGAGGTTCGATTCCCGGTCGGAGCACATGCCCGGGTTGTGGGCTCATCCCCAGTGTGGAATGCACAGGAGGCAGCTGATCGGTGATTCTCTCTCATCATTGATGTTTCTATACATCTGTCTCCCTCTCCCTTCCTCCCTCTCCCTTCCTTCCTCTCTTAAAAAAAAATCAATAAAAAAATATTTTTAAAGAAAATAGGATGGACAAAATGAGGACAGAATCAACCACTGAACCTGGAGAGACGGCGCTTGTTGGTGATACTGACGAAACAGTCTCAACAGCATGGTGGGGTGAGAGAGCTTAGAGGAGATGGAAGGAGGAATCGGAGGAAAAGAGAGAATGGGAAGTGAGGAAGGGCAGGCAGCAGGCACAGGCAGGTTTGTGGAGTTTTGCTATGACACAGAGCAGAGCAGAGGGAAGAGTGAGATGTGGAGGGCCAGGGAAGGGAGTTTAAACATGGGACCTACCAGGGCAGGCTGTGAAGGCTGAAAGGAACGATCTAGCAGAGTGGAAACTTTAGGAGACAGGAGAGAGGTGGGAACTGGGGAGCAAAGTTCTTGCCGTTCACCCCTTTTCAGGGGCCCGCAGCCACACATGTGGGAATAGATATGGGCCAGTGGGAGGCGGAGGCGGTGGGAAGATGCAATCTTTCCATATTCCAGGCTTCTGTTCTCTCAGTAAAAGGGGTGGGGTCAGCACCCGAGGGGGTTTGTTTTGATTAGAAGGTGTGAACGTGAACTTTTGGACTTGGGGCGGGGGGCAGATCACTTTAAGAAACATTGCAGACGGTGCTAGGATCCCACTCAGATTTGTGATTGTAACTTTAACAGTCTACTCAGTCTGGTCACATGATTTTGTTTGTTTGTTTTTGTTTTTAGAGGAAGGGAGAGGGAGAGAGAGAGCGGAACATCAATGATGAGAGAGAACCATTGATTGGCTTCCTCCTGCAGGCCCTACACTGGGGATGGAGCCCATAAACTGGGCATGGAGATGGATGGTGGCGATGGTAGCAAAACAAAGGGAATGTACTTAATGCCCCCAAATGGTACACCTGAAATGGTTAAAATGGTGAATATGTATATGCTACCATGATATAATTTTTTTAAAAATATGGACTATTAACAAATATTGATACCTGACCTCATCTCAGATCAATTAGATCAATTAGAACCTCTGGTAGTGGGGCCTCCACATGAGTATTTTAATAGACGATGTAACTGCTGAATTAGCACATTTCCTTTCATCATTCATTCATTCATTCATTCAACAAGCACACACTGAATGTGCATTGTGAGCTAGGCACTAGAGGTGACTGTTAACTTCAAAGGTCAAGGTTCTGCTCTCACAGAGCTTTCCATCCTGTGGGGAAAGGTGGACAACAACCTGCAAACACATACATATTTAACCACAATTTCAGAAGCCTGTCTCAACCACCTCAGGGAGCTTGGACCAGGATGGCGTGTTGGAGGCGGACGGGGGGCTGGAGGAGGGACAGACCTGAGATCTTTATTGCAGGGGGAAAGCACAGGCCACAGCGATTGGCAGCAGTTGGAAGTGAGCGATGAGCGCCGAGAGAACAGAGGATGAGGACGGAGGCCCCTCCCAAGGGGCGCAGGAGAGATGGCTCCAGCAGTGGCCTTTCTGCTAAGTGCCTGTGTGATCTCTGACGTGTGAGAGCCCCTGTTTCTGACTTGCTTTCTTCACCTGGAAAAACGGGGATCATAATACATCCCAAAACAGAGTCCTAAAAATCAAAAAGTTACTAGTAAAAACGTTGCAAAATGTTTCTTAATCAGAACCTTTTAGACAGTCACCTCTCCGTTTCCTCTTTCTTCATCTGAGCGATCCCATGTGGATCCATTTGCACAGTGTTAAACACAAATGCAGCCGTATCTTCTCGCTGTACCCTGATCCCCAACCGTCCAGTGATCTCAATGCAGTTTATAGATTATCACCATTATTTTTCTCCTAAAGTCTTAAGGCCCCTCTAGAGAGGGAGCATCCCACGGCCATCCCACAGCCAAGCAGGATGGACCCCTGATAGACAAATGTCTCATCCCAACTCAGGACAGTCACTGCCAAGGCCAGGAGGTCGGGCACATCCAAACCCATTCAGTGGTTTCCTGTTTTACATACATGAAAGCGCACTCCTTGGTGCTCATTAGCAAGTGGAAGAACTTCAACTTGCTCATGTTGTCAAACCCTACATGTCATCGTCAACCACAGGGCAATTAGCGACGGAAAGAATCAAGAGGCTTCAGAGGGTGGGGTGGGAACCGGGTGAAGGGGAGCTACGGGGGAAAAAGAGAAATAACTGTAATAATCTGAACAATAAAGATTAAAAAAAAAAAGAATCAAGAGGCTTCTGTTGAGACAGAAGTCCATTTCTAGGGTGATGCCTGCACAGGCCGGAAAACTGGGCAATTCCCTGGGGTTGCCGGTAGAGGTCACTCTAGACGGGCAAGCTCTTCCCCCAGAGGTTGGAGAACTAACTGGAAAGGAATGCTTGGCTTTTGGCTCCAAAAAAAAAATTCGACCTGGCTGCCTGGACTCGCCTTGAGTGCCAGGAAACGTTGGTTGCTAGTTCCCAGCCATGGAGCGTGGAGAAAATATCCAGTTGGATCCCATACAATGAAACCCCACTTCCCTGGAACTGAAACAGCAATCAGGACCAAACACGGCAGCCTTCCCCTCTCACTCTCCCTAACCCCTAAATCTCTAACCACAAGTTTCAATCCTTTGCGGTTACCAAAGAACAGAAATAATACTTTCCGATTTATCTCATAAACCCCAGAAGTTGTGTTTTCCTTGCCTTCTTCCCTGAAACACATCTCCCACCTCTGCTAGGCTGTTATTGGGTTTTATGGCCCAAGAGCAGAGGGCTATGGAGTTCATTCTCTCTTCGCTTCTCAAACTTTTTCCAGGTTTAGATAGTTCGGCTGCAAGGTATCTGGTGTCCTCCCCTCTGGCAAAGATCCTCGGTGTCTGAACATTCCGTCTCAGGAGCCTAAGTGAAATAAAGCCCGCAGTGTGTTTAAGTCGGAGCCTGGCCCTCCGCTCTTAAAAATGTTCGCTGTCATTATTGTTACTGTTATTATGGTGTCTGGATCGTGACACTAAGAAAATTGTCAGTCAGGACCCAGAGGGACATGACTGGTTGCAGGGATGCGATGCTACCCCCAGGCCCCTCCCCAGGTGGCCGGACAACCAGACTGTTACTGGGAACAACCCCTCCCCTGAGCAGTTTGACCACGGGAGGAGGTGAGGTAGCGTGGCATCGCGAAACCCTATAATTTTGGTGTTAATAGACGCCATTTACGGGCTTCGTTTTATATGACCATATGGCTAAGAATTTTCATTGGCAACTAGAATAGTGTCAGTTGTATGGCTCCTTTAACTCTTCCTATTACCAGCAATACCATTCGGAAGAACTAACGTGTACTGGGTACGGGGCATGTCTCAGGGCCCCGTGCTGGACACTTGGGCACAATTCATCTCATCTCACCGAGCTTCGGAGTCCTCAGCCCTGTGTGGTAAGGTGTTGCAAGGATTGCTTGATAATGTACATTTTCTGCTTTCTTTAGGCTCATTGAAGAATAGTTTTCGGATTGCTTATCAATCGAGTCTAATGCTTTCTACTTTCCCAATTCCTTCTGCGTATCCTTCTTTTTTGTTTCTGTCTAGCTGAGTGTTTTAGGAGACGTCACCCGGTTTCAGATGCCTCCCTTCTTCTGCTCTGAGCTCCAAAGAAAGCAAGCAAGAGGCTTCGAAGCCTTGCCGGCTGCCTTTGTGGGGTTGGAATCCACTTCGGCTCTGCTCTACCGTTTCCCAAATTCCCGTGAGCGTCTGGGCTTTCGGAAAAGTAAGTTTCTCCAAGCATCACCTGGAGCGAAGATCAGTGTAAATAACAGAACCACTCAGAGGCCAGGGGGGAGCACCGTTACTCACTCAGCCGACATTTAGGAACGGGAGGGGGGCCGGGCTCTCGCTTTCCAGGGCCGCTCCCACAGGCGGGCTGGAGAGGAATCGGTCGGTCGGGCGAGCAGCTCCAGAGGCCTGTGGGATCCAAGGGGCATGGGACACAGAGAAAGGGGCGCTGTCGGGTCCTCTCTGATGTTCTGCGCGGGGCAGGTCCCTGAGCAGCCGGGCCAGGTTAGGAGGGACACACACCCGAGTCACAGGCGTAACGGAGGGTCAGAAATGGAATGCAGATGGAAGATGAAAGAACTCGAAGGGCTTTCCTTTAGTGTTAAAGGGACCATGTCCTCAAGCACATGGAAGATGCTCACCCCTATTTTCCTTAATTACAGGCTACCAGACGAGCCCCAGCTGAGTGAATTTGGGTTTGCTTCGAGTGGAAACTTCTGGACGTAGAGCTAAGTACTGGAATGTGTTTCCAAGGTCGGGGTGATTAAATGCTCGTTTGTCTGACAGAAGACTGGAGGCCAGAGAGCTGTCTTAGCGCTATATATACACGCAGGCGCCCTATTAACGGTACAGCCACAAAATACCCTGTTTATCCAGTAGACAGGTGCGTCTTAGGACTTGAGCAGGTTTAAATTTACCAAGTCGATCCTGGATAAATATAAGATCTGTGCGTTTTACAGAACAGAAACTGGACTCCGGCGGGTGGCCCGGGGGCTGAATGCGGGAAGGAACCTTGGCTCATCTCACACGGCCCTGAGCCCTGTCTCGGCAACCTGTCCTGGGACCCTGCGGCAGCTGAGGGCCAAGCTATGTGACCCAAGTCCCCGGGGAATGTGGGCAATGTGGGCTCGGCAAGTGGGAATGTCGGGAATGAGTCCACAGTCCAGGGTTCAGATCTCACGGTTGGGCTGCGCCCTGCCCTGACATCCTCCCGTAAAGATGAGAGCTCCATGCGCCGGGAGCTCTGAATCCTGCCCCTGAATCATATTGCTTTTCTGAGCCCGTGTGTCTTATTATAGCGGGAAAGACTGCACCCAGTCTGGCTCAGGCTGCGGGGCACTAAATACGCTATTAAAACACTCCCTAAACTTGGGGTCCAACAAGACCACACATGCAGTTGTCTTTATTATCAAACTAGTGGCTCAGTGCATGAAATTCATGCGGCGTGGAGGGGTGTCTCTCAGCCCAGCCTGCACCCTCTCCAATCTGGGAAATCCCTCTCACAATCCAGGACCACTGGCTACTAACTGCTCACCTGCCTGCCTGCCTGATCGCTCCTAACCGCTCTGCCTGCTGGCCTGATCGCCCCCAACTGCCCCCCGCTTCCAGCCCGATCACCCCTAACTTTCCCCCCGCCAGCAGGATCGCCCCCAACTACCCCTTCTGCCAGCCTGCTTGCCTCCAACTGCCCCCCCCGCCCCCGCGGCCTGATCGCCCCTAACCACCTCTGCCTCTGCCATGCCACCATGGCTTTGTCCAGAAGGACGTCCCAAAGGTCTCCCAGTCTAATTAGCATATTACCCTTTTATTAGTATAGATTGCTGTGCTTGGTGTTTAGCAAGCCATCCCATCTCGGTGTCCTCAAGACTAATTTTCCTCAGGCCCAGCTGGCGTGGGGCTCCGTGGTTGAGCATTGACCCATGAACCAGGAGGTCACGATTCGATTCCTGGTCAGGGCATATGCCTGGGTTGCAGGCTTGATCCCCAGTAGGGGGCGTGCAGGAGGCAGCCAATCAATGATTCTCTCTCATCATTGATGTTTCTATCTCTCTCTCCCTCTCCCTTCCTCGCTGAAATCAACAAAATATATTTTTAAAAACCTCACAAAACTAATTTCCCTCAGAAGTAGTTTTCAATTATGATCATTTCTGAGAGGATGCTCAGGAAACTCATATATTAGTTGCCTCCAGGAAAGGGAAGGAGGAGGTAGCGACAGGGGTAGAGGGAAACCTGATTTTCACTGTATACCTCTCTGTTTCTTTGAAATTGTGTATGCACGTATATTCCCTATTCCAAAATAAATCTGATCACTTTTTAAAGCATGAGGTTTATAAAACTCTGTGTGGAATTTAACTTAGTTTCTTTTCCTCCAAATCATTCCCCCTCCTTTTTTTAAAAAATATATTTTATTGAGTTTTTACAGAGAGGAAGGGAGAGAGAGAGGGATAGAAAGTTAGAAACATCGATGAGAGAGAACATCAATCCGCTGCCTCCTGCACACTCCCTACTGGAGATGTGCCTGCAATCGAGGTACATGCCCTTGACCGGAATCGAACCCGGGACCTTTCAGTCCGCAGGCCGACGCTCTATCCACTGAGCCAAACCGGTTAAGGCCCCCTCCTTTTTAAATTCAGGTCTCCATTTCCTTAATCACCACAATGACCGAGTGTACCTTTTACTGACCGCTTCCTATGCACCCGGCACTGTGCTCAGCATCTTCTGTTCAGTATCTCAGTGAACCAGCCAATGAGAAGGTTCTTCTGTGATCCACACAGAGAAACTGAGGCTTAGAGCGAGGTCCCATGTCCAGCAAGCGTCAGATCTGGAACTCAAACGTGGATTTATCTAACCAGGCCCCTCTCGTAACCCCCACGGCCCACTGCCTCAGTAGCTGCAAGAACACTTTAGTGTTAACTGCTTATTAGGGACTTTCTCACAAACTCCTTTGTCGGCCAAACGCTTAAACCCTTAAAAGGCACAAAAGTGATGAAACAAAATCGAGGACGCACGTTCTTGGCCTGATAGCAAAGCTGGGTTCTCAGTACCCCGCCTCTTCATGCTGGGGGCACGGATTACTCTGCGGAATGACTCACTAGCCGGCTCATCAAAGCCTGAGGCCTCTGGTTGGCCCCAACCAATTCCCCCAGCAAGGACCCTCTCAGTGGGACGCGTCTTAAGCAGCATTCAAATGGAAAAGGGTTTGAGATACCACCAGTAAGTACACCAGCCCTATTTCTGGCTTAGGCGGGAGCTCTTGGGCTCAGAGCAAAGCTGTGAGAATCTCCGAGGCCCCACGGAGGGACCAGCCCCTGCATTGCTGCTAGTTTCTATGGACACAAGAAGAAAGGAAGGGCTGCAATGAAAATAACTGAGCAGCCAGCAACTCGAGACAAGGCCGCAGGAGGCCAGGTGGAATAACAGCTGATAACACACTGCGCGCTCTCATGAAGCCCTTGTCACCCAAAGCTAGAAAAGGGGTTTCATAAACAGCCATCAACGATTCCAGCTTTTGGGGGTGAAAATCAAGGCAGGAATCTGGTAGTTGTCCTTAAATAAAATTGCCTATTTTTTTTAAAAAAATATGTTTTTATTGATTTCAGAGAAAAAGGGAGAGAGAGCTAGAGATAGAAACATCAACGATGAGAGAGAATCATTGATCGGCTGCCTCTGTTATGCCCCACACTGGGGATCGAGCCTGCAACCCAGGCACATGCCCTGACTGGGAATGGAACCATGACCTCCTGGTTCATAGGTTGGTGCTCAACCACTAAACCACTCCGGCCAGGCTTTTTTTTTTTAAATATAAAAATTGCCTTCCTTCATGTAACTTATTCACAGTTAGGAGGATTTAGAATATAGTTCATGCTGTATTTTCTCTTGTGTAAAGTTTTCTTCTTCTTTTTCTTTCAAGAGGTCAATTTGGTCTTAACGACTTTTTCTGTTTTTAAATCTGTGGCCTACAGAGCAACAATAGCCTGGAATAGCCTGGGCAAGGATAAAAAACCAGAGCTCATACTGTACCTTCACGTTAAGCTCAGCCTTTCCCTTCTAGTCTAGAAGCTGGAAGGGCACGTTCCAGTCAGTTGGGGTCCTGGGGGTGGAGAGGGGGGCGGGGGGCCGAGGGTGCAGGGTATGTGTGAGCAGCAGGCATCTGCTCCCTACAGCACGCGCCCCTCCTCTCAGCCTGCAGGGCAGAGGCAGCTTGCCCTCCTCCTGCTGCGGGGAAGGCTTCGATGAGTGACAAGCTTAGGGCTTATTTTCAGCTTCAACCCACAGCCCTTCACTGTGTGATCCTGAGCAAACCACCGAGCCTGGTCGTTCCACACGTTTGTCTTCTAGAACGCGGGTCTGAGGATGCGGACTCTGCACCATTTCCCAGGGAGGTCCCAGGCCGGAGGGCGGTCATGGGTCAAAAGCTAGGAGAGAACCCAGAGGAAAGGCGGCAAGTGAATTCCGGGTTTATTACCAGGACGGCAAACAGATCTGAACTGCAGTCCAGTGAGGACAGTCCAGGAACACTGAAGTTCACTTGGTTCTCAGCAGCCGGCTAACCACACCCATGATACAATCAGAACGGAGCCAGGGCAACAACCTGTGTGCGCTGGCCCTTACACCCAGGAGCTGCCTGGCCGCAGGCTGTCTTCTCCACCGAGCAGCACTCTCCCAGGGGGGGCACGGTGTCTGTTAGCTGACGTGGATCACAAACCGTTACTGTGCCAACAGCGGCAACCCCCCTTCTAACCCTCCTGTCCTGCTTTGGGGCTTGTTGGTCTCGTGGATTCCATAGCAAGTTGTGACAAGCTCCCTGGGGGGAAAGACCCACCCCAACGAGTGGTTGCAGCCTCTGTCCTCAGGTGCTGTGAGGACAGGCTAAAGGTCGTGAGACCTTGGTGGCACTTAATCCCTAAAGTAAGCAATTTTTTTTTGGAATGAGAATATTCCATTCTCAGGTATGGACAGTCCCTCCAGACACTAGCCAGCCACCTCACACATTTCTTTCTTTTTTAAAAATAATATATTGTATTGATTTTTTTACAGAGAGGAAGGGAGAGGGATAGAGAGTCAGAAGCATTGATGAGAGAGAAACATCGATCAGCTGCCTCCTGCACACCCCCCACTGGGGATGTGCCCGCAACCAAGGTACATGCCCCTGACCAGAATTGAGCCTGGGACCCTTCAGTCTGCAGGCCGACGCTCCATCCACTGAGCCAAACCGGTCAGGGCACCTCACACATTTCTTAATCAGGCAGGGCCGTGGATGAAAAAGGTGCGGGTGAACGGATACAAACTCCTTACTTCCCTTGGACAAGGATCTGGCATCAACCTTGTGGGGGAAGGACCTCACAGAAGGCATTTGCGACCCACAACAGTTTTTGCTCTGGGGGCATTTTCTATCATTTCAGCTCAAGGGGCAACCCCTCACCTCTTCTGTTTTAGGTTAAATGACCAGGCCCTCAGGTCATGCAGGTGCCAACTGTGCTAAGAATCTCAAAGCTGGTGTATAAGCAAACTGATCATTTGATTCATAGTAGTCTTTCACTACGGGAGGCTGCAGAGCGGTGCATTTAAGAATCTAGCGTCGTATCCACATAACCAGGCAGTTTCACTCCTACGTATCTACCCAAGAGAAATGACAGCACATGTTCATACAAAAACTCATACACAAGTGTTCTTATGTTCTTAGCAGCATTATTCATAATAGCCAAAGAGTGGCAACACCCAAATGTCCATCCGCTGATGAATGGATAAACAAAACGTGGTCTCTCCATATTACAGAATGTTACTGAGTATTTGAAAGGAATGAAGGGCCAGTAACATGTTACAACATGGATGAACCTTGAAAATAGTGTGCTATGTGAAATAAGCAAGTCACACAAAAAACACATATTACCTGATTCCATTTAGATGAAATGTCCAGAATAGATAAATCCATAGAGACAGAAAGTAGACTAGTGGGTGACAGGCTGAGGGCGGGGGTTGGGGACAAATGGAAGTGACCGTGAGGGAATGCAGGGTTTCTTTGTGGGGTGCTAAAAAGTTGTATAATTGGTTGTGGTGATGGTTGCACAACTTTGCGAATATACTAAAAGCCATTGAACGATACACTTTACATAGATGAATGGTATGGTGTGTGGATTATATCTCAGTATCACCATTCAAAAACAACAAACAGCACTGGCTGGTGGGGCTCGGTTGGTTGGGTGTCATCCCATGCAGCAAAAGGTCACTGGTTCAATTCCTGGTCAGGGAACCACAACAAAAAACAAAACCAAACTCCTCCATCAAAAAACCTGGTCAACGGACCTGACCTCCTGGCTTGAATCCTGCTCTTCCACATTTTAGCAGCGTGATCCGGTGTCAAGCTACTTGGACCCTCTGGGCTTCATTTTTCTCCCCTGTGAAATGGGAATGGTAATACTTCTATTCTTATAGGGTTACTTTGAGGCAGTATTATGTAAAGCACTTAGATCAGTGCATTGTATATAGTAAACCCTACCGAAAGCTTACCTATTACTGATATTATTATTAGTCACATGTCTCCCAGATGTTCCCTAGCTGGTTTTGAGGACCTCAAAAAGCTGAATCAGAATGATGCTTAGGAAGCATGAACCCAGCCCTGGCTGGGTGGCTTAGTGGGTTAGAGCACTGTTGATATGCCAAGGTTTGGGGTTTGATCCCTGGACAGGGCACATACAAGAATCAACCAATGAATGCATAGATAAGTGGAACAACAAATCGACCTCTCTTTCAAATCAGCTAAAAAAGCAAGCAAGCATGAATCCGGAGATGGGTGGATATTCTTGCGGGGAACTTCATGAGACCTTGGAAAGCCTCCGTTCACTCATTTGTCAAAGCCTCTGAGTATGTGCCAGGCACTGTTCTCAGTGCTGGGAAGACAGCAGTGACCAAAATAGATACAATTTCCTGTTCAAATGCAGCTTCTGTCCGAGTGGAGGAGACGGACGATGAACAAGTAAACAAGAGAATATAGCAGACAGAGATCAGGACTTTGAAAAAAGGAGCTGGGATAGTGGTGACAGGGGGCATGCTAGGCTGGGGTTCAGAGGGGACCTCTGAGAGAAGGGGACGTTCTGATTATGAAAACCTCCTGGGCAGGGGCATTCTGGCGGAGGGAATAGCGAGTGCAAAGGTCCTGAGGCAGGGGCATACTAGGCGTATTGGAGAGAAAGAAAGGAGGCCAGTGTGGCTGGAACATGATGAGCAGCAAGAGCCGCAGTGGTAGGAAACAAAGTTGGAAATATGGGTGGGGATCAAATTACGTAGGGTCTTGTAGGCAACCTGTGACAGCCAGCCACCTACATGGTTCCCAATGATCCCTGCCTCTCGGCATTAAATTCCTGAGTGGTCCCTTCCTACACTGAATAGGGCTGCCTTGTGTAACCAATAAGATATTATAGAAATGGCAGGGAGATAGATATGTGAGCGTCATCAGCATGTCTATGGTATTCAGGACCACAGGACCGGATTTGGCCACCTAGAGAGACTAGCAGAGAAGAGAGGAGGCCCTCCCCACTCCCACAGAGGGACTGACTGGTCGGGGAGGGAGCTAGCAAAAGGGATTGAGCAGGAGTAACCAGCAGGATGGCGAGACCAGCAGAGAGTGGCGACGCAGAAGTCAGCAGAAAGCCTTTCTGAGAGGGAGAGGAGCGAGCCAAGAGGCGCTGTTCATGTTCCAGGAAGCGTGTCTGTCATCCTCCGTGTCCTGACTGTTTACTGACAAAGAGCGCTGCTCTGCAGGATGTTTCACTGTCTCTTTACTGTTCTCCATCCTGTTGCAGTAACGTCCCCCTCTACAGATCAGCAAAGGTTCCGCTGCACTGGGAGGAAGCTGGCTGCCTCACGCAGTCCTAGAGGACCCGTGTGACAGCAGGTGAATGTAGTGTAGATACAGCGGGGGACTTCCTTGGTCCTTTCCGATCTAGACGACACTAAGTGAAATCCCATTCGGAAGAATTCTCTGCAGGAGCTGATGTTCTCATGGTTGCTTCTGGTTCCCAGCTGAACAAGATTCTCCCACAATCCCACTGGTGTCATCCCTTATCCAACAGCCACCGACCGGGATGTGAAACATACCTCGGCCCCTTACTTTTTACTAATCCAACCACTCACGCAGGCATCTATACATCCAGATGTTTCTAGGGAGGGTTGGGGGGTGGGGGAGATGCAAGAATGTACTACATTGTAGAAACACGAGCGACTTTAAATCCATATCAGTGCTGGGGTCCAACCCCAGCGGGTCCAGGGGTTCCCAAAGATGTAGACGGACTCGGCGAAGAAGGAATGACATGGAGACAGTGTTCAGTTGATGAGCAGCCTAGCCAGGATCTCCAGCCAAGTTCTGGTCTGGAACTCCAGAGAAGTTCTGCCGTTTATTGTCTTGTTACATCCGTATTTATACCAGTTGATTTTAATCCTGTCAATTTCTATTACAAAGGGTAGGGTGTTTCTTATCTCCATTCCAGGGAGAAAAGATTATGTAGCTTAAGCATGATTGTTTGTAGTTAAAGTGATTAACTACCCGCCTGGCACTTAGTTAAGGAGTTTCATCCCCTCCCTGACTTCAGGGAAAAATTCCTACCTGGGGAAACAACCTTTCTCGGAGAGGTGACCTTGGTTAAAACACACAGCGCTAAGGGGAGCAAACATATTAAGAACAGTATGCTATATACGCCAGGTCCCTTGAAACATATGCTGTGCAGATGTTTCTTTCCTGCAGTGACTGTGTCAAGCAGCAAGGATGGACCGGCTTCCGGCAAATTCCCCCTTTTTTATTTTTTAAATGATAGCGCATGCAAATCAGTGGCCACCTCTCAGATTGGGCCATTTAAGACTTGGAAGAAGACTGGCAAGCAATGACAGTGAGCATAACTATAAACATAGTGGATGGAGCGCACAAGAAGCCCCATTCCTGTAGAAGGTTGCCAGCCTCTTCAGTCAAGGGATTTGAGCTGTCCTCAAGTTGTTGGTTTGACTGTCTTTGTTGGTCTGGCTAGCGGGCGGTGTCACTGGCGACAGGCTTCCCGAAGCGTCAGCAAGTTGAAGGGCTGCATCGAAGGGTCCATCAGGGCCGTGATTGATGGTGGTGTCGATGTCCGAGGAGGAGTAAGCTGTGCCCTCTGGATCCAGCTGATATGGAAAATGGAGGGTAGTAGAAAAAGAAGATAAAGCAAAAGAACTACAAGGCATGGAAGTGTTTAGAAAAAAGAGGGAGAAGAAAGGGAAGAAGGCAGCATCCTGACACAGCCCTTTCCTTCAGCTTCCCCTTTCCCTGTGGTCCCAGGTAGAAATGGGAAACAAGTCCTGTTGCAGTGAGAGGGCAGCTGCTGTCAGCCAGTCTCTGTCTTTACCTGGGTCCCGATCTGAGCTGGGCATGAGAAGCAGGAAGCAGCCATGGGGACAGGAGACCTTCCTCAGAAGGGGCGAGTGTTCAAGCCCCTGAACCATTGGGGGCGGGGGTGAGGATCTGTGCCCCACCTCTGTTGAACCCCAAGTTCTCTCCTACTGGCCCCCGACTGTGCCTGTCTTAGGTTGCCCCACCCTGTGGAGTCTTACCCGTCGTTGACTACCAGCCATCTCTGGGCCAAGTAGGGTGATGTGAGGTTCAGTTTTGTCTCCTTGATAGCCTATGTCCCTCTGGCCTCCATGCCCAGCAACTGCCTTGGGATCCCCTTGCCTGCTGGCGGGGCCCCAGCATTGATCACATATCTTGGGGAACCCAGGTTTCTTCTCCAGGGAGGGCCCAGCTCACGCTATTGGGTGAGAGACAGATCCATGGTACCAGCCACCATGAGGCTTCAACCTCAGCATGAACAGAGAGCTCAGGCAACAGCTATGGGCAATAGGATTGTAAGAAGAGGGTCCCTCTTGGCACAAGGGTAAGAGGGGCCAATACAGGACAAAGGAGAGTCCCGGAACAGGGCTTTCTCAGCCCAGGATGTCAGGCTCTTGGCACAAGACAACTCCATGTATGGGACATATACCAAACACCCCTAGTCATGGCATAAAAGGGAGGTGCCCTTCCTGGAACAGTAGGGTAGGGAGATTCTAGAAAAGGCTGTGTTCAGGAAAGAAGGAGAAAGGCCAAAGAACCGGCAAAAGAGTAGTTAGATTTTAAAAAAAGGAAAAAGGAAAGGAGATGTAGGGCAAAGCTGGGACATGTGGAAAGACAAAAAGGAGGCACATGTGATCCTCCCAATAGACAGATTGTTCCAGCTCAGGGCTGCACATCTGCTGCAGACGGGCACTGGTCAGGTGTGCTATGATGAGGCAGAGATGGAGGGCGGTGAGACATAAGGTCGGACTAGACGGTCTGGAATCCACACAGGTGAGTCTGCGTCCTGTGGAAATATACAAGCATATCCTCTCCCCTGGGTTAAAAGTACATCAGGTCCCTTCCAGGCTCCTGTAAGCAAGTCTCTCCATTTGACGAGGGCTTTAGGTTTAGTTAGATCAGGGTTCCAATGCCTGTACATCGGGGAATTTCCCTCAGAATCTACATTTAGTATATTAATTACAAATAGAGTATGTTGTAGAACATGATGAGGAGAGGAATACTTAAACTCATTTTCTTGTAATATTTTGTAACAGGAGTAAATCAAACACCGCTGGGGCTATATAATAGAACTCCCATTTGAGACAAGATATCTCTTCCCCATAATGTAAAGGGGATAGTCGTAATTACATAGGGACAGAATGTTCCTGAATGTTGATCTTCATCAGCCCAAGTTAAAATCTGAGAACTCTTTTTTACATTAGATGCCTTGCCTAGTCCTACTAGGGAAGTGGAGGTGGTGTGCGTGGGCCATGAAGAGGGCCAATCCTTCTCTGCTATGCAGGAAACATCTGCTCCTGTATCCAATAGACCTTCAATTGGTTTTCCCTGAATTTGTAAAATTTTTGTAGGTCTAGTAGCATGGATTTCTTGTATCCAAAATGCTGCATCACTAGATCCAAAGCCTCCGGCCCCTCTAGCTTTCTGGGTAACAGCTGTCCCTATTTTATGTATTGGTAACAGGAGTAATTGGGCAATTCTCTGGTTGGGCTGAATCTGTATAGTTGTGGTGGGTGGGGAAAGTAAAATCTGTATTTCTCCTGTGTAGTCTGCATCAACAACTCCTGGGATGACTAAGATCCCCTGTAACGAGGTGGAGCTCCGTCCTAATATTAAACCTACAGTTCCCTCAGGCAGCGGCCCAGACACTCCTGTAGGAATGGCTGCTACTGGCGAGTCTGGGGTTAGTATTGCGTGGGTGGTTGAGTGGAGGTCCAATCCTGCACTGCCTGGGGTTGCCCTGAAGAGGTCACTGACTGATTGAAATTTGCAAAGGGGTTGAAGGTTGATGCCCCTATTATTGCAGGGGCCTGGGGCTGGCCCCTTCTCAAGTTTCCCAATTGAGGTGATGGGATATAACCTCCTTGGGAGCTATTTGTAGAATTTAAAGGCCGACCATTTTTATGGTATTTTGATCTACATTCCTTTGCCCAATGGAATCCTTTCTGACATCGGGGACAAACGGTTTTTGGAGGATTAATATTATTCCCTAATGTATTTCCAGGCTGTCGAGGAGCTTGCCATCTGGCCTGAGTATTATTATTATTTTTATTTGGGCATTCTCTGCTAAAGTGCCCAGATAAGCCACAAGAGTAGCAGTTCATATTTCTTTTATTACCTGTATTATTGCTGGCTTGTCCTATACCCTGTACATATTGAGGGTATGTCTCCCTTTCAGAGCTGCAGCTATAGCTACACCCTGTATAAATGCTGGACTTACATCAGCACACTGTTTTATAAAATCATTTATAGTTCCTGTTCTGCGAATCGGCCTTAATAAAGCCTGACAGGTATTATTAGCATTTTCAAAAGCCAGTTGTTTGATTAGGATATCAGCTGCCTCTTTGTTATTGATTACTCTCTTGACTGCCTGCATGAGGCGAGAAAGGAAATCCTGATATGGTTCCTCGACCTTCTGTTTAACCTCTGTAAGGGTGGTTGTTTTTCCTGCTGTATAAGGTAGGGATTTCCAGGCACTTACTGCACAACTGGTTACTTTGGTAAGTGCCTCTGTGGGCATCTTCATTTGCTCCTCAGCCGTGTTAAAATCACCTTCTCCTAATATCATGTCTAGGGTTATTCCTTTTCTGGTTTTTCGCTAGTGGCTACAGCTTTCTTAGCAAGATCATCATATTCAGTTTTCCATAATAAGTAATCGCCTCCTGAGAGACAGGATTTACAAACCTGTGACCAATCATAAGGAGTCATCCATTTACTGGCTAGGGTTTCTACCAAGGTTTGTGTGTAAGGAGCTAGAGGTCCATATTCAGAGCAGGCCAATTTTAATTCTTTAAGTACTTTGTAAGGTATAGGCTCCCAGGTGGGGTTTCCGTCCCCACCAGACTCATTCTCATATGCAACTGGGAAGCAGAGTGAGAATTCAAGATCTCCATTAGCTTCAGCTTCTCTTATCGCCCTTTGAAATTTAGACATGGAGCTCATAGGAGCCACAGGATCTGGTTTAGGCTTCCTTTCTAATTTGGGGAGCCTGTTTTGGATGGGAGGGCCTCTCTCCTCTCTACTGACTGGAAAGGACCAATGGTCATGTTTATGATATTTATTCTCCTCCCGATATTAGTAGGCATAGCTAATTTGCTTTTAGATTGATCTGAAGACAGTAATGATGTATCCTCTCTGGGTGGAGCCGAGGGACTATTTAAATTTTGAGAAAGTTCAACCGTTTTTGCCTCTGGTGCCAAGGTGTCACAAATTGAATTCCAGAGGGAAAAGATATTTGGCGGGACCTTCTCAGATCCATGGTAGCTGTAATAGTTCTTTAATTGCTTTCCTACTTCAGTCCAAGTTTCTAAATTAACAGTTCCATCCTCAGGAAGCCATTCACATACATCTTGTATAAAACTTTCTGTCTGACTGGGAGTAACCTTAACTCCTCTGCTAGCAAGCATATGCGTTAAAAGATTAATACAGAGTGTTTTTTCTTTAGACTCAGTATGACCCATCTTGTCAATCTAAGTTCTGTACTACTACCTTCTTACCCTACTTATCCTCTATAGGGGGGGGGTCTGAAGCACCCTACGGTGCAGTCCTATCTGTCCCAAGTATGGGGGGACTTACCTAAGGGAGTCCCTGTTCGGGCGCCAGATGCTGGGGTCCAACCCCAGCGGGTCCAGGGGTTCCCAAAGATGTAGACGGACTCGGCGAAGAAGGAATGACATGGAGACAGTGTTCAGTTGATGAGCAGCCTAGCCAGGATCTCCAGCCAAGTTCTGGTCTGGATCTCCAGAGAAGTTCTGCCGTTTATTGTCTTGTTACATCCGTATTTATACCAGTTGATTTTAATCCTGTCAATTTCTATTACAAAGGGTAGGGTGTTTCTTATCTCCATTCCAGGGAGAAAAGATTATGTAGCTTAAGCATGATTGTTTGTAGTTAAAGTGATTAACTACCCGCCTGGCACTTAGTTAAGGAGTTTCATCCCCTCCCTGACTTCAGGGAAAAATTCCTACCTGGGGAAACAACCTTTCTCGGAGAGGTGACCTTGGTTAAAACACACAGCGCTAAGGGGAGCAAACATATTAAGAACAGTATGCTATATACGCCAGGTCCCTTGAAACATATGCTGTGCAGATGTTTCTTTCCTGCAGTGACTGTGTCAAGCAGCAAGGATGGACCGGCTTCCGGCATATCAGGGAACTTTTTTCCCTTAAAGTGCCTCAGCCATTTCCACAGTTCAGGCTCTGGACCTCCCTCCGCATGGCTCAGCCCTCCTCTCTGCTCTTTGCTCTTTCTCAGCCTGGGCATCACCGGCATTTGGCACCAGACAATTCTTTGGTGTGGAGGTCTGTTCTGTGCACTGTCCGGGGTTAGCAACATTTCTGGCCTCTACCCACTAGAGGCCAATAGTGGCCGCCGGTTGGGACAACAAAAAAATGTCTCCAGACATCCCTAGATGACCCTGGGGCCAAATCGCTCCCAGTTGAGACAGAAGAGATAGGTCATATTGAGGTGCGATTTAAATACACTCACACATGCACATTGCAGGTGTACAGTGGGATGAGTTTTGATAAAGATGTAAACCTCTGTAGCTCTCACGCTAATCAAGAAGAGACATGTCCTTCACCCCCTGCAGTCTCCCTCATGCCCCTGTGAAGTCAGTCCTCACCGCCCCCATCCCCGTCCTAGAAGTTCACGTGAATGGCATCACACGTGGTAACCTTTTATGCCCGACTCCTTCCCAACAGCCTCATGTCTGCGGAATGCACTCACACCGGGAAGTGTGTCCACGGCTCATTTCTTTTTACTGCTGCGTGGTGCGCCCTTGGATGGACGTACCAGCATCTGTCTCGCCATTCTCCTGTGGACACTGGAGCGGTTCCCATTTGGGATTATTCTTAACAAAGCGAGGTCGGAGCCTGAGCTGAGGAAAATCACCAACAGCCTCAGCATCTTCAGAGGACACCCCTGCCACCCGCTTCCTCTCCCCACGGGTACTGTCACCCAGAGACTGGAATTTCGCCGAGGGGAGGCAGCCAGGCGCTCGGCTTATGCTGGGAAGCTGTGCGCCCTGTCAGCACTGCTCCAGGAGGACCAGCCACTGTCGGGGTTGCCTTGTTCCCAGGATTTACAACCAAGTCCCCAGGACCTCTTGAGTGGGTCCTCAAAGGGCTCGAGAAGAGGCCCTCGTCCGTGAGACTTCACCGGCTGCAGATACAGGAGGAGCGGCTTCTGCAAATTCCACTGACAGCTGAGAGGAAAGACTCCTGCCCGCCGCGAGAGAATCAATCGACAGCTCAGATCATTTCACCAGGACTCCTGTGCCCGGATCCTCCGTCATCACCCCAAATGCCGCCCCGGCCACTGACCCCTCTTTCACAGCTTCTGGGCCATCGTCTCCGCCTCTGTCTTCCTCCGAACCTTCCTCCTGTGCTATTTGAAGCCTTGCTTCTTTGTGAGGAAAATCTCCAACAGCCTGAGCGCCTTCAAGGACACCCTTTCCCAGGAAGAGGCCACTCTCCCTGCAGCTCGTGAGTGGAGGGAGCACCTCTCCCAAACCAAGTGGCTGGGGTTGGGAGGCAGCAGCACACTGTTCCTTGCCTTGTGCCTATTTCCAGATCATCAGCTTCCTTCCTCGTGAAAACGCCTTCTTTTGAGATACCTGCCATCTGGCAATCCTCTGTGACCCCCATATCTATACTCTGCTCCAATCTCTACCATGACCCTCGCAGGTAACCCTTATAATACCTTAGCTTATTCTTTCTCTGCTCACCCCCCCTTTTTAAAAATAAATATATTTTTATTGGTTTTAGAGAGGAAGGGAGAGGGAGAGAGACAGAAACATCAATGATGAGAATCATTGATGGGCTGCCTCCTGCACGCCTCCCACTGGGGATTGAGCCCGCAACCCGGGCATGTGCCCTTGACCAGAATCAAACCCTGGACCCTTCAGTCCGCAGGTTGACGCTCTATCCACTGAGCCAAATGAGCCAGCCCCCCGCCCCCTTTTTTTGAATTGAGATCTAATTGGCATATAACATTGTGATAGTTTGTAAGTTTAAGGTGTACCCACCCCCACACACAATTGATCATTTCATGGTCATTATTTCCTGCTGTCAGATTGCCCAGCAAAGATATTGTAATAGCCCAACTGGTGTGGCTCAGTGGTTGAGCGTTGGTCTATGAACCAGGAGGTCACGGTTCGATTCCCGGCCAGGGCACATGCCTGGGTTTCGGGCTTGATCCACAGTGTGGGGCATGCAGGAGGCAGCCGATCAATGATTCTCTCTCATTACTGATGTTTCGATCTCTCTCTCCCTCTCCATTCCTCTCTGAAATCAATAAAAATATATTTTTTAAAAAAAATATTGTAATCATGTACATTGTAATAAAAACAATGTATAAATGTATGAGTTTATGCAAACCACAGTCTCAGCATTGTTACATTTTATTATTTTATCTAGCTGAATAGGTGAAAAGTGGCACCTGTGTTCATGTTAATTTAATGTTCTTCCTTACTAGTGAGATAGACTTTTCCCCCAAAAAACAATTCCGGACATTTGGTTTCTTCTTGTGTAAACGGCCACACGCTCTGATCATTCCGTCCATCCTTCCCAAGAGCGTGTAAGTGGTCCAAAACAACGATCCATACTTATCCGCCATTCGAACAATGTGGGTCCTGACGTGGAGATTTCTGGCAAGGGACTCTAACTCGAATTGTGATGTCAATCTCAGCCGCGTTCAAAGAATTTCAGCCCGGGGACCTTACACAATCACCAGTTCACCCTGCCACCTTTCAACAAGTGATGAGGTGGAAAGGCGGTCCCAGGCCAGGGGTGCCGGGGTGGGAGGGGAGAAGCTTGTTGCTGCTTGGATGCACGTCAGCGTGTCACTCCTTGTTCAGAAATGCCAAGCAGCCCTGCGGAGTTGCGCACGTTTTCTGACTCACCTCTCCTATCTCCATCTAGATAAAGGGAGGCCTTATAAACACACAAGTACGTTTTTCTGCTTGGCTCAGTACTTTGCTCCAAACTGGCCTTTTCGAGGCACCTGGAGCTGAACAGAGGCGCTTTGTTCTTATAACTGACACCAGGAGAGACCCAGGCTGTAGAAACCGAGGAGCCGTTCCTCCCTCTTTGTCCCTGAACTTTAGTCCTGTCAATCACTAACTCCGGTCTAGTCTACCTGCAAAATCTCTCTCGAACATGCCTGTGTCTTGCCAACCAGGCTGCGACCACCTCAGCACAGGGGCTGTGTTGCTCAGATTACTGTCCAGCCTCTTCTCTGGGCTTCTCACAACTGTTCTTGCTTCTCTGCAATCCATTCTCTACTCAGCAGCCAAACCGAGGATTTATACAAATGCCAGTCAGATCAGGTCACTCTGAAGCTTAAAACCCTCCAAGAGTTTTTTGATGCCCTCAAAAGTCTTTTTAAAAATATATTTTTATTGATTTCAGAGAGGGAGAGAAAGAGAAACATCAATGATGAGAGAGAATCATCGATCGGCTGCCTCCTGCACGCCCCATTCTGGGGATCGAGCCTGCAACCCGGGCATGTGCCCTGACTGGGAATCAAACCCATGACCTCCTGGTTCTTAGATTGTCCCTCAACCACTGAGCAACACCAGCTGGGCAAGTTCAAATCTCTTAACCTGGTGCAGAAAACACCGCATGAGCTGCCTCTGAGTTCTCCAGCTTTGCTTCTCATACTGCACGCTTCCCCTTTCCTGTTCCAGTTGCGTAGGAATTCCCTTTCGTTCCTCAGTCTCCTACTCTCCTTCCCCAGGGCCTTTGCACTCACCGCCCCCTCCATCTGCAATGTTTGTCTTCATTCCCTTTGCTTGGCTAACTTGCAGTCATCCTTCCGATTTCAGCTTAAACATCACTTCTTCAGGAAAGCCTTTCTAAGCCACCCAAGATGCAGTCACCAGGATGCGAGGAGAGACGCTGGTTTGCAGCACTTCACACACCGATGATGTAATTATTTGTTTAAGATTTTGTCTCCTCCACTAGCATACTGACTGGAGGGCAGGGACCCTCTCAGTTTTGGCATCCAGCGCACTCGGTAAATCCGTGCTGACCCATTGGGAGGTAAGCCAACACAGTCTGTATGGTGTGATCGGTCAGTTCTGAAGGGGTTCATTCCAGGCTGGTTTAACAACTTTGTGACATCTTCGTTAAAGTCGAGTGACGTTGAGCTTTTCAGCTAAATCTCTTAAATATTCCACAGTGGCACTAAAGGAATGAAGCAGTGATTCTCTGTGGACAGTAAGAGCTAAGGTGAAGTCCTGGGTATTACTACACTGGCTAGTGTAACAGTGACATAACATCACAGAGCGGGAGAGAGCCACTTGATGGATGGTTCATTAGCTACATGGCAGAAAGTGTCACATAGATCAGACTACTTAACGCTGAAGGCCTTCTCCTCCTCCTTCTCCCCATCTTCTCTTTTCCCTCTAGCCCCCCCCCCCCCTCCATCTTCTGTTTTAAGAGAGACGAGAACTGTAAATGTTTATTCAGCTAGGGCAGTGGTCGGCAGACTCATTAGTCAACAGAGCAAAATATCCAACAGAACTTCTTCAAAATAGACTCACCCAGGCCGAAAACCGACTTCTGCGCATGGGCCACGAAGTTTCAATCGCACTGTACGTGCGCCCGCACGTGATATTTTGTGGAAGAGCCACACTCAAGGGGCCAAAGAGCCGCATGTGGCTCGCAAGCCACAGTTTGCCGACCACGGACTAGGGGAAAGATCCAATGAAAAGGAAGCAACTGAAGATGCTAGATAGAGAGGATAATTGGGTACCAACTCGTTTATTCAGCAAACGTTTATCAGGCACCGACTGTGGGCCAGATACTTTGTTTTTGTTTCTTTAGATTCTTATTTATTTATTTAAAAATCTGTATTGTTGAAAATATTACATACGTCCCTTTTTTCCCCCATTGACCCTTCTAGCTTGCCCCCGCCCCCCGCCCCAGGCCTTCACCACCCATTGTCTGTGTCCATGGGTTTTGCATATATGTGCACTTTGTTTCTGCCATCTGAGCCACTTCTATAAAGGAGTTCCTAGAATCCTACTTCAAATATTAGGATTGGGCTTTCCCCATCCAATCAGAGCTGTGCAGCTACAGCTCTAGCAACCTCTTCACTGAGCAATCAGAGCAGCTCTATTCCAACCAATCAGGATAGTGCCTTTTGGATCCATCAAACTGTGAGGATCTGGAGTCCTCATTTGCATGAGGATGGGCCAATCAGGGACCATCTACCTAAGTCAGTTTTCCTCTTGCTTGGGAGTGCACTTTCCCTTTCCATGGAAGAATAAATAAAGGTGCTTTTCCCTGGCTGAACTGAAACACCAAAGGTGTCTCTCCAGAGCAGAGCAGACCAGCACAGGCCAGCAGGGAGCCCTCCACAGCAAAGGGGGGCAGAGGAGCACAGCAGAGCTGTCCAGCCAGCGAGGGGCCTGGCCCAGGGCTGCCTCACAGCCTTGCTGGATCACAATTGAGCTGTCGGTTAAGTAGGAAAGAACCTTCAAAGCACAGGGAACCTCTTGGGCAAAGGAACGGAAGTGGGAGGGTCCCAGATGCATTTAGGACAGCACTTTTCAACTGGTGTGCCACAAGAATTTTTAAAACATGCAATACCTGACCCGCCGGTGTGGCTCAGTGGTTGAGTGTCTACCCGTGAACCGGGAAGTCATGGTTCGGTTCCAGTCAGGGCACATGCCCTTGGTTGCAGGCTCAGTCTCCAGTAGGGGGCATGCAGGAGGCAGCTGATGAATGATTCTCTCCATCATTGATGTTTCTATCTTTCTTTCATCTCCATTCCTATCTGAAATCAATAAAAACATATTTTTAAAAATGCAATATCTGACTATTTAGTCAGGGCACCGACCTTTTTCTCCTTAGGTTGTCAAGTAAAAAAATGACAACAGCCAACACAACAATAGCCATCTGGTGTGAATGAATCAAAATTATGCCTATTTTTTTGTTGTTGTTGGTCAAATTGGTAAAAATATATTTTTTTTGGTGTGCCACAGAATTGTAGTAATTAGTTTATCTGCCATGAGATAAGAAAGGTTGAAAATCACTGATTTAGGGGATGGTGGTGAATCTATGTGGCTGCAGGATAGTTTAGCCTGTGGGGAGTTAAACCTGGAGCGAAGTCTGAGTTGATTTGGGAGGACTTCAAATGACAGAGAGGTATGGACTTTGCCTTTTGCAGAAACAAACTGCAGGGGATTTTTGCATGCAGGACAGTGACACGATTCTACCAGTGTTTTAGGCAACAGCTAAAAGAGTTCAAATATACAAGAGTAAGTACTCAAATGGCACCTTCTTGTCCAGCTGAGAAGAGAGGTTTTTAACTACATAATTAAATTCACTGAGGGGGAAAGGACTCTTATTTCTCAGAGCCACATGACCTTCTTCCAATTTTATAAACAGATTAAAAAAACCAAACAAACCACACAAAACAAACAAATCTCCAGACTTGGATCTCTGGGAAAACAGAAGTAAATACTGACACAGGCTTGCTTTGTTTTCCCAGGAGAGGTCTCCTAGGCAATTTCTCTAATTATCTAGGGAAAAAAATTCAACTTGCTTTTTCCCTTTTGAGGGGAGAACGGCAGTATTACCTTCGATTCGCCAGCTTTAGTTTGGACGCGGTATTAGTCCCTTAGGGACTCTCTCCAAGGTCTCTGAGCAGAGTGTCTCTAGGCATTTGTTCCCAGCAACCAGGAGGAAGCTTAGAAGTAGGAGACTGGGGCCCTCTCCAAAGGCCTTATTTTAAAAAGACAAGAACTAAGGCGGGCTGGGGGCAGGGAATAATTCCGAGGGCATGCCAACGGAGGCGGAAGCTGTGCCCTCGCCTCTGGTCAGGGCCTCGGAACCAGTGAACGCCTCGGTGATACGCCCAAAGAGGCACAGCCGCTGCCAGCTCTCCCGCGGGCATCCCTCGGCACTTAGTTCCGCCAGGCTCCCAAAGGGGCGGTTGCAGCTACAGCCTGGCGTGCCGCGCAGCCAATGAGAAGCCAAGAATGCCCGCCCATCTCTAATTCTGACCAATGGGCGCCCAGGACTTTAGCTGGCGAATGGCGTCTCCGTTGCCGGAGAGGGGAGCCAAGCCCCCTTCGAGTTGCCAGTAACAGACATGGCTGCGGCCCTTGGAGGAGGGGACGCGAAGTGAGGAGGGGGCAGGGAGGGGAGTGGAGTGGACGCAGGCGAGGAGGACAGACCCCCGGGCCCGGGTAAGTACCAGAAGGCCCGAGGCCCGAAGCCAGGGAGCAAGGGGGCGTGGGCGCCGCCTTCCGCGTCCTCTGTATTCTTGGCCCAGGCCATTGGAGTCTGGGGTCTGCACCCAGGGAAGGGCCTGGGGGAATCCCTTCCGAGGGGGTGTCCGAGGACTGGCTCTTGCCTCCAGCTCCTGGTCGCTTCCTTCCCTCGGCTGCTCACTCGTGCCCTCGGCCCTGGCTGGGCCCATTGAGTGTCCCGCGTCCAATCTGAACCTCCCGCCAACAAAGAGACCCTGCCCCCGGCTTGTCGGCTTGTGGCTGGGCCCTGGCCCAGAGGGCTTTCAGCGCGGACGTCTCGTGTGTGTATTGGCCCCTGCGAGCCCCCGGCCCCCGCCCCCCGCCCCACCGCGACCCCAACACGGACTGCTGTCTCCCCTGCGCGCGCCCTGCTGCTGGCTGCGCCCCTGGGTCCCCTCCCTACGGATGGGCGTCTCTGCCCCGAGCAGCCAGCGACGTTGCAATTTGAAGCATGCCCTGCTTTTTTCTTTTTTCTTTTCTTTCTACTTTTCCAGACTCGTTTAAAGACTCATTCGAAACAACCAGAGGACCACAATCCTTGGCATCCTCTAAACCAGCGGTTCTCAACCTGTGGGTCGCGACCCCTTTGGCGGTCGAACGCCCCTTTCACAGGGGTCGCCTAAGACCATCCTGCATATCAGATATTTACATGACGATGCATCACAGTAGCAACATGACAGTGATGAAGTAGCAACGAAAATAATTTGATGGTTGGGTCACCACATGAGGAGCTGTGTTTAAAGGGCCAGAAGGTGGAGAACCACTGCGAGTCTAAACTGATTTCGGCGCTGTGTTCCCCTTCCTCTGCCACACACCCCTCCAGTCCGGTTCTTACAGTCAGGCCCTCGGGTGCCACGGGGTGAGCCCCTCTGCCCGGAGCCCCCGGTCAGATCCGAGGGGACCCTGCTCTCCTTCCCTTGGTGTGTAACAGGCTGGCTCCAGCGTGTTCATTGACGCGGTCACGTGATGCTACTCCCACTCTCCCCGGAGTTTTCGTGCGGCTCTTGGGGGAAGAAGGGAGGGAGCTCTGCACTGGATCTGCCCCCCTCCTAGGATGGGGGTTTGCCTACTGGAGGAGAGGGTAGTGTGCTCTGTTTTATCCAGGACACTCGGCTTTCGTGGCACAGCTCGGTTATGCCTGGCACTCTCAGAGGATGGAAGTGAGGAGAGGCGAGGTTTTTTGTTTTTAACACATGTATATTTTATGTGCTATGATTAAGCAATGACTTATTTAGTACTAGAGGCCCTCACAACTCTGGGTATGTCTGGAAGGTCATCCAGAAGGTCATTCGGCTGTCATATTACTCTTTTATTATTATAGATGTCACCAAAAACATGGGCAATTGCTATGGAGATCAGTGTGGAGTCTTCTATGCCTCTTATCTGTGAGCTTTGAACTCTGAGAAGAGGGGGGAGTTTCAACGTTTTTATTTTACAGATGTGGAGATGAACGGTTTGAAGAGGCAAAGAGGCAGGGCCAGGCTCACCCACAGCACGGGGTGAGCTAAGTCCAGATCCTTGAGTTGTTTATCTACTAGAGCCAGGCGTGAGCCGAGGAACTCAAGCTCCCTAACTTCTCTGGGCCTTTGGCAGGGTAGTTAGGAGCATTAAATGAGATGGTATATAAGGGATCTCCAGCCTGGGGTCTGGCACTTACTAGGTTTTTAATACATGTTTGCAGTCATTAATACATGTTTGCAGTCATTAATGTTATAGAACCAGCAGGTAGGTAGTTCATTGGCGGATTTCTTGTATAAATATTTCCTGTGGTTTCTCTCTCTCTCTGTTTTGGGCCATCAGTGATTACCATAATTCTCAGGGAAGGCAGGGAGGGGCGGAGTCAGGGCCAAGTAGCCTCTTCCTCCATTTCCGGGAGCCACCGTGGTGTCATTGGCGATGTTCTTGAGGGGCACGTGGTGTGCGAGAGCAGGGCAGAGGCCTAGGAAGGCTGAGAACCCCTGAGGAAAGAAATATCACTGGGTTCGTATCCCAACGAGGCCGTTTACGTTTCTTTGAAAAAGAAAACAACAATGGCACAAAAGAATCAAATAAAAGGGATCCGTGGATTAAAACATGTTGAAAATCACAGTGAAGACCAGAACGCCTCAGAACGTAGCCTGTCAGTAAGCCTGTCACTGGGGGTAGCGTACACTCCCCAATGCTCTGCAAGTCTTATTTTAGCTGCCATGTTAGCTTTAGCTGCCTTGCTCGCTGGTTCTTTTTGTCAGAACTACAGAAAGGAGCCCTGGCTGGTGTGGCCCAGTGGGTTGGGCATCATCCCGTGCACAGAAAGGTTCAATTCCCGGTCAGTGCCCATGTCCAGGTTGTGAGCTCCGTCCCCGGTAGGGGGCATGCAAGAGGCAGCCGATCTATGTTTCTTATCTGTGTTTCTCTCCCTTCCTCTCTCACTAAAAATCAATTAAAAATCTTAAAAAAAAAATAAAAAGAACTACAGAAAGGGAAACTATTCGTAGTTGGGTACCATGGAGAAGTGCATTGACCAGGGAGGTGGAGTACAAACCACCCCCTTGATAATCAGCTGCCAAATAATTGAGAGTTAACTGTCCTTGAACCCCTACCCGCACCCTGCCCCTTGTCTGTGGTGACTCGACATCAGAAGATTAGACGGGAGAGCCAGGACTGGGCCTTGAGACGCAAGAAAACAGAAAGCCCTTCACATTTCTATTTTGAGAAGTTGCTAGGGAGAGCCAGCTCCAAGTGTTGAGAATCAGCCTTTTGGAAAGCTTAACCCCTTCAGGACTAATGAGAAATGAAGGTGGAAAGCCTTGGTTCCCCCCCACCCCCACCCCCACCATGCTCTTTCCTTAATGCTGGGCTTGGGGGACAATTTCTATAGGGAGAGGGAGGAGTGCTAATGTAAATATTACGTACACCCGAGGCTTCATTGAACCTCATTTGGCAGCTGGAGCCGGGAAGACAAAGATACTCTAAACCAGTGTTTCTCAACCTGTGGGTCGCGACCCCTTTCACAGGGGTCGCCTAAGACCATCGGAAAACACATATATAATTACACACTGTTTTTGTGATTAATCACTATGCTTTAATTATGTTCAATTTGTAACAATGAAATTGGGGGTCACCACAACATGAGGAACTGTATTAAAGGGTCGAGGCATTAGGAAGGTTGAGAACCGCTGCTCTAAACCCTTTCCTGGCGTTCAGATGAGAAGGTTCTAGGTCATGGACGGCACTTCTCTGCTGGTAGATGTGTGTCAATATATTTTTTTTCTTTCTTATTGACTTTGTTGGGGTGACATTGGTTAATGAAATTATATAGGTTTCAGGAGTACAATTCTGTAATCCATTAGCATGTCAATGTATTTTTTTAATCTTGTTATCGTGTCTGTGTTGTTTCCGGGACAGTGGTTTTCTTAAAAAGATAGGCTCCTTTAAAAATACTGTTTGAATCCCGGTTTCCCAGGAGGCCCAGAGTTGTTGACAATAGCACAGGTGAACTAAAGGACACAAAAGCGAGGCCATGGCTGTAGCAGGAACGCCTTTCTTCCGAATGGACCTGCCAGCCACATTGTGTGGTTTGGTTGATAATCAGGGGTTGGTGGAATAATAAGCTTTGCCGAGACAGTAGTAAACAGTTGGTCACATGGCGTGGTGAGTAGGGGAAGGGCCAGATTTAGACTCGCACGAGGCCTGAATCAGCCTGAGCACATCTCACACGGATGGCTTTGGGTTTTGCTAGCTCCTAAGGCCAAAAGTGACCGAGTAATCAGATGAATCCAGTTTCCTTAATTTCAGGATCCTCTTGAAAAAGAGACGCATGGTAGAAGCCTTCCTTAGTAGGACAGAAGAACAGTGGGAAACACTTAGAAAAGGTGCATACTGGAGAGAGACTCAAAGGTGTCTTTAAATCATAAAACATCCTAAAGTTGACACGGAGCATCTTTTCATATGCTGAAGCCACAGGATTTCTTAGTTTCTAATCTCTCAGGGTCAGAAAAGACCACAAAAAGTTATCTCTTTCTCACCCTGGCCGGTGTAGCTCAGTTGGTTGAATGTCATCCCATGCACTGAAAGGTCAAAGGTTGCTGGGCAGGGCACATACCCAGGTTGCAGCACATGCTCGGGTTTTGGTTTGCTCCCTGGTTAGGGTGCATACAGGAGGCAACCAATCGATGTTTCTCTCTCTTTCTCTCCCTTCCTCTCTCTCTACAAAAATCAATAAAAACATTGTAAGAAGCAGTGTTTTGTTTTTTTCCTAAAGTCTTCTCTTATTTGCTATCTGATGTATTTCTTATCTTCATAATTTTCCAGCCTCTGCTTAGATCTCTGCAGTGATAGGGAACTCATTGCCTCTTAGGGCAGCCTATTTCTATTAAAAAAAAATACAGTTCTAATTATGTAAAGCATATAGCTCATATCGAGTCCCAAACTGCCTCCTTGTCTCTTCCCCGAGCTGACCTAGTCCCTGTTTTAAGAGCCTGCCTGAGTAAGCCTGGCCCTTCTTCCTCCCGGCAGCCATCACACTCACCCGAGGGGTTTGGTGTCCTATCTAAGCGTCTTCAGTTCTTCCCCCCATTTCTCATGCCATAATTTCTCCCATCTGACTGCTGCTGTCGGCAGCATTCCAGTTTTGTCGAGTCCTTCTTAAAGTGTGTGTGTAAAATGAACAAAATATTCCAGGTGTGAGCATTTTGGTACGGATAGGTACGGAAATCAGACTTAGCCTCTCTTTCCAGGGACATGGTGTATCTGTTAATGAGGCCTAACTGCGAATGAAATTTGGACAGCCATGCCACTTGTATTGAAATTGCTTTTATAGTAGTCTTACACAATGGCTTTTGAACCTAAATGCAGGACTTCATATTGAAACGATTACAGTTAAATTGAACCTATGAGATTTGGTCCATTATTTCAGCCTGTTGAGATCTTTTTGGATCCTGACTTTAGTCTACTTTCCAGGTTTATGCCATCCAAGGATATGATTAGCATACCATCTGTTTCCTCACTCAAGTCATTGATCAAATTATTGACTAGGACGCCACCAACTTAGAACACTGAGGCTTGTTATTAAAATCCTTCCCCACCTTCCCCCCAAAAAAACTTCCCCCATGCCCAGCAGGTGTGACTCAGTGGTTGAGTGTCAAACCATGCACCAAGAGGCCACCAGATTTCCGGCTTGATCCCCAGCAGGGGCCGTACAGGAGGCAGCTGATCTATATGGATGTTTCTCTCCCTCTCCTTTCCTCTCTCCCTAAAATCAATAAAAACAAAAACCTTCCCCCAGCAGAACATCAATCCATCCATTAGTACTCCTTGGGCACAGCTTTTGGATGAAAACAAGTCCGCCAAATTGTGGTTTTGGTATGTTGGGCGTGGCTAGAATGCCAGCTCAGCTAATGAAGATGATATTAGAAGGGCTAAGAAGGACAGTCCACCCCTTACCTCACCTTCAACCTTGGGCCCCCATTCAGTTCTTTTTTATGCTAGTTTCTGAGTTTAGCCGCAGGAAGCATCCAGCCATTTATTTTCATGGCTTGTTTGCTGCCTTCCACTCTAACCAGCATCTTTCAAAAAGACTCCTGCGTTTCTTTGGTGCCTTTGTTGGTTCTTGCTTGGGTTGCTCTCTCTCTTCTCACTCAAACTTTCTTAAGGGCAGAGTTCAGGCCTTGCTTCTTTTGGGAGCCATCCCTGGCTCCCCCACCCCCCAGTGATCTCTTTCTCCCAGATACCCCGCAGCACTTATTTGCAATTCTCAGTATTTTAATGCCAACTTGAATTTTTGTTATCATTTTTCACAATAGCCCCAAACTGGCTATATTATGTAAATCCCTTGAGGGAAGGGACCACATCTAATATTCTCTGAAAACATAATCATTCCTTACACTTATTAAATATATGCAGTATTTTCTTTTATGAATCATGTTTTTTTGTGTTCTAAGCAATCTCTGCTTATCCCAAGATTCCCCCCCCCCATATTTTCTTCTAGAAGTTATATAGTTTTAGTTTTTACATTTAGACATGTGATCTATTTTGAGTTTATTTTTGTGTGTGGTATGAGGTGTGGGTCAAGCTTTTTCATGTGCGTGGGTCTATTTCTGGACTTTCGTCTCTGCCCCATTGAGCCGTATGTCTCTCCTTACACCATTGCCATAGGTCTTGATTTCTGTAGTTTTATATGAGTCTTAAAATCACGCAGTGTAAGTCCTTTGTTTTTCTTTTTCAAAGTTGTTTTGAAAAAGAGAAGACAAAAATCATTTACCTTTCCATATAAATTTTAGAATCAGCTTGTCGATTTCTACAAAAATGTCAGCTGAGACTTTGAGATCGTATGGAATCCATAGGTAATTTGGGGGATAGTTGACATCTTAATACTGAATCTTCCAGTCCATGAACATGGTATATCTCTCCGTTTATTTAGGCCTTCTTTAGTTTATCTCATCAGTAAACAGGTCTTATATGTATTTTTGTTAAAGTCATCAAGTATTTCATATTTTTTGTACTATTGTGATATTTACATTTTTATTCTATATTTCATAATAGCCTATCAACATTTAATTTATGTTTGTATTTTGACCTTGTATTCTGCAACCTTGCATGTTTATTTGTTCTGATATCTTATTTGTGTATTCCTTAAGATTTTTTGTACATACAATCTAGTCTTCTGCAAATACAGTTTTACTTATTTGATTACAATCTTTATGCCTTTTCTTTTTCTTCTCCTTACTTTTGAGTCCTTATTTTTCATCTCAGCAGTACTTTGATCATATTTCTTGTTTGTTGATAACAGTAATGACAACTATGTATTAAGACCTACTATGGCCCTGGCCGGTGTGGCTCAGTTTTTTGAGCATCATCCCCCACACCAAAAGGTCACCATTTCAATTCCAGGTCAGGGCATATACCCAGGTTATGGGTTCCATCCCAGTCAGGGTGTGGTTAGGGTGAGGGGGTGAGTGCAGGAGGCAGCAGGTCGATGTTTCTCTCTCACATCAATGTTTCTAAAATCAATAAAAACATTAAAAAAAATACCTACCATATATCAAATACTATTCTAGATCCTCTGCATGTAATATTTTACATAATTCTTGCTGCACCTCTGTGAAATAGGTATTATGGTTTCCATTCTACGAACAAGGTCATTGGGGCTCAGAGAGACAAGTCATTTGCTGAGGTCAGTTAGCATTTGATACGTATTGGAGTCAGGATTTGAACCCAGGGGTATTTGGCTTTGTGCTCCCCCCCACCCCCCAGTGGGCCAGGCACTGAACTGGCCCTTTAAGGACACGGCTACGGGTTTCAGATCAGACAGTTGAGGACAGCTCTCTCCCAGAACCCCATGTATGGAGTGATGGGAAAACAGAGACTCTCAGAGAAATGGCCGGCTCCTGGCTGCCCTTGCTGGACCTCTGTGGTTCCAGCTGGCCGCGGAGTTATTTCCCTTGTTCATTGTTGGCAGGAGCTACGCACAATTCCCATCCGGTGCCTTTCCCTGTGTGGCAACTACCTCATCCAGCCCCTGCTGGGATGGGGTGTCATGGGGACCTTGAGCTGTACTTGTAAACAGGGCCCGGGCGGCCTGAGTCTGTGTGGCCTTGGGGAGAAGTGGATTCGGCCTCTCAGGATCCCATCGCAGCCTGATGCCAAGACCCAATGCCAGTGCATGGCGAGGCTGCTCCCAGCGCGGCTGGCTGCCTCTGACCGTGGGGCTTGCTCAGCTCTGAAAGCCCTGGCGGGAGAGGCAGGGGTGAGCAGAGACTTGGCAGTGCAGGCTGGTGACATCGGCACTGATGCCGCCTGGAGAGGTTTGGATGGGACTTCAGAGAGGAGTTGGTGGCAGCGGAGCCTGGGCCTCCTGGCTGGGCTCCTCTGGACACAGCTTTTTTTGTTTCTAGACAGCACTTTTCTGGATCATTCTCCGGGCTTCTGACTAGCTCTTCCTAACGAGGCTTTGCTGCCGGCCCCGGGAAGAACTGGTTTAGTCAGCAGGTTCGCGCTTTCTCCAGGAGCAGCACCTGGCACCAGAGCAGATGACTCAGTGGCACTCTACCCAAACACACCCTGGTTTGAGATCATGAAAGTGCGTTGGCTGCAGGATGGGCGGGTGAGGGTCAGGGGTCGCGTGGGGATTGTAGTCCGACTGGATCGCATGTCCTGGTGGACGTCTGCCCAGGTGCCTGGAGGCACTGCCCTATCAGCAAACCACACGAAGGGTCCAGCTGTCCACGGGCATGGGTGCGTTGGCACGGGTGGTGTGCGTTTCCCAGCATGTGGGAATAGATGGATGCCGGGCTCCTGGGGGCAGCCATGGGGTGAGCACATTTGCTTTCTGTCACCTCCACTGCCCTCCCCACCAACCTCCTGCTGATTCCAAGTGTATCTAGATTCCAGTTTACCATAAAGCTTACCTTCACTTTTTTATATATATTTTATGATTTTTTACAGAGAGGAAGGGAGAGAGATAGAGAGCTAGAAACATCGATGAGAGAGAAACATCGATCAGCTGCCTCCTGCACATCTCCCACTGGGGATGTGCCCGCACCCCAGGTGCATGCCCTTGACCGGAATCGAACCAGGGACCCTCCAGTCCACAGGCCGATGCTCTATCCACTGAGCCAAACCAGTTTCGGCACCTTCACTTTCTAAAAAGCTGATAAGCCAAGGCTTTTCCTGCCTGAGTCAGCAAGTGAAAGTGTACAGATGGGAGGAAACATATATGCCTCTGAAAATGAGGGTTAAAAGATGAGAAGCTGGCACCCCTCCCCCCCCAGCATCCTCGCCGATGGCCGGGGGGAGCTGTGCTCTGGGACAGGGCTGGCCAGGCCCCTGTGGGCAGTGGCACCACCTCTCCGTCCGCCGCTCTGTCGTGTAGCTGGTAGTGTTGTGTTTCCCAATAGCCACCTGCTCCAGCAGCCTGGCCTTGGCCTGATGTGATTTCTTTCTCCTTCCCTCCTCCACCCACAGATGCTGTGACTGTGACAGTCGCCGGGGTTTGTACATGTTGGGGCGGAGCCTTCCTTTTGGGGGTGACCACACTCACCTGGGCATGCCTGCAGCACTCGGGGCGCATGGACCTGAAGGAGAAGCGTGCGGTAGGCCACATTCGGTTCCCTTGTGGGCATTGTCTGTGTGTCTGTTGGACTCTCCCTACTTGTGTTTGCCTGGGAGGTCCTCATCTGGGGGCTTTAAACCAAATGTGAGAGAGGGGCGGGGCTCTGGGGCCTGGGGTGTGTGAATGGTTCTGTGGAGAGGGTGCCATGCTCGGCTGTAAAGCAGAGCCGCGGGGAGCCAGCTGGGGACAGAGATGGACCAGGTGACATGACTGCGAGGGAGCAGGTTCTGATCTGGCTTGGCTCCGGGCCACTCTCACTTCTTGCCCAGGGGCGTGCAATTTTGTTTGTTTGCTCTTCGCTAGGGCTCTGTCCCAACCTGCCGGGCCCTGCTGAGTGCTGTTGGGCACCGTCTCTGTGGTTAGAGAAAAGCTCCCTGGTCAGACTGCAGACACAGCTTCGCAGTCAGTGCAGGTGAGGGCGGGGCCAGGGGCACCGGCTTCGCACCAGGTCCATTTGTCATCAGTTTCCCGCTCCTGGACGAAGGCTGCCCTGGAGGAGGTCCTTTCGTCCCCTGCCTGGACTTCCGCCACACTTCTAGCAGGTCCCTCTGTCTCGGACTTCTTCCTCTACTCGGCTGTCAGAGGAAGCTACTCAAAATGCAGCGCTGACCTTCTGTCACCACGGCTTGAAAGTTGTCAGTGGCTTCCTGCCACCTGCTGCTACTCTCAGTGTGGTGGGCAGAGCCCGCCGGGGCCCCGCCTGTGGCCATCGGTCCAGCGTCCCCAGCCTCCCCTGCCTTGGGCACACACTCCGCACTTAAGCAGTGACCCTAAAATGCTCCCCACCTTGTTTCCTGGGCAAACTCCTACTATTCTTTCTTCAAGACTCAGTGTAAGCATCACCTTCTCTCAATAAATCCATCGTGCTTGCTCACTGCATTGAATAATCTGCCTGCCCCCTGGCTCTTAGCGTAGTTCCTGGAATAGTAGCAAGGGCTTGGCAAATATTTATTCCCTTGAACTTATGGATAGTGATCTTCCTGCCAAGGAGATCTTGGGAAGTCTGGAGAGGGAGCTGTGGCCGCGGGGGCTGCCTGGCTGCGGGCTGCCTTGGTCAGCTCCAGGCGTCACGTGCCTCTGCACCAGCTGTGGAACAGGCTGGTGGACCTGAGCTTGAGGCAGGTTTGTTCAGCCTCCTGTTCACAGCTGCTTGGTTGCTCTGCAGGGATGGCCCAGTCGCGCTTGGCACACAGGGAGCGCACGCTGGCCTCCCCCCTGGCCTGGGTGCGAGGCTGCTGCATGCAGTTGCCAAGGGTGTGCGCTGCTCAGTTCCAGGGAGCACCCCACCGCCCCGAGGCTATGATGATGTGCCCCCGGTGGCCTGCCCGGGTGAGGCTGACTGCCTGCCAAACAGAGGGCAGCACTGTGCTCCGGTTCCAGCCTGTTGCTAGTGAACTGGGGAGCAGGGCCCTGTGACCCAGGGGCTGGCTTCTCTCTCAAGCCTGAGGAAGAACACTCGAGGGCCCAGGCTGGCTAGTTCTCAGGGGCCATTTTTCCTGGAGGATTTCTCTTCATTCTCCTCTTTCTCTTTCTGGATAGCTGAGGGCTGAACTAAAAAGCAGCATCGCCATTAGCAATACCTATGGAACACTGCCTTTGGGTCTGTGGAACTCTAGGCACTGGGGAGGTGGCCCCTGGCTTAGAGAGGCTTGGAGCCCATTGATAGCACAGGCAGCTAATAGAACCCCTTGGGCTTTCTACCTGAGGCCCCTTGCGAGTTGTATAACTGGGCCTCTCAAGATCATCCCTGTGGCCTCTGACAGGCTTCTTAGAGGAGTGGGAGTGGGAGAGCCGATGATGGGAAGGGGGCCTGTCATCCCTGCTATTGCCCAGGATCGGTCTGGCTGTTGCTGGTTGGTTTTCTGCACCCTGTCCCCCTTCTCTTTGTGACCGATCGTCCTCAGGGTCCCCTTAGGAGCCTCCCCCACCCCCGCCTCCTGTCCTCCAGCCCATAGTGGACTTGCTGTAGCAGCAGCGGCCTGGTGTCTGCTTCTTAGATGCAGAGCTGCCCTTTCGGTGCAGGAAGGGGTTCCCACAGAACACGGGCCGGAGGACCCTCTGAGCTGTCTTTCCACGGCCTCACACAGGAGGGAGAGTGTTTGCTTAGTTGTGGTTCCCAGGGAGCCGAGCCTTGTAGAGCTAAAGGGGAGCGTGACCTGGGAGCAGGGGACAGTCAGGACTCTCTCTCCTTGCAGTTTGTGAAGGCTGCAGCGGACTCCTAGGCAGTGGCCAGAAGCTGCTCGGAAGCTGATCCTGCCTCCCCCGGGCTTGCCTCAAGGAGACTTCCTGCCCTTAACCTCTGGACTGCGGGCCCCTCCTTTTCTTTCCCACTCAGCCCTGGGTTTGGAGGGGCCCCTCAGGGAGCTGGCCTAGAGAAGGAGGAGGGAGCGGCTGGCTGGAACCTTCCCTTCCCTGCAACTCGAGATGGTGTGTGTCCTCTAGGAACCTCGGCCCTGGAGAAACAGGCTCGGGCTCAGGCCACGCTCCATGGTCATTGGACCGTTAGGCGGCTTCCTCTCCCTCGGGTTGTGCAGCCCCATCCTAGGGGCGGCCAGGACACGGGCAGAGAAGTTTCCCATACAGTCCCAGGGCCTTTGGCCCTGCTTCACCCGGGAAGTGCTGACAGCTTCCTGTGTGTCCAACTCGGGGCCGGGAGATACTCAGGCTCCGCTGATGCTCGGGGAGGGAGCCCCAGGTCACTGCCCTCCTCCCAGCCCCAGCAGCACTTGGGCAGGTGTGACTGAATGCCTGGCGCTCATCAGCTGCCGGCATTGGACAGCCTGCTGGGGTCCCAGCACCCGCTGTGGGCAGGTGTTGGGTCCCAGGTGTGGGACTCCCCGAGGCCCTTCCTCTGGGGCTGGCTCTTCCCTCTTCCGCTGGATTCTTCCGCTCGCCCCCGGGCCCCTGCTCTGCCCTCCTGGAAGCCACTGCTTCAGACTTCTCGGTCCTTCCCTCTCCTGCAGGATGTGCTGCTATTAATAACCCGCAAGGCCCTCTCCCCTGCTTCCCGCAGCTCTGAGTGTGGAGAGCTGTTGTTGGCTTGGCTCCACGCCGGGAGTCTCGGTGATTTCGGGGAGCCCTCATGATGGCAGGCTCTGCACATGGGGCTCCTACCCGTCCCTAGTGACTGGGGCCAAGGAAAGGTAGCCTGGGAAGGAGCCCAGGTGCACCTTGATGCCGGCAGTTGCCCTGACAACAGCAGCAGTGTCCAGCAGTTCCTCCCTGCCGCCCTCCCCTTGGCTGCACGTTGCCCCTCTGCTCGCCCCACAGTGGCCTCCTCTGAGGAATAGGCCAACCTCCCGGGCATCTGGCAGCGCATCTACAAACTTTCTCCTCTCAGCCCCCTCTTCCCCTCCCTCTCCCTCCTCCCTGGCTGCTGTGCAGCCTGCCTCCTCCTCTTTCCTCCCTCAGTCTGCAGCGCGACTGGAAATAGGTTGAATTCATCAGCAGATTGGAGCTCCACTGGCTGCATGCGCGGTCGCTGCAGCACCAGCTCCTCGCTCACACGCTCTCTAGCTCTCCCCTTTCCTCTCTCTCTCTCTCTCTCTCTCTCTCTCTCTCTCTCTCTCTCTCGCTGGTGTTGGAAGTTCTGTAGCTGACTCCTCGTGGCTCATGCTCTTTAAGCAGGCAGAGCTATGGATGCCCCTTCAGGGCAAGAGCAACAAAGTGAGTATGCCAGCGTGGGTGCACATTTCTGTTCCAAATGCCTGTTCCTTGCTTTGTGCGAGAGGCTTTGGGGTAGGGTGGCCACAGGCCTGGATGCCACCAAAGGCAGCTCGGATTACCAGGGGGCTAGGACCATGGAAGGAGGCTGGGAATGGGAGCCAGAGAGCCAGTGTGTTTCAGAATCTGTCAGCCAGCTCCCCAGTCATCCAGAGCAGGACCGGAGCTGAGTTTCCCAGTGGGACATCGGTCTCCTGGATGCTGGGACCTGGGTCTCCATGCACAGCTGGCAGGAAGCTCTGGGTCTGGGTGCCGGTCCTCCTCGGGGCCAGTAAGGGCTTTTCTCACTGGACCACATGGGTCACTGAGACAGGGGCAACTAGAGCTGGGTCTTGGTGGCTGCAGGTGGGAGAAGATGGTGAAGGTGCCAAGGTCAGCCTGAGCCTGGAGAGTGAGGAAGGGGAGGGAGCCGAAGCTTTGATTGGCCTGGTTATAGGCAGAGTTGATTTTCGTCTGGCCAAACTCAGAGGAGATTTATCACGACTGCTAAAAACAGTCTGGTGTCTGGTGGTCGAATCTCTGCTTCAGTGGTTCAGGCTTTATGTGGCCTCCGCTTTGGGTCCCCTCCCTACCTGCGTTGGCCTCGAAGGCTGTGACGGTGGGGACCTGGCACAGGAGCCAGCCAGTTCTGATGAGCCGTTATCTGCTGTTGCTAAGGCCAAGGATCAAGGGCTAAATCCATAGCCTGTCTACCTGGGCCGAGGGCTGTGATGCTGCTTGCTCTCAAAACAGGTGCAGTGGGAAGGCAAAGAGCGGCTGTGCTCACAGGCCTAGGAGGATCCCCAAAGGATGGGGGTGCGGGGGGCAGGGGGGCGCTTGGGGGCTCTGGCTCTAGGCCGCCTGAGAAGCCTGAGGAAGTGTGCTGGCTGCTTAGCCTGACCCAGATGCTCGGCTCTGGGCCCTACAGAGCTGGTCCTGTTTAGCAGCAGATTCCGTGTGGTTCTGATGCAGTTCTTACAGCACCTGCTGCTCCCGAACCCTTGTCTCCTTGGGTGATGGGTCAGAGAGAAGCGCCCAGCGTGTGATGGGGGTTTGCTGCAGCCTCTCCTGACCTGGGCTTCCCAGAGCCTCAGGTTGCTCTCTCTTGGGTCTGGTGGAACCCTGGGCAGTTAAACTAGTGGGACTGGGGTGGTTCTACCTGCAAAGCATCAGGGTAAGCGGAGAAGTGGGGCCTCGCCCCCTCCGGTGGAGAGGCTTCCTGTAGCCACGGCTCTTGCCCCAGGGGCTGCTCTGGAGGTGCCTGGTGGTGGGGGTTGGAGGTTTCTGACACCTGCGAAGCCAGAAGTGCCTTTGAGGACTTAAGGGGGCAGGTTTTCCGCCCCCTCTGGGCCCTGGCAGGCAAGAAAAGCCAACCTCAGAGTGTGCGTGGACACCTCGGGTCCTTATTCTCAAACAGACCAGACCCATCCTCGCAGTCTCCCTGCTGGTGCCCAGCCTACTCATGCTTTGAAGAAGGTTGGCAGGGCCCCCTTGCCCACCAGCCCTTCCCAAATCTCCTTGGGAAGGGTGAAGGTCTCCCACCAAGGTCTTCCTCAGCCTTGGCACTCGCGCCATGAGGGAGAAAAGCAGGGTCCTGAGAGAAACACTGACTGCTCCCGGGACTGGGCCCCTCCTGCTGGGGACCTGGGATGGGTGAGAGTTGCCAGTGGGTCGGTGAGTGGCTGTGGTCGTCGGGTAAGCGAGGCTGGGCATGGAGAGTAGGCTGGCTCAGCAGGCTGTGTCCTTGCCCAGGGCCAGCCTGTACGGGCAAGCATTTTTGGGGGCGGCATGTAATTACAAAACGACTTATTTTTCCCTGCTGCGCTGTCTCTAATCGTTAGTCTGGAGTTGGTGCCCCTGGCCAGACACAACATGCGGGGGCGGACGTGCGCAGTCAGCTCTGCAGGCCCCCTCCCGCCTCCGCTGGCCCTGCCCGAGCATCTGCCATCCTGGGGCCCATCCCTCCCGCACCCAGACCCGGACTGCAGCAGCGCTCCGGTGCTAGGAACCTGGGGCAGAGAGCGAGCAAGTGGGCGCTGGGCAGGGAGGAGGAGGCCCTGGGTTTGGGGTAGTTGGGGTAGGCCGCAGGTGTCAGGACAGCCACACAAGCAGAGGGTGGGTGCTGCGTGTCCAGCTTCTACAGCCTGGCTAGACGAGGGGCACTGCCCAGGCCCGCAGGTGGCTCCTCTTAGCCTTTCCCTGCCTCCCCCAGCCTGGGCCTCACGGCAGACCCAGCAGCAGCGCAGGGGACCTGCAGTCCCGTGGGATTTGGGGATCTGTCGGGCCTGTCCTTTCTCCTGCCCACTCCCTGTCCTTGTGGCGTGCAGTCTTGTTACCTCTGCAGGCACCTCCCCTGCCTCCAGGCCATTTCGGGAAGCCTGGCGGGGGCAGAAACCTCCTAGGAAGCTGATAGTTACCCAGGCTGGGGTGCGGCCCCTGCCTGGAGGACTACTTCTTCCCGAGCTCAGATAAGCAGTTGTCCCCTCAGGGAAGAAGCTGCTCTCATCTTCATAATCCTCCAAAGCCACAGAGAGAGTGGGGTTAGCCGAGCTCTAGGCAAGGGTTCGGGAAGTCTTTGGGCCAGGTTCCCGCTGGGGCCGTCCTCATCCCTCAGGCCCAGGAAGCTGGCAACAGGCCAGGTGCGGCTCCCCTCTGCAGCTGGAAATGGCCCCAGTTCAGCATCCTCTTCTCGTCCTGGAGATGTGTGTCCTGTGAGGAGCGAGGCTGCCAACATGGAGACGGGCAGGAGGAGGAAATCCAGACGTTAGTGGGCAAAGCCAGGGCAGACCCAGGAGGGCAGATGGGGTGCTAGGTATGAAGGTGGAGGGCAGTAGGCTGAGGTAGCCAGGGCGTCACCAGCCGGGTGACGTTGGTGGGGCTCAGTAGATGACCCCAAGTCCCGTTCCTGGTGCCCCAGGCCTTGGGCTTCTCTCGCTCAGGAGGGAGGGGTCCTGGTGGAAGCTCACGGTGCTGCTCTTCATGTGGCCTTGAGATAGACTCACACCTCCTCCAATCACTGCCTTCCCTGAGGAGGCCCCCCCACAGCTGGGGACCTGTGCATCGGAGTCTACCTGGGGCAGGCCTCCCCCCAGGAGTTTTGATTCAGTAGGTCTAGGAGGGGACCTGGACATCCACGTTTTTAAAAACTCCAGGTGTTTCTGGAACAGATCCTGGGTTGATCGCCCTAATGAGGTATTAGTGGGATCTGTGAAGCTACCTGTGTGCCCATTCATTCATTCATTCATTCATCATTCACTCAGCAAGGATGCGCTGAGCTGCCGCTGTGTGCTGGGCACTGTCCCAGCAGCGGGTGGGCGGGTGTGGAGATGGAAGGATCAGTGCCTATTGTCCAGGAGCTGGCAGTCTAGGGGAGAACCAGGCCAGGCAATCTAGAAGGACAGCTCTGAGCGAGGCCGGCCGTGAGCCGGCTGCCCAGGGTGCTGTTGGATACAAAACTCCTCCCGTTGGATACAAAACTCCCCCATAAGCGCAGCCCTGGGTCTGGGGAGCATTTCCTGGAGCCGGTGATGTTTGAGTCTTGAAAGAGAAGTAGCAGTTGTTGGGGCGAGGAGTGTGTTCTTGGCTGAGAAAACACAGGTATGTGCACATGAGCCGGAGGAGCGTGGCCTGCCTCCAGAACGGCAGGAGGGGGCTGGAGAAGCCGGCAGAGTGCGGGGTAAGCTCAGGGCTCACTGGATATTAAAGGTAAGGGGGTCAGGTGATGGGACATGCTCACTCCGTGGGTGTTGCAGTTGGTTTGGACGAGGTAGAGACTGAAGGTAGCAATTGGGGGGAGGGAAGGGGAGGGCGGGGTCTGGTCGAGCGGGTTCCAGCTCTGGCCTGGGTGCCTAGCGAGATGGTGACGGCAGGCGTGTGGACTCTGGCGGAGGCCAGGTGGCGATTTCAGGTGTTGGACAGATGGACTCCGGTGCCTGGGAAACAGCTGTGAGGCAGTTCAGTACCCGGGCCGGCTGTGGCAGGATGGACTGTGGGGTAGATGGAGGGAAAACAACAGCCAGAGAAGCAGAAAGCAGCAATGGGGGTTTCAAGGAGGAGAGAGGCCCAGCCGGGGGTCACATAGGACCGTAGGTCATCCACAGTGTCACCCGGGGACTCTCCTGCCCCCCATCCTCAGAGAGGAGGGAGGAGGCGTAGCGGTTCTCAGTCCTTTCTTGGGCACAGCTGCCTTTTTTTCCGAGATGTGTCCTTCCTGGTGGTGTGTGTGGTAATCCCCTCTTTTTATGAAATGGTGGTTACAGAAGATGGGTTTTTCTCCCTAAATTTTCCTCTAGGAACAATGAATTGCAAGTATCTCCCTGATAGTGTCTCCCCCCGCCGCCCCCCTCCCCTCCAACCCCCAATAATGGAATCTGAAGTGGCAGCGGTGAGGTAGACGGGGAGGTCAGCAGTGACAGCATCTGATAGGCTGGGAGGGGCTGGTGGCAGTGGGGTGAAAGTCAAGTGAAAGGTGGGCCAGACAGCACTGAGTATGGGAAGTTTTGTTTTAAACTTGGCTTTAAGAGCAGGAAGCTGTGTACTTGACTGTCCTTTAGTTTAGTGGAGATTGGAACATGCTTACACCCCGAGGGAAGGATTCAGGAGGAGGGAGACGGGGCCTGGGAAGGGGGTGGCCTCCGGGGCGTGCTGAGCGCTTCTGGCTTCCCTGCAGGGCGAGCCCCCCTTGGCCCTGGGCCTGTCCACACGGAAGGCCCTCAGCATCCTGAAGGAGCAGCTAGAGGCGGTGCTGGAGGGACACCTGAGGGAGCAGAAGAAGTGTCTCACCTGGAAGGTAGGCCGAGCCTGGCGGGGAGGGCAGAGGAGCCTGGGGCCCATTCTCAGGGCCTGGGGCCCACCGAGGCATCACGGAAAATCCGAAAGAAGCCGGGCTTCCTTCCAGAGTCATGTCCTGACCCCTCCCGCTGCAGGAGCCCAACCGGCTGGACCCCAGCCAAGACCAAAATGAGAAGACAGAGGCAGCCACAGGGGCTGGGTCGGTGGGTGTCGGGGGAAGGCGGCCCCTTCCCACGACCTTGTCCCGGCCTCTCACCCCTCGGCCCCTGTCCCCCCCCCCCCCAGGAGATGTGGAGGAGCAGCTTCCTGCATCACAGTAACCGCTGCTCCTGTTTCCACTGGCCGGGCGCCTCGCTCATGCTGCTGGCGGTGCTGCTGCTGCTGGGCTGCTACGGGGGCCAGCCGGCCGGCAGGTACGTGGCTCCTGCCGAGCCTCTCCTACCTCGGGCTCTGGGCCTTCCCTCTCCTGCCTCTGCCAAGTCTGCCGTCCCACCACGACATCCCAGGGGAGATGGGCTGCTCCCCCAAAGCTGCCCCCACAGCCGGCGTCTGAGCTGTGTAGGGACCCTAGTCCCTTGGCTAGTTGGTGGCGGAACCAGACTTGACACTCTTGCAGGGGGACTGGGTGGGCTGTGACTGTGGAGTCCAGGGCCCTGTGTTGGCTGGGCTGGTGCGAGTAGCCCTCACCTTCCCGCCAGCCACGGGGTGGAGCTGGTGAATGCCTCGGCGCTGTTTCTCTTGTTGCTTCTCAACCTCATCCTCATCGCACGGCAAGATCGGCTGAAACGTCGGGAGGTGGAGTGGAGGCTCCGAGGGATCATCGACCAAATCCAAGGTGAGACCAAGGGCCAGGTGAAAGGCGCTTTGTGATGGGTCAGAGGAAGAGCTCCCCTCCTGAGCCCCAGCACATAGGCGTTGCCTCTGGTCGGCATTCCGGGGGCACTGGGCATCCAGCGAGTTGGCAGGATGCCCTGCGCTCTTTTGAGCAGGACAGTGCGAGCCGTGGGGCCGCTGTGGGTGCCCAGGCAGTGGCCCGGGCAGGCCGGAAGCCTAATGGCAGCCAGTTGGCTTGCAGGCTCGCTGTCCGTTGGGAGACTAACAGGGAAGACCCTCTCCCGTGGCAGGACAGTCAGATTTTCTCTTCCAACTCGGCCCTGTCTGCTGGTTCTAGGCCGGGGAAGGAGCCTGAGGATTGGGGCTGGGAAACGAGCCGGGAGCTCAGGGTGGGGCAGCCCAGCTCCTAAAGGAGAAGGGAACAGCGCAGGCCGGCGGGTTCCTGCTTATCCCGCCGCGGCCAGTGCTCCTGCAGCCCGTGCCGTGGATGGAGACCGCATCAGGCTCTTTGGAGACAGTGGGCCCTGCTTCCCCACAGTGTGTGGTCTTATAAGAGAACAGCATCTCCTCTCATGAGACCTTTCTCTCCTGGGCAGTGGGGGTTGCAGCCCTGAGTGAGAACGTGATATGATTCACTCATTGCGGCCTTGTAGGCACTGAGAGTGCAGCGGTGACTGGGAAAGATGGGGCCTGCTCTCGGGGAGCTAGTCTTTGCTCAGGAACCATCGGTGGCTCCCTCCTGTTTATCGAAGCCGTTATCAATGGCTCCCCAGAGCCTCTGGCACAAGCTCTGACCTTTTCCTCCAGCCTCTTTTGCTCCTCATCCTCACGTTAAAACCACTCCCCCACCCCACTCCCCAGGCCACTGAGGACTTCCCTGCTCCAGTGCCTTTGTCCTGCTGTCCCTCACCCAGCATGCTTTTCACTCACAACCTCCAGCCGACAGAAACCTCACCATTCTTCAAGGCCCATCCTCAGTGCTCCCTCTTCCATGAAGCCACCTCTGATTGCCCCAGCTCTGTGCTCCTGCAGAACACAGACCTTCCCTAACACTCTTAGCCTGTGTGTTTGCCTTATTCGGAGTTATCTGCTCACGTGTTTCACTCCCCCTCTTAGGTGGTGGCTCCTCAAGGCAGGGACTGTGGCATCCTCACCTTTGACCTTTGCACGGGGCCCAGCACACCCTCAGCAATGGTTATGAAATGTATCTGAAAGGAACAAGGAAACAGAGAATAAGAGCTTCAGTGTTCAGAGGAGGTGGAAGTGCCTGGGCTGAATGGCTGGGAAAGGCTTCGGCCTTGAAAGGGGGGAAGTGTTGGAAAGGATGCGGGATTTCAGAGAGGCTTCACGGGCAGGCTAAGCTCCTAGGTGCTGGGTCTGGCTGGGGCCCTGGGTCAGGTGGTCTCCCTCTTTCCGTTCTCATCAGATGCCCTCAAGGATGGCAAGGAGATCAAGTGGCCAGATGCCATGTACCCCGACCTCCACATGCCCTTTGCACCGTCCTGGTCCCTGCACTGGGCCTACAGAGATGGACATCTGGTCAACCTGCCGGTTAGCCTGTTGGTAGAAGGAGACATCATAGCTCTGAGGCCCGGCCAGGAATCGTTTGCCTCTCTGAGGGGGATCAAGGTAGCGCGAGACTTTTCTCCTTCCCTGGAAATGCAGCGGGAGAGTCCACAGGCAGTGGTGGGAGGGTCCCAGTCTTAATCCTGAAGCTCCCCGGAGGCCAGCTCCCAGCTTCTTGGGGAACAAAGAAGGGCTGGGACATCTTTCTCCACCTTGTCCTGTTCTTTCTTCTCTGATCCTCAAACCACCAGGAATCCAGTCCTACAGGCCCCGCCCCAGCTGACTCTGCTAACTGATGGGCCCTAACCCCGTGAGATGTCCCGACTTCGCTGGAGTTGTCAAGGAAAGGGGCCTCCGAGAGCAGCCTCTCCTCACCCTCCCCTCCTCCCCTCTGTCCCTGGCAGGATGATGAGCACATCGTCTTGGAGCCCGGAGACCTGTTTCCCCCCTTCTCGCCACCGCCCTCCCCCCGGGGAGAGCTGAAGAAAGGGCCGCAGAACCCCCAGCAGCACCGGCTGTTCCGTGTCCTTGAGACCCCCGTGATTGACAACATCAGGTAGGGGTGCTGCCCTGCCTTTCTCCTGCTCCCCGCACCCCTGACCTCTCCTCTTCCCCAGTGCCTCTGTGAGCTGGGGGTGGGGGACAGAGAAGGAGCCTGTCCATTCGAGGCCCCTTAGGCCAGGCCCTCTGTAGGTTCCTCTCTTTAGCATCTTGTGAACAGTGATGGCTCCCCTCCCAGTTGGAGCTCTGAGGACATGGCTCTGGAGCCAGCACAGGCCACGCTCCCCAGGACACCTGGCTGGGGCTGAGGAAAAGGAGGGAATCGCAGCCTCCGAGATGCTGAGTGCAGGTGCTCAGGGAAGGTGCGAGTTTCTGGTCTTTCCCTTGAGCATCGGGTCACCTCTTTCTGCAGATGGTGCCTGGACATGGCCCTGTCCCGCCCCATCACTGCTCTGGACAACGAGAGGTTCACGGTGCAGTCAGTGATGCTGCACTATGCCATGCCTGTGGTCCTGGTGCGTGAGGTGGGGCGCCGGGGCAGGGGAGAGGGAAGTGGGGGAGCCTCAGGGCCAGCTCAGGTGAGTGTGGGGGTGGAGACGGGGTCCCAGAGTGAGCCAGCCAGTGTCGGGGGGTGAGTGGGCAGAGGAAGGGGAGCCTCAGAACCTGGGTCTTCTCTGGGGTTGGGGGGGTTAAGGCTGCACCTCTCCCCCTCCCAACAGGCCAGCTTCCTCATCACCAACGCCCTGCGCTTCATGCTGCACGCCCCCGGGGTCACGTCCTGGCAGTACACCCTCCTCCAGCTACAGGTACCCCCTCCTTTCCTCTCAGCCTGCTTTCCTCCTTCCCTGGTGGCCGAGTCCCCTCATGTTCCCTGGCTGTCCCTCCTTCTCTGCAGCCAGGGGCCCCTTAGGCTTCAGCTTAAGAACACCTGCTTCCCCTTCCTCCCTCCCTGCCCCCAACAGCTGTCCTGTCCCCTCACCCCAACCCTGCCCGCCCTCTCTGGGGCCAGCCGCTCTTCCAGAGCCCTCAGTGTGGGTCCCTCTCTCGCAGGTGAATGGCGTCCTGCCCATCCTCCCCCTGCTCTTTCCAGTCCTCTGGGTCCTGGCAACCGCCTGCGGAGAAGCCCGGGTCCTGGCCCAGATGAGCAAGGGCTCCCCCAGCTCTCTGGTAGGTTTTCCCAAGGCATCTGGGGGCACGTGCAAAAGGAACCAAGACAGGAACCACAGAGGGAGTCGGCTCTGCCCAGTGAACAGGGACAGGAGTGGGATGCGGACCCCTTTCCACCCAGAAGAGCGTCCAGGCCAGGCCCGGGGTGTGAGTGCCTCCTGGCTCTCAGCACACAGGGGACCGGGCTGCCTGGGCCGTCCTTTGCCCAGATGTTGGGAGCCTTGCTGGTGCGGGGCCCCCCCTGCCAGCTTGGAGGCCTGTGTGAGGGCAGTGCCTTCCCTGAGCTCCCCCTTCTCTCTGTGCAGCTGGCCAAGTTCTCGGAGGACACTCTCAGCAGCTACACAGAAGCCGTGTCCACTCAGGTACACTCACCGGGCCGATCCTGCCCCAGGTCCCTTCTGGAACCCTGGACGCCCCCACTTTCTGACCTTCTAGCCTCCAGGAGGCTCTCAGAGCCCCGAGTCCTCATCTCACACGGGCAGTGTGTCGCTGCCCTGCCCGGACAAATGACTCCACACCCCAGCTTCCAGGTGCCCCTGGACCGTTGCCTCTGGTGACCCCAGAGGCTCTCTCCTGAGAATGTGGCTGAGTCCCAAACGGACTTTCTCCCACCAGGAAATGCTGCGCAGCGTTTGGGGCCACTTCCTGCGGGTGATCCAGGGGACGTCGTCTACGCTGAGCCACAGCTCCAGCCTGCTGCACGGCCTGGGCTCCGTCACGGTGAGGGGCCCGCTTCCTGCTGCACCTGGGTGCCTGTCTGCCCCTCCACGGCCCCTGGCAGTTTGGGGAATGCCAAGCCCGTCTCCCCCACCATCTCTCCCCGCAGGTCCTGTGCTGTGTAGACAAACAGGGGATCCTGTCGTGGCCAAATCCCAGCCCAGAGACCGTGCTGTTCTTCAGCGGGAAGGTGGAGCCTCCGCACAGCAGCCACGAGGACCTGACGGATGACCTGTCCACGCGCTCCTTCTGCCACCCCGAGATGGAGGAGGAGGTGCGGTGGGGGCCTCGGGGAGGGCAAGGCTAAGGGAGAAGGCGGGCGCGGGCACCATTAGGATCTGCCTCTGAGCAGTGCAGGCGGAGCCCCCACAAGGCAGAGGGGACGTCAGCCCCCTGCCTCCCGGGTCCAGGCAGCTGTCGGGACCCGGGTCTGAGGCCTGTACCCCTTGCTCTCCTCAGCCCCATGAACGGGATGCCCTCCTGGCTGGCTCTCTGAACACCACGCTGCACCTGGCCAATGAGCAGGAGCGCGGCGACTGGCCTGCTGATGGCCCCAAGGTCCCTGAGCCCTGCTCTCACCACAGAGCGCATGGCCACAGCAAACACCCATCCGGCTCGAACGTGAGCTTCAACAGGGACCCAGAGGGCTGTGAGGATGAGCCCGGCAAGGTGAGGGGGGCGGAGAGCAGCCCCCGCGGTCAGGCTCAGGGAGTCCAGCCTCCCCTGCTGCAGGGGCCCGAGGGGTGCAGCCAGCCTGGTGGGTGGCGCCGGAAGCACAGCTTCTCAGGTCCCCAGGCTTGGCCTGGCAGGGCACCTCCTGTGGCTTCACCCGCGGCTCCTCTGTGAAGTCGGCCCTTGCCCCTCCCTGGATCTCGCTGCTGGCCATTGGTGCAGGGAGGCCCCTTCCTCCTAGCCGCGCCTGCCGTGCCTCCCTCGAAAATATTTTCCCTGAGAAAGGTCCTTGTTCACCCTCTTCTTAGGTATTGCCAGTGTCATTGGCACAAGATCTAGAAGCAGCCAGGAACTCAAGAAAGACAAGGCGGGGGTTTCTGGGAGGGCTGGGGAAGCGTGAGCATGCTGTGCTGGGAAGGGGGGCTCTTCTCTCAGGAGCACCCCACACCCGTCCCAGTCTGAGGCCCCCTGTCCCCTCCACGTTGCCCCCAGACGCAGCCTGGGCTGGAGAGCGAGCCCTACGAGGCGGAGGACTTCGTGTGTGACTACCACTTGGAGATGCTGAGCCTGTCGCAGGACCAGCAGAACCCCCCCTGCATCCAGTTTGATGACTCCAACTGGCAGCTGCACCTCACCTCCCTCAAGCCCTTGGGCCTCAACGTGCTGCTGAACCTGTGCAACGCCAGCGTCACCGAGCGGCTGTGCCGCTTCTCCGACCACCTGTGCAACATCGCCCTGCAGGAGAGCCACAGCGCCGTGCTGCCCGTCCACGTGCCCTGGGGGCTCTGCGAGCTCGCCCGCCTCATCGGTGCGTGGGCACCAACTCCAGACAGACCAGCCCCGGGCATGGCGTTTACCGAGATCGCCGGGAAGCCTCCTAGCTCCTGGTCCTTGCCCTTTAACAGGCACTGCTGTCCGACTGCTTCCCAATCTGAGAACAGAACTAGGGGTGGAGGGTTGGAAGGGGCCAGCCAGCATGGATTTCGTCCTATGAGGTGGAGGGCGGGGGGCAGGCGCAGTGGCTGGGCTTCCTCCCAGAGGCCCTGACTGCTGCCCTCCCCCTGCAGGCTTCACTCCTGGGGCCAAGGAGCTCTTCAAGCAGCAGAACCACCTGGCGCTCTATCGCCTCCCCAGTGCCGAGATGGTGAAGGAGAGCTCCCTGGGGAGGCTGTCCTGTGTCACCAAGCGGCGCCCCCCGCTCAGCCACATGATCAGCCTCTTCATCAAGGACACCACCACCAGTGAGCCTCCCGTGCTTGGCCCACATCAGGACAAACCTTCCAGCAGCTTGGGCCAAGGCTCTGCCCTCCTCGTCCCTTTTTGGGATGAGTAGATGAGCACCAGGCAGCTTCTTAAGACCTCAGATGTGGCAGGGATTGGTTTGGGGAACCAGGCTGGGATGGTGGCAGTCACAGAGGATGGGACTGTCTGAAGGATGGGCAGCTTAGTGCCTGCATGACAAGCCTAGCAGTGTTCTACACAGGCTCGCTACGGCCAGGCCTGGCTCGTTCCCTCTACCCCACGATGGCAGTGCTACCTGTGAGGTCAGAGTGAGCAGCAGGGGTGGCTTGGGCACTGATGGTCTGGCCTTTTTATTCACTCCCCGCAGGCACAGAACAGATGCTGTCCCATGGCACAGCAGACGTGGTCTTGGAGGCCTGCACAGACTTCTGGGATGGAGCTGACATCTACCCTCTTTCGGGTTCCGACAGGTGGGTGAGGGGCCAGAGCATTGGGCTCAGGCGGTCTGCCTTCCTGCTCACAGTCTTGGGGTGTCCCAGGACCACTCGCCTCACTTCCACCCTGCTCTCCTGGCAGAAAGAAAGTGCTGGATTTCTACCAGCGCGCCTGCCTGTCTGGCTACTGCTCCGCCTTTGCCTACAAGCCCATGAGCTGCAGTCTGTCCTCCCAGCTCAATGGCAAGTGCATCGAGCTGGTGCAGGCGCCGGGCCAGAGCAGCATTTTCACCCTGTGCGAGCTGCCCAGCACCATCCCCATCAAGCTGAGCACCCGCCACAACAGCTGGAGCTCCGATGGTACCGTGCGCGGCCGTCCTGTGGGGGCCAGAGTGGGAAGGGCTTCCCGAGGGCAGAGGGGACAGCGGGCACAGCGGGCACAGCCCTGGGCCTGGAACGCCCAGGGGGGCAGTCACTATCTGGTGACGTGGGGGAGTCCCTTTGTCTTCTCCCATATAAACTGGGTGCTTCCTCTTCCTCACGGGTTTCTTATGACACTCCAGTGGGACGACATAGAAAACCACTTTCTGTGAGAGTTACACAATAGAGGCCATAGAGCATGAGCCTCTCTGAGTCAGACCAAGGCCAGGTCCCAGACCCTGCAGGGACAGAGGGACTCGGAGCTCCACTGACCCCCACCCTCCTCTCCGCCAAACTCACGGGGTCTTATGATCTGAGAGACGATGAATTGAAGCCGTTGCCAAGGGTGGGGCCAGCCCCCTTGCCCAGACCAGGGCCGGGCTGTTGTCACTCAGTGGGATTGTCACCGGACTGATGAGTGCCTTTCATTGTCTTTTCTCCTGTGTCTGTTGGCTCTTCCATGTGCCCCGGCTGTGCGCGTGCGTGGCTGTGTGTGGTCCGCTGGGGCCCGCGTGCTCTTTGATTTGGGTGTGGCATCTGTGTGTGTGGCCCTGGGCTGCCTCCTGGAATTTGCTGGTTCCGGGTGTCCTGACTGGGCCGTGTCCTGGCTGGTCTTGGTACCTTGTGCCGACCTGAAGAAGGGATCGGGGAGGTGCTGGAGAAGGAAGACTGCATGCAGGCCCTGAGCGGCCAGATCTTCATGGGCATGGTGTCCTCCCAGTACCAGGCCCGGCTGGACGTCGTGCGCCTCATCGACGGGCTGGTCAATGCCTGCATTCGCTTCGTCTACTTCTCTTTGGAGGATGAGCTCAAAAGCAAGGTGGGGAGAGCCACCCCCTCTGCCGTCACCGATCCTTGTTCCCACGGGCCTCGGGGCCCCTCGTTCATGGCCATCTGCCTTCTGTAGGTGTTTGCAGAGAAGATGGGCCTGGAGACTGGCTGGAACTGCCACATCTCCCTCACACCCAATGGGGACATGCCTGGCTCCGAGATCCCCCCCTCCAGCCCCAGCCACGCTGGCTCCCTGCACGATGACCTGAATCAGGGTGAGGGCAAAGGTTTGTGGTGGGGACAAGGTGGGGGTGGGTGACTCCCCCCACCTTGGAGCTGTTCCAGAAAGAGCCCCATAGAGCCCTCCTGATACATACATTCCCTTGGAAAATGGCTCAGATCTCCCTGTGGTAACAGCAGCTGACAGGGGAGGAGCGGGGACCTGCGGGCAGGAAGTTCCGTGCCATTTGCAGGGCAAGGAAAGGCCTCCAGAAGGCTGGCCCCAAGGTGAGGGACAGCCTTTCATCCCCACAGTGTCCCGAGATGATGCAGAAGGGCTCCTGATGATGGAGGAGGGCCATTCCGACCTCATCAGCTTCCAGCCTACAGACAGTGACCTCCCCAGCTTCCTGGAGGACTGCAACCGGGTACGACAGCAGGTCTGCGCCCCCGGCCCCTGGAAGTGGCACATGGCAGAGGGGGGAGGGTCACGGGCATCTCTGCTTTTTCTCCAGGCCAAGCTGCCCCGGGGCATCCACCAGGTGCGGCCCCACCTGCAGAACATCGACAATGTGCCCCTGCTAGTGCCTCTGTTCACTGACTGTACCCCCGAGAGTGAGTACTGTGGCCACAGTGACTCGGGCAGCCCGTTCCCTTCCACTGAGCGCTGACAAGGCTGGGACCCCATGAGCTCTTGAGGAAGTGTGGGCTTCCCCTGCAGGGAGCAAAGGCACCTGGGCTGGGAGGAGCTGGGGAGTCTAGTGGGCTGGAGCCATGGGCGTGCCCAATCCGGGGAGTCAGGAGTGTCAGAGGATTGGGTAGGATAGTCACAAAGGGGGAGCCCACTTCCAGTCTCCTCCTGTCCTGGGGGTCTCTGCCCAGTGCCCTGCATGGGGCTCCGCCTGCCTGATCTGTGACCGACTCTGCCCTCAGCCATGTGCGAGATGATCAAGATCATGCAGGAGTACGGGGAGGTGACCTGCTGCCTGGGCAGCTCTGCCAACCTACGGAACAGCTGCCTCTTCCTCCAGAGCGATATCAGGTCAGGGGCACCGCCTCTGCCTCCCGGAAACCCCAGATTGGGTTTGCATGGGGCTGAGCATATATTATGGCCGATCTTGCCCTGATTGAGGGGACCAAGGGACCTAGGCATGGTGGGGAGAAGAGGGAGCAGGTGCTCGCCCCGTCCTGTGGGAGATGGGGTCTCTCGAAGTACAGCTGATGGGTATGCTTCCCCCTGTGCTGCTCAGCATTGCCCTGGACCCCCTGTACCCATCCCGCTGCTCCTGGGAGACCTTCGGCTATGCCACCAGCACCAACATGGCCCAGGCCTCGGATGGCCTTTCTCCCCTGCAGCTCTCGGGGCAGCTCAACAGCCTGCCTTGCTCCCTGGCCTTCCGCCAGGAGGAGACCATCAGCATCATCCGCCTCATCGAGCAGGTGGGGGCTTGGGCTGGTGGTGGGAGTGGGGGTGCAGGGCCTGCTTGGGGTGGGGGACTATCAGGACACAGGATCCATCTGGGTTGCCTCCGGGCGAAGCTCTCCCGGGCGGCGGCTTGGTTTGCAGGAGCATTGGGGCATCTGGCTCCTGGCTGAGGTTGGTCAGCTACAGGGTCTGAGCGAGGCCACAATCTGTCCTTCCCGGCCCCTAGGCTCGGCATGCCACCTACGGCATTCGCAAGTGCTTCCTCTTCCTGCTGCAGTGCCAGCTGTCTCTCGTGGTCATCCAGGTGAGCCGGGCCAGCACAGACATTGTCCCCTCCCCGCCTGCTTCTTTGCTCAAGGGCCTGAGTCTGAGGCCAGTTGGGAGCTGGGAGGATGCAGCACAGCCTAGGGGCCCCCAGAGCCCCCCTGTCACCGCTGGGCTTTTGGAGATGACCCCTGAGCAGAATAGTGTCCCCGCCAGCCCCAGCTCCACTAGGCCAGGACGTGAGCGTCTGTCGGCCCAGGGCGAGGCAGCCTTGGGGCTCCCAGCGTCCTGTTAGTCAGAATCTAACCGGGCTTCCGGGGCTCTCCTGGCCCAGTTCCTCTCTTGTCTAGTCCAGCTGCCACCGCTGCTCAGTACCACCGACATCCTGTGGCTGTCCTGCTTTTGCTATCCCCTGCTCAGGTGAGAAGCCGGCCGGCCCTCTGTGCCCAGGCAGGAGGGGTAGGAGGTCACCGAGCACCCCAGGAGCCCGGGTTCAGGGAGCCCTGCTCAGTGCTCACCTCCTCTCGCAGAAGGAGCATGGGTGTGTGTGTGGGGGGGGTGGGGGTGGGTGCCCCTTTGTCTTATCCCTCGCAGAGGGAGCATGGGTGTGTGTGTGTGTGTGTGTGGTGGTGGGTGCCCCTTTGTCTTATCCCTCCTGCCCACCAACCCTGACCCAAGACTCCGAAAAGGCTTCTCACATGGGAATTGGGAGACAGAGGGTCATGGCGCCGCCCTTCACCCAGTCTCTGCTTTTCAGCATCTCTCTGCTGGGGAAGCCCCCCCATAGCTCCGTCATGTCTGTGGCAACAGGGAAAAACCTTCTCTCCATTCCTAAGAAGGTAAGCGAAGTGGACCTGTGAGCCTGGGCCTTTCCCAGGAACGAGCATAGAAGAGGCTGATCCTTGAGGCAGGGAGTGATCAGATGGGCCTCCATCACAGTGCCCCCCACCAAAGGGAGGTGTGGGGACAGAGCTGGGAAAGATCCTCGCCGGGGCGGGCAGTCCCTGCTCCGTTCCCCCATCCAGGCTGCCCACTCACTAAAGAGCCTGTTGAATCCGAGTGCCAAGTGCCGGAGGGGCCGGCCGTGGCCTCTGGAGTGACAGGCCTCCTGCTTCCCACAGACCCAGCACTACTTCCTGCTCTGCTTCTTGCTCAAGTTCAGTCTCACCATCGGCTCGTGCCTCATCTGCTTTGGCTTCACATTGCAGAGCTTCTGTGACAGCTCCCGGGCCCGCAACCTTACCAACTGCTCCTCCATCATGCTGCCCAGGTGAGTCCCGCCCTCGGCCCCACCTCGCCCCCAGGCCACCTCCGCAGGGCCTGGAGAGGGCTGAGTGCACACCTTGCTTTGGCAGCCATGCAGACACAGCTCCAGCCTGGTTTGATGACTTTGCCAATGGGCTGCTACTGGCTCAGAAGCTCACTGCCGCCCTGATCGTCCTGCACACTGGTAAGGGCTCCCGGAAGGGGGCCAGTGGTGGCTGGTGGGGTGCCTTGGGGACCAGGCCTTGGGCCGTGGCAGGTCTGACGCCCCCTCTGATCCCATTTTCTCCAGTCTTCATTTCTGTCACCCACGTGCATCGCACCAAGCCCCTGTGGAGAAAGAGCCCCTTGACCAACCTCTGGTGGTCGATGACGGTGCCCGTGGTGTGAGTGTGGCTCAGTGGGAGGAGGGGGCGGGGGCTGGGGCAGGGCTATGACTTGAGGGTGGGGTTTGGGCGGAGATTGAAGGGTGCCCTTCCTGAGCTACTGCTGTGCTGAGAAAAGCAGGGAAGGGAGCAAGAAGTCCCAGGTTGACCCGGCGCTGCCACCCCCTCCTGCAGGCTGCTGGGGCAGGTGGTCCAGACGGCAGTAGACCTGCAGCTGTGGACGCACAGGGACAGCCGCGTCCACTTTGGCCTGGAGGACGTGCCTCTGCTGACGTGGCTCCTGGGCTGCCTGTCCCTGGTCCTTGTGGTGGTCAGCAACGAGATCGTGAAGCTGCATGAGATCCGGTGAGCCACCAGCAGGGCACTCCCTCTGGGCCGGGCCTGCTCCCTAAGCCTGGCATCCCCTGGGCATCATTCCCTCGCCTCCTGGCTACCCATCCCTGCCTCCTCCTGTGGCCTGCCCTGACCCCTGATTTAATCTCCTATCCCCCCACCCCCCAGGGTCCGGGTCCGCTACCAGAAGCGACAGAAGCTGCAGTTTGAAACCAAGCTGGGCATGAACTCTCCCTTCTGAGCCATCGGCCTTGGTGGTCACAGTACCAGACCCATTTCTGAGTCTGGGGAGTTGGTATCATGAATGTTTCAGGGTTTGCTCTTGTGCCCCATGGCCCTGGAGGCCCAGATCCCCGTGCCAGACCCAGCTGTCGCCTTGACCCCAGGGCTACTGTGGAGTGAGGAGCCAAGGCCGTGTGAGGACAGCCTGGCTCTTCCCTGGGCCTCACCAGGGCCTTCTCGAATGTCTGACCTCATGTGCTTCGCACAGGGGCTCCCAGCCCACTCCTGGGGGCTGTCCCTCTTCAGGGTGCACTAAGCCAGTGCCCTGTGCTCTGGGGCCCCTGGGCAGGGCTGTGAACGGGGGGCCAGGGCCTCCACCTTTTTTGAAGGAACATTGGCAGCAGCTGTGGGGGGGTCCAGTCAACTCTCAAGGTCGCCATTGAAGGCCAGGGTGACCCTCCATCCTATCTTCCTGGGGCAGGGACCTGGATGTGGCCAAGCACTTCCCCTCCTCCCTCTGTAGGGGAGCCTCACAGGACCTGAAGGTGAAGGACCCCTCACCCTGGAACCTCTCCCTGTGCCTGCCTCGAGCTGGCCACCAGTCAGTCTCGGGGACCCGCCCAGGGCTCCTCCAGCCCCTGATCGTTCTCCTGTGAGAATGTTTTTACTGGTGTATATTTTTTACTGGAAATGAGCCTTTTAGGAATGAATGTAGACTGGTTTGTATTAAAACTTATAAATTGCGTAAGAAAAACCTGTGGCTGGTCCATGAGGCAGCCACGAAGGGGAGGAGAGGAGGGCTCGAGCCTTCCTCCTTCCGCCGAGACTGAGCCCAGGGTTCCGGCTGAGGTGCACAGCACAGATCCAAGCACACAGGGACCACGTGGAATGACACTTTCATTGGCGTTAGTTGGGGGAAGAGGTTAATTTACAGAGCCAGGGCCCAGCCAACCAGGTCAGGCTTCCAGCCCCGAGCTGGGCAGTGGGCACTCTTGCTGTGGCTGGAAGCCCCTCCCCACTGCGTCTTCTCAGGCAGTTATAGAATAAATTCCGTTTAAAATATATGCATTTCTCTCTGCTTAAAAAATAACATTTACAGTTGAAAAAGTTTGGACTTTGGGGGGTCTATTAATCCCGCTGCCCCCACCCTGCCAGCTTTGCCTTGCAGGCAGGGGAGGAACTGGTGTCTGGCCTGGGCACTGCCACCTCCAGCACGCAGGCCCTGGTGTTTATTTACATGTCCTATGTACACCTGTGGGACCTGGCCAGACACACCGCTCCTCCAGCCTCTGCACCGGACAGCACAGCGGGTGGCAAGAGGCCCTTGGCACAGGAACGGGAGACACTTGCGTGGGGAGGGGCACAGAAGCTGCCACCACCTTTCTCCCTGGGCGGGAGCTCTTACCAGGGTCCCTGACCAAAGGGTAGGGCTCTTTGCTCAGGTTAGACACTGGGAGGGGTTTCGCTGAGCTATCAGGTTCTGACAAGCTCCCTTGGCCCCCCAGGGGGCGGCTCCCCTGGAACTGCAGTGCTGACAGCCACTGGCTCGGAGCAGCAGGAGGGACCCTGCTAGGGTGGCAGGAACGTCTGTGTTGGGGCAAAGGCAATGGACGCTGCAGGTGGGTCTAGCTCAGTCCAGCATGGCGTCCAGCTGGTCAGCCAGGGCGTCAAACATGGTGCTGATGTCATCCAGGATGTGCTTGGTGGAGGTGCTGGGGGGGCTGCAGGGAGGGAGCACCGGGTCAGATCAGCCAATAGATCACCCCGCCAGCCCTGGGCAAGGGCCCTGCTACTGAGCCTGGTTGGTGCCAAGCGCTTTCCAAGAAGGAGTTGCTGTCCCTTCCTTACACGAGTGCGCTGGGGCTCAAATGACTTGTCCAAGCTCATGTGCCTCTAAGTGGCAGCAGCCAACTTCCTTGTAGGTCAGACCTGGGTGACCAAGACCTGGGCTCCTCCCCTCCCAACAGGGGATCCCCATACTGAGGATCTGCCTGTGAGGTCCCTGCCCCCCAACCCCAGGACTCCCGGAAAGAGGATATGGGAGGAATCTTTCCCTATGCTGCCACCTTCCCCTCCCTGCCCAGCAGCCCTCACCCCTCTCGCTCCTCAGCGCCAATGCTCTTCTCCGCGGCCCGCAGTGCGGCTGCCAGGGACGAGCTGGTCCGTTCCAGTCTCTGCTGGGCCTGGCCCGAGCCCACAGCCGCCGTGCTCTCTGGACGGGGAGGCGGTACAGGGCGGGGGCCAAGTCGGGGAGCCAGCTTAGGGCCAGAAAATGCCAGCTGGGTGCAGGCCACAGACACAGGCTTGGGAGCTGTTCCTGCAGAGACAGGTTGGCTTGTGACTCAACTGGGCTGGACACAACCCCTGCCAACAGTGCCCGGTCCCTGCAGGCCGTGCCTCATACCTGCTCCAGGCACCTTGATGAGGGCAGCGGGCGGAGCTGGGGGCTCTGGTTCCCCACGCTGCTGACTGCCTGCCGAGTTCTCCAGAGCTGGCCCAGGGCAGGGGGGCTTGGAGGGCTGGGTGGGAGGGCTGGGAGGGAGAGGGGCTGCAGCTCCTGGAGTTGGAAGGCTGCTAGGGTCTGGCTGAGGAGGGCAGGGAGAAGCCACAGGGGACTCGCTGGGGGTCTGGGAGGGCATGGGGGCAGAGGGGCTGGGCATGGCGGTGGCCACTCCGAAGGCCAGAAGTGCCGTCTGCAGCGGCTCTCGCTCCCGGCATTTGGGCCTCCGCTTAACAGTGTCTGACTCTGTGAGGTTGAAGTCGAGGCCGGTGGGCACTGGCGTTTCCCGGGACGGGGGCCCGGCCGGCTTGGGCCGCTGTTTGATAGTCAGGTTCCCCTCCTCCGCAAACGGGAGCCCCTCCCCTGAGCTGCCCCGGGATGGGGGGGTCCCCTCGGGCCCCGGATCCTCCTCTTCCTCCGTGTCTGATGCGGGGCCCGCTGGGGCAGGTGGGCCTGGGGGCTCTGATGGGCCAGCTGGTTCACTCAGTGTTCGCCTTCGGGGCCCCGGGGCCCCCTCTTTGGGCCCTAGGCTTCCATCTAGTGGAGGTGGCTCCGGGGTGGGGCCAGGGACAGAGCTGAGGCGCTTTGGAGGAGGTGGTGGGGGGCCTTTGCGTCGGGCCCGAAGGGCAAAGGACTGGCTACGGGGAGCTCCTCGAACTGGGGTCTGGCTAGGGCTGGGCCGGGCTAGGGTGCTGCGTCCTGGTCGCCGGGTGAGGGTGGCGTAACTGCCCAAAGCACTGCCCACCGGCCCTTCGGCCTCCCCCTCGGCTTCCCCCTCGGCCGGGCCCGGGCGGCTCAGGCTGTGGGACCGGCGCTTGGGCCGAGGAGGGTCTGGAGGAGCGGCCGGGGGGCCAGCCAAGTACGAGAAGGCTCGGGGTGCACCTGGAGGTGGCCCTGGGGCTGGGCTGGAGGGTGAGCCCTGGGGGTACATAAAAACATAACCAGGAGGCCCTTGGCCAGGAAGTGGGGAACAGAGCTTAGGGGGCCGCTCTGTGCCCTCTGGAAGGTTCCTTTCCTGTGGGGTGCTAGGGTCTCCACTGCTGGGCTGAGGGGCAGGCTGCTCCTGTGAGTGGCCTGACCCCCGTGAGCGAGCTCCAATGCTCTCCTGGCTCGGGGAGCGGGCAGGGGGCAGGGGGAGTGGCTCAGGGCCGCCCCCGGCCATGGCTGCCTGTAGCTCTGGGCTCAGCTCGCTGCCCTGAAAGGTGAGAAGGCGCGGGCCAGCCGCAGCAGGCCCGTCCCCATTCTCCAGCCCCTCAATGGCCATCAGCTCGGAGCCCCTGGCCAGCCGGCGGCCGCCCTCGCCTGCGGCCTCCCCGTGCAGCAGGCCCCGCCGGAGCTCGGCTAGACGCTTCACTCCCAGCATGAGCTTCTTCTGATGACCTGAGGGTGATACGGGTGGCAGGGTTAGCAGGGCCGCACAGGGTCACCCCAGCTCCTCTCCAACCCCGTTCTCCCTTCTGGGCCTGGACCCTGACAACATTTGGAAGAACCTGGGCGGCAGGTGGGCGCCTGGCCAGAGGCCCCAGTGCAGCCGGGCTCACCAAGCTTGTTGACGCCGATCTCCTGCAGCTCCTCCCAGGTGAGGTCGGCCACCAGCCCCATGGAGTCGTAGCCGCTGCTCAGCAGCTTCTTGTGGTACTGCGGCAGCCCCAGCGCGCACAGCCACTCCAGCAGGTCCGCCTGCAAGAGCACCGGCGCCGTCGGAGCGGGCTCCCCCCCAGCCTCGGCCCAGGCCAGCAGGCGCCGCAGCCACGGCTGAGGGTGGGAGCGCGTGCGGCCGCCCACTCACCGGGATGTAGTTGGGCAGCCACTCGGTGATGCTGAGCTGGGCGATCTCGGAGGCGATCTTCTTCCTGTGCCCAGGCTTGGTCACCCCGATGGCCGTCAGGTCCTGCCCCAGAGTGGTGCCATTAGCCCCTGCTCTGCCTCCTGGGCCCTCCCCTACCCGCCCACGGGGCACCCACCTCGGGCGTCATGCGGCTGATGGTTGGCACGTCGTAGCCGGCCTGCAGGAAGTGGGCGGTATAGCCCTCCAGCTGGAACTCACTGAGCCAGTTGTAAATGGCCTGGGCATCCTGAGGTTGGGATAGGGCCAACATTAACGAGCCGAGTGTGCTGAGCAGGGGCCAGGGCCAGGGCCCAGCCAGCCGCCCAGCCGCCCCTAGAGGCCTGGCCTGAGTGGCCTGAGAAGGGACTTAAGTCCATACTGAGGCCCATGCAGCCGCCTGCCCAGTGGAGGCCTCACCTTCCCCTCCAGCAGCTGCTCCGGCCTCACGTCCTGGGTGAAGAGCTGCTCCCCAGAGTGACAGTTGGCCAGAGGGCGGTGGCTCAGGCTGCCTTTAAGGAGGGACAGAAATGGAATCAGGGGTGGCAGGATGAAGGGGTGCCAAGCCCTCAGCCGCCTCACCTGCACCTCTCCCAGCCCATCCAGGTCCCATTTACCTTTCCTACCTGCCAGGGGTGGGGGGTGCAGTCCCGGCAGCCCCTGGTCCTCTCCGGCAGAGGGAAGCGGCTGCACACAGGGAAGGAGCAACTCAGTGTTCGGGGAAGTGGCAGCAGGAGGGGGAGCCCTGTCCCGTCAACACCCCCTCCCTCGTACCTGGGCGTTCTCAATCAGGAGCCCAGTGCCGTGGCCGTTGGTGCCCTCAGAACTCTGCCCGCTGCCAGCACTGCGGATACTGCCCACACTGCCCTCACTACCCACGCTATTCCTGTCACCTGCTGGAAAGGCAGAAGCAAAGGGGTTAGAGTCCCAGTTGGCCCTGCCAACAGCTGACTGGCAGACGCCCACCCTGGTGCCAGGATGCCCTCCGGGAGGATGTACCTGGGCTGTCTGGGCTGAGGCCCACCCGAGGAAGCTGGCCATAGGTGAGAGTGTGCAGGGAGTCGTCAGCCGGGGGCTGCGGTGTCCGAGAAAAGTTCGGGCGCAGGGGTGTGGGTGCGGAGGGGAGGCGGGGCGCAAGGATGCCCACCCGCTTGCTGACCACCTCGACGATACCCGGGGGGAAATAGCCCACACGGTCCGTGCCCCTCTGGCTCTCGTGGATGTGGCCCTTCCAGCGGCCATCAGGATGCTGCTCTAGCACCTGTGGCAGATGGGGGAGGGGGAGGCAATGGTTACTTCCCGCATCCAGCCAGGGCAGGCGGCCAGCCCTGTAGCTGCGGCCCCCCAACCCCAAGAAGCTGGTCTCTAATGCCACAGTTCTGTGCCTGCCGTCAGCATCCAGCCCAGTCCCCCGTGTGCTTCTAGAACATACAAATAAAAGTCCTGGCATCAGCCCGGTTGAAATCCCAGCTCCACTGCTTGCTAGCCATGTGGCCTTGGGAAGTCACATTAACTTCTCTAAGCCTCAATTTTGTCTCTACAAAGGGAAAGGTGATAGCGCCTACCTCACCTGGACTGGAAAATCAACGACATAATCATATAAAGGCCTTAGCACAGTAGGTCCCCATCAAGTTAAGTGACCGTGACCACTTGTATTCGCAAAGGAATGCCCGCACCAGGCCCTCACCGTAATGACATCCCCTGCCCGGACATTGAGGGCAGTGGGATCGTGGAGGTTCCAGAAGTCCTTGAGCGCTCGAACCTTCAGGATCCCCGAGGCCTCTAAGAGAAGGGGGAGGACAGGTGTCACCTCGGTCCCCAGGACGTCTTCCTACCCCTGCTGTCCCCTCCAGGCCCCTCCCAGGTCCCTGCCTCATCATCCCACGGCACTCCCCCTGACTAGCCCCAGCCCCGGGAGTGTGACTCCACCCCTGCTTCCCGGTAACCCCTGGAGGCCCCCTGGGCGGGGTCTCCCCCACACTCACCCCGCAGCAGCTGCTTGATCTCCCGGCTGGCCTGGGAGGTGGTGAACTGGTTCACGATGTCCAGTGCCGTCTGGTTGTACGTGTTGCGAATGTTCACGTCCACCCCGCCCTGGGGACACAGTGAGGAGTGAGCGTGCACTAAGCACCTCGCTGGTCATTTCCCACAATCCTCACGACTACCAGGAGGCAGGTACCGTTTCCTTATTTTACAGATGAGGACGTGGAAGCTCAGAGGTAGGGTCAAGGATGAGCTCAAGGTCACTTGGTAAGGGGCAGAAGTGGGGCTTGAACCAGGTCCATCTGCTCTCCAGCCACTTGGCCCCCATGTTGGTGAGGGACACCGCTCATAGCCTCCACAGCCGGCCTCAGACCCGGCCTCTGGTGGGCTCTGTGGGCACCTGCGGGATGACCAGGCGCCCACACCCACCTCCAGGAGCAGCCGCACCACCTCGGTCTTGCCGTACAGCGCGGCCTCGTGCAGCGCCGTGCCCGTTTTGGTCTGCCGGTTGATCTCAATCCCCGCTCTCAGCAGCTGCCTGTGGAGGCAGGGGAGTCACAGGGTGGTGGGGGCAGGAGAGGAAGCCAATTGCTGGGGGCAAAGGTGAAGAGGGCAGCAGGGCAGGGCACCGAGGGGACACTGCTGGCCCCCCAGGAAGGGGATGAGGAAATGAAGGTGGGGGGAGCGATGGGTACCTGATGACCTCCCTGTGGCCGTTCTTGGCAGCCAAGTGCAAGGGTGTGGTGTAGTTGGGATCACACGGGTCCTTGGCCTCGCCCTCCAGCAGGGCCACACATAAGTGGCTGTTCAGTAGCAGCTGGGCCACCTGCAGAAATCAGCATCCAGGTAGAGCCTCCTCTTGAGACCCCCACAGACGCCCAGAACCCGACCCCCAAGGGCCGCGGCCTCACCTTGAGCCGCCCGAACTCGCAGGCCAGGTCCAGGGGCGTCTTCTTGGCCTTGTTGACCAGGCAGGGGTTGGACTGGTGCTGGAGGAGCATTTCTGACTGGGGGGGGAAGGGGAGCCGAGTGAGGGGTCTGGCCTGGCCAGCCCCTCAGTGCCAGCCCCGGCCCCTGCCCCAGCGCCCCTGTGGGTGGGCGGGTGGGCTCACGTACCACTTCGTAGTGGCCATACTGGGCCGCCAGGTGCAGCGGGATCTGCCCGTCCAGAGACGCGGCGTTGACGGCCGCAGCGGCCCGCAGCAGCAGCCGCACGGGCTCCAGCCGGCCCTGCCAGGCGGCATAGTGCAGCGGGCGCATGCCTGCAGGAGGGAAGGGACTTCTGAGGGGGGCCTGGTCGGTGTGGGGTCCGGGGAGGGAACCGAGCAGGGTCTGGAGCCACCCCAGCTGGAAGGGAGACAGACTGACACGAGCGATGCTAGCTGCACCGGGGCTGGGTCAGCAAGCGGTCCGGCCATACCTTGCCCACCATGGGTGACCTCCCGCCAGTGACCTAATCTCAACCCCCTCCCCTGGACACTGGGACGTCAGTACCACCCGCTACCCCACATGTGATGGAGACTGAAGGGGTGAAGCATTGGCAATCCCAGAGAAACGATGCCAACAGCTATTAGCATTGCTGCACTGTAGCGGAAGCAAGCTCCGGCTGCAGGGTCGGGTAGCGGGCTCCCTGGGGGTCTCACCATTGCTGTCCTTGATGTCCACAGTGGCCTGAGCCTCCAGCAGCAAGGCAATGAGCTCCAGGCTGCCCCCCAAGGCGGCGTGGTGCAGGGCAGAGAACCTGGCGTGGCGGGACACATGGTGGGGGTGTCAGCGGGCAGCCCCTACCCCCCAAGTCCTTGTCTTCCACACCAGGCCCATCCTGGGGGCCAGCAGGGCTGGGTTACTTGCCCACTGTGGGACCCCCCCGGGCCGTGGGAGCGCAGAGCAGCCGGGCAGCGGCATGAAAGGGCTCAGTGTCTGGGCTGAGAGGACTGTTTGTCTGGCCTGCCCCCCCAGCCGGCCCAGGGGAGGGGGCCGTGGGAGCAGGAGCCTGAGGGCTCCTATCCTCTAGGGAGAAAAGGGGGCCCGGCAGGAATCTGACCCAAGGAGGCCCCTCAGAGAGGCACCAGGGCCCCTCCCCTCGCTCAGGGGCAGGACCCCTCCCTCCCATCCTATACAGGCAGGCCCAGAGCTTTCAGCAAACACACTTCAAGGGCCAAGTTTGAGAGGGGAAGGGGCTCTAGGCCCCAGGTCTTTCCCATCCGTCCCTCCCCCACGGCACAGCTCCCGGGAGGTGCGGCTCACTCACCCATCAGCATCCTGGTAGTTGACGTTGAGTCTCTTCGTGGAGCCGAGGAGCTCTGGGGGTCAGAGCAGGAGGCATCAGGACACACTCGAATGGTCGCCCTTAGCCACACCCCAGCCCAGCGCTCCCTCTCACCACCACCCAAGTCCAGCTGACCTCTCGGTGTGCAGGAAAGCGCCTGCCCCATGGCCCCTCAGCGTCCTGCACCTATGGCTCCCCACCAGGGCCCATCGGCCCATCAGCTCCAGGGCACGGAGTGCAGGGAGGGAGCTGCTGCGGGGCGGCCTGGCTTTCCTGGGCCCCCAGCCCAGCTCGTTTATAGCGCCAAGGGGGCGGGGCGGGGGGCACTGGCATGCCATGCCCTCAATAGACAGGCCCACAAGCACATGGTTAGCATTCCTGCCTGAACGGGCCAAGGAAGGAGTCTCATTGTCCCGCTGGGATGAGGGGGCTGGGAAGGAAGAGAGAGGGGCTAGAGGCTGGAGAGCGGAAGGGCAGATGCCAGGGCCACAGTGCCCAGCCCTACCACATCCCTGAGTGGAGCTCGTAGAGCAGGTGGTGTCAGACAGGCCTACACTAAGCGCTGGCCCTGCCGCGTACTTAGCTGTCTGATCTCGGACAAGTCACAGAACCTCTCAGGCTGTGTCCTCATCTACAGAATGGGCTGATCACAAAACCTGCCCACCAGGTAGAGGACCCTGGTCAGCATGGGAGCGAGCCCCGCTCAGGGCTCCCTGCACATCAGCCATTATCAGCAAGAGGCTGTCCTTCAGCAAAAGCTGGGGCAGTCCCCGTCCTGGCCCCAGGCAGGAGACTCTGCTAGATGGTGGCAAGAGGAGCTAGAGGCACGGGCAGGATGCTGCTTCATCCCCCTCAGGGGCTGGGACAGGATTCATGCAGGTGTGTTCCACTCGGGAGCCAGGGCGCAGGAGGGGGTGGTCCTTGCTAAGTGCTGGGGGGCAGAGGGGAATGCCTGTCACAGGCGGCCCTGCCTTCTGCTGGAACACAGCCCTGCGGGGCAGGAGGAGGCTGGCTCACCCCAGGCAGGCGGGGTGCCAAGCATGCTGGTCCAGGCCTGCCCCCAGGCCCTGGAGGGCCCCTGAATACCCCAGCAAGACAGGGCCCCCTTCCAACAGGGAGGGACCAACCCCGAAATGATGAGCGTGGGACGGGGAGGGAGGGGACAGCTACATTTAGGGCTGCGCTGAGCTATGCTGCTGCTGCAAAGGCAAATAGCTGAACCGAGGAGGGACTTGGAGGTGAGGAGGAGGGGCCGGTGAGAACAAGCACAGGCCTCCCAGTCTTCCTCGGCCCCTTGGGAGTCCTTGTCACACAGAACCATCCAGGGCCTTGCAGAGAACAGGGCTCTGGAGGCAGGAAGTGCCTGGCTCAGCTTCTTACTGGCGCAGGTACCTCTCGGGGCCTCAGTGAAGATGACACAGAAAGTGCCTCCACCTGCTGCAGCTGGACAGCCGGGGACGGGGCAGCGTGGCCACGAGGTGCAGCCTGTCCGGGGAGTGACAAGACAATGTGACAGAAGAGACAGGAACAGGGGCGGGCCGGGCCAGGCTGGGTGGCTCTGTTCTCTCCAGAACAATGGCCGGAAAGGCGGTGGGGGAGAGGCTCACAGTGACTGGACTGGGGACCTCGGTGGGAGGGCGGAGGGTCCTGGGTCGGGCACAGCTCCAGGCACTTCCCCTTCAGCACAACCTTCTTTCCCGGCCTGGCTGCGGGGTGGCAGGGTCACTCCTGATTTAGGCTGGGGCAGAGGATGTGAGCTCAGCCGGCCACCCCCAGCCCACTCCATTTCCTCTGGCCAGAGGGGACAGCGCAGGGGAGGGAGTGGGGGAAGGAGGGAGTGAGCGCGTCCAGAACAGTCCTAGGTAATTCTGACGAGCAGCCAAGTGTGGGAGCACAGGCAGAGGGCACTGCGGCCTCTGATCTGCCGCACAATGGCTGTGTGACCTTGGGCTCTCTGGGTGTCAGTTGCCTTATCTGTAAGTGGATGTAGAGGCAGGGAGTTAAGGGGATCACAATAGTTCATGAACTGTAGGGTCTGCAAAATGTCACCTTGTGATTGCCTTTATTTTTTTACCAGCTTTCCTATTTTCTCAGAGGCCTGGGAAGGGAGGCACAGTCCCAGGACCCTGTCACCCTGCCTGCGCCCAGTCTGTGCTCAAGTCCCTTCGGGGGCTCGGGGAAGGGACTGCTTCCCCCACGGACATTGCCCCTGGGGCACAGGGAACCTTCCTGGAGCCCAGCTGTGAGGCTCCCACCGGCAGCCAGACCCCACCCACCTGTCCTCCTTTGGGCCTCACTTCGAGGCCCCAGGCTATGAGGCCAATAGCAGCTCAAACAAGGCCCTACTGGGCAGGTTGCCAAAAACAACACTGGGCAGGTGAGGGGAGAAGGGTGCGCGGCTCCCACTATTAGGGCTCCAGGGACCTCTTGAGCACCTTCTCCCCACTGTGCTCACCCTGCACCCACTTCCTCAGGGCACAGAGACACCCCCACAGCTTCATCTCCCTATACCTTGGGTCTCCTGCCCTGGCGGGAGCCTTAAGAGCCCTTCTTCTGGCACCCACGCTAGCGGGTATGGGTGGGGACAACTAGATGTTTTCATTAGCCAAAGTGGATCTTGGGGCTAGAGGCCCAGCACTCTGGGGGGACCCCCTCTCCTCCAGCCCCAGTGTGGTGGCAGCAGCCACCTCCTGCCCCTGCTGGTACAGGGACTCCAGGGGACAAGTCTAGCGTCCTCCTGGGAAGGTCCGGAGAGCTCGCCCTGAATCTAACCCCCTTGGGGTCTCACAGCAGAGGTTCCCAGGAGATGGGGCGCAGCCGTGCACGAAGCCCCCACAACCCTGTCAAGACTAGTGGCCCCAGGCTATGGAGAAACCTCCAGCAGATTAGCTGGGCCACATGCCACCAGGGGACACAGGCAGATAAGTCAGGGGCTTTAGCAAGTGGTTAGGTAGTGTTGGACTTTGTTTTAGGCAGTAGAACTCCCTTTGTAAAGCTATTTTATGGATATGCCCATTAAACTAAGACATAAATGCAGAGATGATCTGGTTGAAGCGGTGGGGGTGGGGGTGGAGCTCTATCTGTTCAGTCTTTCCCAACCCATTATCGGAAACCCCGTGGCTCCAGAGAACAATCTGGAAAGCCACCTGCTGGAAGAAAACCCCAGGAGGGCAGGAATTCCGGTTTGTTTCATTCACGGCCGGACCCAGCGCTGGAGAACACAGCCTGGCTGGCACACAATAGGCGCTCAAAACCCAGCTGAATGGGCCCTGGCTGGTTTGGCTCAGAGGTTCGGTTCCTGGTCAAGGGCACGTTCCCCAGCAGGGGCGAGTGGGGAGGCAACCAATCGATGTGTCTCTCTCACGTAGATTTTTCTCTCTCCCCCTCCTCCCTCCCTTCCACTCTCTCTAGAAAGTAATGGAAAAAATATCCTCGGGTGAGGAATTAAAAAAACAATATTAATTTGAATGAATGCACTTCAACCTTTTACTTTACAGGTGAGGAAACTGAGCACCAGAGAGGTTATTTGCCTGAGACACACAACAAGGGGGACCCAGCTTCCTCTCTGGCTCTCACACACAGAGGCACTCCCTATATAGAACAAGGCAGTTCTCCCCCCCACACCAACCCCCCGTGACCCCCCCCACCCCTTCTTTCTCTGCAACCTGAGCCCTCAGAGGAGGGTCTCAGATGGACAGTCACCCCATCAAGTACTCACTGGTCTTTGCAGCCTTGACTTTAGCCACCAGTTTCTGCACACCAGTCACATCTCCGTTCTTGACGGCAAGGATCAGGTCCTGTTCACGACCCATCCTGGTCCCCAGGCTGGGCTCTGGGCTCAAGAAGTCCAGGGGAGAGGCCCGAAAACCGGTGTGAGCCAAGGCGTCACGGTGCCATGCCTTGGCCCTCTGGAGGGCCAGGCGTCCTGGGGGAGCGTGGCTGGTGTCTCAGGCGGTGGGTTTCTTGTCAGGCACTGACAGGTATTCCAACAAGGTGCTTCGTGAGCTGCCGCCACAAGCTGGAAAGCCGATCTCCGAGGGGGCGGAGGCTGCTCGGAAATCTGGACAGATATCAGCTTGCAGCTTCCGACAGCCCAGGATGGGCTGGGACTGGGCGCGCCAATCTTCCCAGCGTGGCTCAGGAGCACCAGTGCCCACCCAGAAAGCCGCCAGCATTCCCTTGGGACTCGGGCAGCAGTGGGGACAGGTCTCGGGGTCTGGAAGAGGGGCGGTGCTTTTGCTGAGGGCTAGGCCCGAACCTGCAAGGGACCCAGAAGCAGGGCTCTGAGGAAGAGCAGTTCAGGGCCTCCAGGGAGCCCCCCCAACCACGCTGGCTGCCCTAGGGGCCCAGGGAGGGGCTGGCCACCAAAGCGGTAAGGGAGCTGCCATGCATGAGAGGACTATCTGGAGGGGGGAGAGGTGGCATGCTGGGGGGGAGGGGGGCTGAGTCACTGGCCCCAGGGCACCTGGCAGCATGGCAACCTGGGCAGGCTGGGCAGCAGCCTGTTCTCCACGGCCCCAGGGGCTGACACCCACGGACAGCTGCGAGCCAGGAGGTGGGGCCTGGGAGGGTCAGGCACAGGCAGACAGGAGGGTCACTCCTGTCCCCAGACGCCTCCCTCCCTCCCCTTTACTAGAATCGCTGGAGGCCCTGGCTGCAGGGCTCTTTATGAATTCAGAGTGGTGCGGGGGGCTGATGGGCCCCCCATTTCTGGCGGGGGGCTGCTTCTCGGGTGGGGAGATTGCACAGCACCTGTTGCTGACCTATCCTCACGCCCTGTGCGGGTTGGAGAAGCAGCTGGGCAAAGAACAGAGACCAGAGCTGGGGCACTGCTGGCAAACGGGGCTGCCTGGCCCCCCAAGCCTGAACCTGAGGCTCAGAGCCCCAACTTCACTGCAGGAAAGCTTACGTCAGTTCCTCAGTGGCCACGAATTTGCTGCCCGAGTCCTGCGGCATGGCACCGGCATGATACCCGGGCAGGCCTGGGGCTCTGGCTGGGAACCCTCGGTCCCAAAACGTCCCAAGCCCCAACCAGATGGCACTCCCTCTGATGGCACTCCCTCTGATGGCCCGCGGCCGACACGGGGGGAGGGCGCCCCTGGCAGTGCCTGGGGTCGGGCAGGCTCCCCCGCCCCCCGGAATGCCCGCCCAGCGCCGCGCAAACCCCCAACCCCAACCCAGCCCAGGCCGACCTGGGGAACAAAGCGGCGGGAGGGACGGACTGGGACCAGCGCCGGAGCGATTGATGCGGGAGGACGAACTAAGGAGGCGCGAAGGAGGACGGAAGGAGCAAAGAGACGGAGGCACCCGCTGATCCCGCAGGAAAAGTTAGTTTGTGCCCGCCCTCCAGGGTACTGCCCCCCGGCTCGGGCCACGCAGTCTCACCTTTCCCGGCCGCCCCGCCGGGGGTCCGCCTGGCCCCGCGCGGTCCCGGGCACTCTGGACGGTGGCTCCCACGGCCCCCCTCAGCCCCTTTCTCCTCCTCCTTTTCCAAGGCCGGCTCGGCGCCTCCCGCAGGAAATCCCGCCCCTCCCCCGTCCCTCCCGCCGGATCGGGAGCGGAGGGACCGTCCCGGCCGCGCAATCGGGCTGTCAGTCAGCGCCTGCGGCCCCGCCCCTACCCGCGCCAGGCCCCACCCCCATCGCGCTCCTGCGGCGCGGGGAAGCTGGCGGGTCAGCGCATGCGCCCAGGTGCAGCGGAGGCTGTTGGGGGGAGAGCTCGCGTCCCTGAGTTCCAGTGGCGGAGCCGGGGCCACCTGGGGCTCGAGTTTAGGCCGAAAGGTGTGTGACTGGGTGGGGCAGTGGACGTGATGTGGAGTCTGGAAACCGGGGACCCCACTTGGGGAGCCTCCCTGGGGAAGCCCCCCTTGCTCTTCGCCCCTCGCCCTTCCCGGGACTCCCGCAGGGACCTCAACCCGCCTTCGGAGTCGTCGATCCACGGGCTGATCGGAGCAATGGTGCCACCTAGCGGACGGTATTGGAGCGGCCCACGGTGGCGGCGGGGTGGACCCCAGCCTCGAGGAGGTGCTAATGACAGGCAGGGGTGGCGCTTCAGCACCATCGCGGGCCGGACAGCGCCTCCCGCCCCTGGGCTCTGGAAACCCGGCTTCCAAGCCCCTCAGAGGGGACCTAACGGAAGACCCCGAAGGACACCCGAGCTCACCCAGCCCGCACCTAACAGCCCCCGGCGGCCTTCAGTTTGCGAAGCCGGAATTGGGGAACCCACCGCTCTCCATTCTCCAAACCCCCTTTTTTCCCGTCCTTGTCCCGCCAGACGGTGGGGACTAAAGCAGCCCCGGACTGCGGAGAGGAGGGTCACGCCTTTGACTCTTCCTACTGCACTTTCAGACGCCACGTTCCTCACGTCTTATTAGAGAGGAGCCCAGAGGAGGGCTAGGGACGGCCGAGGGAAGCTCCTACACATCCAGAAACCGGCCGCGCTCTGCCCCCGGAGTCGAGGCACAGGTGTGCGCGGGGAGCCGGGATAGCGGGGAAGGCGGGGAGCCGCGGGTGGAACCGGAGACCCGCGGCGCGGAGGTGCGACCGGCCGGCGCTAGGGCCGCGCGGAGCCCCGGCGGTGGGCGGGGCCTGGGCGGGGCGCGCGCAGGCGCAGGCGGCGGCCCGATGGAGCCCGAACCAGAACCCACAACTATTGAGGTTCCTGCGGGGCGCGTGCTCAGGTGCGGCGCGGCCCGGCTTGGGGGACTCGCGGAACCGTGGGGTGGGCGCGGGGCAGGGGACGGGGGTTCCGGCGGGAGCGGGCGTCCCCGACGCGCGGCTCTGACCCGCGTCCCTCTCGCCCCAGTGCCCGGGAACTCCTGGCCGCCCGCGCGCGGCCCCAGAAGCTGCCCCAGCGCTCGCACGGCCCCAAGGACTTCCTCCCCGACGGCTCGGCGGCCCAGGCCGAGCGGCTGCGTCTGTGCCGCGCGGAGCTCTGGCAGTTGCTGGCGGAGGAGCGCGTGGAGCGCCTGTGAGCGGGGCGGGCCGGGCCGGGCCGGGGGCGGGGCAGGTGCGCGGGGGCCGGACGGGCCGGGTGGACTTCCCGGTAGACTGAGACCCACCCTTTGCCAGGGGCAGTTTGGTGGCCGCCGAATGGAGACCGGAAGAGGGGTTCGTGGAGTTGAAGACGCCTGCGGTGAGCGGCGGTGTTCAGGGGCGGGGAACTGCCTCCCCTCCCCTCCCCTCCCCTCCCCTCCCCTCCCCTCCCCTCCCCTCCCCTCCCCTCCCCTCCCCTCCCCTCCCCTCCCCTCCCTCCCCCCTCCCTCCCTCCCCTCCTCCCCCTCCCCCTCCCCCCTCCCCTCCCGTGGTGACATGCGCTGTGGGCCCCCGCACAGGGCAAATTCTGGCAGACCATGGGCTTCTCGGAGCAGGGCCGGCAGCGGCTGCACCCCGAGGAGGCGTTGTACTTGCTGGAGTGTGTGAGTGGGGCCCCACGACGGCGGGGAAGAGGGTTGGGACCGAGGAACCGGAAGAACGTGTTTTGCTTTTTGGAGAAAAAGTACACACGACTGAGGATTCGGGGAGCTTGCACTCTGCCTTCTAGAGCAGAAGACCGCGCAGGAAGCAGGGATTCCGTGCGTGTTAGCGTTGCTGCTGCTCCCCACTTCCTGGTTGACAATGTTCTCGCTGTGATGCTGGGCGAGGTGGGGGGCGGGGGGGCGGGAGCCGCACAGATATTAGAGTCAGGAAGTTGCTCCATTGGCTGTGCCACTGCAGGGAGGGCTTACAAGCTGAGCTGTTGGCCCCACTTCCAGGGCTCCATCCAACTCTTCCATGAAGACCTGCCCTTGTCTATCCAGGAGGCCTACCAGCTGCTGCTGACGGAGGGCACCGTGACTTTCCTGCAGTATCAGGTATCCCCACCCACCCACTGTTACTATTTACCAGTACCTCCGAGGTGCCAGCCACGGAGCCATGTGCTGGGGCTGTGAGACAGGCATGGGGGCTGCTGCCATGTGCTGACACCCTAGTGGTGGCCATGAATAATCGGCATCAAAAGGAAGGTTGACGTCACAGAACTGAGTGCTAGGAAGAAGACAAAGGGGCCAGACCCAAGTGTGGACATCATGAGCACATGGATGGTACATATACTTTAAAAAAAATTGACTTCAAAGAGGAAGGGAGAGGGAGAGAGAGATAGAAACATCAGTGATGAGCGGGAATCATTGATCAGCTGCCTCCTGCATGTCTCCTACTGGGGATAGAGCCTGCAAGGTGGGGGGGCGGGGTGTGGAATCGAAGCCTGATCTCATGGTTCACCCACTGAGCACGCCAGCTGGGCAGCACATGGAGGGTATTTAAAACCAGGGGGCTGTATGAGTGTGTGGCCAGAGTGGAGGTCTCAACCCAGGGTACTCCAACGTGAGGAAGTCAGGGGTAAGATGAGAGACCAGGAACAGAGACTGAAGGGTGTCTAGCAATGCAGGAGAAAAACCAGCAGGGGTGGCATCACAGAAGCCAAGAGAGGTCTTTCAAGGAAGAAGTTGTCAATTGTGCTGCAGACTGCTGGGAGATCGAGCAAGACGGGGGAGGTTCCTGCATACAGCTCTCTGATGTGGCTGTGGGGACAGGAGGGTGAGCATGTCTGGAGAGAGGAGTGGGGTGTGCCCCGCCCTCTGCCATCTTGTCCACATTGTAGTCAGGAGCTCCACTCGGTCAGCTTTAGTATCAAAAAATTTTAGGGCATAGTTCTTTGCCTGGCCCATCAGCTATCAGCTTTTTGAGATTTGCATTTAAATCAAGAAACTGCTATGTGTAATTTGTGTCAAGTAAGGTAAGCAAGAGCCAGGAATTCATTTCTGAGACCTTAGTTTGGGGAGGGTGTTTATAATGGAGTGTGGTCCAGCCAGTTCCCAGGTTTGGAATGGGGGCGGGGGGGGGGGGCGCGTGGATTCTGTCTGGAGAAACTAGGTGGAATTTTATAAAGGACACAGAACCTTTACTGTTTTTTTCTTTCGAGGTCTTCAGCCACCTGAAGAGACTGGGCTATGTTGTTCGACGGTTCCAACCAAGGTAAGTCCCTGTTCCATTTCCCTCCGGTTTGTTGTGGTCCTGGGGCCTGGGTGACTAGCCCCGAAGTGGAAAGTGGCCTCTGCTTACCTGGAGTCCTTGGCTGGAGCTGCAGCTCTTGGGCATCGGCTGGGGCCTCTGCTGGAGATGCTTATTGAGAGGCATGTTGGGATAATCAAGGTCATTGCAGCTTATCCTGGGCTATCACACTGAACCCCATCTTCAGCCTGTTTACTCCACAGATGATTGAGCACCTACCGTTCATGGTGAGCATGGAGATGGTTACCAAAACAGAGCCTGGCACTTAGTAGGTGTGCAAACAGATTTGTTGAGTGCAGGACCAAGTGAGGATGAGCAGTTGAGTAGAGTTTAACATTCCTGTTGCTAGATTAGATGCTCCTTCCTTCTGGGGCCTCTGAAGGTAATGCAGCATTGCCGAGAGCCACAGAGACCTTCAGACCTAGAGTGGAAATTGGTACAGCCTTTACAGTTTCCCAGCAGGTCATGAACGCTCTAGAACAGAGCTTTAATTTCTGGAATTGGAATATATCCTAAGATCATCTATTCCATCAACAATATTTGTTGACTGCTTACCGGGTGCCAGCCCGTGTGCTCGTTGCTGAGGAATAGCAGAGAGCAAAATCACTGCCCCACATCACTTGCGTTTAGTGGGGACTTTACACAAAACACCACCACTTTGCAAAATCAGTGAACTTGGAAACATCCTGTGAGTGCAACACAGAGGGCCTGGTCACACGGATTAGTGTATCCCTTAGACCAGCACTGCCCACGGAACTTTCTGTGGTGATGAAAGCGTTCTGTTTATACTGTCCAGTATATGTGGCTTGTGCAACTGAATTTTTAATTTTATTTAACTTTAATGGATTTAAGTTTAACTTAGTTATTTATGTCTAGTAGTTACCATATTGGACAGTGCAGTCTTTTTTTTATATATATATTTTATTGATTTTTTACAGAGAGGAAGGGAGAGAGATAGAGAGTTAGAAACATCGATGAGAGTGAAACATCAATCAACTGCCTCCTGCACATCTGCCACTGGGGATATGCCTGCAACCAAGGTACATGCCCTTGACCGGAATCGAACCCGGGACCCTTCAGTCCGCAGGCCGATGCTCCATCCACTGAGCCAAACCGGTTTCGGTAGACAGTGCAGTCTTTGAGCCATAAAAAAATGGCAGGGAAGAATGCTATAGGGATAAGGAACCATGTCCATATTATTATTACTGAAACAAAAGATAACAGAGCAGTATCTCATTTTGGTTAGAAAAAAACAAATATGGAGAGAAAAACGAATATGGAGTCGGTATGGTGTTTTTAAGAAACAACAATGGTACATTGGTATCCTCGGGTTTGATTTCCATTTTTATTTTCTGTATTTTTCTCATCCTTGTTTTTCTCACCGGTGATTAATCACTTATTGCTGGCTCTGCAGGAGCCCTGGTTCCAGGGAGCCCCTGTTCAAAGGTGCCATTGGTGAGACCCAGAGGCCTGGGCAGGCCCCTCTGGCCACCCCTGTGTACCCTGTGGGCAGATCTGCCTGGGGCTTAGCCCTTGGATGTGGCTCTGACCCTGGCCCACTGACTTGCGTGCTGGGCCAGCCCCTTTCAAACTCCACGGGGAGCACCAGGCTGAGAAGGTGGGTCTGTTGCTTGGTCATTCTCACCCCACAGCTCCATCCTATCCCCGTATGAGAGGCAGCTGAACTTGGACAGCAGTGCCCAGCGCTTGGAGGATGGGACTGGCAAGAGGAAGAGGAGGAGCTCCAGCTCTCGGTAATGCTCCCCACATGGCCACCACCCAGGGAGCTCTGAGGGGCCGAGCTGTTGAGAGAGTGCTGGTGTTTGGGACCTTGGAGAATGCATGGGTGGGTTTAAGAGCTGGACTTGGGCGGCTCCTGTGTATAGGCCCCGGGAGGCAGTGGGGCACGCGTGGGACGTGTACACCTCAGCAACCAGGAGCGGATGTGCTGCATTTCCTCCCCTCATCCCTCAGGTCCATCAATAAGAAGCCCAAGACCCTGGAGAACCCCCTACAGGGAGTGGATGGGACACCCGCGAGCCTGGGAACCTCTGTCCCACCTTCCCACAACCAGAACAGCTGGTGCCCCGAGGAGAAACCCCAGGAGTCAAGCCCTGTAAAGGGCCCAACGGGCCTCTCTCAGCCTTTGGGTTCCCCGGAGCCCTGCCCTGGCCTGGCCAGGGAGGTGGTGGGATGCAGCCAGGAAAGTGGCAAAGTGGAGAATGGGGTCAAGGGGACTCGGAAGCCACGCTGGAACTTTGAGCAGATCTCCTTCCCCAACATGGCCGCCGATAGTCGCCACACCCTCCTGCTTGCCCCAGCCCCAGAGCTGCTCCCGGCAAATGTCGCAGGACGGGAGACAGACGCCGAGTCCTGGTGCCTGAAGCTGAACCAGCGGAAGGAGAAGCTCTCCAGACGGGAGCGGGAGCGGGAGCAGCAGGCAGAGGCCCAGCACTTGCGGGAGGATGTGAACGCGGACCCCGAGGTGCAGCGCTGCTCCAGCTGGCAGGAGTACAAACAGCTGCTGCAGAGACGGCGCCTGCAGACCCCCCAGAGCCGCCCCCAACACCTGTGGGACCAGCCTGTCACCCCCTTGCTGAGTCCCAGCCAGGCAGACTCCCCAGGTACCGCCTCACCCTGCTTTTAGCCCCAGAGGCCACTGGCAGCTAAGAAATCACCAGACTTTGAACAGGCATGGATTGAACACGACTGCCTGAGGCTTAAGAAAGACGAGGGAGGAGAGAGCTGTTCCGTGAAGTGGAACCCTCAGGGACAGCCTGTTCTGGAAAGCAGCAAAAGGACCCGTGTGGGAAGGTTCAGAGGTGGTGCATCAGTGCCGGGGAGAAAAATGGAAACACGACCATGTCCTTAGCGTCATATGCAAGATGCATGTGGATGGCTCTGCCACCAAGTCGCTGTGATCCCATTCTCCTCCGCTGTTAGAGGGAACAAGGAGGTGATACGTTGGCCGAATGAGAGGAAGCTCATTGTGTGCCCTGCAGTGTTAGGAACGGAACTAACAGTGATTTTCAGCCCGTGTGCCGCAAAAATTTTTACTTTACTTTAGAAAGAGGAAGAAACATCCATTTGTTTCACTTATTTATGCATTCACTGGTTGATTCTTTTATGAGCCCTGACCAGGGATTGAACCTGAAACCTTGGTGTATTGGGTTGATGCGCTAACCAACTGTGCTACCTCGTCAGTGCAAACATTTTTTAAACATGCAATATCTGACTAGTCATGGGCACTGACCTCTCTTCCCTTAGATTGTCAAATAAAAAATGACAACAGCCAACACAATAGCCATCTGGTATGAATGAATCAACATTATACTTTTTTTGCCAGCTCAGCAAAAGAATGTATTTTTTGGTGTGCAGCAGAATTTTAGTAGTTAGTTTATGTGTGCCATGAGTTGGAAATGGTTGAAAAATCACTGTAACAGGGCAAGAACAGTATTAACGGATTCAGAGCTACTTACAACCCTTAGGGGAACATGGTAGATTACATGTAACTAGATTAGGGTCGAACGATCAGTTATATTTCTGATAAACAACATGGGGATATACCTATACTTTAAAAAATCTGCTAAATCTGGGAACCCTAAACTAGATGGCAGATTGAGAAATGTCAGGGGAGTCTGTAGCTGACTGCGCTCCCCAACAACTTACGTTCCCTGTCCTTACAGCCACAGTCCTTCACCATATCTCTGTGCTGCAGACGACACACCTCGCTGATGGAGGTGCCCGGTGAGTTTCTGGTAGTGCCTGTCTCCACAGAACTTTGGCGGGCAGCTGGGATTTAACTCCTAAAGTTGGGTATGAGCTGGGGGGTCATTCCATGGACCCCCAACCTGGCTAATATCCTTGTGTCTAGGGGAGCGGGAGGAGTGAGAGACAAGAGGTGGATTTATCCCTAGGGTTCTGAGATAGGCAGTTGAGCCTCCCCCTGTCCCTCAAGTGGCACCTCACAGCAGGACCCCAGTTCCCCTGGACAGGCTGCTTCCAGAAACTGGTGGTGTGGAAAGAAAAGGTGGAGCAGGAGAGTCCCTAAAGTTTCTCCCTCTGTTCTCAGGCTGCCGGAGAAGCCTGGGGGCTTGGAGATCAGCTTTGATGTTTACCAGGCTGACGCTGTGGCCACGTTCCGAAAGAATAACCCTGGCAAGCCCTACGCCCGGATGTGCATCAGCGGGTATGAGACCGGCAAGCACTGTTCCCTGGCTGCTGCCAGTTCTATAAATTCCCAGTGGACCTCTTCAGCCCCTGACCAGTTTGCCAGTCCCTGGAAGGTCCAGAGAGATTATGTAACTGAAGTGAGGCCACACAGCCTGTTTGTGCTGTGGGAACCCAAGACTCCCAGTCCGCAGCCCTCATTCCTGGCATTTTCAGACACACTCTCCTATGCATGTCGGTCCTGACCTCTCTCAGTGAGAACCTCTCTCCCTAGCCCCCTCACCCAACCAGGACTCCGGGTTTCTCTTGAACTTAGCCATGCAGTTTGCAGAGAGGAGAGCCCAGGGCCCAGACTTCCTGCTCCCCCAACTCTTAGTCTTCCTTCCCTGGGAGCCAGAGGGTGGGGCCCTCAAAGCCTGTGGGTGGGCAATATCCAGGTCTCAGTCTAACTTTTATCCCTGCAGGTTTGATGAGCCAGTCCCAGACCTCTGCACTCTCAAGCGGCTGTCCTACCAGAGCGGGGATGTTCCTCTGATCTTTGCCCTGGTGGATCATGGAGACCTGTCCTTCTACAGCTTCAGGGACTTCACACTGCCCAGCGATCTGGGACACTGACCAGCTCTGGCAGGGCCTGGGGCCTGCTTAGGGGGGTTGGAGGGGCTTGGACTGTCTACTCTCAGGGACCCTCTCAGCTGCTTCCTACACTCTGTAGCTGCAGGGGCTAGTCTGGGCCTTGGCCCTGGGTATCTGACGCTTGCAGAAGAGCCACGCTGAGCCCCCTACCTGGCTGCTGCAGCGCTTCAAGCCCCAGGACGGCCTCTGCTGCCTTGCAGTGATGTCCTTGGAGCTCAGCACTGGACTCTAGAGACCCAGCGCGGTGGGGCAGAAGAGGGGACTCTGTGCCTTGAAACGAGAGGGTGCCTGCTTCATGCGATAAAGCCAAAAGCCATAGCCATTAAAAAAATAGATCCTTTTTCTTCTGTGGGTCCATGTACTGCACAAGTCCCCCAGCCCCGGGATGGGTGCGCGGACCCCAGCCCCACTCCCTTTAACTGGACCCCGATCCGGGCCTCCGCTTTGCCCACCCACTGAGAGTGCTTTTTCTGTTGTGGGATCAGAGAAGGCCGCGACCCGAACCTGCAGGGATGAGAAGTCAAGGACCTCCCGTCCACTTTTCTGCAAAGTACTCCAGGAAGGGAAGCAGCAGCCCACCGGCCTTTCCCCGAACGCAGCCGGTCGGGTGGAAGGCTGGCCGAGAGGCGCCAGGTCGGCGTGGTTCGAACCCTAGTCGCTCGGAGTTGTGCGGTGGCGCCCACCATACACGCCTCGGGCCCGGCCCCCGCGCCCCTTCCACTCCCGCCTCTCGTTGCTCCAACCCCCTTCCTCGGGCTAAAAACTCCCGTCCCTGTTGCGGTCCCTCGAGGCCTCGGCCCAAGCAGAGCCTCGGAGGCGGGGAGTCCAGGCTCGGAGCCCGCCCCGAGGGGAGGCGCTTCGCGGCGACGCCCCCGTCCTCACGCCACCTCGCTCTTGGGCCCCGAAACCTGGCCCTGTCCCCGGGGGTCACCCTCTCGGTTTGGGCTGGGCGCGCTCAGTAGGAGCCGGCCGGCTACGCCCCGCCCTCTGCGCCCGGGACGGGGTGGGAGGGACGGCTCCCCGCAGTCCGGCCGGCGGGGGGGCCCGGGCCGCCGCGCGTTCCGGGAACTACTTCTTCCCGGGCAGGCGGCGGGACACAGGGCGCGGCCAACCTGCGACCAGGTGCGCGCAGGTGAGGCCGGGGGCGGGGCCGCGGCGCCTCGTGCATATTCACGCGGATGAGGCCCCGCCTTCGCCCCGTCCGAGGCCGCGGATTGGCCGGAGCGCGGTCCCCGCCCCCGGAGAGCGCCCGCGCCGCGCCCCCGCCCCCCGGCGCAGGGGAGGGGGCGGGGCGGGCCCGGCGCTCCGGGTTCCGCGGCCCCGCCGGCTCGCCCTTTATGTAAATAGAGGCGGCTCCGCCCCTCCCGCCGCGCCGGAGGTGAGCAGGAAGGAGGCTGCCGCCCAACGACCCGTGGGCCCGCGGCGGAGCGAGCGGAGCCGAAAGCGGGCGCTCGGAGACACGGAGGCCTCGGCCGGGGGCCGGCCTGGGGTTCCAGGTGAGGCGCGGGCCCGGGCCCACCTAGCCGGGCCCGCCCCCTCGGGGCGCCCGCCACTCGGGGCGTCAAGGCTCGGGAGGGCCGGGACCCCGGGCTTCCCGGGCGGGGCGGGGCGGGGAGGGCTGCGCCCGGGTCCGCCTGCCTCTCCCCGGGTCCCGTCGCTCCGCCGGTCTGGGAGAAAGCCACCCGCAGAAAGTGCCACCGGGAATCGCTCTCTCCCGGGCGCGCCCGCGATTACAGAATTTGGGTTTAGAGTTTGCACAATAGTGTTGGCTTTGGGGAGCGGGCAGACAGGTGCCCCGCCCGGCCGAGTGCGAGGGTCACCGCGAGCGGAGTCCCCGCGCCTGGACCCCCACGTGCAAGGGGTCTGGCCGCGGAGGCCGGCGACGCGCGTCTCCGGTGGCCTCTCTCCGCGAGCGGCGGCGGCGGCTTAGCCCCGTCGCTGCCATCTGGGCCCTCTCCCCGGCGGCCCTTTGTGCCTCCTAATCCCCGGACGCAGGAAGCCCGCGGGAGGGACTGAGGTCTCTGGGCCTCTCTCTGCCTGGTGGCTTTGGGCACCTTTAGGGGACAGTACGGACACCTCGCCTGTTTCCCACGACGGACGGGCGTGGGGTTGCGCTGTGGGACGTTGGACTTGGCGAGGAGCGACAATGTCCGACTTACCAAAGAAAGTGTGCAAAGTTTGCTCTTGGCTTGCTGCGGCCGGACGGCCGGTAGGCACATTGAGCTCTGGCTGTGGGAGAGCTGACTGTAACAGGAGAGCCCGGTGTGGTCCCCTGAGGCGTTCACCTGACGCAGGTGAGCTTTGGGGGAGGCGGGCGGGGCTTCACTCGGGCCCCTTCCCCTGGGGATCCATTTGCCAGATGCAGGGAGGCGTAACCTGGGCTCTAGGGACCTTCTGCAAGTTCACAACTCAAGGCTGCAGGGGGGATTCTGAGGGGGACTCGGAATCAGCTGGGCGCAGATGAGAGCGTCTGGGAGCCGGGAACCCCAGGTGGGAAATAGGCACCGAGGTGAGAAGTGGCCTTTGAGGAAGACGGGCGGGTCTGTGAGAACTGAGGTAGGGGAAGGGCCCTGGGAGATGGTCTGTGTTGTATGGGCAGGGGGTCCAGGTTGGGTTTCCTTAGTGAGCCGCCCGCAGTGCCTGCCTGCAGCAGCCAGGACTCAAACCTGGCTCTGGGGGCTCTGACCAGGGCTGGCTCCTCTGCTCTGAAGTTAGACGGGGCCAGTCTCTGTAGGGACCGCTGGACGGTGTTTCCAGGGCCTGGGGTCATTCTGCAGCCCTACTGTGCTCCTCGCTGAGGCCATGGACTGTCCCCTTTGGTGGCAGATTAAGGTAATTTTAATAACTTAGTCACTTCTTAATACACAATAGCATTAAAAGAAAAACAACCATAACAACGGTAACAGGTGCCCATTGTGGGGGAGATGAACCGTTTCAGAAAGTGTAGGAGGGTAAACGTACCGCTCTCACCTCAGTCTTTCCTCAGACACAGTGTTCGTGAAGTGCTGTAGTGTCCTACACGCAGGCGTAAGTTTAAATGGTGCCTAGCCCGTGTCTTGCTGCGTGACTCCGGCTCGGCCAGTTAACCATCCCGAGCCTCCCCTGGGCCTGGCTTTACAGATGTTGATGAATGGATGAGAAATGTCCCAGACACGTGTGGCCTGGCACAGCGCCGAGCCAGGTGAGGGTGTGTCTTAGCATCTCCACGAAGCATGAGAGCCGTGGTTCCTCGTGGGCCTTGGCAGATGCCTGGGCCTGTTGGATTGGCCTGATGGATTGTGAGGGACTCTGGTTTCTCTGTCCAAATTTCAGCCGGGGCGGGGGTGGGGGGTGGGGGGGCATGGTTTCTGAAAGCCTCCGGAGGCCAGAGCTTTTAAAATGAGGGTGGGAGTTGGGAGGCAGGGGAGAGGGCAGTGGCCTGTCCCAACCTCATTCATATTCCAGAGGCCCGTGGTAATTCTCGTGCTCCTTGGCGGAGCCAGAAGAGGCCCAATGGCCAGACCCCAGCTGGGGGCCTATCCGGGGGTGGTGGTGGTGGGGGGGGGTGTAGAATCTGATCTGCTCTGCTTTCTGCTCAGGGGAGGGCTTGGCTGGAGACATTCTGCACCCTGTTGGGGGAGGGGAGCACATTCCTGGGCTGCTCTGTTGTCATTGAGATTTTCTGAGCACTCTGGCACTCCAGCGTGCTTTCTTTCAACCTTAGTTAGGGAATGAGTTCCTGGCCCCAGGACCCTCTTCCTAGGAGAGAGTGGTTGTCTGTGACCCCCGTTCCACCCCATTGGAGACATTTAGCATCCGGGGCAAGAGTCTCCAGGAGCAATGTGGGCTGCCTAGAGGGTTACTCAGCTTTCCCGGCCCACCCACATGTGTTGGAAACAGCTGCTGAGACACCTGAGTTGGGGTGGAGGGTCGGTGGCCCCTACTCCTGGGTTAGCTGCTCTGAGCAGCATGGGGCCACTGGTACTGCTGCCCTTCCCCAGCCCTGGCCCCCAGGGCTCCCCAGGAGACCCCCTTCCCTGTGCTGTCACCATGGGGCTTTGCCCAGCTCCCTTTGGTGTGACCTTCCCTTCCTGCCCTGCCTCTCAGGGGAAACTGGTCCTTTGAAGTCACCTCACTCCTTCCCCTTCCCAGGAACCACAGTGAATTCTTGAGCTAGGAGAGGCTCCTCTGGGCGTGGAGACGGGGAAGCTGCTAGGGACCTGACTCTACCCTTCAGGAATTCAGCAGTGACCGGAGCCTATGTGGAAACACCTGTGCTACCAGGGTTTGATGAAAGGGACCTGTGGGTACAGGACTGTTGGACTCTTATAAGTAATGATACTGTTGGATTCTCCTTGCCAAGGAGCCGGGTGTCCTGGAGCCTCGGACTGAGGCAGAGCCACAAAAGTGTCCCCAGCAGGATGCCCGGCATGATGTCCACATGGCCCTGGCCAGAGACTTGACAACAGGGTGGGGAAGTTCCCCGAGGGACCCTCTGGTGCCCCAACACCGTGTTCTTTGGGGTTAGTAGCTCCTTGGAGAAGAGCTTTGCCTAGTTGGTCCCCATTCAGCCCTGGCTGTACATTCGTTCATTCATTCAAAAGTATTTACTGGCACCTCTGTGGGTATGGTGTGATTTAGACACTGGGCACTAGCCTTACAGAAGGCAAAGATCTTTGTTATCACAGGATTCGCATGCTAAAGGGTGGAGAGCTCTAGCGACAGAAACTAGTGTAAGTAATAAATAATCTGTTAAAAGGTGATATGAGCTACAGAGCAGCAAGGGATAGGACGTTGCCTATGGTGGGGGCAGGTTGCAACCTAAAAGGTGGGCAGGATGGGCCTTGACGAGGTCACAGTTGAGCACAGATGGGCAGGGGTGAGGGAATCCTTTAAGTAAAAACGTGGATGTCTTTCAAAAGGCAGGGCCCTAAGCACTGGGGATACAACCATGCACAGCACAGGCACAGTCCCTTCCTCCTGGAGCTGGCATCTTCTAGAAGCTCCTTAGGACAGTGGTTGGCAAACAGGGGCTCGCAAGCCACATGCGGCTCTTTGGCCCCTTGAGTGTGGCTCTTCCACAAAATACCACATGCAGGCACACACGTACAGTGCTATTGAAACTTCGTGGTTTTCGGCCTGGGCAGGTCTATTTTGAAGAAGTGGCGTTAGAAGAAGTGGGGGGTGTCGGTCAGGCGACAGGAGACACAGCGCGGGGGAGGTACATTGTTTTGAGGTACGTTCGCTGAGGTCGACCCCTTCCATCTCTCCCACCCACACTCGTCTATCTGAAACAAGTATACAAGACGAGTGTGGATGGGAGAGTTGGAAGGGGTCGACCTCAGTGAACATACCTCAATCAGATTGAGGACGTTTTAGCAAAGGCCAGCTTAGGAGTACCCTAGTTAAGTTAATAACAATGTACCTACCTATATAGTTTAAGTTTAAAAAATTTGGCTCTCAAAAGAAATTTCAATCGTTGTACTGTTGATAGTTGGCTCTGTTGACTAATGAGTTTGCCGACCACTGCCTTAGGACAACAGCTCAGTTCCTGAGGCAAGTAGGAGGCTGTGGAATGGGGCTGGATAGGAGGAACCAGGCAGCCTACCCACCTCCACCCAGGCTAGTTGTCCACCTTCTCCCAGGGTGGCTTTGCCCTTCCTTGTGTTTGGCCACATCCATCCATCACTTCCCTGGAGAGAGTCTGATGTTGGATTGCAGAAGGGGACTGAGGCCCCCAGAACGGTGATGGGGGTGGTGCCACATGCACTCCGACTTCCCACCCATCCTCACAGCCAGGCTGGGGAGGGGAGCCCTGGAGGAGGAGCCTCAATGCTGTGGGCAGGGCAGGGCGGGCAGGGCAGGCAGGGCCCTTGCCAAGTGAGACTGGCCTGTGGCTCCGTAGGATGGATATTGGGAGGATGGTGGCAGCTAACCTGGATCCAGCTAGAGAGGGCCAGGTCAGATGGTGGCTGCTGACCCCAGGCGGTCCCACCCACACTCCTGCTGGCCAGTCCCTTTGTCCTGTGAGAGAGGCCTGAATTGAACAGAGGGTTTTGCAGTCGCATCAGAGTTCAGGGACTTGGACTTGGACTTGGTCGCTCTTGGAATTGGCCGTTTCATACGTAATTGTAAGCGTTGCATGAGATGATGCATGTTAAGTGCTACAGTAGCAGCGGGCCATAGTTTACTCTCGTCCCTTTGATCACTTGACAGCAGCAGTGGCGGCGGGGCGACAGCTCTCTGGGTCCCTCCTCCTCCTCTGTGTTCTTTGAGTCCCACCTCCATGAGGTGACCTTTCCACTGAGGTTTGGTTGCTAAGCTGCTGGCCAGGGGCTGCCCGGTATCTCTGCAAGATTGGGGTTCCCAGGGTAACATGGGTGCTTGCAAAGCAGCCTGGGCATCTGAGTTGGCATGGACAGGCCGGAGGGGTCAGCAGCTGCCCCAGACAGGAGAGCCCGGCCCCGCCTCTCCCCTCCATAGAAGGTTGCAGGGGCGTGTTCACACCTGGCGCAGACGAGGCCACAGCCGCACACAGGCCGCGGCCGCACACAGGATGTCGGGGCAGGAAGGACAGCTTCCCGGCGGCAGCAGGCTGTGGGCGCACAGGCTGGGGGAGAGGAGAGCCCGGGACTCCCTGGTGGCTTCTGGAGACCCCTTGCACAGGCGGGCACGGTGTGGCTCCCCCAGCCTGCTCTCGCTCAGCCCCAGAGGCCCCGTCCTGCCACTGGTGCCGCCTCTCCCGCAGATTAATGGACTGCCGGGTATGGAAGGAACTCCCGGGGCTCTGGCCCATCACACACCTCCAGGGCAGGCGGGCTGGCTTAGCGTGGCCATGCCTTGGTCTCCTGGGGACCCATTAGCCCAGGTACCCCAAACAATGCCAGTGGGGGACAAGCAGTCTGGGAACCGCCTTCTTTCTTCCCGGGCACAGTGGGATCTGCTGCTTCTAGTAGGGGCCCAAGACAGGCCCAACCCCATGCAGTTACTCCTTCTTTGCCTCAACTGGTCTCTCTTCCGAGCTCCTGAGGCGCAGGGTCTGGACACAGGATGGGGTTAGGGAACTCAGGGTGTGAATTTGCTAACCTGTTGCTAAGCAGATGGCTCCCCTGTTCTTCCCCTCGGAGCAGTGGGGGTGGAAGGGAATCGCAGGTCAGCTGCCCACAGGCTAGTTCCACACACAGGCTCAGACCGTGTAGAAAATGAGTGAGAAGCGGCCACAGGTCAGCAAGCCTCGTGTGGCCCGGCCCTAAACCCTGAGCGCCCACCCCAAAGGCACCGAGCAGGGAGGCAGCTCAGGGTGTGGTCGGCGAGGGACAGAGGGCCGGCTGGCAGTCCTTAGAAGTTAGGGTTGGAAAAGGTGTTTCTTTCAGGAAGCCCCTCTCAGGGGTCGCGCTGTAGCCAGGTGGCATCCCCGTGCGGGAAGCCAGGCTCCTCGGAGCTCCTTACATGCCCAGTGACTTTGCCTCAGACCCTTTGGCGTCAGACTTGGGGGCTCCTGAGCCTGGGGGGCTCCTGAACTTACCTTTGCCCCCACATACCTCACGGTGGAAGGGCACTGAAGGGGCCAGCATCCCAGGTCCTCCTTGAGGTCCTGGAGCCCAAGGTCCCATATGGTTCCACCTGCCTGTATTGTCCCTGCCTCTGCGCCATGTGTCCAAAGGGGTGTCCTCTCCCCTGTCCCGTGTAACGTGGCTGGAGAGGAACCCAGGCCCCGAGAGAGCAGGAGGGACCCACCTCACCCCTGACCACTGGGCGTCCCTGTCTCCCTTTGACCCTCTTATCTACCCTGCCTGCGAGGCAGGTAAACCAGAAGGGAAACGCACCGATCCCATGGCCCTTCCAGTGGCTTGTCCACGTCTGTGAACATTTTAAATAGATTCCACCTGCCCCCCGGGTACTTTGCACACAGGCTTCCATGTCCTTGGCGACTGCCAGCCCTCCGTGGCGCTCAGCACCTTCCCTGGCCCCCGTTGGCCACTTAGGTTGCTTCTGGTTTTTGCCAATAGCTCAGTGGCCAGCCCAGCGGATCGAGGAGAATATTTTCAGAGCTGAACGGGTGCCCCGTCCACGGAGGTTTCAGCAGAAGGTGTGGTCAGGTGCTGAGGGTGAGCGTGGTCAGACGGCGAGGGCATCTGGAAGGCGGTCTTTGATGTGCTGCTTGGAGGACAAGAAGCTGTTTCAGCCAGGAACCCTGAGGCCACAGTGAATGGGCCCTGGGTGGGGGCTGAGCAGATGGACTGTCGACACAGGCCAAGCGTCGGGGACGTGGTGTGGGCGAGGGGCGGGCAGCCCACATCAGGGGGAGTCACACTGAAGTTCTGTGCTGTGGCCCCCTAGGGCCCCCTCCCACCCACCTCATCTCCTTGTTGCCTGCACTCGGCCCCTCCCCGTCTTCACCCTCCTGAAGCGTGCTAGATGGTTCTGGCTGCCTGACACGCCCTGCCTCTGCCTCTGCCTCTGCCTCTGCCTCTGCCTCTGCCTCTGCCTCTGCCTCTGCCTCTGCCTCGCTGACCACTTCCTATTATTCAGGTCTGGGTGGAGATAGTCCTCCTCCGTTCATTCATTCAGGCTGCATGCGGGCGCCCAGGGCCAAAGGGGGCCAAAGTCCCCGAGCGGGAATGAGAAGGCGTGTCCTGTGGAGGGTTGCACAGGTCACAAACAAGGTCAGTAAGTAAACTAGGCCGGCGTGACCGGTGCTGAGGAGGAAAGCAAAGCTGGGAAGTAGGAGAGAGAATGTCAGGGGAGGGACATTTGAGTAGAGACGAGGGAGGGAGGCATCCCAGGCAGAAGGCACGGGCCCAGGTGCAGGAATGGCTGGCCGCTGAGTCCTTCTGACCACAAAACCGTGGTCGCTCTATCTTACTTGGCATCTTCCCTTATTCTTTTGCCAGCCCCGAAACCACTCACTGACTAACTTGTGAGTCACCACACTCTCCCCTTACAGCAGGCTGTAAGCTTGGTGACATAAGGGATCTTGTCTGTCTGTCATTATTGGATCCCCAGTCCCAGGACAGTGCCTGCTCCATGCCAAGCGCTTCGCCAGGCACTCGACATTTGTCATTGCTCCACTCCCCCCAGCAGACCTGTGTGGGAGGGAGCGCCCCTCTTTGCAGACCAGCTTGCTGGGCCTCAAGGAGCTGCCTTGGGAGGCCACCCAGTGTGGAGATGAGCTGTGGTGGTTGAGCCCTGGCTCTTGGCACCAAGCCCCAGTCTCTTTCCCTTATGCCCCCAACCCCAGTAGTGGACTGAGTGGGGAGGATCCGTCCACACCAGGGACCTCAGGCCCAGATTCCTGAAGTTTCTCTACAGAGAGCCTGCTTGTCTGTGTGAGTGGAACTGAAGGTGGGTCCAGCCAGTGGGTCAAGAAGGGGTGACGGTTCTCAAGCCTTGACCGGGGCAGTGATTCCTGTATTGGGAGCTGCACTGAGGGGTGGGCTGGACTGAGGAGCAGATGCATGCCAGTGGGGTCCCAGCCGCCTGCGCAGTGAGTGGCAGGTCCATGCAAGACCCCCCCGCCCTGCCCAGCCAGACCTCATCAGCACCCCACAAGCAGCGGCCAGGCCCCAGCCCCCAAGCTGCTTGGTTGGCTCCGAGTGGAAGGCATGTAGGCGTGACAGTGCACACATGTCCGTGCCTTTTAACTGCAGGGGTGTCACTAGGCATCTGCCCCGTCATATCCATCCTTCACTGCCTCCCGGAGCCCTGAGATTTGGGAGTTCGCCAGACCTGGGGTCAAATCCAAGTTCTGCTGGTTTCTCCAGTGACCTTGGACCAGCGGCCCGGCCTCTGTGGTCTTTTCCCGTCTGCCAGGTGGGGATATTCCACTCACCCCCCCAGGGAGGCCAGAGGGAGGTGAAGGAACACCCGGGTCTGGGTTCAGTAGGTGTTCACAGCGCACAGGGTGCCAAGGAGGGGGCCGCTCAGACGTGTACCCACAGGCCACCTCACTGCCCTGGGTGGTGGGGTTTCGGGAGGATTTTTCTCCTTGAGATTGTTGGCTTTTTTAACAGCGAGCAGAGATTACTTAAGCAGAATGTTAAAAAGTAATAAAAATAACACAAGCGTCTGGTGTAGTGCCTGGGGGGCAGCAGGTGCTCCAGGGCATTTGGATGGATGGAGTGTCCACCCTGCCCTCCTGGGGGGCCACCTCCCACCCAGCCCACATCCTGTCTCCCTCCCTCCTACCTGCAGCTCCTCCACCTCACCGTGAGCCTGTGGGTCCTGTGGGTCCTGTGTCCTCTTGTCCCCACCCCGTGGCCTGCATGGTTCTGTAGGTCAGCCCAGGTCCGCCTCTCCCTGGAGTCTGCAACCGCCCCCTCCTCCAGGCCCCACCCCCAGCTTCCTCTGACTTCCGACCCATGACCTAGGCCTGAGAGGGGAGAGGGAGCACCCCCAGGACCCGCAGTGGCCAATTTATGAGCTTGGGCGCCCTCCCCCTGCACTGCCCACTGCCAGGCCTCCCCCACAGCTGAAAATTGAGAACACAGCTCAGCTGTTTGTCCGGAGGCCTCGGGGTGGACTCTGCTCACTCCCAGTTTCAGGAGCCTCAGCTTTCCCGGGTTTGTTCCCTGAATCTCCTTCAGGGCCTTGGGTCAGGTGGGCACCTGGGAGTTTCCCGAATACCTGCTGCTCCAAAGGGAAGCGGGGCTCCCCACTCTGCTGTGGCTCCCCCAAAATGTGAAGGCACAAACCTCTCATATCCGCCCCTCCCCCTCTCACAAGTGGTGGCCTTTGTGATGTCCCCAGAAAGTGACGGTGCTCTGAGGGCTGCTGTCTGCCTTTTCCCAGTTGGGGTGGCACTTGGAATGCCCCCGGATGTGTGTGTCTACCCAGCAGGGTGACCTCTCCCAGCATGGTCAGGCCTCAGAGGGAGCCCTGAGTCTGACCACACAGGGTCCTTTCTCATGCAAAGTTGATTGATTTTTTTGGTCACTTCCCACGAAGCCAGAAACCTCGGGGATAGCACCCTTCAGGTCTCGGCTTAGACACTTTCTCCTCCTATAGGACACCCCGCACCCCAGCGCGGGCTCCTGGCCTCGCTTCCTTCCCTTTGTGGCGTCTCCGGGGTGGGCCTGGACTCCTGCGTTTCCAAGCACAGACCTTGGTGTCCTGTGGTCAGTGGGTGGCCGTTACTGGAAGCCGGAAGCTGGAGCACAGATGATCCCCCTTCCCCCCAGGATGATCCAGAAATAGTTTCCCCTGGATCGGGAAGGCATTCTCCAGTGGGCGGACAGCGTCCAGGGCTGGTTTCTTACTGGGAGTAGGTTTCTGATTAGCGTCACTTGGGCCCGTGGGAAGGGGGCCTTTCTGAGCGCACCCCTTCAGGTCGGGAAGCCTGGGGCCAGGGCTGTAGCTACGGAGACCCCAGCAGCCTCCTGGGACAGACCTAGCTCCACCGTGGGTCCCAGGCGTGTGGTGGGAGGGGCCAGCACCCCTGACTGCATGCTCTGCGCGCTCCCCCACCCAGGTTCCCGGCGGCAGTGGCCGGGAACAGCCTGAGCCCAGCGTGGCCGAGGCCTTCCCTGAAGTTAGAAGGCAGAGCGGCCCAGGCCCAGGTGTGCTGGCTGCCGGAGAGGTTGTGCCCGGCCCCTCCCTGCCCCCACCTGGTGTAGGAGCCCAGCTGGTCAGCCTTCGCATTCCCACCTCCCAGCCGCCCGGGGAGAGAGGCTTATGAAGTTTCCCTTTCTGTTTAGCTGGAGTTTTATGGTTTTTCAGAAATCAGGTTAACAATTAAGCTAATTAACCTCTGGGCCTCCTGTTCCTATGAAGCCTGGTAAATGGCTTCCTCCCCCAGCTTCTGGGCTGGGTTTACAAGGCCACAGGTGGCCAGGAGCCGCGTTAGAGCATTAACCAGTCCTGGGCCTTGGTATGGAGCGCCGGTTCCCAGGGGAACCGCCGGCACAGATGGAGCGTGGGGAAGCCGAGGACGGCGGAGCTGACCAGCCCAGGGGCGGCCACCTGCTGGGCTGGACCTGGGCTGCGTGTTTGCCTCACCCTGGTGCTTAACAGCTTCTCTTTCTCCAGGGGCTGCACGCCAAGCAGGATGAGGCGGTTCCTGCGGCCGGGACATGACCCAGCTCGGGAGAGGCTCAAGCGGGACCTCTTCCAGTTCAACAAGGTAAGGGGGCGGGAGCGAGGAGACAGCAGGTGCCCAGGTGAGCACCACGTTATCAGCCTCCCGCAGGCTGGGGCAGGGCCACTCGGGTAGCCTTTACTTGATGAAGGTCCTTACTGGGCACTGCCCGCAATGCCTCATGGGAATCTGACTTTGGAAATGGGGTTTGATTAGAGGGCTTTTCCTGGGAAGGGCAGCGGGATGCCCAGAAGTTGGGACTCTGCAGATCACCCTGCCTCTTCCAGCCTCGGTTTCCCCACCTGTGGAATGGGGATAAAACAATCCGCCCTGTCTACCTCCTCACAGGGTTGTGAGGAGGCTTAGGGACAGGAAAGATGAAAGGATATCGAAGCCTGCCAGGTGAAATAATGTTCCTGTGACCCAGGTCCCTTGGGGGAGTGGCTACAGGCCATGGCTATTCCCACCCTCCTCCGATTGCCTCCTCCAATTGCCTCCAGAATCAAACACAACTTTCTGTAGGTGGAACACATGATTCCTGGCAGGCTCCAGGCCTGGATGAGTGGGGACAGGCACTAGGGGAACTTGCCAGGGTTGGCATTTGACTACCCCAACCCCACACCTGCTCCAAGGCCCCCAAAGCAGAGTGACATGTCACCTGAGATCACAGGGAGGGTCACAAAAACTCCTCAGGGCTCCCCCAAGGGGACAGGTGCCCGAGAAGGCCGGAGCTGTAAACAGGAGGAGCACAGCTGTGGTTTATTGGCTCTGGGGCCACCTAGCAATCTGCAGCTGTTTTGGGGTAATTAGCCCCTCACCTCTGCCTTGATCTAGGCCAGCATTCTCAACCTGTGGGTTGCGACCCCTTTGGCGGTCGAATGACCCTTTCACAGGGGTCGCCTAAGACCATCCTGCATATCAGATATTTACATGATTCATAACAGTGGCAACATTACAGTTATGAAGTAGCAACGAAAATAATTTTATGGTTGGGTCACAACATGAGGAACTGTATTTAAAGGGCCAGAAGGTTGAGAACCACTGATCTAGGCCCTGGACCTCCATGCCTAGGCTTTCTCTGCCCCAGAGGGTGGACTGCAGGAAGAGGCGGACTGGGGACCCCTCGAGGAGGTGGTGATGGACAGGGGTCCCAATCTGGCTTCACCCCGTAAAGCCGGGTGACCCTGTGCATGGGGTCAGCACAGGCTGGTTACAGGGACACGTGGGATTAGATCGGTTAAGTGCTCGACACAGCAGTCGAGCTGCTCTTTTCCAAGGCAGCCTCCCAGGCCGAGAGCTCCCAGGGCCGAGAGCTCCCAGGGCTTCGAGGTGGGCGGTTTCCCCTCGTGCTCTGCCTTTGTCCTCCACTTCCTGGGCCTGTGGGAGGTGTGGCTGCCCTCAGCGCTTGCCATGAGGCCACTGGCCTCTGAGATCTCGGCTTCCCTAAGTGAGTGCCTCCTCCCACTGGCAGAAGGAAGCTGTGGGCAGGGCTTTTCGGTCTCGGGGAAATGGGGTGCAGTGTTGGAACTGGGGATCTCGGGGCCCTTGGGGACCTGCCGCTGTTACTCCCAAGGGAGCAGCACATGTTTGCTGGGTGCCTGTCTCAGAACCTCAGCACCGGCTGGAGGATCCTGGGTGACCCCTATATGCCTCCATGCCCCTGGCAACGCCAGGATTTCACACCCTGAAAAGGTGGCCAATTTCAGTGGAAACTGGAAAAACAGGCTCGGCAAGGAGGGATGAACCCCCGCCCCAAGTTCTGTTTAGGAGGGTGGGGCTGGGGTGCGGCTAGGGTAGAGGAATCATCCCTCCATGTCCCCCAACTGGTGGTCCCCCCACCTGGCCACCCTGTCCCCAGGCCTGGTCAGGAAGGGGGAGGGGAGGCTCCAAGAATTCCTTCCTCCTTCCATTCACTTGTAAGAATTGAGCACCTACTGTATATGGAGCCCAGGCCTGGGGCTCTGGGATTCTCAGATAAGACCTTTGCCTTCCTGGTGGGAGGGTGGGGGCCGATAGTCTTGAAATTCCACGGGGTGGGAGCAGAGAGGAAGAAGGGGAGAGTCTGGGTGTGGGGATTCGTCTCATCTAGGCTCTGGGTGAATGGTGGAGCCTGGAGGGTTGGGATTGGAGGGTGAGGCCACATCCTGGAAGATTTGGGAACCTACATGGTTCCACCCATACTAGCCCCTCCCCAGGCTTCCCCCAGGCTGTTGAGACGTGGACCAGGAAGCCTGGGACCTGGGAGTCTGGGCCCGACACTGCAGAGCCCTGGGTATAGAATGCTCTGAAGGTGCCTGGCACACAGGTGCCATACCAGGGCTTTCACATTGTGGGGGGCGCTGGCTGGGAATGAGGCCCCCCAGTGTGGTTGGTAACTTCACCCCGTGAGCCTCCGTTTGTCCGCCTGTGAAGCGGTGGTCTGGTGGGTGGTGGGTCCTCGGGCTGTTGGGAAGACGGGTGAGTCGGCTGACAGGATTGATTGAGGGGACCCAGGGACCCATGGGCACCTCAGTAGAGGGGAAGTGACTCCGAGCGGACATAAGTTCCTGTCAGAGTAAAACCCCTTCCTCCAAAATCCCTCCTGGCCTTTGTTTCCCCTGGTGAATCGACCGGCCATTTGATGAGGGCGCCTGGGCCCTTCCTGCCGGGCCTCCTCCACTCCCGGCCCTGAACAAACACTGAGCCTGCCTGCTGCCCCGTCCAGGGCCAGGTGGTTTTGTCTTGGCTTTCTCATGGCTGGGCCCCTGGTGTCAGATGACAGCCACACCGGGCAGGCCAGGTTGCTGCCACCGCCAGGAATCTGAGCTGACCACACCCGGTCTGGGGCAGTGCCACCCAGCCAACCTGGTGTGCCCCCTGTGGCCCTGGCAGCCCTCCCTCCCATCACCCCACGCTCTGGGGACTCCTCAGCCCTCAATCTTGGACAGGCCCCCCCGCCAAGGGCCGGATGAGGACCCCCGCGCTCTCTGACCAGCAGCCTTGCCATCTCCCTCCCGGGAGCCTGGAACCGGTCCTGGAGCCAGCGGGAGACAGACGGGCCTCCTCGCCCACACCGGGCTAGTGTTGCAGTTTGGCGGCTCCTGCAAATCTCTCCTTTCCCAGCTCTCTGTCAAAGGAGTTCATTGTTCTCTCCTCCCCTGGCAGAGGTCACCTGAGCCAGGAGCAGGGTGGGGGCAGGGGCAGGGCCAGGTGGGCTGGATGCTGAGCTCAGGAGGTAGGGGAGGTTGGCTGCCAGGCGTTGGTCATCCTTCCAGCTCGAATCTGAGCTGGAGAAACTGGGATCCTGGGCTTTGAGGGCCGCCCTGGGATCCGTGCCTGCTGTCCCACCCCAGCCTCTGTCCTGGGTGGAGGCCCATTTGGGGCGGCTCTGTGCCTTGGAAGTCGCACAGCAGGCCATCTCCCCTCCCTGCTCTGGGACCGGGAGGGAAGGTGCTGCCCCTGGGGAACTTGCATGTCCAGGTGGGAGCTGAGTCTTAAAAGGCTGCTGGGAGTGTCAGGGAGGGGCCACCAAGGAGTGGGCAGAGCACCTGAGCTTGAGGGGACAGCTGGACACTGGCCAGAGGTGCCTTCACCCTCCTGCTTCCCACGCTACTCCCGCCCCCAGTTTCCCACTCCTCCCTGTCACCTCCATTAACTGACCTCGATCCTCTCCCCAAATCCAAGTCCCTTCCTTCCCGATTCCTAACATCTCCCCCATATCTGCTCTGGGGGCCCCACACCTCCTTGCCTAGCCCAGGTCTCTGCAGGAGGACTAGCTCTGCTCATTCGGGGACTTGGAGGCCTTATTCGAATGTTGAATTGGTGCTGCCGCTGCTCCTCCCCTCCCTGGGACCGGGGATCCCCCGTCACCACACTGTTCTCATTTGATCCCACTCTCGTGGCCCCTGGCCAAGTCGGGTCATTGTGAAATTTCCCTTATTTGTGGTTTGTTTGTTTTTTAATATATTTTTATTTATTTCAGAGAGGATGGGGGAGAGAGATAGAAACATCAATGATAAAGGAGAATCATTGATCAGCTGCCTCCTGCACGCCCCACACTGGGGATCGAACCCGCAACCTGGGCATACGCCCTGATGGGGAATTGAACCTGTGACCTCCTGGTTTATAGGTCGACGCTCAACCACTGAGCCACACCGGCCAGGCCCCTTATTTGTTCTTAAGGGGGCCTTGTCCCTCCAGAGTTGTCACCTTAGAGAAGACACCCTGAGGGGCACAGGGAAGAGGAGAACCTGGAAGGAAGTTGGCCTTAGCGGCAGGGCCTGTGTCTGTGGGGTGAGCCGAGCCTTCCAGCCGCCTCAGGTGGGCTTAAGGTTCATCTTAAGGTTCATTGTGTTCGAGCCAAGGACAGCACTGGTTCCACTACCACATGTGGAATGCGGCCCAGGCCGAGTGGCTGCCCAAGTCCACGCGCCTTCTAAGTGGCAGAGGGGGCTTCAGAGCTTAGTGGGCCTGACTCAGTCCCTGTCTGTCTAGGTCAGCTTATGGGAAAGCGGGGAGGGAGGGGCAGCACAGTGACCCTGGGACCCTGGAGGCCGTGAGGAATCAGTAGGAGTGATGGAGTGGTGGGACACACCCTCTGGGTTAGGCCGCTCCACAGTAGGAGGGGTCGGGAGGTGCTAGAACTGCCTGCCAGGGAGTCCGCCCTGTGCTCTCAGGCCTGTGAGCCTGACCAAAGCTGCAGGCTGTCTCCTGGCGGGACGTGCCTGCCCGCGCGACCTGAGGCAGCCTCCTGTAGGGCAGCTCAAGTCCCAAGAGGAAAACAGTAAGAACCACATATGTGATTTGAAATATTCCAGAAGGCCTATCACAAAATTCTTTTAGCAAGTGAAATTCATTTTGATGAAAAATTCTGTTTAGCCCACTATCTTCAAAATACTGTTTCAATATAAATTCATGAGACTTTTTAAAAGTCTTTGAAATCCCAGGAGTGTTTTACCCTCACAGCACATCTCAGTTTGGACATTAACTTTTCTTCGGAAATATGTGGTCTGAGTTTAGAGCTAAAGATGTACAGCTGAAAAAGGAGACCCGGCCCAGCTAGTGTGGCTCAGTGGTTGTGTTGACCTATGAACCAGGAGGTCACTGTTCCATTCCCAGTCAGGGCACATGCCTGGTTGTAGGCTCGATCCCCAGTGTGGAGCGTGCAGGAGGCAGCTGATCAATGATTCTCTCTCAACATTGATATTTCTATCTCCCTCTCCCTTCCTCTCTGAAATCCATAAATATATATATATATTTTTTTAAAGAAGATCCAAAGCTTGGTCTGCCCAACTCCAGCCCCTGTTCCTTTGAAACCCAAGAATATTCCTACAGAGTTTTCCAGTAACTGAAGTGAGCGTCCATCTGAAATCCAAGTTAATTAAAATAGAATAAAATTAAAAAGTCTGCCCCTTGGTGGCACCAGCCACCTTGCAAGTGCTCAGTGTTGCCTTGCGACTGTCGCGCTGGTCACGCCGGGCGCAGGCCTCCTGCTGGCCACCGGGCTCCTGCAGGACGCTGCCCGCAGAGTCCTCCAAACCCCAGCCTGCTGCTGCCGTGGTTCTGGGAGGGTGCTCCCGTCCCAGGAGCGTCTTCCCGGGCTCGGGCTGCTGGCCTCCTGCGGCCCCAGCAACCTGGGCTGGCTGCGGCTTAGTGGGGGCCCCTGGGAAGCTTGTCCCCCACACCCCTCATGTGCCCTGCCCTCCTTTTCCCGGGAAATGTTTGCATTCCAGACACTCGCTATCTCCCCACGGCTTCTCCAGGCTCTGCATTTTTAACATAGCTGAACAGGGACCTGGGCGGCAGCGGGGCTCCTGCTGGGCCGCTGCTGCCCTCCCAGCCATTTTCAGGGCAGCCTGTGTCCCTGGCAAAGAGCCAGGCCTGAGGGCGCCTCCCACACCTGGTGTCCCCAGACGTCCCCAGAATAGGCCCTTTTGGAGGTGCTCCCTGGCCTCCAACCATGGACCACGGGCCTGGACAGCAGGCGGGCAGCCGTTGGGTTCGCTAAGTTATCATTCCAGCTGTCAGCAGGGCTTATCTCTCTCTGTTCCTCAGAGGCCCGACTGGATAGCCAGCCGAAGCCCAGAGCAGAGCCCTGGGCCGCAGGAGAGCGGCCTCATCGTCGCAGTCTTTTCCTGCAGGGCCGTCTCCATGGTTTAAACCAGAAGAAATCACTAGACTTGGGAGCAGGTGCTGGCCTCCCTTTGCCTGCTGTCATCTAGGTCTGCAGGTTCAGGGGCCCCTGGGGTGGGAGGTGAGGGGTAGGCTTAGCTGATAAAGAAACAGCAGAAGGCCGAACCGGTTTGGCTCAGTGGATAGAGCATCGGCCTTCGGACTGAAGGGTCCCGGGTTCGGTTCCGGTCAAGGGCATGTACCTTGGTTGTAGGCACATCCCCAGTGGGGGGCGTGCAGGAGGCAGCTGATCGATTTCTCTCATCGATGTTTCTAACTCTCTATACCTCTCCCTTCTTCTCTGTAAAAAATCAATAAAAAAAATATATTTAAAAAAAAAAAAAAGAAACAGCAGAAGCCTTCCTGAGATGGTTTGCCGGGTAATCTGTAGGGTTTCTATCTGTCCCTTTAAAACCTGGACTCCATCCCTGGCGCCTGTGCCTGCGGGAATGCTCAGCGCTGCAGGCAAAGATGGGAGTCCAGGAGGGGTCATCGGTCAAGTGGCAATTGCAGGACCTCTAGGAACAAAGAAAATGTTTAACAACAGAGGCTGGTGAGCTAGGGCACCTCCCACAGCGAATATTCTTCCACCATTTTGTCATTTCAGTGCTTTGACAGCCTGGGCTGGCTATAGGGGGAACAGGCTACAGGGCTACTGGGGTACAGGAGTATCAGGTGGTAGGGCCCCAATTAGGTCTCTGTGTTTTTTGTTTGAATATTTTTTATTGATTTCAGAGAGGAAGGGAGAGGGGGAGAGAGAGAAACATCAGTGAGAGAGAACTATTGATCGGCTGTCTCCTGCATGCTGGGGATTGAGCCTGCAACCCGAGGATATGCCCTTGACTGGAATCAAACCCAGGACCCAGGCTGACGCTCTATCCGCTGAGCCAGACCGGCTAGGGCAGGTCTCTGTGTTTTAAGGCATGGCACACGCGTACACTCACAGGCTCGGGGAAGATAGACACACACAGATGTTAGCGAGGTTTACTTCCAGTTGTAGGAATACAGGTTATTTTTGTTTTCTTTTTAAAACTCCTTTATTCCAAGTTTTCTGGAATGCGGATTACTTCTGTCCTAAGACATGAGCAAGAGCCCGTGCCTGCACCAGCACCTGGGAGTTTCCTGTCTGGGAAGACGGAGAGCTCCCGTGCTAGGAGCGCCCTGGCAGAGCAGACAGTCAGGGCTGGAGGAGCCTGGACAGTGCAGGGCTGGGAAGGGCCACCATGGCTTCCTTCAGACCCCAGTGCCAGGCCCCGAAAGCTTCCTGCACCCCCCGTAGGGGGGCTGGGAGTTGCCCACAGTACACCTGGTAGAGGAACTGAGAGTTCCTGGAGACCAAGTGGCCAATGTGTGTCAGGAAAAATGAGTTCCCAGGGATGTGTGGTCACGTGGCGCAGGACAGGGTCAGACATGGGCTGGGTGAGGGGGGCACGGAATGGTCCACACATGGGTGTCTGGATGGGAGCCTGAATGGGACTTGGTGCCACCTTCCTGCTGGGGTGGCTCTGTGCTGCGGCTTCTTGGACGTGTCTGTAGGCCCGTGTGGCTGTCATTGCAGACGGTGGAACATGGCTTTCCGCACCAGCCCAGCGCCCTTGGCTACAGCCCCTCTCTGCGCATCCTGGCCATCGGCACCCGCTCCGGAGCCGTCAAGCTGTATCCTTTCCGTGCTCCCAGCTCCCGCCCTGGGAAGGCCTGGAAGGGGCGAGGACTTGGCATTGGTGAGGTGCAGCAAGGCCTCCCGCCCTCCAGGAAAGAAACAAAGCAAGTTGGGGGCTGGGCTGGGGGTGGTGTAAACACTGCAGGGCAGGGGCCCAGTCCCACTGCTGGCTCAGCCCTCCCTCGGCCAGTTAATCATTGCCAGGCCATGGCCATATCCCGGTGACCAATCCCCTTCCAGACTCCTGGTCACAGCTCTTGGGGCTGGGCCTGCAGGGGTGCCCGCGGCTTCTCACAGGTGCCACCAAGCGGCAGCTGATGGGTCTGTTGCAGCTCAGGTTGCAGGTAGGGGTGGGGTGGGAGGTGGCGCTGAGCAGCCTAACAGTTGCCATGGGATCGCCCTTACACAGTCATCCCCACCTGCCTGGCTGGGAAAGCTCTCCCTGCTTGGCTGTTCCCACCCTCAGGGGTCAGGTCACTGGCCAACGCCCTCCTCCCCACCCCAGGCCCCAGTCCTGCTGTCTGGGGAAAGGGCAAGCCACCGTGTGTTACGCCTTGCCATGGGGCCCAGTCCCTGCTCCCGGGCCGGCGAGGGGTGGCGTCTGCCTCTGGAGGTTTTCCTGAGCCTGCTGCTCCCAGCTACGGTGCCCCGGGGGTGGAGTTCATGGGGCTGCACAGGGAGAACAACGCCGTGGTACAGATCTACTTCCTGCCTGGCCAGGTGAGGGCCCCTCCGCGCCCTTCTTACTCTCACATCCTCCCGAAGGAGAGGCAAGCATCTGGGGGCCCTGGGTGTGGTGCTGCTGGGAGGACCTGGGACCACCACCCTTCCCCCTCAGAGTAGGGGGCGCCTTTGGGTTTGGGGCTCTCTGAGACCGCCGTGGTGTGTAAAGGCCACGCGAATGCTGGCGCTCCCGGGTCAATGAGACAGCACGCTTCTGCCCCGTCCCCTCCCTAGTGCCAGCTGGTCACCCTGCTGGACGACAACAGCCTACACCTGTGGAGCCTGAAGGTCAAAGGCGGGGTGTCCGAGCTGCAGGAAGACGAGAGTTTCACGCTGCGGGGCCCCCCAGGGTAAGGACTCGGCCCCCTTGCTCTCCCAGCCACCCTGACCCATGCACCCAGCTTCAGGGTGGGATCACCCTTTGAAGGTCCTAGGAGCCCTTGGGGGTCCTAGCAGGCGTCTGAGCCCACACGACGCCACCCGAAGGTGCTCTGGTTGGAGTGGGTGGGGCTGTGCAGGAGGCTCCCAGGGGGTCTGTGCATCCTGGGCGGACTCTGCCACCTGCTTCCCGTCTTGACAGAATGTAGCCAATATCTTAGTCCTGGCCCGAGACTGGACTCTATTAAAAAAGACCTTACAGCCTGCTTTCCTAGGGATGGCCTTCCCGGGGTGGGGAGGGCAGCCAGGGTTGGAAGTCCATCCGTGGGGTCCCTGCCTGGACAGCGGCCAGCTCACGGGTAGCTGCTCCCCTCCGCAGGGCTGCCCCCAGCGCCACACAGATCACCGTGGTCCTGCCACACTCCTCCTCCAAGACGCTCTACCTGGGCACCGAGAGTGGCAGCGTGTTCGTGGTGCAGGTACCAGGCTTCCGCACACTGGAGGACCGGACCATCAGCTCGGACACCGTGCTGCAGCGGTGAGCCCGCGGACCCCGCTGTTAGGAACCCGTCCCCTGGACTTGGGCATGACCCTCTCCCTTTGGTCCCGGGAATGTGTCAGAAGCTTATCATTTCTCTCCTGGGAAGTCTAGGCGGACGGGAGGAGAAGCTCAACTCCTCACCTGTCCCCCAAATTGAGAACCTCACCCCATAGGATATCATCATGGCACTAGAAGGGGTCTTGCAGGTAACTTATCACCTCATTTAATGAAAAGGAAAATGAGGCTCAACATGATGGTGTCGTGTTACCAACTCTTAGCCTCTTTGCCCTGGTGCCATGTATTTCACAACCCCTGGGGCTCCCAGTGGGGCAGACACACACACACCGCCCCACGCCAGCCGGGCAGCTTCTGCCCACGCTTGTGCTTTGGCGTCTGTGTCGGTTTCCATTCGCACGCGGGCTCCAGGCCGAAGGTCCTGACAGCCACAGCCCGGGGGTGCTCCAGAGCTTTGGTGAGATCCAGTCTGGGTCAAGATTGAGGAGACGGGGGTTGCAGCGGGAGAATGTCCTGCAGTTCTGAGGGGTCCCGGGGAGGCTGGGGTGCTGATACTCTTGCAAAGGAGCCGTCTGAGGGAGGTCCCCCGGGGGCAAGTGGCATCAACCCTGCTGCACAGCTTCCTTTTGATATTATTCTTTTTTCTCTCTTTTTCTTTTTGATATTATTTCTTCTCTCTGTTTTTCAAGATGGTGTAATTCTCACATTGCTTACTTCTAAGTTAAGGGGAAGAAATTTTTAATTATATAAGTAGTAGATCATTGTAGAATCCTTCAAAAACTGAACCGTTACAGATAAGGGTACAGGGAGTTGACCCCCCACTCCCGTTTCTAGAGGCTGGTGCTCACAGGGTGTGCTGTACAGCATTGATACATGGCATGTGCATAAGTACAGAGGGTGCCCTTGGGGGTTGTGTGCACCAGGACAAGTGCAGAGGGCTTTGGTTTGGGTGTAGGAATGCCCTCAGGTCCAGGCTGTTTCCTACTGCCCACCCTCAGAGTTGGCTCTTGGTCCCATCCCTGCCACCTCATGGCCTTCTGTTGGCTGCAGCAGCTCCAGACATCACATCAGCATTCCAGGCCCAGGGATGGAGGTGGCGGGGGGGGGGGGGGGGTGTCAAGGCTCAACAAGGCTCAAGGCCAGGCCAACTAATACAGAGCTTTGTTCTGTGGGTCTTAAACACTTATTTGGATGAAATACCATCTCCTTACAGAAATGCACTGAATGTGAATGTGCAGCTCAGTGGATTGTAAAGTTAGCATCCCCACAGCCACCCCCGGGCAGAGAAATAGAGCCTGCCGCCTCCCAGGAGCCTCCACCTGCCCTTCGCAGGAGGGACCCCTTCCCTCCCTCCCACCACAGCGACGTTTCTGGAAATCACTTCCCTGCCTTTCCTCAGTTGTGCTGCCTGCATTTACTTTTCATCCTAGCAGGGCAGCACTGTCCTGCTCTACGCATTGCTTCTCTCCGCTGGATGATGTGTGCCCGCAGCTTTCCGTGCTCACATTCAGTGCCCTCGGCCACATGGAGTGCCGTGTGCCGCCGTGCTGTGCTCTCAGTCAGGCCCCGGGGTGCACGTCGGTGTGGGCTCACGGTGCTCCCCTCTCCCAGGTTGCCCGAGGAGGCCCGCCAGCGGCGGGTGTTTGAGATGGTGGAGGCCCTGCAGGAGCACCCTCGAGACCCCAACCAGGTCCTCATCGGCTACAGCCGGGGCCTCATCGTCATCTGGGACCTGCGGGGCAGCCGCGTGCTCTGCCATTTCCTCAGCAGCCAGGTGGGTGGTGCCTGGGCTGGTGGCAGCCGCCACGGGGCTCTCCCAGATCCCATTACCACACGCAGCCCCTGTGCCAAGCGTGGGGGTGGGGGCGGGGGTATCGGTATCAGGACCATCGCCCTGACCCCAGCCTGCGCTCTCTCCCTTTCCTCCCCTGAAGCAACTGGACAGTGCCTGCTGGCAGCGGGATGGCCGCCTGATTGTCAGCTGCCATTCGGATGGCAGCTATTGCCAGTGGCCTGTGAATCCCGAAACCCAGCAACTGGAGCCCTTGCGCAGCTGCGTGCCTTACGGTCAGTGCTCTGCCCACCTGGCGGGGGCCTGGCCCTGCCCTGTCACCTGGGACTGCCTTTCACTGTACGAACCCATGTCCTCTGTTCCCAGCCGGCCTTCCTGCATTCAGGTGTAGGCACCCCCCTCATAGAAGTAAAACCTGGGGCCCAGAGAGGTGACGGCTTTGTCCAAAGCCACAGGGTGGGTTTCCTGGCACCTGTGTGGGCCGAGCTCCTAAGCAGAGGTCTACGGAGAGGGTGTGCGGTGAGGACTCTGCTCGTGCAGACCCGTGTGCCTCTGTGGTGGGCAGACCCGTTCCAGCTAATAATTCCTGTTCTTGTAGGTCCCTTTCCTTGCAAAGCTATTACCAAAATCTTCTGGCTGACCACCAAGCAGGGGTAGGTACCAGTCTCTGCTCTTTGCCCTTTCCAGGTTCTCCCTGGAGGACTGGAAGGCCTCTGCGGGAGGGAAGTGGGGGAGGCTGTGCCTTAGGGTCCCGCATTGAGGTCTCAGACTCCAGGGAAGGAGAGAGGGCCGTTCATACCTCATGGCCAAGTCCTGAAAAGGCATTCCCATTCTCTCCCTTCCCCACTCCTGGGAGACGGTTAAGATCAGCAGGTTTCAGACGGTTTCAGCAGCAGACCTGTTTCTTCAAACACTCACACGGGGACCCGTGCATAAGCAGGAGGGGGGCAGCTCTGGTTGGAGCAGGGGTAGCTGCAGACTCAACCCACAGCCTGCATGCCCCCCTCGCCCCCAAGTTCCCCTGGGCTGCTGCAGTCAAGAAGAGATGGGGGTCTGGCCTATTGTCCCCCTCCTGGGGACCTGGAGTGGCCACTCACCCTGAGATGAGACTCCCCCCGGCTCCTGCACAGAGGCCAGTCACAGGGAGCCCACGCTGCCCGGTCAGCCAATGGCTGTCCGCTGTTGTGTCGAGAGCCCCAGCCCACCGCCCCTCTCTTCTGTGCCTGCAGGTTGCCCTTCACCATCTTCCAGGGTGGCATGCCTCGGGCCAGCTACGGGGACCGCCACTGCATCTCCGTGGTGCACAATGGCCAGCAGACAGCCTTCGACTTCACCTCCCGGGTCATCGACTTCACTGTGCTCTCCGAGGTGGACCCAGCGGCGGGTAGGCAAGCTGAGGGAGTGGTGTGGGGAAGGCCGGCCTGTCTGTAAATAAAAGGAGGGGCCTGCACAGAGGTTCCCAAACCGGCCACCCCCTGGGGGCCACTGAGGCAGCAGCCACAGTCCCTCTCTCCCTGTCTCTGCCAGCCTGGTGGCTCCATGCTTGCTGGCCACCTTCTGCCCACTCCACGCTCTCTTTGCCCTTCCCTGACTCAAATGGGGTTTTGGTCCAAAGGGGGCAGCTCTGTACTATTGGGTTTAATACCCACCCAGCTGAGAAAAAGGGGGCCCGGTGTGGACATGGGGAAGACCTCATGGGCTGGGGCCAGCTCTGGGCCGGCCTCCTGGAGCTCAGCCAGACAGCAAACCCTGAGTCGCCTACACTGGGCGACAGGCAAGCCCAGAAAGGGCCGCTGTCGAAACCTGGAGGAGGCCTGCGGGAGGTGTCCAGGAGGCGGGCCTTCTCGCCACCTGACGAGGTGACAAGGCCTGAGGCTGCCAGGGAGGGAGGGGTGACTCCTCGCGCCTGCCACAGGGTGCTGGGGGCAGCGTCCAGCTTTTTGTCAGTCCTTTTGGATTTTCTACATAAACGGCCCTGTCATCTGTGAACCAAGACAGTTTTATTTCTTCCATCCCCGTCTGCATACCTTGTGCTTCCTGTTCGCATCTTACTGCCTTAGCTGGTACTTGAAACGGCACCTTGTTCCTGCGCTTAGTGGGGCAGCTTCGAGCGTCTCCCCGTGAAGATGTCAGCTGCAGCTTTTCACAGATGTGCTTTGTCCAGTGGAGGAAGCGCCCCTCTGTTCCTAGTTCACTGAGAGTTCTTGTCATAAACAAGTGGGTCCAGGTTTTAGCAAAGGCTTTTTCTGCATGTGATCCTGGGCTTTTCTTCGTCGGCCTGTTGATGTGATGGTTTTCAAAGGTGGAAGCAGCCCTGCACACCTGCGATAAATCCCACTCGGTCGTGGCGTATGTTTCCTTTTATCCATGGTTAGATTTCAAGCTTGTGTTTGAATGCAGATTCCCTGGCTCCAACCCTTAAAGCACCAGATTCCACAGGGCCAGGCTGGGCAAACTGCTTCCTACTGGCTCCTGCAGCCCCTGACCCTTGGCCTGTCCCCCAGCCTTTGATGACCCCTACGCCCTGGTGGTGCTGGCCGAGGAGGAGCTGGTGGTGTTGGACCTGCGGACGGACGGCTGGCCACCGGTGCAGCCCCCCTACCTGGCCTCCCTGCACTGCTCAGCCATCACCTGTTCCCATCACGTCTCCAACATCCCCCTCAAGCTGTGGGAGAGGATCATCGCTGCCGGCAGCTGGCAAAACACACACTTCTCCACCATGGTAGGTCCAGCACCCATCCCGGCCCCAGCCCCACCTGGGAGCCAAGCTCCCGCACGCACGTCTCGGTCTCACCCTCCAGGAATGGCCTATTGACGGTGGTATCAGCCTGGCCCCAACCCCACCCCAGAGGGACCTGCTGCTCACGGGGTAGGTGATTTATGCTGCTCTTCTCCTGCATAGGAGGATGTACAGGGTGGGAGCAGTCCCTGGCACTGCCCGGCATCCTTCTCACGGCTCTGCCTACAGGCACGAGGACGGCACCGTGCGGTTCTGGGACGCCTCGGGCGTCTGCTTGCGGCTGCTCTACAAACTTAGCACAGTCCCTGTGTTCCTCACCGACACGGACCCCAGTGAGCACCTCAATGCCCAGGGTGAGGACGAGTGGCCCCCACTCCGCAAGGTGAGGCCAGGAGCCTGGGGACCGGGAGGGCGGGGACAGGCTGGGTCCAGTGCTCATGGCCACCCGTGGGCCACCTCTCCTGTTAGGTGGGCTCCTTTGATCCCTACAGTGACGACCCCCGCCTGGGCATCCAGAAGATCTTCCTCTGCAAATACAGCGGCTACCTGGCGGTGGCAGGCACAGCAGGGCAGGTAGCAGGCTGGGATGGGGTGGGGAGCAGGGGGAGGAGTGATCAGGTGACTGTGGGTGACGTCCAGGCCCATGAGCTTCCTTCTCAGGATGAGGGCACAGCAGGACAGGACCAGCCCCCACCCCCACCCTGAGGTGCTGTCCCTGGGTGCCGGGGTTGGCTCAGCCCTCCGCCATCCCATCAGGTGCTGGTGCTGGAGCTGAACGATGAGGAGGCGGAGCATGTGGTGGAGCAGGTGGAGGCTGACCTGCTGCAGGACCAGGAGGGCTACCGCTGGAAGGGGCACGAGCGCCTGTGTGCCCGCCCAGGACCTGTGCGCTTCGAGCCCGGCTTCCAGCCCTTCGTGTTGGTGCAGTGCCAGCCCCCTGCTGTGGTCACGTCGTTGGCTCTGCACTCGGAGTGGCGGCTCGTGGCCTTTGGCACCAGCCACGGCTTTGGCCTCTTTGACCACCAGCAGCGGCGGCAGGTCTTTGTCAAGTGAGCAGGCTGCCCGTGGGGGCTGGGGCCTGGGGCCTGGGGCGGACCCTCGGGCCCTGGCCGTGCTCATGGTCTGATGTTCCCCCCGCAGGTGCACCCTGCACCCCAGCGACCAGCTAGCCTTAGAGGGCCCCCTGTCCCGCGTGAAGTCCCTAAAGAAGTCCCTGCGTCAGTCCTTCCGCCGGATGCGTCGCAGTCGGGTGCCCAGCCAGAAGCGGCGGCCAGCGGGGTCCCCGGGCGAGGTGAGGCCACCCGGGCAGAGCTGGGGGCAGCCAGCAGCAAGCCCGATTACCCCTCCCTCCCACTTGCTTTGGCTGCAAGCACAGGCCCTGGGCCCACCAATAGGTTTACATCCCTGCCCGCTGCCCACCAGTTACGTGGCCTCAGTTTTGTCCCCTGCTCCTCTGTGCCTCAGCTTCCCCAACTGTAAGAGGCAATAATTGTAGCACCTTAGGGTCAAGTCCTCAGTAAATGCTACCAGGCAGGGAGTGGCGTGAGCTGGAACCAGTCTCCCCCTAGAATGATGGGTGTTGAGCAGTAGATGCCCCAGGGAGGTCAGGCCAGAGCCGCCCTCAGGCTGGCCCCACCCCCGCAGGCGCCGGAGCGGAGCTGCCGGACAGAGCGGCTGGGCCTGCAGAACATGGAGCTGGCGCCCGTGCAGCGCAAGATCGAGGCCCGCACAGCGGAGGACTCCTTCACGGGCTTCGTCCGGACCCTCTATTTCTCCGACACCTACCTGAGGGACAGTGAGTAGCCAGCCCGGAGTGGGAGGGCCCAGGCATGCGCCCCCGGCATGAGGGCAGGTGGGTGGGCCCCTAAGAGGGGTTTCCCTTTGTGAGCGGGTAGAGACCAGGGCCTGCCTCGCCCTCCCCTGCCTGGGCCTCCAGGTCCCTTTGTCCTGGCTTCATGTCCGGGTTCTACCACTCTCTAGAGCAGTGATGGCGAACCTATGGCACGCGTGTCAGAGGTGACACGCGAACTCATTTTTTTTGGATGATTTTTCTTTGTTAAATGGCATTTAAATATATAAAATAAATATCAAAAACATAAGTCTTTGTTTTACTATGGTTGCAAGTATCAAAAAATTTCTATATGTGACACGGCCCCAGAGTTAAGTTAGGGTTTTTCAAAATGCTGACACGCCGAGCTCAAAAGGTTTGCCATCACTGCTCTAGAAGATGGGTCTCAGCTTCTCCCCCTGTAAGATGGGGGAATGTCTTCCTCCTAGAATGGCTGTGAGGGTGGGACATGCCTGCTGCTACGCTGTGGGCCTGTACAAGCTCCCTCACTGTCTCTCCCCTTCTCCCTCCTGCCCCCTCCTGCCAGGGTACGGGTGGGGCGTGGGCTGTCCGCTCCTGTATTACAAGGGCCGGCTGTCCTAGGTTCAGAGCCATCAGTGTTTAGGGCCCTTGATTGTCAGCCTTCGCGCCTTCTCCCCATCTGCACCCCGGAGGCAGGCAGAGCCCCCTTGTACAGAGGAGGGAAGTGAGGCTTACAGGGTTGGCTGACTTGACCTTGGAGTCACACAAGTGACTGGAAAGGCCAGGACGTAAGCCTAGGTCACCTGGCTCCACCTGACCTCCAGACCCAGGGTTACATATAAACCTTTGCCTCTGGGCAGGCTCCCGCCACTGCCCCTCTCTGTGGGCGGGCACCAACGGGGGCACCGTCTACGCCTTTGCCCTGCGTGTGCCCCCAGCCGAGCGGAGAATGGATGAGCCCGTGCGGGCGGAGCAGGGTGAGTGCTGAGCAGGGGGAGAGCGGAGGGTGCTGGTCTGCCTTGGCTGGGACAGGGCGGTGCTTCCAGCCTCACCCTTCGCCCACCCACCAGCCCCATCACCTGCCTGCTTCCTTCCCGTAGTCAAGGAGATCCAGCTGATGCACCGAGCACCAGTCGTGGGCATCCTGGTGCTGGATGGACACAGTGTGCCCCTTCCCGAGCCCCTGGAAGTCGCACACGACCTATCGAAAAGCCCAGACATGCAGGGAAGCCACCAGCTGCTTGTCGTGTCAGAGGAGCAGTTCAAGGTGCTGCACGGTGGGGACGGGGTCCCGGGAATCCTCGGGACATCCAGGGGCTCATGCCTCGGGCACAGATGACAGTGGCTGGGACTCTGGAAGTTGTGTATGCAGTTGGCATGGGCAGGAGGGGCTGGGTCTCCGGAAAGGAGCAGGGTCTGTGCGGCGTCCCCGGGCCCAGGTCAGCGGTGGGGACACTGAAGCAGGACCTGTCTGTGGGAGGAAGTGGCCCAGCACCTCATGGTCCAGGTGCAGTGAGCGCCTGTCCTGGCGCCGAGGGCGTGCCGAGACCGAGCAGGCTTCGCTGGGAAGTTGGGTGGCATCCGGTGGATGCGGGGAAGTGGTAAGTGGGGTCTGGCCGTGGTGTGACCTCCGCCCTGTGCCCCAGGTGTTCACACTGCCTAAGGTGAGTGCCAAGCTGAAGCTGAAGCTGACTGCCCTGGAGGGCTCGAGGGTGCGGCGGGTCAGCGTGGCCCACTTTAGCAGCTGTCGCGCCGAGGACTACGGGGAGCACCACCTGGCTGTCCTCACCAACCTGGGCGACATCCAGGTGGTCTCGCTGCCCCTGCTCAAGCCCCAGGTGCGTTACGGCTGCATCCGCCGGGAGGACGTCAGCGGCATCGCCTCCTGCGTCTTCACCAAACACGGCCAAGGTGCGCAGGTGGTGGCTCAGCTTGCCTCTGCGAGCGGGCGGGGCGTGGGGCTCCCGTGTGCTGCAGGGGCTGCTGGGAAGGGCAGCCAGGGGGGTGTGGCCAAGGCCAGGCTCTTTGAGAACTTGGAGGGGAGCTCTGGCCCCAATGTCCCTGGTTGGAAGCCCCATTGTCAGCAGCTGCAGGTCCTGAGAGGCCAGACTGGTCTCACCTCGTCTCCACCCCCCAGGTTTCTACCTGATCTCGCCCTCGGAGTTTGAGCGCTTCTCTCTGTCCACCAAGTGGCTGGTGGAGCCCCGGTGCCTGGTGGATTCTGCAGAAACCAAGAGCCACAGTCGTCCCCACAATGGATCAGGCCCCGAGAAGGCCTTGGGCCGAGCCAGGTGGGTAAAGGGCAGGTGGCCTTTGCCTCAGCCCCTCCCCTGTGAGCTCAGCCCACCCTCCTGGCTCTGGCTCTTTGCCCCCCTTCATATGCCCTTTCCATGTGAGCTGTCACCAGGAAGGGGCTTGGCTTCCCTCCCAGGCGCCCCCTGCTCAGGGCAGGCCAGGTGAGCTGACCTCATGGGACCAGAGCGGAGAGCCTAGTGCCCCTCGATCTTTACCTTCTCTTCCCCCAACAGGAACTCAGGGAGCCAGAGTGACGGAGAGGGTAAGACAGGCCAGGGGAGTGTGTGAGCACACCTGGACCAGCCCGGGCCCAGACATTGGGGGATGGAAGGAGGAGAGGGGACCCCAGGGGAACGGGTGTGTGTGTGTGTGTGTGTGTGTGTGTGTGTGTGTGCACGTGCATGCATGTTCAAGCTGGGGGTAGAAACAGCCACCCCTCCAGCCTGGGCTCGGGGCTCTCCTAACCTGGCCTCTGCCTTCCAGAGAAGAGGCCGGGCCCCGTGATGGAGCATGCTCTGCTCAATGATGAGAGTGAGTTGGGCGGGAGTTGGGGGCTGACAGGAGGGATGTTCCTTGGGGGGGAGTTTGGAAGGCCAGGGTGGAACTGAGGGGGGCAGACCCACCCAGCACCCCATCAGTGAGAGGAAGAGAAAGGCCCCGCCCTGGCCTCACCAGCCTCCCTTCCCCAGGGGTCCTGAAGGAGATCCAGAGCACACTGGAGGGAGACCGGGGGTGAGTCGCTGCCGCTTGCAGGGTGGGCCCCCTGGTGCCAGGAGAGCACCGGGCATGAGTGTCCTTGTCTGCCACCCAAGTCCCCATGGAGGGTGACTGCCCTGTCTTTGCCCATGCAGGAGCTATGGCGACTGGCGTTCCCAGCAAGTGGCCATGAGGTACAGCCTCAGCAATGGGGGAGGTAGGGGCCCTGAGACCGGCTGCACATGGGGAGGGGGCGGCTGGACGGCATGCTCCTGGAGGGATGGGAGGAAGAGCCCCATCCCCAAGATCCTACAGGCCAGGGTCCATCCCAGCCCTGACACATGCCCCACTCGTTCTGGCAAATCCCAAGTCTGGGCTCAGGTACATGACGGAGGCCCCGTCCTGCCCAGGATGCACCTGAGTTTCCGTCACTCTCTCTCCTTCCGCAGCCAAGTGAGCAGGCCGGGCGTCCAGGCTGTGCGGTGAACACACTACTGAGGGCTGTTCCTCCGGGCACTGGCCGCCTGGAGAGGCCACGCACCGGGCCGGGCTACAGGCTGGGGCTCCCTCGGCTTCCCTCTGCTGCTGCTCCTGGCCTCGGGAGAGGAGGGGCCCCGCCCCGGGGCTGTCCCTCCCCGGGCCTTGTCTGTCTCGGTCCTTTTGTCAATGTTGCACAGTTTTTATCATCCCCCCCTGCTTTTTGTAGTGGGTTGGGTTTTAAATTATAAATTTTAACTGCCTCTGGGTGAAAGAGTTTTTAATAAACACCTTATTACCTCTTCACTGGTCCAACAACTTTAATTTTTCAATTATGCAGAAGTTTCCCATATAAAACCATTAGCTGGCTCCCCGCCTCTGGCCCTGGGTTCGCCCTGGGACCAGGCTGGTGCTCAGGAGGCTGTTTCCTCGGCATTTGAAGGTCCCTGGGTGTCCGGTCATTGCTGTGCCTCTGTCTTTGGGAATAAATGGCGGGAGTTAACCAGCTGGAGTCTGACCGCATCCCTGGGTCAGGGCAGAGGGAGTCCCCTTCGCGTCGGAGGGGAAGTCACCCAGCCTGGCCAGTGTGGCCCAGTGGTTGAGCGTTGACCTATGAACCAGGAGGGTCATAGTTTGATTCCCGATCAGGGCACATGCCCAGGTTTCAGCTTCGATCCCCAGTGTGGGGCGTGCAGAAGGCAGCCGATCAATGATTCCTTCTCATCACTGATATTTCTCTCTCTCTCTCCCTCTCCCTTCCTCTCTGAAGTCAATAAATATATATTTAAAAAACAAATAATAAATACAAAATCCGGTTAGCTAAACTAACACACAAATGAACAAGTGACATGAAGTTTCCTTCTAAGAAGCCAAGAATTGAAGGTAATGGTAACACTGCAAGCGCCAATAACAGGAGAAATGGCACAGCCAGCACTTCCGTGGCTCAGGAAGCTTCATGGCAGCAGCAAGGATCTGGCTAATCAGGCTGAACAAGATGTTCACTCACACACACACACACACACACACACACACACACTCCTGGAAAGGCCACGAAGACTCTGACAATGGATTTATATCCGCACTCGCTAAGGACGGGCTTTGTCTTAAGTACACTGCGCTTTGAAATATTAGCTAATGTCAGCTAATATTTCAGTTGGCATGTTTCAGTTCTAAGAAAACATCCTCATATTGAGAATGAGATCAACGATTGTTACTGATAGCTGCTCACAAGTGGAAGGGCTGGCATTCTCTGGAACGCGTGTTAATGGAAGCTGGGCTGGCACGCAGAGAGGAGTTCAGGGTCTTCCCGCGGCAGTCCGGGAGAGGTGACCATGGGGGCAGAATGGAGATATCTGAGAGGTTGAATTGACAGACAGCCGCCCTGAAGGCGAATGAGTGGGGAGGAGGCGGTCACTGCTGACTCCAGGGCCGGGGAGATGGACCAGAGGCCTGGATCTTAGAAGCCAGGCAGACCCAACCACTGAACACTGGCTTTGCCAGTGATGGCTGTGTGGCCTTGGGTAAAGGACCTCACTCCTGGGCCTTAGTTTACTTCTCTGTAAAATGGGGCCAAATAATAGGGCCTGCCTCAGGGCTGTAAGGATTAAAGGAAGAGCCTGTAACATCATCGCACAGCACCTGGCTCCTAGGAAACAACGAAAGGAGTGAAAGTCATGACGGAGGGTGGGTGAGGCCGAGAGGAGGAGATGGTTCCTGGAAGGAGGGAGTGTGGGGTCAGGAGAGGGCTGGGTATGGTGCAGGCGCTCACAGTACAGGCGCTCACAGTACTTGTGGACAAAGCAGGTGAGGGGGTGAAAGAGAAGAGGAGGAGGAGGAAGAGAGGAGAGAGAACTGCCCGAGGGGGTGGGGCCCCCCTTTCCCGGGTGTCCAGTTGACCAGCTGAAGGTGTACATTTATCCTCTGCTGGTTTCTTTCCGTTTCATTTCACAATCTCAACCACAACACGCTAACAAAACGCAGGCAGTGCTCGCTGTGTGCCCCGGTCAGCCTGGTCCCCATCTTCTGGGGAATCCAGGGGCTAAGGGAGGCGGGTGGGTGGTCCTTAGAGCCCAAAGACTGAGAGGGGGGCTCAGGCAGGTCCTTTCCGCACCCCTCACCCCCTGCCCCGCAAGCAGTGAGGCCGCGGCTGCGCGGTGTGGCCCGGTGCCAGGCCGGCCTAGCTGGCAGCAACTCCCCGGGGAACAGTTGCCCTGTCCTCGGCCTTTGTCCGCAGCTGCAGGTCTCCTCTTTCCTGCGAGGCCTCTGCTTCATTGTTATTGGGGGTCAGGACCCACAGCCACTTGCATTATTGATGCTCATGCCTAAGGCGGCAGGTGCGGGAGGGGGTGGGGGGTGCGGCTGTAGACCCCGCCAGAGCAGACCCGGGCGGTGCAGGGCAGAGGGCCGAGGGAGTCCCGGGCAGCCAGATCCAAGGGGAGAGGAGAAGCCACCGGGAAGCCCCTCTCCACGGGGCGCCATGGGCGGGAGAAAGGGCAAAGCGCCCCGGTGCCCCGAGCGACCCAAGAGGCCGGACTCGGGGGAGCAGGAGTCGGGGTCTGCCAGCGCAGACGGCGCGGCCAGCGGGGACCGCCGACGGGGCCGTGGTGAGGCTGGGGGCTCGGGACCTGTCTCGGACCCCGCCACCGCGGGAGCCCCGGGGACCCCTGGCGGCCGCAGGAAGCCCACCGCACAGGGGAACGGCGGCTGCCCACGGCCAGGGGCTGGGCCTGCGCCAGCGGCTCGGGGGAGGCAAGGCAGTGCCAGGCGTCGGGGACGCGGGCCCAGGGAGAGCCGTGAGCCCGGGGACGGCCGTGGGGGGCGCCTGGAGGACAGTCTCCCCGGAGGAGAAGGGAGAGCAGGCGGGCACGGCCGCCGCCGGAGGAAAGGAAAAGGGCGGGGGCCCTCGGCGAGGCGGGGACGCCGAGCGCCTCGCAGCCCCGATGGGGACACGTCGGGCGGCGACCGGGGCAGCTCCTGCCCGGACAGCGAGGCCCGCGAGGACCAGGAAAGCGGCAGCCAGAGCGGCGGGACCCCGGGGCCGCGGCCCAACTCCGAGCAAACGAGCGCGAGCTGGGGAGACACCCGGGCCGCGCGGGGGCAGGGCGCGCACCCGAGCAGCGACGGCAGGAGCAGCGACGAGCCGCACTCCGAGCCCCGAAGCCGGGGAGGGTCGTGGTGGACCGGGCCCCGGAGCGCGACGGCCGATTCCGGGTCAGACACGGACTGGAGGCGGGAGGAGGCCGGACCTGAACCGGGCCCGCGGGCAGCCCCAGGGCCAGGGAGCCGGGCCACGGAGGAGGCCGCGCCGCGCAGGAAGGCCACGACCCCCAGCCCCCTCGAGGGCGGCCCCGCTGGCGTCCCCAAGAGCTCGCGGGCTTCTCGGGACACGAGCGACGACGGGGCGCGGCCAGAGGCTGAGCCCGGGGGAGCCGAGGCCCCGACGGCCAGGGCTCCGCGCCGCCAGGTCGGACAGGTGTCGGGGAAGCTGCAGGCGGCGGCGAGCGAGGGCGCCGCAGGGGGTGGAGGGGGAGCCGCGCCCGGGGACCCAGCGCCGCTGGCCGCCCTCGTGGCGCTGCACCGGCTCCGCGCGAGGGCGCCCCCCGGGCCCGCTCCCCAGGCTGCGGGTCCCCGTCGCCCAAGCCTCAAGAAAAGGCTGCTTCGCGTGGCCCAGGCCCTGGGCCTCCTGCGGTGGCTCTGGCGTCTGCTCGGGCTGCGGGGGGGCGAGGGGCAGGAGGCGGAGCGGCCCGCCGGCGAGGGGCCGGGGCCGGGGGCGCGGACGGGCGAGGGGCCGGGGGCGGGCGAGGGGCCGGGGGCGGGCGAGGGGCCGGGGCGGGGCCGGGGGCGGGGCCGGGGGCGGGCGAGGGCCGGGGGCGGGCGAGGGCCGGGGCCGGGGGCGCGGACGGGCGAGGGGCCGGGGCCGGGGCCGGGGCCGGGGCGGGCAAGGGGCCGGGGCGGGGCCGGGGGCGGGCGAGGGGCCGGGGCGGGGCCGGGGGCGGGCGAGGGGCCGGGCGAGGGGCCGGGGGCGGGGCCGGGCGAGGGGCCGGGGGCGGGGGCGCGGACGGGCGAGGGGCCGGGCGAGGGGCCGGGGGCGGGGCCGGGGGCGGGCGAGGGGCCGGGGCGCGCGCGGGGCCTGCGGCGCCGTCTGGGGCTGCGCCTGGCGGGCGTGGCGGGGCTGCGGGGACGGCCGAGGGCCCCCCCTGGCGGCAGCCCGAGCTCCCCGCAGGTCGCCGAGAGCCCAGCCCGCCCGGACCCTCCGAAGAACCAGGACCCGGCTCCGGATCCCAAGTTCGCGGTGGTGTTCCCGAGGATCCACAGGGCGGGGAGGGCGTCGAGCAGCCGGAGCTCAGAGGACGCGTCCGAGGACGCCCCCTCCAGGGAGGGGCGCGTTTGGCCCTGTGCAGGGGCCGCAAGGGGCAGTGAGGGGCGCTGGGAGAGTGGAGAAGGGGAGGCGGGACCCCCGCGGGCCGGGGGCGGCTCCAGCAGCGAAGCAGAGCCCGGGGCCTTGGAAGCGGAGGCGCCGGTGCACTGGGCGCAGGACCCCGACGCCCGCGAGGACCCGGGGCCTGGGGCAGACGCGCTGCTGCCCCGACTCGCCTTGGAGAAGCGCCCAGGCCCCTACCGGCCGCGGAGGGACCCCTGGGAGCCGGAGGACGAGGCGGAGGAGGCGCTGGAGAGGGACCTGGAGCTGAGCCTTGGGCCCGGCCTGGAGGCGCCGTCTGTCCCCGGTGCCGAGGGCAGGAAGCCAGGGACCCTCCTGGAAGACACCGAGGACCTGGCCCGGCTGCGGTGAGCGGGCGGGGCTCCGGGTTTCTCATATCGCACCTCGTTTTTATAACATGCGGAGGGGTCGCGCCTCCCTAAGGTGGCCAGGCTCAGGGGCAGGTGGGGGTGGCCAGCAGATGCCCCTGCTTGGAACTTCCTTCTCTAACCCGCACAAAGCTTCCCTGTTTGCCAGGCCCCTTGGGTGGGAGCTTACCTGGCAGCCGGCCGTTAGGGATGGGCTCAGAGAGGGGCATGAGGTGCCCAGTGTCTGCAGCCAGTGGCAGAATAACCTGGGGCCTCCTCTCCACCCCGCACCCCCGCAGCCCGCTGTGTGACAGCTCCCTTCTGCTGTGCCTCAAGAAGAGGTTTCGCCTGGGCCGCATCTACGTACGGGGGTCCCCGAGGGGATGGAGGGCTGGGACTCCCTTCCCCCTGGGATCAGAGGGCCCTCCAGCACCCCAGAGCACCTCTTCTCTTCTCCTGCCTGGGCTGGGCGCCCAACCCTCTCTGGGGCCCTGCAGAGCGGGGCTGGGTCTGGGCGGAAAGCATCCGAGCCCCGTTCCACCTGCCTCCCCTGGCCCCTCCATGTTCTGGTGAGAGCTTGTGCTTCCTTCCCCAGACGTTTGGGGGGCCCCTCCTGCTCGCTCTGAACCCCCGCTGGCCCCTGCCTGTCTTCTCGCCGGAGGTTCTGGCCAGCTACCACCCCAGGAAGGCCCCCAGTGCCACCCCGTGAGTGCTTTTCTCCACCAACCTTTCGTTCAGCCCCTGGCGGCTGCGGGTCCCGTTGACTGGGGTCCTGGGGAGGGTGGGCGCATCCTGCCTCCGCCCCCCCCCCCCCAGGAGGGCCCAGAGGCCCCTGCAGCCTGCTCACCGCCCGGCCCTCTTTCTCAGACACATCCTCGCCGTCGCGGCATCAGCCTACAGCCTGTGTGGGAGCACGGGGCGGGACGCAGGCATTCTCCTCAGGTGAGGGGGGGCTCCCTGTCCGCTGAACCCCCGGCCACACTGAGGCTGGGACGGGTGGGTGAGGGCTGTGCTCCCCGCTGACGTCACCGCATGTGCCCCTTGAACGAGGCCGCGCAGGGACTGTTTCTGTTTGGTCCTCGTGCCCCGGGACTCTCTGCATTTTGGCCATGTCCCCACTTCATCGGCTCGGTGGGGTCATGCGATGGGCCTCCCTCCCGCAGTGGGCACAGCGGCTCAGGGAAGACAGAAGCCGCCAAACAGATGGTGCGGTTCCTGAGCGGCCTGGAGCAGGAGCAGACAAGGGACGGAGGATGTCAGGTGGGGGCAGCTGGCCATTTCCCGGGACCACCCTTCTCCTTTGGGCCAGGAGGGGGGCTTGGGGTCCCTGGCTTCTCCTCGGGGACAGCCCAGTCCCCAGGCACAGAGTGCCCGCAGCTGGGGGGCCTGACCGGGGGCTCACGGCTCTTCTGGGGTGACTTGAATACCCTTCCCCCTCAGCTGGACGACGTGCTGCCCTGGCTCGGCAGCTTTGGCCACGCCACGACAGTCCTCAATGCCAACGCCAGCCGCTTTGGCCAGGTCCTGTGTCTCCGCCTGCAGCAGTAAGTGAGGGGGTCCAGGTGGGCACAGGGGCCACGCACCACAGCTCCCTGGGAGCCTGAGGCTGCTGCCCATGGTGGGTCCCATTCTGAGCGGGGCCCCTGGGCTGCGTGCACCCTGGGCACCCCCACCCAGCGTCCTGTGCCCACAGCGGGGTCATCGTGGGAGCTTCTGTGTCACATTATCTGCTTGAGACCTCGAGGGTGGTGTTTCAGGTAAGACCCGCCCTGCAGCTCCCCCTTTCCAGCTCCTAGCTTGGGAAAGAGGGAGGGGCCACGGGGGGGGGGGGGCGGCTGTGGTCCTTAGGCCCCCAGGCCTGCCTTCCCCAGGACTTGTCCTTGCTGCCCTGGGGCACAGGACCAGGCCACTGACCCCCCCTAAGGTAGGCCTTCTCCCCCGAGGCCCAGGCTGAGCGGAGCTTCCATGTTTTCTACGAGCTGCTGGTGGGGCTGGACCCCACGGAACGGGAGCAGCTGTCCCTGCAGGAACCAGAGACCTACTACTACCTCAACCAGGTGGAGGCCAGGTCCACACAGTGCGGGTGGCAGGGCCTGCCCAGGGAGGGGGCTTGGTGGGGGTCTGAGGAGGAGCTGGGGCAGAGCAAGGCTGGGGGCCAGGCCCTGCTGCCACCCTGCTGCGCTCTGCAGGGCCGGGCCTGCAGGCTCCAGGGCAAAGAGGATGCCCAGGACTTCGCAGGACTGGTGAAGGCCCTGCAGGCGCTGGGCTTGTGCCCCGAGGAGTTGACCGCAGTCTGGGCCGTGCTGGCTACCATCCTGCAGTTGGGCAACATCTGCTTCTCCTCATCAGAGGTGGGCTCCCCTGCGGCTCCGGCCCATGTGGCTTGTTTGCATAATCAGGGCAGCAGTATCGATGCTCAAGTGTGTGTGTGTGTGTGTGTGTGTGTGTGTGTGTGTGTGTGTGAGAGAGAGAGAGACTGCACCGCCCTGGGCCAGCCTCGGGCCTCCCAGCTGCCCTGGAAAGCAGGCAGACCCCCACCGTCCAGATGGGCAACAGACCTGGAGTTTCGGCGTCTGTGCCGCTGCCACCCCCAGGAAGCACACCTGGTACTCCCTGAGCAGCTGTTAAGTACCAGGCGCTGTGTGAAGCGCTGTACATCTGTTTTCTAATTCGGTTCTCAGGACAACCCTGGAACATAAGTGTGCCGCGCCAGCACGGCCATGGGTGAACCTGAGGGGGGGCCGTGAAGGATTAGAAAAGACAGACAAGAGAATAAAGCGGACTCGGTGGAACGCTGCTTCTCTGATGGAGAGACAGCGCCACAGCTTGGCTGAGTCGTTATTTTATAGCCAGACTCCACGAGGCAAAGTAAAGGTGCGGTCAAGATGTTTACAGCGTTCTCCTGGGTTTCGAATCTACTCGATTACATGCACCTGATCAAGCTTTGTTTACTTGCTGCGCCTCCCGAGCCCATATCATTCAGCGAGTGGGAGCCGCTCTCCACAATATAAGGGGCGCGTTTCCCCTTTTGCAATAAGACAGTAGCGGTTCAGACAGGAAAGAGACTTGTGAGGCGGGCCAGCTAGTGAAGAGGTGAAGTCAGGACTCGCACTCAGGGCCCTTGGACTCTAGAGTGGGCTCCTGCGGCCCAGACCCACCTATGTACCTTTGGGTAATGGGGCAGCTGCCCTGCAGAGCAAGGCCCGGCCTCTGCCCTGCGGGACGTGGCCGCTGCCCAAGCAGGGCACTCCCTGCTCCCTCCTTCCTCTGCCCAGAGGGAGTCCCAGGAGGTGGCTGCCGTGTCCAGCTGGGCCGAGATCCACACCGCAGCCCGGCTGCTGCGGGTGCCGCCCGAGCGCCTGGAGGGGGCTGTCACCAGATGCGTCACGGTGAGCTCAAGGGTTCCGGGGAGGCGTGAGCACGGCCGGACCACCCGATGGCTGGCTGAGTGCCCATGTGGGCCTCATCCTGACATGCCATGTGCACACCCTCTGCCCCCAGGAGACACCCTACGGCCCGGCCTCAAGATCCCTGCCCCTGGAGAGGGCCATTGATGCCAGGTGCCCTGGGGGCAAGAGAGAGCCATAGCCGCGCCGGGCACCCTGCTGCACGCGGCTCACACCCCGTGCCCACAGGGATGCCCTGGCCAAGGCCCTGTACTCACGGCTCTTCGCCTGGCTCCTGCGGAGGACCAACACGCGGCTGGCCCCGCCCGGGGAGGGAGGCAGCACGAGCACCATCACGGTCGCGGATGTCTATGGTTTTGAGGTCACCACTGGCGGTGGGGCCCAGGACAGGGTGCCCACTTCATCCTGATTATTTCTGGGGGGCCCAGCAGCGCCAGCTTCCCTAGGAGGGGCACTGGTGAACTGCTGGCCTGCCAGGCCCAAAGAGGGTTCGTGAGTCAGCCGCCCACTCCGTAGGGGCAGCCATTCTGCCCTGCTCGGTCCAGGCCTGAAATCACCTCTAGGGCAGCGGGAGATAAAGGCCCCAGGAAGGGGCAGCCCGCGGCCTCACCTCCCATGCACCAAGGGCCCTCCGCTCACCCTGACTTCCACAAGCTCTCCACCCCTTTCCAGGGGGTCCTGCCTCCTCAGGGCAGGGAGGAGGGGCTAGAACAAGAGGCAGCCCCACCCTGAGTCCCTGGACGGGCCCTGCTCACTGCCCGCCCCTCCAGTGTGTCCTTGGTGACCATGACAAGTGTGTGTGTGCCCGTGTGCATGTGTGCTCTTGTGTGTTTTAGAGCGTGTCAACACCCTCTGTTCAAAGCTACCAGAAGTGGGGGCTCGGCTGGGGGGCACACAGGAAGCAGTCTGTAATCCCTACAGGAGGAATACTGGAAGGCTTCTTGGAGGCGGCAGCCTGGAGCCCTGCTTATGAGGATGTGGGGTTCTGATAGCCAGCAAGCTAGGTCGTAGGCAAAGGAGTCTTCCAGACCACAGGGTGTCTGTGGCTCGTGCTGAGGCTGAGGGCAGAGGTGTGGAATCCTAGAGGGAGGCCTGACTGTGGCCTTTGCACTTGACCCTGTAGGATGCACCATTAGCCCTGGGGCATCGCTCCTCCCTGAATGCTGGGGAGAATGCAGGCAGTCCTGTGGGAGTGGGATCCCTGTGTGCCCACCCCCCACCCCTGCCCAGCGCCCTCATCTCAGGTGGGTGCCCACCTCACTGCCCACGTGCCCCCAGGCACTGCGGGTGAATGGCCTCGAGCAACTGTGCAACAACCTTGCCAGCGAGCGCCTGCAGCTCTTCTCCAGCCAGATGCTGCTGGCCCAGGAGGAGGTGAGGGGCACTCAGAACAGAGGCCATCTCTGCTACAGGGCAGGCACTGCACTGAGAGCTCTACCCCAACACCTGCTTGCTATGGGCTGTCTCAGTCCTTCTGAACCTCAGTTTTCTCATCTGTGAAATGGGAAGGCCACCCCTGCTCTGGCTCAGATGAGGTCGCCCATGAATGTGGGTGGGCTCCACAAATGGCCAAGGGCTGGCTGTTCCCAGGAGGAGTGTCGGCGAGAGTCGCTGCCCTGGGTGCCCATCCCCCAGCCTCCGAGGGAATCCTGCCTGGACCTCCTGGTAGAACAGCCCCAGAGCCTCCTGCGTATCCTGGATGCCCAGACATGGCTGTCCCAGGTGAGCCCCCTGTGGCAGGACAAGGAGGGGGGAGCAATAAGGTGATGGGGTCCAGAGACCCTGCTCACACACCTTCCGTGCAGCTTGGGAAGGCAGTGGCCAAACGGGGTTCAAACCCTGTGCTGGGTGACCTTGAGCAAGAGGTCTGACCTCTCTGAGGTTCCTCAGTCCTCGCTGCAGGAGGCCATCATGCCTGAGGGGCACGGAGGAGGGGACTGAGCAGGGCTCCTGGGAAGTGAGCAAATACTGCCTCCCACCCACCCGACCTCAGCTCCCTGCTGCTCTCAGGTTGCCTTCCTTATAATTGATAGCACTTGTGTCCATGGCAATTCCGTTGTGTATTTACTCACTGACCCTCCTGAGAGAGACTGGGCACTCCTCGAAGGGTTTCAGCCCTGTCTCAGCGCCTGGCACATGGTCAAGGGGGCACTAAATATTAAATGCACGAATATCTGTGCCAGGAATTGTGCTAGGGATGAAAAGGTGAGCAAAAATAACCCAGCCCCTCCCTTAGAGTCTGCAGTGTAGCTGGAGAGAGGTGTTAACACACACGCAGAGCACACACACGCATACGTTAAGCCACACCTGCATGGCTCGGTGCATGGATGTGCAGGGCCACGAGAGCACGTGTGCAGTTGGGCCTCCTCTGGCATGTGAGGCCGTTTAAGCTAAATACACCACGACCCTGCATATAAGGTGACGCCTTCCCATTTTCCCATTTCATTAGAGGCTGAAAATAATGATGAAAAACAATGATAAAGTACTCGAACGTGATATTTCATTGATCAATATAATCTTAATATAAAAGTATTAAAATGTAGGCCTGGCCGGTGTGGCATGGTTGGAGCGTCGTTCTGTACACCAAAAGGTCACGGGTTCAATTCCCGGTCAGGTCACACACCCAGGTTGCAGATTCAATCCCGTCAGGGTGCATAGGGAAGGCAACCAATGGATTTTTCTCTCACATCAATGTTTCTCTGTCTCCCTTCCTCTCTGAAATCAATTTAAAAAAAAAAAAAGGTCTGGTGTAGAAACACCTGCAGCGGTGCGTGCCCGCAGGCGTGATCTGCACCTGTCTTAAGGTCCCCGCACCTTTAAAGCGATCGGTGTTTATTGACTGGGGCGGTTTCCGTGTGTGAGGAGCTGTGTCTTTCTCAAACAGCACTTTGTTGTCCAAACAGTCCCTGGGAGCGAGAGAGGCGCCCTTCACAGGGGCTCAGATTCGCAGCGAGGCCACCTCGGTTCCCTGTGGCACCTGGGCACGGGGCAGGGAAGCAGGGCCTGAGGGAGCCATCTCTCTTGTCAGGCCACCGACCACACCTTCCTGCAGAAGTGCCACTATCACCATGGCGACCACCCATGCTACGCCAAGCCCCAGCTGCCCCTTCCTATCTTCACCGTGCGACACTACGCAGGGACTGTCACCTACCAGGTATGGGGGGGTGGGATCAGGGAGGGCACTGGGACCCTGGTGTTTCCTTTTGGAGCTGAGCCACCTGACAGACAGGTGACAGGAGTGGGATGGCCTTCCCAGGCTTGGCCATCTTTGTTGTAGAAGAAAAAATACAAACTACCCCAGAGCTAACCTGGACAAGAAACAAAAGGAGCATGTCAACTATAGCTCCAAAACAGCCACATCAGAGAGACACATGGCGATTGAATAAAGAAAATATAAAACTCTATTGAAGTCACAAAAGATTTAAAAATGGAGGGACAGCCCTAACCAGTGTGGCTCAGTGGATAGAGCATCAGCCTGCAGACTGAAGGGTCCCAGGTTCGATACTGGTCAAGAGCATGTACCTTGGTTGTGGGCACATCCCCAGTAGGGGGTGTGCAGGAGGCAGCTGATCGATGTTTCTCTCCCATCGATGTTTCTAACCCTCTATCCCTCTCCCTTCCTCTCTAGAATAAAAAATAAATAAAACATGGAGGGACAAAAAAAAGAATAAAATATATATATATATAAATGGAGGGACAAACCATGTTCATTTTGGGGAGCCTTAATATTGTCCGTTCTTTCCCATTTGATCGATAAAAGTAGTGCAATTCCAGACAATGCCCCCCTGGGAGGAGGAGGAATGGGTTTTGATGAAATTATTCTAAAGTATCATCTGGAAAAGAAATGCATGAGAATAGCCAAGAAAATATTGAGAAGCAAAAGGTTATGGAGGAATTTGTTCTAACAGATATTAAAACGTATTTCCAAGCTCCAGTAATTAAAAGAGTATGGTGCTTACAAGAAACAGAGCCATCCATGGGACAGAATTCAGACCCCAGGGTGTATAAAGGAGCCAGGCACATGACCAAGGTGGCCTTAAAAATGTCGTAAACTATACATAAATTTTACCATCTTAACCATTTTTAAGGGTATGATTCAGTGGCTTTAAGTACATTTACATTATTGTGCAGCCATCACCATTGTCCACTTCCAGAATTTTTTTTTTTTTTTAATTTCAGAGAGGAAGGGAGAGAGAGAGAGAAACATCAATGATGAGAGAGAATCATTGATCAGCTGCCCCACACTGGGGATTGAGCCCAAAACCCAGGTATATGCCCTGACTGGGAATGGAACCATGACCTCCTGGTTCATAGGTCAACGCTCAACCACTGAGCCACACTGGTTGGGCTCCAGAAATTTTTCATCGTCCCAAACAGAAACTCTGTACCCATTAAACACACTAACTCCCCATCCCCGTCCCCCCAGCCCCTGCTAATCAGACTTTCTGTCTTTAAAGTTGCCTATACTAGGTACCTCATACAAATGGAATCAGCGCACACACACACACACACACACACACACACCCCTTTCGTGTCTCACTTATCACACTAAGCATGTTTCCGGCTCGTCCACATTGCAGCATGTGTCGGCCACCTCCCTCTTAGGGCGGAATAAGATGGCATTGTATGCACAGATAGCCTTTGTCTACCTTTCATCTGAGGGTGGGCACTTGCGTTGCTTCTGCCTTTTCGGTTGTGGTGACTAATGCCTCTGTGAACACGGTGTGCAAGTATCTGTCCGGTCTCTGCCTTCAGTTCTTTTGGGTCTCTACCTAGAATTAGAACGGCTGGGTCTTAGGGTTGTTCTCTGTGGAGATGTTTGAGGACCTGCCAAATGGTTTTTCCTCAGCGGCTGCACCATTTTATGTTCCCGCCAGCGTGTAGGAGGGTTCCGACTTCCCTCCATCCTTGCCAAAATGTGTTGTTTTCCATTTAAAACAATTACAGCCATCCCACTGGGTGTGGAACTGTATCTCATTGTGGTTTTATTTGCGTTTCCCTAGTGACCAGTGAGTGATGTTGAGGGTCTTTCCATGCGCTCCCGGGCTGTTGGCGCAGCTTCGAGAAATGTCTGCTCAAGCCCTTTGCCCATTTTTTGAATCGAGTTGCTTTTTTCTTGTTGAGTTGTAGGAGCTCTGGATAGTAATCCCTTACCTGCTCTGCAGTATTTCCTCCCATTCTGTGGGTTGTCTCCTTGCTCTCTAAACAGTAGTTTTTGATGCACAAAAGTTTCTAATTGTGTGAAATCGAATTGAACTACTTTTTTCTTTTGGTGTCTGTGCCTCTGGTGTTATGTTTGGGAAGTCATTGCCGAGTCCAGTGTCGTGACGCTTCCTCCCTGTTTTCTTCTTAGCGTTTTACATCCCAGGTCTTCCATTAGGCTTTGATCCATCCGTTTGGAGTTAACTGTTGTGCCTGGTGTGAGATAAGAGTCCGGTTTTATTGGTTTGTGTGTGGGTTTCCAGTGTTCCCAGCACAGCCGCCTGAAGAGACAAAGGCGGCCTTTAACTCCGAGGGGAGAGGAAGAATATTTGGCCAAGGGACCGGCCTCCACACCCTTGGCTTCCCCCGTTTTCCATGTTGTCTTTTGCAGGTTCACAAATTTTTAAACAGAAACCGGGATCACCTTGACCCTGCGGCGGTAGAAATGCTTGCCCAGAGCCAGCTCCAGGTGCCCCTGCCGATCTCCGGCCCTGCCCCTCCACTCTGTCCCCTCATTCTGCCCTTCTTGCCCGGACACTCCTGCTCAAGGGGTTTGCCCTCAAGGCCCTGGCACCTGGGGCCACGGCCTGAGCCGGCCAGGGTCTGGGTGCTGTGGGCTGGTCCACCCTGGCTCCCCCGGGTGGGGGCGGGCTGGGCGATGGACAAGCCTCCTCTCTCCCCACAGCTGGTGGGCAGCCTGTTCCAGGAAGCAGAGCCCCAGGGCGGGGGAGGGCCAGGCAAGCCTACCTTGGCCTCTCGATTCCAGCAGTCCCTGGGGGACCTCCTAGCCAGGCTGGGCAGGTGAGAGCAGTGCCCCCAAAGCAGTGGCAGGGAGTTGGATGGGAGCCCGATCTGTATCTCAGTGACCCCCCTCCACCCATCAGGAGCCGTATCTACTTCATCCAGTGCCTCAACCCCAACCCCGGGAAGGGGAAGGTGAGCTCCCCCGGCACCTGGCCCAGAGCCCTCCCCACTGGCCTGCCCTCCTCCCCCCTCCCCCTGACTCCACCTCTTCCTGGCTCTGTCCCACGGCCACAGCTTCCCAGCCTCTTTGATGTGGGACACGTGGCCGAGCAGCTGCGCCAGGCAGGCGTCCTGGAGGCCGTTTGTGCCCGCAGTGCCCACTTCCCTGTGCGCCTGCCCTTCCAGAGCTTCCTGGCCAGGTAGGGCTCCAGGATGGCGGCAGCCAGGGGCCCATGCACTTCAGGGACGGGACACACGAGAAAGGCCCCCCAGAGTGACTGGTCCTCCTGTGTGGGGAGCCCGAACCCAGGCCCTGGTCCTAGAACTCAGTCCCTGGTCGGGCACCATTTGTTACGGCCAAAGGGCCTGCTTGGGCGCCACTTGTTATGGTCAAGGGTGATCCTGAGGGCGGGGGGCAGTGAAAGAATTGAGAAAAGACAGACAAGAGAGTGAAAGCTGGGTCTCGGTGGGACGCTGCTCCCTGATGAGGAGGCAGCGCCGGCGCCCACAACCGTGTCTTTATTTTATAGCAGCTGCCACGAGGCAAAGCAGGGGCGTGATCACGTTGTTTACAGCATTCTCGTGAGCTCCAACCCTACTCAGCTACATGCACCTGAACTCTAGCACAAGGCACGCGGGGCCACGTGTTCGGACCATAGGTTCAAGCTCACAGCCACAGCCGTTGGCTATGATTGTGCTGGGAGGGCCCTGCCCTCCAGCTGGGACTTGCACGTGGCCATGAGAGGACCCTGTCCTTTCATTAGTCCGAGGCTTGAAACTGGCCAAGACACTGTAGCCGCACCCCACACTCCTGGGGTTCCTTCCCGGTGGAGGTGACCGCCTTCCCAGGGACCTCGGGCCTGGCATCCGACCCTTCCTCTTTTCATTCTTCTCTCCCTCCATCTCTCTCTCTCCTTTCACTATTCACTGTCCGTCCTCCCCTCCATGCCTCCCGGAGTTCACTGCCCCTCCTCCATTCAGCAAAACTCTCCTAGGTGCCTAGCACATAGTAGGTGCTTTCCAAATCATTGTCGAATGACTTAGCGACTGAATGGACACCTGGAGGCTCCGGTGTCCAACGGCTGTGGCGGGAGGTTTATGCTGTGCCTGCTCCAGCCTTGGCCCTGTCCTCCCGGCAGGTTCCGGACCCTGGGGACCGGGGAGCAGGGAGAGCCCTCTGACCGGGAGAGGTGTGGCGCCATCCTGAGCCAGGTGCTGGGGCCCGAGTCGCCCCTCTGTCACCTTGGAACCACCCAGGTGGGGGGGTGTGCCAAGGGGCAGGCCTGGCTAGAAGGGGGAGGAGGATTTGGGGACAAACCCAGGGTTTGGTGGTCCTTCTGGGTGGTCGGGAGATGGGTTGGGGCTGGGTGGCAGGTGTCCTGGGCACCCCGGGCTGGAAGGGAGGAGGCACCCACACTGGCCGGCTCCAGCCCACGCCTCTGCCCCCAGGTCCTGCTGCAGGAGCCGGGCTGGCAGCAGCTGGAGCAGCACTGGGCCCAGCGGCGCGCCCAGGCCCTGCTCATCCTGCACCGTGGGCTCCGCGCCTGCATCTCCCGCCAGCGCCTCCGCCTCCTGCCACGGATGCAGGCTCGTGTGCGGGGGCTCCAGGCCAGGTCTGCAGGGTTGGGGCGGGGCCCTGGGCCTTTTCAAGGTGGTGGGGCAGGTTGGGGAGACATCAGGCCTCAAGGCCTGCCCAGTGCCCCATCCCATCAGCACTGGACTCTCCTTACAGCATCCCTGCCCATAGCCATAATCTCTGCTTGAAGACCCCAGTCACAGGACACTCATGATCCGTCCAGGCCGCCCAGCCTGCAGTCTTGACGCATTGAGTGTCCTGTTTTCTAGTCTGTTCGTCACTGTGCAGCAAGAATGACCTTTTAAAAGCATGAGTCGGCCCTCGCTGTTTGGCTCAGTGCCTAGAAGAGTCATGGGTTCAATTCCGGTCAAGGGCACGTACCTCAGTTGCAGGCTCAATCCCCGGCCCTGGTCGGGGTGCGGGAGGCACCCAATCCTGTCTCTCTCACATCCATGTTTCTCTCTCTCTCTGTCTCTCCCCCTCCCTTCCACTCTCTCTCAAAATAATAAACAAATAAACAAACAAACAAAATAAAGGCACGAATCAGACTTAGGCCAGACTTTCACACTCCAGGCTCTGGGTTTCCTAGCCCTACACTTCTCCCTCCCCCTTCTCACCCAATAAACTCCCAGCGCTCCTCCATCCAACAGCTCTTGATGGACCTTCTTCTCCATCCACCCAGCCGGATGCTGGCGGCACAGAGGTGAAGGCCGGGAAGGTGCCTCCCAGGCTAGCTGGGGAGTCAGATGCAGAGGGTAAACCAGCGCCGGTCACCCCAAAGGTGATTGCTGAAGCGTTGAGAACAGGTGAGGGCAGGGACTCCAGGGAGCCTCCGGAGAGGGCGCACCCGTCATCGCTACCTATTTCCAGGACGTTTCCATCCCCAACAGAAGCTACCCATTCAGCAATAGCTCCCCCTCTCCCTGGCCTCCAGCCCTGGTCACCGCCCGCCTACTTCTGCCTCTATGAGTTGCCTGTTCTAGACCCTTTGTGAACGTCAGCCCCTACAGCTTTCTTCTCTGCCTGGCTTATTGCACTAAGCGTGACGCTCGCAAGGCTCATCCGCGTCGTCACGTGTATCAGGATTTCGTTTCTTCTTTACGGCTGAGCAACGTTCCCTTGTGTGGACGGACCACATCGCGTTTGTCCACGCGTCCTTCGGGCTCATTCGGGTGGTTCCCACCTTTTGGCTGCTGTGGATGATGCTTCAGTGAACATGAGCGTGCAAGCGTGTGTGCAAGTCTCTGCTTCCAAGTCCTTTGGGTCCGTCTGAGGAGTGGAATTGCTGGGTCACGTGGTAACTCCATGCTTAGCTTTGTGAGGAGCCGCCAATCTGTTTTTGCAGAGTGGCTGCCTTACTTTGTGTTCCCACCAGCGGTATAAGAGGGTTCCAGCTTCCCTACTTGCCAATACTTAGTTTCCTTTAAAAAAAAAAAATTATTGCAGGCCTCCCAGGGGGTGGGAACTGGCCTCTCACTGTGGTTTTGGTTTGCATTTCCCTGAGACTAATGATGTTGAGCTCTTTTCATGTGCTTGTTGGCCATTTGTGTATCTTCTTTGGACAAATGTGTACTTAAGTCCTCTGCCTGCTCAAGGAAGGGAGAGGGAGAGAGAGAGAGATAGAAACATCAATGATGAGAAAGAATCATTGATTGGCTGCCTCTTGCACACCCTACACTGGGGATTGAGCCTGTGCCCTGACTGGGAATCCATCTGTGATCTCTTGGTTCAGAGGTCGATGCTCAACCACTGAGCCACGCTGGCCAGGCGCCTCGGGTCAGTTCTTACATTCTGGTCTTGGCGTGGAGGATTCAGGAATGGGTGTAAGCTTGGGCTCCCCACCCCTTTCCCGGCCTCCAGGAAGCGGTACCTCCGGCGCCGGGCGGCCCTGGGACAGCTGAACACGGTGCTGCTGGCGGCCCGGCCCCTGCTCCGGAGGAAGCAGAGACTGCAGGTGAGGCGGCTGCGGCACTGGCAGCTCAGGTAGAAGCCAGGCATCTTGCTGGTGGAGTCCGACAGTGCCCACCCTCCCAAGGCCAAGGCCTCAGGCCATTGCTGGCTGGGCTCCTCCCACTTCTGTCTGCCTGGCCAGGGTAGGCTGGGGCCTTGGGAGGCCATTTGCCTTCCTTCATCCCTGCCCCTGCCCCAGGCCCCTGTCCCCTCCCTGCCCGAAGTGTCTCCCGATCCCCTCCAGCCCTCCTGGGGCCCACCTGCTCCCCTCTTTCGTCTGATGACTCGTAGTTGAGGCCATAAAGCAGCTCAAAGGTCAGTACCCACGTACTGCGCCCTCCCTGGCCCCTCCCTGGCTGGACTTTGCCCCCTGAGACCATTCCTTCCTGTCTCCCTGCCCTCCTACCCTCTCCTCACTGCCCTGACAGCCGGGCAGGGCCGCCCACTGAGGCTGGTGAGGGCTCCGGGGACTGGGCGCAGGCAGCTGGCCCCTCTGTCTGTGCCGGGGCCTCCAGGAGCAGGCGGGTGGCTGAACTGCCTCGCTGGGGAGGGGCTGCTGGGAAGCTCGAGGTGGCTCCTCTCGGGACATCGGCTCCACCTGCATCTCCCCTGACAGCTCGGGCACTGGTGTGGCTGGCACGGCGGCGGGTCCTCCGGGAGTGGGCCAAGCATGGTAGGTGGTGGAAGCTGGCGGGTGTTGCTGGGCTGTGGACCTGATGAAGCTGGCACGGCTGAGGGCACATGTGGGCCGTGTGGGCCCTGTCCCTCGAGCATGTGTCGTGCCCCCAAGAAGGGGCCGGGGTGCCCTCGGTGTTCTTCTGAGGGCTCCTGGGCCCTGTGTGGGCGCCCAGGGTCTTTGGAGGGAGGTCATAGACCTGGGGAAGGATGGACCCCGGGTGCCGGGCCCTTCCCCACACGGGTCAATGCCCCTCCGGCAGGAGCTGGCGCGCCTGGAGATCCCGGCCGAGCTGGCCGTGCTGCTGAGGGAAGGGGAAGGTGAGTCCTGCTTGATGGGCAGGGTCACTCTTCCCGTGACCCCTCCCAGACCCTCAGTTGTGTGAGAGGGTCCGTCCCTGTGGTCCCTCCCTCTGCACGGGGCTGGGGTGATGGCGAGGGCTGGCGGTGGCACCAGAGCCGGGCGCCTGACCTGGGCACCTCTGGGCCGCCTCCCGGTGCTGTCCCCAGGCCGTCAGCACACGCTGGCCCAGAGCATCACTGAGGCCAAGCCCCCGGAGGTTCCTGCTCGGCCCAGCCTGATCCTGCCGCCGGACATCGACCAGTTCCCCTTCTCCACCTTCATCTCCAGCGGCTTCCAGGTGGGTCCCCCGAGGCCGCAGCTCTCCCTGGCTGGAGCCCACAGGTCCCCGGATGGTAGCCCCTACCAGGCAGCGGCTGTCTATTCCTGTCCCCACCCCGCCTCTCCCCTCTCCCAGCCTGGGGCCTGTGGACACAGCTGCCTTCCTCGGAAAATATTCATTGAACCTAAATGACTCACTCTCCGGTGTTGTTCACTCTGGGAAGCCACGCCTGTCACACCTGGGCCGGGCCCTGCCGCCTGTCATCCTGTGTTAAAGCGTGTGTGACGGCCAGGGACACTGTCCCGGCGCAGGGTGCGATTCAGAACTGCACACAGAACAGAATCTCAATGTGTACAAACAACAGGGGGAGGGGGGGGATGGCTGTGTTTGTGCCGAGAACTAGGAGGTAGGACGAGAGAGAGAGAGAGAGAGAGAGAGAGAGAGAGAGAGGGAGAGAGGCCAAGACGCCACTGGCTGTGCCCGGCGGTGGAACGCGAGGGCTGGTTTTTATCCTTTTCCAGGGTTTCTGAGTTTTCCGCGTGCACGGGCATCAATTTTGTAATCAGAACAAGCAGTTAAGCCTCATTTAAAAATATATTTTTATTGATTTCAGAGAGGAAGGGAGAGGGTGAGAGAGAGAGAAATATCAATGATGAGAGGGAATCGCTGACGGTCTGCCTCCTGCCCACCCCACCCTGGGGATCGAGCCCACAACCTGGGCCTGCACCCTGATCGGAATCAAACCGTGACCTCCTGGCTCTTAGGTCGACGCTCAACCACGTTGGCCAGGCTAAGCTGCATTTTTTTTTTAATTTTTATTTTTTATCTTTTAATTTCTTTATTGGTTAAGGTATTACAAATGTGTCCTCATCCCCCCATTAACCCCCAACCTCCGCCCCCCCACACTCATGTTCTCACCCCCCCCTGTTGTCCGTGTCCATTGGTTTGGCTTATACGCATGCATACACGTCCTTTGGTTGATTTCTTCCCCTTACCCCCACCCTCCCCTGCTTTCCCTCTGGGGATTGATAGTCTGATCGCTGTTTCCCTGTCTTTGGATCTGTCCCTGTTCATCAGTCTATGTTGTTCTCTATAGTCCACACATGAGTGAGATCATGTGATATTTATCTTTCTCTGACTGGCTAATTTCACTTAGCATCATGCTCTCCAGTTCCATCCATGCTGTTGCAAAAGGCAAGAGTTCCTTCTTTACTGCAGCGTAGTATTCCATTGTGCAGATGTACCACAGTTTTTTAATCCACTCATCTGCTGATGGGCACTTGGGCTATTTCCAAACCTTAGCTATGGTGAATTGTGCTGCTATGAACATAGGGTGCATATATCCTTTCTGATTGGTGTTCTAAGCTGCATTTTAATGAGGGTTTTCCACGCCAGTCCTTCCTCTTCCCTCCCCCAGAGCACTGCTCCCTGGGCTCCCCGCGCCGTCTCCAGCAGGTCAGCAAGGCCAGGTGCTCAGGCGCTGGCTCGCCCTCCTTCCTTGCAGGAGCCATCTCTGCCCACTCCTGGGCAGCTGCTGGACAAGCCGCTGACCCGGCTGGACGGTGAGAACCCTCAGCATGCCCTGGATATCAACAAGGTGGTGAGTGACACACCAGGGAGGGGACAGGGCAGGCCTGCTCCTCAGTGCGGGCTGGGACCACGGAGCCCCACATGCCCTGCCCTCGCCTGGCCCCGCAGATGCTGCGGCTCCTGGGGGAGGAGTCCCTGCCGTCCTGGCAGGAGCAGACCATGGGCACCTACCTGGTGAGGCAGGGGCAGCGCCGGCCGGGCCTGCGAGACGAGCTCTTCAGCCAGCTGGTGGCCCAGCTGTGGCACAACCCCAGCGAGCAGCAGAGCCAGCGCGGCTGGGCCCTCATGGCCATCCTGCTCAGCGCCTTCCCCCCGGCGCCCGCCCTGCAGAAGCCGCTGCTCAAGTAAGAGGCCTGGCACGTCGAGTCCCAGGACGAGGGGGCTAAGGTGGAGGCCGGTGGGGGGGTCAGCGGCCGCCCACCCCCACAGCCTAGGGCTGTCCCCACAGATTTGTGTCAGACCACGCCCCCAGCGGCATGGCAGCGCTGTGCCAGCACAAGCTGCTGGTGGCCCTGGAGCAGACACGGCTGGCCCCTGAGACCACACGTACCCACCCCCCCACTCAGCTCGAGTGGACGGCCGGACGGCGCCGAGGCCGCATGGTGCTGGACGTCTTCACTCTCAATGGTGATCCCGCCTACAGTGGCCCCAGCCTGCCCCTCATGCTCCCTGGACCCCCTCCCTGCTTCACCCCGACATCCTACTCTCCTTCCTGTCCTGCTTTTGGGCCCCCTTGGGGACAGCAGCCCTTTCCCGCCGGGGTGAAGGCCGCCGTCTCTCACTCTCGGTCCCCACCCCGGTCCCACAGACGAGTGCTTCTCCGCAGAGGTGGAGTCCTGGACTACGGGGGAGCAGTTGGCCGGGTGGATTCTGCAGAGCAGGTGCGGGGGCCTGGGATGGAGGGCGCAGCCAGCACTGAGCGTGGTCCCGTCCTCCCAGCCCACTCTCCCACCAAGCACCTCCTGCAGCTGCCCCAGCCCAGGGCCAAAGCCTGTGCCCCGCAAAGGGGGGGAGGGGAGGGGCAAGTGGGCAGGTTCCAGACGAGATAGGCAGCAGGAGTGGAGAGGACACCTACGGGCCGGGTTCCAATTAAATAGGTGAATGAGTACACGTGTGCGTCAGAACCGACGAGTAAGTGGAAGGGTTGTGAGTTGCAACCTGTCCGTGCAATCTGGAGCCTTCACCCAGGGTCCTGTTCCCTCCGCAGCCCTCACCCTTGGCCCCCCTCAGGCCCTGGCCCTTCAGGGATGGTGACCTGTCCCGCTGACCACACCCCTAATGCACACCTCTGTCCCATCCAGAGGCCTGGAGGGGCCCCCCCGTGGCTGGTCCGTGTCACTGCACTCCGGGGACTCCTGGCAGGACTTGGCTGGCTGTGACTTCGTGCTGGACCTGATCGGCCAGACCGAGGACCTGGGGGACCCTGCTGATCCCCACAGCTACCCCATTGCCCCCCGAAGCTTGTAGGTGCTGCCCCAGCACCCCTGTGCCCGGCCTGCTCCTGTCCCTACCCTGACCCCACAGCCACTGTATCACACCTGGTGGTTACAGGGGCTGCCACTGACCCAGTCTCCCCGCCTCCCGACCCCTGCAAGCCTCTTCCCCCTCCGTTGGGACACCCCCCTCAGCAGCTTCTACACCTTGCTTCAGCCGGGCACTGCCCCCAGCCTGGTGCCCGCTCAGTTGGGCCCACTATCTCCCGCAGAGCCGAGGACATCCCCCCCGCCCCGGGCGTCCAGGCCCCCTCACTGTACCCAGGTCCCCCTCCAGGCCCAGCCCCGACACTCCCTGGCAGGGGCTACACAGGTAAGGCTGGGAGTTGGCACACTGAGGCTGGCAGAGATGGGAATGGGGGTGTAGGGAGCCCACGCTCCAGGTGGTGACACTGCCCCTACTCCGGCTCCACAGGGGAGCCCCGGGCCTCAGGGAACCTGGATAGCTACCTGGACCACATCTTCGAGCCGGTCCTCTCCCCAGGCCTCAGCGTGAGTGCCCTGCACACATATCCCACCCCACCCCACCCCTGCCTCTACCCCACTGGGGCCTCTGCTGCCCCTCCCATCTCTCCCAGGGCTCTAGCTCTGACCTTATGACCTGTGACCTTTGTCCCTTCAGGATCTGGAGCAAGCCAGGGCTCTGAGCAGCCGCATGAAGGGAGGGGGCGGCATCGGGCCCATGCAGCAAGGAAGCTACCCTATGGGTGAGTGGGGGGGGGGGGTGGAGCAGCACAGGCGAGCATGGCCTAGGACCATGGATCTGGGGTTAGAGCCCCGGCCAGCACCCTGGGCCTGAACGCGTTGCCTGGAGCTGGAAGGAGTGGGCCATGGGCCCAGCTAGGGACCAATCTGGGAGGGCCCTGTCCCCTCAGTGTACCCAGGGATGATGCAGATGCCTGGATACCAGCCAGCTATGATGCCTGCACCCGTGCCCATGATGCCAGCAATGGGCACAGTCCCTGCCATGCCAGGTAAGGCTGGGCTGGGGCACTGGGTCCCTTCTCAGGTAGGGACTGGAGGAGGGAGGGCCCTGCCAGAGGCTCAGAGGGCACAGCGGGCAAAGAGTTTCCAACTTGGCCACGGTGCTCACCTGCCCCGCCCACCTGCCACCCTGCAGCCATGATGGTGCCACCACAGCCGCAGCCACAGCCCCTGCTCCCCAGCGTGGACGCCAGGCAGCTGGCAGCCCAGCAACAGAACTTCATCAACCAGCAGGCGCTGCTCCTGGTGAGGGTGGGCAGGGCCCCCGGGTGGCCAGGCCTGTGGGCAGGGCCAGGCCAGCTCTAACCTGGTCCACCGCTCCTCCCCCTCAGGCCCAGCAGATGACCGCCCAGGCCATGTCCCTGACCCTAGAGCAGCAGACTCAGCAGCGCCAGCGCCAGGCCCAGGCCACGTCAGCCATTGCCCCGAAGCCCAAGAAGCCCCCGGCCCCCCGGGAGGAGACGGAGCCGGAGCCGGAGCCGGTGGGTGTCTGCCTGAGGGTGAGGAGTGGAGACCGCAGAGGCCATCCCGGATGGGGCAGCCGGCTCCAGGGCTGCAGGGATGGAAGACGGGGCAGGGGCGTGGGAAGATGCAGAAAAGATGCCGTCGGGCCCCAGTCCCAGGGATTCGAGGGGTTTACTGTGAGAGGGGCAGCTTGGCTGGCAGTGCTGTTCCCTCACTTCCCCTTCCTGCCAGGAGACCCCCCAGGAAACCCCCCAGGAGACCCCTGAGGAGACCCCACAGGAGACCTCACAGGATGAGGAGGAGAGGTTGAGGAGCTTCCAGCAGAAACGGAACTATTTCCAGAAGATGGGTGAGGGGACCTGGGTGGCAGGCCCAGCCTGGCCAGGGGACAGTGGGTGCACTCCATCCCCTGAGTCTGATGTGGCCGGTCCAGGGGCATGGATGGGCTGGCCAGGCGGAGGGTGACAGGGCCATCTGGGCACTTACAGGGCAGCAGCAGATCAAGGTGAAGACAGTGAAGCCTCCAGCCAAGGTGCAGATCCCCCGAGGGGAGGAGCAGGAAGAGGAGGAACCCAGTGCAGGTGGCAGGGAGATGGGGGGCAGCGGGATGCGGGGGTTGGGGGGGCGCGCCTGGCTCTGCGGTTTTGCACAGGGTCTCTCACCTGTTTCCTCCTCGGCAGTGCCATCGCCTCCTCCTGCCCGGGTAGTGAAGAAGCCACTGACACCAGGTGGGGCCAAAGCTGTGCAGAAGGCAGAGGCTGAGCTGACCCAGAAGGCGGAGCCTGATGGTGGTCCCAGGCAGGCGCAGGGCAGAGATGCGGTGCCCAGCTCAGAACCCCCGAAGCTGCCCAGCAGGGAGATCCGGAACATCATCCGCATGTACCAGAGCCGCCCAGGCCCCGTGCCTGTGCCGGTGCAGCCATCCAGGTGGGCCCGGGGCCTGCCAGCGCTGCCCACTCCGCAGGGAGAAACCTGCAGGCTCCTGACCTTTTCCTTCTCCCAGGAGGCCCCCCCAAAATTTCCTGAAGAAAAACAACCCTAAGGACGAGGCTCTGGCTAAGCTGGGGATCAGCGGTGCCCAATCGCCCTCCTCGGTGAGACCCGTCCCTTCCTACCCAGGGCGCGCTGCTCTGCTCAGGAGCCCGAGGCTCTCAGGGGTCCGCATGGCCTTCTCCCTAGACACAGCTTGTGTCGTGTGCGCTCTCTGTGCCCCCACAGGCGCTGTGCCCAGAGAAGGGTCCTCCGCCAGCTGTGGCCCCTCGACCCAAGGCCACACCACGGATCCAGACCTCCAGCTCCATCCGGGAGAAGCAGGGGCCCCTTCAGGAGCTGTTTGGCCAGAAGCCACCCACTGCCCAGGCACCCCCACCTCCACCCGCGCCCCCACTGCCTCCACCCGGGGACCCGGGGACCCCTTCGGCTGAGCCCCGCGGTAAGGAATCCCACGACCCCATGCGGTGGGCTTCCTTGGCAGGGAGGGGTGGAAGGGGGCAGGATTCCCAACAGCCTGGGGTGCTCATGGCTGAGGTCAGCTGCTCTGGCTTCTGGACTTTGGAGCCCCAGCTTCCGCGTTCCCGCCCAGGGCAGGGCCCGGTACCCCTGGGACCTGTCTGGCACCAAGGGACTGGCACACACAGGGTGATGTCCTCGATGCAGAGCTGACAGCTCTGTCAGAAACTTAATTGCCCTGCTGATGTGGTCAAGGACCCCGGGGAAAGCCTGAGGCCTGACATGGGACTAGGGGCGTGGCGCGGCGGCGGGGGCGTGGCTAGGCGGGGGCGTGGCTAGGCGGGGGCGTGGCGAAGCCGAGGGGCGTGGCGCGGCGGCGGGGGCGTGGCTAGGAGGGGGCGTGGCGAGGCGGCAGGGGCGTGGCAAAGCCGAGGGACGGGGAGGAGGGGCGGGGCCGAGGGGGTGCGGCTGGGCAGCGGGGTTTGGCGAGGGGGGCCTCCCAGGGGCTGGGGCGGGAGGGTCTTCTCGCCCTGAGCCAGTCATTCTGGCTCTGGCCGCTCCTCACCCGGTGCTCCCGGCACCTCCTCTGCCAGGCTCTCTGGGGTCCATGGGAGATCAGGGGGTGAGCACCCAGCTACTCGTGCCCTCCGGCAGCGTGTGCTTCTCCTACACCAGTGCGCCCTGGAGGCTGTTCCTACGCAAGGAGGTGGGCATGAGGGCTGGAGAGGGGGTGGCAGGCTGTGTGGGGAACCCGCTGGGGAACCCCAGTATCTGCTCCCCACACACAAACACGGGAGCTGCCGCCCACGACCACTTCGGGGGATTTTCTGTCTGGCCTGGAAGGCAGAGGCAGGGGTGGGGGGGGAGGGTAAAGGGGAGCAGGAAGGGGCTGCGCAGGACGCCATGCCCACCCTCGCTCTCCATGCCCTCCTCCAGGTCTTCTACCCCCGGGAGAACTTCAGCCACCCCTACAACCTCAGGCTCCTCTGTGAGCAGGTGAGAGCACACCCACACCTGGGCGTTCGCTCCCCGGGGAGGGCAGGATAACAGCCAGCACCTGTGAGGCACTTGTGGGGATCCAGCCCCGCCCCCTCTCTGAAGCCCTCACACCCCTGTGAGTAGGGACCATTATTGGCCACGAGGATTAAGGGTCGTGTACACAGTGCCCAACAGGCTCCAGCACACAGTAGGTGCTCCTGGTGCTTGTTCCTTGGCCGCCTCTGGATGCTCCCAGGACCGTGCTTGTCCCCCGATCTCCATAGCCTCCCCCAAGTTCTGCTTCAGGGAGGCTTACTTCTGCTGACTGAGGAGCAGATGGCACTCGGGGAGGCAGGCAGAGCTCGGGGTGGTGGGGCCCTGGACTTGGAAGCCCCATGTTTCTCCTCCGTCTCCGCCCTTGGGCCCCCCAGCTTCTCCTCGGTGTGTGATGCTTTCGTGGGGGGCTCTGGCCTCGGGCCCTGGTGGTGACCACCTGGCCCTGCCCCCAGATCCTGAGGGACACCTTTTCCGAGTCCTGCACCCGGATCTCCCAGGACGAGCGGTGCAGAATGAAAGACCTGCTGGGTATGGTCCAGGGACCCTGGAGTCAGGGAGCTGGGGTGCTGGGGCCGGGCCTGCGCGGAGGGAGAGAGCAGACTGGGGTTCGCTCTCTGGGGAGCCTCAGGACAGGCTGGGGCCGTTCCTGCCCACAGGAGACCTGGAGGTGGGCCTGGACTCACTCGGCACCACTGAGGACAGTGTCAAGAAGCGCATTGTGGTGGCCGCTCGGGACAACTGGGCCAATTACTTCTCCCGCATCTTCCCCGTCTCGGTGAGTGAGGTGGGGGCAGGGCGGGGGTGACAGCACCCAGTGGACCCCGGCACACGGCCAGGGCCTTCTGCAGCAGGGATGGGAGTAGGGGGTAGGGTGGGGTGGGCCCCAGAGGAAACAAAGGCATCCTGGGTGGTGGAGGGGACCCAGCGGCCTTTCTGTGACCCCCTCTGGGCAGGGCGAGAGTGGCAGCAACGTGCAGCTGCTGGGCGTGTCGCACCGGGGGCTGAGACTGCTCAAGCTGGCCCGTGGGCCCGGCGTCGGCCTCCACCAGCTGAAGACTCTCTGCTCCTACAGGTGGGGCTGGGCCGGTAGGGGGCTGGAGGTGGCGAGGTGGCCCCCAGCTCATGCCCCCACCCTGTGCACAGCTTTGCTGAGGTGCTGGGCATAGAGTGCCGGGGAGGCTCCACCCTGGAGCTGACACTGAAGAGCGAGCAGTTGGTGCTGCACTCGGTCCGGGCAGGTGCCATCAAGGCCATGGTCGAGCTCTTCCTGAGTGAGCTCCAGAAGGCAAGCAGGGGCCGAGAGGGGCCGAGAGGGGCGAGCGGGGCCTCCGCTTACGCTCCAGGGTGCCCTGTCTGTGTTGGCTGGTCTCGGGGCTGTCAGCCAAGCTCCTCCAAGCTTCCTGGGTTGGGGCTGGGCCCCTGGAACTCTGGGGTGCTGAGGTGGGAATGGGCCAGTGGAGGGCGAGCAGGTAGGGCGGCAGGACAGGGGCCACCAGCAGGCTGGCCACTCCCTCGCCCGGTCACCCGCTCACCCTCCCACCCTCCTGCCTGCAGGACTCTGGCTATGTCGTCGCCTTGCGAAGCTACATCACCGATGACCGCAGCCTCCTCAGCTTCCACCGCGGGGACCTCATCAAGCTGCTGCCGGCCATTGATCTGGAGCCAGGTCTCTCTAGGGGCCAGCAGGGCGCTGGCGAGGGAGGGTGGCACTGGGGGGGGGGGGGTTGGGCAGACGACTCTGAGGACAGAGGGGCAGGTGGGTAAGACGCTGTCCCTGTGTGCCCTCCAGGCTGGCAGTTTGGCTCTGCCGGCGGCCGCTCTGGACTCTTTCCTGTGGACGTGGTGCAGCCGGCTGCTGCCCCGGATTTTTCCTTCTCGCTGCTGCGTGGAGAGCCAGGCCTGGCTCCGCGGGAGAGGGGGTTGGAGGTGAGGGAGTAGGAGTTGAGGAAGGAAAGGGCTCGATTGCCTCGGAGCAGTGAGGCTCGTCCGCCACCCTCTCCACCCTCTCCCAGCGCCTGCCTCACCTCCGCAGCCGGACTGTGAGCTCTCGCAGGCGGGGCTGTGCTGTCCACCCCTCGCGTGTCCCTGGTGGTGCTTAGTCTGGTGCTGCCCTAGAAGATGCTCAATAAAAAGCTCTTGACTCTCCTGACTGGTGGTGTGCTCACTGCAGCTGCTCCCCTGCTCCCCTAGGTGGGCAGGGCGGGGCTGGAGCAGGGGTGCGGACCGGCCAGGTCTCAGGGTGGCACCAGGTCTCCTGTGCTCCCAGGGCCCCGCCAGACCTTCGAGCCAGGCACACGGTGACAACTCGGAGGCCAGCGGCCTGCCCTTCTCCGAGGTCCCTGCCTCTCTGTCCATTGCCTCCCACAACTACACCATGCAGGACTTTGCCCTGAAATACTTCCGGAAGCCCCAGACCTTGTGAGTGCCCTAGCCCGCCCTGCCCGTCTGTCCTCAGCTTCTGTGAAGGGGCCCCTGCTCGGGGCCACCAGGCCACAGCCTGGGAAGGGGCGGAAGGGCCGAGCAAGCAGGGCTGTGGTCTCTCTGCCCCTCAGGCTGGTCCAGGCAGGTGGAGATGCTCAGAAGGCCATGGCCATCCTGGTGCAGTACACCAAGGTAGGGGGGCAGGAGGGGAAGGTGGGCCAGTGGACCTGCCCCCTGGGTCCCACAGGCCCCAGACCCACAGCCCCGCCTCTTTGCCTGCAGGCCCCCATCCAGGAGTCGCTCATCAGCCTCAGTGATGAGGACACGAGCAGGCAGGCTGTGGAGAGCTTCCGGGGTGAGTGGCCAGCCTGGGCCCCCTGCCTGTGGTGCCTTGGACCTAGGCACCCGGCTGCCTTCTCCTGGGAGTTTGCCACTTCAGGGCAGCTCAGGGGTGGTTCCTATTCCCCGGCGGCCTTCGCCCACTTCTGCTCCTGCCCAAGGCGTTGTGGGTTGTGTAGATTCTGGGCCGGAAGGCGTGGCGGTGCACCGTGTGGGGCTGCGGGCACCCACAGAATTTCTGAGCCTTGTTTCCCCATCGGTAAGGCTGGGTCTGCCGCCCGACCTGGCTCACACATGTTTTGAGAGCAAGGCATCAGATGGCGGGGAAAGCCCTGTGTGGGGACGCGTGGGCCAGGGCCAGGCCACCCCCCAGCTCCCCACGCTTCTCGTGCTGCCTGTAGTTCTGATGCAGTTTATGGGGGACCAGCTGAAGCCCCGGAGCAAGGACGAGATAGAGCTCCTCTATGAGCTGCTGAAGGTAAGCGAGGGTTGTGTGCCGGGACCTGGGGGGGCACCAGGAGCCTGAGGACGCAGTCCTGTCCTGCCTGGGCCTGAACGGGACCCCTTTCCCTTGGTCACTATTCATTCGAATCAGCCACAAGTGTTTATTGAGCACCTACTATATGCCGGGGGTGTGGCAGTGAGCCACGCAGGCTACATCCCCACAGAGCTTACGACCTAGGAGGAGGAGAAGGCAGGGGAGGGGCTGAGCCAGTGCAGAGGCTGACATGAGCAGAGGGAGGGAGGCCTGTGTGCACCGGGGCAGTGCATGTGGACAGAGGGAGGGACGGGGTGAATGCTCACGAGAGGGTGCGCCTCAGCATCAGCACGGCCAGCATGGCTGGAGCCAGGGGCGAGGGGAAAGGGGAGGAGGCAGCCCCGGGACGGACAGGGGGTCCAGGTCACGGCAGGCCGTGCAGGCCATTGTCAGAACTTTGATTTTTTTTTCAAGAGAGAGAAACCCACGGGAGGGGTTTGAGGAGGGATGTGGCTTGTGTTTGCTGGGGTCGCTCTAGCTGTGGCTGTTCTGGGGGCTTAAGGGCAAAGGTGATTGCAGTGATGCCAGGTGAGAGGCGGTGCCGGCGGGGGCCAAGAGGTGGCAGCAGAGAGCAGGAGCACCGGGTTCCAGGAATTGCATGGCGGGGGGGGGGGGGGGGGCAGGGGGGCGGGGGCGCTTGGTGAGAGAGGGGCCGGGGATGCCACAGGCCCCGGCTGTTTGCTACGCCTGGGGGAGGAGCAGGCCTGGGCTGCTGGAGGAATTTCGGACATGTGAGGTCTGAAGTCCCCGACTTCCGAGGGGAGGGCTGGGGTTCAAGGGAGAAGTGTGAGCTGGAGGCAGGCACCAGGTCATCAGCAGATGGAAGCAGCGAAGAGCATCAGGGAGGAGTACAGAGGCCCAAGGGCACCGCAGCCCTTAGAGGTCAAGGAGGTAACTAAGAGGGACCAGGGAAGGCGGAGGACAGGCCAAGCACGGCCGGAAGCAGCTGGAGACAGTGACTTAGAGTGACCGGTTGTGCAGACACCATTAAACCGAGTGAGATGACAGAGAGATGACCACCGACTGGGCTGTCACCCCACTCGGCCCCCAGCCTCTAGCCATCAGCTCCCACACCACCCCTCACTCCACTGCACTCTGCCCGCCCCCCGGCTGCCCCTCCCCTGCCCACCGGCCCTTTCTGTGCCCGTAGCTGTGCCGGGAGAAAGAGAACCTCAGGGATGAGATTTACTGCCAGGCCATCAAGCAGGTCACGGGACACCCCCGGCTGTGAGTGTTGGGGTGCTGGGGTGGGCGGCGGGCAGCCCGCTGCGTGTCTGGCAGCCCGAGCCCAGCTCTCTGCCCCGCAGGGAATTCTGTGCTCGAGGCTGGAGCTTCCTCAGCCTCCTCACCGGCTTCCTGCCGCCGTCCACCACGCTGCTGCCCTACGTGACCCAGTTTCTGCAGGACGCGGGCAGCAGTCAAGGTGCCTGTGGGAGGGGCTCCCAGGCGGGTCTCGGCGGCAGCGTGGGGAGGGGTTTGAAGATGCCGCTGACCACAGCCTGGTCCTCTCTGCAGAGCTGGCCCGCAGCAGCCAGAAGCACCTCCAGCAGACGGTCAAATACGGGGGGCGCCAGCGGCTGCCACCCCCGGGTGAAATGAAGGCGTTCCTGGTACTGGGGGTGCAGGCGGCGGGCATTCTGGGTCTCCCTTGGGGGGTGTTGGGGGGAGCCAGGGCGTTTGTCTGGGGTGGACTGACCTGCCACGTGCCCTGGCAGAAAGGGAAAATGCTCCGCCTGCTCCTGGTTCACCTGCCCGGAGGTGTGGGCTACAAGACCAACATCGGGCCTTTCACCGTGAGCTGGGGCCACCCGAGACGGGCCGGGCTGGGGAGGGGTGGGGCTGTGGGCCTCAGTCCTGGCCCAGCCCCCTCATGGCCTGTCCGCACGCCCAGGTGGCAGCAGAGGTGCTGGAGGAGCTGTGTGGGAAGATGGGCATCATGGAGCCCGAGGAGGTCCAGGAATTTGCCCTGTTCCTCATCCAAGGCGAAGGCGAGTGTTGGGGGAAGGATGCCAGGCTGCACCCAGGGCGGCTCCCCTGCTGGGTCCACCTTTGAGCCCCCCCCCAGCGAGGCAGTTCCTACACTGGGGCTGGCAGGGGTGGGGCCTGGGCAGCAGGGAGGGCGCTGAACCGAGCTCCCCGTGCAGGTGAGCTGGTGCGGCCCCTGCGGCCCCAGGAGTACCTCAACAATGTGCTGGTGGGCCAGGAGACCAGCCTGCACAGCCGGCGGCTCGGCTGGGAGACCCGCCTGCACTTCGATAACCCCACCTACATCAGCACCCACTACAGCCAGGTCAGCCTGCTGCCCACTGCCTGGGCGGGGCCTCCGGGCCTCCCTCCCCTCCCGCCAGGAGCAGGGACGGGGCAGGACTGTCACTGTCGGGGGCTGTAGGGCACAGCTGCCCCTCACTGTGCTCTGCCCTCAGGTGCAGCGAGACTACCTGCAGGGGAAGCTGTTGGTTGGCGCCCAGGCCGATGCCCTAGTTGCCAGGCTGGCTGCCCTCCAGCTTGTCAGCAGGACCCACGAGGCCCCCCTCTCAGAGTGAGTGTGCACGCCCCCCACGCCTCCTGTCACTTCTCGTCCCTCCTGGTGCTGAGGTTGGCCTCAGCACCCACCCCAAGGGCCTCTCAGCCCACAACCCAAGGTCAGGGCCACCTGACTTGACTCTCCTTGGCCCTAACCAGATGGGGCTGGAGCAGTGGAGGCCCGTCCGCCCCACCCAAGCTCAGGGGCAGGGACACCTCACTGGTGTCTGGATCTGCAGTCTCCCCCACGCAGCCACTGGCTCACTCACTGGGCGCCGGCTGGATGCCCAGCCTTGACCCACCGCTGTGTCCTAGGCAAGACCTGCTGGCTTACTTGCCGAGGCTGCTGCAAGGCCAGCTGAACATGGCCGCCATCCAGAGCCTGATGGACCAGGAGCTGAGGCAGCTGCAAGGACGCAGCACCCAGGAAGCTCAGATCGACTTCATCGGTGGGTCTGGGGCCCGGGGGCAGCTGGGGAGGAGGAAGGAGGTAGAGGCCCTGGAGGGAAGGGGTGAGGGTGGAGGGCTGAGAAAGCTGCTCCACCTTCCCTGTCCCTCTCACCTCACATGGGGGCCAGCAGGGCAGGTCCCCAGGCCCCAGAACTCCCATCTTCCGTGTCACCCCTCCACCCCCAGAGGCGGCCAGCCAGCTGCCCCTTTTCGGTTACACTGTCTACGTGGTGCTGCGAGCGAGTGACCTGACGCTGCCCAGACCCAGCCTCCTGGGGCTGAACCGCCAGCACCTCATCCTCATGGACCCCAGCTCCCAGGTGGGCTGGGCACCGGGGCCATCCCCTCCCACCGCCCACACGTACCCCCGTGAGAGGGTCGAGCCCTGTCCCTGCTTTCCCCAGACACTGTGCTGCTCCATCGCCCTGAGGGACCTGCAGCAGCTCCACCTGCGGAGCCCCCTGGAGGCAGGCAGACCCCCTGCCCTGGAACTCAACTACGGCTCCGCTGACAGCCCCCAGACCGTCTGGTTCGAACTGCCGCAGGTGAGTGGCGAGGGCCCCTGACCACCTGGGAGGCTGGCATGCCCGGAGCCTGGCCCCGCCGATGCCCACTGCCCAGGCGTCGTGCGGGCAGGGCAGAGGCAGGCTGGCTGGGAGCCTGTCCTCACAGGCCTGTGCCTGCAGGCTCGGGAGCTGCAGCACACCATCGCCTTCCTGCTCCACAGCAGCGACACCTCCGTTTAGTGGCCGCCTCACCCGAGAGGAGAGGAGGAAGGGCCCTCCCTGGGCCCAGTCCCACCCGATGGTCTCCCTTGGGTGCTGTCAGGTCACTTTGGTTTGGACTTGGTGGCTTGGCTGTTCTGGAACCTGCCCAGCACAGCCCGGCTGGCCCACACGGAGGTCACCAGGCAGGGGCTGCTACAGTGACATCAACTGGGAAGGACTCCTTCGGGGGACGTGCGGGCTGTGGGAACTCAGCGTGGGAGCTGAGTTGCCCGTCTGGGGGAGATGCCCGCCTGGCCCCGGCTCGGGAGCAGCAGCTGCCAAGGAAATAAAGCTCTGAGAGAAAACCTGTGCCCGTGCATGTGTCAGAACAGACTTTATTCCTCCGGGAGGCGCCTCGGCCTAGCCTCGCCTTCCGGAGCAGGAGCCGAGAAGCAGAGCTGGCGCTGCCTCTTCCCACAGCTCTGCCCCTGGAGCCCCCCGCCTTGCAGAGGTGGCCTCCCCCAGCTCACAACTCAGGTACAAGAGGTGGAGGGACCGTTTCTTCTTCCTGTTCCCCTGGCAGCAGCCACCCCACCCAGGTCCTTCTAAGGTGGGGCTCCATGAGGCCGAGAGAGAGAGGGCCTCAGGCCTGGCAAGTACATAGGAAGCTGGACTGACCTCTGGCCTGACCTTGATTTGGGAGGTGTCCAGGGCCATCTCCACAGCAAGGTGTGGCTGGAAGGGGGAAGGACCCTGAGGAAAGAGATGCCCTGCGGCCGCAGGCCTGTCCGCCTTCCCATTCCTGAGTGAGGCCCCCTGGCCCACGGTAGAGTCGGGGGGCGGACACTGGCCCCGCTGGGCAGCAGTCGGTCATCTCTGCGGGTCACACAGGCCGTGCCAGTCAGCTTCACTCTCGCACCGGGCCCGGCCCCGGAAGAACTGCCTGATGAGATGCTGGGCCTCTTCCTTCACTAGAGAGTCGGGTGGGGGAGTGTGAGGGCCGGCTGCCTCCCTGCAGGACCCCCAGTGCCCCCAGTGCCGCCTGGCGGGGTGACCCAGGCACTCACCGCTCCTCCCGGGAGAGGGGTCCTGAGCCAGCGCGTGGGAGAGGTGGCGGGCGAAGGCTTTGAACAGGTCCTGCGGGTGGAGGGTGCAGAGCGGAGGGCTCAGACCCCGGCTCTGGCCCCAGGAACCACAGCCACGACCACAGGGCAAGGCAGCCGAGGGAGAGGGCAGCGGCCGGGCTCGCCTGCTTCCCGGTGGCTCCCATGCCCGGCCCTCCCTGCACCGTTCCCAAGACCCCGGGGAGCGCAGACTGGCCTACCTTGGAGGCAAACTTGCCCTCTTTGTAGAAAGGGGTCAGGCACTTGACCACAATGTTCGCAGCCACCTTCAGGGAGGTGCCCGTGGCTGGGAGTTGGCAGGAGCCCTGGGCCGTGCGACTTATGGTGCTCTGACCACTGGCCAAGATGTTGTCGTTGGCCTCGGCTAAAACGGAGGCACCGGCTGAGGGGTGAGGCCTCTTCCGCGCCTGGCTCTCCGGGTTCTCCTGAGCAGAGCCACAGTGGAGGGTCACCCTTGGGCTCCCTGTCACGGGCCCCTCCCCTTCTGGAAGACTGGCCATAGCACGTGCTGGCTCCCTCCCGCCGGGGCCTGGCAGTACCTGCTGGGGCCTGGGCCGCTTGCCCCTCAGTGTCCCCTCTGGGGGGGTGAGCTGGCCTTCAGGGGGCCCCGGGTCTCGCAGTGGGCAGGCACTGGCGAGGAGAGAGCAGGCGTCAGGGCTCTAGGTACCAGCTGTGCCCTCAGCCGGGCAGCCCCGCACAGCCCACGGCAGGAAGTGGGTCACAGAGGCCCGAGAGCGAAAGGGATTCCAGAGGGTTGCGGGACTGCCCTGCCCTTACCTTGGCCCCTCCCTGGTGCACTCCGTCTGGGGGCGGGCAGCCAAACGCCCCAGGGCTCCATCCTCCTCCCCGGTGCATGTCTCTGGGGCCACAGCCAGGGGTCCCCGCACCCCAGCACAGGAAGGGCTGCCACCTTCCGCCCCTGGGGCTGAAGCCAGGGCAGGCGGGCTCTCGGCCCTTTGGCAGAAGAAGCGGGCGATGTTCTGAGAGTCCTTGAGAGCCGCAGCGGCCAGGAGCTGCTGCTTCTTGTTGGCCCGGGCCTTGGCCGCGGGACTGCCCCCCGAGGGGCCCTTTGCCTTCTCAGGGGAGGGCCCCCCACAATGAGCACTGCTTCCGGGGGCCTCTCTGAGCCCGGGGACAGGCTCACTGCTTTCCTCATCCTGGAGGCCACGGGGCTGGCTGGTGGGCTCCTGCTCAGGCCGCGGGGCCTGCCCCCCAGCCCTCATCTCCTCCATCAGCTGTGAGGCCGTCTGGAATGGGAGGGAGCCTTTGGGGAAACCGGCTCCCACCCGCTTGGGTTTGAGCTGTGAGGAGGAGAGAGGGTGCTGACCAGCAGGCCCCTCGAGGGCACTCCAAGGCTGGTCCAGGTATGGCCGTGTTCGTGGAGACGGGGAGGGAAACACCAGCACCAAACCCCGGGGTCAGGCTGTGGAGCTGGAGACACAGGCAGCGGAGCAGACAAGCTCGAGGGCCTGCCTGGGGCCCCCCAGTGCCAGGACTGCGATGGCAGGGGAGGCAGGGCTGTGCCGTAGCCGAGGAGAGGGGAGAGGGAAGTGGGTCGTTCCCAGGCCCGCTCACCGAGTACACCTGGGAGGCCGGCAGGATGTCGTGCTCGGTGGGCTCGGCCTGGGCACTGCAGCTCTTGGCACCGCCTGCCGGGTGGTAGAGCTGCCCGTCCTTGGAGGTTCTATGGATCTCGGCGACCTGGAGCAGGATGGCGGCTGGGCAGGCATGCTAGGCACCCACAGGCTCCCGGCAGCCCCCACCCAGGCTCCCGCGGCGGGCTTCTGTGGCCTGTGACCGTAGGCAACTGGACACCAGCCAAGGTCCAGTCCTCAGGGGCTTGGCTAGACGTGGCTCCAGCTGGCAAAGGGGGGGAGTGGGCTCCCCCCAAATGAATGGCTGCTTGGTAAGGCGTGGATTCGGGGCTGCCTGGGCCAGAGGTGGCAGCCAGCCTGGGAGTGTGGAGGGGCCGCCTCTCCCACCCTGACCCTGAGCAAGCGCCGCCCATCCCCACCCCGCCCACCTTCCTCAGCACGCTGGCCTTGTAGAGGTTGGCAGCCTTGGCATTTCGGAACATCTCATGTTCCAGCTCCACAGCCTTGGCCTGCAGGTCAGGTCTGAGGGAGGGAGTGGAGGTGTCAGGAGGCCTGAGCCCTCTGCCTGCTGAGCTCCGGGTGGGTTCTCCTGGGGGGCCCTGGACATGGCTCTGGGCCTGGTGGGAATGGCCTTGAGGCAGGGATGCCAACCTGGACACCCTGGACAACCTGCAGCCCCTCGGGGTGACCGAACCTGCCCGGTGGTGGGGCTGTAGGGAGCTGCGACCCCTGGGAGTAGGATGGGCCACAATCGGGGGAGGGAGCTCCCAAACAGGCTGGGGACCCAGAGTTCCAGCCGTTTCCAAAGGAACAGGACGTGGAGAACCCTCCCCGCCCCGGTGACCTGGGACGCTCACCCTTGAGTGGCACCTGCAGCCTGGCAGTTACTGCTCAGAGCCTCCTCCAGCAGCCCCAGGCAGTGCTCACGGGCCTGCAGAGGGAGCGGGGAGAAGTCGGTCAAACAAACCTGGGGCTGGGGGGCAGGTGTGAGGAGCCGCTACCTCTTACCTTCACAGTGAGCCTGGGGATCTTCCTGCTAGAAGCCTCTTTCAGGGGACAGTCCTCATCTGGGGGGAGGGGTAGGCTCTCCACTCTGCCTTCTACTCTCTGGAGTCCCCAACCCCCTCAAGGAGGCATCCTCCATCCACACCCTGGAAACAGCCCATAGCCCCCATACTGACCTGGGGGTACAAATTCTTCTGTCTTGGGGTCTTTGCCCTGGAAGATGACAGAAAAGGCTTGTGAGGCATCCCGCCCGCTGCAGGATAGCACCCAGGTCAGCACCGGCGAAGGGGGTGCTGAGGGGACCCCACAGAGGCTCCACTCCCTTCACCTTGCGCAGACTCATCTGCTTCTGGTAGAAGAGGTTCCATTCCCGCTTGTGGGCCTCATCTCTGCCCTCGTCCCCGCTGCCTCCAGAGCCTTCGTCATACCTAGGGGACAGGCTGGGCATCAGCAGCCCTGGCCTGGCCTTTGCCCTCCCTCCCCCTCGGGAGGGGCAGCGATGCCCGAGGCCCTGGCAGCCCCAGCATGGCCCCTGGTGCAGGACGGTCTGGCCATGGCACCAGGGAGAGAATGCCAGACCGTTTCTGGTGGGTGGGGGCCCTCACCTGCTGAAGCCCCCGTAGCCCCTGCGGCCACCCTCATACAGCTCAGGGTCGAAGCCCTTGTCCTGGGAAGGCCCGATGCAGGTCCTGCTCCAGCTGCTGCTGCGCTCCAAGGTGTCCAGCTGCTTCCGCACGGCCGTGGGGTTCTGGCAGTGGTCGCAGCCTCGGGTGCAGGCGGGGGGTGCATCTCCAAAGTACTTGGCAATGGCAGCATGGCGGCACCTGGAGCGGGCAACATGGCAGACAGGGGTGAGGGCCCAGGCAGTCCCCAAGCTCGGGCTGAGCATTGCTACGTGTCCGGCACTGTGTTGAGCATCGCAGACTCATCTCATAGGAGCCTCACAGCTCCATCAAGTCCCTTACAAATGGCCAGTCGAGCTGCAAGAGTGTGTGTGTGTGTAGGCAGAGCTGTCCAGGTGCCACGTCCCAGGGACAAGGGCAGCTGGTGCGAGAAACCCTTTAACAGCTGAGACCCTGAGAGGCAGGCTTCAGGAACAAGAGCTGACTGTTACCCAGCCCCTAGGCAGCCGGTCTGGCTGCCGCCTTCAGCTGAGCGGAGGATGCACGCCGAACAGCCGGAGACGGCAGGAGGCCAAGACGGCCGCCAGAGGGCGCTGTCAGCGCCACTCCGAAAACCAGTGTGTAAGGCGTGTACCTCCGCACAGTGGCTGCCTGTCCGGCCGGCCTCGGGGAGGGACTGGCATCCAAGTGGTGTGGCCACAAGGTTGGCTTCTTTACCCCTCCCCTCCCCCAAGCCCTGACTCACTGGGGTTTTGTGCTCACACTCAAAGGGCTCCATTGACGGCTCGAAGATGCAGGCTGGGGTGGGCTCCCGTCCTGTTCCAGGCACAGTCTGGTCGACTGGGTGGCACAACCAGCCAAATGTCAAAGGGCCCAGCCTGGGCTCTGGAGCCTGCCCTGCCAGCCGGGACCAGAGTGCAGCGACGGCCAGCACACGCTCTTTGGCAAGGAGACGGGCAGGGTCCCCTTTCCTCCAGGCCCGGGGCACATGAGGCACACCCCCAGCCAGCAGGCCAAGCACGGGCCACTCCCAGGTCACGGGGACTCCTGAGCTCTTCCCCAGAATTCCTGGGGGGGGGGGCCTGGCTTCTTGGGTGGTCTGGCACCTCCCCCCACTATTTACTCCTTCCCTGGAGAGGCCAGAGTGAGGGACCAGCCAGGGAGTTGCCTGAGGTTGCAGGTTGGGGCGGTGGGGGATGAGAGCCAAAGGCCCAGGCCCTCCTGAGGGTAGGGCAGGAGCCGGGAGCTGGGCGGCTGCGGGCCTCCCTCCCTCCCTACTCCACACCTCAGCGGGCACCTCCCTGGGGTCATCTCCGCTGGGGAACAGAGAACCCTCCTCTTTCATCAGCTCCCGGCCCAGGCCCAGCCCACGTGGCTTAGCACACACCCACCAGGAGGGAGAGGAAGAGGAGGAACAAGCAAGAGACAGAGCCCAGAGCCGGGCCCATTCCTGGGACCTCCGGGGCAGGGCCAGTTCTCAGCAGGACTCCCCGCCTGTGGCCCGGCTCCCCCCTCAGTGGCTGCCCCGTGTAATTCGACACTTGGATCTCCTGGACGACCAACAACAAAAAAGCTGAAGCCCAGATAGCAGCTGGCTGTCAGCACCGGCAGAGCGGCTCGCTGGCTCGCGGAGAAGAGGCATCCAGGGAGCAGCCCCGGGTCACCCAAGAGGCGTGTGACAAGCGAGGCGAGGTGGAGGGGGGCCGAGGACAGGCCCCCGGAGAAGAGGCCGGGGCTGCCTGGCTCCCCAGCACCTGCGGGGCACCCGCAGCGCCAGCACCTGATCCCAGGTGAGTGGCCTCGGCTGAGAGGGGGTGGGGATGAAGGGAATGGAGCAGCAAGGTCCCCGTCCTTGGACGGAGGGCACAATACCATGGGGGGCGCACTTGGTCACAGTCTGCCGACGGCCTCCAGTTCCAACCTGGGCCCTGGGCCCTCCCTGCTTGCAGTCTCCCCGCACGGGGACGCGCGAGGCTGCAGCCTCCTGGAGGGTGGCTTCCTGCCTGCTTGGTGAGCAGGTGGAGGGGCCAGGGTGCCTGCCTCCTCTGCAAATTGGTTTAAGCATCTTCCATTCAGGGGCTTACACGAGGGGTTTGGCTGCCGGGCTTGGGAGAGGAATGTCGCCTGCCCACTGAGCCTCCCTTTCCCAGGACCAAGGCAGCGCCTCCCTGGCCTGCTCTCCCCAGCCCTGGAGGCTCAGGGCAAGGTCCACCCCGCCATGTGGCAGGACCCACGCAGCTCTGCCTATCTGTGTGCCAGACCGGAGCCGCCGCTGCCACCTCTCGTGGGGGCTTGGCCTGCTGACCACCAGGTGTCCTCAGCCCGGGGCTCCGCTCATGTGCTCCTCCCGGGGCCCATTGAGAGCCCCACGGGCCCCTGAATCTACCTAAACGCTGCCCCAGGCGTGAGAGGACCAGTCTCCCAACCCGGGGCAGGTGGGGAGAAGGTGAGGATGGTGGGACTGAGGTTGTGGGGGGGAGAGGGGACCCCTAGTGTCTGCCCCTCTGCTGCACCAGGGAACACTGTGCCCAAGCCCGTCCTCCAGGCAGCTCGGAGTGTGGCCCTGCCCTGGAGGCTGACTCCTGCTTCCCTGGCCTCAGTCAGGGTTAAGGTCTCCCCTGGCCCTCCAGATGCTTCCCCAAAGCAAACAAGGCACCGTCTACTTAGAAACTCGGCCTACGGCTACAGCTACGGCTACGGCTACAGGCGGGGGGGGGGGGGGGGGGGAGTCGTGGGGGTTGGGGGGGCGCCAAGGATCGGCCCAAGTGTGGGCTTTGGCCTGGCTGGTGGCTGGGGAGACTACAGGTCCTACAGCGAAGGGCAGAAGAGACAAGACGCTGGGCTGTTAGAGGCAGCAGGTAAGGTGGGGGAGGGAGGGACCAGTATCTACTTCCCACTGCCAGACGGAGCCGGGACAAAAAGGGGTGTCATGGGGCAGCTCCCCATGGCACACAGGGGCACCTCTGCCCTGCTGGCCACACAGGCCTCCCACACATTCAGGTTACTATTCATTCTAGCTCTTTCTCCAATAAGAATGCCCCGGGCAAGGTGGCTACAACCCCTGACAGAGTAACAGCGCTGAGCCAGAAGCCCTGGGGGCCCTGCGCCATCAAGAACGGTACTTATCAGTCACAAACACGCCCGCCCGCTTCCCCTGGGAGCTGGAGTGTCAGCTCTGCGAGGAGGAAACAGGGAAGCTTGTGTCCCGAGTGGCAGGTGTCTGGATGCCTGGCCACTCTGTGGCAAGGTTGTCTGTTCCAAATGACACACAAAGGAATGTTTCCCGGTCCGTCCAGCTCGGCCAGCCTTGCTCTCTGCCCTGCTCACTTTCCCCTCCGCCGGCGGCCGCTCCCCTGGGGAGCACCCTGGGAAGGTCCAAGAAGGCCAAGCCTTGCTCTGGCTGCTTCTAACTGCCGCTCCCTCCCCGCTCCCGCCCTCCCCCCAGCATGGGTTGGGAGGGACTCTGGTCCTCTGGTTCATAGGCAGAAGGTACAGTTTTAGAAAGAGTTTGCTGGACCTGAGACAGACAGATCAGAAAAACGGAGAATTCTCAGTAGCCCCACTAGACTTGCCTGCCCCCCTCCCTCCGACCTGGGAAGGTACCGGGAGGAGAGGCAGCCAGCCCAGAGCACCCCTCTCCCCAGGCCACAGCTGGAAACTCGAGTAGGGCTCCCTACAGAGCAACAGCTGGGGCACCAGCCCGCGGTCACCTGATGGCTGCTGGCTATATTGGGCACCAGGCACAGGCGCCCCCTTGGCCTGGGCTTTAAATAGCCCACTGGGAGGCCCGCCTGGGACCTCCTGGAATGTGCCGCCTCCCTCTCAGGAAAGAGGCCCCTCCAGCGCCCCCCCCCCCCCGTGGTCCCCACTGAGCTCCTGCTCAAGCCCAGGCTGCAGATGGCAAAGCCACAACGGAAAAGTCAGGGGCTCCTATCCGTCTTATCGGTCTTGAGGCCAGAAGAGCCGCGTCCAGCAGCCCCACTCCTGTTCCGCGCACAGATGGGACCCAGGGAGCAGCCCTGACTGGGCGAGGCTGGCCAGCTCTGGGCTCCAGAGTTCCTGCGTGCAAAGCCAGGATGCCACCCAGGTCCACGCCTGCTGCTGCTGCGGACCCAGTCCTCCCAGAGGGGGCGAGGTCCTCTGACGTCAGACATCCCTGGAGGACGGCTGACTTTAGAGCTGAGGCTTCTGATCAACAAACCCCTTTCCCAACCAGGGCAACCTTCCTCCTCCCCGCCCGGAGGCCACGCCCCTCTGACTGGCCGGGTCTCCATGCCACACCCTCTGAGCCCTCCTGGGGCTTTGGGGGTGGGAGCACCAGCGAAGAGCTCCCCCTGCCCTCCGTCCACCTCTTTGAAGGAGCAAGTCTGATGGATACATTAGGCTGTGCAGGCACCGGGCCAATCAGGCTGAGAAAGCCGACCGAGTGTGGATGAAGAGGGAGGGAGAACAGCTCCTCAGCCCTGTGCACTCCCCTCCCCCGCCCCAATGAGACCAGAGGGTGGGAACCTGGAGGGGGGATGCCCACAGGCCTCGGAGCTAGGGAGGGGCCTGCTCTACCGTCAATGGGGGAAAGCTGTTCAGTGTGACCACAGGGGAGAGGTTCTATGCTCTGGGAGGAATATTGAGGACCTGAGACGCAATGACCTGCAAGATCTGTCCCTTAGGTGGTTCTCACGGAGCAGGTGTGGCCTGGGCCTCTGAGAGCCGGGCCTGGTGAAAGCAGGGTCCCGGGCCCACGAGGGTGGGCTAAGGCTGCTGCAGAGCCCACCAGCTCCCAAAGGGCCCAGGGCACTGAGCCGGGCCCCCCGCTGGGCAGTGCCCTCAGTGAGCTGCCCGTGGGCGGACTTATCTTGCTGGTCAGAGAGGAAGCTGCCCAGGACAGGCCTCCACGGAGACAGGGTGGGGCAGCACAGGGGGTTGGTCAGACCTGTCCGGCCCGTGACCTCGGGGAAGTCACTTCCTCTCTCAGGTCTCAGTTTCCTCATTTGTAAAAGAAAGGAGGCATTCTGGGAGTCCGAGTCTTCACACCTTTGAGAACTGGATCCCAATTGCCTTTGCCGAAGCATGCTGCCCCCGGAGCGGGCTGAGAGAAGGAAGGTCCCGCTTTTGACAGGAAAGCAGCTAATTTCCCACGGAGCCATCGCTGCCTGCCACCCCAGCATCACTTAAAACGGCTCCGTCTCCAGCCTGCCTCCCCTCCTCCCCCTCACACGCCACAAACCTCCCAGAATGAAGGACGCAGATGAAACTCCCCAGGTGCTGGAAGAAGGTCACTACCCCCAAAGGCCACCTCAACTCTCCTGTGCTGGCCAGACCCCACCCGGGGGGAGTCCCATGTGCTGGGCTCCTCCCTGTGCAGGCAGCCAGTCCTCCCACAGCCGCGAAACACTGGCACCTCATCCTCGTAACGAGAGAGACTCAGAGGAGACATCAGTCTCCGAAGCAGGGAGGGGGCAGCTTCAAATACAAGACAGGACAGAGCTACGGCGGGCAGCTGGCGAAACTGCCAGAGAGATGACTTGGAGGAGGAGACGCAGGTCTAAGGGACGAGGCAGAGAGGGCACAGGTGTCCAAGTGACCACAGCACGAGGCCCCGCCTTCTACAGTCCGAGCTGCCCGAGAAGGACCGGGCGGGCTGTGGTCGCTGTGGGTCCCTCCTCTCCCCAAGCGGCTCAAGCAAGGGCTGCACAGCACAGGGAGGCGGGAGCAGGCCCAGGGCAGAGGGCAGCTCTATGGAGGCTGTGGGGTGGCACCACGGAGTGACGTCCCCCCCCCCCCCGAGAACCCCTGGCTGACACCGGGGTGCGGCGGCAGTCACTAGAGCCCAAGGTCTGGCACCAGTCCCCGGCCACCTGTTAGCCGCCCTGGCATTAGAGCTGCCTTGGAGAGCAGGTTCAGGCTGGGCTGGCACACTGTCGCCGGGCCTGTCCTAAGAGGAGGGGCTCCCTGTGGCCGCAGGTGAGGCGGAGGGCAGGGACCTCTGCTCCACATCACGCCCAACTTGCAGGCACGGCTGGCCCTTCGCTTTGGCCCCCCCATTCTCCCTGCCGGTACCCCAGTCCTGAGTGACCCAGGGCCACTGCAAAACCTAGGACCGGTGTCTGAGACCAAGCCATGTGAGCGTGAAGTACCCCAACATAGACACAATGGCCAACCTGGCAGCTGGCAGACCCCTCCCGTGCCCAGCTCTACTGAGCAGCTCCCAGCAGGGCCTCAGGCTCAGTCATCACCAGCTTCCCTCCCCCCGGGCAGTGCCAGCTGCAGGGGGCTGGGGGCCATCACTGAGCAGGGGGCCATGGGCTCCCTCCCTCCTGAGCCACCAGGGGTGGAGCGAGAGGGTGAGACCTGACAAACTCGTTCTGCGGGCACAGGGAGCGGGAGGGTGGATTCTCGGAGCCGCCCACCCTCGGGGACTCAGGTGCTCTCTCTGCAGCAGAGCCGCCAGGAACGGGAGCTGACCAGCATGGGGGCCACCGACTTCGTGCAGGAGATGCGCTGGGTGGGTGAGAGGCTGCTGCTCAAGTTACAGAGGCTGCCACAGGCCGAGCCCGTGGAGATCGTGGCCTTCTCGGTCATCCTCCTCTTCACAGGTCAGTCGGGCTCTCGGGTTCTCCTCCACTCTTCCCGGCACCGGGAGGCGAGACCACGGCGCTGGCCGGAGGGCCGGTGGAGTAGGGGAGACCACGGCGCTGGCCGGAGGGCCGGAGGAGTAGGGGAGACCACGGCGCTGGCCGGAGGGCTGGCGGAGTGGCTCCGTGTCTCCCAGGCAGAGGAGGGGAAGCAGATGTCTCTTGGGGGACATGCCTCAAGGGATGGGCTGGGTGGTGCTGGGACCAGAGGCACCCAGCATCCTGCCCCAGGGATGGAGGGACCCGAGCTCCGGGAGGCGGAGGAGGCACCACAGGGAGGAGGTCCTCGGGTATTTCTGCCCAGCGTGCCTGGCTGCGGGCAGAGGCCGCACCTCCAGGGGGCTTCTTGGGAAGAGGGGGGCGTTCCTTCTCTTCCCACCTCACAGTTCTGTGCCCTCTGCCTCTCCCCGACCCTCCAGGCACCGTGCTGCTGCTGCTGCTGGTCGCCTGTAGCTGCTGCTGCACCCAGTGCTGCTGCCCCGAGCCCAGGGCCAGGAAGGCCCAGGTGCGGCCCGTGTCCCCCCCATGAGGACGGAGGGCTGACCGAGAAGCTGGAGAGGAGACGGTGACGCCACGCCTGGGCGTCGGCCTGGCCCCCCAGCCCTGACTCCTCGGGACCAAGTCCACTGTCACAGCTCTGGCCCCGCCCAGGAACCGGACACGGCATGTGGGGGCTTGTCCAGGAAACAAGGGCCGTTGTAGTCACAGGACCTCCACCTGCCGAGAGCGTGGGGCCGAGGAGGAGCCACCATTTCGAGGACAGAGTAAACCGCCGGGGATCTTGGCCTGACCGAACTTTTTAACAAAACACGGAAGCAGGGTCCCCAAACCTCGACGGAGAACAGCCCGCACCCGGGGGAGCTGGCCTTGGGTTCTGCTGACCACGCCAAAGAGGAGCCGCCCAGTCGCGGGGACTTAGTGCAAGAGCCCTGGGCCCACGCTCCCCGCCGGAGTGGGCGCCTGTCAACATCCCGCCCGGTATCTGCCTGTTTCTTTCCAGTAAAAGCTTTTTCGTTCTATGTTTCTGGGCATCAGACTCGCTGGGTTGGGCTCTGCATGAGCAGCGCCACGTGCCCAAGGACCAGGGGCGTGCCCAGCGTACCCTGTGCTGTGAAAGCTGGCAGGCTGCGCAGGCGGGAATGCTGTGGAACCAGTGGCGGGCGCAGGGTGATGCCTGTCAAGCACCAGCTGACGAGCTCTGGCTCCCAGACGCCCGCTGGGCAGCGATGGACACTGCGTGTGTCCCACGCAGGTGCTGGTTCAGAAACGCCACTTCCCAGCTGTCACTGCCACTAACGGGAGCCTGCACCCTCGCGCTAGAGGCTCCGGCCTCTGGTCTCCCCCAACTGCTGGAGTAAGAGGGGCCGGGCCCCAGCTCTGCCCACACCTGCGTCCCGACGCCTTCGCCCTTTCCCTGCGTATGTGCCCGACTGCCCGGTTCAAACCCTCGCCCCAGCACTCCAGCTGTGGGAAAGCAGGTCAGTGATGCGACCTTCCCGAGCTGTGCTTTCTCCCTGGGAAATGGGCCAGTCCTGGTCCCTGCCTCCCGGGGTGCGCTCGTGTGGTGACCTAAGATGACCTGTTGGGCACTTGTCATGGTGCGGGGCACATGCTAAGAGCTCTGCCTCCACTTCAGTCCACCCTCTCTTCCAGAGAACATGGCACGTGGGTGCAAACCCAGGATGACGGCAGGGGAGGCAGCGGCTCCCAGGGCACCTCTCCTCCGCCCCCCCTGGCCCCAAGGCCATAAAGAGGTCCGCACTTTGCACATGCCTGTCATCTCTGGCCGCCTGAGGGCAGAAGCCCATGGCCCGGAAAACAGGGGGTGGGGAGGGGATGCCAACCCTGCCACCCCCACCCCCTCCAGCTGGCAGGCGGGCGGGGAAGCTAAGCTCTCTGGCTAGTTCCACTTCCTGGTGTCCAGGGACTTGTGGGTTTGGTTTCGATGGAAGATTCAGAGAGGAAGTGCTTCTGTACAAAATAAAAGAAGTCCAAGAATCTGCCTGTATCCTCAACCCTGCCCCCCCGAAGAATGGGATTCAGAATGACGACAACAGTGATGGTGGTGTGGCTAGAAAGGCAACAAAAACCCACTGAGGGCTCACACTGGACACGCTCAGGCACTGTCTTCAGAGTTTGGCTGCAAGTAAGTTCATGTAAACATCGCAATGACAACGCTGTAGGTAACACTAGTAACACATTTTAAAGAGGAGGAAATTGAACCTTAGTGACACTAGATAGTTTGTCTACATTCAACCAGCTGCAAAGTGGCAGAGCTGCCTCTGGGCCCAGCCCTCCGGCTGCAGAGCCCCCACTGCCATACCCAGCCTGGGGCCTCCCGGAGCGAAGGCTCTGATCCATTACCTCCACCAACCAGCCCCACATCCCCAACACCCAACCCTGAACTGTCTCAGAATAACCTCCTGTGAGCGGGTGGGGCCCAGCCAGGTCTCCCTCCCGAAGGAAACTCCAGGAGGAAGGTGGGAGAGGCGGGAGGGGGGGGGCCCTGCCTCCCTCAGTGCCTGCACCACCGCCACCCTCCCCTCCCCGGCTGGAGGGTCCCCAGGAAGCCCCCGTCCAGGAGCTGCTCCAGCAGCGCAGCGGCGGTCCCCATACGACTTTTCCTTAAGCAAGTTTTCCCCCCAGCAAGGATGTCCCTTCCCGTGCTCGCTTTGGCTGCACACACACTGAAGGTGGGACACGGACAAGATTAGCATGGCCCCTGCGCAAGGACGACATGCAAATTCGTGAAACGTTCCACATAAAAAAAAATAATGGTGTCCCGTCCTGAGGGTGGCTGGGGCTGAACCTCTTCGTTAGAAAAGATTCTAGCTTCCTGGTCCAGCTGCCAAGAAGTGGAGGCCACAGGGCTGGCTGGCTGGCTGGTTTATTTGCATTTTTCTCCTCCAGGCCAGACAGTACCTAACTGCTGTGTCCAAACAAGACACTGTCCCTGTCCTCAGGGGGCTGGCTCCTCCCCATTCCTTGGCAAAGGGGCGCACCCCGAACCCTCCCCACCCCACCCCGCCAATCGGGCCAAGCCCCAGGCTGGCTTCAATCCCACCCAGAGCTGTGCCAGCGACAGCAGCCTGCACACTCCTGGTGGGCAGCTCCCAGCCTGGTCTCTCTGGGCATGTGAGATGGAGAGGCGGCAGCAATCCCCCCATCGTGGGGACAACCTGAGGGCCGCCTCTTCCAGGGCGCAGCCAGACCCAACACTTCTCCATTCCCCTCGGGACCGCAGCCCCCTGGACCGAGCCACCGCCGACGCCGACGCCTGCCTGCGGTCACTGCGGCCGTGTCGGAGGCGGCTCCGCATCGCCCGTCAGGCTCCGTGCCTCCCTCTGTGGCCTCTGTCTCTCGGTTCCTCAAAAGGGCCTCAGTCTGCACGTAAGGCCCGTGCGTTTCACTGTCTGTACAACGTGCCTTTTCAGACGCCGCCGTGCAGCCACCCGTGCAGGAGTCTCATTTGCAAACGGTGGCGGAGAGCCTGCAAACCGGTTCGGTCCTGCAACTTGCCTCTCAAACATTAACTACTGAACGCAATCCACAGCCAAATGTTCACGGTGACGACCTATTTGCTTGTGGGTGATACCAGTTCCAGATCATAAAACGCTGAGGCAAATTAATTTGTCCTTGAAAACAGTTCCCTCCCTGTCCTTGGGGCCTGGCACCTGCCACAGAACCCCGGCTCCCAATTCTAATTCTGACACCGTCTCCATGTCTCCACGCAAACCTCTCTCCTCCAGGGGCGGCCCCTCAGGCCCAGGCCAGGCGCTGCCACCGCACCAACAGCACCCTCCCCGTCTCCCCCTCCCAGGCCACTTCTCTGCATGGTGGTCCCTTCAGCAGAATGTTCTGATCTGCCAGCAACTGACTAAAAGAGGTGGTGAAAGCGATGGTCTTCCCGCCTCAGGGAGGGCCAGGGTCTTCTCCTGGTCAGCGTGGCCAGGGCTCCGGGATTGTCTCGTTTGGTTTCATGGAAGCAGAACAAGAATTTAAAAGACCCCAGTGTGAGATCCTCCTGCATTTTTACAAAACGCTTCCAGTCGCCCACACCAAGTGACACACGGGCAGGAACATTGGGTGAGTGATTCCAGAATCACTCCAAAGTGGTCAGGGAGGCACTGACGGAAGCCTCGGTTCCCCACTCACTGAGGTCCGCACAGCTTCGGAGCTCAGACGCGGAGCGGAGTTCACACCCAGCACAGTTACTCCTCGGCTATGTGAGCGTGCCTGTCCCAGCTGTAAAACTGGGGTTTCGGCTATCCTTGTTGCTTCATTTTTCATGTACTATTAACACGTTAAGCACCAGCCTGTTTTGTCTTCTGGACGGAAAGTATAGTGTCAGTCACCGGTGACTGACTGTAATTATGTAATTACAATGACAACGGCCACAAACAGGTTTGGAACAAACAGCTGGTTCTTGATAAGCATCAGCTTCACGGAAGGAGCGGAAGTACAAGGGCATCCCAGAGACCCGCCCACGGGCTGGGAGCGGTCAGCAGGCCAAGGGCATTAGTCAGGCCGTCCTGGGTCAATTAAGCCCATGATTGCTAAGAGGGACTTGCTCCTCACCCGCCTCCTTGCACCTGCTGTGCATCTGAATCACCTGGCCAGCTCTACGAGGCAGGGGGCTGACACGCCCAGAGAGTGACATCAGTGGCACCAGACGGGCCTGGGCACAGGCACTTAGAAAAGCTCCTAGAGCAGTGGTTCTCCACCTTCTGGCCCTTTAAATACAGCTCCTCACGTTGTGACCCAACCATAAAATGATTTTCGTTGCTACTTCATAACTGTCATGTTGCTACTGTTATGCATCATAATGTAAATATCTGATATGCAGGACGGTCTTAGGCGACCCCTGTGAAAGGGTCATTCGACCGCCAAAGGGGTCGCAACCCACAGGTTGAGAACCACTGCCCTAGATGATCCTACAAGCAGGGTGAGGACAGGGCGCTAGAATGTCAGCTCTGGGAGGGGGCTGCCTGATTCATGCTGGGCAGCAGCGCCTGGCACAGCAGAGCTTGACACCTGACTTGTGGAGTGAGTGGTGGCCGCCAGGCATCACATGCCAGGGCACCGGCCCATTCCCACTTCCTAGCTGCCTGTCACACCAGTGGGCGGGAACCAACCACACAAAGCAGCTGGGGAGAAGGTAGGCCCACAGCACCCAGAGCCTCCATGGGAGGCTCTTCCACCCAGAAATGAGTTCCAGGAGACGCCAGCAGGAGGCGCAGTTACCCATTCGCCCTGCACCACAGGAGGGAGCCTGAGGGGTGGTTCCAGCCCCGGGGCTTCTGAGCTCTGGGCAGGTCCTTTCAGGCCATGTCATCCAGACAGAGAGGGGAGGTGGATGGAAAGCCGGAGGCAAGGGCCCTGACTCCAGTCTCTTCCCCTGCTCACCCCAAGTCTGACTTCTCTTAGCGAGGACATCTCCACACGTGTGCCCTGAGCAGTGCCCCCCACGACATCAGAGAAGGACAGAATGCAGCTGAGGGAGTAAGTGTGAAAGGCAGAAAGGGACCAGAGGTTGCTAGGCCACAGGCTGTGGCCCACCTTTGTCACCTTTGTGACAGCAGTGAGGTCTGGGCAGGGCCACCTGGCACTGACGACAGCTTTTCCTCCCATCAGCTGCTTCTCCGCTCTGGTCACCTGCTGGCCTCTCCAGCTCGTCCCCTAAAGTGTGGGCCCTTCAGGGTCACCCCATCCGCCCTCTCAGGACTCGGGAGCGTTAACAGCAGAGTCAGGTAAGACGCCTTCCCTCTCAGCCCTGACTCCCTTCTATTGGCACAGGCTTGCCTCTAAGGAAGTTTCCAGAAGTCTCAGCTCAAGGCTGTCCGCTTCTCCGCAGCCATGCTGCTCTCTCAAAACGCTTCCAATGTTTGGCAATCGAGGCAGGAAAAATAGGGTCTAGAGCGAAGCTTTAGCCGAGTAGGTCTCAGCTGGGAGAGGAATCCTTGCTCACATCTCCGAGAATCCGGAGGTGGCCTCCACCGGACCCAAAGGCCCCTGGGGGGTGCCAGCCCTCACCCGTTTCCACAGGAGGCACGGAGCCCAGAGACCCCCTTCACGTCAGAGTCTGCCAGCTGCACGGGGCCTGCGGTTCTCGGAGATGGCCCAGCGGGTGGACCCGGGGGTGGGCACGGGGCGGGTATGGACAGCAGCGCCAGGCCCTGCACTCAGTGCCTCTGTCCCCTTCACAGGTCCACATGGATCCACTGCTAACAGACCAGAGGCGCCTCTGGAAGGAAGAGTTCTGGCAGAACCCCTGGGACCAGGGGGGCCTGGCCGTCATCAGCATATTCATCATCACCATCCTGCTTCTCATGCTGTTCGCCATTGTGTTTGGGGCACTCCCTCCGTCTGAGAAGGTCGACCAGTCTGAAGAGTCATGACCTGACTTTCGGGGGGCCACGGGGGGCCCACCTGTTCTACACTCTCCAAACACTGTGGGCCATTCCCTCGAAGCCCCTTTAACAGTCTGGATTATACCTTTTATGTGATTCTCTGATAAGCATCTGTCTTTCTCACTTAGCCGAGCCCCATGAAAGCAGGCCCCTCTGTGCTCACCACTGTGTCCCGCACAGCTCCCCAGAGCCCAGTTCAATCTAGGCCTAAACACAGGGAGGTCTGGAGGCTGGAGGTCGCTTCAAACCTCATTACCATTCCTCCTGACACCAGTAGGTGAAGAGCCGGGCCTTGAATAACCACACGCTCCCCATGGCCGCAGCTCAGAGGAAGCAGAGGATCGAGGAGGGTTTTAGGCTGAAGGGCTAACAAGTGCAAGGTGCCCCAGCTTGTCCAAGTCCCCCCGATGTTCCACCCACAATGCTCACAGCTGCTGTGCTAGGAACCCGCCCGCCGCCGCCTGCCTGTCACTGCAGCTCCCAGGCTCCTCCCGGCCCCACGGGCAGCAGATGCAGATAAAATCGTAAGTGAGTTCCAAGTGGGCAGGCTGGCCCGATGCGAGAAAAGCTGGTTTCTCTCCAAGCCTGTCACGCACGCCCGCAGAGAGATAAGCCCGCCGCCCATGCCCGTACGGGTCCAGGCTAAGAGGGCTCCTCCAGTGAAGCCAGAGGCCTGCTCAGGGCATGTGATGACCACAACCCAACGGCTCAGGACTGAGTTGCTCACGGGGCCACCCATTCCAGACGGGGATAAAGCTGGGTGGATGGACGACTACCCAAAATATTCATGCTGTCAGTTTCTGGGGCCTTCCACGAAAGAAAGGGGCCCGACTCCCAGGCTGCCTGGCCGGACACACCCACGCAGGCAGGGTCCCCTGGTGGCCCGAGAGTGGCCCCGCGTTAGCTGGTTAACAAGCGGGTGCGGGGCGAGGACAAGATCAGTCACGTTTTGTTCAGAAACACGCACGTAAGTCACTCACCCCAGTTCTTCACAGAAGGTCACCAAGGCCTCAAAGGCCTGGAGGGCGGCTTTATCAGATGCTTTGTTCCCCCTCTTTTCCTGGAGACAAGAAAGACCATTGGTCCCGGTGGTTACCAGAGGGAAAGGGGGTGGGGGAGGCCGGAGAGGGGAAAGGGGGGATAAATGGAGGAAGACGTAACTTGGGGTGGTGAACACACAACACAATGTGCAGGTGATTATTACAGAACTGTACGCCTGAAACCTATATAATTTTATCAACCAATGCCGCCCCAATAAATTCAGTAAAAAAAAAAAAAAAGGCAACGACCATTTAGCAAAAGTCTTTCAGAGGTGAACTACCTTGTAGCTCAAAAAATGCTGAGAAAAATATCAAATGAGAGTAAGAAAGCCATTTACAAAACAGCGTCCCCAAGCCTGACCACGCATGAGCACTACCTGGGTAACTAAGAGGGACGCGGGCTATCCCCAGGCCACTGACGCGTGTTAGAGCCGTTAACACACGTGCCAAAACTTTCACTTAAATTTGCATTTATGTGATCGCTGATGAGTGAACATCTCTGGGTGAGCTTTTCTCATGTCCTTTGTTTAGTGCCAGTGGGTGAAGCTCTCTATTTATTCTCAACTCCAGCCTTTTGTTTGCCTTCCACATTCTATATTTTTCCAGATCTACTATTTAGTTTATGGTCTTTTTCATTTCCATTCCTAGGTACTTATGCTAATGCAGAGAAAAGCTGCTGCTTTTTAAAAATATATATATATTTTATTGATTTTTTTACAGAGAGGAAGGGAGAGGGATAGAGAGTTAGAAACATCGATGAGAGAGAAATATCGATCAGCTGCCTCCTGCACGCCCCCTACTGGGAATATGCCCACAACCAAGGTACATGCCCTTGACCAGAATCGAACCCGGGACCCTTCAGTCCGCAGGCCGACACTCTACCCACTGAGCCAAACTGGTTAGGGCAAAAGCTGCTGCTTTTAAAAATATGTAAAATATTCTTACATTCATCCATCTTGCCAGGTTTTTTTTCCTCTCTCCTTTTTTAATTGATTTCAGAGTGGGAGAGAGAGAAACATACATGTTGAGAGAGAATCATTGATCGGCTGCCTCCTGCACGCCTCCTACTGGGGTTTCCCACAAACTGGACATGTGTCCTTGACTGGAATCGAACCTGGGACCCTTCAGTCCGCAGGCCGACGCTCTATCCACCGAGCCAAACCACCTAGGGCTTGCCAGGTTTCCTTATAAATGGGCAGACATGCATTGACATTTCTACCTCTTGGAGTCTTCTTTCCTGTTCTCCTTGTCCCTGCAAGTGTGTGTGTGTGTGTGTGTGTGTGTGTGTGTGTGTGTGTAGTCATTATGTCATTTTAGTGGAAACTGGAAATAAGCACTTGTATATTTCATCTTTCTTTAGGAAAAGTCTACATGTATTCCTCTGCAACTTCACACATTATGTTTTATCCATGATTCATGTAGATTTACGGGGTCATTTTTCTCTGTTCTAGATCATTCCATTGTGACTAACCCACTGTTTTCTTATCCAACACTCTACAGAGGAAGAGTCTGACTATTAGGTGCTGCAGCCGACATCCCTGTACATCCCTGTGCACGTGACCGGTTGTCTATGCAGACGTGGCGTTACCGAGTCACAGAGCACCAGCATCCTCCACTTACGCGTCATCACCTCCTCTCTCTCCAGAGCAGTCATAGAGTTTACGTTCCTGACACACTGTGAGGTACCCTTCCCCACATCCCCACAAAGGGGGCTTACATCTCGGCCCCCCAGGCTTACAGTCTGGTGGGCGTCAAACAGCTCATTGTCTGGTCTGCGTTTCTCCCATCCCCACGTGACGGCGAGCATCTCTTCACACGCTCACTGGAGTCCGGTTTCCTCCCTGTGACACTCAGGGAGGAAACTTCTCGCTCTCAGCTGTTGCCTTTCACTCACCTGTCAGAGTTCCCTACATGCTCAGTCACTTATGTATGTTGCAAATATTTCCCTAATGACTCCTTTATCACTGTGTTTATGGTGTCTCTCGCTATATAGAAATTTTTAGTTTGAATTTAGTCAAATAAGAGTATCTTCCTTGATGGTTTCTGCTTTTAAAATCTTGACTTCTCTTCCCTTCCTCAAGGCCATAAAGTATTTCTCCCCATTCTTACAGTTTTTTGAGGTCTTTAATCCATCGGTAATTCATACGTGCACGGTATGGGAGGTAGGAATTTAATTTTATCTTTTTCCAGCACCAATTATTCCACAGTTCATCCTTTTTCTATTGATTTACAATGCTACCTGTCGTATATCAATTTTCCTTATCCAACAAGGAAATTACATACATGGGTCTCTTTCTAGCCTCTGTACAAAGAGTGTACGATCAGTTTTTTTTTAAAGACTAAAAAGAAAAACGAAGAACTTATGTAGCAAATGAGAAAATGCTTATGTAACGATGCTGAGGAAAACAAGGCAGGACTGATCCTGGGTATGTAAAGTAACATGCACAGTGCTAAGATAAATTAGCATAAAGAAGACTAGCCCTGGCTGGTACGGCTCAGTTGGTTGGGCGTTGTCCTATGCACTGGAAGGCTGCCAATTCAATTTCCTGTCAGGGCACATGCATGGGTTGTGGGCTTGGTCCCTGGTAGGGGGCGTGCAGGAGGCAGATGGTTGATGTTTTGCTCTCACGCGGATGTTTCTCTCTCCCGCCCTCTCTAAAAATCAATTTAAAAATCTTAAGAAGAACAAAAGTCTAACCTAGCTTGTTGCAATGCCCATCGACCAACATGCAATTCCCCCTTGCTATACGGTCTAGCCCAGGAGCACCCCTGTAGCTTACAGAATCTCCATCTGAGTTCAGATGTAAGCTGCGCGAAATCGGAAAGTTGTGAGTTTGGACAGAAAGGGCTCCTACTGCCTGAGACTTACCTGGAGTTTTGCTACTTCCTTCCTGATCAGGAAGCTGACTTGGTCCCGGTCGCTCCTGGAGTAATAGAGGCGGCACCAGGAGGGCTTCCCGTCCCTGCCCGCCCGGCCAGACTCCTGGTAGTACCCAGCCATGGACTTGGCAATGTTCCAGTGGGCAACGAACCTGTGGACCCAAAGGGGCAAGCAGCATGAGGCGTGGCAGGAGACCTGAGGGGAGGAGCGATTCTGAGCAGGTGGAGACGGGCTCTCCACAGGGAGCAGGGCTGGGTGGGCGCGCAGGCAGCGAGGACCCCAGGGCGAAGTATGGACAGGGCACCTGCAGTCCATCGGCAGGCCTCCCTGCCCCGGAGCAGCCCAGGTCAGAGCCATAGCAGGAAAGGGGCCATTCCAACCCACATGAGGAACAAAAATGCTCGGTCAGAGGTCCCGTGGGAAAAAACATACTGGGCTTAAACAAACAAATCAGATCAGGCCACCGATGGGCCCCACGGCCTTGAAAAAGCCCGAGTGAATCTCTCTGGAGAGGGAAGGGATACCATTAAGTACCTACTAGGAACCAGGGTACGTATTTGTCTGATTGAATTGTTACAGTCACCATCATGGGAGGCAGCCCCATTTCAGAGACAACGAGCCTGAGATGCAGAGGTGAACTGTACAAGGTGACACAGCAAGGGGACAGCAGAGCTAGGATCTGAGCCTGGGGGTGCCTGACTTCAAAGTTGGCCCCTAACAAGACACAGCCAACCCAGCATCCAAGCTCTGGTTCCCAGGTCCAGCTCGGAAGAAGACTGGACTTTCGGTGGCGAACACAATACAGCAGACAGATGATGTATTGTAGAGCTGCACACTTGAAATTGTATATAATCTTATTTACTGATGTCACTCCAGTAAAATCAATAAAAATCTAAAACATAAAAAAATAAAGTCCATGTCCTCTCAAATGCAGCGCACAGACTAATTCCTACCCTGACCAACTGAGCTTCGCTGTCGTCTCAACAAGACCGTGTATGCAGAAGAGCTCCGTAAACCATGCACGGCGTTAGTGCTGCTGTTATTCAGAACCCAGTGTGTCTGTCTGTAGCCCAAATGTGTCCCCAAGGTCAGACTCCCAACCGCCACCAGCGGGGCCTGGGAGGCCGGCTGTACTCGTCTCTGGCCGGTCAGCCGGCAGTAACAGGCAGTGACGGGAACAAGCGCTTGCCTCTGACTTCCGCAGGGAGCAGGTTAAGATGGTTCATTCCACCCTCAATGGGCCCATCCACTAAGACGTGAGTGAGCGGTGCTGTGTTAATGAGTGAGCCTGGTGGTCTGCGTGCTGCCCGCCTCCTGGGGGATGGCAGAACCGTGCTGTGCCAACACTGGGAGCAGCTGCACAGACACTGTCAGAGTGTGGCCTGTGTACCAGGGACCCTCCCCTGGGGCCGCCTTCCCCCTGGCACTAGAAGGAACCCAGGGACCTGGTCCTGCTGGCAGCCCACCCCGAGCCAGGCCCTGATCAGGAAGGTAAGACAAGAACCAGAGCTCACCTGACGTTGGCTTTGTCCACTCCCATCCCAAAACTGATGGTGGCAACAATGACGGGGACCTTCTCCTCCATCCACTCGTTCTGCACCAGCGTCCTTTCAGAGGCCTTCAGCCCTAACAAGGGGGGAAGGTGGAGAAGGGAGCTCGCATTTCCCTCAGGGTCCGTCTTGGGTTTGACACTCTGATGGGCACTGCACACACACCCTGAATCCATTACTTGCCTGCTGTGTGACCACGGGCCAGGCACTTGGCCTCTCTGAGCCTGAGCTAATAAATATAAAGGCCCCGGCCTGTGCTCTCAATGAATGTTAGAGCCAAGATTCAAACCCAAGTCCCTTTCTCTCACCCTGTGCCTCCGAAGCATGTGCCCTTCCCACACGACCGGCAGCTGGGCTTTCCCAGCTCCTCCCCGGCTGCTGGGCACAGGGCAAGAAAGCATGCCGGAGTCACGGTCTCATTTTGGACCTCATTCTTGGCTAGACTCCTTCTTGTGGATTTAAGTGAACCGCTCTAGCTCCGCCTGGGCAGGTAGAAAAGATGTCAGACCACCTGGTTTTTCAGGACCCACAGGAACAAGAGATGCGCCAAGAGGCCTGAGCGAGCGGCGAGGACCATGCGGCCCGGCGGCCCTCACCTGCGTGGTAGGCCTTGGCACTCAACCCCCTGTAACTGAGCTCTATGGCCAGTTGTTCACAAGCCTCCCTGGTCCTGCAGTAGACGATGCCGCAGCCGGACAGCACCTGAAGGCGAAGACAGGACAACGGGAAGGAAATCAGCGCTGGGAAAAACGAGCCAACGAGCCATCCGCCCGTCGCCCTGTGGCCTCTGTAACAGGAGCTCTGCACGGTCTCTCATCAGCCCCACCGTCTCCCTGGCAGGCCACCAGCAGGGCTCTGCCACCCTCACAGGCTCAGCCGCCCGGGGCCCGGCCAACCAAGCTCCTCTGCCTCCTCCCCTCCAACCCTGACTAGGTCTGCAAAGGCCAGTCAGAGCATTTCCAGACAAGGAGAGCCCAGTGAGGGGACAACGCCAGGAAGCCAAAGGGACAAGCCTCTGAGCTTTAAGCAGCTACAGCTAGTCTGCACTAAGGAAGCCAGAGAAGCAAAGGTCTTAGAAAACCAATCCCCAGCTCAGGGCCCTCACCCCTTTCCCAGCCTTCTGGCCAAGCGCCTTAAGGCAGAAGTCCCTCAGGTTCCCGTAGGGATCAGAAAGCAGTTCCTTGAACTGCACGTCGTAGAAGAGATTGGCCCGGAAGCAGGGCGTCTTGAAGGCAGCAACCGGCTGCTTGAGGTGCAGGGCAGCAAACACATCCTCGCGGACCTGCGGGGTGGCTGTGGCGGTCAGAGCCACACACGGGGCATGCGCCAGGCGGGAGCGCAGGGCACCCAGGCGCAAGTAGTCGGGACGGAAGTCGTGTCCCCACTGGGAAACACAATGAGCTTCATCCACCACCAGGTAGGAGAGCAGGTGGCGGGACAGCAGGGAGTTCAGGGTGGGCTGGAAGGAGGCGGAGGCCGCCATCTCCGGCGTGATGTACAGGAGCTTGGTCCGGGGCTTCTCCTGCTCCAGGTCGGAGAGCAGCTCCTTTTTCTCCTGCGCCGAGAGCTTCGAGTTCAGGGACCTCACTCGCACCTTCAGGGCCAGCAAGTGGTCCACTTGGTCCTGAGGGCAGAAGGGGAGAAGCACGGAGGGGAGTGGACGGCCCTCAGCACCTCGGGCGTGTTTCCCAGCCATAAAACGTCCTCCTCCCACCCTCCAATGTGTCTTTTCTTTGCCTACAAGAAGGACTGAAGGCAACGTGGTTGAGAGGACAGGCTCTGGGGCCAGACAGACCTGGATTTTTTTTAAAATCTATTTTTATTGATTTTAGAGAAGGGAGACAGACGGAAACATCAACAATGAGAGAGAATCATTGACTGCCTGCCTCCTGCACGCTCCCTACTAGGGACTGAGTCCACAACCAGGCATGTGCCCTGACTGGGAATCAACTGTGACCTCCTGGTTCATAGGGCGACTCTCAACCACTGAGCCACACTGGCTGGGCAGGCACATCTGGATTTAATCCCGGCTCACTTGCCTGCCACCTGCTCTTGGGCTGGTTCTTAACGTTAGCCTGTCCATTTCCTCTCTCTTTCTCTCTCTCCCTCCCTCTCTCTCTCTCTCTCTCTCTCTCTCTCTCTCTCCTATAAATACAGTGACACCTAATAGGATTGTTGTGAGAATGAAATCGTACATCTCAAAGGTGTAGTGAATGCACATGACGCACCAGCACAAAGCCCTGGCAATCACTCACTTAGCGCTCTTACTGTTCTTCCCTGTCTCTCTCTTTCTTCACAGTTGATAGCTCTTAACTACATGGCTACTTCCTCATTTCTGATTCTAGCAGCCCATCTGCAGGCCTTAAATATAGTCAGAAGCGCAGAGCAGGTGTTAACAACATCCCAATTGGCCCCTCATCTCTTTTTCTATCATAGGTGCGCCCTTGCCAGGATAAAGCAGGACACCAGGATCCCCCCATCAGTTCAGCCCCCTAGCCATCTGCGTGAGTGTGCATGAGGCAGTTCCGCATTCATCTGGACAAAAAGTAACATAGGAAGGTAAGCGACCACACAGTACTGTGCTCTAGTGGAGAAGCCCACGTACGGGCAATTCGGAAACCCAATACAGAGAAGGGGATAAGCAAATGAAAGAATGGAAGAGGCAAAAGACCAAAGAAAGCAGAAGTGAAATTTCCAGCTATAAACAACCTTCCCCTAACCGTTTTTGGGCCAGCATCTTCATTTCCCTAAGCCTCACCTGAATCAGTGCAATGAGGGGAGAGATGACGATGGTGATGCCTTTGGCCAACAGAGCAGGGAGCTGATAGCAGAGGGATTTTCCTGCCCCTGTGGGCATGCACACGAAAACATCCTTGTCACCTGAGAAAATACAAGACAGCATCTCAGTGCTTTCTGCCTTTTATCTTTCCTTCATCAAAGCTGTTGAAAATTAAATGAGAATGTAGGAAAAGCCCTAGCAGAGTGTCTGGTACATGTGGGGGGCGGTGGGGGGTGGGAATATATTCTTAATTCTCTTCCCATCCTTTCTATGAAAAGGGGTACAGGGACATTTGGGAAAGCACACAAACCATTTCTGATCGTGGCAATAGCAACTACAACGTCAAGAAGTCTGAGTCTGCTGGGATATAGAAGATTGAACTAAGTAGCCATGAAAGATGACACTGCCACGTGAGTGCGCATATCTGCGTAGACGTGGAAGCAACATCATTTAGATGTCTTGTTTATAAACATTACAGTGTGGTTAACTTTCCACAGCTGCTCCCCGTTGGCAACCTCCATTTGTCAACAAATCTCAAGTTTATAATATGAATCCTTCCTTCCCTAGTTGGGACCCAGGTCACTCAATCTTTAACAAAGGGATTACCTAGGTCAGCAGCTGGCTGAGGCCTTTCCTGTCACTCCCACACAAACTAATGGGCATCTATGACCTGTTTTCAAAGATAGTCTGCAGCTCTGGCTATGAAATTAAGAAACAGAGCAGTTGGGTGGTTCTGCCCATAAAACTGCAAGTTTGGCGTCCATCAGATTTCCAAAGCCAATCATAGACCAAGGCTGGGGGGGTAGGAAGGGTCAGAAGGAGGGTGTTCCCGGCAGTGCTCGGGTATAGTCGGGGTAAATGTAAACACAGGGAGCGTGGCCTCGTTACCTTTCACTACAGCCATGGTCGCACTCTCCTGCAAAGGTGTCTTAAAAGAGTCAAACCCGAAGACCTTCTTCAGTGTGCTCCGGACTCGCCGCTCAGGGTCAAAAGGAGAGGCACGGTGGGTGCTCATCTTAGCGACAGACAGTAGCCAAAGGTTAAGGCAAAGGTGATGATCACAGGCTTGTGACAGAAACCCTGGTCTACTTTTAAAATACTGCTTATTTTCCTCTTTAGTGTACTAGTAAATGTGCTTGATTACACGACTCAAGCAATATATTATTTTCAAGTCATACATCAATACATTCCTGGGTAATTAACATCTCCCCTTTCACATCAGAGAAGATAAAAACACGGAACTATCCCGGGCCACCGTATGCACAGAGCAGCTAGAAATCAGACACAGATGTCTTCGGAATCGCTTGGAGAAGGTGGGATTGTTTGTCTAAGATCCACCTTCTGCTCCTTCTATAAGCATAGCCATGGAGCCCATTCTTCGCCCTCCCCGCCCCCCAGACCCGATCCCTTCTTCCCAACTCCCAGGGTGAGAGCTCCTCCCCTTTCCTTCTCTGAGCCCCCAATCCGCTTCACCCCAAGATATCAGAGCTGGCCGTGGGCCGCCCGGGAGCGGAGGGCTCTAGTTCGGGGGGCGGCCGGCGCCTGCAGGCTCGGGAACTACTCCCGTCCCCCCATCGCCACCGCCAACTCGGGGAAGCCGAACGGCTGGACTACCGCTGTCGGGTGAAACCCCGGCAACCTGGTTTCCGTCGCGCAGTAATGACGTTGCGCGAGCGTTGCGTGGGGGGGGCGGGGCCAGTCGCAGAAACAGCCGTCTTGATTGGTTTCCGGTTTGGAGCGGGCGCGGGGCCTTCTGGGACCCGGAAGATGTCGCCTTTCGGTGCGGAAGTCGGCTCGCCGGAGTCAGCGCGGTGAGCCACTCCGCGGCTGTGGGAGTAAGATGGCGGGGAAGAAGAGCGTCCTGTCTTCCCTGGCCGTTTACGCGGAAGATTCCGAGCCCGAGTCGGACGGCGAGGCTGGAGTGGAGACGGCGGGCAGCGCGGCTGGTGAGGCCCGAGCGGGGAGGAGGGAGGGGAGGGGGGAGGGGGGAGGGAAGAAGCAGGTGTTCGCTCGGAACGCTGCTCAGTCCTGGCGGGAGGGAAAGCGGCGGGCATTGTGCGCCAGGTATCGGGCCCCCGAACCCCACAGCGCGATCCGAACACTCCGTGGTAAGAATGGGTCCTCTCCTTCCGCCGGTTCGATTATTCTGCCGAAACTGATTGAAAATCTCCGTGCCGGGCATCCCGCTAGGCAGAGGAGAGGGATGGACAAAGGGTGGAGAGGGTCCAGGGCTGCTGAAACACTGCCTCTTCTCTCCGAGCGTGTTGGATGGGAGAGTGGCGAGTAAAACGTAGGTGGAGGGTTTCTTTTTTTTTATAACGTTTAACTAGTAATGTGCCTTAGAGGCATCGCGGAGCTTTTTAAAACATTTATCTGGTCTTCGCCGCGCGATTCTGTAGATGTGGGGTAGGATCTGGGCTCGTGAGCTTTTCGAGGCCCCTCGTGATTCCATTATTTCGTGAGCTGTTAAGTCCCCTCGGTGATTTTGTTGCCCTGTCTCAGGTTGGGGATCGCGATGTTGGGAAGTGGGCACAGATTTACTTGGGAGCATAGAGAGACAGTGAGTTACTAATATAGCTGGGCCTTCGTGTCCTCATCCGGGAAGTGAGGGGCTTGGACTAGGTCAGCTACTCTCTGTTTTGTGTGGTCTTTGCCAGTCAGGGGGGGGTCTCTGGTGGTTTCCCAGTAAGTTGTATTGTTTGGGGGGAGGGTGTTGTTTGTTTTGTCTTGAATGTAGAAAAAGATTGTTTCTCCAGTGGGCACCATTGGGAACCCCTTGGCGTACCCCCTGTTCAAGGTCCTGTTCCTAGGGGAGGACACACAGAAAGGAGGATGACAGAGTCCTTGTCTTGTATGAGAAGATGTGTTCGCGGGAGCCTGTGATCCAAGGTAGACGTCAGTGGAGGCTCAGACAGCAGAATCTAGGCCCTGAGGTCATTCAGCATGAGTCTTAGGTTCCTTTTTTACCTTGAGATAGAATTCTAGTCGCTCAGATCACCTACAGCAGCGGTTCTCAACCTGTGGGTCGCAACCCCTTTGGTGGACCAACGACCCTTTCACAGGGGTCGCCTAAGACCATTCTGCATATCAGATATTTACATGACGATTCATCACAGTAGCAACATGACAGTGATGAAGTAGCAACGAAAGTAATTTTATGGTTGTGTCACAACATGAGGAACTGTATTTAAAGGGCCAGAAGGTTGAGGCTTTCTTGCATCTCCCCCATCTATTCATTTTTATTTATTTTTTCCTCTGTTTAAGAGGAGAAAGGCGGATTGGTATCTGACGCATATGGAGAGGACGATTTTTCTCGCCTCGGGGGTGATGAAGATGGCTATGAGGAAGAGGAGGAGGAGAACAGCAAACACTCGGTGAGTAACTCTGTTCCCAAATCCATAGCCTCTCATAGCACCATCCACTTGTTAGAAACTTTCCGCACTGTTCCAGCAGCGTTCCATCTCACACCTAATTTCATCCTCTCTCCTCCCGCTCTCTTTGGTGTTAATTAAGGAAACTGGGTTGGATATTGGCAGTGCTGTTTGAAAATCAAATTTGTTTTCTCCTGGACCATTTTGTATTTACCTTTGAATTTAATATTTGGGGGAAAGATAGTGAATTATTTTATTTGACCCAGATACCAGTGGGTGTTTTATGTTCGTTTTCCCTGTTTAGATCGTTTATTCATTTGCAACAGTATAGTCATTCTAATTGGTGTGTCATTTATATCTACAGTCAGCTCTCGATTATTTTTAATCTTGGTTGGGGCTCATTCAAATCTATCCATTTATTCAAAAGACTAGGAAGGAAAATTATTATTATTGCGTGTGTATGATTTACTTCTTACCTTCTTTCTTGACATTTTACTTGGCACTTTTTATCACAGTGCCCAGTTCCTGATCACCAGTCTTGCCTGAAATTTAGTAGGCGTGGCTAACAAAAGAGAACTTGTGTCTTAACCAGAAAGACTTTAGGTACAATATCACATAAGCATCACGATCCAGAATTTAAAAGTTTTGGGGGAGAAACAAGGACTCAGCTGGTGCTTAGCACAAAAACATACAAACTTGAATGTGGATATTTGACAACAGCTTTAATTGAAATATTCAGTGTACTTTTATCAGGTGTTTGAAGACTTTGCTACCTCTTGAGATTTAAATGTTACCATTAAAAATGCTTTCCAAATTAAGCAAAACTGTACTTTATATTTTATGCTCTTTCGGGAGGCATTTTCATGCCTTTAGCCCCACCATCAATGCTAATAATTCAGAATGGACTGAAACTGGTTAGAAAAGCTTTGCAAGTTATGTTCTTTCCCTGACTTTTCTTAGGTGCAAACATTCTGGCTGTTGTGTAAATCTGCATAGTGTGTTTTGAAGTGTTATTCCACATTTGCTTTGCTTAGGATTTTCATCATATTTAAGCTTTATTTCACATTTTAATAAAATCCTTTCATCAGATCCCAATATAGACCTTCTAAAATGTGATTGTCTTTGGCTGCGCCACATCTCTGATATTTGGCCTGATTGGATTCATTTTAAGGAGATTGCATTTAAAACCTTTGGCTCGTTTTAAATGCCTTACAGGACAGTGAAATCTCAAACCCATCAGTATAGTTTATTCACGTCTCTCAGGTGATGATTATGTTAACATCTGGACGGCTGTTTAATGTGGGGGTTAAAATTGAAATCGATTAAAAAAAACAGTTTCAAATGACACTTAAGTTTTTCCTGGTGGTAAGTTAAGTTTTTCCGAGCACTGGGGTGCTCTGGGCAGTGGCGCTATCTGTGGCCTTCGTTAGCATTCAGTGGAATGGTGGGCCTGCTCGTGTGAGGCCAGCGCATGCTTTGGAGAATGGTGCTTTGTGTGGAGCAGGCCATTTGGATAAGGAACAAGGCTGGATAGAATGGTAAAGGCAGTTCTGGGGGAACTTGGCTGGAAACGGGGCACACTCACCTGGGACCCAGAAGAGGCTGGGTACTGCTCTTTAGTCGTCCCTTTCCCGAGTCACTCACCGTGGGCATTTGACACCTGCCTTCCTAGTGTTCATGATGGTGCAAATACTGCTGGGTTGAACAGTCGGGGTACAGGTGTGTGGGGGTCACGGCACTCTGGCGGTGAATGGTGTCATGGTAGGTCTGAGTCAGGTTATTTGTGTATATAAAAAGCAAGGAAACCACTTGTGTTTCTGGTTTTAAGTGATGGCCGTTTCATTGGAAACAGCATGCCTTCATCCTGTGAGGCCTGGCCCTATTCTTTTCTGAAGCATCTTGTGGCCTTGCCTCCACTCTTCTGTTGGCGATTTTTCATCTCAGGCATTTTCATTCGTGTAGACAGTGGTCCTGCTGGAGTATCTACTGTGAGCCGCTGGTGTTCTTCCTCCCCCAGAACATCTCCTCCTCCCGTTCTGGGCCATATGGTAGGGGAGGGGCCTTGGTGGGATGACCCAGGCTGAGTAAGTTTGCTGCAACCCCTAGTTGTGCATATGTGAACCCTCAGGCCCGCTCCTTTAAGCTTAATCCTCTAAATTCTTTGTCTTGTAGGAAGATGACGATTCAGAGACTGAAAAACCTGAGGCTGATGACCCAAAGGTACTTGGTGTTGGCTGTGGTGGGTGGCTGGATGCGAATAAGGCATTTTAAGATTGTGGCTCAGTTCATATGTCTGGTCAAGGTCTGTCCCACTGACACACTGTGCACCATGTGTAAATGTTCTGGGATGAAACAGTTTCATGGAAAAACCTGGAGGCCACTCTGGAAGGAGTAAGTCCCGGAGCAGCCTGGACCTCTGGCCTTGTAGGTAGTGCCAGATCTCGACCAGAGAGCCCGGAGGCCTGGCTGAGCGCACAGCCTCCCTGTGCTCCGTCCCGGTGTGCTTTGTGGGTCACTGCTCCCGCAGGGGGTTAGATTTGGGGATGTTTCCAGAATCAGGAAGCATGAAGGGCCGCCTTGTATACTCTGGGTTCTCTTCAGTTGTCTAGACGTGAAGAAGGGCCTGAGAGGGTGAGACAGCATGAGGCCTCTCCCTGCTGTTGGGGATGCTGAGCCGATCATTGTTTCCCAGGCTTGTGCCCTTCCACTCTTGGGTAAACCATACAGAATGGTCTCTTGAAACAACACAGTTTTTTCTTATAGTTCCATCCAAGTTGCAGCTGAGAGGAATCATCACACTCCTTGACTATCGTGATAAAGGTGAAGAACCCCCACTTGTCGAGTAGGTTTGCCCTATTGTGAGCTGAGCATTGGTATAAGTGTACCTGTCAGGGAAATATTCTTTAGGGACAAACTCCCCCCCAAAGAGAAAGGGTGATTCCATCACTCTGGGGCTGGGGAATAGGGACGAAATTTTGTGATTAAAAACTGCTTTAAACCAGCTGAGGCTGGCACAGTCCCCCTCTAAGAGCATGCCCATCCCTTTCTTTCCCCGTAGGCCTGCATCTCCTAAGCTCTGAGGTCCCCACGAGCCTTGGAACCAGGGGAGCAATGGGCAGTGTCACCTTGTCCCAGGCTAACCTGAATCTGTCTCAAGGCCCCCTTTCCCCAGAGCAGCCCCGCCTGGGCTCTCCTGTTGCTGCTTCTATCCTAAGCCCCTCCTTGCTGCCCTGTCTCCAGCTTTAATAAATGTACTCTCAAATACAAAAAACAAAAGCCCAGCTGAGGCCTTTAAGGTGACTTAGTGGAATTTAGAAAAATTATACCCAATTAGGATCTAAAGTAGCATATTTGAAAATACAGTATCAGTTCCAAATTTGAACTGATTGTGTGATTGGATAGGACTGTGTGCAGGCCCTGAGATCAACCCATGAAAGGCTGGGGATGATGCAGAGAAGAAAACACTTTACCAAGAAGCGTTAGCATCAGCATGCAGGAGAAAAAATGCATCCTAGTGACAGCAGATGCAGGCTCCTGTCTGTGCTGGGGAGGAGCCCAGGCCTACTGGCAAGCATTACTGGCATGAGGGCAGGCTGTGGCCTGGAAGGAAGGTACAGCTCCCTTGGGCTGGCAGAATGAAAATGGCCAGTAGCATTAGTATTTGGCTTCTGTCTTAGTTTTTGGGGTGTGTGGGCCGTTGGGCTCCCCAATAGGGACAGGAATTGTTTCTTTATGCACAGTCCCTGGCAGGAGTCTTCTATGCCCGATTTCCTTAGGGCCCTGACTTCCTCTCCAGCCTGCCATCATCTCTTCCCAAGGGGGCCTCCACTCAAACCCCTCTCAACCCTCCCTCTGTCCTGGAACTTTTCTGGCACATTTAAGCTTTATTTCAATTGATTTAACAATATTTTTGTATGCTAAACCTTTATTTTCAAACTAGAGGCCCAGTGCACAAAATTCATGCAAGGGGCTTGGCCCTCGCAGCCCCAGCTTTGTCGGGAAGGTCGTCCAGCTGTCCACTCTAATGAGCATGTTATGCTTTTATTATTATAGATGTTTCTGCCTTAAGTATGTGAAGTTTCCAACAATAGGATGTCATTTATTTTGCTAACAAATGGATTCATGTCACATTTGTCTTTTCCACTAGATGGCCCTCCTTCCTACTTTGGCTTTTAAAGATCTGCTCTTGATTTTTTGCTATAGCAGCGCACTCAGAACATTTTGGCTCCTTTACACAATTAAAAATTAGGATCCCATCGAGCTTTTCTTCATTTTGGCTTTGTCTGTTGACAATTTCTGAGCAGTTAAAACCGAGGAAAATGTTAAATATTTATTTTAAAATAGCAAACCTATTACGTATTAACATAAATAACATTCTTATGGAAAATTACTATTTCCGAAATTTAAAAAAGTTAGTACAAAGAGAGGCATCGTTTTACCATTTTACAAGTTTCCTTGGTGTCTAAAATCTAGCTTAGTAGAAAGCTAGGTCTCCTAACTGCTGCATTCAGTCTGTTGCAGTATGTTTAGGTTGAGGTATTTGAAGAACTGTCTTCACACAGACAGGTCGTTTGAAAGAGAAGTATTTCAATAGATACTCGGGTACTTGTGGATTTTCTCCTCTGATGCTTTATCAGAGCTCAGCAAGCAGTGATTTTCTAAAGGTTAGTTGGTTGCCATGTGGAACGTGAAGCCTTAGCGATGAACTTTTGTGCTCTGCTGCGTTAAGACCACGGCCTCTCTTGCACTTGGAACGGCTCTTTTCCCCGGGCACGGTACCATCGGACACTAGCGATTTGGAAAATGGTTCACCGAGTTACGCAGATCTCCTCGATGCTGACACATTTGCTTCTATAGTGGCCCCCAGAATCGTATTTGACAATGACATTACTGACCTCAGCAGACAGGCTGGCTTGCTCACAGCGGGGAGTACACATTCCCCCAGATTCTAGGTTTGCTGGAGAGCTGGAATGTTGTTATTGCCAATAAATACTCAGTTTTCTTTGAAGTGACAGCCTTTGTTTTTGAGGAAATGTCGGCCAAACTCCCACATCGGAGTGACCATAGCTTGTCAGTCATTCTTTCAGGTAAAATGGTGTTCTGTGAAGAAAGCCGCTAGGTCAGCTTGGGACCCAGATAACCACATGGGTGCTTTTTCCTCGATGTCCAAGTTTATGCACACCTCTCGTCATCATACAAAATGCTAACAAAAACTGTACTCGAGCGTCAAGGACATTCAGAAGTGAAATTGGCTTTTTTTTTTTTTTTTTTTTTAACTGAGAGTATGACTCCTGCTAGAATTTGGCGCTGCTGCCTTGATTTGTTCTAAAGGGCCAACACGTTGACCCACCATTGCTCCTGTAAATGTCAACACGGTGAAACAGGTAAATGTCTTCATGTTATGAAATTAATTTTGACCTTGCAGACCTCCAGGGGTCCACAGATCAACTTTGAGAATCACTGTTCTTCACAAACAAAGGTCTTGGGTGGGTGACATTAAATAACGGTGACAACTCAGTCATTGCTCTGCATGTGTCCACGAAGCGGCTCTTATCCTTAGGGGCCTTGAGCTGCCTGGGGGCAGCAGAGCCCCCAGAGAAAGAGGAAACCGCCCAGGTGGTGGGGAGAAGTTAAAGCCCTGGGGTTAGAGACCTGGTTTGAATTCCAGCTGTCCTTGGGGAAGTCCCCTCACCTCAGTGTTTCTCATCTGGAAAATGGGCATCATGATAAAACCTGCCTCGTTTGTCTTATGAGACTTAACTAAGTAAAAATGTAAATAAATACTTAGCTCCATAGTGTCTGGCATGTCTGTGTTCAGTAGTGTTAGGTACAACGACCAGCACTCCTCTGCTCCCTCCCCAGGTGGTCACTCGTGTCGTTGAGGCGTTTTTTGGAATATTGAATTCCGCCTCTAAACTGGAGTACACTCAGAGGAGAGAAAGCTTCAAGGTGAGGGGACATAAAACCACATCATGTGAGGAAAAGTGAGGAGCTGGGAGGGGGGGGACAGGTGAAGAGCTGGTACTGTCTGCTGTTTGGAGGCCTGGTAAGGGAAGGGAGGCGGCGGCCACATGAAGCGAAGCCTAGAATTACACGGCAGACGTTCGCTGTCATCTGACGGTGAACTGGCTGTTGTCTCTGGCCAGAAGTGGGTTGAGCTGCTTCTGGAGGTAGTGAGCTCCCTGTTCCTGGACCTCTTTCAGACAAGGTTGAAGAAACCACTTGTCCACTGTGTCCTAAAAGAAATGGTGGGCTGGGGTTGGACGAAACCCCCAGAGGGTTTCCTAGGGAAAGACTTGGGCTTTGTGGATGAGCAAAGTTGAGTGTTCCCTGACTTCATCCCACTGGTGTTTGGGGTTACCAACGAGTGCAAAGTGCCATATTTGGGGGTTTGAGTAAGAAATGACAACTCCAGACCACCTCTGGGGAGCCTTTGGTCCTGATCCATCGGCCTGGGGTGTCAGGGATGCTGGGGTGGCACTGGGTTTCCTGAGTTGGCCCTGGACTAGAGAAATGGAGGCTGGAGGAGGTGGCCGAGTGTTTCACGGAAGCAGAATGCTTGGGCACCTCGGGTTGTCATGTGTCTTCTCTCACTTCAGTGTTCTGGTCTTACCTCTTCAGTAAGCAGCCGACTCAGGTGTTCTGATTACTGAACAGAAGGTGGCGCTGCTGTCCCAGGAAAAGTCAGACAAGACAAGGAAGCCTGGTCCAGCTCCTCACTTCAGGGGCAGGGCGCCTGCTGGCTTAAGTGTTTCCTGCATCTGTTTGCCCTTGGCACACCAGCTTCCCTTTTCACACTCCTTTGTCCGGGCTTTACCTCGGTTGCCCTGGAACATTTTCCCTTGTTTATTTTTCTCCCCTGCGCACAATTCCTGTGGATGAAGGTATTTCCACTCACTCCCTGCCCCTGACACACCCTTCCTTTGAAAACAAACCGGGGCATCAATGGCCTGGCTCAGAAGAGCTGGGGCGGCCTGTCCAGCTACCTGGGAGGCCGGCCTCGCTGTGTGGGGCAGGCTCGCGGCTCCCCGCGGTGCTGTGTCCGGGCTGCGACCCAGGGAAAGAGTCTCCTGGCCCAAGGAGCTAACATCTGTCAAAACAAAACTGTCTCGGGTCAAGGAGGTGGCACATGGTGGGAGAACAATTGTTCCAGCATTTTCTAAAAGGCGTGTATAATCCCAGTTAAAAGAAAACATTTAAGAAGTTCTTTGAGCCCAAAAGTCATGCAGAAATATGGAGTTCAGAGCTTGGAGCCAGTCTCGTGAACTTGGAGTCGGAAGGCCTGGGTCAAGTGTGGGTGTGGCCCCCCTGCAGCTGTGGACCACAGGCCCAGGATGTAACCTGCGCTCGCTATCTGTGAAGCTAGGGCTCTGGTCCCCCTTGGCCAGGTGACCATGACAGCAGCACGGAAAGATGTGTGTGAACGTGCTTTGGACAGTCTGGCCTCAGGTATCTGCTTTGGGTTTGAGACAGTGGGGCTACGCGTTATCAGATTTAGGAAACTAGTAAAACGCAGTTGTTAGCATTGCTTAGCCTTTCAACCAAAGTGAACCTAATCTCCGGCCCTCATCCTGCGGGTCAGAAGTTGCCACACTTCTCGGTTCCTGGCACCCTCGGGGATTTTGCACAAAACTCCTAGGCCAAAAAACCCCTAACAATTCTGTTCCGGTAATTGGCTCCAACAGTCGGCATTACTGTCTGCACATCTCAGGAGCCGCTTGAAAAAAATAATACACTTGTGCAGAATCTGACAGGTGCTCTGTTTCCCTTGACATTGTTAAATGTCACTGCACTTTTGTGAGTTTGCTGCGGCACCCTGGGGTGCCTTGGTGGGCAGTTTGGGAACTGTATTGGTAGTTTGCTTTAGAGTTCTGTAGTGGCGGAGCTTGTAGAGTTCGTGCCCTGCCCTGCAGGCCTGGCCAGCCAGGGGATGGGCCTCTGCCTCAGCCACCATACATACCTGAGTTTCCCCTAAGGTCGGGTGCGTCGGTTACCATGTTATTAGTGGACTTGGAGTCTAGATGAAGGATTTGTATTGGGCAGAACTGATCCAGCATTATTGCTGGGCTTTTAAAGTATCAGAACCAAAGATCTGGAACCTGAAAACTGCCCGAGGAGCTTGTCTCCCAGGAGTTTGCTGTTGATGTACTGATTTTCGGAAGAGTTTTCAGGAGCCTGCCAGCAGTTGCGACATGTCAGGTGAAATCTTACCTCTTGTTGACCGTGTCAGGAAAGAGGCTGCCGACACGTGCCAGCGTCTGCGGGGTCACTGAGCAATGTGGGCTGCGTGCGCTTTTGCTGAACTGCAGGACCCCAAAAGCAGAAAGGGAGACGCTGAGGCTTTGAACACCAGCTCAGGGTTCTGTTCAGCCAGAGGGACGATTTGGGGGGCACGTGGCATGGAAGCCGAGTCCCTTTCCAGCCTTTGGAAATGGCTGTGTGCCTCTGTGTGGGGGGCCCTCAGTCGTGGGCTGTTTTACTGAGAGCTGTTGTCCAGGATGTGACAGCAAAGGTCTGTCCGAACTCACACTTGGACTTTTCCTTAGGGGCTTTGACTTGGAAGGGGTTATATGGCTCTTTTCCTGGTGGTTATCCTCTCGGGTTTGGTTTTGTTTGTTAGATACCTTTGGCGGAAGAATGGTCCTCTCCTCTATCGGGGAAGGCCCTCTTCACCCGAGTGTGCAGCTTCGGGAGAGACGCAGGGAGCGGTGAGGGAGGGAGGGGACCCCGCCCAGCCGGCCAGAGCAGCCGAGTCAACCCCAGCGATCGGCGGGGTGACAGATGTCCCAGTCGATCACCCTCACCTCCCAGGTTGTTTTTATATCGTGTATATTTTATTGTCAAATGATTCTTACAGCGAGAGTGACTGTTTTACAAAAGAAAGGAATCTCCTAATTCCACATCCCAGCAGTGCAGCCCTGTGTTCTCCCATCCTTCTGATGCCCGTATAGCAAGCGTGCCTTTTCTATCCAGTTTTGTTTCCATTTGTATTTTAAACCTCTTCAGTGTGGCTACAGTCTGGGTAATTGTAACATAATGACACGAATGAACAATTGACGACTAAACACTTAAGAATTGTGTGATATGTGAGGTATATCTCAATAAAACTGCCAAGAAAAAATTACTTTAATTTTTTAAACATTTCCACAGGGGGAAGTGTTTAAAAGATTAAGTCGCAATCTACCAATTTTTGTTCTGATACTGATACCAGTCATTAGCAAAACAGTCCCCCACGTCCACTTCTTTCCTCCTGTTTTCAGCCAGCTTGGATACAGTCCAGAATTACACACTAGAGTAGCAAGCTGTGAGCGCGCTGTGCTGGCTGTTACTGACCAGAATGCTGTGCGGCCAGTGTCTTTCCAATGAGATCCTCATAGACAGGAAACATGCCCTGCTCTTGACATGGGTCAGAAGAAATAACTCCTTTAAAACTTGAGTTCTCATTGGAAGTCCCCGTGATGGTTCTCCCGGTGAGGGAGAAGGGCTTAGTAGAAGTTGGGGTTGGGCAGCATTTTTTCTATACACCCCCAGGAAGTCTCGAAGCTTAGGACAAGGGTGACTGTTTATACGAATAAGTCTTGTGGGCCAGCCCTTCCATTCAGGTCAACTCAGACATTACTCATTGGGGCATCATAGAATCTTGAGCTGTTTTGCCTGGTCCTTAGAGTGAAAAGGTAATAAATTTGGCTCTGGCCTGTGTGGCTCAGTTGGTTGTGCATCATCCTGTGCACTGAAGGGTTGACGGTTCACCTCCTGGGCAGGGCAGATGCCTGGATTGTGGGCTGGTCCCCAGGAGGGGGTATGCAGGAAACAGCTGATTGAGGTTTCCCTCTCACATCAATGTTTCTCTCCCTCTCCCTTCCTGTCTCTCTAAAAATCAATTTAAAAAGCTGCTTTTTAAAAAGGTAATAAATTTGGCCGACTTCCCCTTAAGTTGAGGGTTGAACCCCTGCTTTGCTCTGTGGCTGGCTGTGGCATCTTCCTGAAGACCTTTTCCCTCCTCAGTCTGTGATGTTGGCTTCCCCAGCAGTTGAACTAAGGCAGTGATGGCGAACCTATGACACGTGTGTCAGAGGTGACATGCGAACTCATTTTTTTGGTTGATTTTCTTTGTTAAATGGCATTTAAATATATAAAATAAATATAAAAATATAAGACTTTGTTTTACTATGGTTGCAAATATCAAAAAATTTCTATATGTGACAGGGCACCAGAGTTAGGGTTTTTCAAAATGCTGACAGGCCGAGCTCAAAAGGTTCGCCATTACTGAACTAAGGGCTTCGTAGAAACTGTTGTTCTTTGCAGCCTCCTGGCCCAGAGGGAGGAGGTGAGAAGTCGGAAGGTGGCATCCCTGGGCTTGGGAGTCCAACAGACACAGGTCTGGATTTTGGTGTGGTCCTTGACTGCTTCGTTGCCCTTTGCTTTGGTTTCTTACTCATCTGTAAAATGGACATAATGATATCTGCCTCCTGGAGTTTCAGTGCTGGTTATTAAAAACTTGCAGGGTGACTCACCCAGGCCCGGAAAGGGAAATGGCCCTGGACCTTGCTGGATTGGGAGCCATCCAATCTGAACTTCTCGCTGGAAGTTGCCAGGTGGCCTTTGAACTTTAGAGGCTAATGCCAAGCCTGCTTAGCCTTTGGCATTTCCTTTCTCTCACCCAAGCAAATGCCCTTCTTTAGACTCACCTGTAACAAGGCCAGGGTTGCCCTTGCAGAAGTGGGTGCCATGACATTTCCATGCTGGGAGAACATACCCACCCAGGCTGGGCTCTGCTGGGATGTCTGGGTGGTGACCTGAGCTCAGCAGCCCACAGGACAGAGGTGGGGCCACTGTGGGAGTCGTTCTTTTGTTCAGGCTGAAGAAATCCAGGCGAGGTCCTTTGTCTTGCCATCTCCCAAAGAAGCCTGGCGACATCTTAAGCTGAGCACTGCTGGCAGACACCTCGTCATTGCTGGACGCTGTCACATGCAGAGGGGACGAATGACCATTATTCTCTCTCTGACCTCCCTTGGCTCCCTCGCAGCCAGCAGGGCCTTCTTGACCGCACTTGCTCCAGGTCAGCTGGAGCTCAGATTCCCAAAAGCCCCACCCGCTCCTGCATGGGCTGGTCCTGCAGCCAGAAGGAGCTGCTGCCTGCCCCGTCTGCCCGCCCCCTCGCCCTGCAAGCCCCAGCACAGGTCCTTCCCCGCGGGCCCAGATGCCACAGATGACTAACCGAGGTGTGGCTGCCCCTCCTTCCCCAGTTGGGATTTATCTTTTTGGAATGATGTGATGCAGAAAGCAAGCTGTCTGTCCTTAGGGAATCCTGCTCTTCCCTCTTCGTTCTGTGTTTTTCATTTTTTGTTTTGTTTTGGAATATTTTTACTTTTATTTATTTTTACTTTTTTATAGATGTCGTTAATTTATAGGTACTTTTTATGATTGCTGGAACAAAGCAGAATATTATTTGATTCCCAAGTTATTAGGTGGGCAGCCCCCTCTCAGAAATAGAGTTATTACTTGAAAATGGTAAGTGGATTGGTTATCTGAAACTTGGAATATATTTTCTAATATAAACAACACCCTTTAAAAAAAGATTAGATGCCCTGGCCAGTGTAGCTCAGTTGGTTGAGTGTCACTCCATGCCCCAGAAGGCCACCCGTTCATTTCTCAGGCAGGTCACATGCCCAGGTTGTGGGTTCAGTCCCCAGTCAGGGTCCGTACGGGAGACAGCCAGTGTTTCTCTCTTACATTGATATCTCTCTCTCTCTCTCTCTCTCTCAGAAATCAATAAAGCCCTGGCCGGTTTGGCTCAGTGGATAGAGCACCAACCTGCAGACTGAAGAGTTTTAGGTTAGATTCCAGCCAAGGGCACATGCCCAGGTTGCAGGCTCGATCCCCAGTAGGGGGCGTGCAGGAGGCAGCCAATCAATGATTCTCATCGTTGATGTTTCTATCTCTCCCTCTCCCTTCCTCTCTGAAATCAATAAAAACATATTTTTTTAAAAACCAATAAAAACATCTTTTTAAAAGTAGATAGCAAAGGGCATTCAATAATACTTATTTTTACCCTTGACACAGCTGAGATGTGTTGTACTTGCAGTAAACATTATTATAAAATAATACTAAATAAAATGGACAATGACATTTGAAAACAGAAATCCTCTTAAGTTCTAAATTTATCAGCAGACATGGAATGGGTCTAAAAAAAACGTAGGTTCTGGCCTGGCCAGTGTGGTTCAGTGGTTGAGCGTCATCCCGTGCACCAAGAGGTCACCAGTTAGATTCCCCATCAGGGCACATGCCTGAGGCAGCAAATCGATGTCTCTCTCTCCCTCTCCCCCTTGCTCTCCTAAAAAAAAAAAAAAAAATCCATTACAAAAAGGTAGGTTCCTAAAGAACAGTATTCCTTCTTAAAGAACATTCCCACAAATGGTACCATACCTCAACCAAAGCAGCACTAAGTGTCACCCATAATGCAGTAAGATGCAAGTATGTGCAGGAAGGATACACACACAGTTATCTTTGAAAAGGCGCATGGGATCCTTGAGGCACATGGGGTCTGCATCTATAGCTGTGATAACTGATTGCAGAAGAAAAGGGGAGTGGAAGGAGGCTGGAGGAGGAAGAGAAGGAGAAGAAGAGGAGAGAAAGATGAAACATTTTTAAATGCTTACATTTAACGTTAATTCTTTCAGTACAAAATTTGCAATGCGATACAGTTAATTACATAGATCACAGGAGAACGAGAGGATTTCTTTGAGAAGTATTCCTGGTGTTCTGTAGACTGTTGGTCTGGTATCGCACTTGGAAGTCGGGTAGCAAAGTCTCCCCTTTGGAAATGCTCCGACCAGAGCTTTGCGTTTACTTTGAAGTCTGGCTGGTTCCCTGGGGTCCGCGCTGTGCTGGGCAGATTGTTCAGATAGAGAAAGAGACTGTTTCCTCCCATCTCCCGGCCTTTTCTTGGGCTACAAGGCCGGTTCCAGAGCTGGCTTCATTTGTCTTGGCAGGCGCCTAGTTAACCCTTTCCTGTAGAGATTCCTCTGCTGGGGGAGCTCAGCCTTCCCGTCAGGACGCTGGGATTGAAGGCGGTTCATTGAATCCAAAGTGGCCCCACCAACTTCCGCCCATTTTTCTGATAAATTGAGTGTTTCCATCCCAGGCAGGCAGCAGGCCATGGCAGTGGCCCGTCCTGGCCAACAGGATACAACTGAAGGAAATGCGCTGGTGACGGGCTTTCTCCGGAGCTCTCCTGTGCATGTGGGTGAGAGCCCACACGGTGTCTGCCATGGGGCCTGTCCCCACAGCCTGGTCTTGGTGACTTCCTCGGAGCCTCGGGATTACTGACTGCTCTCCATTCTGTCTGTCAGGCGACAGTCATTTTGTTCTGGAACTTGGAGGTAAAGGTTCCAGAATTTCTGCTTTTCTTTATATATGTATACAAGTTACTGATTTCAGAGAGGAAGAGAGAAAGAGATAGAAACCTCAGTGATGAGAGAATCATCCATTGGCTGCCTCCTGCACACTCCCCCACTGGGGATCCAACCCACAACGTGGGCACATGCCCTGACCAGGAGTCATGCTGACCTCCCTGGTTCATAGGTCAATGCTCAACCACTGAGCCACACCAGCCAGGCCAATTTCTGCTTTCTTGGCAACATGAAGTGACTCACATATCTGAAAACTGTCTTGACTGTCATTTTGATGCCTTTCCAGGCCCATCAGTGGCTTCTGAAGCAGCAGTATTGTGCCCACAACTTCACGGGTTATTGTGAGAATTACTTGAGATCTTTCATTGATGTGCTTAGCATCATGCCAGCAATTATTCCCCTAGGTTGAGTTTTGTTTATGTTACATCTCCAGTGTTTGGCCATTGCCTGGTCCATAATAAATGCTTAATAATTGTTTGTGGAGTAGATAAATGAATTAACTATATAATAATTCTGTCTTGTTTTAGGATGAGGAGTAGCAGGCTCTGTAAGGTTCCTTCAGTTCAGTGTCGATACCTCTCCCTTCCTTCTGCCCATCCCATATCAGCCTTTATTGCCAGTCTAGCCCCTTTTATTAGTCTTCTTCTGCCGCCTCCCTTTCTGATATTGAGTCCACACCGTGAGAGGAGCAATGGACTTGAAGAGTTTGGAGTCTGGGGAGGTCAAAGTTCTGCTCTGTAGCTGAAGCTGGCTATAAAATCCTAAACTAGCCTGGCCAGTGTGGCTCAGTGGTCAAGCATTGACCTACAAACCAGGAAGTCACAGATTCCCAGTCAGGCACATGCCCAGGATTCAGGTTCAATCCCTAGTAGAAGTCGTGCAGGAGGCAGTTGATCAGTGATTTTCTCTCATTGATGTTTTTATCTCCCTTTCCCTTCATCTCTGAAATCATAAAAAAAGATAATTTAAAAATAAAAAGAACCCCTAAACCAGACTGAAGAAAATCTGACCATTGGCTGGCTAGAACGAAGAGTGCTGTGTGTATGTGTTTGAGTGTGTGCGCCTTTGGCGGGGCAGGGATGGGTCAGTGTTCGAGCACCTGCTATGGGCAGGGCACTGACTGCAGGTGCTGGGGACACCATGGTGATAAAGACAGTGCGTGCAGGGTGGGGCAGTGTCCTCATTGGCGGGGTCGGGTGGGGCAAAAGAAGGCTTCCTTGAACCGAGTTCTGAAGCCTGAGTGGGCTTACTAGGAGGAGGCAGAGGGGAGATGTGCCAGGGAGCAGGCTTCGCTGGGCCCCGCTAGCACCCTGCCGGAGGAGGAGGCTGCAGTGGTCGCAGGAAGTCCCCCAGGGCCTGGGCCACAGCGAGGATCAAGGATGGTTTATATCCTGACCGGTTTGGTTCAGTGGATAGAGTGCTGGCTTGCGGACTGGAGAGTCCCAGGTTCGATTCCAGTCAAGGGCATGTACCTTGGTTGCGGGCACATCCCCAGTGTGGGATGTGCAGGAGGCAGCTGATTGATGTTTCTCTCTCATCGATGTTTCTGACTCTCTATTCCTCTCCCTTCCTCTCTGTAAAAAATCAATAAAAAAAACAATTTTTTTAAAAAAAGGATGGCTTATAAGTAGCTGCTCTGTTCCTGAAGTGAGGTATTCTTGGGACTTTCTTGGGCAGCCCCAGGTCTGAGCACATGAGGTTTGGAAGGCATTGTTTACTAATCTCCCTCTCCAGCTGCCGCCTGCTTGGGAGACGCTAATGACATCAGCCAACAGAACGTGCGTCTGACATTCTGAGCGCCTCTCTGTGCCTCAGGCTCCCCAGGCTGAGGAGCTAGGCTGGGCAGAACCCAGTGGAGCTGCCGGAGGCTGTAGCTTTGTCTGAGTTGGACCCTGGACCTTTGAGTGTGCTTTGTGGGGCAGTTCCAGGAAGGACTGGTGAATCATTGGCTGCAAATAACCCTCCTCCCCCTGCTGGTCCTTCCCGGCGAGCCCATCCTTGAGTCCATCCTTCCAGCCCGTGCGGCAGGCAGCCTGGCCGCTTCGTGGGTCGTGTCGTTTCCACCCCATCCTCTGCTTTAGCCTCGGTGGTCGCTGGACTTTCGTATTCTCTGCCGGGCGGCCAAGTCCAGGCTCTGTCATTCCTGAACATGAGGCCCCTGCTGGGATTATTGCATTCTTACAAGTCTCAGACACGATTGATTGAGAGCCAGAGTCTAGCAGGTTCGAATCCCTGCTCTCCAGGGACGGACGGATGGCCTCGCAGCCTCAGCCTGTGGGCTCCGGCTCGGGAAGCCTGGGGAGGCCGGCGAGGGGTCTGCCTCCGAGTTGGTCTCCAGCGGTTCAGTGCTCTCGCTCCTCGTCCCTCTTGGCTTCTTAGGAAGCGTGGGCTTTGTTTTGTTTGCCCTGGTGTCTGGGTTGGACTTGAACTGCAGCTGAGGCTGTTTACCTGTCTTTCTCCAGGAGCTGCGGTGAGGGGCTTTGTTCCACCTTCCTCGGGAACCGGGAAAGCCCTGTGTCTGAAGGGCGTGGCTCGGTGTCCAGGTCTGTCCAGGTCTCGGCCCATCCCCCCGCTGACGCTGACGCTGACGCAGACACTCTGCTGTGATAGGTCTCCAGGCGGCGCTCAGACTTTGACCAGCTGCGGGCTCTCCCTGCGGGCCAGAGAGGTGCGCTCATCCAGCCCGGGCGGGTGTCCCTGCATACAAGTCAGGACAGGGGCCCCGTGCATTGCGAAACCCTGCCTTGGGGAAGAGGAAGAGAAGGAACAGTGGTTTCTGGTTGCCCTTGACTTGTACCCCTCACTGCTCCCTTCCTGCCCGTGTGAGGCCGCAGCGAGAATCGCCCGGCTGCAGCTTTGGTCAGACCGGTTTCTTGAACCACCGACAGTTGGACAGCGGGAACCTTTTGTCTGTCATTTTAAACACTTTGTCTAATGTTTGTTCTGACACCGAGGCTGGCTTCCAAGAGCACTCTCGTGGGTGCTTGCTGCTGCTTTTGTACTGGATTCCTGGTACGTGACTAGGCCGTGACTGGGAAGAGGCTGTCTCTCCGAGTCTTCATCTTGCGTGTGCACACCCTCACCCCACCCCCAAGTCCCGTCCTCCCCGGAGGCTGCTTTTGCTGGATGAAACTGACCTCAGAGGCCAGTGGTGCGTAAATGGTTCTAATGCGCATGTTTTGGGTATTTGACACCTGTCCTCACTGGTCTCACCAGATACTGTGACTCCTTCCTCGCTCGAAGGCCTGGACCCAGCTCGCAGCTCCCAGCTCCTAGCTCCCAGCTCCCAGCTCCCAGCTCGGGGAAGAATGCATGCTGATGGGGCTGCAGGCCCCTGGCTGTGGGGCATAGTCAAGCTTTTTCCTCGTGCTCAGGGCAGGGTGAGGGGTTAAGCAGCATTAGGGTCCAAAAGAACTTGGGTTGCTGGTGTCCTTGTTCAGGGACACGTTGGTCCAGTGACACGTGCCAGGAGCTCACCACCCAGCGTGTTCGTGTCAGAGGGGGAAGAATTACCTTCTGAAACAGGACAAGGTGTGGCCAGCTGGGGGCACGGGTTCCCATTGCCTGACTCCTAGGGCCTTAGAAGTCCCACGGGTGCCTGTGACACACAGGGGAATCCGCACAACCGGAGATTCCAAGTCTTTTCAGGAGGCCGTTGTGCGGGATTGTGGCTTCTCACCTGTGGAGGCTCATTTACACGTTTGGCCGACAGAGTTCTCTTAAGGCAGGACAGTCTTCTCGCGCTTGGCATTGGGTCCACGCCCACTGGTCGGTCCTTTGCTTGGAGTGACCGTGGAGCTGGATCCCACTGCGGAGAAGTTTGGGTGGGACTTGTTCCTGGGACACTGGGTTGTGATTAAGAGTCCATGTGACTCAGGGTACACTCAGGGCACGCGTCGTGTGTGTGTGTGTGTGTGTGTGTGTGTGTGTGTGTGTGTGTGTGTTTGCACATGAACACTTTGTGAGGGTAAAAACAAAGACTAGACTAGCTGGCAAATTGAAAGCAGCTGTTTTTATCTTGTGGGAGTAGAATGATTGATTTGGGGGGATGAGGAGCCACGCCACAAAAGGAAAGACAAAGCCACCTCAGCTCGGCCAGGCAAGGACCTTGTGAAATGCAGGGCTCCCAGCCCTCCGCCTCCCTGCTGCTCAGGATCGCAGACCTACCAGAAGCCACAGGGCGGCTCGGGGCCTTGCACCCGCCCAGGCGGCCTCCAGAGTAGATCCCCTTTGAAGAGACGCGCTTGCTTGGGGACTGACTTCCTGTGTCCCTGGAGCGGACACCTAGGATCCCAACGTGGACAGCTTGCCTCCTTCCTGGCTCCTTTGAATGGTTAGCGGGTCAGTACTCCCTGCGACCAGCCAGCTGGCCCAGGGGAAGAGGTAGGATGCGCCCAAATGATGTTCCCACAATTAGCACCCAAAGGCTGTCCCTGCAGGGAAATTTAAGGGCCTTTCCCCCATTTTGTTACTGTCACGCTCTCTAGCATTTGTTGCCCCAGAGTCCCTGCCACAAAGGGGTTGTTGTGGAGCAGCTGGTTGATGACCATCCTGGATTTGGCGTGGCAGTCCTCCAGGTGCACCTCCGACCCGCTCGGTCCCAGCACAGGCCGGCTTCCTCTGTGCCCACCTGGTTGGCAGGGGTGAGAGGTAGAGAAACAGGTTGCTAAGCAGCTTGGCCTGGACATGGTGCCGGTCCAGTGAACAGCCGCAGTGTTCAGGAAGGGGGGGTTGGGGGGTTGGGGGGGGCTGTCCCACAATCAGTAGTGACTTTGGGGGAAGGGGCTGAGGTCTTCTACTCTGGCCTTAGCGTGGACCATGGCGTGGGAGGTGAGGTGGCCTTCCCGCACCCCCCTTTCTGACACGGGATCTGGGTGTAAGGCTTCCTCGTGAGTGGAGTACAGAGCTCTGCAGCTGTTTCCACGGACCAGCCTTGCCAGGGCCCTTCCTGTCTGAGCTCCTCCCTCACCGACCAGAGCGAAAGCACATGGGGCCCACAACTTCCTGGGAGCCCAGCTTCTGCCACTTCAGCGCGTGGTGGCACTTTCGCCCCCTGATCTGTGTTCAAGGGGCTAAGTTTCCCCAGAAATGGAGATGCGGGTCCTGGTGATGTACATTTGGGAAGGCCTCCCTCCCCTGGGCCGGGCCTGTGAGGGGGCTGGCCCTTCCTTCTCCAGGTAGACCCGGTGAGGCGAAGCCTGTACTCGGCGGGAAATGCACAGCAAGGCCAGGAGAAGGTCTGCAGAAACCTGTGCTCTTAGGGTTCTGCACACCCTAGGACAGAGGACCGTGGAAGTAGGTGTGGGCAGTAGTTCGCATTAAGGATCAGAGAGAGCTTTTCTTTAGAGGGAATGGAAAGCCAACGGGAGAGAGCCAGCAGGTGGGGAGGAGAGAGCCAGCAGGTGAGGGGAGAGCCAGCAGGGGAGAGCCAGGAGAAGCCCCTCTGTGGTTCGGTCACTGGTCGAAGGCCACTCCGTGCCTGCTCCGCTCCGGTTCCATGAGCTGCCCCCTGTGATGAAGTCTCCCCTTTTTTTGCTTAAACTAAAAGTTAGAAGATCTCTTTGGAGTAGATCGTCTTTTGTGTTTAGTGTTGGTATTTCATGTTATAAAGTAGCCCCTTCTTTCTTCCTCAGCCCCAGGTTGGGGCAGCGGTGTCCTGGGTGACTGGCCAGGGGACAGCATTGGGAGGGTCCTGGGGTGCGGGTGGCACTGGCTGGCGTTTGTTCTCCGCGGTGATGGTATTGGTGCTGCTGGAGGCTGTGAGGAGAGACTGACGCGGGTGACGAGCATCACAGCTGCTCTGATGAAGGAAGAAGGGGGTCAGGGATCCCCCAAACCCCTCCCCCCAAGCATCGCTCGCTCTTAGATGCCTTCACCTTTGTTCCTTCCTCGATTATCCTGAGTGGTCTCTGCGTAAAGCATCCGGGGGTCAGGAGCCGGGCTTACCGCCTGTGTTTCTGTTTGTCTTTGCAGGATAACCCAGAAGTAGAAAAGCGGGATCCACAGGAATTAGTTGGTAAGTTCCCAGGGAGCCTCGGGGCATATTTCTGAGCCTTGCCAGGGCCTGCGGGCATGGCTCCTCTGCTGTGATCCTTGTCTCCCCTCCTCTCTCTCAGGGCCTTTGGCATTTCCTAAGATGTCCGGGTAAGACACCCACAAACAATTCTTCTTTGGAAATCATAGTCATGTGATTTCACTGGCTCCAGCAGTGCTGTAGGGGGGACTCAGGGCCCCATGGAGCCGGGAGCTCAGTCCCCTTTTGCCCTGGACCCGTCCTCCGTCCCTGTACCCCCTTCTCGCCCTCTGCTGGCATATTCATGTGCTCAAGGAGCAGACACGTGGCCTCTGCTGGCACTTGGCTCTGTCCCCGGGGAAGAGCATGCCTCACAGTCCTGGAGTCCAGGATCCTTTGTGACTTGAGGGCAGGGCAGTTACATTTCTGGAAAATGGCATCCAGGTCTGTTAAACCCCAGCCTTCTCATCCTCTTTGAAGCCCCTCAACTCCTTCAGCATGGCCTGGACTTTGCAGCTGCTCTCCCAGAGCCAGCAATCTCACCGAAGGGTTGACGCTGCTCCCTGTGGAGCCCCTTTCTGCCTGCTGACGCTTCACAAAGCAGGGTGCCTGCTCCCCGGCTGCTGGCCCCTCCGCAGGCAGCCTGGGGAGCCAGGGCTCAGCCTGGAAACACTGCTTCCGGCCGCGCCTCCACCTGTCCTTTCCCTGGACAGGGTCCCTTCACCGGGGGTGGGAGGTGAGGACCCATTCTGGTTTTCTACTGAAAGAATTGAAAATTATTCCCGTTTGTCTTCTGAGGGAGGATTGGGTAGGAACGTGACCGCTCTGAGTGGCCCTTTATTCCTGAATTCTCTGATGGAGTGTGAGTCCTTCAAATCCTGTGAGAATCAGACCTTTCCTCAGACCTTAGGGTTTGCTCTTTAGAAAATGGCGCTGTAGGGGCACTGGCTGGCTTTGTGGGCAGAGGAAGAACACCCCCTGCCAGGACGCCCATCGCCTCCCCGAGGGGGTGGTCCCTGGTGAGGACAGGCTGGAGCCCCTCCCTGCGCCCCATTGTCTTTGCTGTTTACTACCAAGAAACGGGGGCGGGGGGGAGGTCAGAGAGCAGCCCACCCACGAGCCCGCGGCCACATTGTCCTCCAGTCCCACTGGCAGTGCTCACGCCTGGCAGGCGGCGGAATGTGTGTGGGCATCAGCCATGTCCGCTCCAACGTCCACGACCAACTCTCACTTTTTCTCTCCTGCCACTTTTAGAAAATAGTGGCGTTGAGGTGTGACTTGCCCGGAGTAAGAATCACCGGTTTAAGGTGCGCCATCGGGTGCGTTTTGACGGGATGCAGTGGGGAGCCCACCGCAGACTACAGAACATCTCACTGACCCCTGAACGTCCCCGGGCCCCTCCCTCAGCCCAGCCAGGCAGAGACCTCCCTTCACCGTGGTTTTCCTCCTTCAGAAGGTCACACGAGTCAGGGTTTCTCAGCCTCGGCACTTGGGGGCTGGATAACTCTTTGCTGTGGGGCCGGGCCTGTGCCTCGGACAGTGTGTTAGCATCACTGGTCTCTGTGGCCCAGGTAGCGGTAGCACTGCCCTCCTCCCGGCCCACCTGTGACAGTTAGAAATGTTTCTAGACATCGCCGAACGTCCCCTCGTGTTTTTGTTTGTTGTCATTGTTTCGTTGTCTGCACCGTTTCTGTAACCCATTCACCTGCAGAGGACACAGCCCTTTGAGCCTCATTGTTTGGTTGCCCTTACCCGTTCTCACTGAGGAGGCACAGCTGAACACAGTGCCCGTACCCGCTCCTTTCGTCCATTCTCTGCATGGAGGACTCGGGTTGCTCCCCTGGTGTGAAAGCATTTCATCTGTGTGGACAGCCCCAGGTTTAATGGAGCAAATGACAGCAGAGGAGCTGACCTACTGGTCTTTCCAGCTGCTTGAGCACTCTCCATCACCTCCAGGTGCCCACCAATGCCCACGGGCGTGCCTGGCACCGTGGTGCCTGGGTGGAGCTCTTCATGACGCTTGTGAGCTAGTGCCTCCTGCCCACAGCCCCACAGTACCCGCCAGGCATCCTTTCCTCCCTCGTTACTAAGCCAGCTGACTGGCTGCTCCTGCCAGATTGGCACCTGGCGGCTAGGGTGCTGTCGCTCTTTCATGACTTGGGTGTGCACGGGGGTGAATCACACCCAGGGCAGGCTTCTCAGATCCTGCGTGTGGCCGCCTGACAGACCCAGGAGCAGCTAGACGTGGCTGCCGCTCCCCCCTGGTTCCCACCCCCCCACCCCCACCCCCCACCCCCCCGTGCTGGGCATGTTTCTCAATGTGTCTCCTGGAGAAATGGAGGCTCTGGCTACGCAAACAGCCAATAAATAGGTGGGTTTGATGTCTTCTACTTTTGATTCACCCTGGGACTTAGGAATGAATTGCTAAAAGGTTGCTCCTGAAATCGAAAGGATAACCTTTTATCTCGTTTCCTGAATGTATCCCTTCGTTTGCCAGCTACTTCCTAGGAATTCTCTTGTTCTAACCCAGCATCTCAGAAGGGGCTCTCCCTGCCCCTGCCATACTGTGTACCATTTGAGCCCGAGTGTGGTTGGGTTGCTGTGGCAACACTGTCACACCCTGTTTTTCCTAAAGGCTTTCCTGGAAAATGCCAAAGGGCATTCTTTGTCTCTGTGTCACGTGCACACAGGCACTCTCCGCGCCAGGGAAGAGTTCACCCCTCCCTTCCGGGTGCCCACAGCCTGCCCAGACCCTGCTCGCTCTTGTTGCTCAGGCTCATGACATCGGAGGCCCAGCTCACCCAGCCATTCCCTCAGCCCGGCTCTGCAGCTACTTGAATCTGGGGCTTCGAACTCCAGTTTCTCTGGGGCTGGAGGAAGGAGGAAGTCAGAATGAGTTTGAACTTCAGCCAGATCTGGGTGTCACCCTTGCTGCAGGAGGCAGGAGGTAGAGGAAGGTGCTGGGCAGAGAGCAGCACATGGTTCCCTGCTGGAAACGGCTCTGAGGCTCCACTGCCATCTGGGTCCACAGCAGGATGTCACCCAGGCTCGGCCCTCCTGTCCGCGCCCCACATGGCAGCTCTAGTGCTTGGTTCTTGGGGGGTGGGCACCTGGTGCAGGCCCACTGACACACTGAGAGGCGACACCCTGCCCTAGCTGAGCCCAGTCTGGTGCTGGCAGTGTGTGCGGGCGTGTTCGGCCACCGCTGAGACTGGTTAAGCCAGGGAGCCCTACCCTCAACTGTATCAGCACCGAGCTCTTTACAGTAACGATGGAAATCAGAGCACCTTGTCTGCTAAGACACATCTTCGCCTTGGAGAAGGGGAGGCTGTGCCAGGCCACCCCCAGGCAGAGCGCAGCCACTCGGCCAGCCCGCACACACAGGGGACCCAGGAAGTGCCTGCTGGGCGTTGCTGGTGCTTTTTGTTCATTCTTTCTCTTCATCCTGCCCCACCCCGTTCCGCCTGCTGTTTTGCTCATTGTATGGTCCTTTTCATGAGAGAGTGTTTTTAAAGAGCACAGGCAGACCTCACAACAAACAGTGCATTGTCTGAGTGAGCCAGAGCATGGCTGCAGTCGCAGGGGCGGCTGGGGAGGGGAGACTTGGGGGGCAGTGCCAGGTCTCCGAGGGAATGGTCCCTTGGGACTTGTGGTTCTCCACTTCAGAATCAGGCCTTTTGTTTCCAAGAATGAGGTAGACCAAAGAGGGTCAATTGGTTTGTTTATTTTTTAAAGACCTTAAGCTAATTTCCAACAAGTAACGTTTTAGTTTTTTTTTTTTTTTTTTTATTGATGTCAGAGAGGAAGGGAGAGGGAAAGAGAGATAGAAACATCAATGATGAGAGAGAATCATTGACTGGCTGCCTCCTGCAAGCTCCCCACTGGGGATCAAGCCCGCAACCTGGGCATATGCCCTGACCAGGAATCGAACCGGTGACCTCTGGGTTCCTAGGTCGACGCTCAACCGCTGAGCTACACCCGGCTGGGCAACAAGTAATGTTTTAATGCCATTTATGCACGAAGCAGCTTTGAATGCGTGGAATCCCCAAATCTAGGGAGCCTTGTGCCCTGTTTATCCTTTATCTTAGGATGAAAGGGGTGGCATTAAGCAGCTCTGAGTTTCCAGAACCCTGGGAGCTGCTTTAAGGACACAGCCAGTGGAGGGCTGGAGTCAGCTGGGCTGGCTCACTGTCAGCCAGTGTGCACACCCCTCCCCGCCCTGGGTTCAGCTCCTGCACATTGGCAGCTTGCCGTTGGCCATGGCAGAGTTTACACCGCGGGAACTGGCAGGTGCTGCGGATAGTGGCTGTCCCCGTCCCCGCCTCCATTTACCAGCACCGCCCAGGCATTCTCTTTCCTTGGAAGTTCCTGCTGTGCCATGTTGGCGTGCCTTCTTTACACTCGTACCCTCTGCCTGAACTTTCCTTCCTCCAAGTGGGCACATGCTGGCTCCTTCTGGTCACATGATCTCAACTCAGATGACACCACCCACTGAGAGGCTACTCTGAACACTTGCATAGCGTGTATCCTTCCCTGAAAACATTGTATGTGCTTTCCCCCCATTGCCCATGTGTGTCCCCTATTCTAACCCCCAGCTCCCTACAGAATTTTCCTCTGTTCTCTCAACAGCCTCCTTTTCTGAAAGAGTCCGGAATATGTCACCTGATGAAATCAAGATCCCGCCAGAGCCCCCGGGCAGATGTTCAAATCACCTGCAGGTAGGCACCGAGCTTGACTCTGTGGCTGGGGCAGGTGTCTGGTTTGGTCCGGCTTGAAGAGGCTTCTGTAAAAGAAACACCCAGGTGGGAAGGAGCCTGCAGTCCGGTTACCTCCCTTATCCGCTCTCAGGAGTTGCTGTGTACCCATGCTACCCTCCACCACCTCACCGGGTGCTGGCTGTGTACTAACTGCCACCCTCCGCCACCTCACCTGGTGCTGCGCTGGCTGGGGCACCCTGGCTTGCCCTCCATGAGGGCCTGTGCCTAGACAGAGAAGATGACATACCTTTTCTATGCAACCCAGCTGAGCCAATGAGAACATTTCAGAAGGAACTTTGTTAAGAAACCGAGGTACCGTCAGAATGTAAAATAAATTATAGAAATGTTAAACACGAGCATTTTTTTATGCCTAAAATTCCCATGCTTGTATCCCAAAAATGCCAGCTCACTAGCTGCTTGTCATCCAGTCCCACACAGACCTGAGCTGAGGTTTTGAAACCCCAGGGACGTGGAGCAGTTAGTGCAGTTACCCCTTGGGAGCAGGCCCTCGGGGACAGCTGGGGCCCGGCCTTCTAGCCTCTGAGAGGGTTTCTAGTCCCCCTTCAGGTCCCCTGTGAGTGGGACCTGTGACAAGCAGTAGGCACACCCCCTCTGCTGGCTGCCTGCGGTGGCCACGGGGCTACCTGCTCCACCTTGGACCCCATAGAGCAGCGGTTCTCAACCTGTGGGTTGCGACCCCTTTGGCGGTCGAAGGACCCTTTCACAGGGGTCGCCTAAGACCATCCTGCATATCAGATATTTACATGACGATTCATAACAGTAGCACCATTACAGTTGTGAAGTAGCAACGAAAATAATGTTATGGTTGGGTCACAACATGAGGAACTGTATTTAAAGGGCCAGAAGGTGGAGAACCACTGCCATAGAGGCTCCACCTTGGACCCTGTAGAGTCCCCTGGAGCCTCGTGCTGCTCCGAAGGCCCATGCACACCCTCGCGGATGGGTGACTCATGGGACCGGGCTGTGGAATGCAGCGGGCGGGGGCTTCGGCGCAGTGAAGATTCTCTTCCTTTTCCGGAAGTCTCCTCCCTCTGCTGAGTTGTCAACCCCCTGCCCGCCACCCCCAAGCCTAGTGTAACCTCCACACCAGGCAACAAGTCTCAGCCTGTCAGGACAGTCTAGCCATCTGCCAGGCACAGACAGCCGCTCCGCCTGAAGTGAGGGTATTTCTCCTCTAGATCCTCCTAGTGGGAGAGAGCATGACGCAGCACACCTTTCCGCTCACCCGAGATGGGGGAATCGTCTCATGGCACAGGAGACCCAGAAAGTCCTCTGTAAGAGAGGCTGCCCCATAGGCCGGGCCTTCTGTGGGCCTCCCTGCCTGCCTTTGCCAGAGCGCTCAGGTCTGTCCCTCTCGGCTCCTCTCTTCCCTGGTAGACATTGCAACCTCTCTCTCACTCGGTGCTTCCGCTGGCCACGGCAGAAAGGTGGGCCTTCGCAGTCACCTCTCCCAGCATTCCCAAAGGGCATCCCTTGGACTTCTAACCCCCCACCTCCGCTCACAAGTGAGAGCTGAACTTGACCCCTGACGGTGCCTCTTGACAAAGTGGTGGGGACCAGCCATCTGTGAGCCTCCCCACAAAGACATTCTAGAAAGTTTGTGAGGCCAAATCCAAAAAACTCTACTCCTGCCTTCCTCCGAAGGACACAGCCTTCTGGTCTCCCGCTGAGGACTTGCCCCGTGTTAACATGTAAAACCAGCCTCCAGCCCCTGCCCATCACCGCTAGTGCCTGAAACTCCTCTCCCGATGATGCAGGAGCTGCCGAACCAGGTGGGGACTCGTCCACGGTCTTCTCTGTGGCTTCTCGGCCTTGACCTTTTTACTACTCCCTCTGCCAGCTATCCAGAGGGAGTCAGGAGGAAAAGCGTGGTGTAAACAGGCTGCTCGCGATTCAAAGGCTGGTCAGAGGCTGGGTGGAGAAAGTGTGGCTGGAACAGGGCTTTAGGCGGCCCTGGATCTCCTGTGTCCGTGTGTCCACACAGCCCATGTGACCACAGACTGGGCCTGGGGGCATGGTGGGGTCATAGGGCCCTCTGTTTCTCTTCCGTAGGACAAGATCCAGAAGCTGTATGAGCGGAAGATGAAGGAGGGGATGGATATGAACTACATGATCCAGAGGAAAAAAGAGTTTCGGAACCCCAGGTGAGTTTCCCATGAGCCTGCAGGGTTGGTTGAGTCATTGATGTTGGACCAGGGACTGAGGTGCCCCATGGATGTGGCGAGGAGAGACCCAGCTAGGATCCCACCTGAGCCCAAAGGGACCATCAGCCAGTTTGCGATCCCAGCCGGACATTTACCATTTCAGATCCAGGCTGCACATAAACCAGTGTGTGGACTGGGAGCCAAGAGGCCAGGCCTAGAATGGGGCCTCCTGGGTTCTTATACCTGCCCAGCTCCTAAAGTACGTGACCTCACAAGGCCTCGGTTTCCTCATCCGTGAGTGAGGGGGTTGGACTAGACCATTGTGGGTTCTTCTCTCACCTCTAAGAAGTCCCTGGTTCTGCGTGTAGGCAACAGACGTTAGGACAGAGCTGCCTGTCTTACTCTGCCCAGTGCCTGAGCAAGGGGCACACCTGGGAAAGTCAGGTGTGATGGCAGCAGGGACCTGCCCTGGCCTCTGTGTGGGCCTGAGTGTGGTAGCCCCAACCCAGACACAGCTGGAGGTCAGGTGTCCAGGTCAGACCCCAAAAACACAGCCCTCGCCTCGATACCGTTCAGCCTGGCCCCTGGCTAGCCGTCATCCCGCGAGAGTGGCGGGCAGAAATGACTGGTCATAGGCCCGTGCACATCTCCCTCCCACTGGGAAGCTCACTGAGAACAGTCCCGCTGGGTTTTCAGATTTTGTCTGAGCCCAGAAGCTGGGTGGTGGTGATCTCTTAAATTCTGGCGCCCCTGCTCAGGGCCTCATCCTTTTCTTCTTTCAGCATCTACGAGAAGCTGATCCAGTTCTGTGCAATTGATGAGCTTGGTACCAACTACCCGAAGGTACGTCCCCGCACGGAGGCTGAGGCTGAGGGAGAGAGATGGCCCTTATTGACTACAGCGTTAACCTTTTCTTTTTCAGGATATGTTTGACCCCCATGGCTGGTCTGAGGACTCCTATTACGAGGCATTAGGTAGGTAGTCATCTGTCTGTCCGTCCGTCCACCTGCACACCCATCTGTCCCTCCATCTGTTCGTCTGTCCGTGCAGTCATTCAGTCACCAGGCAACATGCATTTCAAGGTCTCCTGTTAGTCCCTGCCCACGGAGCTGTACAGCCCTGAACAAGACAGGCCCCATCCCTGGCTTAGGAGGCTTATGACACAAAGAAGACAGCGGGTTGAAGGGGGAATTCCAGCAGTGAGTGCTCTGCGATGGGGTGCAGGCAGGGCCGCCTGACCAGGCCAGGGGCTGGGCACCGAGGAAACACGTTCAAGCAGAGGCCAGCCCAGCGGTAGACGGGTCACAGGCAGGGGGACAGGTCACAGGCAGGGGGGCGGCATGTTGTGAGGCCGCCAGAGCACAACTTTTTCTCGGGCGGGGGGAGGGGGCGCGTTAGGGGGGACGGGGAGGAATTTCAAAGGGTCCATGCCCTCAAGTGACAGGTCTCAAACCAGCAGCCCATGGACCAGATCCGGCCTGCAGACGGGTTTTGTTTGGCCCACACAAGTCTTGTCTTGCTTTAACTTGAACAGCTGACAACATTCTCCCTGAAAAGCCATAATTCCAGCTTCTCGTGGTCCAGGGAAGGTAGTCGATACCGGGCCTTCTGTATTCCCATACCGAGCGGGCAGCTGGACTCGGAGCGTGCGCACCTGGGTCTTCGGGTTTGAGGCCCTGCGGGCCTGGAGGCCACCTTATGCATCAAACAAAATGCAGGGAAGGCAGCCAGTGCTGGACTAAGGTCCCTCGGCCTAAAGTGTGGGAGCTGTCCCAAGGCCACTTTTGTAACCTCCTCTTGTCTTTGTAGCCAAAGCCCAGAAGGTTGAAATGGACAAATTGGAAAAAGCCAAAAAGGAGCGAACCAAAGTAAGCGATGGGCAAGTGTCCTGGATGCAAGGGGAGTGTTTAGGGTTTGTGGGTCCTGCTGGCGGAGCCCCAAGGGCTCCAGGCTGCTCTCCGGCCCTGCCCCCACCCCAGTTCGTTGCCTGGTGGTGCTCGGAGCCTTAGGGGTGCCTTGTGGAGGGACAGACCTTGCTCACTTTCCAGCCTGTCTCAGCTTGAAGTCACTTTCCAGTTGCTTCCATTTGGTTTCTTGGATCTTGTAGTTGCTGCCTTTGGCCCTCCATCCCCACCCCTGACAGCTGCAGAGCCCTGGTGGCTCTCTCCGGGGCCGTTGTGCCCTGGCTGAAGGGAGGCAGATATTTCCCCCTGAGAGCGCTCTGGTCAGTGCCTTTCGTGGCCTCCAGAGCTGACCTTGGCGGCCGGCCCAGTGCTTCCCTGTAGGTCCTCATCTGATGGCCAGGTGACCCCTCACGTTAGGGCCCTGAGCACTGCTTCTTCCCGAGCAGGACGGGAGCTTTGGGGAAGGGAAATGTGCCTGTGAGACCAGCACTTTATGACCAGAGCCTCCAAGAGAAAGTTCAGGACAAAGCCCCTCCCGCCTTTGGTTTGGCCTGACCCTCCCGCAGTTGTGGCCGCCAGGACGCCTCCCTCACCCCCAGGCAGAGGAGCTGCTGGGCCCTCTGGGCACTGTGCTGGGCTGGTCGGTTTTCTCATTCTTAGCCCTGGATTGAGTTCCCTTTGCTCTCCTTTCCCTCCCCCTCCCAAGCCCCAGGGTTCCGAGCTTCCTTCCCCTGTGCTGCCAGCACCCCTTCCTCCTGGTGTGAGGAGGGGGCCTGGGCATGGGAGGGGGCAGCAGGAAGGGGTGTCCCTGGCGTGTGCAGAAGCCTGGTGATGCGGGGGGATCCAGTGTCTGGGGAGTTTTCTTCCGAGTAAAAATCCCCTTCGGGCGCCTCTGGAACACTCCCCTCCTCCCCAGTCACGCTGGCGCGGGTCCTCAATGCCTGCTTTGTGTGGTGCCAGCCACACGCCTGTACCCCAGGGCAGATGGCTGGCACGAAGGTGGGACCAGCCTCGTGGCCCAGGTCTCACTCCCTTCCCTCTTCCCTCCAGATTGAGTTTGTGACCGGCACCAAGAAAGGCACCACGACCAGCGCCACGGCCACCACCACCACCACGGCCAGCACAGCTGTCGCAGGTAGAAGGCGCTTGTCTGTTTCCGGCTGCACCACAGATGGAGCAAGGGTTTCCCTGCCTCGAGGGGAACAGACCCCACGGGGGTAGGGGATTCCCCACGGGGACTTGGGCCTCGGCTCCACCTCCCTGTGCCAGCCTTGGAGGCCGGGCCGCCCCGGTTCACGGGCTGCCCCTGCGCTTTCCGTGGCCGGCCCTGAGGCTCCTGTTCCCTACGCTCTGGCCGCTGCTTCTGGAAAGGGGGTGGTCTGTTTGCTTTGTCTTGGTCCTGACCTCTCTCTTGCCTTATTTCCAGATGCTCAAAAGAGAAAGAGCAAGTGGGACTCAGCCATCCCAGTGACAACCATAGCCCAGCCCACCATCCTCACCACCACGGCAACCCTGCCAGCTGTCGTCACCGTGACCACCAGTGCCAGCGGCTCCAAGACCACCGTGATCTCTGCCGTGGGCACCATCGTGAAGAAAGCCAAGCAGTGACCCAGGCACCAGCTTGGAGCGGCTCGGACATTCCTTCCCTTCAAGGGAGGAGCCGCTCCAGGGCTTGATAAGAGATGAGACTGCCGCCCAGTGACGATGCCCGCGGGAGCTCCGTGTTGTATATTTCAGGACTGGGACCTGCTCCCCAGAGGCCGCCCTGCGAGGAGCCTCTGTGTGGCCTTCCAGCCAAAAGGATGTTGCTGCAGAGATGTGGGCTGTGGACAGGGTCCTTGCGCCACCCGAGTCCATTGCCCTATTAAAAGTGCTTGTTCTTGCATCGTGGCATCTCGGATGCATTGGGCTCTCCTACAGTCTGTTTGCAGGTGAACGCGGAAGCTCAGGTGCCCTCTCCGTCTTCCGGTTGGGGTTACTACTCAGTGTTGAGGGCTGGCCTAGGAAGATGCCGTGGCAGGAGGGGGCCCAGACTGTGGGTGAGGCCCTATGTGGCCGCTGCCCGCTGTCCCGATTCCAAAACCCAGCCGGTTCTCATCCAGGAGCGGAGGCTGCTGCTCCCTTGGGGGTGATTGAGCTTCCGGACCCCTTGGACACACCCATACTTTAAAGTCAGGCCAGTTCCCAGGAGGGCTGGGGTTGATCCCCACCCGCACAGGGAGGGGCAAAGCCTCGGCTCCTGGCCGCAGCTGCCTGGGCCCTGGGCACCCCCCCAGCGCCGCCCGGTGCGGCAGGGACATGAATCACCTCCTGCCCTGGCGGGGCAGCTCATTGTTTACAGGAGAGCAGCTCCTGGGAGGGTCCTGCCTCCACGCCCTTCCTGCGCCGTTATCTCTGCCCCACAGCCGCCTGGGCAGCACCAGGGATCGCTGGGCTCCTCCTGGGCCAGAACAGATTTCCCAGCCGTACCAACCCAAAGGGGACCGTTTGCCTCTCCTGCTCTTGGCCACCTCTCCACGCCCGCGGAAGGGCTGCGCATCAGGGAAGGAAGCCGGGCTGTGAAGAGCCGAGTTGCTTCCACGGGGCACGCGGAGGTTGGGAAAGGTGCCCCTAAAATGGACCTGATGCTGTTAGGATGAGTCTGCCCCTGCCGCCCCCAGAATCAAACCAAATCACACTCATCCCCTCCCCCACACGCAGCACTTGGCACTAGAGGACCCACTCTCTCCTCCTCTGATAGGACTTTGCAACCCTGGAGAGGAGCTGTTGCCCCATAGTCCCAAGAGGTCTCTTTTTTTAATCATTTTGTTTTTTAACTTTTAAAATGTTTTTATTGAGTTTTTGGAGAGAGAAACATCAATGAGAAACACTGATCAGCTGCCTCCTGCACACCCCCTATTGGGGATCGATCCTGCCACCCGGGCATGTGCCCTGACGGGGAATGGAACCGGCCACCACTCGATGCATGAGACGACGCTCAACCAACTGAGCCACACCAGCCAGGGCCCAAGAGGGTCTCTTAAGGGCCTTCCTCCCCTGCAGCCTCCATCAGGGGCCCCTGCTGTGGACGTGGGGGGCCTCAAAAATCAAATATGGGACTACCATGTGGCCCCTCAGTCCCACTTGGGGGTACAGTGGGGCCTTGACTTAGGAGTGTCCCGACTAACGAGTTTTTCGAGATATGAGCCGTGTCTCGGCCGATTTTTTGCTTTGAGTTGTGAGCTAAAATTCGGTTTACGAGCCAGCTTCAGATACCCCACCGCTAGTTGGCACAGCGAACGTCACAGTGAATGCCACATCAGCCCAGCATCACGTGTCTCACTCGTTCACTGTTGATTTGACATACGAGTACTTTGAGTTACGAGCTCCGTCACGGAACGAATTAAACTCGTAAGTCAAGGCCCCGCTGTATATGTCCAAAAGAAAAGCAGGGTCTGAAGTTCTGTTCATCTTCACAGTGTCCAAGAGTGAAAGCAACCAGGCTCCATTGAAGGTTGAGGGATGAAAAACTGTGGCCTCTATGTACAAGGGAATGTTCTGTCTGAAAGGAAAGGAAATGTGACACAGGCCGCAGTAGAGGTGAACCGTGAGGACGCTGTGTCAGTGAAGTAAGCCAGCCACAAAGACAAACACTATGATTCCACTTCTACGAGGTAGCTTTACTAAAGGAGTAAAATTCATAAAGATGAAAAATTGAACAGTAACCAGGGCTGGGGGTAGGGGCCCCGGGGTGCTGTTTAATAAGTATAAACGTTCTGTTTGCAAGATGAGAAAGTTCTGGAGATCTGTTGCCCATAATGTGAATGTACTTAACCCTATTGATCTGTACATTTAAAAATTAAGATGGTAATTTTTGTTATATTTTTTACTACGATTTTTTTTAATCGGGTTGCTTTGTAATAGTAATTAAAATTTTTTTTACCCCTAGCCAGTTTGGCTCAGTGGATACCAAAGGGTCCCGGGTTCGATTCCGATCAATTGCAGGCTCCTCCCCAGGCTGGGCCCTGGTTGGGGCTCATGCAGGAGGCAACCAATCAATGTGTTTCTTTCACAACAATATTTCTGTCTTTCCCTCTCTCTTCCACTCTCTCTAAAAATCTACGGAAAAATATCCTCGGGTGAGGATTTAAAAAAAATAATTTTTTAACAAAAAGAGAAAAGCAACATTTCCCCAGTATTTTTGGAGGCACATAGTTCATCCCCTGTTGATGAAGGGAACCTCTATTTTTTTTTTTAATCAGAAGGATGCCTTCTATTAAATGTAGAAACAAAATCACAGTTCTGCAGCGTCAAAAGAATATTTGATCCAGGCAAGGATCTACAGTGGACGCTGAAACTCTTCGGTGAGAGGTAACAGGAAACCGGGTAGGGTGACAAGGCACTGTCTAGATCAGCACTCGCTAACTGGTGGTCCGTGAGGTCCGAAAGGTTGGCGACCCCTGCTCTAGATTACTTCTGAATCACAAAGTGTAAAACATATTTCTACAAAGAAGACTGATGGCTGTCACTTCATCATCTCTCAGTGAGACAGCTGACATGTGCCACCCATTAAAACACGCAGCACAGCCTAAGACCACTCTTGCCATAAATGGTTCACCTGGCCCTGGCCGGTTTGGCTCAGTGGATAGAGCATCGGCCTGCGGACTGAAGGATCCCGGGTTCAATTCCAGTCAAGGACACATGCCCAGATTGAGGGCTCGATCCCCAGTAGGGGGTGTGCAAAAGGATGTGAACAAATGTAAGCCGATCAATGAGTCTCATCATTGATGTTTCTAGCTCTCCCTCTCCCTTCCTCTCTGAAATCAACAAAAATTTATTTTTAAAAAATGTTTCACCTGAATCTAATCAGACTTTCAGACCCAACTGCCAGTTTGCAGGCGGCTAAAAAATAAGCCCAGCGCCACATGAGGAAGCAAGCAAACCCAGACGGTGGGGCACTCTGCAGGTCAACTGGCCTTTAAAGGTCAAAGGCGGTGGGGGGAGAGGGGGACGCTGGTGAGAGAGAAAACAGCTTCAGTGGGTGACATGGAGTGGACGCTAATTCAAAAGGAACTAGTTATAATGGGACAACTAAGAAATTTTAATAGAATTGAGTCAGATATTAGGACATTCTTGTTCATTTTTTAAAATATTTTTTTAGATACATTTATTGATTTCAGAGAGGAAGGGAGGGGAGAGAGAGATAGAAACATCAATGCTGAGAGAGAATCACCGATCGGCTGCCTCCTGCACACCCCCCACTGGGGATCGAGCCCGCAACCCAGGCACGTGCCCCCGGCCAGAACCGAACCTGGGACCCTTCAGTCCGCAGGCCGACATTCCATCCACTGAGCCAAGTCAGCCAGGGCTTGTTCATTTTTTTAGGTGTGATAAAGTCATTGTGGTTGTGTGGGGGACCAGATACACATTTGGAGTATGGAGAGAAAATGTCATGGTATCTCCAACTTCAAATAGAAAGATACATGCATAGCCTTGAGCAGTGGCAGGAACGTAGGTTTATCCGAGGCATGATTATTGCTAATTGGAAAAAAAAAAAAAAGATAAGGGAATACATGACAAACGTATAAAGTAAATATGACAAAGGTTCATTCTTGGTTGGGTCCAGGTAGTAAAAATGCAGATGATCTTTATACTCTTTTCAACGTTTTTACATGTTTGAAAATATTCAAAATAAAGTTGGGGGGATTATAATCTTAAAGGGGGTCTCCTGGCAACCCCCTGGCCCTCGGAGAGACCAGGCCTAGCGACTGTCCACCTGGGAGGCCTCTCCCTCAGACGGGGCGGTCGGCACTGGGTCTCTACACAGCCCACCAAACTGTTTTGATCACATATCTCCTGTCTATCTTACACGTACCACTCTACCAGTAAGCGATGTATGTTGCCAGGCACAGGGATAGTGGGTTATCTGGTGCAGCCCTGGAGAACACGCCGCCCGCTGTGGCGCTCCCGGGAGCAAGCAGGTGGCGTATTCCAGGCCTCGGGCTTTCCCCAGCCCCAGGCATAGGAGCTCATCCAATGCAAGTGAAATGAATAAGGAGCTGAACTAATGAGTGCACTGGCCTGGCCTGGCCTGGCCTCCCCGAGCCCCGTGGGGGTGCTGGGCGGTGGGAGCAGCAGTACAGAGCCCCGAGGAGGTGGCCCCTACATGCCGGCCTCACTCTGGCCCTACGGCTGCCGAATGAGACAGCCAGGTTTTATTTTTTATCAAATGAATACGGAATACAGTTATTCTTAACCCCTTTGGGGCCAGTAACCTATCTGGGAATACAAGTCAACTAAGGACCCTCTCCCCAGCCAGGCACATCCCCTAGCCCAGTGGTCGGCAAACTCATTAGTCAACAGAGCCAAATATCAGCAGTACAACGACTGAAATTTCTTTTGAGAGCCAAATTTTTTAAACTTAAACTCTATAGGTAGGTACATTGTTATTAACTTAATTAGGGTACTCCTAAGGCTTAGGAAGAGCCACACTCAAGGGGCCAAAGAGCCGCATGTGGCTCGCGAGCCAGTTTGCCGACCACTGCCCTATACCACATACCCCTGGAGTTTTGCACATGATCTCAGATGGTTCACAGACAAGCACCCCCAAGGTCCGCACGCAGACCCCAGGTAATGACACTCCAGACCCCCAGAAACCCAAGGAACTGGGGGCTGGTTTTAGGCCTGAGCACCGCCACCAAACGGGGGCTCCCTCCACAGTGCGCCCAGCCAGGAGCCAGCCTCTCCGAGTGCCCGGCCGGCCGTGCAGAGCCGCTCTCGAAGAGGACTGGCCCAGGCGGCTGAGCAGTGGCTCCCAGCTACTCCCACAATCACTGACCGACACGAGCCCTGAGGCTCAGGGAGGTCATCTAGCAAAGCCCTGGGGCCCAGCCAGCCTGGATGGGGCACTGCACCTGCGGGCACTGTGCCCGGAGCAGGGGACAGAAAGATGTGCTGAGTGCTCCATCCTCAGGGGTCACAGTCCAGTGGAGAGGAGAGACCTCAGGACAGGTCCTTTCCGACCAGCGTCGGGCCGGGGCTGCCAGGGATCCTGTTGAATGGTACCGTCGGCAGGTGGGGCTGAGAAATAGACCGATGGGGTCCGGGGCAACTTGGGAGGCTCCAGCTGACACCGTTTATCTGCAGCCCCGGAGAGATTGCACGGGGAGGGCAGGGCGGAGGGGCAGGTGTGTGAGCCAGCATGTTAAGAACAACTACAGCGATTGGACTGCCCGCCCTGCGGGCGGGTGCTGGCTCCTGATGGTTGTGATTCACAAGGGAAGGAGGTTTGAGTGGTTTGCCTGAGGGCACTCGGTCCTAGCTGATCGCCCTCTGGACACACGTGGGGGCTGGGCGGGTGGGGGACAGGGGAGGGGGGGGCGGGAGAACCTAGTGAATGGCAGACCTGGCTGGGGCAGTTTCTGGGCCCATCCATCCCTGCGCTGGCACCGGAGGGGGGGAGTGGTGCCCGCGCTCATTGCCGTCGGGCGGTGCGAAGACTCCCCGCCCAGGGTCTGGAGGAGGGACCTGGAGGACGGACGATGCCATCCGGGCACGGGGCTAAGAGGCCACCCCAAGCACAGGGCAGCTCGGCCACCAAGTCTGGAGCCCGGAGGGGTGGAGAGGCGCTGCGCCCGCCCCGGGCAGGACTGGAGCGAGCGGAGGTGGCTCCTCCCCTGTCCGAGCCGCCGTCGGTGCGGTAGCTGGGCCGGCGCCTCGCCCCACAGTCTTTTCCGGAGGGGCGGGCCGGCTGCGCCCCAGCTCCTGCCCCGACAGGTGTGCGCCGCGTGCAGGAATGCGCCCGGCCTGACTCACCAGCGCCTCCTTCCTACCTGCCGCGCCTCATAAAGCGGTCCCTCCCCGCCCTGCCTCCGCCCCCCGCAGCCCGCCCTCCGGACCGTCCAGCTCCCGAGCGCCCGCGCCCAGCCGCCCGGCCACCAGCCGCCAGCCGCGGAGCCCAGCGCGGGGAGGGCGCGAATCTGCGCCCAGGTAGGTGCAGCCTCCCGCCCGGCAGGGGCAGGGGCAGGGGCAGGAGCCCAGGGCGGAGGGCAGTCAGGGGTCACCGGGAGGCACCCCGCCCGCCCCTGGGTTCCCAGGCCGACAGGGCTCTGCCGGTTCTGAGACCTGGACAGGAGAAGGGGGGACCCCCGAGGCTGGGCCGGCGCAGGGGAGTGGGGTGGGAGCGCTGGCTGGCTTTTGTTTCCCAGCTCTTCCCCTTCCTGGAGTCTGGCCGGCGCTGGCCCCCTCTGCCCATGCTGCACGGGGCAAGTGCCCAGCCCGCCAGGTTGTCCTGGGGGCAGAGGCACGGGTGGGGGGAGGCGGGGGGCGCGGAGGGCTGGAGGACGCACTTGGCCATCAGACCTCTGACTAGAGGAAGGGGCAGGGGAGGGCCTGGGTGTCGGTGGGTGTGCGGGAGACACGGGCAGAGCACGGCAGGCCGCCCGCCGGGCTCCTCCAGGGTTTGCAGAGAAGGTGGAAGGAAGAGCCACTCAGAGGCCAAGGCCCTCACTGCTGGGCAGGGCAGGGCCTGTGTGTGTGAGGGGGGGTGGCACCGTCCCGCTGGGGCCTGGGGAGTCCCTGACGCTCCTCTAGGCCCAGCACACGCCTGCCTTCCTCCAGGAAGCTCCCAGACCGCCGGCAGCCGTCCTGGGGTGGTGCCCGGCACTGTGGCCGCCCCCGGTGCCGGCCCCGGCCCACCTGCTCGGCCCACCTGTGGGTGGCCCTCTGGTGTGGCTCAAGGTGGCTTCCTAGGGCGGTGGTTGGGCTCCTACTCCTACTTGTGGCTTTGCCACACCCTGAGCCCGAGGCCTGGGCACCCGTGGCACCGTTGTAGCTGCCTCCCACAGAGCTGGCAGTGAGGGCTGAGGCCTCCCTCTTGGGGGCGGAGGGGAGAGGGAGGCATTTGGGGCAGCAGGAAAGGGGTGCCCGTCTCCTTGACCCCGACTTCCACGGAGGGGCCAGGAAACGGGAATGTGGGAGGGGCAGCGCCGTGGTGGGCAGTGCTCATGTGCTGAGTGGTCCCATGGGTGGGAGGAGGATGGTGTGGGGAGCTCTGAGCCTCCGCCCCTTTGGGTCATGGCGTGTGTCCATGCACATGTCCTCTCTGCGACGGTCTGGGTGTGTGCAGGGTGACACCGGTCGGGGTGGCAGTCCCATATTCTTGGACCTGGCTGGTACACGGGGGTGGGTCGAGGGGGCCTAGAGAGGGCCCCCCGCAGCCCGCCATAGCCACACCCTCTGATAAGCCCACCACCCTAACTTTTATGTGAAACCTCACTGTTTTTCATGTTGACAACTACTTTTAAAACTTTATGGGCACAAGTTGAGTCAAACAAAACGCTCAAGTGCACGACTAGCCTCCTAACCCCATGTTATAGCCTCGGAGGAGGAGCCGAGGTCCAATGGGGTCCCCTCCAGGCTCCCCCACTGCTGGCTGAGGGGAGGGGCAGCCCAGCGACCTGTGTCTTGTCTCCTCATCTGGGAGATGGGGACTGCAGCACCCCCGCTGGGCCCCTGTGCCAGGTTCCTGCCGCCATGCCCCAGCCGTGGGCACGGGAGGGTGAGAGCCTGCTGGGCCCTTCAGCACCCACACCTGCATGTGTAATGGTGCCCCAGGGCACCCCGAGCTCGCAGCCTGGACTGTGTGGCATGTGGGTGTGGTGCCTACACCCCGAGGCTGCAGGGAAGTCATTTCCCTCAAGGAGCAGGACCGGCTCTGCCCGTTGGGGGTGTTGGAGCTGCTGGGGGCCTCCTGGGGCCTCGTGCATTGGAGGGAGAAAGGCAACGCCTGCCCCTCCCGGGCCTGCCCAGCACTGTGGGAGCCTCAGCCTCCAGAGCCGGCCCTGCCCCACGAGGCCAGGACAAGAAAGGACCCGAGGAGTGGGGGCCAGTGGGCAATTTTTTTTATTGATTTTAGAGAAAGAGGAAGGAAGGGAGAGAGCTCAAGAGATTGATTTGTTGTTCCACTTACTGATGCGTTCATTGGTTGCTTCTTGTACGTGCCCTGACCGGGGATTCTAACCCACAACCTTGGTGTATCAGGACGAGGCTCTAAGTCTAACCGACCGAGCGACCCGCCGGGGAGGAGGCCATGAGGCCAGGCGACGTCCGCCCAGCTCTGCAGGCCTGGGCTCTGGCCAGCCCTCTCCCTTCCCGAGGCAGCGAACAGTGCCTGCCTGGGGGCCGCTGATGCGTTGAGATGGTTTAATACTGAACCAAGGCAGACGGGGCTCCTGGGTGGCTAGCACAGTGTGTGTGTGTATATTGGGGGGCAGGTGGGGGTGCACTCTACCACCAGGTGAACTTGTCAAAGGGTGAACTACTCAGAGGCCTCGCAAACTCAACTGCGGGGCAGGCCGAGATGGGTGTCGGGCAGGGAGCCCCGCCTGTGAGGGGGGTAGCCCTTACGGAGCCCAGCTGAGGGCAGGGAGCCCCTCCTCCTCTCCGAGGCCCCAGATATCAGGAGGGACCCCTCTCTTCCTGGCTGCCTCACCCCCACAGAGGAAGGGGGCCAGGGCGGAGAGGGGCAGGAGGGAAGAGCCAGGCCCTCCAGAGGAGGCCCCTGTTGGGGGACCCTGTCCCTGCCCAGCCTGACCCAGGCCCACTGGGGTCTGAAAGGCAAAGTGAGAAGCAGCCCTGCCCTCCAGGGCCCAGCGCAGGGACCTGGCACCAGAGTAAGCTCAGAGCCCAGAGCCCCCAAAGGCAAGAGGGTGGGGCCCCGGGTCCCCGCTGAGCGGTGGGAATGGGAGGCCTGGCCTGTGCTGGGGACCCCGGGCGCTGCGTGGGCGCCACGCGTGAACTGCTGCTGTCGCACAGGAGGAAGAGGATGGCGGGGCCGCGGCCCAGCCCGTGGACCAGGCTGCTGCTGGCAGCCCTGCTGAGCGTCAGCATCCCCGGGGACATGGGTGAGTCCCGCACGCCCCTGCGGCACCCCTCTTGGTGAGGACACCCCTTCCTGACACACCCTCACACGGGGCCTCTCAAGGGGCCTCTCAAGGGGCGTCTGGCCCAGATACCCACTCGGCCAGTCAACAGATGGCCCTCGGCCCACAGTGGGGGCTGCGGAGCCAGGAGCCCTGTGGCTCAAGAACAAGCGGGGGTGGAGGGGAGGGGAGGGGAAGGGAAGGGAGGGGAGGGAAAGAAGATGCCCACTCTGGGAACGGGGGTTCTGGCAGGATGTGCTGAGGCCTCGAATCCAGAGGAGAGACCGGTGACTCATCACCTGCTGTCCCCGTGCCAGCCCCTCCTACCCATGGCTGCAGCCCCTCCTCCCGTGAAATTTGAAATCTGGCCGGTGGGTGGTGGCCATGTTGATAGGGTGAAGTGGACCTTGGGCAATATTTACACCACAGGGAATGGCAGCTGCTCCTGGCCAGCTCCATTGTTAAACAGTGACAACAGGCCAAAGCCTGGGGCCCAGGAGACCACCCACTGGGCACACTGGGTGCACATAGTAGGTCTTCACTGTGGTTTTAACTGGATAGAACCAAAGGGAATCCCAGGAGTTTTAGCTCATTCATTTGCTAACAACCGGCTGTGAGTCAGGCCATGGGCTAGGCATTGGGGCGGGTGAGGGGGTGGCCAGGGTGTCCCCACCAGCAAACGGGCCAGCACCTCTGTCTCGGCCGCCACTGAGTCGCGTGGGAAGCTCCCGACGTGAGCCCCGTTTCTAGCTGTACCCCCTGGGGCAGACCGCGCAGCCGCTGCCGCCTCCGCCTCCGTTTCCCCCTCTGTGAACTGGGGAGAGACCCGCTCTCCCGTGCGGTGCAGAGGGGAGGGCCTGGTCTCGGGGAGGTCTGCTCAGTGGTCTGCCCGGTCCCCACCCAGCCAACCGCTGCCGGAAGGCCCAGGTGAAGAGCTGCACCGAGTGCATCCGAGTGGACAAGGACTGCGCCTACTGCACCGACCAGGTGAGCCGCCGCCGGCCACCCGGCGCCCCTCCCGGCCACCCGGCACCCCTCCCGGCCACCCGGCGCCCCTCCCGGCCACCCGGCACCCCTCCCGGCCACCCGCCACCCCGCGCTGGCCAAGTCCACCCCGGCCACGCCGCAGCCCAGCCTCCCGCCGGGCGGGTGTGGGGGCACGGGCGCGGGTCAGGAAACTCGGAGGGGACAAATCCGGGGGACGGGCCCTGCGCCCTCTGACCCGTCTCCTTCCGGCCAGACGTTCAAGGACCGACGCTGCAACACCCAGGCGGAGCTGCTGGCCGCGGGCTGCGGGCCGGAGAGCGTGGTGGTCATGGAGAGCAGCTTCGAGATCACAGAGGTGCCCGGGCAGGGGGCAAGGGAGCTGGGGCCTCCGTGCTCACGGCGGCTGTGTGGGGTTCCCTGTCCCGGGCTGGGCGGAGAGGGACCATCAGCTCTCTGGAGTGACCCCCTCCGCCCCCTCCCCCGTCACAGGAGACCCAGATCGACACCACCCTGCGCCGCAGCCAGGTGTCCCCCCAGGCGCTGCAGGTCCTCCTGCGGCCGGGCGAGGAGCGGCACTTCGAGCTGGAGGTGTTCGAGCCGCTGGAGAGCCCCGTGGACCTGTACATCCTCATGGACTTCTCCAACTCCATGTCCGACGATCTGGACAACCTCAAGCAGATGGGGGAGCACCTGGGTACGGCCGGGCCAGCGTGGAGGACAGAGGGGCGGGGGGTGGGGCGGCGGGCAGGTGCCTCACCTGGCTGGCTGGGCACCTGCTCAGAGGCCAGGGCTCAGGACAGCTGCCCCCCGCCCCACAAGGAAGGACAGGACATTAAAACCCTCCCCCCACCCCCCCGAACTCCCCACATTCCCAGGGGAGCGTCCCCAGGGTCTGGGACTTAGAGAAGGCTGCCTTCTCCAGCCGGACCCGTGCAGGGCTCTGGGACCCGAGGCCCATGGCCCTCGACTGTGACTAGGGACAAGGGCTCCTGGGAGCATCACTGTGTGTCCACCGAGGTCACCTCCTCTTCCCGAGCCAGCCCCGGCCCCCTGTGCTGATGTGGGGGCGCTGGGGCTCAGCTGCCCTCTCTGTTCCCTGTTGATGCCCAGCCCGGGTCCTGAGCCGGCTCACCAGCGACTACACTATTGGATTTGGCAAGTTTGTGGACAAAGTCAGCGTCCCCCAGACGGACATGAGGCCGGAGAAGTGAGTGGCCGAGGAGGCGGGAGTCCTGGCTTTTGCCTGAAATGAGCCGAGCGGGCGGCCTCCCAGAGAGGACGGGCGGGGGCACAAGTGGGCCTTCGCCCCTGACCCTCTCCCTCCCCCTGTGCCCAGGCTGAAGGAGCCCTGGCCCAACAGCGATGCCCCCTTCTCCTTCAAGAACGTCATCAGCCTGACGGACGACGTGACCGAGTTCCGGAGGAAGCTGCAGCAAGAGCGCATCTCGGGCAACCTGGACGCCCCGGAAGGCGGCTTCGACGCCATCCTGCAGACGGCCGTGTGCACGGTGCGCGCCAGGGAGGGGCTGCGCCTGGGAGAGGGTGGTGCTGCTCCACCAGGGCACCGGCTGCCAGGGGCTGCTCCGGTGCGAGCCGAGGCACTCTGGGCGGCCCTCAGTTACAATGCGGCTTCAGATGTGCCGGGAGCCACAGCCCCTCGCCCTGAGCCTTGGCTGGCGAGGCAGATATGCGTCCCGGATCTCCAGAACCTTCCGTGCCCTGATGCCAGCCTCCCACCCAATCTCTTCCCTAATGCCAGTCTCCCAGGACCCATGGGCTGCCCCGTCTCCAGCAGTGCTGGGCCGCCAAAGAAGGCACTTCGTTTTGTGTGCACGTCAATTTTTTCCCATTTTGAAAATAATATACCCACTTAATAGGCAGTTTGGAAAACAAAGAAGAGAAGTAGCCCGTGGTCACCACGGTCGGACGGTGGCCACGGTGTCCCACCAGCATAGCTCCTTCCCTCTTCCTTATTTCCTGAGGTTGGAGTCGGTGCCCTGCTCATCTGAAACTTGCTTTTTTTCCCTTGGCGCATCTTCTCTTTTGTAATTGTTTCCACACTCATCCCATCGCTGCTGGGCCTCTTGTAACCGGCCCTTTTCATTTAACGTTGTGTGGGGTGCCTTTTCCTGTGCAGTTAAAATGTCTGGAGGGTGGCTAAGACCTTGGGGGACAGTCGGATGGCCCTGGGGCCGATCTTGCGGGGCGCCCACGGTGTGCGCAGACCCGCACCCATTTCCTGGCACTGGTTCTGTCTTCCATGTCGTCACTCATTCGTGACAACGGCTGCTGTTCGTCCTGCGGCCTCGCTGGGCCCCCCATGGGGACCCACGTTCACCGTCACACACGACAGCGCAGTGACTGCCCTCCTTGCTCTCCCCAGAGGGACATCGGCTGGCGCCCTGACAGCACCCACCTGCTGGTGTTCTCCACCGAGTCCGCCTTCCACTATGAGGCCGACGGTGCCAACGTGCTGGCTGGCATCTTGAAGCGAAATGACGAGGAGTGCCACCTGGACGCCACAGGCACCTACACCCAGTACAAGACACAGGACTACCCGTCTGTGCCCACCCTGGTGCGCCTGCTGGCCAAACACAACATCATCCCCATCTTCGCCGTCACCAACTACTCCTACAGCTACTACGAGGTGTGTGTGGGGGGTAGTGGGGGTGGCCTGGGGCCTCACTGGCTGAGAAAGGGGCGGGTGGGGGTCCATGGGTCTTCTCAGACCTCACTCCTCTCTCTCCGTCTCTTGTCCCTCCCGTTACCCCTTACTCCCGCCCCAACCAGCCAGCACCTCCAGGGTGTGCCTGGTGGGACAGGGAGGTCATGTGCCCACCCTCCCCCAGGCAGGTGGGGCTAAGAGGTCCGACTCTGGATGTACCAGCAGGTTTCAGGCCTCAGTGATCCCATCTGCAAAGTGGGGATAACCCTGAGCTGTTACTGAGCCAGGGCCTGGCTTTCTGTCCGCAGAAGCTGCACAAGTACTTCCCCGTGTCCTCGCTGGGCGTGCTGCAGGAAGACTCGTCCAACATCGTGGAACTGCTGCAGGAGGCCTTCAACGTGAGGCGCGGCGCCCGCCCGAGGCCAGGTCCCTCCGGGCAGGGCTGGGGGGAGGCCAAGTGGGCAAAGGGTGTCCCCAGTCAGGGTGGAGAAACAGGACAGGCCAGTGAGGCAGGGTCCCCGGGGAGCCCACCGAGCCCTGCCGCCCTGACGCCACCCCAGTCCCCACACGGGCAGAGCACAGCCAGGCCCGAGGGGTGGGCCCAGGCTCCCCAAGGCCCCTGACCCCTGGCCTTCCTTTAGCGCATTCACTCCAACCTGGACATCCGGGCCCTGGACAGCCCCCGCGGCCTGCGGACAGAGGTCACCTCCAAGATGTTCCAGAAGACGGAGACGGGGTCCTTTCACATCCGGCGAGGAGAAGTGGTACGTTTTCACGGGGCCCCCGGGCGGGAGGGTGGGCACAGCCCCTGCGAGGGGGTCAGCCTGAGCAGAGGTCAAGGACGTGGCCTCTGGAGCCAGACAGGCCCGGGTTCGAAGGCCCCGGGTCAGCCCACGGGCCTTCAGACACGGGCCTGCCTTGGCTGACAGCAGGGTCCCTGCAGGGCACCTACCAAGTTCAGCTTCGGGCCATCGAGGACGTGGACGGGACGCATGTGTGCCAGCTGCCAGAACACGACAGGAAGGGCAACATCCACCTGAAGCCCTCCTTCTCCGACGGCCTCCGGATGGACGTGGGCATCGTCTGCGACCTGTGCGCCTGCGAGCTGGTACGGCCGTGCCCGGGGCGGGAGGGAGCGGCGGAGCCGGCCCAAGCCCCGTTCCCTGCGCCCTGCGGCCACGTCCCCCTCGAGGGGCGCCCTGAGGGGCAGAGGCAGCAGGAGCGTCCAGTGGCCCTGCCCCCCCCATACACCCTACGTGTTCTCATTCTAGCAAAAAGAGGTGGGCTCACCCCAGTGCAGCGGCAACGGAGACTTCATGTGCGGACACTGTGTGTGCTACGAGGGCTGGTGAGTGTGCAGTGCCCAGCGTGCCAGCGGGCCCTCACCCTGGGCCCCCGTCTGTGCCTGACCAGGAGAGGGCACCCGGTTGTTAGGTGCGGCCCGTTCAAAGCACTTTGAGCTACTTAGGATGCAGCTGGAAAGACGTGCAAGCATCAGGACAACGGGCCGTTGGGGCACGGGGCTGGGGGCTGGGGGTTGGGGGCGGTCTGCTCAGAGCCTCAGTTTTCTCATCTGTGAAATGGGAGGGTAAAGGCCCAGCCTGGTCCCCGGCTGTGGGAAGTGACTGGCTCCTCCCTCAGGAGTGGCAAGACCTGCAGCTGCTCCACGGGCTCGCTGAGCGACATCCAGCCCTGCCTGCGGGAGGGAGAGGACAGTCCGTGCTCGGGGCGCGGCGAGTGCCAGTGCGGGCGCTGCGTGTGCTACGGCGAAGGCCGCTACGAGGGCCAGTTCTGCGAGTTCGACAACTTCCAGTGCCCACGCACCGCCGGGTTCCTCTGCAACGGTGAGCTCGGCAGCCACGGTGGCCGGTGCTGGTGGCCCGGGTGCCGGCCCTGCCCAGCCCTGCCTGCCGCTCCCCCATCAGGACAGGTTGTGAGAGCCAGGCTGAGAGTCCGAATCCCAAGTTCGGGCCCAGCCCTCCTCCGGGCTCCCTGAGTGCCTCCTCCCCTCACGTCCAGCACCAGCCTGGACCCCTACCCCCTCTACAAACTCGATGCCCAAGGCCGGTGCGATGTTCCCCTTGTGTTTGAGACCCCCACTTCCCTGAGGTCCCCCCGTCCATGCCCACCTCCTGTCTCCACCCTCCCATCTCATCATGGTGGGTATCGCCCAGCTCAACCCTCGCGGTTACTGGGATACGGCCTGACGATCGTGCCTCGCTCAGAGATGCTACATTTCTACAGGCACGCCTGGAGTGACAGCCTCCGCAGCCCCACAGGGCCGCACGCCGTGGCCAAGGCCACGCGCCCACAGCCTGGCCCATGCTGCCCAGCCGGGCAGGGTCACAGAGCCCAGATAGGTGCCACGTGCAAGGACGGAATGAAAATCCACGCGTCACATTCTTACTAAGCCCCAACTATACGCCTACCGCTGAGGGTGGAGCCCCTGCTCTCCTACCCTTTCGTCCATTCCTGCTGTTGCCCGACATCTCTTCTCCCACCCGCCGTCCATCCCAGAGAGCGTCCAGGGAAACGAAGGGGCAACAGTTCATCTGGAGGAGGGCAGAGCTGGGAGGGAGGGGGGAGGGGGGCGCTGCGGGGAAGGAGGCAGGGCCAGAGCACAAGGTGGGCCCAGGTCTCGTCTAGTCCTAATGCCTTCCTTCTTTAATATCTGTACACATATATATTTTTAAATATATTTTTAAAATATTCTTATTGATTTCAGAGAGGAAGGGAGAAGAAGAGAGAGACAGAAACATCAACGATGAGAGAGAATCATTGATCGGCTGCCTCCTCCTGCACAGGCTGGACTTTATCCTGAGGGCAAAAGAGAGGAGCTGGAGGTTTCGTTTTCACTTTCTAGCTATTTGTATGTTAACCTTGTAGCAGGCACCTGGCTCAGCTCACTAATGAGATCTAATAATTTATCTGCACACTCTTGATATTTTGTGACAGGTTCCTGACACTTGGAAGTAATGACAGTTTTATTTACTACTTCCCAATACTGATATGTTTTATTTCCTTTTCTTACCTGATTGCCTTGGCCAAGACTCAATAGAGGTTCTTAAACCGGGGAGCCACACGGTTGGATTTGTGTTTTGGGGTGGCCACCCTGGCTGCAGAGTGGAAAGTGGAAGGTGGGATGGAGGGGAACAGATGGAGGGAAGATTTTCGAAGAAAGTGAGGAAGAGATGGCTCTACCCCCGAGCTCAGCTCCCCCAGACCCTCCCCGGCAGGTGGGCAACCAGGACTGCAGGTATGAATGGGCTCTCCCGCCTCCTCTCTGCAGACCGGGGACGCTGCTCCATGGGCCGGTGTGAGTGCGAGCCTGGCTGGACAGGCTTGAGCTGTGACTGCCCGCTCAGCAATGCCACCTGCATCGACAGCAATGGGGTAGGCCTGGCCTGGGGCAGGCAGTGTGGGGCGGCAGAGGGGGTCCGGTCAGGACCACCCACCCTCTCAGGCAGGGAAAGGGGTGCAGAGGGCTCACCGGTGCCTCCTCTCGCCTCAGGGCATCTGCAATGGGCGTGGCCGCTGCGAGTGTGGCCGGTGCCACTGCGACCAGCGGTCCCTCTACACAGACACCACCTGCGAGATCAACTACTCGGCGGTGAGGCCAGGATGGCTGGGGGGTGGACATGGGGACCCTGGGCACAGGGCAGGGTGGGCAGGAGGCGCTGAGCCTGGTGCTGTGGGAGCCGGGCGAGGGTGTGAGGCTGGAGGAGGGGGCCCGTCAGAGGCCTGCCCAGCACGGGGTTCATCGGCCCCTCCCCTCCCACCAGGTCCGCCTGGGCCTCTGCGAGGACCTGCGCTCCTGCGTGCAGTGCCAGGCCTGGGGCACGGGTGAGAAGAGGGGGCGCACCTGCGAGGAGTGCAGCTTCAAGGTCAAGATGGTGGATGAGCTGAAGAACGGTAAGGGGCCGGGGCCGAGGATCGGGGGTGCCGAGAGCCTAGGGCGGGGCCTTCAGTGGGGTACTAGGTGTCACTTATCTGGACAGGGGTACCGAGCTGGGCAGAGGCCTCCTAATCTAAATGGAGGCTGCACAGCCCTAGCCGGTTTGGCTCAGTGGATAGAGCGTCGCCTGTGGACTTGAAGGGTCCCAGGTTCGATTCCGGTCAAGGGCACATGCCCTGGTTGCGAGCTCGATCCCCCGTGTGGGGCTTGCAGGAGGCGGCCAATCAATGCTTCTCTCTCATCATTGACGTTTCTATCTCTCCCGCTCCCTTCCTCTCGGAAAGCAATTGAAATATATGTAAATATATATATAAAACTGAGGCTGAGGCTGCCCAGTCCAGATAAGGGTTCCAGACCTGGGAGGGGTCACGGCCTCCAGGCAGGAGGCACACAGACCCGGGCCACGGGCACAGCTAATTAGGGACCAAGAGTGTGGGGAGAAGGCACCGGCTGGGGCAGGGGCGTGGGCACAGCAGGGGCGCGTACCAGGCCATGCGGGGCCACAGCGTCCTCTCCTCGGGGTCAGACACATTCCCAGAAGCCCAGCTCCCAGGTGAGGCGCAGGATGGGGAGGTGGGGGCGCAGATCTGCAGACTTTGATGCTCCTGGTCAGGGCAGGGCCCCATCTCTGTGCAGGGGACTCAAGTCCTTCCCCAGGGAGATGCCTCCGTCCCTGGGGGCGGGCCCTGGGGGGGGCGGGCCCTGGGGCCAAGGGGCGCCTGCTGACTGCCTGTGGGTGCAGCGGAGGAGGTGGTGGAGCACTGCTCCTTCCGGGACGAGGAGGACGACTGTAACTACAGCTACACCGTGGAGGGTGACGGCACGCCCGGGCCCAACAGCACCGTCCTGGTGCACAGGAAGAAGGGTGAGCTGGCGCCCAGCCGCCGGGGGTGGGGGGCCCGTCAGACCGAGTCCAGGGATGAGCACCACCTTCCTCCTCCTCCTAGACTGCCCTCCCGGCTCCTTCTGGTGGCTCATCCCTCTGCTCATCTTCCTCCTGCTGCTCCTGGCGCTGCTGCTGCTGCTCTGCTGGAAGTACTGTGCCTGCTGCAAGGTGACGCCCCCTCCCCCCCTCCGCCCTGGGTCCCCACCAGTCCCCGCCCCGCCCCAGGGTCCTCGTAGCTGTCAGAGGCCAGGGGAAGCCACATCTTCTGTCCAGCTCTCGTGCCCTCCCCCCCCCCCAGTCCCTCGGCTCTGCCCACATCAGTGGCTGGATGTCTGGGAACACCTGCCCTGGGGTCAGCCACCTGCAAAGGGCCCGGGAGCCCACAGCCCTCCCACCGGGAGCTGGCAGTCGCATTGCGACAACAGACAAGAGGCAGGAAAGCGTGGAGGGCGGCACAGCCCGGGAGACTGGGCTGTTGGGGCAGAGGCAACACTCCGTAGGAACCTCCAGGGCTGTGGGGTATTAGTGTGAGTCACAGAGAAAGAGAGTTCTGAGATCAAACACGTCTGAGCTCTCAGGACCCCTGCAGGCTCCTCAGCGCCTTCGGTCCAGTGGATGCAGAGTGAAGCCATAGGAGGGGAATGAGCTCAGTGCCTCCGAGTGGGTGTGATTATAGAGCCTTTACTTTACAGAGGGTCTTGCAAGGCCAGGGTCCCCTGGCACACACTTTGGGAACTCTCTGCCCCACCACCCTCTGTCCCACCCTCTGTGCCCCACACCTAGATCCCTGCAGCTATCCTGGGGTCTGGGGGAGGCACTGTGGCCCTCTGGACCATGGCTGCGGGAAGGTGGGGCGGCGGCCGGAGGGGTTGACTGGCTGGGCCGCTATCCCAGCCTCATCCCCACCCCTTGTCCCCTAGGCCTGCCTGGCACTTCTCCCCTGCTGCAACCGAGGTACGGGCCTGGCGGCGACAGGGGCAGCGGGGGGGCTCTGACCACTCTTTGCCCAGCGGGGAGGGGCGGGGGAAGAGGAGGGCCGAGTCCGGAACAGGGGAGGGAGGCCCTGGGCGGCACCTGAGGGTGGCGGGGGGAGGATCTGGCGAGGGGCCTCACGCTGGAACCTGTCCCGAAGGCCACATCGTGGGCTTCAAGGAGGACCACTACATGCTGCGGGAGAGCCTGATGGCCTCGGACCACCTGGACACGCCCATGCTGCGCAACGGCAACTTCAAGGGCATCGACCGGGTCCGCTGGAAGGTCACCAACAACGTGCAGCGGCCCGGCTTTGCCACCCACGCTGCCAGCACCAACCCCTCGGAGCTGGGTGAGGGCCCGGGCTGGGTGCTGCGCTCTTGGGGGTGCCCTTGGTGCCTGGGGCGCATTCACTGCCATTCCGGGTCCAGGACCCCGCCATTCCCGTGTCTCTGAGTGTTGGGTGCGGGCACGGGCCTGGCCACCTTCTGCACCTCGTGATGGCACGACAGGCTCCGGCCGCCAGCCAGCCAGTTGGGGGCTGCCGTGGTGCCCGCCGTGCAGGGAGCTAACGGCTCCTCCCTCTCGCCCCCAGTGCCCTACGGGCTGTCCCTGCGCCTCGCCCGCCTCTGCACCGAGAACCTGCTGAAGCCTGACACGCGGGAATGTGACCAGCTGCGCCAGGAGGTGGAGGAGAACGTAAGGGCAGCGGGCGCTCGGGGCCTGGGCGAGACCTGGTGGGGGGAGAGCCCCGGGCAAGCGCCGTGGGACCTGGATGTTCCCGTGGGACAGGGGCCTCCTTGGACATGCGCCTGGAGTGGAGTCTCCTAGGATCTGTTCCCTCTGAGCGGTTCCTGGCAGGGATGAGGCCATGGGCGTGCCCACGGGGGAGGTGGGGGGGGGGCGGGGAGCCCAGCCAGCCTGGGCAGGTCCTCTGGGAACTGGGTGCCCCGGGGCCCCAGCCTCATGCCCGCCCTTGCCTGGCAGCTGAACGAGGTGTACAGACAGATCGCAGGCTCGCACAAGCTCCAGCAGACCAAGTTCCGGTGCGTCCTGCCCTGGGTGCGCGGGGTGGGGGCGGGAGCTGCCCCAGGCCCACCTGGCTCACGTCCCCTCTTATTCCCACAGGCAGCAGCCCAACGCCGGGAAAAAGTGAGTTGAAGACTCGGGTGGGATAGCCCCACCCCCCGCCCCATTTCCATCCCGTATGCCTGTCATGGGGTAGGACCTTCATTCGAGAAATACTGACATGAGCCCTACTATGAGGCAGCCCTGCACAAACAGGTAGACCAAGGGGTCCACTCACAACCAGGGTGGCCCCCTGCAAACCGAGGCTAAAAGAGGTTTAGTAATTTGCCGGAGGTTACCTGGCTGTTAAGAAATAGGGCCAGGCCCTAGCCAGTTTGGCCCAGTGGATAGATCATCGACCTGCAGACCAAAGGATCCCAGATTCGATTCTGGTCAAGGGCACGTACCTCGGTTGCAGGCTCCTCCCTAGCCTGGGCCCTGGTCAGGGCACGTACAGGAGACAATCGATGTGCTTCTCTCACATCGATATTTCTCTCTGTCTTTCCCTCTCTCTTCCACTCTCTCTAAAAATCAAAGGAAAAATATCCTCGAATGAGGATTGAAGAAAAAAAAGAAAGAAGGAAGGAAATAGGACCAGGATTTGAACCCAGGCTTTAGCGCCTACACCCTCAGCATCGTTGCTGCCTGCATCTCCTGGGCGAGAATAGCCCATTTCACAGAGGAGGTCACTGAGGCTCAGGAGGCACAGGGCTCAGCTGAGGCTGTGGGGTCTGGGGGTGGGGCCAGCATGGGCCTGGTTCTGCAGAACCTGCACTGTTTTGCTGCCCCACATCTTGCCCCTTGATGACAGGGACAAGAGCCACCTCCTGGCCAGCCTGACCCCTTTCCGCCTGACCATCCCCCCAGGCAGGACCACACCATTGTGGACACGGTGCTGATGGCTCCCCGCTCGGCCAAGCAGGCCCTGCTGAAGCTGACGGAGAAGCAGGTGGCCCAGCGGGCCTTCCACGAGCTCAAGGTGGCCCCGGGGTACTACACCCTCACTGCGGACCAGGGTAAGCGGGCAGCGCCCCCCGCGGCTCAGTGTCACCTCCCACCCCGTGTGGCCCCTCCTCTGACCGCCCCCACCCCACCCAGACGCCCGGGGCATGGTGGAGTTCCAGGAGGGCGTGGAGCTGGTGGACGTCCGGGTGCCGCTCTTCATCCGGCCGGAGGACGATGATGAGAAGCAGCTGCTGGTGGAGGCCCTCAATGTGCCCATGGGCACCGCCACCCTCGGCCGCCGCCTGGTGAACATCACCATCATCAAGGAGCAAGGTCGGTCAGTGTGGGGGGAGCAAGGAGGCAAAAGGGGAGTCTGGGGCCCTAGCTGGTGTGGCTTAGTGGATAGAGCGTCGGCCTGCGGACTGAAGGGTCCTGAGTTCGATTCCGGTCAAGAGCACAGGCCTGGGTTGCAGGCTCCATCCCCAGTGGGGGGCGTGCAGGAGGCAGCCGATCAATGATTCTCTCTCATCATTGATGTTTCTCTCTTTCCCTCCCACTCCCTTCTCTGAAATCAATAAAAAATAAAGTAAGAACGGGAGCTGGGCCCTTGTAGTCGAGTGGGAGTGGGGCCTGGCTGTGTGGCCTGGGCAGGTCACTTAACCTTTTCGAGCCTTGGTTTCGCCATCTGTAAAATGGGCTTCGGGCTTTTACACGGAGCGCGTGGCTGCACAGCTCTGCGCGGAGCTTCCGTTACACTCACTCACGGTGCGGGGTCTGCCTGGAGCCATCCCACACCCTCCTCTGCTCCCTCCCCTCCGGCCTTTGAACCAGGCCATTGCCTGGACCTCCCTGAAACGCCAGGCCATCAGAGCAGGAAGGAGTGGGCCCCCTGTGCCCAGGCCTATCTAGAGGGTGGGCAAGGCTTCGCATCACAGACACCCAAGCTGCCCCCCGCCCCTGCTCCTTGGACTCAGGGCCTCCCCTCGGTTGTGCCTCCACCCGGCCTCCTTTCTCTGCCCTGGCCCCTCCAGCGTGTCTGTTGGACACCATCCCAGCCCCTTCAACTTGTTCTGGAAAAGTGGCCCATCCCTTTCCTCGGCCCTCCCCAGAGAGTGGTGGGGTGCGGGGTGACAGGCAGCCTCCTGGAGTCTGGGCTGGGTGGGGCCGGCGGGCGGGGAAGTGGAGAGGGGACTGAGGTTTGGACCCTCTAACTCTGCCCGGCCCCTTGCAGCCAACGGGATAGTGTCCTTTGAGCAGCCTGAGTACCTGGTCAGCGGCGGGGAGCAGGTGGCCCGCATTCCCGTCGTCCGGCGCATCCTGGACAACGGCAAGTCCCAGGTCTCCTACCGCACACAGGACAACACAGCGCAGGGCAACCGGGTAAGCTCCGTCCTGGGGCTGAGGGCACATGGGGGGTGGGGTGGGCGGGGGCGGACATGGCGGCGCTCTGGGTCCCTGGACGCCTGTAGGTGGATGAGCGTGGTTTGACTTGCAGGTTTGTTTGTGTTTCTGAGTTGACTGCCAACATTTAAAAACTAAAAATATTCCAATCAAAAATTAACTCAAAAAACAATAAAATCTAGTCTTACTGGGCCCACAGGGCCACTTGGCAAAGGCAGGGAGGATGCACTCAGCGGGTCTGGCAGCCCGGCCACACCCAAATCTTCTTTTTATCGGGAGAAACGGTTTTCATTCCTGATTCAATGCTCCCAATAAAAATTCCAAAGGAGAATTTGCATGTCCAGAAATTTCATGGAATAGGCCATAAATATACGAGAGATTCCAGCTGTCCTGTTAGGCTTTTATAAAAATGCTTTTGGTATTTAGCAATTAAAATTTTTTTTTATTATTTCCCAACTTTTTATTTTGAAAAACATCAAACCTCCTGAAAAATGGAAAGACTAATAAAATTAGCATATGTGTGCCCTTTAGATAGATCCACCAGCTGTTCCTATCTGCGTTCTCTCTCTATATATACAGATCTAGGTATCCATGCATGCTGTGGATACAGATGTATGTACAGTTCCACATCTGTATGGCTGTAGGGAGGAGGGAGAGAGGATTTGGCTTAGTTCTATGTGCTGAACTCTCCCCAACGGTAGATGTCATGTGGCCCTAAATACGTCTGCAGCACCTGCCACTCCTTCTGCAGAACTACAACCTAATTACCACTTAAGAAACTTCCCATCATGCCCGCACCTAATAATTAGTCCGTATTCGGAGCTCCCTGTGCGCACGTGTCCCAGTGTATCCATGATTGCCTCTCCCACTCCAGGAAGCGGAGAGTGGACATCGCGGCCGAGGCCCTGTGTCTTTGGGCTCCTTTAATCCAGAGCATTTCCCAGCTTTGTGCTCCCCGCCAGCCCAGGTCAACTATCTTGCAGGCGACTCCAGCTTTTCTTACACTCGCTGTCTCGCTTGCTGGGTTTTGTTGCACTTGAGTTTGCCTGGTAGGCACAGTGGGCCTGACCAGCTGTGCCTGGAATGGAAATGTTAGTTTCAGAGCGCCACCTGGTGGTCCGATGTGAGCATTGCCGCCCCGCCGTTCCAGTTGAGTCACTCGCTGCGCACACGTGGGGCGCTCAGGGAAGCTCTGGGGCACTGGGGTCGGAAACCGGGAGCTGATAAGAGGCACCCCACATCTGTCGAAACCGGTTTGGCTCAGTGGATAGAGCTTCGGCCTGCGGACTGAAGGGTCCCAGGTTCGATTCTGGTCAGGGGCGTGTGCCTGGGTTGCGGGCACATCCCCGGTGGGAGATGTGCGGGAGGCAGCTGATCAGTGTTTCTCTCTCATCGATGTTTCTGACTCTCTATCTCTCTCCCTTACTCTCTGTAAAAAATCAATAAAATATATTTTTTTTTAAAAAAAAAGAGGCGCCCCACCCAGCAGGCAGGGCCGGGGGGAGGGGGGGGCGGGTGGCAGAGTCCCAGACCTCAGAGCCACAGTGTGGGGACCTGAAATCCCGGCTCCGCGGGATGAGCGCCTGCCTGTGGGGGCTCGGATCTGCGGTGCATCCCCGTCCCTATGCCTTGGTTCAAATCCTGGCTCCCCCACGACTGCCTGTGTGACCTTGGGCACGTTTCTGCCCCTCTGTGGGCCTCAGTCCCTCATCTATAAAATGGGGACAGTACTCTCTCTCTACCTCACTCTGCTGAGGGTGAAACGAGCTAATATTTGTCCAGTGGCGCACAGGAGGTGCCCTATGAACCGAGCCACGTATGTCCACGTGGGACAGCCTGTGTGTGATGGTCCGCGGTGTCCCTGAGGTCGGGGTGGGGGTGTGGCCGGTCTGACCCCTTTCCCACTCCCAGGACTACATCCCCGCGGAGGGCGAGCTGCTGTTCCAGCCCGGGGAGACCTGGAAGGAGCTGCAGGTGAAGCTCCTGGAGCTGCAGGAGGTGGACTCGCTCCTGCGGAGCCGCCAGGTCCGCCGCTTCCACGTCCAACTCAGCAACCCCAAGTTCGGGGCGCGCCTGGGCCAGCCCCACTCGGCCACGGTCGTCATCGGGGACCAAGGTGGGCAGAGCCTGGGGTCCGTTTACGCAGGCGGTGAGGGGAGGCCGGGGCTCTCTCCACGAAGGCTGCCGGTCTCAGCGAACAAAAACACAGGGCGCCCAGCCAGTTTCCACTTCAGAGCCGACCAGCACATGTGCGGCTTCAGTCTGTCCCCTGCAGCGTTTAGGCTAGTCCTACCCTGAGGAAAGCACCTATTGCTTATCTGAAATTCGAATGTGTCCAGACTCCTGCATTTTATTGGCACCCGATGCTCACCGTGAACCCCAGGATTAGGCCCTCTGGCTTCCGCTTTAGGGGTGAAAGGGTTAGTTCTGATGGGTCCTCAGCCTCCTGGTATTTAACAATTCCAGAGGCGCTTGTGGGGAAAATGGGAGCGGAAGGAGGGTTCTTGGGAGGAGGAGCAGATGGCCTCATGGGAACATTCCCTTGGCTGCCAGACGATCTCCCTCCTCCTCCTCCTTTCTCCAAAGACCCTCCTGGGTCCTCCGCCCAGCTTGGCAGGATGCCCCCTGCGGCCCCGTGGGGCAACGGTGGAGGGAGACTGCAGGGCAGGTGTCAGTCCATCACAGCTGGGTGTTGCACTGGGCCTCCTGCGCCCCCTGGTGGTGGGAGTGAGTTTCTGCTGTGTGAGGGGCTATCCCAACTGGCTGCCCTGCCCTGGCTTCACCCACTACAGACGAACTGGACCTGACCTTCCAGAACCAGACCCAGTCTGCATTCCCAGTCTCCCACAGTGCCCTGGGCGCCCCACAGAACCCCAACGCCAAAGCCGCCGGCTCTCGGAAGATCCACTTCAACTGGCTGCCCCCTCCTGGCAAACCAACAGGGTACAGGGTAAGGCAGGGGGCTGATGAGGGAGGTGGACGGGGAGGTGGCTTCCCAGGGCCAGAGGGCCATGAAGGTGAGCGAGGGCATGTTGGCCCCAGTGACCAAGCCTCTGTGCCCAGGGAGCTTTCAGATATTTTCCCTCCTTCCTGGAACATGGCCCCTCCGTCCCCCAGGCGCCCCCCTCCCCAGCCCTGCTGTGTGAACCCGGCAGGTCACTCAATCTCTCTGATCCTTGGTGTCTGACGTGTGCAAAGGGGACAGTAGGGGCAGGTCAATGGAGGTCCCAGCTGCTGGGCACTCGCACTTCCCCACTGACCAGCCCCTGCCCGGGAGCAGGTGAGGTACTGGATCCAGGGGGACTCTGACTCGGAAGCCCACGTGCTGGAGAGCAAGGTGCCCTCGGTGGAGCTCACCAACCTGTACCCGTACTGCGACTACGAGATGAAGGTGTGCGCCTTCGGCACGCAGGGCGACGGCCCCTACAGCTCCCTGGTGACCTGCCGCACCCACCAGGAAGGTGAGGCCTCCCACGACCAGCCGCCCATCCCTGTGATACCCTGAAGCCTGTCTGCCCAGCCCTGCCCCCTACTTCCCAGATCTCTGCCCTCTTTTGCCACTGACAGCTCTCTTCCTGCCCCCTCCCCCTCCTCCCCCCCAGTACCCAACGAGCCAGGGCGTCTGGCTTTCAACGTCGTCTCCTCCACGGTGACCCAGCTGAGCTGGGCTGAGCCCTCCGAGACCAACGGCGAGATCACGGCCTACGAGGTCTGCTACGGCCTGGTCAACGAGGACAACCGTAAGGCCCCTCCTCTGCCCCCAGGGTGGCAGCCGTGGGAGGGGAGGGGCCTAGAGTGGGAGGGAGGCCACGTTGTCCTGCTCAGTGGATGAGCCCCTCCATCTGGTCGCCTGAGGCGTCATTCGGTTTATGGTCTGGTTCAGGCCGGTTGCATTCAAAGGTCCGGCCCAGAAGCTTCCGGGGCTGTGGGGGTAGGTGGAAGGCTGGAGGTTACACATGTGCCGTGGGCTCACAGGCAGGGGGCCTTCCCATACAGGTAACCAGAGCGGCTAGTTTTCACACCATTCTCTTGCGGGGCAGAGTTGAGTTGCTAGACTTAGGAAATAAAAACAGAGGACACCTTGAATTTCCGATAAACAAGTTTTTTACTACATCTCATGCCACATTTCTGGCGGCCCTAGGCCGGGGCACCTGGCAGAGCCAGTCTGGGAAGGGAGCCAAGTGTGGGCGATCCCTGCCAATCTTCAAGATGAGAAAGTATTGGAGGAAGTTGGTCCAAACCCTCACCTGGTACAGGGACCTCCTCCTCGCCTCGGGGTGGTCAGTCCCAGGATGGAGAGCTCGCCACCCCCTCTGACCTGTGGCCCCTACGTGGGTCAGGCTCAGCCGCCTGGGTGGCCCACTGAGCAGAGGGCAGCGGTGTTGATGGTGCTGGGCATCGGGCTCGTGGCTCTGCCAGCCAGGCACACCTCGCACAACCTCCTCAGCATCCACGTCACATCCTTGGCTCATTCTGAGTTCATAGCACTTAGTCCAGGTCAGGAGGTCGCCTCTGACCCTGCCTCTCATCCCAGGGGTGACAGGCACCCCGACAGAAGCTCATGGCGGGGGGCTTCAGTGCACGGCTTCAGCTTGAATGTGGGGCCCAGCCCGAGGGCATCAGCACACGGTGCCCTCTCCCCTGCTCCCACCAGCTGAGAGGATGCAAGGGGCTGGGCCCTGGAGTTAGAGACCCCCCCCGTCCCCGCCCCCCCCAGGCTGACGGTCTTCGTCATAGTCCTTTGAGCCTAGTCCTTGGCTGGGGGTGGACACCAGGGTATGAGGTGTCATTTTCCACAACCTCCTTTGGACCGCGTTGGAAACTGAGATGTTGGCTGGTCTCCCAGGAGCCTTGACCAATCAGTAGAGGTGACACTGGGACCACCCTGAGTCTAGACCTGATGCTGCCGCTTAGCTTAGTGATGAGCCCTTTGGAGAGTGGGCGACAGTCACGCCCGGTGCTCAGGGGTTGGCACCCACAGGGGTTCAGTACTGCTCACTCCCTGCCTGTCCCGGAGCCCCCGGGTGCCGTTCCTGTCCTGCTGTGTCAGAGCAGGCCGGGGCCAGGCGGGACCCGGGCGACCCCTCTGAAGCACTCTCCCCGCCCAGGACCCATCGGGCCCATGAAGAAGGTGCTGGTGGACACCCCCAAGAAGCGGATGCTGCTCATTGAGAACCTGCGGGAGTCCCAGCCCTACCGCTACACGGTGAAGGCGCGCAACGGGGCAGGCTGGGGGCCCGAGCGGGAGGCCATCATCAACCTGGCCACCCAGCCCAAGCGGCCCATGTCCAGTGAGTGGGGGACGGGAGGCAGGGGGAAGACGGGGGGGCGCAGGAGGCCGAGACGGGGGCTCTGGCTCACCCTCCCTCCTCTGCAGTCCCCATCATCCCCGACATCCCCATCGTGGACGCGCAGGGCGGGGAAGACTATGAGGGCTACCTCATGTACAGCGACGAGGTCCTCCGCTCCCCATCTGGCAGCCAGAGGCCCAGTGTCTCCGACGACACAGGTGAGTAGGATCCCCGAGAGGAAGGTGGGGGTCCTGGGTAGAGGGTGGGGCTGTCACTAGTGTCCAGAGAGAACGAAGGGGCCCGTGACCTCTGGGCATGAAGGTCAAACTCTCTCAGGTCAATAGTTTGACAGGGACAAGCCCACATGGCACAGGAGCAAACACGTGCACGTCTGTGCATGAGACAGCGAGACACCTGCTGGGGCAGACGTGCTTGACTCACGCCCGCGGGACCACACGGAAACACAGCTTTGCAGCTGAAAGGCTCACCAGCTGTGCCATGGGGTCAGGACCCCGGGCGGCCTCCCAGGGGCAGGGCGGTGAGGGAGGAGGCCGGCATGGCCAGGAGGCCGGGGCAGCCACTTGCCCTGTTCCTACTGCAGCGCAAAGAGCCCTCAGCTGGGATCCCCAGCTACACAGTTTGAGCTTCTGGCTCCACTGCAGGGATTCAGATCCATCACTTACGTCTCTGTGCCTCAGTTTTCTGATCTGTGTAATGGGGTGCCCTCGCACAATGCCACGAGTGCAAATCCTCCGGGACTGTATTTTCTTTCATCCCTGTCTATACCTCAGGCCTCAGGGACCACATTCCTGCCCTGATCAGGCAGAGCTTGGGCTTAAGGAACTCAGCCTGGGCGTCTTGAGAGGGCTCAGGGTCTGGGGGCAAGAGGAGCCCCAGTTCAACTGCTACTGACCCCCCCCACCGCCCCCCGCAACATTCCGGCTTCGGGAACTGTCACTCTCTCCATTGTACAGAAGGGAAACTGAGGCTCAGAGCAGGGAGCCCTCACAGCTGGTGACAAAGCCAGGGCTGCCCCTGTCTCTGGCTGGCCCAGGGGTCTCTCCTTATCCGCTGCCCCCCAGGCTGCACTGGCGCATCGCAGGGCTCTTCTGCGCGCCCATGGGAGAAGGGCCTGCACCTGGCACCCCGTCCCTGCCGTGCACCCCCTCCCACCCCCACCTGGATCCCAAAGAGCCCGAGGACCGCTCCGCGGCCCGCAACGCGCCCTTCGTTGTTCCCAAGGCGGCGGCTGGAAGTTCGAGGCCCTGCTGGGGGAGGAGCTGGACCTGCGGCGCGTCACGTGGCGGCTGCCCCCGGAGGTCATCCCGCGCCTGTCCGCCAGCAGCGGGCGGTCCTCCGACGCCACCGAGCTGCCCCGCGGGCCCCCGGACGACGGCGCCGAAGGGGGCGCTGGGGGAGCCGTGGGGGAGGGCGGAGGTGACCGGCCAGCCCGACCCCGCACCCACCTGGGCTCGCTGCGGCCCGGCTGCCCACCAAGGGCCCGCCCCTGCCAGGGGCTGAGCGAGGGCTGGAGGCAGACCGTCCTCCCCGTCCCCCCGGAGCCGGAGCACCCCTAGGGCAGGCATTTGGGCAGTGCGTCTCCACTGGTCAGCGGGGCTCAGCCTGTCCTAGTGGCACGGTGCCTGGCCGGAGAACGCGGGCTGCAGAAGCCGGTGTGGCCCCTTGGACTCCTCCAGGGACACCGGGCCTCTGTCCCTCGTGGGCCCAGGGGGGCCTCTAGTGGACAGGCAGCCCCGGAACGCCCAGGGCTCCCCGGTGCTGGCCTGCCCCGGTGACCCTGTTCTCCCCTGCAGAGCACCTGGTCAATGGGCGGATGGACTTTGCCTTCCCGGGCAGCGCCAACTCCCTGCACAGGATGGCCGCGACCAACGCCTCCTACGGCACCCACCTGAGCCCGCACCTGCCCCACCGCGTGCTGAGCACCTCCTCCACCCTCACCAGGGACTACCACTCGCTGACCCGCACGGAGCACTCGGGCACGCTGCCCAGGGACTACTCCACCCTCACCTCCCTCTCCTCGCAGAGTGAGTGCACCGCCGGCCCTGCCGCTCCCGCTGACCCCTCCTGTCTTTTTTTTTTAATATATTATTTTAAATTTAAAAAATATTTTTAATTAGAGAAGGAGAGGGAGAAAGAGATAGAAACATCAGTGATGAGAGAGAATCATTGATCGGCTGCCTCCTGCACGCCCCACACTGGGAATCAAGCCCGCAACCCGGGCACGTGCCCTGACTGGGAAGCGAACCGTGACCTCCGGGTTCATAGGTTGATGCTCAACCACTGAGTCACGCCGGCCGGTCTGACCCCTCCTTTCTTCCGGCTCCTGGAGGTTTGGGCTGCCGGCTTGCTGTCCCCCCGCCCATCCTCCAACACACACATACTTCCTGGCCCTCACTCCTGTTTTGTCCCACCCTAGGCCTCCCTCCCATCTGGGAAGACGGGAGGAGCAGGCTTCCGCTGTCTTGGACCTTGGGGTCCTGGAGTCGGGCTCAGATGAAGGGGTTCCCCCCTTCCAGGGACTCACCAGACTCTATAATCCTGGCTGCGCAGCCAGCAGCGCCCCCTTGGGGCCCAGGTAGTCCAGCGTGGCCATCACTTCTCCACGGCTGTCCTGCTCCATCTGTCATCCACGCCATTGCAGTCACTGCCCATGACCCTGCATCCCCTCCACTCCATCCTCATCAGCGCTGATGCCTAACCGCCTCGCCTTCCCAGGGGTGCCGGCTGGGGCAGGACGGGCCAGGCCAGCCGAGGGTGGGGGCTCACGGCGCTTGGCACAGGCAGGGCCCACGCCCACCCTGAGGACGGGCGGGAGGTGCTGGGTGGCCTGGACAGGCTGTTGCCGAGTGAGCGAGCCACCTGGCCGGCCGTCATGTAGGTGCGACCGCTGAGGGAGGTCAGGAGCTGAACTTGGACTCCTGCCCAGGGACCCTGAGCCAGGCTGACTGTGGCCTCCTGTCTCCAGGTTCCCGCTTGGCTGCAGGTTTGCCCAACACCCCCACCCGCCTGGTGTTCTCAGCCCTGGGGCCCACGTCTCTGAAAGTGAGCTGGCAAGAGCCGCAGTGCGAGCGGGCGCTGCAGGGCTACAGCGTGGAGTACCAGCTGCTGAACGGCGGTGAGGCCCGGCCACATGGGACACCAGGGGCCCTGGGCTGTGGCAGGAATCCACCACCCAGCCTGAGAGGGTCTCACTTCCATGTCCCGCACGGGGCCCTTCTGGGCCCTCAACCACCTCCCGGGGCTCCCCGGTTACTCTCGGGGGAAGATGCTGCCTAATGAGGCCCATTGGCCCCAGGACCCAGGCCCTCTGCTGGCCTAGGTGCCTTTGTGGGAACCGGCACTTTTCTGGGCCGACAAACGCTCAGCAGCATGACCTGGGCCATCGGAGTTCAGGCCCCCTCTTCCCTTGTGTGGCGGCAACCTGACCCATGAGACCGTAGCAGGCTGGCGCCAACCAGCTACTCCGGGGTGGGTGCTGGCCAGGTCTTGGCAGCAGCCCGGGGGGAGGACCAGGCCAGGAGTAGGAATAAAGCTGCTCCCACCCCACCCCACTCCAGGTGAGCTGCATCGGCTCAACATCCCCAACCCCGCACAGACTTCCGTGGTGGTGGAAGACCTTCTGCCCAACCACTCCTACGTGTTCCGAGTGCGGGCCCAGAGCCAGGAAGGCTGGGGCCCGGAGCGCGAGGGTGTCATCACCATTGAGTCGCAGGTGCATCCTCAGAGCCCGCTGTTACCCCTGCCAGGTGAGCTGCTCCCCCTCCACCCCCCCCCGGCTGCCCCCACCCCCATACCTGCTTCTACAGATGTGCTAGATCCACACTTCGCCTCTCCCTCTGCTGCCCCAGGCTCCGCCTTCACCCTGAGCACACCCAGCGCCCCGGGCCCACTGGTGTTCACGGCCCTGAGCCCAGACTCGCTGCAGCTGAGCTGGGAGCGGCCGCGCAGGCCTGACGGAGACATCCTGGGCTACATGGTCACGTGTGAGATGGCCCACGGAGGAGGTGCTGCCCGCCCCAGGGTCAGGGGTGGCCGAGGGATGGTGGAGAGGGAGCCATGGGGGCTAAAGCCTTCTCCCCGGCCCAGAGCCAGCCATTACATTCCAGGTGGATGGTGACAGCACTGAGAGCAGGCTGACGGTGCCAGGCCTTCGGGAGAACGTGCCCTACAAGTTCAAGGTGCAGGCCAGGACCACTCAGGGCTTCGGGCCGGAGCGTGAGGGTATCATCACCATTGAGTCCCAGGATGGAGGTAGGACACCTTGCCCCTTTGCACCCCCATCCTTTCTCTGACCGCACCTTCTGGCACCATCCCCTGAGGGCTCATCTGTCCCCTCCAGGCCCCTTCCCACAGCTGGGTGGCCTCTCAGGGCTCTACCAGCACCCACTGCCAGGCGAGTACAGCAGCATCACCACCACCCACACCAGCACCGCCGAGCCCTTCCTGCTGGGTGAGTGGCCGGGTGGGGGCCCCAGGCTCTCCTGGGGGAGACAGAGCTAACAGACAAAGAGAGCAGGGAGCTAGACAGGTCGCTCAACACCTCTTCCCCTGCAGACGGACTGACCCTGGGGCCCCGGGGCCTGGAGGCAGGCGGCTCCCTCACCCGGCATGTGACCCAGGAGTTTGTGAGCCAGACGCTGACCACCAGTGGGACCCTCAGCAGCCAGGTCGAACAGCAGTTCTTCCAGACCTGAGCTCCCCACCGCGACCAGGCATCCTTAAACCTGGGCCCCACTGCCCGCTCCCCCTCCCCGGTGCTGCCTCAGCTACACCATCCTTGGACCCCTGGTGGCCCCACCCACCCGCATGCTGATCACAGGACCAGTGCCTCTGGGGGTAGGTGCCCCCTGGGGGGCAGAGGTCCCAGAAGGCCCTTCTGGCTGCCCCACCCCCATCCCACCCAAGCGCATTTGTAACCAAAGAGCCGGGACCAGCGTGACAAGCACCCAGCTTTGTTCTGCACTTAATAAAAGAGTTTGCTACCATGTGGCTCCGCCCTGCCCAGTCTTCCGGGGCCTGCCCAGAGCCGAGGAGCGGGTCCGACACCCCTTCTCTGCTGGCCAAGCACACACCACCTCTAGAGGTACTGCGGTCTGAGGCACAAGTTTATTGAGCACCCAGGTGCGGAGGGCAGGCGCCAGCGGCACGGAGCCTCCTGCTTGCTGCTCGGCAGGCCCCTGCCCACGTGGGCCACCCCAGGGGGGCTCACAAGGGCAGCACCTGGGCACCGTCGGCGGCCTGGGAGAGGTAGAAGGTGGCGGTACCGCTATACTGCGCCTGTGGGAGAGGCAGAGGCCTGAGCTCAGCGGGGCCCTGGGAAATCTGCTTCCCGCCTCGCCCCGGCCCCAGCGTCCACCCACCTGGATGTGCTGCATGGCCTGGGGAGCCGCGGAGGCCTCGAGCAAAGTCACCGTGCAGCCACCAAAGCCGCCGCCCGTCATGCGGCTGCCATAAACCCCGGGCGCAGACAGCGCGGCCTGCACCAGCTGGTCCAGCTCCGGGCAGCTCACCTCGTAGTCATCCCTGCAGAGGAGATGCAGGTGGGCCTGGGTCCAGCCCCACGTGGCCCAGGGGACAGCCGGTACCCGGTGCCCGGTGCCCTCACCTGAGGGAGTGGTGACTCTCCACCATGAGACGGCCGAAGGCTCTGTAGTCGCCCCGGCTGAGGGCAGCCGCTGCCTGGGCTGTGCGCCTGATCTCCCCCACGACGTGCCGCGCCCGCCGGAAGCCCTCCTTGCTCACCAGCTCTCTGCCCGCTGGAGAGGAACGGGGTCAGCAGACCCGCCACCCACTGGCGAGGGCCCGTGCGGACGTGGGGGACGGCACCATGGCCCCAGGGGGTGGGGGAGCCTCCCGTGGGCTGGTCACTAAGCTCCCAGCGCCTCCCCTCAGCTGTGTAGTGGGGCACCCACCCGATTTGGGGCGCCAGGACCAGGGGGGCTGACACCTGCAGAGCTCCTGGCAGGGCGCCTGGCACACAGTGGGTGCTCATATCCAACACTGGGAAGAAATATACTATCTCCGGGTAGTGGCCTTAGTGCTTATTCTTTGTCCTTGTCTACAGTCCTCCCATTAGGAACAACGGTACTAAGATTGCAAGCAGCCCTGCTGGGGTTGGAGCCAAAGTTAATAGTGTTCGGGGAGTGGGCAGGCACGGCCGGGGTCCTGGGGATGAGGCCCCAGCAGCCCCGACAGGGGGCCCGCTATCTCCAGGACAGACGGCACCCGGCCAGCTCTCACCCTCCAGCTCCTCCATCTGCACCTCCCGGAGGCTCTCCTTGCCCAGCGCCCGGGCCACTTCCTCACACTGGCGGCGCCGCAGCGGGTACTCGCTGGAGCCCAGTGAGTGGCGGACGTTGGAGTTGGTGATGAGCACAGCCAGCCTGGGGTCTGACAGTGGCACCAGGTGTGTCTCCAGGGACCTGGAGGCAGGTGGAGGGGGGAGATGACCAGGCCAAGTGTCTGCCCGCCAGGCTCCACAGTGGTTGTGCTCTGCCCAGAAGTGGGGGGGTGCAAGGGGAGCCCCTAACCTGCAGTCGATGAGCAGCGCATGGTCCCTCTGCGCCAGCAGAGAGATGAGTTGGTCCATAATGCCACAGGGCACCCCTGCGAAGCTGTGTTCGGCCCGCTGGCACACCTGGGCCCGGGCAGCTATTGTCCCCGAGTCTGTGGCGCAGGGTGAGATGGGAAGGCTGGGGCCCAAGAGGGGGCACAAGGGGCAGGTGGGTTCCCACCCCCTCTGAGAGCCACAGAAGCTGACCACAGGAGAGCTCAGGGAAGGCGGGCTGGGTGAGAGCTGGGTTCTGGGAGGTACCTGGGCAGAGCTGCTGCAGGAAGGTGTACGTGGCCACTTCCAGGGCGGCCGAGCTGGACAGCCCACCCCCCAGAGGCACTGAGCTGACCACCACCGCGCTGAAGCCAGGGAGGGGGGCGGCTGCGGGGGAAACAATGGGTGAGGGTCAGTGGCGCTGTCTGGGAGGATGGGCACAGGGAGGCACGTACTGTATCTCGGTATGACGTGAGGCCTGGTGCCTGCTTCCAGGAATGGGTCTCAATTGTCAGAGGCCACCAACCTGCTGGGCCAAAGGGCCCACGGCCCTCCATCCTTCCACCCTGAGGTTCCTGGGACACCGTCTTCCCAGTCCTCCTGGTCTAGGGCTCCGGAGGCCACAGGTTAGGGTTTGACTCCTGACTCCTCCAATCAGGTCCTGGGCAACCCAGGGCAAGGTCTGGACCCGCTCAGGGTGTCAGCTTCTTCATCTGTACAATGGGATGCTCTATCCTGCCAGCCCACCCCACAGTGGACGAGGTGCGCTAATGGGTTTTATGGCTGAGAGGAGGTGCTCTTGGCTGCTGAACTTGACCCTGGCCCGGGCCCCATACCTGGGTAGTGCTGAATCACTCCCTTGACATAGTTGGCCCATCGGGGGGTCCCAGGCTCCAGGGACCGCTGGGCTGTGGGCAAGGGAAACTGCAGCCGCCTGGGCTCGTCAGCGCCCTCAGAGGTGGTGAGGAGGGAGACGAGGCCGTCTGCCCGGCGGCTGCCCACCATCACGGTCACCAGCTCCAGCGCCTGGCAGGAGACACAAAGGGTACGCAAAGCTCCTGCCAGCTGACGGAGGGAAAGAGGGACGGAGAGACGGAGGGACGAGGCCCCTCTCATACGAAAGTCCCGAGGAATGTGGGTCCTGGGACAGACAGGAGAACGACCTCCAGGCTCAACAGGAAAGGAACTGCAGTGTCTCAGGAAGAGCCTGAGCGCTGAGCTGGCCTTGGGGGCTTAGGCCCTGCCCCCTGGATTTTCAGGGGCGGGACCAGCGCAGAGAGCACACCTGGACTCTGCCCTCCACGTGGGCGCCCAGCTGTGGGCACAGGGAGCCGCGAGCTCCAAAGGAAAACAGGAGCTCCATCCGCCGCCTTCCCATTTGGGGGTAACCTCAGGTGTGCTGTACCCGCTCACTTGCCAAGCTGCGGGGTGGGGTGCACAGAACCCCTGGCTGAGAGCTGGGAGGCCTCCTGGGTCCCCTGGAAGCCCCAGCAAGCACCAGCTGTGTGACCTTGGGCAGACCACTGCCCTCTCTGGGCCTGTCCCCGCTTGGTAAGGGGACCGGGCTGGAGGCCTCGGGCTACTCCCGCAGGGTCTGCAGGGCCTCATGGAAGCCAGAGTCTGAAGCACCTCCTTCCACGTGCAACACACGGGGGGGCCCACATTTTGAAGCGGCTCCCAGGTGGCTGGGAAGGTCCACAGAGGGCGAGCTGGAGCGAGGAGGCTCGGCACACCCCCTCCCGGCTACTTCCTCTCGGATCGCCCTTCCTCCCTTCCTACGTGACAAACGTCCCGTCCCAGGGCCCCTCCCACGTGCTCGGCCCCCAAACTCGCTGGAGTTGAAGTTCGGCGCGGCCCGACCCGCAGTTCACGCGGGGACCAGGCGCCGCCCCGCGCCGCTCCGGCCCGCCTTCCCGACGGGGCGGCCGGGACCCCAGGAGAGGCTCGGGTCCCCTCGCAGCCCTCACCATGGGCAGCACCAGGCCCTGGTTGTAGTCCGTGTGCTCCCCGATGAGGTTGACGCGGCCCGGCGCCGACACCGCCAGCTCGGGCTCGGCCCCGAACTCCGCCCGGAAGGCCGCCCGGGCCTGGGCCAGCAGCTCCGCGGCCGGGGGTGCGCTCGACGCGGCCATGGCGCTCGCCCTCCAGCTCCGCGGTGCCGCCGGATCGGAGCGGGATGCAGGGGCGGGGCCGCGCGGGGGGCGTGCATTCCTGCGCCCCCGCCCCGCTGCACCCCTGCCCCCGCCCCGCTGCGCCCCTGCCCCCGCCCCGCCCGCCCCTGCCCCCGCCCCGCCCGCCGCGCCCGCCCGCCCCTGCCCCCGCCGCGCCCGCCCGCCCCTGCCCCCGCCCCGCCCGCCCGCCCCTCCCGCTGCGCCGGCCCGTTCCTCCCGCGGGGGCGGGGCGCGGACTTTGGGGAGGAGCGCGGGGCGCCCACTCGAGTGGGACTGGCCCGACTGGGAGGTCTGAGCCGCCCGCCCCTGGCCCTGTGCCCACACCCCACCCACAGCCAGCGCGACCCGGCCGGCCTGGGGGTCCCAAAGGGACCGCCTAGACTCGGTCCCAAAGCCCTGCAGCTGGCGAGGTCACCAGCCCCTGGTCACGGGTCTCCAAGCGCGTGGCCTGGCCCTCCGTGTAAATAGCGAGAAAGCCGAGCTCGGTGGTGACCAGGGAGTGGCTGTCCACAGGCGGCTTTCCCGGGTGGACACGCAGGCGCAGCGCCGGGCTGTGCAGGGCTGAGGGGTGGGGGGGCGCGGACAGCAGTGGGCCCCGCCCTCCTGGAAGGACCGACCGCCGCTGCTAAGGTAGGCTGGGCTGCTGGCCCCGAGCAGGGGTTGCTGAGGGCGCAGGGACATGGGGGGTGGCGGGGTGAGACGGTGAAGGCTAGGGGTACTGAGTTCTCTTTGAGCCAAATGCCCCAAGGTTGACTGTGGTGGTGGTGCTTGTAGGTATCTGTAAATATACTAAAACCACGCAATGGTACACTTTTTAAAAAAACATATTTTTATTGCTTTCAGAGAGGAAAGGAGAGATAGAAACATCAATGATGAGAGGGAATCATGGATCAGCTGCCTCCTGCACACCCCCTACTGGGGATCGAGCCCGCAACCTGGGCCTGTGCCCTTGACCAGAATCAAACCTGGGACCCTTCAGTCTGCAGGCCTGTGTGCGCTCTCCACTGAGCCAAACCAGCCAGGGCAAGGGTTTGTACACTTTAAACGGGCAAACTGTACGGTGTGTGTAGCAGGTCTTGGGGCAAGTTGAAATGAATTTCAACCCACAAGCCATGTCTCCCCAAGGAGGCGCCGCTCTGTTGGGGCAGCGATGTGCGAAGCAACACCCCCCTTCTCCAGGAATCCTTTACCCGTCTCAGCCTCGAGTCCAACCGTCCTGAGCCCAGATCTCTCCCCTTTGCTGCTGTGTGATCTCGGGCAGGTGACTGGGCTTCTCTGAGCCTGGGTCTCTCCTCTGTAAGAGGAGGCTAGAGAGGCCTCGTTAACAGATTGTTATAAAAGGAACTCATGAGATCATCTTGATTGAGTGCCCAGCCCAGCACTAGCACTTAGTAAACACAGAGGAAGTGTTCGCTATTATTATGTCACCCATGAATGCAACAGACATTAGTGGACTCTCCTGCGTGCAACTGGCCAGACAGGTAAAAGCCTGGGGCGCTCACGCTCTGGCCGGGAGGCAGACACAGCCTGGCCCCTGAGACCAAGGCTGGCACGGAGGAAAGATCAGCTGCCTCCAGCACACCCCCTCCTGGGAATCGAGGAGGAAAGAGCTTTCTGAGTAAGGAGCGGGAGGAGGAAACCTGACTGCTGCGAAGCCCGCACACTTGTTTTTATTTCCATCATTTCATTTTGATTGGAAACACATTCATGTGCCCTCCCCGGTTTTGCTAAATGGACTGAAGGGCAGGGGCAGGTGCAGGAGGCAACCAATTGATGTGTCTCTTATAACAATGTTTCTCTCTGTCTTTCCCCCTCCCTTCCACTCTCTCTAAAAATCAATGGAAAAAACATCCTGGGTGAGGATGAACAACAAAAGAGAACACGTCCATGTGCCTCATCCTCATCCTTTTTTAAAAAAATATATTTTACTGATTTCTTACAGAGAGGAAGGGAGAGGGACAGAGAGTCAGAAACATGGAGGAGAGAGAAACATGGATCAGCCGCCTCCTGCACACCCCCCACTAGGGATGTGCCCGCAACCCAGGCACATGCCCCTGACCGGAATCGAACCCAGGACCCTTTAGTCTGCAGGCCGACGCTCTGTCCACTGAGCCAAACCAGCCAGGGCTCATCCGCATCCTTTTATTGTTGTAATTGTTCTTGGAGAACCTGGATGGGACCTAAGAAGGTAATGCTTCCATTTGCTCAAGATGGACTCTGAAACATTGATTTTATTTGTGTTCACACTCATTTTTGGTTTTGGCTTTTGTTGTTTGTTTTTTAAGGTGTTGTGTGTGTGTGTGTGTGTGTGTGTGTGTGTGTGTGTGTTTTCCGGGAAGCAGCCCACACCCAGAGACAAGGGAGCTAATGCTCAAAGATCTGACTCTGCTCGATTGTTGTTGTTTTTAAATATGTTTTTATTGATTTCAGAGAGGAGGGGAGAAGGAGAGATAGAATCATCAACGATAAGCAAGAATCATTGATCGGCTGCCTCCTGCACGCCCCCTACTGGGGATCAAGCCCGCAACTCCAGCATGTGTCCTGACTGGGAATCGAACCCTGACCTCCCGGTTCCTAGGTCGATGCTCAATCACTGAGCCACACTGGCTGAGCTACTCAGTTTGTTTTTAAATATATTTCTTTATTGATTTCAGAGAGGAAGAGAGAGGGAGAGAGAGATACAAACATCAATTATGAAAGAGAATCATTGATCAGCTGCATCCTGCATGCCCCCTACTGGGGATCCAACCTGCAACCTGGGCATGTGCCCTTGGCTGGAATCGAACCTGGGACCCTTCAGTCCGCAGGCCAACACTCTATCCACTGAGCCAAACTGGCTAGGGCGCTACTCTGTTTGTTTTAGGGGGTTTTTTTTGCAACTCAGTTTTTTAATCCCATCTAGCATGTTTCATGAAATTTGTTGAGAAGTCTGCCTTAACCTTTGACCCTCCCTCCCATTTCCTGGCCTGATGTTACAAGATTGGGAGGGGGTGGAACTTTAATGGGAACACTGCACCCCACAGCCTGTCTTCACCCTTGCATCCGCAAGCCAGAGCCAGCTGTCACACAGGACTGAGGCACCTAGATAGAAGCCCCAGTAATATCCACCACAGGGCCATACTTTCCAGGGGTGGGAATGCCACCCCTGCCAGTTGGGCCCTGGAACCCTTGGCAGGCCTAGAGTCACCAAGGCACCTTTGCCCAGGCCATGGCGAGACCTGCCCGCCATGGAGGACAGGTGCTTCAGCGGCATCCCTTCTCTCCCAGAGTCTGTGTCTATGTCTGCACCCAATTCTTTTTATCCCTAAAAAAGGTTTTTATTGATTTTTAGAGAAAGAAGGGAGAGGGAGAGAGAGAGAGAGAAACATTGATTTGAGAGCAAATCATGCCACAGACATTAGTGGACTCTCCTGCGTGCAACTGGCCAGACAGGTAAAAGCCTGGGGCGCTCACGCTCTGGCCGGGAGGCAGACACAGCCTGGCCCCTGAGACCAAGGCTGGCACGGAGGAAAGATCAGCTGCCTCCAGCACACCCCCTCCTGGGAATGGAGCCCCAGCCTTCTGGTGCACAGGATGATGCCCAACCGCCGGAGCCACACTGGCCAGGGCCCTGTGCCAGTTCTTAGCCCTCGGGCCCTCCCTGCTGGACTCGCTTGTTCTTTTTTACGCGATGAAGGTCTGCACGCGCCACGCAGCTCTGGCTTCTCCGTTGCAATCACAGCCTGGTTCACCGATGGGACTTGAGGCAACATCTCACACGTAAGTATCTACCCACAAGGTCTCTGAAAGGTTCGCCCTCAGAAGGTGGCCCGCCCTCTCACCCGTTCTGGGAGGCTCTGTTTGTAATTGTTCCGCAGCATTAACCTATGTAATGAGGTGGTCCGCTCGGCCTTTCTGTAATATTAATGATAACAGCTCCTGAGGTCTGGATGATACTCATCTGGACCTTGGGGCAGCCCTGGTGTCAGGGCTGGTACACAGCCTGCAGGGCAGTGCTGGTTGTGGACTGATTGGTCAGTGCCCTTGACTTCTGTTGTCAAATATTTTAAAAATCACCAGAATTTGCACAGATTATTTCTTTAAATCCTTACAAGCCTATTGGGTGGGTAGTTTTTATTCCCATTTTAAAGATGAGGGAAAGCAGCACAGATGTGTGAAGGAATGCATCCAAGTGGGACAGCTGGGCCTTGAACCTGGGCCTGTCTGCCCCTGAGCCCATTCTCAGCTACCACCCTGTGCCCGGGAGTACCTACAGCTCAGCCTCTTAGTGAGGGGCAGGAGGCACAGCTGCTCTCCCAGAACACTGGAGCCGCACTTCCTACATGGAAGGGTCCCAATCGGAAAGCCAGGCCAGTGACGAAAGGCGTTTGGGAACTGGCCCGGTTCTTTGCCACGTGTGCCAGGAGCAGATCCAGCCAGCTGGGCTGTGGGGCTGCCAGGACCATTCGGGTTGGTCAGCAAGTATGCCTGGCGCCTCTGCCAGGTGTCAGGCCCGACGCCAGAGGCAGGCAGGCAAGATTGAGACCTTGCCTTCGGAGCACCGAGCTTCTCACCCTCCCCTGACCTCAGGCGCCCCTGAGAGAGGGCTCAGCTGCAGCCATGTCTTTATTTGCTGCCCCATGTCCCGGAAGTTCCTGCCCTCTAGGCTGAGGACAACCCTGTCAAAGGCCACGGAGCAAATCCGGACTCAAAAGATGCAGCTGACAGCTCAGGGCCGCGGCCATCTCTTCCTGCAGCTCACACTGGGCACTGCCGCTGGCAGGGGGCTGCAGGCCTCCGGGGTAGGGCAGGACTGAGTCTGGCCAAAGGCAGGGTGTGAGAAGGGAGAGGCCAGTGAGCTGCCGTAGGACTACAGGCTCGTGATGCCTGGGCCTTGGACCCAACCCCATCCTGTCCCCTTTGCTAAGTCTTGGCTCAGTGCTGGGAGGTGAGGAGCTTATGGGAAAGGTCCTGGGGCCCTGTATGTCCGACAGGGGGTGGGAAGGGAAGGAGGGGTTAGTGGAGCCCGGGCACCACCTCCATGGGACATGTCCCTCACACAGCCCTCAGGAAAAGGCCACCTGCCCAAGCCTGTCATTCCTCAGCTTGCCCTGGGCAGGCAGCAGCAGAGGTCCCCGGCTGGGGGCAAAGCAAGGGGTGGGGGCCTGGCCATGGGGCATGAGCTGGTCCTTGTTGGCCTCTCCTGGGTCTGTTCCTCCCTTTGATGTGTAACGGGGACACAATGAATCTTTTGTATAAGGACAGATCTCAGGAAATAAGCTGGGTTTGAAGTGCATGCCTGCCTCCATATACTTATTTTAAAGTATGTTTTTATTGATTTCAGAGAAGGGAGAGAGAGAAACATCAATGATGAAAGCAAATCTTTAATCAGCTGCCTCCTGCAAGCCCCCTACTGGGGATCAAACCTGCAACCCAGGCATGTGCCCTGACTGGGAGTCGAACCTGTGACCCACACCAGTCAGCAAGAGAGGCAGTTAATATGCAGGTTCAACAAGCATAAATGGGCACTGTCCTGGGCACATGGTGATATATATCCCTTTAAGGATAAGGGGTCTGCCTGTCTCATTACTGAAGGCCCTCCCCCCTCCCCCCTCTGTCAGAAGGCAAGGCTTTCTAGGACCCTTAGCCAGAGGAAACTTGTGAAAGATTTCATTCAAATGAAGACCATTACCAAGTCTCAACTTCAAAAACTTTTATTTTTCTGTGTTCATCAAGGGCACAGGATACCTTCATCGGTTCCACCTTTTTCTCCTTATAGATGTTCCATCACTATACCCAGGGTTCCTATGTGACCAGCTTCCTCGAACCAAAACATTTTTTTTCTGGTTAAGGCGCTCAAATGAAGTATGGCGTGCCAGTGGCAGTTCAAGCAGACTTCAAGCCACAGGATAAACCCAGGAACCTCCTGCATCACAATGCAGACAGGGGTGGGGGTGGGGGTGGGGGTGGGTGTGGGTGTGAAGGTTCAACTGTCACCCACTGAGGTTACTGCGGGTAACTCAAGCGGACCACCACCACAGCTGTTTCTACTTGTCTGGACACTGCTCTGCTCCAGAGCACAGCACATACCAGCGGCCAGGGCCTGGACATCTTTCAGATGCACAATGTGAGGGGATTATATTGGTTCGCTACAGTGAACTCCGCCTTTGACAACATGCAAGGCTCATTAACTAGACCTCCAAGCCTATTCTAGTTTCTTACTAAGAATAGCCATCAGGGCATACATGTCTTGCTACAGCTTCCGGTGGCACTTGCGCTCGTCTTGCCAACACTGATGCTACGCTTTACTGCTGGCCTCCAATGTCAAAGCAGACCTTTCACATGGAAAAGACGTCTCGGACTAGTAAGCTTTGTACCTCTGGAATTGTTAATTTGAAGAGAGATCAATAAACAGTCCACCCAGAGGTTCATGGACCAGATCCCAAATTTGAGCCCTAGCATTTTAAAGGAATTTACTTCCCTTGGCCTACACCTCATACCAGCAATGAATGTGCTTTTAATTCCTTGAGAACATGGAGGGAAGCAGTGACACTGTAAATATTGCAATCCTGGCATTGTTAGAGCAAAGGGTCTTTACATGTTTCTGGAGTTATTTCTGTAACTAAAAGGTTCCTTTGTCTAAGCAAAATCCAAGTAAGCTAAGCTCAAACTTTAGGACACAAAGAACCTAGATAATGGATGTTTTTTGTACATTCAATTTAGGTTTTTGACACTTAGTTGGATAAACAAGTTTATTTGTAAATTTAGTCAACATACATAATTGACCTAAAAACTTCAATAGAAGGATAAATTTTAAAAACCACTTGGAAGACCAGCTCTATAAAGTGATTTCCCCAGGACCATATACCAGATGTAAGCTAACTGGCCGCCATCTTAACTGGCCAGGATGCAACAAGCTGGAGCTAAAGTGCCCCTCCCACCCCACAGCAAGTTCACGCTAAGGGTTATAATACAAACTCTACAAGGAAAAGAACTCGGGTCGTGTTTCCTCTTGGTAGAGGAACTCAACCTAGTTATGAAACCAACCACAACACAAAGAAAAGCTGCACTAACCATAACTAGTCAGAATATTAGTAACAGATGATGCTGGTGTGATAACTTGTATTCTAGAGCCCTTATAAATAAAATCCCCCGATAGTGTTTGCATTATCAGCTGGAGGGTTAGTTCACATGTGGTAGAATGAGGACTTATGCAAGGTGTTATTTGCAAAGCATTTTACTACGATGAAAACAAGTGCAGTCTAGTTAGAACACCAACTGGACCCTAAATTACACACACCTTAATGACAAGACTCCCCACATGTGAATGTAAAACATTTAATTTAAAAATGTTGACACTACAATATATAAAATAGCTATTATAAATGCACATAGTGTATTCTATAGCTGCCAGGTTTACTTTTTTTTTCTTTTTAGGAAACTGTAAGTTATTACACTGTGGTTAAGACTTGTATCTTCACCCTTGAAAAAGCCCACATTCTATCACAGTGATGCATGGTCAGACTTAACAGCCCCAATTGTTAAACACTTGGATCAAGTCATAACCAGTTTTATTGCAAAAGGACCCTGTACACATTTATCATTCTAGTACCTTAATAACTACCCAACAAGTCATTAACATACAGAAACATGCATCATGAGAAGCAAGAAATATCACCCATCCCTTCTGCATATTAGCAACTTGTCACTCCTGAGCAAGTGCCACATCACTGAGGTCTGTGAACAGTCACTTTTCGCATTCATCCTGAGTGAAAGATGGAATGACTTAAGTACAAATGCAACATATTATAAACAATTTCTTACAAAAAAAGTCACAAATTAAACCAAAGTATTTTACAGAATTTACTACAAAACACCGTAAAAACTGCCTTCCCTTAAGCTCGCTCTCCCCGTATCCGGCGAGCCAACTGGATGTCTTTGGGCATGATGGTGACTCTCTTAGCGTGGATGGCACACAGGTTAGTATCTTCAAATAAACCCACCAGGTACGCCTCGCTGGCCTCCTGCAGAGGACAAGAGGGCACGATTAGACTCTGCGGAAACCGAGAAACCAGCCTCGAGCCCCGCCCCCGCCGCGGCCCCGTCTCACCTGCAGCGCACCGATGGCTGCACTCTGAAACCTCAGGTCGGTTTTGAAATCCTGGGCGATCTCCCTCACCAACCTCTGGAAAGGCAGCTTCCGGATCAGAAGCTCGGTCGATTTCTGGTAACGACGGATTTCTCGAAGCGCGACGGTCCCGGGCCTGGGCAAGGGGGAGGGAGACGCAAACCCGTGAACTGACAGCGCCGGCGCCCCGCCGGCACCCCTCCCGCACCGCCAGGCGCCGCGGCGTCATTGTCTTCCCTCTGCCCTGCCTACCTGTAGCGATGGGGCTTCTTCACCCCGCCGGTAGAGGGGGCGCTTTTCCTGGCAGCTTTAGTGGCCAGCTGTTTGCGGGGCGCTTTCCCACCCGTGGATTTGCGAGCAGTCTGCTTGGTTCGGGCCATTTTCTTTCACCTAAAGAAGACACCCATGACTCCCGCGCCGCTCGCCAGGGGGTGGGGGCGAGGGGGACGGGCAGGCTCTGCGCGGCGCCCCTGCCCTCCCGCCTCTTCGCACCCCACCTCGCGGCGGCAGATGGCCGAGGCCTCCCCGCCGCCGCCGCCTCACCCCTAATGACTCAGGCCGCGAGGAGCAGCCGCCTCCCCCGGGAGGGGGAGCGCGGGGAGGAGTCATTTCCCCTCCTCGACGGGCGGAGGCCGCGCTGCCCGGAAGCCGACGCCGAGCCCTCTGAACAGCCAGCGTCAGAGACGGGAAGAGACGCGATTCCCGGAACGAAATCCCCCGGGGAAAACCTCTCAACCCCACGCCCGATGCCAGCCGCCCGGGCAGCCCGCACTCGGCCCCCAACGGCCGCGACCCGCGGCCCTAACGGCTGCCGCGGCCCCAAGCCACCGGCAAACCCACGGACACTCACTCAACGCCGAAGTCTTAGGCCGCTTCTCAGTCCGCGACGCCGCTCCCGCCGCCCAAGGAAGAGCCGCAGCCCAGGAGCTAAGTGCACGGACCAACCCAACGAATAACCAAACCGCTTTGCTCCAAACCCCCCCGAGGCTTCCGCTTTTATACCCACGCTTCACGCTGCGTCTCTGCGTCATAGCACCTTCATTTGCATACACCAACGACTTTTTCTATTGGCCGAAGCTTTCGCCGACGCGTTGACATCCCTCGACACAAAGGCCGTGCTAGGGCCCTGTACTCTGATTGGTGGATATCTAGGCCGCTGATTGGCTGTTAAAGTGGCCTAACGATTGGATGACAGCAAAGAGAAATGGACGAATCATAGTTTAGCACTAAGCGGCTCTTCTCATTGGATGAAATGGAGCTATGTTTGGATCCTTCCCTTGGTTCCAAAGCTCTACAATAGAAAGTCAATGCAACTAAATTGTCTTGGTCCCCATCAGGACGAAAGAGTCTGGATGGGCGGAAGCTTCACCTTATTCGCCTCCAGTAATGCCAGCAATGCAGGAAGAGGGTACTTTAATACAATTTTTGTAAATGTTTCCAGTGTAAAATAAAACATCTTCCCTGTGATTATTTACGTTTCATTAAAACATTTTTTTGTTCCCAAGTTTATTCAAAAATTTATACAAAATATTCCATTTAAACGTTTTAATTCATTTTAACATTTTGATAGCTAAGCAGTAGTGTAAGTAAGAATTAGAATTCAGTAAATCATGCTACATTAGCAAGTATTTTATTAATCGTTCATATACATTTTAACCAAAAAGCAGTTCTTTTGTTTGGTAGGGTGGGGAGGGGTGATAGCTACAAAGAAACAAATGTCAATAAATGGTTTTATGAGTACCACTTTGTATGTTCTCAGGTCTGTCACAAAAGGCTTTGTGATTTCAATATGTAACCTGTAAGCAACATAGTTTTGGATTATGTAATTCAACTAAGTGAAGTTACTACACATAGCCAAAATGGGAATAATCCTTTGAAAGCATTTGCATCTCTATAAAGAGTAAAGAAAAGACAACTATATTTAATATATGCCTCTGTGTTTAATGGTATATCCTGGAATTACTTCTGAAGAAACATGACAAATGTGTAAAAATGTTAATTCCTATCTTTGTGTAGATAAATGTCTTGGATTCAGTACTCCAATGATTCAGCTATATAAAATACCAAAGCAGGCTTAAGGTTCAGACCAGCCAAACGAAGCTCAGAAATTGACAAATAGAGCCATGGGTACGATACTCCATAGTCCTTACTCTGGGTTCACTGAATATTTTAAATTATTAAAATCTTTTTATTTTAGCAAAACCAGTTACATATAGATTTCAACTCAGAGAATCATTACAAATAAATACAAATACCTCAAAAATGTACTGTGACACCAGAAGTCCCCTCTCAGTATCAATAGTGAGGAGAAAAAATGCACAATTTGGAAAAGTAGCTATGGCAAAAACGAATTCGGCCCACTCTCTGGCACCGAACCCCTCTCATTATTTCAGCCCTTTCCATTGTAATATTCAAAACGCGTATTTAATTATCATGTATTTAAGCTTTTATGTGATAAATTAACTTTAATTTTTAAAAATATTTTATTGATTTTTTACAAAGAGGAAGGGAGAGGGATAGAGAGTTAGAAACATCGATGAGAGAGAAACATCGATCAGCTGCCTCCTGCATACCCCCTACTGCAGATGTGCCCACAACCAAGGTACATGCCTTGGACGGGAATCAAACCTGGGACCCTTCAGTCCACAGGCTGACACTCTATCCACTGAGCCAGACCAGCCAGGGCAAATTAACTTTAATTTTTGCCTTCAGCTCAGTTTAGGAAGCTTTCTGTTTCATTCATGCTTGCTGAGGAGAGAGACCAAGAGGCTCTTGCCCTGTTCTCAGAACTGTACGGTGGAGAAACAGGGCATTGCTAAGATCTTGAAGGAAATGTCAAATACTTTGGAATATAACTAGAAAAATTGATGTTTCTCTCCCTTCCTCTCTCTCTAAAATCAGCCAATAAAATTATTTAAGATATATAGTTCATAGTGCTAGATTTAAATGTATTTTTTATGTTGTTTTTATTTCCCCATCTATCTTTTTTATTTCACTGCCCAAATGGCCTGGAGAAGGAATGGGCTCCTTGCAACACCCCCTTTGTGTTCCAATGTTCTTTTTTTTCCAATTAAATCTTTATTGTTCAGATTATTACATTAGTTACTCTTTTTCCCCACCATAACTCCCCTCCACCCAGTTCCCACCCCACCCTCCGCCCTCACTCCCCACCCATTGTCCTCATCCATAGGTGCACGATTATTGTCCAATCTCTTCCCTCACCCCACACCCCTTTCCCCACCAAGAATAATCAGTCCATTCCCTTTCTATGCCCCTGATTCTATTATAATCACCAGTTCATACTGTTCATCAGATTATTTATTCACTTGATTTCAGATTCACGTGTTGATAGATGTGTATTTCTTGTTCATAATTTGTATCTGTACCTTCTTCTTCTTCCTCTTCTTAAAGGATACCTTTCAGCATTTCATATAATCCTGGTTTGGTGGTGATGAACTCCTTTAGCTTTTTCTTATCTGTGAAGCTCTTTATCTGACCTTCAGTTCTGAATGATAGCTTTGCTGGATAAAGTAATCTTGGTTGTAGGTTCTTGCTATTCATCACTTTGAATATTTCTTGCCACTCCCTTCTGGCCTGCAAAGTTTCTGTTGAGAAATCAGCTGACAGTCGTATGGGTATTCCCTTGTAGGTAACTGAGTTTCTTTCTCTTGCTGCTTTTAAATTCTCTCTTTGTCTTTTGCTCTTGGCATTTTAATTATGACGTGTCTTGGTGTGGTCCTCTTTGGATTCCTTTTGTTTGGGGTTCTCTGCGCTTCCTGGACTTGTAAGTCTATTTCTTTCACCAGGTAGGGGAAGTTTTCTGTCATTATTTCTTCAAATAAGTTTTCAATATCTTGCTCACTCTTCTTCTGGCACCCCTATAATTCTGATGTTGGTACGCTTGAAGCTGTCCCAGAGGCTCCTTACACTATCTTCGTATTTTTGGATTCTTTTTTCATTTTGCTTTTCTGGTTGGGTGTTTTTTGCTTCTTCGTATTTCAAATCTTTGACTTGATTCTTGTGATCCTCTAGTCTGCTGTTGGGAGTCTGTATAATATTCTTTATTTCAGTCAGTGTATGCTTAATTTCTAGTTGGTTCTTTAGCACAACATCGAGGGTCTCATTAGATTTCTTGAGGATCTCACTACATTTATCGGCGGTCTCACCAGTCTTTTCGAGGGCCTTATTAAATTTATCGGCGGCTTCTAGACAGTTCTTTAAAGACCTTAAAAGTGTGGTTTTGAACTCTATATCCAACAGTTTGCTTTCCTCCAATTCTGTCGTTTGTGTCCTGTTTCTTTGTCTCGGCATTTTTTATGTTTCGCTGTGTCCATAGAGTGCCTTTCTGTGCTAAGTGTCCCAATTACCTGAGGTGGACACTCTTGGTGCACCCCCTTTGTGGGCTTTGTGCACAGTCTTGTTGTAGTTAAGCCTTGATTGTAGTTGGTATCACTGTGAGGAACTGACCTCCAGGCCAATTGGCTGTGAGAATCAGCTGTGTCTGCAGTGGGAGAGCTTCTGTGCTGGAGACACCCCTCTGGGGCTAGACTTGCTTCGATGGGGCTTTGGTGCTCACTCCCAATGTTCTTATGGGAGACCCAGAACCCTGTTTGTCCCATGACTCCTAGAGGAGACACGGGAATTTTTTTTTTTTCAACCTTGCTAATTATTAGAGAGGAACTAAAACTGCTCCAGGAGAAACCAGGAATGGATTTACGTTAATCTATTTAAGGAAAATTAGTGGAAATAGTTTGCTCCTCTTATTTGGCAGCCATACAAATTAGATTGTCTTTTTCCTAAATTGGTTCAGGGGAGGAAAAGCTACAAAGGAAATGCAGAACTGCAATCAGAACAATGCAAAATGTTATACAGGCAACTGTTCTAGTTCCTGTTCTATCACAAACTTGCTGAGTAACTCGGTGCAAGTTACTTAACGTCTCTGAGTTTTGGGTTCCTGTTTTGTAAATTAAGCAGTTTGGACATCTTCGGATTCTACTACTACACACTTATTTTGTTTTTTTGTTGTTGTTGTTGTTTTTTTAAAATATATATTTTATTGATTTTTTTTACAGAGAGGAAGGGAGAGAGATAGAGAGTTAGAAACATCGATGAGAGAGAAACATCGATCAGCTGCCTCCTGCACATCTCCTACTGGGGATGTGCCTGCAACCAGGGTACATGCCCTTGGCCGGAATCGAACCTGGGACCCTTCAGTCCGCAGGCCGATACTCTATCCACTGAGCCAAACAGGTTAGGGCTACACACTTATTTTGAAGCGCCTGATGTACACTCATTTAAAACTCAGCGCTGCGGCCCTAGCCGGTTTGCCTCAGTGGATAGAGCGTCTGCTGGGAACTGAAGGGTCCTGGGTTCTATTCCAGTCAAGGGCACATGCCTGGGTTGTGGGCTCGGTCCCCAGTGGTTCTCTCTCATCATTGATGTTTCTGTCTCTCCCTTCCTCTCTGAAATCAATAAAAATATATTTAAAATCTAACACTATGAACTACATATTTTTAATATTTTTTATTGGTTGATTTTTAGGGAGGGGAAGGGAGAGAAACTTCAATTTGATGTTCCACTTATTTATGCATTCATTGGTTGATTTTTTGGTACGTGCCCTCTTGGCTTATCGGGAGGATGCTCTAACCAAGTGAGCTACTCGGCCAGGGTTGAACTACATTGCTTCATTCAAATCACACTGGAGTGTTTTGGGGATAACATAAACCAATTATTGGGGTTTAATAATAGGATTAAAGCAATACACTACAACTTTTGTCTTTTTGTATTTTTTCATCTTCCAACGCCCCTAGTAGTTAACTATTTGGCCTATTTAAGAAATACCAGTTTTGGTAGGGGAGGCCAGGGGATTGTCAAGGGTGGGGTGGAAAAGGAGACATATGTAAAACCCTTTGTAATACTTATGCAATAAAACTAAAAAAAACACAACAAACATAGTACTAGTTTTGCCCTGGCCCGTTAGCTCACTTGGTTAGAGCGTCCTCCCCATATGCAAAGGTTGTACCTTCCTTCCCTGGTCAGGGCACATAGAAGCAGCAACCAATGAATGCATAAATAAGTGGAAAAACAAATTGATGTTTCTCTCTCTCTTTCTCTCTTCCTCTCTAGCAGTCAATTTAAAAAAAGAACTATCAGTTTCTTAACATTGTAGGCTGACAATTTAGCTTCTGATATGAGGTTACGGAAAACTAGATAAAAATGAGTGTCATTCTTTTTAAAATATATACTAGTATTTTTATGGATTTCCGAGAGAAGAGAGAGAGAAGCATCAGTGATGAGAATCACTGATTGGCTGCCTCCTGCAGCGCCCCCACTGGAGATGGAGCCAGCAACCCAGGCATGTGCCTTGACCGGGGATCAAACCCCTGACGCCCTGATTCATAGGTCAATGCTCAGCCACTGAGCAACAACGGGCAAGTAGGTGTCATTTTTTTTTTAAACAATATTCCATTCACCCCACACTCCCTCACTCCTAAGGTTATTCCGAATGTGTTCCTTTAATGAGATGATCATTAGTTAACAAAAGAGTTAAAATATCTATGAAGAACTTTGTAAAGCTCACAGAATCAAATGCCTAGGTCTGGGGGGAACTGGCTTCTTTTACAAAGTGAAAAACGTAGCCCCACTGGCGGGAAGCAGGGAGGGGAGACACATTTCCCCAAGTATAATTGCTGACTTCAGAGCAGCAAACTCGAGTGGGTTATAAAGGGCACCTCCTACTCAAACCCGGGCCCTTCCTCTGGACACGAAAGCTTCTCAATACTCCTGCAACTTGCCGGTGCACCTGAGACTATTCTAGATGGAGATTAAATTCGTCCTTGGCCCCTAATGTACTGGAAACAAGTTGGTCAGGCCAGATGTCGAGAAGAGAACCAAATCGTGGAGTTTCGGGGCCCCAGCAAAGACATGGGAGTAGGGTATCGTGCCGGGTAGCTCCCCTTTAGCAAAGCTTTCCCCAGCTGACGTCCAGCAGGCAGACTTTCCTGCGTGCCCAGTCCCCAGATCTGCAGCTGGAATGACGTTGGCGCAGCCCAGGCGCCTGCAGCACAAACGAGGACACAAGCTTCTTAAGCTCTGCGAGGGGCCGGCCTCTGAACCGAGCCCAAGGTATACCAAGCCTGGAGCCGAGGTAATTACTCCACTGTTGGCAGTAAAATTACACTTGGAACTGTTTCACAGAAGTCACCAGGGCCTCCCTAGCTCTGGGCCCCATCTACAGCAGGGGCTCCAGTTTCAAGGAAAAGTACCCCTACGAAACTGGAACCGCGTTAGGGAGAAACACGGCCGGACTGCAATTCCCAAAAGCAGCCGCGGGCCCTCCGCATCCGGGACACCGTCTGCAAGGATCCCTGGGTATTGTGGTCCGTTCCTTTGGCAGCAACCCTCGGCCGACGGTAAAATTCCAGCCGAACCGAGGACCACAACTCCCAGCAACCCTTGCCGCCATGCGGGGGGTCTTCACGTTCTCGTGGCGCGGCGCAGGCGCACTGAGTCCTCGGCGCGGACCGCGCAGACTGAATAATAAAAGGGGAGCGGCGAAGAGGCAGGAAGACAGGACCATGTCGAAGGGCCCCGGGCCCGGCGGCTCCGCAGCTTCCTCGGCGCCCCCGGCCGCTACCGCTCAGGTGCTGCAGGCACAGCCCGAGAAACCGCAGCACTACACGTACGTAGAGCCCCCCCCGCCGCGCGCGCACGCCTGACGTCAGCGGCCAGCGTGAGTCACGCGCGCAGGGAGAGCGCGAGGCGGCCTCTCCCTCCCCCCTTCCTCCTCCGGCCCGGCTCAGACCGGTTCCAACCTGCTTGGGCCGGTCCCAACTGCCTTCAACTGCCACCAACCTCTGGTCGGGCCGTGGGGCGGGAAACTGGTCGCCGCCGCCGAGTGGGGAAGGCGGGAGCTCGGGGTGCGGAGCGCACACATCTGAGGCCGGGCCTTCGAGGCCTAACTGCTCCCCAGACCGCAAACCACAGCACCAGGCGCTTGCGGGGCGATAAGACGTCCAAGACACGACCAGGACGAGACCCTCAGGCCCGGCCCTGGAGCCACCTGTGAATGACGCGTTAGCACCAAGCCCAGGCGTTTTGTGTCCCCGAGGCCCGTATGTTTCCCACGAACACAGTTGACCTCACAGGCACCCTGAGCACGCTGGGGTCCGAGTCTGTTCTCAGCCCAACCGAAATGTGGCATCGGAGGGGAAGCCCCACGTGCGGACCCTGCCCGGGCCCAGCCAGAGGGGAGGCCGCTTCCCGGGAGCCTGCTGGTGTCCAGGTGCAGGCCCTGTCGGCCCCTGTCCTCTTCCTATGGCTTCGGAAGGCGCGTAGAGCAACTACCTAGTGCTAGGTGCCCTGGGAGACAGAGAAGAGGCCCCTCCTATTAGGCAAAACGCTGGTTTCCACCTTCCCTGATGGCCTTGGGGTGCCTCGCCCCCGGGGCGCCTGCGCGATGTGCGCGTGTAGGAGGGTCCCCAAGTGGATGCCCCTCGGGGTTCGCTGCAGGTTTGCAACGTGGGGGCCCGCACAGCCCTTCAGAGCCGCTGCGGCGCCCAGAGTAGGAAGCGTCGGTTGGAGCTGAAAGAACTCAAGGAGGAGCTCTGGCCACAAGTAAAACCCATCGGGGAGCAGTTCTGGGGCTGGGGGGCATCCGTCTGGCCCCTGTGTGAGGTCCTCCGCCATCGCTGAGATGGCGTGGAACGTCCTTGAGAGAGGCGGGAGGCGGGCTCGTGCTAACGCTCACCTTCCCGCGCGCTGTGGCCTCGCTGGTCCTTCCTCCGCCTCCGAGAGTGCTGATGGGGGGGGGGGGGGGTGTTGCGGTCAGGCAACAGGATGGTCTTGGGGTGCACATGGGCAAACCTCGCATAAAGGTGGAACTTTATACTCTCTGGTTGCTCAGATCACGTTTCCCAGGAAAATGCCCGTCACCTTTTGAGTGAGTTGGTTTCGGCAGCCTCTTTGGGTGTGGTGTTGCCATGGAGCAGGCTTTGCGATGGTTGTGGAGGTGACAGGTGGACCAAGCCAGTAGCCCGGTGTAGGGAGATGTTCATGTCCGAGTCTGTGTCCTCGTTTGTTGAAAATCTCCCTTTCCCTTCCTTGGTGGGGGTGAGCGCAGAGCGAGTAGGCTTGGCGCTGGAGGTGGCGGGTAAAGCCACAGTAAGTTTGGTTGGGTGGGTGGAGATTGTAGCTGTTTCCGTCCATTTTCTGTAACCTGTTCGTGTGTGTGTGTTTATATGTCCAAAAATCAGAGCTAGAAGTCACCTGTCTTCCTTCATAGATCTATGGGCATCCAGACGCTGTGATGATTGGGAAAACTTCCTTCTCTTGTCTTCCCAGGTTTGAGGAGCAGGGAGCATGAGGGCACAGATGACACCAATACGCTTGTTGGCTCTGGTTATCTTTTTAAGATGAACGCATTTGTTGTTTTGGGGGGTCAGGGTTAGGATACAGGAACATTTTATTTTGATTTCCGTGTTTGCTGTAAAATTTTGAGCTGCCCAGAAATTTTTTCATTGTCCCTTGCAGGATGAATTTCCTTCAATCTGAATATGACCTTAGCTAATGTATGGATCCCGTCAACAGATAGCTATAGACCCTTTTTTTTTACGTTTTTTTACCAGTCAAAATTTTATTGTACATTAATTATGTGTATTTTTATAACTGTATTCTTTGAGGTTATGTGACATGCAATACTCTTTGCAGTAATCTGGGAGAAATTTACATTAAAACTGAGTCCCACTCATCCTAATGCCTTCCTGTATGTTTCCCTTTATTCTTGTCCCACAACTAAAGTCCTAGAGTTCAAGCCCTCCTTTTTCTAAACCAAGAGAATTATTCATAACATAGTTTGAAAAATCATTATTGTGTTGGTATTTTTTAATCTCTTGAATAATCTTGATTTAAGGGAAACTTTGAAATAATCCTTTCAGCAGGCACTTGTGTTAGAGCTGAGGAATCTGACCCTTTTAGAAAATGGTTATGTCAGGATTTCCTCTGTTGAACAGCTCCAAGTCAAATGAGGATGTGCATATGTTAGTGCTCTTCCAACACAAGAGCCATGGGATCTCTTGCTAGGTAATTTGTCTTTTTATTTCACAAAGATTAAATTTCATCCAGGCTTATTCAGAACAAGAGCATTATTTATATTAGAAAAGTTTTATGAAACAAATTTAAGAATGGGAAATTTTGGAGCAATTACATTCCAAAATATATCTGCAAATTTAGCTAACTTTGGGCTTTTTACTGTATAACAATTATATCGTTGTTTTGACCCTGTAAGAGTCTTAAATACACTAAGTCATTTTTGGATTCTTTCACCTGCAGTTGATTCTCAAACTTATTAATGCCCCGTGTTAAAGGGAAATGAAATTGTAGTTCCTGGAAGGTTTCTTGGAGTTTTCTGGCCACTGGGGTATTTCTTACAGGTAGACAGAGGATGAATGCTTTATAGCTTCATTTAGCCAAGCGTCATTTTAATTTAGGACTGTTCCCTGGGCTTCTGTAAACAAGGATAATGTAGCAGTGCTTCCATAGGGAACTATTTCGAGGCAAGTTTGTAGTTTGTACATTATATAAATGTCGTGAACTGCACTTGATTGCATCTGATTGTGTTTTAGCAAATCCAGGAAATGAACATGTATTTAAATCATTATTGCAAATTACAATAAAATTGTAAAGAATATTACTAGAGTACAACTTGTTGCAGAGCAGGAGTCACTGGACGTGTTGCTTAGCAACCTCAGCAGGAATGAGTTAAATTAACAATAAATATTTCTGGATCTTGTTTTCTTATCAAGTAGAACTAACTTCTTATAGAACTAAAATTGAGAGTTCATTGCAGTCTTCAACCGAACCCACAAAATCCCTATTAATAAGTGTTAAGTGTCCATGCTAGTGGTAGACTCAAGCTTAGTACCTAGTTGATATTTGCTATAATTTAAATTAATGATTAAAGTGAAGATTTGCTTAATGGTTAAGTTTTTTTGTTTTAATCCAGCTATGTTAGATACTAAAGAAGGCTTCCCCACAATCCATATGCATCTGCTTTGACTGGTGGTTTCTATCAACCTACAAAGACTGTGACTTATTGGTGAGGGCAGCTGGACAACTCTGAGAGCAACTTAGAGAAATCCACCCTGGGCACACTCTGTAGAGGAACTCCTCTGGAAATAGCACCCCAGATAAGTGCACAAAAGCAAGACACCCTCGTGGACCTACTTCCTCCCGCTTTCAACAGCCCGCTGCCTGAAGGTGAGGTCTCCTTCCTGTGTGTCTTAGAAGCCATGAGCTCACTCAGGTCATGAGAGCCCTGCAGCCAGAGCACCGCATCTGCAGGCTTTCCTGCCAGACTTGGCCAAAGTTACTTTTCTCATTAGGAGAGACGAGGTCAGAAGAGTGACAGAAGGAAGGTTGCCCTTCTAGTTACGTTACTGTAACTAGTGGCCTGGCTTAGGGATTATTTTCCCAAATGGGGCAATATTTGCTTAATTATTAAGTTTTTTTGTTTGTTGTTGTTTTAGTCTAGCTATACTTGATATTAAAGGAGATTTCCCCACGTTTGCATCTTCTATATCTTGAAATTGCAACAGTGGACAGCTATGTTAATCATTGTAGATCATCTTCCTTCTTTTAACATCTTGGATGAATTTAGGGAACACTAATGTGTTATGTGAAGATGGATGTTGAATGTCATTTTCTCTGCTGTTCTTAATTGGTAAAAAGTTCAAGTTGCCAAGAGTTCGGGTTTAGTAACCTTATGGGCAATGTAGCTTTATTGTTTTCTTACTATAGATACTCCATAGATTCACTCAACCAAACATCTTAAATACTTGCTTGGGCAACAGATATGTGTAGAGAAACTTTGGGTAAAATCGGTGCATATTGCAATAGATATAGGGGACATTTATGGGGTGGTGGAAATGTTCTGGAATTGGTGAAGGTTGCACAACATGGTAAATATACTAAAAAGTACAATAATGTGCACTATAAAATGGTGATTTTTATGTTGTGTAAATTACATCTCAATATTTTTAAGAAAGGGTTTTTATTTTTTTAAAATATATTTTATTGATTTTTTACAGAGAGGAAGGGAGAGAGATAGAGAGTTAGAAACATCGATGAGAGAGAAACATCGATCAGCTGCCTCCTGCACATCTCCCACTGGGGATGTGCCCGCAACCCAGGCACATGCCCTTGACCGGAATCGAACCTGGGACCTTTCAGTCCGCAGGCCGACGCTCTATCCACTGAGCCAAACCGGTTTCGGCTAAGAAAGGGTTTAAAAAAAAAAAAAAGTCAATGCATGCGAGTCCCTACTAGTAGAGAGGCCTTAGAGCACATGCCCTCAGGCCTGGCCGCAGCATTCAGTGTGGCAAAGCCTGCAGTGTGTGCAAAGCTCCTTGGCGCCCTTTCCCCCTCTCAGTGCCTTAGTCCTGGCGTTTCCCTTCTAGTGAGTGCACTCGTGTTGTAAGTCTTTGGAGATGCTTTTGAGATGAAAAGTGAATAGTCAAGTTTGAGACTCCTGGTTGTTGGTAGTTGTACTTTAAATTGTCTGAATTGGCCCTGTATTGACCAGCAATGCACTGGCCCTTTCCTCCCTTGGAAAGTAAAATTAACTTTCTCACTGTAAAAAAATTTGTCATAATTGCCTCTGAACTGACAGCCATTATAAGAAACAAGCGTATTTCCCCAGTGTCTTTGTAAAATGAATTGTGTTATTTCCTAGAGTGGGTGGGAGATAGAAGAGAAGGTGGCTGTTCTGCTAGAATGTAATAGAGTCTAGTCTTCAGGTATTGTGATGATTGGTTTAATGTTCACTTGGGCATTTAAGGACAGGCCATGTGTTTTAGGCATTTAAAATGATATCAGTAAAACAAAAAAAAAGTGATATTGGGGGCTATAATATTTTAGTTCAAATAATCACAACAGATTTTTAATTATTTCTCTATAAAATCCCTCAACTTTCACTCCTTTTTTCTTTGCCAGTGTGTAGAATTTGACAGCAGTATCGAGAGCTGATGAGGAGGAGAAGATGGAAAGGAGTCTAGCAACTTAAAAATCTCATAGCATTCTCTGTGAGGTGACTTTTTCTGTTGGTGGCGCAATTTATTTAAGATTTAAAGAAGATACTAAGGCCTGTGATAGCATCATGTCATATCTGAGCTTATTGAAATGTTTCCTCCCTTTCTTTATTCTTTATATCACAGTTTGCTTTTTGTATTCTTAAGTTGACGCGTTTGTTTCCTATTAGAACTTGAAACACCATATGGCCACCATGAGTTCTAACAGAATGCCTTCTAACGAGGAGGGGGAAGGCCTGTGTTCCCACCTTCCTATGAAATTTTGGCCTATTGACAAAACTACCCCCTTAGTTCTAAAGAGTAGCTAAGCTTTTATTAATTTTGGTAAGAGCATTGCTATATCTTTTTGATATCACTTTTATTGCTAAGAGGTGCTAGGCATTTATTAGTCTGTCACCTTAAGGTTTGTCTAAATCAAATCTACCCAAACATAATATAAATTAGAAACCTGTACTTGTATTTTCTTATTAAAAAAAAATCCACACAGTTAAATTTTACTATTGAACTGCGAGTCCTTTATAATGAGTACATAAAGTGAATATTAAATAATCAGTGGAGTGTGTTAAAATTAACATTTCTGTGTTTATTTTTGGTGAGTTATTTCATGGTATTGTAATTATGGCTGTCAGACCTCCCTGACATGTTCTGAACGAAAAGTTTCCAGAGTCAGTTATGCTTATTTGCTGCTACTCTTGTTCTCCCTGTAGCTCAGGTAAGAAAAACGTGGTTAAGCCCTGCTGGTGCGGCTCATTTGGTTGAGTGTTGTCCGTGCACCGAGAGGCCCACAGTTCGATCCCAGATCAGAGCACATACCTGGGTTGTGGGCTCAATCCCCAGGAGGAGGGTGTAGGACGTAGCCAATCGATGTTTCTCTCATCAATGTTTCTCTCTCCCTCCCTCTATCTTTAAAACCAATAAAAACATTAAAAAACAAAATAAAATAAGAATACTGACTCTAAGGCCAGGCTGTCTGGGTTTGAAGCCCAGCTCTGCCACTTAGCTGTGGGACATTGGACACGTGACTTCCCTCTTACTGTGTCACTTTCCGGAGGATATCAATAGTACCTGTCCCATGAAGTTACTAGAAGGATTAAGTGAGTTAATGTATGTAAAGAGCTTAAAACAGTGCTTGGCACTTAGCACCACGTAAGGACTGTACCGGCCAGTAACGGAACAAGGCCCACGCTAACGCTCTCACTTGCATGCTGTCTCCCTCGGCAGCCGTAAGCAAACGCTTTCTTCGGCCACATGCACACTAGAGTAGGTTCTTAGGTCACAGGGCACAGGTGGGTCAGGGTTGTCTTCAGAGCACACGCCTCTCTCCGCATCCATCTTCACCTCAGTCCCCATTTCCCGTCGAGCCTCCATCCCACGGCCTGTATCTCACACAATGGATTTGTGCTGTGAACGGATCGCTCTCCCAGGGCCAAAGACTATGTTGCACAGAAAACTGTACAGAATAACACATCAATGCAGTTGAAATGTGATACTAAAGTGTTCACCAGCTTGGAGGCTTTTCAGGCATCTGTGACGGGAAAACTGAATCAAGTCAAGGTGTTCCCTAACAGGGAGCAGTGGACCAGGGTTTTTAGTGCTCCCCCCACACTCTCCAGGCCAGTGGCATCAGTGCTGCTTACAGGAACTTTCCGCGGTTTTACCAGTTCTAGGATCCTTAGGGCCAGGGGACAGCAATAGAAAGAAGGATCCAGGGACACATAGGGTTAGTTTATCAACATTGCAGCGTTCATGACTCCTGAGTTCTCGGGGCCAGGACTTTCTCCGTGAGGAGTGGGTGAAGTCATTTTCCAGCGAGTGGCTTCCCGGCCCTAAAGCATTTGCTCCCCTAAGTGCCCATAGCACCGGTGGGTTCCTGTGTCTGTACCTATCCTGTGTTAGGGTAGTGTCGTTGTTACATAGGTTCATTCTGGCCTTAACCACAGCTGCTCTTTGGCTGAAAGCCAGTTACAGGATCAAAGCCTGCCTTAAAGGTGCAGACACACTGAGACATTCACTAGACGCGTATTTTATTTGCTTGCTTTTTCTGCCAGAGAGAATGTTAAACCAGGATCACTTCAGAAGATTTGGAAGCCAAATCTCTATAACTCTATAGCACTTTATCAAAATTGTCCAAATATTTTCCAAGCACCAATTTTAGCTTTATTTGGCCTTGTTTTTTAAAAGTAATTTTTTGGCAACTTCCACTGGTATGGTTATTGTTACAAAATTATATCGTTTCTGAGTTATGTTTGATGTCAAAACAATGTATGTCCTTACAAAAATGCATTTACAACTAGTAGCAATTTACCTAAAGCTCTTTAAAACAGAGAAAAGATTTTCAACAAATTTTAAGATATTTAAGATGTATGTATATTTATATATAATATATATATTCCACACACACACACACACTTGTGTAATTTAGTATTCTTAATCTACTAATCTGCTCTAATTCTCCTTAAAAATGAAGCATCTTTGCTAAGCCATTAAGTGTGAACTCTATGACTAAGTTTCTCTAGGAATATGTATGGGGGAGAGAAAGTAGCCAGTAGGGTTTATATGAATATGGACAATAGTAGATTATAGGTAAGTGTCGCTTGAGGTTGTTATGAGGATTCCACAACATAAATTTACGAAGTTTAGGAAAATGTATGGTGTTTAAAGCGTACAGTTACTGTATTGTTCACTAGCAGATAATCTGCAGAACATTTTTGACTATGGTGTTAATAAGCCATTAAGATCAATGCTGAACTTCACTCCTGCTTGTGGATTTAACCATCATCAGTCAGTTCCTTGAATTTTTGTCAGAAATAGAAGCTGAATATTCTGACATCCCTTACTACACAACAATTTGATGGCTTAGCAATGGTAAAGTTTTCTTGTAATTTTTTGAGTTCAGGGCTGATATTGAAATTTTTCTGAGTGAGAAGAATCATTTTCAACTATTATTGAACAATGAATGGCTTTGGAAATTAGCTTTTGCTGCAGACTTCATAATGTTTTTAGTGAATTCACTACAAAATCACAAGGCAAATCATCACTTATATGCAAACTTTGTATTGCAGTAAAGTCACTTGGACAACTAATGTTTGACACGTACGTTGTCAAGCTGCCTAATACACTGAACTGTCAAAAGTTGCACCACAGGTGAGATCTCCATTTGTACACAAATTTACCACAGATGTGATTTCCAAACACAAATTACAGTTCTAGCAGGGATCTTGCATGTTGATGTGAATACAAAGGAAATTTCCATATTTCAGAATCCATTTACCTGTGTACTTAAGCAGTTTACACCAAGCCTTCAAAATGAAATATGTAAAATGTTATTACAGAATTAGCCTTAACAGATGAACATTTATGATTTTGATGAAAGGAACCTCAACCTGGCAAGTATGATCCCTCCCAAGTCCATTCTTATTAGTAGACCTGTATTACAAAAACATTGTAGCCAATTATTCTATTTTGAATATCAATAAAAAATTTGTGGAAATTTGTTTTCTCTCTTGTTATATAAGTACCTACTTAATATCCTCAATTTGATGTCTTGACCCTCTGAGTCTAAAATATAAAATACTTAACTATCTGGTCCCTCACAGAAGAAGTTTGCTGACCCTGCTCTAGAGTTGACTTTGTTGGGTGGGGAGCAGGTCCTGGCAGCAGTGAGGCCAGGAAAGCATGTTCCAGAAGCAGCGGGAGCTGGATTCTCAGATTCCAGCATCAGCTGCTCGGTCCCTGTTGCCTCCATGTACACGGTGTTGCTGCCGGTACGTCTGATGCCTTTCTGCTTATTCCGTGTGTTCACGTTCTCCCCGCACCCTCCCCAGAGAGGGACACACGTGATGAGACGGTTGGAATGGGATTTGAAATTTAGATGGGAGTCAAGATGGTGGCTGAGCACTTGATTTAAGTGCTATAATTTACTGAGTTACTGCTATCCCTTCTGTGTCATCACTGTTGCTTTAGGGGGGCAAGTGATTACTTTTAGATGTCAAGTAGCCTGAATTTTGCTGTTTATTTATTAGAATTTCAGAAAATAAAGATACTCCAATAATGTTCAACATATTATTTGGTTTTTTTAAAAACTGGATTTGATTTTATAAGTTTTGAGAGAAAAGTATTAATAGTTTTGTAAAACAATTTAGCACGATGATACGTTATGATGCTATCTATATAAAAATACTGGGAAGAAATTTACCAAAAGGCTAGCATTATTAGTGGTGGGATGAAGGGTGATTTTGCCCTTTAAGTGGGCATGTTACTTCCATAATAATCCTTTACATGTACAAGTGAACCACTATTGGGATAGTTAATGTGATGTTTTGGGGAAGGAGTGAAAGCTGGTTTTGCTTTAAAGCCAGCCCCCGTGGGGCAAGCATGAAGGCACTGCTCCTCAGCCAAGTGAAGCAATGCCCAGTCGCTGTGTCCTCCAGGCTCTGTGGAGCCCTCTGCTGGCCAGAGTCATGGCTTTCCCTGGCAGATCGACCTCCTAGGGCCTGAGCGGTTTCCGACTCCTCATGACCACAGTAGGCCTCTCAATTTGAAGCTGTAGTCCTTTCCCTTGAGTGCGCGGCTGTGTTCCTGGGAGATGGGAGTGAAGAATTCAGTCCTATGGCCCTGTGCCTTCCCCAGATCTTGGAAGATGGAGGGGGTGGTGGGTGAGTCTGCCCTCCTTGGTTAGACCCCTGGACCTCGTGGGTTTCCTGGGAGCTGGTTGACCTGAACAGTGAGGCTCAGCCTATTTAGTTTCTTCAGTCCTGTGCGTTCACTCCTTTAAAATGGAAAGATGGGTCGGAGCTCAATGGGACTGTGCATTTCCACTGATCATTTCTGTTTCACTTCAATCCATGAGAATACAAGAGTGATTTCCACGTGGTTTTCTCCTGGCCTGTGGGCACTGCATTGCCCATTGGCACAAGGTGGAGAGGGTGGGGAAGGGGATTTTGGCTCCTAGGTGGTGGATGGTAAGTTCCATTCGTGACTTAAGCAGAAGGTTAGACGTTTCCTTCATCTCATCAGAGTTGATTGAAAGTGGGCTCCCTGCTGCCTAGACTGGTCCTTGGGGCCTCCCCTCCTGAGGGGCTGGTAGCAGGACCGCCCGCCCTGTCTGCTGAGGCCCCGGCTTCCTGCGCTGCCATGCTGCCCACAGGGAGGAGGCCTGGCTTCAGGGTCAGTGCTCTACCCTGGCGGCAGCATGAAACTGCCGCTGGTGTTCTGTGGACTTGGCCCTTTCTGAGACGCTTTTATTTCATGTTATAGTCGTTCAGCAAATGTCCCATGTCCTCCAGCTCCAGGTGTGGCTCCTTCCACACTCCCTTCTGCCCCTTCTAGAAGTATCCTCCTCCCTGTCATCCAGTGCTCTCTATGGAGTATTTGTAGCTGCTTTGTTAGGGCCTGAGGGAATGAGTACAGGCTGCACCACCTGCCGTGGGGGAGGGGTGGCAAGTCTAGGAAAGCCTCCACCTGGACCCGCAGAGTGAACAGATGGCTGGATGGATGCTTTGTCAGGGGGAGGGGGACCTGGGGCCCTTCACCGGGTGGCGCATGGGCGAGGGGCTTTGGGGATGTCTTGGCTGTTACCTGCAGAGCGAAGGAGAGAGGTGAAGGTTGGGAGGAAGCCAGAAGGCCAGACAGAGCCCCCAGGGGCCCAGGACAGTCAGGATGTAAACACCCAGCGGCTGCAGGTACACATTTGGGGGATGAGCGGTCGGCCACAGGCGAGGCTGAGAGAGGTTTTCTTCAGATGCTGCTAACCAACTCCTGCCCGAACACTCCCCTGGGCGGGGCTGGGAAATGCCTCTGCGAGGAGGTAGGTAGACAGGACAGTAGGACTGAGTCAGTAATTGAGAGGATGCTTGTGACCTGGGCTCTCAGCTCCCAACAGCAGGCTCCCTGGCCATCAGCCTGGAGCCCCAGGCTGCTCCTGGGATTGGGGGGGGGGGGGGCGTTCCAGCAATTGGCAGGCACATCTGGGCAGCAGAGAACCCCGCAGGGCAGGGAGTCTGCGGGAGGCTCCTCACGGTCTGGTTTGCAGCCTTTGATGGGAAACCAGGAGCCTTCACTGGCACCACGGCAGACAGCTGGCTGCGGAGGGCCCTGAGGTGCCTGGTGCCCACCCTTCAAGCTGGCTTAGGACCTGGGCATCGGGAGAGATCCGCAGGCCGTGGTCCAGCCTTTGCTCTGGGCCCTCTGGTGTCCCCATGACACTGGCACCCAGAGCAGGGCCTCGGGGGACATGTGGCCAGCTTCTTGCTGGACGACCAGAGGCTTCATTCTCCGCCCTGGCCCACCCCACGGGCTGTCCCTGCAGGTACCTGAAGGAGTTCCGCACGGAGCAGTGCCCGCTCTTTGTGCAACACAAATGCACGCAGCATCGGCCCTACACCTGCTTCCACTGGCACTTCGTGAACCAGCGCCGCCGCCGGTCCATCCGCCGTCGGGACGGCACGTTCAACTATAGCCCCGACGTCTACTGCACCAAGTACGACGAGGCCACGGGCCTCTGCCCGGAGGGCGACGAGTGAGTGTCTGGACCCGCCCTCAGAAGTGCCCCCGCCTCCTGGGCCGGAGGTCCTTGGCCAGGCAGAGTCTGAGCAGCCAGCTGCTTTGGGGGGCACTGTTGCAGCCTGGCCCGGCTTCCTGTGGCCTGGACCTGGGGGAGGCCCCTCTCCTTTTCCCACTTGCGGGAAACCCTACACGGGCCTTTCTCCTGCTCAGCCCAAGGGCCACATCAGAAGGGAGGTGGCTCTCACCACCTGTGCACGGCCGCTCAGAGCCCAGCACATCCTGAGATAGATACATGGACGGACCACCTTCATTCAGCTGCAGGGGCCACAGCTGAGTGACGCCCCCCTTTTCCATGTTTCAGATGCCCGTTCCTGCACCGGACCACAGGGGACACTGAGCGCAGGTACCACCTGCGTTACTACAAAACTGGAATCTGCATCCACGAGACGGACTCCAAAGGCAACTGCACCAAAAACGGCCTGCACTGCGCTTTTGCCCACGGGCCCCATGACCTCCGCTCCCCCGTCTACGATATCAGGTGGGCTGGACGCCACGCTGGGGTGATGGCTGTGGGCTGGGGTGGGGTCCTGGCTGCTGGCACGGTGAGTACCACAGGTGGATCGCAGGACTGGCACTCCGGTGCCTCCCCCTCATGCCCCTCCCCTTCTCTTCTCCCAGGGAGCTCCAGGCCATGGAGGCCTTGCAGAACGGCCAGGCCCCCGTGGAGGGCAGCATCGAGGGCCAGTCCGCTGGGGCTGCAAGCCACGCCATGATAGAGAAGATCCTCAGTGAAGAGCCGCGCTGGCAAGGTAACGGCCACAGGCGCCAGGCCCCCCACCAGCCTGTCCGCACCCTGCTCCTGCCCGAAGGACCGGCTCACCACCACCCCCGCAGGGGGGCGTCCCCCCTCACTCCCTTACCTCCAGCCAACAGCCCCAGGGGCACTTCTGGGAGTTTCCCCAGACATGCCTTGGTCTGCTCCCATCATCCCAGGTGCACCCCACATTTCTCCGGGCTTTCACACATGCGTACTTGTGCGTGTATATAATGCATGTGTTCTTGAACCGCCCACGGGTGCCCTATTACCCTGTGAGCGTTATGTCCAGTGAGGACAGCATCCTCCTGACGTCTGGCCTGGCTTATCTCAGCCTCCACTTTGGCCCTTGAAAAGGCGGCCCTGCTCTACCTCTCTCAGGAGCCTCAGCTCCTAGACCCTTCCAGTGGCTTCTCCTTTCCCTTTCCCTTCCCCCACCCCCCGCCTGACCCCCGCCTCTGGCCCGTGCAGAGACCGCGTACGTGCTGGGGAACTATAAGACGGAGCCGTGCAAGAAGCCACCGCGGCTGTGCCGCCAGGGTTATGCCTGCCCCTACTACCACAACAGCAAGGACCGGCGGCGGAGCCCCCGGAAGCACAAATACAGGTCCTTTCCCAGGCAGGGCCGCCAGGGAGGGAGGGTGGCAGGAATGGGGTCCAGCAGGGCGGCTTCCACTGTGCTCCCAGAGTCAGGGCGGCCCAGGGACAAGGGGCTGGTCAGGATAGCAGGACGGGAGCCCCCCGGGTCCTCCCAGCATGAAAGGAGGATCTGGGGTCCGACCCTCTGAGGCCCCTTCAGCTCTAATCCAGAGGGGTGTCTGTAGGGCTGAGCCATGATGGAGAAAGTGTGGCTGTGGCGTGGCTGTCCTTGGGCCCCATAGTGCTCAGTGGGAGGAGCTGGGTGACGGGCAGAGCTGGGCAGAGCAGCAGGGCCCGCTTCTGGGTCCGGGGCAGGGATCTAGTTGGCATCCCTCACATCCTGATCTCTCCCTCTGGCATCCATGTGCCCCACCCTCTCACTGGACCAGGTCGTCTCCATGTCCAAACGTGAAACACGGGGATGAGTGGGGAGACCCGGGCAAGTGCGAGAACGGAGACGCCTGCCAGTACTGCCACACCCGCACGGAGCAGCAGTTCCACCCGGAGGTGGGCCTGGGGCGGGTGGCCTCACACAGCCTCCTGGGGAAGCAAGGCAGAGCCCACCCTGACTCCATCCTGGAAGAGGGAATAGAGCCACAGGCTCCCCGACCAGCAGTGCCTAAAGGGGCCTGCCCCTTCATTCAGCGGCTTCCCTTGTTCTGAGCCCCACTCACCAAGCAGCCCTCTGCTCCCAGGCTGTTCCCCAGGCCTGGCAGAGAGCACGGCGCCCTGGCCATGCTGGGTTTTGCACCATGCGTGGTGCTTACGATCCGGGTAAAAAAGCCCTGGACAGTTGTGTTCCAGACCAGAGCCTGTGAGCCTGCGTACCAGCAGCCTCCCAGGCATAGCTCCCCGGCCCCTGGCCCATGGCCTGGCCTGGAGCCATATCAGTGTGCGAGGTCTTGTGTAGGTACGTCGAGGCACATGCTGTCCCTTCCCCTGGTTCCGCGGAGCACAGCGCACCCTGAGAGAGAGAGACAGACAGACCACCTTATGGGCCACAGGCAGCAGGGTGGGAAGTTAGGCCCAGCATAGGGCCCAGCCCAGGATGCCCTGGGCGAGCAGGTGCCACCTGCAATCTTGGCTCTCTCAGTGCCCAGGGGCACATTCGGGGGCACAAACCAGCCCTGGCCAGGACCCTGAGTGGGGAGCAGCATGGGAAGAGCCCTGTGAGATGGGGTCAGGGCTGGTTTGATCCCAGGAGGGCGGGAGCCCTCGGCATGGGGTGGCAGTGTCTGCTTCAGGAGTTTGAGTAGGAAGCTGGCAGGGAGACACCTGGGGAAGCAGAACGGGAAGGAGAAGGAGTTGGCCGTCTAACCGCCAGGCCGGGGGCACCCGCCTGCGTCTGCCATGCCTGACCGCCTGCCTGCGCTGTCCCTGCAGATCTATAAGTCCACCAAGTGCAACGACATGCAGCAGGCGGGCAGCTGTCCCCGCGGACCTTTCTGCGCCTTCGCCCACATAGAACGTAAGCTGCTCCCCTCGTCCCGAGGCAGTGTCCTCGCCCCGCGCCCCTCCGCCCCCTGCGCAGGCTCCGGCAGGGTGACACCCTCCAGGCAGGTCCCAGCAGTCACCCCGTGCCACATGCGTGGCAGACATCACTAGCTGAACGTGGCTCTCTGCCCTGCTGAGCCCTCGCTGCTGAGAGCAGGGCTGTCCCTCCAAATGCCACGCTGCTCCCTTAGGTCCGATTCGTGGCTCAGGCTCTAGAGTCCTGCAGTCGGGGCGCAAGTCCCCACTCTTCGGTCCCCAGTTCTGTCACCTTGGTCGTCTTACCTGCCTCCCTGAGCCTCAGTTTCCTTATCTATAAAATGGAGACTGTGGTCTTGTCTTCATTGTGAAGACTCGCCGTGAATACAACTTGCACACGATATTGGTAGAGATAAGGTGGAAGCCTTCCCTTTAGGTGCAGGGATGCAGGGTCCTGGGAAGGAGACCCAGGTGCTGTCTGGCCCAGAGCCTGCCGACACCGGCCCCGTGTCTTGCAGAGCCGGCCCTCAGTGACGAGCTGCAGCCTTCCTCCGCTGTGTCCAGCCCCACGCAGCCGGGTCCCGTCCTGTACATGCCATCTGCTGCCGGAGACTCGGTGCCCGTGAGCCCCTCCAGCCCACATGCCCCTGACCTCAGCACTGTACGTGCCTGTCCAGGGGGTGGGTGGGCACCTGCCTCTCATGTCCCTCACCCCTCTCAGCCTGGGCTTGGGAAGGAGGCCTTGGGCTTCTCCCCCCTTTTTTAATGTATATTTTTATTGATTTCAGAGAGGAAGGGAAAGGGAGAGAGAAATAGAAACATCAATGATGAGAGAGAATCATTGATCGGCTGCCTCCTGCACGCCCCCCACTGGGGATCGAGCCCACAACCCAGGCATGTGCCCTGACGGGGAATCGAACCGTGACCTCCTGGTTCAGAGGTTGACGCTCAACCACTGAGCCAGGCCAGTCGGGCTGGGCTTCTTCCCTTTCTGCCCCGGGGTTATTTTCTGTCAGAAGTGGGTGGGGGGTGGGGCTTAGTGTCCCCAGAGCCTGCATTAGTCAGCCCAGGTAGTGCTGGTAGAGGGGACAAAGCCTTCTGTCACTTCCTCCCCCCCACACACACACACACACTTCCCACATGAGGTTCTGGGTCTCCTGGGTGGGCTGCTGCCCGTTGGCAGGTGGAGGGCAGGCCGTGCCCTGGCCTGCATTTTGCCCACCAGCCCGCTCCCTTCCCGCAGCTCCTCTGTAGAAACAGCAGCCTGGGCAGCCCGTCTAACCTCTGCGGCTCCCCCCCGGGCTCCGTGAGGAAACCCCCAAATCTGGAGGGCATTGTCTTCCCTGGGGAGTCCGGCCTGGCCCCTGGCAGCTATAAGAAGGCTCCTGGCTTCGAGAGGGAAGACCAGGTGGGAGCCGAGTTCCTGAAGAATTTTAAATGCCAGGTAAGGGGTGAGAGGCGGCCCGGTGAGGTTAGCCTTCTGCTCCATGGAGCAGCTCGACCCACAGCTAGGAAGCCCCCTCCTCAGCCTCCAAGACTGAGCAGAGTGAGGAGGGCCGGCCCTTTTTACACATGAAGATGGGAAGGCTAGAGAAGCTGAGCAGCCCACCCGGTGTCACAGAACTTTAATGGGGGGACCCCATAGCCGGCCTTTCCCCTGCCCCGTGCTGCCTGATGGGGCCGCCCCTCACTGGGCTTCTCTGACGCTAGGAGTCGCCGGGAAGAGAGGCACGGCCCCTGGGTTCCCGGGCGAGGGAAGGAGTAGGCATGAGGGAGAGCCAGGGGCATGCGCGTGAAGGGGGAGTGCAGGTGGCTGTCCCTGCAGCCTCAGTGAGCCATGGCAGGTGGGTGATGCTGGGGAGGACGCCTGGGCTCAGAGGCCTCCACAGCACCACATTCATCTCCTGCTCTCTGACCTTCCTCAGGCCAAGTTAAAACCCCACTCCCTAGAGCCCAGAAGTCAAGAGCAGCCTCTGCTTCAGCCCAAACAGGTACCAAACTCTCAGCCCCCTCTGGCACCTGCTGTGGCCAGGCCCACAGCCCCAGGAGGCTACAGAGAGCGGGGGGCATGCTTTCCCCCCAAGTTGAGGGCAGGATTAAGGTGGGACACCAGCCCCAATCCAGACAGGGTGGGTCAGGCCCTAGAGCCCCTCACCTCCTAGTCACTCATCAGTCAGTCAAAAAGTACTTATTGAGTGTCTACGCTGCCAGGCACTGGACTCACTTCTCCGTTCCCCTATGCGAGAATGTAGGGGTGAGTGGCCCTGTAACCTCCAACCTTCCAACTAGGTGTTGAGTGGGTGGGGCCCCATCTGGGCGTGGGGGCAACCAGACTAGGGCTGATGCCCCATTTCCTTCTGCCCCACCCAGCGCCTGGCCGGCGCCTCCTGGGCAGGCATCTCATTGCCTCTCCTTACTCTCTCGTTGCAGGACATGCTGGGCATCCTCCCCGTGGGCAGCCCCCTGACCTCAAGCATCTCTTCTAGTATCACCTCTAGCCTGGCAGCTACTCCCCCTAGCCCTGCGGGCACCAGCAGCATCCCTGGCATGAACGCAAACGCTCTGCCCTTCTACCCCACCAGTGACACGGTAGAGTCGGTCATAGGTAATTAGGCCATTTCTGTTGCCAAGTCCAGGCCTGGATCTGGACTCAGTGGCACGAGGTCTCTGGAGTGAGACTCGGGCTTTAGACATCTGACTGGGGTTGGAGGGCAGGCACTCTGGCCTTTGAGCTAAAGAGGAGATGGGCCCTGACCGGTTTGGCTCAGTGGATAGAGCATCGGCCTGCGGACTGAAGGGTCCCGGGTTCAATTCCAGTCAAAGGCTTGTACCTTGGTTGTGGGCACATCCCCAGTGGGGGGTGTGCAGGAGGCAGCTGATGTTTCTCTCTCATCGATGTTTCTAACTCTATCCCTCTCCCTTCCTGTCTGTAAAAAATCAATGATATATATATATATATATATATATAACAAGAGGAGATGGACCCAAGGGGTAGGGCCAGGGCCAGCCCTTGGAGCACAGCCGCCTCTTCCCTGGGCGAGTGTGGCCTCCCTCCACGACAGGTGTCCTGCCATGCCCACTCCCTCGCAGCCGGGTTTCCTTGTGCAGTGAACAGGCTGCACGGCGTCCTCGGGGTCCCTGGCCATCGAAGCTACGGCTCTTCCCTGTCAGCATCGCGGATGGGCGCCCCTTTGTGCCAGGCCCTAGTGAAGAGACGGGGGTTCCAGACCCGAAGACATCAGGGAGGGACACTGCCCCTCCCTCCTGGGCCAGTCAGCAGAGGGTAGAGCACATTTGTCGCGGACCTCCTATGCTTTAGCCACTGAAGGCCGAGACGAGCCTGCCCTGTAGCTCAGAGATGAGACGTGTGAACCCTAACATCAGGAGGCAGGAACCGACCCCCCGGGGGGTCCAGGAAGGCTTCAGAAAGGAGACCATGGAGCTGGACTTGCTAGGCAGACAGCGTCGGGGCTCGTGTGACAGGAGCAGCCCAGCCCCAGGCAGAGGCTCAGGAGAGGACGGTCCAGTGGGACTGGAGCGTGAAGATGAGGCGGGGGCAGGAGATGAGGTGGTCAAGGGCAGGTGGGTTCAAGCGGCGAGGCCCAGAGCTTGGGGATTGTGTGCCCAGGGAGACTGGGAGGCTCAGACCCTGATCGCTCTGCTCCTAGAGTCTGCCCTGGATGACCTGGACCTCAACGAGTTTGGGGTGGCCGCCCTGGAGAAGACTTTCGATAGCAGCACCGTGCCCCACCCGGGCAGCATCACCATAGGTACTGGGCTGCAGTGGGCAGGGTGGTGGGAGGGCTCCGGGGGTCTGTCTGGCCCAGGGTGGGTGGATGGAGCAGTGCCTTACTTGGCATGGCCCCGCACGGCTTCCCTCCTTACCTGGCCCTTCCCGGCCTCTCTTGCAGGCGGCAGCTTGCTGCAGAGCTCGGCGCCGGTGAACATCCCGGGCTCCTTGGGCAGTTCCGCCTCCTTCCATTCAGCATCCCCGTCCCCTCCCGTCAGCCTCTCCTCACATTTCCTGCAGCAGCCCCAGGGCCACCTGAGCCAGTCGGAAAACACATTTCTGGGGACCTCAGCCTCACATGGATCTTTGGGTAAGAAGTGGCGCACTGAGACCTGGGACAGGAACTGGGCTTTGGGAATGTGCCTTTGGCCTCTGCGTCCAGGGCTGGAGACAGTGCAGAGGGGAGGTTAGAGCCGGGCTCCGGGCTGGGAGGTGAGTCAGGCTCCTGTCCCATGCCTCCCTTAGCTGTGTGATCCTGGACTGGTGACGCAGTCTCTCAGCCTTAGTTTCTCCTGCTGTAAAATGGCTATAGTGGCAGCACCCACCTCATACGGTGGTTGTGAGGCCTGAAGTGTGAGGCACAGGCCAGTGCGCACTGAGAAGCAGCTCAGAGCCGCCAGGGCCTGGTCTGCTCCTCACGTCAGTGTGGCGGTTCTGCCCAGGCGCCCGGGGCTCCGGAGGCAGGCTCACAGCCGCCGGTCACAGCCGCCTGTCCCAGGAGGCCAAGGGAGCGGTCTGACCGGCTCAGGCCTGGCTCGGCGCGGCCTTCCTGGCAGGAAGGGGCACCAGGGAGACCCTGCTCCAGGCCCGAAGGCCTTTGGCTGGACTGGGGGTTCTGGAGGGCAGGGCCAGGCATAGTGGTTGGAGGTGCGTGCAGACCTGCGGCTCCGCTACCTGCCACGTGTAGGAGCGCGAATATTCACCGAGGTAACAGCCAAACCAGTGACAAGCAGGGACCGACCTGCTGCCTCTCCATGAACAGCAGCTGCTACTCCCCCCCACCCCCAGCTCCTCAGGCTCAGAAACCCCCTCCCCGGAGGGTGCTGGCACCTGCGCACCGGCCGCGGGCTCTGACCGGGTTTGGGACCTTCCCTCACCTCACTGCAGAGGTCCGGGCGGCACAGTGACCTCTTAGCACCTTTGCCGTTTGTTTGTTTGTTTGTTTTTCAGTTAGTTTACTTTCACTGTTCCTTTGTACGGGTCTCGGGTGTACAGCATAGTGGCTGACAGACCCTTTACAGGGGCCCCGTTTCCCGCCCGGCTCCGTACAGTGATCCCGGTCTCACTGACCATGCCCTGCGCTGTGCTGTGCCTCCCCGAGCACCTGCGGTTAGAAGGTGTCTGTTCTGTGTTGACACTTCAGCCTCCTATTTGTCTGACTTGTCCCCTGTTCTGAAGGCCAGCAGCTCTGCACACTGGCCACACATCCCTTCCTTCCCCCGGCGGTCACTGGGCAGTTTCACAGGTACAGTGTGAGCTGCACTGTCCCTGCCGGCCTGGCGCCGTGGCCCTGGGGGAGGCAGGGGACAGACATGAGGTCATACTTCGAGCAGTTGTGTGGAGTCAGAGGACTTGGGCTGAGATTCAGAATAAGAGAGGAACCTCACCTAGAGGGCAAGAGGGCCCTCTGGGGAAGGAGGTGGGAGGGGGGAGGGTAAGGGGAGATGAATGGTGATGGAAAAAATTAAATAAATAAAAAATTTTAAAAGGCCCTCTCTGAGGAGTGGCTGCTCTCTGAGAGAGCCAGTGCGGAGCGTGGGGCGAGGCGGGGCAGCGCTTGCTGCTGGATGTGTGAACCTGTAGTGATCTGGTCCCCGCCTCGGGCAGGCAGGCGGGCTCTGAGCCCGTTCACACGGCGGGGTCTCCACACAGGACACGCCGTCACATTGCGGGTGCACTGGTGTGGCTTGGAGGACACTGTCTTAAATCCATTTGGTTCCAGAAAATCCTGGCTGGATTAGTGGGAAAGGAGGCAAGAAAGGAGTCCCTAGAACAATGGGGGCAGGATGAGGCCAGAGGTGGCTGTGGGTCCTGCTCTGGAGGCTAGGGCTGCCCCGAGGGCCCCGAGCAGGGCACACAGTGTCAGCCAATGTCTGGGGGACAGGTGAGTGGGTGAGGAGCGTGAGTGGATGAGAAGCGTGAGTGGGTGAGGAGCGTGAGTGGGTGAGGAGCGTGAGTGGGCCGCCTGGCAGACGGGAAAGAAGCCCGTGGGAGTCGAGCAGCCTGTGTCCTGGCCTCCACTTACTGCCATAAAGCGGGGTGGCTGCGGGCTCTGGCTCTTCCTGCTCCGCAGCTCTGCTGTCATCGGAGGCCTGGCCTGTCTTTTCCCGACACCCCTCCCAGCCCTCACCCGGGCACGTGAAGGCGCCCCCGTGCAGCTGAGTCGCCACCACAAATGAGCACCTCACAGGCTGCTCTCCGTGCAGCGCTCCCCAGGCCGTCACCCTATCCTGCAGTTGAGGATGTTGAGACTCACAATTTAAGAGGCAGCTGATAAGTAGCGGTTGGCATCACAGTAGGTCTAACTCAACCACAGCACCTACAGGTCCCCACCAGACTCTCCGGCCTGGCACTGGCAGAGCCTGGCACCGAGGCCCCTGGGAGGCCTGGCAGGGCCGGGTGGGCCTCCAGAGCGCTGAGCTTCCTCCCCTCCCTGGGGCAGGTCTGAACGGCATGAACAGCAGCATCTGGGAGCACTTTGCCTCTGGAAGCTTCTCCCCGGGTACATCCCCTGCCTTCCTGTCAGGACCCGGGGCTGCTGAGCTGGCCCGGCTTCGGCAGGAGCTCGAGGAAGCGAACGGTACCATCAAGCAGTGGGAGGAGTCCTGGAAGCAGGCCAAGCAGGTACGGGCCCCCACGCCCACCCTCCCCAAGGCCTGGTGGCATCCAGCTCGTGTCCCTCACACGGCACAGGGGGTGGGAGGCCGGGGTCCCCGGAGGACAGAGCAGAAACTTGGTTTTGTTCTCCTTCCCCCTGGCAGGAGCCCGGGTGGCTGGTGCCCAGACCTGGAGCTCTGAGCTGTTGACGTGGTCTGGTCCCAGCACCACTTGGGCTCTCCTAAGAAGCCCTGACTCCAGGGCTCACGTCCAGGTTCTAGGTTCTGAGATGGGCCCTCTGTCCAGGGGCAGCTATTCCAGGCCCAGCCCCCTTCCCTGCCCACGGAGGGTCTCCTGCAGGTCCTGAACCTCCCTTCTCTGCAGGCAGCGTCAGCTTCTTCCCTGCCCCCTCCCCAGACAGCTGACCCAGCTCCCCAGCAGGCCCCGCAGCCACAGTGGCTCGTACAGGCTCCCAGCACTCCGCTTCCAGGGGGCGGGGGCCACCGTGACCAGGTGCTGCGTGTTTGGCCCACAGGCTTGTGATGCCTGGAAGAAGGAGGCAGAGGAGGCTGGTGAGCGGGCCAGTGCAGCGGGCGCCGAGTGTGAGTTGGCCCGGGAGCAGCGGGACGCGTTGGAGGTGCAGGTGCAGAAGCTGCGGGAGGAGCTAGAGCGGCTACACTCAGGGCCCGACCCGCAGGCCCTGCCCGCCTTCTCCGACCTGGAGGCCCTCTCGCTCTCCACCCTCTACTCCCTCCAAAAGCAGCTGCGGGCCCGCCTAGAGCAAGTGGACAAGGTCAGCCTAGGAGGTCAGGGAACACTGGGTGGGGGTATCCGAGGCCACAGCCAGTGTTTGGACGCTGGTGGGTCCTCACTGCTCCGGGGACGCCATCCTGGTGGAGGGGAGCTAGGAAGGGAATGCCACTCACTGGGGAGGGAGGAAGTAGGAGGTGGGTCCGCACCCACCCCAGCACTTTGAGGGCAGCCGCTGACCTAAGTCACATCCTGATGGCTTCTCTGAGCTCTGCACAAACCAGCAGACGTTCCAGAATGGGGAGGTCCCCAGGGCTACCCTGGCTGCATCCTGCGGCGCACCGGGGATGGGGGAGGCTGGGGGGTCCTGGAGAACAGCAGACACTCACAGGTGGCCATGCACCCTCAGGGCTGTCTGCCCTCTCCAGGCCCCATTGTCCTCGTTTGGGGACCTAGGGTCACTGCAAGATCAGTGCGAGGAAAAGCCCTGGCCCTCCCTCCCCCGGCTCCGACTCCCCCACTCGGCCCACAGCCCAAGCGGAAATCTGGAGTCTTGAGATGATGTGATCGGCCTGACCCTGACTTGCCAGCCGGGGCCTGCACACATGCCTCTTGAGCACTGTGCCTCCGTTTACTGACCCAAGGCCCGGCCAGTGACCACCATGTCCCTGTCCCCGCAGGCCGTGTTCCACATGCAGTCGGTGAAATGCCTTAAGTGTCAGGAGCAGAACCGAGCGGTGCTGCCGTGCCAACATGCCGTGCTGTGCGAGCTGTGTGCCGAGGGCAGCGAGTGCCCCGTCTGCCAGCCGGGCCGGGCCCACGCCCTCCAGTCGTGACCCTGCAGGCCCGGCCCCGGCCTGGCTCACATTTTCCCACCTAGGACTTTTTAAAGTATATATATATATATATATATGTATGTATGTATGTATGTATGTATATGTATATGTATATGTATATGATTATGTATATGTATACATCTCCGTGTGTGTGCAGGTATGCGTGGGCGAACAGTGTGACAGTGTCTGTGTGTATATCTGTGTGTAGATATAGACACACACTTTAAAACAGACTTACCAAGCACTTTTTAAAAGAAGAACTATTTTGCAGTCCTCCCCTGCCCACTCCCACCTCCCCCTCCCTCTTCTCTCACTGCCTTCCGGCAGGGAGTCCTTGTCTTTTATATGCAGGACTAACTATTTTTAACTTTTCCTGGGGCCTGAGCAAGGGAGGTGGGAAGCTAGAAGGGGCCGAGGGGAGAGGAGAGGCCTTCAGGGCAGGCCCTGGTCCCCCACTTCCCAGGCCAGGGCCAGGGGCTTGGAGGCCCAGGCAGACCTGCTTCGGGCCCGAGGCCTGAGGGGAGTGCTGCGGTCCAGGCCAGCCTGGCTCCTGGGTTTACCAAATGCATATAGTTCGGGGCTGGCAGGCCCAAGTAGCCCCGCTCCCAACCCCAGGCCCTTGAAGCCCTCGAGGGTCAAGGCCTGGGAGTTGGACCCCTCAGGTTCCTGAGGCAGGGGGTCTGCCTCAGTCCTCCCCCGTCCCCTGAGCAGCCTCCCTGGCCCCAGGGCCACCTACCAGGCTGGCACTGCCCTCTCGTCACCCCCTGCTGCCTGCAGCTGTCCCCCGATGGCTGCGGGCTGAGGACCAGGGGCTCAGGCCCTGCCCCCCTCCGCCAGGAGGGGCTCCGAATGCATTCCTTGGTGCTCTCTGAGTGCAGCTGACGTCCTGCCGCTTCGGCCGGACGCCGTGTGCATGTGTGTGCGTGCCTGTCCGATGTATAGTGTGTCTTAGCTTCCATTTTAAAATTGTTCTGTACAGACAGATGCAGCGGGTGGAGGGCGGAGTGGCGCAGGGCAGCCACCGCTGCCGGCGCTGGGTGTCCGGGGTGGGAGCAAGAACGCCGCAGGCTCGGGCCCCAGCCCCCCTTGTGCTCAGCACGAAAGGGCTTTCAATGAATTAAGTGAAAACTTTCTTTTTTTACAAAAATGCAAAAATCAACAAAGCTCCAAACTTATTGGGAATAAAATATGAACTTGCAATGGTAGCTTGTTTGCGTGGGGCGAGGGCAGTGCGGCCCCAGCTGAGGGCCCCTGGATGAGGGGGTGGGCCAGCTCAGCTGTGCCTGTCAGGGCCCTGGCCCCCACCTGGGCTGGGAGCTCTGCCCCGGCTGAGGAAACAGCTTGTACCCCCCTATTCCGCCCTCCCCCCCCCCCCCCCCACACACACACAGCTGAGGCTGGGCGCCTGCAGAGGCCCAAGGGCTCCCTGGGCTCGTGTTCTCTGAGCCAGGCCTCTGCGCCCCGGACAGACTTCCTGGCCCTATGACTCTCCTCTTTAGGGCTCGGTGGACAGCTGCCACTGGTTTACTTGTTTTCCAAAGGACGCAGGGCCCTAGTGGTTTCTCGGAGGAACAACCAGGGCTTCTCATAAAAACATGAAGAGAAAGGCAGGCCCAGAGATGTCCCGCCCTCCACCCTGCCCCCTGAGGGCCGAGTCCCAGCCTCTGAGCCACTGCCTCCCTCCCCTGCTCTCAGCTGGCCCGGTAGGTGGGTGAGAAAACACAGCTGAGGGCTCCTCTCTGTGTGGCCTCAGAAGTTCAAAGCTGAAGAGGGCTGTGGAGCGATCTCAGACCTCCCACACGTCACCCTGTGCAGGCTCAGAGGGTGAGGGACTTGACTAGGGTCACGCAGCTAGAATGACACCCGGGCCTCAGGCGCTGCCCCCGGCAGGGCTGGGACCCGCTCCTCTAAGCCCTGCTGTGCAGAGCAGCCGCCCAGCCCCAGCCTGTGCCCGGGGAGGCTCCCCGCTCCCGGTGCTCCCCCTGGAGTTCCCGGCCCCTGTGCGGGGCAGGCCCACAGAAATGGGTGGGCCTGGTAGGGTTCTGTTCAGAGCTCTTGGCCCAAGTATCAGTGATACCAGTTGCCCCGCATCCGCTTCTGCATCAGTTACCCCACACTCCCTGCCTGTGACGTGGGGGGGAGGGGTGGGCCAAGCCCGGGGTTGGGGCAGCCCAAGGTGTCCTGCAGGCTGGGCGGGGGTTTGTATGACCTGACACCCGGGCCCCACTGTAGGCCAACAGCATGTTTTCTGAGGACGATGCGATTTTTTTATTTTTGCTAAGAACATTTTTAGGTGCCGGTACTGGCTCGGGGAGATGTCCTCAGTAGATATGGTTAGTCAAGCTGTCCTTTTGGCTTCCGCCCTCCATGCCAGGCCCCCTGCCTGCCAGCTCTCTCCTGGCAGAGCCGGGTCCCTGGCTCCAGGCTCCTTCGCTTGGGTGTTGGCAGCCCCGTCAGGAGGGGACCTGGGCTCCTTCATTATGGCTACCCGCCCCCAGGGAACTTGTGCCCACAGCCCTGGCCCCAGTGAGTCTGAGTGGGGGGCTGAAGAGGCCCAAGGGAGCCTACCCCCTCCACACACAGTGGCTGGAATAGGTTTCGGGAGACAGATGGCTGAGCCCCTGCTTTGCCAGCACTTCCCAGAGGAGGGGCAGGAGATGCACAGCCGCCTCCCGGCCCCTGGTGTGGGATTTGGCAGAGAATGCTGAGCCAAGGCTGAGGTGGGGGGGGGGGGGTATAGATACTGCTGGTGGTGTCCCCAGCACCGTGGGCCCCGCTCTGGCAGGAGACCAGAGGGGTCTGCACTCAGCCTTCCAGCCTGGCAGAGCCCCTCTGAGGGTTAGGCCGGGCCGGAGGGCTGCACTGCGGTGGGGACAACCAGACCTCCCACGAAAGCCTGTCCCTACCAGTGGCCCAACCTCCACGGCTATCTCCCAGGCTGTGGGGCATGCTGGGAGGCCTGCTTGGCTCGCTGCCGCCGCAGCTTCACAAACGCCTGGGCCTCACGATCCCCCTTCCTGCTCTCCAGCAGCCGCAGGACTGGGTCCCCTGTGAAGAGAGGCGTTTGGGGGTTAGGTTCTGAGGGTGGGGGGCAGTGCCTGGGTAGTGCAGGGGACAGCAGGCAACTGTTACCTTCTCATATGAGGACCTCAGGCTAGCTAACCTCTGTGCCTCAGTTTACTTGTCTATAAAATAGCAATAATAGTATCTGCCTCATTGGGTGGTGATACGGATTGAAAAAGTTAATAGTATATGTCAGGAAGTAGAACTGGCCCATACGTGCACAAACGCGACCTCCTGTTAGCAAGACGGCCCCTCCCCAGGTAAATGTGGTGACCTTCCCCCACCAGACGGTCACTACACTTGACCTGGCGCCAGTGACGCTGGCTTCTTGATTGACCCAGAGGCCTCAGCAACATCAGCCACCACGCTGGCTCCAACGGCTCCACCTCGGGGGCCTCAGTCCGAGCCTTGACAGGCTGCCCCTCCCCTGCACCCCAGCGCTGGGCTCAGGCCTACCGTTGGGCGTGGGGTAGGTGAGGGGCAGGCGCGTCTGCGGCACCTCCCCAGGCTCCTCAGTCCCGCGCAGGCCATGCACCGAGCGCAGGGGCAGGAAGGCCTCCCCTTCCAGGTCGTCGGCCCCCAGCGTGTCGTGGTCCAGCACCGTGAGCAGGAGGCATGCCCCGTCCTTCTGGCACGGCTCAGCAGGCACCAGGCTGGGTGGGGGGCAGAGCGGGGCTCGGCTGCCCACCCCACACACTGCCACTCCACCCACCCCCACTCATGGGCTCACCTCCTTGCCCTGAGGACAGGCCAGGACTGGGAGGGAGACACCCACACTAGGGGGCGGGGAGGGGTTGCAAAGGCCACATGGTCTGATGCTCGGACTGGGCCGATGCTTTAAACCAGGGGGTGTGTCCCAGGGCGGGGCCGCTGGTGTTGGGCAACAGAGGACTTCAGGTCAGGACCCTTCCCTGGAAGTGACAGGGGGAGTCCCCCCAACAGCCTTGCCCCTCTCAGGGAGCAGGCTGGGGACTGATGCCAGCAAACCCTTGTCCCAGGTGCCCCTCCTACGGACCCAAACGAGGTCACCTCAGGGGAGCCCCTTGGGCCCAGTCAGCAGGAGCTGGTCCAGGGCTGGGGAAGTGCTGCGAGCGTGGGACCCACTCACAATTCAAAGGTCTCATCGAACAGCGGGTGCAGGTCCTTCTTGTGCTTCTGGGTCTCCCGGGGAGCCAGCTCCGGGAATTCGTGCCTGGGCTCCAAGGTCAGCTGGACAAAAGGGTCGCTGGAGCCTGGCAAGTGGCGGGGGCGGGGGTGGGTGGCTACAACGGCCAAGGATACCCCAGCCCCCTGTCCAGCCTCCACTCCCTGCGGCTGTGCCCTGCTCGGCAGCACTGCCCCCTCCCCGGCCATCCGGGGGAAGTGCACCCAGTGCTCCCGCTGGGCGAGCAGAGCCCCCGGGACCCCCCTGGCCAGCGGGCAGCCTGCACTCACCGTTGGCGTCCAGGGGCAGCAGGTTGGAGGCGCTGAGCAGCTCCACGCGCAGCTTCTGCTCGGAGGCGCGGTAGGAAGCCTTGATGGTCACGGCCCCGAGCTCCTCGGTGGTGGTTTCGGCCTGGGGGGGGGGGGACGTGCGCGTCAGCGGGGCCGGGCCGGGGCGGGGCGGGGCGGGCGCCAGGTGGGGGGACCTCCCTCACCTGCTTCTCCAGGCGGCTGCTGAAGTACCTCCTGATGAGCTCGCGGCTGGAGGCCGCCTGCAGCTCCAAGTCCCTCTGCAGGTCCTGTGAATGGCCAGCCCAGAAGTCACCTGCGCTGTCACCCTCCGCCTTGGCCCGGCACTGCCCTCCGGGAGCTCGCAGCCCAGAGGGCGACGTTAATCTGACATGGAAAGCTCTGGGCGCCGGGACCGCAGGCCGGGACACACCCTCAGGATTGCCTGGCAGAGGGGTGAGCCACCCTAGCACCCCCTCCACATGCTCAGACCCTCACGCCTGGCTTAATGTTCTGCTGCTGCTGTTTCCTTTTTTTGGAAAATGAGGCCCATGGTTTTTTTGTTGTTTTGTTCATCCTCACCCCAGGAGATTTTCCCATTGATTTTTAGAGAGAGTGGAAGAAAGGGAGAGACAGAGAGGGGAAAACATCCATGTGAGAGACACACAACGATTGGTTGCCTCCTGGCACGCACCGTGACCCGGGTCCAGGGATTGCAACCGAGGTACATGCCCTTGACCGGAATCGAACCCGGGATCCTTCAGTCGGAGGCTCTACCCACTGAGCAACACCAGCCAGGGCTAAACGGGCCCACGTTTTCATTTGGTGCTAGGTACTGTGGCTACGTAGCTCTCCTGGACACAGGTGAGCACAGGACGGCTGGCTCCCTCACCCCAGACCCACCAAAGGCCCGTACCTTGAAGGTGGCTGTGTGCAGGGCCTCGGGCGGCAGGCCACAGCCCTCGGCATAGAAGCAGATCTCCAGGTTCTAGAGGATGAGCAGACACATCAGAGGTGACCCCATGCACACACCAACAGGGATATCACTGCATCACTGGGTTCTTACCTGCAGCGCAACCTCCAGCCGCCTAGACGCCAGGGGGCAGCTCCGCTGGGCGTTGGCCACCTCCACCAGCACCGTGAGCGTGTGAGTCCAGAGCAGGGTCAAAAGGCTGGGTGAGGAGCCGCGGGATGCCAGACACAGGATAGAAAGACGAAGACGGGGAAGCAGAGATGCTTTTGAGAAAGGACCTCATGGGACCCAGGCCCATCCACAGCTCCTCCTCTCCTCAGCCCCCACCTGCCTCACAAGTGAGACTGGGGCCAGGGCCCAGGCAGGGAGCTAGGGATTGAGGGCTGGCCTCCTGAGGGCAGGGGGCGGGCAGTTGGGGGTTAGGGCAGCCGGACCCAACCTCGTGCAGAAGCCTCCTCAGGCTTATCAACCCCAACAAACAAGGGGTGGGGAGGCTGCTCCCCATGACTGATCATGGGCCAAGGTGGCAGTGGCCAAAACGAACAGGATTTTAGCCCGTCGCATGGAAAAGCATCTGCTAGCTGTTGGGAGGAAAAAGTAGCAGCCAAGCCACAGGCCTAATAACCACCTGAAATAGCTGAACTCTCACGTGTGAAAGTGGAGCCAGGCGGTTAAGTACGAAAATGTGCAGTGGAGAGCGTGGAGGTTGACATTCAAAGTCGCTAACTTAGTCACACACTCGTGCACCAAACACTTCTAAGGGCTTTTGAGACAGTGGAGAGTAAAGCTCCTATCTTGGTGGAGATTAAATTCCATTTTAGGTGAAAATCAAAGCTCAAAACTGGCATTCTATGGCTTAAGAAATAACGAAGGTGGGCTTCTGGCCTAGCTGGTTTGGCTCAGTGGATAGAGCATCAGCCTGCAGACTGAAGGGTCCCAGGTTCAGTTCTGGTCAGGGCACATGCCTCGGTTGCAGGCTCGATCCCCAGTGGGACATGCAGGGGCAGCCGATCAGTGATTCAATGATTCTCTCTCATCATTGATTTTTTTTCTCTCTCTCCCTCTCTGAAATCAATAAATCTATATACATATATATATATATTTATAATTTTTTTTTTTAAAAGAAGGTGCACTCTCGTGCCCCCACCCCCCATCACTAGGAGTGGAGCAGGGGGCAGGGCCTGCGGCCGCCTGGAGGATCAGGCACCATCACCATTGTCACTGTGCCTGCAGCTCATGGCCCCTTCCTTTGTACAGGCTCTGCTCCCAGCACTTCAGTGACTCACTTAGTCTTTAATAGAGGCCAGAACTACGATCGTCTACACAGAAGACTATACAGTATCCACTCAAGAGCATCCCCAGCAGCGGCGAAGCTGAAGGCTGAATCCAGCTTGTCCAGACCCCACGCCCTCGGCCTCATCCCCCACTGCCCCTGAATCATGGGAGAGGAATGCCAGCTGCCCGTGACATTAGGGGGCAGCCTGCCAGGCCGGATGGCCCGGGGCTCATGGAGAAAGGACATCAGGAAGGGAGCTCCCTGTCCCTAGAGCAAACACGAAAGCAGAGCTAGTGGCCTCCTCCCCTGGGAACGATGCGGAGGCAGGAAAGGGGGGCAGGTGGGGCAGGAGTGAGTGTGGGCGCCCGGGGCAGCGCTGCTGCGGACCTGCTGAAGTTCTCCTGCACCAGGTTGGTGTTCATGTAGCAGAGCTCCACCTCCAGGAACTTCATCAGGGGCAGGATGGCCTACAGAGAGGGGCGGGCAGCATGTCCAGCTCGGCCCACCCTGGTCCCACCCGGCCCTGGCGCCTTGCTGCTCCTCCCCCAGAAATGCTCTTGCTCCTTCCCTTGTTTCCTGCAGGTCTTGACTCCGCCGGCACCACTGAGTAAGGCCTTCCCAGGCCTCTCTGAAAACACAAGCCTTCGACACGTCCCACTTCTCTTGTGTTTCATTTTTCTCTTTAGCACCTATTGGCTAACGCACCGTGTGTGTGTGTGTGTGTGTGTGTGTGTGTGTGTGTGTGCGCGCGCGCGCGCGTGTGTGTGTGCATATACACATATTCACACACACATACAGTATATTTAGTCATGGCAACAGCTCTAGTTACAGACACACTTGGTTCTGCTTTCACCGCCCCCAGCAGAATGTAAGCTCCAGGAAGGCAGGGCTTGTCACGGCGCTCACTGCCCCATGTCCCCGTACCGAGGCAATGCCTGGACAGTGGGTGCCTGAATAATGATGGATTCGTGAGCAGCCTCCCAGCCATCGAAGGTAAGCCTTACTATCCCTGCTGGCAGATGAGGAGACAGGCAGCGGGCGGTGTGAACAGGGCAGCTGTGCGGGGAGGCAGCCGAGAAGGGTGCCACCAGGTCTGTTTGGCGGCGAAGTCCCAACCCTGCCCCATGGCCGCCTACACTCACCGCGCGAGGAGAGCTCGGGGAATGTCCCGGGCCCGCCCCTCAGCACCCAAGGAGGCCCAGGAGGGGACAGTCCTTGCCCACGGCTGGCCTGGGGGACTTCTCTCGGACACCCATGACGTCCAGCCTCCTGCCCAACCTGTTCTCCTTCACAAACCTAGACCCATAGAGCTGGCAAAGGTCAGCAAGGGGGAGACCACTCACATCCTCCGGCAGCACGGACGCCCTGATGCCCACCAGGCTGTGGATGTGCTTGGCAATGCCCGCCTCCAGCTGCGGACACAGAACAGCAGGGCAGAGGCCAGGGCCTGAGTTTAGGTTCGGGAAGGAGTCGGGGCTGGACATCAGCCTGCTGCGGGGGAGGCTCTAGGCTGAGGATGGGTGGGGCAGGGTCACCGTGGGTTGGACAAGGTACCTGCTCGGCCAGGGTGCGGACGCCTGTGCGGATCTCATGGCTGAGCCCCGCCAGCGCGCTCTGCAGCTGGGCGTGCAGCGTGTTCTGCAGCTGCTCCTGCTCCAGCACAGCCCCTACCCGCTGCTCCAGCGCCTCCCATGCCAGCTGGGTAGGTAGCCTGCCGATCACCAGCCGCAGCTGCTCCATGTCATTCACCACCACGCACAGCTGCGGGCAGGAGGGCACAAGGACGCAGAGCTTCCTGAATAGGGGCAGGTGGGCAGTCTCTACCCCATCCCGGCCCAACCCTTAGCTCTGGTCCTTACCATATTGGCTGCCAGGCCCTGGTCCTTCTGGCCGGCAGCGAGCTCTCGAGCCCGGGCCTTTATCAGGCTGCAGTACACCAGGGCCAGCCGACAGGTGTCCTGGGTGAGGAGGGGGTGATCAATGGGGGGCACCCAGGAGGGGCAGATGGCGAAGGCGCAGGAATCTCAAGGACTGGGGATGCAGGCCCTGAAGAACCAGGGTGGGCGGGAATGAGGCTGCCTTAGAAGGCGGGAAGGCCGCGGGGAAGATGCCGCACCTCCACGAACTTGACCGTGATCATGAAGGCCTCCTCTGGGTCGGGCCAGTCCAGCTGCTGGGCAGTGTGGCCGATCTGAGCAAAGCAGGTGGACAGATCCACAGCCGAGGTGCTGTGCTTGATCAGCTCACCCAGGGGCACCAGCTGGGAGACGGGGAACAGTCAGAAAGGAGATCCATGCCCTCCTCCCTCCTCCCTTCCACAGCATTCCTTGCTTCTACCATCGGCAAACACAGAGCTGGGCAGGGGGCCACAGGGGAACAAGCAAGGCTCCGCCCAGACTCCCTCCCCGCAACCCCACCATCCCTCCAAACCCCCACCGTCCCCACCCCCCCTGCCTTCACCAGCCCCACTCCCACCCCCCTACCACTCCCACCGCCCCACCCCCCACTGCCCTCACCAGCCCCACTCCTACCCCCCACCACGCCCACCGCCCCACCCCCCTGCAAGGATCAGTCTGTGAAGGGAAGCCACAGCTCCAAGGATAACCAGGCAGCGTTTTGCATACAACTGGCCTAAAAGCAGCGGCTCAGTGGTTGAGTGTCGACCTATGAACCAGGAGGTTACGGTTTGATTCCAGGACAGGGCACATGCCCAGGTTTTGGGCTTGGTCCCCAGTAGGGGGCGTGCAGGAGGCAGCCAATCAAAAATTCATCATTGATGTTTCTGTTTCTCTCCCTCTCCCTTCCTCCTTGAAATCAATAAAAATATATTTTTAAAAATAATGAAAAAGAAAAATAAAAGCAACCTTTATCGCCAGTGACCTGCTTCTGAACATCCTGAAGTCCCCTCGAGCCCCAAGCCCCACCCTAACACCGGGACCCGCCCCAGCCCAGGCCCCCACCCACCTGGTCCATCTGCACCGCGCGCTGCACCCGTGCCAGGGCGACGCTGTAGGTCTTCTGCAGCCAGGAGGGGATGGCGGGCTGGAACCAGCGGTGGAAGCTGTCCAGGGCCAGGACTCCGTCCCTGGGGAGAGCCGGGACTCAGCCTGGGGAGGCGGGGCCAGCGCGGGGGGGGGGGGGGGCCCTCCTGTCGCCTGCGGCCCACCGCTCCGAGGGCGCCCACCTCTCCGAGGGCGCGGGGCCCAGCCGGCAGAGCTCCTTGAGGCTGATGTAGAGCTGGAACAGGCTCTCGCCCATCTCCGGGGACACCGGGCCGCTCACCGCCGCGGCCGTGTGGTCCTGCACCCGCTTGGCCACCTGCGAGGGGACGGCGCGGTGGGCGGGGCTCCAGGGCCAGGGTGCGGGGCGAGGGGGCCTGGGCCCGGGACTCACCAGCCACTGCAGCTCCAGGAAGGCCATGGAGAAGAGGTCGATCTTCAGAACACTGCGGGAGGGGCGGCGGGTGACCTGGTGCCACACACGGGGTCCCTCTGGTCCGCGTGCGGCCCCCTGCCCCACTCTCCCAGCCCCGCCCGCTCACTTGTGGAAGAGTTTGTTCCACGTGCGCTGGCACTGGTGCAGGTCGCCAGTGATGTCCTGTACCAGGCCCAGCAGGGCCTTGCCCGCCTCCAGCAGGCCCTGGCGGGGACAGAGGAGAGCTGAGCGGGGCTGGGAGAGCAGGCACCCAGCCGCCACCCTCCACAGCCCCTCACCTGCACCATGGGCTGATGGTGCTGCTGCTTCATGTGGAACCATTCCACGGTGCCAGTCTGTGGGCAAAGAGGCAGTGAGCGGGGGGGGGGGGGGGGAGCTGCTCGGCCCAGGCACATGCCCTCCCCATCCCCAGGGGGCACCATACCCGCAGCGCCTCGGTCACCAGGCGGGGCAGCGGGGCACTGTCCGGGCACAGCTCTCCAAAGGCCTTCATCTTGCACATCTGGACCAGGACCCTGTGAGGACAGAGAGCTGCTGCCCACCCCCTCCCTCCACAGCTTCCCGTCCCTGCAGGCGCCCCCGCTGTTCCCCAGTCCCCGACCAACTGACCGGAGGAGAGACTGCAGCCGGGCCGGGGAGTCGGCGACCGAGAGCGGGAAGACCGTGCGGAACCTCCGGATGAGGGACAGGCCGTAGGCCAGCAGGGAGGTGAACGAGGCGGCCAGCTCCTCCCGCTGCGGGCCCGGGAGCACGCCCAGGAAGATGCTGTGAGGCCCAAGCTGCATGATGGCCCCCACAGCCCCTCCCGTCCCTGGGCCCTGCCTGCCCAACACCCCTCACCCCGCCCCAGCCCACCTGTTCTGCCTGGAGACGGCCCTGGATCCACTGGTACTCGATGCTGGTGATGGGGTGCAGGAGGCAGCTGCTGGGGAACTCCAGGCTCTGGTAGACTCGGCTGTAGGCCAGCCACTGCCTGTGGCACACGGAAGCCCTCAGCCTGGGCAGGCTGGGCACCTCCCTTCCCGCTGCTCGCCCAGCCCAGCCTGGGGAGGGGGGGGACAGCGCCTCCCCCGCCCCGGAGCCTCCTGGGAATCCCACTGACCCGCGAGGCTGAAGGTACCCAGAGGATTGTTGTGCCTATAATGCTCTTCAAACATGTGAGTTAATCACCCCCCTCTTAAATTAGGACACATGTGATTTTAAAATTCGGCTTTCTTGCTGCTTTTGAAAAATCAGATTTGGAGACTTGAGCAAACACTGGCTGGAACTTCCCTTTAGATGATTCAGGGGAGACTTCCCCGAGGAAGCGATGGCGATGAGACAAGGTTCGAGTGGGAGAGTGGGTGCGGGCACAGCCCTGGTACTGTCCCTGCCGGGACATGGCGGCCGCCTGCGTGACAGGCCTGGGCCCGGTGGGCAAACCAGGCCCTCGTCACCTGCCCCCACCTGTCCAGGAACCCCAGGTGCCCCCAGACCTAGCGCTGCCTCCTTCCACCCCTGACTCAATGCCAAGTGTCAGCCCTGCTCAGGGCAGCATCCGCTGTGCCCTCCTTCCGACCCCGTGTGCACTGAAATGCCTGTGAGCTCACATGTGCACCTCCCTGGCCTTCCCACAACTGCCGTGACACTGGAGGTGACAGGCCCAGCAGAGCCAGTAGCCGCCGGGCACAGACTCGCTGCAGGAAGGCAGTGGCCTTGGGAAGGGGGTGGGCCTGGGGCAGGGCTGGTAAACTCAGAGGCCCAGGATTCAGGTGCTGGCAGGGAGTGACGTGGGCCCGAGGGCAACGTGACGGACTGGGGGGGACATGCCGCTCCGCGCTGACCCACCGCAGCCCAGCAAGAGGCTGCGTGGACGTCAGCGCTGAGTTTCACGAGAGCTGGCGAAACGAATCTGTACGGAAACCTCCCGATTTTACAAGTCGGCAACGAACTCAAAACTGAAAATACACAGCTTAGGCCAAACAGAAACCTCTGGGGGGTTAGAGCCGGGCTGCCAGCCCAAGGGGGGCCGGAGGGAGGGGGTGGTGCGCTCACGCCATGGACTGGTGGAAGTCGGACAGGTCCTTCTGGGTGGCGTGGAGAAACAGGATGGTGGCAGCCTGGGGACTCAGCGACCCGTCCCAGGAGGTACTGCCTGCCTGAAGGGACAGGCGGAGGGGTCAGGGCTTGGCAGGCAGACCGGGCCCTGCCCAGCCCAGCCCAGGAGGGCGGTACCTGGTGCTGGGTGACCTCGTGGGCCACGAGCTGCTGCAGCAGGTGGAGGTGCACCGTGTAGCTGTGCTGGGAGCGGCTGGCGGCTGTGGCTCGCTGCAGGAGGGCCAGTGCGGGGTGAGCCGAGCCCCCGCGCCCGGTGCGGCCCGTCCAGCCCACTGGGGGCCCCGGCCCTTGGCCCAGGCCTACCCGCTTGTGAATGAGCTGGAACTGGAGGTGGCACCGGCCACGGTCTGGGTAGGTCTCGGTGCAGGGCTCCAGACGGTACCACTGATCCTCCCGGCAGCGCAGGTCCTGGCGGCGGGGTCAGGAGATGCTCACGCCCACGAATGGGGACAGGGAGGCGCCAGGAGTCAGACCTGGAACCCGCCCCTGATGCCCTCACCGACCCCCTCCTGCCTCTCTCCCACTTCTTCCCCGCCCCACTCACCTGGAGCCTCAGAACCACGTTCCCCAGAAAGTCGTCCTGGCCCTTGTCCTTGCGGGCATCCTTGAAGATCCTGTTCCAGGCAGGGTGCGTGAGGGAGACGGGCCCAGAGCCTGAGGGGCCAGGATGGCACCTGCCCCCCATGTGTGGCCACCGGGCCCAGCAACTGGTGTTGGGTGTTGGGAGCCCCCACTCCTTCCCGGGAGCCCGGCGGCACCCACCTTCGCAGCCCATGCAGGTCTGTGAGCTCCCCGAGCTTCTGCCGGACCGACTCCACCGTGTCCAGGTCCCTGGAGGCACAGGTTCGAGCTGGAGGTGGAGGGCCTCCTGGGAGCTCCTGACCCTGTGAGTTGGAGGCTGACCCCCCCCCCCACGTCTCCCCACTCCCACAGCGGGGCCTGCTCCTCACCACATGTCCAGGTGGAAGCTCGCGCTGTTTATGTCCTCAAACTCCCTGTCGGGAGAGGAGGACACGGGTGAGGGCCTTGGAGGGTAAACCCATCGTCCAGGCCGCAGCTGCCCGTCCCCGGGAGCACCACCCACTGTGGACTTAGCCCCTTCCTGGCAACTCCCCCTCCCCTCCCAACCGCATCCCTCCTCCTTTCAGCTAAGGCTCAGGCTACCCCAGATCAGCCCTGCAAGCTGACCTCTGCACCCCCGACCCCTCCAGCACACGGCCAGCCCTGTCTGAAGTTCGCCCCATCTGTCCGCCCCGTCTGTGCGCCTCGTCTGTCCGCCCCGTCTGTCCGCCCCGTCTGTCTGCCCTGTCTGTCTGCTCTGTCTGTCCGCCCCGTCTGTCTGCCCTGCCTCAGGAGCAGGCTTCTCCTGGGCACAAGCCAGGCCCCCCCCCAGGCCAGGAAGTCCTGCTGGTCTCACTCCGGGGGACCCTCCCACTGGGACGGGCCACGTACAGGATGAAGGTCTCGTCCCAGACGGGGTTGAGCGTCTGGGCGATGACCTGGGTGCGGTGGGTCTGCTCCTCGGGGATGGTGTGCCTCACCACGGCCTTCGGCTGCCGCCGCCGCGACCCCGGGCTGCCCCCCGGCACGCCCACCCCCTGCTCGATGCCCAGCAGGCAGTAGGGGTCACTGAACCCTAGGGGGAGAGGCAGGAGGGTGTTGGCCGGGCTCTGGGAGGGCCCTTCATCACCCCAACCCGACTCCGCGGGCAGGGAGCCATCAGCGCCAGGGCCACCTCAGGGTGCCTGGGGGAGCCGAGACCCCACTCAGAGTTCCAGGACAGACTGACGCAGGAGAGGCAGGAGCGTTGGGAGGAAGGCCCGCAGGCCCGCAGGCCCGCAGGCCCCAGCGCCCACTCACCGCTGACATCCTTGCCCAGGATGCCCTTGGCTTGTTTCACTGTGGCCTTCAGACAAAACACTGGCTTCTGGAGAGAGAGGAGGGGGCGCCTGAGTGGCACAGGGGGCTGGCTCCCAGCCCCGGCCTCGCCCCAATAGCCCCGGGCCAGGGCTACCTCCAGCTCCTGGACCCGCTGTAGCGTCTGCTGGTGCTCCTGGGGCTCCACCTGGAAGGCCTGCGGGGAGGAGCGGGGTGGTGGGTGGCAGTGGCCAGGCCGGGAGGCGGCCGCCTGGTCCAGGCTGCAGGGGAGGGGGCCGCGCTCACCTCCTGCAGGTAGCGCAGCAGCTCCGAGGCCTCCTTCACGTGGCTGGGCTCGGGCTTCCCCACGCGGTGCAGGACGGTGTAGAGAGCCTCCTCGTAGAGCAGGGCCCGCTGGGACACAGCGGGGGCACCTCAGGACCCCGCCACCCACCACCAGGCCTGAGCCTCACCAGGCCCAGGACACAGCACCGCCTGCCCGCAGCGGGGCTGGCGCACCCACACATGCAGGGGCGGGTGGGGGGGGCTGCGGTCGTCAGCCTCGGCCCGGATGCCAGGGGCTGCCTGGAGGATGCCAGGGGCCGCTTCCCAGCCCCTCTCTGCGTCCCACGCTCCGGCCGACTCTTACCTGCTCCGGGGAGAAGTGGTGGGACGGAGGCTCGATCTGGGGAGCGAGGTGGAAAGACAAAGTTTGGGGGGCCGGGGTCAGGGCCTGGACCAGGAGCGGCTCCGCAGAGCAGGCCCCGCCCGGCACCCAGCCCCCCCCGGCGCACCTGTTCCCCCAGTTCCCCGAGCAGGCCTCCTGGGGGGCCCGCCCCTGGGCCGCCTTCCTCGGCCCCCGGCCTGTGGTGGCCGAGGTCCATGGTGCTCAGCGGCCCCGGCAGCGTGAGCCCTCGGCCCCCGGGCCCCTCCTTTCCTTCCCCAGAGGAAACAGCGAGGCTTATCGGTGGCCACGCTCGCCCCAGCGGCGGAAGTGAGGCCCGGCAGCGGAGGTGGGGGACAGGGGGTCACGGCAAGCAGGCCTGGGGCTGCTCAGCGGGTCCCCAAGCTGCCTGGCCCGGTGGGGGTACCCCTGCCTGGTGGAGCGGGTGCCTTCGGAGCCTGGGGAGCTGGGGGGATCCACCAGAGAGAGGGGTTCAGACCCTGACCTCAGGCCCAGGGGTGGCCCAGAGAACACAGACCCTGCTCTGCTGACCCAGAAGGCTCTGCCAGGGGTGGGGGGTGGGGGGGCGGCGGAGGGGGGAGAGGCAGGGGGGCAGGGGAGGCGAGCACACGCTCAGCCCCAGCCCCAGAGAGGTGGGGCCCTCACCCCAAGACCACAGAGCCCCACCCAGGCCAGCTCTTCTCCCCGCTGAGGTCACTCCTACCTCCCGCGTCGGTTGGGGCAGGGGATCCTCTGTATCTCGGACCCTGCGGCGCCTTATCTTGATGGCCTGTCGCAAGAGGGGAGGGCGCCGCTGCTGCGAGTGGGACAGGAGTGTCGCCATGGTGGCCGCTGCCCTGCCCTCCACCGCTGCTGCGGGGGAAGATAGCGAAGCCACAGGATTATGCAAAGGGCCAGGGCTGCCACCCTGAGCCGGGAGGGGCGGAGGGCAGGTGGGGAGAGGGTCAGGTCCGCTTTCACCACCTCAGAGGCCCCGTGGGGCCTGCACCTTCCTCCCTCCCGCTGGGCTGGCCGGTGGGGATCCTGGGAGGAACTCCGGGCTGGAGGCAGACGGTGGCCTCATGGGCGGGCCGGCCCCACCCCACCCCACCCTCCTGCAGAGGCTCCCGAGGGTCCCTGCTCCCCAGCAGGGGGCGCCAGGCGGACGGACTCCCTGGGTGGGTGGGCTCCCACCCACATTTCCTAAGTGGGCCCCAGACCTGGGGTGGGGGGGGGGCACAGGGCGGGGGTACAGGGCGGGGGCACAGGGAGGTGTCTCCCCCGCAGCTGGCCAACTGCTCAGCCTGCTCCACTCCACAGGTGACATTCCACCGAGGTGACGGCCCGGCTGTGCCAGGCGGGGACGGCCCGAAGGCCCTGCCCCCACAGGACAGCAGGAGGGCGCCCCTTCAAATGTCCTGGCAGGGGGCGGGGTGGCCAGCCGGCAGCTGCCCCAAGCTGGGCTGGCAGAGGCGGCGAGGCTGAGGCAGAGCCTGGCCTCCCTCCAGAGGGCACCTTGGTCCCAGAGGCAGGAAAGTGGACACTTCAGGGCTCGGCTTTCTCAGGGCCCGGGACCCGCCCAGGCCAAGCCCAGGCCAAGGCGGGGAGGGTGGAGGGAGGACAGGCCTGGGCATGGACCCTGCTCCTTCCTACCCCCGCCTGGGCACTAAGCGTCACCAGGAGGGTGGCACTAGCACGTCCAGGGGGCCAGTCTGGCCGGTTCGAGACACCCCTCTCTTGAGCTGAGCAGCTCCTGGGGCCAAGCCCGGGCCCAGCTGCACTGCCAAGGGTGGTGAGCACCGCGGCCAGGGACACAGGACCTCGCACAGGGAGCCTGGCCGGGCCTCCAGGCCTCCTCTCCAGGGCACTGCTGGGCGGCACTGGCCCCGGGGACTCAGGGGGGCAGTTACTGAGTAACCGCTGGGGAATGGAAACAGGAGAGGCCTTAGCTTCCTGGGCCCAAATGGGCTGCGAGAACAAGGGACTCCCACAGGAGGGCACACTCCCCGCCCCCGGGGCCTCGGAGCTGGAGCCGGAGGGACGCTCTCCTCCCCAGGGGCCACCTCGGTCACAGAGCCAGACACGGTCCAGTTATTTCACTTTTACTTCACATTTTCAGCAAACAAATCAAGGTGCAAACGGGGTTTATTTCACATTAATATATTAACTGCAATTGTTTTGTCAAATAAATAGGGAATTCTCTTTACATAACCATCTCCTCACTGCACGGCCAGTCCAGGAGCAGGCGGGGGCAAATCTGAGTGCACCCGGGCACGTCGCCAGGCGTAAGGGGAAGAGGGGCGCGGAGCCGTCGGGTCAGCGCGCACCCAGGCAGGTCCCGGGGGCAGTGGCCTGTGTTCCAGCCCTCCCGGCCACCCCCAGTGGCCTGCTGGGGCGCACACGCCTTCCCCAGTCCCAGGAGCCCCTTCTGGACGGGACAGGCCGAGGGAAACCAACCCAGAAACACTAGCAGGAAGCAGAGGGCTCCCTCCTGAGCCTCAGTGTCCGGCCCGGATGCCACCCGCCCCCAGAAGCTCACGTGAAAGCTCCACACGTCACAGCAGTGGCAACGAATGACCAGGGCGGGGCCGGGGGCGGGGGCAGGGTGACGCCGGAGGCTGCTGGGGGCGGAATGTGAGCGGACAGTCGGTGGAGGGGCCTCCATGGCCAGGCCCAGGCCGAGAGCGGGGAATGTGAGCAGGGCTGCCGGGCCCTGGGGGGGACCGGAGGCCGAGGACGATGTGGCTGCCAAACGAGGGAGCTGGGTGGCGGCAGAGGAGGTGGCCAGAGTCCCTCCGTGGTAGAAGCTACTAGAGCAAGACAGGGACTGGGGGACGCCCGCCCCGAGGAGAGCCCCGATGCTGCGAGGAAGTGCGCTGGGCACCTGCGGGCCCCGGGAGAGTGTGGGGAGCTGGGGGTGCAGCTCCCAGTAAAGGGGCCCTCCCTTCCATGGATGCAGTTCCTGGCGAGTGTTTTATAGTCAGACCTGGAGGAGGAACAAGGCCTCCCCATCCCCACCCCAGACCCGGCCCCAGGGGAGGGGAGGAACGAGGATGAGTGATGAGAGGCAGGAGGCAGGGGGTCTACTGGGTCTTCTTATCCTCCGGGGGGTAGTAGGGAGGGGGCGGAGGCTGGTTCTGTGAGGGAGGGAAGGAAAGGTCAATTAGAAGCTCAAACCGAGCCCAGGTCCCCCGCCCCTAAGTCCCAGGGCCTGTGGCCGGCCTGCTGCACCCACCGTGGGCATGTAGACGGTGTGCGGGTTGTCGGGGTTGTAGTAGGCGCTGGCAGCGGCTTCTGCGGCCTTGGCCTCGGCTGTGAAGGCAACACACCAGGGATGAGCCCCCCTCTTCCAGCCGCTGCGGGGCTGGGGCTGCTCTCACCCAGGGGCCGCTGCTCAGGGCAGGGCGCTAGGACCCAGCTCTGCCCACAGCACAGCCTTAGCTTTCCCTTACCCCCCCCACCTGCCACTGTCCCCCCATCCTCCCTCCCTGTCACCACCCGCCAGGTGGCCCCGGAACCATCTGCCGGGAGCTGAGCAGCTGAGAAGGCCGAGGCAGAGGGAGACCGGCCTGGACCCGGGCACGACCAGCTCTTCATCCTGAGGGCACCTGCCGGGCCCCCGGGCAGTCCCTAGGCCCGGGCCATGCACCAGTGGGGCTCCCAGCAGCCTCCCCCGTTCCGAGGCCCCCTGCAGCCCCGGCCGGGACAGGGCTGGTTTCCCAGGACGGCGGGCAGCCCGGGGCCTCACCTGCAGGAGTGGAGGGGACCTCAGGGCCCCTGACCGGCGGCTCCATGGGCCCCGGGTAGGGCGGTGGTGGGGGCTGCACGTATCCCATGGCCCCGTCCATCATGGGAGGTCCTGGATAGAACTCTGCTCGGCACGAGAGGGACAGGGACCCCGTGAGTGGCCAGCCCCCTGGTAGTCCTGGAGCAGGTCCCACAAGTCTCCCCTCTACACCGCCCTGGCCTGGGTGGGGCTGGTTAGTGGGTGGGTGAGGGGTGGGCAGCAAAGGACACACTCACCAGGTGGGGGCGGTGGGTAGGGGTAGCCAGGAGGGCAGGGGTACATTCCATTGGCGACGGGCGGGGGGAAGACATAGGGCCCGGTGGGCAGGTAGGAGTACCCATAGGCTCCAGGGGGGGCTTCGCCTCGGGAGGCTGCAAGCACAGGGGAGAGAAGTGCTCTCAGCCTCGGGCTGGGGGAGGGTCCCACCCCTGGGAGGGGGGCTCGGGGTCCCCGGATGTGCACAGCGGACGGGCCTTATCCCTCGCCATCCGCCCCCCCCCACACACACACGTGAGCTGACCTTGGTCAGAACAAGGTGAGGGGCCAGGATGGGGAGAGGTCAAAGGGGGAGAGAGGTCAGAGGGGGAAGTCAAGAACAGGTTAGAGGGAGAGGGAGAGAGGGGGAGGGAGAGAGAGGGAGAGGGAGAGAGGGGGGGAAGGAGGGAGGCAGGCTCAGGGCTGGGATAGGTAAGGATGCCTGTGCACACAGCTCTCGGGGACTTAGAGTGTTTGAGGTTCTTGTCACAGCCCCCCAGACAGCCCCCGTAGGCCCCGATGTCTAGAGCCCCGATACCTTGCGATGCCACCTGCAGCATCCGCTGTCCGAACTCGATGGCGCCCCCTGCCGTGAAGGTCAGCTTGTATGAGGCAGAGCCTTCCCAGCCACCTGGGGAGGACAGCGCAGCCACGCTCAGGACAGTCACTGTGAGACCTCTGTCCTCTCCGCCCGCCAGCGCCCGAGCCATGGGAAAGGCTGGCTCTGCGGCCTCGATGGACCAGGCCCCGGCCTCCAGCCCCCGCGCCGGCTGCCGCCTCCGGGTGAGCCTCCGGGCTTTTCCTCTGGGAACAAACTCGCCCGCCCGCTCAGCACTGTGAGGGCACCGCAGGGCCTCCCACCCGTCAAGCCACTTCCCAGGAGCAGGTACCTTCAGCAACCACCTGCGTTCCAGTTCAGGGCTGATTCACCCTGAGGGGCCCAAGGATGGACTCCCGGACCCTCTGGCCTGGCTCCCGCCTAAGGGGACCTGTGAGCCCCAGTGACAACGCGAGCTCCCGGGGCGGGGGAGGGCCGGGGGCTGGGCAGAGGTCAAGGGCGCCTGGGAAAGAGCCCGCCAAGCAGGACCTCCCGGCCGATGCCAGCATTTCCAGTTCTTGTCCACCAAACCCACCTCCGCTACACAGCTGGCGCCCAGGTGTGGGTGTTGGAAGCTAACTCAGACCAGGAAGGACGAGCTGGGACGATAAGGGACCCAGAAGGCCGTCTCCACGGCCGCCGTCAGGCGCCAGAGCGCCTCTCTGGAAGCCCACGGATGTCCCTAAGCCCCCCGCCCTCCCCAGTCACCCACCTCCTGCCTCAGCCTTCACTGTCCCCTTGACGTAGTTTGCACCGAACACGGGCTGCTTGATCTCACAGTCCTTCATCAGATAAAAAGGCATCATGAAGGACCGCATGGCGTCCTTCCCCTTGGACAGAAAGATGACCTGCAGCGAGAGAAGATGAGAACCATCACCAGCCAACCGCCGCCCAGCGGGCCATCGCTTCCTGTGTGTGGCGAGTCCACGCCAGTGCAGGGCGGGCAGCCCGAGCCAGGGCCCAGTGGCCAGAGCTCTCCGCTGGCACAGACCCTCCTGGAGAGCCGTTCACAGGGAGAGGCCAGACGTGCAGTCCCAGGAAACCGTGCCACGTACAGGCAGCACGGAGCAGACGGCTGTCACTTAGGCGGTGGCGGAGGTGCTGGATGTGGCGCGGCAGGGACAGGGCCTGCAAACCTAGGCAGGGGCGGAGGCAGGGGCAAGGCAGGGGAGGAGTCCTGAAGAGAGTCTGGCCTGAGCTTTGCAGAACCAAGAACGAGGGTGTGGGAGCCCGGACAAGGGGGCTGAGAGACCCTTCCCCAGACTCACTGCCCAGGCAGCAGGTCTCACACCCGCGCTTGCAGAACCATCAGTTTCACACCCACACTCCGGTGACTGAAGATGCCACCTGAACCACCAGACATGGGCTTGGAGCCTCCCCTTTTGCTGCTAAATCCTGGTGAACGTGAGGATGTGCTCCGCCCCCGGCCAGGCAGGCCTGACTCCTGGGAACTCCAGGGCCTCTCCCAGGACGCCCGCTGGGATTTCTCTGGAAGTCTCTGTCGCCTGGGCAGCTCTCAGGCGAGGCCACTGGGCAGCCCGGCATTCCTCACTCTGCGGGGCTGCGCCGGGCTCTCTGCCCGGTCCGGAGGCTGTGGTCATGCTACTGCATCCTGGTTACCAAATTTATCACTCTGATGTGCGAAGGCCTGGAGGCTACGCCTACAGAAATCAAAATAACAGCAGCCTCTCCTCCCCAGGCCCAGGCCATCCCAGCAGCTGCCTCCAGAACACAGAGCTTATGCAGCAACAGCGCTGGGACGTGCAGGATTCACTGCCCAGTGGTCAGTTCGGCTGCACAAACAGCCTGGTGGTTCTAGGACTCAGAAGCACGTGGCAGAGAAACTCCCGGAGTGAGGAACTGTCACGTGGCTCAGAGGCCGCTGGGCTCACAAGACTGAGGCTGTCCTACGACCCACATCAGCTGCAGGAGCCACGCCTCCCAGCCAGCCACTGTCAGGGGTGACTCACCCGGTAAGGGGTCAGGTAAACGGTGCCTTTCTTGGTCCCTTTGAAGGCCTCTGGCACATTCTTCATGTCATTGAACGTCAGTTCCACATGCTCATAGGACATGAGGATGCTGCGATGAGAAAATAGAGGGTCTGATGAGACAGGCTGCAGCCACGATCTGTTACCCAGGGACTGGCCCCTCCTGGTAGGCAGGGACCGGGCATGCCGTCTCTGGAACAGTTTCAATTGCTGCAAGGAAGCTATTCCCACGGCCATGGGAGAGATGAGCTAGTCGGGGTCCTACTGAATCCCCAGCCCCACTACCAGCCCGAGTGGCCAGCGCAGCAGAGCAGCCGCCGGGCTGTGACGAGCAGTTAGGTTGTCTGAGGTCACTCCTATCTCCTTCGGAGTCCTTATGACAGGTCTTCCATTTCTGTTGGTTTTTTTATTTTTATTGATTTCAGAGAGGAAGGGAGAGGGAGAGAGACAGAGACATCAATGATGAGAGAGAATCATGGATCGGCTGTCTCCTGCACGCCCCCAACTGGGGATGGAGCCTGCAATCCGGGCATGTGCCCTTGACCGAAATTGAACCTTGGGACCGACCCCTCAGTCCACAGGCCGACGCTCTACCCACTGAGCCAAACCGGTCAGGGTATTGTTGGTTTTTAATCCTAACACATAAACATTCTAAGACATGATTACACATTACAAAATGGCTGACTTCGGGGTTCCTTTCAACCTGGGGCTCGTAAGCTGGGTCTGCAGGGATGTCAGTCCCTGGGGCCCCAGAGATGACCCTGTACCTGCCTTTTCCTGGGAAAACCTACAGCTTTCATCTCTCTCAAGGGGTTCGTGACTTGAAGAGTGAGAAGGGCTATTTTTACACATGGAATTTTGAACACGAGTTTAAGCTGCAAAGACTGTGTACACGTTTTGTTTTCAGGCTGAAGCATTTTCTGAAACAAGGCACACCATTATTTAGCAGCACTGAGCCCCAAGCCAGGCAGGAGGCCCAACCGAACTGATACATCTTGTCCCAGAAAAAGCTCACTGAGAGGGTAAGAAAAACAGTCCCGGGCGATGTTACCCAAAGGCATCAACAGTGTCTGTCAGGCCAGGGACTGGCTGGAGCACAGAGGCTACAAACTGGAAGCAACGGGAGGTTTCTCTGATTATAAGATAACAAGGTTGGTCTAAGTTCACGCAGTTCCTCCTCCCAAATATCACAACTTCCTCCACTGGGGAGGGGTCAGCGGGAAGGGGCCGGTACAGGAAAAGAGAAGCACAGTCCAGAGAAGAGAGGGCATGACAGGAACAGGATGGCAGGTAAGATGGAGTCAGCGCTCCTGGGTGAGGGCCCTGGGCGCGCTCAACACTCTGACTCATCCAGCTTCCAGGTGGCGGCTGCTGGGCTGGTGCTGCCCTGAGCGCGACAGGCTCTGATCCACCAAATCGCCTCTGGGGACTCGGGTTCCTAAGCTCCTCCTGCCTTTCCCAGGAGCGTCCGGCTCAGCTTAGTCCAACCAGGGCGGGCGGCCCGATGCTCAAGGCCCACAGAGCAAGGAGAGAGGAGCCATCCAGGAGCCCAGGCGGTGGGGGGAGAGCATTCACTGGGGTGGGGTGCGGGGCGGTAGCAGAAAGAATCTGCAAGTGGGGGGACATCTGCTTTGGGGATCACCAAGCCGACAGGTATGGCGCTGAACAAACGGTATCTATCTAAGCTCAGCTCTGGCCTGGTTCTCATCTGAGCAGTTCTGGAACATACTGGAAGTTTCACCTACTGATTTTGGAGTCAGGACTCCTTTCCTGGAATTCCATCTGTTACAGCTCTGTGACCTCGGGCGTTACTTAACCGCTCCGTGCCCCCCCCCCGCAGCCCCCCATCCCAGATTCCCTACCTGGGAAATGTGTATACTAGTAGTATCTGCCCCACAGGATTTACGTATTAAATACGGTAGGAGAGGGGCAGTGCCTGATGCGTAGTAACATAGTAAAGGCCCAATAAGCGGCAATTATTTTTGTCGAAGGCTCTTCCCATCACTTACAAGTCGCCTTTTCTGGGAAAGGGGCTCGAGAACTACTCCCTGGGCCCCACTGGCTTCCTCCGACTTCGTCCCCGTCCGCCGCCCCACCCCCATCCCGAAGCTGATCGTGGAACCCGGCCCCCCCCGCCCCCGCGGCCCCCCCACCTCCTCCAGCCCCGCCCCCAGCCGTTACCCCCCCGGCACCGCAGCCCAGCAATCTCCCCTCCTCGGCGATTGTTTTGCCCAGCGCCCACCGCCCACACCCCTGTCGCCCTCCCTTCGGGCTCCCCGGCTCTTGTGCAGCGTTTTCACCTCTCGGTGTTGTTGACGATCACTCCGCCGCCCTCCGAGTGATTCTTGTTGAGCGCCATGGTCTCTTGGAAAGGGGTCCCAAGACTAGCAACGCAGTGCGCTTGCGCTCCTCTCGACCCGCCCCTAGTGGCGTCGTTCGCAATAGAGCCAGCCAATCACAGCTCTTAGCCGGAGGCTGGCCCAACCACCTGATCCCGAGTGTCACGTGGCCAAAGAGTTTACACACTCTCCCCCTTCCGCCTAGTTTCGCCTGCATCACAAACAACTTGAAGACTACAATTCCCAGAAGGCAATGCTCCCTCAACCTCTCTGTATACTAACGAAGGATGCATTCTGGAACTTGTAGTCTTCCAGACCATAGGCCTGGATGATTCACTCCCTTGCCTAACTAATCCTTCTGCGTACTCCCCACCTGTGGAATGAACAGTTGAGCGCATCATAGGGGGAATTAAAAAAAAAACAAAAACCGAAAAAACTAGTGGATTCGATTCTGGTCGGGGCACATGGCTGGATTGCAGGCTTGGTCCCCAGTTGGGGGCGTGCGGGAGGCAGCTGATCAGTGATTCTCATCATTGTTTCTTTCTCTCTCTCTCCCTCTCCCTTCCTTTCTGAAATAAATGAAAATATATATTAAAAAAAAACAAACCACTGGGCACACAGAATGGGGGCTGTAATCTAAATCTGGTGTGTGGCTCACAGAAAAGTCACCTTACACGGGCATCTTCACTCACTCAACCAACATCACGGAGCACTTACTAGGTGACTTTACACCCGACTTGGATAGTCACTGAGCTATACACATAGAGTGCAAGACCCAGTCTCTGTTGCAGGACACGGTGGGTGGGTGGCTGGCAGAGAAGAGTCAGGAAAAACTTGCCCTTCATGACATCAAACCCAGACCCTAGCCCGGCCAGCGTGGCCCAGTGGTTGAGCCTTGACCTATGAATCAGGAAGTTACAGCTCCATTCCTGGTCGTGGCACACGCCCGGGTTGCGGGCTGGATCCCCAGTAGGTGGCGTGCAGGAGCCCATCAATGATACTCTCTCATCCTTGATGTTTCTCTCTCCCTCTCCCTTCCTCTCTGAAATCAATAAAAAAGCCAAAAACAAAACAAAACAAAAAACCCAGGCCCTAACAGGTGGGCGGTGAGAATCTCCCTGTTCCCCCCACCAAATTCACTGTCCCGTGGGATGCGCCTCCACCACAACTGGCCTCCAGGTGGCACTGCTCCCTCTAGAATGTTCTGGCTCAGTGGTCCAGCCCGTCCCTGCGGCGGCCTGGCTGGAAGATTTTAACCAGATTGAACGAAATTAGGCACAATGTGGGGCCAGCAGCTTACAAAATAGGGCTGATTCGTTTTAGCTTGAGACCTAGCATTGGGTGGCCCTATGGGCATCTGTAGTGAGTAAACTCCCCCACCTCGAGGGGGATTTTTAAGGGGGAATGTGAGCATCTCACCCCGGGTGGAGGTGCTGGTGCATCATTCATCGGGTTCAGAGTTTCATTCCCGGCACACAGCTGGTTTCCTGACACGTGGTGGCCAGTCACAGGGTCCACCTACTTAATTTAAACTTTTTTCTTTTTTAATCCTCACCAGAGGATATATTTTTTTCCGTTTTTTCACCAGAGGATAGTTTTCCATTGAATTTTAGAGAGAAAGTGTGGAAGAGAGAGGGAACGACAGAGAGAAAGATTGATGTGAGAGAAACACATTGTTTGGTTGCCTCCTGCACAGCCCTGCGTTGGTCTGTGCTGGTCTGCTCTGGCACCTTCAGTGTTTTGGTTCTAGCCAGAGAATGCCATCTTCGGTGGAAAAGTAAAGCATTCTCACCGCCGTGGGGGACCAGGCTTACATAGACAGAAGTCCCTGCCCCTGGTCCCTGATTGGTCCATTCTCATGCGAATGAGGACACCAAATCCCAGGTTGTTGTGTGTGTTTTTTTAAGATTTTTTTCTTGATTTTTATATACGGTATAGAGAGAGAAACACGGATGTGAGTCTGAGACCTCCGTCTGCTGCTCTCTGCATGCCCGCTCCCAGGGACCAAGCCCAAAACCCGGGCATGCGCCCTGAGCAGGAACCGAAGGTATATGGGATGGCGTCCAATCAACTGAGCCGCACTGGCCAGGGCTTTTTCTTTATAAAAGAATCGTGTATCGATTTTTAGAGAAAGAGGAAGGGAGAAGAGCCTAACATCCATCGCTGCCTCTTTCTTACAAGCAACCTTTTGGTGCACCACCTCCCAACGGTTTGCTTGGCCCGGAGGCCCTGTCCTGATTGGTCAGAATGGAGCTGATTGGTCAGTAATGAAGCTGATGGGTGATGGCTGTGCAGCCCCAATTGGATGGGGAAGCCTCAGTCCTCCCGGTAGAAATAGGGTCCCAGGAGCTCGTCTACAAGGGCTGGCTCCACTGGCAGGAGCAGCTCAGTGCTGGCTTCTCCACGAAGTGCAGTTTGCGTGAGAGGCCCTGCTGCAGAGAAATGGCTGCTAGGCTCTTTATTTTATTTTATTTTTTCTTGCAGCCCCGTTACCCACCAGGAGCCCTTTTTAGTAGCTATCTTATTTCTCAGGCTCTACACCAGTGGTTCTCAACCTTCCTCATGCCGCGACACTTTAATACAGTTCCTCATGTTGTGGTGACCCCCAACCATAAAATTATTTTCGTTGCTACTTCATCACTGTAATTCTGCTACTGTTATGAATCGTCATGTAAATATCTGATATTCGGGATGTATTTTCATTGTTACAAATTGAACATAATTAAAGCATAGTGATGAATCACAAAAACAATATGTAATTATATATGTGTTTTCCGATGGTCTTAGGTGACCCCTGTGAAAGGGTCGTTCGACCCCCAAAGGGGTCACGACCCACAGGTTGAGAACCGCTGCTCTAAACTAAAAGATAATATCATGAATACACAGTGCTGTGGCCACACTGAGGGCTCCTGACAGGAGGGGAAATGTGATAAAGAGGAAGTCGGAGTGGAAAGAGATAGCAGGCTTAGCGGATTCCGGCTTAAATGTCCAACTTTTGCAAGTTTTATACAAACACATCCTTAGGGCCGCTCCCCGGCCGTGGAGGGGCCGGTGGTCTCCAGAGCCCACACTGGCCGGCTCCAGGGCAGTTCATTGCTGATCCAAGTCTGCGGCCAAAGTCCCCGCCTGGGCCCAGGTCTCAGAACTCAGACCTCCCCCGCCTTCTAGTCCACACAAGCTCTGCCTGTTTGCAGAAATGGCCCCTTTTTGTTAAGCTGTAACTCCTCCTATTCTCCAGACCCAAGCATCTTGAGATGTGCTAAGAAGGGGTGTGAGTATGCCTGAGAAACACTGCCCCCCACCAGGGCAGCCAGGTGGGGTCCAAGGTGAGAGGGCCCCTGGGCCCTCCTGACCCCCAAGCAGCTTCATCTCTTTGCCTCAGTGAGCAGAACAAGTATCATTTGTGCTGGACAAATCATCGCTGCCTTTGTGTGCCGAGACCTCAGAAAGGTGGAGAAGCGGCGTCCCAGGTGGGCAGCTAGACTTGAGCAGAGCAAGGACGACGGGCCAGGTTCAGAAGGTCACCAGGGAGGAACGCCCGGGTGCCTAGCAAAGGACAATTGTAGGGGGGACCTCGCCCCCAAGGGACCTTTCCTACCCTCCCATACCTATGGCCATGGGCTTAGACCTCCTGACCTTTCCTCCTGAGAGATCACCTCTAGGCCTCAGTAGTATGTCAGCTCCAGGCCCAGAGAAGCAGCAGAACCAGACCAGCCACACCAAGGCCGCCCTCAAGACCAACCGCATTGACTGAGGACCCCTGACCTGGAGCCCACCCCTTGCAAGGACACACCTGGAGGGCTGCTGAGTACCCTATTGGGTTCTTCCCCTGGGACCTCCCCTAACATCTGCACCTTAAAACCCTGAGGACGGAGGACCCGTGCACGCTCCCTCCGGGTGCAGGCCCTCCCCTCTCTCCACCCACCCCTTCCTCGTCCCCCTTCCTCACTCCCAAGCTCCCAGGGCCCTTCCTTTGCCTCTGTAACTTGCTTCCTAAGCCCCTTTCCTCTAGGAACTACTTCTACCTCCGGGATTTACCCAGTGAATGTTCTCTTACAGCGCGAGTCTTGGCTCTGAATTCTTCCCCAGCCAGAACCCAGGTCCCGAGGTTGCAGGACCCAGGTGGGCTGGCGCCGCCGGTCTCACACCCGGTCCCTTCCTGCTGCCGCCAACATTTCCTGGTTTTTAAACTTTGACCCACAGCAAGCAATGCATTCTATAGCGAGGCCCATCACACGGTGCGTGTCTATACGTGCAAAGAAAGTAAAAACCAGCTGGACAAGCAAAAGCAGCCTTGCAGTCGCCCGGCTGGGAGGGGAGGCGCAGGCGAAGCCCCAGCCACGCTACAGGGACCTGCTTCTCCCGGGGTCACACAGCAGCGGTCAGAGGTCATGAGGACCCGCCTCCCTCGGCGACTGCTGCTTTCTTAGCAGAAATACCCCAGGCAGGCGTGGCAATGCCTCACCATTAGGGGGTGCCCCATGCTGACTGCTCACCTCCTGACGGCACCCCATGCTCCTTAATCCTGCTGCTTCGAACCCCTGCTCAGGGCCAGCAGCCCCTCCAGGACCGGCCTGGCCCTCACTTCCTGTGGACCCTGCTCAGAACCCTCCAGAACCCACACCTGACTAAGACCACTTCCCGCCTCCCTCTGGTGGGGCGCGGGCCATCCTGGGGTGAACTGTGCGGGAGCCACCGCTTGGCCAGAGGAGACTGGGCGCCTGACCAGAGACAGCTGGGTGGGTGGGGAGCTCATTCCCAGAAACACCCTTCATGCCATGAAGGTTTATCTAAAAATTGCTTAAGCGTTTAAGTGCTTAAGCTATTTTCCCCCAAAAGGAGACTGAATTACATCAGCTAAAAAAGAAAAAAAAAAGATGTGCGTTTGGGACAAGTTTTATTTTATTTTATTTTTTTAAAATATATTTTTATTGATCTTTCACAGAGAGGAAGGGAGAGAGACAGAGAGTCAGAAACATCGATGAGAGAGAGACATCGATCAGCTGCCTCCTGCATATCTCCCACTGGGGATGTGCCCGCAACCCAGGTACATGCCCCTGACCAGATTCGAACCCAGGACCCTCCAGTCCGCAGGCCGACGCTCTGTCCACTGAGCCAAACCGGTCTCAGCAAGGGACAAGTTTTATTTTATATCGTACTCCAATATTCTCTGTTCTACTCAGTTATTTTAACAACTTGCTAATTGTTAAGCACTGAATAGGTTTTGCAATCCTTGTCTAAAAAGCCCCCTTCCCATTCCAGAAGAAAGGTAGGCGTGGGCTGGGGGCGGGGGGGAGCGGCGGGGGAGGAGGGCAGGGGAGGAAGGAGCACCCACTAACGGGACCTGCGTTCCTGGAGCTGAAACTGCCCCTATTTATGGCTCCTCAAGCAGCGTGCTGAAGGGCGGGCCAGTGTGGCTTACGTAGTTTGCGACCTCTGGGGGTGGCAGGATCATTTATTTTTTTAAGTATATTTTTATTGATGTCAGAGAGGAAAAGAGAGGGAGGGAGAGAGAGAGAGAAACATCAATGATGCCAGAGAATCATGGATTGGCTGCCTCCTGCACGCCCCCTACTGGGGATCGAGCCCGCAACCCAGCATTGAACCGTGACCTCCTGTTCATAGGTCGACACTCAACCACTGAGCCACACTGGCCAGACAGGGTCATTTTTTAGATATGCCCTTTGTTTACTCTTCACGTGGCAGGAGACTCGGGAGATTGAAGGTTGTTTCTGGGACGACAGCAGGGAGCTACAGCCAGGATTGCCGCTATCACCGGCCAGCCAGTGTGCTGAAGGCCTGGGACAGACTCTCCGGTCTTGCCAACACTTCGATTCCGGTCTCCTGGCCTCCAGGCAGCGCGACAGTAACCAGCCCTTGTTAAACCCCCCAGTTTGTGGCGCTTCGTTATGACAGCCTCAGCCGACTGCTGCGGTGGGTTTGGAGCAAAAGGACAACCGTTTGGTGCAGTCTCCGAGCCTTGCTTGGCCCAGGGGAGAAGGAGGCTGCCATTCAGGACCCTCGGGGCTGGGACAATGGGCATCTCAGCAGCTGCCCCAGGGGGGTTTCAGGGAGGACCACCCGGAAGGGGCAGCTGAGGTCTGAAGGGCAAGGAGGAGCTGGCAAGGCAAGAAGGGTGGGCTGGGTCTTGGACTGGGGGGGCCAGTGCACCCCAGGGGGCCAGCCTGTAGGAAGGAGAGGGAGAGGTGCGAGGGAGGCAGGCCGTTCTGCAGGGACGGAGCCTGGTCAGGATTCTGGACTTTTCCTAGGAGCCATGGGAGGCCACGGCAGGCTTTCAGACTTGAAAGTGTGAAGTCACTGTAATTTAGGTGAGAAATGGGTTTAAGGAAAGAAAAAAGAAGATGAGAGGGGCCGGGTCTACCCCATCTGCCATCTTTCCGGGGAGATGGAGAGGAGCACCCCCAACTCTGGGAAGGAAGACCCAGGCCCCCAAACGCCTCTCCGAGGCCCTCCTCCCCTGAGCGCCCTCCACGCGGCTCTGCAGGGCTGGCTCCCGCCTCTTCCTGGCTTTCGGGCCTTTGGGAGGCGCAGAAGTGGAACCGGACAGCAGGTCCGTGTAAACACTCCGCCTCGGACTCGCTCAGAACAGGCCTTGCCGCTACGTCTGGGGAAATTGAACTTGACAGAGCAGGGAGGTCTGGACCGGGAACCTTGGGTGGGGCTCATCTCCATAGCAACCAGAAACAGCTCCAGCCATGCCCTGGCTCTGCCTCCTGATGGAGAAGCAGGGACTTGTGTTACCGAACATGACCCGCCCGAAATAGCTCCCCTCCACCTCACCAGGGCCCTGCTGGCAGCTGCCACTCTGCCCACAGCTCAGCCCGCTAGCAGCCGGATGGCAGGACTGGGAGGGTGCCCGAGTTTCTCTCTCTCACTGGCTGCGTGAAAACAATCGGTGCATCCAGCGTGAATTGGCTCCGGAACCCTCAGGTCTAAGAAATGCCAATTTTGGTCGTTTTCCTAAATAAAAGCTTATTAGGAGCTGCCCTTTGTCAAGAGGGTAAGACATGCGACCCCAGGCATCTCTGGAGGTGGTGCTGGAGGTGGTGCTGGTGTCGAGCGCCGGTAATCTGTCTGTCCTGGTGTGAGCTCCATCTGGGCCCTCGTTGGAGAGCCCTGGGGCATAGGCTGAGGCTGGGGGGGGCGGGGGGGAACACCTCGGCCTCCAGCCCTTCTTATGCATCCTGCAGAGGAGAGGCAGGAGGGAGTGAACGCTGGCATCGAAGGGTGTGCGTTGGGTGTGGGCTGGGTTTGACGCAGACCCTGCAGCTAAGGGCTATTTTCCTCCCCAGGGAAACCAGCCCAGCCCAGCCCAGCCCAGCAGAGCCTCTGGACCTCAGCCCCTCCCAGCTCAGCCTTCTTCCCCACAGCCTGCTGCTTGGCCACCATCCTCATCCTGGGCCTGGGAGGAGGGGAGGGGAGGGGAGGAAGGGAAGGGGAGGAGAGGGGAGGGGAAGGGAGGCCCTTCTGTGGGTGCTCCTGGGGAGGGGACGGAGGAGGGGAGGACAAGGGTGGAGATGGTGTCTGCCTCGACCCTCCTGGGGTGTGCGGAGGGGCTGGGAGCGGTGAGGGGTGCAGGACCCAGGGGTGCAGGACGCAGCGTCTGCAGCTGCCAGGAGCAGCGATGCTCCAGTCCGTTGCTCGGCCTGTTGTTTAGGGATCTGGAGTCATTTTCCCACAGAAACAAAGCGCAAGTGGAGGCTGGCTCCCTGCCTGGCCCAAAGGAGCCAGATTCAGCCGTAGCGACAGCCCCGGAGCCCTTCACACTCTGCCATTGTCTGTGTTGGGCGCCGGCGGCAGCTTCGGAGACCACACATCCTGGGCAGCTCCGCCAGGGGCTCTGGTGGCCATGGCAACTGGGCCAGGCTCAGGGCAGCTCTCATACAGGCTACTGCAACGCTGGGAAAGAGTGCGCACATGTGCATGTGTGTGTGCATGTGCATGCATGTTTGTGCATGTGTTCAGACATTTCTAAGCGAGGACACACCTACGCGTGGAGCATGGAGCAAGTGTGCTGGACTGGGTAGCCTTGGGAGGCCCCTGCATGTCTGTGCCTCAGTTTCATCCTATGGAAATGGTAGTGGTAGGAGGTTTGGCCTACATGGGGATTTCTAACATTTTTTTCTTTTTTTTCTTTTTTTAACAGTTTCTCTTTTTTTCCAAGCAATTTTCAGTAAAATCTATTTAATTAAAGTGTTGGCTACACCCAAGTGCCTAAAAGATTTCATTTAAAGTGGTTATTTCCATAAGCCAAATGCTGTGTTTTCTAACAATCAAATATTAACATTTATGGTTTGGTGTTTGACTTAATTAAAAATATTTATTATAAAAAATGAATGAAGTGTTGGCGGGGTGGTGAGGGGCTAGCCCTGCCCCACTGCCCCTTCCCAGCCTGCCACCTGCCCCACCTCGGGCACCTCTTAACTCCTGGTCTTCTCAGAACATTCTGAAAAGTACGACTGGATTCAGACACACAAATACAGACGTACACCCAGGCGGACAGGCAGACGTGCACACTCATACAGGACACCCACATGCACAGACACACAGACAGACACACAAATACACAGAGACTCCCACACGCCATCCCTCCAGCTCTAGCGTGACCCCAGAGTTAGAGAAAGGGCAGGCGTGTGGATACCCCACCGTGGGGACCACACTGAACCCTGGGCCGCGCCCACCCGCCAGCCCCGTGCCAGCTGTGCGGCCTGGGTGCCCGCCCCCTGCGCGGGGCTGTGCGGCTGCAGCGCACATGAGTGTTGGGAGCTGGAATCACTGCCAGTGGCAGGGATGCTGGCTGCAGACCTAACAAGTCAGACTGGAATTCTGCCAGGAAGCCCCAGTGCCAGGGGGGCGATGAGACACCGGGAGGTGGGAGGGCTTGTGAAAGGTGGGAAGCTCACAGCAGGTGAACGGACACTAGGAAGCCCCACGGCCCACCTCGTGAGGCCCCAGAGCCGCCTCCCTCATGGGCCCCAGCGGCTGGGTGAGCTGGGGGCCCTGGCTGCCTAGGGAACGGTGTTTTGAACCCAAAACACCAGGAGCAAGGAGGGCCCGCCCAGAAAAACAACATCCTGGCTGCGGGCTGAGGCAGGGCTGTGCAGGAGGGACTATTTTTAGCCGCCAAGGCAGCCAGGGCAGGACTTGTATGGCCTTGCTGTCTGGCTGCATAGCTCACCCATTGTCCCGCCTGACCTGGGCCGGGTGCAGAGAGGCCTCCGTCTGCCCTGGCCCTTCCTGCTGGGGCGTGCTCTGGGGTGCCCCTGGGCCACAAAGAACCGAGGGAGGGCGGGCTGGCCTGGAAACACTCACCAAGTAGCCTCGGGGAGCAGAATTGGGGCATCCCAGGCCACGATGGGGGTTTGATGGCAGCAGGGGACACGGGGGGCCTTCCAGGCAGAGCAGCAGAGGTTCTGCTGGGGTGCAGGGCACGCGTCTCCCCGGCCTGGAGGCCGAGCACTGTCCCAGCTGCACAGCCGGGCGCGGGAGGTGAGGTAGAGCCCAGAGGACACAGGTCCCTTTATTGTTGATGTTCTGGGCTCCGGCCACACCCGCGTCAGCTCAGTCACATCCTTCATGGCCTGGGGAGGTGTGTGAGTGAAAGCAATTCGGGTCTCAAGCCTTCTTGCCCACGCCCAGGAGCCGTGCCCTGTTCTCGGGGGTGTGATGTCTGCAGTTAGTCCTGGGCACAAACACCACAAGCAGGTCCAGAGTGCGGCTGTGGCATTAAGGATGAAAACAGCTGATGGGAACCAGGCCGGCAAAGCCAACACAGGGGCAGCCAGAACGACTATGGGGCTGGACCCCCACGGGAGAAGCCATCTCTAGCTGCCCCTGTCCAGAACCAGGGAGTAGGGCTGCCCCAAAGGGCAGGCACCCCATTTCAGCCCCCTCTTTGGGCTCCCTCCCTCCCAACAGGAATCCTGGGACCAGGGACTCTGTTCCCTTCTCCTGCCTTTTAAGACCGGCTCCTGAAAGATGAGAAACACTGGGAAATTCTTGGTGGGCGGAGAGCAGGAAGGAGTGATTCATTCAACAAGTGTTTATTGAGCACCTACTGTGTGCCAAGCACTGTCCTAGGCACCTGGAAAGGGAGGGCTTGGGATAGCCTGGATCTGTCCTGGCTGTGGCTCTCTCTCCCGGAAACAAGGCCTGCAGTGGGGGGAAGGGGGTCTGAGAGGCACTTCAGAGGGTCTGGGAGGCCCCCTCCCTGAGAGGCGGGAGGCCAAGTGTTCTTTTAGAAATGAGGCTGCTGAGGACTGAGGACGCGTGGGCTGCGGAGTCACAAATGCCAGGAGCCGAGGCAGTGGCCGAGGCCCGGCGCCCGCATTACCTCCTCTTGAGCACTGATATGCAGGACTTCTTGAGGGGCCCGATCTGCAGGTGGGCGTCCACGCTCTCCAGGAAGAAGGCGGGCTTCAGCCGGCTCCTGAAGAGCCCCGGGAAGTGGCTGTCCAGGACGCTCTGGAAGGGGTCCCCGGGGGAGGCCGGGGGGCCGCTCCTGCGGGCCCGGGTGGCCCTCAGCCGGTGCAGAAGGCTCACCTTGCCGTCCCGCACGGCGTAGAAGGCCAGGGCTCGGTCGGCATATTCCAGGCAGACCCCAACCGTGGGCGAGAAGGCGTGCGGCAGGGGCGCCTCCTGCCCGTGGAACCAGACGGAGAAGCCGCGTCCGTTCCACTGCAGGCAGCAGGAGTGGGCGTTGCGGCCCAGCCGGCCCCGGTCGTAGGGCTCTTGTGGGGAGAAATCTTCGGCCATGACGCCCACGCTGACCCAGCCCTCGATGATCTCCACCTCCCAGTAGTAGGTGCCGCGGTCCAGGGCGCCCTCGCCCAGCACCTGCTCGCAGTGCGTGAAGCGGGTGGGGGACTCGGGGTAGCTGATGGGACACAGCACCCTCTTCACGCCTTTCGTGCCGAACAGCTGCAGGAACTTGTCCGCCGTGTCACTGTCCAGGTCCACGATGTAGGCGACTGCTCCCCAGGCGGGAGAGAGACGCGGGGCTCAGGGGCACGGCCAGAGAGGACACCCTCCCCTAGGTGCCCACCTCCCCAAGCACAGCCTCGCCCCACCTTTGCAGCCAGCACTGCTCAGCCCTGCCGGAGCGCACCCCATGAGCTGGCCTAGCTCACCCCATGGACAAGGAGGGACTCCAGGGCCGGGCCAGCCCTGCGGCCGTCAGGGGGCCCCGTGTGCGGAGGGCCGAGCCCAGGGTACACTCACACTTGAGGAAGTAATCCCGGGGCACCTCGCTGTCCAGGTGGCTGCTGGTATCTGGGTCCTGGGACTCAGCATCGGCTGCAGAGAGAAGACAGCGGAGGGGTCTCGCCAGCTCCCCGGGACTGGGCTGCTCTGCAAGGTGCCCCTTCCAAAGCCGTGACCCCCAATTCCCTCTTCCCCCAATTCCTCCCAGCAACCCAAGCCTCCTGGGACAGGGGCACCGCCCAGGTAGGGTACCCTGGGTCACATGTATGCCTGGCCCTCGGAATCTGCCTCTGCCCCACCTGCCCCCCGGACCCCAGCCCCTCTGAAGTTAAAGGGTGGGCGGGGAGAAGCCCCTCCCGCCCCGTCCTGTCGGCTCTGGCCAAAGCGGCTGACTGGTCATTACGGGGTGGTGGCTCCAGTCACTGGCAGGATTCGGTTCCGCCCAGCAACAGGCAGTTTCCATCCTCTGCTCCTGCATGGGCACCGGGCCGGGGGCCTGGGCGGTGAGTCACTTGGAGAGGCACCCACCTTCTGGGCCGAGCTTGTGCGGCCCGTCCTCGTCACCGCTCAGCCCCCGCAGCTGCCCCCACTGGCTGGCACAGGCCGCGGCCAGTGCCTCTCTCACCGCCTTCACAGCCTGGGATGACTTGGTGAAGCCGAGCTCCCGCGGGGGGCCAGGCCCGGGGCCACACCCCTCCTCCAGGGCCAGCCTGAGTGCCAGCAGCTCCTGTGCCAGATACATGCCCATGAAGGCCCTGAGAGCCACAAGGCCTCCCAGCGGGGGTGAGACAGCCCTGCCGGGAGCTGGCACCGCCCTGAAGGCTCGGGCTCCCACTGCCCTCTCTCTGCCTCCCGCCCTCTCTGGTCCCACATGTGGCCCTCACCTGCAGGAAGCTCACTGAGTCGGCCTCGGGGACCTGGCTGAGGTTGTGGCGGGCCCGGCTCAGCCTGCTGCGCTGCTCCTCCTGCCGCCGAAGGTCGCCCTGGGAGTGGCTCAGCATGGCGGCCTCCCCCTCCTCGATGAAGCCCAGCACCTCCTTCTGGAACCCCTGCAGGGTGGCTGCAGCCTCCGCAAACAGCTGGCTCACCCTCTCCCGCTCAGCCACCGCTGCGCTCTGCACCAGACAGTGGGAGCGGCGGGAGGGAACAGACCATCACTGTTTGGGCCCCATCCTTCAAGACCCCCCTCTCCCACCCCACCCCCTGGGAGGGGCAGAGGGACCCGCCGGAGCCGCCCTGGATCTCTGCCAGATCAGGGGAGACACTCGTGCTCAGTGGGACTGGGCAATGCCCTGGGCACAGGCTTCCTTGGAGGGGACCAGACCACGCTGCGAGCTCACAGTGCCAGGAGCCTCCTGCAGGAGGCTCCTGCAGGAGGAGACGAGGTCAGGGTCGGGGCTGACCTTGATGAGGGCCACGGTCCGCCGGGACTGGGCAATGCCGGCACCCAGCTCGTCCATGCGGTCCTCCACGGCACTCAGCACTTTGGGCTGCTCAGCCTGTGGGTGACATCTTCATGAGTACGGAGCCTGGCAGAGGCCACAGCCTGCCCTGGGGTCCCAGGCCTCACCCGGGGGCAGGGCGGGGGCGAGGTGGGCATGGTATCAGTGCACCGGTGGGACTGGGGATGGCTCTGATGCCCCACAATATGTCAGAGGGGGGGCCTCAGGCCGAGGCGGGTGTCGTTCCCAAATGCCCAGGGGGAGCACAGTCTGGCTGGGGGCTGTCTGCCTCCCCTCTCTGACCAGCGGGCAAGTACAAGGCCATCCGCGGTCCTCAATGTCACATTCATTTGAGAACTTCCTTCGGTGGAGAAGAGGCAGAGAATGGAGGGAGCAGGGGCTGCACAAGAGGCCATTCAGCTGTCCTGGGGACCCCTGTCCCCAAAGAGTCCGTGTCCCCAATCCAGGCCTTAAAGATGGGGATTCCGGGCAAACCCCCTGGGTCTTATGAGTCACGGCGGCTCAGGCTGGAGACACGGAAAATCCCAAGGCCAAAGCGCCAAGACCGGGCTGGAGGCCAAAGGAAACTGGGGGCGGAGGCAGCAGGAAGGACCGCGCACATGGTCCCACCACTGGCCCCGGAGCAGCTGGACAGAGCGGTCTGTGTGCTCCCCCGGCCGCTCTCCAGTGGCTGCCACACCCATCTAAACCCGCGGCCTCTGCGCCGGGACCCGCACGAACTGGCCGGTCTCACCAGCCGCGCTGCGGGAATCAGCTGCCCAGGACCCGCAGGGCCTAACCCAGGTCCCTCCTGCCTTAGAACCCCTGGGCCCCGCCCGGGCTTCCGGCCCCTGCCCACCCTCCGCGTCCTTTCGCGTTCTCGCTGGGTCCCCGCATCAGCCCATCCCATCGCGAGCGGATGACGTTGCCAGGGCTGGAAGGGACAGCAAAGACCCTCAACTTCCAGGAGGACATGAACAAAATGGGAAGGAGGGGGAGCGGGGGGCGACCCAGGACCCTCGGCCCGCCCACCGTCCCCCGTGCGCGGCGCTCACCTCCTGGAGCGCGCGCTCCTGCTCCAGCGGCACCAGCTCGTGGCCGCGGTGCTCCTGGGCGGCGCAGGCCTCGCACAGGCACCGGCGCTCGGCGCGGCAGTAGCGCTCCAGCGGCCGCAGGTGGCGCGGGCACAGGCTCTCCTCCAGCCGGCGCAGCGGCGGCACCAGGCGGTGCCCGCGTAACGCGGGGCTGCGCTCGTGCGGCCCCAGGTGCGCGGGGCAGAAGGAGGCGAGGCAGGAGAGGCAGGAGAGCGCGGCGGGCAGGGCGGCGCCCTCGGGGCACGCGTCGCAGCGCACCGGCTCTTCGCCCGCCGCCCAGGGCTCGGGCGCGCAGGGAGCCGACGGCTCGGGGGCGCTGGGGGGCGCGCTGGGGGCCGCGGGCTCGGGGGCCGGGGCCGGAGCCGAGGCCCTGCCGGGCCCGGGCCCGGGGCCCGAGCCCTGGCGGAGCTGCAGCAGCTCGGACAGCGTGTGGTTCTTGCGGAGCTGCAGGCCGTCGGGGAAGGGCTCCTGGCACAGCGGGCAGCGGGCTGCGCCCCCGGGGGCGCCGGGTCCGCCCGCGCCGCGGTGCGGCCAGAGCGCGCTCAGGCAGGCGAGGCAGAAGTTGTGGCCGCAGGGCAGCGTCACCGGCTCCCGCAGCGGCTCCAGGCAGATGGGGCAGCTGAAGGGCCCGCTGCCGTCCATGGCTCCGCGGCCGCCCGGCGCCGCCTGTTCTGCTCCCGCCGGGGAGGGACGGACCCTCCCGCCCGGGCACCGCCCCCTGGGACCGCCGCCAGGGTCCCGCCCCGCCCGTCCTCGGCGCCCCCGCCCCCGCGCCCTGGGCCGCCGGGTCCCTGACACCCGCCCCCGCTCTGCCTGCTCGGCCGCCCTGGGCCCCGCCTGACTTCCAGGGGCTCCTGGGTGGTGGGTCCCCCGGGGCCCGCGGGGCTGAGGGGCGGGCGCTGCTGCTGGGGTGAGAGAGGGCAGAGGAGGCGAGCGAGGGCAGCACGCTTGAAGGAAACTGGGAAGGAGTTCACCCTCCATTGCCCTGCAAGCCTCCCCCTGGTGTGGCCAGGCCGGGCGCGCCACAGTGTCGCGCAGCCAGCACCTGCGACCTCCTGCCCGTCTCTGCGCCATCAGCACAGCCCGGCGCTGCTGACGCAGAGGAAGAGAACTGCTGATGGCGCGTGTTTGTGCCCCTTAGCGACTCCATTACCCCATGGGAACCGGGACTTTCCTAACCCCGAAATGGGAAGTTAGTGTCTTCTCTTCTCCCAAGCCCCTTGTTTGGGGAATTCAGTTCTGGTCCATGGACACGCGTGGGCACCTGTGGTGTGCCCGGGGCTGGGGGTGCGGTTCCCCAAGTGGAGGCATTTGTTAAGTCTCATCTCACTATGCATTTAAAATGGTGCACTTTATTGTATGTAATGCTTTTATTTTTTTTAATATATATTTTTAAAAATAGATTTTGTTGATTTCAGAGAGGAAAGGAGAGGGAGAGAGAGATGGAAACATCAATGATGAGAGAATCATTGACTGGCTGCCTCCTGCAGGCCCCCCACTGGGGATAGAGCCTGAAACCCCGGCATGTGCCCTGACAGGAAATCCAACCGTGACCTCCTGGTTCATAAGTCAATGTTCAACCACTGAGCCATGCTGGCCGGGCTATATGTGTTTTGTTGTTTTTTGTGTGTTTTTTTAACACAATAAACAACAAGATCTGATGGGGCCTAACAGTTACTGTATCTTGGAAACAGTGATGAGCATAAATGGTATTCCAACTTCTCTGTCACCATGGCAACATGCTCTGAAAATGTCTGTAATTTCTATTGGTGACAAGTCACAGGTATTGCTAGTAGCATTGTGGTGTGTTCTCTTCCTGCACAACAGAGAAAAATGCTCGATTGCAGCTGGAGGACAATGAAAACAGATAGACTCCCTCCCTAGGAACCCAGGGTAAGAATGTCTACTTTGGAAATATGCTATGGAGAGCCCCCTGACCTGACATCCTCCTCCCCCGGAGGGAAGAAAACAAAGAGGTAAAAACACTGAAAAAGAGGTGCTCTTCACTGCCGTTGGGGGGGGGGGGTCATGATAAAGGCAGGGAATCGAGAAGGCCCTCCTGGAGGAATAACATTTGAGCTGGGGGTTCGCAGACTGACTGCTAGGACTCAGGCGGGCAGAAACCAGGACGGGAAGAGACAGCTCTTCAGGAGCGGGCCTGGGCGGGCCTGCATTGGCAGGAAGGCGGTAATGAGTTCCATACGCTGGTTTCCACAGGGAGCCCTTGATCTCGAAGGTCCCTTGTCTGCCAAGACCAGGAGCGGCTCAGAGGCTCAGGCGTCAGCGCCTCCCGGCTCCTGGGCTGGCCGAGACCACAGGCCTGCCTGATTCTGGAGGGGAAAGGGGTACCTTTCGGGGTGGGGGTCGTCAGGGGCGCGTCCCAGCTGGCCCTCTGCCTCCCACCCCACAGCCTGTTCAGGAAGACCGGCTCCCCCAGGAAGGCATGGCGATTTGATCTGTCGGGGGGTGGCATTTTGATAGCTCACGTGCATTATCATAGCTTTAAAGTTGTTTGCCCAACATAGTCATTCCTTTTCAGTGAGTTGGCTCTTCGGGGGAAAGGGTAACTGGCACCGCTGAGCTCTGCTGGAGCACGCCCCTGCCCGCATCGCCCTCTGCCTCTACCCTTACAAGGACTGTTGTGAGGGATGGGAAATGGAATTCCCACAGGCTCCCTCTCTTGCCATGCAGGTCGCATATAGTCCTGCGGAGGAGGAAGAATTTACACCCAGAAGGTGCAGGCTGACAATAATCCTGAGCCTCATCGAAGAGCCTGTCTGGTTGCAGTATTGCTTCAGAAATAAATAAAAGTCGACCGGAATAAAAAATGAACAAGCAAAAGCAGCCCAGCCAAGGAGGGTCACCCACAAGCCCGCCCACCTCTGCTTGCGTCTATGAAAGAAACTGAAACGGGCCCCACGCGTGTTCTTTCTCGTTAGGCTTTTGCTGAAGTTTTAAAAAAGTGGATGTGTTTATTTCAAATAACATATGTAGAGTACCTAAGGCCCTAACTGGTGTGGCTCAGTGGCAAGAGCGTCGGCCTGCGGACTGAAGGGTCCCGGGTTCAATTCTGGTCGAGGGCATGTACCTTGGGGCACATTCCCAGTAGAGTACCTAAAAAGTAAACGGTTTCATGGAATGAGGCTCAGAATAATAAAAACGGGCAGCCCCGATCCCCGCGTACTCGACTCTTGCTCCCACACACAGCCAGCTGCTTCCGGCCGCTACCTCCACTGCTACAGCATGTCCTCAGGCGCCATGAGCCGGTGTGGCTGCTGTGCTCGGGTCCCTGGAGATTTACATTCTTACTCACTTGCCTTCCTTGTCGAAGTCCATTGTTTGGATCCCAGCCCTTCCTTTCCCTTCACTGACTTACTTCTTTGCTTTTGAAACGTCCTCTGGGAGCTTCTTGGGACTGGGTGGGGAAGTGCCCGCCAGGCCTTTGTTCAGGCTTCAACCCTGATTGACAGTCTGGCTGGGTATGGGATTCTAGCCTGGAAAGCCTTTCCTCTCCGACTCTCACAGGCCCGGCTCCTTTGTCTTCTGGCTTCCAGTCCCCTCGCTGGAAGCCTCGTTTCCTACCATTGCTGTGCGGCACCCTTCCTTCCCGTCCTGCCTGCGGAGAGCCGCCTGCGCTCTGCCCCTCACCTCTCCGACCTCCAGCCCAACTCCCTCCAACTCCCCTGGCTCCTCAGCCCCTCAAAGATTTGTTTATTTTTTAGTTGTTAATCCTCACTGGAGGATACTTTTTCCATTGATTTTTAGGGAGAGTGAGAGGGGATAAGAGAAGCATCAATGTGAGAGAAACACGTCGACTGGTTGCCTCCAGCACGAGCCCCAGCCAGGGCCTGGGCTGGGGAGGAGCCTGCAGCCAAGGTACATGCCCTTGACCAGAATCGAAGCTGGGACCCTTTGGTCCACAAGCCAATGCCCTATCCACTGAGCCACCCCGGCTAGGGCTATGTTTTAGTGTTTTTTTTAAAATTCAAACTTTTAATTATTATTTTGTATTCATACTCATACGCTATGTACAGCATAGCGGTTAGACAATCAGATACTTTACAAAGTGTTCCCCCCTGTATTTCCGGGACCCATCTGGCACTGTACTTAGTTATTTCAATGTTGACAATATCTCCTGTGCTGTAAGGGCCCCTGTCTTGTACAGTCTCTCCTGCCCTCCCGTCCCTGTTCTATCTGTGTGTCCCTCATCCCGATTCTGCCACACAGACGTCCAGACCTGTGAGCCGGGGGCAGAAACGCTGGAAACACCCACTGGCTAGTCCAAGGTTACTCCCCAAAGCCCACGCTTCGTTTCCCTCTCTGCCAACGCGTTTTTCTGCCCGAGTCAGGCAGACCGAGGACATTGCAGGAGCTATCCGAGAGATCTGTAAACACTTGTCCCCGCACCTAGAGCAGCACTGCTCCGTTTCCCACCATGGAAATGGCAGTGGCATCTCATCACGTGACATACAGGCTAATGGTCACGATCCAGAACAGTAAGGAAGGGACCAACACCCCGATGAAAAGGCACGTTCATAGAATAAAGGGCCCCTAGAAGCGGGAAGGGAGCCTGTCTTCCTTTCTCTGTCCCTGTCAGAGTGTGGGCTCAGCCAGCTGGACACGTGTGTCGGGGCCCTCGGATGAGGAGCGATGGTTGGAAGCTGTGCCCTGGGGTAGCCAGCAGCATGCTTCCTCCCCACGGCGTCCGGCTGTTCAGTGAGGTCCTGGCTGCCTCCTGTTACTCTGTCAGGCTGCCCAGTGTATGATGCCCCCTCCCAAGATTGGGGAACTCCCCACACCTTAGGAATCTGACTGGGGGCTCCTTGCCCAGGCTGCACCAATCCGAGGCCTGGCCCTGTCCTTGACCAGAGAGCCACACGGCTGAGGAGCAAGGCCACAAGATGGGGTTTGCAACCGTGGCCATGACCAAGGCCAGATATCAGCGTGGGAGGGCGATACACTTCTAACAAATACAAACAGATTTTGTACTTTTTGGAGTGTTTGCATGTGTTATCCTTTAGGAAGACTTTATTTTTAGGAGAGAAATACTGATTTGCTCTTCCACTTACTGATGCATTATTGGTTAATTCCGGTAAGTCCCTGACTAGAAATCAAACTCACAACCTTGGCATATTGGGACGACGCCCTAACCTGCTCAAAAATACTCATCATGGCAATATTTTTATGAGCCCAAATCCAACAATTTGAATGTCTGATAATGGGTCAATAAAACCCTGACAGTGATGAGAATGACTGTTTATATGGTCATCATTCAGGAAACAATTTTTATAACGTGAAAAATGCTTACGTTACATAAAAATGTAGAAAACACAACTATTTATGGAGTGGCAGCCACAAGGATGTACAAAATAAAAGAGACTAAAATATAGCAAAATGTTAAGGAAAAAAGAAGAGATAGAGACAGGGAAGGAGGAGGTAGAAACCACCTTTCCGTAGACTGTGTCTAGGAACAGTTTGCGGTTCCCGTCCCACACCCTGAAGCTCCCCTGGCTACACTGTCTCTGGGAGGCACGCTGGAGCCGCGAGTGCACTATTTTGCCGCAGCCTGTGGCGTGGACCACATTGCTCGGGCTCTCCTGTAGGACCAGGAGTCCCTGGGCGCTGCCCTTGCCTCTGACGCCCAGGTGCCCCTGGAACTGGGCTCTGCCTGGAGCAGGGGCCTCCCATTTGACTCCATTCCTAGTCCCTGTCCCCTTCAAAGAGGCTGGGAAAGTTAACTCCAGTTTGGGGGTCCCTCCACCCCCACAAGTGGCCCAGCCACACCCTGAGTCAATCTGCTGGCCCACAGCTGGCCCCATGAGAGCTGTGGCCACAGGTCCCCAGGCCAGGGGCTGGGGCGGCTCGTGGACACACAGGCACGGTGGCTCCTGTGCCCAGCCGAGTTCCATCCTGTGCCTTCTCAGCTGAGCCCCGAGGCCTCTTCCTGGAGCCCTGGAGGGAGCCTGGCCTCAGGCCGATGGCACAGGGTCAGGGTTCTACCCTCCAGGAGCCAGAAGACAGGGTGGAGGGGCTGGGTGAAGATGGCGTGGAAGGTGTGCAGGCGCTGGGTCTCAGGCTCCAGGCTGTAGAAGGTGAGGCAACCAGAGGTCAGGTCCAAGTCCACGCCCAGCAGCTTCCCTGGCACCCCTCGGAGGCGCTGGACCTCTCCGTTGTGCCAGGCCTGGGCGCTGTCCTCCTGAACACAGAGCCCCCACGAGCTGGGCCCACGGCCGATGTTGTCTGTGTAGGGCCCCAGCTTGTGCCGTGCCAGGTCGGGGTAGGCGACGCCCAGTGTCACCAAGTGGTTCGACGTGTGTACCTCCCAGTAGTGCCGTCCAGACTGGAAGCTCTGGGCACACTGCACCTGCCAGAGCTCGAAGCTGCCCGGCTCAACCAGGCCTCGGGGCTCTCGCCGGTGCTCCACCCGCTGGTCCTGCCGAGACAGGTAAAGGTGGCGGTTGGCACTTCCTGGGTCGAAGGTGAGATTGCGGTAATCTGTTGGGGAGAGAGGGGCTGGAGGTGAGCGGGCAGGGTGCCTGTGCCTGTGCCTGTCCACGCTCCACTGATGGCACATTAACCCCCTGCCGGGCGCGCTGCCCGCTGAGCGAGCGCTCAATCCTGGCGGCGGCCTCTGGGGCAGAGCCCCGTTAGCCTCATTTCACAGACGAGAACACTGAGGTCCTGAAAGAGAAGGAACTTGACAGAAGCGGAAGAAGCACGGCCGACCCAGCTTTGTGTGCCCAGGCCAGGGGTGGCCAACCTATGACACGCGAACTCATTTTTTTGGTTGATTTTTCTTTGTTAAATGGCATTTAAATATATAAAATAAATATAAAAAATATACATCTTTGTTTTACTATGGTTGCAAGTATCAAAAAATCTCTCTATGTGACATGGCACCAGAGTTAAGTTAGGGTTTTTCTAAATGCTGACACGCCGAGCTCAAAAGGTTTGCCATCACTGACCTAGACCCTCCTTAAACACTATACTGGCTTCATGTGTAGGAGCTGTGCCTCCTGCGACAGGGGTGCCGGGGTGAGGCCAGACCCAGGGAAGGGCATAGACAGGGCAATCATAGTACATGCCACACACACACACACACGTGTACATACACATGTGCTCACAGTGCCTGTGTATACACCCACATCCACATGTGTGCACAATGCACTCACACGCACACACAGGTGCACACACATGTGCTGGGCCTCCTTACTCTGCCAGAGTTTTCTCCTCAGCAGACAAACCGGGCTTGGGACCAGTGCCAGGGCATCTGGGGTCTCTAGAGGCAAAGCAGTATTAGGGGGGTGCTCATGGAGGTTCCACTCCCACCCTCCCACCCTCAGTGGGAGGGACAACTGGGCTCAGGGTGAGGGAGAGATCTGGGGTCAGCCTTACCCGGGGGACCCAAGTCAGCCGCCTCAGCTGGTGCCCCGCAGGGGTCCCCATTGTCCAGGAGGAGGCCACAGAGCTGGTTCAGAAATTCCTTCAGGCCGTCCAGCTGCTGATCTGCATTCCACTGTGGAGGGGTCAGCGGCCCCAGAGGCCCTGGGGGCGCCAGGAGCTGTGATCCCTGAGTCCCAGGGCAGCGGCAGTGAGCCGGGAGCCAGGGCCGGGCACTCTGGTCCCTCAACCTGCCACCCTTTGTCCTGGTACCTGGACGAAGGTTCGGTCATCCGACTGCTCCAGGAGGTCCTGGGTCCAGCGGTCAAAGACAGCCGTGGCCTCCAGGTGGCCCCGTAGCCGCTGCTCCTCCTCCTGGGCCTGTGCCAGTGCCTGTGTCTTGGCCACCTCGATGGCCCTCAGTGCCTTGATGCGACGCATCTCCAGGGCCTGCAGCAGGCGGCTGAACTTGCCAGAGACCATGGAAGCCAGGTTGCAGGCCGAGCTCTGGATGGGCACAGGAGGAGCCTAGGGTGGCCAGGGCCGCCGCTGCCCACTGGGCTGATGGGGTGCAGATATGGGGAGACAGGGTCCCTGGAACCTCTTTCCCCCATTCAGCCCCTCACTCCCTGATGCTGGGAGGCATTGTCAGGGTGGCTCACACCGACTGCCCAGGGTCCCAGGGGCCAGCTGGTGGCTGCCTGAAGAGCACAACATGAAGTGGGGGGTGGGACAGGTAGGCTGGTACCTGGATCTGGCTGCTTCGCTGCTGCAGCCCCTGTAGCTGGCTCTCGGCCTGGGTGGCCTGCTGCCGGGTGACCTCCAGCGCGGCTCTCAGCTGGGCCTGCAGTGTCCACCAGGGGACAGGGGACGAGTGACAAGAGGGGGCCAGCATTGGCTGCAAAGTGTCCCCTCCTCGTGCCACCCCCGGCGAGGCTGACCAGGGGGCACGCAGGGAAGAGGGCACCCCTGTTTGGCGGTGCCCCCTCAAGGATATAAATGTAATGCCCTGGAGCAGGAAAAACTCCCGCTGCCGGATCTGCTTCCCTGCACCTGGCCAATCACCTCTCCTGCCACCCACGCTGCCAGGTGAGGATGGGTGTTGTCCCCACTGCCAGAGGAGGAAATGGGAGAGAAGCTGACAGTGTGGCCAAAGCCATCAGACCTTCCTGAGTCCGGCCTGTGTAGGAAGTGGGTCATCTGACTCCCCCAGAGGACACCCAGCAGCCCTACTTCACTTCCCCTCCTTCTAGCAAAATCCCCCTCCACTGGCACAAGTGCCATCGGTGGTACCACCTGTCCCTGTCCCTCCTTGTTGCTATCACCTACTGGCCCACTGAAGCCCTCATGCTTAGTGCCAGGTCTGTGCCACCAACTGTACCACCCAGGCCTATTCCCCAAGACCTGGGCAGCCCCGGGTGTCACCTCCAGCCCTCTGGCTCCGGCTCCCGACCTCACCTGCACAGCCCTTAGCTTCACCCCTCAGCTCCTCACCCCGAAACCCCTCCCGGGCCTTGTCCCCACCGGGCCTGGTCCCCTGCTCGGGATCTATTCCTAGCGCCTGCTTTCTGACCCCCACCCCTGCACACAGAGAGCGGAGGGCCCCGGGGTGTCACCTCGCGCTCCCGGCGCTCAGCGTCCAGCAGCACCCGCTCGTGGAGGCGACAGTCGCCCACGGTGCACGCGCTGCACACGCAGCGGCCCTCGGTGCGGCAGAAGAGCTCGAGCGGCCGGCCGTGCTGCGGGCAGCGCGCGCCCGGGTCGGGGTCGGGGTCGGGGTCGGCGCCGGCGGCCGGGGGCTCGGCGCGCACCACCGCGACCACGTCGCTCAGGGCCACGTTGCGGCGCAGCTCGGCGCGCGCGGGGCAGAGCTCCCGGCACTCGGGGCACTCCACGCGGGAGCGCCACCAGTCCCGGATGCAGCCCGCGCAGAAGTTGTGGCCGCAGGACAGCGTCACCGGGTCCTGGTAGAGCTCCAGGCAGATGGCGCAGGTCAGCTTTTCCTGCAGCAGCTGCTGGGCCATGGCGGCGGCGGGCGGAGCACTGCGGCAGGGCCGGGCCTTTTAAAGGGACCGAGGCCGCCGTGCGGCGGGGCGGAGCGAGGGCCCGCCGGGCGAACAGGGGGACAGCCTCCCGCCGGCGTCCGCGCCCCAGTCCCGCCCGGCGACCCCGGCCCCCGCCTCCCACTCAGCTGCGTCCAGAGCCACCCCCGCCGCCCCCGCCGGGCTGGGAGCTGGGGCCGCTCTCTCTGGTCTCACCCGGGACCTCCTGCCGCCCTTCCTAAGCCTCCGGGCGCAGCTCCTGAGCAGGGGGTCCGGGCGCAGCCTCCAGAGGCCAGGACCGCAGGGGCCTCCTCCTGGCTCAGGGCCGCGGCCTCAGCGGTGAAGTGGACGGGGCGAGTGGGTGTCGGCAGCCAGAGCGGGGGCGCAGCTAGTCCTGGATCGGTGCCCTCCCGCCAGCGGCCCTGCTGCACTTTTCCCTTGAGCGGAGTTTCAGGCATTTGCCAAACCAGGGTGACTCCCTTCCCTTGGCTACGAGTCAACACGAGGTGGCGAGGTGGGCGTTTCTGGTCACCAAGAGACAGACCAGCCCGGTGGTTTCTCCACGCCCTTTCCATGGAAACCGGAAGCACTTAACTGCACTGGAACCCCCTCCCTGTGTGGGCCGCTGCTGCTCTAGAACCCCAGTTTTCAGAGCAGTGGCTCCCCGCAGCTGAGCAGAGGGCTTCTGATTGCAAACCCACCTGCCCCGGGGCAGGGCGAGTCGGCCCAGGACCGGCTGGAGGACGGTTAACTCTTCTGACCAAGCCGACCTAATTGATTTATTTTAAAAAAATATATTTTATTGATTTTAGAGAGGAAGGGAAAGGAGAGAAACATCAATGATGAGAAACAGTCATTTATCAGCTGCCTCCTGCACACCCCACACTGGGGATCGAGCCCATAACCTGGGCATGTGCCCTGCCCGTGAATCAAACCCTGGTTCATATGTCGCTGCAAAACCACTGAGCCACACCACGCCGGCCTGCTGGGAAGGAAAGCTGCCCTCAGTGCAATGCAGCCGCGTGTCTTGTGCCGTAAATGTGCGAAGTTGCTCCTTCTGGAGAAGGTGCACAGAGCTCCTCTTGCTTGGCTACAGGGGGTCTTTTCCTTTAGAGACAGACATGCCCTAACCACCCAGGCAGGGGGCAGGGCATGTGCCTGAGCTCTCTGAGACCTGACAGGCCAGGGGCGAATGCTCAGTGGGCAGACCTCTCCCCAGAGGCCTGTGGGAGGAGCCAAGACCTCAACCTGCTTTTTCTTCTGGACCTGCCTTCAGCCCCTGGGTCACAGGAGTTACCTCCTGGGATGGGAGGCAGCCCTCTTCCCACCCACAAAGCAATACAACTCCATGGGGGTGGGGAGGGGACCTGGCTGCTCCTGGAACACAGACCCAGACCAGCCATAGCAGAAATCATCTTTATTCATTCACCCAGAGGGGCTGCCTCAGACAGGGCCCAGGGCCCCACAGCTTGGTCCCTGAAGGTGTTTATGGTTCCTGCCTGCGGAGCCTGACAGAGTGGCCCCAGGCCCAGCCCACCCTCTGAGGGGGGTGGCAGTCTAGCTACTCAGTAGATGCCATAGGTGGGTTCATGACTGTCTCTGTACCGGTCCAGGTAGCGAAGGGGCTGCTTGTGGGGGAAGCGCTTCTGCTTGGGGTGGTAAGGGGGTGGCCGCACAAACTCGAACACGGGCTCCCGCATATCTGCAAGAAGAGTGAGGAGTGCGGATGTGGACTGCTGCCGGCCCGAACCCCCATCTTGTCTCTAGGTTGGGACTAGCTAGCCAGCCTAGCGGAGGACTGGGCGACTCCCCGAGACCAGGGAGAACTGCCTGCCAGGTCTGGAAAGGCCTGAGTGTGCGCCAGCCAGCCCCCCTGCGGCCCACTGTCCCTACCCAAAAGCTGGTGGAAGGTGTGGGTGACCGAGTCATCCCAGCGGCACTGGAAGAAGGCCAGGCCAGCTGGAGTCATGGCTTCCTGGTGTTTCTTGTAGAAATCAAAAGTGTGGAAGGTCCGCTGGGCAAGCTGATAGCTGTAAGATGGGGAGAATGTGAGTGGGGAGGGGACACCCGGGCCCCACACCCCCTCTGCCCCATAGGCGATCCTGAGGGGCCCCTTAGGGCCCGCCTAGCACAACCACTGTCTGCCCGTCTCAAGTCCTGAGGGAAGAGAGAGGTGAGGAGACTGAGCAAGGCTGACCACTGCTGGGAAGCTGGCCAGAGGCTGGGGTGGGGGTGCGGGGACGGGCGTGGGGTGTAGATTACCAGGGGGAGGGCCGGGTATCCGCAGAGAAGTCGACTGGCTTCTCCTGCTTGAAGAGCAGGAAGGCGAAGCGGTGGAAGCCAGAGCCCCGGGCAGGGAAGGGGGGCAGGTAGGGACACGTCTCCTGTCCTTCAGCCACCCTGTTGCCTGGGATGTTGGTTCTGGCAGGAGGAAAGGAATCTGTTAACTGCCCCTGGACAGAAGTGGCCGCAGGAGCATCCCCATCCAGTACTTCCTAGAGGCTGAAACAACTCCCGGGGGACACAGACCCTACAAGGACCTCTTCTGTGCCATCAGGTAGGAGCTGGAGCTCTGTGAACCCTTGGGGCTGTGGCGGAGGGCTAGCTGCAGAGACAGCCAGGATGCGAGCAAAGGCGAGCAGCCTGTTTGCTATGCGCTGGGGAGCCTGGCAGGGTGGGGTGGGCGGGCAGGGCTGCCACAGCCACTCTGGCTGGAGACCACGACACCTCTGAGTTGCTTCTTTCTGTTTCCTGAAACTCTGGGCTTTACAGGGCATCTGCCCAGCCTGGCACCGGAACGGCCACTGTACCCGCCTCAAGAGGCAGCCCCAGAGGGTCCTGCTGCATCGGTTGTTAACTGCAGTTGAATAAAAATGACAGAAACCAGCCTCCCAGTCACTGGCCGTGGTTATCCAGAAACGCCAAAGCTGCGGTCGCCTGCCTGACTTCTGTCCCCTGGTGTTCAGAGCCAAAAGCCGCCGAGAAAGCCAAAGGCTGGCCACCCTGAGCACATGCCAGAGGCCTCTCCTGGTCCCTCTCTCATTGGACTGGCACAGAGCCCCCGGGTGGGTAAGGAATGGGAGGCATCATCCTAGATTTACGGGTGAGATGTGTGCAGGGTGCCCAGGAGGCCTGTGGGAGCAGCCCAGGCCCGCTGCCTGCTTTTCTTCTTACCCGTTTCCAGCCACGGGATCCTAAGGCCCTCACACTCCCAGGAAGCAGAGGGGAGGGACCACCTCTAGGGGAGGGAGGTTAACCCCAAGTCCCATTGTTAATCCGCGATGGAGCCAAGACTGAAATTCAGGTGCAGCTCTTCCCACGATGCCAGGACCTCCCGCATGCATGACCCACGGCCCCATCCCAGGTACTCACACCAGCCAGTGGACATACTCGGCATCCGGCTCTAGCAGGTGTCCATCTGCACATAAACAGACCCACCGACTTAGGCCCATGAAAGGGGCCGGGACCGCGGCTCTCCACCTGGCCCCGCCCCCAGCCCCCAGGGCCCTGGCTCCTGTACCCTAGACACCTACCCAAGTTGGTGAGCAGCAGTGTCCACAGGGAGCCCTCGTCTGCCTCGTAAGTCACCTCTGGGGCCTGGGCAGCCTGATGGGGAGAGAACGAGGGAGCTGTCACCCCCACCAGGGACAGACAAGCTGTTATACACAGAGGTTCTCGGGGAAGGGAGACTCACGGCCCTGCAGCGGGATGTGTCTGTGCGCACAGGGCAGGAAGGGGCACCCGCCAGCAGTTACCTCTGTCGGCGTGACCTCATTGCCGTGGTACACAGGCATCACGTCATCCTCACCCACGGGGTAGGCCACGTGCAGGGGGACTCGGGGCACGAAGGTGGCACCGTGGAACAGGTCTCGGTAGAGGCCATAGTACTCCGCCAGGCGCTGCTTGTGGTAGGGCCCGCAGGTCCTCTCCCACTCGGCCCGCACAGCCTCCAGCGGAATGCACACTGGGAAGGAATAATGCCGGCTGGGTCCCGGGTGGGGGCAGGGGCACACCAGGGCCCCTCCCTGGGAGGGCTTACCTGTGCGGTGGCGGGCGGCCCGCTCCTCCTCCACGTTGGCCTTCAGCTCCCGGAGAACCTGTTTCCGCTCCAGCAGCTGTTGGGTCCGACTGACCTTGGGTGGCGGCAGCCCAATGTCAATCTTGCCTTTGGGATCTGGGGAGGAGAGATGGAGGAAGAGGGATGGATTCTTGGCCAAGCCACCCGTCTCTACCTAGTCCTCGCACTTGCCCAAGATCTGCTGCTAAAGCTTCCCCTTTATTCACAAAACTAAAGCCTACCGTGTAGTCTGCTTCTCACACCTGAGCAGGGTCCAGCTGCTAAGCAAATTGCATCAGCTTGAGGTTGCATTTTCTAATCCCTAATCCCTTACACTGTAGGTCATGGGAACAGGCACGTGGCCTCCCAGTTGTAGCTGGCGTCCCCTTCAAGCCTGTCACGGGGGCTCGGACACACCTGTGTCCTCAGTAGAATGGCTGAAGCTAGGATGAAAGGAGCACTTCTCACACTATAATGAATGAGCCATACAAGTCACCCGGGAAATTTCTTAAAATTCAGATTCTGATTCTGCAGGTCAGAGTGGGAACTGAAACACATTTTTTTTTCAAATTCTCACCCAAGGACATGATTTTTATTGATTTTAGAGGGAAGAAGAGGGGGAGAGAAAGAGAGGAACATCCATCGGTTGCATCCTACTGGGGATGGAACCCCAAACCTGGGCATGTGCCTGACTAGGAGTCGAACCTGTGACCTTTTGGGGAACCTGAGGGGCTCCAGCCAACTGAGCCACACTGTCCAGGCCATGGCAGCGTGCTTCTAAGGAGTTCCTAGGTGATGGCCCCAGAACACGCTCTTGAGTAGCAGGGCCCTAGACGACGGTTAACCCAACACCTTTCCACTCAGTCGGACAATAACAACTGACGAGCTGCCCAAGGGCAGCACCGTGTCCGGGCTTTCAATGTCACTCAGCGAAGTCCTGTACACTGTGCGGGTGCAGGGCCCCCTGACCTTGGGGGCTCACATCTGGGAGGGAGGCAGGGCTACACACGGAGCATTTTGGGGGCACAGAGCGGCGCTCTGACTCGCAATGGTGGGGGCGGCGGTCAAGAAAGGATTTAGGAGCAGAAACAAATGCGGTGGAGCTCTAATGGGGGGCCAGCGGTGAAAATCCTGGCTGGACAATACCGCCAACGCGGGATGCAGGCTGCCCCCGCCCCCGCCCGCACCCAGTGCTCGGGGCCGCACCCACAGCCCCAGCTCCGGGCGCCCCGCACCCACAGCCCCAGCTCCGGGCGCCCCGCACCCACAGCCCCCAGCCCCGGGCGCCCCGCACCCACAGCCCCTGTTCCGGGCGCCCGCACCCACAGCCCCCAGCTCCGGGCGCCCCGCACCCACAGCCCCCAGCTCCGGGCGCCCCGCACCCACAGCCCCCAGCTCCGGGCGCCCCGCACCCACAGCCCCCAGCTCCGGGCGCCCCGCACCCACAGCCCCCAGCTCCGGGCGCCCCGCACCCACAGCCCCTGTTCCGGGCGCCCGCACCCACAGCCCCAGCTCCGGGCGCCCCGCACCCACAGCCCCTGTTCCGGGCGCCCGCACCTGACTCCACCACGAAATGCTCCCGGTAGGTCCGCCACCAGTGCGGGGCCCGCGCCTCCTGCTCCGCCCGGCGCCGGTAGCGGTCGAAGCTGCGGTACTTCTCCAGCCGCTCCAGGTTGCTCACATCGATGTCCTCGTTGGGCATCGGCCCCAGAGGCGGGGTCCGGCGGCTCAGCGCGGCTGCGGGCAGAGAGCGGGACGGCTCAGGCCGGAGACGGCCCGGGCCCTCGGAGGGCGGGCGGGCGCTGGCTCGAGCCCCAGGGCTCGGGCTTAATGGGGACCTGCAAGAGCCCCACACCCTCAGACGCCTCACCCGAGGTGCTGAAGCACCGCCACCTCCGGCTCGCGCCCAGCACCGCCTGCCACAAGGGCGCCGCCATCTTCCCTCAGGTCGGCCCCGCCCCCGCCCCCGCCTAGAGCCCAAAAGAGGTGGCGGGACGGCGCCGGAACGCGCCGCGGACCCCGCCCCCGCCCGACCACGCCCCGCCCCCGCCCACAGGAGCCACGCCCCCGCCCAGGCCAGGCCCTGCCCTCGGACCCCTGAGCCACGCCCCCGCCCAGGCCAGGCCCTGCCCCCGGACCCCTGAGCCACGCCCCCGCCCAGGCCAGGCCCTGCCCTCGGACCCCTGAGCCACGCCCCCGCCCATCAGGCCCTGCCCTCGGACCCCTGAGCCACGCCCCCGCCCATCAGGCCCTGCCCCCGGACCCCTGAGCCACGCCCCCGCCCATCAGGCCCTGCCCTCGGACCCAGGAGCCCCGCCCCCGCCCATCAGGCCCTGCCCTCGGACCCCTGAGCCACGCCCCCGCCCATCAGGCCCTGCCCTCGGACCCAGGAGCCCCGCCCCCGCCCAGGCCAGGCCCTGCCCCCGGACCCCTGGGCCACGCCCCCGCCCATCAGGCCCTGCCCTCGGACCCAGGAGCCCCGCCCCCGCCCAGGCCAGGCCCTGCCCCCGGACCCCTGAGCCACGCCCCCGCCCATCAGGCCCTGCCCTCGGACCCAGGAGCCCCGCCCCCGCCCAGGCCAGATTCCTCCTTGTGGGGAGAGCCCGAGGTCCTGTCCTTCCCGCCAGAGACGCCAGAGGCGGTGGAGGGCCCTGGGTTCCCGGTCCCGGAAGTGCTCAGAGGACCACAGGGCGGAGCTGGGAGCGGTCGGGGCTCTGCCCGCGGCCGGCCACCGGGGGCAGCACAGACCCGGGGCGGTAGGCCCGGCCTTGCAGATGCCCCGATGCGCGGAGCTCCCTGAGCCTCAGACCCTCTGGCCATGGTGTGTAGCTTGTAGGCGGGAGGTCCCAGGCCTGGCCAGTTCTAAATAGACATTGAAGGCCACTGTTAGAGGGTAAATTGGTCCAACTGCTTTACAGAGCAATTTGCCAGTAATCAGTACAGCTTTAAGTAGTAAAGTTAAGCACATATTCTGTGACCTAGAAATTCTACTTCTAGTATTTACCTTAGAGAAGTGCTTACATATATGCCAAGGTGGCACGCCCAGCACTGTCGTGGCCCTATTGTTTACAATAAAATCCCAATAAAACTGTAAACACACTATATGCCCATTTGCAAAAGAATGAGTAAATAGTGGTATATTCAAATGAAATAGTATTCAGCAGTTAAAATTCATGAATTGCAGCTACATGAAACAAGGTTAAATGTAAAAAAAAAGTTGTGGAAAAACAAAGTTTATTGGTACTATAAATACTAGAGGCCCGGTGCACAAAATTTGTGCACTTGGGGGAGGGGTCTCTCAGCCCGGCCTGCATCCTCTCGCAGTCTGGAGCCCTTGGGGGATGTCCGACTGCCAGCTTAGGCTCCCCCCTCCCTCCCCCAAGGGGAGCAGGCCTAAGCCAGCAGTTGGACACCCTTGGTGCTGCCGTGGAGGTGGGAGAGGCTCCCATCACTGCCACTGCGCTCACCAGCTGTGAGCCTGGCTTCTGGCTGAGTGGCACTGCACTGACCACCAGGGGGCAGCTCCTGCATTGAGCATCTACCCCCTGGTGGTCAGTGTGCATCATAGTGACCGGTCATTCCACCGTTCAGTCTATTTGCATATTAGCCTTTCATTATCTACTAGAGGCACAGTGCACTAAATTTGTGCACAGGGTGTGTGTGTGGGGGGGGGGGCGGTTCCTCAGCCTGGCCTGCACCCTCTCCAATCCAGGATATCCCTCTTGCACTCTGGGACTGCTGGCTCCTAACTGCTTGCCTGCCTGTCTGCCTGATCACCCCTAACCACCTCTGCCTGCCAGCCTGATGCCCCTAATTGCTCCCCTGCTGGCCTAATTGGCCCTAACTGCCTCTGCCTGACAGCCTGATCACCCCCTAACTGCTCCCCTGCCTGCCAGCCTGATAGCCCCCTAACTGCCTCTGCCTGCTGGCCTGATTGCCCCCTAACTCTCCCCTGCCAGCCTGATCACCCCCTAATTGCTCCCCTGCCGGCCTGATTACCCCTAACCACCTCTGCCTCGGCCCCCATGACCATGTCTTTGTCCAGAAGGCCATCTGGAAGATGTCTGGTCTAATCAGCATATTATACTTTTATCAGTACAATAATAATAAAAGTATAATATGCTAATTAGACTGAACAGCCAAATGACCACCTGGACAAAGCCGGGGCTGCGAGGGCCGAGGCTGCTGCCACGGCTGTGAGGGCCGAGCCACTTGCATGAATTTCATGCACTGGGCCTCTGGTATAGGATAATACCATTTAGATATTTTTAAAATTTTAGGTATTTTAAATTGATTTTAGAGAGAGGGAGAGAGAAACATCAAAACACTAGTTGACTGCCTCCTGAATGCACCAGGTGTCAAACCCACACGTGCCCTGACCCAGAACTGAACCCACCACCTTCCAGTGTATGGAACGACTACGCTCCAACCGAGCCACACTGACCAGGGCTGGAGAGATCTGTGAACACACAAACCAACATTCTGTTTTGTTTGTGGATACATACATACAGAGTGAAACTGTAGAACCAGAAAGAGAAGGGCTATCTCTGAATCCAATATGGCAAGAAATGAAAGGTAGTTGGATTAAAAAACATATAGCACTTTAATGGGTCCAAGATGAAGGCTGTAGATTGTGGGTAAACAAGTTCCCCCCGAAAGCTGTTCTGCGACAGACACACAAACTGCCTGCTCAGGGCCCACTCAGCTCTCCGCTCTGCCTTCACGCTCACCAGGACGTGTTCCTTCCAAGTAATTCACAAGTAATTGCGATTCCCACCCTCTCCTGCCCCTGCACCCCATCCCTGGCCAAGAGGGCAGAGGCCCTTCAAAACATGTGGTCCGCCTCCACGTCCCCATTCGGGAGGGGCCCTGTGCTGTCTGCTGGCCTCAGGTGGGAGGGCAGGAGGCTGCTCAGGGCATCCCTGGAGAAGACCCCCGCCTCAGAAGAGGCCCAGGTGAAAAGATCCCTCAACCACCTGCCTACCGACGAGGGGAGGGGCCCAGAGAACCGAAGCTGAAGCTGACAGTTCTGGGGGCAGAGACACTCAGCACTGTGTCTCCCCAGAGGCCATTGTCAAGCCCAAGGCCTGGGGGCACCTGCCTGCCTCAGCTGCAGCTGGCTGGTGGGAATGCCCTTGTACCCTGTCTACTTGAAGAGTTGTTATCAGGCCCTGGGCATCTCAGAGCCTTCCCTGGGCACCCCCTCCCTGGAGCTGGCAGCCAGGGAGTGCCAGGACAGAGTGCCAGGGTCCGAGTCTTCTGTTGAGGAGGCAGCAGGGCCCTTTAGGCTGAGTGGGATGTCATATTGTAGGAGGCTTTCTTCAGGGTCTCCAGGAAGAACTGCTCATTCTCCAGGAAGTCTTGGTCCTGAAAGGCAGAGCTGGGTGAGCCCCCCTCTGGCCCCCTCCTGTCCCGCTTCCGTCAACAGGGACACAGGCTCCAGGGACTGAGTAGGTGGGTCCCCGGGTGCTACGGGCCAGCCCTCACTCCAGGCCCCTCCCCACTTACTCCCTGGCTCTGGGAAGCTGTGAGCTGGAAGCGGGGCCTGGAAGGAGCAGGCGCACTGGCGTGAAAGACCAGGTTCTGGCAAGGCCACTCGCTAGCACAGAACGTCACTCTCTAAGCCTGTCTGCAAACTGGAGAGAAGAGCATCGCCTGCCTTGTAGGGCTGGGGGAGGGTGTTTCAGTACAGAGCCTGAAACCGGAAGTGCTGCCACTGCTATCACAGGGTTGCCATGAGGTTCCCTGGCAAGAATATGCAATGGCTCCAACAGAACCTGGCCGACGGGACAGGTCTGAGACGGTCCCCTCCCGGGGGTGGGCCTAGCCCTCCTCAGGGCCAGGACGTGCTCCTCTCTGACTGCCCTGAGCTGCCTGTCACCAAGGCGACCACGAGGACCCCGGTCCAGGGGAGTGGCGGGCCTGGTGGCGTCGCCTTTGCTAAGGGATGCTTACCTCCTCAGCTGTGTGTTGCAGCAGCACCAGCTTGGTGTGGCGAAGCGAGGGGCCCGGGGTGGCTGATGGCTGGATGCCCTGAGGGTTGGCGGGAGCAGGAGCCATGATGGCTGAAAAGGCTGAGGAGGTCAGGGACCACGTGTGGATGGGAGGGCAGGGGGGCCCCAGCCTGTCTCCCGGGGGCCTTCTGACCACGCGGTGGGTGCTCCGAGCACCCACCTTCTCCACCAACTCTCAAAAGGCTTTGAGAACGCTCGGGGGATTTTACCTGGAAAGTCTAATTCTAGGAACTTATTCAAGGGAAATAATCAGGCAAAAGTGCAGAGACGTATGTACAGATAGATTTTCACTGATGCTGTTTTTCTTAGTAACAAAAAAATCACCCAGTAGAAAATCATTAAAAGTATGGAACAGCCTCATAATGGAAGCTTATACTGATTAAAAATTATGGTTAAATGTTTAATTTTTGATCCGAAAACATGTTCTATATGTATATTTCCAAATTAAAAAATCAAGGTACGAAACAGTATATGATATGATGTCAATTGTGTTTTTAAAACTGATGAAGTCTAGAACACTACGCACCAAAACGTTAAATGTGGTTGTCTCTAGAGTGTGCGGTTGAGAGTGACATTTTATTTTAAAAGTTTTCTTCCCTCTATTTACAAATGTATTTTAAAAAATGTATTTTTATTGATTTCAGAGAGGAAGGGAGAGGGAAAGAGAGATAGAAACATCAATGATAAGAGAGAATCACTGACTGGCTGCCTCCTGCACGCCCCACACTGGGGATCGAGCCCGCAATCCGGGCCTGTGCCCTTTGCTGGAATCGAACCTGGGACCCTTCAGTCCGCAGACCGACGCTCTATCCACTGAGCCAAACCAGCTGGGGCCAAATGTATTTTTCTATAATGGACATGCATTCCTTGTGTAAAGATGTTTTAATGAGAGGACTTTAAAACCAGCTAGCCCCTCTCTGGAGTGGAGGGAGGTGTGGGCAGGATGCTCCTGGCACTGCCCACCTGACGGTCAACGTCCATCCTTCCGGGGCCACTTACCACTCGGGCCGGAGGCTGCCAGGCCCTGGGCCTGGGCGAGCGACGCCACGGGACCAGAGGGCAGGTCCTGTCGGACGTGGTCCAGCTGCAGCCTCTGCTGGGCCAGACTCAGACGCTCCTGTCCCCCATCCCCAGAGAGAAGGACACGGCCGTGAGGGTCTGGAGGTGGGGGGGTCGGTGGAGCCAGATGGGGGAGCAGGAGCTGGGTGGGGGTGGGGGGCGGGGGAGCCTTGCCTGGTGCATGTGCTGCTCCTGTTGCTGCAGCCGCTCCAGCTGCTGCTGCACCAGCTGTAGCCGCGCCTGGTGCTCTGACTGCACCTGCCGGGCCTCCCGCAGTGCCCGCTCCCCCTCCTGGAACTTCTCCGAGGCCACCTGCGGGGAGACCACCCGGGTCAGCCAGGCTGCCGAGGATGGGCACTGCCCAAGCCCCGCCGCGCCAGCTGAGCTGCCGGGACCTGGCTCATCTTGTCCATCTCCTCGGAGCGGAGCCTGAGGCGCAGGGCGGCGGCGCTGACCCGCTCCTTCTCCCGCCGCAGTTCTTCCCGCTCCCGCTCCAGAGCCTCCCGCTCGGCCGCCAGCTGGTCCTCCTTGGCCCGGAGCTCCCTGGCCCGGGTCTTCAGCTCTGCCTGCTCCTGGAGACGGCAAAGCCTTCACTGCTGTGTCCTCTCGGGAGTTGAACTAGGCTCTGCTCAGGGTTTGAGGAGCCCCTGGCCCGCCCGCCCGCCTCATTGCAGTGGCTCCATCTGATCCTGATTCTGGGAGAAGGGAGCGGGGTAAGGGGGTCCCAGAACCAGTCAGGGAGGCCCAGGGCCATGCCTCTGTGCTGCCTCACCCTGGGCTCAGCTTCTCTGAACCCCCTTTTTCTATCTAAGTCCTGGGGATTGACGAGGATAGAACGAGCAGTGTGTGTAAAGCACGAAGCCAGCAGAATGAAGCCGTGACTATTACATGATGACTGTTGCTGTGCCCTTTGCTGAGCTGATGGAGGGGCAGACAGTGAGGACCGGAAGGAAGGGGCAGGGCTGGCAGCTCGGGGCTCTACCTTGGCCAGGCTGATGAGGGTGCCCTCCCGCTGGGCGTCCACCTGCAGCGCCCACTCCACCTCTCGCTCGGCCCGCTCTTTACTCAGCTTCTGCTGTGTGAAGAACTCGGCCCACTCGGCCGCCAGGCGCCGCCGCTCCTCCCCACACTGGCGCATGACGGCCTTCTGCTCCTCCAGCAGGGCACTCTGGGACGAGGGGGCACAGGTCGGGGTGTGTCCTCGGGCATCGCGGCAGGGATGGCCGCTGGGGACGGTGTGGCTGGACTCACCTTGGCCCGCTCCAGCTCCTCCCGCTCCATGGCCGTCTGCTGGGCCAGGACCTTCCTCTGCTCCTCCAGGGCGCGCTGCGTGGACTCGGCCTTGGACTGCTCGGCACTCGCCCGCCAGCGTTCCTGGGGCAGGGCTGGGAGTGAGCCCTCGGCGCTCCACCTGCCCCGTCAGGCCTCAGGCCTCGCTGCTGCGCAAAGCCACCCGCTCCCCCGACACTGTGTCACCAACACCTCCTTCCCAGAGGCTCGAGCGAGGGACGCGAGGAGGACTCGGCCACCGCTGGGCTCAGGGCACCGGGCTGAGGCTCAGGGCCCTCTGCTGGGAGCTCCGGGGGCAGCCGCATTCCTGGCCCCTGAGTTGCCAATGACAGCACTCGCCTGCCTGTCTCCGTCAGCCAAGCAGGCAAAGCAGGGGGTGGGCATGACACTGTGCGTGCAGGGAGCGCAGGGCACACAGCACGAAGCGGCTGGCCTGGCCGAGGCAGGGGCTTCGTAAAGTTACCCCGTGAGGCCTGAACACACAGGTCCCGGACACAGACCCTCTCTAGCTGCACCCTGCTCGCCACAGGCACCGTGACAGCACCAGGGCTCTCTCTGGCTAGTGGGTAATTTTCATTTTTTTCTTTATTGTTTCCTGTAGTTTAATTTTTTTCAGTGAAATGATCATGTTATAACCTAGTACAAAAAAAGGAAAGGCATTTTCTAAATACGACAGCTTCCTCTTATATGTGAGCTATGCAGGGAGTTCAACATCTTTCCCAGTGTCACAGGCACCAGCCGTCATGACAGGTTCAAGTGCCTGGGAAGAAAGTGGGACATGCAGCGCTGGGCAGAGGGGCTCACGGCCGTGGTGAGGGCGCTCGCGGAGGTGGGGATGGGGGGGCCGGGGCAGGAAGAGGTAGGAGAATTGCAGAGGGAAGTCCCGAGGCCCAGGAGGTGAGCTCAGGGTACCACTGACGATCCCTGGGGCTCTGGGCGATGGGCCCCGCGGGGTGGAGGCCGGCTCACCTGCTCCAGCAGCCGGCTCTGCTCGCTCAGGCGAGCCTCCATCTTCCCGATGACCTGCTGGAGCCGGCTCCGCTCCTCCTCCATGTCCCGCTGCTGCAGGCCCAGCCTCTCCTGCAGCGCTGGGCAGCCCACAGGACACTCAGTGTCCGCCCACCTTCCCGCTGAGATGGGAGGGGCGGAGGGGGCCAGGCGGTACCTCGGAGCTGTGTGTCCTGCTGCCGGAGGCTCAGCTCCCGCTCCTGGGCGGTGGTGAGGTGCGAGGCCTCCACCCGGGAGGACAGCTCGTTCAGGCTGCTGGAGAACTGCTCCATCTGCTCGATGACGCCATTCAGGGACCTGGGGAGGATCCGGTCACCCTGGCCTGGGGACCCAGCACCGCCCCTGGGTGGGCAGGGCCTGGACCGCGGGACCACACACATACCGCGTATGGGAGGTGGCGCTGGTGACGGCGTCGATCTCTCGGTCCTTCAGCAGCTTCAGCCGCTGCAGCTGCTCCTCGTGGTCCTTGCGCATCTCCAGGACGGAGGCCCTGCAGGGCGTGGGAGGCGGGCTATGGCAGCGTCTCCAGGGAGGAGCGTGCCTCCGGCGCAGTGCTCCCAGGCCTCCCTTTCTTCTCCGGGCACTGCCTCAGTTTCCCTGGCCGTCAGCCTTAACGGTCTTGGTGCCTTAATGCCACATCCACTCTCTAAGGCAGCGGTTCTCAACCTTCTGGCCCTTTAAATACAGTCCCTCATGTTGTGACCCAACCATAAAATTATTTTCGTTACTACTTCATAACTGTAATGTTGCGACTGTTATGAATCATCATGTAAATATCTGATATGCAGGATGGTCTTAGGCGATCCCTGTGAAAGGGTCGTTCGACCGCCAGAGGGGTCGCGACCCACAGGTTGAGAACCGCTGCTCTAAGGGGCTGTTCCTCCCGTCATTCACGCGGAGGAAGACAGGTGCGCCTGGACCCTGACGAGTGTTACGGGCCGCCTGCCTCATCAGCCAGCTCCCTATACACCTTTTCTTAGTTTCGCTCTAACCTAGAAAGGCAACCAGATCGCCATGCCAGGCGCCCAGTGCAAACCACACCAGGGTCCGTCGAGTAACTAGACCCGAGAGGTCAGCAGGCAAGGGGGTTGACCTGGGCCGAGTTAGCTGCCTGCTTGCTGCTGCCAGGCCCAGCCCAGCCAGCCCTGTGGGCACCCACCCCACTCCCTAGGGCGATGCCCCTCTCATGGGTGGGATGGGTCAGTGTGCTGGCCTGGGTCCTCACCTCGGTTCAGAGGCACGGCTTGGGGGTGTCATGACAATCAGGCTGCCCTGCCACCCTAGAAGCCTGCTCCCCTGCCTGCCCGGCCCTGGGCCTGGCCCTGGCCCTGGCCCTCACCGCTGCAGCTGCCGCAGCCGCTCCACCTCCTGGTCCTTCTCCTGCTCGGCCGCCGCCAAGCGCCGCTGGTGCTGGGTGGTGAGCTCGGCCCGGGCCTGCTCGGCCGCCTGGCAGTGCGACAGGTACTGGGCGGACAACTCCTCGTTCTCTCTCCGCAGCCGCTCTTCCCGTTGCTGGTAGGAAGTTTCTAGCACCTTGATGCGGCTTCTGCCAACAGAACACCCAGCTGTGGGGCTCAGAAGGTGAGGGTGGCCACCGGAAGGGCCTCCCCGAGCACATGGCTGGGGCAGGCCAGGAGCCTTGGGGAGCCCCGAAGGCCCTGGGCAGGGGTACCTGTGAGCATTCTCGATGAGCTCCAGGTCGGCCTGGTGTCGCTGCTGCAAAGTCTCCAGCAGCAGCTTCTGCTGGGCCCGCTCCAGCTCCAGCTTCCGTACCTGAGACAGCAAGAGACACAGTGTGGGGGGGAGGGGGGGAGCGGGTCCCTTAGGTCCCTGGGGAAGCCTTCCAGCCCGCACAGTGACACCTTCCATCGCAGCCCTGCCTCCACCCTCACCCGGGCTCAGACCCTCACCTGGGCCTCCCGCTCTGCCAGCTGCGCCTGGCTCTGCAGCAGCTCAGCCTGGAGCTGGGCGGTGCCACTCTGAAGCTGCAGCTGCGAGGCCAGGAGCTGCTGCTGGTATCCGGTGCCCGGCAGCAGGGACTGAGGAGGTGAGACATGCTCCAGGTTCGGCAGGGCGGGGGCTCAGCAGAGCTCAGCTACCTCGGGGCCTCTCCTCACTGAACCTCCCAGGCCCTGCACCTGACCGGGGGCTGCAGATGGGGTCAAGGGCATGACACCAAGCAGCCGAGGAAGGGGCCCCAGAGAGTCACGTGGTCCCTCCTTCCTTAGGACAACAGCCTCCCACGGTGGTCAGACTCCTAGACGAACGCTGTGTCCGACGAAAGCTTACGACACGCCTTTGCTGTCAGCCTGTTTCCTGCCACCAACCCCCATCTCCAAAAGGCCCTGGGTGACCAGGGACATGCTCCTCAGGTCCAGGGTCAGAGGTGACACCACACCTGGGAGCAGGTGGAGGCACGGAGGGAGGGTGGCCAGGATAGAGGCGGCTTTCTAGATGGAGCAAGGCACCTGCAGCCCTGCTTTCGGATGCAGCATCCTGGCCACGCTGCCCGGGTCCCACCTCTAACTCCCCATCGGTGCTGGCAGTGGGCACCAGCTCTGCCTGACCAGGCTCAGCGCAGGGAATGCTGCGGGGAGAGCCGGTGTGCTCTCTGCCATCCTGCCGGCCACCAGGTCGAACCACTGCCGCGCCCGAGCGGGGAGCTGCGTCATGGGGCTGAGGCCTGTGCCTGTTTGTCCGCCTTCCCTACCTGGACCGGCCCAGCAAGCCCTGTGGGGTCCTGGGAGCTCAGGAAACGCACTGCAGGCTCTGAAAACAAACAGCAGAGAGCTGAGCTGGAGGAGGCCCAAGGTCTGTCTCTGTTTCTCCAGGACACGCGTGTGTGCGTGTGTACATGTGTGTGTCCCAGCATCCCTGTCTTCTGGGGGCCCCGAAAGAAGCTCCAAGTGCCTCTTTCTCACCCAGATTTTACCCCCAAAGCAGAAAACAAACCAGTGCCGGAGAGGTCTCCAGGGACTGTGTCCTTCTTTGAGTCGCCTGCATAGAGGGCCAAGGCGGCTGGGTTCCAGGTCACAGGGGCCCTGAGGACACGGGGGGGGGGGAGGCAGGTAAGGAGAACAGGTCACGCCCTCAGCTGGGGGCCGTGGGTACAGTTTCACAGTGAGGCCTCAGTGAGCAGAGATGGGCCTGGCTGGGCCCCCAGCCTCTCCTCACCCCCAGCCCCAGCTGCAGACGTACCCCGAGGCGGCAGGCTGGCCCGGCGGCTTTAGTGCTGCTGGTCCTGCGGTCCCTCCAGCAGCTGCTGGCTCCAGCCCTCGCGGGCTCGCAGCAGGTTGGCCGAGGAATTCTCCGCCCAAGTCCGAACCCCTGTGCAGCCCAGAGGGAAGGAAGCACAGGGAAGAGGTGGTGCTCCCGCACCCGGCCTGGTCCTCCCTCCGCTGGAGACAGCAGCCTGAGCCCGTACCTGCTGGAAGGGGGTCGGCCCGCTGCCCCCGCCGAGATCTGGCCCTTAGAGGCCGCAGCGCGCTCTTCTCTGGCCAGGTCTCGGGCCTTCTTCAGAGACAAGGCATGGCTCAGCCAGTCCTCCTCTTCCTCCGCAGACACTCCGGGCGGGCAGGGCCGGCCGGCTTTGGCAGGGGGATCTGCCCCCTCGGGTGGTGGCTGTGCCCCCGAGGAGAGGGGCAGCCCCGCTGGGGCAGAGCGCGGGCCTGGGGCAGAAGGCTCTCTCTCGGGATGGGGCACGGAAGGTGGGGGGAGCACGGAGCCGCCTCTCCTGCGAGGCTCTCTGGTGGGAGAGGGAGGGAGCAAGTCCTCATCTTCATCCTTGAGGCCCAACCAGTCGGCCCCTCCCTTCCGGGGGGCGGTGGGGCTGGTGGTCGCTGGGGCGGCCTGCTGGGAGCGTGGTTCTCCCTTGCGGTCTATGCCATCTTCTGCAAAGAACCTACTTCGAGACAGAGAGGAGGGGGTCGAGGGCAGGGCAAGCAGCCTGTCCAAGAGCCCCCATCGGTCTCCCCTCTGCGGCGGGCGGGATGACTGCCAGGCCCACACCAAGGAGCCTGGGGTGCCCAGGGGCTCGGCACAGCCTGAGGCCCTGTGAACACGGTGCTCACACCGTTGAGGGGGCAGCGCGGCAGCACAGACACCTTAAAACCCATCGCAGGAACCGGGACAATCCCATGTGCAGTGACCAGGCCCAAATGCCAGCCAAGGCACACCCATCCAGAGGGAAGAGCTGGTCAAGTGCTTTCCAGCAACAGTCATTTTGTTCCCGCTCCTTTACCCGGCCACTGCCCGTGTGTCACTGGCCGGGCAGCAGGGATTGGAAGCGCGTTGTGTGCAGAGGGTTATTTAGAGAGAAAGAGGGCGATATGCCCAACATGGCATAATGTCAGCAACCGCGAAGTCTGGGTGAGGGGCAGGAGGGAGTTCTTTGAACTGACTGTTCTGACAACCTTCCTGTCAGCTTGAAATTATTTTAATATAAAGTTTAAAATCTACACTGGGAGAAAAAACCCTCCTTCAGCCCATTCTCTTCCTTCTGCGGAGGCTGGGAGCAGAACTGGGCCTGTATCTGTAGGTGGGGCTGGGTGGCCTCCCCTTCCCTCACACCCGCAGAGCCCCCGCCCCTGCCTCCCAGCAGGACTGCCGTGGGCGGGCGAGCCTGCCTACCTGCCTGGCTGCCGGCGGGACTGCCGGCCCTGGGAGGAGCCCACGGTGGGCTGATAGGCCCCAAAGGTGAAGTCCCCGTTGGCCCAGGTGTCTTCATTGTCTGTGAATGAAGGAGCCTGTGATCCAGGGCAGGGGAGTGACACTGTCCCGGCAGCCTGGCATGTCAGGCGAGGCTGCTCTGCAAGAGGCGGGCGAGGGGCTGGGTGTCACCCACCCAGCACTGGGAGACCGCGGGGAGTCCTGCCCCACAGCCTGGAGGTGAGGCCCCGAGCTGCGTGGGTGGCGCCTGAGCAGCACTGGGTGGTTCTCACACTGAGCAGGTGGAGGACGTAGTGAGCTGTGATACTGTCCTTATGAGTCAAATGCATAAAAATAAAAGCAGCAGCATGGAACGTGGTGGTTATTGCTTCACGACACCCGTCTCCTTGGTAAACGGCACAGCGTGTGGGCCCGATGTAAGGCTTAGTGCTTGTTATGGGTTGTGGCAAAACCTGCTCTCGGGCCCCCCACCTCCCGGACCCGCCGGCTTCCTCACCCTCTGGCCTCTGGTACTTCCCGTCCAGCTTGAGCTCCAGGGGCTCCCCGGTGCCCAGACGACCCAGCAGCTCATCCAGCGTGGAGCGAGCAGGGCGGGGCCCTTCCCTGCAGGCGGACACGGGGCTGGTCCTCGTGAACAGAGGGGCTCCCGGGGCACGCTGTGCCCACCCTCCAGCTTCGGCCACGGCCCCTGCCCTCTGAAGGGCCTTACTGGTCTCCTGGCTGCCTCCTCTCTGCTCTGGGGCTGTCTCCAAACCCCAGGGCGGCCATGAGGTCGTCCTCATCGTCAAAGAGAAGCTCTTCTTTCTTCCGGACGGGGGTGTCCCCAGGAGTGAGGGGAATGGAGGGACCTGAGCGACAGGACGGGCACAGTGCAGGCATCCGGCCCTCAGCGCGGGTGCTCGGATGGGTGAAGGGAAGCGTTTCCCTGCAACCCTGACCTCTGGCTGGGGCAGCAGGCATCGAGCGCCTGGTCGGCCACAAGACCTGACCCCCCAACCCACCCCACTCCCAGGCTCACCCCCGCTGCCCCCCTCCTTCTCAGAGATGAAAGATCTCCTGATCCCGGGTCTCAGTCCTGCGGCCCCGCCTGGCAGGTCTCTGCTTGGCACCGGAAAGCTTGGCGAGCGCCCGCTGCCTGCTTCTTCCCAGGACAAGAAGCCCCCTCCTACCTTGGTCTCTGGTCGGCGCCGGGCTCTTTTCAGAAACCGCTTTGCCCTCTGCCCCAGGCAGCTTCTTGGTGGTTCCTTCCTCATCGTCGGAGAGGAGTCCTGCCAACGGGTCTTCCAAGTCTCGGGAGAAAAGCACAGGTCAGACCGGGGCTGCGTCAGGGAGACAAGCCCTGCGCTGCGCTTCCTCCTCCTTGCTGCCCCTCCGCCTCGACACAGCCCGGGCTCCTCGCCGGAGGGAACGGACAGTGGCCCTGGGCCTGTGGTCCAGTGTGACTGTGTCAGGCCGGCCGGGACCCAAGACCTTGAAGCCGGCACAGCCTTCTGGAACCATCCCCGGCATCAGAAGAGAAGTCAAACATCTGTGCACCCACGAAGGGAAAGGACGTCTACACTTTATAAAATCTCCAGCGTGATGTCTGGCTCCAAATTTCTTGCAAATAAGTTCCCCAAGTAGCCGGTGAATCCACATTAGTCCCGCCCTGGACTCATGAGGAATTAAATCAGCGGCCCCAGCCCTCTGCTCCTCATCTGACACAGCGACTGGGCTGTGGGCAAGTTTGCGTCGCCATGGCTACTCCCTCCCCACACCGAGTGTCCCAGGAGCGTGGCCGGAAGGCCTGTGGTACCTTCGAAAGAAAACTTCTTGTATTGACCCCCAAAGCTGCTGGGAGATGGGAAGGGCTTCTTGGTGGGAATGGCATCCCCTGCAGAGAGAAGGCAAGGTCATGGCCGGGGCCTGGCCGGGGCGGCGCGCACTTCTCCCAGGTGGAGCTCAGGGGCTGGCGTGGACTTAGCCTTGGGCGGGTCTGCACCCCCCTGTTCTCACTCAGGCTCCAGCAGGACACATGGCACCAGGCACAGGCACTCCAGGGACACGGGTCTGGGAGCAGCACGGGCTACCACAAAGGTCTCCAATGGCCTCAGGTGGCTGCTCCAGGAGCTGCCACTGGGTGCAGAGGGACGGGGACAGCTCATCCCCCTCCCGCCATGAACACTCACACAGTCAGCTCCTGGCCTCCGTCCCAGGCAGAGAGCGCCCCCGGGGCAGGAGAGCTCCCTTCCCAGCATCTTCCAGTCGCCAAAGCCTCGGGTCTGAGGCTGTGTCCCCCTCACCTTTCTCATGGGCAGTGAGCGGAGCGGCGGGCTGGGGGCTGCTAGGCAGCTCTTCTTTCCCAGAACCCTTGGCGGCACCTTTGTGAGGGGCTCGAGGAGACGTCTTCAGACCCAAGAGGTCAGCATCCATCTCGTCCAGATCCTGGAAAGGGGGGGACCCCACGGTGCTCAGCTGTGCTAATCTTCCAATGTCTTCAATTCCAGGGTCCAGGCCAGCTTGGGTCCTGACTGACCGGAGGAAGCTGGACTGGACTGGAGGGGACTCGGCAGGGGGTGGGAGGGATGTGGAGAAAGGCTGAGAACAAGCTCCAGAGGAGACCGTCTCGGTCTCCGTCTTCCCCACCAGGTGGGGGTGGGGTGGGGGGCGTGGAGGGCAGCCAGGTGAGCCTTGGGGGCGGGGAGCTGGCCATGTCTCAGAGGCCTGGGCCTGATGTGTCTGTGTGGGAGAACCTCTGAACCAGGAAATGGGACTCATCCCAGAGGGCAGAGGGCAGCAGCTCACAATGAGCGAGCTCCATTCTTGCCCTGGGAAGGGCTCAAATGCCATCGTGAGAGGGAGAATGAACGCGTGGCAGGAAATATCGGCAGCCCAGCCCACCTGGCTACCAGAACCCGAACGCAAGCTGCTTCCTACCTTCATGGCCTGGAGCAAAGCCTGCGGGTCTGCATCTGAGATGTCGGAATCCTGAGGCCACCGGAGGGGAAGGACGGGTTAGTCAAGGGCCTGGCAGCTGCTGTCGGGGCGGAGCAGAGCTCGCCAATGGGCCTTGCCAGGAGCCTGCCCTCCCGGGGGCCGGGTGCTGCCTGAAGTGGAACCGGCCCGGGTGCGGAGGCCCAGAGAGGCTGCCACTCCGCTTCCTCCCAACGGGAAAGCCCGCTCCCAGGGCCTCAGCGCTGCCCTTCCCGCCAGTGAGGGCCCCGTGGGCCCCTGTGGACACCCAGCTCCCCGGCCACTGCCCGCTCTGCCCTCCAGGCCGCCTCCGTGGGGAGGAAGAGGATGTTGCTCTGGGCATTGGGCAGCCCTTGGTGTTGTTTGGCTTTAGGAACTGGCTTTGCAGGGCCCTCGAAGCCGTCCTGTGAGCAGCCCTGGGCCATGACGCCCACCTCACTGCCTCGGGGCCAGGCTCACCTCGGCCTCAGGTCCCGCTGGGTCGGCCATGGTGCCGAAGGCGTCCTGCTCCAGGAGGGACCTGCAAAGGGTGGAATGAGCACCCCCTGCCTCCGCGGGTGGGCGCAGGGCACGTTGGCGTCGCCATGGCGACCCCCTCCCCACACTCCAGTGTCTCAGGAGCAGGGCTACGAAGGAGGAACGGCCTGGAGAGTCTGGGGAACCTGGAGACGCTTCCGCGGAGGACAGAGCTGCTGGAGGAGCTTCGCAGGCTCCCCAATGCCGTGACTTTTAACTTTTAAAAAAAGTAGAAAAAAAAAAAAGTAGAGCCTCTTCAAAACCAAAATCTTAAACACAACAGGTAAGAGAGAAAAGCAGATCTGCTTCAGCTACAAGGAAGGGAGGGCGCTCACAGAGCTCCCTGATGCCGCTCAACTGTCAGAACCTCAGAGCAAACCACTGAAAATCACCAACCCTCTGAGCCCGAGAAATAAACGGCGGCTCAGAGAGGTTCAGGAATTGCCCGGGACACACAGTAAGGAGCGGGTGCAGGGGAGACCACAGCTGGGACCTCTGACCCCCAGCCCCACCCTCTCTCCGCTCCCCGAGGCGGCTCCCCTGAGCAGCACTGAAAGGCGGGCACCGTCAGCGGCAAGCAGGGGAGGGAGAGGCAGAGCCTCTGGGCAGGCGGGTGGAGGCCACCCACCCAGTCCCCTCTTACTCTGCCCTCGCCCTTGCGGAAGGGAGTGCCTGGGCGACGCCTGTCTTATCTCTGGCACGTGACGCCATCTTCACAGGCTTCTCAGGGAGTGTCGCTGGAAAACAGAAAACAGAAAAGATGTCCGGAGTGAAGATGAAATGGGGTGCAGGCCCCCCAGCAAGCTGTCGTCCAGACCCCCGATGGAGAGGAGGGCCCCTTTGGAGGAAGGAAATGGGCCCACAGGACATCCAGCCTAAATGCCAACTGGTGGCAAATGAAGACCGCGCCCTCCCCACCCCATGGAAATGCAGGGAGAGCAATACACTTCCGTGGCCCAAAGCTGTGGCTGGAACACCAGGGGCTGTGCCTGCGGGGGGGCCAGGGGCTGTGCCTACTGGGGGGCCAGGGGCTGTGCCTGCTGGGGGGCCAGGGGCTGTGCCTGCGGGGGGGCCGGGCGGGGACCTCAGCCCTGCTGCCCTGCTGCCCCGGAGCTCTGGGTGACTCTGAGGCCCGGCTCCTCGGAACATACCCACGGACATGCGGGTACGAAACAAGTGTCCAGATAAGGACCGCTGACAGTGCGCCAAGTAAAAACGACTTCTCCAAAGAGGACAAGCAAATGGCCAATAAATACGCGAAAAGATGCTCAAAACCATTAGCCATTAGCAAAATGCACATCAAAACCACCATGAGATGCAACTTCACACCCACGAGGACGGCTAGAGTCGAGCCGACAGACAAGATCCAGTACGGACAAGGGTGTGGAGAAACGGAGCCCTCCCACGCTGCTGGTGAAATGTGGAATGGCGCGGCTGCTGTCAAAAGAGATTGGCGGTGCCTCAAAAAGGTAAACGCAGAGTTAGCATATAGTCCAGTGATCCTACTCCTCGGTTTATACCCCCAAAGCACTGAAAACGAATATCCACACAAAAACTTGTATATGAACGTTCATACAGCATTATTCCTAACAGCCTAGGAACGTGTGGAAACCACCCACATATCCACCACCTAATGGCTGACTAAACACAAGGTGGCAGTCACACAACAGAATACTGCCCAGCCGTGGAGAGGAACGAAGAAAGGGACCTTGAGAACATCACGGTCAGTGGGAGAAGCCAGAGGCAAAAGCCACTACGGCATGATTCCACTTTACGTAAAATGTCCAGAAGAGCCCTAACCCGTTTGGCTCTGTGGACAGAGCGTCGGCCTGTGGACTGAAGGGAAGGGTCCAGGGTACGATTCCAGTCAAGGGCATGTACCTGGGTTGCGGGCACATCCCCAGTGGGGGGTGTGCAGGAGGCAGCTGATCGATGTTTCTCTCTCATCGATGTTTCTAACTCTCTATCCCTCTCCCCTCCTCTCTGTGAAAAATCAATAAAATATTTAAAAAAAAATGTCCAGAAGAGGTCAATCCATAAAGAAAGGTCAGTGGTTGCCTAGGGTTGGGGGGAGGAGAGAATGAGGCGTGACTGCTAATGGGCAAGGAGTTTCTTTCTAGGTGATGAAAATGTTCTGGAATTAGACTGTGGCGATGGTTGGACAACTTTGGGAATATACTAAAAGCCACTGACACGTATACTTAAAACGAGTAAATTTTATGTGAAATGTGTCTCAATTAAAGAAGCAGCCGCCTACGTCAGGGGATTCTGGGAAAGGGCACTTACTCTCGTCCCCCAGGAGGTCCTCAAGGACGTCATCAATGGAGCCTGGAACAGAGGGGGCGGCATCGCGACTTGAGGAGAAAGAATGGTCCTCACAGCCGCACGTCTGGAGCCCTCACCCCAGGACCTCATGAGGGACGTGGCCTAGCTCTCTCACTGGCCACGAGGCGTCTTCTCATTCTCTGGCAACAAGCCAGTCTTTCAGGCTCTGATCAAAGCCCAGCGTGTCTTTGGGAAAAGCGCCCGAGGTTTCTAGGCGCGTACAAGCCTCTTTCATACCGACAGCCTGCTAGAACCTTCCCCCCGAGACCCCTCCAGCAGGACTGGTCTGGGGGCACACCGCCTTGGCCACTTCTCCGTGGGCACGTGGGGACCCCATCCAACTCAGGTGCCTTCACCACCCCTAACCCCAACCGAGCACCTCCGGGTGCAGACCCCGGTGAGAAGGATTTTCCCCCAAGTCCCATCCCTCGTTTAATTTCTGAGTTACGCGAAGGGCCACCGAGGCCGCATCAGGAGCCCCCGGAAACCAAAGCTGCCACTGGAATTACGGGGAAACCGCCAGGAACACTCAGACACGGACACATGTAGGTTCCTTTGGGCCCCACGGCGGGGAATTGTGTTTGGCTGACGGCTGACCTTCCTTCTCGACACTCACCTCTCAATCCTTTCTTGGCCTTTGGTGCCTGCAACGGGAGAAACAAATCACTGTAACGAAATCAAACCATGAGCGTGTGTGGAACCGAGAACAGAGAATGAAGTGCCGTGCCTTCTGCTACGTCATGGGCGGGGAGGGGCACAGGAGCCCTTCATGCTTCCTAGCGTTTCTGAGGACAGACTCACCGAGAGCATGGAAACAGCCCCACAACGCCGTGGATCCACTGTGGGTGCCCCCTCCCGCTCCCGCTCCCCGCAGAAGTCTCTCCTCCCCCCTGAGCTCCAGGTGCCGCTGGCAAACCCTCCCAGCCAGGACGCACCGCGATTGGGAGCGCTCTCCTCGCTCCCACGGCCCCAGCTCAACACCAGCCACAGCGGGACACGCCGAGGCTCCAGGAATGCTCGCTCATCGCTTAACGACGAGTTCCAGATCCACGCGACCTCCGGTCACTCACTCTCCTCCAGGGACCACATCCGGGTCCCGTCACCCAGTCACCCAGCCCCACTTGGGGCGGGGCAGGCTCCCATCCCACACCTCTCACCCCGCGTCTGCCTACCATCGCCAGGCTTTGGGGCTGCCTGCGGCCCTTCCAGAGCGCCATCCAACTCATCTGAACTCTGCCCACACCAGGCTCCTGCTCCCTAAGGAAGAAACTTAAAGTGGTTGCTTGAAAAGGACGTCACTTGAACCATGCTTGAGCCACGGCCCATCAAGGCTTCTCTCACTTGGCCCATTCAATGGAGGGCGAAAGCTACTTCCTAAAAGTTCCTTCGAGGGGAGTAATGCAGGTGCGAAGCAAAGTGCGCTCGGTCACTTGATGAGCCGTGTGGACTCCGATAAAGTGCAGTTTTCTGCATCCCTTACCGGAAAGAGGATGCGGAGACGGCAGGTACCCGGCTCCCAAAGGGGGTGGGGGGCCTGGCACTGTGGCCAGTGCCCCTTCCCGGGCAGCACCAGGACTGTCCAGGAGGCATTCGGCACCAACAGCGGACCAAGCGCTGGCTACTCGCTGGCAGGACACACTTTCACGTGGAAATTTCTTCCTTCACACCAGCTACACACCCGTCTCGCCCCATGTATCGGGCTGTTTTCCCGAGACCGATCACTATTCCTCCATGGCCGCCTTCCCCCCCACCCCTTCCCCGCGCCCCCGGAACCGACCTGCGGCCCCCGGAACCGACCTGCGGCCCGCCTTGGAAGGAAGGGGTCAGAGGGGGTCATCTTGTTTCTCCGCTGTCGGCCTGGCCTGTTATTAGATGCAAAGTTTATCTGGGGTTACATACAGGGGCCACTCTGAATGTTCGTGTTTCTTTTTCTCTGTAACGGCCATTTTCACGACCTAAAAGTGCAAACGCGCTTTGTCTCAGCACATCCAGGCCCTTCCGGTCACTCCGGTGGGTCGGGCCCCCGCCTCCCAGACCGCGGGGACGTCTAACGGTCGACAGAGGCCACGGGGCCACGAGCACCGTCATGTCGTCGCACCTGCTCGGCCAACTCCGTGCGTCGTTTTAAAAGCCCGAGCCTGCCCCTGAGCGAGGGTCCCCCCGGGGCACCCCCTCGGTCCCGATGCCGCGTCCCTCCGTGCGTCCCTCCGCGCACCCAGCCCATCTCGACCGCAGCGCAGCCGACGATCCTCCCAGCCCCTGGCAGCCCCCGGGTTACGCGCCCTTCCCTTCGCGGGAGCAGCCCCTGGGACTTGTCCGAGCCATAGCCCCGGGTCCCGGCCCAGCTCGGTCAGGCCTCCCGCTTCGGAACCCAGCCGATGCCCAGCTCTCAGTCGCCCGGCTTTCGAAAGAGGAGGCACGAGGCATCCTGGGAGTTGTAGTCTGCGCCCCGCTCACCTGCCGGGACCAACGGAGCAGGAGACGCTAAGATGAACTACATTTCCCAGGGTGCCCCGTCGCGGCCGTTAGCCGAAACCCGGCCTCCGCTCACTACTCGGCCGTTGCTAGGAGCTGCCTCAACGCCACTTTGGGAAGAGGGCCCCCGACTCCAAGGAGAATACAGACAGAACACTCAGACAGAACACTCTTCTGTGGGCTGACTCCTGACCGGGAGGGCGTGAGAAATGTGTTAAGTTTGGAAGCCTGACACGTTAAGCCATAATTACGTATTATCCCAAAGCTTAGGGAAGTGGCTGTGACCTAACTGTCCAATGAAGAAAATCAAAGATGCAACGCCAGAATGAAACCCAGTCCCATCCCCAATAAAGACACACAACACGTTTTGTGTTAATTACAGGTTTTATTAAGGGTCTTTGGATTTAACAAAGGGAAAAGGGGTGAGTGGTTTGGCTTACCCGCAGGCCAAACAGTGTTGGTGGCTCACCCCTGTCCACCCGTGACTGACTTGCTGTGGACCCACGCACCTGACTGTCCTCCCGTCCCCGCTGAGTGTCCAGCCAGGGACGGGCAACAGCGCAAGCTAAATGCATTGTCAGGCAGGAACCAAACTCAAACCACAAGTAAAAGGAAAAGGGTCGCAAAGAAACTATACACTCCAACGGATACAAGTCCTACCCTGGAATCCACAGCAATTGTGAATAAAATGGTTTTCACAAAGTAGGTAGTAGTCAGCAGTCTGAATATTATGTGGAAGATTACATATTTGTTAACTAATCTATGAAAGTCAAGAGTATTGTGGCAAAACAACTTATTTTGGTTCAGAATTCTTTTTTAACCCTTTGAGTGTCTTTTACCAAAAGTGCTGGGAGTGCTTTATTTTAACATTATATGTTTTGTTCAAATTTTTTTTTCTACTGGTATTTTATAATACAATCAGCGAAACATATATGCCAAAGATGAAAACAAATGTAGTAAAGGTTTCCTTAAGTTTTTGAATATGTAACTTCATTTACTTGCGAGTCATAATTTTTTCTCTAAACTGCTGTAAAATCAGCAAAAATGCCTTGGCAATTTTAGCATAGTTCCTGGGACATTGGTTGGCACTCAAAGGGTTAAAAATTTGAGAGAGAACCATTGATTTGTTGTTCCGCTTATTTATGCATTCATTGGTTGGTTCTTGTATGTGTCCTGACTGGGGATTGAGCTTACAAACGTTGGCCTACTGGGACAATGCTCTAATGAACTGAGCTACCTGGCCAGGGCTGGTTCAGAATTCTTAAAATCACTTCCAATTTTCCATGATCTTCCTGAGATAGTGAATGGTTCAGTTACATTTAAGGCAAAATCACACAAACAATGCCCCCCTTAGAATCTAGGAATGTGCAGATCTGCAACAGCTAACATCTGGTAACTCACTCCAAAGAGTCCTTATAATTCTGTTTACTGTCATGGGCCACAGAAATAGTTACTGACCAATTTAATAAGTATGCACAGCTAAAAGCAAAATACCACTGCCACCATTTTTATTGACTTCAGAGAGGGAGAGAGAGAAACGCCGATGAGAGAGAATCATGGATCAGCTGCCCCCTGCACGCCCCCACACTGGGGCATGTATGTGCCTTGACCAGGAATCGAACCGTGACCTCCTGGTTCATAGGTCAATGCTCAACCACTGAGCCACACTGGCTGGGGGAACCACCACCACCATTTTAAAATGAAAAAATCTTTAGTCATTTACCTATGACTTGCTCTAATCCTCCAAGTAAAATATTGAGTAATAGCTGAAACCGGTTTGGCTCAGTGGATAGAGCGTCGGCCTGTGGACTGAAGGGTCCCAGGTTCGATTCCGGTCAAGGGCATGTGCCTGGGTTGTGGGCACATCCCCAGTGGGAGATGTGCAGGGGGCAGCTGATCGATGTTTCTCTCTCATTGATGTTTCTGGCTCTCTCTCTCCCCTTCCTCTCTGTAAAAAATCAATAAAATATATTTTTAAAAAATTGAGTAATAAACATTCAACTAGTTGAGATGATCTCTGTGTTCCTCCATGAAAATGACCAAACCTTTATGGGCATCAGGAGAATCAACCAAGACTCCCGGGCTCAGGCAGAATAAGCAGTTTCCTGGCTCTGCTCCTTCTCCAGCCTCTAACTCCAGGCATAGCTTCCACACGTGTAAAAGGGCCAGCAGCGTTAGGAGATCTGCATCTACGCTCCCCCTTCCTAATAAGCTGGATGGGAAGAACTGAGAAGGGGGAGCAGGGGCTGAGCAGCATTCCCCAGAGAACTCCAGGGGTCGTGAACTTGGACAGTTCTATTTCTCCAGCCAAAGCCCTTCGTGGAAGAAAGGCAAGAATTAAGATCTAACATGTTAACTTCGAGAATACAAAATGCCTCCAGGGAGAGAGACGCTGAAATTCCGGGCCATGAGTTCTCAGAGCGCATGTCAACACAGTCCATGCCGCAAGGGAAGTGTTCTGGAGCCAGTGATGCTGCAGCCACACCCAGGACGGGCCCCAAGTGTCCTGAGGTCACTACGGTTCAAACACTGAAGTGCCCTCAGCACATACCTGACAGGGAGGACAGAGCTCCAAGCACCCGAGGAAGGATCAACTTTCATCCGCTACAAAGAGCAAAAGTTCCCTATTAAGCTTCAAACTTTTTTTTTTTAATTTATTTTTATTTTTTAAAATATATTTTATTGATTTTTTACAGTGAGGAAGGGAGAGAGATAGTTAGAAACATCGATGAGAAACATCGATTAGCTGCCTCCTACTGGGGATATGCCCGCAACCCAGGTACATGCCCCTGACTGGAATCGAACCCGGGACCCCTCAGTCTGCAGGCCGACGCTCTATCCACTGAGCCGAACCGGTTTCGGCCAAACTTTTTTTTAAAATATATTTTTTTCTATCTGTACTCAGCATGACATCTATAATAATAAAAGCAGATGTCCTTCTGGACAAAGCTGCAGTGGGCAGTGGCGTGGCAGTGGTAGCATCAGTGGGCGGGGGCTTGGGCCAAGGCCCTTGCACAAATTTTGTGCATCAGGCCTCTAGTATATATATATATATATAAATATATATATAATTGATTTTTCAGAGAGAGGAACAGAGTTGGAAACATTGATGAGAGAGAAACATCCATCAGCTGCCTCCTGCACACTCCCTACTGGGTATGTGTTCACAACCAAGGTACATGCCCTTAACCGGAATCAAACCTGGGACCCTTGAATCCTTTGGCCAATGCTCTATCCACTGAGCCAAACCTCAAACTTTGAGCACTGCTCAGAGTAGGTCAGTGTCATCTAATAGGAAAATCTTACTAATTTTACTCAGTCTTTATCATCATTTAAGAGGAGACGAGGTTGAAGTTTACCTTTGTACTCTTTGAAAATCTAATTTACACAAAAGAACCCAACACAAACTTACCGACGGCCAAGTCTGCCTTCTCAGGGACAGCAGACTGGATCTGCCGCTTCCTGTCCAGCAGTTAACAAAACAGGTCTCCTAAGTGGACCAGAGCGCTCCTGGCTCCCGAGACAACGGTGGCAGTGACAGCGGGTGGTAGGCTGCCGGCTCAGGCAGCCTCTCTCCTGCTGTTCTCAGTGTTACCCAAACCTAATAAACCCTTTACTTAAAGTTCTTCATAATTTGAACTTATGTTTGCTTATGTGATACACACTCTTGCCCTCTTGACAGTACGAATTAGTGAGGTTTTACTACATCTTTATTCTTTGATTACAGTAAGTTCAAGACAAAACATCCCAATATTAATAAAAATGGTATCAAATATCAGATTTAGTTTTTTATTAGGTGCATGTATTTCAAACACAGATCATGATTACAGATGTTCACCTGTGGGTAAGGTGCTTAAGCACTGATTGCGAAACAATCCGGTATTCAACAGGTCAATATCCAGTAATTTAAATATTATTTCTCAGAATCTGAACTACTGTCAAGAAATACTCAAAAGAGATGAATATGGTGCTTTTTCCTTCAATCTTAACACAATTATCAATTAATCCTCCTGGTGGAGAGAGTAAGGCTTGTGTCGACAGACAAGCATCCCTGCTGCGCCTAAAATTCTCCGATTATTGGGACAGATTTTATGTCGGGTCCCAGGTAGGAATTAACTTCCATGAACTACAGCACTTCCTCAAGACAGTTCTAGGACAACCAGCTTCCTGAGGCAGAAACAACTGGTTTCACAGACACCGTTAGAAGGTTAAAAAATTAAAATCAAGTGATGTGTTGTTTAACATTGATTTTAAGAATAAAACTCATTAAGAGATACATGTTTACCCTTTACACATAGAATGATTGTGTAAATTAGATTTCAGTTGAAAGGACAATTTAGCAGTTGAGATAAAACTAGAAACATACTGAAAATAAAACCAGATGTACAGTAACAGATTCTATGCAACTTCCATTTATCCTTCAGCCATAGTTCCAATGATTATATTTTCTGATCCAAAATCAGAACACATGGTTCGCCAAGGGTTTTTCTGTGGTACCCGGGCGTCAGAGGCAGCCTGAGTGATGCTTTTACTTCTGTCATGCCGGGTGCTGGAACCTCCAAGCATGTTAATGGTTTAGCCAAAATGACAGCACAAAAGAAATCTGAATTGTTCCAGGCTTTCCAGTGAACATGGCCACCAAAGTCACAGTAACCGTGACCGAGAGCTCTCCCTACACTCACTCCACCAGGAAGGAATGGTGGCTCTCTCCTTCTTCATCACCTCCTTCAGGAGGTTAGGGGAGGAGGGCGGGCGGGAGATCAAACACCACTGACTGAAGTCCCATCACTGCCAAAGGTCCTATGAGATAACTTTGCTACCTACCTCTTCCCAAGATGTTGGGGACAAAGGGAGATGCAGTGCTACTACAGTGACAGTTTAGGGATCCTGCAAATAAAAGATTAATTCCCAATTGCACAGGACCATGACCTCACAGTGGGCCTGTATTGAAGAAATCCTTGTGTTGGACAAATGCTACTGTGAACAATTAGAAAATACGTCAGCAATCAAGGGCAAGCAGGCAGAGAATGTGTCAAGCCGGACTCACACCGAATTTCCTGGTTAGTTTATTTCTCCCATCCGTTTTCTTCGGAACTGCTTTTAAGCCAGGGCCCATGGTGGGAGGGGTAGGGCACTCAGCAGGAAAGCTCAGAGGGTGCTACCCCACATCAAAAATATGTTTGCTTAAAACACTATTATCCAGTGATTAGCAATTAAGAAGTGAAAAATTAACTACTTAGTAGTTAAACTCTATGAATTATCAAAAGTTATGGCCTGGGATCAGCAGCGTTACAAAGGAAAATCATACTGCATTTCTTAAAGCCTTTTCTGAATGCTTAGCAGGTCTCTTTTAGCGTTAATTGCACTTAAAACATTTGTTTTTTCATTTAATCTCTGAAAGCTGGTCATTATTTTCTTCATTTATAAAGAGGAAAGGGTCAATTTATCATGTGCTCCAAAGCTCTCTGCACTGGATCGAGACTCCGTGCAGGTTTGTGTGGCAGGTGCAGGGGCGTGGAGGACTGAGGTCGTGACCTTCAGAGCTTGGACTGCAGTGGCTTCAGGTGCTTGTAGAAAGATTCATGGACCTGAGGGAAGGGAGAGGGAGAAATGACTGGTCAGGAGCTTGCAGTGTAAAAGCACACTTTCTGTTGTTCATCCTCTCCTAAGGATATTCTTCCCACTGATTTTTAGAGAGTGAAAGGGAGGGATGGAGGGGAGAAGAGAGAGAAGAAAGAGAAGAGAGAAAGATCGGACTGGGGCTGGGAATTGAACCTGAGACCCTTCAGTGCTTGGCTGATGTTCTAACCACTGAGCCATCGACCAGGGCTAAAAGAGCATACTTTTAACCAAGAAATCATCGGGGCCTTATTTGGATCCTGATCCAAAGAACTTGAAGGGGGGAAAACAGAATTGAGCCAAGTGGGAAACTCTGGACAAGGAGTAGCTCATGACATAATCCTTACCTTTTAGAGATACGTATTTACTGAAATATCTATGGATAAAATTACCTGGCATCTCAAATCTGTTTCAAAATAATCTGTTTTAAAATAATAGACATGGACAGTAGGGGGGTGAGGGCTTGTGCTGGGGGGAGAGGTCAATGGGGGAAAAGGGAGACATATGTAATACTTTCAACAATAAAGAATTAAAAATAATAACAATCCTTAGGAGGAGAGGGTGGAGGTTGGCTGTGAGTAGACAGTGGTCGCAGCATGAGAAAGGGCATGTGGCCCTGCAGCGCAGTCTTCTCCTCTTGTGCATGTTTGAAAAACTTCAACGACTTACGAAATGGTCAAGGAAGTTACACCTGCTCGCTGCAGGAATAACCCAGCTCCCTTCGGAACCTGCTGCTTGAAGAACAACTGTCCGAGGCGAGTCTCGCAGACGGAGCCGCCAGAGGTCTTTGCTGTCTAACATGGACCCGAAGAATGACCCAGGTGAGAGGACACTGCTCGTTACCTCGTCTTTGTTGAGCGGCGAGTTCTTGGCCCACTCGAACAGGTTCTCATACACGTTGCCATCGTAGCGGCCCAGCACGGAGCCCAGCGACACATCCTGGAAATCAAACGCATCGACCAGCGTAACGGCGTCCGGGCGGATCACGGTCAGTAGCTCCTTGATGCGCTGGTGCACCTGGGTGATCTGGGAGTCTGTCAGGATGTTCTCCTGCAAGAAACAAAACACGCCAACGGCGCATGGATGTGTCTGTCCAGGGTGGGCAATGCGGGTCACCGGCCGTGTGACGTTCTTTTGCGTTAGGACGCTGTTGTAATAATCATCACCTGCGTGTCTTTTTCCCCACGAACAACTGCGAACCTATGGCTGCCCACCGCTGTATGTAGACACCGCGCTATATTACATGCATGCACAGCTACACATCAGACCACAACCATTTTTCTACCAAAAAAGACTTCAACTTAAGAAAGTACTGACCTGAAGAAAGTCCCCCGCCTTCTGACTGATCCCGTACAGAGAGTACAAGAGGCACAGGTTCCTCAAGACGGCCTGGGTGGGCTTATCTTGAATTTTGAGGAGCTGCTCCGAAAAGAGCTTCACCGTCACGTAGTGGCAGTGCGCCTGGATGAGGAGAGGACGGCAGAGGTGAGAACGGCGACAGCTCCTGCCAGAGCGCGAGGCGGCGGCGGTGGGGGGCCGGGCGGGAGGCAGCGCCATCACTGACCTCACTCGCTCGCACGAGGTCCACGGAAGTCAGGTTCCACGCGACCTCCTTGCTTTTTCTGTGACTCACTTCCGTCTGAAGGTTTTTGGCAGCGATTTCTACTAATCTGTTAAGAAATGTAAGACAACGGAAGCTCGGAGGAAGGGGTCCATGGTGCCCACGCCGCCTTCCCCTTCCTTCAGGCCCCCAGCCCGCGGCCCCACGGCTGCCCCGAGGGGAGCTCACCTGGCCGCCCGGAGCCGGTAGGCTTCGGTGAGGCTGTGGGGGCTGTTGATGTCCACCACGGTGGGCCACACGGCCACCTGCTGCGGCTGGATGCGCTGGCTGGGCAGGTCATTCAAGTAGGACACCATGCCACACACCAGCTTTCCCGAGTGCACCTGGTCGTAACTTTTCATCAGAAACCTAAAGCAACACACATGCTTCAGTAACCTGCTTCTGTGAAACAGAAACCAAACCAAACCTTCAAAAGGTGTGAGTTATGGGACAGCGGAGTTTCACACTCGCTAGTCTGATCACAAGTCAACAGAGTGGGTCTGGACAGAAGGCACAATGACATCTTTCAGGAACAAACTGAATGTGAAGAGAAATCACGGTAACCGGAACCGGCGGAAAGGACTCGAACGCTCTAGCCAGCGGGCCAGTCATCGGGGGAAAGACTCACCGGGCGGTCTGCAGCATCATGACGGTGTTTTCTCCCTCGAAGGTGCAGGTCGGGGTGAAGGTGACGTAGATGTTTGGGAGGCCGCTGCAGTGAGAGTAGCCATGCCCGCCACAGGCCATCCGACAGGCTTCGATGGCGGTGTTAGTCGTCCAGGAGGTGAAAGCCTTCAGCCCGGCGGTGAGGGCGTGAAGCTGAGGGCAAGCAGGGTCGTCAGAATGTGCGCTGACAGCTGAGCTCCGAGGAGAAACACTAACCCCCCGCCAGCGCTGGTCACTTGCAAAATCACCTGCCACGCATGTCTCGGAAGCAGCGTGTGCATCTACTGTCCTGGTCACTCCCACTCCCACTCCCACTCCCTCGGAACTGCTCTACTTGGCAAAAGTCTCCACGTCATTAACAGGCCACCAACATGGTGCAGCCCTTTGGAAACTTAAAGACCAAACCCACAGCCCAACTGGCGTGGCTCAGTGGTTAAGCATCAACCCATGAACCAGGAGGTCGTGGTTCGATTCCCAGTGTGGGGCGTGCAGGAGGCAACCAATCAATGATTCTTTCTTATCATTGATGTTTCTATCTCTCCTCTCTGAAATCAATAAAAATAAAAAATACAATGGGGGGGAGGGGGGAAGCATATGTACTACTATTTGTAATACTTTAAACAATAAAATTTTAAAAAATAAAAAACCAAAAGATAAACCCTACATGTCTTCATAGCGAACTCTATTCAATCAGAAGAACTGTTTTGGATCTTCTGAGAATATACGGACCATTCAAGAAATCGCAATGCGTCCTTTCCTCTGGACACAATCTAACACCCAAACGTGAAAGAGAAGGGCGCCCACGAGCGCATGAGCCTCCACACGCACCTCGGGCAGCTCGCTCAGGTCCCCCTGGCCAATGTCTTCATTAATGCGATGATAGGTCTCCTTCATGTAGGCGCCTACGAAATGGAAGGCATAGGCCGTGGCCAGCAGTGGGAAGAGTTTATATTGCTGGGTTTGAAAATCCAAAATCTGTGGTTCTGGTTCACTAAAACACATAGAAAAAGGAAAAAAAGTTACACACACACACACAGAACTGCCTCTGTGCCGGGTCCTAGTGTGAGCACCGTGGTATTATCTGATTTCACCCTCATAAAGACCCTGTGAGGTAACACGGATTACCCATTTCACAGATGGGAACACGAGAGGTCCAGGCCCTAGCTGCACTCATGCAGCCGGTCAGGGGCAGACCCTCGATTTACAATGAGACTATGTTGCCACAGAAGACGCTCTTAACCCCCGTCTTAGGTGGATGCCGGGGTCCAGCCCCAGCGGGTCCAGGGGTCCCCAAAGGTGTGGACGGAGTCGGCGAAGAAGGAATGAATGGCACAGAGGCAGTGTTCAGTTCATCAGCATAGTTGGGTTCTCTTGTCAGGATCTCCAGCCAGGTTCTGTAGCCATGTTCCCTCGCTAGGTTCTCCAGCCAGGTTCTGTCCAAGTTCTAGTCAGGTTCTCTTGACACGGAGGCAGCCATCGGGTGATCATCATAGCCAGGTTCCTCTAGCCAAGTTCTGGTCAGGATCTCCAGCGAAGTTCTGGTTAGGATCTCCAGCCAGGTTCTGTCTTCTAAGTTCCGTGTAAGTTCTGTCTCCTAAGTTCTGTCTCTTAAGTTCTGTCTGTAGGTTCTGAGTTCTGTGTCTCGGGTCTGTCTCTCGGTCTGCCTCTCTAGGTTCTGACTCTCTCTGTCTCTCGGGTCCTCATCTAAGTTCTGAGTCCTGTTGTCTTGTTACATCTGTATTTATACCAGTTGACTCTAATCCTATCAATCTCTATTCCAAAGGTTAGGGCGTTTCTTATCTCCATTCCAGGGAGTAAAGATTATGTAGCTTAAGCATGATTGTTCGTAGTTAAAGTGATTAATTACCCTCCTGGCACTTAAGAGGTTTTATTCCCTCCCTAACTTCAGGGGAAAATCTCTACCTGGGGAAACAACCTTTCTCAGAGAAGTGACCTTGGTTAAAACACATAGTGCCAAGAAGGTGAGCAAACATATTAAGAACAGTATGCCATATATGCCAGGTCCCTTGAAACAGCAAGGATGGACCGGCTCCCGGCAGGTGGACACACGTTTCTAGCTGTGAAGTTCAGATCTTTCTGTCTTTCCAGCATGACTAAGGAAACTGTATCTTACGGCAACATACAAAAGCAAAGTTAGTTAACTTCATAGGAGGAAGGCAATGGTAAAGAGATCTAACCTGCTAACTAGATGGCTGAATAAATTATACCTTGACCACAACTATGGAGAAGACCCAATGCACAGATAAATATTTGAATTCTAAGAAGGTCTGCTCTTATCAATTTCTTTATTCCTTCTTTCGGAGTGAAAGGTTACCAGGGAGTCATGCCCAAGTGAAAGGCAGTAGTAGGGATCAACTATGGGCATGGACACAACAGGGAGCCAAGTTCAATGTCACTTTTGCCATGCCCAATGTGTAGCTGTTCGTAGCAATCCGAATTTTCAAACTGCCTTCGCTGTTTTGAACATTTCATGAGTAGAGTTCAAATAATATTATTACTGCTTTTCTTAGCAGGTTAAGAATAATGAGGTGGTATTCTCATCTTTCCATTAAGAAAAGGAAGTTTAGGTTCTAAGTAGCAGGCGCAGTACACTGCCACCTTCGCTAAGCTTATGGCCAGGGCGTCTCCTCTGCACCGCATTTGGGAATTTGGTATCTGAATGGGCTCAAAGCCAGGTGTTCAGTAATGAGCCCACCCAGCCCACCCGCTTACCCCGGCTTGATTTCCGACTGGTGCCTCACGGCGCTGTATCGGATGGCAATGGTGCAGGCCTTGGCCAGGCTCCGAGCAGCTTCTCCCACGAGGAAGGACCTGATGAACACCATGGTCCCGTAGGTCAGCTTGTTACTCACGGGTTTCACGTAGGTGCCATCAGGCTTCACCTGGAAAAGAATACGGGGCTCAGGCTTCCTCTGTGAAACCTGAGGCAGCTTAGGCCAGTGGTTCTCAAAGTGAGGTCCCAGAATGGCACATGGGCATTGCCTGGGAACTTGTTTGAAATATAAAGCCCTGGCCGGTGTGACTAGATTGGTCGGGCATTATCTTGGGCACTGAAAGGTTGCTGGTTTGATTCCTGGTCAGGGCACAGGCCCAGGTTGCGGGCTCAATCCCTGATAGGGGGGTGTAGGAGGCATTCGGTCAATGTTTCTGCTCTCACACTGATGTTACTCTCTCTTCCCCACTCCCTTCCTCTCTCTCTAGAAATCAATAAAATAAAATAAATATAAAAATCTCATTAAATAAAAACTCTGGGGGCGAAGCAATCTGGACTTTAGCCGGCTCTCCAGATGATTCTAATGCGCCCTCAAGTTTGAGGCCGCTGGCTTAGCAGACCAGGATATGCTCTTCAGACCTGCCAACGGCTTCTGGCTTCACTGTCATAATAGAAGAAGCATCAGAAGTAAAACCATGTCGGTAGCTCCTAAAAACAGACCCATTGAACCCTGAGGTCATCACCAGCCACAGCGACCCGCGCCCGACACCAGTGCTCCTCCTGTCTCACATACCTGGGCGTACTTCATCAGCATGTTTTCCCTGGGGATGCGATAATGGTCCATCTTCAGGTAGCCATTATCCATCTCATCGTAGCCGAATTTGGGGCCAATGTCGCCAACAGTGATCCCTACCGCGGGAGAAAGGAAAGTCACCAGGGTCCACGCTCTGGAATTCCCGGCTGTCCCCTCCCCTTCAGTTGTGTCTTATGCTTTTGGCAGAAGAAAGTGGTCAGTTTAAGTTTTCATCTCAACATCAGATGAAGAGTCTAACCTGGCAAAGGCTTGTGGGTTCCAATTTCCCGAATAGGCACGATGAAGGCATGTAATCCATAGCACTTCCCCTGGGTGTAGAGCTGGGCTAGTACTATCGCATGATTGGAAGTCTTTCCAACTGCAACATCAAAAAACAAGACACAAGAGAGCCGTTCTCACATGTTCAAGGGACAGAAATGAAAGAGAAAACACGTTAATTGTAACACTAGGTTCTCAACAGTGTGCAGAAAACCTTTCTTATGACAGCCTAGTTTTCAGAAGAAAATCTATGTGAGATGAGAGTTATTACAATGTGTGGCAGTTTGGCACAGCCACCCTTCATTTCCATATATATATGTGCATAAGCTTTTTAATGGGAGAACTGACGTATAATAGCGTCTAAGTTTAAGATGTACAACTCCTTGACTTGATAGCAATTTATTTTACAAGATGGCTCAGCTCTACTTTCTCTTCTACTATTTAGAAGGTAATGCTTTCCAAAGCAGTAGCCACCAGCCACCTGTGACCATTTATATTCATTACAATGAAATAAAAGATTCCCTCGCCAACCAGCGACCCTCGGAGGGCTCCGCAGGGTGCACGGCAGTGGCCAGCACCTTGAGCAGCAGCGAGCGTAGCCCCTCATGCAGAGGCTTGAGGGCCAGAGCTGACATGAGATTCCTGGTTAGTACATCCAGAATTTGTGTCTTCTTTTTGCATGCTACCGTTTCTTACAAAAATGTAGTGAAATATATGATGTGAATAACAAAATCCTTCAAACACTAACGCCATCTGCAATATATATCCTAAGACAATGGCTCGGAATGGAAGACAATATTAAGTAAGTTTCTTGTCAAACTTACTTATAATAAAAATCTGAAAATAACTCAAGTGCTTTCCAATACAGAAATGACTAACCAAACAGGGAGTATGTTACTTGGATGATGACGATGGAAACTGCGCTAATCCTCAGACAGCTCCGATGGAAACTGAGAGAGGCAGAGTGAGACCGCGCTCCTTTCTGCGCCCTGTGAGGTGTAAGCACCTGTAACGTGCTCAGGAGAATGTGAAATAGCTTAGAATAGTTAAGCCTTAAGAGTTTTTCTATTAAGAAAAAGGAGTTTTTTCTATATTTTAAAACAATATTCTCATATAAGCTCTCCATTCTAAACATGATCTTAAAACATCCAGTAACTGTTAAATAGTTCACTTACGTCCACCCGGCCACCACTTGATGGAGGTCACAGTAGGACTATTGAGAACAAACTCCTGGGTTTCAGGGTCATATGTGGCTGTGGTTTCCAAGCCTCGCAGATGAGTCCCTAAGGAAAGAAATTGCATGCACGTCAGCTAGAATAAGGGAAAAGTAGGTACAGAGTAAAATCTCCTGGCCAGTCCTCTAAGCTCTCATATCTCAGAGAATAACAAGCTCTAACAACAATGCAGTGTTTAGATGAGCTACCGTGGTGGGTAACCAAGGTACATACCTCCCTATGCTGAACCAGGTAACATTATTTAGAGCAACCGAAAGTGAAAGGAAAGGCAGCTTAGAATCATCGTTCCTAAGATCACGGGACATGAATTTCAGTTAACTGTGCTTTACACCCATCTCCAAGTAGTGAGCATGCCAATTTCAACTCAGACTACTGTGTTTTCCTCACCAACTACAAAGAGTAAGAGAACGTGACAGGAAGAGACTATCTAGTTAAAGGTCTTGTAAATTGAGAATTTATTTCAGAATAATTGCTAGAATGGCAAACAGGATCTTTGGGGAAAAGACCTAGGATGGTGACTCCGCCCTGGCCGGCTCACTGGTGTGACCAGAAGAGCTCCCAGCGCCATGTTCACTAATGAGGGGCAGGGAGTCATGTTTTAAATCCCAATACAGGTGTGCCAGTTCTCTTAAAGACACAGGAGAAGGTGCCAAGTGTCACTCTCCCTGACCACACAGGGCCCTGTAATGCGGGATGGATGGCATTAACACGGAAACTCTGACATGTAGAAACTGCCACGGTGAACAGTCATGGCCGGTTTACATGACCACAACCTTCCCAGAATGGGAACCAAGGAAACAGACACTCAGACCCCTGTCACCAAAGCAGCAGTTTTTAAGAAAAAGAGAGAAGGTTACACAGAACCGATGACGACAAAGTGTTTCCAAATGCACATCTGAACCAAATGGCATCCCACTTTGAGCCTTGGACATCCTGCCAAGCAGCATTCAGCCCAAAGCCGAAAGACGAAGCGGCTATAACATGAGATGAAGTCGCACAGAAAGGAGCAAATGGCAAATACACAGACCAGATGTCCTGAAACCTCTGAGTAGGAAAAGAGAAGCCAGAAGCAAACGAATGACAAAGACAGACAGAAGCCAACTGCCTGGAGGCACAGCTGATCTTGTTATTTATTTTTTTGGTTACTCCTCACCCAAGAATATTTTTCCCATTGATTTTTAGAGAGAATGGAAGGGAGGGAGGGAGGAGTACCGACAGAGAGAGAGAGAGAGAGAGACAGACAGAGAGAGAGAGAGAGAGACATTGATGTGAGAGGGACACATCAATTGGCTGCCTCCTACACACGCCCCAACCAGGGCTGGGATCGAACCTGCAGGAACCTGCAACCCAAGTGTGAGCCCTTGATCTGGAATTGAGCCAGTGACCCTTCAGTGCAAGGGCCGGCCCTCCAACCACTGAGCACATCGGCCAGGGCACAGCTAACCTGATTTTTGTGAACTCCGGCGAAGCTAGCTTTAGAACCACTGAATTTACTGGAACAGGCATAACTAACTTCCAGGTATAAAATGCTGCATGTTTTGGTTATATAAGCCACTCACTTCCCGTCAGCAAATCAAAGAGCACATGTACTATAAACCTGTATTTCTTCTGGAATTCCTGCAAGTTCACGATGTATCAGTAGTTAAGGGTAATCGGATAGTAACGAAGAAAGATGGGTTCAGAGTCTATACGCATACATTCTACGCAACTTCAGTGAGTTTGAAAACCCACTAAGCAAGGCCTGACTTATTATTGATCTTCTAAAGGGGAACCAATGGGGGAAAAATCAGCCTATCTCTGTGATCATGTAACCTTTCACTTTCACTGACCAAAGCAATGTCTTTGCCAAGACTCGGATGTTGAAAAACCTGTCTTCTACAGAAAGGTCGCATGTGACCAGCCTGTACGTGCGATCGCTAGCACATGGCGGGCACGCCCTGTGTGCTAAGCTTGCAGCGCCCGCCCAACCCAGAACGTAGACTGAATGCACCGTACCATGGCCCATCTCTGTCTGGGCATAAGTGCCAATGACCTCCAGGTTCCAGGCGGGCATGAAGAAGCGCTCCTGCTGCTCCGCAGTCGCCTGGTGAAGCAAGGTGGGCAGGAACATGCCCAAGTGGAGATCCAGAGGCGAAGGCCCTCGGTGCACAAAGCTTCGAAGGCACACCAAGGCGCGCATTTGAGAAGAGCCATCAGTGGGAGAGAATGAGCAATGTGAACAGACAGATCAAGGGAAGGAAAAAAAAAAAGCTTCTGTAAGTATGCGTTAGTGGGTGGGTTTACCATGTGTAAGAGCACTGCCCCTTTCTGCATTACTTCCTAGCTGGTGGCAATTTCCATCTTTCTGAAGCGGCAAGAAGTATTTTCGTACACGACTCGTCTCTACAATTATTCCGCTTGGCAGGGCTAACTGCCGATTTCAAAGCCTGTGCAGCACAAAACCCTGAGGGTCCAAGCTGCCCATTCAGTCCCAGGAAATGAGGCATCAGAAGAGGGTACGTGGAACGCGGGGCCTGAGCTGCTCTGAAGAGCAGCTGAGACAGAGCACGGCAGTCCTCTCAGGAAGCTTTCCGAGGTCTGATTTCAGTCACCTGGACTCCCCTCTGTCCACCCACATGTCTCAGCTCTGCTCATTGCACCCGGTTCCTCATGAAGATCTAGCCTCATGCCATCGAAAGAGTTTAATACAAAAACTGGCAGTGCTCTTCACCCCAATCATTTCAGAAATTAAAAAAACATGCAATTTCTAGTGAAGACCATCTAATCAATCACAAGTAACAGATTCATGGCTAACAAACTCTCCGTGACGGTTTATGGGGATTCTCACTAATGGTAACAAGCATCTTCGCAGTCATTTTAACTCCACTGACTAAAGTCATCCTTTTCCACTTAAACTCTGCAGATGCCTTAGACTTTTGTGTGAATTGATCTTTAATAGGAAACAGTTCTATATGCCTTCTACATGCCCTTGTATTTATTTTATTTTATTTTTTATTTTTTGAGAGAGAGAAACATTGATTGGAGAGAGCTTCCTGCATGCCCCCTACTGGTTGCAGGTTTGCTCCCCGGTCAGGACACATGCAAGAACAGAATCAAGCAATGAATGCATAAATAAGTGGGACCCTCTCTCCCTCTCTCTCCCTTCCTCCTCCCTCCCTAAAAGGAAAATAAAGACTCTTATCGCCTAAACACATCTTCTAGTCTAGTGTCCCTGGGTTGAGAACAAGGATGAGGACACTAGCGACTAGCAGACCGAAACCAGAGCTGTCCCTGGAAACGTCCAGTAAGATGTGAGCACTGGTGGAAACTGGGTGAAAGGTCCACGGGACTGCTCTCTGCTAGTTCTGCAACTTCCTAGGAATCTACAATCATTTCAAAATGAAAAGTTAAAAAAAAAAACACGCTCAAGGATGAGAGAGTACCTCTCACTCACAATCAAGAGCGCCAACTGTCCTGCTTTTAAAAGAGCGGTGACCAGGGAGAAAAAGAAATGTATGCCTGGGACCTGAAAAAACTCTTTGAACGAGGGCTGACAATGGTGGCCGGGGGCTGACAATGGTGGCCGGTCCCCACAGCGCAGCGCTGAGAGGCGCATTTGCATTACTAGAAACTAGAAACCAGAGCTGCGCCTGGGAGGCGGGCAGCGGAGCGTGGCATTACAGAGTAAACCACACAACAAGGGTACGACAAAGCCGCTACAACCAGAAGCTGTTCTTGAGACTGAGGAATGTTATTTAGAAGTGGGTGGAATTCAGGCACGTTACAAGGAGAAAGCGATCGTAGATAATTCTTTGACTTAAATATTTATTGTAAAAAGTTATGCATAATGAAGATTATATTAAAAATATTTTTTAGAGAGAAGGGTATGGAGTGAGGCTGAGAGAAAAACATCGATTTGTTGCTCCACTTATTTATGCATTCAATGGTTAATGCTTGCATGTGCTGCAACCTTGGGGTATGGGGATGATGCTCTAACCAACTGAGCTACCCTGCGCTTTATATATTATTAGAGGCCTGATGCAAGAAATTCATGAAAAGAGTAGACCTTCCTTCCCCCGGCTGCTGGCACTGGCTTCCCTCTGGCACCCGGGACCCGGGCTTCCCTCAGGCCCTCCAGGCACCTGGGACCTGGGCTTCCCTTGCAGGCCCAGCTTTTGTCTGGCCTAATTAGCATATTACACTTTTATTATTATAGATTTTACATTTAACTTGGTGAAGCACTAGAGTTAATTCTTGTAAAACCATAACATTGAAGGCCTTTCCAGCCAACACTGAGGATAAAATGATTGGGTTGATAATGTAAGAGAAAGGAAGAAATAAAAATAACACCATCATTCATAAATGATTTTAGAAAAGCTTTAAGGCCTTGGCTGGAGCATTGTCCCGAAACACCAAGGTTGTGGGTTCGATCCCCAGTCAGAGCATATACAAGAAGTAACCAATGAATACATAAATAAGTGGAACAACAAATCGATCTCTCTCTCAAATCAATAAATAAAATTTTTTAAATAGAAAGAAAAGCTGTAGGCTATAAAGAAAAAAAAATCATGCATTCTTATTGATTAGGATCACTCAAGTAGAAACACCAAAGAAGAGATTTACAAAATCAACAAAATATTTAAAATGGGTTAAGTAACTTAGCTCAGGATATTAAAGATTTAATTAGGAAAAAATATATACCTAATAATATGAATAAAAAAGATAAGAGCAAAAAAGAAATTGCTGATTCCTGAATAAAAGGACTAAATGAACTTAATACTTCCCAATAAATCACAAGGATTTAATATAACATGGATTTTAAGTTCCTGCAGAATACATTTTACGACTTGATAAATTGCAATCAGAATTCATCTAGAAGAATAAGTACGCAAGTACACCAAATACATGTATCTTGAAATGTAACAATAGTAGGCTTATCTTATCAGATTTTAAAATATCTTACAAAGCAACAATGAGCCAAAGTTATGATGCTAGGAAAAAAACAAAGGAAGAAACAAATGACTGTAATATATTTAAGATTCTAGAAGTAAACTGAAACTATTATAAAACTATTATAAGATAAACCGGGGGGGTGGGGGGGAGTTGAGGACACATTTGTAATACCTTAACTAATAATAATAAAAAAAAAAAAAAGATAAACTAGAAAGAACATAACAATGGTGATGAGCTAAGAGTTAATAATCGTAAACACAGTAAGGAATCATTCATTACTCTAGCAGTGGTCGGCAAACTGCGGCTCGCGAGCCACATGCAGCTCTTTGACCCCTTGAGTGTGGCTCTTGCACAAAATACCGACTTCTGCGCATGGGCCACAAAGTTTCAATCGTGCTGTACGTGCGCGCCCGCACGTGGTATTCTGTGGAAGAGCCACATTCAAGGGGCCAAAGAGCCACATGTGGCTCGTGAGCCGCAGTTTGCCAACCACTGCTCTATAGCATACATAGGTCAGTATGTTGAATATCAAGCCAACAAGATTGGGAGAAAATAGAACGCTTACACCTACTCAGAGAAGGGTGCATTGAATACATACGGCCAAATATTTAATGAAACAGAAGGCAATAGAAAAAATATTCCAAGGGTACAGTATACTCATATAAGATCAACATGCATATTCCATTTAATCAATACTTAAAGTAGAAAAATTCAGTTTTATACTTGAGAAATGCAGACAGTAAGCCAAAACATATAATAATATCTAGGCACACTAGCATTGGAAAATTAAAACTCTTAACTCTTGCCGAAACCGGTTTGGCTCAGTGGATAGAGCGACGGCCTGCGGACTGAAAGGTCCCGGGTTCGATTCCGGTCAAGGGCATGTACCTGGGTTGCGGGCACATCCCCAGTGGGGAATGTGCAGGAGGCAGCTGGTCGATGTTTCTCTCTCATTGATGTTTCTATCTCTCTCCTTTCCTCTCTGTAAAAACTCAATAAAATATATTTAAAAAAAACCAAAAACAAACAAAAAAAAACCTCTTAACTCTTAAGATACTTATTAATGTAGCAATACAAAGTTACAGTAACCATATTGATGAGGCTATGGAGATACAACAAGTATACTGAAAAGTTGCTAAGTATATTGTAAACTGGTTCTATGTTTCAGGAAAAATACTGAACTATGCAATAAAAGCTAGAAAATGTTCATTTCCTTTAATGCAGTAATTTGTTTCTGAGATATTCTAAAGGCATAACCAAAGAACAGTGTTTGTAAAGAAGTGACGCTGTTATTTCTAACGGGGAAATGAGGCCAGCCCCAATAGGAAGAGACTCAGCCAGGGAAAAGGACAGGCTGTTGGGGAGACAGAGCAGTGAAGATACAGGGGGAGAAAGATCAGTGACTTCCAAATTCAAGTTCACTATTGCTCAAGTTTCAGAGGGAGAAAGATGCTTTATTAGTGATGGGAGTTTGCAGGTACTGCACCATCTTCAAGGATGATCACTACGTATTGTATAAGCTTCATTTTCCTTAATAGTAATAACAACGGTAACAGTCAGTAATAGAAACCGCCACGCAAGAAGAATCCCTAGGGAGTGACCAGAACTTGAAAAGATCAAGTATCTGTGAAGACCACACATACTGCCTGCTTTGTGACCTGGAGCGTCTGGTCAGGTGATTAACACCAGACCACACGCAGCTAGGTTATCCCTTCAGCGCGCAAACCCTGGGGACGGGGTGCTCCCCTCTGCCCAGCCCCCTGCCTTAGGCTCACCGACCCACAGACCAAATGTGTGTCAGAGTCTGTGCCTACGCAGACAGGTGCGTATTTAGAGGGAAGACAGAGGCAAGAGAGACAACTGGTGACTGACTTTCAGCAGGGGATGGAATTCTAAGATTCTTGAGAATCCTGGAATGAGCATGAGCAATACTGAGTCTCTCACTGCTCAGTGGCTACTCAGAGGTGAAAGACAATTCTGTGCGAACACCTTAGATAACTGTTGTTGATAAAGTTCCAAAGTCTCAGGACTCCAATGAACTAATAGAATGATGGCTTCCCTGGAAAAGAACAGCAGTCGGTGAAGCACAACTCACACCCAATGGCAACAAGATTCCCGCGAGAAACAAGACCTGATCCTAACACATTGTTCTCTAAGCAGTGAGTTCCACTTTTCATCTCGTGGCACACGTAACAGCTAAAATTCTGCAGCAACCAAAAGGTATCTTCTAGCATTTCCTGATCGGACAAAAACAAAAAGGTATAATTTTGATTCATTCACATTGAATGCTACTGTGTGGCTGTTGTCATTTTTCAGGTGACAATCTAAGGGAAAAGAGGTCCGTGTCCCTGGCTAGATGGGTATCTCGAGTTTTAAAAATCCTTGCGGCTCATCAGTGTGCCTCGGCACAGCAGCTGAAAATCTCTGCTCTAAAGTAAACTGTAGAGATCGAGACAAAGGGGTTCAAATACAAGAAAATATCTGAAAATCAGAAGCAAAAGGAAAAGAAAATTCTCACATGCGCAAACTCGCCCAGAGCAACACGGGACCTTAGTCCAATCTTTGGGCTCCTTCACTGTAGACTACAGTGAAGTTCAAGTCTTCACTTTTTCCTCTCTTCCTTCAAAATTTAGGGCAAGTATATATTTGGAATGTGCTTTATAAAGAGAGGCAGAAGGATTGGACCACTCAATAAGAGAGAAACACACCAGACCCGTTCAGACTCAGGATGGTTTACAGCTTATGCCTCCTACGAGCAGGGGGACTGTTTGGTCGTAACATCCTGCATTGATACACACTGAGAGAGAACAAGGGTTCTGCACCACAACCTATTACAAAACTCACTCTCTTCCTCTTGCCCTCCCCCCACACTCCAAGACAGAAAGCCCCTGGAATGGGATTTCCCTCCCTTTCTCCTGGAGGTTGGCCGTCCTGAAGCTCCGATCTCAGGTGCTCGACAAGGCATTCAGAACGCCCCGAACCAGAGTCGGAGCCCTCCCGGGATTAGGATTAAAAGCATTTTCTTAAACCAGTTCACAAACCAAAATGCACCAAATCCTCTTTCCCTTTCTTCACTCTCCTTTGTTTACATAATGGAAGCAAGATGCTCATTAGAAACGAGACAGGGCAGTGCAAATTCAAGACACGAAAACCTGCCAGGGCCTTGCCCATGAAAACAAACTTATTGCACATCGAGACCAAACACAAACCTTGCAAGTAGCCAGGCTTTTAGGAACAATTTAACCGAGAATAATTCATAATGCAGAGCCTATGGACATGTACAGATAAGATGTATAAAAGAAGCAGAGAATCATTGACTTTTTTTCAAACCACCTTATAACCCCCTAGGAGCGATGAAATCATGAGGCAGACACCCAACTGCTCTAATCCTCCGCCATTAAAATCCGCATTTGATTAAAGCAGAGGCATCTACCAGATGGAGAGGCATCAACCCTCTCAAGAATTTCCCACACTTCAATCATCAGACACCAACACAACGGGGCCCTCTGCCACATATTCAGCCCCATCTTTCGAAACTGCTCAACCCGTTAAAAGGGGCGCACGGAGCAACAGGAAATGACAATGAAGGGCGCTTCAGACCAGAGTCCTGGACCAGTTTAGGGGGAAATGATCTCCGAGAGGATGAGGCGCTGGGTTTTATTGAACATTTGACAATTTGAAAATAAAATTCCAAATGTTTAGCAGCAGAAAGAAACCAAACCCAGGAGTCGGCGGTAAGTGAAGTCCGGCGGCAGGTCACCCACTGACCCTCATCTGCGGACTAACCGTGGCCCAGCTCCGTCTGGGCGTAGGTGCCAATTATCTGCAGTCCTTGGGCGGGAAGCAGCCATTTCTCTTTCTGAGCACTGGTGCCCTGATTCAGCAAGGTGGGAATAAACATGGAGAAATTGAGGCCCACGGGTTCCACAAAATTGATCATATGTAGTCTACAGGAGAGAAAAGAAAAGGGTCTCAGCCTCGCTCTAGAAACTGCAGCTGCCACCCTTCCTGCCAGGCGTGGCCCAGGATGAAGGTGAACATGTAACCCCCTTCCTGTGAAATTAAGTGCAAAATTTACCATTTTACGACCCAAGAGCCAACAGCAGAATCTAGTGGTATCTTTTCTGCCCCTTATCATTGCAGGGTCAGAATTCCTCTTTAATTCTATACTGAATCCAGGAAGCAAATCTACCATTGTTTTAGCCCAAAACATCTTTTGCTTTTTGTTTTGTTGGTTTGATTGGTTGGATTTTTTGGTGTGTCTTTATTTTTGCTTTATTTCAGGTTTTGCTTATTTGAAAAATCAAAAGAATTCCATACATTTGTAGATCTGTTACAAAAAATCCTAAAGAAGAAGAATGTAGGAAGGAGACTTGACTTGGGGTGGTGATCACACAATACAATGTGCAGATGATGTATTATGAAACCATAAACCTGAAACCTATACTAGTATAATCTTATTAACCAATGTCACCCCATAAAATTCAATTAAAAAAAAAAAACACCACACACAAAAAAAAGTGTAAGACAGTCAGGACAGTGAACACCAACTGGATATTTGATGCGTTAAGTAATTTGTTAATGTTCTCTGCCGCCAGCACTATTGTGGCTATGTTGAAAATAGAGTTCTCTTAGAGATGCACAACATACTGCAGATGAAAAGAGAAGAAGGCTGTAAACTACCTCTCCCTAGGTAACTGAAGCGAACATCCAGGCTGGCAAGTAGCTCTATGTTCCAGAGCGGGAGGTCGCTAAAGGCCTTCAGAGTTTACAGATGGGTCAGTAGGTAAGATGAGCCTGTTACACTATCGCCAATGGTCTCTGAAAATTACTCCAGACTAAAGGAAGTCTAATCACAATAAAATTCAGTCATCAACTATTTTCTCAAACACAGAAGCTGTGCAATAATCAAAATACAAATTACACAGCCAGCCTTGGCTACTGTGCGTTACAGATTTCATAGGGGCCTATTTTGTTCCATCTGTCTGTCTGTCCAAAGAGCCTGAAGTACAAAATAAACAACTGATGCTCATGGCTTCTCAAGGGCCGAAGAGGAGGGGGTGTCGCCGCCAGTGTCCTGGTCTGTACAAGCAGAGCATGAAGGGACAGGAGGGGAGGCTGCCCCTTTGCACTTCTGCAGAGGCCCTGAAATCACCCCACCATCTTCCGGGGGCAAGATCACCCTCCAGAGGTGCTGGGACGGACTCACACACCCGAGGACACCGGGACTAGCCATCTCCCACGGCCTCTGATTTTTACTTATTTATTTATTTATTTATTTTTCACGGTCTCTGATTTCTACAGCAATATCAACTGTTATTGAAACTGCGTGGAGGGAGAGAGGGGAGGGAGGAGTGTGAACAGGAGAGGGGAGCTGCTTTCCCAGTAACCCAGGTTAGCAGCACTTTACAGCTGTCCCGGATGGAAGTCACACACTTCACAAACAACCCCACCTCCCTGAAGCCAATACACAGTTGAGTGTAGAAGTCATTCTCAAAGGCAAGAGGAGAAGCAGAGCCTCCCTAACGAGTGTCTTCCCGAATGAGGAAATGAGCCTCGGAGATTTCTGAGAAATACAAGCAGTCACGTAGGCGGTAAACATGGTGCCCAAAACAGACACTCCTGCTTTCAAGAGGGAACTGAGGCTGTGGGTTTATAAAATGATGACAGTGGCACACACAAAATTCTAGGAAACTGAGCGGGAAAACATGTGACATGAAATAAAGACTGCCAGATATTTATGTTCTTAATGACATACTGAGCTGTGTGGGTTTTTCTGGAGGCCCCTTGAAAATCAACTTAATGCCTGACCACCGTGGCTCAGTGGTTGAGGGTCGACCTATGAGCCAGGAGGTCAGGCTCGATTCCCAGTCAGGGCACATGCCCGGGTTGCAGGCTCGATCCTCAGGAGGCGGCCGATCAATGATTCTCTTTCATCATTGATGTTTCTCTCTCTCCCTTCCTCTCTGAAATCAATAAAAAAATTTTTTTTTAAAAGAGAAAATCAACTTAAGAACAAAATCTGAGTGCTTGTCTTTTTAATCCTCACCCAAGGATAGTCTTTCCATTGATTTTTTTTTAGAGAGAATGGAGGGGAGGCAGGGGTGGGGAAGAGAAAGAGAAACATCGATCAGAGAGACACATATTGATTGGTTGCCGGGATCAAGTCTGCAACCAAGGTACGTGCCCTTGACTAGGAATCGAACCCAAAACCCTTCAGTCCAAAGGCTGACACTCTAACCACTGAGAAAACCAGTCAGGGCTGAGTGCTGGTTTTAAGTTATATTTAATCTCTCCTGAAGATGCTTCCCAGGAACCGGCTTTAAAAACCTAAGGGCCCCGCCAGGTGGCTCAGTTGGTGAGAGCGTGATCCTGCTACGCCAAGGTTACAAGTCAATCCCTGGTCAGGGCACATCAAGCAGCAACCAATGAGACATAAGTAAGTGCAGCAACGAATCGACGTTTCTCTCTCTCTCTCAAAATCAATCAATCAATAAATAAAAACCTAAAAAAGGTAACAAAATCCATGGCTGATTCTCATTAGGATTTTAAATTTCTCTTAAGAACACTTAGTTTTTTCGTAGCAAATAGTCTCGTTAACAGACAAAATTACAGGAAAGGGGATCAGAAAAACAGCATTGATATTCCCCCAACAGCAAGGCCTTATTTTCTCAAAGACTGAAAAATCCTTTTGTTGCTCAAGTTGAGAAATTTCAAAGTTGTTTTACTCATAGTCACCTTCAAAAGTGAGTTGTTTTATAATAGAGGTGGATGTAAAAGAGACCAGTAAATGCCCAAAATCCCCAGAAAGAGAAATACTCTAGTTTTCCATCAATTCTAGCACGCCCCACCCCAATTTTAGCATTTAAGAAATGTGACGTGTCTCACCATTTAAGCCATGTCATAGCTACCTGGCTTAGTTTTCTACGACGTGGGTGTTAGTTACATTCCAAGGAGGCTTAAGACTTGGCATTCATTACTTGCCAAGATGACTTTTCAGTCCCCTTATTGATCTCCCAGTCATATCCTATGGATATTGGAAGGATGTCAAAGGGCATGTTAAAGTTTGTCCTTTAATCCCCAAACAGCAAGGTCTACGTCAGGAAAAATAATACCAAACTGCCTGTTGTCCATTAATCTTTAACCCACATAAAGGACTCTGTCCTATTTCCTCATGACTTCACTTGAGTCTGGTTTCCATCACAGATGATGAAATCGTCTAACCAACTCTGAACTACATTGCATCAACCGTATAAAAGCAAAACAAAATAAACCTGTTTTTGTGTTATCTTAAGGAATAATAAAATCTTAGTAATATTTTAAGGTTTACAAACCCATGTTGGGTAATTCAGAAACATAATCTTCTAGGGAGTTGCTCTACCTCAGTGACATTCAGCAGGGGTGCGGCAAGAGGCGCCCTGGTGTGACCCAGGAGTTTTTAAAACATGCGATACCAGCTCTGGCCAGGTAGCTCAACTGGTTAGAGCGCTGTTCTGACATGCCAAGATTCTGGGTTTGATCTCCAGTCCGGGCACATACAAAATCACCAATAAATGCATAAATCAGTAGAACAAATCAATGTTTCTCTCTTTCCCCCTAAAATCAATAAAAGAAATAAAGAAAAATTTAAAAGTTTTCTAAAACAAAAAATATATCTGACCACTTAGGAGCACTGACTTCTTTTCTCTTGTCAAATAAAAAAAAATAAAAATGACAATAGCCAACACAACAATAGCCGTCTGGTGTAAAAGAATCAAAATTATACCTTTTTTTTTCAGATTAGCAAAAAATATAACATTTTTTGGTGTGCCACAGAATTTTAGTGATGAGTTAATGCGTGCCATAAGATGAAAAAGGTTGAAAATCACTGTTCCATCTCAATATCCCCCCCAGCCATGAGCTACAAACTTTAACAAGAACAAAAGAGCATTTGGGAGTAAGTACTCTTCATTGGGGCTACCAAAAGTAAATTAATTGTATTTTTATAACAAAATGGAAAGGAATTCTGAGGGTAGTGCTGAGGGCCACAGTAAATTATTTCACATTGACAGTAATAGCGAGGTAAAGTTAATAATTAGATACCAGCCCAGTCAGTGTGGCTCAGTGGTTGAGCATCAACCTATGAACCAGGAGGTCATGGTTCGATTGCAGGTCAGGGCACACGCTCCAGTTGCAGGCTTGATCCCCAGTGGGGGGCGGGGGAACGGGGGACTACCCGGGTGTGCAGGAGGCAGCCAATCAGAGTCTCGTTATTATTGATGTTTCTCTCTCCCTCTCCCTTCCTCTTAAAAAAAAAAAAAAAATTAGAAAAATATTAGATACCAAATGAACTATAGGCAGTATTATGGGAGAAATGACTATTACGACATAAACGCAAAACTTTTAACGTTTCACTTTTTTCTTGGCTTTTGAATATACACTATTCATCATATTTAATCTTTACTGATGAAAATATTGAAGTTCTTCTAAAATACAGAAACCTAAAAGAGGAAGAAAAGCCCAGGAATAAGTGAGACGTGTCAGGGGTGCTACAGGCCAAAGGGAATCTGGTATTAATAAGATCACGTAATTATAGAGTATTTGCTTAGACAAAGGCAAAAACAAAGAGCATTTTTTCCAATTAAAAAACAAAACACAACAACAAAACACGGATGGTCTGAAAAAAAAAGAAGGTACCCTGCTCAGCCCTGGGACCTCGGGTGTTTTTATGAGGCCTCATATGCACCAGGTTCCACAACGCCGCCTCCTTAGGGCCCTCTATATTCATTCTGAGGTTTGACTAATGTTCTTCATCCATCCCCTTCTCCACTATTTGAAGCTCAAGTTCTCCTCTACCCTCGAAAAATACAGTGTCATTGCTACGAAATACTTAAATGTTTGGGCTCACAACTGACAATTCCCCCGGAATCCAGCATCTAAATGCGGCAAGCCTCCTTCCCAGCAAGAGCGAAGGCGTTTTGAACGGGAATCACTCAAACTGAGACTGGGGGTGGGGTGGGGGGATGGGGTGTCTGTACGATTCCCGAGAATGAGAACTGCAGGGTCACCACTTGGTTATCAGCATTCCCCGGTGCCATTCCCTAGAGGGCGGAGGTGCAAAGGTAAACATTCTCTTCCACACACACACCTTTCAGGCGGCTGCAAACAGGCCGCTGGGGTCTTCCAACGCCAGGCCCGGGGGAAAACGCACCCCCAGACCGCGGAGGTCAAGCGTGAGCTTTTGCAAAACACGGATGAAAACGGGACCTGCGCGAGGGCATACCTACTTTTTAAACCACATGATTTCATCGGGGTCCGAGATGCCGAACTCCCTGATCTTCTTCACCAGGGTGGCGCTCTTCCTGACAGCCACCTCGTAGCGCTGGCTGCGAGTGAGGAAGTTCAAGTCCTCGTGCTTGAAGTCTGGGTCGTTCAGAATCAGGTTCTCTGCGAGGGATTAAAGGGCATGGAGACGAAGACAGGCATGCTGGGCTCCGTTACCCCGCCCCGAATCCCAGCTGGTTTCAGAGGCGCGGCCCAGGTCCCCTCTGCGGATGGGCGACCCCCCCGCCACCTTCCACCCCCCCTCCTAAGCCGCCCACGGAAGCGGGGGTCCCGGACCCCCCAAAGCTGGGCCAGAGCCTACGTCCTACAGCACCCCCACACGGTACGGAGGGCGGCCTGGCCCGCAGCCCTCACCGATCTCTCGGCGTCGCCGGGTGTTCTCCGGGCTGCCGTCCAGGATGTGCGTGAGCAGCTCGCGGTTGAAGCTGGCGGAGGCCCGCTCCCGGCGCAGGTCCTCATTCATGGCGACAGCCATCGGGAGCAGCGGAGGCCGAGGCGGCGTCGACGAAGGGTGTCAGAATCTCCGGCGCGGGCCGGGCCGAAGAGCTGCCCCAGGACCGCGCGAGTCCCCGCCCCCGGCCCGCCCCGCCCCGGCCCGCCCCTTCCCCTTCCCCTGCCCCGCGGCTGCCGGGCGTGTGAGCGGCCTTAGCCCCGGAGGCGGCGGCGCCGGATTGGTCTCCTTGACTCAGGTCAGCCCCCGGGAAGGCGGGTCCCCACCTCGGCCCGGGGAGCCCCTGAGCCGATCCCCCCAAACGCCGGGAAGAGGCCCCGGAAGCTGCTCAAGCAATTGTCGGGACGGAGGGGGAAGCGCGGCGCGCTCAGTACCGCCCGTCGTCTCGCGATCGCGCGGGGCGGAAAAAGGAAGCAAAGGACGGCCCCGACGCCCAAACAGGTTGGCTGGAGGCTTGGGAAGGGGCGGGACAACCAGGTAAAGGCGGATTGCGCCTGCGCCTTGGGACTTGCCCGCCCTGCCGCTTCCGGGTCCAGGCGCCAAGGCCTCCCGGGAGAGGCGCGGGGAAGGAGACTCAAGGTCCTGGGGGCGGAGGACCTGTGGGCTTGGCGCGGTCGCTAAGGGAGGTCGTAGGGTTTGCCCAAAGCCGCCCAGATCGGACCCAGAAAGGACGGGGAGAGGCTCTAGTTATCTTTTGTTAAGATCGTGGCATCCTCGCTGCCGGGGGCGGAGGCGGCTGGGGGCTGGGTCCGGCTGGGGGCGCGGACTTGGAATGAGGCCGTGCTAGCCCTGTACTGAGCGATCTTGGAATCCACCGTATTGTTTTCACAATTATCAGCGTCGTCATCCGAGTTGTAAATGCACGCGCTTTTTAAAGACCTAGGGCAGGAGGGTTTGTAATGAAAAGCAGAGTTCAGCCTTAGGAGCCGCCACTTTTCATCAGTTGCGCTCTTAGTTCTGATTCCTAAAAAGTTGAGCTTAAATGCTGTTTTATTTGTTCGTTTTCGTTAGTCTTTGACCTAATGCCATGCTAATGAAGATCGAGCACACGACACCACCCCCTTTGTATCTCCCTAATCTACCTTTATAACTTTCATCAACATGCTTAATCCCGTTTTTTAAAAATGTAAGAAATGGCCAAACCTGTAGAGAATTTTTATGAGTTTATTTGAGCCAAATTGATGCCATATTTGGGGAAGCGAGATCTCAAATGCTGCGGAGAATAACAATTTTGCAGGACAGTTATCAACATTTTGTGCTCCCTTGAGGGTGATTTTGCTTATTTCCAAGTTGTGTTAACTTAGCTGCGTGAGAACGACGGACAGGGCTGACTTAAAACCTTCACTACAGGAGTTACAGGCATGGGATGCGATTACCCACCATGATGACTGTTAGGCGGTGTAGGAAATAAAGAGAGCCGAGTCGATCAGACAAGAAAGAAAAGGAAAGGTTTTAATCTGCGTCCCCGGGCGACCCACGAACCCCAAAGACAGGGCCAGCGGATTCACGCCAACAGGGAAAGGGGGGTTTCTTTTTATACAGGTGCTTAATGAGGGCAGGGGCATGAGCTGAGGAAGCCCCCGCACCCCTCGGGGTCATCACGGTATTCAGCTGAGGAAGCTCCCGCTGCAGGGGTGGGCAGTGTATTCAGGAAGGAGTCAGTATCTGTGTGGGGGTCGGGGTGGATTCCAGGGAGGAGCCAGTATCTGTGTCTGGCACGCTGATCTGTTAGAAATTCCAGGGAGGGTCCCTTATCTTGTCACACATCTGCATGCATCTGATCCTGGGCTCCCTCCAACCTAACAATGACCTGCCCATTTAGGAATTTATGATCAGATCACCCTGTGAAATTACTTTCCATAGGACCTTTTTTTTTTTTTTCTGTCCACAAAACTATAAATTTAATGCTCTGTTCCTTCCAGCCCTGGGAATAGGGTACGACGAGTGAATCATTCACCTCCAACACAAAATGTAAGGAAGTACCAAAAAATTAAGATGAACTGTTTTAATAGAACATTTTAAAAAATCAAAATTAATGCAAGGAAATGCACAATGAACAGAACATCAAAATTCTAAATAAATACAAGTTCATGATTAGTGATTGGTCCTTTGATCTCAAGCTCTGATATACTTGGGGAAGGCACTGTTACTGAAGCTGTTTTTAATGCTCCCAGGCATTAAAATATTTATTTTGGCTACTGTGTTTAGATTGTATTCCTCTTGCAAAAACTGGCTCAGAAGTTCACCAGCACCACAAAGCCGAGTTTCTTGCTTCCTCGGGCAAGGAGAACACTACTCGGCAACACTTGGGCAGTGTCTCAGAGAGGAGAAGGTAAGGCCAGGATTTTTTGAGAATCGGAAGCTTGGTTTAAGGCCAGTTTTTCAGTTTAGAGTCTTGATTAGGATTGGGTAAGAATGCACAACAGTCCAAAATTGGTGGACACAGGGGAGGGAATTCAAAGAATCTCGGTGGGCAGACTGGCTGTTGATACTCAAACCATTTGCCTGGCCCGGGCGGTTGAGGAAGAGTAAAAAAATGCCAGGGAAGACAGCAGACCACAAAGTCACTTGAATGTAGGCAGTAAGGTGTGGTTGGGGTTCTCTGTGGGCCAAGCTGAGTGTGGGGGGAGGTGGATTTGGGGTTCACTCTCTTCTGCATCCACTTAATAAATATTTCATCGTGTCCCATATGCTGCATTGGACGCATCAGACTTGTCCGCAGTGCCTTCAGCATCCATGGATGATTCTTCTCTGAATACATTTTCCTCTGATTGGAAAACTTTTAAAGACAGAGAAAGATAACCCTTTTATCTGGTTACTGTGAAATCCATTTCGCTGAGATGAGTGTAACATTTGTCATCCCCACATGCTAGAACCTTTTGAGGCCATAGTTCATTCAAATCATGTGTAACTGGAGTTTTCAGATTGAAGATTCATGGTGCAATATCCGCTAACAAAGAATCGTAACTTCTAGAACGTTAATGAGTTGCTTCTGGGTTGGCAAATGTGGTGGTGTGTGTTGGGGAGAGCAGTGCCCTCAGAGGGCATGGACGCTCCCCGCCCCTTCCCACACACCTTGCCCTGTGCACTCTTCCATGGGCCTGTTCCTGAGTTACCTCCTTTCATAGTAAGCTGTAATCTAACCTAGGTGTGGAGTGGCAAGCATACACCGTCAAGGTTCTTGTCTTCAAGAAACAAACCCAAAGCCGATCAAAGCTCTGATGAACTTGGTTACCGGCATTCCTTCTCTGACCTTCTGCCCGACACCAGAAGTCTGGGCAATCGCTTCAGAAGAGATGGAAGAAATAGTCAGATTGGTTCATCATCCTTCCTCTAGAGCAGTGGTTCTCAACCTTCCTCACGCCGCGACCCTTTAATACAGTCCCTCATGTTGTGGTGACCCCCAATTTCATGGTTACAAATTGAACATAAAGCATAGTGATTCATCACAAAAACAATATGTAATTATATATGTGTTTTCCGGTGGTCTTAGGCGACCCCTGTGAAAGGGTCGTTCGACCCCCAAAGGGGTCGTGACCCACAGGTTGAGAACCGCTGCTCTACCATATTTTCCGACTTCCCAGTCCTTAAAAAAAGAAGATGATTTCTCTTGTTCCTACCAGGGATTTTTTTCTCCCAGAAGTGTCTTGGGGAGTGAAAAGGGCAGGGCCCTCCGTTACAGGCTGCACCCCTCCTCACACTCCTAGGGAGATAGTTCTTGGACACGTTATGGAATGTGTGATAATACATGGCTGGTGATTTACGGTGCCAGCTGTGCCTGTCTTAATAAACGCATAGCAACTTCTGTTTGAAAAGGAAAAGTTGAGGTTACATTTATAAGCGTGTGCCCCCAAAGAATCAATTCTGCTGTGTGATATCTTTAAAAATTAAAATAAAACGTGGTGGCGTTGTTCCTGGTAGCGTGGCTTGGCATATACATGGTCTTGAGAGTAGGAAAATGACCTGGTCTCGTCGGTTCAGGTGTCGTCTGTGTGTTTTCATGCTGTGATGGCAGCGTTGAGACGGGGGGACAGATCTCAGATTGCCTCCTGCCCCTCAACAGACCCCTCCCCCCGCCTTGTCTGGGGCGGAGGGAGGGAATGGGTTGCACAGGGGTTGGAGTAGGAACAAGATTTCTCCACATCGAGCTTTTGTATGTTTTTTGTATGTTGTTTTGTTTTTCAAAACATGTGAAGGCATAACCTATCAAAAAGATGTGGTTTTTTGTTTTGTTTTTTTTAAACCACCATCCGCTGGTTGTGGCTGTCAGGCATCATCCGTGTCTTGTGTTCTGCTTGGTTTGTCAGGAATCTTCAAAAATCCACCCCAACGCCTCGGCCACAGGAGCCAATGACGCTGCCCAAACCTGGGATCTATTACTTCCCCTGGGAGGTCAGTGCCGGCCAGGCTCCTGACGGGGGCGCACTGCGGACGTTCGGCAGGTGAGATGCTTGTTTATCCACAAAGCGGGGAGGATGTTTAAGTGGCTGCCTCCCCCTCAAAAAAAAAATTAAAATAGTCGTCATTTTGTCTGATTAAAAACTTAATATGCGACCTAACCGGTTTGGCTCAGTGGATGGAGCGTCAGCCTGCGGACTCAAGGGTCCCGGGTTCGATTCCGGTCAAGGGCATGTACCTTGGTTGCGGGCACATCCCCAGTGAGGGGTGTGCAGGAGGCAGCTGATCGATGTTTCTCTCTCATCGATGTTTCTAACTCTCTATCCCTTTCCCTTCCTCTCTGTAAAAAATCAATAAAATATATTTTAAAAAAACAAAACACTATGCATTCATTGTAAAAAACATGTAGACAATTCATAAAGGTGTAAAGGAAGCAAGCAAAAATCACCTGTGATCCCACTGTCTGAACAACCACTGCCTCTGTTTTGGTGATTACTTTACACACTTTTCATGTATGTATGCATGTATAATATGTATATGTGGGTAGGTATGTATACACACTGTGTACACACATGTGCATGCATGTGTACTGTACGAGTCAGTCATTTTATTGCCATGTAACAAATTACCCCAAAATTTAGTGGCTTAAAAGGAGAATGAAAGCTTATTATTTCTGCCCTGGCCTGTGTGGCTCGAGCAGCATCCCATGCACCAAAGGGTCTCAGGCAGGGACCCAGGTTTCGGGTTCAATCTCTGGTAGGGACACATACGGGAGGCAACCGCCTCATGGATGTTTCTCTCTCACATTGATGTTTCTCTCTCCCTCTCTCTCCCTTCTTCTTTCTCTTAAAAAACAACACCACCACAGCCTGGCCGGTTTGGCTCAGTGGGTAGAGCATAGGCCTGCGGACCAAAGGGTCCCGAGTTCGATTCCGGTCAGGGGCACACACCTTGGTTGCAGGCTCCTCCCTGGCCGGGGCCCTGGTCAGGGCTCGTGCGGGAGGCAACCAGTCAATGTGTTTCTCTCACATCAGTGTTTCTCTCTGTCTTTCCCTCTCTCAAAAACACACACACACCATAATAATACAAAACAAAAGCTTATTATTTTATAGTTGCTATGGGTCAGGAACTTGGGAGCAGATCAGCTGGGCCAACACCCGAAGGCTGGGCGGCCCTGGGGGATGTGCTCCGGGAGACTGGGTCACACTTTGGCGAGGTGGTGCTGGCCAAAGACTCAGGGAGGCTTGGGGTGATAGAAATGTACTAAATCTGGACTGGGGTGGTGGTTACACCAAGTGTGTTTTTTCATCAAGACTCGTTGGACAAGTGTCTTTTGATGCATGTAATTTATACCTCAACAGCCTTTCTGACTTGTTGCTGCCATTTTTATTTTGTCTGATCGCAGTAAGGCCGACCGTTTTTCCTCCCCAAACCTGGTAAGCTCTAAGCTCCGTGGCCATCGTGTCTAAGGAGAGAGACGATCGCGCTTTCCCTGACTTCCAGGTTGAGCCTCTACGACATGACCGAGTCCCGAGCGACCCTGACAGCTCAGCACGGGTCCGAGCAGCACCAGGTCCTCGTCTGTACCAAGTTGGTGGAGCCGTTCCAGGCCCAGGTGGGCTCCCTGTACCTGGTCCTTGGGGAGCTCGAGCAGCAGCAGGGTAAGCCGGGGCCTCACACACGCTTTTGCCCTCTGGGTCCTGAGTGGTGATGCGGTTGGGACTGGGCCTGGGGTTGGGACAGTGTCCCTCACGGGGAAAAGATTCCTCCCGAATCATCCCACAAGTTCAAGGGCCCATGGGAACATGTGACTGGGCTCAGAGCCCATCTGCCACCGGGCATTGCGAAAGCCTGGAGGGAAACCATTCATTTCCGAAGGCCCACACGTCCAGGCCTCGTACCAAGTTTGCTTAAATCTTTGAATCTGCCCACCTGCCCTTAATCTGAGTCTTATTACTGCTGGTTCATAGATGAGAAAACCAAGGCTCAGAGAGGGTGGGGCTGGACTAACCATCCCGGAAGTCAGGGTCAGAGAAAGAGGACAGCCCTGGCTGGTGTGGCTCAGTGGATAGAGTGTCAGCCTGCGGACTGAAGGGTCCTGGGTTCGATGCCAGTCAGGGGCACATGCCTGGGTTGCGGGCTTGATCCCCAGTAGGGGGTGTGCAGGAGGCAGCCAATCAATGATTCTCTTTCATCATTGATCTTTTCTCTCTCTCTCTCTCTCTCTCTCCCCCTCTCTCTCTTTCTCCCTCTCCTCTTTCCCTTCCTCTCTGAAATCAATAAAAATATTAAAAAAGAGAGAGAGAGATGCCCTGACCGTTTTGGCTCAGTGGATAGAGCGTCGGCCTGCAGGGTCCCAGGTTTGATTCCGGTCAAGGGCATGTACCTGGGTTGTGGGCACATCCCCAATAGGGGGTGTGCAGGAGGCAGCTGATCGATGTTTCTCTCTCATTGATGTTTCTAATTCTCTATCCCTCTCCCTTCCTCTCTGTAAAAAGTCAATAAAATATATATATTTTTTAAAATAAAAAAGAGAGAAATAGGACACAAGGGGAGAATAAAAGCAGCCTGAAAGAATCTCTGGCTTCCAGAGTTGAAGGTTGCTCTTTAAAACTCAGGTCCTCTCATCCTTTGCCTCCCACATGGCTATCCCTGTGCCATTTTCCTTCATATGTTTGATGTCATACTATGTTGGAGCTGGTTATTTTGGCTTCATATTATATCATAAGCATTTCCCCACGTCTTCAAATTTTTCTAGGTATAGTGTTTAGTGGCTATATAATATTTTACAGATTAGATGTGTGACCTAATTCACGTGACCATTGGTATCTTTATATTGTTTTAATTCTTTGCTCTTATAAATACACTGTACATTGATTATTGGTTAAAGAAAGTCTGGTATATTTACTCGGTAGAATATTATGCAGCCATCAAAGGTGATATTGTAGCCCTGGTGTATTTTAAAGCAAATACAGGACATTGTCTCATTTTACTTAGAAATACCTCAGCATGTATCTCTCCCACCACCACAATCACACCCAACAAAAATAATGGCCATTTCTTCGTATAATCTCATACCTTGTCCACGTTCACGTCCCCCAGTTGCCTCAAAAACAAACAAACAAGCCGAGTGTTGACAACTGGCAGCTCAGATCAGGCCCCCGAAGTCCACACATTGCACCCGGATCACACATCCCGTCTCTGTTCACCTCTAACAGTCTGTCTTCCGGTTTTCTTTCTTTTTATAAAAAAAAAAGCCACTTATTGGAGAATCAGTCATCTGTTGTGTGGAATTCAGTGGAGTCTGGACCTGACTAGCTGTTTCCTCCCGGTTGCCTTACTCACACTTGCGGCCTCCCTCCCTCGCCTTTATCCGGCCTTTTTCTGTTTGGATTGTGCTTCAGGGAAACCACGTGATGGGTGGGGGAAAGCTCGTCAGAGGAGAACACGGTGACTAAATGCAGGGGAAGTCATTGCATTTGAAAGTCGCCTCTTCGGAAGCCCTGGTGAAATCATAAATCCAGGCCACGAGCCTGCTCACCAGCTGCTGGCCTCGTTAGGCGAAAGCGCGTGGGGAGTGTGGTAGCGCAGGGACCAGGCCAGCCGTCCAGCCGACCGTTCATGAGGCAGGGCGAGCAATCGATTGATCGCTCCGCTGTGACGCACCCAGAAGGCACACAGCGCCGCGCTGAAGGGCGCCAAAAAGGGAGAAGCTGAGCTGAACATCGGCCCTCAGGTCAGGCAGCCGTCTCCTGGCCTGTCACTAGTTTACTGAGTACGTTACAACCTGAATTTTCCTTACCTTGTTTTTAAATAATTTAAAACGTGTGTGTGTGTGCGTGTGTGTGTGTGTATAAAGAGAGAGAGAGAGAGAGAGGCCAAAACCGGTTTGGCTCAGTGGATAGAGCGTCAGCCTGCGGACTGAAAGGTCCCAGGTTTGATTCCGGTCAAGGGCATGTATCTTGGTTGCAGGCACATTCCCAGTAGGAGATGTGCAGGGGGCAGCTGATCGATGTTTCTAACTCTCTATCTCTCTCCCTTCCTCTCTGTAAAAAATCAATAAAATATATTAAAAAAGAGAGAGAGAGAGAGAGAGAAAGAGCGAGAATAAAAACATGGGGTTGTTCCTCTTCTTTATGCGTTCATTGGTTGATTCTTGTATGTGCCCTGACCAGGGATGGAACCCACAACCTTGGTGCATCTGGATGATGCTCTAACCAACTGAGCTACCGGCCAGGGCCTTTGTCTTTCTTTCTTAAAAACAATTTCCCCAAGTTTCTAAGTCATGCCCACTCATCATTTGCAACTGAAACAAGGAAAGAAACTTGCCCAGGAGGAGGTGGAGGCAGAGTGTGGGCAGGGCATGGGCTGAGCATGGAAGCGGCCACCCCACCCCCAGCCGGGCAGAGGGGCTCGGCACGGCTGACCCCGGTCAGGTCCCAAGTCCTGTGGGACACAAAGGTCACCAGGCACCAGTCGTGCCCCGTGACCAGGTGGGCAGTGCTGAGGACGGACAAGAGGCTGCCTGAAGTCACCTGTCTGACCTGTTTACACAAGGAGCTCGCAGAGGCCATAGAGAAGGTGAAGAAATGCCAGCACCGTTTCGAAACTCGCTGGCTGTGTCACCCCCTTTGGCCACCGTCCAGAGGCCCTCGGGGCTTCCTGTCCTGTTCAGGCACTAAGGGACTGGGCTGCAGCCTCTCCCCGCTCAGCTCCAGGCTCCCTAATAGAATTGCCAGGCTGGAGGCCACTTGCCTACAGCACGGGGCTGCCTTAGATCTCTCCGTAAACTCCCATAAATGCCGCCCTTCCGGTTCATTCCGGCTGACGCCACGTCCTCCTCCACGGGTCCTCCTGTCCGGTCCTCCGGGACCTCTGCTCTTCCACCTTCCAGCCCCCTTTCCCTGCTCTCGCCTTCGTGGGGACCCGCCTGACACCTGGCTCGTTCCCAGGCCTGCAGTTCCCCCCACCCCCCAGGGAGGCCTGGTCAGCGTCCCCACCCCACACCGCAGAGGCGGGGCCAGGCCCTGCTGGCTCCCCGGGTACCAGTTCTGCCACCCTGTGACCTGTCTGCCTGACACCCCCAGCTCCTCCCAGCATGTCGCCACCTCTGCCACCTGAAACCACTGGTCCACCCTCCCTATCTCTCTGCCCTCCCCCGTCAGCCCCGGGGGCTTTGGACTCCTCCCTTTCCTCCCATCTTCTCTCTCCTGTTCCCTTTCCTCCCCTAATGCCAGACCCACTATCATCTCAACTCCATTCCTGGCAGACCGGCAGCCCTCACCTTCTCTCCTCCTGTCTGATTAAACCCCGGCCTCCACCCTCTCGGTCCCACCCACCGTGGGTGGGAGGTTCACGCAGCCCGGGATTCCTTGCACAAAGATTTCAAGGTCCCTCATCTCACTGGGCTCCTCCACGCGGCCTAGACCCTCCCACGCCCCGATCAATCCCCGTCCCACGCCCTCAGGGCTGTTTCAGGCGGGCAGTTACCACGACACCCACTGCATCCCCTCCCTGCCCCTTTCGGCAAACCCCCTCACCTCTTACATCCCCGGAGAAACGGCCACAGCAGCCGTCCGTCTGTCCGTCCTCCTAAAATCACAGGCGTCCACAGCCGTGCAGCGCCGTCCCCCAGGCTGGCCGGAAGGTGCCCTGGCCGAGGCCGTGGCCCTGGCCTGCCCTCCGCAGGGACGCTGCTCTCGCAGCCGGCCCTTCACCTGTCCCCACGGCTTCTCCCCTCGCGGCATTTAAAGCACCGGAGCCTCTTCCACGTTAAAGTAATGATGGTAATTGGCAGTGGTGCCGGGCGGCCGAGGGCGCCTCCGCCCCATCCCAGCCCTTGTCGGAGAAGGGAGTCGGGGGCAGACAGATCTAGCCAAGCACGGGAGGCTCAGTGAAGCCAGTGCCCGCCGAGCAGAGAGCAGGCGGCCTCGGGAGCCAGGCGTGCCTCGGGTCTGGGTGGGAGGTTTCTAGTAAATGTGGGCCAGGGGGCGCCTGGGGCGGTCCTCTGCTTCTGGCGTGTGTAGGGCCACTGCCTGTGCCCTGGTCCTGGTCCCGTTTTGTGTGCCCTCATCACAGGAAATCGAGGAGGGGGAGCGGTGGGACGGGGCAGCGGAGGTCGTGTCTGCGAGGTTCTTATAGAGGAAGAGAGAGAGAATTATTTGTTCCACTTATTCATGCTTTCGTGGGTGGGTTCTTGGATGCGCCCTGAGCCCTGACTGGGGACGGAACCCGCAACCCTGGCCTATGGGGACGACACTGTATCAACTGAGCGACCTGGCCGGGGCCCTGTTTGGAGATTTTCAGCTGAATTAGACTGATTTTGTCCCGGCCCCCCCCGTGTCGCCCCGAACACGTGCAGCTGCTCTGTGGAACGATGCAGGGCCACGCGTGTCACCAGGAAAGGCGTGGGCCCCTCGGCGTTCAGGCGGACACCTGCCTGCTGACCGGGCAGCTGGCCAGCGCTTGCTGGGGAGGGACCAGAGTCGGCCGTCCACACTGGCCGGGAGATCCGGACGTGGTCACGCGCCCACGCCACGCTGGCCGGGCGTCTCTGCACCCAGTACCGGGCCCCCAGAAGCCAGTGGCCGCAGGCGACCCCGTGTCCCAAACAAGCTCCCCCTCCCCCGGTGGAGGCTGGCACCTGCGCCCCCCAGCGCTCTGCCTTCTGCCCCGGCTGGGCGAGCAGGCGGCCAGCAGAGACGCCTAACCCAGAGCCCCCGAAGCAGCAGAGGAAGACAGGGCGAGTGTTCTAGAACTCTGAACGCACTCACTGATGGGCCGGGGGAGCAGCGGACATGACCGAGAGAGAGAGAGAGAGAGAGAGAGAGAGAGAGAGAGAGAGAGAGAGACAGAGAGACAGAGAGAGAGAGAGACAGAGACAGAGAGAGAGAGAGAGAGAGACAGAGACAGAGACAGAGACAGAGACAGAGAGAGACAGAGAGAGAGAGACAGAGAGAGAGAGACAGAGAGAGAGAGAGAGAGAGAGAGAGCGCGCAGGACCCCCAGAGGCCCTTTTCCGGCTGCTGCCACTTGAGCGTAGACCAGCCTTTCTGTTGGTCCCGGCCCAGGGGGATGGCTCACCCCATAAGGCACCCCCCCCCCGGGTTTATTGCATACGGGTTCTCCTTGCCCTGACTGCCGGTGCCAGGCGGTGCCAGGACGCCCTTCCCCTGGTACAGAGGGAACTGGGGTGGCGACGAGACCCCTCCTCCCCGCCTCTGGGCCCCAGGGACCAAGATGACCAGGGAGGGAGGCGGATGCGTCTTCTCTGGAGAAGCGGGATTTGGGGGACCCCTGAGTTCCGGGGACCAGCCCAGCGCCGGTGCCCGTCACACCCGCACCCCGGGGCCTCGCGCTGAGCCGGCGTCTGTCTGTATTTTTACTTTATTTTGTTTTGTTCTTCCGGCGTCTGTCTGTATTTTTACTTTATTTATTTTGTTCTTCCGGCGTCTGTCTGTATTTTTACTTTATTTTGTTTTGTTCTTCCGGCGTCTGTCTGTATTTTTACTTTATTTATTTTGTTCTTCCGGCGTCTGTCTGTATTTTTACTTTATTTTGTTTTGTTCTTCCGGCGTCTGTCTGTATTTTTACTTTATTTATTTTGTTCTTCCGGCGTCTGTCTGTATTTTTACTTTATTTTGTTTTGTTCTTCCGGCGTCTGTCTGTATTTTTACTTTATTTATTTTGTTCTTCCGGCGTCTGTCTGTATTTTTACTTTATTTATTTTGTTTCTTCCGGCGTCTGTCTTGCAGGCCGCCGCGTGGTGCGGGCCCGCGTGCTGACCTGCGTGGAGGGCCTGCACCTCCCGCGGCTGGAACGGGCCGTGGCGGAGCAGAGGCTGTACCGGCGGGAGCGGGAGCGGGAGCGGGAGCGGGAGCGGGCCGGCCCCTAGGACCGCGGCCCGGGACCCCCGCCCCCCGACGCGGGAGCCGCGGACAAGAGGGGGCGTCCTCGCGAGGGACCCCGGGCCGGTCCGCGCACGTGGTGCGGCGCCGGGGGGCGCGGGCGGGGGGCGGGGGGCGGGCGCCTCCGCTGCGGGGAGTCCAGTCCGCGGCCCGAGGGGACGGGCTGGGCCTGAGCCCCGTCAGGTGGGGCCCGGACGCGGGGGCCGCCCCGAGGTTCTGCCCGCGGAGGAGGCGGCGCGGCCTCGGTGGGGGGGGGCGCTGCGGGGAACCCTCTGCCCCTGCCCCGAGCTGCCCCTGCTGCCCTCTGACCCCCGACCCCCGACCCCCGCCCCCCGCCGGCCGCTGCGAGCCGGGGAAAGGGCCGGCCGGCTGAGGCGAGAGGTTTGGGCCCTGCCGCGCCCCGTAGCCGGCGCCTTCCTGGGGGGCAGCTTCCTGGGGGCACCCGGTTCGGGCGAGGGGCTCCCCGCTTCAAACCCGGTTCCCAGGCGGGTGGGGGCAGCGGCCGGGCCGGAACCGGAGCCAGGGGCCTGTTGCGGGGAGCGGGGCCGGGGCCGAGGCGGCGGGCGCCCCCCTTCCCCTCGCCGCCCCCCGCGGGACCCAGCGGGCGCCTGTCCCGCAGCCGCGGCCATGGACGGCTTCCAGAAGGTGGAGAAGATCGGCGAGGGCACCTACGGGGTGGTGTACAAGGCCCGGCACCGGGACACCGGCCAGCTCGTGGCGCTCAAGAAGATCCGGCTGGACCTGTGAGTGCCGGCCGGACCGGGACCCCGGGGGGCGCCCTCCCGGAGTCAGGACGCGGGGACCCCCGGGCAGGAGCGCCCTGCTCGGCCCCCGCCCCCAGCTGCGCCCTCCTGCCCCGCAGGGAGACCGAGGGGGTCCCCAGCACCGCCATCCGGGAGATCTCCCTGCTCAAGGAGCTGAAGCACCCCAACATCGTCAGGTGAGGGGCCGCCGGCGGGCCGGGCCTGGCCGCCTCCGGGAGCCCCCTGACCGCCCCCCGCCCCCCAGGCTGCTGGACGTGGTGCACAGCGAGAAGAAGCTGTACCTGGTGTTCGAGTTCCTCAGCCAGGACCTCAAGAAGCTCATGGACGCCACCCCCGTGGCCGAGCTCCCGCTGCACCTGGTCAAGGTATGGGGGGCGGCCCGGGGGGGCCCGCTCGGCCAGCGCCGCGCTCAGCCAGCCCCTCCCTGCTCCAGAGCTACCTCTTCCAGCTGCTGCAGGGGGTGAGCTTCTGCCACGCGCACCGCGTCATCCACCGCGACCTGAAGCCGCAGAACCTGCTCGTCAACGAGCTGGGCGCCATCAAGCTGGCGGACTTCGGGCTGGCGCGGGCCTTCGGGGTGCCCCTGCGCACCTACACCCACGAGGTCCGGGGCGGAGGGCGGGCGGCCGAAGGGGAGCCCCGGCGCCCTGGGCTGCCCTGGGTGACCCCTCGCCCGGCCCCGCAGGTGGTGACGCTCTGGTACCGCGCCCCCGAGATCCTCCTGGGCAGCAAGTTCTACTCGACAGCCGTGGACATCTGGAGCGTGGGCTGCATCTTCGCGGAGATGGTAGAGGGGCAGGCGGGCCAGGGAGGGGCCTGCGGGAGGGGGTGAAGGGACTGGCCAGGGACTGGGGCCTTCCCCCAGGGACGCCGGGGCCTTAGCACCTCTGGTCTGGCCTCTGCTCTGGTGTTGGCTTGCGAGGGATGGGGGCGTGGGCCCCACACCTCTCCTCTTCCTCTCAGGTGACCTGCAAAGCTCTGTTCCCTGGAGACTCTGAGATCGACCAGCTCTTTCGCATCTTTCGGACCCTGGGGACGCCCAGCGAAGCCTCGTGGCCGGGAGTCACCCAGCTGCCTGACTATAAGGGCAGCTTCCCCAAGTGGACCCGGAAGGGGCTGGAGGATGTGGTGCCCAATCTGGAGCCAGAGGGCAAGGACCTGCTCCAGGTGGGTCCCGGGCGGTGGCCGGAGGGCACGAGGCCTCCTGCTCCAGCTGCTGCTCCCGCCACAAGTGTCCCTTCTGTTCGCCGGCCACTCAGGCCGCCCCGGCTGCCCCCAGTCCAGGCTGGCCTTTCTGACCCCCGCCCGCACTGGCTTGCCCTGTCCCTGGGCGGACTGACTGTTCCACCTGGAGACCACGCCCATGGCAAGCCCAGCGTTCACCGTTCCTTCTAAACGGCTCTCTGCTAGTTGGCTCTGTGGGGTTTTGCAGGGATCCTGGCCCTTTTCCCTCAGTTGCCTTGTGTCCTCGGTCATTTTCCCGTGGTCATTATGACCCCATGGGAACTGAGCTTTTCCGGGCGGGGACCACCCCTCCTGCGTCAGTGTGCCCGCCGTGCCTTCCACACGGTTACTCCCACGCCAGGCTGTCCTCGCTCACCCTCCTGTTGCACCATCCGGACCCCGCGGGCTGGCCAGGCCGGACCGCCCGAGGCCTGAGCAGAGCCGCCTCGTTTTCGCCCTTTCACTGGTGTCGGCCGAGGCAGGCGGGGCTGTTTCCATCGTCAGGCCACACGTCCCGCTTTCCAGAAGCCTGTGTCCACCAGCCGGGTGCCAGCAGCCCCGCTGTCCTGGCTGCTCCTCCTCCCCCAGCCTGGCTGGGGGGAGGGTCTGGGAGCTCCTGCCCCAGCCGGCAGGTTTGGCCCCCACTTGCTGGTACACAGAGAGAAGTCTGTCTCAGCGACAGGAGATGGGGGCCTGGAAGCCGCAGGACAGAGGGGAGACGGCTCAGCAGGGCTGGACCCAGCCTAAGTCTTGGTCTCCACGTCCCGGGAGTGTCCGGAGCCGGCTCGTGAGCTGGGAGGAGGCGCTCTGTGCAGTTCTGGGTCTGAAGGCAGCCCTTTGGGGCTGGGGGCCCTCCAGCCCGGGGGTGGGGGCGGGGGGTTGATTCCTCTCCCCCTCCTCCCTTCACAGCAACTCCTGCAGTACGACCCCAGCCAGCGGATCTCGGCCAAAGGCGCCCTGGCCCACCCGTACTTCTCGTCCACGGAGACCTCCCTGGCCCCCCACCAGTGTGTGCTGGAGCGCTTCTTCCGCTGAGGATGCCAAGGCCGCCGCCACAGAGCCTCCCTCCAGCTGCCGCCCGCTGCCTCCTCACCGGCTCCCCGAGAAGGGGGACATGTCTGGGGAGAGGGCAGAGCTCTAAGGAATTTGCATCAGCCGCCAGAGGGCTGAGTTTGGGTTCGTCCTGCCAACAAGTTAGCGAGTTCCTGTGTTGTTTGTTGGGTTCGACGGTGCCGTTTCCAGACGGGGGCACAGAAGCTCCGTGTGCGAGGGGGTGTGATAGGCCCTGGGTCTCCTGGCACGGGGGCAGCAGGCCAGGGAAAGCAGGAAGCCTGGCCCGCCAATGCTGCTGGGCACAAGGCGCTCCTCCGCCCTTCGCCTGCCCAGCCCTGGCTGCAGGGCCAGACCCTGAGTGGAAGGGCGCCCTCTGCTGGTCTTTTGGATTTAAAATGTTTGGGGGAAGAGTTGAGTCCCAAGTTTAACAGGAAGGAGGGTGCGGGAGAGGGGATGTTTCCTGGTACCGGTGTGTGTGGCTGTTCTAAGTAGTTGTCACCTAGGATATGTGTACATTTGTTTGCTTCTGGATTGAAGAGCAGGAAATAAAAGTGATGCTCTGAGTGTCCCCGTGTTTCTTTGCTGGGGGCACAGCAGGGACTTGCCCGTCCGCGACCTCCTTCCATGGCCGGCCAGCACATCCCTCTGAGTCAGGGGCACCCGTATGCTAGCACCCAGTGGGCGTGCCCACCCCCCACGTGGGAAGGACTCATCCCCAGACAGGTTCACTCTGCCTCCCAAAGGCGAACAAGACGCTGGGAGAATTCGTTTATTGCAAGGACAGGGTGGGGAGGAACAGATCTGCTGATGTCAGGGCCTGGGATGGATTGGGCACCAAGTCAGGGGAGGGAGCCCAACACCATGGACGCTGAGTAACAGAACAGGGGTCAGACAGGGAAGACCCACCCCCTGGGGTAGGCTGCTCTGGGTCGCAGGGTGCCTGCAGCCTCCCCTCCCCCCATAGACACTCCCGTGACTTCACCCCGTCAGCGCAGCGCATAGGGCGCAGTGGGGGAGGCGGAGCGGTAGCAGCGGTACCCCTCCAGCGCCGCGGGCAGGAGCAGCAGGCCGCTCAGGGGGTCTTTCCGGCAGCGCCCCATGGCCTCCTTGTAGCTCAGCCGCTCCTTGGAGATGGGGTCGGTGAGATCCTTCTCGTAGCTGGACTCGTCCTGCAGGAGCTGGGCCAGCTCCTCGCTGATCATGCCAGACAGCACGGCCTGCGGGACGGGGATGCGGCCCGTCCTCTTGGGGTCGATGAGGCCCCCGGTCAGGTGCTGCACCAGCAGGTGCGGGAACACGCTCTCCCGGGGCATCCAGCCCTTCTGGACGGCCTCGCCCACCGACAGCCTCTTCTTGGTGACGGGGTCCTCGATGCCGGTGAAGGCCTTCTGGGCGTTGAGCAGCCGCTGCGTCGAGGTGTTCTCAACGAGCCCCCTCTCCATGGCCTTGTGCACGGAGTAGCGCTCGCGGCTGAGGAGGTCCACGATGCCCCCCGTGGCCGCCTGGGCCTCCAGCAGCTTCTGCCCGGTGATGGGGTCCAGCATGTTCTTGGCCATGGCCGTCTTGATGGTGCACTTGTTGTCGGTGGTCGTGTCGTAGACGCCGGCGATGGGGAAGCTGTCGTCGCCGAGCCCGAAGGAGAAGCCGGGAGAGAAGGAACCAGCGCTCTGGTGGCCCGGGGAGGTGAGCGGGGACTTGGAGATGATGGAGCCGATGGAGAGCGAGGGGCAGGGCTTGGTCTCCCCGGCCACGAGCAGGGCGAACTCGGAGATGGGGAGGCTGCCGTCACGGTAGAGGTGGTACTCCTCCTTGGAGATGCGCCGGCACTGCAGGGCCGTCTCGATGGAGTACTGCTTCCCGCTCTTCCGGTCCAGGAGCACCGACTCCTCCCCGCAGGGGCCCGAGGTGGTGACCTCCTCCCAGTCGCACTCGAGCTCCTGCAGCTGGAGGTACTGGCCGCGGTCGATGATGCCCCTCTTGTAGGCCTCGTACGGGGACAGGTCCTTACCCGTCTCAGGTTCCAAGATGCAGATCTTGGTGGAAAGGTTGGTCTCCCGCGTCTGGGTCTCCTGGCTGAGCTCCTCGCGGCTCACCCGGCGGTGGAGGTCCCGGAGGGTCCTCTCCTTCGTGTAGATCTGGTCCTTCTCCTGGAGGATGGCCGCCTGGAGCTGCGCCAGCTCCTGCCCCTGCTGGGTGGCCCGCTGCCGCTCGCCCTCCGACCGCTGGCTGAGCACCTTCGCCTCCTCCTGCAGCTGCAGCACTTTCTGCTGCTTCTGCCGCTCCAGCTCCCGCAGCTCCTGCTGCAGCCGCCTGCACCCCTGGCCCGCCTGGGCCCGCGCCTTCTGCAGCTCGGCCTCCTCCCGGGCCCAGGTCCGTCTCAGGGCCTCGGCCCGGTCGATCCGCTCCCGGAGGCGCTGCACCGTCTCCTCCCGGCCCTTCCGGGCCGCGCGCTCCCTGCTGAGCATCTCCCACACGCGGGACCGCTCGCCCTCCAGCACCCGGTCCTTCTCCACCCTGATCACCTCCTTGTAGACGGTCTTCTCCTGCGACTTGGTCTTCTGGAGGACGTCGATCTGGACCTGCAGGTTCTTGCACTCGCGGTGCAGGTCGGCCACCCGGGCCTTCTCCTGGTCCAGGTCCCGCCGCAGGGCCCCCGCGGACTCCTCCAGCGCCGGGTCCTTCTCCAGCTGCACCACCTCCTCCATGATGATCTTCTCCTGCACCGCGCGCGGCCGCTGCTCCAGCTCCTGGATCCGCAGGCTCAGCTGCCGCCGCTCCTTCTCCGCGGCCAGCTTCTTGTCGCGGTCCTCCTGGAAGCTGAGCAGCCCCTCCTGCTCCTCCACCCCGGCCCGCAGCTGCTGCACCTCCCGCTCCAGCTGCCGCCGCCGGCCCGCCTCCTCGTCCAGGCTCCGGCTCAGCCGGCTGTGTTCCTCGTGGAGCGCGGGGTCCTTCTGGGTGACCACCACCTCCTGCACCACCAGCTTCTCCTCGGGCCGCCGCCTCTCCAGCAGCAGGTACTTGTTCTGCAGCTCGGAGACCCGGTCCTCGGTGGCCCGCCGCTTCTGCGCCGCCTCCCGCACCTCCTGGCGGAGCCGCTCCGCCTCCTTCTCCAGGACCGGGTCCTTCTCGTGCCGCACCACCTCCCTGCTCACCGTCTGGGTCTCCACCTTGGCCCGCTCCCGCTGCCACTCGTCGCGCTCGCCCTGCAGCCGGATGCGCTGCTCCTGGGCCCGCCCGCTGGCGTTGACCAGCTCGTTGAGCTGAGCCTTCAGGCGGTCGATCTCCCGCAGCACCTCGGGGCTCCTCTCGTGCCTGACCACCTCCTGCGTCACCTCCTTGTACTCCACCTGGGGCTTCTGGGCCCGCAGCACGGCCAGGTCGGGCAGCAGCCTCTCCACCTCCCGCTCCACGCCGCTCCGCCTGCCGGCCGCCTCCTGCAGCTCCGCCCGCAGCCGCGCGATCTCCCGCTGCGTCTCCGGGTCCACGTGGAAGACCTCGCGGACGCGCTCCTGCAGCTCCACTTTGGGCTTCTGCTTCGCCGCCGCGCTGTACTGGCCCTGCAGCTCCTGCAGCTCCTTGGCCAGCGCTGCGTTCTTACTCCTCTCCCCCTCCAGGAGGCCCCGCAGCCTGGCCGCCTCCTGGACAAGGCCTGGGTCCTGCTCCACCTTCTTCGCCTCCTTCACGATCACCTTGGGCCGCACGCTGCTGATGGCCCGCTCCAGGTCCCCGATGCGAGCCTGCAGCTCGGCCACAGCCTGCTCCGCCCTCTTCCTCTGCGCGGCGTCCTCCTCGATCTGCAGCCTCAGGGCCCGGGCTGCCTTCACCATTTCCAGGTCCTTCTCCACCTTGACCACTTCCTTCACCACGACCGTCTCCTTCACCTGCGCCTCCTGCTGCTCCAGGGCCAGCAGCTCCGCCTTGAGCTGCTCCAGCCGCGCGGAGACGGCGGCATTCTCGGCCCCCAGGTGCTGGATCTCCCCGCTGAGCTGGGCCGCCTGGCTGTCCAGACCCGGGTCCTTCTCGATCTGGGTCACCTCCTTGGTCAGCAGGTGAGGCTGCATGGCCTTCCTCTTGCTCTCCAGCTGGACGACCTTCTGAGCTGCCACCTCCAGGTCTGCCTGCAGGCCGGCCCGCTTCCTGCCCTCGTCCTCCACCTGGGACCTCACCCGGGACAGGCTGCTCTCCAGCTGGGGGTCCCGGTAAAACTCCACCACCTCCTTCTCCTCCAGCCGCTCCAAGGGCCGCTGGGTCCGCAGCTGCAGCAGCCGGCCCCTCTGCCCCTCCAGCTCGCGCTGCACCTGGGCCACCCGTTTCCGCTCCTCCTCCAGCTGCGACTTCAGGGCCTCGGCCTCCCTGCCAGCTTGGGCTGGGCCCTCAGAGCCCTGCTGGGCCCCGTGGGCCGCCCGGATGTCCTCACTCAGCTCCTTCTGCAGAGAGGGAAGAAGGGGAGAGCACGGTGGAGGGCAGAGACCCTCCTGCTTCCGGAGACATCCTCCCCAGTAGGTTCTGGGAGGTGGAGCTGAGACCTGAGGCGCTTGGATGCAGGGTTTAGAGGGGACCCGTCCAGCCCAGGACGGCAGGACACTGTGAGGCAGCGTCTGGGCCAAGTTTGCAAAGAAACGTGTCCCCTCCCAACCTTCCCCATTCCCCGTCCCTCTGGGCTCCCAGAAATGGGTCCACACCCCCCTGGGGGATGTTGGGTCACCCCTCTGGGTAGGAAAAGCTGGCAAGTCCCTCGGCCAGTCACCGAGAGTGATGGAAAGGAGACCTAGGGGGCCTCTTGCCCACTGCTGGGACCTCAGGCTGAAGACTGAGGGCATTTTCTCCTGTTCCCACTGGGGGGCTGCCCAGCGGCTGAGCTGTGAGCCCCTGAATGACCCTCCGGGACCTTCCTTTCAGATGGAGCCCAGCCTGGGAGAGCTGCTGGGGGAGACCTGGGGGCGGCAGAACCCCAGCCTGAGAAGGCGGGGAGGGAGGAGAGGAGAGGAAGACGCTGGGCCAACAGCTGGCCAGGCTTCCTCCTGCAGGGACGGAACGGCCTCCGTACCTTCTCCAGCATCCTCCTGGCAAACTCCAGCTGGTGCAGCTGCTCCTGGTGCACGGCCACCGCCTCCGTGTAGGCCTCTGTCAGCTGCTTCTCCTGGGAGGCCGAAGGGAGGGCAGAGGGCCGTCAGCTCCGCCCGAGGCCAGCGCCCGCCCCAGGCCAGCTCCCGCCCCAGGCCAGCTCCCACCCGAGGTCAGCTCCCGCCGGAGGAGAGCTCCCGCCCCAGGTCAGCTCCCGCCTGAGGCCAGCGCCCGCCCGAGGTCAGCTCCCGCCCGAGGTCAGCGCCCGCCCGAGGTCAGCTCCCGCCCGAGGTCAGCTCCCGCCCGAGGTCAGCGCCCGCCCCAGGCCAGCTCCTGCCCCAGGCCAGCTCCCACCCAAGGCCAGCTCCCGCCTGAGGCTACAGAGCTGGGCCCCGCCTCACCTGGGTCTGGATGCTCTCCTGCAGGGGAGCCACTCGGGGTCTCTTGGGGGCTGACCCCGCCTGGCTGGGCTCCAGGGAGCAGCGGTAGGTGTCCGCCTGCAGCGCGTAGTCCTGAGCAGGGAGGAGGGACAACAGGCTGTGGTCAGGGAGGGAGGCTGGAGTGGGACGGCAGGGACCGGCGGGGGAGGGGAGGGTGGAAAAAGAGGGACCCATGGTGGGGGGGGGGACACTCACCTGGAGCGCCTCCTGCAGGTCCTGGGAGAGGCGGGACACCGCGGCCCTGTCCCGCTCCCGGCCCTGGATCTCCCGCAGCAGCCTCTGCTCAGAACAGGTGAGAGTCGGGGGTCAGGTAGCACCACGCACAGGACTCCCCTCCAGCCAGCACCTCCAGGCCAGCGGCAGGGCAGGAGGGGTCTGTGGGAAACTGCCTTTCCCTCCCCGGACCCACCGTGGCCGCGGCTCAGACATTTCACCCCTCCTGGCCTGTTCCTCAGGCTCCAGGCCACTCGCCCTGACCCACAGTGTCCCGCCGAGGGCTCCCAGGGCACTGGCTCCTCCAAGCGCTCACAGCACCATGGCCTGTGACACACGCTCCCGCCCGCCTGAGCTGCCCAGGGCCGGGCTGTCCCCCAGCCCCGGGCTCATGGCCAGTGCGTGGGAGGGGCAACCGGGAGGAGGAGGATGCAGTAGGAGTTGTGACGCCAGGAGCATAGAGCCCACCGCCCACTACCCACCTCGAGCCAGACAGCCAGGGGCTGGCTGTTCCTGGGGGAAAGCAGAGCATTTTGGGGGTGTGGGGTGGTGCTGGCCCAAGGCTTTTGTGGGGGCTTCCGGGCACCAGCCCCCCAGGCGGCTCTCCCAGTGGGAGAGGCTGCCAGGGAGGCGGATGCGGCTGAGGCCCCAGCTCTGGGCAGGGGTCTGTCCCGCCTCCGGGCCCCCTCACCTTCTGCGCCTGCAGCTTGTAGGCGATCTGGCTGGGCCCGTCGCTCGGCCGCACCTGACCGGGGGGCAGGTGCTCCAGCCAGGAGCTCAGGTTGTCCCTGAAGTTCTTAAACTGCTGGTAGGTGAGGCCCGCATCCTGCACCGTCTTCTCCCTGCGGAGGACGAGGCCGGAGCAGGTGAGAGCTGCCCTCTGGGGACAGGAAGGGGGGCTCGGGGTGACCACCATGCCGGTCCCCTGACGCCGGCCCTGTGCTGGAGCTGGGCCTGCACAGATGGACCCCACAGTCTGCCAGGCACCACCTGCGGGGCGTGGGGAGCAGGGGCTGCTATCACCCCATTTTCGAGGGGAGGACCCTGAGCCTCAGAGAGGTGCAGTCACCAGCCCAAGATCAGCGGCAGCTGCTGCACGGGGTGGGGGCGCGCCTCGAGCCCGGCCGCCCGGCCACTCACCGCAGGTCCAGCTGGTCGCCCACGGCGTGGTAGCGGTCGGTGAGGGCCCGCACCTGGCGCTGCTGGCGCGGCAGGTCCTGGCAGAACTCGTGGAAGTTGTTCTGCAGCGCGCCGCACGCGTGCTCCGTGGCCTTCAGCTCGCGGTGCAGCCCCAGCACGCAGGCCTGCTGCTCCAGCAGCTCCCGTCGCCGGCGCTGGGGGGGTGGGGAGGGCACGGGAGGTGGGCCTTCTACTCGCCAACTCACCCCAAGCCTGTCCGACTCTGACCCCTCTCACCCCGAAGCCTGTCCGGCTCTGACCCCTCTCACCCCGAAGCCTGTCCGGCTCTGACCCCTCACCTGCAGCTCGCCGACCCTCTCCTGCAGGGCGCCCGGGCCGGCGGGCAGGGGGGCCTCCTGGGCCAGCGCCGACTCGAAGCCGCGGAGGACCCTGTCCGCGTCCCGGATCTGCCGCTCCAGGCCCAGGGCGGCCTTGGCTCTGTGCAGGGGAGGCCGAGGGTCAGGCACCCCGTTGGCCGCACCCCTGCTGCCCACCCAGCCGGCCGTCCCGCTCCTCGCCCCCTCCCCTGCCCCGCAGCACTTACTTCTCCCCATAGAGGGTGCAGAGCGCCTGCACGTCGCTGTACTTGTTCTTGACGTTGTTGAGGGCCACGGGCAGGTGCAGGGCAGCAGGGCCCACGGGCCGCATGGACAGGAAGGCCTCACACTCCCGCTGGGCCGCCTCCTTCTCGGCTCCCAGGCTCTGCAGCTGCTGGGCGGTGCCCTGGGGTGGGCGGGGCCGGGGTCTGTGCTCTGGGCAGATGGGTCCCCTGCCCTCCTGCCGGCCCAGCAGGTGCCACCTCCCCCCGTCACTGTTCACTGTGCAGTCAAGTCCCAGGTCACACAGCCATGCGAGCAGCACGGGTCCAAATTAAAAAACCAAACCCAGACAATGTACTAGTACGTGAAAGGCCCAAACCCACTGCTCCCCCTCCCGCCGGGGCTCCCCCTCCCCCAGCAGGTGTGAGGACAGGGCCTTCCCTGTGAGCTTCCAAGCAGTTCCTTTTTTTATTTTTATATTATATTTTTATTGATTTTCAGAGAGGAAGGGAGAGGTAGATAGAAACATCAATGATGAGAGAGAATCATTGATTGGCTGCCTCCCGCACGCCCCTCCTGGGGATCGAGCCCGCAACCTGGGCATGTGCCCTTGACCCGAACTGAACCTGGGACCCCTCAGTCTGCAGGCTGACGCTCTATACAAACCAGGGAGGGCCAGAGTAATTCTCTTGTTCATACACTCTGCCCTCTCCAGGAAGGCCCCTCCACCCCACTCCCTGCCTCCCAAGAGATAACACCCCAAGATGCTCCGGGCTTTCTTGCCGCCCTGGGACCCTCCCAGGACACATCCAGGGCCTTGACTGCGGGCCCGGCCCTCTAGAACCTTCCCCGGGCCTTACTCCACTTTATCCTCTGAACAACCAGATGAGCTGCATATTCTGTGCCTTCAGGGTGAGGAACCAAGGCCCAGAGAGGTTAAGTGAATGGCCCAGGGTCACAGAGCTGGTCAGTGAGGAGCCAGGCAGGACCCGGTCTGTGTGACTCCTGGGCTGGGCATTCCCTTCCTCAGCCTGGGTCCATGGCTGCCCCTGCACTTGCCGGACTTAGTTCCTGCAGCCCCAGGGCAGGGCCATCTCTTACTCCGCTGCCCGCTCACCCACCTGGTGGCTTCGCATGCGGCCCTCCAGGTCCTCCAGCGGGGCCGCGGCGCTCAGCGGGGCCCGGGCCCAGGCCAGCACCTGCTGCTCTATCTGCCTCAGGTCCCCATCCAGCCGGGTCATCTGCGTCAGGAGCTTCTGGGCCTGCGGGTCAGCTGGGGCCGGGCCCGTCGGAGCTGGGGGCACAGGGGCTGTGAGGGTGCAGGGCCCACCTTGCCTCTGCCCATCTCCCCGAGGGGCTCCTCCGAGTGCCGCAGGGGCCCCCTGCGTGTGGGGTAGGGCGGGAAGGGGGTGGCAGGGCCTCACTGAGGGAGGGACTGGCCCAGGGACTTGCCAACAGGAGATGGGATCCCCAGAGCAGACCTCCCTAACCCAGGGCCACCACTGCCCCCCGCCCCCCGCCCGCCAGCCCTCAGTACCTTGCTGGCCAGGCCGGCAGGGCTCTGTAACGCTGGCCTTCAGGCGGCTCTGGACTGTGGCCAATTTCTGCTTCAGGGCCTGCAGCTCCGCAGCCAGCCTGGACGGAGGAGGAGCTCAGAGAAGGGCGCCCCTCCTCCCTCGATCCCCCAACCCCACACAGACGCCAGGCCGGGCAAGGCCTCAAACCCCACAGGGCCAGTGTGGGCCCGCAGCCTGCCCTGCCCCGGCGTCTCCCAGGCAGACCCACTTGGAGGCCCTGGTCACAGCCGCAGGGTCCGGAGCTGGGATGCAGAAGCAGGCGGCCGGGGCACGCCGGGTCTCCCCGCCCGCGCCCTGCACCACCCAGGTGTGCGGGTCAGTGTTGTCCACCAGCGTGTACCGCTCGCCCCGCAGCAGCTGCACCTGGAGCAGGGGGCGGGGCTCAATTAGGCTCAGGGGTGGGCCGAGAAGGGTTCAAGGCCATGATGGGGTAGGGGTTGGGGACAGGGGCCGGCGGGGGGCCAGGAGCTGGGGCATGGGCAGGGAGGGTGGTGGGAATGGGTAGGGATGGGGCGGGGCGGGCTGAGCCTGTACCTCTCCGGTGTCCCAGTCACAGATGCTGTCCACGTGCAGAGGCTGCTGGGGCGGGTTCCTGCGCTGCGGCAGGGGGGCCACCTTCTGGCTCCGCCGCTGCAGGTCCCCAATGGTCTTCTCGGCCGCAGCCAGTTTCTTCTCCTCTGCCTGTGGGGTGCCGAGCAGTGGGGGGTCAGGCCAGGCCCCCCAAACCGCCCCCCAAGAGAGCCAGGGACCTGGCCTTCATGAAGAGGGTCTCTAGGTCCGCAGAGTAAAAGGGCCCCTCCCTGGGGCCTGGACCCTGGGGTTGGCTGGGCAGAATTGGGGGGGGCGCTGCTCAGAGCCATCCAGGCCTCAGCGTAGGAGCGGGAGGGGCTCAGCAATTCTGGAGGCCCTGTCATGTTACAGGTGAGGAAACTGAGGCACAGGGAGGGAAAGAGTTTGCTGGTGACTAGAGCACCCCCTCCTCCTGCCCCCCTAGACCAGGGCGCAGGCAGGATAGGCACCCAGGAGGGGTGAGGCCCAGACACACAGGCAGGCCGATTCCCAGGAGTGGGGTGCAGGGGCTGGTGGGGCCATCTCACCTCCAGCTGATGCAGCAGCTCAGTGGGGGCGCCTGGGGCCCCCCCAGGGGCAGGGCTGTACTGGGTGTCCAGGCTGGAGCTGAGCTTTGCCAGGGTCTGGCTGACGGAGTCGGCCTCTTCCTGGAACTGAGGTCGGTGGGTGTGAAGCAGAGCCCAGGGCCCCCGCTGCCCGTTAACCCTGCAGAACAGCTACATGCCGGCCGGCTCGACCCAAACCGCCACGGTCCCCGCACCGCTGGCCCTTCTCCGGGGCCGCGGGCCGTTCTACCTGAGGGCTCTGCCCGCGGGCACTTGTGGTTCACTGAACCTCATCTCCTCTCTGAGCCCAGCCTTGGCCGGAATTCCTGCCCAGGTGAAGGCCGCTGCCTCCGCCTCCCTCCAGCCCCAGGGGGAGCTGGCTGTGACCTGGGCTGAGACCCAGGTGGGTGCTCAGGAGGTAGAAGCTGGCATGTGCTTTGATGATTTTTTTGGTGCTTTTATTTTCTTTTATTGTTTAAATTGACTGGAGAGAAACATGGATTTGTTGTCCCGCTTACTGATGCCTCCATGGGCTGACTCTTGCATGTGCCCCGACTGGGGATCCAGCCCACAACCTCGGTGTATTGGGGCGAGGCTCTAACCAGCTGAGCTACCCAGCCAGGGCCTGGGGATGTGCTTTAAAAAACACCCAGCCCTGGCTGGTCTGGCTCAGTGGATAGAGCGTCGGCCTGCGGACTGAAGGGTCCAGGCTTCAATTCCGGTCAAGGGCACATGCCCGGGTTGCAGGCTCGATCCCCAGTAGCAGGCATGCAGGAGGCAGCTGATCAATGATTCTCTCTCATCGTTGATCTCTCTCTCTCTCTCTCTCTCTCTCTCTCTCTCTCTCTCTCTCTCTCTCCCTCTCTTCCTTCCTCTCTGAAATCAATAAAGACATATTTTTTAAAAAGAAACGCCCCCCAGCTGGGTGATACTGAGGAACTCTTGTCGATGGGGGCGACACGGTGCTGTGGTTTATCCAGAAGCAGAAAAAGGAAGGAAAATGCCTTGGCTTTAGTTTCTCTCAAATTTGGGGTGAAAATTACCAAAAAAAGTTCCTGTTGTCCATTAAATCAATGTTTCTCAACACTTCTTACTACAGTGGGGCCTTGACTTACAAGTGTCCCGACTAACGAGTTTTTGGAGATACGAGCCGTCTCTCCACCGATTTTTTGCTTTGAGTTGTGAGCTAAAATTCAGGTTACGAGCCAGCTTCAGATACCCCACCGCTAGTTGGCACAGTGAACGCCACAACATCAGCCCAGCATCACGTGTCTCACTCATTCACTTTTTGATTTGACATGCGAGTAATTTGAGTTATGAGCTCCGTCATGGAACAAATTAAACTCGTAAGTCAAGGCCCCACTCTATTGTCTTTTCTAAGGAGGTGTTTATTGTAGACACTTTTTCTGAATTTCCCCATCACCTCCATGAAAGTTTACCACCACAGACAGGTTGTCTGTCCGTCGTGTGTGTCTGTCTATGGTTTAGACATAAAAAGAGCAACGCCTTTTTCACTCGTAAGAACCAACTTTCACTGCCTTGGGGCGTGTCCCTGTAGAGAGCGCAGGTGTGACACCACCTTCCCCCTGAGACCTGGTCACAGAGGCACCTGCGGTTGTCAGGAGCTGCCTTGCCTCCCGCAACGCGCGTGTCCTGTGTCTTCTCCAGGCACCTCTGTGCTCCCGCCAGACCCTGGTGGCCACCCCCCCAGCCCCCACCCCTCCCTCTCCCCCCCACCCCCGTCTCCGGGCCCCGCCCACCCGCCCGCCCACTCACCCAGCGGTAGTCCTCCACGTGCTGCAGCTGGCTCTCCTGGCAGATGCACAGGTTCAGGAAGTTCTGCCACTCCATCTTCAGGGCCTCCTGGTGGACCTGGGACAGCAGCACGGAGCCCTCGGACCCTGGTCGCTCCACCGCCCACGGCCCACCCTGCTGGCCCTGCCTGCTGCCCTCAACCTGGGCCGTGTCTCCCTCCCCTCTCCCAGCCTCCCGGGAGCCCCGGATGGAGGGGCTCTGGGCCGGGCACCTGGATGGGCCCCACGGCCGGGTGCCCGAGCTCCACCATGCGCTCCCCGTCGTCCTCCAGCTGGTTCACGCACTGCTCCTGGCTCAGCAGCTCGTGCTGCTTGAAGTGCTGGGGAGAGTGGGGGGGGGGGCAGTGAGCCCGAGGACGCCCCTGTCCCCCGCCCGCCCCTCTCTCGCCCCGCTGACCTCGTATTCCCGCCGCACGCCCGCGGGGTCCGCCATGAGGTCGCTCCAGTCCTGCTGCAGGATGCGGTGCTGCTGCTGGGCCAGGGCGCTCAGCTGGCGGGTGCAGCCCTGCAGGTGCGTGTACAGGCTGCCCAGGCTCTGCCCGCGCCACGCGGCCGCCTTCTGTGCTCGGAGAGAGACGGGGCGCCATCAGGCTGCACCCGGAAACCCCGGCCCATCGAGGGTGCAGGCGGCCAGGCCCGCCGGCTCCCGGCCCACGGGCCCGGCCCTTCCCCCTGCTCACCAGTAGGTCCCGGTATTGGTTCCGGATGGAGTTCGCATCCTGCCTCAACCAAGGGGAGAAGATCAGGCCCGGTGAGAGGCGGGTGGAGGGGCGACCACCCCTCCTGGGCCGACGGGGGAGGCCCCCCTCTCCTCCCCTCGCCCCAGAGGCCAGCGGGCTAGCCTGGGCTCTGATGGGAGAAGGGGGCCGGGGCTGGGGTGCGTGTGCGGAGGCTCACCCACCGGCCCCACGAGGTTCCGCAGCTGCTGCCCGTAGGCGTCGATCTCCTTCTGCAGGATGTTGTGCTCGGCGACCTGCTGCTCCAGCTCCGCCATGCCTGGCCCGTAGGGCCCCTCACGCACCTGCTTCTGCAGAGGACCCCGCCACTCAGCTCCGCCCGGCCTGCCCTCCCGCACCCCACCAGCAGGTGGCGCCGCAGAAGGTGGGCGAGCCAGGAGGATATCCTGGGTGAACAGCTGGCCCTAGCTGAGGCCTTGGCATCCCCATGACTGCGGTCCCCGAATCCCACCGGTCCCCAGGGTTTGGGTCTCAGCCTCTGAGAGGTCTCGGGCTCTGCCCTGCCTCCTCCCGGCCCCGTCTCAGCGCCTCCTGCCTGCACACCTCCAGCTGTGCTCCGGAAGCCTGAGCAGGCCCTGCTCTGCCCATGGCCCCCCACTGTCCCTTCACTGTCATCACGGCCCCCCTTCTGTTGTGGCATCAAAGCACAATTCCTCACCCAGGGTGAGGGTTGAGGGTGCCCGTGATCTGGTCCTGCCTGCCCACCCAGAAAACCCCACTTCCTCTCACGCCCAGGGTCCTCTCCTCACCACTTCACCCCAACCCAGCCACGCCTTTCCACCTCTGAGGCCTCTGAGCCTCCTCTTGCAGGAAGTCTTCCCTGACTGCACTGTCTCCTCGCTCTCTCCCTTCCCTGACCCCTAACCATCTCCAGGTCCAAGCATCCTGTGGGGCCCCTGATGACACCCTGCACTGCTCTGATTACTGCTGGGCGTGACTTCCAGCTCCTTGAGGTGTCGCCAACATCGGGGATGACCCCTGACCTGTTTCTGCTCCAGCACCCGCGCCCAGTCCACCCTGGGCCCCACGTTGGGCGGCAGCACCATCTTCTCGTACAGGGCGCGGTACTCGGCACACTCCTGGGTCACCCGCTCGTGCAGCTGCTTGATGCTGCCACGGAGACACAGCAGGTCAGGGCTGGGCCGGGGGCTCCCCCGGGACCCCCGCCGCCTCCATCCTTGAGCCCAAGCCCCTCCGCTCACTCGTTCTCAATCTCCTCGGCCTGGGGGTGCTTTAGCCGCCGGGCCTTGTCCACGTCCAGGAAGAGGTCCTTCAGCAGAACCTCGGCCTCCTTCAGGCTGCGGCCGGCCTCCTGCTGGTGCTGCAGGGCCTGGCTCTGCTCACTGTTCAGCCGGTCCTGCGGGGGGGGGGGGGGTGCAGGGGCCAGGGGATGGCATCCTCGCTGCCCGTCACTGTCCCTGAGCCCCACCCCGAGGAACCCCGCCGCACGGGCCAACGCTGGAGCCCACACCGGCAGAGGGACAGGCTCAGGGCATCCGTGGGGCGGCTCAGGGACGCAGTGGGGTCCTGGGTCCCTGAGCCCCCGCACCCCGAGCTGAGAAGTGCTGAGCGGTCTTTCCCACCACGTTCAGGGTGTGGCCAGCGAAGAACAAAGGTCGCCGGTCTCATCTTCACCATGCCCAGGGGACACGCCAGGCCGTGACCAGGCCCTCCCATGCCGCACGCCCTGCCACCTGCCCCCCGGGCCTCACCTGCTGCAGCCTCTTCTGGGTCTCCAAGACGTCCCGCTCCACCTGGTCGGCGTTGGCCTGCATGCGGGAGATGAGCACGGCCAGCTCCTGCGTGGCAGCGCTAGCGGGCGGTGGGCAGAGGCAGCAGGTTGGAGAAGGCCCCCCTGTTCCTTTGGGCAGAGTGTACCCACGGGGTGGGGTCCCCTGCCTCCCTGGCCCCGCCCCGCCCTACAGCCCCCTTGCAGCCCCCGGGGGAAGAGTCCAGGACCTGGGGAGCTCTCGGGTTCCTGTGAAGGCTGAGGAACTGTCGGGGTGGGGAGAGCTGCCCCCAGTTGGGGATCAGAAAGTGCGGGTCCAGGTGTGTGGGGCAGGTGGAGCCGTCACCTTCCTAGCAGTGAGTTCCCACCCCGCCCAGCTCCCTGCCTGGCGGGCGGCCAGCGGCCCAGGGAGTGAATCACCAGCTCAGCGCTAACACCTGAGCCAGGACGGCCGGGCCTTGGGAGGGGCCGTTGGGCGGGCTGGGGGCTGGGGGCAGCAGCAAATCCGCACCCCCGCTTCCTCCCACCCCAGCCCTGTCTCTCCCCCTGGCCCCCGCCCCCCCCGCCCCCCCCTCCCCCGCCTATGCCCAGGCTCCATCCAGAGGAGCCACACAGCACTGGGGCCTGGTGGGGCCAAGAGATTCCCAGGGTGCCCCAACATTTTCAAGATTTGGGGGTTCAGAGCCTAAATTGGGACCTGACTTGTTCCAGGTCACACACCCAGCAGCGGACTGAGCTTGAACCGGGTTCTCCAGAGTCTTTTCCATGCACTCACCCAGCAGCCTCTATGGGGCGCCATCTGTGTGCACTCACCCGGCAGCCTCTATGGGGCGCCATCTGCGTGCATTCAGCCAGCAGCCTCTATGGGGCGCCATCTGCATACACTCACCCGGCAGCCTCTATAGGGCACCTGCTGGATTCTTGAGCTCACTCTCTGGGGCTGAGAGGGTCAAGCAGAACTAATAGAAGGAGGAGTGGGCCAAGCCTCAGGAGCATGGCACCTGTCAGGTCACCCTGTAAGGTCACGTCTTGGGAAGGGAGCCCGTCACAGAGCTGGGCTTTGACCAGGGGTCAAAGGACAAGCCCCCGGGCAGAGGGAGGTGCAGCAAAGACCAGTCTGAAAGGACTCCGGCCACACAGCCTGAGTTTGATCCTTCTCATCCTTGTGCTGTGTGGCCTTGGGCAAGTTACTGAACCTCTCTGTGCCTGAGCTCCCACTTGTACCGTGCGGCTTTAATAGTATCTGCCTGGCTGTGTTGTGTTAAGAGAACGAATCCCTCTGGAGTGCCCAGTGCAGAGCCTGTGCAGTCGTCGCCCCGGGAAGTGGTGGTTTCTATCCCACGAGGATGTCGGTGCGTGAAGGCAGGGCGGGTCAGCTCTGTGCGGGGCATTCCCAGTGCCTGGAAGTCTCGCACACAGTGGGGTGCATAGCGCACGCTGACAAGTGGACTGCATGGGGGTGGGGGGTGAGCTGCAGCCAGAGGGCAGGGCCATGTGGACAGAGGTGAGGCCAGGAAGCACTGCCCTGAGGCTGCCTGGGGGCGGGGGAGCTGTGGTCCTGAGCCTGGGCACCCTGTCCTCAGGCCTGGCCTCCCACTCCCCTCAGGAGGGGCACCTCCACCTGGGCAGGGCTCAGAGCCCCAGGGAGGACAGGTCACCCCAATGAGAGACTTCAGTGCCGTCTTTCCCGTCCACCCAGAAGCCCAGGCTCCGTGTTGTTGCCCTTGGCCCTGATCTCTATCGGGATAATAGGTTTTTGTCTCCATTCTGTCTCCATTCTATTTGCACGCCCAGGACCCCAGGTAGCTGCCCCTCCCCCCAGGGGGCTGATGGCAGAGCAGGAAGCATGCCAGCAGCCCGCAGTGCAGACCCCGCAGTGCAGACCCCACAGTGCAGACCCTGGGAGCCTGGCTGGGCCCTGCAGGGAGCGGGGGAGCCAAGCGGGGCTCTGAGGAGTCTGGGGCCTGCGGGCCCTTCCCCGTTCCCACAGCACCCCCTCCAACCACAGTAAGGGAATCACCCCAACACTGTAACCAGACCCTCAAGGCCTGAGGTGAGAGCCTCGTGGGGAATGCTGCACCCTACCCCCTAGCTCCCGGCTTCTCTGGCCTCAGGCCTCTGCCCATCCTGTGCCCAGGTCCCCAGGGTCATCCCAGCCCAAGCAAAGCCTTCAAGGCAGAGCCATGAACTGGAGCTGGGCTCCCGCCTCCCAGCCTCCCAGCCTCCCAGCCTCTCAGTCTCCCACCTCTCAGCCTCCCAACCTCTCACCTCCCAGCCTCCAGCCTCCCACCTCCCAGCCTCCAGCATCCCACCTCCCAGTCTCCCAACCTCCCACCTCTCAGCCTCCCAACCTCCCACCTCCCAGCCTCCAGCCTCCCACCTCTCAGCCTCCAAGCCTCCCACCTCCCAGCCCCCAGCCTCCCAGCCCCCAGCCTTCCAGCCTCCCAGCCCCCAGCCTCCCAGCCTCCCACCTCTCAGCCTCCCAACCTCCCACCTCCCAGCCTCCAGCCTCCCACCTCTCAGCCTCCAAGCCTCCCACCTCCCAGCCCCCAGCCTCCCAGCCCCCAGCCTTCCAGCCTCCCAGCCCCCAGCCTCCAAGCCTCCCACCTCCCAGCCCCCAGCCTCCCAGCCCTCAGCCTTCCAGCCTCCCAGCCCCCAGCCTCCCAGCCTCCCACCTCTCAGCCTCCCAGCCTCCAACCTCCCAGCCTGCAGCCTCCCACCTCCCAATCTCCCACCTCCCACCTCCCAATCTCCCACCTCCCAGTCTCCCAGCTTCCCAGCCTCCCAGCCTCCCAGTCTCTCAGCCTCCCAGCTTCCCAGCCTCCCACCTCCCAGCCTCCCAGCCTCCCAGTCTCTCAGCCTCCCAACCTCCCAGCCTCCCAGCCTCCCAGCCTCCCAGCCTCCCAGCCTCCAGCCTCCCAGCCTCCCAGCAGGGAAGGCAGCTGCTCAGGCCCCATGTAGCAGAGCAGCCTCGACTCCTGGCCCCCAGCCCCTCCTCCCACCCCCTACCCCTGCCCTGAGAATACGAGGAGCCCCAGGCCACCCCTAGCCTCTAGCCAGGGCTGGAGCTCAGCCTCAGACAGGAAGAGTCCAGCCCCCAGGCCCTTTGGCCTCGGGACACCGAATGCCAGCACTGGGCTGGTCCTGGCTCCGGCTGCGCCTCCAGGTGGCTGGGACGCCTGGGTCCGGCACCACCCACCGGCCCCATCCCGGCTCCACTCACCGGTTGTGCTTGTTGGGGGAGCCCTTGGCCGGGGAGCCCTTGGGAGACCCCTTCCCCTGGGCGCCTTTGCTCAGCCCCTTGAACATGGTGGTGGAGGCAGGTGCTGGCTCAGGCTGGGCTTGCGGGCGGGCGGCGGCGGCGGCGGCGGCGGCGGCGTGTGTCCTCCTGGCGGCTGGCTGGCCTCTGCGAGGTGGGGCGGCCGGGTGCTGGGAGGAAAGGCAGTTTCTGGGAGGCCCCTCTGGCAGGTGAGGCCCGGCTGCGCATGCACCCACCCTCGCCCACACTCACGCCCGCTCCTGCACAACCAGTTTGGGAGGAAAGGGCAGAGCCAGAGGGCGGGGTGCTGAGCCTGCCCAACTGCCAGAGAAGGTTTGGACTTGTCACACCCACAGCCCGGAGGCAGCCAGCAGGTCACGCCCAGCTGGGGAAACAGCTGGGTGCAGGAGGGACAGGGCTCCAGACAGACTGACAGACGGACACATGGGCAGACGGGGCCTCAGCGCCCGGGCTCGGGTGAATGAACACCTGGGGCAGCACAGCCACCCGCAGGGCTGCCAGGTGCACTCGCCACAGCCATCGCCCCACCTCCCCTGGGTGGGCGGGAGGCTCCTGGGTCTCCACTTACCACCCAGGCATCCAGGGCTCGCTCTGTGGTTTCTGCTGACTGATGGGAGCCAGGGGCACTCACCCCAGACAGCTGGCACATTTTGAAAGTGGGCACCACCAGCAATCATGCCCCCCCCACCTTCCTGGCTGTCTGTGACTCCAGGGCCAGATGCAGGAGGACATGCATGACTGGGACCCTCTGAGGGTCTCAGACAAGCTCCAGAGGGACAAGGACGCCCCTGGGCGCTCCCCCAGGACCCCCGTGCCAGCCCCAGTGCTGCTGAATGAGCCCCCAGAACCCACTGCCCCCAGGTCTTCCTGCCTCTCTGGTCCCGTCCCCGGAGCGGCCTGGTGGCTTTGGGAGTCGGATGGAGTGGCCGGCGGCCGCGCGGGTTATTGGCCTGTCCTCCCAGTGAGTGCCGGGGAGGTCATCTTGGAGCTGCCTTCTTCTAGGGGGGCCCCAGCGTCTTCACAAAGGGAGGGCCCCCGTTTCCAGGCCCCCGTGCCACTGGCCCAGCACAAGGCATCCCTTCTCCCGTTTTGGTGGAAGGAGGGAGGGTTGAGGGCAGTCACACGGGCTTGGCGCTGGGACGTCCTGGCCGGCCTCGCGGAGGGCAGGGGACGTGGGAGAAGAGAGGAGGGTCTCAGCAGAGGAAGACCAGGCCGAGCCTGACACTGGCCACATGCCCCAGGGGACACAGCAGGCCCGAGGCCCTGGAGAGGGGACACCGCGTCACCCACCCTGGAGGGGGCGGGGCTGAGCGTGGCAGGGGTGGGGGCGGAGGTGAGGACAGCAGGAGGCCTGCGCAGGACGAGGAGCAGCGGGGAAGTGAGTGGTGTCCATGTTCGGCTCCCACCTCTTGGTGGGGCGCTGCCTCGGCCCAGCCCCTCCCCCCCTTGTTCCTGGGTGACAGTTTCCTTCTAACCTGAGCAGCACGCCTGCAACCAGCCGTTCTCGGGAAGGGCCCATCTGCTTACATGACGGCCGGGTCCAGGAGCCACCTAACCACAGGCCTCTCATCCCAAACCAGTCAGCGCACGCCCTTATCTGTGAGATTAGGCGACGCCCGGCGGGAGAGGCAGCGTCAGCCCACTGTCCGCCTCCCTCCCCAGGGCTCCGGCCTCTCCCCTGGAGGCAGTGGTCACTGAGGTGGGGCCGGGGAGTGGGGAGAGGATGTCCACACTCCAGCCCCGGGCGTGGGAGCGGCCAGGGGAGAGGCTGCGGCCTGTGGAGGCGGTGGGGAGACAGACCGCCGAGATCTGGATCATTGGATCTTGGCCTTTTGTCCGCAGAAGCCCCCCTGGGAAGAAATGAGTGCCGCGGGCCTCGCACGCCGGGGACGAGGGCTGATTCCCGGCGAGAAAACGAGCTGGATTCCTGGCGGGACCGTCTAATGCCCGAGCCGACCAGAGCCCAGCTCCCGACAGGGCCCCCCGGCAGCGGGCGGGCGCCACAGCGCTGAGGCTCCTGGTCAGGCGGCCTGGCCCCCAGGGCCAGAGGAAAGGGCACAGGGTTTAAACATGTGGGGGGAAGAGATGCTCGTTAGTGTAGGAAGCACACGCAGCCCCGCAGGCCCCTGTGCCCTGAGCACTTGCAATGCCACCGGTGCGAGGTGAGGGGCACTGTCCGTAAACCTCACACCGATTTCAAAAGATCCGTCTGAAAAGAGGATGTAAAATACCCCAAGGTTTTATCGATTGCACATCAAAAAGATATTTTGGATAGTTCAATGAAATGTCTTTTATTTATTTTAATAATTCTTTATTGCCCTGACCGGTTTGGCTCAGTGGATGGAGCGTCGGCCTGCGGACTCAAGGGTCCCGGGTTCGATTCTGGTCAAGGGCATGTACCTTGGTTGCGGGCACATCCCCCGTAGGGAGATGTGCAGGAGGCAGCTGAATCGATGTTTCTCTCTCATCGATGTTTCTAACTCTCTATCCCTCTCACTTCCTCTCTGTAAAAAATCAATAAAATGTTTAAAAAAAAATAATTCTTTATTGTTGAAAGTATTACATATGTCCCTCTTCCCCCCCATTCACTCCCTCCAGCCGCCACCTGCCCCCAGGCCCTCACCACCCCATTGTCTGTGTCCGTGAGCTGACCGTATCTGCATACAAGGTCCTTGGTTGATTACCTACCACCCACCCACCCTCCCCCACCTTCTGAAATGTACTTTTGAAAATTGATTTCACCTGTTTTTTTCTTTTCACTTTTTTAATGTGGCGACAAAGTTTGAAACGGCAGATGTGCTAGTTCTGTCGGACAGCGCTGACCGGGCAGCTGGGCAGGGCCCTGGCTTCAGCCTTCCTAGGTCTCGCCCCTGACACGTCTCCGCCCCTTGAACCAGGCAGGAGGCCAGCCCTGGCTTCTAGTCCTGCCCAAGGCCTTCCCCTCGCCTGGCACTTGCTTCCTCTGTGGATTGAGAGGTTTGAGGTCACTCGACCCCAAGTCTCCCTCCAGCCCTGTGCCAGCCCCAACCCCTGGCGGCAGCTGACTGGCGTCCTGGCCTGGAGCTGCGGGGAGGCTGCTGCAAGCCCACGAGGCCCATCAGAGCGGAAAGCAGCGCGGCGTCCGCTCCGAGGCTGCCAGGCACCTCGCACCCATGCAGCCAGGCAACAGGGTCCTAGGGCGTGAGCGACCCGCTCTCCCCGCCAGCTCCGCCTCCTGCAGGAGAGGGACCCTCCCTGCCGAAGCAGATGGGGTGATTGCTGCCTCTGCCCTGTGAGCCGTATCTGCCAGCCCCCGGGGGCTCCCTGGTCGGGACAAGCTTCACCATCTCAGGAAATTGCCGTTTGTACTAGAGCTCAGCCACCAGACCCTGGGAGCCCAGCTGGCTGACCACCTCCTGCCCCGCCCTCCTTGGCTCGCGAGGACAAAGGTCCCTCCACCAGCTGGACGAGAGGACAGGGCTGTGGGGAGGGGAGTCAGGAGATGGTGCCCCGGGAAGGAGGGGCGCAGCCCCAGGGATCCACAGGGCGGGCAGGAGGGGGTCTCTTGGCTGCCAGTCTACCGGGCAGGTCTGATGAAAGAAGCGCTGACGGGGCCTGGGGACCTGACCACGGCTGCCTCAGAGCGGAAGCAGCAGGAAAGGTGCTGGCTCCCCTACTCGTGCCTTTTACAGGAAGCAACTCAAACAAACAAGCCAGCAACTGCCTGTGCTGAGAGCACGGACCGAGAGCAGAGGGACCTCAGGAGTCCTCGAGGCCAGGCCGCCGAGTACCTGTCCCTCCCCGGGAATGGGTCCCTTTCCCTAGTCTTGGGCGACCGTGACGGCCCAGCTCCCCTGCTGCAGCTGCAGGCACAGCCCAGAGTCCAGAGGTCTGCAGCCGCCCACTCAGTGAGCAAGCAGTGGCCCCAGGTCACTCTGTCACCTTGAATTACGGGGGGCGGGGGGGCCTTAATAGCTAGGTCTGGGGACTGCGGCCACAGGGCAGCTCAGGTCTGATGGAGGCGGCTAGCTAACCCACCCCTCCGGCCCCCCAGGTCACCAGCAGGCGTGGCAGCCAGAGCAACATGGGCTCCGGGAGGGAGAGCTGTGGGTAAGTCGCACTGAGCCCGTTCACTGGTCCGAGGAAGGAAAAGGTTTATTAAATGAACAAACAGAAAGAAAGAAAAATACTAATAACAGTCTTCATAGACTAATTGCTAATTAGTCTTTATTGCCAGCAAATGGGAGAGCAAATGAGGGCGGCGCATTGGACTCCACCTGCTGCCCTGGTGCCGCCCGGGCTGTGCTCAGCCCCAGGAGGCAGGCGAGGCCGGCCGTTAGAGGGAGAAACCCACGTGAATGGAAGGGTCTCCTCGCCAACGCAGGGCCCAGCAGCCCCCACTCCCCGGGCCCTGGGCTCAGACCGTCGGGGACCTCCGCACGGCACGGCTGTGGCGAGGAAGAGGAGGGACTTCTCCGGATTCGGGCCTAGCTGGGCAGGGCTCTCCCACGGGGCCCGGGCAGAGCCAGGACAGGGCTCAGGGGCGAGTGGACGTGGGGCAGCGGTGAGGGAAGGAAATCAGTCAGATGCGCCGGCCTGTCGTATGGGGGATGACCCCTCGCCCCCTCCAGCCCCCGGGTCACACAGAGCTCACTGACGTCACGGGCTGCAGAGGCCGGGTCCCCTGCCCGTCTACCCGCCGCTGCCAGAAGATGCCTGGCAAAGTCCAGCCCCTTTTCCAAGTGGTGGTGAGGCGTCACTCGGCCACAGGCCGCGCGTGAGGACTGAGCTGCAGTTCGCGGAGGTGAACAAGACCATCTGCTAAAACGGGGGTCGGGCAGCACAACGAACACGGCCACGGTGGGCACGACAGGGCGGCGGGCAGGACCCTGCGCTGCCTGTGCGGGTTAACGGCCGGCCACCCAGGCTGTGGCCACCCTGCCCCCCGAGCCAAAGCAGACCTACCTCGGCCCTTAGATGGGTCTCACCCGCTGGAGGGTCAGGCACCGGCTCCCACAGCTATTCCATCCGTGTCAGTCATTTGCGATTCTTTTTTTTTTTTTTTTAAGGAGGAGACTTTGATAGTCTCTATGGTTTTTTGTTTGTTTTTAATATATTTTTATTGATTTCAGAGAGGAAGGGAGAGGAAGATACAGAAACATCAATGATGAGAGAATCATTGATCGGCTGCCTCCTGCCCACCCCCTCCTGGGGATCGAGCCCACAACCCAGGCATGTGCTCTTGACCAGAATCGAAACCGGGACCCTTCAGTCCGCAGGCTGACGCTCTATCCACTGAGCCAAACCGACTAGAAAGACGATTCTATTTTTTTTAAACTTGTACCAACTGCGGACCCGGCTGGCTGAACACTTGCAGTCACTGTGCCAGACGGGGAGGTGGACCCTGCAGCCAGGGGCTGTGCTGGACACTGTGCTCCCGCCTGGCCCCACCCCACGTGGTCTGACAGCCACACACCACCAGGCTGGAATCTTCCAGTCGGTGATGTCAGGATGCGGGCAGTTCCCAATTTATCTTGGCTTTGAAACAGCGATAAATTCTACAGCTAAACCTGGTTTCCATCTCCTCTGTAGCAACAAGGATCTTCAAAACAAAAATTTAGAAGCAACACATATTTTTGCTATCTTTGGACATTTTCCTAGGCCTCTGCAGGTTCCAAGCTCCCCGAGGCTGGAGCAACGTGCTGTTTAGATTCTGTGCGCTGTTAGCTCGGCGTGGACTGGGTGACGCCGAGCATGAAAAATCAGCCCCGGTGAGACAGGACAGGCCGGCCCAGCCTCCCCCAGAGGGCGCGCCATCGCCTCGGCTTCGGGGGCAAAGCCCGACGCTGGTCCCCGCCGCTGCGGGTGGAGGGCCCCGCCACCCCAGGCTGCCACCCCACACACCAGTGACAGGCTCGGGTGCCAGCAGGTGAAGGAGACAAACCAAATCCAGTAGTCTCATTTTCAAACAGGGAGTCCAGAATCTCACCTGGTTGAATGGAAAACCGAGACAAGACAGGACATCGGAACAAGGCATGTGAAAGGGAGAGAAAACTCAGTCCCACTGCTCACGATGGTTTCTAAACGGAACCCACAGGGTAAGGGCAGAAAATGTGGCCAAATTTGTCGTTTCAACCCCCGGCTGAGCATTATCTGATGATAAAGCAGCTCTCCACGGCCAGTGCTTTGCAGACAGGACGACCTCCCCAGCAGGTAGGAAATAACATGAACGCAGCAGCCCACAGGATGCCCTAAAACAGGAATGGAGTTTCCTCCCTGATCCGACTGCTGCCGAACCACAGCCCGTCCTGGGGGGGGATGTGCACCCCAACAGCAGGAAAGACACCCTGGGAACGAAGCGGCGCCCACACCCGCTCCTCACACCTGGACCTCCCCGCGTCGCCTGCTCCCTGGGAAGGCGGACCCTGGGCGCTGCTTTCGCTCTGGAACCCATCGGCCGGGGCCTGAGCCTGTCCCCCCATGGGGCGGAAGCCGCGTCCTGGCACCCCGTCCCCCACCACACAGCCTGTCTAGCGTCCAGGGAGCCTACGTGAAGGGCGGAAGGCCCTGCCAGCTGTCCTTTCACACAAATACGTCCTTGTAATACCAAACATGTCCTGTCCCAGCGCCGCTGGCTGACCACACCGTGCTGGCCAGAGCAGCCGGCAGGGAGGCCAGGAGGCAGGGACTTCCGAGTGTGGCCACGAGACAGGAGACGCGCAGGAGCTGAGACCGGGCGGCGGCCGGCCCTCTGCAATGGCGGCCCTGGAGGCCCCGAGCAAGACAAAGGGAGGCCTCTGCAGGTGAGGACGGCAGCCTCTCCAGCCCCGTCCCGCCCCCAGTGCCGCGGGCGCTCCTGGCGGCGGAGCACAGCCTGTGGCGGTGACCAGCAGCCCAAGGCGGCGAGGGGGATGTGGGCCCTGGACCCCAGCCCACTGGGAGCTGGAGGGCGAGGAAGGGGTGAAAGCCCCCCGACTTCTCTCCGCCCCATGAGCCCCGAGTTGGGGACCAAAAACCAAGACCACAACCTATGCTCACTGTTTGTATTTCAGGAGGGAGGATCCCCCAAATGGTGTGGCAGAGACCATGAAACTTTCAATTACAAAAAAAAAATTCTCTTTGACCCAAAGCAACTCCTGGGGGAGATCACGTGTGAGCACCTCGAGTATGCAGTTCTGACGAGCAGGCGGGCGTCTTCCCACCACAATCTGGCTTCCGCAATTCCCTGGGAGGGAGGCCCGTCGTGCCCACGGTGCGAGTCCATCTTGTAAGAATGCGCTCAGATCCTGAAGCGATCAACCTCCTCTTCAAGGGGCTCTAGTCGGCGCCAAGTCCGAACCACACTCAGCCAACGTTCCCCGTTCCCTATGGGATGTTTCCATTTCCAAAGGGATTCAGAGGTTCAGGTACAACTCAGGCTTAAATCACCTAACATCCCTTGCTTCCTCACACTGCCTTTGTGACTTACTAGTGATGCTATAAGACAAATAAAGAATGACCAAGGACAACATAAAGGGGCAACGAGAAACTGGTTAAAATATGGTGGCAGCTACAGATGACAGCCTGGGAACTGCAGACACCGTTTGACACGCTTATCTCACCTCAGACACACCCCCCGCCCGGAGTCAGGGTCCACCTGACACACAGGTCAGGGGTACGTCCCACGGAGGCCGGGCCTGGGCTGAGAGGGGGCACGGGAAAAAATGGGCACAGTCTCCAACATCTTTGCCTTTTAATATAAGATTTGTTTTCATCATTTCTGACTGTAACACATTTCTTCTAAAAATAGAGCTCTTTGCTTATTCTGAAACTGAACTTCCACGTGGAGGTGAGGGGATGAGGCCACCGTAACTGGGGAAACGCTGCCAATGCGTGTGTCACGGACAGACTTTTCAAGGGGTTCTGGGTGCTCACGGCGAGGAGCTTGTTTCTAAACCCCGGCACCGAAGGGCGGGACCGAACACCCGAACCCCTTCCGTGCCTGGTGTGAACTCCTCCCCGAACACATACCGGCCGAAGGAAATCAACCACCGCGCACATGGGACCAGCAGGCAGTGGCCCCCAGGAGGCGGAGAGAGGGACCCCGCACGCGCCCCAGAAGACCACTGGGTGCCCTTCCCACACGTGGTTAAGGATTAGTGCACAGACACACAAGACACAGGGACGCAGGGCTGAGGGCTCCACCCCCGCCCTGGGCCAGTGCGGACCTGCATCTACCACCATGGAACTCGCTGGGGTTTCTCACAAGACAGACTGGGTCGGCTCTTCCTGCCCCCAAGGGGCCTGGTTAGCTCCTGAATCCGAAGATGCCCTTGATGTAGCCAGTGAGGCCGCTCTTCGTCTTCTGCTCCAACTTGTCCTCCAGGGGCGGGAAGGCCACGTGGTTGAGGGCCAGGTCGAAGAACAGAGGCTTGCACGGGATGGGCTGGAAGCCGGGCGGGAAGTGCACGAGGTTGGCCTGCTTGGTGACGAGGGAAGGGTCCAGGCAGAATGTCTCAAACCGTTCAACCAGAGGCTGGAAGGCAAGTCAAGGGAGGGACCGGGGTGAGCCACAGACCAGCAGGGGACTCACTGTGTGGAGCGCCCAGTTCAGGGCCTATAGGTGTGACCTCACCTGGTCCCCACTCATCTCCTGTGCCCCATTTAAAGAGCTGAGGTTAGAGAGGGGCAGGCTGGGACTGGGGTACATACGGGCCTGCCAGACGCCCAAGTCGGGACTCCCAGCAGGGGTGCTCCTAGCACCACAGTCCCTACGCTTAGGTGGGACCATCGAGATGACACCTGACAAGCCGTGTACAGGCAGCTTCCAGGTTTCTGAGTAAAAAGGAGGGAGCAGGTATGTCCTTAGGACGAGGGGTCCCCTCTACCAATGAGCGCACATCCCTAGTGAGTCAGGAACCCTCCTTTCACTCCTCGAGAGCCCGCCCCCGCAGGCTCACCGTGTTGTCCTTGACTTGGGAGGCAGTCTCTGTTTGCTGGGAGTCACTTGCATCTGAAAGGTCACAGGGATTCAGTAAGGACGGGGACATAGCAAACGCGGTCACAAGCAACACCTATCACACGTGTGGGCTCTCGTCCCAAGAGCAGAGGAGGCCACCCTGTGGGCGAGTCAGCCCTCTCCCTCCTGGGCCCAAACTCTGCTGAGAAGCCGTGCAGAGCAGACGGGAAAGCCCAGACCGGGAAGCCCGCACACTGTACGAGACACGACTGGGCAGAAGGGACAGTACGACAGTCCCTCTAGCTTCTTCCACATAACTGGATGCCATGATGCACAGAGGTGATGGTGGGGAGAATAAGAACCTTACAGATTAACCCAGACACCCCCTTCCATCCTCACAGCGCAGGGGGGGCGGGAGGAGCCGCGGGAGGGGCTGGGGGGGGGGCTCACCCAGGATGGCGGCCGCCTGCAGAGAGCACTTCTCCGACCGCACCTGCGTGATGAGCTCCTGCACGTCGGGCAGGTCCTGCAACGAACCAGAAACCACACAGTCACGAGCTGGCGGCCAGAGAAGCACCAGACCACCCGAGCCGGCGATGTCGCTGGTCTCTCCGGGGACTTGAGACTTTTGAGCACTTCTCCCCTTGAGAAACACTGGCCTGGTTCTCACAGGGAACGCTAAGCCATGATCAGGTAATAATGCCTGGGAATAATGAGACTAATGATATATTAATAAATGTCTTTATTGTAACTATAAATGCACCTGCCGTTTTATAGGTAGGACTACAGCACAGAGGGGCCAAGTAATGTGCAGCCACACCCCCAGGGGCTGGAAGCTGGGACCCACCCTGGGCGTCTGGCTGGAGCACAAAGCCCTTCTCTTGCCTGGGTCTCTCACTTGGCAGTATTCACAGTGACGCTATACGAGGATCCCACTGAATCCCTCGCGCTTCTGGGCCCGGACACTCCCCACCCCACGGGCACAGGAGGTAGGATGGGCGTTTGTAAAACATTTCCTCTCTGATGGGAGGAGCCTTCGTGCTGGTCTGCCTCCCATCTGGGCGACAGCGCACTGTGACGCTGGTCACGCTGGCCACCCCTCCTCCGCCCGCACCATCTTCCCTCCCAGCTTCGGCCTTTGCTCCAGGACCCCCGCCCGCTCTGTCTTCACAGACGGGCCCCACAGCAGGTCTTGGGGAGGTGACCGGGGCACAGCGCTCTGAAGGCAGAAGCCAGCTTTAGGCTCCAGCCCACGCCGAGGGCGGTGCTGAGCAAACAGCCGGAGTCTGTTCGTACCAGCGCTTTTATTATAAACCTTTGCTCACTTTTCTAAACAGTCTCTGCTCATAAAATACACACGGACTCCTCGGACCGGCTGGTGCTTCAGGAATCTGCATCACCACAGTCACGAGCTTAACCAGCCAGCTCTCTTCACACCGTAAAATAAACCACACCACCCAGCACTGGGCCAGTACGCTCGCTTGGACGCGCACCGGTCGCCCGTGGGTCGTGCTGAGATGCCGATCTCCACGCAGAGGCCGGGCCTGAGTGCATACCCCGCGCACAGCCAGGCGCTGCCGCCTCCGCCCAGGCACACGGTGCGGAAAGGCTTGGGCACCTGTCCTCAGCGTGGCTGCGTGTGAAAATCGCTTTAAAAACCCCAGGCTCATCCCAGATCCCTCCCGTTAGAATCAGAACCTCTGGGGTGCGACCCAGACACCCACTTTCCCCAGAGGCAGTAAATCAGGTCAGTCCTGCAGTGCGGGGGCCGGAGAGGGATGTGACTCCAGACATCCGCTTCTAAAGACCCGCCCAGGCCGCTGCCAGGCACAGCTGAGCCTCAGGTTTACTCCATCCAGAGGAATGGCTTCCCTTCTTCGGACCTGGTCCTCCTCAGGCCCGGAGCTCGGCCCTCAGTGACCCGGCCGCAGCTCCCACGGCTGACAGGGCAGGCCCACCCCAAGCACAGGCAGCCCCTAGAGACTCACCCTCAGGCTGCTCCTGAAGGCCCCGGCGTCGGAACTCACTTCATCTGCGTACTTCAGGACGCGGTCATACAGGACGAGGGCTTCGCTCCACTTCTTCACCAGCACGTAGGACTGAGCGATGAAGAAACACCTGCGGGGAGGGAAGGCACGCGCTGCGGGAGCAGCTTCCCACGGGCAGGGCTTCCCTTGAGTTTAGGCTGAACTTAAACTTTTAAAATTGAGCCGAGACCGGTTTGGCTCAGTGGATAGAGCGTCGGCCTGCGGACTGGGGGGTCCCGGGTTTGATCCCGGTCGGGGGCATGTGCCTGGGTTGCGGGCACATCCCCAATGGGGAGTGTGCAGGAGGCAGCTGGTCGATGTTTCTCTCTCATCGATGTTTCTAGCTCTCTATCTCTCTCCTTTCCTCTCTGTAAAAACTCAATAAAATATATTTAAAAAGAAAAACTTTTAAAATTGATTTGAGGGAGAAGGAGAGGAAGGGGGGAGAGGGAGGGGGAGGGGGAGGGGGAGGGGAGAGGGAGAGGGAGGAAGATAGAAACATGGATTTGCTGTTGCATTTATTTACACATTCACTGGTGGCTGATTCTTGTATGTGCCCTGACAGGAGGTCAAACCCACAACCGTGGCCTATCATGACGAGGCTCTAACCAACTGAGCTGCCGGCAGGGCTAAATGTTCAATTTGGAAACAGGTTTCTTCACCTCAGGATCGCTGCCCAGGAGACCCCACGTTCTCACTGTCCAGGTCTGGGGGCTGACTGCCCCTTCCCCGCCAAGGGAGGGCCAGGGAAGGCCCAGTGTAAACCCCAGCCTGCACCGCACACCTTGGGTCACATTGCTCATCTCTGCTCGTCTGTTTCAGAAACCAAGTCCAAAATCCCCTTCCTCAAGGGAACCAGTGTACCGGGACCGGAGCCTGAGGCTGCTGGCCCGACAGGACGAAGGGTTCCCGGGCCAGGAGGGGCACCCTGGGGAGTCAGAGTGCGGGGGAGTGAGGGCCAGAAAAAGAAGGGCTCCAGGTGGCCATCTTGTCCAGACCCCCTCTGGCTACACAGCCCGCACCCAAGTTCCAATAACACACGTCGTTTAGAAAGCGAGAAGCCCGCCTTCCCTCAGCTTCAGCGCAGGCTCTGCCTGGTGCTCACTGACCCTCTCCCAACACCGTCCTTTTCCACGCGAGGAGGGGTCGGGGGCTGTTAGTGTGTGCTCTCTGGCTGCCCTGAGTCACCCAAGAGCAAACAAGGACCCTGGGAACCGCCAGCCACACCTGAGACTTCGCTTGAACATGCTGGCTGCTGGCCTGATCACGGGCAGGTTACCCGCAGCCAGCGCCCACTCCCGGGCAGAGGCCCGCCGTCCTCACCTGTAGGCCTTGTACACCAGGGTCCGGAGGCCTATCTCTTTCTGGAAGGCTCTGTCGTCCTCTAAGCCCGGGAGCTGGAGCAGCTCCACCAGATTCTGCACGAGACGCACAAAGAAAGCTCATGAGGAGGTGGCTGCGGACCAATAGACCGGCGAGGTGAAATGAGAGCCTGGGCTTCAGTCAAGGGGGAGTCTGAGTCCAGTGACCTGGCAGCAGCCACACCTGTGTCACCTCCATCGTCTCTGACACCGAGGGCCACCTGCCCTGTCCGACTCAGTGCAGACCGACCCCGAGAGCCTTCTCGGAGCAGCTTGGCCAGAGGGGACGGCTCCGCCCTGCACCCTCCTTCCAGAGCGGCCCGCTCGTCTGGCGTCCACACGGACGCCTGTGTGTGTGAATGTCTCATCATGTTGCTCCCTGGCAAGCTCCCAGGGGCCGCGACTGTGTGGCCTTGGTCTCAGGACGCGCCACAGCACATGGGCGAGGATCACACGCAGGCGAAGTGCTCAGTGACCCCTTGGGCTCCCTGTCTTTGCACATTAACACGTCTAAGCATCAGGGTCACACCCCTGGCCGGGTGGCTCTGCTGATTGGAGCATTTGTCCCCAACACCAAAAGGTGGCGGGTTCAATTCCCGGTTGGGACACAAGCGGGAGGAGGCCGATAGCTGTTTCTCTCTCACATTGATGCTTCTCTCTCTCTACACCCCCTTCCTCTCTTGAAAATCAATTTTAAAAATAGTCAATAAATAAATAAATGCTGGGGGCACAGTCACTGAAGTGGTACAACAAGACCGCGCTCCTGTCTTTTACCAAGACCCTCCCAGCTGCTGGCTGTCGCCACCCTTCACCATGTACAGCGAAGGCACTTGGTCCAGCCAGGCCCAGGCCAGGCCGTGCCCGTCCTCCAGGTCACCTGCAGAATGATGTCATAGAGCCGGATCAGGTCCTGGGGCCGGGCCGAGCGCTTGCTGTCATCCTCCGGCTGCGGCTGCAGCAGGGCCCGCTGCAGCCCTTTCGCCATGTTCTCGTTGCGCTTGATGGCCGTGGACAGCTTGATGTAAGTCAGGTAGCTGGAAGGCAGCACATGGCAGCTCAGGTTACGCCCAGGACGCTCAGTTCTGAGAAGAACCTCAGGTGGGGGGCCTGGGGGGAAGCGTGGGGGGAGGCCTGTCCTCAGCCCTCAGTGCTGGCTGCAGCTTGGGGGCAAACATGCAGGGGGCCAGCTGAGACCACCTGACAGATATATTAGTCTCAGTTACGGCCTGTTTCTTCCTTTAAGGAGTGCAGAACTACCAGTCCCAGAGGCATCCTCATGAAGACCACGGAGAGCAAGCCCATTCCCGGACCAGGAATGGCTCACGCCTGGCCCACACTCACACTGCAGCCAGCATTCAAACGAGGCGTCGGCCCACCAGCTGCGGGTGTGACGTGCTCCACTACAGGGAGGCATGTTTCCATGACGGCTTCCCTCCGAGAGTGAGGCCGTCGCTCCGGATGGCTGGGCAGGTGGCATGTCCCGGAGGCTATGCCTGGGGCCTGCTCACTTTAACTGAACCACCGGTGAGGCCTTTAATATCTGGGGTTTACAGCAGCCATTTAGAAACCTGGTAAGAGTGTTCCGACCTCGAGGTCCCCATCCTCTTCCGGCAGAAGCCAGGAGGCATCCTGGGAGAGGACACAGAGGCCTGGGCCGGGGCACAGGCACGGCTGCGTCAGGGACTCCGTATGAACCAGGGGCCAAAGGCCTGTCAGTCTGCGCGCTGACGGCCTCCTCGCCCCTTCACCCACTCAGCTTCCGAACAAGAGCAGCCAGGGGTGTTCTGGGGATCCGGCCTGCCCAAGACAAAACCCTACAAGACTGGGGCCGGGTCCACGGTGGAAGGACAGAGCCAGAACGCCTGCCTACAGTGAAGCCCAAAGCTGACGAGCCCCTGCAGCATGCAGAGCTGCCACCAGACGACCACACGCTTCACAGGAGGGGCGAATCAGACATTTAAACTCTAACAAGACAGAAGAGGTCAAAACCAAGAGGGAAAACAAGCAACTTAGAAGAACCTGACTTTGCAGGGAGCAGAAAACCTAAGAACATGATTATTAATAACCCCCGAGAGACAGAGGAGACTTCCTGATCACAAAATTGGAGTGAGACACTGACTTTTAAAAACAACATTCAGAGAACACAATCAGCCCTTAGAAATGACATGAGAGCAGAAGTGAGAGAGCCACACAGGAGTCGGAGGGGAGGGAAGTATCCTCACTTCCAGGTGAGGAGGGAAACAATACACACAGATCACACTGCTCTTGCTCCAATGATGTATTCACAGCGCTTGCAAGCAAACATCACAGCTCACCTGTGCAGGTACTGAAGGTTAGAGACCTTCCCCGACTCCCCATCCAGGCTGAAATCTCGCTGTTTCTGCAGAAGGTGAAAGAGGCACAGGTCACACAGCTGGCCTTCCCCGGGGCTCTGGCACCTCATTCCATGTGTGGCCCCAGCGCCCGGAAGGTTCCTCGAACAGCGGCTCTATTGGCCATGTGTGCTCGGCGACAGGGTCACTCAGTGGCCACTGGCACCTGGAAACAGGACTTGAGTGAGAGGAGAGAAATCAGAGTAAAGCCAGCAAGACTTCCTCTCCCGAGCCAGACCACGGCACTAACGCAGGGCAGGCAGCCCATGTCACGGCTCCAGTTAGGGTCTGGGCCTTCGACCCGCGTTGGACCCCTTGTGCTGTCAGCACCTGTCTTGTGTGCTTGGCTGAATAATAACTCCAAAGGTGTCCACATCCCAACTCCAGAACCTGTGAAGCGGTTCTCTCACATGGCGGGAGAGGCATGAAGAGGTGGTGAAGTTAAGAGCCTTTTGATTAGCCTAGAATATCGGGGCTCCAATGCAATCCAGGCTTCTTATAAGCGGGGGGCAGGGGAGTTGGTGATACAGTGAGACGGAGGCAGAGGTTAGAGAGAGCTTTGAAGATGGAGGAAGGGACCATGAGCCGAGGAATGCAGGTGGCTTCTAGAAGCCAGGAAATGCATTCTCTGGAAAACTAGAAGTGAGTTCTCCCCTAGGATCCTCTGAGATTCCAAAAGGAACCCATTCAGACTTCCAGCTTCCCGAACTGTTAAGATAACAAATCCGTGTGGTGAAAGCAGCCGAGTGTGAGTTAATGCTACAGCAGCAATGGGGCACGAATGCACCTTGGTGTCCCCATATTCCTATCTGGGAGGTGTCCCTCGACTGCTGTGAACTCCAGGTGAAGAAGGAGGCTGGGGCTCTGGATGTACCTGTTCAGTGCATGAAGGGAGACAGGTGGCTACAGCCTAACACATATTTATTGAACATTTTATACCCAACGTACTGTGACATATGCTGAAGAAAATGTATTGTTGCTTTTACGATGCTTACAATCTTGAGGAAAACAAAAAGGTAAATATAAAACAATACACCAAATGTTAAATGGCAATTCTTGATTAACTATCGAACATTTAGATACGTAGAAAATGGAGAGGTCTTTGTGGGCGAGGAGGGTGTAGCAGGCTTCCCAGAGGTGGTGAGCTGTGATCTGGCCCCTGCAAACAGGCGTGTGTGGAGTGTGAGAAGGGAGAGGAAAGATGAGCAGGTGGAGGAGGGGAAGAAGCAGAGGGGAAGGCGTGCACGAGGGGGGAGAGGCATGTGAGGGTGACGGTGAGCAGACAGCGGAGGCAGAGGGCTCCGAGGGAAGCAGCACAGTTCAGGGCTGGACAGTGGCTGGGACCGGCGGCGGGGAAGGCTCTACACCAGCTCAGGGAGTCGGCACTGTGCCTGCTGGGCCACAGTCTCTAAAGTGCGGTGCCCACACCTGAAAAGCGTGGGTCTAAGGAGAAATCTAGATCTTCTTTTTCTAATTAAAAAAAAATGTAATGCATTTTATATATTACAAGTCAGTTGACTAATAAGGTATGTAATTTACAAATAAACACATCAGAGGTAAATGCTCCATGTGACTTATGGGCGGCACCAGCACAAACATTTGGAGCCCCCTGCTCTAGCCCGAGAGGAATCGCGGCACTGATTAGAAACGGGCGGCGGACCAGCGGCGAGAACTGCACAGGGAGAGGAAGCGGAGTGTTTGGTAACGGAAGGAAGAGGCAATGGCTGAGGTTGCCCAGACGCTGAGTGAGCCACAGTGGTTTTATTGAAAAAGGGCGCGCTGGAGAGGTCTCCCTGGAGAGATGAATTGGAGAGCCAAGGCCTCGCAGGAACAGAGGAAACCATAAGGAGAAGCAGGAGGGGGAACTCCTCAGCCCGATGGAGCCCGGAGGCTTCTGTTGCCTGTCGGCCGAGCTCCCCCCAGAACAACAGTGGCTGAGAGTCAATGCACTCAGTCCCCCGGGACCCCACCTGGGCATGGGCCCCGGAGGAGGGGGACCCCAGCCCAGAGCAAGAGCCCGCCCTCAGCTGCTGGTCCTACCTGGTCCGGCTTCAGCTCTTCCCGCACGGCCTGGATGGCGTCCCGACACTCGCTGAGCATCGATTCAAACAGGCGCTCCTTGGTCTCTTCACTCTCGGCCTGAACAGAGGCAGAATGAGGCACTGACTCTCCTCTGAGTGAGCACAGTGTTCTGATGGGCCGGGGGGGGGGGGGGGGGGCGGGGGGTAACAGAGCTTCGATTCCCCCCATTACACATCCAATAAAAAGTGCCCCAACCAGAGGGCTTTCAGCTGTCACTACCCTGCACCAGGTAAGATCTTTCTGGGAGTCGTCGTCACTCTTCAGGTGGCAACAGGAATTCTACGTATAGGAAGTGCGCGTACTGAGAAGCACCCGTCCAACCACCTGAAACTGTCCGTCAGGCAACAGAGGCTTCAAACTGTTTCCGATCACAGAACCTCTGCACTTCCCCCCAACGCTCCCCCTGCGCTCAGCCTGCACCGGCCTCCCTGGGGGCCTTCCGGACCAGATCTGGGTGCTGCTCCTTCAACTGAAGCAGGCCAGAGGTTTCTTTCCCTTTTTCCTTCCAGAACAAACGGCCTTGAACCCCCCTGGGTGCCAGCGGAATTACCCTCCGAACGTAACCAACAGACGTGCTGACACTGGGTTGCGTTTAGGTGCGAGCAAGTGGGTAACTGTACTGAGCGACGCCAATCAGACATGGTTTCTCTTGCACATCACACAGGCTCTCTTCAGCACCGAGGTGCTGCCCTCAGACAGCCCACAGGGCTCTGCTGAGAGCCTTTTTGGGCCGACAAGGCGGACAAGCCTGCTCCCCACGACAGTCTCCGCACATCACAGGGCCTCACCCTCTGCTCGCCAGCTGGGGAAAGTGAAGGTGACTCATTAACTGAATGAATACCTGCCACACCGCATTACTGTCCTAAAGAATCCGCCTGAGCAGGTGGGAACGGGCGAAAGGCAGAAAGGAGGTGACCTGTGTTGCGGGCAGACCCACTGCGACACAAAAACATCAGCATTCCATTATCAGGTTTGATTTCCACAGAAACCAACAGCCGACTGACCTCTAAGGAAGCCCAGAAGAAAAGCCGGACTGCCCACGCCTGTACGCGATGGTTGGGAGGGGCTGAAAGGAAAATCTTTTCTTCTCTTAAGAGCGCTTGTTTTTCCTAGTTTTCGGTGTGGAAAAAACTTCCTGTGAGTTACCCAACATAAATCAAACACACTTTCTATTTATAAGTCACTTGACTCCCCTGTTGTTCCTGCCTGAGGAACAATCGGGGACAGTCCTTCTATAAATCTACACAGGCCAGCACGGCCACCCGCCACCGCTGGGACCTAGAGCGGCCTGTCCAAGGGAGCGGTCAGCCAGGACGCAAACGCCCGCCCGCCGTCCGCACGGCTGGTGTAGCCACAGGTGACCACAGGTGAAGTTTTCATCAACTTACACTGAGCCACGTGTTCCAGCGGCCGCGTCTGCACAGCAGGCTCTGGAGAAACACTTCATACAAAGCACTCGCCAGCACCTCGGGTTACAGTCTCTTTGTAACCATTTAATCCAACTTGCTGGCCAGTTTTCTAAGTAAAACTCCCGTGGAACGGGGCAGCTGTACAATCGTTTAATTGGAATAAGATTTGTGAATGGCTGAAACCGGTGTGGCTCAGTGGATAGAGCGTCGGCCTGTGGACTGAAGGGTTCCAGGTTTGATTCCGGTCGGGGGCATGTGCCTTGGTTGCGGGCACATCCCCAGTGAGGGGTGTGCAGGAGGCAGCTGATCGATGTTTCTCTCTCATCGATGTTTCTACTATCTCTCGCCCTTCCTCTCTGTAAAAAATCAATAAAATATATTTTAAAAAAAAAGATTTGTGAATAGACTTGGCAGCAACCACACCGAGCAGAGCCGCCTCCTCAGCAGCGGGTGAGCTCCCGCTCTAGTCCGATACCAGGCAACCCAGCAATTACGCCACCAACACCCTTTTAAAGACGGGCAGGGTTCGCGGTTGGGACAATGGGTGTGTAAGTCAGAAAAGAGTGACCTTCGTTTTACCGGCTGCACAGGCTCCGTCGCCCTCCTGCAGGGAGGGTCACAGAGAAAATGAAAACACCGCTGAGCCTCTCCACTGCATGGGTCCCCTCCACGCCCTGGGGAGGCGGCACCCCTGCATCAGGTGCTGAGCAGAGCGAGGCGCCCCTGGGACTGTTAGGCAGGGGGAGACCACAACGAAGGGGAGAGCCGATCTGCGGGGAGGACGCCGGTCAGCTGGGCACAGTGACCAGAGACCACTCCTCTAGGCGGGCAAATGTCTCCGAACAGGAGGCTTTCAGCATGTTTCATTTTTACACTTTTATTCTATGAACTGTCTTGGAGGCTAAGATCATCTGAGAGGACAAAGGAACAAGAAAGGCCTCTCTACACGGAGAGCGGGGTCCTCAGAACGCACACGCAGACCTCCCAACAGGTGCTCCGAACACGTGGCAACTCCCTGCCTAGGAACGAGGTGGGCCTGCGACCCAGAGCCACCTCAGGCCCAGGAGGGCGTTACTCACTAGCCCTTGTGCATATATTCCAGATCAACTTCAAACGTCCCAGGATGTGGCTTGAGGTCACCTCTCCAGGCTCACTGGTACAGAGCAAAACCGGCTGCAGTATGTCCTGAACTAGTGACCCCCCTCCCCCCGCTATTAAAAACAGACCGTTTTCACTTGCCTACAAAAATTGCTGGAAGGTGGTGGTGTGACTAAGAGACAAACAAGGCAAGTCTGACCACATTCCCCACCACACCCATGGGAGAACCAGGGGATGGAACCACACCTCACCCGGCCCACTGAGGTCTAGAGAAAACTAGGGATATCTGGTAAAGGGGGATTTTAAAAGAGCAGAATAAATGGTCTCCTTTCCACTCAAACATTAAAATATTAACCGAGATGAAGAGCCCTCACCTCCAAGGTGTAAAATGTCCTCACTTGGTCTAGTTTAGCCGAAGCTGAATTATTATACAAATAATAACCACAGCTGAGAGCCATCCAACCCGCAGCTGTGTCAGACCTGCCCTCCCTCCCAAAGAGCTGCTTCACGATCGACCACAGGGACAAGTCTGCGGTGACCCATGTGACGGGAGCCCACTAGAAGGAAGTTACAAAGTGAGACAACATGGAAGACGTGAAGACTTAAAGCTTGGCTGAGACTCAGGATTTTGCAACTGGATTTGGCAGCGGTTCACTCTCAGCTCCAGTCTTTTCAGTCCAGTGTCTCGTCTCCCTGAGTTATTTCTTCCTCACATGCTTCTCAGTACTGCTGTTTCAATACTGAAGTCCTGAAAGCCTTGCCAAGCAAGCGGTGAACAGGACCTCTGAATCCTGCATCCCAGTTCCCGAGGGCGGCAAACGCCAGTGTCGGGTGGGTCGGGAGACACCGAGGTGAAGAGCCCTCATCTCCAAGGTGTAAAATGTCCTCATTGGTCTAGTTTAGCCGAAGCTGAATTACTATACAAATAAGGCAAAAGGCCTCCCCAACTACAGGTTTTCATCTCTAATTATGTGTAAAAAACACATGAGTGGGAGATAAGTTCTCCCACGTGGGAGACCTGCCCCCCACCAACCGGCTGCAGGGAGATGATGCCTTTGCCAGGAGCTGGGTTCACCCGGCTGTGCCTACTCGAGCCCTTCCCAGGCCCAGGCTGCTGCTGTGGGCGCTGAGTGACATACATCAGCCACGCACCAAAGCCAAGGGCATGGTCCTGTTCCCAGCCCCGTGACTCTAACAGGGCAGGTGGGAAAGGCCGAGGAACATGAGGGGCGCCAAAGGGCCTGGATTGAAAGGCCAGGCTCCCCTCGATCTGTGGTTGGAAGTGACACAGCTCTGAGGCCCGCTTCCCATCTGTAAAACGAACGTTGCCCACCCTGAGGGGCTGAAGACAAACAGGCAGAAGCACTCAGCACTGTATCCGGGACAGTAAGGAAGACGATCACCCTCCTCTGCTCCCCCTGTGGAGTCTCTGTCCAGGTGACCACCAGGCATTTTTTTAAGTTTTATGAAATGATTGATAAGAACATGAAAAATCTTTACAAAATGTGAATAAACACAGGATATAAAATCAGATCTCCGTGTAATTCCAACAAGTAAAAAGTACACCTCATGAATACAAGGAAGACTTGTACACTGGTTTCCTTTTATTATAGTGAAATATCAATGGAAGTGAGTGGAACGTGAGACAGATCAATCTCTTTAAAACATCATTTATATTTTCTAAACTTTAAGCTAAATAATTTTTAAAACTTAATAGATGTTAGCTTTTCTTGTCCTTTATCTGATATATGTCTGTGGCCCAGTCCTAGGAGCCCCCACTGAATTTGCCCTGTGGGCCTCCCCCACCCCATTCTAGCCAGAACTCCTGCCTGGCTGTCACCGATGGCAGTTCTTTTCTTCCCGCATGTGTCACTCTAAAACAAAACCATTAACCCGGTCACTTAAGCTAAACGGCGGCTGCTACCAGAACCCTCGTCCAGAAGCGATACTGCCACACTCCAGCGCAAGGAAATGCTCTGAGTGTTTCTCAGTGTCCTCGTTTAAGGGAAAACCTCCTAGCCCTATGCTAGTCTTCTGTCCTTTAGCAAATAAAGGAAAACTCGAGAGGCACCCGTAACGCAGAGGCACAAAGAAATCCCACCACTGAAAGCTAACCTCAAGTCAAAGGAGCTCTTTTGGAACAAGTCACTGGCAAGACTGGAGGCTTCAAACAACCCATGGGAACAACTGACCAAGCACCCGACATGCAAGTCACTAGGGGTCCCAGCTGCGGGGCGTCTCAGGAAAGAAACACCAGGGCCCTGGGAGGTGGCGGACGTGCTGAGCGGCCTGGCTTTTCTTTTTAAAGATGCTCTTCGCTGCATATGGAGGAGGAGGTCCAAAAAGTGCCTAATCGCTTGTGCAAACCAAGAGCCCAGGATCTCACCTCCTGAAACTCACTTGGTTGTTTACACCCACAGACAGGCACAATTATGTCAGAAAGCAGCTCTGCATGAGTATTACACAGACCGCACACCAACAAGATCTTCTGGTTTAGCAAGGCTCTCCTTAGAAAGCCCAGGGACAGGAGGCGAGGTGAGAGGTCAGAGAGAGGAAAACGACAGTGAAGCCGCTGCTCCACCTGCTGGGCCCAGAGCCACCCCTACCTGCGGCTGGCCTCTCACTGCTGCCAGCTGTATGCTGACGGCTGCCGCCATCAATGCCTCTGCCCTTTACACATAATATCTCCTCTATAAACTTAGCTTTTAAAATAATTTTATTCAAGAGGGTTCATCTTGCGACCGTTATCAAATACCCAACAGCATTAAGGTAAGTTTTTGTAATAGATACAGAGGCAGGGAAGCATCGAACAGACTGTCAAACTACAGCGGAAAGGCTGGGGAGGGTTGGCAGGGAGTTAAGAGATCAACCGAAGGACTTGTATGCATGCATATAAGCATAACCAATGGATGCAAGACACTGGGAGGGGGGTGAGGGCATGTGCCGGGGGGTAGGGGAGGCCAGGGGAAGGTCAATTGGGAAAAAAAGAGACACGTACTACTATTTGTAATACTTTAAACAATAATAATAATAACAAAGATAAGTTTTGTTTGGTGACTTTAAACACATACACACACACCTCTTCAGAAACATACAGGAGAGAGCAGGGTGCTCCCTACCTGAGCAATGGCCGCCTCGTTGTCAGCCAATCCCAGTAAAAAGATCCGCACTTTGTCGATCTTGACCGGGACCGCCCTCCCTCTCCATTCCACTTCGCTCATGGTGGCCGCCTGTTTGGCTCGAGTCTGAGTGATCAATGCCTGGAAAGTAGTATTGGAAAGTTAAAGCTTTAACTGATGGACATGAGTGACCAAGGGGAAATCAATAGAAATTAGTATGTGTCTCTTTCTATAGCCAACATATTATACCTTATAGAGTACACACAAATTTATATCTGAATTCCTCCTGGGATCATGTATCTCGGCGTACAGAAACTCAAATATTAAAAAGACATCACAGAAGGTTAAAAAGACCATCACTGAGTTCTGATAAGGGGGTTAAGGAGGAAAGCATATCTGTCATACACCACAAGCAGAAATGTAAATTAGTAGAAACGTAAAATATTTATCAATATGTATCAAAAGCTTCTAAAATATTTCATTACACTTTTAGAAATTTATCCTAAGGAAATAATTAAGAATACGTACAAAAACTGGGGACATAGATATTCATGGTAATACTGTTTAACACTTAGTAACACTGAAGTGGTCAAATAAAACAGGCCTAAAGGAGTATCAGGTGGCCATCAAAAGATGATGTAGAAGGTATTTACTGAAGGGGAAAACCACATGTGACATACTGTAAAAGAATGTTACTAAACTGCACACTGAGATCCCATTTTTAAAACATGTGCCTTTTTCTGACACATATAAAAGTCTGTGTGTGGCAACGCACGTGACCTTGTTTCCCCCCATCGTTTGTATTTCCTACTTTGTCTATGAGCCTATATTGCTTAGAAAATAAATGTAATGGGCAAAGAACTTGAATACTTAAAAATATTAAATGAAAAGTGTTTTGCTTAAAAAAGATAGAAATATGCATATACTAATAGCAATTATATTGGGTGATGGGATTATGGATTACTTTTTTTCTGGACTTTTTAAAAACAAAGACTTTTGCCGAGACCGGTTTGGCTCAGTGGATGGAGCGTCGGCCTGTGGACTGAAGGGTCCCAGGTTCGGTTCCGGTCAGGGGCATGTACCTGGGTTGCGGGCATATCCCCAGTAGGAGATGTGCAGGAGGCAGCTGATCGATGTTTCTCTCTCATCGATGTTTCTGGCTATCTCTCTCCTTCCTCTCTGTAAAAAATCAATAAAATATATTTAACAAAAAGAAAAAAAAGAAAAACAAAGACTTTTCACAAAAAACGTACACACTAGATTACCTCCAATTTTTCAGCCAGGAGCCCCTCGGTGCCCCCAGACCTGAGTCTCATCTGCATGAGTTCATTGATCGCTGACTGGTCCCCTGGGAACGAGAGGAAAACGGTGAAGGGACTGGTCTGTTCTCTCCAAAACCACGAGGTTCAGCTCCTACAGGAAGGCGCGCGCCCTGCGCCAGCGTGTGCAGTGACACCAGTCCTTGCCCGGAGCTCGTGGGGCTCAGGAGACGCAGAGTGGAAGCCAAGCAAGGCACGGCCTCCTGCGATTCTGAGCTGACCGGACTGACAGTCCCACCTTTTCGGAGATGGGCCACCCGCCCCCACCGGGGCTCGCCGCAGCCCCTCACCGATGTTGTAGGCGCAGTAGCGGATGTTGGGCGAGATCTCCTCCACGCGCTGGTTGTACAGCACGGCCTGCTCCTCCGTGAAAGCGCTGGCGAGCTTCTCGTAGATAGTTCTGCGAGGGGAGAGCACCGGGTCTCACAGCAGCCTTATTCTAACACAATGAGCTCACAAGCAACATGCTGGCTAAAAACAAAGCACGGAACTTTGAGGCCTTCTCCCAGCTACCAGAACGGGCATGTTCTGAGAGTGAACGAGAATAAGTAACATTTCTGAAAGGAAGAGAAACAGGAAACTGTACCAACTTGCACAGAAACAATTGAGGCAGGGGACAACCTAGAGTGAACCTGGCCAGAGCCTGGGAGCGGAGGACTTACTTGCATTTGTTAAAAGCCTCGATGGCAGCCTTCCACTCCTGATGCTCAAACCGCAGCATCCCCGCGAGGTACGCCGTGTAGGCCTGGAGGCGGCAGGGAGAGAAACTGCGTCAGCCCCGAGCAGCAGTGTCAGGGCTCGACCTCCGCTATGTCCTGCCACCTTGGTTTCCAGAGCACAGGTACTCAGGCTGACTTTAAAGGGGAACAGCTTCTCACTAATCCAGTGAGATACACAGGGAATTTGTTCATTCATTTACTTCCCAGGAGAGAACTTCAAAATAAAGGAATTGGTTGTCTTCATTTTACTTAAAACCAGCTTCTGGGCTATCACGTAAGTATCAAAAGGTGAATGTAAACTTGCAATATCCATCTCTTTTAAATAAATGCATTTTAAAAAATTACTATTTTGTGAACGCTTCCAAATAGAAGATGAAAAGTTTCCATTTACATATCAAAAGAAACATGAGCTTTCTTTCAAAGTGAGGGCCAATTATTAAAAACCAAAAGCTCAAAAACAAGAGCTGCCGCCCTGGCTGGGTGGCTCGGGTGGCTGGGGCGTCACCTCATGCACCAGAGGCTGAAGGTGTGGGTCCCCGTCAGGGCACATACGCAGGTTGTGGTTTGATCCCCGGTCAGGATGTATATGGGAAGCAACCGATCGCTTTCACATGTTTCTCTCTCTTCTGCGCCCCGCCCCCTTCCTCTCTCTCTCTCAAACCCATAAACATATCCTCAGGTGATACCAACTTCACCTTGAACAACCAAGACCAGTTTTGCTCCTCTCCTGACTACCCATGTGTACCCTAAGGACCCTGTTCTGTGGGCCGGTGCTCTGTGGAGTCACGTCTCCCGTCTGCACAATAAAGCAAAGCTGAGGCTAAGACACTGACCTGAGCCTCCAGCTTGGTCTTGGCATCCACGCGATTGCTCTCACACAGGCGCTCCAACTCCTCCGCATGCTTCACGGCTTTGCGGAGGCGAGACAACAAGTGGAACCGTTTTCGGGGCTCAGTGTTGGCTTCCTGTTTGAGCTGCATGGCGTAGCTCCAGGCTCTTTCAGCATCCATCAGAACCAGCAGCAAGTACCTAAACCAGAGACAGGAGCGAGCGAGCTGAACAGGCAAGGCCAGGAGCACAGACTCAGGCATTCTCCGAGGCACCACCTGCGGCCTCGCAGCCTCTCCCGCGCTCCCTGGCTCTCCTGACTACTCTTCTCACAGCATCAGCCATGACTTCAAATCCACACCTTGGGCTGAGGCTCCCCTGACTCAGGCTCCTCCTCGGGTTTTGTTTTTTTTTTTTTCTAAATGTATTTTTATTGATTTCAGGGTGGAAGAGAGAGGGAGAGATAGAAACATCAATGATGAGAATCATTGATCGGCTGCCTCCTTCACGCCCCCTACTGGAGATGGAGCCCACAACCTGGGCACGTGTCCTTGACCGGAATCGAACCCGGGACCCTTCAGTCTGCAGGCCGACGCTCTATCCACTGAGCCAAACTGGTTAGATACTTCTTATTGGAAAGCCTGCTCCCACCTCAATGGCAAACCTAGACTGACCCCTCCCAAATTTCAGCAAATAGAGACTGTCCAAGCGCACAGTCTGACCTCACCTTTGAATCCACATCTCTCTTATCCCAACCCAGTTAGAAACCAGAGCCTTAGGAGGCGATACATTGAGCCTGGTGGGTGTGGCTCAGTGGACTGACATCATCCCATTCACAGGAAACTTCTTTGTAAAGGGCCCAATATTTTAGACTCTGTAGACCATATGGTCTCTGTCACAATTACTCTGTTACGGTAGCACAAAGCAGCTGGGAACAATACTGAGCGAATGATGTGGCTGTGTTCCAATAAAACTTTATTTATAAGGACAGGTGGCAGGAGGGCCAATTTGGCCCACAGGCTGTAGCCTGAGGAACTGACCTGAGGCCTCCAGTACCTGTGCCTGGCAGGTTACTCCTCGGCAGCATGACGCAGGGTGCATGCAGCACGGACACACGGGGCTCATCTGTAGTAACGTGTGTGCGGCCAGATTCCATCTGAAATCTACTGACTGAAGCAAGCACTTCAAGACACTAAGTTTGCATTCCAGAAGCCTTTCCCAGCGCTGGTTAGATTTGAATCACCGACGTTAACGTTGCCGTCCGCCACAGGTTTTGAACAAGTTCTTTTTTATTTTTATTTTTTATTTTATTGATTTTTCACAGAGAGGAAGGGAGAGGGAGAGAGCTAGAAACATCGATGAGAGAGAAACATCGATCAGCTGCCTCCTGCACGCCCCCCACTGGGGATGTGCCCGCAACCCAGGTACACGCCCCTGACCGGAATCGAACCTGGGACCTTTCAGTCCGCAGGCCAACGCTCTATCCACTGAGCCAAACCGGTTCGGCTTAAACAAGTTCTTGAACCTTATTACAACACAGCAATTCTAAAAACGCCCACTCCACAGGGCTGCTAAAAAATCACATGAGCTGAAACCGGTTTGGCTCAGTGGATAGAGCGTCGGCCTGCGGACTGAAAGGTCCCAGGTTCGATTCCGGTCAAGGGCATGTACCTGGGCTGCGGGCACATCCCCAGTAGGAGATGTGCAGGAGGCAGCTGATCGATGTTTCTCTCTCATCAATGTTTCTAACTCTCTATCTCTCTCCCTTCCTCTCTGTAAAAAATCAATAAAATATATTTTTAAAAAAATCACATGAGCCCTCGCTAGTTTGGCTCAGTGGAAGAGCGTTGGCCTGAGGACTGAAGGGTCCCAGGTTCGATTCCGGTCAAGGGTGCGTGCTCGGGTTGTGGGCTCGGTCCCTAGTAGGGGGCACGCAGGAGGCAGCCGATCAATCATTCTCTTTCATCATTGATGTTTCTTTCTCTCCCTCTCCCTTCCTCTCTGAAATCAATAAAAAATGTATTTAAAAAAAATCACGAGACAATGAAAGGGTTTGGCACAGTGTCTGGCACACCGTAAAAAGTACTTAGCACCCAGCACTGAGCAGTCAGTACCTGTTATCAGTCAGAAGATCTTCAGTTACTTTTTTCCCTGTGAATTTGTGTCTGTTCCCCATCTTGAAGTTGAGTGTTTTCCGGAGACGCCTTTGTCTACGGGAGCAGTAGCCCCTGTAAGAAACCACAAACAGAAGTCACTCAGACACCCTGACAGCACACTCAACAGTAGGTTCTATAATGAGCTAAGGCCACAGGTGGAACATGTTCCGCTTATGGTTTCTATAGCCACCACACAGCGTCTTGCAAACATTCGCTGAAGTAAAACAAGCAGGGCAGTCTGACTGGCATCACAGAGGACAGAGAGACAGAGGACACAGTACCCATTCTCAAAGGACCCATCCTCTAGTTGGGAGGGTCTCGCAGATAAAGTGGCAACCAAGAAAACACATGCCAAGCTGGATGTAAAGGACACGAGTCATCGTCCTCTCCTCGCTGACACGCGCTGGAGTGGGCTGATGATGGGTTTTGAAAGAATGAGCAGGACATCTGTCTCACTAACATAAACTCCTTTAGTGCAAAGATGACTTTGTTTTCAAATTTCTAAGCACAGTGCCTAACATATAGATGCACAGTAAAAGTATTTTGACTAAATTAGTGTAAAAATATACACAAAATTTTACCAACCCTTAATCAAATAACATAGCGCATAATTTACAATACAGTATAATATTTAAATGATACTGTAGTATCTTAGTCCTAAAGCTACCAGGGGATAGCTTATTAAAAAAAGTAACAGTCTGGCTGAATCTATAAACTAGATCTTCTCCCTCAATTCATAATTTTTGCTTTAATTATCACTTATCCTTTTACATAAAAATCAAATGGAACACTCATACTTTATGGGGAGAAATATAATTTGCTAAGAATTTTCTGGCAATTTGGATACATTTGTCATGATCCTTAAAAATGTTCACACTCCCTGAACCAACAGTTTACTTCTATACTATTCTATACTCAAGAAATAATCAGAAATACAACAAGGTTTGAAAAGATTCATGGGAACAAAAGTTTTAAACCTAAAAAACTGGCAATTATATATGTAACCAATTCCAGGGAAAAGGCAAATAAATTATTGTATACATATACACTGGGTAATATTACAACTTATAAGAATCATGTGTGTAGAACATTTTTATAGGCAGGGAGAAATACATACAACATAATATTCAGCCAAAAGGCAGGATACACATTTGTATATACAATATGAGCAAGCTTATGAAAAAGTGCACAGAAAAGGACTAGAAAACCAAAAACACTATTTTGTGGGCGCACATATACAAATGTATTTATGTATTTAAAGACATAAAAAATGACTGAAAGGTACACACTGATGTCAATTTTATGTTATGTATATTTTTACCACCAAAAAGCCAATTAAAATGCAGTATTGGCCTGGCCAATATTGGCTCAGCGGTTGAGCATCGATCTATGAATCAAGAGTAACCAGTTTGCCCTGATCGGTTTGGCTCAGCGGATAGAGCGTCGGCCTGCGGACTCAAGGGTCCCGGGTTCGATTCCGGTCAAGGGCATGTATCTGGTTGTGGGCACATCCCTAGTGGGGAGTGTGCGGGAGGCAGCTGATCGATGCTTCTCTCTCATTGATGTTTCTAACTCTCTAACCCTCTCCCTTCCTCTCTGTAAAAAAAAATCAATAAAAGCCGGGGGGGGGGGGGGGGATCAATAAAATATATATATATATAAAAAAAGAGGTAACCAGTTTGATTTCCAGGCAGGGGCACATGCCTGGGTTGCCTGGTTTTGGCTTGATCCCCACTAGGGGGTGTGCAGGAGGCAGCCAATCGATGTTTCTCTCTCTATCCCTCTCCCTTCCACTCTCTACAATAAATAAAAACATATTCTTTAAAAAAAAAATGCAATATTGAATAAAATAACTAGAAAAAACACACAAATTGGAACAGAGCAGAAAGTTGACCACTGCAATACATGTGTGATGAGTTCATTATACTATCAACCCTACATTTGTTTTTGGAAATTTTTCTAATATCTAAAAACAAATTGAGTGATAAAAATCTGCTGTTTAACTCTTCAGTGGCTCCCCACACCTCGATGAACACCTGAAGCAGCTTAGCCTCCAGGCCCTCCAGACTGTCCTGCCACCTCCTCTCCTGCCGCCCCCACCTTGCTCATCTGCCCCAGCTGCTGCCCTCACCATAAAGCTGACTCCTCAGAAGCTGAGATTAGTGTTTCTGTAGCACTTTTGACAATCAGGTAGCCGAAGCCTGCATCTACAATATAGAAACAGTTGGGTATTTCTGCTTTCAAAGTACTGAACTGTATTACACATTAGGCATCTATTGTATTTTTTAGGCTCATATTAAATGTTTCTCAACTTGCAGGCTGTTATAAAAAGTTTACCAATGAATCACAATGCCGGAAATTCCCCTTCTATGTTTAAAATACTGTAAAGCTTTGCATTTAACCAACACTACACAATATGACTAAGTTAAAAAAAATGGTGACCATTAACTGTTTATTAATTTCAGCAGAAGCCTCCAATATATCTGCACTATTGTGAGGCAAAATGGATAAAAAGATTGGCTCTTTTTGTTCATAATAAAACTTTAAATTTGAAAATTAAGTATCGTTTGAGGATCCAATGTAAGTTCAGAGCTAGACTTTCTAGGTATACTTTCTGATATCACCAAGTAGGATATTAACAACGGAAACCAAGCTGAAAATTCCACAACGACTTGCGCACGATACTCACCTGTACCTCTGGAAATCTCCATGCCGCAGGCCGTGCTGCTGCTGCGATTCCTTAATAATCTGCAGAACTAGCGCCAGGGTTAAGGAAAAGCTCCCAATGGCAAGAACCCAAATAGATCAAAACGTGTCCCCATTAGCGTGTATCTGTAGCAAACCACAGCGGATTACACATTTCTGAAATGCTTAGCTAGTGAAACCATTTTCAAAGCTGCTTGCCAGAGGACAGGGCGAAGCGCATGGAAAAGCTGATCGCCTTCACTATTTCTCCTTTCACACTAAAAAAGGCGGCCATTACCAGCCGTTACGGATTACTGAACCCCAACAGCGTCAGGAAGGCTGCTGGGTTCCAAGTGCGGCCTGTGAGTGGGCTGGTTCCCACTGAGTTACACCTGGACCGGGTTATGTCCGCACTCCAGCAGGTTCGGGCGTAAGTGACGTGTATCCCTCCCACTGGCATCGCCGCCTCCACCTGCCAAACCGAACTTCCTCACCAGCTGTGATGCCGCAGGCGCCCCGGATTAGCACCTGACAACCAAGCCAGGCCCCCGTTTGCATAGAGAGACTGAAGTTTTTATTTTAAAAGGGCAAGCCCTGACCAAACTCTCCTTCTTAAGAATCGTAAACTAGTTTAAGGTCATGTACCCAACTTTAGAAAAGTCCAATGACCTTTATCTACAACTTTAGTTTTCTTTCCCCAGTTTCCTCAACGCTTCTCTATGGCTGTATTTTAAAAAAAAACAAAAAAAAAAACTAAAAATTAAAAGGAGTATTTTAATAACCAAAAAGGGACGCGGAGGTACAAGGTCCTAACACCCATCTGGAATTACACCTCCAGTTCAAAAACTCCAACCCCCGGAAAACGTAACTGTGTCCAGGCGTCAAGCTCCTGGTGTTATTTCAGAGACTCCGCTACCCGCTTCGCACTTGTTGCTTCTTTCCAAAAGCCACACGCTGGCGTCCCAGCACTCAGGTGCGATCACGCGCGATGCAGACCGGAAACCTACTCCTCCGGCGCGTCTGCACGCGAGAGAAAACGCCCACCGACCTACTAAGGAAGCTTCGCCGCGACGACTCGCGTTCACAACAGGCCACACGCTGTCCCTCGGAGCAGCAAGCTTTAAGCTTTGCCTTCGCACCCAGGACACCAAGCTGCGATGCCTACTCCCCATTCCCCGCCCGCCGCCCGCCGCCCGATCGACACGTAGTCATTCCCCGTCGGGCCCCATTACTCCAGGATACTCTCCAAGCTCAGGCTGTCCCCGAACTCCTTGCTGGCCTTCGATCCGGCCGAAGGGCGCTCGTTTTCCTTATTTTCTTCTCCCCCGGCACCGCGTCCGCCGCCGCTGCTGCCGCTCCCGCTGCCGCCGCCGCCACCGGGAACCTGCTTCTCGGCAGCCATCTTGCCCCCGTGCCGCAGAGCAGGACGGGATAGAGGAGGCGAGACGACCGCGGCGGGAGAGAGCGGACCCTGCCAGGCAGAGGCTGATGGGATAGCGGCGGACTCCCCGCGCCCTCCCGGCCCTCCCGAGGCAGCCACTTGTTGCAGGGCCTCTGGCGTGGGCTCGGATGAGTCTTTACAAGATGATGCTCACTGAGAGAAGCCACGCAAAAGGCTGTATATTGTAGAGGTCCATTCACATGCAATGTCCAGAATAGGCAATTCTATAGAGATGGAGAGTAGTGTGGCCTCCGGCTGAGAGTGGGGGTGGAGATGGGAGACTAATGGCGACAAGGGTAGAGGTTTTTGGGGGGAGGAAAGAAAATGTTCCAAAATGGATTGTGGCGGTTGTACGATTCTGTATATAATTAAAAACAAACAAAGACTTTAAATGGGTAAATTGCATGGTCTGTGAAATATATTTCAATAAAAATTTTTTAAAGTAAGTCAAATTGGTTTAGTCAAAACTTTGCAGTGGCGCCTCATTTTTCTCAGACCAGAGCTACAGGCAACCGTCCTTACAATGGAAAAGGGCCCTGCATGCTATGCCTCTTACCTCCTCTCCCACCGATCTCCTTCCAGTCCATTCAGCACAGTCACACCAGCCTCCTTGTTTAGGGACCCAGGCCAGTGCCTGCTGCAGGGCCGGCACTGGCTGTCCATCCGGAATGCTCTTCTCTTAGACATCTACTGATCTAGCTCCCTCACTTTGTTCAAGTCATATATATATATATATATATATATATATATATATATAATTTTTTATTTTTTTTTTACTGATTTCAGAGGAAGGAAGAGGGAGAGATAGAAACATCATTGATGGGAGACAATCATTGATCAGCTGTCTCCTGCATGCTCCACACTGGGGATCGAGCCCACAACCTGGGCATGTGCCCTGACTGGGGATTGCACTGTGACCTCCTGATTCATAGGACCACGCTCAACCACTGAGCCACCTGGGCTTTACTCGTTCAAATCTTTACTCAAATGTCACCTTCCTAATGAGGTCTGCCTGACCACTCCATTTTAGATGGCACCGTTACCACTACCCCTGTACTCCCAAATTCTCTTACCCTAATCTACTTTGCCTGCAAATACTTATCAACTTGGACTACATTAATAATTGACTTGAATTATGTTGTGTATTGTGTATCTCCCCTGCTAGAAAGGATGCTCACGGAGGGCTTTGGTCTTTGCAGAACTCACTGGTAGATCCCAAGGACCCAGAACAGTGCCTGGAGTGGAGTAGGTGCTTAATGAATACTGAATAAATGAATGACAAGCATCTCATAAACACGAACTGTTATTACTTTCCTATTCAATCAAAAGGCAGGCAGGGCAGCGGTGTGAATAAGGATTTCCTACCCACAGGAGCAGGTAGCTGGGTTCCTGGGGCTGAGATCCTGGAGGCTGGGGGAAGAGGGAAAAGAATGGTCTTGACTGAGAGCCAACGAACAGGGCAGGGGAAGGAGAAGCAGAGATCAAGCTACAGAGGTGGGAGGTGGTGCTTTTCACACCCAGAGAAGGGCGGGGGGTGGGGGTGGAGGGGCTAAATTCTATAGAAACAGTAATAGCTCCATGTCACAAATTCTTGATGACTGATATGTCAAAATTAAAAACAAACATCTAAGTTTTATTGCAGCTTAAACGCCCTCCTAGCCATCTGGGCAAAGGCTGCTGGTACATGGAACTCTGCTACTTTATATATTTATTTAAATATATTTTTATTGATTTCTGAGAGAAAGGGAGAGGGAGCAACATCATTGATGAGAAAGAATCATTGAATGGCTGCCTCCTGCATGCCCCCCACTGGGGATCAGCCGCTGCAACCCAGGCATGTGCCTTGACCAGGAATAGAACTGTGACTTCCTGGTTCATAGGTTGATGCTCAACCACTGAGCCACACGGGCCAGCTCTGCTACTTGCTATTGAAGTTTTCCCTGTTTGGATACCTGAAGAGGGTCAGAAGAAAGAGAAAAATCTGATTCATTCAGATTCAACCACTGGCCTCGGGCCTCGCAGGCACACCTCATTCTCATCCAAGCCCTCTGCGAAGGTGTTACTTTCCCATTTTACAGCTGAGGACATTGAGGTCTCACGCCCAGGACGGTGGCCGACACACAGGAGATGCTCAGTAAATACTCTTTTTGGATTGAAGTGGAGGGAGCAACGTTCAATAAGCAGACCCCTCATCCCCACCGAGGCTCTCTGGGGCCTCTGAGCTCTCGGGTGAGGGTCGGAGGGAAGAGGCGTGGAGTACCCCGCAGGGCAGTCAGTCGACGGGCCAACTCCCCATCTGCCTCCCCCCTTGTCACCTCTCCACCACCCCCTCTGAGCACCCGCCGGGAACTCTTCCGAGGAGCCCCCAGTGCGGGGAGGTTCGGCGCCCCCACCAGGCTCCAGGGAAGCACAGGCGCCGCGCGCGCGCGCGCGCGCACACACACACACACACACACACACACACACACACACAGGTCCCGGCAGCGCCACACACACACACACACACACACACACACACACACACACACACGCAGGCACCTGCGATCGTTCCCTCCCTCCAGTGTCTGCGGGGAGGTCAGTTCGCCGCTCAGCCCGGCACAGCCCGGACCCCGACGACGCCAGAGGGCCCTGCGCCCCGGGCTGGGCTGCCGGTGCCTCCGCCAGGACCGCCAGGGCCACCGGCAGCCCCGGGCATCCCACCCCCTCAGCGGCTCGCTCCTCCCCCTGGCCCCGCGCCCCTGGCTCCGGCTCCGGCTCCGGCCGCGGAGAACTCACTCGCCTGCAGCCCGGGAGGGAGCCGCGGGAGCCGCGGGAGCCGCCGGAGCCGCGCTCGCCCGGACGCAGACGGCTGCGGGCGCCCGGGAGCCTCGGGTTCGGCCGCACCATGAATGACTCGGGGGGCCCTGGGCCCGAGGACGCGAGCCAGGCGGGCGGCGGGGGCAGCTGGCAGCCCGAGGCGGTCATCGTGCCCGTGCTCTTCGCGCTCATCTTCCTCGTGGGCACCGTGGGCAACAGCCTGGTGCTGGCCGTGCTGCTCCGCAGCGGCCGGGCGGTCAGCACCACCAACCTGTTCATCCTCAACCTGGGCGTGGCCGACCTGAGCTTCATCGTGTGCTGCGTGCCCTTCCAGGCCACCATCTACACCCTGGACGGCTGGGTGTTCGGCTCCCTGCTCTGCAAGGCCGTGCACTTCCTCATCTTCCTCACCATGCACGCCAGCAGCTTCACGCTGGCCGCCGTCTCGCTGGACAGGTCAGCGCGCCCTGGCCCCCCAGGGCCGGGACTCGAGGGTCAAGGAAAGGGACAGAGAGTAAAACAGGACTCCGCCACTCAGAGGGGCCGGGAGGGAGGGAAAGACGGGCGGGCAGGCGTGCTGGCGAGAGAGGAGTAATTGGGGGGGAGGGGGTGCAGTGTTCCTCTATCAGCTGCGTCCTTGGGCTGCAGCCTGGAGACCTCAGCTCTCCAGCGCCGCCGGCAGCCAGCAAAGCGCAGCGTTTGGGGTACAACGCGTTTTCCCGAGCTTGGTCTCGCTTGAGGCTCAATGACCCCGTGAAATTGGGGTGGGAGGGGTGACTGTGCCCACTGCACAGACCAGGGAGGTCGAGGGGTTCAGAGTCGCCCATCCAGTACTTGTGTGCGGGAAGCCAGCGCTCGTGGCGTCAAATTCAGCTTCGAAGCCACGGTTTGCTTGACGCCCTGGACTCTGACGAATTTGGGTCCTTCGTGGGGGCCCATGCCACGCCCGAGGTCCCCTGGCTTGGTCCCACCCCTTCTGCACTCCACCTCCAGGCCCAGGTCAAGGGCAGGGAGAGGAACGCGCAGAACTCGCCCGCTCCTAAGCCAGAGCGTGGAAGGACACGTGGGGAGGAAAGGCGGGTCTGCCCACGGTCTCTCCCCGCTCCCCTCTGTCCCCACGCGCTGCCCCTCTCCCCTGGGAAAGGAGCGAGGTGAGCCCGCCTTCCACAGGCGCCTCCCAGTTCCACTGAGCGCGGAGTGTCGGTTCCGGAGCGCGGGTGCGGCCCACGGCGCGTCCGCTTCCCGAAGGAGATTTGCTTGCCTGCCGTTCCCAGGCTGTCTCCTCAGGCGCCTGCCTGCGCCCACCTCCCCGGGCATCGTCACTGGTGGGTAGTAGCCTCCCGGTGCCCCCCAGCCGGTTCCGATTCCACCCGGTAGTAGCCCCGGAGAGAGCAGATGAGTGGCCTCTACGTGCGCCTTTCCTGCTGCTGGGTCGCCCTGGGTGGGTGTGCGCTGTGACCGTGCACCTGGAGAGCGGGTGTGGGGCCCGAGGTGCAAAGGTCCTGGGCTGAAGGCGCAACTCCGCTCGCTCGGCTGACATCTCCCTTCCCCGCTGACCCGCAGGTATCTGGCCATCCGCTACCCGCTGCGCTCCCGCGAACTGCGCACGCCTCGCAACGCGCTGGGGGCCATCGGGCTCATCTGGGGGCTGTCCTTGCTCTTCTCGGGGCCCTACCTGAGTTACTACCGCCAGTCGAGGCTGGCCAACCTGACCGTGTGCCACCCGGCGTGGAGCGCGCCCCGACGCCGCGCCATGGACCTCTGCACCTTCGTCTTCAGCTACCTGCTGCCCTTGCTGGTGCTCGGCCTGACCTACGCGCGCACGCTGCGCTCCCTCTGGCGCGCGGTCGACCCCGGGGCTGCGGGCTCGGGCGCCCGGCGCGCCAAGCGCAAGGTGACGCGCATGATCGTCGTGGTGGCCGCGCTCTTCGGCCTCTGCTGGCTGCCCCACCACGCGCTCCTCCTCTGCGTGTGGTTCGGCCGCTTTCCCCTCACGCGCGCCACCTACGCGCTGCGCATCCTCTCGCACCTGGTCTCCTACGCCAACTCCTGCGTCAACCCCATCGTCTACGCGCTGGTCTCCAAGCACTTCCGCAAGGGCTTCCGCCAGATCTGCGCCGGCCTGCTGCGCCGCGCCCCGCGCCGGACCTCGGGCCGCCGGTGCGTGGCGGCGCCGGGCCCCCGCGGGGGCAGCGTGCTGGAGCGCGAGTCCACGGACCTGACGCACGTGAGCGAGGCGGCCGGGCCTTGCCCCCCTGCGCCGGCGCCTCCCGGGGTCCCTGCCTCGTGCCAGGTCCCGGGTCCGTCCTGGCGGGACCAAAAGGTCCCCCACGGCAGCCTGACAGTTAATGAGACTTAGCGGGGACGCGCATGTGTGGAAGGACTGGAGTCGGAGGTCGGGGGGATGGTGGATGGTTTCGTCCGTTAATAAAATGCGCAAACCGTTTCACGTGCCGTGCCGCGCTGTGTCTTGAGGGTCTGCGGTGAGATCTCTGGGACTTCACAGGGGAACTTGGGCTGATGGGGTGCGAGTGCGCGCTCAGGACAGAGCTGAAACTCAGTGTAGAAATCCCTGAATGCGTGAGGCTGGGGAGCACGCGCCAGGCGAAGGCTCTTTGCACGCGGCCACCTGGAAGCGCTGGGTGCCCACAGATCGGCAAACCCGCCGCCGCCGCCGCCGATGCGTGTGGCACCGACAGGAAGGTTAAGCACTCGATACAGTGGGTCGATGACGGACGCAGACACTATGTTCCTAGTAGCGTTCGTGGTGCCTACAGGCTGTAAGCCTTGGGGTGTCCGCCCCCCTCCCCGAGTGCAGCTCTCTGGGACCAGGTCTCCAACAGCTCGGGTTCTCCTTTGGGACAGAAAAGGCGCGCCCCACCCGCGGGTCCTGTTCCGGGGCCACACCGGCGGCCCTGAGGCACTGCTGCCTGGCGCAGGCTGAGAATCTGGTGCGAACTTTGTTCTTGAATGAGCCCCCACTGACCCCGGATCCTCCCCTCTCCCCCCGAGTCCTTGAGCCAAGGCTTTTCACATGAAGTCGGTCCAGTGTTTAAGGAGAGGCAGGTCCCTCTCCAAGGTGTGCCCATCTCACAGCATTGAGTGCAGGGTACTTGGACGAGGGCGTGTTGTTAGCCAGGTGGGCACCCACTGCGGAAAGGCACCTGCCTAGACTGGAAGGACTGAGGCCGGGTGGGGATGGGGGCAGCTCCGTGCTGGCTGTGAACTGGCAACCGGTTCCAGGTGGTGGAAGTGGGGCGGGACAGACAGCGAACCAGGCAGGTGCAGGTGGGCAGGGCTTGGTCCTGGGCTTTGTCTCCGGGTGTTTGCAGAACCCAGGGTGGGGTGGGGGTGCCGAGCCCAAGGCTCCAGGGTCATTGCACAGAGCAGCTGCCTTGACCGACTGCGCCGTCCCCCAGAGAAGTGCCTGAAGCAGAGGTTGGCGTGGGTGCTGCTGCTCCACCTCCCCCTGCAGCCCCATTGATGGCTCTGCGGCTCCTGCTCCAGCTCGCCTTGCTCGGACTTGGCACCACGAGGCCCTTGGTCCGGGGCCGCAGCTTCCACGCACCAGCGGTTGGTAGGTGAAAGCCGTAAGGTCATGAGCTTTGGAATTTGGGCCCCAACACACCCAGGTGACCTCGACCTCCATCCCTCAGCCTGGCCATCTTTCTTCGACCTCAACTCACCCCTGGAAGTTCATGAAACCATCCAGATTCCCAGCAACGGGAGCGCGCCCCTGTGCGTGGATGTGCAGGTGTTCGTGACAAATGTGTTCAACGTGGTGAGTGTCCTCCGGCCCCGGAGGGGCGGGACCCCAGTGCTGAGCGGGAAGGGATGGGACCACGTCCCTGGAGTGCTGTGGTCTCCTGCCTTGTTGTGTCACGTAGCAGCCAACCCTCAGGTGATGTGCTGCCCCTCCCCAGGACATCCTTCGGTACACGGTGTCCTCCATGCTGCTGCTCCGGCTGGTGAGAGCCCCCTGGGGGGTGGGGCAGAGCCCACTCTGAGTCCAGCTCAGGAGCCCCGTCTTCATCAGCCTGCCAAGCCGAGAGGCACGTACACAGAGCCTTAGTGGGGTCCTTGTGTCCCCAGTCCTGGCTGGACACGCGCCTGGCCTGGAACACGAGTGTGCATCCACGGCGCGTGCTTACGCTGCCCTGGGACTCACTGTGGACACCGGAACTCACTATCCAGGAGGCGTGAGTTCTCGTCCCAGGAGCCACTGCATGTCCCTCTGTCTCCCCCGAGGCCTTCAGTGAATGCCCTCTCCCGGTGGCCCTGGCAGAGCACTGGCACGCCTCGCCTCCACTGCCCCGTGTTCCCCCTCCCTCTGGGACCCTGAAGGCAGGGAGGGGATGGCAGCTGGGCATATGCCTGCAGAGGGGGTGGGCCTCTGGCTGTGGTGTCTTTCCCCGCAGGCTCTGGGTGGACTGGCAGGACCAGACCCCACAGGCCCAAGTGGACCAAGATGGCCACGTCGAGCTCTACCTGGCCCTCACCACGGAGACCAACTGTGACTTCGAGCTCCTCCACTTCCCCAGAGACCAGAGCAACTGCACCCTCAGCTTCTACGCCCTCAGCAACACGGGTGCTGACCAGCTGGGCGGGATGCACAGCGGGCTGTGTGCACACCCATCTGCCCCGGCTCAGGGAGCTGGACCCACCCAGGAGCAGAGCTGCCCCTCACCCTGCACCTCCCACCCCGACAGCTCTCCTCCCTCTGCCTCAGCCAGCAAAGCAATTGCCCTCAACAGCCGGGCCAAATGCAGCGGCCAGGCCGCTGGTGCCCGCTCAGGTTGCTGCGGCCTCACCCCTGGAGCCATCCTGAAGGTGTAGCCACCCAGGCAATGCCCCACACACCCGCCGGTGGTGTCTAGCTTGGCAGCAGGCCCCCCCTTCCCTTACACCCGTCCCCTCGGGAAATGCCACAGCCGCCGCCCAGGAGCCCTAGTATTTCAGATGTGAGATGAGACACTGGTGGATGAGTCCACAACGGCACCCCCTCCATGCAGTGCTGCAAAGTGCATTTATTTTTACAATGGAAATCGGTCTGAGTCTGAAAAAGCCCTTCCTCTAGCTGGAGAAGAACGGCGGGGGGGGGGAGATAAGGTTGGGAAAGCCCTTCCATGGGCCACTGTCACCGCCAAGTCTGCCCAGCAGCCACCAGAAGTCTCCATCACCCCTGGGCACCAGCTTGCCCCTGCCCCCAGGAGGTGGGGGGGCAGTGGTATTTCTCAGCTCACTGCTCTCTCCCCCGCTCCCCCAGTGATGGAGCTGGAGTTCCAGGCCCACGTGGTGAACGAGATCGTGAGTGTCAAGAGGGAGTACGTACTTCAGGACTTGGAAACCCAGGTCCCGCCCCAGCAGCTGGTGCCCTGCTTCCAGGTGAAGGTGAGTCGGCAGGTGGCTGACGAGGGCGGCAGGGGCATGAAGGATGCGGAGCCAGAGGCATGACGGCCTTCTGTTGCCCACCCCTGCACACCCCCCAGGAAGCCCCAACCTTTCCCTTCCAGCTGCACCTGCAGAACACAGCACTGAAGGCCGTCCTGGCTCTGCTGGTCCCCGGGGAGGCGCTGCTGTTGGCCGACATGTGCGGGGGGCTGCTGCCCCTGCAGGCCCCGGAGCGCATGGCCTACAAGGTGACCCTGCTGCTGGGCTACCTCGTCTTCCACTCCTCCCTGGTGCAGGTCCTGCCCAGCTCCTCCTCCTGCAACCCACTGCTCAGTAAGCCCCGAGCCCTCCCCCGGCCCCGGGCAGGACCACTGCCCAGCCTTCCCCTCTGCTCAGCCCCCTGAGCCCTGACTCGGCCCCGCCCCTCCCCAGTCCACTACTTCACCATCCAGCTGCTGCTGCTCTTCGTCAGCACCGTGGAGACCGTGCTGCTGGCGGGGCTCCTGGCCCGGGACCACCTCAGGGCCAAGCGCGGCCCTGGCCCAGCCCCGAGAGGGGAGCAGCAAGCTCATGAGGAGGCAGGGCCGAGTCCTGAAGGTGGGTGAGGAGGGAGGCTGGGAGCTGGTTGGATGGCAGAGCTGGCAAGCGGCACCCCTGGGGGTGGGGCGAGGGGTCGCTGGGCTGGAGGGCCCTGGCGCTCACTCTGCTGGCCCCTCCCTGAGCTTTACGTCGGCCCTGGGAGCAGCCGGTCTGAGCAGGGAGCGAGGTGACCCGTGCCTTGGGAGCCTCTACAAGGCTTTCACCAGGCGGCCCGCAGTGGGCCCGCCTACGGCCACTAGCTGGGAACCCATGGGAGGGAGAAACCTGCTGCCAGCGCCTGGGCTCCTGCTCCAGGAGAGGGGGGAGCCCTGGAGTACAGCTCCTGCTCCTGCCTGTCCCCACAGAGGCGCCCGGAGGAGCGGGGTCATGGAGGAGCTGGGCTGAGGCTGCCGACCACACCTTCTCCCTGCTCTACGTGGCAGGGGTGGTGTGCAGCCAGTTCATCTTCATTGGACTCTGGATGTGGGCGACGTGCAAATCTGACCCAGCCCCTGGCGAGGCCGTACCCCACGGGGGGCAGCCCAGGCCATAACAGGGCAGGGCCGGGGCTGCAGGCCTGGGGTGGGCCCTGCAGGGTCTCTGGAGACGGGGAGGGAGGCCATCTCTTCCCTAAGCCTGGAGGCCCCAGGCTCTCCCCTCTGTTAGCACACAAGCAACGAGTGTGAAATAAACCCATCACCCAAGTGCAACAGTGCCTCCAAGGGTCTGCTTTCATTGAGCTCAGCTGTTCTCTCTTGTCCTGTGTAGGTGGGGCCCCCACTCCACGCCCGAACTTCTCACCAGTGGCCACCAGTCACTCATCCCCGCCCCCACACCTGCTCCTCTGTGACTCCAGCTGCTTGGCCTGGGTCAGGAGGCACGGGGGCCAGGATTCAGGGCCCCGAGGGTCAGGCCGCCTGGGGGGGGTCAGGACTCCTGAGGTGTGCTGGACCCAGGACTGGGGAGAGTGCCTCCTGGGGGCAGGACACCCAGCCCTCGGGATGTGGGCAATGGGCATGTGTTGTCCGCACGGACTCAGCAGGTGAATCTTGCTGGGTTTTGCTTTCTGCAGCCATGTGGCCTGTGCCTCTCCCCCCACATGCCTGAGCTGAAGGGGGCACGTTCCCCGAGCTGTGAACTGGGCTGGCGGGGGTGGTTCTGCCTCCTGCTCGTGCTCACAGGCAGCTTGGGTGAGGCCTTTGTCTTCCCCTCTGTCCTTTCCTGTCCTGAAGCCCTCACGTGGCCCCTGCAGGCTGTGGTCGGGACACACACCCCAGGTGCGCAGGGAGCCCGGTGCAGGGCAGTGCTGGTTTGGCGGGGAATGGGGGTGGGTGGGAGAGGGCGGGGGAGAGGCACAAACCAGGACTCCAGGGCCAGGCTCCGGCCCAGGCAGTGAAGAAACGTCCCTGCCCCCAAGGACACCACACTCCCCTGGCCCAGAGGCAGGTTAACACGGTTTATGTGTCCGACACGGCGCTGCCGGGTGCCGCCGGGTGCCGCCGGGCAGGGCGCGCGGCTCAGGCCGAGGTGTCGAAGAGGCGCTCGATCATGTCGCCCACCTGCTCCACGCGGTACTTGATGTACTTCTCGGGGTTCTTGGTGAAGGGCACGCTGCCGTACCTGCCAGGCACCGAGGTCAGCGGGAGGCCTCCCCCCGCCCCGCCCTCGCTCCGCCGCAGCCTAAGGCCTTCCCGTGGGGTGTCCCTGAGGCACAGCACTGAGGGGGGGGGTGGCTCACCTGTGCAGAAAGGCCCCGTAGGTCTCCTTGACGATGTGCTTCTGAGCCTGGCGGATCTTGTCCCGCTGCTCCATGTCGGGGATGGCCCAGGCCTTCTGGATCTTGCACAATTCTTCCAGGCCGTCATTGAAGCCCTGCCGCCAGCAAGGTGGGAAGGGAAGGGCCCGGAGACAGATGTTTGGGTGTGTGTCGCTCCAGCAGCAGCAGCAGCAGCAGCAGTGGAGGGGACGGGTCCCGACTCACCTTAAACCGCTCCTTGATCACCTGCCGCTCCTTGTCCCGGAGCTGGGGGCCAAGACAGCTCTCCTCAGAGAGAGGCGCCTGCCCGCCCCTCCCCCAGCCCGCGCCCAGCCCGCTCCTGCTGCTCCGAGGGCCACAGGCATCCCTGCTCTCACCCCACAGGGACTCCTGTCCATTTTCTCCCAGAGGCATGACAAACGGGTGACACCTGCTAGACACCTTCCCGCCCAGGCCCTCAGCCCACCTTGACTCCCGGCTGGAACACAGGCAGATTCTTCTCAGTGATGTAGTCGGTCACCTTTAGCCAGCTGCCAGGGAGAGAAAGCAGAGGGGCGGCTCAGGCAGCTGCTGCTTCCGGGGGCTGTTTGCTTGGTTTGCTTTGTGCTTTATTTTTATCTCTTCATCTACTGGGCTTACGGGGAGGGCAGGAATCCATCTGGGTCACAACTAAGCAAAACACAATTGAGGTTTCTGCTCGGGAATAGAAAGTGTTCGAGATGCTCGCTTTTAAAACTTACAGGAAACAGCAGTCAATAAACTGAGCGAATACGAGTACTATCACCTCGGATACTAGTGCTATCACCTCCGCTGCACGTCAGCCTCCAGGCTTGTGAAGACAGAGAAGTAGGGGAGGGGGGAAGGAGGCGGAGCAGACACTGGGAAGGGAGAGGAAGAGGCCTCCAGGGGGAGGACAGGGAGACACGCCCGCAGCAGAGGAGGCAGCTCTGCAGAGCGAGCGCAGCCACGGCCAAGTGCTCGTGCAGCCTGCTCTTCGCTTGGGCCAAACCTCGCCCATTTGACGTCAGCCCTTCAACTACGCTTAGCTTCATCCTTGCAGGCAGCCTGCTCTCTGCCCTCTGAGGCCCCCTAGGGAGCCAGCAGTGGGGGGGCTCCCATCGCCACCCCCTGAATTTGACTATAATACAAGAGAAGGATTGGGGTCCACAGGGCAACAGTTCCCCGTTACTGACCCCACTCCGACTGGGCCCAGTGTCCTGAGACTGAGAAGGGAGCCTGAGTGGTGGGGACAGGGGTGGGGCGAGCGGAGGGCAGCGAGCACCTGCGCTGGTAGGTCTGGATCTGCTGCTCGATGTGCTCCCGGTAGGAGCGCTCGGCAGTCTTCTGGGTCACAGCCACCAGCTGGATCAGCTCAGACCTGGGGGGGAGGGGAGGGGACAGAGTAGAGGGGACGGGATTGGCTGTGGGCCTGGGCAGCAGCTCCAGGGGGCCTGCCCTTCCCACCCCACCTTCATGAGCTCTAAGAAGGCAGCACACACGCCCCTGGTCCTGGGGCCGCGAGGAGTAAAGCCCTGCCCTCCCACTGGGCACACGGAGGGCACGCCAGCCCCGAGCACCTACTTCTCCAGGGCCTTGAGGATGTAGTTGTAGTTGTTGTGCAGGAAGATGGCGCTCAGAGCTGGGTCCTCATACACCTTGGACTTGCTCAGTAAGTTCAGCTGCAGGTTCCCCAGGACTTTACCTGCACAGGGAACGATGTGGCCACGCCCACATGGCAGTGTGACCAAACGACCCAATCCCAGGCCCCACAAACCTACCTGTCCCTCCTACCTGTCACTCCTGTCCCTCCCCAACTCCAGGCGCCACAAGCCTCAGGAGCCCTTTGCCCAGCCCCTCCGCCCCAACCAGAGGTTAGGTTATTCCAAGGATTGGGGCTCAGGAGCAGGGGTGGGGAATGGGAGGGGGAGGTGGGAAGGGGGATGGGAATAGCAGGAGAGCACAAAAAGGAGGCGGAGCTGAGCAGGGATGGGGCGGGGCTGCTGCCGGCTGCAGACTCACAGATGTAGGTGCTCAGGAGGCGCCTGCTGAACTCGGAGCTGTAGCTGGTGGCTGAGGAGCTGGTCTCTGAGAGAGAGAGAGTCCTGCTATGGCCGCGGCGGCAGCCTGGACCCTCTCTGGCCTCCCCTCAGCCCCAGGGGCAGCGGAGGGCAGGTGGGGGGGTGGGGGGCTTCTGCACGTTCCTTCCTCTGGCTGCTGGGACAGAGGGAGCTGGGGCAGAGCTGGTGTCCGCGGGCTCAACTCCCGCCCGCTGCCTCGGACTCTTTCTGGAGCCCAGGGCCGGCCCCTCTGTGCTGCAGGGTGGCCCAGGGTCAGCAGGAAGGCCGGCAGGACCTCCAACGCCCGCCCCCTGCTGGTGGCATCCAGGCCCACCTACCCCATCTGTCAGGATGGGAGTCAGAATAGGCTCCATGGCCAACCCTTCCCTACATCCCACCGCCTCTATGGTGCCCTGCTGTACAGAGGGGACCTGCCTACACAGAGCAAGGGCCAAGGTGGGGCGCGGGTGGGCAGGCAGGAGCTGGGCTGGGCTGGAGGTGTCCCAGTAACCTCAGAGACAGAAAGTGGCCGTGAGGGAGCTGCGAGAGCGGGAAGCACCCGGAAGGGACCATATGCCCTCTGACCCCCACTCCCCAACAGATGCTGAGTCTGCCAGGGGCCTCTGTCCCCAGGGAACCTCACTCCCAGGGCTTCCAGAGGGAGGATGGGGCTGCAGAGCCCCGCCGCTTACCTCGGGGGTCTAAAGGAATATTGTATGTGTCCCCAAGAACTACGGAGTGAAAAGCAGTGCGACAGGGGAAGGAGGAGACAAAGACGGGAGAAAGATGCAAAGTGCAAAATCAGGTTAGAAACAGCTGTGTCCTCCCATCGAGCAGACCGCTCCCCACGACAGCAAGGACAGACAGCGGGACACACCCAAGCCAGACCCGCGGGGACCAGGGAGCACGCAGGGAAGTGGAGGCCTGAGAGCCCCAGGCCGAGGCTGCCCCTGGCTCTGTGCCCTCCGATGGGGGAGCGGGGGTCCGGGGCCCAGACATGCCGGGCTGGGTCCCAGTGCTTGCAACGGCTGGAAATGCGTGTACCCTCCTGTGCCAACCTCAGGAAGATACCACGCTGCCCCCGAGATGCCAGCCTCCCAGTGTCCACTGTGTGAGACTCATGGGGGGGACAGGCGAGCACAGAGAAGGGGGAGGAATCTGGATGGAGGGTGGGGCAGGAAGAGTGCTCCCCAAAGGGAGCCTAGGGGCAGAGGTCGGGCAGGAAAGGCAGTCAAACCCGCTCTCCTGGCGCCCAGCCCTGAGGGCCCAGCTCAGGGTCCTGCCACAGGCCACGTCGCCACCCCACTGCACAGGCTGCAGGCGCTCTCCACCAGAGGCGGCAGTGCCGCTGGGGGTCTAACCCCACATCTCCAGGCAAGAGGGAGAAGGGGGGCATGGGGCTGGGGGCCCCGCTGGGAGGGTCCAAGTACCTTGGGAGGCCAGCATGGCACCTGCCGTCTCCTGGAAGTCCAGCAGCTGCTGCAGGAAAAGGATGGCCTGTGTGGGGAAGGGGCCAGGAAGGTCAAGGCAGGACCAGAGGCCAGGTCCCTCCCACCGCACACCCTGTGTGACAGGGCACGTCCAGGGCCCGGGGCTGCCGAGTGAAAACGGTGGCTGCAAACTCTGATCCCACTTTGGGTTCGGGCTTCGAGGGCAGGCCGGGTCTGCTGAGGGTGCTCAGCACTTCGAGGTTCTGGTGAGGCCTCCCTAACCCCCCCGGGTCCCGGGCAGCACGTACGTTGCTGGTGAGCTCGTGCACGGTGCCATCCTTGGGCATGTTGTACTCCTTGTCCGGGTCATTCTGTGGAAACAGCCACTCCCTGGAAGAGCTCCCAAGGAGGCCCCACCTCACCCAAGCCCCTCAGCCTGCTCCTGGCGCCACCTCTTGGCAGACAGGTGTCAGGACACCCTTAAGGCACAAAGGGGAACAAGATGCACATGCCAGAAAACGAGGGGGGGGGGGGGGGCAGGAACCTCAGGCCTGGAGCCCCCAGAGGGGGAGGCGATGGGTGCTGACAGGGGTCATCCCTCCGGCAGACCCGACCCGCTCGGAGCTTGCCCCCTGCCCACAGCCAGGCGGCCCTGCGGTGGGAGGAGGGAGATCACCTTGATGTTGTCAGCGAAGTCCTCCAGCGCTTTGGCACCAACGGTCTCCATGGAGGTGATGAGGCCGGGCAGCTTGTTCTTGGTGCTGGCGGCTGTCCCCTGAGCGGCACAGAGTGGCACAGCTGCCACTGTCCCCGCCGCCGCCGGTGGGCGTGCAGCCCCTTCCTTCCAGCTGTTCCCCTGCCCTCCCCCAGGGGATGCCTCTGCCCCCTCCTCCCCATGCCCCCAAGCGCCTCGCCGACCACGAACCTGGAGCACCTGGTCGAATTCGGGCTTGGTCTGCTTGAGGTGCCGCAGGATGGGGAAGATGGCGAGCACTGCCGAGAAGTCGTGTCTGACGATGGCCTTCCGGGCAGCGGACACGATGTTCTCCCCCTCGAGCATCAGCCCCTCCAGTGCGTCCTGAGGGTGAGGACACGGCTTAGGGGGCAGAGGCGAGAGCTGGCTCCCGGGGGCGGTGGGGGCGCCCGGAGGGGTGAGGGGAGGCAGCGCGCTTCTGATGGGAGGTGCCGACCAGACACACCGCCAGGACAGATGCCAGGACGCGGGGGAGGAGGTGGCTACAGACACAGGCCCGGCCCGGCTGCGGTGACAGCTCTGTAAGGCCCGGACCGGGCGGGGCAGCACCTGGATCAGGGAGTCGAAGGTCTTCTTCTGATGGTGCTCGGGGATGACCTCCACCAGCAGCTGGTACTCGCTCTGCGCCAGCTTGACGAAGGCGCTGACGCAGTGAATGTAGGCGTCGGTCTCCACGTCCAGCATGTCATCTCTCCCTGCGGGACAGCGGTGCGCTGAGCTGCTGGGCTGGGGACAGCCCTCTCCCTGCTGCGGGGTGAGGGTCTCCCCAGCTCCCGGCCGGGGTCCAGACTGGCCGCAGACGGGGAGGAGGGAGACTGTGCGGGCAGAGAGCTGAGGACGCCAGCCGGCCCCACGGGCTGAAGGGGAAATGGCTGGGTCCAGCCTTTGTCCTGGCTTCACTCTGAGCTCTGCCACGGGCGGGATTTATGGCCGAGTGCCAGGTGCGGGAGGTGTGGGCGACAGACAAAGGGGAAGAGGAGGATCCCTAAATGGACTCCCCGGAGAGGGGATGGCCCCAGGATTGAGGAGTCCAGATTGTACGGAAAGAGGGCAGCTGGGGGGCAGGCGGCAGTGTCCACCAAGGAGACAGCCATCTCAGAAAACGCTTGGCCTACGAGGGCGGTGGCCAGCCCAGCCAGGCTTCCGGAACCTGTAGGAAGGCCGTGGGCGCCGGCCTATGAGGTTAAAGTTTAAGAGGCAGAGTGAGCCCCAGAGAGCGAGGGCTCCTTGGCTATCAGCTGCCCCAGGAGGAGACTGGATCCCACGGCTGGAGGCTGGGGCAGGGGACCTAGTGCTATGCGCCCAGGGACGGGCTCCCGGGAGTCGGAGCTGTTGGTGAAGCCGGTGTCGGAGGGCAGGGAGCCACCTCCCCTCTCTGCCCACCGTCCAAGGAGCAGCCACTTCTCCCCTTGGCCCGGGGCCTGAGAGCCGGGTGCACACTCCCAGCTGGAGGGCGGCAAAGAGACCTCGTGCCCGAAGGAGAGCGAGATGGAAGGAGAGCGACAGGTCTGGCCCATCCTCTGGGCCCTCTGGTGGTGGCTGGGAAGGCAGCGGCGGCTGCCTGCGGCTGGGCTGGGCTGGGCTGGGCTGGGCTGCGTACTCACCGGCCAGCGGCCCGTGCTTGTCGTTCAGGGCCTCGGACAGGTGCTTAACTCGGGAATCATGCTGGTGACCTAGCGAGACGTCAGCCGCACAAACACAAGCAGCGTTTATCCAGGGGCCGGGCGGGCTGGCCTCGGGGACCGGGAAGAAGCCCTCGATCTCCGGAGGGTGTGAGGGGGGTGTCGGGGAGGGGCATTGGAGGGGCTCTGAGCCCCTCCTCTGCCGCGGGCCACCTCGGGAACAGCCGTTTCAAGCCTGACTTGCAGCGCCCGGACCAAGCCCGGAGGCCAAGAGAAAGCCGCGAGGCCAAGGAGAGCTGAGGGGCTTCTGGCAGCCGTGGAGCGGCCGATGCCTGGCCCCAGGGGGTGATCTTGCCGGACACGGGGAGACCCAGTTAGAGAATTGTCACTGCGAGGGACTGGGGGGCTATTCTCCTGACACGAGAAAGGGATGTGCTGACCTGCTGCCTGTCCCCTTGCTGCACCCCCTCCCCCCTCATAAAGTTGGGGTGACCAGGAGGCCTAGGCCAGCTTGGTCCTGCCACGCTGATCTCAGCATGAAAGGGCTGCCCACGGCCAAGAACTCTCTCTGAGTTCAAACAGGAGACAAGGACAGAGACAGGGAGGGGAGGGGGAGGGGAGCCCCAGGGAGGGCAGAGCTGCCATCAGCCAGACAGGACCAGGCCAAGGCCACGAAACCTGTCCCTGCGCCAGCTGGAGCGAGTGGCACAGGGACGGGCAGCCCCACCCGTCCCCTCTCAGGGTTCCCCCCGAGGCCCTCCTGGGGCTGGAGGCTCTGCCCTGCCGCGGGAGTGAACACACGACGGAGGAGGAGGGAACGGGAGAGGAACACGGGGTGATTACCTTCCAGAGGAATGAGGTTAGAGCCCCCCTTTTTCCCATCTAGACCATGCTGGGAATACTGTTTCAGAAGGTTCTGAGCCTTACGGATCGTCCCTGTCACCAGAGCCACACAGAGAGGAGATAAGAAGACCTGGGAAACGAGTGAGAGAAAACAGCAGCGGCCCTCCACGCCCAGCCCACGCCCGGCCCCCCGACAGTGAGCACGCCCAGTCCCGCCTCCCCCAGCAGACCTTCCCCAGGCCGCCGGGGACCCTGCAGATGGAGATGAAGGGGTGGACAGATTCCCCGGGGCCTCCGGTCCTGCTGCTGACCCTATGTCCTGGCCTGAGCTCATTGGAGGGTGAAGGAGATGAGGCGGGCAAAGGTCCGCCAAGAGGAGCCCCAGGAAAAAGAACCCCCGAAATCCAAACAGGCCTGGGCTCTCACACCCGGAGTTACGACCCAGGACAGAGCGCGGGCACCTGGAGGCTGGGAGGCCTGCGCCCTGCGGAGCACCAGGCACAGCTCTCTGGGCACGCTCAGTGTTGGCAAGTAGCCAAACCGCAGTCAGAAAGCAGCATGGGAGCTGGTGAGACGGGGAGGAGCCCCCCGGGAGGGCAGTGCCAGGACGAAGGCTGGAGGCCCGGGGGCAGCCTGGCCCACACACTGAGGTTACCCGAACCACCAAAGCGACTGCAAAAGCTCAAGGGCGAGAGGGGCCAACAGAGCCTCACAGAGCCGGGAGGCCAGTAGGAAAGGGCGCACGCTCTTGGCACGGGGGAAACAACAGTTAGTGTCACAAGTCAAAACAACAAAAACCAACTGCAGCATCCGCAGCCGCGGGTCAGCCACTCGGAACGAGACACCGCAGGGCAGAGCATGTGGAAATAAACCGGCACCTCGCACAGCGAGCGCTCGGCCTGCACGCGCCGCCGCCCTGAGCCGCAGCCCGCCCCGCCTCGCGCCCAGGAGCGCGGGTGAAGGCCTGGGCTCATTTCTTCCTGTTGGCACCACGCCACCGTTAGCCGCTAATAACACGCGGCCCGGCTCCGCATCTGTCTCCCTGTGCAGTGAGCGGCCGCTGAGGAGCACCTCAGATTCCGGCCCGCACAGGGCACGGGTGTGAAGCGGGGCTGCTTGTTGGCAGCTGCCAAGACCACCAGGCACCCAACTGCCATGGACAGCGCTGAGGCTGGCGCTTCATGGCCACCTACCTTCTCCCTGCTCCGCCCCCGCCAGAACTGATGTCCCAGGCCCGGTTCCCTAGTCCCGACACCAGTCCTGAGCCCTCCAGCTCCAGACAACCCTCGAACCCCCACAGGAGCATGGGACCTCCCAGCTAGTTTCCCTCTTGGGTCTACAAGCCAAGGAGGAATTCAGTCCACGGTGAGCCCTCCTCCCGGAAGGCCTGTCCCTGCGTGGCCGACCAGCACCCCAAGACAGAGCACATCGGATCCCAGGGCCTCCCGGGGCCGTCAGAGAAGAGACGGACAGGAACCGAGCACAGACCGCTGGCCCAGGCGGCCTCCCAGACACGCCCCTGCTCAGCACCCAGGCAGAGCGGACGGGCGGCCCGCCTGCAGCAGCGCAGCCTCGGCCAAGCCCGCTGGCCCAGTGGAGTCACAGATTTTCTGGGGGAGCGGCCGGGGCACCCACACCGGAGGGAAGAAGGCAGTGCCGTCCTTCCAGGCCCCCCACCTTCCCTAACGCTCACCTGGCTGTGCCCCCAAGGCAGCATCTGCTCTGCCACATTTCCAAACCCTAAGGAGTGCGAACAGACACCCTCAGAGGGGCAGGGCAGGCAGGGCCGGACAAAGGAAGGGGGGAGCTCTACACCCAGCCTCTCCCCGGGGCGGGTCCCGCAGGCCACCCTGGGGCAGTGCCTGCAGCTTGAACCCAGGCCTGCCAAGCTGTAGGTGCACATGGGACACTGTTGACTTGCACAGACTGTGGGGACATGATGCAGGGACAGGATGTGAGCTGTTCATCCAGGACACCACAACCCACGGCCCAGGCCTCTCGCCCTCAGCACCCTCCCCCTACGGCCCGCCACAAGGCGCAAACTCGCAGTGCGGCCTGAAAGCCGGGTGCGCTTCCCCCGCGGCGGCTGACTGTGAAAGTATGAAGTCTGCTCCCCACTTCTCAGCCATGCGCCCCTTCCAGCCGCCCTGGCTCGCTGGGAGGTGAAGGCCGCCCTGTCTCATCCCCCGAGCTTGGCTGTTGCAGCCTGGCCTCCTGGCGGGACATCAGGGGAGGAGCAGGGGCCCAGCAAGGGGCTCTGCCCTGGCTGCACCCCATTCCCCTGCCTCTCCACATCTCTGACGCCCCTCCCTCCTCCAAAGACACGGATGCAGCCCCCAGGCCCTGCTGAGCAGCAGGAAGAGACCCCCGGGGGGGCCTGGCTGGGGGCAGACACTGGCTTTCTGTCCTGTCCGCCTGCAGCTGGAGGGGCCGACGCCACTAACCCCAGGGTGGCCCAAAGCCACGCAGGTCCCACCGCCTTCTGGCTGGTGCTTACAGGGCCGGGGTGGGGACTCACCGGGCCGCTTGATGGGCTTCTTGGTGGGCGTCTCTTTCCTCTTGTTGGGGATGGCAGGGGAGTAGGGGACCCCAGAGGCAGAACTGTTCTTCCGGAAGTGCTCCCTCAGGCCCTTGATGGAGCGGTCCAGCTGGCTGGAGCGGATCTGGTAGTAGACGTTCATGAAATCTGAGGAGAGAGGTGGCGATGGGCCTGTGGCAGGCGGTCCGGCCTTTCCCCCCTAGACCAGCTCCGCGGGGCGGCAATGCGCCCACTATTTCTACTTGCCAACCCCTCCTAGCACCTCCCCGGGCGCGCAGCCACCCAGCAGCCACCCACGGGGCCTGGCCCCGAATCAGGCAAAGTCTTTAAAGGGAAAGCATCCCCCAATAGAACTGGTGATTTTTTTTTAAGTTCTGAAGCTAAGTATTTTCAGATAAAAAATATAAAGTTAGGTAAGGAGTCAAAGGATGTGAGTAATTTATAGGAGGCACAGAGACAACAAAGGTCAGTGAATGAAAAAAACACTATTATCTTTAGCCATTACAAAATGATCTTATTAATTTTTATTGACTTGAGAGAGAGAGAGAAGCATAGATGTGAGACAGAAACATCGATTAGTTGCCTCCTGTACGCACCCTGACTGGGGATTGAACCCGCTACCTAGGTATGTGCTCTGGCTGGGAATCGACCCCACAACCTTTTGGTGTACGAGACGACACTCCAACCCACTGATCCACCCGGCCATGGCTAAACTTTTTATTAAAAAAAAAAAAAATTGCCCCTCCCCCTGGGCCTGTCCTGCTGTTGGCCCCGGCCGGCCCCTCACCTTGGTTGTGGCCGAATTCCACCAGCCAGCGGGAGATGCGGATCACGTCCAGGAGCACGCCCTCCGGCAGGTGCTCCAGGGTCGCCTCCTCCTGGATCTCCAGCTCCTCCTCCCCACCGATCAGATCCAGGATGAGCACCGGGGAGACCACCTTACTGTGCCGAGTCATCAGGCTGCGGAACTCTGACTCCAGGGACTCCTTCCCCCGCTCGAACAGCAGCTTCTGCAGGGGTGAGGGGAGGAGGGAGGAGGGCCCACTGCGGCTGCAGCCAGCATTCGGCTCGCCCGCCCCTCCCCGCCTCTGCCTGCACTTCCTTGAACCCAGAGAAGAAAGGCAGGAGGCCTTCCTTGGTCCTTCCTTCAGCTCAGGTTCTCGCTAACTGGATGCTCACAGGTGAAAGCCAGGGCTGCATAAGCAGATGCTGTGTGAACACTGGCTGATCCCCTTCTCACTGCACTACCGTCTGTCTTCCTGTTAGAAAAGGGTTTGCAAGGAAAGAACTAGACCTGTGATGGCGACCCTATGACACGCGTGTCAGAGGTGACACGCGAACTCCTTTTTTTGGTTGATTTTTCTCTGTTAAATGGCATTTAAATATATAAAATAAATATCAAAACTATACGTCTTTGTTTTACTATGGTTGCAAATATCAAAAAATTTCTATATGTGACACGGCACCAGAGTTAAGCTAGGGTTTTTCAAAATGCTGACACGCCGAGTTCAAAAGGTTCGCCATCACTGAACTAGATCAACTGAACTGTCACATTAAAAGCTTTTGTGCTGTAAATGATACCATCAAAAAAAGTAAAAAAAACCCACAGAATGAAATTATTTGCAAATCATATATCTGATAAAGGACAGGTATCCAGAACATATAAGAGAATTGGAAACATGTTCATACAAAATCATGAAATACATCAGACAGAGAAAGACAAATACCGCATGGTTTCACTTATATGTGGGATCTAAAAAACAAAATAAACAAACGAAACAGAAATAAACGCTCAGGTGCAGAGAACAAATTGGTGGTCACCAGATGTGAAGAGAATTGGAGGGATAGATGGAAAAGGTTAGGGATTACCAAGTACAAATTGGTGTTTATTCAGTCACAGGGATGTAAAATATAGCATAGGGAATACAATCAATATATTATAATAACTACGTATGGTGTCAAGTAGGTACTAGACTTACAAGGGTGATCACTTCATAAGGTACATAAATGTCTAATCATTACACTTGAAACTAATAAGATTGCATGTCAACTGTAATCTAAAAATAAATTTTTAATAAAAATAGTGAGATTGATAAGTTTTATATTATGTACTTTTTACCACAATAAGAAAACCCCAAATGCATTTGTAAAAATCAAATGTTAAATTTATATTGTTGCCCTGACTGGTTTGGCTCAGTGGATAGAGCGTTGGCCTGCGGACTCAAGGGTCCCAGGTTCGATTCCGGTCAAGGGCATGTACCTTGGTTGCGGGCACATCCCCAGTAGGGGGCGTGCAGGAGGCAGATGATCGATGTTTCTCTCTCATAGATGTTTCTAGCTCTCTATCCCTCTCCCTTCTTCTCTGCAAAAAATCAATAAAATATATTTTTAAAAAATTTATATTGTATAAGTAATTTATAAACTTGTTAAGTTATGCAAATGCAATAAAAATGTATATCTGGTCCTCACTTCAGCTGCTTACAGAGAAGATTAGCATGCCCCCTGCGCAAGGATGACACACAAATTCAAGAAGCGTTCCATATTTAAAAAAAAAAAGTATATCTGTAGCCCTAGCCCAGGGGTGGGCAAACTTTTTGACTCGAGGGCCACAATGGGTTCTTAAACTGGACCGGAGGCCGGAACAAAAGCATGGATGGAGTGTTTGTGTGAACTAATATAAATTCAAAGTAAACATCATTACAGAAAAGGGTACGGTCTTTTTTTTTTTTTTTTAGTTTATTCATTTCAAACGGGCCGGATCTGGCCTGCGGGCCGTAGTTTGCCCACGGCTGCCCTAGACGGTTGGCTCAGTGGACAGAGCATCGACCTGCAGACTGAAAGGTCCCGGGTTCAATTCCGGTCAAGGGCACATGCCGGGGTTGTGGGCTGGATCCCCAGTGTGAGGCGTGCAGGAGGCAACTGATCAATGATTCTCTCTCATTATTGATGTTTCTATCTCCCTCTTCCTCTCCCTTCCTCTCTGAAATCAATAAAAAAAAAATTTTTTTTTTAAATGTGTATCTGTGATTCCTGAGGTAGAGTTCTTCAGGACCACAGTATGTGAACTATATTAGTACTATGTTTATTCCACTACATTCTCCTTTAAGCTGGTTCAGTCTCTCATGAGACCAGGCAGGGACTGATGTCTCCACACCTCCCCCCTAACCCTGCTGGCTCCTTACCACTTTGTTGAGCTCTGGGCTGTCTGGGCTGTTGTCCTGGAAATACTCCACAGCCTTCTGAATCTTGGCCATGCTCCCCAGGTACTCGTCCAGCCTCCCTGTGGGGCTGGGAGGGAACAGAGCTGTGTCAGCCTGGCTGGATGGAAGAGGAAGAGCAGGACCCATGTGGGAGGGGAAAGGAGAGAATTAATACCGGGGACTCCAGGCTCAAATACATTCTGCCCCCCTTCCCCTTCTACGCCGCTGGTCCAGGAGGCATCAAGAATGTCAACAATAAATTAACAAAAAATAAAAGAAAAAGTCAATTAAAAAAAACAAAACACAATGAAAGGAGTGTGACCCCCTGGCCTAGCTCACCCCTCCCTGATGACCTTCTCGGTGTCACTGGCCACATGGTAGTAGCTGATGACGTGGTCCAGGCAGGACAGAGTCTTCTCCACGTTCTCCTGCAGCCGCTGCAGGTTCTCCGTCTGCTTGTGCACGGGGATGATGGAGTTCTCCAGCTTCATCAGGCGGCTCTCAAAGGACGACAGGATGGACACCTGGGGGGGACACGTGCTCTCAGGCTTCCAGGCACCACCAGGTCTCTGGCCTTGGCTGCTTTTTCTCTGGTTTTCTGGACAATGAGCTCCACGAGGGAAGGGCCGGGGGTGCAGCTGTTCACCCCTGTGTCCTCAGCACATAGGAGGTGTCCAAACACACTGGATGAAATTTGATTCGAAGGCAAGGCAAGCAACAAAGGACCTTCCCCCAAGATAAGCACCCGGACGGTTTCCCTTCCACCCTTTGAAGCCAAATCTCAATGTCTGGTCTTCCTGAGGCTTTCCTAGACCGAACAGGGCGTTGGCACTTGCAAAAGCCTCTCTCGCTAAGGGTGAATCTCACCACATAAGGGCTAGGACAGTGGCCGCAAACTCATTAGTCAGCAGAGCCAAATATCAACAGTACAACGATTGAAATTTCTTTTGAGAGCCAAATTTTTTAAACTTAAACTATATAGGTAGGTACATTGTTATTAACTTAATTAGGGTACTCCTAAGGCTTAGGAAGAGCCACACTCAAGGGGCCAAAGAGCCGCATGTGGCTTGCGAGCCGCAGTTTGCCGACCACGGTACGAGGACTTCATGACTGTGTTACTCCATGCATACACCAAGCTTGTATCTCCTCAACCTGTGCTTGACAGTCCCCTCTGGAAATAAACCTCACATTTGTGGAGCACCTACTGTATACCAGGTGCTGTGCAAGATGGGTCCCCATGGATTGGCTCCTATGACCTTCACAGGCACAGGGGGAGGGTGGCATTGTCCCTGTCTTATCATCTGAGTTAACTGAGGCTCAGTTACCTGCCAGGAGCCACACACACACAAGTGGCGGGTGAGGACTAGATCCCGGATCTGTCCGATTTCAGAGCTCCTCCTACCCCAGAGCCCCCGGGGAGGGAGATGGCCGAGTCTTCTCTGCCCTCAGCAGCCTCAGAAGTGCCACCCCTGCCCTCCGCCCGTCGCCTGAAGTGAGGATGACACACGGCCGTCCCCGGCCCACCCAAGTCAGCCTCACTGCGTTTGCAGGAGGCGAAGGGGAGGGCGTGGAGGGAAGACCAAGCCCAGGCCAGCGGGGCAGCAGCATCCTCAGGGAGCAGGCGGACCAGGGGAAGGCGACGAGGTAAGGGACCCGCCCGCCACACTGCTGCCGGAGAAACCCACCCAATACCACCCTCCCTACCCAGGCCAGAACCCCAGGCCTTACGGACCGGACCGGACTCTCCTGCGGGGTCTGAGGCCTGCAGCCCCGCCCAGCTGGGGGTTACTCACCATGTTCCTGGTGAGCTGGTCGCTCTTCTCCAGGCTGTCTCGGATGAAGGACAGCGTCTCCTCCTCCTGGGGGCGCGGAGGGGAGGCATCACCAGAAGCCCGCGGCTGCCGATCACCGCGGCCCGGCCCGCGGCCTCGCCCCGAGCCCAGCTCCTTGCAGCGAGTGCCCCCTCGGCCCCCTGCCTCCTTCCAGAGGGGATGCCGGGCCTCGGCGCCTTCCCTCCCCGCCGCCCGCCCGGTCTCACCTGCTTCAGCTTGTCCTCGATTTCCCGCCGCCGGGCGGACGCCTCCTGCGGGGGAATCATCCCTGCGGCCCGGCGCCGCTTCCCCGTCCAGTGTTTTGTGTCTGCGTGCGTCCCTCCTCGGCCTCCGTCCCCGTTACACCCACTTCCGCCCCTAGCCCCGCCCCGAGCGCGCTGGTGGGGCCATGTTGGGAGTGGCAGGCGGAAGTGCTGCGCGGGGCCCGGAAACGGGCTGGGGACGTAGCCATCTTGGGTGTGGCCAAGGGTGGCCCCGCGGACCAGCCGGGAGAGCCGCGCTCAGCACTATTTCCCTGAACCACACCCCGCCCACAGTGGACGCTCAGAAAATATATCGCTAGCATCGCGCTTTGTATGTCTAGGGAAGGCACTCCTTTATGGTTGTGAACAAATACTTCCTTTTTTTCTCCCCAAATCTTTATTCTTGAAAGTATAACTTATGTCCCCCTTTTCCCTCAATTGCCCCCTTTTAGCCCGCCCCCGCCCCTATGGTCTGTGTCCATGGGTTATGCACACATGCATACAATGAACAGATACTTTCAACTTTATACAATCTCATTGCATTTTTAAAAAAATATATATATTTTATTGATTTTTTACAGAGAGGAAGGGATAGGGATAGAGAGTTAGAAACATCCAGGAGAGAGAAACATCGACCAGCTGCCTCCTGCACACCCCCCACCGGGGATTTACCCGCAACCCAGGTACATGCCTTGACCGGAACCGAACATGGGACTCTTCAGTCCTAGGCTGACGCTCTAGCCACTGAGCCAAACTGGTCAGGGCTGTGTGTGCTTTTTTGCATTTTCTCAAATTTCCTGCACCAAGTGTAACTTGGGAGCCAGCTGCGATGTAGTGAGGGCCCTGTTTGCCTTCGCTGTCACCCGTTCCGCTCCCCATCTTGGCTAATCCTCGCGGTAAGCTCCCGGGTGGGGCAGGGCGCTGTGTCCCTGCAGCAGGAGGAAGCGGGCTCAGCGGGTCGCTGCCTCAGTCAACGCAGCTGCGGGGACGTCTGCTCCCGCCCTCCTCCCAGGCTCAGGACGTGGGTTTGTTGCTCTGCAAAGCTGCCAATCTGATGGTCACGAAAAGCCACTGTGGCCCTAACCGGTTCGGCTCCGTGGGTGGAGCGTCGGCCTGCGGACTGAAGGGTCCCAGGTCCGATTCCGGTCAGGGGCATGGACCTTGGTTGCGGGCACATCCCCGGTCGGGAGTGTGCGGGAGGCAGCTGATCGATGTTTCTCTCTCATCGATGTTTCTAACTCTCTATCCCTCTCCCTTCCTCTCTGTAAAAAATCAATAAAATATATTTTAAAAAAATAAAGATGAGAGATGCATTGCAAAAAGGAAAACATTTTCAGAGGACAAGGGATGCTCAAGTTTCTCTAGTTTCTAGACTGTGAGTTTAAATCCCCTCGCTATTGCTAACACTTCTAAGAAAACAAATTTTCCCTTTTTTGGTAATGATAAAAAAATAGATTCTTTTTTGTTTGTTTCATTTAGAAACCACCAGCCATCAACAATGCCATCTGACAGAGTGGTCAGAGGAGTGGGTTTTTCTTCTTCTTCTTGAAACCCTTTTATATGTAAAAGGAAAGGAGGCCCAGGAGCGGACAGCTGTTGCTCGCTTTCTTACGGAAGAGAGAGCAAAGGAAACTTCTAGTGTGCTTCTAGCCGTGTGTGGGGTCAAGCCTGCAATTTTTGAAAATTTTCTCAATTTTCAGAGAGAAAGGGAGAGGGAGAGGGGGAAACATCGAAGATGAAAAAAAACACACAAAACATCGATGAGAATCATTGAGTGGCTGCCTCCTGCACGCCCCCTACTGGGGATCCAGCACACAACCCAGGCATGTGCCCTGACCTGGAATTGAACCGTGACCTCCTGGTTCAGAGGTCAATGCTCAACCACTGAGCCACACTGGCCAGGCTACATATTGACTTCAGAGCAAGGGAGAGAGAGAGAAAAACATTATGAGAGAGAAACATTGATCGGCTGCCTCCCACACGTGTAACTTGGGCATGTGCCTTGACCAGAAATCGAACCCGCCACCTTTATAGTGTACGGGACCATGCTCCGACCAACCGAGCCACACCGGCCAAAGCTACAGTTTGGCTTTAAAACTATTTTTTAAAATTCAATGTAATTCTATCCAAACTACAAAGAAGGTACATATGCCCTCCTCTGCCTTGACCCCCAGGCGGTTACTCTGTCCCAGAAGGAACCACAGTTAACTTTCTGGATGGACTTATACAAACCCAGGCATATTATACACAGAATAAGCCTCTCTCTCTCTCTCTCTCTCTCTCTCTCTCTCTCTCTCTCTCTTCCCTTCCCTCCTTCCTTCTCTCCCTTCCACTCTCTCTAAAAAAAGCAATGGAAAAAAATATCCTAGGATGAGGATTAACAACAACAAAATATCTCCTTTCCTGGAGCCTGTGTGTTCACTTCATAGTACACCTTTTTTTTCCCCCTCCAGGTGAGCTTTAAAAGCATTTTCCCAACTGCAAATTGAATCCCCCTGAGTAAACCGGCTGGAACTCAGGTCCTCAAAGAGGCTGGGGGTGTCCCCAGGGGGCATGCCCCCTTGAGGAATGGAGGCCAAGTGTGACCCGGGAAAGGGAGGGCTGGCAGGCTGGACCAGGGCCTCCTGGCGGAGCTGGCGAAGTGGCCCACAGCCCAGAGGAAGGGCGCACAGGCCGGGCTGGACCCCGCTGAGGGCAGATCAAAGGCCGAGTGACAACAGTGAGAGGGAAGCTAGGCTGCGGGGCAGGCGGTGTCGGGAGGGGGACAGGAAGGCCTGGGCTGCCCAGCACCTGGGGCGGGTGAGCCACACAGCTGTGATGAGCAAGTAAACAAACAACTAAGTGATGGCTAAACCCCGGAGGCCAAGGGAGGGGCAGGGGCAAGGAGGGGGACCGCAGGGATGAGACAACCTGGGGGGGGGGGGCAGGAGGGGGTGTTCCCAGAGTGGGGAGTCGAGAGGAAGGAGGTTCATGCGCCTTTGGAGGCAGCTGTGAGCTTCCGGGGCCTGAACATCACCGCAACATGCTCGCAGGGAGCAGGCACACCTCGCAGAGCTGCGGGGAGAGTCGCCGTTCCCTCTGTGCACCCCAGTCCCCCCGACCTGGCACCGTGGGCAGGGCAGGCCCCGGGAGCGGGTGGGAGTATGTCCCACGTGGCGGCTGACTCCTGCCCTCCCGCCTGCTCTCCCTGGGGCATCCTCAGGCTCCCGGACGCCCCTGCCGCTTTCCGGAAGCCTCTGGAGGGTTTTGAGGACGCGTCTGTGCCGCAGGGGGGCGCGCTCCCCCGCTAACCGAGGAGCTGAACCCCAGTCCGGGGGGGAGGGCCTGAGGCGGCCACGAGGGGGCGCCCGACACCGCCCGTGCGCGTCCGCCGCGCCCCGCGAGCTGGCTGTCGGGGAGGGGGTGCAGGGAAGAGGAGCGGACGGAGGGCAGGTGGATAAGGGCCAGCGGGCCTGGAGCGGAGAGGGACGTGGAGGCGGGGGGAGCCGATCAGCGAGAAAACTCGGGGCGCGAGGGGGCGTGTGGCTGGGCCAGCGCCCCGGCCTCTCTTTCCGCTGCCCCACGGCCCCACCGGCCGGGAGCGGGGTCCGAGCCGGCGGCCCAGGCAGTGTCAGCGCTGGCCCCCGCGGCATTTCGGCCCCGCGGCTCCAGGCAACGGAGGACGCCGGCGCCCGACAGCCTCCGCGGAGGTGCGGGGCCATCCGTCCCCGCCGCCCCGCGCGCCCCCGCCGCCCCGCGCGCCCCCGCCGCCTGCCCCGCGCGCCCCCGCCGCCTGCCCCGCGCGCCCCCGCCGCCCCGCGCGCCCCCGCCGCCTGCCCCGCGCGCCCCCGCCGCCTGCCCCGCGCGCCCCCGCGCCCCGTGAACCCCTCGCGCGGACTCCCCCCACCCCGCGCCCCCCACCCTGGGGCGCATTCTCACAGCCCGCAGCCCCAGCCGGGAAGGTCTGGTCCCCGGGCCGTTCGCCTTGAACGTGACTCAGCGCTTTCTCAGTGCCAGGCTCAGCGCCCCCCTCGCGTCCCCGCACCCCGCCACCCTCCCGCCCTGTGGGTTCTACCCCCACGGGAGGCCCGGGCCCTCTGGCCGCACGCTGGCTTCCTCCCGGAGCCCCTCGGCCGTGGACTCCCCCGCGGGCGCCTGGGGCGGGCTGCCGGGAGCAGGTGTGTGTCGGGAGCGGGGCCAAGAAGCCCTGACCACGGCCCTTCCCAGGGCTTGGTCCCGCTCTCCCCCTCCTCTCCGGCTCAGTCCTGGCGTCCTGGCACCTCTGGGCCTTACCCTGACCTTCACCGGAGGCCCGGGACGGCATCTGAGCCGGGCCCCTGTCCTTCCTGTCGGTGGGTCCGCTCACCACACCCTGGGCTGACCTCCCGCAGTGTCCCCCCGCCCCTCCCCAAGTGGGCTCCGCTCACTCACTAACTCCTACGGCCATTCCGCCACCTGGGGCTGGGCAGTGTCTGCCCCCGGCCTGCTCCTTCAGGCTGGATTGATCTCCCGTGTGTGGCCGCATCTTTGGGGGTCACTCATGCCTGGCTCGCCTCCGAGGCTGGAACTCCCCTTCCCCGGTCGAGGTCATCTATGGGGAGGGGCCTGGGAGCTGGATGGGGAGTTTGGTGGAGGTCAAAGTTCAAGCCCAGTGTAGGGACTGCTCTCAGCTGGGCTCTGACCCCAGGTCATGGGGACACTCAGCTCCAGCGTTAGGGGAGAGATTAGAAATCAGTTTCCTCCTCTGCAAACTGAGGGCTTGGCCTGCTCCCTGGTCCAGGCCACACAGTGCCCTGGGGCCCCCCCCAAACTGCCTCAGACAAGAGCTCCCTGGGCCGGAGGGTGGCAGAGCCTTGGAGCTGAGCCCTGGGTGGGGGCCAGGTGGGGGGCTGCTGCTCTTCATGACCCGCCTCTGCTCACGGGGTGCTGGGCCTAGTTGGTGATTCTCTCCCCACTCCTTGGATTCCTTCCGGGGCTGGGAGACCCCCAGGGTCCCACTCAGGACAATGGAACCCACACGTGTAATAGGGAGGCCAGAGAGACCCGGGGAATATGGATGGGCATGAGCACTGGCCCTCGGTGAGGTTGGCTCATGACACTGCCTGCACGCCACCCCCTCTCTCCAGGACTGGCCTTGAATGGGTGGCCTCCACCCCGCTTTCCTGGTGAGACAGTGCCAGCTCCGGGCCCAGCCTCACAACCAGGCCACCCCCCCAGGCCACCCCACCAGGCCAAGGTTAATCTTCAGCCAATCCCAGACACTGGAGACTCTGCTCTCAGGCCTCACAGACGTCCTGGCCTCAGCTAGAGGCTGGGCAGCAGGGCCACCAGGGCCCGCCTGGCGCACAGTGGGGTGGGACCAGGCAGGGGCAGCTGAGCTGGGCACAGCTCTGTCCTGGTGACCTTGTAGCTGGGGTGCAAATAGGTGAAAGGCCCGCTTGCTGACCCTGTGGTTTTTTGGGGGGAGGGGTCCTTGAATGCCGGTTTCTCCACACCAGCCCTGCCTCTTGGCTCCCCCTGATCCTCACTCCTAGGACAGAGGCCCCAGGGCAATGGGGGACCAGAGGAGCAGATGAGAATGAGGCGGGCTTCTTCCACCTCCCTCCACCCCTTCCTCCTTGCCCATGTCCCTTCTCCCTCCCTCCCCCCCTGGCTCCCACCAGCCACAGGTCCACTCAAGGCCCCCGGTGTCACTTTTATTGCCCCACCCACACCCACAGGGTCAGCAAAAGGGCTGCTTACTTGTCCAGAGCAGGGCAGCGTGGGGCTTTCCGCCCATTCCCTGCTCACTTGATCACTCTCTCCCCAACCTCTGCAGCCGGGGGGGCCCCCAGAAACCCCCAGCCCCACTGGCTGGGAACCCCTTCGTGTTTACTGCCTGCAGTCGAAATCTGCCAAGGCTCCTTGGCTGTTTCTCTACCTTTTATCCATCTGCCCAGCCAGCTCATTCATTCATTCATTCATTCATTCAAAATCGGGCCGTGTGCTTGATGCTGCAAATGTAGAAAACACCAGGACAGGCAGGTTCTGTGCTCGCGGGAGTCTGCAGACCCCAGGACTTCTGAGATGGGCAATCTGAGGCAGGGTCTGTATGTCACTCCTCCCCCCGCTGGGACCACCACCCACCCTGGCCCAGCACAGCAACTTTAAGCAAGTTGGCAAAACGGGAATATCATGTGGGGATAGGGCCCAGGCTTGGTGCCCAGATGAGGCAGGAAGAGGGCAGGGTGGTCTGGGGCGGGGCAGGGCCCCTGGCAGAGCCCGTGGGTGGCTCTGCGTACACACAGCAGCCTCTGCTCAGCTCCCTGGGCAAACAGCCTGGAGGGCTGTGGGCAGTCGCTGTGGCTTCAAAGGGCCCTGGGGCCTGGGGGCCATGGGGTGGGGGTGCTGTGTGCAGGCGGCCTGCTCTCCCCAGTTGCTGGAGTCTCGCTGTCCCAGGAGCTCAGGGAGCTGCTTCCTTCCTGGGGAAGAGGGTCTGAGCCCCTCCTGCCCTCCGGGCTAGCGAGCTAGCGTGGGGCAGGGCGAGGGGCTGTGCGGAGCTGGGGCAGGGCATGGAGACCTTGGTCCTGTCACCCCCGGTGAGTGTGCACCAGCCTCTCCCTGCACCGCACCCCCAGGCTGGTTGGCTTCTGGGGGACGGTGCCTCCAGTTGATCCCTGCCCGCTGCTGACCACACAAGGAAAGTTCAGGCCCCAGCATGCCCGCTGGGTGACTCTGACCTGACCCTGTCCCACCTGGGGCCCCTGAGTGGGACAGACACATGTGCCCCAGGAGGCGGGTGACCCCCAGGGCCCCCATGTGTCTCCTGCCTCACACAGTCAGTGCAGCCCCAGCATGGGTGGCCTCACAGAGCCCCCCCAGGGTGCCTCCCCTCCCTGGTCACCTGCGTTTTCTCCTCCTCATTACACAAGAATGTGTCAGCAGGACCTGGGCCACTCTCCACCCCATTGTTAATACAGCCCCGCCTCTCCCCAACTACACCCCAGACAGGCTCAGGCCTGCCCGCTGCCCCCTGCTGCGAGTCCAAATACACCTGTTTACCTTTGGGCCTGGCCCAGGATGGAAGTGCGCCTGGCTCCTGCCCACCTCCTCCCCACCTGCCCTCACACCCCCTCTTCCCCGCACCCCAGCTCCCTCTCATCCCTCTGAAAGTCTGTGCCTGTGGGTGGGGGTGGAGAGCGGTTCCATCCTCAGCTCAGCTCTGCAGGCGCCTGGACTTCCGCTGCGGGGACAGCCCGGGCCCGAGGCTGAGGGGATCCCAGGCGGCTGGAGCCTGTGGGGGCCTGGCCAGGGGAGCAGGCTGTGCTCTGGACAGGGAGGGGAAGGGCCTCCAGCTCCAAACTCCTGCTCTCTCCCCGCATCACACGGAAGCTGGGGAAAGGGGACCACTTAGGAGACAGAAAAGCGGCTTCTTCTTTGGGGAGGGCTGCCCCAACACCTAAGAGTGAAGTAGTTTAGGGGCTTCTCACCTCAGAGGTGGGGATTAAAGGAGATGAGGAACCTGCTCAAAGCCACACAGCTTAAAGGAGACAGGACTGCCCGGCCGGTGTGGCTCAGTGATTTTGAGCATCAACCCATGAGCCAAGAGGTCACCGGTTGGTTCCAAGTTTCCCGGTCAGAGCAGATGCCAGGGTTGCGGCTCGATCCCCAGTAGGGAGCGTGCAGGAGCCGATTGATGTTTCTCTCTCATGGATGCTTCTATCTCTCTATCCTTATCCCTTCCCCTCTCTCTAAAATCAATAAAACATATATATTTAAGAGAGAGAAGAAGGAGAGAGAGGGAGAACCCCCCAGTACAACTCATGACCCTGGATTTGGGTGCTGGGCCGGAGAGGGGCATCAGTGGGGCCCTCTGCAAACTTTGAGTGGGTCGGTGGTGAGATGGGATTACCAGGTCAATGTCCATGTCCTGATGGTGACGGTGGCAGGAGGGTTTGCAGGACTGTCCTTGCTCTAAGGACATACACACTCCAGTAGTTTGTGCTGATGGGCGTTGTGTCTGCAGCTCACTGTCACACGCTGCAGTCATTCTGACTGGGGTCACGTCGAATCCATCAGTAACTATGAGGTAAATGAACAGCTTCTTAAAAAGCCACCAGGGCATGCCCGGCCGGCATGGCTCAGCGGTCGAGCATCGACCTATGAACCAGGAGGTCAGTTTGATTCCCGGTCAGGGCACATGCCTGGGTTTCCGGCTCAGTTCCCAGCACGGGGCGTGCAGGAGGCAGCCGATCCATGATTCTCTTTCATTATTGATGTTTCTCTCTCTCTCCCTCTCTCTCTGAAATCAATACTATATCTATATCTAGATATAGATATATATTCTATGTTCAAAGACTGTTAAATCGTGTTGTTTACCCGTATCTTCAGAAAAAAAAATCACTTCTGCTGTCTTGGTAAACAACCTGCTTCCCTATAATGGTCTGGCCCTCTAGCAACTTCAGCGAGGAATTATAGCTAATTTGCTACAAATGTCAGGTGGTCAAAATAATCTGACCACTCAGTGTATAAACAAATAAAAAATAAAACTAAAAGCCATCGGGCAGGACAAGCAGGAGGGACGGGCTCTGAAACTCACACTTTCCCTCTGCAGATGCTGCCTGCTCAGCGAGTGGGAAGCCCAGTGCGCCAGCCCCCTCGGCTTTGGTAGCGTCTGGGGACCCTGCATCAGTGTTGGTGCCTGGGCCCCAGCACAGGGATTTTCAGGGGCGCCTGGTCATTCTCCCAGAGCCAGGGCTGAGCCCCACCTCTGCGCACTCCTCCGCATTTCCTCACCGCCTTGGGCAGCGCTGCCCGACCTTGCCCCTCTCTCCCCAGCACAGCGGAGGCAGAGGGTGAGGTGGGGGAGAGGGCGGCTCGCCCACCTGTCAATCAGAGATGTAACCCCTTTGGCCAGGGCTGGAGGCTGATCTTGGGGGCCAGTGGAGAAGGCCAGAGCCCACCCCCCCACATCCCCACTGCTGGGGGCCAGTAGAGAGTTGGGCTGGTGGGTGGTGGGGGGTTGAAAGGAGTCGTGGAGTGAGGCGGCCTCAGTCTGCTGTGGGAAGGGGCTGGGCTGGCTTCTGGGCTCAGCGAGGCCCCAACCCCGCTGGCCCTGCAGTGTGCGCCCTTCTGAAATATTTGGAATCATTAGCAAGTGAAAGCAGCAAGTTAGCCAGGGGAATGCAGGCTGGCCTAGAGCCAAGCCCCAGTGAAGGGAAAGAAAGGGCTTGGGTGAGAAAGGGAGAAAGGGGTCCTGGCGGCTGGGCAGGACTGTGCGGGAGATGCCCATTTGTGCCAGGGTGTGTGTGCGTGCGTGCGTGTGTGTGTGTGTGTGTGCGTGCGTGTGTGTGTGTGTGTGTGTGCGCGTGTGAGTGCGTGTGCCCGCGCGCTGGGGGAGGAGCTGTGCACCCCCAGGGTGTTCTTGTGGGGCTGAGTGGAGAGGTGGGTTCCAGACAAAGCTGCGGGGCGGGGACTGTGAGATGCCACATTGTGTCACTCAAACACACATGTTCTGCGCCTCAGTTTCCCCATCAGAACCATGGTAGGCTGGGTTCCTCACAGAGCAGACTGGCCAGTGTGAGAGAGCGGGGCGGGTCTGGGCATACAAGCTTCCCCGGTGGCCTCCTCCTGCTCCAGCCTGCTCTGGGCCTGGGAGGGAAGGCACAGGCTGGGTGGGAGTGGGGCCTTGGGACGGGGCCCTCTGACCTCACACCCTGTCCCCTCCAGGAAGGGACCGAGGGAGGGAGGTGCTGGAGACTGGCCCAGGCCAGGGAGGGTACATTCAGGCCGGCAAGCCCAGGCAGGCCCCTCACGGCGGGACGCCCAGCGGAGCCCTGGGCAGGCGCGGCCTTTGTGAGTCCCCAGGGCGGGAGGGGGCGGTGCCTCCTTTTTCACACACTCCTGGGGACTGTGGGTGTGCTTATCCCCATTGTGCAGATGGGGGCACTGAGGCCCGGGCTGCAGGGGAGCCCTCGGGCTGCCTCTCCCCTTTCTCCCTGGGACAGTCATCAGGGGGCATGTTTCAGTGACCCCCAAACTCCCTCCCAGCCCTTCCCCTGCAGTACCGACGAGAAACCCGCCTCCACACGGTGCCCTTGCCTTTTCCCAAAGAAAGTTGCAAAAAGGTCCATTTGCAGATTTAAAAAATTTTTATTTTCAAAAAAAATTTTTATTGTAAATAACTTTCCGTGAAAAAGGTTAAATTGCCCCGTGGGGCAGGAGGATGGATTCGGGATGCAGCCTGGGGCGCTGGGGGGCAAGTGCAGGGGGGGCACGGGCGACCCCCACCCCTTCCTGGCCCCAGTGGTTCTAGCAAGCTGGGCATCCCTCCCGGTTAAACCTCAGCTATAGTGACACTCACTACGTTAGTCTGTCTTCCCCTCACCCCTGCAGCTTGGCTACCCCTGCCCCCAACTCCCCAGAACCCCAACTCCTCACTACTGTCAGCCTCCAGTCGGGCTCAGAAATTAGGGGTTTCCCACCTCGCCCCTGCCCCCTGTGGAGATGGGCCAGGAGAAGACTCCCTGCCCCTTGGGCCCCCGGACCTCACCTCTCTCCTCTCTGCCCCCTCCCAGCTCCGCTGCCTCCTGCCCGCCTGGCCCTGGGAGGCTTTGCCTGGCGAGGCCTCCGGGGGTTAATTTGCAGTCACCTAATTAGCATTTGCTGTACCTGGGAATTTTTTCTGGATAGAGACCTGGGGGCGGGGGGTGGGGGGGAGGATGGAGGAAGGAGAACCTTTTGAAGCCAAAGTGCCCAGGTGGGCCCTGTCCTCTGGCTCCCCGGCCCCAGCCCGGCCAGGGCCCCTCAGGCCACAGCGCTCACGGCGCAGGGCTATTAGCTGGTCCCTGGGGCAGGGCAGCTGAGGGTCAATGAAACACTGTGTGTATGGGGGCCTGGAGGGGAGGCAGCGAGTCACTGGTCCTGAACCCCAGTTCTCAGCCTCCGGGGCTGGAATCCGAGGGCAGCCCAGGCTGGGGGATGTGTGGCCCCGTGGTGCCAGCTCGGGAGGCGTGGCCCAGCCCCTGTCTGGGCAGTGGGGTTCCATGGGCCTGTGTTGGGGGCAGTCTGGGCTCTGACTTGGGTGCTGTCCGCAGGTGGGGGCGGGGCCCGGCCTCTTACAAGAAGGCGCCCACACTGGCCCAGTCTTGCAGGTCGGCGGCGAGGGTGGCGTCCCCGGCCTCGAAGAGGGGCTCGGGGGGCAGGCAGCCGCTGCCGCTCTCGTCCCAGGGGTGCTGCAGGAAGGACGTGGCCAGGAAGGTCTCGTCGAAGTCCAGGCTGTCGGCAGCCTGCTCCACCGGGGGCCCCCACGTGGCGGGGCAGTCGATGTGGTGGCCGTGGACCGTGAGGTCCACGTCCCCGTGCGAGGCGGGGCTCAGCGGGGGGCTCAGCTCCAGGGCCTCCAGCGCACCCAGCTCCCCCCCCAGGGCGCCCGAGTGGAAGACCGCCTCCCAGTCAAAGTTGCCTTTGAGGGGCTCCAGCTCGCCCTGCTCCTCCGGGGTCAGCAGCAGGGCGCTGGGGGGCCGGGGCGCCTTGGCCACCCGCTTGGGCAGCGGCTGTTTGCGCTTGTGCCCGAGCCGGCCGTCGCCCGCGGCCCAGCCCCCGTCCCCGGTGGCCTCCTCGAACTCCCGCAGCAGCTGCTGGGCCTCGGTGTTCACGGCCAGGGGCGCGGCCCAGGGCGCGGCGCCCGGCTTCTGCTCGGCCTGGCGGGCGAAGGCCGGGTGGATGTGGACCGGGGTCAGCCGCCGCTTCTTGAAGGCGCCGCTCAGCAGGCGCTCGGCGTACTGGGGGTCGATGCGCCAGAAGCCGCCCTTGCCCGGCTCGTCCTTCTCGCGCGGCACTTTGATGAAGCACTTGTTCAGGGACAGGTTGTGGCGGATGGAATTCTGGGCGCAGGACAGAGGGGGGGGTAGGATGCTGAGCCGGGAGGAAGGGTCCGTGGCTGCCTGTGCTCCCTCCCGCCCGTCTCCTCCCCTCTTCTCTCCGGGGCGGAGGGGGAGGCGGCTCTGGGACACCAGCCACAGGGCCCCCGGAGCCAGGAGTGCCGTCGGGGGCTTTTATTCCCTGTTGCCGGGATATCTGCCGGCTCAGTCATCCGAGCCCCGAGCTACAGGGTGGTTTCAGTGCCACCCTGTCCTGCCCGCCCCCCCCTCACCCCTCCACTTGCAGCCTCTGGCCAAACGCCTCAGCTCCCCCAGGGCCTGGCCTGGCCGGCCCTCTCTGTTTGTGGAGTGAGAAGGTTGGGGTGGGCGGCACGGGTGGCCTGAGGTGTGAGGGGGTGTGTGCCCACACGCCTGCGTGCACAGGAGTGTGTGTAGGGATGAGGTGTGGTAGGAGCCAGCCTCGGGCCAGGGCCTTGCCCCCCACGCCCCTCCTCCCACCAGGCTGTTTGGCCTCAGTTGATTATTACCCAGCAAAGAGCATAGCGCTCATTCCTGGGCCCACTTCCCGCAGTCGGGGCTTCGCAGGCTTGGGGGGGGTGGTAGCGGGGGTCTCTGCCTTCTCGCCAAGGCTGCCGAGGGCTCGCCCCAGCCTGGGCCCAAGCAAGTGAAGAGTAGCGGGGACTGTGATGTGCGGCCTGCTGCTGCGGGGGCCCCAGGGGAGAGTCTGGGTGTCCCCGGGGCCTGTGTCCCCGGGGCCTCTGTCCCCAACCAGGCCCTGATCCCGGACTCGCAGGGCAATGCCTGCCCCGCCGCAAATCACCATCCTGCCGCATTCGTTCCTAGTTGTGTCGGCTTATCCAAACCAGGATGGGGACAGGGGTCGGGGGCCTGGACAGCAGGGCGGACGGGTGGGCAGTGCCCCTTGGCAAGGCTGGATGTTTACATGGCGTCTGGCCCTGGGCTGCTCTGCGCCAGGTTCCGGAGCCTGGGAGCCTGAAGCCCCTGTGGGAAGCACCTGGCTCAGGTAATTGTCTCCCCAGGGAGCTTGACTGAGAGGAGGGGGAGGAGTGGAGACAGGAAACTGGGAAGCGGCTGGAGTGGGGGCTGGGCAGCAGCTGTAGGAAGGCCCCATACCCGCTCTCAGATACAGCTGCCTTCACACCCCACAGCACCGAACCCCCTACCCCCCAAGCGAACTGCAACCGGGCAGGAGGCAGAGCGTGGGCCGATGCTCCAGCTTCCACTTCTGAGCCAGGTCCTGAAAACTGTCCCTGGGCAGGGCAGTGTCTAGGAATTCTAGGACTTGGGACAAAAACGTGTCCCTCGTCCATCACCACCTTCCCCCAGGGGGCTGTGTCCATGGCAAAGTCTGGCCCTGGTCTTTAGGCTGAGCCTCTTGGATGGGTGACAAGTGTTTGCCCTTTGAACTCAGCATGCTCACCCCTAAAGCCCTCTGAACAGCCTCCTTCTCTTAAGTCAAATGAGAGGCATTTCCAAGCACTGGGCTCCCCCAGGGCCTCCCTCCAGGGCCTTCCTCCCCGTGGGGCCCTGGCTACTTGACCCGGATCTGAGTGGAGTGAGTGAGTCCCTGCAAGAATGGAGGAGGAGGGGGCACGGGAGGAGGCTGGGAAGGAGCAGCCGCAACCCACACCTCCCCTACCTGCCAGGTGGGATCAGCGTGGCGGAAGTAGCAGAAGTTGTCTGTGATCCACTTGTAGATGGCCGACAGGGTGATCTTGGTGGCCTTGCTGGCCTGCATGGCCATGCAGATGAGCGTGGCGTACGAGTAGGGCGGCTTCACGCTCGGGTTGGTGGTGTAGTCCACGTCGTCGGGGGGCGGGGCCTGCAGCCCCGAGGGCGAGCTCCCGGACGTGCACGAGGATGTGGGCTTGCCCGGCGTGTGCGGCTGCCCCAGGCAGGCGGGGTCCGCCGCCAGGGGGGACCCCGGCGCCGCCGAGCCCGGCACCTGATGGTAGCCGTGGGGGTCGGTGCCCGCCTGGGGCAGGGTGGGCGCCTTGGCGTTGAGAATGGAGAACTCCTGCAGCCACTGCAGGCTGGTCAGGCTGTCATCCAGGGCGTCGGGCTCCTCCAGGCCGCCCTCCGGCCCCGCCTCCTCCGCCGCCCCTGCGCCCGAGAGGCGCAGCCAGCTCTCCGCCATGTCTGCGGGGACTCTCCGAAGGGGCGGTCAGCACCCACGGCTGAGCCCCGGTGGCCCGCCGCGCTCTCCGGCCCGCTGACTCCCGCGGCTCCAGTTACACCGCCTCCCGGACGCGCGCTTCCATCCCGCGACCTGGGGGTCGCCTCCTCCGAATGCGAACGTGGGGCCTGCGGGGACCGCGGCGGGAGCTGAGCCTTTCCCCACCCCCGGGGGCGGGGGCGTGGGGGGGGATTCCTCTAAAGTCGTCCCGCAGCTGCGGGGGTGCGCTAGGGCTGAGGTCTGGGAAACAGGACCGACCCCCGCAGGGACCGCCTCGCTTCATTTCCTCTTCGAGGTGGAAGAGGTTATTAGCCAAGTGAAGGGAGAGGGTAGGAGCATTCCAGTCGGTCCCGTTCTCCCCAAGAGCGGGAAGTCAGACACCCTCACCCCAACTCAGGGGAAGGGGCGAGGGAGCCCGCGAGGGCAGGACGACAGGGCGGGGGCCCGGGAAGGTCGTCTGATCTTTGAAAAGGGATATTCGGATGGGAGATCAGGGGAAGGAAAGGATCGGGGAAAGGAATGACGGGGCGGAAAGTCAGGTACCCCAAAGCCACAGATGTCGGTTTCCAGGCCCACCACTTGCTGCGGGACGCATGGGAGAGCGCGCTGCCGCCCACCTTCCGCGGCCCGCAGACCTCTCAGTCCCTTACCTGGCTCAGAGCGCAGCCCGGGCTAAAGGAAGGTTCTGGAAGAAGTTACCACCACCCCCGCGGCTCTCTGCCCTCAGCTTGAGGGCCCCGCCAGCACCCCTCGTCGTCCCCCCTGCCTGAAGGCGCCTCTCTGAGCGCCCGCGGCCCGGGACCCGCATTAAGTAGCCGCTCCAAAGGCTTCTCCTGCTGCCATGGCGACGCCCCGCCCCCATAAACAGCTTTCTCTGCTGCCATTGGTCAGCACGTCTCCAAGGTGACCGCGGGCTCTTGCCACTCTCTCCGGCGGTAACTCTCTTGGAACTCCCTCCTTTTGCCTCCCGCTCCCGCGCCACCCAGCCCCCTGCCCGCCCGCGGCCCGCGCCTCGCATTCCCGCCCGAGGGGCGCGCGCAAGTTTCGGAGAAGCGCGCGGCTCGGCGCTCCTGCCGACGCGGGCACCCAGGGGAGCCGTTCCCCCCAGGACCCGCACTCCCGCCCTGCCCCCTCCTGTCCCGGCCGCACCGAGGCGTCTACGGCTCCGGGGACGCAGCCCGGGGCGCGGGGCAATGCCCAGAACGGGCTCCGACTCGGGAACCGCGGGCTGGGGTCCCAGGGCCTCTCCTACGGGCTGCGAGTGGCACTTCCTCGCGTTCCGCGGCCTGTCCCTCTCTGCCGATCCCGTGTCGGCTCTGGTGCCCGCGGGCAGGTGAGACTCTCCGATGCCACCTGCCGCCCAGGTCCGCAGCCATGGCCCGCCCGGATCGCAGACGCACCAAGGCGGGTAGGGTCGTCCCTCCCGTTCCCGGTAAGCGGCTGCCTCCCCACCCCTGACATTCCAGAGGCTTCTGCGGAAGTCCTCCCTCCTTCCCAGATATCTGAGGAAGCAGACCCAGCGGGTACAACTCAGAGAAGCCGCGGACTCCCCAAGTTCTCCCAGCCGCGCCATTTAACCCAACAATTCCACCCCCTGTAAGTGACAGGGACTGTGGCCCTCCCTCCCCGCCCCCCGGCTCCCTCCTGTCACCAGCTTCCCTGCTCTTCAATTATGGAGGAGCTGCAGTGTTGGGAGTTCTCGGGTTTAAGGGCAAGGGTGGGGCTGAGGGCTCCTGGCTCAGGCCTCTGCCCAGGCGCTGGAGGGCTGCGGAGGGAAGCCAGTGCCCAGGGGATGGCACATCCACTCCCTCCCAGGGGCATGGCCTCCCTGCCCCTTGCCCTCGCCTCACCTCCACCCTCTCCCGAGTTAGAGGTAAAGGGGGGGCGGGGAGAGTCGGACAGGAACTCTCAGCAATAACCAACCGCGCTATCCTTCCTGTAAACAGTTTTATTCCGATTTAAGAATCATGCAGCAGCCCATGAACACCGCATCCCGATGCCCCCACTGTCGCGTACCCATGAGCGTAACCCCAGGGATGAGGGGTACACGGGTGGCACAACCGTACAGACACCCCTGCGCACAGCTGGGTGCAGACCCTAAAGCAAGGTGAGCAGCGAGGGGGCCAGGGTCAGGCGGACAGGACCCTAGCTCTCTCTGGGTGAGATGGCTTCAAGTGTGTGGGCCTGTGCCCAAGAGGTGCCCGGCGTGGGCGTGAACTCCGGTGGGATGGAGAAAGGCTCTGCCAGGAGGCCTGGATCACACCACCTGGAGGCCGTGGGGAGCTCAGACCCGGGTGGTAGGAAGGAGTCTGCCTCTGCCCGTCCATTCTCTCGGGGGCAGCGGCCTGGTCCCCTCTCAGGCTGAGGAGTGGCCTCTGGGGGCGGTATCTCTGCTTGCCAACATCTGAATGAGAACGAGGGGGTGGGGGGGGGTGCAGAGGACAGGAAGTGACTGAGAAACAAGGACTGAGGGGCCATCCTATAGCCCAGAGGTCTTGGGTGGGGAACCAGGGCTTAGAAGAGCCTTTCTGAGCCTCTCTCCCCCTGGGAGCGGACACAGACCCCCCAGAAAGGGTGACGGTGATGGCTTCCTCTTAGCGTTCCTGGCCCCTGTGGCTGCTGTTGACCTGCGGCTCCTTCATCTCAGGTGACACCACACTGTGAAGGCTACCTGCCGGGAGAGCAGGTGGGTCTGTGCGCCTCTCCCCGAGGCTGAGGGAAGCCCCCTTCCCTGGTGTTTCTGGGGCTCAAATTTGGAGGAACTCAGGGAGTGGGGTTATTGCTCAGATCTCAATAGGAAAGGGGCTGGGGCTGGAAGAATGCCGGGGGCGGGGGGGGGGACACGGAGTGGGGCCTGAACGAGTGGAGTCCACAGCAGGATTCCAGAGAGGGCAGACGGGGGGGGGGGGGGGAACTCCATCCAGAAGCTTCCATTCCGGCTTGGCTCACGTGGCACCTGTCAGAACAGCAGGTTCCCCGACCAGGCAGAGCGTGAGCCACAGCCACTGGGCGGCGGGGGGGCCCTGCTCACCTGGCCGTGCAAAAGGCCGCCGGAAGGGTGCCGAGCGAGGGCTCGGGGCTCCCTGGGAGGCTTGGCAAGGGCCCCGAGAAGCTCTTCCGGGTGACAGTTCCAAATCCTAAGACAAGCCATCGGCGGGCATAGCCTGGGCTCCACGCCTCAGCCTCACACGTTGCCGTTGACAGCTCTGCCTCCCAAGCCCGCGCTCGACCACCTTTTCCAAAGGCCAACAGACAGAGCGTCTGTCTAAGAGCCGAGGACTCAGCAGAGCCAGCGCCAAGAGGGGGACCAGCACTCACGGTCGGGCAGCCTTGCTCTCGCCAGCTTTTGGGCTGAGGGGGGTGGGCAAGGGACTGGAACACTCTAAGTCTCTAAGGAGCCTGTGGGAGGCAGTCCCGCCCCTTGCCCCCGCCCCCCCAGGTTCAGGAGGACTGGAAGGCGGAGGGGGGGGGGGGGAGACGCCCAGAGGTGAAGGCCCTGCCTCCTGCCACCAGTGCCCAGCTCACTGCCGGCCCCCAGCTCAGCGCTCCGCACCGCTTCCTTGGGAAGTCCTGGGTACCAGCTGGAGGGTCCCTGGTCCACCCCCCTTCTCAGCCTGTCTCTTCAACTATGAACAAACGGGTGGAGACGGGGAAACGGGTAAGAATACCACTGGACAGGGCCAGAGTGATGACAGCTCCACGCACCGGAGAGAGGTGGTCACAAATGTGTTTTGAAATGTTACCTTAGGGTGGTGTCCCAGGCCTTCCCGGATGCGCCTGATCTAAGACCCTCCCGAGGGCGATCATGTAACTGGGGGGGGGGGGGGGGGGCGTGTGTCTCAGGTCCAAGGCCTCCTCTCTAAGCAAGACACTCACATGAGGCTTAGACCAGCTCGCCTGCTGGAAGCAAGAACTGTTTTTTCAACCAACCATCTGGTGGGCTGGTACCATTTCTCTTGTCCTTGAAGGAAACTCCGCATACAGTGCAACATGGCTTTGCCTTCTCACGTGTCTCCCTCAAATCCACCCCGAACTGGAGGTTTCAAATTGGAGTTGCTGTCCCTGACACACAAAAACGCCTGTAACACAGCCGCTAAGACTCCGAGCCTTCTGGTCTACCCGCCACGGAGAAGAGAGATGCTCGAGACGCCAGCCTGTGGGCCGTGGTTCCCCTGAAGATCAAGATACAGTGGGAACGTTCAAGAGGGTCTCTGAGGAGGAAGGAGGCGTCCAGCCCCTTCGGAGAGGGCCGGGGTCCTGGCGATGGAAGGCTGGGGGCCGGGAGGAGCAGGCTGGCCTCCACGCCCAGCTCCCACGTGGGTGTAAAAGTCTCCACGTGTCCCGCTGAGGATGCCCAGGAGGCCATGGTCCAGTGAGTCCAGGATGGGATGCGGGGACCGGAGGCGGCTCTGGCCTGGGCGGGCTCTCAGACGGCCAGAGGCCCCCACACGCAGCGCCCGCTCTCGGCATCCTCCAGGCTGCTGGACGACCGGCGCCGACGCCGAGGGTGCCGACGACTGAGCGCGTTGTCATCGGCCTGCCAGGTGCCTGAGGAGAGAGAGGAAGGTCACAGGGCCAGACCTCGGCCAGGTCCCTGGGTCTCCAGCAGGGCAGCCGGGAGCTCGGCATGGAGGCTGGCAGGATGCATGTCACCTGAAACTCTGCGTGTGCGGCCACAGCGCGGGAGAGGGAACGGGAAGTGGGCGCCCCTGCCCCACGGGGCCTCTGCGCCCCATGACAGAGGGACACGCAGGCTGTTTCGCGCTTTGTGGACTTGCCCCGGGACCCACGTTAGTGCCTTGAAGTCGGCCCACGTGCTATGCTGAATGAGAAAGAAACTGGGCCCAGCTGAGCTTTCCTCCGATGGGAAGAAGTGTTTGCACCCCAAGTGTCTGCTGCGAGGGCAGGGCGGGGCAGGAAGTGACTGGCTGCCCAGCAGGGTGCTAGAGGCATGGGGGGGGGCAGTGCCATGGCTTCTGCACCCCGACCCCACACCGGCCGCTCTTCATCTTTTTTATCTGAGCAGCCGCCGGTGCCATCCACCTCAGGAGGCACTAGCCGAGAAACTGGGGGAACCATAGGTGTCACCCCTAAACTCCTCACCCTCCCCTCAGGCCCCTGCAGCTCTTCTCTCTCCTTCGCACTCTGCATCCCACCCACTGCCGCCCCTGCGTTCACTCCCCAGGCTGCCCAACCTGCCCTCAGGATGGCTGGGCCCCACTCCCGGCTCCTGCCTTCCCGCCTGCATGAGCTTGCGGACTGGGTGAGGTCATGGGGAGAGCGCCGAGCGGGCGCCCACTAGCAGAAGGTGCACAACGGCCAGTGCCCCAGGCTCTGTCCCCGCATGCTCACCTCTCCACATCTCCCCCTGCACGCCCTCCCCGCCCACGGCCCGGCTCCATCCGCACAGGGAGACGCTCGTGGACAGGCAGGGCCAGGCTGCCCACAGCGCAGGAGGAAGACCTAACTTGGGTCTCCGAGCAGCGGAGCCCCCACCCGCCTCCACAGGCCCTGCCAGATGAGGCCCAGGGGGTCAGAGGGCTCCCCTGCAGCCCGCATGGACGCCCCACTTCTCACGCTGTGCCTGGACCATCTCCTGAGCAGGGCCGACCAACTCTGCAGGGCGGGGCGAGGTTGGCTGTGCTCATGTTTGAGGGGGGACACTCACAAATGTGGGGGGCCGGCCGCAGGCTAGGCCAGCCAACCACACCCTCTGGTGGCAGAGGCTCTGGGGTTAAGTGGCATCAACTACTTATTTCCAAGAAACGTGCTGGGCGATAATGCTTTCAGGGCTCTGACAGTCGGGGAGGTGGGTCCCGGGGAAGAGGGGTGAGCAGAAGGGAAACCCTCAGGTGTCTCACACCCAGCTGGAATTGGGGGGCCGCTGGACTGGTGTCGGGGATGGGGGTCAGCAGCTCCTTCCCTGCGAGGGCGGCACTCTGCGTGCACAGGACCAAGAAGGGAAGACGAGGCCACCCGTGACGTGGAGCCCCGAGGCGGCAGGAGCTGTGTCATGTACACAGTGGGGTGGGTCGCATACCTAGTCCTCAGGGTCTAGGGGGCAGGACTCCGGAGCTGCGCTGTGCGGTGGGAAAGACCAGAAGCAGATGGTGAACAGGAGCGAAGACACACACGCATGCACAGAACAAAACGGCGCCGCCGCCCGCCCGAGACCGCGGGCCGGGCTCCTGCTGAGCTCACAGAGCCCTCGCCGCAGACACGGCCATTCCAGAACCCTCCCAGGCCGACACCGCTGCCTTTGGGGCGGCCTCCAGACTCCCGGGCTGGCGTCTGCTCTCCTGGGGCTACCCATGCGCCTGGGCTGCCCTTTCCCTACAGGGGACGCTGCCTCTGCTCACCCGCTCCAGGGGGTGAGCCCGGCCACAGGAAGGAACCCGAATGCTGGGGAGACTCCGGCCAGAAAACGGGGCTCAGAGGTTTAAACTCTCAGGGGGAGACAGGTAAAGGCGCTTCCCTTCAATTCCCATTTGGGGGACCCAGAAATGGGTGAGTGAAGAGACCTCTAGAGGCAGATTTGGGGAGCACATCCAGGGCACCCCTTTCCTGAGGTTTCTGGGGTGGTGGTGGTGTGAATTGGCTGTTTCCTCAGTCTCTACCGAGTGCCGCCTTCCCCAGCCTCCTGGTCTGGGTCACCCACTCGCCTCCACCGGCATTTTCAGTTCCGTTAGCTACGCCCACGGCTGCCCGATGCGGTCATTCCAAACTGCAGTGTTCCCAGGACTGAACCCGTCATTTTTGCTCGTTCCCATCAACCTCCCAGAGGCTTTCGCTGAACGACCGCTGGTTGCCGACTGCTGCCACCCGGGTGACAGCCCGTCCGACCCCCTGGACCCGCCACTCCTTCGCTGGTCTCAGGATTCCCAACTGCTCACCCTGCCCGTCCCCTTCGCTGCCTGCCCTTGGAGAGCAGAGCCTCTCCAACAACCTGGGGGCACCCCTCCGCCCCTGGGCGTCCGGCCCGAGAACCCCGGAGGCTTCTTAGGGGACGAGAGGCTCAGAGACACAGAGTGTCGGCGTCACTCTGACGGAGACCTGTGTGGGCCTCGCCACCAGCTGTCTGCGCCTCCCGGCCCGCGAGCAGGGAGGGTGATGGGGACAGGGAGAGTGGGGTGCCCCCGGCTCTGCTTCTCATGGGCCCTCCTCGAGGGGAGCACCCCCTGCTTGGAGAGGGAAACAGACCAAGGGAAGCCGCCTGGAGCCCACAGGCCCGAGGAGCCCGGCCGGCCGGTGGGGAGGGACCTGGGGATCTCCATCGTGGGATGGAAGTTTGACCTTAAGGCCGAGGCCCCTCCTTCCCAAGGGACCTACCAAAGCGGGTACGCCTGTCACGAACCCAGCCGACGCTTCCAGAGGGTTCCCCAGCACTTTGCTCCCCACATGGTGCTCCCGGCCGACCCAGACTCCTAAGAGCCCCGGACCTCTGGCGAGGGGACAATGGACAGACACCTCAAGCGCTTACACCGAGTCCCTCTCCCGACAGACATCACAGCGCTCGGTTTGGTTCGTGTGTCTGGTCTCAGCTGTGACCCCACTTTAATCTCAGATCCCCACAAGGAACCAGAGGGGTCCTTCCTTCCTTGTCTCACTCCCCTCCCCGACCCGAGAGCGGACTGAATGTCAACCAGCAGGCTGGCCGCAGGGTGAGGAAGAGGCGGAAGCAGAGGGAATACGCTCGCATTTCCAGCAGCTTGGTTGGCTCCAACAACTCCCAGCAGCTCCCTCTGCCAGCAAGTGGGGCGGGGGGGGCTAAAGGGGAGCAGGAACCTAGACTCTCCCACGCACACACGCACGCCCAGGGAGCCCACACACACGGCGGAGCGAGGGCAGAGATGCCATCTGCGGCCGGACCAACCTGCCCCAGGACCCTTGCACAGAAGCACCCCCTTTTTCTGGAACAGGAATGGATATATCCTCCCAAATAGTTTTTTTTCTTGGAAAAGTCCTAGTCTCTGGAACACGGGCCCTTGCCGGTTAGGGATGGAACCGCAGCAGGAGGCGCTGGGATGCGCAGGCCCAGCAAGTGCGGGGGCGGGCGGCGTAGCCGGAGGACAGTGTTGGCACAGAGCGGACGCGGGCCTCCACACACAGCCTACAGGACACCAGAGAACCGAAAAAGATGCGGAAAACAAACGGACAGACAGAAGCGAGGTGGGGATGGCAGGCAGGAAGTGACGTCCAGCCCGGCCTGGGTCAGCGCTCGACCCGGGAGCCCGGGAAAGGCCGGAGGGCGCGCCTCCAGGCCCGGCTGCCTGTGGCCGAGCGTGCGGCCGTGTCCTTCCCAGGCCGATGGAGCGTGGCAACCACAGCGGCCGTGTGGCCCCAAAGCCGCGGCCACTTCGCGGGACGCGTAAAGCACTGGACCGCGATGCCAGGGGCTGCTCTGAGGCTGAAATGTCTCCATTTCAGGGGCCGGCGGAGCGATGGCGGAGCACAGTGTGAGGGACAGCGTCTGCCATAAAACCCGGAGGGCAGTCTGACCGAGTCCGCGGGGGCAGGCTCGGGAGCCCCCCGTGGGCACAGCGGGGGGGAGGAGGGCAGCGCAAGCCGGTTGGTACCGCGGCTCCTCTGCAGGAAGTTGGCCTGGGTTCCCGGTAGCATCATGAGGAGGAGGAAGGGGCCCCGACAGCCCTGATGAAATGTAAGGTTAGGGCTCCAGGGGGCACGGTCACCCTCCAGCCCTGACCTCTCCTCTGGGATCCAGGGCTGACAAGTACAAGGCGACTGGTTCCCCAAAGCTCACGGTCACGGAGCCCCTCGCTCGAGAACACACTGGCTTTCACCTTCCTGCCGAGGAGCCACGGGTACCCTTCGCAAGGGCTCCGGCTGCCTTCCACACCGCCGGTGGGGGACACAGGCCAGGCCGCCCGCCATGGGATCTGCGAGATCGCGATGGAGGGGCCCCGTCAGGAAGACGGGGAAGATGGGAAGGAGAGGGAGAGCTGCTCCCTCCTCCCGGCCTGACCTTCGCCCTCGGGGCACACACTTCCTTTCAGCAGCAGCTTCCGGCATCCCAGCACAGCCCAGGCTTCTGCAGGAGCCGCAGGGCAGGAGGTGGGCGCCCCGGGGTGAGAGCAGGGGTGTGAGCAGGGGAGCGGCTCCCACCAAGTTCACGTTCAGCAGACTGCCACTCACCGGGTAAGCAGACCTCAGAGCACAGCTTATTGTCCAGTGCTTTCACGCTTGCGATGTCAAAGTCATTGTTATTGTCACACTCCATGCCTAGAAACGCGCACGTCCTCTGGCCTGTAAGGGAGTTCACGCAGTTAGACGGGCGCGCTGGATGCGTCTCTGCTCTGCTGTCCTGAACATAAACATCTTAAGGATGGAGACAAACAAACCGAATCATGTGTTTAAAAAAAAAAAAAAGAAAGACAGTAATTAAGTGGGTAAAGAGTGGACAATAAGGAATGTAACTGTGTGGGCACGTTCGTGTTCTGACCTAGCCTGCCCCGTTCCCTCACTGGCCCCTTTCCAGCCATTGTTCCGCAGGAGCCTGGGGGAGGGGAGCTCTGCCAGGGGCGGGAGGAGCTGGGGACCCACCGGTGGAGCTGCCCTACTCCTGCCTGTGCCTGTGGGTGCTGTCGGGTATGCTTGTGACCACAGGGCTCTGCAAATGCTAAATACCAGCACAATCGCAGGTCTCGCAGGTTCCCTAAGTTTGCATGTCAAGTCAGAACTGCCACATGACCAAGTTAGGAGCCATCTTCTTATGGGACTTCATGAAATTTGTTATCTTGACATTTTAAGGGGACTAGCCAGAAACCTACAGACATGTGAGAGGGGGAGGGTAGAGTTTTAGCAGTTTTTTCAAGCTCCCTCTTTCTTTTTTTTATATTTTATTGATTTTTTACAGAGAGGAGGGGAGAGGGATAGAGAGAAACATCGATGAGAGAAACATCAATCAGCTGCCTCATGCACGCCCCCTGCTGGGGATGTGCCCGCAACCAAGGTACATGCCCTTGACGGGAATCGAACCTGGGACTCTCCAGTCCGCAGGCCGACGCTCTATCCACTGAGCCACACCGGTCAGGGCTAGCTCCTTCTTTCTATTTTTATTTCCTGCTGAAAGGGAAAGGAAGACACAGAGACCCATCATGGGGGCTACACGACGTCAGGGGAGAAGCACCTGTGGCCTGAGCTTGTCGGAGGCAGATATTGGGGGCGGGGGGGTTGGGGACAGTCCCAAAGGGAGCCCTGAGCACTGAGGTCATGGGCCTCGTTGTGCAGAGGGTGGCGGAGGCCCCGCCTGGCGGCCATCCCCTCCTTCAGGGCGACTTGGCCAGGCAGAGTGGCCAAGTCCGCATGCGCACCCTGAACTCCCCAAGCAACGGCCAGCGCTGAAGCAGAAGCGATGAGGGTGGCATCTGCACCCCGCGCGTCAGGTCTGCTTTGGAGGTGTCCTTCTGCGGAGGCGCCTCAGAGCAGAGGGGAGAGCTGGGTTCCATCCCCTGGGGGGCCAGGCCCAGCCCCACCCCCTCTCCCCACTCCCTTCTCTGCAGGCCACCCCTCCTCTTGTCGGCACTAGAAACCACACTGCTCCACGCTCCACCGGAGGGCGTCCTGGAGGCCTGAGAAAACCATTAGGCAGCTACGGACCCGCCCGCCCTGTGCTGCTGGCTCCTGGGATCCCTGTCCCGGCAACGTCAGCCGCCTCCTTCGCTACAGCAAAACCAAACCTGCAGCCTGAGTCCTTTCTCCCACATGAGGAGACAGCATCGCCGCTGCTGCACTCGGGGCGCTGAGAGCTCTGGGGGACCCGGCTGGGGGCCAGAGCAGGAAGGCAGGCGGTGGGAGCTGCCCGAGAAGCTTTGGAATGTGTTCCATGTAAAGGGGGAGCCGTCCTCTGCTGCACCCCCATCCCGAGCGAGCCGGGTGGGCACTGTGGTCCTCGGACAGCCCATCCCATCAGGAAGGTGACCTTCCCCGGGGCACACGCTGAGGAGTGCCACCCGCTCACGCCAGGGCCCCTCTGCGCCCGTGAAAGAACACCCGGGGAAGGACAGATGAGAGGGAGCCAAGAGCAGGTCGTTTACCGTCTTCCTGTGTGGGGGACCCATCGTCTTCCTCCATGACGTCATTGCCCTACAACAGAGGAAGGCGCTTGAGGCTTCGGAGCATAGCGGGAGCGCAGTGGGCCGGGAACAGCGCGTGTCGGGGTGCCGGCCACGTCTCCGCCGGCCTCTGCCCACGGGGCTCCCCACTGCAGACCCGAAAGACAGCCGATTCCAGGACAAGGCGGCCCGAACTGTGCCGTGTAAGGGCCAACTGCACACTCATGGGCTGGAGCCCAAACTAGTGACCCTCAAGGGTTTAACTCCAGGGCCGGCGGCGGCAGTGTAGGAGCTGGAGGTGCCCGGGAGGCCGGGCAGGGGCCGGCCGGCTTGGGGAGGGACTGGTCTGGAGCGTGTTCGGATGCAGCTGGACAAGCCGGCAATAGCCTTGGTGCTGGGTTAGCTCGTCTGCTTTCTAAGGTGGGAACAGATGTCTGAGGAAACAGCGCTGAGACCCCAGCCTCACAGAAACCCCTTCCGATCGCAAACCCTATCCAGACTCTCCTCTGGGAATATAAGGCTCAAGAAGAAGTTCTAGAGCAGCGGTTCTCAACCTTCTGGCCCTTTAAACACAGTTCCTCATGTTGTGACCCAACCATAAAATTATTTTCATTGCTACTTCATAACTGTCATGTTGCTACTGTTATGAATCATAATGTAAATATCTGATATGCAGGATGGTCTTAGGCGACCTCTGTGAAAGGGTCGTTCGACCGCCAAAGGGGTTGCGACCCACAGGTTGAGAACCGCTGGTTTAGAGGGAAAAAGGGAAGTTCTAGAGCCCGCCCTAGAAGTGGTCAAGGCACTTCTCATGCTGAACTGTCACCCCGTCTCCCTGCCTCGGGGTACAGAAGGTGGGGGGCAGGCAGAAGCCAGGCCACTCAGGCCTTCATGGCCCCCGGGCCGGCCAGCACCCGCGACCCAGTCACCTGTGTAATAGTCACTAAGTGAATGAGGGACAGACAGGTGCTCAAAGCCCACTCCGTGCCTGTAACCCGAGACCAGTGCCCTCTGCTAACTGGACACCCCCCGGCCCCGAGTGCAGCTGCTGTCCCTTCCCAGCACGCCTGACCCGAAAGCCACCTGGGAGGATTGTTCCGGAACAGCGCCCCTCCTGTCTGCGTCCCCAGCCAGCACCAGGACCCTCTGACCTCTGGCCAGGAGGGGCACCACGTCCCCATGGGGGTTACCTCTGCGTCCTGCTCATCGGCGAGGCCCACGAAGTTGCTGTCTGGAGACGCCGCCGGCATCGCCTGCAAGAGTAACAGGAATGGAGGTGCGGACACGCCGGCTCTGGGGGCACCCAGCTCACCCGCCTCGCAGCAAACCCCAACCACGTCCTCGCGACAGAAGTGGTGCCAAGCACCCCTGGCTGGTTTGGCTCAGTGGATAGAGCGTCGGCCTGTGGACCAAAGGGTCCCAGGTTCGATTCCGGTCAAGGGCACGTACTTCGGTTGCAGGCTCCTCCCCAGCCCCGGCCCTGGTCAGGGCGTGTGCAGGAGGCAACCAATCGATGTGTTTCTCTCGCATCGATGTTTCTCTGTCTTTCCCTCTCTCCCACTCTCTAAAAATCAATGGGAAAATATCCTTGGGTGAAGATTAACAACAAAAAAGTGGTGCTGCACAGAGTCAGGCCTGAGCGGGGAGCCCTGGGTTCTATTCCCCCATTTCCATGGCTCCCCTTCCCAGCACGGATGGGGCTCCCAGATGCCCCGGGCACACCGTGCGGGAGCTGCTCGGATATGTCACATGGAGGGGCCCCGTGCCCTGCCCTTACCTCTCCTTCCTCGGAAGCGGCCCTGCTGGCGGCCAGCGGGGAGGGGAGAGCCTCTCCCTCGTCCTCCGTGCCCGTGCCCGTGCCCGTGCCGGGGGCGATGTAGGAGCCGGACATGGAGGAGACCGTGTCGGTGCTGAGCTGGGAGTGCTGGCTCTGGGAGGACACCATGGACATGACCGACTGGGCCAGGCTGCTGCTGGCAGGGTCTGCGGAGACGGGAGGTGGAGGAGGGGATGGTCAGCATGGGCTCTGGGGCTGAGAAGGAGCCGAGCCCAGTCCCTGCCCGCTCAGCGAGGCCACAGTGGCCTGGCCTCCCCCTCACCGAAGGGGTTTTAGATGGAAGGTTTTCTTTTTTATCCTTTTTAAAAAATGTGTTTTTATTGGTTTCAGGGAGGAAGGGGGAAAGAGAGAGAGAGAGAGAGAGAGGGAGAGAGAGAGAGAAACATCAATGATGAGAGAGAATCACTGACCAGCTGCCTCCTGCACACCCCCCACTGGGCTTGAGCCCACAACCCGGGCCTGTGCCCTGACAGGGAATGGAGCCGTGACTTCCTAGTTCATAGGCCCACGCTCACCACTGAGCCACGCGGCCGGGCCGGACTGAAGGTTTTCCAGGGCTCTGCTCCTTCGCATTCAGAGCTCAGAACTCACTCGGGGACCAGGGACTTGCAGGACTGGGGGGTAAGACAGTGCTTGTCCCCCAGCTCGCCCCGGGGACAGCCAGTCCCTTCCCCCTCCAGTGGGGCCTGCTGGTCACCAGCTTAGGTGTTAACTCGCTGCCCAGGGTCTGTCTGCTCCGGAGGAAACACAGGGCTGAGGACTGCGCTGGGGGGGACGTGCTGCCCTCCCCACTCCCTCGCCCTCCCCGCTCCCTCGCCCTCCCCGCTCCCTCGCGTACCTTCTGGGGAGGAAATCGTGGAAGAGAGAGGCGTCCCCGTGCAAGACGACTGGTCAATGGCCCCTGATGACGACAGGGTGAGATTCTCGCTGTCTGGAGTGACGCCACATTCCTGGGCAACAACGGAGGAAGCGCAAGTCAAACACGGCGAGGGCAGGAGGAAGGGCGAGCGGACACTAGGAGGGGCCGAGGTCTCCACGCCAAAGCCAGGGCATGAGGACATGCAGGGCCGTCTCTCTCTTGTCACCACCGTCTCCGGCCCTGGCCCGGATGCTGCTCCCAGGGGAGCTGCAGACCTCAGGCAGCTCATCCTCCCGCAGCACAGCATCTGCCGGGCCCACAAAGACGGGGCTCAGGTGACAGGCCAGCCGGCAGCTGTGACACGGGGACGCCCAGGTTCCCAGGATGAGAAGCAGCTTTCCTTCCGAAGGGAAGGGACACAGAGCAGCAGAGGCCGCCCGCCTGCCCGCCGCCCCCCCGGGACCCCCCGCTCGGATGTCAGGTTAGTTCCAGCTCAGTCGTCTCACACAGCAGCCCCTTCCCCGGCCCGCCCTGCCCTGACACCCCACCGTCCGCCAGCTGGGCCAGCGCCCCCAGCACCCCCGGCAGGTGCAAAGTCCTAGGGGTTCTAGCTCCACGGCCCATTCTCTTTTCTCCAGGCCGCGTGTCTTTTTTTTTTTTTTTAAAATATATTTTTATTGATTTTAGGGAGGAAGGGAGAGAGAGATAGAAACATCAATGATAAGGATCATTGATCGGCTGCCTCCTGCATGCCCCCTACTGGGGATTGAGCCCACAACCCAGGCACGTGTCCTGACCAGGAATCGAACTGTGACCTCCTGGTACCTAGGTCGATGCTCAGCCCCTGAGCCACGAAAGACAGGCCCAGCGTGCTTTTGCGATCCCAGCTCTAGGCTCCCTCCCACCCAGGCTCAGTCTGTCTCCCCTAATCCATCGACTCTTCCCCAGCAGGTGGGCCTTCAGGACACAAAGCTCTCACGGAACCACTGACCTGCTCAGAGCCTGGACGTCTCCCCCCATCCCCAGCGTCTCTCTCCCTTTTCTCTCCATTTCCAAGAATCCCCACGTCTAGCTCCACATGCATGGTTTTCTTCACGCGCCATCTCTCCCACCTTTGGCCCAGCGCTGATGGTCCCTGCCTTGGGCACACTTGTCTCCTATCGTTAAATTAATTCATGCATTCATTCAAACCACACTTAACTGAGCAACGACTCTGTGCCAGCCACTGCACATGTCCTGTCCCCACTAGTCCTCAAGCTCCTGAGGGGGGGACCTCGCTGTCATCTCCGCCTGCTCCCGGGCCCAGCTCACTGCCTTGCCGAGAGGGGGTGCAATGCACCTGTGTTACCTAGAACCTGTGAGGGGGGCACAGGCAGGAAACCCCACCTCCTTCCCTCCACCACACGTCCTCCCAGCGTGTCCTGTGCCCGCACCCTCTTTCCCCGGATGCCTGCATCGCTGGCTCTCGTGCCTCCCTCAGTCTGTGTTCACGGGCCACTCCGTAAAGACAGCAACCCCACCTCTGGCCTCCTCTGCCACAGCGAACACAGCGCCCTCTGACACACGTTTTTCACTTACTGCCTTTCGGGGCCTCCCCACCCCATCAAGAACATAAGCGCCACCAGGCAGGGTTTGGCGGTCTCCTCCCTGCTGCCCTCTGCAGACGGAAGAGCAACAGGTAAGTAACAGGCTCATGAATAAATGAATAGAACGAAACCTCTGCCACTGTCTCAGAAAGGGTTCAAAAGGTGTTTGGCGGCCTGGCCAGTGTGGCTCAGTGGTTGAGGGTCGACCTATGAACCAAGAGGTCACAGTTCGATTCCCGGTCAGGGCACGTGCCTGGGTTGCGGGCTCGATCCCCAGTGTGGAGTGTGCAGGAGGCAGCCGATATCAATGATTCTCTCTCATCATTGATGTTTCCATCTCTCTCTCTCCTCCTCCTTTCCTCTCTGACATCAATAAAAACATATTTATAGAAATTTAAAAAAGGTGTTGACGAATGAATGACAGCAGGTGGACCTGACCGGGCATCCGACACGCCCTGGAGTCCGACCCCCACGAAGGGAGGGCGGTGCAGGCTACCTCTCCGGGCTGCTGCGCGGCCGGCCGCGGAGAGAGGCGCGTCTCCGAGTCGCTGCAGGAACGCTCGTCTTCCTCCTCGTGCAGCACGGAGGAGTTCTGGGAGATGGACCTGTCGGAGGGAACAGCAGCTGGGCCGCTGGTCGCATGCAGACCCGTCCGTTCCCACCAGACCCCGCAGGAAGGGGCGGACCGCGCGGGGCACCCCAAACCCTAAGGCGCGGGGAGGTGGGCAGAGCACCGGGAGGGACGGAGCCCGCTCGTGGGCATCAGAACACCTGAGTTTTCTCTTCAGCTGCTTCCATAACTTGTGTGTAAACTTGGGAAAAACCACTGACATTTCTACTGTCTTAATATTTTCCTCTATAACAGGGGTGGGGAACGCCCGGCCCGTGGGCCGTGCCCTCGAAGGAATCATTTGGTCTGGCCCCGCCAAGGCAGTAGGAGTGAGTTAATTAAATGTTTGACCAGATACAGCAGCTAATTCTTAATTTTTCATGGCCCGAGAACGATGCTATAAACATCCAATGGCCCCTGGCAGGAAAAACGTTCCCCACCCCTGGTGTATAAGCCGCCTTCCTTGATGCTACGGTAGAAAGCTTATCAGTCTGGGCCTCGTTGGCTTTAAATGTCTAAAAGATACAAATTCCAAGGTTGCTTTCGTCTTCAGACTAAATCAGTGATGGCAAACCTATGACACGCGTGTAAGAGGTGACACACAAACTTATTGTTTTGGTTGATTTTTCTTTGTTAAATGGCATTTAAATATATAAAATAAATATCAAAAATATGTCTGTGTTTCACTATGGTTGCAAATATCAAAAAATTTCTCTATGTGACACAGCACCAGAGTTAAGTTAGGGTTTTTCAAAATGCTGACACGCCGAGCTCAAAAGGTTCGCCGTCACTGGACTAAATAATGCCTTAGACCCCATCCCCCCCACCCCCAACAGAACGCCGAATAGATTTGTCTATATGGCCCCCCTACATCCGCGCCTGCCATCTTACCTTCCTCTCCTAAGGGCCAGGGTAAGCTCCCCCAGGGATCAGCCCCAGGTCTTCCGGGAGACGAGACGCTCTGGGAATGGCCCAGCGGGCCCCCCCTGCCCGGGCATCCAGGTAGGGAGCGGCGCTGAGGAGGTGGGGGATGGCTGGGAGCACCCCGCCAAGGACCCCGGGCCCACACGGGCGGGCGCCTGCTGGCGACTCACTTGGAGAGACTCCTTTTGAGCTTGAGTCCTTGGCTGCTGCCGTCGGGCAGGCGGTCGAGCGGGGAGAGCGTCCTGACGGGGGGCAGGTGGTCGTCGCTGCCATAGGCAGGCAGCATTCCTGAGAGGTGGCCGTCGCCCAGCACGTGGAGTGGAGGGACCGCGGGGGACGGGGTGAGGGGCCCGTTGAGGGCCTCCAGAAGGGACACCACTTCATAGCCTGGTGGGATGTTCTCGGAGGACTAGGGGGATCAGATGGGTGGGAGAGTTCATTAGCCAGACCGTGTGGCTCAGGCCAGAGGTCCCAGTCCGATTCCCGGCCAGGGCACACGCCCGGGCTGCAGGTTCAAGCCCCGGTTGGGGTGTGTTGGTTGGGATGTGTTGCGGGAGGCGACCAATCAATGTTCTCTCTCACAGCGATGTCTGTCCCTTTCTCTCTCTCTAAAATCAATAAACATTTAAAAATAAAAAAGTAGAAAGGAGGGGGGCAAACCATCAATAAACAAGTCACCCAGAGTGATAATTTTATGAGCATTCTGTGTATTTTCTTCCCATTTCCCCCCGTCCTGTTTGCACAGGTACCACCTATCTGTGAACAACAACTTTATACCCCGCGTTCGCCACCTGACACATGTTTTCCTTCGCACGCGTCCCCTTCTCACCGACACCGCCAGCTCTGGTCCCTGGTGCCGGCTACTTCGCCCTGTCGACACTTCCGACTGCGAACAGTCTGAGGAATGTCCTAGGGCGTGAATCTTTTTTCCGGTGATTTTCTTGGTATTAAATTCTTAGGCCCTAGATCACCTCGTATCATTGTGTTTAAGGCTCTTGACATACACAGCCCTTTTTTTTTCCCCCCAACGATTTTTCTAGTTTCACTCCTCAAAGCAGAACAGAAAACCTACTTAGTTCTGCCAGCCTGGAGTGTCTTTAAAGAGGTTTTTTTTAATTTGAAAGGTGAAAACGGTGTCTCCCGTTCATTTGCGTATCGTTGGTTTTAATGTGGCCGGCGCTGAAAGCAGCGACGGCTAACCGGCTGGGCTTCCTCTTCTGAGAACTGCGTTCTGAAACCCTTTGAACGTTTTTATCTGTTTTATTCACAGGAGACACGGCCAAGACACGGGCTCCCCTCCGGAGTAAATGTCGTGAAGACATTTTTTTTCTTTAAATGGGTGGCTGTCTGCCTTTCAATTCTGGTCATGTGTTATACATCTGAAATTCAAAAAAATTTCTTAAAGCTCCTATGTTTTGTTTTTAGAGAAAGAGGAAGGGAGAAGGAGAGAGAAACCCTGATGGGCTGCCTCCCGCACGCCCCCTACTGGGGACGGAGCCCACAACCTGGGCATGAGCCCCGACTGGGGAATTGAATCGGTGACCTTTCAGTGTCAGGGTCGAGGCGCAACCACTGAGCCGCATCAGCCGGGCTGAAATTTAAATCTGTCCTGCGGTAAAACGTGCACCGCCTTTGTCTGTCCTGTTCCCCTTTAAGCTGAGCGAGCCCCCTCCCGTCCAAAGGCCACCGGAGAGTCACCGGTAACTCATTCCAGCCTTTAACGTTCTGCGTGGGTTGCTGTGTTTGGAGCACAGGTCGCTATGGCTCCAGGTGCAGTCTGCTCTCTGTGAGGAGTGAAGCTACACTGGTTTCTCCTCCCCGACAGCGAAGCGGTTATCGCCACACCGCTCCCTGGATGGGACGGTTAGCGTGGGAATCTAAAGGAAGCCAGTACCTGCTGCAAGGCTTCACCCCGACACCGTGCCTCGCACCCCGAAACGGAGAGGGCACCTTCATACGCTCGGCTCCCAGCCCCGGACCCCAACAAAAGGGATAAAGAAAACCAGTTACCGCCCGGCCAGTGTGGCTCAGTGGTTGAGCATTGACTTATGAATCAGGAGGTTACGGTTTGATTCCCGGTCAGGGAACTCGATCCCCAGTGTGAGGTGTGCAGGAGGCAGCCGATCGATGAGTCTCTCTCATCATTGATGTTTCTATCTCTCTCCCTCTCCCTTCCTCTCTGAAATCAATAAAAATATATTTTATTTATTCTTATTTTTTTAGTTTAAAATATATTTTATTGATTTTTTTTACAGAGAGGAAGGGAGAGGGATAGACAGAAACATCGATGAGAGAGAAACATCGATCAGCTGCCTCCTGCACATCCCCCACTGGGGATGTGCCCGCAACCCAGGTACATGCCCTTGACCAGAATCGAACCCGGGACCCTTGAGTCCGAAGGCCAATGCTCTATCCACTGAGCCAAAGGGCAATAAAAAATATATTAAAAAAAACCCAGAAAAATAAAACCAGTTCCCTCCTGCGAGGACTCAGATAAAGACAGTAAACTGTATCCCAACCTAAGACGACCACCCCCTTGCTTCTGCTTGGGGGGGTCCCGGAGAAAGGGGGGCCCACAAGGGGGAATGGGGGAGGCTCTAGGCATGGCCACCACCGTCAGGACACCAAAACCCCAACCTTTTACTACAGGCTGGTCTCAAGCAACAGGGGCTCACCCAGCTTACTGCCCCCCCCCCCCCCCGCAAAGGCACGGAAATGAGGGGCCCAGGGCAAGAGGAGGCAGCGAGGAGACCTCACTGTTGGCTTCACGGGGCGCGGTTCTGAGCCCAACTCACCGAGGGCTCCTCCGAGTCGGAGGTCTGGGAGGAGATGATGGGGTTGAAGCTGGTGGGGGACAAGGGGCCCAGCTTCTTCCTCATGGCTCGGATCTGCAGCAGCGCCCGGAAGGCTGCGGAGGAGGAGGGGGGCCGTCAGGCCACGTGGGTGCGGAGGTGGGATAGACGCCGCCACCCCTGCCCCACGGGGCTTACGCAGGCGGCAGATGGGGCAGTTGCTGGCCTGGTAACGCAGGGTGTCGGCGCAGGTGTTGCACAGGCAGAGGTGGCGGCAGGGCAGGATGAGGGTGTCCCGCACGTCCGAGAGGCACACCACGCACTCGGCGCTGTTGTCACTCACCTCATCCTCAGCCACCTGCCGGGAGAGGACACTGAGCCAAGGACAGAGACGCACACGGGATGGGAACAGTCCGGCCGGCGCGGCTCAGGGGCTGAGCATCGACCCATGAACCAGGAGGTCAGGGCACAGGCCCGGGTTACGGGCTCGATCCCCAGCGGGGGGCGTGCAGGAGGCAGCTGGTCCATGATTCTCTCTCATCATTGATGTTTCTACCTCCCTCCCTCTCCCTTCCTCTCTGAAATCAATAAAAATATATATATTTAAAAAGGAATAGGAACAGAAGCTTACGCTTACACCGCACTTCACAGTTTACCCAGTGCGTTCACACACTCGGTGTCACTGCCTCCGGGAGCTCCTCTCAAGCTCACACTGTGAGGCTGACCTGCCTCTGACCAGCTGGGCCGTGGGGCCGAGCAGACCCCACGGGGAAAAAGACGGGTTTAATGATCAGCGTCCAGAAAGCCCATCCGGCTAACGGGGGGGGGGGGGACTCAGAGACTAAACCAGAGCGATTTAAGGTTTAAGGACAGTCATCTGAAACGAGGGGCGGGAAACACCCTCTGGGCCCGAACTGGCTGCGAGCTCGGGGCCCGGCCTCCCGGTCCCAGCTTGACCGGGCTCCTCGCTGCCCCTCGAGGGGACAGGCAGCGCGCGGGCGGCACTCGCCTTGGCGTCCTGCGTGTTGTACTTGTTCTCGATCCCGTAGATCTCCTGGAGCAGGTAGCTGACCCCGTCCACCTGCACAGCAAACAGAGAGCTCCAGGGCAGGCCGACCCTCGCACAGAGGGGAGCGGCCACACACGCCCCCGCCGTGGGGACGGGCCGCGGGCCGCGGGTGCACGGCGGGGACGACCGAAGGCCGGGACGAGCCGAGGATACTTTTCTCATGGCGGCTCTCTTGTCGAGAAGCAGAACCAGCTGTTTGATTCCCCCCAACAGGGACACACACGCTCAGACTGGCATGCCGCTGCCCTGCCCGCACCATCGCCCGCAGCGAAGAAAGGGGAGACTAGAACGGGGCGGGAGAAGATGCAGCACAATGTGACCTCAGCTATGAAATAAACGTGAGGTCCACACATCACAGGGAGAAAGGAGTGGGAGAGAGAGACAGAGGAGAAGTGGGTAAGGGAAAGGGGGAGGGGAAGACACAGAAGGGAGGCATCAGAGGGGAGGCCGACTGACCCCACCCCCGCCACGGAGCTGCCGTCTCCAACATGCAGCAAAATCACCCTCTAGCCCAGTGATGGCGAACCTTTTGAGCTCGGCGTGTCAGCATTTTGAAAATCCCTAACTTAACTCTGGTGCCATGTCACATAGAAATTTTTTGATATTTGCTACCATAGTAAAACAAAGACTTGTATTTTTAAAAATATATATATATTATTGATTTTTTACAGAGAGGAAGGGAGAGGGATAGAGAATTAGAAACATCGATGAGAGAGAGACATCGACCAGCTGCCTCCTGCACACTCCCTACTGGGGGTGTGCCCACAACCCAGGTACATGCCCTTGACCGGAATCGAACCTGGGACCTTTCAGTCCGCAGGCCGATGCTCTATCCACTGAGCCAAACCGGTTACGGCAAGATTTGTATTTTTGATATTTATTTTATATATTTAAATGCCATTTAATAAAGAAAAATCAACCAAAAAAAATGAGTGTCATAGGTTCGCCATCACTGCTCTAGTCCTCGTTTCTTTTCTTTTTTTAAAAATTTTTTTTAATATATTTTATTGATTTTTTACAGAGAGGAAGGGAGAGGGATAGAGAATTAGAAACATCGATGAGAGAGAAACATCGATCAGCTGCCTCCTGCACGCCCCCTACTGGGGATTGAGCTCACAACCCAGGCATGTGCCCTTGACCCGAATCGAACCTGGGCCCCTTCAGTCCGCAGGCCGACGCTCTATCCACTGAGCCAAACCAGCCAGGGCAGCCCTTGTTTCTTAAAACTTCTGCAAGAGGGACCGGGTGGCACTCAGCTGGGGCCAGGACATCTAGCGGACACGTGGGTAACGGCCGGTCATTCTGGAAGGGGGCAGCTGGCTAGCGAGCTTGGGGTTTTAGAAAAGCACTGGTGGGGCCCCAACCAGTGTGGTTCAGTGGATAGAGCGTCGGCCTGCGGACGGAAGGGTACCAGGTTCAATTCTGGTCAAGGGCACATGCCCAGACTGTGGGCTCGATCCCCTTTGGGGGTCAGGAGACACCGGGTCAATGATTCTCTCTCATCATGGATGTTTCTCTCTCTCCCTCTCCCTTCCTCTCTGAAACCAATAACAATATATTTAAAAAGCAAAGCACTGGTGGGATCCGTGAAGCCGAGCGCTCTGACTGGCCCCGGACGGGACCACAGCACTGAATCCTCCGGCCAACGCGCTTCAGGCCGGCGTTTCGGATGAAAGGACTCCTCCCTGAACCTAATGTCGGGAGACACATCTCGTCCTTTCACTCCACACGCCCTTCGCTCAGATCCCGGCTGCGCAGCGCCAACAATTCCGGGGCAGCAGAGCCCAGGTCCTTTCAGGCCACCCACGTAGCTTCCAACCCACAGGAGCACCCCCCTCCTTTTCCCCTTTGATTTAAAAAAAGGGGGGGGGAGGGAAAGAAGAGTGCTTAGCAAAAGAGCAAAAATGGGGAGGGGGGAAGAGCTGGCGTGACTCAGTGGCTGAGCGTCGACCTATGAACCAGGAGGTCACAGCTCAATTCCTGGTTAGGGCACCTGCTCGGGCTGTGGGCTTGATCCCCAGTGGGGGGCGTGCAGGAGGCAGCCAGTCAATGATTCCCTCTCATCACTGATGTTTCTATCTCTCTCCCCCTCTCCCTTCCCCTCTGAACTCAATAAAATTATATTAAAAAAAGAGAAAGAAAGAAAGAGAGAGAGAGAGAGAGAAGAGAGGAGAGAGGAGAGGGGACGCCAGCAGCCCGGCCCTCAGGACTCACCACTTGCTTCTGCTTGAGGGGCTTGACACAGAAGGTCCCGTCCGTGTGCTGCAAGGAGAACAGGGCGGTGATGACCAGGGCGCAGGCCAGGCAGCCCCGTGTTCACTGCGACTTCTCTCAGCTGCACGTGGCTTGGGGGCCCCGCCGTGGGGACTGCAGGCTCCCAGGGCGGGCAGGGCCTTTCCAGGTCTGGTCTGACCCTTCCCTTTGGGGGAGAGGAAAGGAGGCCTCCTACCCCCCCCCGCCCCCCCAGCACCAGCCTCCTGGGCCAGCACCACCTGCTGAGCTCAGGCAGCCGGGACCCCGCCCGTCCTCCCGGGAGAGCTGAACCTGTGAGTGAGGCCCTGGAAAGCCACTCACTCACCTTCTCGAAAGTGCCCAGCAGCACATGGCAGTGGCCGAAATACTCTGGAAGGAACGAAGGCACAGGATGGAGAAGGAGACCAAGCGACGCACCCGCCGCCGCCGGTCGGCCCTCCCCGACTCCCCGCGGCTCGTGCCATCATGACGGGCACGTCCTGGAACCCGGTGCTCCTGTCAGCCTCGGGCCTCGGGACCAGGAGTGGGCGAGGGGGTGCAGACACTGCCTGACACCCACGGCGGCCTTGGGCCCCCCACGGGCAGTGTGTCGGCAAAAGAAGACACAGGGTGTCCATACCGTCTCCTTCGTCCACCACGGCATGGACCACCAGCGGGTAGACCTCTCGGTCCAGGTCGAAGCCGAGCTGGCGGGAAAGCAGAGGGAGGAGGGACAAAGGCAGCTCATGTTGCCATGGCGCAGGGCCCGTCGGAAAGGCGGGCGTGGCCAAGGACCGCATCTCTGCCCGCCGGTGGGGTGAGCACCGACCTAGGAACCAGCAGGTCACGGCTCGATTCCAGGTCAGGGCACACGCCCAGGTTGTGGGCTGGATCCCCAGTGGGGGGCGTACAGGAGGCAGCTGATCGATGATTCTCTCATCATTGATGTTTCTATCTCTCTCTCCCTCTCTGAAATCAGTCTATCTATCTATCTATCTATCTATCTATCTATCTATCTATCTATCTATCTATCATATAGGCTCCCAGGGTGGGTAGGGCCTTTTTAGATTCTATATGAATCTAAATATAGATTCTATATGAATACACACACACACACACACACACACACACACACACACACATTTTAAACGAACCTCATCTCTGCTCCTCCACAACCTCGTCACTACCCATGTCCCGTTGAGGGACGGCCGCCAGTTTCTCTTTAAAATCTCCTGGAGGCACAGGCGTGTAGCCTCCCTGCTCTTTCCTCTGAGCGCGGATTTCTTGAAATGCCCCGGGCTAGTGGGCTAGTTTGGAAGAGGAAAGTTTCGAGGTTGGGCGCATCCTTTGGGGTGTGAAGGCGTTACAAGGCGAAGGTGAGCATGACCTCTGAGCGCCTGGCAGGCAGTCCCTTTGCTGATGGCCATGGTCCTAACGAGCTCCCGGGCCCATCCAGGCCCCGTGGGGAACCTGCCCGCGTCCTCTCCCCCCAGGGCGGCTCACCTCCTCTTCGGCCCACTCGGAGGGGTCCACGGTGTGGGAGGGCAGGCAGAACTGCTGGCACACCCCGCGCTTGTAGTGCACCGTCTCCGACTGCAGGCTGTTGTCTTTGGGGATGTAGCTATCGATCCAAGTCGGGAGCAAAGCAAGAGTCAGTGTGTGGCCCAGGCGGCCCTGCCATTTCCTCCCTCACGCCTGCCCTCAGTCACCCACAGGCGCCGGGAATGACACCGACGGACCAGATCTGTCACCTACGTCCTCGGCTCGGCTGGGGAATGCGATTAAACTCGTCTATGCAGCCACCGGCCACCAGGGTCGCTTCCCAGGGTTCCAACAGCATCTTAAGGACCTGGAGGCCCCGCTGCCACCTGCCACGGCAGCCACATGGCACAACTTAAAGGGAAACGGGCAGAAGTGGGGTCTCTATGCCCGGCCGGCGTGGCCCAGTGGGTGAGCATCAGTCTATGGACCAGGAGGTCACGGTCCGATTCCCAGGCAGGCAGGGCACATGTCCGGGTTGCCCCTCGATCCCCAATAGCGGACAAGCAGGAGGCAGCCGATCAATGATTCTCTCTCATCAGTGCTGTTTCTATCTCTCTCCCTTTCCTTCCTCTCCAAAAAATATTTTTTTTAAAAAAAACAAGTAGTGCCCAGCCCATTTGGCTCAGTGGATAGAGCGTCGGCCTACAGACGGAAGGGTCCCAGGTTTGATTCCAACCAAGGGCACAGGCCCAGGTTGCGGGCTCGATCCCCAGTAGGGGGCGTGCAGGAGGCAGCTGATCAGTGATTCTCTCTCATCATTGAAGTTTCTATCTCTATCCCTCTCCCTTCCTCTCTAAAAATCAATTAAAAAAAATTTTTTTTTTTAAAAAGAAGAAGTAGGGTCTGCAGAAGAAAGTCCACGTTCAAGAGCCAGAACTCGCCTGGTGAGCGCATGAGGCATGGGCCCTGAGCTGGCCGGGGAGGAGGCGGCTCCCCGGTCCCGTCCGTACCTGGCGATGCCGTTCTGGAACTCCTCGGTGGCCTGGTAGTAGATGGTGATGGCCACGCGGGCGTCGGTGTCGAAGGTGAACTCCACGTTGTAGTGGACTTTAGCTCTGCCGGCCTCGGCCCCAGGGGTCTTCACCTCCTCGGCGCACCTACAAGCACCAGGCCTCAGCGTTAGGCGGGCAGCAACCAGCATTTAAACTGTATCCCTTTTTCAAAACCTTAACATACTGTGGGCTGCGCTCCGGGCCTCAGCCCCGCCCCCCGCCCTCCTGGGGGATGACGGCCGAGGACGTCACTGCCGCCGGGCGGGCGGGCGGTACGGCTGATACTTCACGGCACGCAGCCAGCGTCCTGCGCCTTTGCCCGACTTCATTTATGTTCACTTTTCATCGGAATCGAAGGTTCTAGTCACAGAGTTGACATGGTTTCCACTCCCCCTTCTGCCTCTTCAAACCTGTCTTTCCCCCAGGGAGCCCGAACCTTAGCAGAGGCAGCATCTGCTTAAAACCGACGCTGAAGCCCTCGCCGGTGTGGCTCAGTGGATAGAGCGTCAGCCTGTGGACTGAAGGGTCGGATTCCGGTCAAGGGCACAGGCCCAGGATGCCCAGTAGGGGACGTGCCGGAGGCAGCCGATCCATGATTCTCTCTCATCACTGATGTTTCTATCTCTCTCTTCCTCTCCCTTCTGCTCTGAAATCAATAAAAATATATTTTAAAAAAACACAAATGACTGACACTGTCTCAGGGACAGCACAGAGAAGGCATTTCAGGGACAATTAATAATAATGATGGGCCTGAAGCAGCCGACCCCGGGCACTCTGAGTGTCTGGGCGTATGAGGCTAAGAATAAATTTAAAAGTAAATATAATCCATGAATAAGGACTTCCTATTCCAAGTCCAGATAGCTCCTCTTTCCACAGGCTTGTGGAGGCCTCTGCGAGATTCACTTTCTCTCCCAGTAATTCTCCTTTTAAAAGAAGTTCAGCCGCATGGCCGCTGCCAGGGAAGGGGCCGTGCCCGCCCTCCCGGACGACGAGGTGAAGCTCAACAGTGTCCACGCAGAGTCCGACCTCAGCCGGCGCGGGCCAGGCTCTGGGGCCGGCACCCCGCTCTGCGCAGCTCTGCAGGATGGGCTGCCCGCGGAGGCCCTGGCCCCAGCCCTGGCCCCGGCCCCATGGCACGCCGGGACCTGCGGACTTACTTGACCAGCCGCAGTGTGTCCTTGCGGATGTTGACCAGGCTTCTCAGCGTCTTCACTGGCTCCTGGGGAGGCGGGGCGGCATAAGGAAACTGCCGGGCACAGCGGGAGAAGACAGCGGTGAGTGAAGACCCGTGGCCGCCCTCCCTGGCACGGGCCTCCCCGCCTGGTCAGGTGAGGGGGCAGGCCCAGGCCCGAACTCCGGGAGGACACGGAGAGCCGCCACAGCGCGTGGACTTGCTCCCGGTCACAGCCGGTAGAACCGGGATTCGATTTGGCGTCAGAAGAGTGAGATTCGCCCAGCTGGGGTGGCTCAGTGGTTGAGTATCGACCTATGAACCAGGAGGTCACGGTTCATTCCCGGGGAGGGCACATGCCCGGGTTGCGGGCTCATCCCCAGTAGGGGGCGTGTAGGAGGCAGCGGATCCATAATTCTCATTATTGATGTTTCTATCTCTCTCTCCCTCTCCCTTCCTCTCTGAAATCAATAATAAAACAGTATTTTTTTTTAAAAAAAGAGAGATTTGGCTGCTTTTCCCATTCCATGAAGCTCACCTGAGTCAGTGTTCACAATGCGGATCACTAACAAGAACGCCTACAAGTACCAAACGCAGTCTCAACCACCAAAGGGCACACACGCACACACACACAACACACACACACACACACGCACAACACACATGCACGCACACACGCACACACGCACAGTGGCTACATTCATCCCAAAGGCTTTTCCCTCTGACCTGGGACGACAGGGCACCAGGCCCGCAGGTGTCCGCTCAGAGAGGCCACGCGGCGCCTCGGGACCGTGGGAACAGCGATCAGGGGAGAAGCCGGCCGCCTGCGCAGGGCCCGGTCCTCCGTTCCCGGCCCATTGGAGGCAGCAGAGGCCTCTGGGACGAGCGCCAGGGGCTCTCCCGGGGCCATCGCGGTCCCTGGCTGCCCGGGTTTACCGTGCACTCTCCCTCAAGGAGGAGACGAGAGGAGACACAGTAACACAGTGAGCTGGGAACTGCCTTCAGAAGATGGATTCTCCAATGCGCCCTGTACGGTGCCGATGCTTTGTGGTCAATGAACGATTTTTGCATCTAATTCACAGGAAACCTACTAGGCCAACGGTTCTCAACCTGTGGGTCGCGACCCCTTTGGTGGTTGAACGACCCTTTCACAGGGGTCGCCTATGACCATCCTGCATATCAGATATTTACATGACGATTCATAACAGTAGCAACATGACAGTTATGAAGTAGCAACGAAAATAATTTTATGGTTGGGTCACAACATGAGGAACTGTGTTTAAAGGGCCAGAAGGTGGAGGACCACTGTCCTAGACGGTGTAGCCCTGCCCCAGTGTGGCACTCCTGAGACAGCCTCGCTCCGTCCACTCCGCCAGGGCCTCCACGGGGTTCTGCTGACGACGGTTCTGTCACTCAGAAAACACGGCCGACAGCACCTAGTTTTATGGATTCGATCTGATTGCTGATAATTCACATGCGTGCCCATGGCCCTTGAGAAAACACAGTCAATCTAAGCTGTCACATGTGTATCCAACTACCCTCTGTGGGAACCGAGGAGCAACATTTACTTCCTTCGTTGATACATTAAACACGCATCCTTTTAAAATACCTGACAGTGGGTTTTTCTACTTACAAAGCAACACATGTAGGGTGCCCCCCAAAACGTATACGCACTTTGAATAATTATTCATTCCAATGGGCTAAATCTGAAAAGAAAGAAACATCAATTGAGCTATCAGAAAAAAGGGTGTCTACATTTTTGGGGGGTCACCCCATATTCAAGCAGAAAAGTTGAAAAACACACAAAAAAGTACAAAACTAGCCGTCATTTCACCACTCAGCGATTTAGACGGAAGCTAACACGGCGGGGTCTTCTCCATGAGGCGTCCGTCCGTCCACGCCCGGCCCGCCTACCTGCCTCGGTATCTCCGAGCCGTCTCAAGCTGCACACACGACTTTAAAGCCTCTTTTCCACGCAGAACAACGTGGCGGACACTGGTAAAGCCGTGATGGGACGTGGCCTCGCACGGCAGCGATCGAGGCCCCGCTCGCTGGAATCAACCCCATATTCCCCCCTGGTTTCCGCTGGTTTCACCTCGTGTGTGTTTGTGTTTTATTTTTCTGATATAAACGTGGTGAGTGCCTGGGTCCTGCGTTTCTGCATGCTCGTTTGATTCCTTCCTTAGGACACATTCCTAGGCCTGGAATTTCTGGATCAAAGAGTAAGCATACGTTTTAAGAATATGTTTGCCAAACTGTTCTCCAGAAAGCGGGTTCTGGTTTCCTCTCCAGAGGCTTTTATCCGGGGAAGCTGGAAACCCCGTCAGCCACGGCTGTGGCCCATTTCTCTCCACCGCGCCCCCTTCCTCCAAAGGAATTTAAAACAATTTCCAAATACGCTTCAGCAAAAAGGAATTAGGGCAGCAAAATCCGACACAAATGCTAGTCTATAGTAAAGCCAAAATAGACTTTGGGATTAAAATGGTTTTCTGGAGCAGCACGTGGATCATACACATTTGCACAGGCACGGGGCGTGAGCCCTAACTCCTCCCGAGGGTAAAAAAATAATAAAAGACCAGTCCTTCCTTCACTCTGTGCCCTTTCTCCTCCACACCCTCCAAAAAATAAAAACAATAGAAAAGGGGAGGAAATCCAACAAAGGCCTCGTGATCTTTGTCTTCCAGTTAGAATGTTACCTGAGCCTCAATTCTCTGTCACAAGGTGCAGATGCGTGTCATGCTGTGTCCGCCAGTCTTTGCCTGGAGCCTGCCTTCGTTATAAAAGTGAGACGGCCCCGGCCGGCGTGGCTCAGGGGTTGAGCACTGACCTACGAACCAGGAGGTCACCGTTAGATCCCCCGTCAGGGCACAGGCCCGGGTTTTCGTCTCGGTCCCCAGTAGGGGGCGTGCGGGAGGCAGTCGATTGATGATTCTCTTTCATTTTGATGTTTCTCTCCTCCTCTCCCTTCCTCCCTCTGTAATCAATAAAAAAATTGTTTTAGAAAAAGAAGGAAGTGAGACTCTGGGGGCTTCCCTCTCTGGGCATATTCTTTCCACACAGCGTCAGGCGTAAATACGGCAAAGGATGTTGTACCTGAAATGAGCCCAAATCTCAGAGTAATTTGAATCGCACAGGCCTCAGGCCCGGGATGGGCGTATAGACAGCGGGGGTTCAGCCAGGTGAGCGCATTCAAAGGCCCCCCCACTTTCGGGGGGTTGCCAACCAAGACTCAGTAATTCTGAGCCGGCTTCCCTTTGACCTTTAACCCTGGTGTTCATCAGGTTCCTTTCCTTCACGTTGGCCTGACGTCAGCAAAGTGCCCCCTGGTGACCAAATGTGGAACTGCTGCCGTGTGTGTGTGTGTGTGTGTGTGTGTGTGTGTGTGTACACATACAATATGTGTGTACACATACAATATGTGTGTACACTAGCATATCAACCATATCTCCCAGGTATTTTTTAAGCCGTTCTAATTTCAACTACCCCTACAAATGCATTCGCATTTTTGCTGTAGAAAATGCGGTCACAATGCATATGAACTGGCAGGATACCTGGTTTCAGTGGTAAATTACGGGGCAATTCCCAGGAGCCTCGAAAAAGGACACAGCCCATTCATAAAAGTAAATAGCTTCGGTAAAAAGCCTTTTAAAAAGTACATGATTTGCTAGCATTGCTCCTCGTCTCAGGCCCGATCGCGTGCAGCGCAGGCCCAATGTGGCTCTGGGAGCACCTTCAGGCCGGTGCCCATCCTGTGGCCTCCCCCATCTTCTTAGTTTTCTTTTTTGTTGTTGTTAATCCTCATGGAGGATATTTCCCACTGATTTTAGAGAAGGTGGGAGGGAGGGAGGGAGAGGGAGAGACAGAGAGAGGAACTCGATGTGAGCGAGACACAAGTACTGGCTGCTCCCCGCATGTGTCCTGGCCGGAGCCAGGGATCGAGCCTGCAGCCCAGGTGACTGACCTTGACGGGGGAGCAAACCCTCGACCAGCGGTTCTCAACCTGTGGGTCGCGACCCCTTTGGGGGTCGAACGACCCTTTCACAGGGGTCGCCTAAGACCATCGGAAAACACATTTATAATTACATATTGTTTTTGTGATTAATCACTACGCTTTATGTTCAAATTGTAACAATGAAAATACATCCTGCCTATCAGATATTTACATGACGATTCATAACAGTAGCAACATTACAGTTATGAAGTAGCAACGAAAGTAAGTTTATGGTTGGGGATCACCAGAACATGAGGAACTGTATTAAAGGGTCACGGCATGAGGAAGGTTGAGAACCACTGCCCTAGACCCTTCGGTGTGCAGGCCGATGCTCCAACCACTGAGCCACACCAGCCAGGGCTGCACAAATACCGTCTTTACGTAGAAAACAGGAAGCCCCACATGCCAAAAATCTGATTCCAAAGAAAAAGAAAATTATTTTAGGCAATTTATAATTAAAGCAGAAAAGTGCTCATTTGGTAGGTTAGCAGGCGTGTACTATTTGTGGCAAAGAATCAAATGATAGTTACTATGGCGACCAACATCTGGAGTCATGTGAACACCTCATTTACAGCCCTATATACACCCTTTCCTTGGCAGGTTTTAGGGCTTTTGTATTTAAATTTCAGTTCCTTCTATTTGATGCCTGGCTGTCTTCTCCGCTTTCTCTGCTTCCTCTCTTCTCAGAAGTGTAGTGTGTCCACGACTCAGCAGTGGGTATTTTTAGACTCGCGCTGCCGTAGAGCGTTTGCTTAGATCAGTGTCAGGGGAGGGCAATGTCGTCCCTGCTTGGACGCCGCAGAATGAATGCAAATTTGCCTGTTTAACCAGCTGCTGCCGGAGCAGGCGGCCTTGCGCCCGCGGCGGACCAGCACGTCAAAGGGCTCTATTTACAGCAGAAAAACCCCCTTTTCGCTAAGTTTCCAACCAGTCCTCCCGGAGTTCACCGCCACAGCAGGAAGGTGATCACAAAGCTGACAAGACACCCCATTCCCCAACCAGAGGAGGGAGGGGGACCCCAAGAGGGTGTTGCAGGGTGACCTCAACACGGAGATGCTCTGGCCCAGGCCTGGTTACCAGAGATCCGAGACAGCGGCCCCTTTAGAGCCCGTGACGCCTCCGCTGGGTGCCCTGGCAGGACACAGGGCCGGTGTCATGGCTGTGACCTCACAGCGAAGGCTGACCTTCCCAAAACATCTATCTCTCTATCTCTCTCTATGTATTTATTTATTTAAAGAATTTTTCCTGTTTCTTTCTTTTTCTTTTTTAAAATTGATTTCAAGGAGGAAGGGAGAGGGAGAGACAGAAACATCAACGATGACAGAGAATCATCAATCAACTGCCTCCTGTACACCTCACACTAGGGATGGAGCCCCCAACCGGGCATGTGCCCTGACGGGAATCGAACTGTGACCTCCTGGTTCCTAGGTCGATGCTCAACCACCAAGCCGGGCTCCAAAATACTTAAACCCAGCACGAGTAGGCCCAATGGCTCGATTCTCACTGTTCACCTTAACGAGGGATAAGGGAAGAGTGAACACCCCATCGGAGGGCCAAGCGCCGTCATAAAACCGCCCAGATCCCTGGCAACGGCCGTGGCAGACCCTCGGTCGCCCCGTTCTTATGGGTCGGGTCTTGGCTCCCATTGGGGCACCGTGACCTGCAGGCAGTCCGTGTGGCGCCACTCTGACGTCAAATGCACCCACTAGGTCAGCGGTTCTCAACCTGTGGGTCGCGACCCCTTTGGCGGTCGAACGACCCTTTCACAGGGGTCGCCTAAGACCATCCTGCATATCAGATATTTACATGACGATTCATAACAGTAGCAACATGACAGTTATGAAGTAGCAACGAAAATAATTTTATGGTTGGGTCACAACATGAGGAACTGTACTTAAAGGGCCAGAAGGTTGAGAACCACTGCACTAGATTCTGGGTACTGTTTGATGACAAATGAAACATACGCGACTTCCGGTTTCCTCACGGACAGGAAGCCCTCGCCAAGGTGGGGACCCCTCCCAGCGGGACAACAACACCCCCCCCCCCACGCTGCGCTTGTACAACAAAGGCCCTCCCCCGAGCGCTGTGTTCAGATACAAAGGATGTTGCCCAACACCCGCTCACTTCGAGCAGCGCCCAGAGGGACAGAGCGCTCTCCGCACGGCAGACCAGTCATCTTTTCCGCCCGGCGAGTTGGTAAATAATGACTAACGGCCAGAGACGCCACCCCTTTCAGACAAGCACCCCATTCTAGACGCCCGGCTTCTGGGCTGCATCTGGTCAGGAGACGCACCACCCAGCTCCCACACAGGAATCCGCTTGTAAGAGATTTTCAGACGCCCGACGCTGTGTGTAAAGAATGTGCCCAGAGAGGCAAGCCCCGTGTCAGTCAAACTATGCATTTAAAAATAGACAGTGTACATTTCCCCCAAAGAAGCATAGTAGGGCTACTGTATTCTGATGGTGAATCCCAGGGACAGGACACAAATACCCACAGTATGTCACGGTCAGCGTCCAGCCCAAGGCTGAGTTATGTCACTGGGGTGCTCTCGTCCTGTGTCCCACCCCTGTCCCTTCCCTGCCTCCCACCTGAGCTCTCCGCCCCCCTCCACGCCTGTCGCCGACCGCCTCTCGGCCCATCCCTGAGCCGCGTCCTCCAGTCCCCCCGCCCCCCCCGCCACCCCGTTCCCTGCAGCGGCCTCGGAACGGCTCTTCCTCCTGTTACTGATCGCCTGCCCGCTCCCGAGGGCCTGGGCTTCAGGTCATCTTGTTTTTATTGATTTTTTTTTTTTGAGAGAGAGAGAGACAGGAAGGGAAAGGAAAAGAGAGAGGGGGAGAGAGAAACACTGATGAGAGAGAAACATCGATCGGCTGCCGCCTACACACCCCCTACTAGGGATCAAGCCCTCAATCTAGGCATGTGCCCTGACCGGGAATCACACCGGTGACCTCTTGGTGCCTGGGGTGATGCTCAACCCACTGAGCTACCCTGGCCAAGGTCAGGCCATCTTCCAGGGCTTGTCAGAGGTGACCCCAGCTCATCCAGAACGAACAGGGTGTCTGAGCGTTAACCATCTGCTTTCCGAGACTCAAAATAGCCAAGTGCCAAGTCTGAACACAACACGAAGAAAGACGGTGCAGCGGGCAGTGACTCCCCAAGAGGCACCGCGTGGCCCTACCTCCCAGCCGCGCCGGCTGGCTCCTGGGCCTGCGGTCTCAGCCTGGCCACGCTACCAAGATCCTGGTTAATCATCTGCTAAGAAGGCACAGCCCCGCAGTCAGGCTCGAGGCCCAAGTTCAGCAAGAGGATTGATTCAGTGCCTGGCTCAGTCTAACGAATAAATTATGGGAAAGGAGAGGCTGCAGGGGCAAACCTGACCGACACCGCCTGCCCACGTGCTCAAGGTTGCCATCCCCAGGAGGACGTCACGAGCGATGCTGTACCTTAGGGAGGTCGTTTGCCTCTGGTTTCTTCCCCCAAATCCATCACCCGCTCTGACGACGAGGGAACACCTGAGACCCCAACGGCGGGCGGGTTCCACAGACCAGCTCACGGCAAGCTCAGCCCAGATGGTCAAGGTCATGAAAAGTCACAAAAACCTGGGAAACGGTCACAGACTGGAGGAGCCATGACAACCGAAGGCACTGCGGGGTCCTGGGGGGAGCCTGGACCTCTAGGGGTGCAGCCCTAAGAACGCTGCAGCTTTTACAGCAGGAACGCACCTGTGCAAGCATTCAGGGCGGACCCAGGACCGTGCCATGCAAGGTGCCCGGGTGAGCGAGCGGTCCACGGGCATTCTCTACCTCCGCAGCCTCCGGAAGCAGACAATGACGTTTGAAAAAATAAGTTCTGCTCGGCTCAGTGGCTGGGCATCGACTTATGCACCAGGAGGTCACGGTTCGATTCTGCGTCAGGGCACATGCCCAGGTTGTGGGCTCCATCCCCAGTGTGGGGTGTGCAGGAGGCAGCTGATCCATGATTCTCTCTCATCATTGATGATTCTCTCTCCCTCCCTCTCCCTTCCTCTCTGGGAAAAGGAAAAAAAAAAAGTCCGGCAAGAGCCACGCTGAGATGAACGGCAACGCAGAGGAGCAGGGGAGCTGGAGGTGGAGCTGGAGGTGGAGGTGTGGGTCTCCGCTCTGGGTGACTTCAGGCTAAACCACTGCACGCAAGCAAGTCTCCATTCCTCACCCGTCCAACAGGCCAAGTACCAGCGACCTCACCGCTGGTGAGAGGAAAGGCTGCCCGGATCGGGGTCGGCCGGGAATACGGACCCCACACCAGGGGTTTTCAGGGAGAGGATTTCATAGAAGGAGCCGGTTAAACAGGCGTCGAAGGACGGAAACACCTGACGGGGGCACGGAGCTGACAGAGCGACCACGGGGAAACAGCCAGCCGCCCTCGTTCTCGGATCCTACAGGCCCGACGCTGGCACTCGCCTCCCGCCGCAGCCCTCTCGCGCCCCCTGTGGGCAGAGCCTGGGGAGGCGCGGCCTGAGGAGCCCCAGGGCCCAGGGTGCCGTGGGGTGCCGTGGGGCTGGGAGGCAGCGTAAACGTCCGCTGTGAAGGGCTCTGCAGACTGTAAATGCCGCCCACGGGTGCTGGCTTTTATCACGGCATCTAGTCGGGTCCCAGGCTAGCCGCACGCTCCCCCACCCCTTCCTTTAAGAGACCCGGTACACAGGGCGCATTAGCCGAAGCGACTCACCTCCGGGGCTTACAGCGATTAAGTTGCTGTTTTTTTAATATATATTTCTATTGATTTCAGAGAGGAGGGGAGAGGGCGAGAGACGGAAACATCAACGAGAAAGAATCACTGATCGGCTGCCTCCTGCACGCCCCACACTGGGGATGGACACGTGCCCTGACCGGGAATCGAACCCTGACCTCCTGGCTCCTAGGTCGACGCTCAACCACTGAGCCGCGCCGGCCGAGAGCGTCTGAAGTTGTCATAAATGGAAACCGTGGTGGGAACGGCGTTCTGTTCTGTGACTGCAGCACGTTTCCTGCGAAGCGCACTGCTCGGGGCTCCTGAAGCTGAGGCCTCCGTCTGATTAAGTTCTGTCATAATCGGGGCTACTCTCTGAGTCAACGGGCCGGGCAAGACGGTTTTAGAGAGCGAAGCGTGTGCTGCCTGCGGATGCCACTCGCATGTGCCCAACTGTCAAGCCCCGGGGCCGGGGACGCTGCTTCAGGGGACGTTTGCGGGACAGTTTCACAGCGCTGAGGCCGCCCTGCCTTATCGCTTTAAAAGCTCAACCCGCGAACCAGGCTTTTCTCTGAAACGCGGCACCAGGAAGTTCAGTTTCCCGTAAGCCGGGCGAACCACAGGAAGCAGAGGTGAGAGTGTGTACCCGGGTCTCAGGACGTTTCAGAGAAATTTCTAGGAAATTCCTGCAACACGTGCTTCGGTCTCACGGCCGAGCGCCAGCGTTGCCTGTGCTCCGGTGCGTGAAGACACAGGGCGCCCACAGGCCGGAAGGTCCCGCGTGGAGCGGCCTTTTCCGAGTCAGCGGCACTGAGGTCACGAAGGCCCTCTCCTCTCTCCTCCCTGCGTGTGGGGGTCTGGTCTTCCCTCGAGACCGAGTCTGAGGGCGAATCCACACGAGAGCGTGTTCGTATGACCCAGAGCGATGAGACGGGCACCGCAGAGGACAGAGCGGGCCTGTGCGGCAGGAACCGGCGGGCACGGCCCTCGGAGGGGGACAGCAGGTGCCTGTGGCGACTCCTCGAATTATGAACGTTTGTGCCTCAGGCTAAATGACCGGCTGCCACAATCCATGCTCACAAAATAACTGAAAAACAAAACAGACTGCCCTGAGCTTTTTTTTTTTTCTTAAAGGATAGAGCAATCTTTTCTTTTTTCAAATATATTTTTATTAATTTCAGGGAGGAAGGAAGAGGGAGAGAGAGATAGTAACATCAATGATGAGAGAGAATCATTGATGGGCTGCCTCCTGCATGCTCCCCACTGGGGGTCGAGCCCACAACCTGGGCACGTGCCCTTGACCGGAATCGAACCTGGGACCCTTGAGTCCGCAGGTCGACGCTCTATCCACTGAGCCAGACCAGCTAGGGCGCCCTGAGCTTTTTAAAAAATATATTTTTTACTGATTTCAGAGAAAAGGGAGAGGAAGACAGAGAGACATCAAGGATGATCGGCTGCCTCCTGCACATCCCACACTGGGGATGGAGCCCACAACCCGGGCTTGTACCCTGACCGGGAATCGAACTGTGACCTCCTGGTTCATAGGTCGACGCTCAACCACTGAGCCACGCCAGCCGGGCTGCCGTGGGCTGTTTAATGAAGGGGTTTGTGGAGCAATCTTGATGACGTTTAGGAGCTAAGACCCGCTGGTCCTGCCAGAGAACCGTGTGCAAGACGGGAGAATGACAATGACGTGACTTAGCAAAACGAGCCGAGGCCACGGGAGCGGGGAGACCGAGTCTCACCTCAGTTCTCACACTTGCTGACACGAGACCCGGGCATCAGTCTCCTTATCTGTGCAACGGAACTGGCCGCCCTGTCTATCTCGTGATTAAGATCAAGTAAAAAGTATTTTCACCCTCACACAGGGCTATACAAATACAGGCTATTGGCTGTGACATGATGATTCATCCGTGATGATAGTATCTTCTTTAAAGAATTCTACCCACCACGCAGCTCCTAACGCGTGGGTGAACGGATGTGCCGCGAAACACCCGCAGGTCGATGGTCTCATCCGGAACCTGAGCGCCTGCAGGACACGCCGTGGACGTGCCTCTGTGCTGTGCCCGGTTTCCCGCGAGCCCCACACGCGCTCTAGGGGAATGTACCCTCTGCGGCCCCGCAGGCCATGGAGACACAAGTGCCCTCACAGGGACAGGGAGTCTCAGTTCAGGGAAGACGCTGGCAGAGTGACGTGGGAGCAGAGCAGGCCGCCTCCGTCTGTCCCGACCGCCTGGTCTAACACGCACACGTGACCTTCAGCGGAGAAAAGGCGCAGGCCCGAGAGAGACCGCGTCCGCCCCGGGGACGAGGGGGGGTGGGGAGCACCCCTGGGAGCTGGGGTCACTGCTCTGGCCGAGGCCCACGGAGCACGAGCCACGCTGCCCTGCCCTGACCCCGAGGCGTGCTCACCTGGCAGCATCACCTGCGCAGGCACGAGGGGCGGCCTTTTGGTGCGTGTCACGCTCCAATCGGCACGTTTAAAGGGACAGCCAGCCCTGTGCAAGTGGATCTAGAATGATCCCCGGGATACACTGTTCAATTAACAAGCAGGGGCAGGAGTGCGAACGGGGTGTGCGGTGATGTGTGGGCGCCCCACCCCCGCCCCGCCCGGTCGGTGCTCCCATCCCCCGGCCGCAGACAGGGCTGGCCACACGCGGCCCGGCCGTCCCGCTCCTTCCCGGGGAATGAGGAACCACAGCCACCTGTGCCTCCACCGCCCGCCGCGGGCCGCGACCCGGTGACTCACTGAGGGGCGCACCGCAGGCCGCCCGGACTCGGGTACACGCTGTACCCCGAGGCTTCCCGAGGACCAGGCTGAAGCCACTGCGCCCAAATCACGCGCCCATTCTCACTGGGCATGTGCCCCACGTGGAAATACAGCACAGCGTGTCCCCCCACAGCGCGTCCCCCCCCAGCGCGTCCCCCCCAGCGCGTCCCCCCCCAGCGCGTTCCCCCCCAGCGCGTCCCCCCCAGTGCGTCCCCCCCAGCGCGTCCCCCCCAGTGCGTCCCCCCACAGCGCGTTCCCCCCACAGCGCGTCCCCCCCAGCGCGCCCCCACAGCGAATCCCCCAGTGCATCTCCCACAGCGCGTCCCCCCACAGCGCGTCCCCCCAGTGCATCCCCCACAGCGCGTCCCCCCAGTGCATCCCCCCCACAGCGCATCCCCCAGTGCATCTCCCACAGCACGTCCCCCCACAGCGCATCCCCCCAGTGCATCCCCCACAGCGCGTCCCCCACAGCGCGTTCCCCCACAGCGCATCCCCCCAGTGCGTCCCCCACAGCGCGTCCCCCACAGCGCATCCCCCCAGTGCGTCCCCCCACAGCGCATCCCCCCAGTGCGTCCCCCCCACAGCGCGTTCCCCCACAGCGCATCCCCCCAGTGCGTCCCCCCACAGCGCGTTCCCCCCACAGCGCATCCCCCCAGTGCGTTCCCCCCAATGCATCCCCCACAGCGCGTCCCCCCCCAGTGCGTCCCCCCACAGCGTGTCCCCCCACAGCGCTCGCCACCAAGGGTTTCACAAAGACCTGGCTCAGGTTTGCTTCCGACCTCACCCAGCCGGTCCCAGAGGTGCCCAAGGAGGCTACTCGGCGGGGATGGGGGGATTCTAGGGCGTCTCCCCCTCCCCTTCCCCCTCCTCCCCCTCCTCCTTCCCTCCCAGGGCAGTTTTACAGTCCGAATGGTGTGGAGATTCTCGTACAGGGAAGGAACCGCTAGGTCAGCAGCTGCTGAGAACGGCCCTCCTGCTGCTCATTCTCTCCAGCCAGGCTGCCTCCAGAGGCTTCTTCCTTTCTCATCATTTCAGGGTACGGTGCACCCCCTTTCTATCACGTTCATCCATAAAATTACACCCTGAAGTCTACACGCCAGACAGACACAGCCATGCTCCCTGTCTCCCATCTCAGAGCAAAGCGGTGGATCCGACACCCCCCCCACTCGCAGACCTCAGCCCACGGCGCATCTGCCGTGGAATAAAAGGAGCAAACTCGGATGATGCTTTTTTTACATTAAAAAGAGAGGGAGGGAGGAAGGGAGGGAGCGAGAGAGAGAGAGAGAGAGAGAGAGAGCGCGAGCGAGCCTGGCTGGTATGGCTTAGTGGTTGAGCATCCAACTATGAACCAGGAGGTCACAGTTCGATTCCCGGTCAAGGGCACATGCCCTGGTTTAAAGCTCGGTCCCCAGTGCAGGAGGCAACCGATCAATGATTCTCTCATCATTGATATTTCTAACTCTCCCTCCCTCTCTGAAATCAGTAACAATATATAAAAAAGAGAGAGGAACATTGATCGGTTGCCTCCTGCACGTGCCTCAACTAGGAATCGGGCCACAGCCTGGGTACGTGTGCCGACCAGGAATCGAACCCGACACCTTCTGTTGTGCGGGACAACGCTCCAACCAAGCGAGCCACACCAGCCAGGCTTTCCTTCTCTTCATTTTTATATTTACTCATTGATCTCGGGGGGGGCGGGGGGGGAGAGAGAGAGAGATCCATTTTTGTTGTTCCACTCATTTAGGCATTCGTTGGTTGACTCCTATGTGTGCCCTGACCAGGGATCAAACCTACAACCTTGGCGTGTCAGAATGACACTCTAACCAACTGAGCCACCCGGCCAGGGCCCAACTAGCTTTTCAAAGTTGTCTTTTTTATGCTATAACTTGTAGTTAACTTTACAGTTACTGTGAGGTCTCACGTTTTATGCTCTTAGCTACTGAACAAAAAAACCTGCCCTACTCTCCATACGCAAGTGACCAGCTTGTCCACGTTATCTCAGGAATCAAGAAAGAGCTGAAACTAACTCTTGAGCAAAACCTACAGTTTGGTGATTTGGAAATGTGACTGTGATGCTATCTCTAAACTGCACAGCAGTCTGTTTGCATAGTCAGGATTTATTCACTAAGCGGCCCAAAGCAACTTTCGCTAGAGAAGGCCTCTGAGATGATTTCTTCATCTTTATTAATGGAAAGTTTCAACGTGGAAGAACTAAAATAACTTCATCTATATAATTTCCTAAAACCGAATAATCCTTCTTCCTTAGCCCAATACTGGTGTGCCCGTGCGCCTTAAAACGGAACACCCATGTTCATGGCAGTGTTAGTCACAACAGCCAAGAGGGGGACGCCACCCAAGGGCTCGTCGGGGGACGAACGGGTAAACGAGATGTGTTGCCTCCACACAACAGAGTATCACCCAGCCTTAAAAAGGGAGGAAATTCACCCTGGCCGGGTGGCTCAGTGGGTTAGAGCATTGTCCTGACAGGCCAAGGTTTTGGGTGTGATCCCTGGTCAGGGCACATACAACCAACCAATGAATGCATACATGAGTGGAACAACAAACCGATGTTTCTCTCTCTCTCTCTCTCTCTCTCTCTCTCTCTCTCTCTCTCTCCCCCTCTCTAAAAATCAACAAAGTAATTTTTTTTTAAAAAAAAGGAAGGAAATTCTGACTCACGCTACAATATCAATGAGCCTTGATGGCATTTCGCTCAGTGAAACAGCCACGCACAGAAAGACAGAGACGGCGGGATTCCACTCACGTGAGAGGCCTGGAGCTCTGACACTCAGAGAGACGGGAAGCAGAAGGGCAGCTGCCGGGCGGCGGGGTGGGGGGGGGGGAATTCACGGGGAATTAGCCTTCGATGGGGGCAGAGTTTCAGTTTTACAAGATGAAGAGTTCTAGAAGTTGCTTGCACTACACTGTGAATGTCCTCAACGCTACTGAACCGTACACTTCAAACACTTAAAATGGTGACGACGTTACGCTTCCTGTGACGTGTATTTTGTCAGAAATTTACCCAAAACAACAACCTGAAGTTGAAAACAAAGGTGGAGGAGATCCCTTACTGCCCTGAGCGGGGTCACCCGGCAGCACCGGGGGCGGGGGGCGTGTATAATAAAAAGGCCGCTTTAAAAATCCTCAATCGGCCCGGGTGGTGCGGCTCCGTGGGTGAGCGTCGACCTAGGAACCAGGAGGTCACGGTTCGATGCCTGGTCAGGGCACAGGCCCGGGTTGCGGGCTCGATCCCCAGTGCGGGGCGTGCAGGAGGCAGCGGATCAATGATTCTCTCTCATCACTGATGTTTTTCTCTCTCCCTGTCCCTTCCTCTCTGAAATCAATAAAAATATATATATATATATATTTTTAAATATATTTTTACTGATTTTTTACAGAGAGGAAGGGAGAGGGATAGAGAGCTAGAAACATCAATGAGAGAGAAACATCGATCAGCTGCCTCCTGCACACCTCCCACTGGGGATGTGCCCGCAACCAAGGTACATGCCCTTGACCAGAATCGAACCCGGGACCCTTCAGTCTGCAGGTCGATGCTCTATCCACTGAGCCACACCGGTTTGGCTAAAAATATATTTTTAAAAAATCCTTAAGCAGAACTGCCTGTAAAACCTGACACTGCACCGCGGTTCTCAACCTGTGGGTCGCGACCATCGGAAAACAAATATATCAGATATTTACATGACGATTCATAACAGTAGCAAAATGACAGTTATGAGGTAGCAACGAAAATAATGTTATGGCTGGGGGTCACCACCACATGAGGAGCTGTATGAAAGGGTCGCAGCGTCAGGAAGGTTGAGAACCGCTGAAAAGCGTGACTCTTCCTTTCCTGTTCAGCTCGCACAGCGTCCGAGAGGCTGGGGCCACCTAGCCCGTCCTTAGGGCTTATTCCGACTTCTCGTCCTTCTCCACAAGCCTCCCCCCCCTGCCCCGTTCACCCCCCCAGCGGGCCCCACCCTTCCTGCAGCTAAGAAAACCCACACCCACTATTTTATGAACTTCCTTCGTGTTCCTGCTTCTTTCTATTCCCCTGACCTCCTTCCTCTCTGCTCAGTACCGCTCCACAGTACACACTACGGGCGGAGCGGTGGTCTGCCGAATGCTACCCCTTTTATCTTTTTAATAATTCTAATTTTATTTTTTTAGAAAGAGCCTGGAAGAAACAGAGAGAGAAACATCCATGTGAGAAAGACACATCGATTGGTTGCCTCCCGCACAGGATCGAACCTGCAGCCGAGGCATGGGCCGGCCCTTGACCAGACTCGAACCCGGGACCACTTAGTCCCGGCACTCTATCCACTGAGCCAAACCAGCGAGGGCGAATGAGACTGCTTTCAGCACGATCGTTCGGAAAGGCCAGGGACGACCACAGGACGGTCCCCGAGGCCAGGGAGCCCTCGGCTTTTTGGATCAAACAATTCATTGCAGCCCAGCTTCATTCCCTCCGGAAAGGGGAGCTGCTCTCCCCTCGAGCTGCCGGGCGGCTTTAAATGGCTGTGCTCCTTCATCGGCAACCCCACGCCACCCCCTCCACGCCCCCGACACCCCCGGACATGGAGATCTGTCACTAGAGAGTGGAAGTCGGGCCTTGGGAGCTCAGCTCCCCGCCCTTCAATCACTGGGCCTCCCTCCTCCCCTAAACCAGCTGAGATGCAGGGCCGGCGACCCGGGGCTCGGGCGGATGGAATTACACACCCGGGGAACTCGCTCGAGAAGTCCCCCGGGAGCACATGCTGCCACGCGGTCTACTTCTAGATGCCGCACAGCTCACGGGCACTCAGGGCCTGCTCGGCTCCCACACAGGATGCGGGCGGGGCGCGGGTTCACTGATCTGACCGAAAAATGGCTCTGGGGCCGGACGGCGGGTTCCAGGCCCCGGGTAGGCGCTCACGGCCTTTGGGACCTTCGTCCAGATCAGCGGTTCTCAACCTTCCTGATGCCACGACCCTTTAACACAGTTCCTCATGTTGTGGTGACCCCCAATTTCATTGTTACAAATTGAACATCATTAAAGCATAGTGATTCATCACAAAAATATGTAATTATAGATGTGTTTTCCGATGGTCTTAGGCAACCCCTGTGAAAGGGTCGTTCGACCCCCAAAGGGGTCGCGACCCACAGGTTGAGAACCGCTGGTCTAGATTCCTGGTGCCTCGCGCTCCTCAGCGGTCAGGTGAGAACCTTCCTCGCTAGGGTGTGGGGAGGGCAGGTCGGAAGCGCTCAGCACGCCGGCCTGGCAGACAGCGAGGGTGCCATGAGCGTTAGCCGTGGCGAGCGTTCCCTGGCACAGGGGAGGGGAGGTGTGCCGCATTCATTCTTAAACTCCATTTCTAGCCACCTACACGGAGTTCTCGGATTTGTTTTCTTTCTTTTTTGTAATTTTTCCCATCACAGTTGACATTCAATATTATTTTGTATCGGTTTCAGGGTCCGGCACAGTGGCTAGACCAGCGGTTCTCAGCCTGGGCTGCACATGAGAATCCCCTGGGGATCTTTTTAAATCCTGATTTCTGGGCCTCGTCCTCCGGAAATTCTGTTTCTTTGTTATGGGGTGGGGCCACAACATGAATCACAAAGAAACAGAATTTCCTGAGGATGAGGCCCAGAAATCAGGATTTTAAAAAGATTCCCAGGTGATTCTCATGTGCAGCCCAGGCTGAGAACCACTGGGCTAGACAATCGGATACTTTACAAAGTGTCCCCCCCTCCCTCCTCCCCTGCCCCGATATTTCTCCGCCTGGCATGGTTATTACCTTTTTCAAAACTGATTTCAGAGAGGAAGGGAGAGATAGAAAGATCAATGGTGAGAGCAAATCACGGATCGGCTGCCTCCTGCACGCCCCCTGCTGGGGATGGAGCCCGCAGCCCGGGCCTGTGCCCTGACGGGGAATCGAACCGTGACCTCCTGGCTCACAGGTCGATGCCCAGCCACGGAGCCCCGCTGCCCGGAGGTTACTGTAACATTATCGACTCTCTTCCCTGAGCCGCACTGTACATCCTGCTGACTATTTGGCAACGGCGAGTTTCCGACTTGCTTTCCTCACATAAAACGTTGATGTCTTTTGAGAAAAACGCTTGCTCCGCACACCGTGAGGCACATGTAACGATCGCTACATGAGAACGCGGCGGAGAGGCCCACGTGGGTGCTCCGTGGGGAGGAAGACTCGGACTTAAGGTCAAGGCCCCCCGCCCGTCACCCGCAGGCTCACGCAGAGGCGGACGCTCAGCCGGGAACTGGGGGAAGCTGTCAGCCAGCGCCAGCCCCGGCCCGAACCCAACCGAGCGCTGACTGGCTGTAAAATCATCTGGATGCCCCAAAAGGTCAAAAATGTAAAAAAACGCCCTGATTGGTTTGGCTCAGTGGATGGAGCGTCGGCCTGGGGACTGAAGGGTCCCGGGTTTGATTCCGGTCAGGGGCATGTGCCTTGGTTGTCGGCACATGCCCAGTGGGAGGTGTGCAAGAGACAGCTGATCGATGTTTCTAGCTCTCTATCCCTCTCCCTTCCTCTCTGTAAAAAATCAATAAAATATATTTTAAAAAAAAATGTAAAAAAACAACCAACCAACAAAAACTGTTGTGACACCAGAGAGACGCAAGAAGCAAGGGAGACAGGGATGCACGGGGCACGCCCGCAGGAAACGCGTCCCTCCGCGGCCACACAGAGCGCGCTCTCCTCGACGGCTGAGCAGCCGCAGCAAACGCAGAGCGGACGCCCCAATAGGCTTCGCGGCAGAGCTTAAACTTGAAGCCAGAAGGAGTTGGGGGTTTTTTTTTGTTTGTTTTTATTGATTTTGAGAGAGAGAGGAAGGGAGAGGGAGGGAGGGAGAGATAGAAACATCAGTGAGAGAGAGGCACGCACCCAGCAGGGGATCGAGCCCGAAACCCAGGCAGGTGCCCTGACCGGGAATCGAACCGGTGACCTCTTAGTTCCTGGCTTGACGCTCAACCACCGAGCCGCACTGGCCAAGCAGGACTTGGTATTTTGAAAATACCGCTGAGCCACTGCTGGCCAAAGGACTGTGAGAAGGGTCACCCCCAGATAAAAAGGAAGGAACAGAGCCGCCACCAACAAAGATGTTTTTAGTTACAGCTCAAGACGGAGGACCATCACCAGATTAATCTTCGTGAAAAATAAAGCTTCGCCCTGGCTGGTGTGGCACAGTGGACAGAGCGTCGGCCTGCGGACTGAAGGGTCCCAAGTTCGATCCCGGCCAAGGGCACAGGCCCGGGTTGTGGGCTCGATCCCCAGTAGGGGGCGTGCAGGAGGCAGTGACCAAAGATTCTCTCTCATCATTGATGTTTCTCTCTCTCCCTCCCTCTCCCTTCCTCTCTGAGATCAATAAAGAAATATATTTTTAAAAAAAGAAGAAAAATAAAACTTCTCCAAGGATTCACCTGCCTGTGAAGTCATCGGTCGCCCCCGGGGCCGACAGGAGGGAGACAGAAACCGCGGGCGAGCGGAGCCCCACCGACTTGGCCAACTGTACGTCCCACCAGGAGATGCCCACTCCACGCCTGGTGTCATTTGTCCCAGGGAGGAGCAAGCCAAGCGCATGCCAGCCCTGCCCCCCATGCCCACCACAGCACCTGGCACACAGCAGTCGCTGGGCACACGTGTGCTCGGGCCTGCTCGCGCGCCTCGCTCCTGGCAAGCCCTTCCTCACCCTCGAGGACAACGCAGCCGTTCTCGAAGGCTCGCTGGCCCCCCCGCCCACCCGCCCGCACCCTCCTCTCAGCACCAGCCCGGAGGCAACGCCCGCGCCCGCTCCGTTCCCAGAGCCCTCACTGCTGGTCAAACACCCCTGCTCCTGTGTCTGCCTGCCCCGCGCCCAGAGCCCTCACTGCTGGTCAAACACCCCTAATCCTGTGTCTGCCTGCCCCGCGCCCAGAGCCCTCACTGCTGGTCAAACACCCCTAATCCTGTGTCTGCCTGCCCCGCGCCCAGAGCCCTCACTGCTGGTTAAACACCCCTGCTCCTGTGTCTGCCTGCCCCGCTCCCAGAGCCCTCACTGCTGGTTAAACACCCCTGCTCCTGTGTCTGCCTGCCCCGCTCCCAGAGCCCTCACTGCTGGTTAACCATCCCTGCTCCTGTGTCTGCCTGCCCCGTGCTCAGAGCCCTCACTGCTGGTCAAACACCCCTGCTCCTGTGTCTGCCTGCCCCGCTGCACGGGGGGCTCTGGAGGGAGGCGGGCGGTGGGAGCGATGGAGGGCTGCGAGAAAGGCCGCTGCTGGTGGCCTGGCGCCTGGTCATGTGACTTGGGGAGAATTTTATGGGAAACAGAACAGCCCGTCGTCAGCGCGGCTTTCATCCTTCGCCTCTGGAACCTCAGTCCGCTCGCTCACAGAAGGGGACTGACGGCAGCTCCGCTGACGGGCGGGCCTTTCTGAAGACAGAAATAACGTCCGGAGTCCCGGACCGTCCGCAGCCCGTCCACAGCCCACCGCAGCTGCTGTTCCAAAGCCTCCTGCTGGGGGCAGGGAACCCTCCAGACAAGGACGGACGAGCCGAAGGGACTGAGACAGACGGAGCCTCACGTCAGCTCGGACCCCGAGGGCACCGCCTCCGTCATTCATTCACGAAACATGCGTTAGGGGCTATCGCTACGCAGGCTTCCTTCTGGTGCCGCGAAAGGACCGTGAGGGTAAGTCCTGGCCCACAGACTCACCTCCTACAGCAGCGGTTCTCAACCTGTGGGTCACGATCCCATTGGGGATCAAACGACCCTTTCACAGGGGTCGCCTAAGACCATCGGAAAACACATATAATTACATACTGTTTTTGTGATGAATCACTATGCTTTAATGATGTTCGATTTGTAACAATGAAACTGGGGGTCACCACAACACGAGGAGCTGTGTTACATGGTGGCGGCGTGAGGAAGGGTGAGAACCGCCGTCAGGGAAGGCAGGGGATACCCAGGGCGAGACGGGGCCCGTAAACGTTTCTATGGCGACAAGCGCTGAAGGGGGAAGGAAAGGCGGGAGCGCGAGCTGGCGCTGGGCCAGGGCTGTGGGCGGAGAGTCTGAACCCCACGGACACTGGCTTCTGGGAGCCAGCCTCACCCTCGGGCAGACGCCGTGGCCTTGAGACAGCTCAGCTCCTACTGCCAGCGACCCAGCTCCACCAGAGGAGGCGCCCTCTGCCTCCCAGGGCCCCACCTGCCTCCCGAGACCCCCACCTGCCTCCCGGGCCCCCCCGCCTGCCTCCCGGGACCCCCCGCCTGCCTCCCAGGACCCCCTACCTGCCTCCCGAGACCCCCACCTGCCTCCCGGGACCCCCTGCCTGCCTCCCGGGACCCCCCACCTGCCTCCCAGGCCCCCCACCTGCCTCCCGGGACCCCCACCTGCCTCCCGGGGCCCCCCACCTGCCTCCCAGGACCCCCTCAACTCAGGCCATGCCACAGACACGGGACCGGCCCCGCAGGGAGCGGCCTCGCCCCCACGCGCAGCACACGGTGAGCCATACCGCCACGGGCCTGTTCCCCAGGAAGTTCAGGTCGCTGTTCTCTCCAAACAGGTAGCCTTCGGGGTGGGCCGAGTCGAACTTCTCTCCTCCCATGATGAAGTGGCTGGCAAAGTAGCTTCCTGGAGAGGGAGACACGAGAGCCAATGACACCCGGCCGACTAGGCCAGGGCAGGCGCCGATCCGGAGAGACGTGGGCCCCCACCCATCACCCGAGCCACTGCCACGCCCGGGACAGCGTCCTCCTCTCGACTCGAGGCCACGGCACCAAGTAGAGAAGCAAAACCGTAGCAGCGAGAAGCCACGCCGCCAAACACAGCACAGATCACCGCCCTCCTTTCGGCATCCTGACCGGATGGTCCGGGACCCGTCTCCACTGCCCTCGGCCCAACACCAGGAGGCCCCGCGACGCCCATCAGTGAACACGAATGTGCATTTTGTTCCTGATTTTTTCCCCTTAAACTCAAGGTGGTTATTCTGTCATCCATGCATTTTGGAATCTTTTTTAAAAATATGTTTTTATTGATTTCAGAGAAGAAGGGAGAGGGAGAGAGAGGTAGAAACATCAATGATGAGAGCGAATCATCCACCGGCTGCCTCCTGCACGCCCCCTACTGGGGATCGAGCCAGCAACCCTGGCCTGTGCCCTGACTGGGAATCAAGCAGTGACCTCCTGGTTCGCAGGCTGACGCTCAACCACTGAGCCACACCGGCCAGGCCAGGCGATTCTTTAATTAAACAACAAACAAGGAAAGATTCTTCGAGAGCCACCGCAGCCCGAATCAAAGCAAACGCTAGACAGTTCCCCATCCAAACGTAAAGCCACAGAGAGCAGCCATCTGCCGGGATGCCGCTGGGCAAGCCATCATTTAGGAAAGCTTGATGATCAATTATTGATGGCCAGCACTTACAGGCCCTATTTTCCAAGTGCATAATTTATAGAGAGGGGAGGTGCCTCGAGTAGAAGCAGCCATCTCAAGTCATCAAGCCATCTAAAGCTGACCGTTGTGAAATATATTTTCTATACGTTACGTATTTATGGAGAAATTATATATTTATTATACATGAGGTGGACTTAGAAAAGTGAAGAGTTTACGACGATGGGTGGCTTGCCCAAATCATGAATAAGGAATGGTGGGAAGCAGGGTTGGTGCCTGGCGTGGAGCAGGCCGAGTTCAGCGCGGGACACGCCGAGTTGCCAGGACCTGGGAGCGGTCAGGTGAGAGGGATGGGGACGGTGACACGCACAGATCATCAGCTTACAGGCTCCTAGCAAGAGCAGAGCACCAATGGCCTGGGGGCGGGGCAAGGGCTTAGAGAAGGTGCCAGGGTTCTACTGGAAATGCCCCCACTTTGGGGATATTAAAAGAAAATAAATGATCAAGAACATAGCGTAGAGCTAACTGTAGTTTTGCTTTGCATCTAAAATCAAGAGCCCAAATAGACAAAGACCACAATGAGGGTCGATAATTCACAGATGAAAAGAGAATTTTTCATTTCAGTAGAAGAGTCCACACCGTGTCCCTTTACAAAGCTGATCTCCCCGGGTATTCAAAGAATACCTCACCAACCAAAAGGAAAAAAGAAATTCATCAACGTTCGGCTTTCTCCTTTCTTGGGAACGGACCCCTCTAGAAACTTGCCCCAGTGCCCGGCGGGAGTGCTCAGGTGGTTGGGCGTCCTCCTATACGGCGAAAGGCGGCAGGTTCGATTCCCGGTCCGGGCACATACTCAGGTTATGGGTGCCATCCCTGGTTGGGGCACGTTGCGGGAGGCAATGGATCAGTTCCTCTCTCGCTCTCTCAAAACCGATACAAAAATAAAAAGGAAATAAATGTTTTTTTAAAAGTATTAAAGCAAAAAAGGCATCCAGGTAAACAGTCAAATTCCTTATCAGGGAATAAAATGACACCAGTACTTTCCTCAGACCCGTGCTATCCAACAAAAACATAAATGCAAGACACGCATGTGGTTTTAAATGATCTAATAGCCACAATTTTCAAAAGTAAAAATAAACAAGCAAAACTAATATGTCTTATTAATCCCACTATTTTGGATACCTAACATACCTAATATATCCAAAGTGTTGCTGAACATGGAATCAGTATAAAAATCATTAAGAAGCTATTTACATTCTTAAAACATTTTTTTGTATGGAGTCTTCAAAATCTGTCGTGAAATGAGCCAGCCAGAGAACGTTAAACATCATGTGATCTCACTTGTAGGTGGAATCTAATGAACAAAATATACTAACAGACAAATGGAAACAGACTCACAGACACAGAGCACAGGCTGACAGCTGTCAGAGGGAGGAGGGTTTGGGGCTGGGTGAAGGACTTAAGCAAAACCCGTCCCCCCCCAGAAAAAAAATTCATAGACACAGACAACAGTATGGTGATGACCAGAGGGAAAGAGGGGTGGAGGGAAGGTAGAAATGGGTAAAGGGGGGATACATGGTGATGGAAGGAGACTTGACTTGGGGTGGTGACCACACAACGCAATATACAGGTGATGTGTTACAGAACTGTACCCCTCAAACCTATGTGATTTTATTAGCCAATGAAACCCCAATAAATTTTTTTTAAAGTGATAATTCAGCTCCATGAGAGGTAACTCCGAGGCCCACAATTGGTCTGGGCCGCCCGCTGTCCTGTGCTCATAACCCCTGTGCACGGAGCTCTCTGCTCGCCTCTGTTTATGTTCCAACCCAACTGGGGTGTTACATACACTGGCCTGCACGCTGCTCTCCCTCGCCTGATGTCCCCAGGCCCGTTCCCACGCGCGCTCACGGCCTGGCCGCGCTGTTCTGACAGAGCGTGTGCCAATACTCGGACTGAGGGCGCACCGGCCGGCACTGAGCGGGCAAGTGCCGCACCGTTTGCGCCTCGCAGCAGCCCTCTAAGGCAGGGGTGACTGATGTTTTCATTTTACAGAAAAGGAAACAAATGCACAGAGAGTCTAAGCCATTTGTCCAGGGTCACACAGCCGGTAAGAGGCAGCGGCAGGCCCCAAAGCCAGCGGGTTTTATTCCAGAGCCTGTGTGTGCTCTGAGCCATCACACTGTATCTCCACTGAATGACAAAATTAATATATATATATATTTTTATTGTTTTTACATGTGGAATATGTCCTTGTGGGATAAGGGTTTAATCTTTTTTTTTCCAGATAGGAAACTTTATTAACACCATTTATTGAATATTATTTGAAATGCCCTTTTTATCATGCAATATATACCTAGATCTAGGCTCTATTCTATTCTGAACCCGTACAATATAATTTAACAACTGCTACCTTAATAATTTCCAGAGCAAGGCACACATCCGGGGTCCAAACCCTTCTCACAGGCCCACCCCCCCCTGGTCCCTCTGGCCGTCTTCCTCCTCATGGCGCTCCCTCGGAACCCGCCTCCAGCAGCCCCTCACAAGTACTGTGTTTCCATCCATCCTCTCGGCCTCAAGGTGTCCCTCCCAATCCGAGGTTAACTTCCCCTGAGCTCTCATTCTAACTACCTTGACCTCCTTGAGACCTTAACAACCATCCTTTCTCCACGTTTCCAGTCCTCTCGCTCCACTGGCTTTTCACTTTCCTCATTATATAAACACTAGAGGCCCAGTGCACGAATTCGTGCACGGATGGGGCCCCTCTAGGTGGCCTGCGGGGATCGGGCTAAAACCCGCAGTCCTGAACCACCTGCAGCTCCTACCTGCTGCTCCGGCTCCCGCTGTGCCTGCCACGGCTCGTGCCCAATCAGTCCCCATCGGGAGAGGCTCACGCTACTGCAGCATTCACCAGCCATGAGCCCTGCATCTGGTCCCCTGCAGGATGGGCCTGAAACTGGCTCTCCAACATCCCCCGAGGGGTCCCAGATTGCGAGCGGGCACAGGCCAGGCTGAGGGATCGCGGGAGGGCTCCAGGGCGTGTCGGGCCTATCTTGCTCAGTCCCCAATAGGCCGGACCCCAAGCTAACCTACGGTTGGAGCATTTGCCCCCTGATGGTCAGTGCACATCATAGCGACTGGTCGACCAGTTGACTGTCTGCCCCCTGGTGGCCAGTGCACGTCATAGTGAGCGGCTGAGTGGTCTTAGCATATCATTAGCATATTATACTTTGATTGGTTGAACAGTCGACCAATGTCACCCGACACTTAGCATATTGGGCTTTTACTATATAGGATGCTCTCTCCCCAACTTAAAAACAAATACAAAAAACAATTCCAACCCAGCTGGCCGTGGCTCAGTGGTTGAACATCGACTTATGAACCAGGAGGTCACAGCTTGATTCCTGGTCAAAGGCACATGCCGGGTTGTGAGCTCGATCCCTAGTGTGGGGCATTCAGGAGGCAGCCGATCACGGATGTTTCTGTCTCTCTCTCCCTCTCCCTTCCTCTCTGAAATCAATAAAAATATATTAAAAAAAAAATTCCAGGGAGCATTTGAGATCCTGCTTCCTGGCATATTTTATTCATTTGGCTTAAATAAACTCATAAAAATTCTCAAAAATAAAAACTCCATCTCCCATGCCTTAATGTCCACCCTCTTGCCCATCTATCCATCTGTCCGTCCGTCCATCCATCCATCCATCCATTCTCCTCTGTCTGCTTCCATCCCACATCCTGTAACTCTTCAAATCTTTACAATGGTCCCCACCACTCCACCGAAAATGTCCCCGGGACCGACAGCCCTTCCCCACACTCACGCCCCTCAGGAACTCTCGGAAGACGTCCACTCCGTTCCCGGGGCTCTCTGTTCCTCGGCTTCTGAAACCCGTTCAGATCTGCCTCTTCCTACCTCTCCCTGGCTCCACTTCTTGCCCAGGCCACAAACAGGGTCACGGCTCTAAGAGCTCAGTCCTTCCTCCACCCTTCCATCCTCCCTCCTTCTGTCCCTCCCTCCCCCTCTCGGTCCTTCCTCACAGAACCGTGGCAAAGGCCTTGGCTTGGGCCGGGGCCGGGTCTGCCCCGGGTATTCCGGTCTTCCAGCCGCGGGACCTGGAACCAAGTACCTAACACTGCTGGGCTTCGGTGTCTTTACTGGGGAAACAGAGATAACAAACCTCTTTCAAAAAAGGATTGCTGTCGGGATGGACGCCTGTGCCGCTGGCCAGGCCCTGTGGGCGGTTCGTCCCCGTTGCCTTCTCCTTCCTTACACGCGACTCCCAAACCGTTGTCTCTCATCTTTCGTCGGCGTTTCAGGCCGGATCTTTAACCACCTGCCCTCCCATTCCATCTGGCCATCCCGTCTTTGCCTGAAACTCAATGAATACCCTTTTCTTCCGGAAGGAGATGGAATTAAAGAGCATTTTATCTTAAGAGCTGGCACCAGAACTCCTCTTAGAAGGCAGGATCTGTTTTTGGAGTTTACCTTATTAAGCTATTACAGAGGGAGAGAGAGGGGGAGAGAGAGAGACATCGAGGTGAGTGCAACCTTGGGGTGCATGGGATGACGCCAACCAACGGAGCCACCCTGGCCAGCGCCCTCTGCACGGTGTCTTTAATCGGCTTTACTGGCAATAACACACACAGCATAAAGTCTATCTATTGTACAACTCAGTGACACTGGTCACTCTCACCACGACCCAGCTGCAAACATTTCGCATCACCCCGAGACGTTCCCTCATTGCAACCAACTCCCGCTGCCATCCGGCCTCAGGCCGATGCTCTCTCTCTGCAAACTTGCCTTTGCTGGACATTTGCTGTGACGGCCTCACACCACCCACAGGCCTGCACGTGGCGTCTTTCACGTCGCCACTGGTCCTGAGGTTACTCCATGTTGCACAGCATGCATAGCCCATCCTTCCAAAGTGCTCACTGGCATTTCACTCTACAAACGCACCTGGTTTTGTTAATGCCTTCACAGCCCACGGGCACCTGGGTGGTTTCCAGTTTTCTGACCGGCAGGAGCAATGCTGCTATGAACATCTATCTGCACACGTGTCTGCATGAATGTGCGCCTTCATTTCTTTTGACGGGTTCATAGGAGTGGAATTGTTGGACCATAAGATACACTGATGTTTAGGTTCTTGAGAAACTGCCAGGCTCTTTTTCCGAAGTGGCTGTACCATTTCACATTCCCATCGGCGATACGCCAGAGTCACAATTTCTCTGCATTCTCACCAACACTTGATCTTGCCTTATTTATTTTAGCGGTTGTGGCTTTACCTGTGCCCCCCTAGTAACTGCTGATGCGAGCATCTTTCCAGGTGTTTATCAGCCATTCTTATATCTTCTTTGATGATAGGTCTATTCAACTCATTTGTCTATTTTTAAACTGTGGTGTCTTCTTAATATTGAGTTGTAAAAGCTCTTGATATTCTGGATACAAAATTCTTTTTTAAAAAATATATTTTATTGATTTTTCACAGAGAGGAAGGGAGAGGGATAGTTAGAAACATCGATGAGAGAGAAACATCGATCAGCTGCCTCCTGCACATCTCCCACTGGGGTTGTGCCCGCAACCCAGGTACATGCCCCTGACCGGAATCGAACCTGGGACCCCAGGTCTGCAGGCCGACGCTCTATCCACTGAGCCAAACCGGCTTTGGCTGGATACAAAATTCTTTTTTTTTTTTTAATATATTTTATTGATTTTTTACAGAGAGGAAGGGAGAGAGACAGAGAGCCAGAAACATCGATGAGAGAGAAACATCGATCAGCCGCCTCCCGCACATCTCCCACTGGGGATGTGCCCGCAACCCAGGCACATGCCCTTGACCGGAATCGAACCCGGGACCCCCCAGTCCGCAGGCCGACGCTCCATCCACTGAGCCAAACCGGCTTTGGCTGGATACAAAATTCTTTATGTGATTTGTAAATATTTTCTTTCAGAGGATGGCTTATCTTTTCATCTTCTTAACATCTCTCAAAGCAGAAACGTTTTCAATTTTGAAGAAATCCAATTTATCAGTTTTTTTTCTTTTATGGATTATACTTTTTCTCTCTCACATCCATATTTCTGTCTTTCCCTCTCTCTTCCATTCTCTGTAAAAATCAATGGAGCCCAGCCAGCATGGTTCAGTAGCTGAGCATCGACCTGTGAACCAGGAGGTCATAGTTCGATTCCCTGTCGGGGCATATGCCCGAACTGTGGGCTCGATCCCCAGTGGGCGGCATGCAGGAGGCAGCCAATCAATGATTCTCTCTCATCATTGGTGTTTCCGTCGCTTTCTCCCTCTCCCTTCCTCTCTGAAATCAATAAAAATATATATTTTTAAAAATCAATGGAAAATATCCTTGGGTGAGGATTAAAATAATAATAATAATAATAAATATGTTCTCTCATATCTTCTTGTAGGGTGTTATAGTTTTTAGCTCTTGTATTTAGGTATATCGTCCATTTAAAAAAATGTTATTGTGATATAATTCACATACTATACAAGCAGCTACTTAAAGGGAACAACCCGTGGTTTCTTAGAATGTTCACAGAGTTATGTAACCATTCACCACTATCTAATTTGGGGACATTTTCATTACCCTAAAAAGATCCCATTAGCAATCACTCCTCATTTCCCCCTCCCCTAAGCCACTGGCAGTCAGTAATCTACTTGCTGTTTCTCTGGATTTGCCTCTTCTGGACATTTCATATAAAAGGGATTACACAATAATACGCATCTGGCGTCTTTGACTTAGCATCAGTGTTTTCAAGGTTCATGCATGTGGTAGCAAGTATCAGCAGTTCATTCCTTTTTATTACCAAATACTCCTCATTGTGTGGGTTTACTACATTTTATTTCTCAGTTGTTTCATTCATCAGTTGACGGGCTTTTGGGTTATTTCCACCTTTTAGCTGTTGTGAATAATGCTGCTATAAATAAACGCTTTTGGGTGTGGATATTTTTTCATTTTTATCACTGATGGGTGTTGGATTTTGTCAAATGTCTACATCTATTAAGATGATCATGTGGGGTTTTTTTTTCTTTATTCCACTAATATAGTATATTAACATGGATTGAGTTTTCAGATATTAAGCCAACCTTGCATTCCTGGGGTAAATCCCGGTTGGTCGTGGCACATTCTGGATTCTTATTTATCTCTGTATGCATGCATTCTGCCTCTGACACTAGATGATAAGCTCTGAAATTTTGGAAGGAGCATAATTTTCTTTTTTTAATCCTCACCTGAGGATATTTTTTCCACTGATTTTTTTTTTTTTTTTTTAGAGAAAGAGTGGAAGAGAGGGAGGAGGGGGAGTGAGAGAGAGAAACATCCATGTGAGAGAGACACATCAATTGGTTGCCTACCAAATATGCCCCGACCAGGTCCAGGGATTGAGCCTGCAACTGAGGTATGTGCCCTTGACGGAGAATAGAACCTGCAAGCCTTCGGTCTGCAGGCTGACGCTCTAACCACTGAGCACCGGCCAGGGCAGGAGCATACTTTTTAAATAATGATTTTTAAAGACTAAATTTTGGTTTAAAAAATTTTTTTTCATAGTACACTTTTTCAGCAACTAAAAATTCAAGCTTAGCATTTATGTAGTAAGAATGATTAAAGTGGAAGCCACGACGTTAAATTTTAGGTATCAACTTGGCTAGGCTATGGTGCTAGCCTCGGGTACACACTAGTCTAGATGTTGCTGTGAGGGAATTACAGATGTGACCGGTATCTAGAATCAACTGACTTTATTTTCTTTAAATATGTTTTTTTTAAATATTTTCTTTTTAAAAAATATATATTTTATTGATTTTTTACAGAAAGGAAGGGAGAAGGACAGAGAGCCAGAAACATCTATGAGAGAGAAACATCGATCAGCTGCCTCCTACACACCCCTCACTGGGGATGTGCCTGCAACCAAGGTACATGCCCCTGACCAGAATCGAACCTGGGACCCTTCAGTCCGCAGGCCGACGCTCAATCCACTGAGTCAAACCGGTTAGGGCTTTAAATATGTTTTTACTGATTTGAGAGAGAGAGGAAGGGAGAGGGAGAGAGAGAGAAACATCGATGTGGAGAGCAACATTGATCGGTTGACTCCCATACACATTCCAACCTGCAGCCTGGGCACGTGCCCTGACTGGGAATCGAACCGGCAACCTTTTGGTGCCTGAGACAACACTCAACTGAGTCACATTGGCCAGGGCTCTATAATCAACCGACTTTAAGAAAAAGAGATAAACCCTTGATCATGTGGGGGCTTCATCCAACCAGCTGAAGACCTTAAGAGCAACAACCGAGGCGGCCTGCAGAAGGTATTCTGCCTCAGACTGCAACCCAGACATGCCGCCCGGCCGCCAGCCTGCCCGACGGAGTGTGGACTTGCCCGCCCACACGGTCATGAGCCACTACATGACATACATTCTGTTTCTCTGGAGAACCCTGACTCCCAGCCACCAAAGAGCGTGTGCTGTCCACGCTCCCCCTGTGCCGCGCCCGCAGCGTGAGTGACAAGCTGCTTTTAGGGCTTCTGTCCTGCCGCTCGCGGGAGGCACCACAGGCCCTGGGCACAGGGCCGGCACCCACACCCTGGCGCAGAGCGCCCCGCACACATACAGCAGGTGCTCGGTCATGTCACGGCCGTAACAGAGAGAAAAGAGATGCTATAGGACAAAGAACACAGCCGCTGGCACATAGGAAACCAGAGGGCCTACATCTTATAACAAAATCAAGAAGTGAAAGCAATCCGTCTGCTCTCCATGAAGCAGAAAAAAAGAAAGAAAAAAAAACCACTGGAATTTTCCCAAGTAACAGCTTACCGCCTTTAAGTGTTTAGAAAAGTACTGGTAGCGTTTGGCTTCTCGGTCTGATGACGTCACCATTGAACAGAGCAACTTTGTGGGGGGCTTTTTTTCCTGGTACTAAACGTATTTACTGCAAATTTCAGGAACCTACTTATTTTTAGCTCAAGGATCAAACTGTGGCAGAACCAAATTCTTTTTTTTTTTAATATGTTTTTATTGACCTTTAGAGAGAGAGGAAGGGAGAGGGATAGAGAGACATAAGCATCGATGAGAGAGGAACATCGTTGGTCGGCTGCCTCCTGCACGCCCCCCTGGGGACCGAGCCCATAACCTGGGCAGGTGCTCTGACCAGGAATGGAACCAGCGACTTCTTGGTCCCTGGGTCGATGCTCAACCACTGAGCCACACCGGCCGGGCCAAATAATTCTTTAATAGGCAGTAAGTTCCATATTCTTAAGTCCCAACTGATGCGCTTAAATGCTAAGGGAAACTTTTATAACTACATGACAGGCAAGGGCTCATTACCCGTGTTTTAAAAACCGCTCTTGCTACCGGACCAACCCACGTGACGAGCAAATGTACGCTTAATATAACAAAAATTTGGAGAAGGATGATGTTAGCTGCTCAGGACTCTGATGACCATTCTGAATTTTTATTTATTTTTAAAATATGTTTTTATTGATGTCAGAAAGGAAGGGAGAGGGAGAGAGAGATGGAAACATCAATGATGAGCGAGAATCACTGAACGGCTGCCTCCTGCACCGCCCCACACTGGGGATGGAGCCCACAACCCAGGATGTGCCCTCACCGGGAATCGAACTGTGACCTCCTTGTTCATAGGTCAACGCTCAACCACCGAGGCACGCCGGCCGGGCCATTCGGAATTTTTATGTGTTTACGTCTTAACATCTGAACAAAAGGAATTACTCCTATTTTTCAGTTTGCTCAAATATGCAGCAGGACATGAACTAGATGCGCCAGGTGCTAAGCTGAAGTGAATTAGACGGTCTTTATGGCGTGTCCGTTTCTGCCTGGAGAGGAAACAGGCCTAACGACTCGTGTCAATTGGCTGTCCCTTTTGAAAGATGGGCACGCGTGCGCTAAAACCCCCTCAGCACGGCCACACCTTTGCTGAACAAACGGCTGTGGGCTTTGAAAGAAGCAAAGATCTGAGAGCAGGATTCAGTAGCATGTTGAGCTTCTAACTAAAAAATGACAAAGACCTACCCTGGCCGGAGGGACTCAGTTGGAGCATCATCCTGGACACTGAAAGGTTATGGGTTCAATTCCCGGTCAGGGCACATGCCCAGCTTGCAGGTTGGATCCCTGCCTGGGGTGTATAGAGGAGGCAACCGATTCACATCCATGTTTCTTTCCTCTGCCTCTCCCTTCTCACTCCAGTAAAACATATCCTAGAGTAGGGATTAAAAACAAAGACAAAGGCCTGGCCCTGGCCCTGGCCCTGGCCCTGACCAGGTAGCTCAGTGGGTGAGGATCCTCATGCGCCAAGGTTGCAGGCTCAATCCCTCCCTGCTCAGGCAGGGCACACACAAGACTCAGCCAACGAACGCACAAGTAAGCGGAACAACAAGTCAATGTTTCTCTCTTACTAAAATCAATAAAAATTAAAAAGAAAATACGACAAAGACCTAACCAGATGCAGAACAGCGCTATTTAAACAGCTTCCTATGCGAATGCAGACGTGCTACAGAGGAACGAACTCCCACCAAACCTTCTGTTACATAAATGATTAGTATTCATAGCTTAACAAATCCATCACCTAAGAACAATGCATACATTAATCATTGCTGCATTGTTTGCAATAGTAAAAGACTGAAAATCTCCCAAATATTCATCAATAGGAGATTATGTTTAAAAAAAGGGGGGGGGTGAGCTCTAACGGGTTTGGCTCAGTGGATAGAGCATCGGCCTGCGGACTGAAGGGTCCAAGTGTTTCCCGCTCATGCACATACAAAGCTAAAGGTTTCCTTATTTATTTATTTATTTATATTGTGAATCCTCACCAGAAGATATTTTTCCATTGATTTTTAGAGAGAGTGGAAGGGAGGGGGAGAGACAGAAAGAAGCATCGATGTGAGAGAGACACACTGACTGGTTGCTTCTCGTACACACCCCGACCGGGGCCAGGGATTGAGCCTGCAACCAACGTACGTGCCCTTGACTGGAATCGAACCCGAGACCCTTCTGTCCGAGGGCTGGTGCTCTAACCACTGAGCAAAGAGGCCAGCCGGGTTTCCTTAAAAAAATACAAAAACCAAAAAGCAACTTGTGCTGGGCGCTGAGCCCATCACCCCGGGACAGAGGACCGTGCTGTGTCCTGGGACAGCTGCTCCACAGGCAAGGGGGGTCTCAGACCTCCCACTGCGCCCCTGGGGGAGCCAGCTCGCTTGCTCTGTCAGAACCAGAACTCAGGATAAGACTCGACACCAACCCAGTCGGACTCCTCAGCAGGGACAGGACTCTGAGTTCTGTTCCAGTTTTGATGCAGAGCAGCCTCCATTCCACAAGTCATCAAGGACAAGTTCAAGATCGAATTCCTTGTGACAGGCAGAGGCTGATGGGTTATGAGAGCACCGCCCTGGCCGGGTGGCTCAGTTGGTTAGAGCGCGCCCCCATGCGCCAAGGTTGCGGGTTTGGTCCTCGGTCAGGCAGGGCACAGACAAGAAGCAACCAATGAATGCATAAATGGAACAAACCGATGTTTCTCTCTCTCTCTCTCAAATCAATCAATTAAAAAAATTTTTTTTTAAAAGAGCCCTAGCCCGTCCGGCATGGCTCATTGGTTGAGCATCGACCTATGAACCAGAGGTCATGGTTCAATTCCCCATCAAGGCACATGCCCAGGTTGCAGGTTGGATCCCCAGTGGGAGGTGTGCAGGAGGCAGCTGATGGATGATTCTCTCTCATCATTGATGTTTCTCTCTCTCTCTCTCTCTCTCTCTCTCTCTCTCTCTCTCTCTCCCTCCCTTCCTCTCTGAAATCAATAAAAATATATTTAAAAAATAAAAAATCCCTACCTCTTGGGTCATCCTGGCCAAAACCAATTCATTTCTCTGGGCCTCCGTTTTCTTGCTGGTGAAATGAGTGGGTCTTGGCCACCTTCTCTCCAAGGTCCCTTTCAGCTCTAAACACTGTAATCCCATGAAGAGCCCGGTCAATGTGAAGATCAGATGAAGCGTGGGAGATGCCACTAGATGGGGGCACACGGGCAAGTTCACTCAGATTTCCGAGTACACAAAGGTTCCGGTTCCTGTTTTCTGTGTTTCGCCTTCAACATAAATAACTTGGTCCACCTGATGCAGAGATTTCGCGCATACAATACTTCCGACTAAAAATGAGTAACAATTAGGTAAAACTTTAAAAAATTGGTATCGTGGAGAGGATTGTTTAAGACTACAGATACTGAGTGTGTTGGCTAAGAAAAGGTTTTGGTGCTGCTTTTTTAATATACTTTTATTCATTTCAGAGAGGAAGTGGGGGAGAGAGAGAGAGAGAAACATCAATGATCAGAGAGAATCATGGATCAGCTGCCTCCTGCACACCCCCTACCGGGGATCGAGTCCGCAACCCGGGCCTGTGCCCTGACCGGAACTGAACTGTGACCTCATGGTCCATAGGTCAACACCCACTGGGCAGAAAAGTTTTAGTTTGGTCCATTCCCCTTTCATTATCATCACCCAAGACCCATACTTATATGAGTATCCTTCGGGGAGCAGCGTTCCAGCGAACTGCCCACCTAATTCCCATAGATGAAGGAGGCGGCAGCCAACCGCCGAAAACTCCACGCTCAGCAAAGCACGCTCCATTTCCTGATCGATAAAAGCTAAGAGATTTCAGAAGAAAAATTTCACAAGTACGTACTTGTGCTTATTTTCATCTATTAACAAGCAAAACGCTGCTTCCTTTAGCACCGGTTTCACAGTCATGATTAGCTAGAAGCAGTGGTTCTCAACCTTCCCAATTTCATTGTTACAAATCGAACATAATTAAAGCATAGTGATGAGTCACAAAAACAATATGTAATTTTGTATGTGTTTTCCGATGGTCTTAGGCCACCCCTGTGAAAGGGTCGTTGGACCCCCCAAAGGGATCGCGACCCACAGGTTGAGAACCACTGACTAGAGCGTGATTAAATCTGAATGAGCCACGGCTCCGCCCCAGCCGGTGCCCAAACAGCTCCAAGCACAAGCATGTCCGCAGGGCTCATGCCCTGGCAGAGGCAGCGAGGAGCGCGGCTCCGGCTCCGGCAGACGCTCTGCGCCCCGCAGGTTCGCTGTCTGGTCCCCGCTTTCACCTGGCACGACCGGGGCAGACGCACTGCGGGAACCGGCGCCTCTCATTAGCAAGCCTTTATCCGACTGCCCAGCCCTGACACCTCGCCAAAGTCGCCGCCGGCCTCATCAGGGCCTGACCACGGAGAAGGGGGCGGCCCAGGGGTCCCCTAAAGTCCTGGAGGAAGCAAGGAACGGAGCAGCTGGACGCGCACCAGCAGCTCAGGACCGGCGGGCGCCCCAGCTCCTGGCGAGCCTCTCCCCTCTGCTGTCAAAGTGCCCTGCCACTCGGACGCCTCGGCACACTGGTGTTTGAGTCCACGGCTCCTGACAGCAGGCAGGTGCCTCTGTCCGTCCTCAGCACCGGCGCCCGCCCCAGAGGCGCCCCCGTCCCAACCCGGCTCGCTGCGGCTGGGGCAAAGGGGCCGCCCAGCGGGGTGCCTGTGACCCCTCCAATCCCAGCCCTTCCCGCTGAACACCCGCCCCCCACCCCCCACACCCCCGCCTCCAGCCTCTGGAAACGCAGCAGCACCGCACGCGCACTGTCGGCCTCAGCAGCCCCAGCAGCCATGAGAAACCCAAAGCAAACCCGCGCCTGTGCCCTCGGGGCCTGGAGGCTTCGGCCAGGGCCGGCGCCCAGCACAGGTGCCTGTCTCCCATGCCGGGCGCGCCTCCCCCAGCCTGCAGCTCCCCCGGGAAAAGGGGGTCCGGGCAGGGAAGGAAGGGGACCCGCCCGCGCCCTGGGCACCCCGCCCCTCGCGAGCCGCAGGCCCCGGGCACGCGTCGCTGTCACAGCACAACGTGAGCGCAGGCCGCCCACCGCCGCGACCCCCCGGCCCCTCCACACCCCTGCGCGCCCGCAGCGACCGGCCGCTCCAGGGTCGCTCTGCAGCGACGGGGGCCGCTCGGTCCCCAGGGCGCCCGGGGCCCCCGCCCCGCAGCGCCGCGACCCCCTCCCCTGCCCGGGGGGCCCCGCCCGCCCTCACCGGACTTGGGCGGGTAGCGGTACACCGAGTTGGCCGGGATGTCCACCTCCTCCACGCCCGCGTGCTGTCGGCTGGTCAGGGCGCCCATGGCCGCGGCGCCCGCGCCGCCCGAGGCGTCTCAGCGCGGCCGCTCGCCCCGCGCCCGGAGCGGGGGTCGCCGGCCCGGGGCGGCCGGCTCGGCCTCGGCCTCGGCGCTGCGGCGCTGGCGGCGGGGAGCCCGGGGCGCGCCGCGCACCATCCTCCGCCCCGCACGCCGGGCGCCGCTGCGAGGGGGGCTGCGGGGGGCCGGGGGCGCCGCCGCCTCGGGCCGCGTGATGTCAGCGGCGGCTCCGCGCCGGGACCGCGGCGGCCACGGCCAATGGCGCGGCGGGGCGGGAGCGGCCGCGCGGCGCCAGCCAATGGGCGGCGGGATGCGGCGGAGCGGCCGGGCCGGGCCGGGCCGGGGGGCGCGGGGTCGGCGGAGACTGCTCGCCCGGCTCAGGTTACGCGGGGCGCGAGGCCGGCCCCGTTCGCCCCGCATTGTCCCCCCAACGCGAGGCAGCCCAGCGCAGCATCTGCAGAGCCGGCGGTGATGGTCAGGACCCCGCCGAGGGGCGCTCGCAGAGGGGTGCCGGGGACCATCTCACCCCCAGTAGGCGCCTCAACCCCAAAGTGCTCCGCCGACCCCATCTCCCAGGGGTGACCAGTGCTGGTGACCCGCGGGGACCACGTCGCCATCTCGGGCAGCATCTGCACACGGCTGACCCCTGCAATGCTGTTCCCAGGTCCCGGGCCAGCGCGGCTGCCCTGAGCTTAGGAGGGTGTCGGCCCGAGGTGCGATGTGGACAGCCAGGCCTGGACCGCCTGGCTCAGTGGTTGTGCGTCCCGCTATGAACCAAGAGGTCAAGGTTCGATTCCCGGTCAGGGCATATCCCGTGTGTTGGGCTACAGGAGTTGGCCAAACAATGATTCTCTCTCATCATTGATTTCCTGGCTCTCTCTCCCTCTCCCTTCCACTCTGCAATCAATAAAAATATATTTTTTAAAAAGGTACCCAAGCCTTGGCTGTCTCTTTTGGAAACCAGGGGAAGGCCTGGTTCCAAAACCCCACCCCGACCGGTGGGGAGCGTGGACAGACAGAAGACGTCACCCCAAAGCTTAATTACAGACACCGCCTGTGTTTCAGACCTTTTCTTTTACCTGTGGGTCTGGTGTATTTTGTGTGTGTTTTCCTGAGAGGGCGGACTGATCAGCAAAAACTCCAGCTTCGAGATCACGCGTTCCCAATTCTTCAACAAGGTGGGTCGCCCAGCAAGGAGCGTAGGCCCCCTTGGTTGGGTCTGGAATGCCATTTTATAGACTCACCTCTTCCTAAGGACAGTTTGCATTTCCCATCACCTTTTCAGCGGCAGCCAGCACACCTGTAGCTAAAGGCACCCTCGCCCACTTGCCTTGGTCTTCTCCAAGGTCCCAGGATGGAGGAAGGTATCGGGTCATTTATACTGACTGACACTGAGGAGGCCGAGCTGCGGGCAAGTCCCTGGCTGGGACCCGCTGACGGCAGCCACCTGCAGGCCCAGAGCCCTCCCTCCAGCCCTGGCCTAACCACCAAGGCTTCCAGACGTGCCTTTGGGTGGGAACCGGTGTCCTCCCGACATGCCTCTCACCACCCACAGGTCCCACCTGTAATTACCGGTAAAGGTGAACAGCGAGTCCTGAAGAGTCCAGAACCCCTTCCCACGGGGCCTCCAGCACATCCCAGGGCAAACTGTTGCTGGAAACCCTGGGCTCTGCTCAGAACCCTTTGTTCTTCCTGCTCCCAGCGCGTTGTAAAGGGAGCACCGTGCCCGCGGGGTTTACCCGGGTCTGAGGGTTTCTTGTTCCCAGGCAGAGCCAGGCCCGGGTATGGCTCAATCAGGCCTCAGCCTTTTCTTTTTTTATTTATTAATTTTTAGAGAGAGAGAGAGAGAGGAAGGGAAAGGGGAGGGGGGAGAGAGAGAGAGAGAGAGACATCGATTTGTTGTTCCACTTATTTACGCATTCACTAGTTGATTCTTGTATGGGCCCTGACTGGGGATTGAACTCAGAACCTTGGGATATCGGGATGATGCTCTAACCACCTGAGCTACCCGGCCAGGGCTGGCAGCTCGCTCTTGTGGCTCCCAAGGATCTGCTCTGGCCCCACCTCAGCCTGCACTGAGCCTGGGAAACCGCTTCGTTCCCCATCTTGGCTAACAGCCCCCCAAGCCTGTAACTAGGTTCCTCTTCCCCTGAATGCGCCATGAATCGATGCCTGGGGCAGGAAAGGAAACCAGCTCAGTAACACAGCGGCGGTTACCGCGCACTCTCTGCGAGCCAGGCCTCTTTTCCAAGCTCTCACACACCGAAGCATCGCTCCCAGGACCCTATTATGCCCGTGCTATTAGCACCCCCGTTTTATGGTGGGGGGAACGCAGGCAGGGAAAAAGCACCGGGTTCTGAGTTGGACAAATCGGCACCCTAACCCTGTGAACCTTCAGACTCAGGTCTGAGCATGAAGTGTCGGCCTGCGGGAGGCCAAGCAGTAACTGAACCAGGGCTCATGTAGAAAAATAGGCCATAGCCAGGCCGGCGTGGCTCAGTGGTTGAGCATCAAGCTATGAACCAGGAGGTCACGGTTCGATTCCCAGTCGGGGCACAGGCCTGAGTTGCAGGCTGGATCCCGCGTGTGGGGTGTGCAGGAGGCAGCCGATCCATGATTCTCTCTCATCATTGATGTTTCTATCTCTCTCTTTCTCTTCCTTCCTCTCTGAAATCAATAAAAATACTTTTTAGAAGAAGAAGGAGGAGGAGGAGGAGGAGGATGAGGAGGAGGAGGGGAAGTGATAGCCAGCTGCCTGGGGTCATGAGGCAGAAGAACAAGGCACCGGGGAAAGCTCAGAGAAAATTCTAGATCACAGAAGCTTCCTGTGAACTAATTGAGTCCGAGCCCCACTTCCGACGATGTCATCACGCAGTGTTACAGTGAGAAGAGGACCTCAGCCTGTGTCCAGGGCAAAGAGCAGACGAGCAGCCACGCCCTGGGAGCAGGCCCTCTGGCTGCCAGTCCCGCATGCCTCTCCGCCCCCCCCCCACCCCCCTCGCCGGAGATCTGGGCCAGGGAGAAGGCCTGGGGGAGGAGATGGCACAGGCAAGAGGGAAAAAAACCAGAAGGACCTCCGTGGGGAGAGCCGTACAAATGCTTTTAACTTGAATGCAGGTCCAGGGAGGGTGGCACAGCGCAGAGGGAAATGACATGCAAATTGCAGGCAGCCTTTGTGTAAAGAGCCTCCAGCATCCTGTGCGCTCCTGGCTGTCAACGCAGCCCTTGGGAGAATCCCAGCAGAGCAGCCAGCATTTCAGGGGTCTGGGGGGGGAGGTTCTCGAAGCATCGGTGGACCGGCAGGCAGGCAGGCAGTAAGCCCCGCAGTGTATGAGCTCTGAGCCCTCTCCACCTTGGGCCTCAGGGAGGAAGGAGAAGCAGGTGGGGGAGGCGCGTGGAGAGTCATTTCCAGGTCAGCTCGTCCCCCTGGGCTCTAAGTCCTGTTCAGCTGGGCTGTCCTAGTTTCAGCTCCTCTCTGTAGCTCAGCCGCTCATTTCGAGGGTTTCGCGCGGGTTCCTGTAGGAGGAAGGAGAGCCTGCAGGTGAAAGGCCGGCAAGACAGCCAGGTGGGGTGGGGGGGTGCCTGGGGACTGGGGAGCGGGCCAGGCCCCTTCTTGGCTGTTTGCTTGGCCATTCTGGCCCTGCTAGGGGGCAGGAAGATGGCAGCCCTGGCTATCCCGAGTAAGCGCAGGGTCTCTCCAACAGACAGGGCCCCATCAGCAACCCCGGGCCCTGATCCCTCTCACAGGCCCCTGGCGTCCGGGGGTTAAAGCCAACACCACCAGCTGAGGATGTCCCCTCCCGCTCGGGGCTGTGGGCCAGGCTGACGCCCACGGAGGAGCCCGCTCCCACGTGCCAACACGGACATGCCCCGGGACCCTGCGAAGGGCTCCTCTGGCAGCCTGCGGTCCTATGAGGACACTGAGCTCGTCCTGCAGGAAACGGCACGCGGCTTCCATATTGTGCTTCTCACCATTCACGTCCTCCTCAGCTGTGGGCCGCGAACAAAGGAGAACTGTTCCAACAGCTACAGACTTCAGCCGGGTTTGGAGCCGCTTCATCTACTTTGCAGGTGAAGACCCCCAAGAAAACAATGTTTACCACTGCCCCATGCAGCCGGGGCCCAGGGCGAGGAGGCTGGTGCCTGATGGGTAACCTTCCCGGCTCTCAGGTGCCTCACATGAATCCTACTCAAGGGCCAGTTTAAAGAATTAGAGGCCGGCCGGTGTTGCTCAGTGGTTGAGCGTTGACCCAGGAACCCAGAGGTCTCAGGTTCGATTCCTGGTCAGGGCACATGCCTGGGTTGTGAGCTCAACCCCAGTAGGGGGTGTGCAGGAGGCAGCCAATCAATAATAACATATTTAAAAGATAATTAGGCCATTTTTTAAATTTTTTTTTTTAAAAAAGAGAGGGAGAGATAGAAACATCGATGAGGGAGAAACATCTATTGGCTGCCTTCTGCATGCCCCCTGCTGAGGATCAGCCCAGGCCCCGGGCATGTGCCCTGAGCAGGAATCAAACCCGAGACCTCTTGGTTCCTGAGTCGATGCTCAACAGCAGAGCCACACCGGCCGGGCGAGGCCGTTCTTTTTGCCCTAGTTTAGTCCCCGGTCGTTCCTAGCAAGTGCCCGACCCTGCCCATCCTCTCTGTACCAACAGTGGCTTCTGCCTTCATTGACTGCCCTGCTCTTGGTTCTGAGCTCGGCCCCGCACTCCGCGTGATAAAGTTGGTCGGAACGTGCACTGCTAACCTGGCAGCCCAGTAGGTACAGATCGGCGGCCTGGCTGCCCTTCTCGGGTCCGCACCCGGCCGGCAAATAGCCCAGATCTTCCTCCCGCTGCCCAGAGAAGCCAGGACGCGGGAGAGGCCGCGTGGCGACGGCCCTCATTCGGCTCTCACATGCTCGGCTGCCGTTACTTAGACCATCAAAGTGAGAAAAGGAGAATGAATTCCCTCTGCCAGGGGATCCACTACGGGTGTCCTGGCTGGCGCTTCGCTTTGGGGCTGGAAGAAGCCTGAAGGTCAGCCCAGCCCCCTCCCCAGGAGGAGGAGAACGCTGTGGCTGGAGAGGGGACGGGACTTGCCCAGCCGGGGGAGTGGCAGCCAGGGTCAGAGCCCGGGAACCCCAGGCTCCTCGCCCTGGGCCTGGCTTTGGGAAACCCCGTTCTGCTGCTTTGCTTTCCTTCCTTTGCAGAGGAGGCTGTTTTCTGAAGCCCGTGGAAGAGGAGAAACCAGCTCCAGGACACAGCTCAGAACCCTAACTCAAACGCAGGCCCGACACGCAGCCTTCGGCCCTTGCATGGAGGTTATCATAACATCGCTCCGGCTGGCAGGAGAAAGCCACAGAGCCCGGCCGGCGTGGCTCAGGGGTTGAGCATCGACCTATGAACCAGGAGGTCACGGTTCGGTTGCCGGTCAGGGCACATGCCCGGGTTGTGGGCTCCATCCCCAGTAGGGGGCATGCAGGGGGCAGCCGGTCCATGATTCTCTCTCATCATTGATGTTCCTCTCTCTCTCTCTCTCTCTCTCTCTCTCTCCCGCTAACACTGGAGCTGAGGTCAGTCAGTCACCAGCTCCTCCCGGCACAGGATCCAAAGGGCGATGAGAAAGGAGGACGGCGGCCACCGGGGTTGGAGCAGGGTCTCAGCAGGTGGGTACAAGCGTCCCCCACACACTAATGGTGGCCCTGCCACAGCCCACTGCCCAGCAGCGCTTCCGGGGTTTTATCTGCTGTGACACTTATCCCTGAGCTCATTGCTCGTCTAGTTCGGTGGTGGCTACTCGCCTCCTTAGGGCACTTCAAAGGCTGCGCAGGGCGCCCGCAGAGCCATAAACAGACGCTCCTGACGGTGAACGAGGGACCTTGGATCTTCCTAACACGCCCGAGGTGTGTGTATTATACTGCTTGCTTGTGTGCTGTTATCTTTTATATCCAGCGACGAGATCTGGGTATGACAGGAGGTCTGGCAGCTCCATTCGCTTCCTCTCTGGCTTTCCTGCCTCCTTTCCCCTTTCCTCTCCCCTCTCGTCGTTCTAGACGTCACTCTCGGGCTGACTCCTAATATGCAGAGTCCGCACGGTCCTCCCTCGCCCATATACCTCCCATGGCTCCCCATTACCTTACACAAAACAGACGCTTCATCCCCACACCCTTTCCTCCCTCTGCTTCCCCACAACCCGCTTGCGCCCCAAAAGCAGCCATCAGTCCTGCTCACATATTTGCTCGTGAAAACCCCTCCCCGTGTGCCCCTCCCACTCCTGTGTGCCCAGGTGACTCCCGCTCGGCGAAACCCCACCTGGTCGAGGAAGCCACCTCTGCGAGCGGGGCCCTCCATCGCGCTCCGCGAATGAGTCCTTTCCTGCAGAACTCAGTTGGTACGGACGTGCAGGCTCTCCCCAGCCTCCACAGGCAGACGGCGTACAAGGTTCTGGAGCCACAGAGAAGGGGGTTCAAACCAGCTCTTTCCTATGGCCTGTGCCTCCTGGGAAAAGCACCTCATCTCTCTAAGCTCAGTCCTCTCACCTATAAGTGAACCTGAGACCGGCAAGGAGTGTTTGAACACTCAGTTAGACACAGACAGAGCCCTAGCACAAGTCCCAGCACACAGCAGGTGCTCAATACACGCTCACTTTTATTTATCTATTTATCTATTTATTTATTTATTTAGGAGAGGGAGAGAGAGAAACATCAATGATAAGAGAGGATCATTGAACGGCTGCCTCCTGCACGCCCCACACTGCAACCCGGGCCTGTGCCCTGACTGGAATCCATCCCGGGACCCTTCAGTCTGCAGGCCCGTGCTCTATCCACTGAGCCAGACCAGCTAGAGCAAGAATAATTATTTTTGAGCAATGACTTCATCCAAGCACTTTTAAATGCTTCATCTTGTTTAATCTTCAAAATAACCCTAAGAGGGAAGTAGTATAGTTGTCCCCATTTCCCAGGTGGGAAACTCAAGGAGACTCTGGGAGCGGGAACTTGCCTGAGGTTCATCTGAGTTCACAGTCCCAGGTCTGTCCTACTGGATTGCCTGTCCTGCCAGCCGTCACTGTCACCGGGAAAGCCTGCCCCTGCGCTAGGCCAGTCACAGAGGCTCCAGAGACAAAGGACCTGCCTGGGGCTCCCTCCCACCCCCCACCTTATCTCGTCTCTCTCCCAGTGTAATCTGCCTTCCTTCTCCTACCCACTTCCTCTCCAGCGGCTCCTGGTCTGAATTAGGACCATTTTCAACAAGCCCTTGACCCTCCATCTCCTGTCTCTGGATCCTTTTGGGCCTCAACCTTCACGCCGAGAGCAGGCAGATGAACAGCTGCCTTCCTGTCGGCACTTGGGTGGGCCCTGCGCCGGTGGCCCTTCGGCCCGGCAGACACCCTGCCTCCCGCAGTCCCTTCCGATGACCGGGCTCCGTCCACACGCGGGGCAGCGGGGCAGCTCCGGGCTGGAGAGCCCCGAGGGCAGGACACCGATGTGCTGAGGGCTCTGGGGCCCGGGGGACTGGCGCTGCCGGTGACGAGGCACATTCTGGTGGTTTCCGACTCCGCTGTGTACAGGCCAGCGCTCCCCTTCCCGTGGCTACTTCCTTCCTCTCTCTGGGAACACTGCCCCGGGCGTGTGCGCTGCCAGCACCACGGCTCGGGCCCACCATGGTGACTTCTGAAACCTCGAGAAGCACCGCGGACACATCCGCCCTCGGCAGCAGCCTCTCCGTGTCTATTCCCTCCAGGAGCTGAGATGCAGGGACAAACCAGGCAGCGATGAGCGAGTGACAACAGGCTCACGCATCGCCCTGGGGAGGGAGCGCCCCAGGTCTAGACGCTGCTGCTGTTCTCGTACCCGGGCCCTGCGTGCGGAGGGTGGACAGGAGCCCCCACGTGGTCCCTCCAGACGAGGATCAGCGAGCCAGCGGAGTGCATGGCTCCGGGCCTGGAGCCTGGCCTGCGGGCACGTTCCCGGGCGCCGGGCTTTGTGGTCCACGTCGCAGCCCCAGGCCCGGCTGGGGCATGAGAGCAGCCGCGGTCACACGCCAACACATGGCACAGCTGTGTCCCGGTAAAGCTTCCTTACCAGGCAGGCGGCAGCCCCGGGGCTGCGTTTTGCCAGCTCAGAGGCGCAAGACGGGGGAGCTCCCGGTTTGGGTCACTGCGTCACCGCCCAGAGGCCAGTGTTTCCTGAGAGCCACCGGACTGCGTGGCTGAGAAGCAAGGCGTTGGGACTGCGTGTTGCCTCAGCCTCGCCGGGCTGTCCTGGTTCATTTGAGGGGTCACTGAACCTAGAGAAAGCCTGGCCATGGTGCATGTGGCTGAACGGAGTGATGCTAACCGCCCTCCTCCCCACCGCCCAGAGCAGGGCGGTGCTAGCCGTGGCCCCTCTAAGCTCAGCGGCTCCCTCACCCCGCTGTCTCCCAACGGATGCCCCGAACGAGCCTGGCCATGAACTTGCTTTCAGGGTAACGCTGTGCTTTGGTTTCCACTGTTCTTTCTCCCCCCAGATTCCCTTCCTTCTCCTTTTTCAATCTACCCCCTTCCTTCCCAGCTTCAGTTCTCCTTCCTCCAGGGAGCCTTCCAGGACTACCTGCTCCTGACCTATGATTGCTAGCTTGGCTTAGAGTTTTCTGAGGTCATGGAAGAGAGCCAGCCCTCGCTTCAAGCGATCCATATTGGTAAGAGGGCTCCCCTGAGCTCACCCGCAGGGTGAGTGGAGAGGAAAGGGACGGAGCCCTGCAGAACGGTGACTCACCTACTCAATGGACTCCATCTAGTATGCCCGCAATGCATTGTTGGGAGATACCCACAAACAATGGATTATATAACAAAGAAAAACCGAGGACATGATTAATGCAAATTGAAGGATCATGAGTTTTGCGGGGAGGAAAGTATGTATTGGAGGAGAGTCATGTGAGGGTTTTTAAAGGTACTAGTCCAGGACTTCTTAAATTCTACTAGTATGTTGGGATTTTTCCTATTCTTCAAACTGTGCATAGGTTATACACAAACTCTTGGTGTATTAATTATATATTTCCTTTCTTCCCTTTTTTTTTTTTTTTTTTTAGAGAGAGAGTGGAATGGAAGGAGAGAGAGAGAAACATCTGTGTGAGAGAGACACATCAATTGGTTGCCTCCTGCACACGCCCCGACCAGGCTGGGGTGAGAGCCTGCAACCGACGGGTATGCCCTGGACTGGAACTGAACCCGGAACCCTTCAGTCCTCGTGCCGATGCTCTATCCACGGAGCCAAACCAGCTAGGGAGGCGTATGATATATTTCTTTTAAAAAAAAGGGGGTGGGGCAGTCAGGTTAGCAGCTGCCACAGCAACAAGACTCCTGTGTTTTAGAGGACAGGGTGGGGCCAGGGAGGCCCAGCTCCAGGCGGGTCGTTCCTGCCATTGAGAGAAAGTGGCTGGGAACCTGGGCCCCAGCCACAACCAATGTCTTGGCGGGGGTGGGGGTGGGGGGGGGTGCTGGCTGCTTTGGAAGCTGTCTCCTGCCCTGCCTGTCTCTGCCCCTCGGCAAAGCCCCAACCTCCCTCCGGGGTCTCTTCGAAAGGACTGCCAGGGACACACCTACCGCACGACACACCTGGCAGCTGGAGGTGAGGCCACCTTATCGCTGGGCTGGCAGGTACAGGACAGAGAGTACAGGCCACCAGAGCAGTTTTTGGGAAATGCCATTAACTCTGCCAGGAGTGGTCTGGCCTTTGTCCCTTGTGAGACATGTGACAGTCGATGAAAATGTAATCTGGTGTAAACCGGCTTGAGCTCATCCGCCGGGGAACCAGCTTTGACCTTCCGGCTACTTCTAACAGCACAGACAAGCTTTCCTGTCTGTTCCGTGTCGCTGAGGGAGGAGCGAGGTGGACGAAGGGGGTAGGCCAGGCTGGAAAGTAGACTGGGATCTTTGGGAGCACCACGGGTTCAGATCTCAGCCCCAGCCTGAGCTCGCTGAGTGACTTTGGGCAAGTCACTTACCCTCTCTGATTCTATTTCTCTCATTTGTTCATTGAGGATAGACACAGTCCCAACATCGCTGGGTTGTTGTATTAACTAAGGTAATGAAAAGAAAGAAAGAAAGAAAGAGAGAGAGAAAGAAAGAAAGAAAGAAAGAAAGAAAGAAAGAAAGAAAGGAAGGAAGAAAGGAAGGAAGAAAGGAAGGAAGAAAAAGAAATGAGCAGAGCTGCGTTTATGGCACATTCTCAGTCGACACAAACCTCAGGCATCACAGGGGAGGACTGGAATTGGCCGGCAGTGAAGGGACCGCTCCGGCACTAAGCCCCCTCTGCTGTAAGGAAAAAGTCTAGGAAAAGATGGATGATTTCCCAAGTGGCAAGGTCTGCCTAACCCACCATAGAGTAGACATAGCTCACATTCGCAGCAAAACGTCGTAACAGACTTAGGTCGCATTAAACAGGCAGAGCTAGCAATAGCGTTAGGAGTCCCCACGAGCAGGGAGCTGCCGCCTCCCAGGTTGACCTGCAGGGAGGGCTGCCTCTCTTCGTTGTATCTTCTTCTTTAATAGATTTTTATTGATTTCAGAGAGGAAGGGGGAGAGAGAGAGATAGAAACATCAATGATGAGAGAGAATCATTGATCGGCTGCCTCCTGCACACCCCCTACTGGGGATGGAGCCCACAACCCAGGCATGTGCCCTTGACTGGAATCGAACCTGGGACCCTTCAGTCCACAGACCGGCACTCTATCCACTGAGCTAAACCAGCCAGGGCCGTTGTGTCTTCTTATCTTGGCATTTGCATCCTTTCCCCTCTTCCTCTCTTCTTTCAGTATCTCTCTGCTTCTCCTAACCACATCACCACATTGTCCCTTTGTCTTGGCATCTTGATGCAACAATAGAGAAACTAAAATAATAATAACAATAATAATAATAATTCAAGGAAGGAGAGAGGAAAGGAAAGGAAGGAGGGGAGAAAGGAGATGAGGTCCTGGGTCAATCAAACCTGATCTAACCCATCTGATCTTGTTGCTAGCATAAATGAGGCAGGGGCTGTGTGACCCTGAGTAGGTTCCTTGCCCTCTCTGAGCTTCAGGCCAATTGGGACTTTCAAGTCAGAGATGCTGTGCAGCGCTATGCAGTGTCACAAGGAACCTGCACAAGGAGGGCCTTCGATACCTGAGAGCCCTCGAGTTCCCCTCAGCTTGGTTGGACCCATTTGGGTCAGGGGAGTAAGAGAGAAAGGAGGAGGGGAGGAACAGGAACCCAGTGCACTGCAGAGATGGAGGTAGGGATTATCAATCCTCCACCCCTCCCATGATTGCACAAGACAGCTGGCGCCCCCCTTCCCCACGAGGCTCACTCATTTTCAAGCATCCTCAGTAGAAATCATCTGAAAAAAATTAATTAGCCCTGGCTGGTTTGGCTCAGTGGATAGAGTGTCGGCCTGTGGACCAAAGGGTCCCGGGTTTGATTCCAGTCAAGGGCAAATGCCTGGGTTGTGGGCTCTGCCCCCATTGGGGGGCTGGGGGGGGAGGTGCAGAAGGCAACCGGTCAATGATTCTCTCTCATCATTGATGTTTCTCCCTCTCTCCCTTCCTTGCTGAAATCAATAATATATATATGTAAATAAAATAAAACATCCTCGTTATCCAAACCCCAAGGAAATCCTGGCCAAGACTCTTTCTCATCTCAGCTGCTGCAGCGGCTCGCTCTGCAGCCGAGACCAGTCATGGAAGGAGGATTTTGTTCCTTCCAAGGTCAATACTGTGTTTTATTTGTTATCAATGGGCATGTTTTTATGGCTCTGCTTTACCTGCCGCACATTGTCCTCTCCGATTAAAATAATAACACCTTTAGTTAATAACACCTTGCACTTGGGAGTCGCTTTCATCCCAACAGCTCAAAGCCCTCTACAAACATGACCTCATTCATTCTCCCTGCACTGCGCTCCCGGGGCGGCCGCTCCCAGGTTATCCAGCCCAGGAGGAGGATGAAGCCCGACCAGATTCCCAGAAGCCAAATGATCGATTACGCATTTCCCCCTCGCAGCCGCAAGTCACTCAGCCCAGAGCGACCTCAGGCCCACCGGAGAGAACCGAAACCCGAAACCCGGTAAACCGGGGTCTCTCTCTGGCTTCGGGGTCTTGCCTTCCACGCCTCTCCCAAGTGCCTGTAGCTACGCCCTGCAGATGGTAAACATTAAACAACCCTTCAGGATAGATGGCCTCAGATCCAGGAGGCAAGAGGTTTGGCAGTTTGGGCCCTTTCAGGCCCCTGGTCTCCCTTGAGAACTCCTTACTTAAGACCTAAGGGCTCCTGCGGGCTGAATGCCTCTGCCCAGGTACATGCTGCCACTCACGGCCCTGGCATGTTTGGCATCTGTACGGACCTGTGAAAGCGAGCCCCACAATGACAGTACTTCCTTGTTCTAGGGCTGCCTGTGGCCTGAGTGCCCTGGAGATGGAAGCTGCTGGCTGCCCACTTTTGTTTTCACCTTGCAATTACTGGAGGGAAGAGCTGCGCGACTCTCCGGCCGGCCGGCTGCACTCCCTGTCTCAGCCCAGGTGCCCTGTGGGAGGCCAAGTGTAATTACTGCAAGAGAAACAGGTCTCAGCAGGCAAAAAGCTGACTCCTGTCCCTTCAACACAAACAAAAACAAAAGACTAAGTGGGAAAAATTCATGATAGTGCCTGAGGCTGCTTTTCATCGGTAATAAACATCGGGCGTCACTATTTCCCACTTTATATTCTATGTTTATATGGCCCTGTTTTCTTCGATGGCGTGTTAAACCCACTTTAGGCAAACTCGGAAAAGGCTTGCTTTCTTCTTAGCCTCAAAAGATACTCTCGCCGAAACCGGTTTGGCTCAGTGGATAGAGCGTCGGCCTGCGGACTCAAGGGTCCCAGGTTCGATTCCGGTCAAGGGCATGTACCTGGGTTGGGGGCACCTCCCCAGTAGGAGATGTGCAGGAGGCAGCTGGTGGATGTTTCTCTCTCATCGATGTTTCTAACTATCTCTCTCCCTTCCTCTCTGTAAAAAATCAATAAAATATATTTTTTTAAAAAAGATACTCTCGGATTGGCATTTCAGATCCAAAACTTAATACATTTGTAAAGAAGCAGACATTCTAACAGTGAATCTCTAGTACTATTCTCTTCCTACATCTCTGCCCCTTCCGCAGCCTGCTGCAACTCCTAGCTCTTTATCCACCCCCTCAATTCCCAAACACAGCCCTGAAGGTCAAATCCTAATCCAGGAGGTGGAGCACTCTAAACAAACTTTGTTTTTAAATGGCTGGGATTGAGAGCCAGAACCTGTATGGCACCCACGAAAAAGAGGATAGAAATTAAATATCTGGTTAGGTCAATCAATTTCACAACAACAACAAAAGTCCGAGTGTAGGATATTAGTGACTGGGAAAGTCTTACTTATTCCCTTGCAATTATATTTAGTGTACATTAGCATTGGTTTACATTTTCAGAGAGCTACGTTCTAAACACACACACACACACACACAACTGGCCTTTGGGGTGGGTAGTGACTGGAAGGAGGCATGAAAAAAAGTACGTTATATTTTTTTTAAAGGCTAAAAAAAAAGTAGCGCTGCTTGAGAGATTTTAAAAAAATAAACAATCTCTGAGGCTGGAGCAGCTGCGAGGCTCTCTCTGCTTTCTATTTTGATCGTTCTGCTTCTCGAGATGACCACATCTTTCAGAGGAAATGAGTCAAAGCCGCTCTGTCTTGCTTTTCCAGCTGAGCATGTTCCGTTTCAATGAAGTAATGAATGAACTTGGCCGCACCACCCCCAAGCCTACAACACCAAACAGAGGGCCTGGGCCAATCAGCAGGCACTCCAGGTTTTCAAGTTGAGTTCAAACGGGCCCACGGGGCACCAATCAGCGCGCGCGGCTCCGCCCCAAACGCCGGGTCTTGGCCAATCACGACCCCGGACGAGCCAAAACACAGCGGCCGGCCAATGTCCGGGCGTCCCACGGCGCCGACCTCCGCCAATGGGCGCGGCCGGGCAAAAAGGGAAACAGTGCGGGGTCCGCAGGCCGCAGGATTCGAACCGAACGTCCGCTCGGAACCGGGAGCTGGCCGAGCGGCGCGGGCCAATCAGCGGCGGCGGCTCGCGGCCCCCGAACGTTGGGACCGGCCCCGCCCCGCGCTGTTGTTTGTGTGTCGGCGGCCGCGGGAGCCGGACCACGACACTCGCCCGGCGGGCAGCGGGGCGGCGAGGGTCCGGAGGCCGCGGGCGGCGGGAGCGCGAGCCGAGGGCGGCCGGCCTCCCGCGGCCGCCGAGCCCGACCGCGCGCCGGCGGAGCCATGTCGGTGAACATGGATGAGCTGCGGCACCAGGTCATGATCAACCAGTTCGTCCTGGCCGCGGGCTGCGCGGCCGACCAGGCGAAGCAGCTCCTGCAGGCGGCCCACTGGCAGTTCGAGGTGCGTGCGGGCCGGAGCGGGCGCGCACGACCGGACCCGGGACCCGGGACGCGGGGCGCGGGGCGGGGGGCGGGGGGGCGCGGGCCCGGACGCCCAGCCGCGCGCCGCCACGGCGGGGGAGCGCTATTTATATCGCCCGAAAGGCGATCCGCGGCCGCGAGGTGGGGCGCGGGCCGGGGCCGGCCGAGGGGTCGGGGCCGGCGGCCTGAGCGCGGACCCCGCGGAGGCCGTCCGTCCGGGGGGCTGCCCGCCCCGGCCCGGTTAACCGCCTCCCGCCGCTGTTTGTCCGCAGACCGCCCTGAGCACGTTTTTCCAAGAAACCAACATTCCCAACAGCCACCACCACCACCAGATGGTAAGTGCGGCCGCCCCGGCGCGAGGGCCGCCGGCCGGCGGGCGGCAGGGGGTCGCCCGGGCCCGGCCCCGCGCCCAGGGTGCCGCCGGGCCGCTGTCAGCCGCCCGCGGTGACAGCCATGTTGCCGGGAGCACCGCGCCGCGATGTAAACAAAGAGCCAAAATGTCTTCCAGGAAAGCGGCCCGGCCGGGCTCGCCCAGCCCCGGTCCGGCCTCCTGGGCGCCGGCGCCTCGGCCTGAAGCCACGCGCCCGGGGCCCTCCCCGAGGCCAGGGGGTCGGAGGGCGGCCAGGGCGGCAGGGAGCGGAGAAGGGGGCTCGGATGAGAACTAGCCGCCTGGGCCCCGGGAGCCCCGGGCAGGGAGGGCCCGGAGGGGCTGGGGGCTGGGCTGTCTGTTCCCCGGGAGCCCCCTCTTGCTGTTGGGGAGCCCCTCTTGCCGTTGCGCTGGCAGCCCCCCACCCAAACACCCCAGCTCCACAGGGACAGGAAGGAGATAAATCCACCCTGGCCGGGCTCGGCCCAGGGGGGTACGCTCTCTCTTTCCTGTTTATGGAAAAAAGGACAGACCCTGAGCACCGAGGACAGACAGACTTTGACCAGAAAATGCCAGGAATTTGCTTCTCATCTCAGCCTGTGAACATACAGAAGCGCAGGGAACAGGAGCGGTCGGGCCTGGCTTTGCTTTCTTTTCCTCTCCGGCCCCCAGGCCGTGGGGACTCCTGCTCTCCACGCAGGGGACATCCCTTCCCTGAGAGACTTGAAGGCCCCCCCTTCCCCCCTGGTTACCTATTACCCTGCTGGGAGGGGGGGACTGCCCCAGCCCCAGCCCCAGGGACTGTAAAACATCGCTCCCCGGAGATCAGTTGTGGTGCTGGGAGTGCATTTTTGGCGTTTTGACACTTGGTGTCCTTGCCCATGGCTGCCTTTTCAGAGGATCTGCAAGTGGTTCCTCTGTGTCGGTCTGTGGCGCCCTCACCCTGTGAGGACACATGGAGAAGGGTCTGCCTGGCCCTTTAACCAGCCTTTCCCCGGGTGGCTCATGCTGTGCAGAAATAACAAACCAAACGCCTTGGCTATGACGGGAGAACTGCTGGCGGGGGCTGTGGCTGCTAAGGCCGCCCCCCGCCCCCCCCCTGCACCTGACACCGCTAACCCGGGGCACCCTGCCCCATCTCCTCTCAAAGGGGCCTTCGCTTGCCCCCCAGACCCACGGCGTCCAGAACAGCCATTCTGTGGTGCTGGGGCAGGGAGGCTCGTGGGGGAGAACTGGGGCTGGAGGTCCCTCTAGGTCCTGGGGCCCCTGATCTGCCAGTCCCGAGGTACTGCAGTCCTCTGAAGCTTCCTCGCCTGAGGCCGGTGTTGGGTTGTGTAACAGACCTGTGATCAGTGTACCCATCGGCCCAGTGCACACCCTGCCTGCAAGGAGCGAGTCGTTTCTCAGGGACAGTCAAAGGGAAAAGTTAAATACAAGCAATAGCAACACGAGAAGTGACCAGGGTGTGAGCAGTTGAGAAGTGGTTGTCCTGTCGGGGACCGTACACTCACAGGGTTGGAGGTGTCTCTGGAGAAGGGGGCCTGGGTGGGGTGGGGAGGGGAGAAGCCGTGGGCCTGTGTGCTTAAGAGCTGGAAAGCTCGTCTCTAGTTGTCGGAAAAGCACAGAGCTGGAGGGGCCTTTAGCGCATCTGGATCGAGCTCCTGATTTTACGGGACCAGAGGGGTTAAGGAACTTGCCCAAGCTCACACAGCAGCAGACACAGGGTGGCTGTTGCAGGAGACAGTCTACTCTACTCGCTGGCTGGGTGAACTGGGGAAGTTGGTCACAATGCTGTGATGCAATTGGCTTCTACCCCCCCCCCCCCCATTCATTGTTTCCTGCTGCGGAGAAGTCAGCCCTGGGGTGGGGGTGGGGGTGGGGGAGGGGTGGGGGTGGGGAATCGTGAAGGGAGGAGGGAAACAGGCTGGTCTGGGTGAGGCCAGGCCCGCACTGAGCGCAGTGGCTGCCCTGAGGCAGACAATGGTCAGAGCTCCCTAGCAGCCGTGGGAACAGGTCTGGGTCTGGCTGGGCCTTAGCTGCAGAGCCCTGAAAGCTCCCTCCCTGCCAGGTGAAGAGACCTAGTATCTTGCTCCCCATCCTGGGCCTGGGGGAGGGGCCAGTGTTGCTAAAATTAGGAGAAATTCAAAGATAGACTCCCGTGGCTTCCTGGGAAAGGGAGAAGCTTGGCGAGGTCAGAACCGACCGCTTTGTGCGGGCCTTCTCTGCTTCCCGCGCCCCTGGCGGGGTGCGCCTGGGGAGGGTGGATGGCATCTCCATTCCCCCGTACTGTCCCTGGTTCACAGGGAGAGTGCCAGTTCCAGCCCCCACCCCAGCTCCTGCCCTTCCTGGCTGGGGCTCCCTCATCAGAAGTGGCAAGGGATAGAGTTTGGGGAGCCCCCTCCCAGGGTAGTAGAAGACAGCAGATGGGGTGTTTGTGGTGACCCCCCAGGAAGAGGGCTGAGAGGGGCTGGACAGTCAGATGCCCTGCCAGCCTTGGCCAAGAGCAGCCTGGGGGGGAGATGCTGGGACTCAGGAAACTGAAACCCCGGTTTTTGTCCTGGGGGAGCCCACCCACAAAGTGGCACCTGACTGTGTGCGGCTGGCGAAGGGCTGAGGAGGCTCAGAGCTTGGGCCTGCGGACCTCGTCCGGCCTGGCCCCTGCAGTGGGTGTCTGTCCAGTGATAGGTCCCGGCCTCAGTTTCCTCATCTGCCGTCTGAGGGGGTAACGGGAAAGCCTGCCGAGGCGGGGAGAAGTGAGACACTCGGGCTGGTGTTCCTGTGGCCTGAGGCCAACACGGGCCTCTCCCAGGCTGGCCCGGGAGGCAGACCCTGGGTCTGGCCGCCCTCCCTGGACCCGAAACCTCGGAACATCAGGCGGATTATTGACGGGCCATGGGCTTCTACCCGGGCTGCGGCCACAGTGGTGTCCTGGCTGCTCCCTGGCCTCGCTTTAACCGGACCGGCTGCCGGTGGGAATTAACCCTTCACTCCTGACGGGCCTCGGGGGCCTCGGGGGCCTCGGCACAGGGTGCTCCCCTGGTTTGGGTGAAATGGCCGCTGTGTCCTTATTTTCTTGTGCTTGTCGGCGTGGGCGAGCGGTGTGCTTTGTGCTGTTGAAGCTGCTTGCGGGCTGCAACTGGGAGTAAAGGGGCCGCTGAGTGAGCCCCACCGAGGGCCGGGGGCCAGGCAGTGAGGCTGGGCCGGTGGACCGCCCTCCCGACACCCGTGTCTCTCTGAGCAGATGTGCACCCCCAGCAACACGCCGGCCACGCCGCCCAACTTCCCCGACGCCCTGGCCATGTTCTCCAAGCTGCGCACGTCCGAGGGCCTGCAGAGCAACAACAGCCCCATGACGGCCGTGGCCTGCTCGCCCCCTGCCAACTTCAGCCCCTTCTGGGCCTCGTCCCCGCCCAGCCACCAGGCCAGCTGGATGCCGCCCTCCTCCCCGACGGCCCACAGCTTCCACCACCTCCACCACCCACAGCCCACGTGGCCCCCCGGAGCCCAGCAGGGGGGCGCCCCGCAGAAAGCCATGGCTGCCGTGGACGGCCAGAGATGAGACTGGACACGCCGCGCGCTGGGCTGGAGCTGGGCAGTCTGGGTCGTGGGGACACAGGAGGGCCGGGTCGGGGGCTGGGGCGGGCGGGGGTTTCCTGAAGATCGCACTGGAAGATTTTATAAAGGAATTTTGGGGGGTGGGGGGAATAGCAAACTTCCTGAGCCACTTGGGTCCTTCAGGAGTTTCTCTTCAGGCAAGTTTTTTCTGTTTTTAATATATAACTGTAATATATAAATATATAAATATGACTAACTAAGTGAATGGTGCTGGCTGGTCTGGGTACTGGGGTCAGAGGGAGGGGCCAGCACCCCCTCCTCCAGTCCAGGGCAGGTGCTGCACGGCCAGGTGTCTGCCAGCTGCCTGCTCTCAAAGTCATGCTTCTGGAATTGGCGGAAGGGGCCACCGGAGGCGCCTGGCAGCCCAAGGTGTGGGAGCCTCCTGCCATCACGGGACATCGCCACCCCCACTTGCTGGCACTGAAGAGCCATCGGGCAGGGCCCAGCCTCGGCCTCGCACGCCCGGGGCCTGCCTCTCGCACCCTGTCCTGGCCAAGGGGATGCCGGGAGGAGCACCTGCCTTTGGGTTCAGTTCCCAAGTCCATCATTTCACCACGTGAAGTTCACGTGTGAAACTTGAAGGCTTTTCTGACTTCCCAGGATCGGGGCCTTTGTCCTGGAGGGAAGGCGCTCCTTGGGGGAGCGGGGGCTGCGCCCTGGGCAGGGACTGGGGGTCCAGACCAGGGCCTGATGGACAGGCCGGTCCAGTTGAATGGGTTACTGTGACTTGGTTACTGTGATCTCGCTCCTTGACCTTCCTTCGTTGCCCATCACAGGCCAGGCTCAGCCCCCAGCATGGTCTCCGCTACATGTGGGTCTGCTCCTTCCCCCTGGTGGCCGCCCAGCCCCTTCTTACTGGGCCCACCTCTGCTCGGCTGTCGCTGCCCTGGGCCTCCTTCCTCGGGGGTGGCGGGGCCAAAGGTGAGCCAGAGCTGCTGGGGAGCCCAGCGCTGGGAGGGCTCAAGGGACCGTGCCAGGCAGGACCAGCAGGGCAGCGGCCGGTGGGTGAGGAGCCTGTTCCCTGTGCCGGGGCTGGCCCAGGGCCGGATCCCTCCTCAGCCCCTGGCCCCTCCGTGGGCCACCCTGCTCAGCCGCTGTGGGGCTGCACCTGCGGGAGGGGAGCTGGTGCAGCCGCCCCTGCGCCCCCATGTGATCCTGCCCTTTGAGGCTGGGTTTGTCCTTTCAGTTTTGTTTCCTGGTTGGAAACCCCTGAGGCTCCTCCCACGGGCTCCCCTGCAGCTGCCCACCTGTGCTTTCCAGGCGGGGGACAGCCCCTGCGCTTGGGGTGGTCCTGCTGGGACTTCCACCCCCACGTGGCCCGGCCTGGCCGCCTGGGGAGTGTCACCCTTGTCCTGTGGGGGGCGGGGGGAGGCCTGTCCCTGTGGCTGCCCCTCCCTTCCCGGCTGGCGAGTGGATTCTAGGCCAGGGACCTGCGTTTCTTAGCGAGGGCGAGAGAACAGGAGCCCAGCAGGAGCTGGGGGGGGGGGGGGGCTGGCCTGCTCACCTGCCTACGGGGCAAGGGTGCTGGCATAGGGGTGCCCACCAGACTGCCCCTCCCGCCATCGAGCCTGAGTGTCCCTCATTCCTTAGAGATGAATGGCGTTCCCACAGATGGGGATGGAGGGGGAGCCCCTGGGGGGGTGGGGAGCACCTGCCTTTCCCGTGACACCTCCCAGCCTCGCCCTCCCTGCCCACAGGGGTGGGGACTGGGGAGAAACCCTTTTCTGGGCTGTTTCCTGCCACACTTTCCTGTGAGGCTGTCACCCCTCCCCTCACACCCTAAAGCAGGCCTCTGGCCCCAGGTTGCTTTCCCATGGGGGGTGGGAGAGGGACTGGGGGTGGGGGATCCCCACCTTTGAGGAGGGAGCCAATGAGAACAGACCTGTGGCACAGAACTGCTGCAGTGACTTGAGAGTCCTTGGGGTGGGGCAGCTCTGCCTTGTCCCTGGGGTGAGGGGACCGGGCCTAGTCCTGTGTAGTTGCTGCACCAAGCGCACACCTGCTCCTGTCCCCCCACCTGCCCAGATCTTTAGCTCAAGGACCCAGCACTGAGCCCTCTTGCCTGTTGGGGCAAGGGGACAAGAGCAAGGGAGCTTCAAGGGCGGGGGCAGGAGGGGGGGCCTCCGGGCCCCTTTTCTGTCTCTCGGGGTTGGGAGGAGAAGGGAAGAGAACGGCCCAGCCCGGGCAGCCCCTGCTCTGAGCCTCCTGCCCCCGCGGGGTAAGCTGAGCACCTCAAACAAACCTTGCCAGGTGGCTGGTGGCAGTGCTCCCGGGCTCTGCGCCAGGAGCTGGGCACTGCCCTGAGCCCGCGGCAGGAGAGCAGGGGCAGCTGCCACCCTCACCTTTGCTCCAAGGTACAACTTGCTCCCCAACACCGTGCATCCGACAGGAAGGCAGGGCCATGGCGGGGCCCGCAGCGGCCCATCCAGCCCTGGTCAGGGCAGAGCTGTTCCGCCCGCTCCCTCGGAGGACGGCTCCGTCTGGGGGGCACTGGCCTGACTCTCACGCTACAAGCCAGACGCCCTCTCCCGGGGGTCTGCGCCTGGGCCGGGGAGCCGTCTGGAGGCCCCCGGCCCCCGGGCACCTTCCGAGCCAGGACAGGGAAGCCAGCTTCTTCCGAAACATTTATTTATAGCTCTGCTCAGTGAGCAGAGGGGGTCCTGGGCCCCCGGGTGGGCTCCTCCATGCCCTCCCCCGGGGGCATGTCCATGTGCATCGCCATCCCGCTGGGGCTGGGCGGGTGGCCCGCATTCGGCTGGGAGAGGCGCCCCTGCGAGGAGACCGGTCGGTCTGTGTGTTGCCGAGAAGTAGCTGCAAGACAGGAGGGGCTGAGGGCTCTGCCTCGCTCCCCACGGCCCCACGGCCCCACGGCCCCGCAGCCCCTGCTACACAGGGGACAAGTGCTGGAAGGCCCTGCCCTGGGCCGGGATGCAGTCCGCACGGGAGCCCCGAAGCAAAGCTCCTTTACCATCGCTGAGTGGAAACCACACCCGCCTCCACCAGGCCGAGAGCCCTGCTTCGGTCACGTTTCCTCGTGAACGGGCTTTTTAGGCCATAATCACACATGAGCAGGGATGTCTGAGGACGCCCCTCCCGCCCTCCTGCTCCCGTGACATTTTGAGTGCCCTTGCTGTAGACAGTGGGGTGCCAGGGAGAAGGGAGTGCAGTACCCCCAAGAAAACTGCCACAGACCGCGCTCTGTCCACCTCTGAGCCCCCTCTCGCAGCCTCGTACCTGGGCCGGAGCCTGGGCCGGGCACCCCGCGCTGCTGCTTCCTGGCTGGGCCTCGGGCGGGTGCTCAGTGTGGGTGAGGCTAGCACGGCCCTCCCCTAACGCTGCCCGAGGACTCAATGTTCCCACGTTCCCACGTGTAAAGCCCCACCGGGCTGGCCCGTGAGCCGAGCAGCCCTCAGTGCGGGCAGGTGCCCTGACCGTCAGCTGCTTCGCTTCCTCCGGCCGCTCCCGGAGCTGGGCCTGCAGAGGCGTCCCAGCGCACAGGCCCGGGGCCCTGACCTCCAGCTTCTGCAAGTGCCGCGGGTCCGAAACCTCAGGGGCGGGGGCACGCCTGTCCTTGGGTTCCCTGGGGCCCCCACCCAGCGGCACGAGCGCGGTGCCCGTCACTGATGAGGAGACGGACCTAGACGTGCTGGAAAGTCACCTGCCCCGGGCTCCGGGCCGGCGCCCTTCCTGGCCCCGAGTCTGGCCTTGCTTGGGAGGCCCTGAGCCCCCCGCTTTCCAGGCAGGACTGAGCCCCACACGTGGACAGCGGAGATTTCCAGCAAACCTTCCGAGCTGGGGGCCGGGAGGCCTCGCAGGCAGGAGCAGACGGAAGGGTCCTTGGGGCCGTGTCGTGCCCTGGGCTCAAAGGCCGCCACGCAGCCTGTGAGCGCGTGTGGGCAGGGGCGGACCTGGGCCTGGAGCCAGAGTCTTGGGCTGCCACCCTGTCCGTTTCCTCTGGGAAATGGGGCCTTTCAGAGCATCTGCCCCACAGACTGGAGTCCACCCGGCACTCGGTGGCCATGTATTTCCTCTTCTCCTCCGGCCCCGCCCTCAGCTCCGGCCCTGCCTCTCCCGGGGAAACCGGGCATCTCCCAGCCATTGGCAGGAGAGGGCCTGGCGGGAGGGCTCCGCCCAGAGGGAAGCTACCTGAAGTGCCGCCAACCATCATGTTGGCGCTCTGAGGCCGCAAGGGCAGCGGGCTGCTCTCGTCGAGGGCCGGCGGCCGGTGCGCGTGGGACCGGGACGGCTTCATCTTGTGCTTGTTGTTCCCGGCGCCTGGTGGGGACAGTGGAGAGAAAGGTCCCTTCTCAGACCGACAGCTCCATGGGCACTGGGGAATGGGGAGGGCTGCGGGCCGCTGGGCACAGCCAGCCCGAGAGAGACGGGCCCGCGTGCTGGCTCAGAGCTGGGGCTGGACGGCCGTCTGCTCCTGCACACAGGGGCCGGGGCTTTGGGGGACTGAGTGTTTGGAGACGGAGGTAGAGGAGGCAGCCAGGGGCCAGGCCTCAAGTGCCTGGCCTTCCAGGAGCGGCGCCATCCGGGGGCTGAGACGGGGCCTACGGGCGGCTGGGCCTCCCGGACACTCACTGTCTTTGTTCGGGATGCCTGGCAGCCTCGTGTCCATCCGTCCCTTGTAAATATGTCCATCCAGGCCCAAGATGTCCACTTCGTGGTGCTGGGGAGGTGAGCGGGGCGTCACCACGTGGCGCACAGAGGTTTCCCTCTGGCCTGTCTCCTTGCAGCCTTGGTGCGGCCCGCGGTCCTCCCGACTCCAGCACACCGAGCTCAGCGCCCTCGCGGGGCCCCGGGTGGCACCGGGCAGGTGGACAGGGAAAGGAGGTGGAGATGCTACTGTTCTCAGGGCCCCTGCTGGAGGCCTCGTGCCAGGTGGCCAGGATGGCATTCTTTTCCCCGCCAAGGTTCAGAACCTGAGGCTTTAACTGGGTCTAAGAAACTGCCTCGCCCTAGCTGGTGTGGCTCAGTGGATAGATGGGCCTGCGGACTGAAGGGTCCCGGGTTCGATTCCGGTCAGGGCACACACTCGGGTTGTGGGCTCGATCCCCAGTGGGGGCGTGTAGGAGGCAGCCATTTGATGATTCTCATCATTGATGTTTTTCCCTCTCCCTTCCTCTCTGAAATCAATAAAAATATATTTTAGAAAAAGAAAAAGAAGCTGCCTCCAGGCCGAGGGCGGGATGAAGTGCCCTCGGTGGGTCTCCAGAGGACTGGGGGCCCGCGGCCAGGCGGCCCTCCCCCCCTGCCCCTTGCCCCCCGCCACTCGGGCAGCGCCCCACCTTCCCGGCGACCTGGCTGTCCTCGGGGAGCAGGCCCTGCGGCAGGTGCTGCAGGCGGGTGCGGCGGTAGGGGTAGGTGAGGGTGTGGCTGCCCCCGCAGTGCCGCGACACCGTGGCGAAGCTGTAGTCCGTCATCTCCGACACCCTGTGAGGAGGACAGCGAGGGACGGAGCGGGTGACCTCGGGGGGCCCGCCAGGGGAGGGGGGGCAGCTGTCCTCAGGGGTCTCTGGGGCCAGGGCAGAGCAAGGGCAGACAGGCAGGTGCGTGAGCAGAGCCACCTCCTGGCTAGCCATCATGAGGACCACACTCCCTCTCACACTCACTCTCTCATACTCACTCTCACACTCACACACACTCACGCTCTCATATGCACGCACACTCACTCACACACTCACTCTCACTCACACTTACATACACACACTCTCATACGCACACTCATACGCACACTCACACTCTCACACACACACTCTCATACGCACACTCACACTCACACATACACTCTCACACACAGACACACACACTCTCACACACACACTCTCATACGCAGACACACACACTCTCACACACACACTCTCATACGCACACTCACACTCTCACACACACACTCTCATACGCACACTCACACTCACACACACACACACACACACTCACACTCACACATACACTCTCACACACAGACACAGACACACACACACACACACTCACACTCACACATACACTCTCACACACAGACACACACACACACACACACACACACACTCTCACACACACTATTTTTTGTTAATCCTCACCCAAGGATATTTTCCCATTGATTTTTAGAGAGAGTGGAAGGGAGGGGGAGAGACACACCAATGTGAATGAGACACCGACGGGCTGCCTCCCACACACACCATGACCAGGGAAGGGAATCGAGCCTGCCACCGAGTACCTGCCCGTGACTGGAATTGAACCTGAGACCCTTCAGTCCGTGGGCTGACACTAACCACTGAGCAACCCGCCAGGGCCGCACCCCCCCACACACACCCTCCCTCCACAGGGCTTTCCCAGCGGCGGGCGGAGGCGTTCCCACGGCAGGGCTCCGTCTGCACCCCGTCCTACCGCTTGCAGCAGGGGGAGCCCAGGCACTGGGCCTGCAGCAGCTCGTGGATCATCTGGCTGCTGGCCTTGACCGAGCCCCCGTAGTGGAACTGCACCTTCTCGATGTCCATCAGCATCTTGGAGTGCATGGTGCGCAGACGCCCCACGCTCCGCTCCATCGACGCCAGCTCAGCCCGCGGGAAGGCGAGGTTGCCCAGCTTGAGGCTGCGGTGTGAGCAGAAGGGAGGGTGAGGCGGCCGCACAGGCCGGACCCTGTGCACAGGCCGGAGGCCACGCCCGGCCCCGCGGGACTCAGGAGGGCAGGAGCCCTTTCCGCCGTCCCCAGGGGACCACGCCCAGGCCTGCCAGGGAAGGTTTGCTGAGGTGGGCAGTGCCGGAGTCACCCGGAGAGAAGCCCAGCTCCTCCAGCCAGCCTGGGGGGCCCCCCTTAACACTGAGCCCCGTCCTCAGGAGGTGGACAGGCTGCAGGGAGGGGCACGAGCTCCAGAGGTGCCCTGAGCGGCCTCTCGCCGAGTGATGCCAAGCCACGGCTGAGGCACTGGAGGGTCTGGGAACGGGGGTGAGGAGGGAAGGTGGCCGGCAGCCTTGGTGAGGTCCCCCCAGGACTCTGAAAGCAGGTGTGACTGGTCCTGCCTCTTCTGCCTGCCCCATTCTTGCCCTGGGAGAGCTGGTGCCGGCTCAGAGGCGTCCCTGGTGCGGGGGAGCCCGCATGGCTGTCTGTCCTGCCCCCCCCCCCCCCCCCCCCCGGCCCGGCCCTGCCCAGGGCTCCCCTGCGTACTTGCGGCTCTGCTGCCGGACCTGCTCCAGCTCAAAGACGGTGTAGGGGCGGATGGAGCGGTGCCCGGGCAGGCTGGGCCCCACGGGCGTGGTGGGGAGGACCCTGGGCGGGGCAGAGGGAAGGGAGGGTCGAGTGTGAGAAATCCCATCTTCCCCCACCCCCTCCCCACGGGCCTCCTGCCCCGGGAGCCCTCCTGCTGGGGGTGGGGCGAGGACCAGGGGGCAGCAGGCCAGGCAGACAAGAATGGGCCCACGAGGGAGGGGGGCAGGGAGCGGGGCCGACCAGGCGTGGGCACTCACTGTCCAGTCACGGCTGTCTCCAGGGGACGGTCACAGGACAGGCAGTGGAAATGTGCCAGGAGCTGCCTGTGGGATGGGACCCGTGAGGGTGGGAGCGGAGCTGGAGAGCCCCTCCAGGCAGGCGGGAAGCTCGGCCCACCCACAGGCCCCGGCCCGGAGGCCCGTCCTGTCCCTGCTCCCCAGACTCACCCCCTCCCAGACATGCCCCCTCTTGGTGCGGGTCCCGCACCCACCTGTCCTCACCCACGCGGCCCTGAGGGGCGCTGTGTAAGCCTCGGCCGCCCCCTGGCGGCCAGTCATGGAAACGCTGCGGGTCTGGCGGCCATGGGCCAGGTTCCCCGCCCCCCTTGTGTGCTCTCACCTCTGGGGACTGGGGACTCCCTCCCATGGCCCGAGAGTCTCAGCCTCACTCCCCTCTTTCTTCACTGTCCTATGGGGTGGCCTCAGCCCTAAAACACCGTCACTCCTGCTGGGGGGCGGTCGCTGCGCGGTGGGAGCCGATCATCCAGGGACCCCGGCCGCCATCTCCAGCCCCGCGGAGCTCACCGCCGCATGCCGGCCGCCTCGTCCGCCTGGTAGAGCGGGGAGCGCTCCTTGAGCTGCTGCCGCAAGGACTTCCACCGATCCTCCAGCAGCTGCTTCACCGGGTCCAGCTCCAGGCGGTCCAGCTGCGGGCGGGGCACCAGGTGAGCCCTCAGGCGGCAGGTGGGGGCTCTTCGGGCCGGAGAGGTGGCCTTGCCCTCGTCCAGGGGCCCTGGAGCCTCGCTGCCCTCACCTTGCTGTCCATCTCGGTCAGGAGGCGGTCCAGGATCTTCTGCCAGTCCCGCTCCTGCCCGCTCATCTTGGCCACCAGCTCCTGCATCATGTGGTTCAGCTGCTCCGTGGTGGCGTCAAACTGCATGCGGCTCACTTTGGCCTCCAGAGCGCTCTTGTCGGCCTTCTGCCCGGAGAGAGGAGGAGGCCGCCCGATGGGAGAGGGCCGTGGAGGGCCCCCGGAGCTGTCACCCTGACGCGGAGCCTAAATCCTCCCTCTCCCCCCACCCGCCGGGCTCCCCTCCACCTCTGACCTCCAGGCAGGAGGGCCCTCAGCCTGGCCCTTACCACTTCAATCTCCATCTCCAGGTGCCCCCTGTTGACCTTTTCCTTCTCCAGCTTCTCCAGACCCTGGTACAACACCTGGGAGGCCAAGAAAGGGAGAATGAGGAGCCAGGAGCTGAAGGGCAGGGGTGGCTGGAGGCACACCGCCCGCTGCCCCACCCCGCCCCCCTGCAGCCCTCACGTCGATGTCCTTCTGCTTCTGCCGGTGGTCCTCGATGAGGTTGCCGGTGATGAGGTTGAGCTTCTCACAGTCGCCCTGCACCTGCAGGATGGCGGTCTGCACGTGGCCCAGCAGCTCCTCGTCCTGCGGCGGGAGGGACCAGGGCCGCTCACAGAGGCGGCTGGGGCTCCCCAGGGCCATCCTGCTGCCCCCGAGAAGTTGACCCTTAAAACATCACCCAGCCCGGCAGGTGTGGCTCAGTGGTTGATCATTGACCTATGAACTAGGAGGTCACGGTTCGATGGCCAGTCAGGGCACATGCCAGGTTGCGGGCCTGACCCCCAGTGGGGTGCGTGCAGGAGGCAGCCCATCCATGATTCTCTCTCATCATTGATGTTTCTATTTCTCTCTCCCTTTCCTTTCCTCTCTGAAATCAACACAAATATATTAAAAACAAAATATCACCCAGCGGATTGGCCAACCTCCAACCCGTTGGTTGTCTCCACAAGCGGGAGGCTCCCACACTTTCTCTGTGACCCCCCCCCCCGACAGAACCTCAGATCTGCCTCCTTGGGGGGCCTGGTCGGCCAGTGGGGTGATCAGGAGAGCTGACGGAGGCTCAGAGGGGTGAGCTGCCCTGCGACCCCGAGAGTCAGCATGTGGGCTACAGCCTCCCCGCCTGCCGGGGGCTCACCAGAGCCCAGGATCCAAGAGGCAGGAGGCAGGGCCTCGTGCCTGTCCCCACCCGCCAGCAAGCCTGCCCTTTGGAGGGAAGTGGGAAGGGGCCTGGGAGGGAGAGTGGGTGCTTCCTGAAGCTGTGCTGGTGCCCCCACAGCTTGTGGGGGGCCCTGCTCCACCCATATCCAGCTGTGCCCTCCCAGCCCACGGCCCCGCCTCCCCAGCACTATTCGCTGGCACCCTGTGGGAGGACCGGGACTTTTGTGGCATCCATCATGGAAAACTAAGCCGAGGGACTCCATCCGCCACTCCCCGCGCGGTGCGGCTCTCCCGGGAGCCGCGGCTCACCTGTCTCTGGAGCTTGGCTTTCTTGGACGGCCGCGAGGCCGCCAGGCTGGTGACCATGTGCTGGAGCTGCTCGTAGCGCTGCACCAGCGTGCTGACCTGGTGGCTCAGGTCCAGGCTGCAGGCCGGGCAGGTGGCCTTGGGGTCAATCTGGCCAGGGATCAAGGTGACTGGGGGCTTCCGCGGGGTCATGCTCATGGTCAGCAGCGTGGACGACGAGGCCAGCATGTTCTCAATGATGGTCCTGAGCTTGTCCAACTGGGTGCGGGCGAGAAGGCAGGCGCAAGGCGGTGAGCGAGGCACGGCCACACACACACACACACACACACACACACACACACACACACACGGAGGAGGAATGGAGGGGGACAGCCAATTCCGAGAAGGGCCTTGGTCCCTGTGCTGAGAGCGTGGCCTCCTCACCTGGTTCTGCAGGTAAAGGGAGGCCTCAGTGACCGAGTGCTCCATGTTGACCTTGCCCTGCTCCTGGCTCTCCCTCAGGTCGGACAGCTCCTTCTCGATGTCGTTCACGCTGACTCTGTGGCACGAGATGGCCTGGCTCACCACCAGCCCCCGTGCTGAGCCCAGCCCTCAGGGATGGAGGGGGATGGACCAGGGCCCGGTCCCAGCTTGGCTGGGAGCCCGCAGCCCTGCTGTGCCAGCCGTGGTGCCCAGTGCGCTGTGGCAGGCGGGGCCTGGCCCTGCAGAGAGGGCCCTAGTGAGCACTCCCTTCCAGCTCCCCCTGGGGCCAGTCGAAGGAGCTCTTTTTTGGCAGGCGGGGGTGGGGGAGGTGGGAGGTGGAGGGGGGGGGCTTGGGGGCGTGGAGGTAGCACTTCCAAGTCCTGATGCCGAGCTGTTTCAGGAACTTGGGAAACTCCCACCAGCAGCTTGCACTAGACGTGGGCAACCGGAAGAGCAGACACGACCCAAGCCAGAGACGGGGTGTGGGCCAACCAGGCTGGCTCCCAGCTGCTCGGCCGAGAGCAGGGTCAGCCAGGGCGGGCATTTACCTGAGGAGACCCAGCTGAAAGCTCAGCGGCCCAGCTGCCACCTCCTTCCCCACTTCCGGCAGCCCTCCGCCCTCCAGGAACCTCTGTATCTTGTCCAGCTGCAAATCCAATGGAAGAGGCGGGTCAGGCAGGCCGGGCTCTGCCCCCTGCGGGTGCCTGCAGCCTTCGCGAGCCCCTCCTCCCGTCCCTGACCCGAATCCAACCTGCTGACAAAAGCCAAGGTTCCTTCCTGACATCCCTCCCTCCCTCCCTCCCTCCCTCCCTCCTTGGCCTCCCTCCCTCTCTTCCTTCCTCCCACCCTCTCTCTATCCCGTGATGCAGACCAGTGGTCGACAAACTCATTAGTCAACAGAGCCAAATATCAACAGGACAACAATTGAAATTTCTTTTGAGAGCCAAATTTTTTAAACTTAAACTATATAGGTAGGTACATTGTTATTAACTTAATTAGGGTACTCCTAAGGCTTAGGAAGAGCCACACTCAAGGGGCCAAAGAGCCGCAGTTTGCTGACCACTGAGTAGACAGTCTTCAGTAAGAAGACAATTAAAGCCCTGGCTGGTGTTGCTCAGTGGATAGAGCGTTGACCTGCAAACTGAAGGGTCCTGGGTTTGATTCCAGTCAAGGGCACGTACCTCGGTTGCAGGCTCGATCCCTGGCCCTGGTCAGGGCGCATGCAGGAGGCAACCAATCAATGTGTCTCTATCACATTGATGCTACTCTCTCTCTTTCTCTCTGTCCCTCTCCCTTCTATTCTCTCTAAAAATCAATGGAAAAATATCCTCTAATGAGGACTATCTATATATATATACAGCGAAAGCCCTAGTTGGTTTGGCTCAGTGGATAGAGCATCAGGCCTCGGACTGAAGGGTGCAGGTTCAATTCCCGTCAAGGGCACGCCTCAGCTCCCAGGCCCTGTTTGGGGCAAGTGTGGGAGGCGACCAATCGATGTCTCTCCCACATGGATGTCTCTCTCTCTCTGTCTCTCCCTCTCCCTTCCACTCTCTCTGGAAATCAATGCAAAAATATCCCTGGGTGCGGATAAAAACAAAGATGACAACTGAAGATCCAGTAGCCCTCGCCATGACCACTCCCCCCGACCGTCCCACACACCCTGGGTCCCAGCGCTGCGCCCCAGCCTGGCCTGGCTTCCCTGGCAATGGCCGCGCGAGAGAACGGTCTCAGCTAAACCCCAGCTTCGAGCACCAGGTTTTCCCCCAGGAAGTGACCGAGGCAATGTCTGAGCCGCATTCCCGCCTGACGGGCTGGTTGCGATGCGGTGACAGGACGGCCGGCCAATGGCCATCCACGCGCAAATGGCAGCGGGCACTGGCACCAAGGCCGGCAGCAGGCCCTCCCTCACTCACTTTTGCTTTTTCCTGCCGAAGCTCTTTGGTCAGGGTCTTGATGGCCTTCAGCTGCTCCTGCAGGTCCGGTGGGATGGTCTTTTGGACTATGGGAAATGGGCACTCAGATCCCCGTGGGCATCTCATCCCCACTTCCAGCGCCCCCGCCCCGGAGTGAAGTTACCCCAGAGAACACAGGCCTGGGGGGAGGGGAGGGGAGAAAGGAGACAGGACTGTCCGCAGCCCAGAAAAAAATCCACCAAAGGCTTAACATCCTATGGGGCTTTGGGACCACTGGCCCAGAGTTTGCACCCAACTCCAAAATCTTCATTATTCTCTGGACCCAGAGCTGTGAATGGACCCAGAGCTGCGAATAGACAAAGGTTACGTTCGCTTCTCCAACATTCTCTCCTCCGACCCCCACCCGATGCTGTTGGCTTCCTTTGCCCCAACATTTCCCCAACTGCTCTCCAGAGAGCCTGGCAGAGGCACAACCTGCCTCATTCCTCTCCTGAGGCTCCTTCACTCCTTTCAGACCCTAAAGGCTCCAGGAGGGGTGGGGATTGTCCGGCCCGCAGGCCACACAAGGCCTGAGAAATCATTTGGCCTGGCCCTGCCAAGGCATTAGAGGTGAGTTAATTAAATGTTTGCAGGCTAGTGTTTAAGTTGATAATTCTGTATGGCCCACGAATGATATTATAAATAGCCAAATGGCCCTTGGCAGAAAAAAAAGGTGTCCCCCGCCCTCCCCCCCGCCCCCCCGCCCGCTCTAGGAGAACCCAGAATGGCTAAAAGCAGACATTCTATTTTCGGGGATTCGGGCAGAAGAGCGGCCGCCGGGGGAAAAGGTGGGGAAAAGGATGAAATCAACTTAGAATGAAGACGTGGTCTCTCCTTCACGCAAGTGTTACCCACCCATCATCCCAAGCAGGTACTGGATCTTCTCCAAGTCTGTTTCGCCAGCTTTCTGCACATCCAGGGTCTTCAGTTTCTCCTTGAGCTCCGTGTAGAGGCCGATGAGCTCTCCCATCAGGCGGAATGTCTCCACGGCGCTGGGGAAGCTAGAAGCCACTTTCTCCAGGGAATCGAGTTTCTTAGACTCCAGAGAACTCGGTTCTTGTGAGACCTGCCTGGATTCGCTAACGGATTCCGTACTCTGAACCCAGGGGACGTTCGGACTTGCGGGAGGCTGAGCATACCCGCTACGCTGGCGTGGATCCAAATGGGCTTGGACCTGTGGATCGACACCCGAGTGCCTTGGGCTGTAAGGGCGAGGATACGTGAGGCCGCTTGAGTCTAGGACAGAGGATGGCCGGTCACGCTGATCTTGGTCAGGCGATGCCCAATGCTGCTGCTCTGGGCGTGCGCCACCCTGGTCTATGCCTTGCTGATAAGTGTCTGTTGGTACCAAACCCTCTTGGTCCATCCTAGGCGACATCCAACCTTGCCTGGATAGGCGTGGTGACGCCTGACCAGTAGGTGCCAGGCCGTGCTGATCTGGGCGTGGAGAGCCATGAGGCTCTGCACCTGATGGTACCAAGCCTTGGTGATCAGCGCCAAGCTGATCTGTTCCCGGTGCCACTAAACCCTGCTGATCAGTATCAGGCTGCATGAAACCAGGTGGGTATGCGCCCAGCTGTACCAAACCAGGTGGGTATGCGCCCGGCTGTACCAAACCAGGTGGGTATGCGCCCGGCTGTACCAAACCAGGTGGGTATGCACCCGGCTGTACCAAATCATGCTGATCAACTCCAGGTTGGACCAAACCAGGCAGACCTGCACCAGGTTGGACTGAACCACGCTGATCCATTCCAGGTTGGACCAAACCAGGCAGACCTGCACCAGGTTGGACTAAATCAAGCTGACTTGTACCCGGTTGGACTAAACCAGGTTGACCTGCACCAGGTGGGACCAAACCAGGTTGACCTACACCAGGTTGGACTAAACCAGGATAACCTGCCACACCGGGCTGGACCAAACCATGTGGATAGACGTCAGGTTGAGCCAAACTATATGGATATGCACCTGGCTGTACAAAACCAGGTGGATATTGACCAGCCTGTACCAAACCACGTTGATCAACTCCAGGTGGGACCAAACCAGGCTGGCCTGCACCAGGTGGGACCAAACCAGGCTGGCCTGCACCAGGTGGGACCAAACCAGGCTGGCCTGCACCAGGTGGGACCAAACCAGGCTGGCCTGCACCACGTTGAATTAAACCACGCTGATCCATTCCAGGTTGGACCAAACCAGGCTGAGCTGCACCAGGTGGGAGCACACCGTACTGCAGTGTGCCTGGTTGCAGGAAGCCAGGCGTTTCCAAACCGGGCTGTACAAAACCTTGCTGATCTCTAAAAGGTGGAACCAATCCTTGTTGATCCATGCCAAATATTGGAAATCCATGCTCATCTGTGCCAATGGGTCCCATACCACTCCCGTCCATCGCAGGCCGCTCCATGGCACGCTGGTCCGGGCCAGGAAATCTCACCCCGTACTGCTGTGCGCCAGGCGGAACCATACCAGGCTGTGCGGGACCAGGAAGTCCCAGTCCTTGCTGATCTCTGGCAGGTACCCACGGTGGCATCACACCCTGCTGACCCATGCCAGGTGGTACCGTTCCAGGTGGCATCAGGCCCGGCCTGAAGGGGAGGCCATATGGGTCAGCGCTAGGAGGTTGAAACTCCAGCTGATCCAGGCCAGGCGGCCCTGGCCCTAGCTGGTCTGGCCTGGCGTCCATGACTTGGCCCGGGCTGGGGGTCATCCCGCCACGAGCATCAGGGTATGTGAGAGGATGCTGGTCTGGGGGCAAGTCCTGCGGGACTGGGCCAGGGTAGGCGTCTTGTTCATCTCTTCTTGGACCTGCTGTGCTGGGCCACTCCCTAGGCCTGTGCTGGTCGGCTTCAGTTCTGAACTGGGGCCCAGGGGGGGGAGGGGGTTTGGCCAGCCCGGCTTCATCACGGCCCCTATCAGGAAGCCCAGCGGGCAGTTTCTGTTCCCCTTCGGAGGGGTGTCTGGCTTCGCCGGGTCCCGGCAAGGTCTGCTCTGGGCCCAAACCACCAGCGGCATCCAGAGCCCGGTCCGCACCTGGATACACGGTGGAGGGTGCACGTGGACCCACGTCGAGCGGTGCTGCAGGCGGTTTCCCTTTGTGCCTAAGAGCTGCTGGCGTAGACTCTATGCCCTGGTTGAGGAGGAAGGAGGGAAGCAGAGGCTACAAGTGAGAACGCGTCAGGCTTGGCGGGAGGGGGTCTGGGGTATCTGAGTGGGACAGCCTGAGGCCTTGGCGGGGGGAGACCCTCTGGGCCCCAAAACTAAGCTGGACACAGAGAATTTGACACTTTTTTTAAATCCTCCCCCGAGGATACGTGGATACGTTCATTGATTTGCGAGAGAGAGAGAGAGAGAGAGAGAGAGAGAGAGAGAGAGAGAGAAAGAGATAGAAACAGCGATTGGTTGCCTCCCCTCCTGTGGGCGCCCTGACCAGGATCGAACCCAAACCAGCAACCTAGGCATGTGCCCTGATCAGGACTCGAACCCATGGCATTTCGGGGTACAGGACGCCAACAAACGGAGCCACACCGGCCAGGGCAGAATTGGACGCTCTTGAAGGATAAGGTCTCCAGATGGTTGAGAATCTGTACATTTGTAGACGGCATCATAATATGTAACTTTCCTCATAAAGACAGGGGAGCCCTGGCCAGTGTGGCTCAGTTGGTTGGAGCGCCGTCCAGTGCACTGAAAGGTCTCCAGTTTGATTCCTGGTCAGGACACATACCCAGGTTTAATAAAGAGAGGGTTTCACAGAAAAGTACAAGCGATCCATACACTCTCGCAGAGGCTACAGGGAAAGGGCATGAGGACGCCCTGGCCAGTCTGGCTCAGTGGATAGAGCGTTGGCCTGCAGACTGAAGGGTCCCAGGTTCAATTCTGGCTAAGGGCACATGCCCGGGTTTCAGGCTTGATCCCCAGGAGGGGGCATACAGGAGGCAGCCAATCAATGATTCCCTCTCATCATTGATGTTTCTCTCTCTCCCTCTCCCTCCTCCCTCTGAAATCAATAAAAATATATTTTAAAAAAAGAAGAGCCGTCACCACCCACCTGCCAAAACCCAAAATGCCTCCTTTGGAATCCCCCATTTCATAGGTATGCAAAGGGTCCCACCGGCCACGCAAGAGAAGATGGTGTCCGGTGAGCGGTACTGTCTCACCTGGACCCAGTGAGACGGCCCGGCTGTGGCCGGCCTGTCACCTGAGCTCATCCTCTTGCTTCTCAAAAGCAGGCAGCGTTGCTATCGATTCTCATTTGCTCCTGGAGTCACTCGGGACTAGGAGCAACTGTCAAAACACCGACACTCTGAGCTCTGGGAGGCGTGAAGCTGCCTCAGGGCCCACGTGGGTGCTTACTCATAGGTCTGGCACCCCTTCTGCTGGCACCCCGAGAAAACGCGTGCTCACTCACAGCACACGGCAGTGGTAAAATAGCTTTCGCCCTTTTTTTTTTTTTTTTTGTGGTTTTTAGAGAGAGAGGGAGAGACAGAGAGAAATATCGATGTGAGAGAAACACAGATTGGTTGCCTCCTGCAGGAGCCCCGGCCAGGGCCTGGGCCGGGAGGAGCCTGCAACCGAGGCACATGCCCTTGACGGGAATCGAACCCAGAACCCTCTGGTCCACAGGCCGATGTTCTGTCCGCCGAGCCAAACCGGCCAGGGCAAACAGCTTACACTTTAAACAGCGATGTATAAATGTCTAGTCACTGTTGGGCACCTGAAATGCACATTGTATGGCAACTATAATTGAAAAATCTAAAAAATATGTATTTTAAATAGCGAACGCAGAAGCCACCCTCTCCTAGGCCACGCCCCCTTCCAGTGCTTTCTGATGGTGCCTTCCTCTAAAGATGGGCCCAGAATTCAGAAAACAATGTTGGGGACTAGCCGGGTGTCTTCTGTACCCAGTCAATATTTGTCGCACCCCAGGTGGCCACTTGGTGGCGCCCGAGGGTTCCCTCTCTTCCCCTTGGGCGGGTCTGCGTACCTGCAGAGCCCTTTCTGAGGAACCCAGGTGCACAAAGCCAGGAGAAGGGAAATGTCAAGACCAAAAGGACAGCTGAGCCCTGCCTGGTGCCGCTCAGTGGCCAGAGTCTTGGGTTCAATTCCCGGTCGGAGCACATGCCCAGGTTGCTGGTTCGGTCCCCAGTCGGGCCCGTGCATAGCAACGGGCTGTTTCTCTCACATCCATGTTTCTCTCTCTCTCCCTCTCCATCCCTCTTTCTAGAATCAATGGAAAACATCAAGTGAGGATTAAAAAAAAAAAAAATCAGGGGTGGGGGTGTGGGTGTGGGGGAGACAGCTGATCCTCACCCCTGATGGCCATTTGCAAATGCCCGTTTGTTCAGGGAAGCGAGGTGGGGATTCGAACAGCTCCCTGTGAGCGTTTCCCCGAGTGTAAGAGTCACCATGAGCAAGGGGTCCCTCAAGAGGTTTCATTTCCAGGGGTGGCTGCCACCTTCGCCCACTAAGAGTGACGGGACCCGGGCATTTCAGGGCAGACTGCAGAAGGAAACCAGGTGCCACCGTCCATCCAGCCGGCTGGCCACGCGCCAAGACCCGGGCCACCACAGACAGTGCTGCTGGGGCCCGTGAGAACCGACCACCCCCCTGCGTGGCTGACAGGGCTCTAACCTGGAGCCACACCCACGCGAGGTGACTGGCCCAAAGCCAGCCAAGTCACACATGCACTGCCACCTCCGGGAATGTGCCCTGGGGTGTGTGCACACGTGTGAATGTCACACGGAGCACCTGGTCATAAAATTGGGGGGAAAGTTAGAATACCCGTAACAGGAGACTGTGAAATAAATTATGAACATCCACATACTGGAACCCTGTGTGATGGTAAAAAGGGAGAGCCGGGCCGGTGTGGCACAGTTGGTTGAGCATCGAACCAGGAGCCAAGAGGTCACAGGATCGATTCCCAGTCAGGGCATATGCCTGGGTTTCAGGCTCAATCCCCAGTGAGGGGCGTGCAGGAGGTAGTTATTGATGCTTCTATCTCTCCCTTCCTTATTCTCCAAAAATCAATTCATATAAATATATATATATATATATATATATATATATATATATATATATTAGAGGCCTGGTGATCAAAAATTTGTACACTCAGGAGGGTCCCTCAGCCCGGCCTGTGCCTTCTCACAGTCTGGGATGCCTTGGGGGATGACCACCTGCTGGCTTAGGCCTGCTCCCCAGGGGATCGGGCCTAAGCTGGCAGTCAGACATTCCTCTGGCAGCCCAGGAGCCCTCGGGGGATGTCCACTTGCCAGCGGGGAGCAGGCCTAAACTGTAGTCGGACATCCTTAGTGCTGCTAAGGAGGCGGGAGAGGCTCCCACCACCACCGCTGTACTGGCAGCCATCAGCCTGGCTTGTGGCTGAGCAGAGCTCCCCCTGTGGGAGCACACTGACCACCAGGGGGCAGCTCCTGCATTGAGCATCTTCCCCCTGGTGGTTGGTGTGTGTCATAGTGACCAGTGATTCCCAGTCACTCTGCTGTTAGGGTCAATTTGCATATTACCCTTTTATTATATAGGATAGAGGCCTGGTGCATGGGTGAGGGCTGGCTGGTTTGTCAAGGGTACAGGCTGAAGGGTGTCCCGGATCAGGGTGGGGGTCCTGCTGGAGTGCCTGGCCAGCCTGGGTAAGGGGCTGAGGGCCGTTTTCAGACTGGCCACACCCCCTTAGGGGGGGTCCCCACTGGGGTGCTTAGCCACCCTGGGTGAGGGGTTGAGGATCGTTTTCAGGCTGGCCAAACCCCCTTCAGGGAGGGGGGTTCTGCTGGGGTGCCTGGCCAGCCTGGGTGAGTGGCTAATGGCTGTTTGCAGGCTGGCTACAGCCCCTTCAGGGTGGGGGTCCCCACTGGGGTGCCTGGCCAGCCTGGGTGACGGGCTGATGGCTGTTTGCAGGCTGGCCACGGCTCCCAGTCACCCAAGCTCCCAGTGGAGGCTGGCTGGAAGCAGGTATCTGGGATTTATTTAGCTTCTATAATTGAAACTTTGTTGCTTTTTGCGGAGGCCACAGCCGGCCGGGAAGCTTGGCTTCCTCCATCGCCAGGGCAACCAAGCCTCCAGCTTGCTTCAGCTCCAAGGCTGCTGGCTGCCATCTTGGTTGGGTTAATTTGCATATAGCCGCTCTGATTGGCTGGTGGGCGTGGCTTGGGCGTGGCGAAGGTATGGTTAATTAGCATCTTTGTCTTTTATTAGTGTGGATATAAATTATTTTAAGGGAGAGGTTGCCCAGCTGGTGTGGCTCAGCAATTGAGCATCGACCCAGGAACCAAGAGGTCTCTGGTTAGATTCCCAGTCAGGGCACATGCCTGGGTTTCAGGCTCAATCCCCAATAGGGGGCATCCAGGAGGCAGCCAGATCGATGCTTCTCTCTCATCAATGTTTCTCTCTACCCCTCTCCCTTTCCCTCTAAAAATACATACATACATACATACATACATACATACATAAAAAGGGAGAGATGTGGGAGAACCCAATGAGCCCGCTGCCCAGCCCCTGCCACGTGGGCACCACCTGTGAGGCCTTCCAGCCATCAGTAATCGCCTGCTCCAGCTCCTCCCAGGTGACCATGGTGAGTTCTCCGGGAGTCGTCATAGCCATCTTCCGACAGAGGGGTTCCTGAGGGCACAGATAACATGGATGCGCCTGCACGCACACACCCAGCTGAATCCGGCGGTCTCAGGGACAGAGCTGAGCTCACAGGACCAGCGGCTCCTTCCACCGCCCTGGCCCCAGGAGAAGTTACTGGGCCCTGGGCCGCTGGCTTCCTGTCCCCTCTGGGCCCTGATGGAGCGCTGGGCAGCCATGGAAAGGATCCCTTCAGAGGCAGAGGGCGTACACATCATCCCCGCTCGGAGGGACACAGACATCCAGGGCGGGGGCCTGGGGGAGCCCAAGAAATGGGGCCAGGCTGCGGGCACCCCTCCTCCCCCACCCCTCACGGACATTACCAGGAGTTCCTCCCAGGTTTTGACTGTCTTCTCTACTTCCTGAACCCGTTGCAGGAATTCCTGGGAGAAGAGTGCAGAGGTGGCAGGTCAAAGCAGGCGCTCCTGTGGGCCCCCCCCCCAAGCCTCACAGGGGAGAGGAGCCGAGGGAAGCCAGAGGTGGGTAAGCCAACAAGAACGGGACACGGGGCGGGGCGGGGCGGGTGGGAGTAGGGACAGATGTACCAGAAGCAAAGGCTACTGCTGGGATGGGAACCTGTGGTCCTGGATCCACCTCAGACAAATCACGGAGGAGACACTGCCTCCAAGGACGAGGGTAGCGAGGACTTTGCTGCTTAAAAGCAAATTGCCGCCCGCCCTGCCTGGTTTGGCTCAGTGGAAAGAGCATTGGCCGGCGGCCTGAAGGGTCCCAGGTTGGGCCCAGGTGATGGGCCCGATCCCCAGTGGGGTGTGGAGAGCGGCTACAGCGTTTGGACAGGTTCAAGCCTTGGACTAATGAGAGGGCCCGGTCCTCTCGTGGCAAAGCCACGTGCGAGTCCCAGGTTGGAGGACAAAGCCCTCCCAGCACAATGACAGCCAGAGGCCGTGGCTGTGAGCTTGACCTTATGGTCCAACCTGTGGGCCCCCGTGGCTGAGTGATGTGGGCTGCGGGAGGTGCAGCAAGTAAACAGAGCTTGACCAGGTGCCTGTCATTGAGTAGGTTTGACACCGCCGAGAACGCTGTAAACATCTTGACGTCGCCTTGACTTTGCCTCCTGGAATCTGGCTATAAGATAGACTCGGCCAAGCTGTGGGGCGTGCCTGCGAGTGCAATGTCGCACGGAGCCCCGGCTTTATTCTCTTGTCTGTCTTCTCCATCCTTCACTGCCCCCTCTCGGGTTCACCCCTGGCTGTGCAGGCAAGGCACACAGGGCGTGTGCAGGAGGCAGCCAATCAATGATTCTCTCTCATCATTGATGTTTCTTTCTCTCACTTCCTCTCTGAAATCAATAAAAATATATTTTTAAAAATAAATAAAAGCAAATTGCTGAAGCTTGTAACTTCGGAAAACATCCATCATCTAAGATTCTAAGAGTAAATAAAAAGCCTTTTCTCTAAACACCAAAACCATAAAACCATATAAACACCACACTTTCAAAGCAAAGCTTTTGTCCTAGCCGGTTTGGCTCAGTGGATAGAGTGCTGGCCTATGGAGCAAAGGGTCCTGGTTTGATTCTGGTCAAGGGCACATGTCTGGATTACTGGCCGACCCCTGGTGTGGGGTGTGCAGGAGGCAGCCGATCAATGATTCTTTCTCATCACTGATGTTTCTCTCCATTCCTCTCTGAAATCAATAAAAATATATCTTTTAAAAAGTTATTAAATATTATTTTTAAAAAGCAAAGCTTCCCACAACAAAAATGAGCACCGCTGGGGTCTCAAGGCTTAGAATGACCCAGGGGGGCAAAAAGGCTTCCGGGCGGAGTCCCCGCGGGGCCTGGGCCTGGGCCCCCGGGCTTCCGCCTGAGCCCTCCCCCGCCACCGCCTGTCTTGGCCGGGTCCCTGGTCAGCTCTGGTCCCCTCGGGAGGCCTGGAGGGCAGAGGCAGGAGCCGGGACAGGTCAGCATCTGGGGAAGGGCCTGCGCGTCTTGCTCCAATGAAAGCGTTGCTGCGCCTGCGGTTGGGCGTTGGGGGCTGAAGGGGTGACCCCAAAACGCTCTCCATCCCTGCCCCCCTCTTCCGGAACTGAGCTTTGTCTCTCAGTACCGACCACCTTATTTATCTATTTGTGAATCCTCACCCGAGGATTTTTTTTCTTCATTGATTTTTAGAGAGAGTGGAAGGGAGAGGGAGAGACACACACCGAGGTACCTGCCCGTGACCGGGATTGAACCTGGAACCCTTCAGTCCGAGGGCCGACGCTCTATCCCCTGAGCCAAACCGGCTTCCCTCTGGGTGGCTTTGGGATCCTTGGGTGTCTGATGAGCGGTGGGTGAGCCTCCCTGAAAAGGGGCCGGGAAGGGGGCTGCGAGAGATGGGGTGGGGTCCCCGCCGCCCTCACCATCGGGTTGAACTCTGGCAACTCCTGCGCCCTTGCATGGTCTTCCTTCAAGATTTTCACGTCTTCTATGACCTGCTGGAGCAGCTCCATGACCTGCAAGGCGAGTGGGGGCCACGTGGGCGGGGCTGCACGAGGCTTGGCACCGCCCCCACGTGATGGCGGTCAGCTCAGCCCGAGCTGCAGAGCGGATTGCAGGAGGCCGGTATGCTCTCACCTGGGGACCGTCCTTCCACAATTTCATTAACCCTCGCGGCTTCTCGGGCATCTGCTTGGCCATCCCAGGCACGGTCGTGGCCATCTCCGGAGTGGGCGGGGCCACCCCCGGCGGAGGCTTTGTTGTCTCGGGCTTCGCCTTGCCCATCCCGGGCACCGCCTTGCCCATCCCTGGCACAAGCTTGGTCTTCGGGAGCGCGCCCTTCTCCATGGTGGGCGCGCCCTTCTCGGTCATGGACGCGCCTCTCTCGGTGATGGGCGCGCCTTGCTCGGTCATAGACGCGCCCCTCTCGGTGATGGGCCCGCCCTGCTCGGTCATGGACGCGCCTCTCTCGGTGATGGGCCCGCCTTGCTCGGTCATGAGCGCGCCCTGCTCGGTCATGGACGCGCCTCTCTCGGCCATGGGCGCGCCCCTCTCGGCCATGGACGCGCCCCTCTGGGCCATGGGCGCGCCCCTCTCGGCCATGGACGCGCCCCTCTGGGCCATGGGCGCGCCCCTCTCGGCAATGGACGCGCCCCTCTCGGCCATGGGCGCACCCCTCTCGGCAATGGACGCGCCCCTCTGGGCCATGGGCGCGCCCCTCTCGGCAATGGACGCGCCCCTCTCGGCCATGGGCGCGCCCCTCTCGGCAATGGACGCGCCCCTCTGGGCCATGGGCGCGCCCCTCTCGGCAATGGACGCGCCCCTCTCGACCATGGGCGCACCCCTCTCGGCCATGGACGCGCCCCTCTGGGCCATGGGCGCGCCCCTCTCGGCCATGAGCGCGCCCTGCTCGGTCATGGGCGCGCCCGGCTCGGTGATGGACGCGCCCGGCTCAATAATGAGCGGGGTCCTCACAGCACCCAACCCCTCGGCCAAGCTAAAGGCTTTCGCCTGCTCTTCTAGCCACTCCGAGGCCTCGGAGTCCATCCCACCGACCAGAGTGGTGAAGTACTGGATGTGAGACAGCACGCCCTGCATCTGGCTGTCCATGGTCCTTAACTGCCGGTCGAGGTCCTGGACCTGCCCGTCCAGGTTCTGGACCTGCCCGCCCAGGCCCTTTATCTGGCTCTCCAGCACCACGGACGGAACCCTGGTCACGCTGCTCCTTCGCCTCTCCTTGGACACAGCGATCTGCGGGGTGCTGATGGAGCCCCGCGGGGTGCCCAGCGAGAGCCGCGTGATCGCTGAGAGCCTCCGCTCCGACAGGGGCTGGTAGTCCACCCGGGTGTCCTGCATGTTGAGGTTCTTGAGCAGGGCCACGAGGAGCGTGTGGAGAGCATTGAAGTTGACGGCACCCACCTCCGGAGTGCCGATGGCCAGGTCGGCCAGCTCCCGGAGGGAGACCGCGCCTGCGGGCGGCATCGTGCGCAGCCTCAGGTGCGCGCAGCTTTGGCAGCCGGACGGTTGGCCATGCCCCGCTCACCGCTCGCAGCGCCCCTGAGGGGTCCCGGGGCGCCCTGCCCCTGGGCCCAGCCGCACTGGACACCAGCCATCATCTGGAGCCTGCCTGGAGGACGGAGGGGAGCGCCGCTCCCGGGCGGGGTGGGGGCGCCGCCAACCGTCCGCCGACCGGTCGGTCTCTGCTGGAGCCCAGGGCTGCCCTCCCCGCGGGAGGGTGTCGGTGGACGTTTGGAACGGCGGAGGGTCCGCCCCTTGTGTGGTTCGGCGCGGAAGAACGCACGCGCCGCGCGGGGGGTGAGGGCCACGCGGCGCCGGCCGGGACCTGCCCGCGCACTGCGGGAGCCTGTCCCGTGGGAATCTGGGGAGACTTGGCTGCCACGCTCCAAAGCGCCATTTTTATTCTCCGCGAAGGCTCCCAAGGGAAGGTGGCGAGGGACTGTCGCAGGCGTTTTTCCAGGGAGGGGAGGCCTCCTAAGGCTCACCCCGATGCCAGCCTCCCTCACCCAGAAAGGCCCAGGACTCACTCACTCTGAGGCCACAAAGGCATCATCCTGGCCTTATGCCGGGCGTCCTTCGGGCTCCATGGCGCAGAGCAGCGGCACAAACCTGGGGCGCGGTCCGGCGTCCTTGGCCCCTTGGGGGCAGTTCCCCTCTCATTTTGCACAACCGGAAGGGAGGGGAACAGAAAAGACCACTCACCACCCATGTGTCCCAATCACTCGCCAGGTGACAGGCCTTTTCTGCTGCCGAATCAGGCCTGTTGGTGCTACCTGACCTCGCAACACACGCAGCGGGCAGGTGCCAGCATTGCAGCTCGTTGCCAGGCAGGATGGCACCGCCATGGGCCAAGGTGGTGCCTGGACAAGTGAGGCTCCCCGACCGGTGCCAGGTTCCTGCAGACGGCCCTGCGCCCTCAGGAAAGCGGAAGCAAGCCTGCGGATGCATCTGCACGCACTATTTTAACTGCTTTCACATTCAAGGTATTAGTTTAGTCTGAGCTGGTACAACGTAATTGAAACCCTTTATGGACACCCCCCTTCCCCGACCCCCCACAAAAGCAGTGTTCCCTGGAAATGGAGTTAAAGACAAGTCTAGCCCTGGCAGTTTGCTCAGTGGTTAGAGCGTCGACCCGCAGACTGAAGGGTCTGGGATTTGATCCCTGATCAAGGGCGTGAGCCTTAGTTACAGGTTTGATCTTTGGCCCCGGTTGGGGCATGTACACCAGTCCATGCGTCTCTCTCAGATCGTATTTCTCTCTCTCTCTCTCCCCCTTTCACTTTCTTTAAAAATCAATGGAAATAATATCCTAAGGTGAGGATTTTTTTTAAAAAATCAATGAAACAAACACGAGTCTGTAACTCCACCACGGACTGTTCGCCATTCTATTCCCAGAGCCTGGCACACAGGCCTGCAGGTGGTTGTTGACATTTTCCAAAGGACAAACTCTTTGCACGCTCATGCGCTCACCTTAGGGAACGTAAGGCCAGGTCACAAAGCCACGGCCTTGGAGCGGGCCTCCGCACTGGAAGCTGCGTGCGCACTCTCAAATATGTTTTTAATGATTTCAGAGAGGGAGATAGAAACATCAATGAGGAGAATCACTCATCGGCTGCATCGCTTAGCTGTCTCCTGCACGCCCCCTACTGGGGACCAAGCCATGTGCCCTGACGGGGAATGGACTGTGACCTCCTAGTTCATAGACCCATGCTCAAACCACTGAGCCGCACCAGCCGGGCCCGTTTCCATGTTCATCAGAGACTTGGTATCATGCCAGGCACATGAGGACTTTCTGCCAGTGGAAAGGGCATATTCTAACATGTACTCATTCTAATCCCGGGAAAGACATCCTACTGAATGCTTTCAACTGAAGTACATGCACTTGGGGAAATATTAAATGGAGGTATAAATGGAACTTGGTTGAAAGGACCTTTGCTTTCAATTCCAAACCTCTTTATACTGCAGACGACAGAGGCCCAGGAAGGACGAGCCGCCTGGCTGAGCTGGGAGCCAGGTCTCCTGAGGAAGCCTGCGGCTCTCCCCTGCCCGCGCTCATCATTTCATAGTTCAGTTCTTTGCTCAAAATGACCCAACTTGGCCTCGTAACAGCAGCAACCTATTTGTACGCTTGAAAAGCTAATGGGCTCAAAGTCTTGCCTGCAGGCCAGGAACTTTTCTAGTCCTTAGGGAAGGGATAAAAATGTCAATGAGCCCGGCCGGCGTGGCTCAGTGGTTGAGCATTGACCTATGAACCAGGAGGTCATGGTTCGATTCCCAGTCAGGGCACATGCCTAGGTTATGGGTTCGATCCCCAGTGGGGGACATCCAGGAGGCAGCCAAGCAATGATTTTCTTTCATCATTGATGTTTCTCTCTCTCCCTCTCCCTTCCTCTCTGAAATAATAAAAATGTACATATATACATATTTTTAAATATATTTTATTGATTTTTTACAGAGAGGAAGGGAGAGGGATAGAGAGCCAGAAACACCAATGAGAGAGAAACATCGATCAGCTGCCTCCTGCACACTCCGTACTGGGGATGTGCCCGCAACCAAAGTACATGCCCTTGACCAGAATCGAACCTGGGGCCCTTGAGTCCGCAGGCCGACGCTCTATCCACTGAGCCAAACCAGTCAGGGCAAAAATGTACATATATTTTTAAAAGTCAACAAAACTTCCCTGCAGAGAAACACAACTGTACAAAATGTGCAAATTGGCCTTTATTGTCTCCGAGAAACTGCCAGACCCAATAAGCAATTCCGGGTCCCAGCCGGGCAGACACCCTCCTCCCATCACTGCACTCGGCCTGACCGGACTAGACCAGACAGGCGGAAAGTTTACACCACACGGCAGCAAGGTCCCCTCGACAAATGGGTGGAAGTCAGGGTTCTGACTGTGTAAGCTTAAATGCTGGGTAGAAAGGCCAAGTGCAGTCCTAAGTGATTCAATAAGTGATTCACCGCCAACTGGGAAATGTACAATTAGTTTTACAAATTTAGATCTTAACCCTATTACTCAACGAGGATCTCACCCCAATGGGTAGGAAGGACAGGACCTTCGAAGGCTGCGGCCTGGGACTGGGACCCCACGGACCCCACCCCTGTACTGTATCCCTCGTCTCCTGCGGAGTCTGGACCAGGTTATTCACCAGGAGGCACGACGGTGCGTGGCGGTGCCAGGGCGTGAAGAGCCTTTCGTTTGCAACTGAAGCGCAAGGCGCACACCCAGAGAGGGCGCGACTGTCTGACCTGCGTCCTTGCTGGGGAGCCACACAGCGCCGCCCGATTGCCCACTGGCTGCAGACACAGCAGTTTCTCCGAGGAAAATGCAATTCTCTCCAGAAGGTTCACCTGCGGTTGCCTAAGGCAAGGACAATTGGCTTCCCTCCCCAGGCTGCACATGAACATGCATTTCCCTGCGGCTGAAACAACCGAATGAATGTTCTAGAGTTAACACTGCCTGCGGTAAGTCCTGTCAACACCATAAGGCTTTCTGGCTCTCTCAGGAAAGTGCCGAACTTTCCTTTAGGGAACAGGGTGTGAGGGCACACAGTTAAGGCCATTGATCCATGAGCTTTGTCTCCCTGTCGACTATTTTAATGCTTCCCACCGACCAAACCTGACGGGAGACGAGCTGGCTCCCTGGAAAGGAAACGCTAGGTACATAACTGACGGCACTGTGTCGCTCAGGAGCCCCAGGCCAAGGCCACCGTGACAGCTAGTCGTCCACAGTGATGTTCCGGAAGAGGTAGGCCATGGACTCCCCGTTGTGGATTCTGCGGATTGCTTCCGAGAGAATGAGGCTGATGTCCACCGTCTTGATCTTGGGGCACTGCAGCTTCTGCACCTCGTGAGGGACGGTGTTGGTCACCACCACCTGTCACGGCAACACGGAAAACAGCACTGTAACTGCCGCGCCCCCGTGGTCACTCGGAAAAGTTTATCCAACATTGAGTAGCCCCAGCCCGTCCCAACCCACAGAACCTTACTCTGCGAGTCTGGTTACAAACTAGACTAACCCACCTCACAGGGAGAGGTTTCGTGGTCAGAACGTAAGATTCTGAGCCCACGGGCTGGTGTGCAGAAGTGACAGGAGGAGGCCCTGCGCTGGGCCAAGAGAAATGCCCGTTGGGCATCAACCCTGTGGAAGCACGAATTACACTGACGCACAGACGCTGCAGGACAGGCCTCTGGGAGGGTTGGCAACACTGAGCGCGTCCCTCCATGACGCACAGAAAAGGCCGCAGGCCGGGGCCTACACTCAGTGTTCGAGCCCCACAGACAGACAGACCTCGTCGATGGAGGACTCCTCGATCAGGCGGGGGGCCTCCGCGGACAGGATGCCATGAGTGGCCATGACGTAGATCTTGTAGGCGCCTCTCTCCTTCAGGATCTCTGCAGCAGCCACGAAACTTTCCACGTCATCAATGATGTCATCCTGAGAAGAGATGGGGGAAGGAGGTCCCGGGGCCGCTGGGAACACTCTGCCCTTCCCTGCACCACTGCAGAGAACGTGAGCCACAGCAGAGCCGTCCGCCCGGTCAGAGGTTGCACCCCAGCGACGGCCACGGGACTGCGCGGACGGCACTGTGCGTGGCTGTCGGTGCAAAGAGCAACGCCTTCCAGGCACACGTGACATTTACAGCCGGAGTTTATGACCCCTAGGGCTCATGTCCAGTGTCAAATGTCAGATCAACCTTCACAGCCAGTGCCCATGCACTTTCCTGAGAAAGTTAAACGGGGGGGGGGGGGCCCACAGAAAGTGAGCCCCTGCGAAGGACCATCCTCTGGCCCAGCAAAGGCATGTAGAGCTGGGAGCACAGAGAACACTTGCTCTCTGGTGAAAATGGAACAGCTCTGCGCGGCCGGCATGGCTCAGTGGTGAGCATCAACCTATGTACGAACCAGGAGGTCACAATTCAATTCCCAGTCAGGGATGTGCCCAGGTCGCAGGCTCAATCCCTAGTGGGGGGCACACAGGGGGCGACCAATCAATGATTCTCTCATTGATGTTTCTCTCTCTCCCTCTCCCTTCCTCTCTGAAATCAATACAAATCTATATTTTAAAAAATGGAACGGCTCCTCCTAAATTCACCTCTCCGCCCTAAAGCTTAAGGTGGAGGGTGTTAGCTGCTTGGATGGGACCTACAGTTTAAGACAAACGTCACTTATGGGGGTGAACTTTCTAATGGGAGTTACCAAGCTCTCCTTACAGCTGTCGGTCATAATAATCCCTGTTCATCTACATAAAAATCTCTACTTATCCTAAGGGGCTTGGGTGAGAAAGGAAAGACGGATCCATTTAAGTCCATCATCGTTACTGGAAATACAACCCGAAGTGAAACAAGCTACTGAAAGCCAGAGGTGCCCGCTCTGCCCAGGAGACGCACGGACATACCACTATGATGGCGATCCTCCCGCCAACGTCGCCGACCACGGTGATCGGTGGCTTCTCTTTGGCCATCATCACTAGCAAAACGACACAAATGACAAGACCCAGTCAGTCAGGCCTCACTAAGTAACTGTGACCACAGCCAATCTCACCCTCTGGAAGCGGTGGCAAAACCGCTGTAGACCAAAAAAAGCAAGCAGATTCCTCCTCAAGGAGCCAGGGGTCTCTCAGAAGCAGCCTGTCTAGAGCCCGCTGTCCGACAGAAACAGATGATGAGCCCCCTGGCGTGGCCCAGGGGTTGAGCATCAACCTATGAACCAGGAGGTCATGGTTTGATTCTCAGTCAGGGCACGGGCCCGGGTTGCGGGTCACTTCCCAGTGAGGGGCACGCAGGAGGGAGCCAATCAATGATTCTCTCTCATCATTGATGTTTCCATCTCTCTTGTCCTCTCCCTTCCTCTCTGAAATCAATAAAAAAAAAATTAAAAAGAAAAGAAACAGACAGTGAGACATATAATTTTACATTTCCTAGTAGCCACATTAAAAAGTAAAGTCAGCCAAAACCGGTTTGGCTCAGTGGATAGAGCGTCGGCCTGTGGACTGAAGGGTCCCAGGTTCGATTCCGGTCAAGGGCATGTACCTTGGTTGCGGGCACATCCCTAGTGGGAAATGTGCAGGAGGCAGCTGATCCACGTTTCTCTCTCATCAATGTTTCTAACTCTCTCTCCTTTCCTCTCTGTAAAAAATCAATAAAATATATATTTTTTTAAAAAGTAAAATCACATAGGTGAAATGAATAGATTTTACCCAATACAGCCAAATATTATTTCAGTATGTAATCAATATGCAAATGTATTAGAAATGTTTTACACGGTTTTCATACTGTCTTCGGAATCTGGTGTGCATGTTACACAGCACTTCCCAGGTGAGACTAGCCACGTGAGCCCGGCAGCCACCCTTCCGGCTGGCACAGGTGTGGATGGAGCCGCAGGCAGGAGAGCCAGCAGCGCCCGCCACTCCCGGGAAGCCCCCCGAGACGGCGGAGGAATATGAGGCGAACGCCCCCTCGCAGAAACCTCCGGGAAAGGCCGCCCGGAAAGAGCTGGCGCTCGTTCCTTCCAAGGGGACCGCCACTGGACAACGTGACCTTATTAACACGATGACACAATCAGTTTCCTGAAAGTCCGGAACCTGAGAACAATAAGTCCAGTCCCCCACGTTTCCGGGCTCATCAGGCCTCAGAGCGGAGGCTGAGAAACGCTCCCCAAAAGGCCGTCGGTGCACAGAGCAAATGCAACGAGAACGCGCCCTTAAAGGAGCGAGTCCCCGGGAGGAGAAACGCGTGTTCCAAGGACAGGCCGGACCCTCCGCTTTAGAAAGCGGTTTACATTCTGAAACATTTCTCAAGCTCCTAGTGGGAAGGGAAAGAATGAAATTCAGGGCGATTATGCCGTTTGGCAGTTATCAGCCGTTTGGAAATTACCCGCCCAGTTTAGCTGATCCCCCCTTTGGGCACCGTAACCCTCAACGAGCAGGGCTGTGCCTTTCTCCCGCAAACTAGCCGAGCTGCGTTCAGCACTGTTTTACTGGCCAATTTCAGCCGCTTCCTGCCTCCCCCTCCCGGACACAGGGCAGGGCCGTGCATTGGGGCAGTGAGAGAGGCCCTGTGTACAAACCTCACCCGAGGGAAGAAAACAAGTCACCGTTAGGACAGGCTTCCTCCAACCCTGTCTTTAAGGAAACCGACCGCCCCTTAAAGAGACGTGGGCCCTTTTCTTGACTAAAAAAAGGAGAAGGTTGCGAGCCAGGATCCCTCATCAAATATCAACAGAGAACCAGCCCCCGCCCGAGGCAGAAACCAGCCGCGGGCTCTGTTCGAGGCTCTGCCCCGCCTCTGCCCCAGCCCCTGTCCGTCTGCAGCGAGGAAGGCTGAGCTCCCCGGGGCTCTGAAAAGCAGCCCGGCTCCCCAGAGGCCCACTCCCTGCTCATAACGAGCTAAACCTGACCCATAACTGATGTATGTCTCCTACAAACAGAGACAAGCTTTTCCACAGGGTCCGCAGAAAAAACAGCGCCTGGCAGGCTTAAAAAAAACAAGCCCGATTCTTTCCCAACAGCTTGCCCAGAAAATAAAATGCCAAGCATTTAAAATTTCAGCCCGGCTGGCGTGGCTCAGTGGTTGAGTGTCGACCTATGAACCAGGAGGTCACGGTCCAATTTCCAGTCAGGGCACAGGCCTGGTTGCGGGCTCGATCCCCAGTGTGGGGCGTGCAGGAGGCAGCCGATCCATGATTCTCTCTCATCATTGGTGTTTCTATGTCTCTCTGTCTCTCCCTTCCTCTCTGAAATCAATAAATTAAAAACAATTTTTTTTTAAATTAAAATTTCAGTAAATGTACTGTGAAGACAGGGGATAGAGGGTGCTTCCACTACCCTACGATTAAGATTCTGCTCTCCGCCCTGGCCGGTTTGGCTTGCAGCGGTTCTCAACCTGTGGGTCGCGACCCCTTTAGCGGTGGAACGACCCTTTCACAGGGGTCGCCTAAGACCATCCTGCATATCAGATATTTATATTACCATTCGTAACAGTAGCAACATTAGTTATGAAGTAGCAACGAAAATAATGTTATGGTTGGGTCACAACATGAGGAACTGTATTTAAAGGGCCAGAAGGTTGAGAACCACTGATAGTGGATAGAGTGTCAGCCCGAAGACTGAAGGGTACTGGGTTCAATTCCAGTCAAAGGCACATACCTCGGTTGCAGGCTCCATATCGGCCCTGGTTGGAGTGCGTGCAGGAGGCAACCAATCAATGTGTCTCTCTCACAAAGATGTTTATCTTTCTCTCCCCCTCCCTTCCACTTTCTCTAAAAATCAATGGAAAAATATCCTTGGGTGAGGATTAACAAAAAATAAAATGAAAACATTCTTAAAAAAAATAGTAGCAATGAATTAGACTGTAACACACTGAATAAAGTAGGACTCTATGACTCCATACGATACAAAGGAATGAACCAGGAGGGAGAAGGGGGACTGGGAAGATCACCATTTGTCACCAACCACAGGAATAACTAGTCACGAGGAAACAACATGCCCCGATTAGGGAATATTCTGCCGGGCACCTGGCCTGTACTCTGCAGGAGACTCAAGGTCAGAGAGACCAGAACAGAGGTGCGCTCTAGACGAACGGAGACTGTAGGGAAGTGACGACTGAGGGCAGCGTGTCACCGTCTACTGGGCTCTAGTCCAGAAAACGACGTTCTCTTTTGTTCTAAAGGACACTGGTTGGACGACTGACAAAACCTGAGGAAGGTCTGAAGATTGGACAATAGAATGAAAACGAGGTTAGTGTCCTGAGTCTGGTCATTGTAAACATTAGAACGCTGACGCCTCTGACAGGGGCCTGTCTGGAATAACCTGAGTGTGAGCGCTCTACTACACCCACCTGCTAATGTCTGTCTGTTTCGGAGGCATGGCCAATGGATACACATTTTTAAAAGAAATAAACTCCTTCCTCAGATATAAGAAGCATAATAGACCTTCCAGTTGAGAATGCTGGTTATTGCCACTCGAAAGTTCCATGGAAACGCACACCTCCACTCTGCTTGGTCAGTTACAGTCTGTCAGTCACCAGTCATCAGCTCTATTACTAACTCGGGGCGAACGCGCCCGATCACCAAAGCCTGGTATCTGACCAGCGTGGCCATCGCCCATCGCCCAAGATAGAAAGCTTAGGCTTCAGAGCGTCACACACACAACTTTTCTACTAAAGCTAAAATGATCGCACCCTCTCGCAACTGTCTTACACAGCCCGCAAACGTGTACAACAATCCCCTTTCACAAAAGGCGAAATCAATGCAAAACCATCACCATAGTTACTTAAGAATACCAAGATGCCAAGTCCACATCAGTATTAATTCCTAGCCATTCATGTCATCCAAGACTTTCTTCAGTTTCCAAACAAAGTGAGAAATAGGGCTAATCTTACGCGGCAGCTCCAGGCCGGGGTGGACCGTGGCGTTTTTGACCATCGGGGGAGAGTGGCGGCCGTCGTCCATGTCCAGCTCGGTGCACTGCGCCTCCCCGTGGATCACCGCCAAGCCCAGACGGAGTCTCTCAGCGTACGACTGGGCCCTACGAGAGACGGGGGAGGTGGGGGCTGCTGGGAAGAAAGCCCAAGCGTCACGATTCCATCGTTTTATTAATCACAAAATGAAAGGAACATTCCACCTCTTAGGGACACACAGGGAATTATTTATACAAACCAGAATGTGGGCCCAGGCCAAAGGGTAAAAGCCTCCAGAGGCCTGTGAGCCGAGATGTGGACGAATATCTGCTTCTAGATCATTTTGGTTCTAGCCTTTGTCCAATAACCTAACTCTTCTTCAGAAGGAAACACTTTGTTGGAAAAGGTCTCTTAACACATTGTATGCGGGAAACGTATTTATACGTTTTACTTATACGTTTTATGTTGACTGGTAGTAGAGCGCGGGACACGTATTAATACTTTTTATAGACTAGCGGTAGAATGCGGGTAACGTATAAATATGTAAACTAAAGTTATCGTAATTTTACTGAACGCTGCCATTTGCGCAAAAAATTAGCAAAAATGACCTGCGCCACCTGTTAGCGTGTGATAAAAACTACCCACCAACAACGTGTTAAAAATCACTGCTGCCCTGACGGGTGGCTCAGTGGATGGAGCGTCAGCCTGCGGACTGAAGGGTCCCAGGTTCGATTCCGGTCAAGGGCATGTACCTTGGTTGCAGGCACATCCCCAGTGAGGGTTATGCAGGAGGCAGCTGATTGATGTTTCTCTTATCGATGTTTCTAGCTCTCTATCCCTCTCTCTTCCTCTCTGTAAAAAAATCAATAAAAAATGTATTAAAAAAAAAATCACTGCTGCCCCACCAGCATGGCTCAGTGGTTAAGTGTCGACCTACGAACCAGGAGGTCACGGTTCGATTCCCGGTCAGGGCACATGCCTGGGCTGCAGGCTCCATCCCCAGTCAGGGGCGTGCAGGAGGCAGCTGATCAATGATTCTCATCATTGATGTTTTTCTCTCCCTCTCCCTTCCTCTCTAAATCAATCCTATCTAATAATAGACAAAGATTGAAATTGACTGTACCTTCACTACGCCTCCCATTGGCTAATTAGCGAGATATGCAAATTAACCACCAACAAAGATGGCAGTTAATTTGCATATGTAGACACACAGTGGCAGAGCGAAGACTGAAGGCGGCTCCGGCCAGAGCGGCACCGGTTTTCCTCTGGCACTTGGGGCCCAGGCCTACTGCACAAGTCTTTTTGAGCAACAGGCCTCCAGTAAAAACATTTAAAACAATAACCCCCTGCCTGAAAGTGCTCACAGCCCTTCTACCTTCCTTTCCCTAAGAGCGTGAAGGAAGCATTTCATTATCAGAGATGTGGCGAGTCCAGGCCAATGAGCTTCCGTGGCCGCGACAGGACAGCCCCTGATCCCCAAGCAGCTCATTCTGACTTCAGAGAGCACCCCCAGGGCTTGTGTCAGTATCTGGAGTAGTTACCTTTTTGCAGCATCAGGAGACTTAGCTACAATGACTGCATTTCTGTAATTTGGAATCTAGATTTGGAGGAAAAATAAGAAAATACTGAAAAGTTATACCGGGACGCTGGTATTACATTCTTTCCTCTTATAACAACAATCCACACTAGCAATCACATATGCTAGAATTTCATTCACACATTTTAGAATTTTAACACTTATCAATTAACATCATTGCAAAAGTGCTGTTACATCAAGAAGGAAAAAAAGTAATTCATTCTTAAAACCTTCGTTTAAGAACACATAAGCCAATTGCTGAAGATACTTAGAAGGAAATCCAGACTTAGTCTCTGAACTCTGTGACCCTCCATGCCTAAGTGCTGACCCTGTCTGGCTGCCTCAGGATCGAGACTAAGGGAAAGGGCACGCGCGTGCCTTTCAGTGTGGAAATCGGACACCAGAGCAACTACAGGGAGGACAGGGTGTGTGCGGTGGCTCCTCACTTCTTCCTGGATATACTGAAGCAGGAAAGGTGAGGCTCTAAGGTTGTCCACGGGAAAGCTGAAAAAGCCTTGAATTTCCTTTTGGTGAAGATCCATAGTGATAATGTGAGTTAAACCTGAAATTTTAAAACAAAGAATTACAAGTTCACCCCTGCAAGTTAATGACTACAGGGGACATACACTAGACGCCCAACTCCTGTTTCCTAACCAAAGACTGGAGGCCGGGGGTACTGTTAACAAGTACATGACGTATAGACTTTATCTGCAACCTTAACAAAACCGAACAAACTAAAGAATGTGCCCAGCCTGGCCAGTGTGGCTCAGTGGTTGAGCACTGACCTGGGCACTAAGAGGTCCCCAGTTCGATTCCTGGTCAGGGCACATGCTTGGGTTGCACAATCCCCAGTAGGGGGCGTGCAGGGGGCAGCCAATCAATGATTCTCTCTCATCATTAATGTTTCTCTCTCTCTCCCTCTCCCTTCCTTTCTTTCTAAAAAATGTGCGCAGCCGCCTGTGAAGGCGTCTCTAACCTTCCACAAAGACAAAGGCTTGAAGCTGGGAGAAGTGCTTTCCTCTGCTGCTATTATTATTAGCTTGGTCCTCAAAAACGAGAAAAGAAAACTCAGGTAGAAGCAAAAATATAAAGATGAAATTAATAAATAATGAAGCAAAATTTGATGTAAAAATAGTAAGGCCTTGATTAAAAAGTTTAGGAAGAAATGCGAAAAGACTGTGGCTGAGGCAGAAGGAATAAGAAAGCAAAAATAAAGTAATGTACATATTTAAAAAAAAAGAAATCATGTAATATAAAGATAAGATACTGAAGGATGTAGAACAATTTCTATCTGTCATAAAAGAACGGGCCATGAAATATTCTTATAGAAAAACAATGAAGACAGACTGATATATCAACAGGGCTAAACAAGAGATGTATGTTTCTGAGGACTCAAATCTGTTCAATTTTTTTTTCTTTTGTTAGAGTTTTAAATAAAATTCCCATCATTGTAAAGTGCTATTACATTTGATTCATAGGCCAGCTAGTATGTCACTGCTACAAAAACACATTAGAATACAAGCAAAGAAAAGGAGCTGCTATACAGAAAGACACTCAAGAAGGGAACAGAGGAGTACATAAGCTGAAGAAGTAGCAAAAGAAAAACCCCGTTTAATATTATGTACATAAATAAAACTCAGCAAAAAGGCAAATACAGAAATCTAGACCTGAAACTCAGAAGGTCAGGAGTGCCAGATTCCAGTTAAAATGTGATGACGGTAAGATGAAACGTGAAGGAAGACGACAGAACGATGTCAAAGGCCAAGATCAGAGAAGAGTGGGAAACAGTGAAACAGACAATGTCACTCCAAGCCTTAGACCAGTGATGGCGAACCTATGACACGCGTGTCATTTTTTTGGTTGATTTTTCTTTGTTAAATGTCATTTAAATATATAAAATAAATATCAAAAATATAAGTCTTTGTTTTACTATGGTTGAAAATATCAAAAAATTTCTATATGTGACACGGCACCAGAGTTAAGTTAGGGTTTTTCAAAATGCTGACATGCCGAGCTCAAAAGGTTCACCACCACTGCCTTAGAGTGACATTGAAAAAGGTAGGAATTCCTGCCTCAGCTCACCTATCCCTAAGCAGCACTGAGCACAGGAAACAAGGAGCACTCAGTGGCGGCACTTGGAGAAAATGGGTCCCCACCTCCATGAGGGCGGCATGGGAGTCTCAGGTCGGGAGGAGTCCCAACTCACCCGCTTTGGCCAGCATGGACGCCAGGAGCTTGCACACGATGGAGCCTCTCTTCCTCATCTTGCTCTGCTTGCTGTAGGGGAAGTACGGGATGACCCCGATGATGTTCCTGGCGCAGGCGGTCTTCAGCGCGTAAGCCATGATCAGCAGCTCCATCACAGCGGTGTTCACATCTCTGAAACAGCGCAGGTTTGTGTTTGGGGATTAATTTCATCGATTTGCCCCTGGCAAGGATCTCCACCACAGCGATTTCACAGAAGCTGCCCAGACGGGTGTTACAGGCATCTACCAGCGGACAGCTGGGAGTCCTGAGAGGCTTCTATGTCTGACACTATCTACCGGGAGGACAGCACCAGCTCCCACAGGCTAGGGGCTCAGACCAACAAGACTGCCCCCACCACCCCATCCCCACCTGCTACGAATCAGAGGCTCCCATGACCCTCTCCTCAGGTTATGAATTTGCCAGAATGGCTCAGAAAACTCAGGAAAACTGTTTAACATGCAAACACATTTACCATTTCAAGAACATGAAATTGTTGTTCACAGGAAACGACAATGAATTGTGTGAAAGCAGTGCTAACTCTTACCTGGGTATTGTCTGTATAATGAAAACATCTTGGCCTCGAACAGATTCTTTAATTTCAACTCTTGTTTCTGAAAAATAAAAATGCCCTGTAGCTTTAAGAAAAGCACTCCTCATACCACAGATAATTAGGGCTCAGGAAGAGACAAGGAAGCGTGGAATCATGAATCCAGGTTTCTCCTTTAGAAAAAGAATCCGAAATCATTGGGTACTAAGTGGTCTTTGCAAGGACCAAGGGCACCGTAACCAGAAGTCCACGCCCCGCCAGAAGATTTACGATGCAGCATTCCTAGGACACTGGCCATCAGCAACGTGGCCTCAACATGATCACGTAATGTACGGGTGCCCCAGGGAACCCAGAGGGCAGGGAAACAGGTAGCCAGCCTAAGTGAAAGTCTACAAGACACCTGAGAGAAAAACTGAGAGGTGAAAAGAACAGAAAGAGTTTTTTAATGTCACCATCACCTAGAACCAGATTGCTCTTTTTTTTTTAAATCCTCACCCAAGGGTATTTTTCCAATGATTTTTTTTTTTTAAGAGAGAGAGTGGAAGAGAGAGGGAGAGACAGAGAGAAATATCGATGCGAGAGAAACACATCATTTGGCTGCCTCCTGCAGGAGCCCCGACCAGGGCCCAAGCCCGGGAGGAGCCTGCAACCGAGGTACGTGCCCTTGACCGGAATCTACAGGCTGCCGCCCAGGTGGCTCATGATGCTGCCGATGGCCCCATGGACAGATGAAAGCGGGGAGCATCCCCCGCACAGCCCACGATAGAAGAGAGAACCGTCTACAGCTCCCCTTTTCATCCCAAATGACAGGACACTTGCATTATCTTGGAAAAAGAGGAAAGGACACTTTAAGGAGAACAAAGGAGTCGAGATTTAAAGGGAAGCACAGAATGGTGACTTATCCCTCTAACGTTAGAGGGAAATGTTTCTGTGTTAAACATGAGCAATATCTGCCTTTACATACACGCTGGCCAATGAAAGCATGGTTCCTAGGACAGAGGGTGCTTCAGAAATAAGTGTAACTTTACCTCCGTTGGTCTCCTGATATACCACCGACTTCCCCAGCTCAGCACCCAGACGCCTACAGGGAAAAGAAAGGCGATTAAAGAGTGCTCCACCCCAAACACTCCAGTTCGCGTGCACGTGTCACAGAAAGACTGAAACAACTGGTCCGTGCTCTCTGCCAGAAAACCATGAGAAAGTTTGACGCGTGCAGCACTAGTGCGTGGGAGGCCACAAGCGGCGCGCACCGGGCTGTACCGCCGTCTTTGCTGGAACCAGCCCACGACCAAGCCGCTCGGCCAACTCACAGTTTTATGAGCAATAACTGTCCCAGAAAATCACTCCCAAACAAGGACTTGGCCACTAGCAGTAACTCCCCAACCACAAGCCAAAGGTTAATGCCTCCACGGTCAAAGGCACGCAGACCTCAGAGCCATTAACCAAAGGCAGAGCGAATCCTGCCTGGATCCCGCTGAGAACCAATCAAGTACGAAAAGCCCTTTTTGAGACGATCGGGAACAGGAACAAGGGTGCCGCGGGGCGATACTAGGAGCTAATGGTGGATTTTTGTGTCGCTGCTGTGGTCAGCGGTTAGCGTTACCATTCCATGAGCACAGTGACCTGACGTAAGCTTGGAATCTGCTTAACCACTCTCCAGGCAGACTGTTCAGCCTGAATAAGGGGTGACATTCCGTTACATTGTTACACGCTACAGCACGGATGAAGCTTGAAGAATTAAAAGACAAGTCATGATTCTGTTTACAGGTGTACCGAAGAGGCAATTCACAGGCACAGAAGTAGAACCGAGGTTGCAGGGGCTGGGAGACGGGGGATGAGGGGCGAGTGCTTCAGGGGGTCAGAGTTTCGGAGATGGCCGGTGGGGATGGTTGCACAACAGTGTGAATGTCCGAATGCCACTGAGCAGTACACTTCAAAATGGCTGAGGTGGCCCTGGCTGGTCTGGCTCAGTGGACAGAGCCTTGGACCACCGACTGGAAGGTCTGGGTTCAGTTCCGGCCAAGGGCACATGATTGGGTTGCGGGCTTGATCCCCAGTATGGGGTGAGCAGGAGGCAGCCGATCAATGATACTCTCTCATCATTGATGTTGTTCTCTCCCTCTCCCTTCCTCTCTGTAATCAATAAAAATACATTTTTAAAGATAAATAATTAAATAAAATGGCTAAGATGGTAAATTTTGATACGTATTGTACTTTACCATTAAGTGCTCTAGTCAAAAAAGGTGAGGGATAGGTGGAGCAGATGAAACAAGATTACCCAAGTGTGGGAGCTGGATGAAGGATAGGGGTTCATTACAACACACACGTCATCTACACAAACCCTGGGAAGGCAGTGCACCTGTTTTCTTAATAAACGTCATCATCAAAAACGTTTTAAAATCCCTGCTTGACATTTAGATCCGAAAGGAATCCTGGAAATAAAATATCATAACCTCAGAGGTCAATCCAATTTAATGATCCTCAAACTTTGTTCAGCAGTAAAACTCTGTTCAAATAAAATCTTACTCAACATATGAAACAGATAAGTAGTTACAATATTTATTACGCACAGTAACTTAAAACCTTTTTGGACCAAGGCAGGGAAGAACCTAATAACAAAACAAAAAAAGCAAAACACAGTGACATTTTAAATGTGCCCTCCAGCCCTGACCGGGTGGCTCAGTCGGTTGGAGCATCCTCCCATACACCCAAAGGCCCCCATCAGGGCATGTGCAGGAGGCAGCCGATCGACGATTCCCTCTCACCATTGATGTTTCTATCTCTCCCTCTCCCTTCCTCTCTCTGAAATCCAGAAAAACATTTCTTAAGGAAAAAAAAACAAAAAACATTTCTTAAGTATAAAATCAATAGAAACCTATCCTCGGGGGACGATTAACAATAATTTCAAAAAGTGCCCTCCAAGTTCCCGTTCTCTCTCAGCAGGTCCAGGGGGTGAGCCTGGCCCCGAGTGAACGCACACAAGCTTGCTATTTAGTCAGCGTTTTAGTTGGTCTCAAAAAGCAAAGGCAAACAGTCGGGGGTTAGAAACAGACACGCGGCAGTCGATTGCACAGGATTGTTTTTTACACTCTTTTCACTTAACATTCCGACTGGAAAGCAGATAAGCATTCTGCATTTCCATCGGGAATTCAAAAATGTACCCGGGCCTTTGTCCAACCCAGGAGACGTCCCAGGAGCCGGCGTGTAAAACTCCTTAAAATGGGAAAATGGCTTCAACTGTCAGCCGACAAGCGATTCCTTCCTTCTGTCCGTTTATCTGGAGGGCTCAGAAAGCTCTTCCTGCCCTGACCGGTTGGGCTCAGTGGACAGAGCCTCGGCCTGCGGACTGAGGGGTCCCAGGTTCGATTCCAGCCAAGGGCGTGTGCCTGGGTGGCGGGCGCATCCCCAGTGGGGAGTGTGCAGGAGGCGGCTGAGCCATGTGTCTCTCTCATGATGTTTCTGACTCTCTATCCTCCCTTCCTCTCTGTAAAAAATCAATATAAAAAAAGAAAGCTCTTCCTTTACATTGGGGCTCCAGGGTTCCCCCCCACACCCCAGCCAACTAGAAAAAAGGCCCCTTAGCAAGCAGGTGCTGGTCAGGCGCCACCCTGCGCCTCTATACAGCATGTTGCCCGCGCTCACGCCACCTGCCCGCAGGCGGAATCATCCCTACTTTACACACGAAGTTGGGGAAAATCAAGTCTCCCGCCCAGGGTGAGAGCGAGGAGGCGGCCGCTGGAGGTGCAAAGGCAACGACTGTCCTTGCAATGGCCGACCCACCTAAAGCCGCCGTGCAAACCCGGGGAGACCCACCGATTCCGTCGGCGCCCCCACAAATCTGCTCGCCCGGAGCTGCCTCGTTCCCACGCCCCCCCCGCCCCCCTCCACCGGGGCTTCCGCGGCGGCACCGAGCGCCCGGGGGACCCTCCGACCTGCGCCGGGTCCTCGGGGCCGGCTCCTGGGGGAAGCTTGGGGACGGCGGTGGGCAGATTCCCGGGGAACCGACCCGAGCCCCCGCTCCAGGGCGCTCCCTCCGGGGGTTGCGGAATCCTCCCCACCGGCCTGGGCCGTGGCGCTGGGTGACGAAAGGAGGAAGAGCGGCCCAAGCAACGGGGGTGGGGACGCATTAAGTCATCGAAGGTCTGCAGAACTGGGGGGGCGGGCGGGCGGGCGGGGGGGGACGCCTTGGGTCACCTCCAAGCGTTTGTCCACCCCCAAACGGCAGGAGTCGGCTACCTGTGGCCCCCTCCCCAGCGGCAGGGCGGGGGGCTGGAGGGACAGGGGAGCAGGGGGGGCTGCCCGGTGGCCCCGGCCCGGCCCGGCCCGCCCTTACTCGGTGATGCGCTTGGCCAGCTCGGTGCACGCGGCCGTGGAGTTGGCCGAGAAGACGCGGTAGCCGGTGCGGGCGGCGTTCATGGCCAGGCGTGCGGCGGCGCTGACTCGCGGGGCGCGGAAGGCCGAGGACACGGAGAGCGGGGGCAGCAGCAACAGCTTCTTGGGCATCGTCCGGCCCGAGGCGCGGTTACAGCCGGCCCGCGACGGGCTGCGGCCGGGAGGGGTTCCGACCGAGGCGGCGGCGACGCCCGGGGGCCCGGCTGCGGAAGGCGCCGAGCAGCCCGGCACCGGGGAGGGGGGTCCGAGACCCTCACGCTCCTCGTACCCAAACCCACACGAGCTCCGGCGGAACCCGCGTTCGCTGCGACCGCCGCCGCCGCCGCAGCCTCCAGAGACCCAGAGGGAAGGCCGCCGCCCCCTCCGGGCATCCGGGAAACCGAGAGGCGCCGGCTAGAGCGCCCGCCGAGCCGCCATCTCGGTTGAGGGCAAGGCGGTGGGCAACTCCAACGGCCTGTTCTCCCTAGAGGAGCATCACGAATTCGCTGCGCCGCTGGGCTTTGCCGCCCCACAGGAGGTCTTTTTCTGTCAGGTCCTTGGGCCGTGCAGCCTGACTTGGTAGTGGTCCCAGCCCTCTCCAACTTTCCTGCCAGGATCCAAAATGTCTGCCTCCGAGGAGGCCGACGCTCTAGCTCTGCGCCTCTATGGTCACCGCGCTAGCCCCGCCAGGCGCATGCGCCCAGGGGGAGCGCTTGACCAGGTGGAGGGCGGCTACTCCCCGCTGGGGGCCTGCAGCACCGAAGTCCCCCCATAGGTGGTGCATTCCGAGCCCGATCTTTATTCCCGGAATCCGACCTTGTATCTGCCAGTAAGGCAAGGTTTCCTGAACGGGTCCAAGGCACTCCGACCGCCTTTGCTTTGTTTTTTGTTTGTTTTTGCTTTGCTTTGAATAATGTCCTCCTTCCTCAAAGACCCACTCATGAAGCATCTGCTCCACGAAGTTTCTCTTGATCACCCCAATCACAGTAAGACCTTCCCGCTCCCCACCACCACGTCACCACATGGTCCAGCCACACGTGTATACTTGCTCGTATTTAAATATATCCTCTATAATAAAGAGCTAATATTGCAAATGGTCATCTCGCCCTCACGTGGTCACACCCTAACAGCTCAGACACTCAACACTGGAGAGAGGAATGGGGACCAGCCAGCTGCAGCCAGGGAGAGGGAAAAGCTGCCTGCCCTGTGGTCCCAGGTGCCCGAAGCCCAGGGCCGACCCACCGTCCCCTGCAGCTGCTGGGTGCCTGCAACTGGCTGGAGTAGGGAATCCTGGGTCCCGGGTGCTGGGCGAGACAGAGGCAGTTAGGGGCGATCAGGTCAGCAGGGGAGAAGTTAGGGGCGATCAGGCAGGCAGGCAGGCAAGCAGTTAGGAGCTAGCAGTCCTGGATTGCAAGAGGCAGTCAGAGATCCCCTGAGGGGTCCTGGATTGGGGAGGGTGCAGGCCAGGCTGAGGGGACCCCCCACCCCTGTGCATGAATTTCATGCACCAGACCCCTAATATATATATATATATATATTTGGCCCAGCTGGTGTAGCTCAGTGGTTGAGCATCGACCTATGAACCAGGAGAAAACAGTTTGATTCCCGGTCAGGCCACATGCCCGAGTTATGGGCTTGATCTCCAGTAGGGGCTGTGCAGCAGGCAGCCAGTAAATGATTCTCTCTCATCATTGATGTTTCTGCCTCTCTCTCCCCCTCTCCCTTCCTCTCTGAAATCAATAAGAATATATTTTTTAAAAATTAATATATGACCCAGGAGATCACAGTTTGATTCCGGACAGGGCACATGCCTGGGTTGCTGTCTCATCCCCAGTAGGGGACGTGCAGGAGGCAGCCCATCCATGAGCCACTCTCACATTGATGTTTCTCTCTCTCTCTCTCTCTCTCTCTCCCTCCCTCTCTCTCTCTTCCTCTCTAAAAAATTATTCCCAAGCATGTACCCTGACCGGGAATCAAACCAGCAACTGAGCCTGAGTGAGCCACTCCGGCCACAGGAATATCTTAGTATTTTTAATCCGCTTGTGATTGTCGAGTGTCTTTTTTTCCCTTCGTTCTCCAACGTCTGCCATGTGTCTACATCGCGTTGGTTCTGTTTCTCTGGAGAACCCTGCCTCGGACGGGGTCCGAGGGAAGGAGAAAGGGCCTTGCTCATTTGCAGTCTGTCCTTTTCGACGTTTGAAGGGAGACGTCGCTGGACCAGATGCAGTGTTTTTTGTTTTAAATGTTTCTCTATGGACCAGGCTGGCCTCTGAGGCTCCCAACCTGCTGGGCCTTTCCTACAAAGACAACAGCCCCACCCAGCACACCGGGGCATTTCCGTATTCCCCCAACTTCAGTTCTCACAAATGATCCTGTTGTTCGCCGGGCTGCAGGCTCAGCAGGATTTGAGGACATGTGGTCCGCACGGTTTCCGAGAAGACAAGGGGTGGCACCGGTTCAGGCCTGGCGTGAGGGATCGCCCGGGAGAGGGCAGGGCGAGACACAGAGGCCTGTGTCCGGGCCGCTCAGCCCTGTCCCGAGAGCTGAAGGATGCGGAAGGCAAGGTCGGTCTTTGCAACAAAGAAGAACACTCCAAGCGATGCGTCAGGTGTTCTGCCTCCACTCTGCACGACTCCAGCTTGAACTTGGGGAAAATATCGGGCCTGCCTCTGTCTTCCTCCTCTGAACAGGCCTCCGCCAGCTGAGATGGAATGTCTTTATTTCTAAAAATAATACCCACTTGGATCTCGAAGCGGATTCTCTCCATAGGACACCAGGAGCCACGCTGGGGTGAGAGCAAAATGCTGGGAAGGCGGAGCCAAGCTCGCCGGGAGTGACCCTCCCCAGTCTGAGCAAGGACAGTGGGAGACCGCAGCTGCTGCGGTGGCCGCTGGAAAAATCCGAAATGGCACCGCGCCGTACAGCCCGCCAGAGGACAGACCCTCCCCGGTCCTGGGGCTGTCAGTAATGCCCGGGACAGGTGTTTCAGGGAATCACAGATACTCGCACATCGTTGGAGACTTTGGCTCAAGGAGAAGCCATCTAGTGCCTTCGAGAGCTTCCGCAGAATCGCCAGCCGAAGAAGAGCTAGTTCCCATATCACTTCCCGCATCACCAGATTGACAGCTGCACCTGCAAGACGGGATCCAGTGGAAAGAGGTGGGGGGAGGGAAGGGGCCAGGCCAGCGCCCGAGGGGCTGAGACAGGGGGGAGGTGGACAGTAAGGACACGAGTTGTAGGAAATCAAGGACCAAAGAATTCAGGAAGTCGCGAGACTCCTGGCTCCAGGGAGGCAGATTTGTCAGGTCCAGGGGCATCTAAGCTCTCTAACAGCCAAAACCCTCAAACAGCTCAAGTGGCCATGGCAGCTCCATCCAGAAACTGAAACACGTCATGGGCCGGGGACGTGCCCAGAGGCTGCAGGGCCCAGAGCTGTGAGTGTTGTCTCAGGAGCCAACTTGCATCAGCTGTGTCACCTTGGCGAGCAGCGCGCCTCCCCTGGTGCAGTCCTCCCCGTAGGGTGAGGGCAATAGTAAAGCTAGAAGGGAGTTGTGAGGGGTGACTTAATACAGGCCAAGAAGTTAGAAGAGGATGAGCTACAAGGTGAGAGGAGATGGGAAGCGTTCATACTCTTTAGTATGGGGCGCGGCTACAGCGTTTGGACAGGTTCAAGCCTTGGACTGAGGAGAGGGCACAGTCCTCTCATGGCCACGTGCAAGTCCCAGCTTGGAGGCCAGAGCCCTCCCAGCACAATGATAGCCAACAGCTGTAGTTGTGAGCTTGAACCTGTGGTCCGGACACGTGGCCCACGTGCCTTGTGATAGAGTTCAGGTGCATGTAGTTGAGTAGGATTGAAACCCACGAGAATGCTGTAAACATCTTGATCACACCCTTACTTTGCCTCGTGGCATCTGCTATAAAATAAAGACACAACACGGCTGGTGGGTGCGGGCGCTGTCCATCCGAGGGGCAGCGTCCCACCGAGACCCGGCTTTCATTCTCTTGTCTGTCTTTTCTAAGCCTCTCATCGCCCCCACTCAGGGTCACTGAACCAGGCTGAGCTGGCATGCGTATGCCATGGCCGTGCGGGCTCCCCACAATTTAGTAGTCGGGGCGATCAGGAAAACAATCCACGTTGATTGTTTACACCTTACTACTGAGAATGGTCAATGGTTACTGAGGACGGAAATGGCAGAAAGCAGCCACACGGGGGCGAGAGAGTAACTGCAGGAAGCAACTACCCCACCTCCAGGGCAGAGAGCAAGAGGAGAGGTCGGGTTGTGGGAGGCAAGAACCTGGAGGAGTCCCAGGGAGCTGGGACTCAGATCTGCAGAGGGGGCGAGGCCCAGCGGTGCTGGGATGATGAGAGGCGGACAGGCTGGTTCGGGGAGTGCCGGGACCCCGAAACCTGGCGGTGTGGATACTGTGGATGCCTGGACCCCGGTAAAGGACTGGACCCTGGGACGGCCTTCTGTGCCCTGGCATGAAGGTCTGGGGCCGGATGTAGGTCTGAAGGCTGGATGGAAATCAGGGTGCTGGAAAGGAGGTCCAGCCCCTGAGCCAGACCTCCACCCGGGGCCCGGACCTCTGTCCAGTGCCCAGACCTCTGTCCCAGGACCCAGACCTCCATCCGGGTCTCAGAGCTACATCCGGGTCCCGGACCCTCATGCCCGGGCCCAGACTTCCAACCCAGTATCCAGTCCTTCATTGGGTTCCAGACCACACCCCAGTAGTCCAGACCCCCATTCCATGACCCAGCGGATGCCGGCTGGATTCCTCATTGAGGGCACATCCCGGGTTTCGGTCTGGATCCCCTGTAGGGTGGTGCAGGATGCATCAGTGGCTGTTTTGCCAGGGCCTAAAAACATATTGAAGGAGTCTGTTCTCCAGATACAGTGCAGTTTCCTTTCAGCTGAGGCGGGTCCCGGAAACTGTCCAATTCATTTTTATTTAGATGTATATTTATTGATTTCAGAGACAGAGAAATATCAAGGGTAAGAAAAATCATTGATGGCCGCCTCCTACTCGTCCCACACTGGGGATGGAGCCCAACACCTAGGCCTGTGCCCTGACCGGGAATCGAACTGTGACCTCCTGGTTCATCGGCCAACACTCAACCACCGAGCCACGCCGGCCGGGTAAATTGTCCCATTCTTACTTCCTGGGCTAAGGAACTGCATCTCAAAGGTGGCTCTCTTCAGTCGCTCCCCTGCCCCCATCCCTCCTCCGGTCCTCCCCATTCCCTCTGCCCCTTCCCCCCCTCCACTCCCCTGAATCCCAAGTGGATTTGTGAGGGGTGAGTTTGTTAAGTTTTTATCTGTGAAGACTCTACAGTGGCCTGTTCAATGGTGGAACGTAGCAGAAATGACCGCAGTGACGTCCGGGGCCACCTTCCGGGGTCACCTCCTGGAAGGACTGCTCACAGGACATTCCCTCTTGGAACCCATGCTGCTACGTCACACGGAGAGGCCCCCCGCAGGTGACGGCCCCAGCTGGACTCCTGGCTGACAGCCTGCCTCCACTGTCACCAAGTGAGGGACCCACCTCCGGCGTCCAGCCCGTCCACGTGGCGACCAGGTGGGATGCCCAGCGAGAACCGCCCGGGCAGCCCACAGGGACCTAACGCACAAGCGCTTCAAGTCACTAGGTTTCAGGGTAATTTATCCTCGGAAACAGTTAAGTGGGACGCTCCCCGAGGGAGTCCAGAACTTTCAGTAACATATGCTCCTTTCTGGGAGGAAAAGTTAATTTTCTTTCTAGTGATTGTCCGGAAGGGTTTGCGCGCGTGGGCTACCAGGGCTGGTGGAAAGATACAAAACAAGCATTGCTCAAAGCCCCAAGGTCCAGCTCACACCAGGACCAGCCCACGCCCAGGTATTTCGGCCTTGTGCTCCCCTTCCCCACCTGCCCATTTCTCCTTCTTTTTTGTGTTTTTTTTAAATATATTTTTGTTGATTTCAGAGAGGAAGGGGGAGGGAGGGAGAGATAGAAACATCGGTGATGAGAGAGAATCACTGATTGGCTGCCTTCTGCTCACCCCCCACTGGGGATGGAGCGAACACCAATTAGATGTCAAGAAAAAGCATTTCCAAAATTGTGTTCCCACTCCGCAGGAAGCAGGAGCTCACCGACCTCTGGAAGTCCTGGGCCTGTGCCCTGACTGGGAATCAAACTGTGACCTCCTGGTTAATAGACCCACGCTCAACCACTGAGCCACGCACGCCGGCTGGGCCCCACCGTCCAGTTCTTCTTCTCCCCATCCTCCCCTCCCCGACACTCCTCTCCCATTTCTCCATCAACGTCACACCACGATTTCCAAACCACCGCCACAGAAACAACGTCGGGTCTTTAGAAATCGGACCTCTATGGGAAAATGCAGTGTGGCCAAGGGGACAGGAGAATTCACGGCCAAGACTGAGGTAGCCAGCAGGGCGAGGTGTCCGAGTCCTCACCGTGCGGAGCTCACTTCATCTTCCGCTTACACACCAGGGGAAAGAGCCCCCTGCCAGCGAACACCAATTAGATGTCAAGAAAAAGCATTTCCAAAATTATGTTCCCACTCCGCAGGAAGCAGGAGCTCACCGACCTCTGGAAGTCCTGAGGGTGCCTGCTGTGACGCCACCTAGCGGGAGCGCCTGGAATACCTGGAGAGACTCCCCCTGGTCTGGGACCTGGGGGGCAGCCCCCTCTGTCACCGTGCGTTCCCGCACTCCCACGCAGGTGTCTGGAAGGACGTGGGAAGAGCCTGGGGTCGTCTGCCTCACCTCTGCCCCGGACCCGGCTCATTTCCAGATGTGCACTGGTCACTGTGACCACGACAACATGATGCCCTTCAAGGGGGCGTTTTCTGTGGCGCTGACAGAAATCGCTGAGTCCTTCCAGTGGGCCTGGAAAACGGGCTTCGATCCTCCTTGTACGCTGTCAGTTGTTCCCAAATTTGTCCACAAGTTAAAATCGCTGGGGACCTGGGGGGAAGTCTGAAGCTCCAGCCACACGCCAGACCAGCTCAATCCCAGTCTCCGAGGGTGGAGCCCAGGCACCTACAGTGTTGAAGCTCCCAGGGGCTGCAATGTGCTTCCCTGTCTGGGAGCCTCAGTGCTGAATGAGCTGGTACTAGATTAGCTCATCCTGTGGCCACGGCCTGTTGCCGCGGCCTCCTCCTCTTCTTCCTCCTCCTCCCACCCCCCAACCCCCACCCCCCACTGAGAGACCCGCTTTCCCTTAGGAACACCCCAGGGCCAAACCTGTAATAGGCAGCAGAGCAAGGGAGATGGGCCAGATACAGAGGTCACCAGGGCGAAAGCCCCAGGCGTCTGGCAAGAGGCAAACGTGTGAAAACTAGGACTCCGCCCCCCGCATATCGCTGGTCATGCGGTTAGTATCTCTTCCTTCCTGAAGATAACCTCCAGGCCTCACTGGTATTTCAGCTCCAGGCCCAGAAAAGCAGCAGAACCAGACCAGGGGCCCTGCGGCTGCCTCAGGCCCAGCTGCAGTGACTAATGACCGCCTGCCCTGGTGCCGGCCAATCAGCGGAGACCGCAAACCTTAGCGCCTCACCTGGAAAGCTGCTGGAGATTCCGCTGAGAGCTTCCCCCCACACCTCCCCTCAGATTTCCACCTGCAAGAGAGAGAAATACCTCCACCGAAGGACCCAGCTCCAGCTCTCCCCCAGGGGGGCACGCCTGTCATTCCCTCCCCACAAAGGCACCGTCTCCTAAGCTCTAAGCGTTCCCAGAAGACTTGCAACCAGGGGAGCACTGGGCGGCAGCAGCTTGTCCCAGGCTCACCCCTGACCCTGTCCCCATGGCCCCCTGTCCTCTGACTCCCCAGGGAGCCAGAGCAGCCCGGCCTGGGCTCTCCGTGTTCCGTCTATGCTAAGCCCCTCCTTGTCTCCCTGTCCTGAGTGCATTGCTGCGGCCAGTCAGTTCTTGCCCGCTTCGCTGCACGTTGTCTCTTGACTGAACCGGCGGGTAACAAACCCACTTAGAACCCTCTTAGCACTCACTACGTCTGAGCCATTGGGTAGCGTCTTCACAGATTCAAGAAAAGGCCCGATTTTTGAAAATGTCCATCTCTAGCCCCACCGGTGTGGCTCGGTGGGTGGGCAGGAGGTCACGCGTGATTCCTGGTCAAGGCACGTGCCCGCGTTGTGAGCAGAGCTGTGATGGACACAGGCTTTTGTGTGCACAGGCTTTCCTTTCTCTGGGGTGTATGTCTAGGATGGAATTCCTAGGCAACATGGTAAGTCCATGTTTAACTTTTTGAGGAACCTTGAGTCTCTGTTTGTTGTTTTAAACATATTTGTATTGATCTCAGAGAGGAAGGGAGAGGGATAAAGAGAAACATCAATGAGGAGTGAGCATCATTGATTGGCTGCCTCCTGCACGCCCCCGACTGGGGAGCAAACCCCCAACCCGGGCATGTGCCCTGACCGGGAATCGAACCGTGACCTCCTGGTTCAGAGGTTGACGCTCAACCGCGGAGCCGCACCCGCTGGGTGAGTCTCTGTTTTAAAAGCTGTTTTTCTCTCGGGCTGGTGGGTAATCCCCGCGCTTTCCCACGTCTCTCTCGGGACCAGTCTTTCATGGCTGACCTGCTAGTCTGCTGAGTGCTCACAACATGCAGGCCTTGGTGTAGAATTAGAATTAGGCTCCTGCTGCTCCCCTCAGGTCCCCAGGGTTTCAGAAGCGCCTGAGACCTCACGTGGCCCTTGGCGTCCTGGGGTTCCCCATGGCTTCTGGCTGCCACTCAGCCGTTTCCCAGCCAGTGTGGCTCCCACCGGGCACCGCTAAGGACTGCAAATTGGGGTAACAGGACTCCAAGTGCCACTCCCCTTAGGAACCACGTGAGCCCGCCAGGAGATGGAGGCGCCAGGCTGAGCCCACCCTCACCACAGTTTGCAGCCACTGTCTTCCGCTCTAAGTGCTCAAAGGTCTCAATCTGAGAAGCCAGCAGTGGCAGATACTTGCCCCACGGCAACCGGAACTCAGCCTGAAGTGGGAGGGTCTTCGTGCTGGTTTGCAAGGACCCAGTTCAGATGCTCTGCATTTTTCCAGGCCTGTCCCAGTCAGGAAGCGGCTGTCCCTGCCCCCGGGGACCCATCAGCCAGCCAGGAGGAGGTGAGGTGGTGACCGTGCCCTTCCTGGGCTCTCTGAGGCTCAGCGGCCATCTGGCACCCAGATGCCGCTCCCTCCCCGGGCGCTGGGCTCAGCCACGTCCGACAGAGGGATGCGGTGGAGGAGGTCGGACCGCAGGCATTTCCCAGGACTTCTGTGCAGAACTGTGCTGACTCGGCCCCAGGAAGGAGACAAAGAGAACTGTTGTCTGGCCAGCACCTAGCTCCTCCCCGGCCCAGGCCGGTTTGGCTCGGTGGCTAGAGCGTCGGCCTGCAGGGTCCCAGGTTTGATTCCAGCCAAGGGCACATGCCTGGGTTGCGGGTTCGATCCCCAGTAGGGGCCGTGCAAGAGGCAGCCGAGCAATGATTCCCTCTCATCTTTGATGTTTCTCTCTCCCGCTCCCTTCCTCTCTGAGATCAATAAAGATATACTTTAAAAAGAATGTTCTTCCCGCTCAGGAGCACTCTCCACGGCCGGTTCACTTTTTGGTTTGTTTCTAGCAAAATGATTTCACTAGCAAATTAGTCTGTGAGCTTTGACAGGTCGTCACTGGGTTCCCCATTCCGCTTTGGAATAGTGAGTTTCAGGGAGGACTGCAGGGACCATCTGACGGTGCCTCGGAGGAGAAGTGCCACCTCATGTCAGCCACACCACCGTGGTCAGGACCAGGGTGGCGAGCCAAGAGGACAAGGGACTCTGGGAAATGGCCCTCCTGCCAGACACACATCACTCCGCTCCACGGAGGCTCCGGGCACACGTGGCAGCCGGTTACAGCGTCCCTTGCCCTCAGCGCCTTCCCTGTCCAACTGCCCAGCGGTCTCATGGCCAATTCCTGAGGTTGTGTCTGGAAAACGGCCGGAGGGTTTGGCCCACAGCAGGGGCCTCCAGGAAGGCGATTCCTCTGACGCCTATTTGGGGGGTGGGGGTGGGGAACGAGCCCCCGGGGCAGGCGGGCCCCGCTCCAGGCTCCGTGTCTGCTTGGTGCTTCGCCAAGTGTTGGCGGCGGCAGGAAGGGCACCGGGTGTGAGGCCCGAGGCGTCAGGCCAAAGTGGGGTTCAGCAACCTCGGGACCTGGGTTCTGGCTGGGAAAGAATTCAGAGCCAAGACCCAAACTGTAAGAGAACATTCACTGGGTAAATCCCGGAGGTAAAAGAAGTTCCTAGAAGAAATGGGTTAGGAGGCAAGTTACAGAGGCAAGGGAAGGGCCCTGGGAGCTTGGGAGTGAGGAGGCTAAGGGTAAGGTGCCTGGTGCGGGGGGTGGGGGGGGAGGAAAGGCAGGGCGTGCTCCGGGAGCGAGAGCACACGGGGTCCTGTCCTGCGGTGTTAAGGGTGGAGAGCTTAGGGGAGGTCCCAGGGGAAGAGCTGAATGGAATAGTTGGCAGCTTTCCAGCTGTGTCCTCTCAGGGTCCGGGTCTCCGATTGGTCAGTGCCAGGGGGTCACTATCCAATGCAGCTGGGCCTGCGGCAGCCAGGGGGCCCCTGGTCTGGTTTTGCTGCTCTTCTGGGCCTGGAGCTGAAATACAGCCGAGGCCTGGAGGTGATCTTGGGGAGGAAAGGCCAGGGGCACAGCATGCCATCGATGTGCCAGGGGAGGTGAGGTCCCCCTGGGGGTGAGGTCCCCCCTACAGTTGTCCTTTGCTCGGCACCCAGGCCTTTCCTCCCTGCTGATCTTCTGTACCTGGCCCAGGGTCCTTGCTCTGCCCCCTTGCCGTCCCCTCCAATTGCCTGAGTAGCACCAAGGTTTAGATGTGGCCACCAGGGGCCCACTGCGCAGTGTTCCCAGATGTGGCGGGTGCCCCCCCCCCCGTGAGGGGTGGGGGTGAGGGGTGAGGGGTGGGGGTGACGGGTGAGGGGTGAGGAAGGACTCGCCTCCCCGGGCTCAGAGGGGGGGCAAACAGCCCAGGTCATTCGCACACACGCAGGGCTGCTGGCGGCTGTGTCCAGCCCACTGTGTGTTTGTGTTGGGAGCCACCCAAGGACAAAGCTTTGGAGACGTGAAAGCAAAACACAAAAAGCCCCTGGAAACCTGTGCCCACGCCCAGCCCAGGGAGCGGCTGCCGAAAGACAACAGCGCTGGCCTTCCTGCCGCCCTGCCCGGTGCCAGGTCCCCGGGAGCGGCCAGGGTGAGGCAGGCGGCTGGGCTGGGGGCCTCTCTTCCCCCGAAGCAGGACGTTTACCTGCCACTGCCCGGGGCTCAGAACGAGTATAAGTGAGCAGGAGGCACACCGCACAGGGGGGCCACCCCGCCCCTCACAGGGTGTCTGGGGTGCGGGCTGGGTTTGGAGGCCAGGCCGGAGCGGATGTCAGGGAGCCTGTGGAATGTCCCTGCCCCGGGCTCCACAGGCAGCCCTGGTCCAGCCTCGCCACAGGGGGTCAGAGGCAGCTGGACGGGGAGGTCACACGACAGGATCTGAAAGGGCCACGGGCTGCAGTTTGGTCCCTGGGGGCTGTGCCCTGTGGCCAGTGAGTCCTTCCAGCGGGGAATTCTGCCCCAAATGGGCGGGCCCTTCCGCAGGTGGAAAGTCTTCGCAAGCCTGGAATGACGGTGGCCAGGACGGCCGTTTCTCCTGGGTAATTTTTTAAAAATGGAAACCAGTTTCCGGTGTCGAGGCCTCCGTGGGATGAGGCAAAGACGCCGACACAGGCTGCAGGGTCCGAGCAGGAGTGTTTCCAGCCCCACACGGCACATGCTGATCTGGGGACAGAGTTCCCAGGGTGTGTTCACTTGGTAGCGCCGGGAGGCGGGGGTGTTAGAAAGAAGGCTCCCTCCCTCCCCATCTGTGGCTGCAGAACAACCGCACCACAGAGATGTCCCCGTCAAATCCCGAACCTATAAAGGAAAGGGGAAAAGTCCCAGATCTACGAATGTGACCTTATATGGCGAAAGGAGCCTCGAAGCTGGGATGAAGGTCAGCCTCTAGAGACAGGGAGGTTATCCTGGATTCTTGGGGGGGCACTGTAATCTTGGGGGCCTGTGAGAGGGAGGCAGGGAGGTGGGAATCCGAGATGTGCGAGCAGAAGCAGAAGCCGGACACAGATCTGCAGTCATTAAGCTGCCTCGTGGGAGGTGGAGGCACGTCCTGAGCCCAGGAATGCCAGGGCCTCGGGATGGAGAGGAGGCGGGGCCGCTCTAACCTTGGCCTTCAGGACGGTCGGACTGTAACTTTCTGCAACAACAGGAACCTGGTCCTCAAACACAAGACTTGCGATTGTTCTTCCAAGCGCCAGGGAGCAACCTACCAGCTCTGACGCCAGACCTGCCCCGAGCCTCGGAAGGAGGTGAGATGTGGAAGCGGACGCAGCAGAGCAGCGGGCAAGCCCAGGCCAGCGCAGACCCACGCCACCCCCAGCAGCGAGCACGGCAATGCTGGGAGGTGGACCAGCTCCCAGGCCCCCACACCCATGTCAGCACACACCATCTCCCCCTCCCCTTTTAAAGACACTCAGTACTGCTATATGTGTACATGTTTAAAACATATTTTTATTGATCTCAGAGAGGGAGAGGGAGAAATAGAAACATCAATGTTGAGAATCATCGATTGGCTGTAGCATAGAGATGTCCTGCACGCTCCACACTGGGGACCGAGCCAGCAACCTGGGCACGTGCCCTGACCAGATTGGAATCAAACCATGACCTCCTGATTCATAGGTTGATGCTCAATCACTGAGCCACGCTGACCAGGCTGTTATATATTTTTTTATTAAAATGTGGTCCATTAGTTAACACTAGAGACCTCGTAACTTATTGGTTTTCCCTCCCAGAGTAACTGGCATTTCAAAAAGGACATGCCCCAGAAGACCCTAAAACAGTGGTTCTCAACCTTCTGGCCCTTTAAATACAGTTCCTCATGTTGTGACCCAACCATAAAATTATTTTCGTTGCTACTTCATAACTGTCGGGTTGCTACTATTATGAATCGTCATGTAAATATCTGATATGCAGGATGGTCTTAGGCCACCCCTGTGAAAGGGTCGTTCTACCGCCAAAGGGGTCGCGACCCACAGGTTGAGAACCGCTGCCTTAAAGACCACATCTCAGTCAGCTCGTGCAGGGAGGCCACATGATGAAGGCAGAGATCAGGGGACGCATCGACAGTCACGGAACCCCGAAGATTGCCGGCAACCACCAGAAGCCGGGGAGAGGCCCGGGGCAGACGCCCCTCGCAGCCTCGGAAGGCACCGACCTGCCCACACCTCGATCTCAGACTTCTGGCCTGCGGACTGAGACAGTAAATGCCTGTGGAGGCACCGTTTGTGGTACTTGGTCATCATCTGGGTACAACTGCCTGAGACAGATGCGGGGCAGGCAGCTGGAATGAGCGGGACGGGCGGCCTTCAAGGCTTTCGCACTGAGAGGGCACGGGATGGGACCTGCCCTGACCCCTGCCAGGGTGAGCTGGCCTGCAGGTGAGGGCGGGCGGGCGAGGTGCACGCGGGCCTGTGGGAGGCAGAGGCCACAGGCAGGGAAGAGACCTGGGTTCCAGCCTCAGCACGGACACCCACGTTAACGAAGAGTAGAGCTAAGCTCTCCCACCACGCACTCTGCAAGCAGCTCAGAGTCCCCAGGGCCTGGCTGCCCCATCATCCCGGCCCAGAGCAGCCACCAGCATCTGGGAAGCGCTGAGTGGTGAGTCACCTCTGGGGCTGTCCTAGAGACCAAATCTTAAAGGAGTTTGCGGGGGCAGCCGTGCCCCTTCCCTTGCCCTTGCGGCCTCCTGGGCAGAAAGGACTGGAGGTCAAGGGAGGTCAAGGGGGAAGGGAGAGATGGCAGGAATCCTCGCCTAACAAAAGCCAGTCATCTGCCACCTGGCAGCCTTGGCTCCGAGCTTCCAGAGAGCTGGGGCGAGGCCCAGTGAATGCCTGCTTTCTTTAACAGGAGAAGAAAAAAGGGGGGTGCTCAGGTGTGTCTCCCTGGGGAGGCTGCCCAGGAGCAGGAATGGGGGGGGGGCGGTGGCTGGGAAATGGAAAGGCAGTTTCTTTCACCGGTGAGACCGGTATTACCTGCGCGCCAAGCTCTAAGCTGGCCATCAGGTCAGATCGCACTGATGCCCGGCCCGTGATGGGGCACAGCGGCCAGTTGCTTCATCAGGACCAGGAGACGGATGAAGCCTGGAGTGGCTGTGCTCTCTCTTTCCCAGGGAAACTGAGCAGCTGGGTCCAGGGCAGCTCCGCGGAAAGCAACCCACAGGCCAAGGGCCACTCCAGCATCAGGGAGGACTGGGCAGCTCGGCCTCGGAGCTGCGGGCCAGAACTCCTGGCTGAGCTGTTCGGGCTGCTGACAACTGGTCTGGCAGCCTGGACACGGCCCCTCACCTCTCGGGTTTCGGTTCCCCTCTGTCGAAAGGGGAAGAGCATCTTGCTCTTGCCCAACCCAGTCTCTTGGGCCAGAGATGCTGATGGGTGAGTTCCCAAAGAGACAGCTCTTGAGAGAGGCAGCCCGGGAGGGGGGAGGTGAATGACAAGAATGAGGGGGCAGAGCGGAGTGGGAGATAGGGGGGCAGGGGGAGAGGCGGCAAGGACAGAGGAGCCATTGTGTGGATCAGAACTGGGGCCAGCAGGCTTTGCCCTTCACCTCCTCCCACTGGGTCCCCAGGCCGCATAGCAAACCGCCCCCGACTCCAGGGGCTCCAGCCTGCGGTGCCGGGAGGAGCGCGATCCTGTCTCATCGCAGACTCAGGCACAACCCTGTCTTCCCATTCCAGAGCCTGCTTCCCATCTGACCCCAAGGTTTACAGGCGGCGGCTCCCCAGGTGATGGCAGTGCCCTCCCGAGAGAGGGAGGGAGAAGAAAGGGGAGGTGCCCGGCCCACCGGCAGCCGCCTTCCTTCCAAGGCCGAGATGTCCCGGAGCCCCATCCCGCGTCCCGAGACCTCCAGGCACCAAAAGCCCAGACTCCGACCCTGCTCGGGGCGGGGGGTGGAGGGAGAGGGCACAGAGGAGGAGGGCAGATGAGGGCGGGGTCTGCCCCCTCCCCCCCGCTCCCACGCGGAGCCCTTTCCTCCGGACGCCGCTCGGGTCCCGGCGTCGCGTGACCGCGGCACTGCGGCTGCGGCGCTGCGCTCCCTCCCGCCCCGAGTCCCGGGGGGTGGGGCTGGGATTTTCTAGATCAGACCCGGGCGCGGCGCTGCCAGCGGGTGGTGATGCCCCAGACCCCGCCCCTCATTCCAGGCCCCGCGGTTTCCCTGTCCCTGACCCGCCGCTGAGTCACCTTCCCGGAATGCGCTCGGGCGCTCCGGACGCAGACAGGAATGCCCGGGGGCGGCGCGGGGCGGAGGCGCGCACCGCCCTGTCGCGCGCGGAGCCGCCGGCCGCGGACTCGCGGGTCCCCGCCCGCCCTTCCCCTCCTGGGGACCCTCGGGCCCGCCCAGGTGTTGGGGAGCGCGGCCGCCGAGGCGTGGCCGGACCTGCCCCTTCTCGATTTTAAGGGGCGATGAGGAGAGGTGTGTGGGGCCGCGTGGGGCCGCGTGGGGGCGGGTGCACTCGGTGTAGCCTGGGCCTGAACCACGCAACCCCCTACAGGGCGTTGGTTTTCCCCAACTTTGGCCCAACCTGCTCAGGTCCGGGCAGCTTCTCCCCCAGATCTCCGCAAACCACGTTCCAGAGAGGGAACTGGAGCTGGTCGCGGACACGTGCGCCGTGACTGTGGAGATCACACCCACCAACACGCGCCCCGCCTGCCTCCACTGAAAACTCCCTGCACGTCTGCCTCTTCCGGCCGAGCCGGGGTCGGGACGAGGGCCGCGCCCCCAACGCTGGGCTCTCCGATCCCGACGCGGACCCCCAGGCCTATTTGCACCCCGAGGCTCCTGGGCGGTGCGGGGCGGTGGGCCGGACCGCCGGCCGCAGGAGCCGCTTCTTGGGCCCAGAGGAGCCTCGAAGGTGCTTGGAGGTTCCGGGCAAAGGCCCCTTCCCCCATCGCGGCCCCCGCCGGGCTCCCACCCTCCCCGGGACCGCGCGCTCGGCTGCTCCGGCGCCAGGAAGCTAAAGGATCGCTCTGCGGGAGGACGGGGGCAGCCGGAGAGACACCCGGTACGGGCGGGGGTCTGGGCCTCCGATTCCCAGGGGTTGGAGGTGGGCGCGTGAACGGGGAAGACCCGTCCCGGCCGCCACGACTTCGGGCGCCGCGGCGAGTTCGCGGGGAGCCTGCGCTGCGCGTTCACCTTCACGCGCCCCGAACGCTGCGCTCGCGGCGCGCCGCTCGTGGCCGGCGCGGGACTTGGGCCTCGCGGATAACCTTCGCCTCTCCCCCGGCCCGGCCGCGGCGCCCCCTTCTCGCCGGTCGCCTGCCCCGAGCGGCGGGGAAGCGTGGTCAGGCCCGGGACCCAGCGGAGGGTCGGCGGGCGGCGGAGCGCGGGCGCGGGCGGTGCGGGAGGCAGCGCGGGAGGCGGGGAGTGGGCGGGCCCAGCCGCGCCGGGTCCTCCCCCTGGAGCGCGCGGGGCGCGGGGCGCGGGGCGGGGCCAGGCCGGCGCGGAAGCCGAGCCTCTCCGCATCCCGGCGAGGGGAGGCCAAGTTGAGCGAAAAGTTTGAGGCCGGAGGCAGCGAAGCGGTGGAGTCGGCGTCTGTCCCGCCGCAGTTGTGCCTCCGACGCGGGGCTGAGCCCGGGACGAGCTGCGTCCGCTCTCGGCCACTGTAGGGAACCGAGGTGGCGCCTCCCCAGCAAACCGGACAAACTGGGTAGGGCCGGCCGCCCGCCCTGCCTTCTCGCGGCTCGTGGCTCCTGGGCGGCCCGGAGAACTGGGCCACGAATCGCGTGGCCTCCGCGCCCACTCGGCTGAGAGAGGCCGCGGCTGGCGGCCGGGCTTGGGCTCGGTCCCCGCGCGATCCCGCGCTGCTCCCACGATCGCGGCGCGCGTCCGGGCAGAGCCGGGCCATTGAAGGTGCGCGCGGCTACCCCGGCCATTCTGGAGCTGGGGTTGGGGACCCGGCCACCAGGATGGCTCGCCCCAAACTTCGTGCCCCACGGTGTCAAGTTCTGGGATTTTTACGTCGCTGGACTCCCCTCCCCCTGCAGCCCCGGGGGAGGGGGTGTGAGGTGACTGGTCCGACGGAGGGAGCCGCGGGGCTCTGACTCATCCGTCGGGCCGGAACCCCAGGCCCCGGGAAGAGACCCTTCGGCACAGCGGCCGGCAGCTCAGTCCCAGGACGGGAGCGTCCTGGGTGTCACCGGGTCTTGGCTCCCTGGACCCGTCCAAACACTAAGTCCCCAACCCCCGAGCCTTCAGCGATGCCGGGGCGCGCTGCTGCCCACGCGGGGTGCGAGGATCCGGCTGCGCGCCCCTCACCTCGGGGAGCCGCTCCGGACTCGGCCAGCGCTGTCTCCTCTTCCTCAGATCCGGCCGCCGAAGGGGATGATGCGGGTGTCCCCACAGCCCGGACTCCGGACGGGGAGGGCGAGCCCCACAGCCAGCACCGCGACGCCCGCCTGGGCAGCACCGATAAGGAGCTGAAGGCAGGAGCGACCGCCGCGGGCAGCGCCCCGACAGCGCCGGGGAGCCCTAGGCAGCCGGAGCCGCAGGTCGAGGTCATGGATCCAGGTTTGTGGGGGCCGGGTGGGGAAGAGGTTTAGGGGGATCCCTTCACTCCCTAGCCGGGAAGGATGCCATTCAGCTGGACAAAAGGGGGACGTGCTGGGGTCGCTGGAGAGAAACGCTGTCCCTGGTGAGGCCGGAGACTGGCAGGGCCGGAACCCAGGACAGAGATGTCAGGGGTGCCCTGCTCCCCCTGGAGCTCCCTGTTGGAGGCCGCTGCCTCTGGCTCCCCTCTCCTGCGTCCGGTACCCGGGTATTCAGGCGCCCGTTTCCATCCGGTACCCCAGCTGTGACCCCGCGCCCCCTAGTGGCCGGTTGGGGACGCGGCCTTTTCAGGCTTGTTTTTTGCAGCCGGGGGTCCCCGGAACCTGCTCCCGCGGCCCTGCCGGGTGCTGGTGCTGCTGAACCCGAGCGGCGGCAAGGGCAAGGGCCTGCAGCTCTTCCGGAGCCACGTGCAGCCCCGGCTGGCGCAGGCTGATGTCTCCTACAGGCTCATGCTCACTGGTGAGTGCCCCCCCCGCCGCCCCAGGACGGAGCGCCCACTGCTAGGACCCTCCTCCATAGCCACCTGGTCTCCCCTCCCACCTCCTAGAGCGGCGGAACCACGCCCGGGAGCTGGTGCGGGCGGAGGAGCTGGGACGCTGGGACGCGCTGGTGGTCATGTCGGGAGACGGGCTGATGCACGAGGTGAGGCCCGCGTGGGGGCTGGCGTGGGGGCGGGGCGGGGTGTTCCCAGGCTGAGCCAGGCTCCGGCCGCTGTGCTTCCCCACAGGTGGTGAACGGCCTCATGGAGCGGCCCGACTGGGAGACCGCCATCCGGAAGCCCCTGTGCAGCCTCCCCGCCGGTTCGGGCAATGCCCTGGCAGCTTCTGTGAACCATTATGCCGGGTGAGAACCCAGGGCCAGCGGGCCTCAGTTTCCCCTCAGTGCGGGCCCACTGCCTGGTTTTCTAGAAAATCTCATCTGCGAGGGTAACTTCCATTCCCTCTTCGCCGGAGCGCCCACCCTCAGTTCTGGGGCCCTGTCGTGGCTGCCTCTTCCCGCTCCCCACTTGCTGGGAGGCGGTCTGCAGAGGATGCATGAGCCCCTTTCCCCTCGCAGCTACGAGCAGGTGACCAACGAAGAGCTCCTGAACAACTGCACGCTGCTGCTGTGCCGCCGGCGGCTGGCGCCCATGAGCCTGCTGTCCCTGCGCATGGAGTCGGGGCTGCGGGTCTTCTCCGTGCTCAGCCTGGCCTGGGGCTTCATTGCCGACGTGGACATTGAAAGCGAGAAGTTTCGGCGCCTGGGGGAGATGCGCTTCACTGTGGGCACCCTCCTGCGCCTGGCAGCCCTGCGGGTCTACCGGGGCCAGCTGGCCTACCTCCCCGCAGAAAGGGTGGCCTCCAAGGTGCCCGCCTCCCCTGCCCTGGATCGGCAGGACCAGCAGGGCCCCGTGGACACCCATCTCGTGCCCCTGGAGGAGCCGGTGCCCGCTCACTGGACTGTGGTGCCCGAGCAGGACTTCGTGCTGGTGCTGGCGCTGCTGCACTCGCACCTGGGCAGCGAGATGTTTGCGGCCCCCATGGGCCACCGAGTGGCTGGCGCCATGCACCTGTTCTACGTGCGGGCAGGCGTGTCTCGGGCCATGCTGCTGCGCCTCTTCCTGGCCATGGAGAAGGGCAGGCACATGGAGTGCAACTGTCCCTACTTGGTGTATGTGCCCGTGCTGGCCTTCCGCCTGGAGCCCAAGGATGGGAAGGGGATGTTTGCTGTGGACGGGGAGTTGATGGTCAGCGAGGCGGTGCAGGGCCAGGTGCACCCAAACTACATCTGGATGGTCAGTGAGCCTTCATCCCGTCTGGAGCCGCAGCCGCCGCCACCCAGCCAGCAGCCTCCGCGTGTGCCGCCTCCAGATCCCGTATGACCCTCGCCTGGCTGTGCCTTACTCTGTCTACTTAGTGTCATCTGAGCTCAGGGCCCTCCCTCCCCCAGGCCTGGAGGGCCTGTCCCAGCTCCCACGGGGGAGGACGACTCCTGTGGGTAGAGGCTGTGCTTCAGAAGGACCTTCTCTGCCCGCCAAAGGCCAGGCTGAGGCCCTGGGCCAGGAGCCCAGCTGGTTTACCCATTGTCTGTGGAGGCCACCCTATTGTTCTGGGAGCCCCACCCCATGAATCAAATCCAAATAAAGTGGCATCGCCAGCCTGCTGGTCTGATCCGAGGGGCGGGGGAGGGAGTAGGGTCTTGCTCTGGTCGGACTCTAGTGTTTAATGTGAATGATGCCCAGTGGTGCCTCCTGGATTGGGCAGTCTGTGCTGGTGGGCACAGGTCCAGAGCGGGTCCAGGTATCTTTGCAGGGAGTAAGGCCCAGCCCCAAAGCCGATTATACCCCCTTCGCAGCCAGGGAGCTCAGCCACCAGACACCCGACGTGGGAAGCCAGGCTCGGAGCTGGCGTGCCATTCTTACCGAGGATCACACAGCCAGCCAGTCTCCGCCGAAAGCGAAAACGCCTCAAGGAAGGGGCATTGGGGAAACAAGGACCAGAACCTAAAGGGACAGGCACCTGTTCCCTTCGTAAAGGAGCCTGTCATCCCTCCACAGAGGGCTGTAGGCTGTGCAGCCTCCTCCGGCCTCCTCTGCCCTACCCTGCCCCATCCTTGTGGGCACTGTTGGGCAGCAGTTAAAAGGAAGCAGCAGGGAGGGGCAGATGCCAGTCTCCCAACTGGCAGCCGTTCTGGCTCACGGCCCGGCAGGTGCTCCCATGCCAGCTCCCAGCACCTGGAAGGTGGCCCACGTCCTGAAACGGGCTCTTGAAGAACAAACACAGCCCTGCCCAGGGCAGGCACACTGACCCTCCAAAACCTGAGCTCCTTGGGTGACTCCTGGGAACGCGGAAGGCACCGCAGCACCAAGGGCAGGGGGAGGGGCAGGGCCAGGGCCTCCCCCCAACGGGTCTCCTTCCCCGGGGAGGGGGTAAGGTGCCCAGAGGGAAGAAAGGCGACAGAGCCCACACGAATGGCAGAGGCAGGTTTAATGTGCCACCTTCTTGTACATTGTAATGAGCCAAACCAAAAAATGCAAGTAAAAAAAAAAGGTTTAATCACACAGCACTTTATACAGATCGTAAGCAGCAGGCATTCACATCTCCACACGGACGGTGCACTGAGGCACGGCCCCCGGCCGCTGGGTGTTCCTCACGGGACGCCGGCTGGCTCCAGTGCCCGGCCCGGCTGGCTCCCCGCTTCCCCGCGGCTGCTGCCCGCCGGTGGGAATGGCACAGCTCAGTGAGCAGCTGGCGGCGGACAAGACGCATCATGCTTTGGCTTCTTTTTTGCTTAGTTTTGTGTTTCTAATAAGAGTTAATATCTTTACTTTTGAAATTTATTTTCTTTCAACCTTAAATATTACATACATACACCAAAAATTACATACCTGCAACGCGCTCAACAGCATCTCTTAACCTGGAGCTTCACATTATCAAAAGCTTAGAAAACGTGTAAACCTCTGGGCCCGTCTGCGAGGGAGACCCCACGCCCGCCACCTCTCCTCAGACTGGGCCTGCGGAGTCTGTAAGCGAAGGGCTGACGGGGCCGCCTCCTCACGGGAGAGAGGGTGGCTCCGTGTACGAGCTACAGGCCACCTCCCCGCACGAGCATTTGGTAGTGGGAGAGGCAGAGTCCGTGGGAGAGGTCCCAGCGCGGCCCAGGCCCTGGATGTGCTGCTGCTCCCGTCCCTGGGGTCCTGGGACAGGACTGAGCCAGGAGTGGACATCGGCTTCAGTTCAAGCAGGCGAGGCCGTGAAGCCAGAACTGCCCCCAGCCACGTGGACAGGAAGAGCAAGGCACCTACAGCCGTTTCTTTCCCAGCAGCTCCCAGCCCTCACTGCGTTAGCATGTGAGCTGCCACCTCGCCTGGGTGTCACCCTGAGCCCCCGCCTGGCCTCTTAGGAGCGAGTTCAGCAGGCCTGAGGGCTGTCCTGTGGTACAGGGCCAGAGCAGAGCCAGGCGTCAGTGACAGCGGCTACAACGCCCAGCGGAGAGTGTGGTGCTGGGGGCCGGGGGGGACCTAGAGGCAGTGGCCTGGGACATGGGGAAGCTACAATGGCACTGAAGATGGAAGGGACAGGGAGATGGCCAGAGCAACCCACACTTCATGCAAGGCACGGCCGCTTGTCCTGCTGCTCTGCAAAGCTCTGGGCCCCGGAGCCTGGCCCTCGGAAAACTCCACCTCGACCCGAGAGGGAGACAGCAAGGAGACAGGTGCTGACATCCCGCCTGGGGTGAGAGTGGAGTCAGCAACAGGGTCCAGATGCTTTGCTCAGGGCTTGCCTGTTGGAAGATCGCTTCCGAGCAGAAATGGCAGCATCTCAAGAAATTCCTTGCACGTCAGCATCAAACTCACCCGGGGGCTGGGGGGTGGGGGGTGATGGCAGGGGACAGGAGAGGGCGGGAAGCGGGGAGGGCCTGGGGGGGGAGTGAGCAGGTGCTGGCCTCTCCCACCACGATCCTCCTTCCTGGGGCTGGCGCTACTTGTCGTCTGTGCTCTCAGGCATGCCTGCCTCGATCAGAGCGGCCCGGAACTGGGCCAGGACGCCCCGGATGCTCTTGATGAACCCCTTGGAAAGCGGGAAGAGGGGAAAGCCGATGTCAGGGTAGCCACTCTTCTCGGGCAAGAAGCTCCGGTAGCTCTTTCTCCGCTTCTTTGGTTTGACACTGGGGGGCACTGAGGCGTCTGGCGCTGCCTCTGAGGCCTGGTCTGTGTGGTCCCTGCTGGCGGCAGCCGGGCCCTGGGCGCCGCCCTCTGAGTCTGAGCCCGGGGAGGCCTCTCCAGGGGCTAGCCCGCCGTCCTCCGCTTCCTCCCGGCCGCTGTCCGAGAGCTCGGCCACGCCAGGCGGCCCTGTAGAGCTGCTGTCCTTGGAGATGCCGTTGGGCAGCGCCTGGGCCTGCTCCAGCAGGGCGTGCGTCTCCAGCCAGGACTCGATGCGGTTCACCAGCCGCCAACCACCGGTGCGGAAGTGCTGCCGAATCTCCTGCTCGAAGACCTCGGCGGGCCGCCGCACCAGCTGGGTCATGGACTGCACCACGCGGATCAGCGCCATCTCATTGTAGCAGCGGCTGTTCTCATAGCCCTCCTGCAGGCCCCGGTCGCTGTCGAAGCCGGCTTCGTTGTAGTACGGCTCGTTCACCAGGATCAGACCTGCGAGGGGGAGCCCATCAGGACCGGCTGACCTCAACCCCCAAGCGGGCGGCCAGCGCTGTGCCCTCCAGCCTGCCCAGCACCCCCCGGAGCCCCAGCCACGGTACCTTGGATGGAGATGAGCACCTGGAGAAGGCTGGATTTGCTCGTCCACCTCTCTGTCCCCTGAAACACACAGACGGTCACCTCTGTCCCAGACACCACTCTGGTGGCCTGTCCCCCATCCCGATGGGTGCTGGCATGGTACTGACCTTTCCGATCCAGGTGCCCAGGAGGCTGACACACACCTTCCCATTGTCATACAGGTTGGGGTTCAGACGGCCACTGCACTGGGAGAGGTAGCAGAAGTGGGGGGGCACGGCTGGGTAGATGTTGGGGAGCTGGATGTCAAACAGGTAGAGGCCGTCCTCATAGGGGGTGCGAGTGGGGCCCTTGATCAGGGCCGAGAAGAGGTCCTAGAGGAGGGAGGCGTGGCTGGCAGGGGCTCTGCACACGGGTCTCCAGAGCGCGTGGGCAGAGCAGCACCTGCGATTCTCCAAGGCCGGCGATGAGATGCCAATGCAAACCCTCTGTACAGACCCACCCAGTGTCTTTTAACTCCTGGCATAAAGGGAATTTTCCAGGTTTTACTTCTCTTTAACTATGATTTCAGAAGGCTTCCGCCAACACCGGCCCTGACCCAGGCCCAACAAGGCAAGAACACTGACAACCATCAGGGTAAAGGAGCGCCGCGGATGGCAGGAGCCAGAGGGACGGGGATGCGAACTCCAGGCGGACATGTGGGGAGAGCCACACAGACACCGAGGTCTGGGTCCGTGGCCCTGCTGGTGAGGGACGGACCGTGAGTGCTCTCTCGGGGCCACCGTGGGCCTCAGGTTCCTGCACTGCGTCCCTTCCCCTCTGAGGGAGATTTGGGAAAAAACAGAACAAAATAACAACAAAGAAATACTATTCCCTTCTCCCTCAGCAGAGGTTGGAATTTTCAAAAAGATGTTTCCTGAAAGCCAAGAACCAAGCCCCCCCTGAGCAGCACCCTCTGTGGTCTCTCTTTTGGGCCGAGCTGGGGCCTCGGTCAGACTCCGGCTCATGCGTCAGGGCGCCTGGCACACAGAGGGCCCAGCAGAGGTCTGCTGAGTAAGACAGGGGGGAGCGGGGAGGGTCCTGCCCTTCCTGGAATAAAGGAGGAAGCAATGACACAGCGTGGGCGGCATGACTCAAACCCCAGGCCCCGCCACCAGGACAGAGAGGAGCGTGTGATGTCACATGAAGGCTACTCTGTGGCTAAAAAGGGAGGGACTAGACCAATATGAACCAACCTGCATAGGTCTCGAAATGACCCTGCTAAGCGAGAAAAGCAAGTTACAGGTGCTGTGCACAACGCCACGCTGTTTATGTAAAACAGATCGTACAAAACAGCTTGTGTTTACGATGATGCATGAGAATGTAAAAACATACAAAACATCGTCCGTAAGGAAATGCACCGAACTCCTCACGTCAGAACCCCGGAGGGCCGGGTGGGGAGTGGCCAAAGGCAACCTCAGCTCTTTCTGCAACGGGCTAATGTTTTCAGAAGGAAGTCTGGGCCCTGGCTTGTGTGGCTCAGTGGATAGAGCGTTGGCCTGCGGACTGAAGGGTCCCAGGTTCGATTCTGGTCGGGGGCACTTGTCGGGTTGCAGGCTCGGTCCCTAGTGGGGGCGTGCGGGAGGCAGCCGATCAATAGTTCTCTCTCATCAGTTATGTTTCTGTCTCTCTCCCTCTTCCTTCCTCTCTGAGGTCAGTGAAGATATGCTTAAAAAAAAGAAGACAGGACTCGGGTAGCGACGATATAATTTAAGACGAACTTTAACACAGGGGAGGGGAGAAGAGCCACCTGGGTGGACTTTGCCCCGACCTGACCGAGCCTGCTTCCCGCCTTATCACAGGTGTGGGCGGCTTCAGTGCCATCAGGCCCGAAGGCCAGGGGCCCACAGTGCCCATCTGCACCTGCCCACACCGCCCACGGGCTACTTGCCATCCTGTCCTCGAAAGTCTTGACTGCAATGCCGTCGGGCAGCGAGGTGGCCAGCAGCGCCATCTCCTTGCGCACTGCGCTGAAGAACTTCTTGGCCTCTGGGGGCTGGAACTCAATTTTCTTAAAAGAGTGATTCGCTAGAGGGGGAAAGAGACCGTGCAACCCCTGATGCGAGGCCTGAGCACCCCATCTAGAAGGGCAGCTGCCGTGTGTGCTCCTCAGACAGGTGAGCAGCCCACCGTCCGTCCCCACTCTCTCCGCCCTCGCCTCACTCTCCCGCCTCCCCTCCCATCTCTCCTGTCACCAGGACCAGTGGCCACACAGGGAAGTGTCTGTCCCCCGGGCCCTGGAGCAGCAGAGGGGCTGGGTGGGGACTAGGCTCTGCCCCCAGACCTGCAAACACCAAAGGGGAACTCACAGGGCGCGCACTCCAGCACCGAGAAGACCTCGCCCTTGGCGCTGGTGAAGGTGACGCCGGGCTTGCCGCCGCACTGCTGGCAGAGCACCGGCGTCTCGCTGGGCCACTCGGCCTTCACGGGAGACTGCGCCTCGGGCTTGTCCTCCTTGCGCTCGGTGTCCGGCAGGGCCTCCATCTTCTCCTCCTCCGCGATGGCCACATTGTCCAGGGTCTTCTTGAGGTTTTCCTGCAGCTTCTTGATGTCGTCCAGAAACTTCTTCTCCCGCGTCGGCTTCTCAGGCTCCGCCGTCGGGGAGGTGGGGGAGCCCGTCAGCAGCTGCTCCACCGTCATGTTCTTGAGGCTCTCCAGGATCTTGATGGCCTCCTTCAGCTCCCGGAAGCTCTTGGGGGGCCCGTCCTTGCCGGCCTTCTCGATCAGCCCGGCCACCGGGGCGGCCATGGCCACAGCCCCCTGAATGGCGGCTGTGGCAGCCTCTTCGCTGATCACCACGCCCTTGTCCTCCTCGGGGGCTGCCGGCTGCTCGGTGGGTGGGATGGGGGGCTCCTCTATCTTGGGGTGCTCGTCCTCCACCAGCCCATTGTCCGTCTCCCAGCTGTCACTGTCATCCTCCCACTCATCGGAGGAGGCCCCACTGGTGCTGCCTTCCACTGAGTCGTAGTCCGACTCCTCGATCTCAGACTCGATGTTGTATAGGTGCTGGGAACAGACGGCACCTCTGAGAGCTCTGCCGGCACCAGGGGCCGTGGCAGCCCGCTCCACCCGTCCCCTTCCTACGCTGGACTCTGCAGGTCGCTCTGTGCTAGGGGAGGTGCCTTCGCCTGCTCCATCCCAGCAACAGCACCTAGAGCCCCAGCCAATAGACTGCTCCTCCCCCTGTGGGCTCAGTCAGCCCCACCCCCAGAGGACTCGGGCCCCAGGCTGTGTGGCTACACTGGGAGCTGGGAACATGCCGGAGGAGGGGGCATCTGGGATAGCTGGCCTGGGTCACATGTGTTCCCAGCCCGGAAGGAGGGGAGAGCTGGGTCTGAGGACGGCTCGACTAAGGAGGTGAAGGAATGGCACTGAGAACAGCGCTGAGCTCAGAACCCCAGCAGGTGCTGGGCCAGGCGGCTCTTCTTCCTTAGTTCTGGGAAGGTTTCCCTGCCACCCTCAGGAAGGAACCTGCTTCTTCTCAGCACAGGGAGATGGGGACCCAGGCCCATCAGGGAGGTCTGTGACGTCTACATGCACCTGGGAGCTGCCAGGTGGGGTGAGACCACAGAGCTGGGCGAGTAATGCCGCCCTCCCTCTCAAGCTTCCCCTGGAACTCTGTTACCCACAAGGAAACGCCTCACCCGGAGGATGAGGGCCCGGCCCCTGGTCCCTGAGCGGAGAGGGCAGCCAGGCTTCCAGCCCCGCCGCCGCAGCTGAGCGGTCTGGGCCTGGCAGGGCCGTACCTGGGGCAGGATGATGGTCTTGGAGTTGTCGGCCCACACCACCTCCACCTTGCTGCTGACGTCCACACGGGCCACCTGGCCAACCGATGGCTGCTGGGCAAAAGGGGCAGGGTCAAGGGTGCAGCCCTACAGGAGGGGCGAGGCCAGCACCTCTGAAAGGGAGTGCCAGCAGTGGGTGGCAAGGGTGAGGCCGTAAAAATAGGAGGGAAGTGGGCACCATCTGGAAGAGGCCAGTGAGCAGCTCAAGCACGGGGCCCTCTTGCTCAAACACCTCCAACGTGCCCTGCCAAGCACACCCCAGCCCCCTCCCTCTCGCAGCATGCCGGTCTCCCAGGCGTCCTGTCCTTCCCAGATGGGTTCCAGTCTCAGGCCTTTTGCCCCTCCTGCCCGACCATACCCACCATCCCACCTGTTCTCCAAGGCCCAGCTCGGATGCCACCTCCCAGCCAGGCCGGGGTTCCTGCAGCGCTCATCACGCTCCCGCGCTCAGGACAAGGAGAGGGCTTCCCTAGCGACCTGATAGGCTGGGGGCAGGAGCTCCTGGTGCCGGTGCGGGGGTGGAGGGGCAGCTTGGGATGAGCCAGAGGCCTGGAGGTCTGGTCTCCCGGAGCCACCTGGTGGCACCACCAGGCACTGCAGCTGCTGCACAGGAGGCGCAGCTATGGGAGCTTGAACTTGGGGTGCATACCTCATCCTCCTTGGGAGGAACCCCGTCCTCAGTGTTGCCGATGCGGATGACGATGTCGGTTGTGCGGAACCGGAAGTCAGGGTGGTCAGCGATGTCATAAACGCTCACGTCTTCCTCTTCACCAATCAGCTGGGCACAGGGTGGGTTTTCATGAGCCCAGGGCCCTGCGCCCAGCCCACCAGAGCCCCCCGAGGACGCAGGGCTGCACACTCACCTCCACGTCGTCCCCACTCGGCCGCAGCTTGAACCACTTCACCACGCAGGTGCGGCCCACGTGGTCCCCAGACTGCACCACACCGTAGACAGCGGGGTCGGGGCAGCTCTGGACTAGGGAGCCAGAGAGCACACGACTAAGGAGCCTTGGTGGTGTCACCTCCTACCCTCTCACCCACCCACACGTGTCAAGCACAGCAGGGCCCAGAGCCCACGTGTTCCCTGGCTCGGTCAAGAGAAGCCGGAGAAGGCTCCCCCAGTCCTCCAAAGAGCAGCCACTCACGGGGGAGTCTCCTGACCTGCGCCCGCTTGCCCGTTTCCCAGGCCCTGAGAAGGAATGGCCGCCTGGAGCCGGCACTACCTCGCTTGTCCACCACGAAGTCCCCGGGGCAGAACTCGTTGTTGTCCAGGTGGTGCACCGGGAAGAGGTCATTGGAGCGGATGTTGCACTCCACGGAGCCGTCCTGCCACATCACGTCTGCTGAGGTCATCGTGGTCACCACCTCCACCGCCACCCTGCAGTGGGGCCAGTGAGCCAGGCCACGCACAGGCCTTGGAGCAAGGGCAGGCACCCTTCCGCCCTCCCTTGTGGGCTTGGTGGCCTGGAACTTCATTCAGACAAGCAGGGCAGGCCAGCGGGTGCTCACCTAGAGCCTCCATGGCCTATGACCTTCCTGAGAACATCCCATTTGGAGAGCTCAAGTGAATGGTCAAGGCCGCCGCCCCACCCTCTTAATCTCAGATCTCCCCTTCCCACCCGGGCCAACCCCAGGCACCGACATCATCTCAGCTGGGGACCACGAGCCTCTAGAACAGGGGTGGGGACATTCGGCCCGAGGGTCATATAAGGCCCAGGAAATCATTCGGTCTGGCCCTGCCGAGGCGTTAGGGTGAGTTAATTAAATGTTTGACCAAATGCAGCAGCTGATCTTTAAGTTGGTAATTAAGGCCCTCTGATGACATCATAAGTATCCAAATTGCCCTTGGCAGGGAAAAGGGTCTGCACCCCTGCTTTATAGGGTTGCAGACTCTGTGTGTGAGCCCGAGTGTGCACATGGGGGGTTAAGGGGATGGTCCCAGGCTGGACACTCAGCCAGGAGGGAGGGGCCCCTGCTCTCTGGATCTACCTGTCACCCGGCTTGAAGTCACGGGTGATTTTATTCTTCTTCCTCTTGTGTTTTCGCTTTAAGTTCTTGATAGACAAGGGGATGCTCTTTTTGCGATTCGTGCCACTGCCGCTCTGGGAGGAGGTGGTGGAGCTGGCGGAGGAGGTGACCGAGCTGGTGTCGTCCGTGTCGTCAGCAGCTTCGTCGTCGGCGTCCTGCTCGGCGGAGTGCAGCCTGTCGTCTCCGCCCTCCTTCAGCAGGAAGGGGGGCAGCGGCTCACCCGCCTCCAGGGCCTCTTCGGGGCCCTCGTCCTGCATCTCCCCGGGGCTGGCGGACCCATCAGGCGTCTCCTCGGGGCTGGCGGACCCCGTTTCACTCTTGACTTTGGTCCCCCCCTTCTTGCCTGGCTCCTCCGCAGAATGGTCCCTGGAGCACTGGGCGTCAGGGGAGCAGGACATGATCCTCACGACCTGCTTCTTCAACAGGCGCTTCACCTGCGAGACAGAGCAGGAGGAGCTGTAGCCAGCCTGGCGCGCCCTGCCCTGCAGAGTGGGACACCTCGGCAGGCTGACCCCAGGCAGCGTGGTCTGGGGAGTGACAGCGACGTACTCCTACGTGGCCTGCAAAGGTCACCAGGACTGCCCCCCAGGACCTGAAGCACAGGCCGTCCTGCCGGGCTGTGGAAACAGCTCAAGGCCAGTTCCTCGATGCCCACCAGCCCAGCCCGCAGACATACCTTCTTGGCCATCGAGCCCTCCCCCTGGGCACAGTGCTGCTCTGGGCATTCGCAGGCGATCTTGGCCAGCTCGACCTTGGCCGGGAAGACAAACAGGCAGCGCTCCCCCAGCTGCCGCTGCGCATGGTCAAAGCACCCGAGACGCTTCACCCTGGGGGGAGAGGCGGGGCTGGGCCAGCAGCTCTCGGCCCCCACCTGCACTGTGGCCCAGAGACTCGCTCGGGGCCCGCCCCAGGGTTTGTGAGGGGGTGGCACGCTGGAGCCGCTCACCTGCCCAGGTTCTCCTGGGTGATGACAGAGGGTGGGGGGCTGACGCTGTCCGTGCCCCCTGGACAGAAGCTCTTGGTAATCCATGTGACTTTCAGTTCCACAACCTGCACCTGGGCGGTGAGCGAGCAGGGCCATAGGCAGCAGGCTCTGACACTCTCCCTTTAAGCAGCTGCCAGAGCCCACCTGACCTCCAGGGCAGGAGTCGGGCTTCAGTGTTCACCAGTACACCCAGAGCAGGCCCCACCTGTAACTAAGGCCCCACCCTGGGATCCCTGTCACCTCCGCACCTCTTCAGGGCCCAGTGGACCTGCCACTCCCCACTCCCCCCCTTGCTCAGCCTGGGTTCCCCTTATCCTCCAAGCCCCTTCAGAGAGCAGGGTCCCGAGGCCAGCAGGCTCAGCGCTCAGAGCAGGCAAGGACGGGGCGGGCTGCTCAGCTCCAGGTCCCCCCCACCTCCCCGCCGGCCCCCAGCCCTACCTCTTCCACCACCACCCGGAACTTGCTCTTGGTGCTGAGCACGGGCTTGACCCCCGACAGCCACTGGACGCTGGAGAAGATCTTGGCGGGGCCAATGAGCACCTGGCCTGGGTAGAAGCCGTAGGAATCGTCGAAGAAGAGACCCTGCAGGGTTTGGAGCCAGAGGAAAGTGCTGGTGAGCAGCGCCTCCTCGGGGGAGGGTGCTTCCCGCGCCACCTTCAGCCCCACGCCCTGCCTGCCCCCCTCGCCCAACACTGGCCCCAGCGAGGCCCCAGGGTCCCTAAGACCCCAAGGCTCCAGAGCAGCACAAGCTCGGCCACTCCAATGCCGCTGGTCGGGAGGACATTCGGGGACTACGGCTCTAGAGGGCAGGCGCCCACCCTGTGCGGTCGGCACTGCGCCAGCACACTCCTTTACGGTCGGTCGTAAACTCCTGCTCTAAAAAGCCGTGCTGCACTAACACATACGCACTAGACAAAACCACCGAGGTTTTAAAAGGATGACACAGACGTCAACAGAACATAAAGAGAAGTCCTCATCCTTTCTGCCCTTTTCCAGGAAATCACCGTGCCCAGAAGCGTTTAGCCTGGGCCAGCTACAGCTCTGTGCCATGAAGTCCTTTTCCCGCCCAGCCCAGAGGAACAAGGAACATGAGCCACCCCCCCGCCCCCCCCGCAACACGTACTGAGTCGCTGACGTGTGGGCAGACGTCGTAGAGCTTGGCACCGTCTTCTGTGTTCATGGAGCACCTGGAACAGTGAACATGGGCGTGGTGACCACGCGGCACAGTGACCGAGCCTCAGGGGAGGCCTGGCAGCCGGGACCAGGGGATGCTGATCAGTGTCGGAAAGAGCTATCCCCACACATCTGTGTGTCACACACCCTAAGATGTCACAATTCCTTCTCCGTCCACAGCTCAGCCTCTGGCCTGGTACAAATAATTCTCCTAAAACAAACAAAACCCTAACCCGCTCTCTGAGTGCCCAGCACCATTCAAATGTCTAACTGAAGCCTCAGCTTCCAGCAGATACCCTAAGTGATGGTGCTTCTCTCCCCAAACCAAGACAGGCCAAGACCAGAAACTGAGGGGGCTCTAGGCTCTGGCGGAGGAGGCCCGGCCAGGTCAGGCCCTGAATGGCCTCGGCATCTTCCGCACAGGTCGTGAGGAAGCCCGCCCTGGGGGAACGTACCTGACCCCGTTGGACAGGGGCTGTGAGGAAGCCCGCCCTGGGGAGCGTACCTGGCCCCGTTGGACAGCTTCAGGATGATCTGGTTCTTCAGGTCATAGACCTTCCCCAGCCAGCAGTCATAGGCGATGTAGTCCCCATACATGAAGGGCTGCGGAAAGGACACGGGGTGAGAGGCAGCAGGCGACATGACAATGGTGTCCAGGGCACCATCCTCTCTGTGCTCCATGAGATGGGAGGAAGGGTCTACACAGCCTACTGCCCGGAGATGGACTGGTCAGTCCTGGCCTAGTAACTGCAGCAGCCCGCAGGCTTCCCCAGGCTCTAGGCTGCACCCAGCTCCCCTTCCTAGTGTGAGGGCTGCCAGTGCTGACGGGAAACTTGTACAGAGACGTGGCGCCCGAGGATACAGGGCTCTGGAACGGAGTGGGCTGAGGAGGGCAGTCACATGCACAAGGATGGGAAGTGGCTTAAGCAAATACATGTCCTGAGGCTGCCAAGAGCCAAGTTTCAACCAACTCATGTTTCAGTTGCACACAGAACAGGTGCTGACACATCTAGATGTGCACGCACACACGTACGCCCGAGCTCTGTCCCAAACTCATGCACATCCGGCACACATGCGCATCTTGGTTCTGAAACCTGGTTTTCTGCCCTGAAGGAACCAGGGCTCCTTGGAGAAGTGACTGACTCTGAGGCTGGACCAGAAAAATACAAGATGGAAAATAAAAAGGAACCAGAAAAATGACAGTCAAAAGGTCACAGACGCCAGCTTGAAGGGGCATCTATTGGCCAAACCTGGGATCATTTAAGCAATAAAACCAGTAACGGTGGGAATGGCTCCTGACCAGCGGAATAAGCAGGAGCCTCGGGCCCACGCTGAGGTAAACAGCGGACGGATAAATAAATGAGCGGAAGGTTTGTTGCCTTAAAACGCTCTTCCACATGGCAAAGGCCACTGTCCAAAGGGGGGGGGAATGGGGGGACGGGGGAGCCACAGAATCACCCAGCGGCCAGCAGAGTGCTGCTGGGACAGGTGGGACTGCTAACGGAGGCTGAGGCTGGCAGGCTGGGTCTGACGTGTGACAAGTTATTGACACAATCCCAGCGCATCTCCCCACAACACAGAATCACTTGTAAAGAGGTAAATGGTGACTTGATGGTGGGGAGGTGTGGCAGACATCTAGGTGACCAGGGGTCACGGTGACCTTCGCCGTGGTGCCGCCGCTGGACACTGTGGGCCAGGGAAGAGCTCGGTGGCATTTCTGGGGCGGCCCTGCCAAGGCTGCAGCGCTGAGGCTGGTCCCGAGGCAACCTCAGAAGCTCCACGCTGAGGGTCAAGCGATGGGCGTACGGGATGCGCAAGACAAAGCAAGGCTGGGTGCGGCCCAGGCTGGAGGAGGTCCAAGAGGTGACCACGAAATGCAGGGTGTGTTCCTGAGTGGGACTCTGGATCAGGACGGGAAAGGCTGCAGGACAACTGAACGGTCTGTGGACTGGGCAGCGACGCACCGAGTCCCTGACCGGGGGACATACACACTGTAGCATTCGGGGGCCACTGGCATCCTGACTGAGGAAAAGGCTCAGGGGAGGGGAGGAGATGTGGGGGAGGGGCCGGTGGGGGGCAAATGGAGTAGAACATTAAGAGCGGAGGAGCCTGGTGATGCAGGGGCTACAAGAACTTACAACTTTCTGGGAAGTCTGAAATAAATGTTAAAAATAAATTATTGAAAAGCAGCTTGTTTAAAGGAAAGAGAAGAGTTAGAGGAGAAAGGAAACTAGGCCAAGAGAGCCACACCTGCCACCGCGCTGGGGCTGGAGACACAGGGCGAGCCCTGGCCTCGCGTCTGAATGGCTGAGACAGGAGCGCAGGAGGGCTCCGGGGGCGGGAGAGGCGGCGGAGAGCCAGGGGGAGGCTCACCCAGACGTGCTGCAGGTCCTTGCTGCTGACGGGGTACACGACGCAGTTGGTGCCGATGAGCCTGACGGCGCAGTCGATGCGGACGTCGATCACGGTGCCGCACTGGCTGTCCTGGGAGGAGCAGGCACGGGCTGAGCCGGCACTGGCGCCGGCCACCGCGCCGCCCGCCCAGGCCGCCCGCCAGCAACCCCCCGGGGTGCGACGCGGGACTCACGGTGGAGCGCATGTGCCGGACCACGTCCCGGGGCACCACGGAGCGGTCCTCCAGTTTCAGCTGGACGAGAAAACACGTGTGAGTGGCCTCCGGAGTCACCCCAGGACACACCTCCGCCCAGCGTCCCGGGGAAGGTGACACACGACAGCCCAGAGCACAAGTCCCAAGCGCTCGGATTTCATGAACCCCAGGAGCACCCCCTCACTGCACCCAGGGCCAGGGACAGAACTCCAGGCACTAACTCCCCCACCACAGGCCAGCACGAGGCTGACGGAGGTCATGTGGATCAGTGTGGCGAAGGCACAGATCACGGAAGGCACCATTTAAAGTAGAGATTTAAGAGCCTGCTCTACACAGAGAAACATTTCCTAGGAGGGAGTCCTTTCTGTACTTTCTGCCAGTGGCTGCCCTCGCCCTGCGATGAAGGCCGAGGGGGTGGGCGAGCGTGATGCCAGCTGTGCGGGTCACCCTGAAACCGCTATCAGCCGACGCCACCTTCTAATCCGGGCTATCCTTGCTGGCCAGCTGCAGCCTGCCCTTATCTCTCTGCGGCGGTCCTGCCGGCTGCTGAGTAACGGGACAGCCGGCTGCGGGAGCCTGGCCAACTGCGCAGTGAACACCGGCGGCAGCCGCCCCCTCCCAGGGGACAACCAGGGCTCCGGAGAGCTGTCCTCTGCCGGGCACCGGGCCCCTCCACAGCCAGGTGGGAGTCGGTTCCCCACCAGGCCAGCCAGTCTTCTTTGCTGGTCCCCATCCTGGGGCCACGCTCTGTAGTTCCTCATCGGGTCTGGTAATGGGGGGGGTCTCTGTGCCCATCTCCTTTGGACAGGCACCCGCAAGACCTCACACCACAGGGTGGTGAGCTGTTTCCTCAAACAGCCCTCTCCACTCTCAAGCCTGGGCAGGGAAAGGCGAGGTCCATGGAAGCAGAACAGACACTGGACCAGGGTCACCGCAATGCTGGCGATGATGCCGAAAGCCAATTCCGCTATAACTAGACAGTGACTTATAGAAAGGGAGCGACGGCCCCGCCATCAATAAAAGCCCAAGGACTTTCCCACAGGGAACATAAGCCCCTGACCCATATGAGACCCCGGGGCAGACACGTAGACATGCCAGCTCTGAAACCTCAGGCAAATCACGCGTGTACACATGTATAAAGTGAGGCGACAGCAGTCCTCCTGGAGTGGCGGGGGACTAAGCAGGGAGGGAAAGCACTGAAGGTCACGGTGCTGGCACAGGAGGTGCTCTGCAGACACGGGCTGTGAGCGCTGCCCGACTCCGTGCCCCGAGCACAGCCTCTTCTCCTTCTGCTCGAAGATCCCAGGAGGCTGGGAGGGCGCGTGGAGCTGCTAAGGGTGGTGGAGTGCCGGTGCTGCTCTAAGTCAGGGGACGCCCTCCCCTGTGACCTCTGTCCGGGACATGGCATTTTCCGTGGGCCCCACCCTATCTCAAACCTCGGCTCTCATTTTAGACTTCAAAAAACCACAATTGCAGGGCTTTCCAAGTTGCCATAGAAACCAGAAGTTGCAGCCCCAGGAAATTCGATGGGAGAAACCACGCAGGCGGCGTTGGGTGGGAGGGAACACCATCCTTGGTGTGAGCTGTGGCAGCCAGCACGGGACCCCTGAGCAGGATGCAGGTGAGTCTGTAGATCGTGTCCCCACCTGGGCGGTGTGTTAGTCCCCGAGAGAGCTTCCAGGACAGGGGGGCGGGGGGGGGCACAGGCACAGGCCCTACTCACTGCACACTCATGGGCCCGGGCAGGAACAGCACAGCCAGTGGGAGCTGGCGCACTGTGAGGCCAGGGGGCTTTCTCCTGCCCCCTCTGCTGACCTGCCCCTCGGCTGCAGTGCTCCCAGACAGGGAGCCTGGTGGCCGGCACCAGCCCCGGGGGCTCTCCTGACCGGAGCCTGGCCCTCTGCCGTGTGACTCCACTCCCGGAAGCTCCCCTCCCAGGGCAGGGAGAGGAAAGGGGTGCGGTTGCCTCTGTCCTGGCGACATTCCCTGCCCTCGGCAATTCCAGAAAACGAGCAAATGGTGTCTGGAAGGGTCGCCAATGTCCCCTCCATCCCTGTGTCCCCGTCCCGGCACTGCCCTTCTCCACAGAGCCACCCTCCCATCGTGTGCCTCTCACTGAGAGGCCCTTCCACGTGTCCTCCTTTCCTCTCCCTCCTCCCGTCTCGTGCTCCCTGCACCCTGATCTGGAAGGGACGGCTGTGCTCCTGGGGCCGCTCAGGAGTCCTCTGCCTCTAGGCGGCAGCACCGGCGCTTGCTCCTCTCCAGGCGTTTGCTGGGCGCTGTGTGTTAGCCTGTGAGATCCTCCGCCCAGTGTCCGTGTGTAAGCACAGAGAGCCATGGAGTAGTGCACTGTCAGTGCCCTTCCCATCTCACAGAGACGTCAACTGAGACGGAGAGACAAGGCGGGACTTGCTCACAGCCCCGCAGCTCGAGAGGTGGAGTGAGCTCAGGCCGCTGGCTCCAGAGTCCAGCCTGCCCGCGGGCTGCGGGTGAGAGCAGAGGGACCGCATTTCTGCGGCCACACTTTCTGACAGCCACTCTCCTGGCTATGAAAGCAGTAAAAGCTCTCTCCACGTCGGGCCTGTGGAGGCTGCTGCTGTGGCCTCTGACTGCAATGTCGTCCCTGCCTGGGGTTTCGCCCAGTTACATCAAGGAGAACGACATCGCTTCGCATCAGCAGTCGGTCTGGAGCCAAAACACAAGCCCACTGCCCTGGCTGCTGTGTTTCAGTTGGTTGAGTGTCGTCCCAGACACTGGAAGGCACTGAAAGGTACTGAAAGGTCGCCAGTTCGATTCCCGGTCAGGGCACATACCCTCCCTTCCCCTCGCTCTAACAAATCAATAAAAACATATTAAACAAAAACAACAACAAACAAAGACCCAAGATCTATACGCTTACACACAGACACTGTGGGGTGGAGAACTTTGAACACTTTTGGACTTAAAGGGCCAGCACACTGGATTCAGGGCAGTGAGGCGGGAGTGGCAGGAAGGGCGCTGCTTGTGGCTGGAGCTGGGCTCCTCTCCGCGCCTCCCCCTCAGCCGTTTCCAGTTCCGACTGGACTGGGGACATGACTGTGAGGCCCCTCGAGTAGGCCAGTGTCAGGACGTTCTCAGAGCGGCTGGCATCATGTGGCTGTGCCCTGACAGCCAGCGATCGGCACCTGCCACCTGAGGACAGAGGATTTGCCAGCAAATCACAAACAGCCTTGTGCTTGGGGGGAGGGAGGGCAGCGGGAAATGGCTGAGCAGAAGAAAAGGCAGGCGTTGGTGCCCCAAACTAGAGCCTTCTGTCAATCATGTGCCTCAGAGACCATTCAACAGAAGCTCCTCGAAAACTAAAGATGGAGGCCAATCAACTCAATAGTTGTTGAGTGCTTTCCGTAAATTCAGAATGAGAAAGGAAGGTAATATACAGGAATGGGCCTTGGCTTTACCGGAGGCCCCAAATAAAATACCTGAGAACACTGATACACAGCGAATACACTGCTGAGCGGGGTCGCGGGACACAAATTCCTGCTTCTGCATGGCAGGTGGGGGAGGGCAGTGGGAAAGGCAGTGGGAAAAGGCAGGTGGGGGAAGGTAGGTGGGGGAAGGTAGATGGGGGAAGACAGTGGGAAAGGCAGGTGGGGGAAGACAGTGGGAAAGGCAGTGGGAAAAGGCAGGTGGAGGAAGGTAGGTGGGGGAAGGTAGATGGGGGAAGACAGTGGGAAAGGCAGGTGGAGGAAGACAGTGGGAAAGGCAGTGGGAAAGGCAGTGGGAAAAGGCAGGTGGGGGAAGGTAGGTGGGGAAGACAGTGGGAAAGGCAGTGGGAAAAGGCAGGTGGGGGAAGACAGGTGGGGGAAGACAGTGGGAAACGCAGGTGGGGGAAGACAGTGGGAAAAGGCAGGTGGGGGAAGGCAGGTGGGGGAAGACAGTGGGAAAGGCAGTGGGAAGAGGCAGGTGGGCGAAGGTAGGTGGGGGAAGACAGTGGGGAGAGGCAGGTGGGGGAAGGTAGGTGGGGGAAGACAGTGGGAAAAGGCAGGTGGGGGAAGGTAGGTGGGGAAGACAGTGGGAAAGGCAGTGGGAAAAGGCAGGTGGGGGAAGGTAGGTGGGGGAAGACAGTGGGAAAAGGCAGGTGGGGGAAGGCAGGTGGGGGAAGGCAGTGGGAAAGGCAGGTGGGAAAAGGCAGGTGGGGGAAGGCAGTGGGAAAAGGCAGGTGGGAAAAGGCAGGTGGGAAAAGGCAGGTGGGGGAAGGCAGGTGGGGGAAGGCAGTGGGAAAGGCAGGTGGGGGAAGGCGGGAAGGGCCCGCTGCACAGACGCAGGAAAGCGGCAGCAATAGGACCCCCCAAACCCCTCTGCTGCAGGTGAGAACTGGCCAGGCCTCTGTATTCTCCACCTCCAGGGCCGCCCAGGGACCGGCCGGGTCCTGTTCCCGGAGCCCACTCCCTGCCCGCACACTGCAGACCAGGAGCCTGCGGTGCAGCAGGACTACATCACTGCCGGACGCCGCCGCTGCCGCTGCCAGCTGCAATGGCCGGGAGGACAGAGAAGGGGACTGAGCCCAGCTGCCTGCTGAGTGAGGGAGGCCTGGGACTGCGCTGGCGGAAGGCCAGCTGGAGCCGGGGCCGCAGCTCTGCGGATGCCGCAGTGTTTGGGATGCAGCATCCTGGTGCATCTGGTGGGAAGAGCGGGCATGGAGCCCCCTTGTCTTGGCCACCTGGCTACGAAGGACCAAAGTGCCAGCTCCAGAGCTCACTCCCTGCCACACCTCCAGGCCCCTGCGGTGTCGGGCAGCAGGGTAACTGGTGGACAGGGCCCCAGCCTCCTGGCGGTCGGTTCTGCAGTTCGGCTTGGAGCTTCCTCCCTTCCAGGCTCCTCTAGGGCCCTAGGAAGGACTTCAGCCAGAACTTGTCCTCACAGACCTGGAGGAGGCCGCAGGCCTGAGGCGAGGAAGGGAAACTGACCGAGCGACAGCGCCCGCTTCTGGATCAGCAATGGCAAGGGGGGCTCGCTGACCACACCTGTAGCCTCTGAGGACCAAGCGGTGGAACTGGCCCCACGGAAACTGAGGGGATGGTCTAGGGATCTACCTGGCAGTGCTGGAACAGCAGGGTTATGAAGAAAAACGAGGCAGCCCTGACAGGTTTGTTGGGGGGAGAAGGACCGGGTTTCTTAGACACGCACGGAGCCATCGCACGGCAGACCTGATGACGGACAGACCCCGTCGGCAGGAACCAGACAACCAACAACTGCAGCCACCGCCGGGACAGTCACGCAGGACCAGGTGTGAGGGCCGCTTTTATTGGAACCTTCAGGTCTCTCTTAAAAAACAGATTCCTGATTTTTTAACCAACCTGCTGAATGACTCTAGATAAACCAGAATCTGTTTCTTAACATTCCTGGGCAAGTCTAATAACCGCCCAGGTCACAACTGTTCCACTTGAACTAGTAAGTTTCCCTTCCTTCTAGAGTGAAACAGACCCCAACTACTTAGGGCATTTGTTTTTAATTTTAGAAGAATTTAAAGACATAAATCTGGGGCTCAAGATACAGAAACGAGGTGGTTTAACAAGTGAGAGCTGACTGGCACCGCCTTCAGCATCCCTGACACACGCCTGGAACAGATGCACACGCACCAGGTCCGCAAAGTGATGTGGCCCCAACTTTGGCTGGCTCTGCTCAGGTGGTCCAGCCCCCGGGCTCGGCCAGGTCCCAGACAGACGCCAAGGACAAAGCCGCAGACTCTGGGACAGCTTTTAGCACCTCGCTGACCGAGAGGCAAGGGACCTGACCCAGGCCGGCTGCTGCCAAGCTGGCAAAGGCCAGAGTCCACCAGCACGCACCGCGGACACCTGGGGACACCTTCCAGGCAGAAGGCAGCTCCCAGGCCACGCTGTGACCATGAGAACCTGGTGTGTAGAGCTGCTTCCTGGGTGGGCACAAGCTGGTGCTTAAAATCTGGCTCTCCCAGCACCTACAAGCTCCGGGTCTGAGAAAGACGTGCCCTGGCAGGAAGGGCCTGTCCTTGCCTGCTCCCCCTCCTGCAGGATGGCCCCCAGGACCTCGGCTTACAGATGCTCCCACCCCCTCCTTCACCTTCCCGCTGCGAACCCTCAGAAAAACGACACAATCTTCCAAATGACGTCATCTTTGGTCGGCAAAGAGCTGAGGGCTCACCCGTCCCCCAGCGGCCCGTGATGCCCACCTCACCTCCTCCCAGTGCATCTCCGCTCCTCCGTCCACGCGCCCAGCCCTGAGGATCGATCAGGAGCCACTCCCTGCAAACGCATCCTACCTCCCGAAGCAGACTCATTCGGAGAGGGCTCACTCAGCACTCTATTTTTAAAAATGCAAATACGGTGGAAGAGACTGTAAAAATAACACGCCAGCGCCCTGATCCAAGGCCGACTCCTTCCGCAGGGCCAGGTTCTCACTGAAGTAGGGGTGGAGTGGGGACCAGGGGCCGGTCCTCCTATGGGTTCTGTCATACTTGTGAGCTGAGGGCAGAGAAGACTACAGACCCCAGCAGGCGGGCAGGCAGGCCAGGGACTCCCCCGAGAGGAGGCAGGTGTGGAGGACGGCGTCGACAGATGGCAACGTCCCAAGGGCTCTGCTATGGTCTGGTCCTTCCTTTAAGGGCCAACCAAGCCATGGGAGGGTGAAGGCAGGCCTGCACGATGGTTCTGGGGTCTAAGCGCCAGAATCCGTGCGGCAGTTCTCGTGCCTCCCACCCGGGCCTCCTGAACGCTTCCGCGATTACGTGAGAGGTCACGTCCTCAGAGCAGTGTGCGCTGTCCTGCAAGGGCTCAGGCACAGGAGCTGTTAAGGGAACACAGGGAGGGTGAGACAGGAGCGCCTGACAGTAACCCGGCTTTTCTCGGGCCTGAGCTCCAGTGCGCCTCTGCTCTATCGGGGCGGGCGGGCAGGGCTGTCCTGTAGAGAAGCCTGGGCTTTGACATTTACCATTTGTTCATTATATGCTGCTCCCTGATCAACTGCTGGCCATCCCTCCACCCACTCATGTGACAAACCAAACACCGACTGCGCTGGCAGGCGCTGTTTCCTGCGTCTTGCCCACCCCTCCATAGGCTCTCCTTTCTCCTGGGTTAGATTCCTTCTTCCTCAAGTGCAGCTGAGGCCCGTGAGCGAATAAACTCAGTTTCTTCTTTCATGCCTTTTATTGCCATTTTAACTTTTTATTTTTAAATAATTATAGATTCGAAAGAAGTTGCAAATGCCTTTACTTTGTTCTCACTATTGAATGACGACTTAAGCTGGTTCCTGAAACTGCTTTTCCTCGGCTGACTCCATCCTGGTCTGGCTTCTGCTGTTACTACTTAGACATCAGCTGTTGAACCTTAGGAGTATGTGTTTCTCTTCAGCTGCCTCGAAGATGCTGTTCTCCCTTTGGGAGCGCCATTAGGCCTGAGCGCTCTCACCCCAGCCTCCGCACTCACACTCTTCCTTCATCTGTGCATCTACTTAACTTCTCGGATCTATTTCCTGGTTCACATAATTCTCTCGTGAGGTGTGTCTACTTTGCTGTTTAACATTTCCACTGGGTTTTTAAGTCAATGATTAGATCCTTCATTCAAGAGGTTTTATTTGGTTGTTTATAAATAAACAGCCCCTTTTGCCCTGGCTGGCGTGGCTTAGTTGGTCGAATCACTTCTATCAGGAAATAGCCCTTTGAGGGAATTTGTATTTCAATTCTATACTTTGCAGGTTCCTTAAAATCCAAATCTCTATTATTTTAGAGCCTATTTAGGGGTCCAACAAACACCCCCAGAGCTGTCACATCAGGAGGCCTGCTCTGCTCTGGCTTTAAAGTCCGTCTCTGAGTTTCTCCCTGCTCCCTTTCTTTCCTACAAGCTCAGCATGTATTCAAAATCTGTGCTGAGTTTACGTAGCATTTCTAAGTGCTGCAGTAGGAGTGGGTCTACATTTGCTCAGTCTACCCTGTGAGACTGGAAATCCACTCCACTGCCTGCTGGCTGCCCATGAGGCTAAAAAATTCCACGCATCCTCATTCCCAAACTTTTTGTATGCAACCTGTTTTCTCTCTTTGGAAGCTTTATTCCCAGTGTTCTGGAATTATACCATGCGCCAGTTAGGACTTTTTCCATTCACCATCCTGGAACCATGTGATCACCAATTCTGGAAAGATTTCTGATTTCTTTGACAGATTTCGGTCCTTTATTTCCCCTCTCTCTCGCTATAGATTGCCTAGATGTCAGAAATTTTTGTTCTGTTTCCTCAGGGTCTTTGTCAACTATCCACCCCCAACCCCCCAATATTGTTACTTTCCAACAATTCTTTCCTGTTCTGATTTTTAGAGCATCCTGTTTTATTTCATTGACATAACATTGGCTTATTCCTCTGAGGACATTCACTTCTTGTTTGAGGGCTTGTTCTGTCTGCAGCATCAATACTCTGTTTCCTGTGATGCTGGCCTCTACCCTTCATTCAGGTTGTGAGTCTCCTGCATACGTCCCGTGACCCCTGGCTGTCCATTCCCACTTCAAAGAGGTGGATAAGGCATCTCCGTGGTGCTGGGACAGCTCTGTATCCTGACTGCGGTGGCGCTCACATGACACTACATGTAATAAAATGGCACAGAACTGCGCACACACGTGCACCAATGCCATGCCCCCAGTTCTGACACCCTCTGTGCTTATGTAAGACGTACCCACTGGGGAAACTAGATGAAGGGCACTGGGGACAACTCCGTACCATTTTTGCAACTTCTTGCGAATCTATAATTATTTCAAAATAAAAAGTTAAAATGGCAATAAAAGCTGATAGAAGCTTTGTGAACAGAGGCTTTGGGCTGTGGAGGGTCGCACTGGCTTCTGCTCTGAGGGGCTGTCCGATGGCAGCAGCTGCAGGTCTGTCTCTGACACTTCACTTTTCCCAGAGGGACCTCCTCCAGCCCTGCCTCGCGCCGGGTTGCAGCTCGCTGGGTGCAGGCGGGGGTAGGGCTGGGACCCCCGCAGGACCCCCCCTTTCAGTGCACAGACTTTCACAAATCCCGCTTTCAGGACCGTGTGGTGCCCTTTGCCTGAGGCACTTCAATCCGGAGCCTCTGTGGTCCGCTTCTCCAGGACAGACAACTCTGTTCCCTCTGGGCAGAGGGGATGGGTAGTCTCTGGTTTGCAGAAATGAAGAGGCAACTTGGGGCGTTCACTCTCTCCCTGTGTAGACTCTCACCTAATCCCTGTCTTTAGGCCCAAACCTCACTGCGGTGGGGGCAACAGACAGTAGGTGCCTCCCGTCCATCCCCGAGGGTCTCTGCAGCACCAGCGGTCCAGCGTGCTCCGCTCTGCGTGGTCTCCGCCCACTTTCCACCTTCCCAAACTTGCAATCCTTTGTCTATTATTGTCTTCCCTCCCATTCTTTGTCCTCTGGCTTCATATTTTAAAATCAATGTTTCACTGTGATTTCAGCAGCGTATCTGGAGGAGGTGGAGGTAAGTGAGTGTGTTTCTCTAAAGAACGCCAGCCAGAGGTCTCAGCCTAACGTTGCCCATACAACCACGGGACATATTTGAAGATGGAGAGATGACAATAAGTCAACAAAAAAAACAAGAAATCACAAATTCGCCCTAACCGGTTTGGCTCAGTGGATAAAGCGTCGGCCTGCAGACTGAAGGGTCCCAGGTTCGATTCCGGTCAAGGGCATGTACCCTGGTTGAGGGCACATCCCCAGTAGGGGATGTGCAGGAGGCAGCTGATCAATGTTTCTCTCTCATTGATGTTTCTAACTCTCTATCCCTCTCCCTTCTTCTCTGTAAAAAATCAATAATATATATATATATATACAAAAGAAATCACAAATTCAAGGCTCAGAAGTGCTTAGTTTCGATTTTCAGCTACTTCGTTTGGAGACCAGCTTGTGGTCCACGGCTCTCCCAGAGCTGCTATTCTAAGCGCTGAAGTGGTGGGGAGGGAAGCACAGCTCCAGCAGAAACGCCCGCGAGCATCGGAAAGGGCCCCCTATCTGCTCCTGCAAATGGCTTTGGCTTCCAGTGTCAAAGGAACATAAAATTCCATCGGCTACTGTGATGGAGCCATGACGGTAGGAACTGATCCAGGCCAAGGCTGGGCTCTGGGAGGAAGCCTGCTAGTGTCATGCGGCAGGCGTGGGTGAGCAACACTTTACACACTTACAAAGTTAAATTAGATTCTTAAATGCTAAACTAAAAGCATTCACCGAGAAAGTCACACAACATAAATAGCAGCGCATGTGCCCCTCAGCAGACAGCCTGCTTAGGAGGGAGGGTCTGTGCAGCCACGGTAGCCAGGAGGCACTCCCAACGCGCAGGCCTCCGCTGCCCAGCACACAGGAGCCTCGCCCTCCTCCCTCCTCTCCCACAGCCACGTCTCAACCCGCCAAACGGATACAGAAGCAACTCAGTTACCCAAGTCCACTCGTGTCCATCACCAAGCATCTCATTGTCCTACTGCAGAAGAAATGCCACCGTCCAGACCATGAGAGAGGCAGAGAAAACAGAGGGGCTGGGCTCTGCCCTGGAAAGCTGGCATGGTGGCCGCATACTCTGGTGACTGGCAAATATTTGAAAGCTGTCCCACCCGCTGTCCAAGAGGACCTATGGCAGCCCCTTTAGATTCCAGGGTGAGTGTGGAGCCCCAACTGCACAACAATTAGAGCTTGGCTCCTACAGAGGTTTAATTTAAAGCCCTAACGCATACTTCAACAGGAAGGAGGCTACATCCCAACATAAAGCGAGACACCTGGCACAGACCCAATGACAGCATAGGGCACCCACCACAGGAGGTGGCGCCCACCTGCCAGGCTCTGAAGGACAGGGAGAAGACCCAAGGGCAGGGCCTATGAGGCAAGCCAACAAACAACCCAGTTAAAAAACAGGAGTTACCTGAATAGACATTTCTCGAAAGAAGATACACAAATGGCTAACGAGCCCATGAACAAGCTCTCGGCATCGCTGGTCACCAGAAAGCGCACCTCACATCACAGCGAGGCCCTCGCACCCACTGGGGCGGCTACGAGCAAAAGACCAACATCAAGCGGAGCGGGGAGGGCGGGGAGGAACGGAGCCTCGTGCCCTCGTGCCAGCTGGCGGGAACGGGAAGGGGTGCGGCCGCTCTGGAGAAGGCTGGCAGTTGCTCAAAAGGTTCACACAGAGCGACCCTATTACCCCCAAGTCCACTCCTGGGAGCCATGCCCAAGAGAACGGCAAACACATGTCCACACACAAACCGCTCGAAGCAGCCTTAGTCAACATAGCGCCCGGGTGGGACCAACCATGCCCATGACCTCATGAGAGGAGAAACAAAACGCGGCGTCTCCACGCCACGGAGTATGTATCGCCCGGCCACGGGGTATGTATTGCCAGGCCACGGACTATGTATCGCCCGGCCACGGACTATGTATCGCCTGGCCACAGACTATGTATCGCCCGGCCACGGACTATGTATTGCCTGGCCACGAAAAGGAATAGAGGACGGACACTGCTCCAACGTGAAGGGACCCTGAAAGCACGCTCGGCGGAAGAAGCCACACAGCACACGTTTCCATTTCTACGGAAAGTCCAGGACAGGCAAACCCCTGGCGACAGGAAGTGGTTACAGGGGCTGGGAGGAGGGGAAAGGCGGTGTGACTGCTAATGGGCTAGGGTCTCTCTGGGGGTGATGATATGTTCTAACCCTAGACAGTGATGGTGGGTGCACAGATGTTTGAATATACTAAAAACCACTTTCACTGTCTACTTTAAAAGGGGGATGTTATGGTGTGTGAGTTATACCTCAATAAAGCTGTCTGGCTTCTTTTTTTAAGGCGACTCGGGTTAAGCTGCAATTAATGACTGCCTGGTCCCCAGGTACTGAGTAGGAGGTTTTCTCAGGTGTATGTCCTGAATCACAGTAAATCAGATTTTATTTTTCAAGTTGAACACCAGAACCTGTCTCCCGTGTAACTGAGTCACCAGAAAACTGAAATCAGCACTACTGAGGCCTCGACGACTCAGAAATCAGAGGGTGACTTTTCTTCCCTGAAGTCTTAGATTCTTTGACCCTTTGTGGCTTCCGTCAATCTTAAGCTCAATCACTGAGCCGTTCGGGCCTTAGTTCCTTGACTATAACATAAGGGGGTCAAACCCAATCACCCCAGCCCCACCTCCCTGGGCCTAGACACACCACAGCCCAGGACACAGCCAGCACCACTCCTCCGGGGCTGCTCCGAGCGCTCAGCAGCTGCAGGTCCCTCCCAGTCCCACGTTACAGCACAGAAGACGAGCTCAACTGCCCCTACGCGAGGATGTGCCGATCCCGTCGGGACACGCACACGTGCCTGACAGCTGCTCCGCCACAGCCATTAGCCCGTCTGATAACTAAGGCTCAGGGAGGGCTGCTCCCGCCGAGGTTTTGAAGTTACTACCAGAACTCTGGTGGCTCCTGCAAATGAACCTGGGCCTTTCCTCAGGCCCCGAAGGAGAGCTGGGTGATGAACTGGGGAGCTTTTCTAGCTGCATTCCAGCCACAGTCCTGGAGCCTGGGCCAGGAGCGTGTCTGTTTCTGCTGGGCGTCAACACGAGGGACAACTGCATTTCGACCACGAGGGACACAGCCCTTGCCCCGCTCTCGCCTCGCCCAGTGAGCTCGCACTCTGCCTGGGGGCTTCGGGAGGGAAGTTGCTAAAACAGTAAACTACAATATGGTGTATTTTGATTAATCTGCTCTTCTTAGCATTAGGATGCCCGCATGTCCTGGTCCTGGGGTGATTAGCATAGTGCCCCCCAAAAAGCCCGGCTGGGGCAGTAAGTCCACTACCTGAGGGGGCATGGCAGCTGGCAAGGGGCCCACTCCACTCCAGCACAGACCACGGGGGTCTGGGAAAGGCTCAGGCTACTGTGTGGGTGAGCAGGAAGGTTGGCCTTCACTGAAATGCTTCCCACAACGCTACATGTGAGCTACATGCAACAAAAGCTTCTACAGAGCTTTGTTTTTCAAGAAGCTTCCAATCCAGGGAGAGAGCACGCAAGAGTGCCACCTAAGTGCGGGGAGGGTCAGAGGCAGGGAACAGCCCACTGAACTGGCACACAGATTTACTGGAGGCAGGAGGTGAAGCATGAAACGTAGGTGAGGAGCCTTGAAGGCCACGCGAAGGCATGACAAGAGGCAATGGTTGGGGAGGTCGGCTGTGGTGCGACAGCTGGGCTGAAGGAGGGCCTTGGGCAGGGAGACCAGGAGAGGCCCACCCAGGCACAGGCCGTCAGAGAGCAGACCCATGTTGTAGGAAGAAAATATGGAGGATGTTAAAGGCATTTTGAACAAAGATTTTATGTCAAATTAGATTAGAAGCCTGGCACCAAAGGCATACAACAAAAGAAAATAAAATAGTCATTTAGACTTCATGAAAACTTTCCTAGTCAGGGCACATGCTGGGGTTTAGAGCTCAGCCTCCAGTAGGGGTGTGCAGGAGGCAGCCAGTCGATGGGTCTCATAATTGATGTTTCTCTCTCTCTCTCTCTCTCTCTCTCTCTCTCCCTCTCCCTTCCTCTCTGAAATCAATAAAGACATATTTTTTAAAAGACACTATCAACAGACTATAAAGGACACCCACAGAATGGGAGAGAAAATTTGTGAATCAATTACCTAGTAAACGATTAATATCCAGAATATGGAGAGAATTCCTAAAACTCAACAATCAAAAGACCAAACAACTCAGTTAAAAAATGGGCGAAGCGCTTAAAGAGACATTTCTCCGAAGATATACAAGTGACCAACAAGCATGTGGAAAGATGTCCAACATCACTAATTATTGGGGAAATGCAAATCAAAACTATAGCGAGATACACCTCACACCCATTAGGATCGCTACTATCAAAAAAACAGAAAATAACAAATGTCGACGAGGATGTGGACAAAACAGAACCCTTGTGCGCTGTTGGTGGGAATGTAAAATGGTACAGCTGCTGTGGAAAACTGTGGCAGTTCTACAAAAAAACAGAAATAGATTGATCACATGATCCAGCAACTGCACTTCTGGGTATAAACGCAAAAGCATTCATAACCAGATCTTTTTTTAAAATATTCTTATTGATTTCAGAGAGGAAGGAAGAGGGAGAGATAGAAACATCAATGATGAGAAAGAATCATTGATCGGCTGCCTCCTGCACACTCCCTACTGGGGATTGAGCCTGCAACCCCAGCACGTGCCCTTGACTGGAATTGAACCTGGGACCCTTCAGTCCGCAGGCCAAGGCTCTATCCACTGAGCCAAACCAGCTAAGGCCATGACAAGATCTTGAGGAGGTATTTGCATATCCATGTTCACAACAGCACTACGCACAATAACTACAACATGGAAGCAACCCAAGTATGCAGCGACAGATGAATGAAGAAGCAAAAAGTATATACACACCACAGAACACTACTCAGCCTTAAAAAGGAAGGAAATTCCGATACAAGCTACAACATGGACGAAGCCTGAGGGGACTGCGTGAAATGAGCCAGTAATAAAAATACCAATACTGTACAATTCCACTCATATGAAGTACCTGGAAGAATAAAAATCACAAACTAAGTAGAATGGTGGTTGCTGGGGCTGGCGTGGAGGAGAATGGGGAGGAGGTGGTTGCTGTTTCGTGGGCATGAGTTTCAGTTTTACAAGACAAAGTTTTGGAGGTGGGTGGCGGTGATGGTTGCACAACATTATGAATGCATTTAATGCGGTGGTAAATTTTATGTCATGTGTATTTTACCACAATAAAAATATACTTTATTCTATTATTTTAATTTTTTTTTAATCCTCACTCAAGGATACTTTTTTTATTGATTCTAAAGAGAGAGGAAGGGAGAGAGAGAAACATTGATGTGAGTGAGAAACACTGATCGGTTGCCTCCCATATGTGCCCTGACAGATACCTAACCCGCAACCTTTGGTGTATGGGGCAATGCTCCAACCAACTTAGCCTAGTCCCCAGTTAGGGGAAAAGATAATTTTTAAAAAGAGAAAAATGTGCTGAAACCAGTTTGGCTCAGTGGATAGAGCGTCAGCCTGCGGACTGAAAGGTCCCAGGTTCGATTCCGGTCAAGGGCATGTACCTGGGTTGCGGGCACATCCCTAGTAGGAGATGTGCAGGAGGCAGCTGATCGATGTTTCTCTCTCATCGATGTTTCTAACTCTATCTCTCTCCCTTCCTCTCTGTAAAATATCAATAAAATATATTTTTAAAAAAAAGAGAGAGAGAAAAACGTAAGACTGGGAGCCGATTTTAAATGATGGCAAATGTTCTGAGTTTAGAAGACGATGCTTGAATGCACAGAGGTGAGTGAGCATCAGCACGCCTGCTACACTCCGCTACCACTCCCGCTGGCTCAGGAGAGCACACACGCACATGCACCACGCACAGACAAAGCAGGTGCAGCAGCATGTCAGCGGCTGACTCGGGATGGCTGGTAATCAGCAATCACCGGCCAAGTCTTTTAACTTTTCTCTCCGTTTGAAAATTTCTCCCAATAAAGTTAGAGAAATTTTTTAAGAGTTCCGCAGACTTGAGGATGGGAGAGCCATCACACTCCTCAGCTGGTACACCCCAAAGTCTGCGGTTCCAGAGGCCACGGTGGAGCTCTCGAATAAAAGCTGGGAGTGGATGGAGGGGCGGCCCGTCTAAATGCAGGTACCAGCTGGGCCACCGGAGCGGAGCAGCACAGGGTGGGGGGGGCGGGCGGGGGGGAGGAGAGCTCGGACCTCTGGAAATGTCTGAGAGAGGGGTAAGAGGAAAAAGACAAAAGGTAAAAGAGAAAAACCCAGGACAGTAAATGGAACCCAATGGAATAAGGTTTCCCTTTCAAGAGAGGATCAACCATATCAATCAGGCCGATGGGCCAAAGGGACAGAAACGGAGAAGTCGAGAATGCAGGACCAGGAATGCACGAGTCTTTCGTGACCTTCAGGAGAGCCGGCTCATGCCAGAGGGCGAGAAGCCAGATGGGATGCACAGGTCACGAGGATACGGAGGCAGACCCCGTCCCACCAGCAGGTTGCTGGGACCCTCCTTCCCACCATGCACAGTGAGGGCGGGGAGAGGTGCTCTTCAGCTTGCAGATGATATCACCAACCTGAGGGCCCTCGGACTCCCTCAAGTAATTAACAGCCGGAGCAGGCAAGCAGGGGCTTTCAGCAGGAGCACATCAGGTCCTGATGTTCCCGAGCCACACGAAGGACACAGATGTGTCCATGGGCCTTTCCATCACACCCTGGGGGGGAGCCGGCGCAGTCCTGTGGACGGGCCCATCCCTGGCTCCCCCGGCCCTCCTCCCAGCACATCTCCCGCGGAAAGGGTGGGAACTGAAGCAGGGAGGAGCTGGGCGCAGGCCTGAGGAGCTCTCCCTGCAGGATGCAAATACAGAGGCTCCTTCCTAAGCGGCTTCCAGGAGGTGCGATTTCAACTTCATTGTGGGGAGGAGTGGCGGCCCTCCCCCCCACCCCCCCGTTTTTTTAGCACTGCTCAGTATCTCAGATTTAAACTTTTTAATTGTCATAGTTAAAATGCATCTTCTCCATTTATAGCTATGCTGCTCGTTTAGACCCAGGATGACCTGGTAGGTGTCTTCGTCCTTTGAGCTACAGAAAAGTACATGTTTCGGTCTCTCAAAATATGCAAACAAACAAAAAACCCCACAACCAAATAGTCAACAAGATTTAACCCCAAAAGGACATTCATTCTAGTACCTTCTGCCTCAATGAATACTTCTGAACAGAATAGCATTTGCTTCCATGTTTAAGTCACAAAAACCTGCACATCACAATCCTGCTTCAAAAGAACGCCATGTACCTGTGGGTAAAGCTGACCGGCAGATCCACTCCGCACAGCCAGCCTGGTGGAGGGGCGAGAGGACATGACACCCTCCGCCGCAGAGCCCGCTGCGGAGCCGAACAAGGGCACACGGCCTTGGCGCAGGCAAATCCAGAGGGTTGTCCATGGCCACGTTCCATTCCACTCTGAACTGCACAGCATTTCGGTAAGCACTTGCTCCTCCCTGTCCGTCACAGATGTCAGGTGGCCCCTAGCAGGGCCCGAGGCTGGTGGAAATGTCAGAAACAGGCCATTCGCCATGTGTCCCGCTCAGTGAGCTGCGAACGTGGATGAGGCGGCATTACAACCACCACCATCTCAGGACTTGGGCAGTGGAGCCTCGAGGACGATACAGTCACAAGAGCAGAATCCTAGTAAATATTAGCGACAGCATCTTGTCAGCAGAAAGAGCACTGTATGCGCAGGGTCCGCCTCTGAGTGTCCATGTCAATTAGCACCTCCCACCCCCATCCAGAAACAGGCTTATCTCTGAAAGCTTCTACCAATCAGAACAGGAGCACAGACCCTGTCCTCTCCGGCTAAAACTACAGGATGGCCCTTTAAGAGAACCCACTCATCACAGAAATGGCCCTAAATCCAACTCTGAGGGGACCGTGGGGCAGCCAACACCGACATGGGCCAGCTGTGATGGCCATTCACGCTGCACACGCCAACCACAGCCCCAGGGTCCCACTAGATTCCTTATTTCCCCCCTGCCTGTGGGTACAATAAAATAGTAAGAAAGGGAGGAAAAGTTCCTCATGAGAGAACAAGAAAATGAAAGAGAGAAAAGCGGGAATCATAGTGAAGCAGGGATGGGGAGAGCAGAAAAAGGCCTTTCATGTCCTAACGCAAAATGAGGTGGAGCGTGCACACAGTCAAGTTCAGGGCAACGGCAGGGACAGGAACTGGACCTGGGCAGGACGCAGCCTCTCCAAGGCGTCCTTCTGAACCTGCCTCATGACTCAGCATTCCCAGCGGGAGGGAGACAGCAGCCGCCAGGGAGGGGGCAGGAGGTCTGTGGAGGCAGGAAGTTCGGCGAATTTCCTAACCCTGGCCATCTCCAAGACGGCACAGAACAAATGCCACTTCCTGGGACTTCTGTGCTCCAGCAGGTGGAGGTGGGACAAACCAGTGTTGGGATGGATCAGACTCACAAGAGGGTGCACTCAGCCAATATCTGGGGCATCTGCAGAAATAACATGTATTTTTGACAGGCATCTTGAAAATGGCTGAGGGGCCAGGGAATGGAAATGAGAACAGAAAGCAGCACAGCGCAAGTGCAAATGTGGTGCTTCTCCCAGACTGCGCGGCCTGAGCCCTCCCTGCCGGCACTGGTCCACCTTCCTCCATCCCCAGGCCGTCCCCCATCCCCTTCTCCCTCCTCACCTGAGGGACTCCTCCCGCACTGAGATTTTAAGTGTGCAAAACCCGGGTGATTCACGCCAACCACAGGGTTTGTGACTCAGGCTTGATCAGGGTATTCAGACACTGTAATGATCTATAAATCCTCAACTTATACAGTCAGGTGAGGGCAAACTATCTTTACTTCAATTTGTATTCAGGTTACTCCACTTAGCAGTGTGACGCTGGAGAAGTTACTTAACCTCTCTGGTCCTTCGTTTCCTCCTCAGAAACATGAGAATAGCCAGACCTAATTCCCAGGGTTGTTGTGGATATTGAGTAATACACACAAGCACGTGAGCACCTGGCACACTGTATGTTGGTTCTTATTATCTTAAAATACAAAAGCAATCCTCTACCATCCTTATAGTTCACAACCTCGTCACCTGTCATTCAGGAATCTCAGGAGATGCCTTCCGGCTGCTGGGAAACATGCATACTCCTTATCCATCCCCTCCCCTCCCCGAGGCAGGGGACTTAGCAGGTGTTACTGTAAATGTGCATGATGAGTTTCTTATAAGGTAACAGAGGAGGGAAGTTCATGAGCATCTATGGAAGAGGCGTAATAAAGAACTCAAATCTGTAATCCACCAGGTCACAGGCAACACCACGGAGGGGAACTGATGCCTCTTTGGTGTAGCACCGCCCTGTGACACCCGGAAGTGATCCCCTGGAGGGCGGGGCTGGTTCTGGTTGATGGACATCAGGAGGACGGCTGCCAAGTGGCTGCCCCAGGCCCCACCCACCCACACTTCTGGTTATTCCACCTGCGCAGGCTCGTTTATGGGGCTAGAAAAATCTCGTTTTATAGCAGAGAAAACGAAGCAGTGAGTACGCCAAGGTCATTCAGAGTAGGTGACAGCCAGGAAGAGCACCCAAGGGTTTTGACTTCCAATCACAGGACACAAACACCCGTCCCTCATCTGATGAAAGTGCCCTTGAGTCAGGCGACAAGCGAGACAGAGGCACCATGAAGGCATCGCGTCCCAGGAGCTCGGAGGGGAAACCAAAGGACAAAGAATAAAATCACAGAGCCGCTCTAAGAGCCGGTCAGCGCTGTGATCCTATCGGAATAAAACACAATTAGGTGCACTTAGTGCTGCAGCTTGGGTAGCCTCACATACCTTCTTCGGATTATTTCATTAAGAGCAATTGTGTCTAATGGGCCCGGCACCTGAGCAGATGGGGCAACCCTCACAGGCTGTGACGCTACACCTAAAGAGCTTTCCCATGGGAATGCCGGCCTGAGTCGGAGCCAAAACTAAAGCGAAAAGCCAATTCCTGCGGGGCCTGTCATCAGAGATGTTTTACACACGCACACAGCAGGGTGATTACGGACACAGCTTTAATTTACACACATTAAATCTCTAACCAGCTGAGACCCTAAACGTTATGGCAACTTAAAGCAAGAGAGCACACAAGAGGGGGAGAGCTAAAGCATGAACAGGACGCCCCTGTTCCACAGTCTTCCTCACAGGGGCGGGGCCGCGGGGCCCACCCCCGGCAGGTGAAGGCCAGAAACACCCACCCAGGCTGGCCAGGGCTCAAGAAGGCCAAGAGGCTGTAAGCATTGGCTTCAGTCACAAACTTTACTGAAGGGATCCCCACTGTGTCTCTGGTGCGTGTGCACTGGCGGGCGTGGAAAAAAGACCCTGCTGGTAGTGGGGAGGAGCAAGTCCCGGCAAGGAGATGTGTGGCCAAATGGGAAAAGTTTCCAGCGGATAAATCAGCTACCACGCTGAGGGGTCAGGGGAGTGAGCAAGTCCTACACAGGCTTACCCTTGGCTGCTGGAACCTCAGGAACTAATTATAAATTCCGCAGTTTTAAGGCAAAACTACATATTTTATTTCTGTTGATTAGCATGTTAAGCGCCCAGCCTGTGTTGTCTTCTGTGTCAGTCACCATGTTCAATTTATGGAAATGGCCAGGAAGGCGAGGACTCATGGGCCAGCCTCTTCACCACTCTTTTTGAAATTTGTTCATCAAAAAGAGTTAAGAGACATTAAGAGACTCATATTAAGTCTTTATTCATTGCCCACCAAATTAACATGAAAACTACAAAAATGGCCCTAGCCAGTTTGGCTCAGTGAATGAAGTGTTGGCCTGCGGACCAAAGGGTCCGGGTTCGATTCCGGTCAAGGGCACCGCACATACCTTGGTTGCAGGCTCCTCCCCGGCCCGGGCCCTGGTCAGGGCTTGTACAGGAGGCAACCAATCAATGTGTTTCTCTCACATCGATGTTTCTCTCTGTCTTTCCCTCTCTCTCCTACTCTCCCTAAAAAATCAATGGAAAAATAGCCTCGAGTGAGGATTAACAACAAAACAAAGTACAAAAATGCTCCTCAGCCTACTACTCCACATTAAAAGAACACTATTTTAAAAATTCCAGCAGGTGCCCTGCTGCTGTGGCTCAGTGGGTTGAGTGTCACCCTGTGCACCAAAAGATCACCAGTTTGATTCCTGATCAGGGCACATGCCCAGGTTGTGGGTTCAATCCCTGGTCGGGATGCATGCAGGAGGCAGCCGATAGATGTTTCTCTCTCACATCAATGTTTCTCTCTCTCGCTCTCTTTTTCTGTCAAATCAATAAAAACATATTACACACACAACAAAAATTCTAATAGGTGACAATTTAAAAAAGAAACGTTTCCTAAGACTGTCATTACATTATTCTACCAATAACTGGGTTCTCAAACCTCATAACCACATTAGTGCTGTGGGAGACATCAGAACCTAAATGCTGTCTCGGTCTCATGGTCTCTCCTTCACAGCACGCTGCCACCTCGATGGATTTAGTATAAGGAGTGGGAGGCGAGAAGGAAAATCTTCCTAAACCACAGTGCCCCAGGCAAGGACCCACACTACCACACTACCAGTGTCCATAGCCAGAAGCAAAACCGGAGACACGGTCAGCTCACCAGGGCCATCTGCGGCTCCTGGTAACAGAGAGCTGACCGACCAGGAGAAATGTCCTCCCCACACAAACCCATCCCCAAGGGCGGGGCCTGCCATCCATGCCTCCACTTCCTAGAATTCCTCCTTGGCTTTTGCTTAAGCCCAGAAGCAACAGACACGCCGCCACTGGCGTCGCAAAAAATGTCAACCATTCAACACAAGTCACAGGAGGGCAGCTTCAACATGAATCCAAGCTGGTGCCTTCAAGTCATTTTCTGTTTAGTTCCAAAATTGAAATTTTAAGTCAAATTTTGTACAACTACATGTGGTGGGGGGGAGGCAGAGGGAACACAACTGTCACCAAAGTTCACCACCAAAATCAAGACGTACAGGAGCCACTGGTGAGCATGGCAGCCCGGGTGGTGAGCGGCCCGCTTCCCTGAGCCCCGTCACACGAGGTGCACGCCAGTCGCCAACCTCTAGGGAAGACGGTTAGGCAGAAACATTTTATTTAAAAGCCCCTGCAAAGACACTGGCAACCATCTGCTGGTAAGACAGTGCACCAACAGTACCTTGAGCAAAAACCTCTTCCCGACAGAACAATGCTGGTGGTCATGTTTAACAGGCAGGCTGCTGCAAAAAGTATTATTTTCCAGAGACTTTTACACGGGGACTTACCATCTTCCCTGATTTGCATTTCTCTGAGGGGCAGCCGGGGTCCCGTGTGTGGATTTGTGTCTCTGGTGCACGTGCACCGACGAGGGTGGAAAAAGACCCTGCTGGTATCAGCAGTCACTTCTGCCACTAGGAGCTGGATCGATCCCAGGCTCGTTCTGCCCAAACCCTCGTGCCAGACCCCCTGGGTCATGTGGCAGAAGCCCCAGTCCTGCCCCCTCTGTCTCCTGGTGTGTGTGAAACCCAGATTAACTTCTGACCTGCCCTCCCCCAGCCCAAACAACCTGGTCCTGATTCTTGCTAGAAATGTTTTCTTGAAGGGGAGGAGGAAGAGGGCATGAAGAAGGGGGTGAAAGATACAGGGCTGCGTGTGTGAATCACTGATAGGAATTCACACTCAGGAAAACAAGACGTGAAAAACCACCCAACCAACCTTGGGTCAAGGTTTCAGGTTTCTGATGATAAACCCTTTGGGGTTTGGTAAAACTGCAATATTCACCAGCCTCACCGAAATACCGAATGGGAATCTGATGTCTGCTTACAGCCTCAGGTCAAAAAAGAAAACACAACAAAAAACACAAAAACAAACAAACAAAAACTCTCCAGGTTTGCAAAGGGTGGAGCTCCCCCCTCCAAGGTTCTGTAGTATTTCCCCCAAGAAGTCCAACTGCACTTAGGAGTCATCGATCCATCCGGGGCAGCTGTCCCAGCGCCCTCCCCCCGCACTATTAACGCCAAGCTCTGATCGGCAGTGATTTCACTCGCAAAGTTCCCGCAGCAATGGAGCGAGGCACCAGGCAAGACAGCGGGGGTTAGGCTCCCTCCCCACGCTAACGCATTCTGCAAGCTGGCGAACTTCTGGGGGTTTTCTGTCGCCCGGGCTTTTCACCTGCATCTCTGCCTTGGAATGCCCACCCCGTCCCCGCACCGGCCCGGCAGGGCCTCGGTGTCTGGGCGCACAATGCGGTAGGTGGCTCCTGGGGGTCAGCGAGACGCCGCACTGGTGTCATGCCCGGCGCGCCGCGGAGCCCCAGCACCCGCAGGGCGACAGGGCAGAGGCCCCACGTCCATAACCTTGAGGCCCACACCGCACCCGAGCGTGGCCTATGGGGAGCCCTTCGCGTGGGAAAGCCCGGCGCCCGGCGGCCCGGGGCTGGTGCAATGACTTTGCGGGGGAGCGTCCCCTCCGCCGAGGCCGGTCCTCCCGCCTCGGCCCACGGCGGCAGCACGCCCCGGCCCCGGCCGCGGCCCCCCGGCCCTGAAGGTAAAGGCCCCTCCGCCAGCCCCGGCCCCCGCCCGCGGGCCCGCCGCACCTTCGTCTCCTTCACGTGCTGCTTGACGCCCTCCGGGTACCACTGGACGCGCACATAGCCGCGGCGCAGCGGGCTGGCCCGGCCCTCCTCGTGGCCCGCGCCCCCCGCCTCGGAGCAGCCCGAGCTCCCGCGGCCCTCCTCCTCGCCCTCCGAGTCCGAGTCCTCGCCGTGGATGAGGCGCACCAGCCCGAAGTGCACGGAGCCGCGGTAACGGCCCGACACCAGGTCGTGAGAGAACAGCAGGCGCTGCGAGCCGGCTTCGGGGCCGGAGTCCGAGGACGGCCCGGAGGCCGAGTCCGGGGCGGGCGCCGGGGCGGGCGCCGGGGCCGCGTCCGGGGCCGGGGCCGCCTCAGGAACCGCGGCCGGGGCCTGGCCGGGAGCCGGGGCTGCAGGCGCGGGCGCTGCGGGATCCGCCATAACTGCTCTGCGCGAGTCTCCGGCGGCGGCGGAGGTGGCGGCGGCGGCCCAGACGCGGGGAGGCGTGGCCAGCCGGCGCGGGGGCGGGGCCACGGCGCGCTGACGTGGCCCTACGTGCCGCCGTCGTCAGGGAGCCGAGATGCGGTTGCTAGGAGCTACCGCCCGGTCGCTAGGGGACGCTGGAGAGGTTGCGGGAGCCTGGGGTAAAGGAAGGACTCCACGCGGGAGGGGCGGGGCCAGAAGGGGTAAAAGCGGAGGGAGCGGGAAGGGGTGGGGCCCGGAGGGAGGAAGTAGAGTGGTCGCCGGGGGAAAGGGGCGGGGCGGAGGCGGGGCGGAGGTGAGGCGAGTGCTGTCAACAACAGCTAATGAGCTCCCTGGGCGTCTCCAGCCTCCTGCCGGGGACACGGAAAGAGCAAGACGGTCCCGGCCCTCTAGGTGTTTACAGTCTAGTTGGGGAGACAAAACATACACATTAAATAGCTACAAAGCGACTCCATGTCAGCGTGTAAGCAAGGCTTTAATAGGTGTGTAGAGAGTGTATCTAGAATATATTGTATTAGGAAATTCCATGCAAAGCTTGGAAGGGGATGATGACTCCTTAGGGACGGATCAAGACGTTGGTGAAGGAGGCCCCAGAGAAAGATCGGAAAAGATCAGCAGGTATTAGTGATTCCTGCGGTTTGCCTTCCAACCCACCTAGATGAGTCCAAAGCTCCATGAGGCTGTCTATGCATGGCAAGAGGTAAGACAGCCAGATAGTTAAGAGCGGGAGTCACAGATTCTAATTTTTGGCATTGACACTTACTAATCTTACAAAGGTAGACAAGCTGATAAACCTCTTTTCACCTTAATTTTCCCATCTGTAAAAGAGAGGTGATAATAGCAGTATCTGTCTCATCAGATGATTGGGAGAATTAAATGAAATAGAACAATGCCTGGCATATAGTTCCTTCAATAGAGTTTAACTATTGTTTTAATATTTCAACCCTCCCACCTACACTAAAATTCTACATCAGCAGAACTGTTATACTTATGGTCTGCTTCATATTGCCATTTTAAAATATAAAAAGTAATTATACTAATTTAGGTCACAAGGTAGTAACTGGCAAATGCAAATTGGACCCTGGGTTGCCTAACTCCAAACTTTTCTAGTTCCCGTGTTTATTGGAGAATGGGGGTGTGCAAGTAGGCTGAAGGGAGCAGGGCAGGGCAGGCCAGAAATCTTTTTAAAAAATATATATTTTATTGATTTTAGAGAGGAAGGGAGAGGGAGAGAGAGATAAAACATCAATGATGAGAGAGAATCATTGATTGGCTGCCTCCTGCATGCCCCCTACTGGGGATTGAGCCCGAAACCCACGCATGAGCCGCTGGCTGGAATGGAACCTTCAGTTGGCAGGCTGACGCTCTATCCACTGAGCCAAACCAGCTAGGGCTGGCCAGAAATCTTTGATATCAAAAATCCAAGTGAGCCCTAGCCGGTTTGGCTCGGTGGCTAGAGCATCGGCCTGCGGACTGAAAGGTCCCGTGTTCGATTCCGGCCAAGGGCGTATGCCTTGGTTGCGGGCACATCCCCAGTGGGGGGTGTGCAGGAGGCAGCTGATCAGTGTTCCTCTTTCATTGATGTTTCTAAATCTCTATCCCTCTCCCTTCCGCTCTGTGAAAAATCAATAAAATATATTTTTAAAAAATCCAAGTGAGGCCCTATCTGGTTTGGCTTAGTGGATAGAGCGTCGGCCTGCAGACAGAAGGGTTCCAGGTTCGATTCTGGTCAAGGGCATGTAACTCGGTTGCAAGCTCAATCTCCACCCAGTTGGGGTATGTGCAGGAGGCAACCAATCGATGTGTCTCTCTCACACTGATGTTTCTCCCTCTGTCTCTCCCCCGCCCTTCCACTCCCTCTGAAAATCCAAGGAAAAAATATCTTCAAGTGAGTATTAACCAAAAAGATAAATAAAATGTATTTAGTGGGGGGGGGAGGGGGAACAATTAAAAAATCCAAGTGAGTTTTGCATTCTACATCAGCCTATGCCTGTGCTTGTTATAATATAAAAAGAACGTCCTTCCCTCCCTAATCGTGGAGTAAAATTGGCACTCCAGGAAGATGTGCCATGTTTATTCCGAAGCTTCTTGTAATAATGGCTAATAATAGCGGCCGTGTATTGAACGGCAGCTTAATGCCAGGTACCACTCTAACTGCTTTACACAGACTGTCCGCCTGTGAGGGAGGAAGTACGAGCCCTCCTTTGGTGAAGCAGCATGCCACGCTGTGCTGTTCCCCCGACCACCACCACCGCCCCCAGGAACCTGCTAGTTTGTAGGTCAGAGTCCTTGATTTCAAATGCTGATTTCTCCCTTCCTAAACCCCTTTCAAGAATGTGGATCATGTTCTATTTTTAAAATATATTTATTTGTTTTGATTTCAGAGAGAAGAAGGGATAGGGAGAGAGAGATAGAAACATCGGTGAGGAGAGAGAATCATTGATCGGCTGCCTCCTGCACACCCCACACTGGGGATGGAGCCCTCAAGCCAGGCAGGCACGTGCCCTGACCAGGAATTGAACCGTGACCTCCTGGTTCATAAGTCAACACTCAACCACTGAGCCACACAAGCCGGGCGATCATGTTGCATTTAATGTGTGTAACCCTGATACCCAGTACAGTGCCTGGCACAGTGTTTGTGCTCAATGATGTACCATGTTGACGGGTGTCAAAGGCCTGAGATTTCTGTGCCTCCATTTGGTCCCCCCCACCCCCCGACCATACACCCACGGAGCTGCCGTGCTATCTCTAAGCCCTTTCTCTCGCCCCACTTTGAGCTGCATCTGAGCTCTTTTAGAGAGAGGGGCTCAGCACCTGTCCCCCCACCTCATGGTGTCCTTCTGCGACCTCATTCAGACCTGAGTTGCTCTGGACATGGTTGGAGGCTCGATTGCTTCTCAGACTCTGAGCCCCCAGCCATAGTCTCTGCGCTCCCAGGCTGGCAAGTGGGGTGAGCCTGGATGGGAGCGTCTGCTTAGTTTTGATTTTCATAATTGTTGGATAAAAAAACAAAACACAAAAAAAAATCTTCATTCCCCACTAGAGACAACCCTTCCTCTCATGGCCCCAACACCCCGCCCTTCTTGGGGACTGTAGATGCTTCTCAGGAGAATTTCGCTTATTTACGAAGGTGCCTGCCAGAAGCTGAGCCAGCCTGGCCACTCCCCTGGTGAAGGAACTGGCAAAGGAACTGGTGTGGCTCAGGAGGCAGCAGAGCTGGCAGCCAAGTGAACTCATCTAGGGGAAGCAGGCCCTGTCTTGTCCCTATCTATACCCGCCACGGGGCCACCTCTCCAGGCCCACACTGCGCACGGCCCCACACTGCCCCCTGCAGGAGCCCCAGCCTGCGTGGCCTCTCCCAGCCTCCCTGTGCCAGCCAACCCAGATGGGCCCAGAGATCTCCCACCTTGAAGCCGAAGCTTGGGGGCTCTAGGGTGCCTTTAGCACCGGGGGCTTCGGCTGAAAAGGAGGGGAGGGAGGGGAGCTTCCCCGAGAGCCTCCCCCCTCAGTGTCTGGCTGGAGGAATGCCTCGCCTGAGTCTCCCGCTGTGGGTTGCTCAAGAATCATGGGCTTATGACGCCTTCCAAGGGCCCCATCCCCCTCCCCCCGGCCTCCCACTTACCTGGTAATACCTGGATGACTGTATTTCTTAGCCTCTATTAAGACCATTTAAAAAATTTTTTTTATTGATTTCAGAGAGAAAGGGAGAGGGAAAGAGAGAGATAGAAATATCAATGATGAGATAGAATTGATCGGCCGCCTCCTGCACCCAACTGCGGACTGAGCCCACAACCTGGGCATGTGCCCTTGCCTGGAATCGAATCCGGGACCCTTTAGTCCATAGGCCAACGCTATATCCACTGAGCCAAACCAGCTGGGCACCATTTTTTTTTTTTTTAACTCCTGTCTCTCCCATGGGGCTGTGAACCTTGAGAACAGGGACTGTGGCTTCTTCCCCATTGTAATCCCAGCAGCTAGCACAGCTCTGACTCACAGTAGGTCCTCAAAAGATATTTGTTGAGTGATTGACCACAACAAGCCAGCCTCTCCCGGTGGCCCTCAGCGCGTCAGGTCTCCGGCTCACCTCGGTCTCTCCTCCAGTCCCCAGCTCCCCGTCTCCTTCAGATACGAAAACACGCCCCCGCATGCACGCTCACGTGGCACATGCGCCCACACTCCTCCTGCCCACACAGTGCTCTCCCCTTAGCCTTTAACGTCGAGATGTGTGCCGCCCATCACAGTGGCCTCTAACCACACGCGACTCTTGAGCACTAGACGTGTGTCTGGTCTGAATTGACAGGTGCTGTTCGTGTAAACTGCACACTGAATGTTGAAGACTTGGTGCAATATATGCATATATATGTACATACATAAGTTATTGTTGAAATGACAATACTGTTTACATATTAGGTTAAATAAAATCTGTGATTAAAATCAGGTTCACCTGTTTCTTTGTAGCTACTAGAAAACTGAAGATCGCACATGGGGTTCACATCATCTTCCTGTTGGACGGACAGAGTGAGTCCAGTGGCTCCGGGAGCTGGAGGTGGCGATCCCTTCTTGCCTGTGACATCATGCCGGAAGGTCTAGAACAGCGGTTCTCAACCTGTGGGTCACGACCCCTCGGGGGGGTCGAATGACCCTTTCACAGGGGTCGCCTAAGACCATCGGAAAACATATATATAATTACATATTGTTTTTATGGTTAATCACTATGCTTTATGTTCAATTTGTAACAATGAAATTGGTCACCACAACGGGAGGAACGGTATTAAAGGGTCGCGGCATTAGGAAGGTTGAGAACCACTGGTCTAGAAGGTTCCTGAGGAAACGTTTCTGCAGTGTGACAGATATTGAACCCCGAATTAGTTTGGGCCCCACTCAGCCCAGCAGTGAACCAGCCAATCTGTGCAAAGGAGGCTTCGAAGACCCCCCAGAAAGTCCCGCAGCTGAGCGCCCTCCTCCACGGGAGGGTCAGCATGCGGCTGGGAGACCCCTGCGAGCGGCACGATGCCACACTTGCAGTGCGGTCTCTGTTTGCCAGGGGTCGGTCGCCTTTGGGGAGATGGGCGGGCAGTGGGTGCTGTGGGGCACAGCCCCCCTTATCCTCCAGATCTGACAGCTCCGTCCCCCAGTTGCCCGGCGCTGGCTACCAAGGCTCAGAGCTGCCTCCCTGTCCAAGGACTGCCCTTGGCTGAAAAAAAATGCCTCCCCCCTTTAATGATGGTCTGCATGAGAAACAAAGCCGTCCTCGCGCCTGCATTCAGGACCTGGGGGAAGGGCCACCCCGGCTCCAAGCCCCTCCTGGGGCCGGCTGAAGGCTCCGCTACACCCGCATCCTCAGCTTCACCTCTCCCTCCGCCGGGTCTGCGGACCTTGCCCCCGCAGGTGTTGGCCTGAGCGCACTCCCACCCGAGGTCTCCACGCAGAACTCAGAGGCGGAAGGTCTATTCCTGGGGAATCTCGCCCTTAACAACAGCTGGTGCCAGGTGTCCTCCCCAGAACTTGGGGATCAGAGGCTGTGCGGTGACGCAGGGGTCAGGAGCCTCTGAACTCCCAGGTGATTCCAACGCGCAGCCGGTGTGAGAACAGACAGCGGGTTTGAAGCCGGGGGGCTGAGTCGGTGGCAGCAATGGCCAGTGGCCTCAAACCAGGATGTACATTATAGGGGTTTGGAGGCCCAGACATGCATCCCCTCCCCGCCCCCCGCCTTCTCCCCCAACACCCCGCCAGGGCGCCTGGCTCTTCCTGACTCACTGCCCTTTCCCCGGCCTGTGCCGACCGTCCCTCCCTCAGACCTCACAAATCTGGTTTCCAGATAAAACGCAGGACACTCATGAGATCAGAATTTTGGGTAAACAGTGTGTTAGTGTAAGTACGTCCCAAATAGTGCACCGGGCATACATACTTTAAAAAGTTATTTGTTGCTCACCTGAAATTCAGATCTTTATTTGCTAAGTCTAGCAGCCATACCCACAACCTACATCTCCTTCGGCCACTGTTGGTCGGGTGGATTTCATTACGGGCCCCCGGTGGGGGGGGGGGGGCACCCTGGTGGTGTCGGGGTCCTTGGGTGCTCTGGAATGCCTCAGCTGATTATCACTCGCCAAGCCTGGGACCAGGGACAAGTCTGTTACTCCCGCTGTCCGAGCGCTGGCTTCCAGTTGACCCGAGGCCCGTGATCACCCGCCCCACCTCTGCTGCCCCGCAGTCTAGCCAGGTTTAATACACTGTCTCGTCTTGTTCTGGGGGGGGCGGGGGGGGGCAAGAATAGGACCATGTGGCAGTCAATCAAAAGAGAGGCGGACTGAACAGCCTGCCCGCCCTTCTCTGGCGGCTCCGGGAGCTCGTGATCGGCCACCAGGGGGCGCAGGGTAGGGGGCCACAGAGTATGTATAAGGTGGACAGAGGCCTTTGCTGGGATCTTGGGGTGGGAGGTGCCCAGCCCAGGTCCTGGACGTGTTCCGGGCACCAGGCCTGAAGGCCTGAGGAGGTCTTCTGGTCAACTCTGCGGGGTCTGTTGTGGCCGATGGAGGGGGTGCTGCTGGGCCTCAGACGGCCGAGGGACCTGGGAGAAGGGGATGAGGGTGGGTGTGTGGAGGCACCGGGCTGGTCTGGGGTCACCTCAGTGTCAGGACCACGTGGGCCAGCAGCAGGGGCAGGGCTGACACCACCGTCCCTCCCAGATCACAGATCACGGATCTTGGGTGAGAACAGGCTCTCCTGGGATGGGTGGGCTGGGAATCAGCCTTGCTGGGCGGGTGTAGGAGCCAGGCCCTGATGGGGCAGGAGGGGCATGTGTTGGAAGGACAGGGGTGGGTACTGACAAGGGATGAGCTCAGGTCACAGGAGAGGTGTGAGCTGAAGGGGAGGAAGGGGGGCAGGGGCAGTTTCCAGGACTGAGAGACGGGCCTAGGTGGGGCGGGGGACGCAAGAGCAGGAGGCAGTTTCCCGGAGCAGGAACTCACCCCAGGTGCTGGGAACTGTGGCGCCGAGGAACCTGGGTGGGTGTCGGACTGGAGAAGTCTCGCGAATATGTAATAGACTTCCAGGAGACACTCAGGTGCAAAAGTGCACAGAGAGGCAGCCTGCTGGGCCCCCGCCTCCCCCAGCTGAGCAACCTTCCACTCCTTACATTTCCAGCCCCCAAAGCCCGCCTCGAGCAGCCACTCCCCCGTGGGACCGCCCCTGCCCTCTGTGGCCTGGGTGAGTCAGTCGCCTGCGGTGCTGGGTGCTGGGTGCTGGGTCGGTTTGCTCGCTCTCCTTTCTGGATAACCTTCCATCTTGTGTCTATCCCACAGTCCCTTCTATAGCCGATGGCCTTTGGGTTGCTTTCAGAGAATATTCTTGCTCCTTTAGTGTTCAGTGGGAAATGGGGTGGGATCGTGCTCCCGGGGGCATGTCCAGCTTTAGTGGGCACTGCCCGAGGCTCCCCGTGGAGGCCGCACCACCGCGGGTGAAGTACCAGGGGGTGGCGGGCGTGGGAGGCCAGGCGGGGCATCGGGATGGCCAGGGGCGAGAATCCTCAGAGCCTTTGCTTGTTTGAGTTGTTTTTGTGACAGCTGGACAGGGCACGAGGAGCGGGGAGCGTGAGGACTGAGCGGCACCTGTGGGTTTGGTGCTCCCGAAAGTGTCCCACTAGGGAACCAGACGTTGGTTACACACGTGACGTAATTCTCACGGGCAGGACACGGAGGGTGTCAGGGATCCAGCCCTCACGGTGGCTTGCCGCAGCCCCTGCTGCAAGGCCCGCCCGCTCCCCAGGCTCATGGGCTCTACCTGCACCCCGGGGCCAGATATAGGGTCTCCTCCCTTCGCTTGGGTGGACTCTGACTTGGGGACACTGTCTGTGAGCAGCAGGGGAGCCATGAAGACGGGGACCGGCCATTAGGACAGCCCTGGGCCCAGCGGGGACGGGAGGCAGCCCTGGGCTGCTGGCCGCTTCGCCGTTCTTCACCCCGAGTGCCCGGTGAAGGGGGAGGTGGTCGTCGCCGGCCCGTTCGCCTCGCTGGTGTCCGGCTCCCTATGAATCGGGTTAATCCTCGCTGGGCCGGGCGTGTGTGCATTAAAGACGCTGCTCCCTCCTGCTGGCGAAACTGGGAGGCGGGCGGGGGATTAGAGACCTCTGAGCGCATCATGTGGGGCCGGGCCACCTGCCCCCACAGCCGTGCACCTCGGAGCCCGGATTTCCCCGGGGCCTGCGCCTGTGCACGCACCGGGGTGACTGGCTCTGCGGGGGGAACGCGGGGCTTTGCCTGGTGGGTGGGACCCCCGCCCTGGCGCCCAGCCTGCGGGGACAGGCGTATCCTGTGTGGGGCTTTGAGACGCCGTGAGGGGAGGTGGAGGCGGAGGCAAGTTTGGAAGCCAGGGGGTTTGTTTGTTTGCTGTTAATCCACCTGATATTTTCTGTTGATTTTTAGGGAGAGCGAAAGACAGAGAGAAACATTCATGTGAGAGAAACACATCGATTGGTTGTCTCCTGTGTGCACCTCAACCAGGACTCAGGCCCAGGGGGAGCCTGCAACCAAGGTACGTGCCCTTGACCGGAATCGAAGCCGGGACCCTTTGGTCTGCAGGCTGAGGCTCTATCCACTGACCCACACCGGCCAGGGCACCAAAGGTAAGCGGGGGTGGCCTCCTCTAAGAGCTGTACATCTGCAGGGGTCATGGGAGAAAGAAAAGCGAGCCAGGGTGGAGCAGGGGGTTATCTGACACGCTGTCCATGCTGGCCCCTCCCCATACCCGACTCCCCCTCCTCACCACCCCACAGCCACCGGGTAAAGGTGGGCTCCCCAAGGACCTACTCTGATTAAGGGGCTTTCCCTCTAGGGCTGAGACTGAAGCTACACCATCCTATACCCAAAGGACTCTGAGCAAGTAAGACAACCCCCCCCCCCCAGCTGCATTAGAGTGGCCCCTGGAGGCTCGTGTCCCTCCTCCCTTGGGCAACACTGTTGGGGTGCCCTGGGCTCCCCTGAGCCCTGCCCACCCCCTCCTGCTCTCCTGGGCTCTGATGCTCGGAAGGCAATGAGGCTAGAATCGCAGCGAGGGCTGCTCTGTGGGTACTTCTGGCTTCGAGGAAAGGGTGGGGAGAGCACCCGTGTTTAATCCCCAAAGCAGCCGGGGGGAGGGGGGCGGGGGCAGGCACGGGGGCATGTGCCTCTGCTTTGGGGCTGGCCCCACCCCAGGTGCAGCTACAAAAGAGGCGAGACGCACCCTCACTCCGGCCCCTCCCGCCTGGAGAGGACGACCAGACCCTGACCAACAGAACAGGTGCCAGCACCTTCATCTCCCGCAGAGGCGTCCCTGAGCCCGGGCACCCAGAGGGGCCCCGCATCGAGGATGTCCACGCAGAGCATTCACTGCCTGCCGCCCGTGGCCCTGCGCCTGCCGCCTGGGATGCCCGAGGCCCCCGGCTGCCAGCGGCGCCACACGCTCCCCGCCAGCGAGTTCCGCTGCCTCACCCCCCAGGATGCGGCCGGCGTGTTTGAGATCGAGCGGGAAGGTGAGCAGCGCCCCCCACCTGGGCTCCCCCACCTGGGCTGGTGCCCGGAGCTGCAGCTGCCCCGGGGGGTGGGGGGTGTGGGGGGGAAACCCTCGCAGCTCAGGGCCTATGGAGTGAGAGTATCAGACTGTGTGTGTGTTCCCGTGTGTGCATGTTCCTGTGTGTGCGTGTTCCCATGTGTGTGTTCCTGTGTGTGCGTGTTCCCGTGTGTGCATGTTCCTGTGTGTGTATTCCCGTGTGTGTGTGTGTGTTCCCGTGTGTGTGTGTGTGTGCAGCCCCGAACCCCCTGCTTTCCTGTGGGGAGGGCTGGGGTGAACGGGTGGCACGGTGCCCTCTGAGCCACCCACCGGGGCCTCCGCCCGCAGCCTTCATCTCCGTGTCGGGCGTGTGCCCCCTGTATCTCGACGAGCTCCGGCGCTTCCTGACCCTGTGCCCGGAGCTCTCCCTGGGCTGGTTCCACGAGGGCCGCCTTGTGGCCTTCATCATCGGCTCTCTGTGGGACGAGGAGAGGCTCACACCGGTGAGGGTTGGGGGGGGTGCTCAGGTGAGGGTGGGGGGTAGGGGTGCTCAGGTGAGGGTGGGGGGTAGGGGTGCTCAGGTGAGGGTGGGGGTAGGGGTGCTCAGGTGAGGGTGGGGGGTAGGATGCTCAAGTGAGGGCGGGGGGTAGGGGTGCTCAGGTGAGGGCGGGGGGTAGGGGTGCTCAGGTGAGGGTGGGGGGTAGGGGTGCTCAGGTGAGGGCGGGGGGTAGGGGTGCTCAGGTGAGGGTGGGGGGTAGGGGTGCTCAGGTGAGGGTGGGGGGGTAGGGGTGCTCAGGTGAGGGTGGGGGGTAGGGGTGCTCAGGTGAGGGTGGGGGGGTAGGATGCTCAAGTGAGGGCGGGGGGGTAGGGGTGCTCAGGTGAGGGCGGGGGGGGGTAGAGGTGCTCAGGTGAGGCGAGGGGGTATTTATTCACTTTGGGGCCCTCCTTGGGTGGGAGAGGCCCGACTGGGGGCACCTGCTGAGGAGTGGGCACAGGTGACGTGGCCTCACGCCTCTCTCGCCCGCAGGAGGCCCTGCTGCTGCACCGACCCGGGGGCCACACGGCCCACCTGCACGTGCTGGCCGTGCACCGCGCCTTCCGGCAGCAAGGCCGCGGCTCGCTCCTGCTGTGGCGCTACCTGTGCCACCTGGGCGGCCAGCCAGCCGTGCGCCGGGCCGTGCTCATGTGTGAGGACGCCCTGGTGCCCTTCTACGCGCGGTTCGGCTTCCACCCCGTGGGCCCCTGCGCCGTGTCCGTGGGCCCGCTGGCCTTCACAGAGCTCCAGTGCCCGCTGCAGGGCCACGCCTCCCTGCGGAGGTACAGCTGCTGAGCGGGCGGGGGGGGGGGGGGGGCTCTGCATCCTCCAGTGCCCTGCCCTGGCCTCCCCCAGCTCCACCAGGATTCCCAGGCGGGGGGGAGGGGTGAAACAGAGAAAGGCCATGCCCAGCTGGTGTGGCTCAGTGGTTGAGCCTATGAACCAGGAAGTCACTGTTTGATTCCTAGTCAGGCCACATGCCCAGGTTGTGGGCTCAGATCCTGTGTGGGGCGAGCAGGAGGCGGCCGATCAATGATTCTCTCTCATCACTGATGTTTCTATCTCTCTCTCCCTCTCTGAAATCAATCTATAGTAATAAAAGTGTAATATGCTAATTAGACCAGACATCATTCCGAACATCTTTCCTGACAAAGCCGGGGCCCGAGGGAAGCAGCCTGGGTCCTGGGTGCCAGAGGGAAGCCGGTGCCGGCAGCCGGTTTCTGTTCCAACCAAATCCCCCAGGAAGTCCCACATGATTCCCATGGCCCCTTTCTGCCAGCCCCTGCCCCCGAGTTCCTCCCAGCCGACCCCCACCCTCTCCCACCCCCAAATTAAGGTTACCGCTTTCACTCTTCCCGAGGCCTCCAGTCAAAAGAAGACGTTCCCTGAAGAGTATCATTTAATACACCCAGACATCATCCATACAAAGTTAGCGTTACTTTAAAAATTAGGACCAAACTGTAAACGGGTAACAGATGCCCTGACTGAGCCGCAGGCAACCCTGGGAGCGGGTCCTCGGGGTGGCCCAGCCCCCGCCCCGGCTGATGGTGGGGTGCCGCTGTTGTCAGAGGCAGCCCCTGAGGCAGACACTGATGGGCGGGGTGAGGGGCGGGCGCACAGCCTCTGCTCGCTGCAAACACACCAAGGCTCCCTCTCCCTCGTCTCCATGCGGCTGCTCTGCCCCAGGCCACGGCCAAAGCCTCTCCCACACCCGGTCACCTGACGGCAGACCCAGCAGCCACTGAGGAAGGGGCTGGGAGGGCAGAGAGGGGAGGAGGAACGGGGAGGGGGTCGTGGTGAGGCAGGGGTGGGAACCCGGTGGGACGCCTGGCCATGTCCCCGGTAAGGGCACGCGCACAGTCACGGTGGGAGAGGCCCCAGCATTCAGCAGAGGCTGCAGTGGGAGATGGGGGTCCCGGCAGCAGGGTAAGTCGGGGCCTGGGCCCTGAGCTGCGTTGAAGCAGGTGCTCAACGGTGCGCCCCAGCCAGACCAGGAACGCCCAAGGGGCACCTCATCCCCCGGGGAACCCACCTGTGTAACCATCTCTGAACCGGCACCAGGGCCTGGGCGCCCTGTTGGTGGGTCTCTGGAGTGTAAGTGGGGCGCTCTGCAGGCAAGTAGCCCACCCCAGGCTCGGCCCGGGTGTCCCAGGCTCGGGCCCCATGTCCCAGGCTCGGCCCTCATGCCCCAGGCTCAGCCCCCATGTCCCAGGCTCGGCCCCTGTGTCGTCGGTGGTGCTGCGGGCGGCAGCCTCGCCCGGCTGGTCCGGCGGGGGGTCAGTGCAGCACCTGGTCCAGCTCGTACTTCTCACAGAAGCGGCTGGTGAAGGGGAAGCAGGTGAGGTGCTCGATCCAGGGCCAGTGGATGGGGTAGACGTAGAGCCAGATGACCAGCGAGGCGAAGAGGCCGGCGAAGACCAGCAGCGACACCAGGATGAGGGCGCGCTTGCGGTACTTGTCGCTGGTGCCGAAGGTGATGTAGGGCAGGAAGGCGAAGGCCAGCAGCAGGCCGCTGAGGAAGCCGAAGATGTGGGCAATGTTGTCGATCCAGGGCAGCAGGCCGCACACGAACAGGAAGAGCACCACGGCCGCCAGGTTGAGGAAGGCCTTCCAGGGCCGCTCCAGCAGCTGCCAGCTCTGGAACAGCTCCACGAAGAGGCAGGCCAGGAGGCCGAACTGTGACCCCGCCGGGCCCACCTGGGCAGGGAGGGGGCAGCTCACTCCCAGGCACCAGGTGCGCAGGGAGCCCTGGCACCCGAGTCAGCCTGTTGGGGAGCCCGCCCCAGGGTGGGGCCCCGAAGCTCTGGGGCCGCTGGGCCTGGTACCTGGGAGTACGAGGTTGGGCTGCTCCCACCACCCTTCCAGCCGAAGGGCACCTTCCCTGTGCCCGGTGCTCCGGGGGAGGGGGAGGGGCCCGACACTGGACAGGGCAGCCGCCTTAGAGCAAACGGGTCAAAAACTGCCATTCCTGCCAGGCTGGTGTGGCTCAGTGGTTGAGCACTGACCCATGAACCGAGAGGTCGCTGGTTCGATTCCCGGTCAGAGCACATGCCCAGGGTTGCGGGCTTGATCCCCAGTGTGGGGCGTGCAGGAGGCAGCCCATCAATGATGTTTTTCTCTTGTCCATGTTTCTATCTCTCTAACCCTCTCCCTTCCTCTCTCTCTAAAAATCAATAAAAACATTAAAAACAAACAAGAACTGTGGTTCCTATGGGTCAAGAACGGTCACACACTGGCAACTTCCTATGGCTCTGCCTACAGGTCTGTGACCGGGCGGCGGGCGGGGGTCACGAAGAACCGAAGCAGAGAGGAGGAACGGAGTGAGGGCAGCGAGGAAAGGTCTGGAGGTGCCATCTGAGCGTGACTCAGGGACAAGCCCCCTCGCGCCCAGGATTAAGGGATCAGCCAATAAGCCTCCAGCTTAGCAGTTCATCCGCTGTTGAGCCCGGCAAGGGAGGGGCCGTGTGGCCTCCCCACCCCCCTGCCCCCACCGAGTCCCTACCTCTGCCCGGTACGGGAGGAAGATGGCACTGGCGAGATTGCCGGTGATGCCGCTGAGGACGAAGATGATGGAGATGCGGTGCCAGCCGGCCAGCTTCTCCAGGTCCCGCAGGATGGTCATTTGGAAGACCACGGACACGAAGCAGTGCACCAGGCTGGGGCGGGGGACAGGCATCAGCCTCCCCGTCTGCCACGGCTGCCCGCCAGGCACGCCTGGGGAGGTGGGGCGGGAGGGCTGTGCCCTGGCCCAGGAGCCCCTCTACGGGGGTCCAGATGGGCGGCCACCGCGGGTTCCGCGGGTGGGCATCTCAGCACCTTACCCGGCGTGGAGGAACAGAGACAGCCAGAGCCTGTAGAACTGGTCCGGGACCTCGGGGTTGAGAAAGGGCAGCAGCCCGCACACCTTGTCCAAGCAGTGCACCTGGGGGCGAGCAGGGGGTCAGTGCCCAGGCCTGGCTGGGTCGGAGGCCCGGGTGTGGGGTGGGCAGAGCCGATATCCGCTGCAGGAGGGCACGCATGAGGCCAGCTGCAGTAGCTGCCATGCACTGCTTCTCTTTGTGGGGGAGCAGGGGGGTAAAGAACTATGAATTTATTAGGTCACCTGGAAAACCAGATGGGGCTGAGCCGCAAATGGCATCAGCCTTTTTTTTTTTTCCAATAAATATATTTTTATTGATTTCAGAGAGGAAGGGAGAAGGAGAGAGAGAAACATCGATGATGAGAGAGAATCATGGATCGGCTGCCTCCTGCACACCCCACACTGGGAATGAAGCCCACGACCTGGGCCTGTGCCCTGACCAGGAATTGAACCATGACCTTCGGGTTCACAGGTCGACACTCAACCACTGAGCTACGCCGGCCGGGCAATGCCCAACGTCTTGTGCCCAGAGCCCCACTGGGTCCCGCCAGGCCCACCTCACCTGCGAGCAGAGCGTCGCCTCCTCGTGGAAATAGCCGTGCATGAACTCACAGTACTCCCGAGTGGTGATCTCACAGCTGGGGGGAGGGGGGGTGTCAGGGCCCGGAGTACCTGCCCACCTGCCTGGCACCAGTGCCTGGCCACAGCCAGCATTGCTAGTGGGAAGGCGGTGCCCCTCTGAGACCTGGCTCCGGGGAAGCGCCCCTTCGTCCTGCTCCCGCCAAAGGCCCCAGCGTGGACGAGGAGGACATGAGCGCAGCGCGCAGGCGGGCGGCTCACCTGCCCTTGGTGCCGATGCAGCAGGGGCGGCCGCGGATCTGGCAGTCGATGTGCAGGAAGCCCGTGCGGTTACTCCTGGCCTGCTCCGTGCAGATCTGCGGGGCACCGACCGGGTGGGTGGTGTGGCGGGAGCCCCTCCCCGCCCTTCCCAGACCACTCTCTGCACCGGGTACTCACTGGCCACTTGGTAATGTCATCAGGCCAGATGTGGGCACCACTGGAGGCCGGCTCCTCACAGGTCCTGGAGGGAGAGGCCAGAGGGGGGCAAAATGAGGGGCTGGGGCACCCGCAGCCAGCCACACCCACCGCCAACGTCCCTGTGGGGGGCACAGACAGTGCGACCCTCAACCCCACCTTCTCAGACAGGTTGCCGAGGGCCACCTGGGACTCTACCTGGGGTCCTGGTGGCACACGGCGCCTGACGTCCGCTTCTGGCCCTGATCGGACTTGTCCATCGGGGGCCCCGTGTCATCCTGCCACTTCACAAAAGTAGCCAAAGTCTCCTGGGGGAGGGAGGGGGCTGGTCAGGCCAGGACGGCCACACCCACTAGAGAGGTCAGGGGACGCACCAGGATCGGGCTCTTCCTGTTTCTCAGGACCCCACCCCTGGGTGACATTCTCCAGACCCGGCTTTCGCTGGCTTGGGTTGGGGAGGGCGGCAGCCTTCCAGCGCTGGGCCATGTGAGGGGTGGACAGCGGTGTGTACAGGGGTGTGCGGGGCCGTGGACAGGGGTGCATGAGGTCGGGGAGGGCAGAGGAAGGAAGAAGGGTCGTGGTCACTGCCCTTGAAGGGTCCCTCCCCCAGGCCAGGGCAGTGGACGTGGTGTAGGGCCCAGGGGGGATGGCGGCCCCGCCCCCACCGAGCAGTCCTTCCGCTGGGTCTGGATGCAGCCCGAGTGGTCGTTCTGGACGCAGCAGCCCGAGTCCCGCTCCAGGTCTCGCTCCCGCAACACCAGCTGCTCGATCTGCTGGTCCTTCCGGATGCAGGGCGAGAACTTGGCTCCCAGGTGGATCAAGTCAATCTGTGTGTGTGGGGGGGGGGCACGGGGGGCAGGGGGGGGGAGTGAGCTCCCTGCTCTGTTGGGTGCCCCCTGATGAGGGGTTACGGGCAAGCCGACCCCTCCCTGCCCCGCTGGGGAGACAGGGCTCAGGGCTCCTGCTGAGATGCTGGCTGTCCCCTGGGCCCTCACCGAGCTGGGGCCGATCCAGAAGTTCTCCTGCTGCAGGTACTTCACGCTCTCATACACACCTTTGTTCCTGAGCACCTGGGCAGGGGTACGAGGAGGTGGAAGGAGGCGTCAGGGATTCCGTGCCAGGGCCGGCCCCCAGGAAAGGGCCAAGGGGCAAAGCAGTGGCCAGTGCACCCTCCCACCTGGGCCAGGTTGTTGCTGTGGGAGGCACTCAATGGCCCGTGATGCTGAAGCCTCTCAGGGGGCCGGGACCCCAGGATGGAACCCCATTTCTGCAGCCCAACTCACCAGCTGGGTGGTGACGTGCTGGGCAAAGCCCACGGGCGCGATGCCATACGTGCAGATCACCAGCAGCGTGATGATGATGTGGACGAACGTCAGCCAGTAGGTGAAGTAGGGCCTGGGGCAGAGGCTGGGTCAGCACCCCGACGCTCAGCGCCCCCTGCTGCCCACCCTGCATTTCCACTCATCCTTCACCAGCGGCTTCCAAAATGCACCTCTACGTGCCTCTCTCCCAGCTCCCAACCCTTGGGTGGCTTCCCGCTCGCTGCCCCTGGATAGTCTAACATCAGCCCCTCCCACTGGTGGCAACGCCCTGCTGCGCCCACCCACCTCCCAGACGCCCTCTCCTCTTGCAGTTCCTGGCAGCCACAGGGCCTTTGCACATGCTGCTGCCTTTGTCAGGGAGGTTCGTCCCATTTCTCCTCAGCCAGTTAACTGCTGCTCATCCTGACCGCACCCCCGGCTGCTCCCTCCCACTCTCCGCCCCCCTCCTCAGGACACGGCCACACTTGTTATTACTTAGCGTTTTGTAATTTGGGATCGAATCTCTATTGGATCACTGCCAATCGCCCACTCGGCGAGAACTGCCCCTCCCCATTCTCTGGCTTCCCCCAAGGTCTTTGCATGTGTCGTCCCCCCCCCCCCCACGACCCTCACTCATGGCTGGGGCTGGGGACGCTAACTGTCCCTCTGACCCCCCAGCCCTCCCTGCTGCGTTCTGTTGGGGCTCCGTCGCAGGGCCTGCGGGCTGGCGCTCCAAATGGATGCTGCTGACGGACCGCTGCCTGGGAGGCGGGAAGTGGGGAGTCCCGGTGGAGAAGAGGCCCCTCCCAGCGCTCCCGGAGTGGGCGGCCCGGGACGGCGCCCGCCACTCACCGGTGGCTGTCGAAGCTCTCCAGCTGCCGCTGCACCGTGCTGCTGATGCTGCGGCGGTAGCGGCGGTTCAGCCAGCTGCCCACCACGCCCAGGCCGTAGTGCCGCTGCTGCCGGTCGAAGGCGAAGTGCTTCACCTTGGAGGCGATGCGCTTGCCGCGCTTGGCCACGGCCTCCGGGGTGCGGCCGTGCTCCCTCCTGCTGGGACGGCGGCTCTCAGCCCGGTGCCACCTCCCGCGGCCCAGGAGGGACTTGTGGTCTGGGGACCCCCCCCAAGATCCCCGGGCTCTGGGGAGTCCTTTCCCAGCTCTGCCACCTCCCTCCTCCTGCAGGAGGGGCTGCCCAGAACTCACAGAGAGACCTGCACCCCGTCGGGGGAGACGGGGGAGGCCGAGCGTGGGATCGCCCGGAAGCAGCTGGCGGAGAGTGGGGGAGACTCAAACACGTCGTCGGGCATGGAGCTCATTTCTTCCTGGGGTGGGGTGGGGTGGCGGACACACAGAGGCAGCGTGAGGCGTCCTGGTCCCCAGTTCTGCCCCCGCCGCTCAAGTCAAAGGCAGGTCAGGCAGGCGCGTCAGGAGGGAAGTGGAAGGTGCGTGTGTTGGCCCTGGCCGACTTTCTGGGGGACATCCTGCCCCACCCCCAGGTCCTCGCTCTGACAGAAAAACGGGGACCTAGGAGCGCCCCAAGGTGGCACATCCATCCCACCAATGGGCCTGTGGATCCCTCGGGGGCTCCTGGCAGGGGATGGTCAGGGCCAGGTCACTCCGCCCAGCTCCCAGGCCACCCTGTCCCCTGCCCCGAGGGCCCACGCCCCATGCTTGCCTTACTAAAAAACGAGGAGTCAAATGTGTCTGCCCCGTCGACTGCATCCTCCTCCAGGAAGCTGGGGTAGGCGAAGCTGCGCTTGACCACCCGGCACCGCGGCGCAGCGGCATCCAGCACCGAGCGCCCCTGTGCACAGGGCCGAGGCATGGGCATCAGGCGGGTCGGGCGCCCCCAACACCAAAGGGACCGTCAAGCCCTCCCTCTGGGGATAGCGCCTTGAAGGTGCGATCAGCCCAGAGCACCGAGGGCCGGGAACACGGCACTGGCTTCACAGCCCTGGATGCATCATCCCTCCCCCACGGTTGGCCGCTGTCTTCTCTCTGGCTACCTCCTGTCCTCTGGCTGGGCAGCCAACACCCGCCACTCCCCGTTATTCCCGAGACTCGTGCCATCTCCCCGAGGCCTGGCTCCCCGAGGCCTGGCACACGAGGCCCTGCCCATCTTTCTGATCCCATCTCCTGCCACTGTAACTAAAACCACATGGACCCACCTGCTGCTCCCCCAAAGGCCACGCCCCCCCCTACCTCTGGGCCTTTGCATCGGCCTTTCCCTCTGTTGAGAATGCTGTTCCTTTCCCTGCTTTCCTGGCTAACTTTTCCTTATTTTTCTGGGCTCGGCTCAAGTGCCTTCCCTGACACCAGCCCTTCTCCTGGGCAAGATGGGGCAGCTCCTGCTCTGGGCGGGCCTCCGCTTATCACACCCAACCGGGCCCTCACCTGGGCTGGGCTCTCCCGGGCAGAGAACTGGCTCATTTCCCTCTGCAGCCCCCTTGCCCAGCACCATCAATGGGCTCAGTGAACGGGTGACGAGGGCTGACGACACATTTCACTTCCTACGTTCCCAGCCCATTGGTGCAAAACCAGTTTCCCAAGCCAGAGAGCTGCAGGGGTGCAGGGGGGATCCGGGGCTGGGACGTGGGCCCAGCTGCTGGGCTGCAGGCCCTCCCTCTGCCCAGGGGTCCCAAGCCTCCACTGCCCTGGGCACAGGGGGAGGCGCCGAGGTGGGCTCTTGGGGGGTGCTGTGGGGAGCGGGAGGGAGAGCGGGCAGAGGCAGGCGGCCTCACCTTGAGGAGGGCAGAGGCAGCTTGAAAACTCATGTGGGCCACAGACATCCTCTTCCGGCGGGGCAGGTGGCCAGAGCGGACGCTGGTGAAGGAGGTGAGCGACAGGACCCCGGGGGTCAGCGGTGGGCGTGGGGCGTGGGGCCGGTCCACCTCGTCCGGGTGGCGGAAGGCCCGGCCTCGGGCCAGCGGGTCCACAATCTGGACGGGAGGGAGGCGGTGAGCAGCGCGGCCGGCCCCTGGCGAAGCGCCCGCCGCCCGCTTGGCCCATGGAGCCCACCTTGGGCATCCTGCAGGGCTTCGGAGACTCGGTGTCCTGGAAGGAAGGCACGTCCTGGCTGGGGAGCTCCAGGTCGCGCTGGCACGAGGCCTTGAGGCGGCCATAGCGCACGCTGCAGTGGTGCAGGCTCCGGCGCTGCCAGTGCTGCCGCTCCAGCTCCCAGTCGCCGCTGACCCCGAACCACTGCGCGGTGCCCCTGCGGACGGAGGGGGCGGTGCGCGCACATCACGGCCATGAGGCCACGAGGACGAGGACAGGGCACGCGCGTGTGGAGGGTTGACGGGGGCTGACCGTGCCCACGTGTGCACAGGGGAGGCGATGTGAGAGTTGATGGCACACGTGTGCATGCAGCTGAGACAAGAGGTGACCGCGCACGTGTGTAAGGCTGACGAGAGGTGACCTTGAATGTGTGAAGGGAGGTGACAGGTCATGTGTATGTGCAGGGCGTGACCAGAGCTGACCATGCACATGTGTGCCCAGGGGAAGTGATGAGAGTTGATGGCACACGTGTGTATGCAGAGAGTGACAAGGCATGTGTGTAAGGAGTGATGACAGGTGACAGTGCATGTGTGCAGGGGGTGACAAGGTGAAGGGCACAGGTATGCAGTGTCAGGGGCAGGTCAGCTCCCCTTCGAGCCCCTGGTTCGGTCCCCGTGGCCAGAGGAGCAGAGGTGGAGAAGAGTCCAGAGCATGAGGAGCGGGGCTGGGCCGGCCCCTGGGAGCCACTCTGAGCGGCACTGGCCACCCCAGCCCCTCGAACCCCTCGGAATCCACCTGTGACTATGCGAGGCACATGCCCCTGCGCCCCAGCTTCCCACCTGCAACATGTTAGACTCCCCGTCCACCCTGAGGGAGAGGCTGCTCACTAAGGCCAGCCTGCGCCTTCTAGAAGGGGACACGGGGACACAGGGACACAGGGACACGGGGACAGGCCGGGCGGGCGGGCGGCGTGCTCACTTGCGGATGCTCTGAGACAGGGAGGCCTGGCGGCGGAAGCCGGGGCGCTTCTCGGAGCCTTCGTGCCATCGTCCCCGGGGCTCCTGCAGGCTGACGCTCTTCAGGAAGGCGGGGTTCCTGGGCCTCTGTGGAGGGCAGGAGGCAGCAGAGGGTGGGCGTGCGCACGCCCGGCTGCCGGCTCCCAACATGAAACCTCTGAGAACAAACCTCAGCCCCAACGTACACCCCCGAGCGGCTTTCATCCCGAGGGTCAAATCACCGTTTTCTAATGTTTTTCAGAAACCCCAGCGTGCATTCCCTGCCTCCTCACTCAGCGCTCCCCGTCACGCCGCGGCGCCCGGCCTGCCGCTGTGTGTCTGAAAGCACCCGTGGGCGAGCGGGTGGCACCAACACAGCCCCTTTATGCCCGGCTGCGCGGAGCCCACGCTGGGCCGAGCCGTCTTCAATGAGCTCTTTATGGACCGGGGTCCAGGCGGTTGGAAACATTGATTCATGTCTGTTCTCTCCGAGGGGCAGGCGCCGAGGGCACACGTGCCCCTTCACCCAAGTCCCACCAGACAGCCCACGCCCCCCCCCCGGAACGGCCGGGCGAGGAGATGGAAACAGCCAAGACCCCGGTGGGACGGCCCAGCCTGTCCCCGGAACAGCAGCTCCCATTTACCGCCATGAGGAGGCGCTCCTGAGCGCAGGGCCCACTCCCTGCGCTGTTTGGGGCCAGACGAGGGGCACAGGCCTAAGTCAGGGGTCACGCGGGCAGCAGTGCTGGGGACGGAGCCTCCTCCAGGAAGCGAACTGCCCGGAAGGTGTCCCCTGGGCCCACCTGGCACCCGTGGCGGAGGGGAGCGGCGCCCTCACCTGGGGCAGCATGCTGGCATGCTCATCAGGGGCCGCGGTCTCGGGCGGCGGGATGGTGATGGACAGGTTGGGCGGCTTCCGGCTCTGCAGGCGGCTGCCGGACACGGAGGAGACGCTCTCACCATTCTTGTCCGCGGAGGCCATGGTGGGCAGGCGGGCGGGGTGCTGGAAAGGAGATGGGGAGGGGGACACGGGTGTGTCGAGAACCAGAGGGGACGTGGAGACCCAGGCGCCAGGGCAGGCAGCCCGGACTGAGAACAACCTGCCAGAAGTTGGTTCTACCCTCACCCCGGACACAAGTCACAGGGCAGAGACTGAATCTGGCCGAGTGGGGTTTCTGCGGCCTGGCGTGGCTCAGTGGTTGAGTGTCAACTTAGGGACCCGGAGGTCACGGTTCAATTCCCGGTCAGGGCACAGGCCTGGGTTGTGGGCTCAATCCCAAGTGGGGGGCGCGCAGGAGGCAGGTGATCAGTGATTCTCATCATTGATGTTTCTATCTCCCTCTCCCTTCCTCTCTGAAGTCAATACAAATGTTTTTTAAAGGTCTATTTCTGTCCTCCTTCATTTGCATTCCAAGCCAGTAGGGTCTGGGAAGTCCCCAACTCCCACCTCCGTCCACTTCTGGTCTCTGCTCAGGCAAGGACCACAGGCCGAGAGGAGCAGGACACAGGGTGCAGAGCTGCACAGGTTGTGGCCGCCAGGGGGCCAGGCCCTGCCTTTGTCCCTGGGGCAGGGCCGGGGGGGGGGGGGGGGCAGAAGGCTGGGAGCCATCTGGTCACCAGTCCACAGCCAATGGCCCCGCATTGCTGGGAGGGAGGAAGTGGCGGCTCAGCCTAATTCTCAGACTCGAAAGACATCTGCCCCTGTCCCCCATGGCGGCCCGGTTCCTTTTTCAAAGGTTAACTGAAACTGCCACCTGTCTGGTACCTTTTTCTTTTCACGGAGAAAAAATGTTCTATCTTTTTTTAATTTTTATTTATTTTTTACAGAGAGGAAGGGGGAGGGATAGAGAGTTAGAAACATCGATGAGAGAGAAACATCGATCAGCTGCCTCCTGCACACCCACTACTGGGGATGTGCCCGCAACCAAGGTACATGCCCTTGACCGGAATCGAACCTGGGACCCTTCAGTCCACAGGCTGACGCTCTATCCACCGAGCCAAACCGGTTAGGGCAAAAATGTTCTATCTTAATGATACAAGTAATATATGTTCATTGCAAACAAAAAAAGAAAGAGAACTCGGAGGACCACATAGAGCAGAGTGAGCTCGTGGCCCACATGCCGCCCATCCTGCAGGAGGAAGCTGTGTGCCTGTCCTTGCAGATCCCTCTGCACGGAGGACAGGACCCACGCACGCACGCACTCCGGCCCTGGGGCAGCACTGCCCATCGGCCACACAGACAGCTCCTTCCTGGCGACGTGAGGTCTCGCTGGGCGGAATACCCGAGGCTCCCTTAGCTCCAGATTGGTTACGACGCCATGTCACTCCGTGTTCAACGCTGTCCCAGGGTTTCCTGCTCTCACTTGAAACACAACGCAGCCTCCTCCCCGGGAACTCTGGGCCCTGCGTGGCTGTCCCCACCCAGCCTGCTCCCGCCCACGCAACGGCCGGGACCCCCTCACTGTCTCCCTCCTGCCAAGCCCTTCAGGGAGGTGCTGGGGGGTCGTGGCCAAAAACACAGGCTGGAGCCGGGCGGCCTGGGCCTGAGGGGCACATAGGCCCGCACTTGACCGCGGGTCACCCACGTCCTCGCCGACGCTGGGGGACTCACTTCCTCCCTCCTGAGCATCGCATGAGCGCGGCCCACAGGTGGCAACACTACGTATTGTTGGCCATCACGTGAACAGCGGGAAGCAGCCAGCACGTGGGTCACCCTCCCGGCTACCCAGCTTCCTACCTTCACAGTGTGGGCTCAGCTCAGGGCACGCTGGGTCTGTCGCCGAGGCCTCCAGTGCATGTTCTAGCCCCTCCTCGCTCTGCAGGGATGTTCGGGGTCAGGCCTCAGCTGCATGGACAGGTGGGCGCATGCGTGTGGAGGTGGAGAGACAGACAGCCGCTCCAGGCAAGCAGGGCAGCTCCCTGAGCTCTTGGCCGAAAGCCTGGAGGAAAGGAAGGGCAGTGCTCAAACCATTGGAAGTGTTCTCCTTGCTATTGTTGGGGTTTGTTCACGTATGGGGGTGACATCCACCCAACGTAAAATGAAGCATGGAAAGGGGACTGAGCTCGGCGGGTGTGGCTCAGGGGTGAGCGTTGACCTAGGAACCAGGAGGTCACGGTTCGATTCCTGGGTCGGGGCACAGGCCTGGGTTATGGGCTCCATCCCCAGAAGGGGGCGTGCAGGAGGCAGCCGATCAGTGATTCTCTCTCATCATGGATGTTTCTCTCTCCCCCTGTCCCTTCCTCTGTGAAGTAAATTTATTTATTTATTTTAAAGAAAAGGGAGTAAGTGGGTGGTACCCACTGTCTCTGAGAAGTGCGGCTACATATCCTCCTGCACAGCCGGGCAGCAGCGCACTTAGAGGAGAGCCCTGAGGACTGCGGGGCGGGCAGGGTCCGTCCTCAGGGGCACCAGCCTTGCTGGCCTGCCGGGCATCACCCCGCTCTGTCCCCAACACCCCTGTCGGGGGACATCATCATCGCTCCGTTCGGTGGGTGGGGAACGGAGGCTCAGAGACCCTAAGTAACTCGCCCGCACTCACAGCGCCAGGAAGGGGAGCAGCGGGGACGCAGGTCGCTCTGGCTGCAGGGTTTGAGGTCTCCTTGGGAAACGGGTGCCCCCACCCTCGCTAGAGCTGGGGTGCACTCAGGCGGGAAGGCACCCTGTCGGGGAGACAGTGGAGAGTCCAGGCCACAGGAAATCCTGGTCAGCATCTGAGTACTTGGCAAACTGCAGTCTCTAGAGCAGTGATGGGGAACCTTTTGAGCTCCGCGTGTCAGCATTTTGAAAAACCCTAACTGAACTCTGGTGCCCTGTCACATAGAGAAATTTTTTGATATTTGCAACCATAGTAAAACAAAGACTTATATTTTTGATATTTATTTTATATATTTAAATGCCATTTAACAAAGAAAAATCAACCAAAAAAATGAGTTCGCGTGTCACTTCTGACACGCGTGCCATAGGTTCGCCATCACTGCTCTAGAGGGCCCTGGGCTGGGGTGGGTCTGGGCCCTCCTTTGAGTCACGGGACAGCACCCCTTCGCTCTACATATTGGATCAGAGCCTCTGGTTCTGAACTCTGGGTGGGGAGGGGGCCCTGGGGAGGGACCCGAGGCAGAGCTGGGGCTCCAGACACTTCCTGCTTCTTTCAGGCCTGACCAGCAGACCCAGGCGTCCTCCTTCTCTCCCCAAGCGCTGGGAGGCCTGAGCCCAGGCCCCAGGGCAGCCCAGGGCATGGAAGTCACAGGCAGGTGGCTCCTCCGTCCCGGGAGCCATGTGATGGAGCCCACCCCGGGGACAGCTCCAAGACGACAGGCTCACCTGGGCCCCGTGTGGCAAGTCCCCTGGCCTGCCTCCTTCAGGACCAGGGGGCAGAGAGAGGGCACGGGGTGAGCTGTCCCAGGAAACGGGCACCAAGAAGGGAGGCAGGCGGGCAGCAGAGGAAGGTAGGGGTGAGCGGGGCTGCCAGGCCGAGCTCTGGTCAGGTCACCAAACAAGCAGGATCCTTCTGGAACTCAGAGCGACCACACCCCACCAGACACATCCTGGCCCCCCAGCTCCCACCTCCTCTTATCTGAGGCCCGGCACCTGGCATGCCAGGCTCACGCCTACCTACCAGCTGCTTTAAGGAAAGTAAAATGTCACTTCCTCCAGGAGGCCTTCCCTGCCACCACCAGACAGAATCAACCCGCTTCTCGCCGGCTCCCGCAGGACCCGCAGGTCTGCCTACGTGTGAGTGTCCCCGCAGCCCTGGGTGGCATGGCCTGACAGACAGCCAGCCTGAGAGCAGGTGCAAGGGACACAGGCAAGGCGGCAGGTGGTCAGTCCACAGCCACCCTGGGCAGGAATGGTCACCCCCAGCCCTGCAGCCAGCCCAGGACGCGGCCTCCTGAGGAAGCTCCACTGAGTGCCTGGGCCCCGCCCGCTGTGACCGGGCCGAGGATGGAGGATGCTGTCCCAGATTGAGTCCCCGGTGGACGGCTCGTCCCCAACCCCAGCACAGCCCAGACTCCCAGCCAGCCCTCCCATCCCAAGGCCATACCACCCCCGGCTGGGACCCTTGGCCCAGGACCCGCTGTGCTGCTGGCATCAGCACCAACCTAAAGGGGGGGGCGGGGAAGGAGGAAGGCAGGCACAATCCAAGGCTGAAGGACTAGAGGATGGGGCTGCCCCGGCAATCCTGGAGGTTCTGAGAAGTGGCCCACCCTAGGGAGCAGAGGCAGGGGTGGGGCGCGTTTTCTGGGGAGGAGTGTGGTACCTAGGGGAGCCACGTACCCATCTTCACAGAGCAGTGCCCAGTCCTGGCCTGTGAGCCCCTCCAGCCCCTTCCTTAGGGCTCAGGAGTGAGGGTCAGGGGGCGGCAGTGCAGGGTGGTCACCCCCACTCTGGACCCTGCAGAGCCCGAGTCTAGGGCGTGGAGGAGCCGGGGCTGCAGAGCTCGGGCAGAACCAGGGCTGGAGCTCTGGGAGCGCCCCGCCCACCACTTATCTCCTGCGCCCCAGAAGTGCTTGCTCACTGCAGGAAATTGTGACATCCTGGGACCAGGCTTCCTCCGGGCCCAGTCACATCCGGGGCTCTCAGGCCCCTGCCGCCGCCACTCCCAGCCACGATGGGGAGGAGGGAGGTCTGAGGGCCTGTCCGCCTGGCCCAGCCGCTGCCACCTGCCTAAGCCGAGCCCGGCCTCGGTGGGGCCTCCCCAGAAAGGTCCTCAGCCCAGAGTCGTGAGGAGACTCCTAAGGAGCCTGGGGAGAGGGAGGGGGCTTAGGGTGGGGTCCAGCATGGGGTTGGGGGGTACAACACTCCAATCATCATGGGTTGAGGCATCCCCCCACCCTCCGCCCAGCAGCCTAGGCCGCTGAGCAGCAGCCAGGACCCAGTGCTGAGCTGCAGCCTCAGAAGCCGGTTTCCCCACTCAGGGCGAGGCTGGGCACTGCCAGGGACGCTCTGTCCAGACACATCGCCAGGGCACAGTCTCTCAGGGAGGTCCCCACCAGCACCCCGTGCATCCAGGCATGGTGCTCGGGGCCTCCCGCCCCCCTCCCCCGCCTCCCTGTCTGCCCCCCCCAACCCCCCCACCCTGTGCCACATGCACCAAGGAGTCTGGCTCCAGCCCCCTCCCCCTGGCTCTACCTGCCAGCCACCAACCCACACTAGCAGGTTCCAAAAGACACCTTGGTCTTGCTAAAGGTGGGTGGGGTCTCCATCACCCCGAGGCTCTGAGGGCTTTGGGAGCCAGGGCAGGGAGCCAGCAGCAGCTGGACCCCAGGCAGGTGATGGACAGGAGGGCTCCAACCCTCACCTGCCTGTGGCCACAAATGGGGAGGAAGGGGCCCCCGGACAAGGGGCGAGCAGGCCCCTCCAGAGAGGAAAGAGCCAGGCCATCAACGTCTAGGCGAGCAGGAAGCTGAGGGGCCGCCTGCAGGGAGGAGTGACTTCCAGCTGCCCCAGAGGCTGGGCTGCCCTGCCGGCCCCCCGCTGACTCACAGGATGGGGGGGCCCCCTGCGAGGAAGTGGCCGGTCTCCCTGCTTCCCAGCCACAGAAACCAAAACGCGATTCTCCCTCCCACAGCCTTTCTGGGAACCCGTCGTTTTTAGAAAGCTGCGAAGAGAAAGAGGAAGCGGCCACCACGCGCCGCTGTGCAACCCCCAGCGAGCCCCTGCCTCTCCGACCCACCACGCCCAGGAGCAGCTCACGGCACCCTGGTGTCCCTCCACGCGTCCCCACGCTGCCTGCACAGCCAGACACCCTGCACACCTCCCTGCCCAGCAAGAGGAGCGGGGACAGGATTTGGGAAGAGAAAGGGGAAGAAAGAAACTGTCCCAGTTGGTGGCTGAAACCTAATCATCAAAGTCAGAGACAGGCGGGGAGGAAGGGGACTCCCTCCTCCTGGCAGGCACCCACGTCCCCAGAGGTGCCAGCAGCGCGTGCGCACACATACACACACACATGCACAGACACGCACACACACACACACGTGCACATATACACACACACACACACACACACACACACACACACCACCCTGCATGGGCATGGAGAGGGAAAATGGAAACACCTGCCATCTGTGCCAGACCCACGTCCCCCAGGGACCGGTCCCGCTCACCGACACCTGCCCAGAGAGCACCCTAGGTCACCCCACCACCTGAAGGGCTTTGCTCAAACTCAGCTCGGAAGACACGACCTGGAGAGGCAGCCTCAGGTGCTTGGTGACCCACCAGCCTTTTCCCATCAGACCCAGTTTCTGGGCACCCCGAGACCCAGTTAGAGCGGCTTGGGTGGCGTGGCCGACCACAGACATGGGAAGCGGTGTTGGGTTCCAGGGTGCTGCCAAGGGCGGAGTGTGCGTGTGTGGGGGTGGGGAGGGGGCTGCCCCGTTCTCGAGCAGAGGAGACCCCAAGAGCGCTCTGCACACCCATCGCTATCTCAGGATCACGCACCCACCCCCCGCCGTGGGGCTGGCAGAGGCGTGAATGCCCACCCAAGCCACGTGTGCCCGTGTCCTCAGGTGATTCAGCGGCCGGTAACATGGGGCGGGCACCATAGGAAGTGAGAGTGCGCCAGGTGTGCCTAAGTGGTGCCCACCCAGATGCCCCTCTGGGACTCTCTGGACTCCCTGACACCCAGGTGTGACTAGGCTGTTCCCAGACACGACCCCTCTCAGTACCCAGCACAGGGCTGTCTGTGTTTGCAATGGAGGAATCCACCCATCTTCCAACCTCCCCACTGTGGCCTGGCTCCAGACCGTGAAGACACTGTCCAAATGGGCAGACAGTCTTAGGCTCAGCCCTAAATGCTGTGTGATCTTGGACAAGCCACTTACCATCTCTGAGCTCAGTGTGTATATGTTTAAATAAATTTTTTTTAATTGATGTTAGAGAGCGTGGGGAAGGGAGAGAAACATCGATCGGCTGCCTCCTGTACACCCCCAACCGGGGATCAAGCCCACACAACTGGGGCACGTGCCCTGACTGGGAATCAAACCAGCAACCTCCCAGTGCTCAACCAACTGAGCCACACGGGCCAGGGCAGCGAGGCCATATTTCACAGAGAGGTGAGCCCCTGGTCCAGATCACTGAGCCAGAGGTCGGGCTTTGAGCTGCCCGGGCCCTGCACTAGGACACACTCAGGACAGGGTACCCATGCCCCTCAGCAGGGCAAACACTTTTCTGCTCGTAAACAGTCATTAAAGAGCTAATAAACCCAGAGCTAATAAGATTTCCCAGAACTCTGCCCTGGGGCTTGCTGGTTCCCTGGGCTGCTGGGGCATCCGGGCACTTGACACAGGCCCATCCAGGCCACTCACACCAGAGGGACTTCAAAACCTACCTACTCATCACTCCCCCCACCCCTTCCTTTGGGGCAGCATGGGTTGAGGAATGAGGGCTGGGGAGCTGGGGAGGCGGGGGTGGGGGGAAGCTGGAGACAGGTCTCAAACCCCGCCTTGACCGCCTACTGTGCTGGGAAACTTTGGGCAAGTTACCACATCTGAGCCTCAGTTTTCTCTGCTGTGAAATGGGATGATGCGCCCGCCCCAGAAATGCAGTAGAGATGACATGAGATCATGCATGTACCGTGCCCGGTACCCTGTGGACGGCCAGTGACTGGAATTCTGGCTGACCTCTGCCACCATCCCTCATTTGGTCTCTATAGCTGAGCCAAGAGCCCCGAGGTAACAGATCTCTACTTGACAGGTGGGGAAACTGGGGCTCAGAGAGGTTAAGTCACCTGTCCAAGGTCCCACAGTTAGGAGGTGGTGGGGCTGTGATCCCCTCACATTCTGCAGCCTCCTGTCACCCAAGAACCCGGGAGACAATGTGGCAAAACAACAGGTGCGCTGGTGAGGTGAGAGCGCCCTGAGGTGAGAGCGCCCGGTCTGGGAGCTCTGGGAGCTCGGGGCCTTTGAGTGCCGAGCTGCTCCCACCCCCTCAAGCAGAAATGACATCACCCAGACTTCTCCTCTGTGAAAGGGCTCTCACAGCCTCTCACCTGTCCTATCTCATTATCTTCCTTGGCTGATAAGGTCTGACCCTAGTTCCCAGTCCTGCTCCAGCAGATCCCCCACCTGCGCTTCCAGGCCTTTGAGGGCCAGGGGAGAGGCATGGGTGGGGCACCCCGCCAGGGAAAAGAGGCTTCTTGTCAGGGGTCAGGGGCCGGACCACCTAAGGATGCTCCACGCATGGGCTCCAGGGCCACAGGTGGGAAGCAGAGAAAACCAAGGTGGTGGGCAGCTTGCCCTGCGCTGGGCCCGGGAGCAGAGCTGAGTGTCTCCGCCTCCATGACATTCTCCCCCCCCCCCCAACCCCCCCCCCCACGCCGCCAACACCATCATGACACACAGGCTGGCAGGCGGGGAAGCCCCGGGCGGGGTGGCAGTTCATGCCTGGCCTAGATCGAAACCCATCCACAGCGCCCTTGGTCTACATGGCACCCCCGCCCTCCCACCCAGACTGGCCACTTCTACAGAACAGCACCAGCACCGCCATCCTGGCCCATGTTCCCAGCCAGTCCCCCCACAGCTCGCGAGGCACGGGCTCGTCACCACCCGTCTGTGCCAAGGGCCCACAGCCCGGCTCCGAAGAGCAGCCCTGGTCCCGTTATCTCGACGGCTCCCTCGCCAGGTCGCAGTGTGGCTGGGATCAGCCCGAGGCTTTCTGCGAACCACCGCTGGAATCCTCACTGCCACCCTCCCATGGACTACTGCTACCCTCCGTACAGCTGGGGAAACTGAGGCACCTATTGAAGTGACCCCACCCTGCTGACCACACTCTCCTAGACCCCTGCCCATCGCTTCCTACCACCCTCCAGGCCAGTATCTCGGGGGGGGGGGGGGGGGGCTAGAACATCCTTCCTGCCAGCAGCTTTGGAATTGCACATGACCAGCCCCTGGGGGGCCCCAGAGGGGATGGGGATGGCAGCTCTCTGTGTGAACCTCCCTGAAGAGGACAAGAAAAGGTGAGTTTTTCTTTCCGCCCGTCTAGCTCACACTGGGAGGCGACAGTCACTTCATGGCCGTCGGGGAAGCCCTCGGTTTCCCTCAAGAGGGGCAGGCAGGGCTCCTCCTCCTGGCCCGTGTCCTGCGAGCTGCCTCCCTGGCAGCCTCGCCGCCGGTCACCAGGCCAGGTCAGCCTGCGCTCTGGGAGGCGCTGACGTCCCGCCGGCCCTCCCCCAGCCTGGCTCAGCAGGACGGGAAACTGGGAGCAGACGTGTGAGCTCACGCTGGAAATCCCCAAGGGTGGCCAGGACAACACGAGGCCTGCTCCAAAGTGGGTGGCCCAGGGAGCCGCGGGGCTGTGCAGGGAGGAGAGGCAGCCGGGAGAGGACATCTCCCCTCATGTCCCCACTGCTCACCCCGACCCAGAGGGAAGCGCCGGGTCACTTGGAAGTGAGCAGGTCCATGCACGCTCAGACACACCCGACCTCTTCCTGCTCCGTCTGGAGTCTAGTCTGGGGCTGAGTTTACACAGCAGGTGGACAGGAGCCCTGCGGAGCGGCCACGGCGGTGCCCGGGCTCTGACCACAGTTGAAGCACCGCTACTGGCCCAGAGCCAGACTCGGACCCCGGGGCCTCTGCAAGGGATTTGGGGGTGATCTGTCCCTCCTCTTAAAGCAGTGGTTCTCAACCTTCTGGCCCTTTAAACGCAGTTCCTCATGTTGTGACCCAACCATAAAATTATTTTTGTTGCTACTTCATAACTGTCATGTTGCTACTGTTATGAATCGTCATGTACATATCTGATCTGCAGGATGGTCTTAGGCGACCCCTGTGAAAGGGTCATTCGACCGCCAAAGGGGCCGCAACCCACAGGTTGAGAACCGCTGCCTTAGAGGCAGAGAGTCAGCCCCATCCTGGGCAGAGTGTGTAAAACGCCAAGCAGGGCTGCAGCTCGGAAATGAGTCACCGGGTGGACCGTTTACAGGCTGCGGCACAGGAGTTAGGACCGGGCCTGGGAAAGGGCGGCCGGGTTCACGGCTGCGCTCCACCGCTTGCTTCCCGAACAGCTCGGTGCAGGTCCGAGGGCTGCCTGAGCCTCGAGAGACACAGGACAGAGGGGGCCACTACTGCGGTGTCTTCGTTTTACTAAAAAGACTGGAGTCTCACTCCGGCCTTTTAAAGTTAAAAGACCATAATAAATAAATAAAGTTAACAAACCAAAAACCACCACCACCACCACAATAAAAAAAAAAACACCAAAAACGCAGAAGTCAAACCAGAAACTGCCACCTGCCCTCTCACCCTACAGGGTTCCAGGGTCCAGAAGTGAACGAGACAAGAGGCCGTGGATACTGCCAGGAACTGGGAAGAGGACAGTGAGGGCAGTGGGGTGGCGTGGCCTGGCCTGGCACCTGGACATGGGCGGCTGCTTCGTCCCATCCTGCCCTGGGAATGCCCCCTGCCCCAACCCCTGGAGCACATTCCTGGAGCCCAACTCAAACAACTCAGTCATCCCTGCCGGCCGGGCGGCCCCCTGCCTGTGGCTGATGGCCGCCATCTCTCACTGTGGCCGCCATCTCTCACCGTGGCTCCGCTGACACCACGAGTGGGGAGGGCCTTGCTCTCCTGGCCCGGCCTCTGGTCTAACCACAGTGGAACCTTTTACTGCTGGAGGGAAGCAGACTGGGGAGCCTCGAGCAATCAGGAGCCTTGATATACCCCTTGGGTGTTACGTTCCCAGCAGCGTAAATACTGGGAGAGTTAGGTGTGAGTTCAGAAGGGAAAATGCCAGCAGGTCAATGGCATCAGGCGTCCATGCCCACGTCAGCAACTCAGCTTCGGGGAAAATCTGCAAACAGAGCTCATACCCGGGGCATGGGAGCGCCTGTGTGAGGGAGGCTGCCCTAGGGGTGACGTCCTTCAGGCCCGCTCCCGGCCCCTGGTCTCAGCTCCTCCCAACAGCACCCAGACCTACTTCCTGCAGGGCCCATGGTTTGAGCAGGAAGAGGCAGGCTTCTGGCACCAAAGGCAGCCTCCTGCGAGGGGAATAACTGCCCTCCTTACCTCACATCTCATTTAGGTTTATTCCAAGTTCTTCCCCAAACCTCCCGGGAAACTGAGGCAGGGAGGGGAAGACAATGAGAAGTACAGGCATACCTCGAAGTACTGCAGGTTGGGTCCCAGAGCACTGCACTGAAGCCAGCTGTGATCTTTTCGCTGGTGGAGGGTCTTGGCTTCAATTTGTAAAAAAACACACCTCTTTGGGGCGAAATAAAACGAGGCAAGCCTGTTACTGGATGGACCAGGTGCTGCGGGATGATTTCTCAACCCCTCACAGGACTAGGCCGTTTTGAGTCACATGATTCTTTGTTGCGGGGCCTGTGGGATGTCCAGCTGCATCCCTGGCCTCTACCCACTAGATGTCCAAGAGCGACAACACTCACCCCCTTCCCCTGAGCTGTGACGACCACGGCGTTTTTGAGAAATTGCCCAACATCCCCGGCTGGTAAAATGGCTGAGAGCCACAGCTTCACTTTCCACTTCTCCCCCTGTCCTACCCAGACAGTGACAGAAACATAACACAGACGCTGGGCTCACTCTTACCAGCAAAGGTCACACACGGGGCCACCTGGGAAACAGCAGGCAGCGCAGGGCGGGGTCAGTCCCGCAAGCCTCACCCTTCGGACACTCCAACCCCACACCTGCTCCGTAGTCTTTCACGCAGGTTAGGCAGGGGCTGAGGCCGGGGCGCCCCTCCGCCCTGGGGTGGGGGACATTTGCCCCCGAGGGGACTCATCCCTCTCTAATCTAACCCTAAAAGAGAGCACTAACCTTTTCAAGGCCCTCAGTCCAGAAGTCAAGACCCCGGTGCCCATTTTCTGAGCTCCGGTCCAGCCTGGCAGAGCGCGCCCACCCTCCCACACCTGCTTCCACCTCGGCGCCGGCTGCTCGCCCCAGAGGGAGGGGCGGGGAGGATCTGGGTCGAAGGCGCGAGTGCGCGGTGCTGCCCCGGGGCGGTCCCTTCTCTCCCACCAGGGGCTTTAAACTTCTGCCCCCGCATCAGGGGACCCTTGGCCCAGGGACCCCTAAGGCGTCGAGTCCGAGCTGAGCCCCAAAGGCTCGCAGACCTGGTCCCGCAGCCCCGTCCGAGTCCAGCACCGACCTCTGGCGCCCGGCTTGGCCCACGTGGGGCCCCAGAGCTCCGCAGGGCTGGCACCCTCGCCAACCGCGCACCGCCGCCCCAGGGCGGGCTCGGGCGCGACACCGCGGACCCTTCCGGCGCCTGAGGTCCTGCGGCCGAGCCCGGTCCCACCTGTCGCGCGTGCTCACCTCCCTGCGGCCCCACCGGTACGGACGCTGCTCCGCGCCGCGCAGCCGAGCAGCTGGGCCGCGGCTTCTGGGGGCGGGGCCCCGGCGCCCCGCCTCTTCCCTACCTGCGCGGGGCGGTGGGCGGGGCCTGGGGCGGGGCCTAGTCGTGGGGGCGGGGCCTGGGTCGTGTGGGAGCCCTGGGGAGGGGCCTACTCGGGGGGCGGGGCTTGGGCGGGATCTAGCCGTGGGGCGGGGCCTGAGGCGGAGCCTAGTCGTGGGGGCGGGGCCTGGGTCGTGTGGGAGCCCTGGGGAGGGGCCTACTCGGGGGCGGGGCCTGGGGCGGGGCCTAGCCTTGGGGGCGGGGCCCCGCCTGCCCTCGCCACCCCGCGGTGTCCTCTGCGGCTCGGTGCCCCGGCGCCAGCCTCACCGCGCTCGGCCCAGCGGGGTCCCGGCCCGGCGTCTCCCGGGCGTCGTCCTCCCCTCACAATCGTATAAAGCGCATCATCTAGGTCTGAACTGCCACCTTCACGTCGCGCCCAGGAAAACCCCCTCCCATAACAGCCGCCTCCCGTCTCCCCTCCGTCCAGCGCCCCATTCCCAGGCCAAATGGGCCTGCTCCCCGGAACCTCTTAGCCCTCGCCCTTTCCTTGAAACCCCAAGTCTGCTCCCGCCCCCGGACGCTTCTCTGATCCGATCTCGGCCGCTGCTCCCGCGCAGCTGCAGACAGCGAACGCGCCCTCCTCCGCATCCTCCGGGCGAAGGCCGGGTCTCGCCCAACTTCTCCCGCCCCCACCCGCCGGCCCCCAGCCCGGAGCGGCGCTGACAGCCCCGCGCTGAGTGCCGGCCGCGGGGACGACCCCGCTGGGTGCTTCGGGGACTGGGGGGGGTGGAGCGGGGGGCCGGGGGTGTCTCTGGAGAGGCTATAGAAATAAGCATTAAGGCAGACAGACCTACGTAAAACCTACGTTGTCTCTGGGCCGACGACACTGAGCCTCCCCAAGGGGCAGGATCTTGGCTCACACGGCGCCTGCAGTGGACGCAGAGATTTTGGCGGCGGCCTGGGGGATGGGGGTGGGGGTCCCTCAGAGCCGCTTCTTAATTTGCAAAGGAGCGAAGCCTGCCCGGCCTTCTCACGTGTGGGCGATGGGGTGCCGTGAAAAGCACCTGTGAAACTGTTGTTAGTTAATGGGGTTCTTCCCAGAGGCCCCGAGTTCAGATCCCGCCCCTGCCACTTGCCACCTGGGTGGCCTCCCTTCCTGCTCCGGGAACTGAGGGTAACAACAGGCCTGGCCTCTTGGAGGAGGCCCCGAAGGGCACCGGCTCCAGCGTCACTGGAGCGGCTGCTGCGGTTACTATTGCTATTATTACTGTCATCACCTGCGGCCTGCCGGCTCTCCGCCTGGGAAACCCGGCTCCTGACCTTCCTCTGCCGCAAGCGTCTCCCCCAGCCCTGCTGCTCCGGGCGGGGGCACTGCTCCCCTCACGCCCCACCGCATCTGCCCAGCAGCCAGGGCCCAGAGGCAGGAACCGGACCTGACCAACTCCCTGCAGCTGGCTGGGTGCAGCAGAAGGAGGCAGGGGTGCGTGGTGCGGGCTGACCCCCACTCGCCCCAGGTCACCCTTGGCCTGGGTCGGGAACACCTAGTCTAGCCTCCAGCACATTTGCCAGACACCTGAGCTGCGGTCCCCGGGCGCCCCGGGAGGGGAGGGATTCGCGCTGGCCGTCCATGTGAGGGCTTTGTCCCACAGACACGTGGCACCGGCTCAGCCACGGAGGGGCACCCTTGGCTGCAACGAGGAGCACCTGCCGCGCAGGGAAGGGTGTTAAATGCACCAGGGGTGTAATTTGCGGTGATGACTCCCAGCGGTTAAAAGCAGGGCGGCCCCGCTCTCTGTGCTGCGTGGAACACGCCCAAGAGGCATGAAGTGAAGAGACCCAGGTGTGTGTTCCATGTAGTTCCATTGACCTACGTTTAAAGGAACATGCGAATGTGTGCGGGCAGAGCCACCAAGACTCTCTGGAAGTGTATTTGTGGAGTAACCCTGCGTGGAGCGGGGTGTGGGGTTGAGAGGAGGGAGACAGAGCCTTGCCTCTTACTCCACAAAATGTGTGTGTGGCCCTAACCGGTTTGGCTCAGTGGATAGAGCGTCGGCCTGCGGACTGAAGGGTCCCAGGTTCGATTCCAGTCAAGGGCATGTACCTGGGTTGCAGACACAACCCCGGTGGGAGTGTGCAGGAGGCAGCTGATCGATGTTTCTCTCTCATCAATGTTTCTAACTCTCTATCCCTCTCCCTTCCTCTCTGCAAAAAATCAATAAAATATATTTTTAAAAATGTGTGTGTTACTTTTATAACTTAGAGGAAAACATAGTCAAAACTTTCGTGTGTTTTTTTTAATGTGTCTTTATGGATTTCAGAGAGGAAGGGAGAGGGAGAGAGAGAAACATCAATGCTGAGAGAGAATCATTGATTCGGCTGCCTCCTGCACGCCCCCTACTGGGGATTGAGCCTGCAACCCCAGCACATGCCCTTGACTGGAATCAAGGGCTGAACTATCGTCTTGAAGGGGCCTGAAGGTGTAGGGAGGATCTTGACAGGTGGGGCTGAGGAAGGGGGTTGCAGGCGTGATGAAAAGAACAGAGACACAGGAACAAGGAAGCGCTGGTGATGGGAGGGCAAGTTCTGGGCCCGGGTTTGGCAGCATCACAGGATGTGTTTGGGGAGGGTGGGGGCGACAAGCCTGGGAGGCAGGTGGCCTGTGCTGGAGGCTCCAGCTGAGCTATCCTTTAAGGCAGTGGTCCTCAACCTGGGCTGCACATGAGAATCACCTGGGAATCCTTTTAAAATCCTGATTTCTGGGCCTCATCCTCCGGAAATTCTGTTTCTTCGTTACTCATGTTGTGGCCCCACCCCATCACAAAGAAACAGAATTTCCGGAGGACGAGGCCCAGAAATCAGGATTTTAAGAGGATTCCCAGGTGATTCTCATATGCAGCCCAGGTTGAGGACCACTGCTTTATGTGTTTCTGTTTTATCCAGTAAACAATGGGGAGTTTTCTGGCCGGGAAATCCCACCAATATTTTCCGCTGTGCCGCCGGCTCTGAAAAGGACCTCCTCGGACCTGATTACACGTTTTAATCTTGATCACAGTTGCCAGGTAGGCAGGGCAGCCTCGCAGAGGAGGGAACGGGAGGTTGTGGACAAAGACCAGACCCTTGGAGTTTTAACACGAGAAGCCTTCGTCCTTTGTCCGCACTGCTCTGTAGGAAGGTGGGGGGGCGGGGGGGGGGCAGTTCCCCAACACCACACGGCGATCCCGAGGCCCCTCGTGACACTCAGAACAAGAAATGAGGCATCCTGACCCTCGGGAGAAAAGGGAAAGGGGAACTTGAAGCCGTAAGTTAGCCAAAAAAAAAAAAAAAAAAGAGAGAGAGAGAGAGGACTTGGATAACATAACTTTGAAGTAAAATATTAGGGGTCGCGTTATTAGCTGAGATTTAAAAATTTTAGAGATGTAATGGCATTCCACGGAGTGGGGGGATGCTGATGTTTTGTCGGGGTTCAGAGAGGTTTAGGGCTGTGCCCAAGGCCACAAGCTGATGGGGCACAGAGCGGCTGCTGGACCCAAAGCCACACTCTTCCCGGCCACCAGGGACCCGGCAGCTTCAGAAGGGTCGATCTGGCTGTGCTTGGGACACCCCGGTTTGGGCGAAAGGAAGGGAGAGGCCAATGAAGAGGCTACTTTAAAGGTGCGGGGAATGGGACACGGGAGGGGCCAGGGGAGCAGAGTGGAGGAAGGCATCCTTGTCTCTAGAATTTGGCCAACACAAGCCCCCAGATGTCCTCTCCATCCGTCCTCCCTCAGGGCTTAGGGGGCAAAGTCAGGGGAGATTCTGCCGGAGGGGTTTGGGGAGAAGGGAACAAATATCTGGGGTGGGGTGTGGGGGGGCTCAGCGCTGCTATTGATGGTGCATAGTCGCCACCTAGTGGCTGTCGGGGGTACTGCACCAAGGAACCCTCCCCCAGGAGGAGAAGCCGCAATTCCTCCTGCTCCCTCTCCGCCCTCTTTCTCTCCAGAAAACCTGGCAGCCCTGCCCGTGGGTGACTGGCAGAGGCCTCGGGCCCTGGCGTGAGGGGCTCTGAGTGCGAGGTGAGATGTCAAAGCCTAGGCAGCTCTTGTCCCTGGCGTCCCGCCTGCTTTCAGAACAGCGTGCCCAGGAAGGGGCGCCCATGACACAGCTGTGTGGGTGCTCATGGCTCCCGGGAACTGCCTGCCGCCCCCGGGAAACCCAGTGTCCAGGCTGATGGGCTCAGACCCCTGGGGCTCAGGGTACAGACTTCTCAGCTCTGTCTTCTCCTGTGCCCTTCCCTCCCCCACGGTGGCCTTGAAGTCTCAGCCTCCCTCCCAGCAGCCTGCTCCTCACAGGCGTGCTGTTCTCAACCCTTTATCGGCCTTCCTCTGGGTCATGCTAGTCTGAGCCAAGGCTCGGCCATTCCGACTGGCCATTGGGAATAGGCTTGGAATGTTATTCCAGAGCCCACGTCACCTCCCACTTCCCAGCGGGGCTCATCCTGCAGACCCCAGAGTGCTGCTGCTGCTGCATCTCCCCTTCCCCAGGGTTCCCCAACCCCCTCCCAGGACCTGAGGCCTGGGGGACAGGGCACTGGCTTTGGTGGCAAACACTCAGGTATGCCCAACTCACCACTGTTTGACCTGTGACATTAGGCAGTTTACCTCGCCTTGAGTGTCAAGGCCTCCCCAGAAAGACACCCCCCGCCCTGGAAACCCCACCCAGAAGCCATAAACAAAAGATCAACAACGTGAAGACATGAAAACGGCGAAGTCGGTGCCAAAAAGACCCCCAGGACAGAGCTAAGCGAATGAGAGTTAAAAGCTAAGCAAACTTCCAATGAATGGCATCAAAGGGTCAATATCTAGAAACTGAAAAAAGAGGCCCTGCTTACATCACCTTTAAAATGACAAGCCAGGCCCGGCCAGCGTGGCCCGGCTGGTTGGAGGGTCCTCAGCCTGTGCACCAAAAGGTTGAGGATTCGGTTCCCAGTCAGGGCGCATACTCAGGTTGTGGGTTCGACCCCCGGTGGGTGCATTTGGGAATCACGTTGACGTTTCTCCCTCTCCCTTCCTCGCTCTCTCTCTCTCTTTTTAAATATATTTTATTGACTTTTTTACAGAGAGGAAGGGAGAGAGATAGAGAGTTAGAAACATCGATGAGAGAGAAACATCGATCAGCTGCCTCCTGCACACCCCCTACTGGGGATGTGCCCGCAACCAAGGTACATGCCTTTGACCGGAATCGAACCTGGGACCCCTCAGTCCGCAGGCCAACGCTCTATCCACTGAGCCAAACCGGTTTTGGCATCTCTTTTTAAAGTATGTCCTTGGGTGAGGATAAAGGGAAAAATTACAAAATAATCTAAGAGAAAATTGGATAAAGACTAAGAACAAATAGTTCACAGAAAAATAAGTGAAAACAGTCCCTGGATATAGGAGATGAGTATAAAAAAGTACAGTAGTTTAGAGAAGGCAACAGAACTGTGAGCCCCTGGTGCAGAGGGGGCTGAAGGACCAGGGCTGCCTGGAGAAGCGGCTGGCTGCGGGCCTGGGCAGGGAAGTGCGTGGGGAGCCGGGGGCTTCTTGTTGGTGCAGAGAGCAGGGAGGCTGTGACAGATGAATGGGGACATGTCAAAAAGACACAGGGACCAGCTGGAAAGCGCTCCCGCTGGCCAAATTGAACAATCTGAGCATCAACAAGAAAAATGAGCGTAGGTCATGGAAAAACCTTGCAATCATGAAAGTCCCATGTTTCTCAGGAACATCCAGAGAAACCCCGGGCACCCCCGAGCCATTTATTAAACCAGGACCTTCCTTTGGAAAGTGGTGGATAAAGGGAAAGACTGGAGCATGGATCCTGCCTTCCCAGTGGGACGTGCCTTTCAAGGGAACCCAGGGGCCCTACCTGGGCCTAAGGCCTCGCGATCAAGGAACCTAATTCTTAACCTTTTGGTGCACAGGACGATGCTCCAACCAACTGAGCCACACTGGCCAGGGCTAGTTTGTTATGGGGCGCGGCTACAGCGTTTGGACAGGTTCAAGCCTTGGACTGAGGAGAGGGCACAGTCCTCTCATGGCCACGTGCAAGTCCCAGCTTGGAGGGCAGAGCCCTCCCAGCACAATGATAGCCAACAGCTGTAGTTGTGAGCTTGAACCTGTGGTCCGAACATGTGGCCCCACGTGTCTGAGTGATGTGGGCTTGATAGAGTTCAGGTGCATGTAGTTGAGTAGGGTTGAAACCCACAAGAATGTTGTAAACATCTTGATCATGCCCTTACTTTGCCTCGTGGCATCTGCTATAAAATAAAGACACAACACGGCTGGTGGGTGCGGGCGCTGTCCATCCGAGGGGCAGCGTCCCACCGAGACCCAGCTTTCATTCTCATGTCTGTCTTTTCTAAGCCTCTCATCGCCCCCACTCAGGGTCACTGAACCAGGCTGAGCTGGCATGCGTATGCTATGGCCGTGCCGGCTCCCCACAGTTTGTAATTTTTAAAATATATATATTTATTGATTTCACAGAGGAAGGGAGAGGGAGAGAGAGAAACATCAGTGATGAGAGAGAATCATGGACCGGCTGCCTCCTACAGGCCCCCTACTAGGGATCGAGCCTGCAACCCAGGCATGAGCCTTGACCTCCTGGTTCATAGGTCGATGCTCGACCACTGAACACACTGGCCAGGCTGCTTTGTGATTTTAGAGTTGATTTGTGGGACCTCTTTTTTAGTTTCTAGCTCCTGACCTTGGATTACATTTGCTTTCGCGCTTTACAGAAGAGCACGCCGTGTTAGTGAGGCTGCCGAGCAAGTCGCCCCCACACTTGGCTGCTTGAAACAGACCGTTTGTTTATTATCTCACAGTCTCTGTGGGTCAGGGGTCCCGCGGGCTCAGGGCTTAGCTGCATCCATCACCGAGGTGTTGGCTGGGCCTGTGAATGCTTATCACAAGGCCCAGTGGGGGGAGGATCCACTCCCAAGTTCATTGGCAGGTTCAATTCCCTGCTGACTCCTGTCCAGAGACAGGGCCCGCATCAGGGGCTGGGACCTCAGGGGCTGGGACCTGGAGAGTAGCATGGGGCCCTGCTGTTTGTTTGATACTTTAATATATAGTATTGATTTCAGAGAGGAAGGGAGAGGGAGAGGGAGAGAGAGAGAGAAACATCAATGATGAGAGAGAACCATTGATTGGCTGCCTCCTGCACGCCCCCTACTGGGGATCGAGCCGGCAACCAGGCATGTGCCCTTGACAGGAATTGAACCCGGGACCCTTCAGTCTGCAGGCTGATGCTCTATCCACTGAGCCAAACCAGCTAGGGCTGTTTAGTACTTTTTAAAAAATTGATTTCAGCCTGGCCAGCATGGCTCAGTGTTTGAACATTGACCATAAACCAGGAGGTCAGGGTTCGATTCCTGGTCAGGGCACATGCTTGAGTTGAGGGCTCCATCCCCAATGTGGGGTGTGCAGGAGGCAGCCAATCGATGATTCTCTCTCATCATTGATGTTTCTATCTCTCTCTCCCTCTCCCTTCCTCGCTGAAATCAATAAAAATATATTTTAAAAATATTGCTATATATATATTTTTTAATCATGAATTTTGTGGGCATTTGACTTTTATTTTTTTAAATATATTTTTATTGATTTCAGTGAGGGAGGGAGAGGAAGAGAGATAGAAACATCAATGATGAGAGAGAATCACTGATTGGCTGCCTCTTGCACACCCCTACTGGGGATGGAGCCCACAACCCAGGCATGTGCCCTTGGCTGGAATCAAACACGGGACCCTTTAGTCCGCAGGCTGACACTCTATCCACTGAACCAAACCAGCTAGGGCCATTTTGACTTTTTAAAAATATTGCATTAAAATGTGATTTCTCTTGCGTCTTGAAGTTTTTGGTGCTTCCTTCAATTTTGCCCCTGAGGCGAGTGCCTCACTGCCCCCGCCCTGGGCCCAGCTTTGACAGGTGAGGCCCTCGTCCTCGTGGAGAAGATGCCAGAGAACCCCAACGTGCAGTGTCAGGTCACGGTCAGAGCCATAGGAAACAAACCGAGATAAAGAAAGAGGGACGGGGCTGCCCTGCTGGACAGGTGGTCAGGGAAGGCTTCTGAGGAGGTGATGTGTGAGCGGAGACCCGAGTGAAGGGAGGGAGCCACGAGAGGATGCAGGGGAAGAGCACCTGGGTGATGGGAACAGCAAATGCAAAGGCCCTGGGGCAGGAAGGAGAAGCTGAGGAACAGCCGGGAGGCAGAAGGGGCTGGAGCACAGAGTGAGGGTGGGGGGGGAGGGCAGTGGGAAATGAGGCTGGCGCGATAGGCCCTGGTCCAGCCCAGGACTCTGCATTCGGCCTGTGACCATGGGAAACGGCGGGAGGAGGCCACGTGACCTGACTCCCTCGTAAAAGCGTCCTCTGGGCTGAGTGGGGAATAGGATGCAGGGGTCTGGAAGCTGCGGGCCCGGAGGAGGCGCTGCCGTTGCCTGGGAGAGATGGTGGCCTCCTTCTGGGTCGTTGCAAATTGGGGGCCAGCCAGGAGGCCCTGGGAAGGCGTCAGGCCCACATGGAGCCGCCCCGGCATCCGCTGCTATTGTCCCTGCGTGACCTCGACATCAGCCGCGGGCTCCTGCGATCTCCAGGCTCCTGCCTGCAGGCCAAGGAGTCTGCTGAAACCGCTATGTGCCCGTGACCCCGACTTAATGTCAAAGGTGACATCAACGCTGGGTGTCACGTGTGGGTGCCCGGAGCAGGGCCGCTAGTGTTTCCACCAAAACCCCACCAGTGGTTACGGCTGCTTGGTGGTGGTTGGTGGGGGTGGGAGGGGGGTGGGGCTTGCAGAGAATTCTTATTCTGTGTTTTTCTTTTCCCCTCAGCTTCGCTGCGACGAGCATATATTGCTTTTGCACTCGTGCCGAGCCCCTGTGCTATCTTTAAGGCCGTGTGTAACGGTGCAGAGCGTATGGCATGTTCGATGCGGACAAGAGGCGCCTGGAAGACAGGCCGAGGGGGAGGGGTTACCGGTGACTTCTCGCCTACGTTTCTGAAATGCAGGGAACACTTTTTGCTTTCACATCACAACATGGTTGTTTTTCACAATGAACCGTGTTGCATGGTCTGTCTGTGGACTTAGACAAGGTCAAGGGCTCCCTTGCCCACCTGCCCTGGGAGGCCCCTCCCCTCCCCCCACGCCTGCCCTCCCCCCCCACCCTCATGTCTCTTCCCAGCTTCAGAAAAGGCCTGGAGGGTGGGTTCCTCGGGCCCCTGTGTGCCCGGATGGGTCCTGGGCAGTCAGCTGCCTCCCCCCCCCACCCCATGTGGTACACCTACTGGAAGGCCCGGGGCTAGGCCTGCAGTTATTCAGGACACCCCCCCTCCCCAGGAACTAGCTGCTCCCCTGCGCCCGAGGGAGGGAGGGACAAGGTTCTCTAATGCTCCTCAGGCTCCCTGGTCTCCACGAGGCCTGACGTGGACTCTGTGTTCATGAGCATTGTCCAGTTTGGGTTTTATTTTTAAATATATTTTATTGATTTTTTACAGAGAGGAAGGGAGAGGGATAGAGAGTTAGCAACATCGATGAGAGAGAAACATCAGTCAGCTGCCTCCTGCACACCCCCCTCACTGGGGATGTGCCCACAACCAAGGTACATGCCCTTGGTCGGAATCGAACCCGGGACCCTTCAGTCCGCAGGCCGACGCTCTATCCACTGAGCCACACGGGCTACAGCGCATTGTCCAGTTTTAACAGGGCTCCTGCTCAGTCGTCTAGCTGGAATCCCCCACTGGGTTCTTTTTTTTTTAATATACATTTATTGATTTCAGAGAGGAAAGAAGAGGAAGAGAGAAACAGCAAGGATGAGAGAAAATCATGGATCAGCTGCTTCCTGCATGCCCCCCACTGGGGATGGAGCCCACAACTCAAGCATGTGCCCTGACGGGCAATCGAACTCTGACCTCCTGATTCATAGGTCAGTGCTCAACCACTGAGCCACGCCGGCTGGGCTCCCCCTGGGTTTTTCACACACCCCCTCCCCCTGCCCGTCAGCTGATGGACCCACCCCGGCCTGCCTTCAGCAAGAACCCTGTTGGGTCGGTTGAGGCAGAACTCCCTCACACCCGGTGTTTCCTCTTAATAATCTCCACCCCCACCCACCCCCAACCCCCGCCCATCCCAGCGCCTCAGCTGCCTCAATCCCGCCTGCCCACGCCGCCCACGCCGCCCACGCCGCCCACGCTGCGTTCTGCTGAGCCGGTTCTATGCTGAGGTCTCTTCCCCGTTGCAATGGTCCTGGGTAAAGTTGGTTTTTATGCTTTAACCACTGCCCAGCTCGTTTCTCTCTGACAAAAGTCTCCCTGGCAGGCACTGTTCATGGCACGCCGCTCAGGAAGCACCTGCCACCCCCTTTCCTGAGTAAACCCCCTCACTGTCCCCTCCCCTCACCCCCTCCGGCCGCACCCACTGGCTTCTCAGGTAATGACCTTGACCTCAGAGAGGCGGCCAGCAGGTGGCTCCTGGCGGGTTCTCATCGGCCTCGCGGAGATGCTCTCCTGGAAGCTTCTAGGGCTCTATCCCAGCCCCTGCCCCCCTTCCCGTGGTGGGCTCCTCCCTTTACCCCTGACCTCGGGGTCCAGTGCTCCAGGGCCCTGACCTGCCCCTCTTCTCTTCCCACAGTCTCTGCCCAGGGACCCATCCCACCCCCAATTTAAGTCCCAGCTCTGACGGCATCCCCATGGGCTTCCCGTGGACAAAGGGGAACTCGTGATGGCCTCCCTGCCCACACCTGCTCTCCCCTGGCGGTGTCCGGGAGGACAGGGCCAGTAAGAGCAAACAGAACCGAAACCTGGCAGGATGCTCAGCTGTCCTCTCTTTCACCCCCAGCTTCCAGCCCACCAATCCTTCCTGTTGGGCCAACTTTAAAAATAAATCCTGACTCTCCTGCCTCCCACAACCTCCGCTGCTCCCCCACTGCCCCTGCGGCCGCCACCCACGCAGCCACCCAGCCAGGCTTGGAGAGCGGGTAGGTCGCCTCTCAACACTCTCCCAGGGGGGAGGCCGCAGTGCTCACCGGTCAGCATTTTGAACACGGGCTGTTGTTTGTCTCCAGGAGCCTCCTGGCTGCCCTGTTCCCCGCTGAGCTGGCTTCTCCGTGTTGACGGGGGCAGGCCAGCAGCCTGGGCTTGGTGGGGGTTTTATGCACAGAGAGGCTTCCCTTTTATTAGAGCATTTATTACATTTTCCCACCTGGCTGCAAACACGGAGGACCTTTCCGTAGGATGTACGGGGGGCACATGTGTCCTTTGGCCTCCGGCTCAGCTGCGATGCTACCTCCTTCCCGAGTCAGGAAAGTCCAGTCCTGTCGCCCAGGCGCCGGCTGAGGCTTCCCGGGTGACGGTCCCAGCGCGGCCAGCAGGGGTCGCGGTGGGACCGCGCGGCCAGGCCCGCTCGGCGGGGCAGCAGCCGCAGACTCGGGGGCTGACACCCCACGGCTCACAGCTTGAGCCCGCAGCGGGAGCTGACCCGGTTGCTCAGCTCTTCCACGACAAGGCGGTGCCTGAGTGCAGAGCACAGCGCAGAACTCCGGCCCCGGCTCGCCTCCCGCAGCCCCTGGGCCCTGCCCTGCTTCACCCGGGGACCCAGGCTGCCCCCACCCTTCAGACATCACGCCTGGTGAATCATTAATTGCCAATGTCCTCTCCCCAGAGTGGGGAGTGGGGAGAACCATTCTCAAGGGCGACATTCCTGCGTGACTCCGGTTTGGGCTGGTTCAGCGGCCCCTTCACCACTCTGAAGCCCACTGAAGCGAATTGGGGAGGGGATCTTTCCTCCCAGAGAGCAGCCCCCACCCTGACGGCCGACGGCCCTCCCGTCACAGTCCCCATGGCCTCCGGGGCCAGGCAGGCCTCCTGGGTTGCCTCCACTTCCCTTCCCCTCGCCCTCTGCCTCCTGAGATCACCCTGCTCACGCACCTCCCTGCCTCTTTCCTCCTCTGCCCGCCTCTCTCTTAAGACTCATCTGGCCTAGTCGAACCTTCTCCTCTTTCCATTCACCGCTTCCGATGGCCAGACCTTCACTCTCCTGAGCACCCCGCCCCCCCCCACCCCCGCACTGGGGCATCCACCCTCCTCCTCCTCCTCCTGGCACCTGCCCTGCGAGGCAGGCCTCATGTTCACTCCTACTTCCTTTTTTAAAATTTTCCATTGATTTTTAGAGGGAGCGGAAGGGCGGGGGAGAGACGGAGAGAGAAACATTGATGTGAGAGAGACACATCGATTGGTTGTCTTCTGCCTGAGTCCCCACCAGGGCCGGGGATGGAGCCTGCCTGCAACTGAGGTACTACGTGCCCTCGACTGAAATCAAACCCGGGACCCTCGGTCCATGGGCTGATGCTCTAGCCCCTGAGGCTGGGGCCACTCGATCGGAGGTGACTGTGGCTGGCTCAGCAAGCAGGAGTGATGAGCCCGAAGTCACACAGCACCGGGAGGCAGTCTGCCTCCGAGCCCGGCGCCCGGTCCTCCCTGGCACGGCTTTGCCCACGCGGTCCTGTCCCCCCTGCACTCGCGTCCCAGATCGCACGGCTCACGCTTGGCCCGAGCACTGCTTTTGCTTTCTAAGAGTGGTATTTGTTTATTCTCTGGATTTCCATCGCAGGCCTCGCCGTGCCGGGCCCAGGAGCCGAGGGGGGGCCTGCGTGCCGGGAGTTCGCGCTGCTCCGGGAGACAGGGCTCTCCTGTGTGCGGGCTGCATCTTCCCAGGCAGCCAGCGGCCCTCCCCAGGGGCAGAGGCTGCTTCCTGCCTCGCCTGCAGCCCCCCAGGGTAGTGACCTCGGGTCCCTCCCCCGGGAGTTGATCCTGCTGTTGCCTCCATCCTGTGTGGGGGCTGGACGGGCCTGGCCCAGGCTGTGGGATGCAGGACAGACGGCTTGGGAAGGGGGCCTGGGAGCGGAGAGCTCGGGGAAGGTGCTGGGATTTGAGACTAAGAGCACGTGTCCTTTCCCCAGCACCCACGGCGGACCCCCAGCATGTACCGAGCGGCAGTCCAGGCATTGGCCGAGCCCCCTCTGGAAGACAGAGGCCTCGCCAGGACCCTGAGACGGCTGGATCTTCCTTCTGAACGTCTCTGCCTTGACTCCTCCCTCCCTTATCCCATTCTTGCCAGGGAGGTTGCCAGAACAAAAGACGAAAGCCCCCCGCCCCCCAATTTCATTAAACAAGCACAGACACCCTTCCTGGCCACCCCCCAAAAAACCCAGCTTCCAGTCTCCAGCCCGGTGGACCCTAACTCAGAGGGTCCACGACCAGCCAAGGCAGACACCCGGGTTGGGTGTTGCGGGGAGAAAGGGGGGTGAGGGGGGAGGCCGAGCCCTGAAGAAGCCGGGCGAGGCAGATGGCAGGAAGAGCGAGGAGCAGACACAGGAAGAGGAGTCTGTTTAATGACACGGCTGGGTCTGGTTACAAACATCAGAAACTACAAAAGGAGGACAGGCAGTCACACGGATGGCTGGGCGAGATGGGACAGGAGGGGACACGGCACAACGGTCACGGCAGCAGAACATCCTGAGGACGACACACGTGACCAAGGGGCACACTCGGGGGTGTCCCCGCAGCTCTGACCCAGATGGAAGGACAGGACCGACTGCCAGCCAGCAGCCGGGAGGGGTGGGCGGAAGGCCCCGGCCTCGGAGCTCCAGGAGGAGATGGAGGCAGCTGGTCCTGTCCCATCGCCCCTCCTCCCGCCCGGGCTGGGCTGTCTTCGTGACAAAGGCAGATGGGGCTCTACCTCCGCCCCTCCCCCAGCACAGGCGTCCTGTCCTTGAACTGCGGGCCCCCTGCCTGCCCTTGACTATTAGGGAGCAGGGCAGGGAGCCACACACATCCTTTTGTGTGGGGTCAAGGTGGGGAGAGCCAAATCCTTCTTGCAGGAATGTGGGAGCTGGTCCGAGAATGGGCTGCGTCACCCCAGCCCTGCCCACGCAGGCCCTTGGGTCACCCCAACTCCACCCACAGGCCCCGATCCTCTCTGTGCTGATGCGGGACCCCCATCTCCGCCAGAACACTCCGTCCTCGGCCCAGAAGCATGTGCGGGGCCCCTCCCTGCCCCACGCACAGGGGAGCAGAGCCGAGGCCTCCCGGGGGCGGCTGGGTCCCGCAGGGACACAGTCTAGATGTGAATGTATATATATCTTTATATAGGCTGCATATAGAATATATCATATATATGGTAGATATGTGTGCGTGATATTCTAGAGGTGACGCGAGACCTGCATGCTGGCCGGGCAGATAGAAACGGGGCTGGCGCAGCCTGCGGCGACTCGCAGACCCCGATTCCTGCCAGCTGCTCAGCTCGGTCTCGGACGGTGAGTAGAAAAGCTAAGAAGAGGGGGCCTGGCTCTTCGAGGAGGAAGGGCCCCCCACCCCACAGGCCACCGGCCGCCACTGGGTCAGCATCCAGTGCCACCTCCCGGCGGCTCCGGAGGGCCGCGGCCCAGGCAGAGGCCTCTCTCCAGGAAGATGAGTCAGGGGTTCCTCCGGCTTCCTTGGCACCAGCAACGGAGGGTCAAGGAGGGTCTTCAGAACTCGGCCTTCTGCTCAAGGCGCTGCCAGGGAGGGGGGAGGGCAGCCGGGGCCCTACGGCCCCGAGGAGGGAGAAGGCAGCGTGGCCGGCGGGCTGTGGACGAGAGATGGAGCAACAGGTCACAGGGGGCACAGACTGGGACCAGGGGACAGGATTCGGGGGCGTGAGGTGGGACGCTGAGACCCCGCGTGGCACAGGGGAGAGCAGCCCGGGGGCCCAAGGCCCAGTTCTCCTTCTACCGAGGGGACCTGGGCCCAGGCAAGTCCGTGGAACCGCCTGCACCCCAGGTCTTTCCCTCTACAGGGGGAATGTCTGCCTCGCCTCGCTCCGTGGGGATCGAGGGGCATCAACTGTGGGCACGTGTCTCATCAGCTGCCAAGAGCCACGCACACGTGACTCTCTGCTGTGGATGGAGACGTGTGTGCGCCTGGCCCCTGGGTCCCCCGCGGACCACCCAAAGGCAGCCTCTGTACACATGGCCCTGTGCACTCGGCACCACGCCCCCCGCCTCCGCACCCACAAACACGCACCCACACCCTTAAGCAGAGACAGCTCAGTAAACAGTGGCGTCTGGCCCACCCCGTCCCTGATAAGAGGAACTGGATGGAGGCCTTCCTTCCATGACTGCCTGCCGCTCCCTCCCAGCTCCCAGCCCCCAGCTCCCAGCTCGGAACACCGCTGGGGGGGCCTCGGCAGAGGCAGGGTCTGGAGGGGACCATCCCCATGACTGCCCGGCTGGGAGAGCGGTAACCCAACTGTGAGGTGCCTGGCCCAGGTGGGAGCAGGGCCGGCCACCTCCCCAGAAGCCGTCTCCACGGAGACGAAGGGGGCAGAGGAGGAGATTCCCTCGGTTTCCTAATTCTTGGGGTTGGGTGAGATGTAAGTCCCCGGGGTCCAGCTGGGGCAAGAAGGGGGCGGGGCAGGGCTTGGTGTCGGGAAGCGTGTCCACATGTTTCTGATTCATGCGGCTGGGCTGGCGCTGGCCAGCTCGGTCCCTCAGGCCCCTGTAAAAAGGCCTTTTCTCTAGAAGCAGGAAGTCGTGTCCCCTGGCTGTAAACAAGCTCTCGTTGGCGTTGGCGTTGGCGGCAGAGGCTGCCTGGGGAGAGGGTGGGCGGGCAAGCCCCCTCCGCCACTGGCCCTCCTGCCCCTCTGGCTCCCAGCAGGTCCCCTGGCCCTGCCAGCGCCTCCTGGCAGGTAAACCTCTGCCTCCCATCCACCGGGGTCTGGGCAGGCCAGGGCCAGCTGTGCACATCTGGAGCGGCCGCCGGGCTGTAGCCAGCAGCTCCTGAGAGCGGAGGACGCGCTCCCCTGGGGGTGGCGATGGGGGCGGGGGAGGGAGAGGAGGGGCTGGGCCAGTGTGCTCGGGGACGATGGATGGACAGTCAGGAGGCCTGGCCTCCCAAGGCTGCCCTGGGGACCTTCCCTCGGAGCTGCGCCCACAGCCCACCAGGCGGCCCGAGGCCCCGGCCAGCTTGGAGCCCGGGAGGGGCCGCCGCCTGTTCCATGGGAAACTGCGGGGACTGTTTCTCCACACGCGTGTCCTGAGCTGCTGGCTGACCCCGCTTCCCATTCCCGCCTCTGCTCCTGCCCCGCCTCTCATGGCGCTGGGAGCCGGCGCCCCTGGGGCCCCGGAGGCCGGAGTGTTCCCAGCCGCCACGTCGGGGGCCAGCCCTCCCCTCGTGCTCCGAGGCAGCGGCCACCCTCCCGGAGCCACCTCCGGCCCTCACCCCGGCACTGGGAACGGGCCTCGGGGTCAGCCCAGAAGTAAACACCCGTGGTGCGGTGAGGGGACGCCCGCGGCCTCCGGCTGGGCCGCCGCTGGCGTGTGCGCCGTCCTCGTGACTGTCCCCCCGCCCCCCACCTGGCCGAGGCCAAGGCCGAGCGGAGAGAGGAGCCCGGCCTCAGGTGAAAACAGCCCATGTGACCGGTGCCCGGGGAGGGACGCCGGAAGCGCCTGCCGCCTCTGGCCCCCGAGCCCGCCTTCCCGCCAGCCGCCGCCCTCCCCGCCCAGGGCCCCGCTCTGGGTCTGGGCTGCGGATCTGACGGGGCTCACAGCTCTCGCAGGCGCCTTTCCTACTGCGTCTGTTCCCCGACCCGCCTCCTGGCAGGGCTCCCGCCCAGGTCAGCCCTGGGCCCCGGGGGAGACGGAGACCAGGGAGCTCCCGGCCCACCCTCACCCCTCCTCACGTGGTGGCGTTGGGGACCTGCTGTACCCAGCCCACGTCCTTGTAGGCCGCGGTCACATGGCTGTAGATGAGGCCGCGCAGCTTGGCCCAGGCTCTCTGCGTCTCGGGCGGAAAGTCATTGGCAAATTCCTCAGCGATCACCTCCAGAATGACCCCAGAGAGGATCTGAGGGCAGAGGGAGGAAGGGGGCGTCAACACCTGAGCGCCCTGAGCCCCCCCTCCAGGCCCCCAGCACCCACTATCCAGCGAGGAGGTTGCTCATCACACACCAGCCCCTCCATCCTGCTGCCCCTCCCTATCACAACCCAGCCAGGGGAGGACTGGGTGGCCCAGTGGTCACTTCGCTGTCTGGTGAGCCCCGGAGCCTGCAGGTGGCCGGTGGGCCCCGACGGCCCAGGAGCAGGTGGGGTGGGGGGTGGTGACACACCTTGAAGTACACGGGCTCCACCTTGTGCTTGAGGGCGTGGGCCTTGCCCACCAGGGCGAGCACGGAGGACACCTTCTCGGGGTCGTGCAGGTTCTCCACCACGGAGTTGAGGGCCCCCATGACCCGGCAGGCGTGCTTCCGCAGCTGCGGGCTGCGCTCCATCTCCAGCGGCTCCTCCATGTGCTGGAACTGGCTGAAGTACTGCTTGGCCGACGGGAAGTTCACGAAGAACCTGGGGGTAGGGGGTGGCGATGAGGCAGGGGCTGCCCTGGGGTGGCCAGGACATGGGGGTGCAGGCTGGGAGAGGCAGGGCCCACGCCAATCATTGTTTTCAGCTCCCTGTGAGCTGTCCCTCAAGCACAGAAGTCCTGTGGCCGAGCTGGCTACGTGCGGCCCCCTTGCCCCATCGGGCCCTTTCCCCAGACTCGGCCTCACCCCCAGGCCTCTGCCTCCTTCCCAAGCCCTGCACTCCCTCCAGGCCCCCAGCACAGCTGAGAGATAAGAGCTTTCCTTCTGGAATCACGGGCCAGTGTGACCTCGGGCCAGTTATTTGACCTTTGTGAGTCTTAGTTTCCTCATCTGTGAAATGGCACCGTTGTCCCATCTTGTGAGCTGCTGTGAGATGAAATGGGACACTAGACCAGCCGTGGGCAAACTACGGCCCGCGGGCTGGATCCGGCCGTTTGAAATGAATAAAACTAAAAAAAAAAAAAAAGACCGTACCCTTTTATGTAATGATGTTTACTTTGAATTTATATTAGTTCACACAAACACTCCATCCATGCTTTTGTTCCGGCCCTCCGGTCCAGTTTAAGAACCCATTGTGGCCCTCGGGTCAAAAAGTTTGCCCACCCCTGCTCTAGACCCTGTGTGTGGAGTCCTCACCGAGTGGACACGGCGCTCAGGAACTGGCCGTCGGTCTGCTCGAGCTGGAGCGCCCGATGTGAGCAAAGGAGAGGGGCTGGCTTTCCTTCCTCACCCGCCTCTCACCTGCAGCGACCGGCAGTCGGTGGACTTGGTGACAGGGCCACGGACTCCACCTGCCGGGCGTGGCCCTGGAATGACTGCGCGCCATTCATCTCGCCGCTCCAGGAGCCTGCGCTGGAGCACGCCGTGTGTGTGTGCGTGTGTGTGCATGTGTGTGTGTGTGTTTATGTGTGCACGTGTGTGTGTGTGTGTGTGTGTGTGTGTGTGTGTGTAACGCTCACTTTCATCGCATCACTCTCAGGCTCAGACACCTTCAGCGGCTCCCCACTGTTCACCTCCCTAACCTGCATTCCAGCCTTCTTCCAGACGTCCGCCCACAGACGTGCCCACACCCTTCTCCAGCCTCGTGCCGCACGCCCTGCACGCGAGGCATCTCCCTCGCCCCGCAGCCTCACTGGCCGTTGGCAGAAGTCCTTGGGCGCCCGCCTTCCTCTCCACCCAATGGCATGCCTTCCCGGGCCCTTTCCTCCCCGAGCACCCCGGCTGGCCCAGCGCCGCTGCTTCCCCTCACGGCCATGAGTGGGTTCCCTGCCACCTTTTCCTGGGTCCCACAGCCTGAGGGCAGAGCTGGGGCTCACGCACCCTCTGGCTCATCACCCGGCCCGGGCCCTGCCGCCTGCCACTGGCAGTGGGGCTGGACGCCACGGGAGGTGCCTGCACAGACCCAGTCGGAACGTAAACTTAACCGACGCCCCGGAAGGCGCACGGGTGTCTCCGACCTGCTCTCTCAGGTTGTTTCCTATTTGGGAGTGTCCCCCTTTGTGACCCGGGAGCTGACCATTTGCCAAAACAGCCCTTAGGCCAGCGGAGGTCTCAGACCCGAGAGCTAGAGAGATGCAGAGGGGGCCGCTGGTCCTAGCTGTCCTAGCCGGGGAGGCTGCCGATGCAGGGAGGGGTGACAGAACAGGGCCCCTGTGGAGACTGGGGGAGCCCCTCTCTGAGGCCAAGCGTGACCTTGGGCAAAGGATTCACCACCTCCTGTCTGCGAAGGTGAGAGGAGTCCCTCCCCCCATCGCCCATCACTCGCCACTTCACAGACGTGCTGGTGAGGACAATGGAGCTGATGAGTCTGGAAACAGAAGCCTCGAAAGGAAGCACAAACGTGAAAACCCGGCCCTCAGCGGGGGCTGCAGACTCGGGGGATCTACACTGCAGCCAAAGAGTGGTTTCTGGTTGCCTGGGGCGTCACACGTGCACAGCCTCTCCGCCCGTTCTCTCAGTTAATTCCCACGACTGAGCAGCTATTACACCGTCTTACGGTGCGAACTATCCGGGAGCATTCACTGAGCACCTACTATGCACTCTCATTCATCTGCAACACCCTGCTGAGCGCTGATGCCCAAGGTGCCCCGTGAGGCTGGCGGGTCGGCCAGGAGGGGGCCTGGCGGTCCCTGCTCTGACAGTTTCCCCCTTTTCGGGGGTGGGGGGTGGGGGGCGGGGGGCGGGTGCCGGAACCCAGGTCAGTCTCCTGCCTCGGCACCAGATGATGGCCCTGAGGGATGACCGTCCAGGAGCCCCTCTTCTGTGCAAGGGGAGTCTAGGGCCACGCGCTCTGCTCCTCCGTCCTGGCTTTGCTCCTGGCCCCTAGTGTTTACTCCTGAGTCCGCCCCCACCCACCCATCTGGCCTGAGCTGCCCCGAGAAGCCCCAGCAGCCAGCCTTGGGGAGCATCTCTGCTCCAGAGGCATCTGGGCTCCCCAAAGAGCCTGCCTCAGGCTGTCTGAGTGCCGGGGGGCGGGGGGGCCCAGTTACAACCCAGAGCCTGGGTGTTCCCTCTGCATCGCCCCTGCAGGGAGCGGGGGTGTGGGGGCTGCTCAGACCCCCAGCAGCTCCTCCATGGCCACAAGCCCTGCGGTGGGGGTCAAGGGTGCCTCTGCCTCAGCTCAGTGGGGAGGGAGAGGGGAAGAGTGATGGTCCCAGGGCCAGTGTCTCAGGCTTGCTGGGGCCTGTCCTTGGGGGTGGAGTAGGAGGAGTTGTGACAAACCTGAGGGGCACAGGGTCAGAGGGGCTGCTTTGGGACACTTGAGAAGCTTATCCTAGCCTTGCCCTATCCCCCTATAGCACCCCCACAGGGCCAGGTCCTGGGGAGAGAGCAGGAGGGGAAAGGGAAGGAAGGCTGGGGCTGGGGCTGGGGCTGGGGCTGGGGCTGGGGCTGGGGCTGGCAGGGAGGGGCTGGGCCCGTTCTCCAGGCTGGGCCGGCTGGACCCTGCTCAGCCTAGAGGTGGGGTCACGTGAGTGTGCCCTGGGGCTGCGGGCAGGTCAGAGCTCGCCGCTATCCCTGGCCTTCTCAGACCAAGTGTGGGCCTGTCTCAGTGCTGAGCGCCCTGGTCAACACCGGCCCCAGCCCAGCCCCGGGCCCCTGTAAGGGTCAGGACCAGTGCACCAGGGGTGCCGAGGGGTGCGGAGGGGGGAAGGAACCTTTCCCAGAGCTCAAGGTTCAGCTCCTTCCTCTGTGTGCCCCCATTCCTGGAGGGGCTGGGTGAGACCCAGGAGCCAGATCTTGGACAGGCCCTGGGGACTGTCTCATTTCCTCCTGGTGACCCCTGGGTGCACCCTAGCATCCTGAGGCGGGCGGGGGGGGGGGGTGCTTGCACAGGGCTGAGAGCAGCCCTCCAGGGAGGCAGCTGGCTCTGGCGCGGCTGGGACTCCTCTGCCCTCCTCTGCCCACCTCTGCCCACCGTGTGCCTGTGTGGGTACTCCCACGTGTGGATCTGCACCTCCGAATGCCTGAGGCTTTGGGATCTGAAACCCCCTCTTAGCTTCCCCACCACCCCAGTTCCCACCACCCCCGGGAGCTGCCGAAACAGCTGCCCCTCCTCAGGAACCTCCTCCACCTCCTCGAGAGCACTTCTGTTCCTCTTTCTCCCAAATGTGTCCTCCCTGGAGTCAGGGCGCATCAGCACAGAGCTGGGGAGGTCCCAGGCTTGGGGGAGGCAGAGGGAGAGAGCGAGGTGGGGAGAGAGGAGCCAGGTCCTGGCCAGGACTGGGAGACGGACAGACGGACGGAAGGACCAGCGTGCACTTCAGCATCCTTTCCCCAGCGAGGTCCCCATCTTCAGGGGTAAGACGGCCCTGCTCTGTCCCAGATTGCAGAGCTCCCCTCTGCCAGGGACAGGGGCCGGGGGTGGGGGGTGGGGGGTCAGGGGCAGCTCCTCTCTGCCGGCACCCCCAGGGCCCCGCACTTGTGGGAAGTGAGCACCGATCTGCAGCTAGTCCGTCAGCAGCGTGTGGGGCTTGGGGACACTTTCTCTATAGGAATGCTGTACGCACCGGCCTGTGTGTGGGTGAAGAACAGTATCACTGTGTGTGCGGTGGAAGGTGGGGAGGGGGGCCAGGGTCCCTCCGCCCTCCTGGTGCCCTAATGACCCCTGAGCTCAAGACACATGGCCTCTCCCATCCCGGTGGAGGGTTCAGGGTGCGGCCTGTCTCCTGTGGCTGCTCCCCTTCCCTCCACAGGAACTCCAGGGACAGTGTCGAGAGGACTTCTGGCTCCCCTGCGCCTCACCTGGGACTCCCTGCGGCCTCCCTGCTGCGGTCCCAAGGCAGGGAGGCAGGGAGGCAGGGAGGCAGGGAGGCCTGCGGGCAGGGGCCTCCGTTCCTTCCGGCCTCTATTCTCTTGCCCTTTGCTCTGTCCTTCTGAGAGACTTCACATTCCTTCAAGGGGATGAGCTGGAGAGAGGGCTCTGCTCCTCCTTGTCCCCTCACGGGCTGAGCCTCAGTTTTCCCTTCTCTAAAATGGGGAGCCCCACTGAAGCACCCCTTTGAAGGGTGAGTGAAATGTGTCCCTAGCAGCTCAGCTGGGCGGCTGGGGTCGCTGGTGAGGAGGGCATGCCTGGCTGAGTTCCGAGGCCAGGAGCCGAGGGTCAGAGGTGCCCTCCTTCATGGGGTCCTAGTTCCTGGGGAGCCCCGCGCCCAGAGCCAGGGAGGCTCAATGAGAGCTTTGCCCACCCGAGGCGCCCCGCGCTGCTCGCTCGCCGCCGGCCTGGCCCCAATCGCATCTGGGGAGCTCGGGACCGGGACGAGCCCGCCCTGCCCGAAGCCTCTGCCGCCCGCCCTCCCCCGGGCCGGCTGGGCCGGGGCGACACCTACCTCACCAGGATGGCCACCCCCACGTCCTCGCAGTTGGCATAGAGCCGGGCCCACGTCGCCTGCACCGCCTTCCTCTCCGCCTCGGAGAGCTCCTCGCTGCGCTCCCGGCGCTCGATCTCCATCTCGCCCGGCACTTTCTCCATGAGCAGCACCGAGCCCAGCCCCGCTTCGCTCGGCGGGCGGCGGGGGGCGCGGGCGCGGGCGCGGGGAGCCGGGGCGGCTGCGTGCGCGGCGGGCGGCGAGGGAGAGCGCGCCGGAGGGAGGGAGGAGGGAGCGTGTCTGCCTGTGCGCGCCGCGCGCGTGTGTGCGTGCGTGTGTGTGCGCGCGCGTGTGTGTGTGTGTCTGCGCGCTGGGTATATGTGCGGGGGGCGGGGGCGGGGGACCGCGAGCGGGGGCGGGGATGTGGTCTGATGGGAAAATGTTGCAAAAACAAATCCGCTCCAAACCCCCCACCCCGTGTCCCTGAGCCGATCCCCGCAAGGTGAGGGCTGGGCAGGGGCGGGGAGGGCCGCGCGGAGTTTGGCCGCCAGGCGGGGCCGACGTGGGTGTGGCGGCGGCGCTGGGTGGTCCCGGGGCGGGGGGGGCGGTCACGCGGCGCAGGCCGGTGGGCCGTCCAGGAGGGCGCGGGGCGGGTGCGGGTCTGAGGGCTCGGCGTCTGCGCTCACGCTGCGGTCGGAGTCGGGACGCGTGAGTGTGTGCACCCTTCTCGCTGCGGGGAACGGACTCAAAGTCACACACTGCCCGGCATTGGCGGCGTGGCCGCCCGCCCAAGGGTGGACGCGGCTCCTCCCGCGGCGCCCTGGTCCGGTCTGAGCTCCCAGCGCCCCTGACCCGGGCACGGGAAGCTGAGGACTGGGGTCTCCCTGCCCCAGTGCCTGACCGGAATCCCCCCCTTCGCGGATGGGGGGCCACTGTCAAACTTGAGCGCCAGAGGCCCTCGGTCCGGCACCCGCCCCCATGTAAACACCATGTCGTCGGAGAGAAGTCCTGGGTGGCCTGTATGACACAGGCGACAGCCAGGCACTGCCCGGCGTCCCGGCCCTGGTGAGCCAAGTGCCAAGAGAGGCAGCAGGCTGGGCACAGCGGACCTGAGAGGTCAGGGAGTCGTGGGGAGGCGCAGCTGCTGGAGACATTTCAGCCACCAAGGCTCCTGGTCGGGAGGGTCCTGGGGTGGAGGAGACACGTTCTGCCCAGGGAGGCGGGACTGCACCTCTGAGCGCCCCAGGGGTCCCGCCGGCCAGCAGCTGGGGCAGCCAGGTCCCACCTCTGACTCCCTCCCCGCGGAAGCCGGAGGCCGGACTGTAGCGGCTCCTCTGCACCATGTGAGGGCATCCATTCGGGGGTGCCCAGTGTTCCCCAAGGCTCCCCCTGACCCTGCCTCCTCACGCCCTCGGGTCCCACTGCTCAAGCCCCACAAGCGGCTGGCTCTCCTCTCCCACTCTGCCTTTATGTTTATCTGAAAACGTGCCCTTCAAAGTAGGCAGCCCTCCTGCGGCCTCAGGGCTCAGGCTCCTTCCTGGAGTCCCGGCAGTTATGGGCAGGGGCCTCTAGAAAATCTACCTTCATCTAGGGCAGTGGTTCTCAACCTCCCTACTGCCGCGACCCTTTAATACAGTTCCTCATGTTGTGGTGACCCCCAACCATAAAATTATTTTCGTTGCTACTTCATCACTGTCATGTTGCTACTGTTATGAATCGTCATGTAAATATCTGATATGCAGGATGTATTTTCATTGTTACAAATTGAACATAATTAAAGCATAGTGATTCATCACAAATTATGTGTTTTCTGATGGTCTTAGGCGACCCCTGTGAAAGGGTCGTTTGACCCCCAAAGGGGTCGCGACCCACAGGTTGAGAACCGCTTATCTAGGGGCCTTGGAGGAGGAGAGGGTGTGGGTTCCGTTTCTTATCACTCTCAGATCCAGGTCCCCCTGCCGTGGGGACCCCGCACCCTGTACCCCGTCTAGGCTGACTGAGCGCACTGCCCTGGGCCGCCCCCCTAAACTCCTGACAGTTTCCCAGAACTGGTGCGGCGGCCTTCCCAGGGGCTGCCCCAGAAGTTTCCCTGGGACTTGGAAAGTTAGTAGAAGAATTACTTATTTTCATCTCAGTCTTTTAAAAATATATATTTCGATTGATTTCAGAGAGGAAGGGAAAGGGAGAAAGAAATAGAAACATCAATGACGAGAGGGCATCATTGATCGGCTGCCTCCTGCACGCCCCACATTGGGGTCAAGCCCACGACACGGGCATGTGCCCTTGACCAGGAATCAAACTGTGACCTCCTGGTTCATAGGTCAACGCTCAACCACTGAGCCCCGCCAACGGGGCTATTTTTACCCCAATCTTTACAAGTTTTACGTGTGTCTGTGGTGCAGGATGTGTTTGCACAGTAGCACAGCATATAATTCATAAGCGGATGCATAGATCTATTTCGTGAGCGCACACTGACATCCTGCCTGTACCGAAGAAACGTTGGGGGAGCACTGCCCGGAGGGTGGAACGGAACCACTTAGCCAGCCTTCACTCGCTGGCCTCCTGTCTCTCCGGCTTCATCTACTATTCCTCCCCTCTCCTCCTCCCCTGGTGCGTCCCCCGCGTCCCCTGTGACATCAGTGCCCTGCTGCCACTTACCTTCCAGTTGCTGGAATGTTCGATTTCAGGCCCCTGGCAGGGCCTTCGGTCTGAGGCCCACCCTTCCTTCAGCCCAGCTCCTCTTTGAAGCTTCCTGGTGCCAACAGCTCCCGGCGTGCCCGGCCGGTGCCGTTACTTGCCTAAGTCACTCTACGATGGTGACTGTTGAACTTAGTGCGTTGGTCTGGACTACACATCCCTGGAGGGCCAGGCCCACGTCTAGTCCGTCTAAAGCCAGAATAGACTGAGTTCTATTTCCCTGGCACGGTGGGGGGCGGGGGGCAGGGGAGGGTAATCGTCTTCACAAGGTCAGGTCTGCTGACCCCAGTAATCAGCTTGAGCCTCCTAATCCATCACAGCAGGAGTGTAGGACGCACAGCAGTGGCCTGGGAGCCGGCAGGGGCCATCTTGGCCTCCTCGGCAGACTCCGCCTGGGAGGGGATGGGGCAGCCGAGCCATGTGCACCACCCTCCTCCTGCTCAGCACCTTGGCTATGCTCTGGCGCCGACGATTTGCCAACCGGGTCCAACCGTGAGAGCCTGACTGGGCCGTGGGCTGGGGTGGGGGGAGAAACTGCGTGGCCAAGCTGGAGGGGGGCAGAGGCGGCCTGGACCTCCAGGGCAGGATGGGGGGCTCCAGGGGTTTGCAGGGACTCCCCGAGAGGCTCTCCCCATCAGAGTAGGGGACTTGGAGCTCTTCAAAGACATTGGCTGCCACCACCTCCGGTCAGTCCCACAGCCCCAGGTGGCCAGGCCCTCCGAGGAGTGGGAGAGGGGCCTGGGCTCCGGCCCACAGCTCTTCCCGCCTGCCCTTCCCTCCCACAGAGAGCCCAGGGAAGCAGACGGGGCAGTCCTGGGCGGCGTCCTGGGCGGCAGCCTGCAGACAGACACCCAGTCCCCTGGCAGGTAAGGCAGAGAGTCTGGGGTGGGGGAGGGTGTTGCCAAGGAGGGTGTTGTCCTGTTCCCTGTCCCCGTCCCCGCTCAGGGAGGTACATGGGGGTGTGCTGGCCGCTGGCCCCTGGCCCCCTGGTGTCTGGTGGGCAGGCTCAATGCCTGTGTTCTTTCTCCAGCCTGCCCCCTGGGCCAGGGCTCTCTGCTTTGCTTGTCCGGGAGGGGAGGTGGCCCCGTCCTTTCGTCCCGTCCCTTCGGTAGGGCGCTCAGGGGGATTGGAGGGAGGGATGAGGCCGTTCCGCTGGCTTCCCTGCCTTCCCTTCGCCCTCTCCGGCTCCCCGCCCAGCTTCAGCGGCTCCTGCGGCAGGATTCGCGGCCGGTCCCCAATAGGAGGCGCATGACATCATCAGCGCCGAGTGTCATTGGCTGCACAGCCCCTGCCGGCAGGACGCTGTCTCCAGTGGCCAGAAAGTTAGCTCCGCCCCAGGCAGAAGTCCTGTGGCCGTGACAGGGGTGAAGTTTGGGGAACTTCGGACTTTGCCTTCCTGGGTGACCAGTGTCCGTTGATGAGAGGAGCTCCTATGCCCAACAAAACACAGAAAAACCCACAAGTGTTTATCAGAACATTCTAGTGTGGAGACCGTCTGCAGAGTGCGTTCTCCCTGCAGAAGCGGTGCCGGCCCCAGCACGGCTTCCCTCCCTCCTCGTGGGGCAGAGGCCTGGGGCCCATGGGCTCAGGGCCCCTGGAAGGTGTCTCCCCAGGCTCAGGTAGTGCAGACTGGGAGCTCGGAGGCCCTGTCTTTATGTCCAATTCCCCAGGTTCCATGTGTCAGGAGGCTCACTGCCACGTCCTGGGCATGTGTGCCCCCTCCTGGGCCTCCGGACCAGCTGGGGTGGTCACAGCAGGGCCTGGCTCCTGCGATGGTGCGAGGGGCTGCCACAGACGCAGTGCCATCACCGGGCCTCACGCGGTTCAGTCTTGATTTGATGTCCTCTCGCCTGCCAGCCGCGTTGTAACCCACCAGTAACCTCCTGGTGTCCCAACCACGTTCTCTGTGAATGTGGCCTCGTGGCAGCACAGCCCAGAGTTGTAGGAGGGTCAAAGGGGAAGTTCCTGTGAAACACACCTGGCTCCAGGTGTGGTCAGTGCTGGGTAAATGGCGGCTGTGCTGCCCCAAAACCCTAGACCAGTGATGGCGAACCTATGACATTTTTTTGGTTCATTTTTCTTTGTTAAATGGCATTTAAATAAATATCAAAAATATAAATCTTTGTTTTACTATGGTTGCAAATATCAAAAAATTTCTATACGTGACACGGCACCAGAGTTAAGTTAGGGTTTTTCAAAATGCTGACACGCCGAGCTCAAAAGGTTCACCATCACTGCCCTAGACCCTCCCTCCAGTCCCACCTGGTTCCAGGCATCGTTCGGACAGCTGTGTTCTCCCGTGTGCGGCGCTGTCTTTCCCTGACCGCCACTTATCTCCAAAGCAACATTGGAGGAGAGATCTTTCCCAGGGGGACCGTCTCCTCTCCCGGGAGGGAGCAGGACCGCCATCGAACTTACTGTAGAAATGAGCGTGACGGCCCATGGGCCACTCTGCTCTGCGGAGAAGGCCCTGCTCAGCCCGCCACTCCCGGGTGAGGACAGGCTCCCGGCTCCCGGCGGCCGCACGGGCAGCGAGCTCTGGAGCCCGGGCCTGGGAAGGGATGGGGGCGCCAGCTGCTGCCGGAGGTCTGATCAGCGCTGTGGGCTGATGCCGCTGCAGCTGCTGTCCGGTGGCGTCACTATATTCTCTCCCCAGCACAGATGAGAGTTTAAAAAAATGGTGAGGTGACTCACTAGGCCTGGGGCGTGAGGAAGAGGAAGGCCGGAAACGGGGGAAGGTCACCCCTGCACCCTGACTCCCATGCTGTTCTCTGTTTAGGGAGAAGCCTGCGGAGTAAGCCCTCACCTCGGCAGGGGCAGCTCAGCCCCAGGATTGGGATCAGCTGGCCCAGCAGGTAGGCGGGGCCGGGACCCCTGGAAGGCGGAGGGCAGGGGGCGGGGCCGGGCACGAGGAGGAAGGATGTGCAGGGCCTGGCCCTGTGGGACCAAGTGGTCATGGACAGGGGGTGCAAGGGGGCGGGTCCCCCCTTCCGTCAGCTTCTGCCATGAACCTGTATGTTCGATGGCTGCCGGTGGCAGTGTTAGTTTGAAGACACCACATGCATCATTTCTTTTTTTAATATTTTTTATTGATTTCAGAGAGGAAGGGAGAGTGATAGGAACATTAATGATGAGAGAGAATCATGGATCAGCTGTCTCCTGCACGCCCCCCATTGGGGATGGAGCTCGCAATCCGGGCATGTGCCGGAACTGGGAATCGAACCATGACCTCCTAGCTCATAGGTCGATGCTCAACCACTGAGCCACACTGGCCAGGCCATCACGTGGATCTGGACAGCCTTTTCCAGGCTTGGGGGTGCAGCAGTGCCATGCTGCGGGCCTCTAGGGGAGAGGGCTGCCCCGCCTTGGCGTGGGAGAGGTGGCGATCTGGTTGGGTGTCTGCCAGCTAAGGCCCTGGAGTGCCCCTCCCCCAGGAGGATGCTGTGGGGGAAGCAGCCTCAGGTGGGGAGGGGGAGCATGAGAAAAGGCAGCCCCCTCCCTCTCAGCCCTGGACCCCCATCCTCACTGCTCCCCAGGCCCTGGCTGTGCAGGTCCAGAGGCCGGGCCTGGCTGGGGCAGGCGGGAGGGCCAGAGGTGCTCATTGCTGTAGGATGGACTCCCTTCCTCTGAGCTCCTGGGCACCTCACCTCGGAGGCAGGCCCAGAGGGAGGACTCAGTGGGCCCACGGGGTGGACTGCACAGCCCTGGCTGGGGCAGGAACAGGGGGAGTGGGAGACTAGGGCTTCCCATTTCTTCTCCGCTCCAGTCCTTGCCAGAACCCAGAGACTGGCCCTTTATCACCCACATCTTAGGAATGAGAACACAGAGAGGCTCACGGACTTGCTCAGCACCACCCAGCTGGTAAGTGGGGGACCATGGGCTCCCATGGAGGCTGCACGGGCCTCCCTGGAAGCGCTGAGAGTTCTCAGCTGCTGGGGGGAGGCGGGTGTCCCAGCCTGGCCGCCTCTCTGGCTCAGGAGCTCCATGGTAACCCTCAGCCGTGGCCCAGGCTGTGTGGTGGCTCTCACTCCCTGTGGCGTTCGCCTCTCCTGGTCCCCAGAGCTCACCCTGCCACTGGCTGCGCTGCTGAAATGGTCAGTAAGACAGCCAGTTGGCTTGTGACACGCGAGCCTGCAGCTAGCCACAAGCAGCCCCAGCCAGGCCTTGTGTGTTCTGAGTGTGTGGACATGCGTGTGCGTGTTCCAAGTGGGCAGTAGCGTGTGGGGAGGGGAGAGCATGACACTTGTTTTTGTCAGCCGGCTGACGGCTCAGTGATGGGAGCCGCCTGGGCCCCCAGCTGCTCTGCCATTTCCCCCTCACAAGCCTGCCTGATCCCGAGCAGAGATAAAAGCAGATTTCCGCCTCTGCTCCCGGGGATCCAGGCGCAGACCCTGCAGGCAGCTGCTCCCGACCAGCTCCTGCAGCCGTTCATCTTCCACGGCCCCCTCCCCCCGCACCCGCATGCCTCTCTCCCCATCCAGCAGCTGGGCCCACCCAGCGCGGACCGCCAGCCCTGCCCCTGCCTGTCAGGAAGCAGGAGGTGGAGGGGTTCTCTGACAGCAGCACCTCGCATCTGAAGGGGAGGAAGGGAAGGGGAGCCCGAGGGGACCACGCGGAGCCTCCAAAGTAGGGCAGGTGGAGGCCGGGGAAGAGTCACCCCAGGGCAGGCGCTGTGTGCCGGACCACGTCAGAGCCCGGCTGCCCACTTGACAGGGGCCGTGGGTTCGAGCCACCTGTCACAGCGCCTGTCAGCCTGTCTTTCTCCCGGAGGCAGGGCCTTCCTGGTGACAGGGCTCTCAGGCTGCGGGCCAGAGGGCACTGTGCCCAGACTGTCTGCTCCCTGATCGTCTTCACATCCTCTCTCTAATCCGCGTGCCATGTCCCTGTCACTCCATCTTGCCTCTGCTCTCTGCCATTTCCGAGTTGCCTGTCTCCTTCCACTGGGCTGAGGAATTGGCAGGCCAAGGTCAGCGAGTTGTGCCGGGCTGGCTCCCAGCCCAGACACACAGCCCGTGACACCCCTTTGCAGCGTTCAGAGCAGCTCAGGAGATGGTGGCTCCTCCAGGGACCCGCTCCGGATGGAGGGAGGGACAGAGGAAGGGGCTGGGGGTGGTGGGGGCCCTGGCAGCGGAGTGGGGGTGGGGGAGGCCATGTGGGCCGGGAGGGAGGGAGGGAGCAGGTTGTTTACGCTCCCCCACACCGGCCCACGCTCCCTCTCATTCCTGGGCCCTCCCAGCGGCTGTCTGCACAATCTGCCCGGAAAGCGGCTGCCCTGGGCCTAGGACTCCTCTGCAGAAGGTGCCGGGCCCAACGCCCCTGTCTTGGCCCACTGTCTCGCGCCCCAGGGGCGGGTGTGGAGCCCCGGCCCCGCCGGACACCATGTCCCCAGCCTGAGTCCTCCTCCCCGCCCACTTCCTGGAAGAGCCACTGCTTGGAAACGGGAGCAGGAAAGTCCAGGGCTTGGGAGACACCGTCACCGTCACCGGAGGGAGGGGTCGAGGGCAGCGGGGAGCCGGCCGAGGCGAGGGCCGGTCACTCCTGGTCCGGCTGGAGGAGTGGTTGTGCGGGTTCCATAGGAGTGAAGCGCTTGCACCGTGTTCCCCACGTGAGCTGTGTGCCTGTTTGTGCGCTGTCAGTTACTGAGCAATCCTAGGCTCCCCACAGCCAATCCCGCCCGGCCCCCCTCCTGCCCCGTCTTTCCACACTTACACACACACACACACACACACACACACACACACACACACACACACGATAGCTGGGCTGGGGGGGCGGTTCTGACACAAATTTGAGGACAGTGGAGGGAGCAGCTGCTGGGTTGGGGCCTAGGAGGCCCAGCAGCCAGGAAGGCTGGAGGAGAGCACCAGGAGCCTCTGAGCCCAGAACCCACCTCCAGTGGGGCCGTGGCCTGGACACCTCCCGGCAACTGGCTCTGCTTCAGCAGTGGATCCGGGGGGGACAGGAGGTGGCTGCCTGTGCTTGCCGACCTCCGTGTGGAGGCTGGTCTCTGCTGCTAACCTCTGCTGGCGGAGCCAGTGCAGGGAAGGCTGCTCCTGGCGGCCCGAGGTTCAGATTCATTCGTGGCAGCAGAGCCAGTGCCTGGAGGGAGGTGCCCAGGCCATGACCCCAGGGTGGTGCTGCTGGGGTGCTCCTGTGGCTGGGATTCCGGGCGGCTGGGTCTCCCCTGGAGACTGGAACATGACTGGAGAGCTGAGGAAGTGGCGGCGGGTGCAGGGTGAGTGCCGCCGCCGCTGTCCTGTCACCCTAGGGTGCAGATGCCACCTCGGGGAGTACCTGCCCACCCCAAACGTGTGCTCGTGTGGAAGTGGGCAGGATGGTCCTGGAGGAGGGTATGTAGCAGAGGCGCTGGCCCAAGATGAGGTGGGCACGGCCTACCTGCGGCCGCTTGATGGCATGAGGGCAGGGTACCCGCTGGCCCGCAGGCTCCCAGGGCCCCTCTGCAGGGGCCTCAGGCAGAAGCCGGAGACCGTCAGCTGGAGGAAAGGCATACCTCTTTGGGGGCCTCAAAAGGAGAATGGCCGAGCAGCTTACACATTCACGTAATGATAGCGGTGCCACTAACATTATCAATAACGGCTGACGTGTCTCACACACTGACGTGCTGGGCACTGCCGAGGGCTCTCTCTGAGCCTCATCTTGTTTATGAGCAGGAGCCGCTGTCTTCCCACTGACCCGACAGGGAAAGGGCGGCTCACAGAGTCCGCTCCAGGGCACGCACAACCCGGGTGAAGCCAGGACCCGCACCAGGCACCCTGATGCCAAAGCTTGTGCAGCTGTGGGGACACAAGGACCCGAGTGTAGAGCCGGGCGTGACCTGTCGACCAGGGCACGGCGATGAGCTGGGGCCCCACCCTGGTGACGCCTTTGCAGGTGGGCTGGGCGGCGCTGGCCAGGGCTCTTCCCATGGCGCTCTCCCCAGGAGCTTGTCGTTCAAGGGCAGACCAGGCTCGGCCACGGCCACGAAGGACTAGCCCTCGCCTGCCAGTGAGGGGGCAGGGGAGCTGCCTCTCCCGGCTCTGTCCTCAGGGATGACAGTGAGGTCACCCCTCGGCTTCCCTGCTGCCCCCCTCAGGAGGGGGAGGGGCTTGAGGAGAAAGGGTTTGTTCAGGGGGAGGGCAGAGCGTGGGGTCCGAGGAGGCAGCTTCGAGAGGGACCCACTGACTGACATGAGCTGGAGACAAGTCCCCTTGCCCAGTGACTGCGACCCTCTCAGTGGGACACACACGCCCCCTGGTGGGGACACAGTTGGAGGGCGGCTGAGAGCATTTTAAGAAGATTTACTGTCCTGGCCGGTTTGGCTCAGTGGATAGAGCGTCGGCCTGCGGACTCAAGGGTCCCAGGTTCGATTCCAGTCAAGGGCATGTACCTTGGTTGCAGGCACATCCCCAGTAGGAGGTGTGCAGGAGGCAGCTGATCAATGTTTCTCTCTCATTGACGTTTCTAACTCTCTATCCCTCTCCCTTCCTCTCTGTAAAAAATCAATAAAATATATTAAAAAAAAAAGATTTGCTGAGGGACTAGCACCCATGAGCCTGGGTAGGAATGGTCAGTCCTGTCTCTATATGCACACATGCACACGCACGCACACACACACACACACACACACTTACTACCACAGGCAGAAGCCAGCTGACCTAAGCATTAAAAACAAAGATCTCCTCTATTCCACTGGGCATTTACTTAGCCAGCGTATCAGGAGCCTCCGGTGCACATTGTGGGCATGTGCTGGGTGCTGGGAGTGACCCGGTGATGCAGGAGGCAGTGCCTGCACTCCAGTTAGTACAGGAGCAAGGTCCCCACAGAGGAGGTCCAGTGCTGCCCGCTCTGCAGTGGCTGGTCATGTGACCCTGCCTGCTCTGGAACGCAATGTCCCCATCTCAGGAGCATGTGTGTAGCCCGGGTGGGCCGTGCTGGGGACGTCAGGACTAAGGCCCCTCCTCGGGGAAACCCCTGTCCAGTGAGATGAAGGGAGGGTGGCCCTCTGGGGCCCACAGAGCCTCCCAATCCACAGAGACACTGTGGGCCGCCTCGGGAGGCCTGACAGACTCGCCTACTCGACGCGCGTTCCGGAGTGTCCATGTGCCAGCTCCTGTGGGTACACGATGAATTCAGACGTCCTGGCACAGACCAGCAGGATACTGGGTGGAATGTAAGAAAAACGCCGTCGACCACAGGCAACAGCCAGGACGGGGACCCCAGGATGCCTCGGCGCCTGCCCCAGGCAGCCACGCAGCCACAGGCCTCGCCAAGGGGACGAGACGAGCTCAGAGCTCAGACAGCGTGGTGTTCCCAAGGACGTGCACACAGATCAGTGGGTCCCAACGCAGATGCCACAAAGGCGACTCAACAGAGAAAGGGAAGTCCCCTCCACAGATGACAGGAAGCACTAACAGGAAAAACGGATTCACTGGACTCGGTCAAAATTCTTGGAAAGACTGGGAGAAAATATCCGCCAAGCAAATAGCCGAGGAAGGACCTGTATCCAACATATAGAGAGAAACTTTACAATTTAATATAAATAAGACAGCCCATCAAAAGGGGGAGGGTTTTAATAGACATGTCACACAAAAAGTATACACAGAGAGATGTTTGACACGATAAGTCATCAGAGAAATGCAAATCAAAATTTCGAGATACTACTAAGTTTAACCACCAAAATGGTTAAAATTAAAGACTGGCCATAATAGGTGTTGGCGAGGGTGTGGGACAACTGTCACATCTGCTTGGGAAGCAAACCCGCTTAGCAGTTTCCTGTGAAGTTATCCATGAGGAATGAAAATTCATGTTCACACAAGGATTTGTGCAAAACTGTTCACAGCAGCTTTCTTAATAATAGCTCCAAGCTGGAAGCAACCCAGATACGCATCAACAAGTGAGCAGATAAAGACTGTGGTATGTTCACATAATGGAATAATAGTCAGCAATAGAAAGGAAATGAACTACTGATGTAAGCCACAACGTGGATAATTGAGAGAAGCCAGACATAAAAGAATACCCACTGTATGAATCCATTTGTAGGAAATTCTAGAACAGGCCAAACTAATCCATAGTGACAGAAAGCAGACCAGTGGTTGCCTGGATATGGAGACTGGCTGCAAAAATGGTAGGAAGGTGCTCTTTGGAGGGACGACATGTCCTAAATTGTGATGGGGGTCGTGGTTGCGTGGGTGTAGACGTGTATTGGATTATTGAACTGTACATTTTACATGGATGCAATGGTATATAATAAAGATGACTTAAAGAGTTAAAAAGAAGCAATACAAAAATGAAGACCTGATCCTTGTCTTGCTCATGGTCTAGTGGAAAAGTCAGACTGGGAAACAAATAATCATAAAAGAGTGAATATTTAAAGAAGTATGTTCAGCCCTAGCCGGTTTGGCTCAGTGGATAGAGTGTCGGCCGGTAGATTGAAGGGTCCCGGGTTTGATTCCGGTCAAGGGCACATGCCCGGATTGCGGGCTCGATCCCCAGTAGGGAGCCTGCAGGAGGCAGCCGATCGATGCTTCTGTCTCATCACTGATGTTTTTATCTTTTTCTCCCTCTCCCTTCCTCTCTGACATCAATAAAACTATATTAAAAAAGAAGCACGTTCAAATAACAGGAGTTCTGTTTCTTGCCCGATTCCCACGTGCCAGGCCCGTGCTAGGTGCGTCCCCAGCACAATCCTGAAGAGTCTGCTCAGCTTGTGAGATGGAGGAACAGCTGTCAGAATGTCAACTAGCAGTGCCTGCCGTGCCACATCCCCGATGTGAGCAGCCAGCAGCTCGGGATGTACCTCCCCTCCTTCACGTTCTTAATAATAGAATTAAAGACCCCGCTCCAGGTTAAGAAGCGAACATATGCCAAAGACTCCGCTGTCTATTCCCGGGGGTTTCGGACACCATGTCTTAGACCCGGCCAGTGACGGGACCACAGCGGGCACCCTGACTGGGTTTCTCCTCTGCACTCAAAGAGGACTCCTGCCCTGTCACTAAACTGTGCGGCTCTTTCCATGTCAATAAATACAGACCTGCCGAAACCGGTTTGGCTCAGTGGATAGAGCGTCGGCCTGCGGACTGAAAGGTCCCAGGTTCGATTCCGGTCAAGGGCATGTACCTGGGTTGCGGGCACATCCCCAGTAGGAGATGTGCAGGAGGCAGCTGATCGATGTTTCTCTCCCATCGATGTTTCTAGCTCTCTATCTCTCTCCCTTTCTCTCGGTAAAAAATCAATAAAATGTATTTTAAAAATAAACAAACTTACCTATAAAAAAAATAAAAATAAATAAAAATAAATACAGACCTTTACTAAGTAGAGTAATAGCTGGGTAGCAATTCCTCCAGATGTAAGACTCCCATGTCTAGGCCTCACCAGCAACCGAGTGCAATGAATTCACAGCAACATGAACACCTGGTCTCAACAGCTCTGAGCCCTTGCTTGCATTCGGATGCATTCTTCTTCTTCTTCTTCTTTTAAAATATATTTGTATTGATTTCAGAGAGGGAGAGGGAGGTAGAAACATCAGTGATGAGAATCACTGATCTGCTGCCCCCTACTGGGGATTGATTGGCAACCCAGGCATGTGCCCTGACCGGGAATGGAACTGTGATCTCCTGGTTCATCATGAGGCCCAACCACTGAACCACACCGGCCTGGCCGAGTTTCCTCTTTAAGTCTGAAATGACAGGGGCTTAGTTTGCAGGGAGAGAGGGCCCATTCTTCCTCCCAGTATGATACAAAGCAATGTCTTCAAGGGTCAGACAGAGAAACGTTAACAACCAATTTCACAAGATAGAAGTTATTGCTGCGTTAATGATTATTTGTTCAGTACATACTGGGCGCAAAGGCAGCGGAATATCAAGTAGGCACGGTGAGGAAATTAAAAAAGAAAGAAATGATCATTAAAAAAGACTTCTCCTGCCTCCAAGGGCTCGTAATCAAATTAAGGGAGTCAAACGTAAACAGATGCGAAAACTTGAAAACAAGCACCTGCGACCTATGACCGGACGGACGGACGAGTTATCCGGCATTACCACGGTGCAGAGAATAATCCAGACGAAATACCGCCGAGGGCACAGCTGAAGAGCTGGGAGGATGTGGGGAGAGCAATGAGAAACGGCTCCCTGGTCTTGCACATTTAACCTGATTGCCAGGTCCGCGTGGACGCTGGCCCTGGCTCTAATAGTTGTTTTGCCCTATTGTTTCAAAAACGAGGCCAGAGCAGCTGCCTGAAAAATAACATTCAGAAGTACCAGCGGGAGTTACATTATTCTCGGTTCTTTTTCCAAATGTAATTATTTTTCCTTCTCAATACTGGCAGCGGGACCCATGGCACCGGCTTCGGGGGAATTCAGAGCAGCCCGGCCCCTGGCTCTCGGGCGCCCCCTGCCGCCCGGGCCTCGCCGCGCTCGCCCCAACGGGAAAAGCAGCTGAGCGGGGCGGGGAGCAGTTCTCCGCGATCCTTCCCGCCCCTTCACTAAAGCAACCAACCACGCCCGGTGACCCCTCCCCGCCCCGACTGAAACCCACGGGCGATTTAGATGAGATCCAGCCGTGCCTCCGTTTCCTCACGGGTCCCTCTCATGGGGCCCCCTCGAACTTTCTGCGTCCACCACCACCCCCAGCCCTCCCAGCCTCGGTTGCCAAAGCGACCGTCCATCTTCCTTTTCAAACGGCGGGAACTTCACAGATCAGACCTCCCACCCCGGGCCCTCCACTGCCTCTGGTGGTGGCCACCGTCTTACCCCCGGCTCCAGGGTCGCGCCGAAAATGCGGCCACCCCCAGCGGCTGTTGTTTTGGACTACGTTTCCCATCAGCCCTTTCTCAACGTCGCGAGAGTCCCAGCGAGACCGCCGAGAAGACTTGCGCGCAGGCGCGGCCCCGCCCTCTCCCCGAGGCCGGCCGCGTGGCTGGAAGTGATGGCTCCTTCTCTCCGGGCCCGGGTAGGCGAGCAGCCTCGGGCCTCAGGCCTTTGGCGGGGGTAAGGCTGCGGAAGCGGGAACACGGGGTCTTCTTTGGGCGGGAGCACACGCGGCCTCCCTTTTTCAGGGGCGAAATGGTGACGCCAACCTCTCATCCTCCTGACAGGCTGGTTGGGAGGATTAGCTAAGATGTTGGATGAGAGCCCTGACCGGTTTGGCTCAGTGGCTAGAGCGGCGGCCTGCGGACTGAAGGGTCCCGGGTTCGATTCCGGTCAAAGGCATGTACCTTGGTTGTGGGCACATCCCCAGTGAAGGGGGGGTGGGGTGGGTGCAGGAGGCAGCTGGTCGATGTTTCTATCTCTCTATCCCTCTCCTTTACTCTCTGTAAAAAAAAAAAAAAATCAAAAAAATATATTCATCTTTTTTTTTTAAAAGATGTTGGATGAGAAAACGCTTTCCAAACGCCGCGAGGTTTTACGGTTGAAGGGAGAGCGCTCAAGCCCGCCTTTGGGGGGAGGGCCCCTCCGCGCAGCCCCCTGTGGGGTCCCGGGTCCGCCCGAGGCCGGCAGTGGCAGGTGTTAATTCAGGTCGCGAGCGTTCACGTCTGGACGCCTGACTTCCGCCTCGAGTGCCTGGAGAGCCGCCCCAACCAGTTTCTAGAGAATTCTGCATTTAGCCATCGACGGGACCGGAGACTTTGAAAAGCCGCGTTTCTACAGAGAACCTTACACGGTCATTTTTTCCTTCCCCGCAGCCCTGCCTGCAGCATCTGCGGAGACGGAAGCGGACCTGCAGGTGGAAGCTTAAAAATAATGGAGCCCCGAAATGAGTAAGAATGGCGGGGTGCAGGCAGGATCTGGGAGGGCACCAGGAATGGGAAAGCCGAGATGGTGGGGAGGCCCGTCACATACAGCCGTCTAGTACCCGGCCTGGCACTTGATTCGGAAGTTGAACTTCAGAGTAAGGTCCATTCTGTGCACAAATGCTGGCATACATCTAGCCGGAAGTGAGGGGTCTGTGCCAGTGTGATGTGGGGGCCGCCAGGTGTCGCTGTTTGAAACTTAGTGGAAACCATTGGGGGGGGGGGCGAAGGGAGCCTTGGAAAGGGGAGTCAGCTGGCTGGGGTTTAGAAGTGTGGGTTACAGCCCGAGCTGAGGATGATTTGAAGTTATCCCTGTCGGAAAGGGCTTCCTCTGTGAAGAGTTTGACCTGCTGAGGCTCAGCTGTGTAAACGCCAGTCTTGAGAATAAATGCCTGACCGTTGTTTCTAGTAGAGTGAGACCTATGTTACCCGGTTTCTCCTTCCGGCTAAAGGCGTTGGCTGTGGGCTTTGAGAACAGTCACGTGAGAACCATCATCTTCAGGTGTTGAGTGTAAGGATCTTCGTGATGGAGATTTCTGTAAACGGTAAGGTTTTTAGCTCTTTCACTGACGTGTGTAGGTCACGACTTCTTTTAAGGTTTGGTCGCTAGATCTGGGAGATGTGTGGGTCTTTCCGGGCTGTCGCTGCCCAGCTAAGGGAAGTAAGGAACTCTGCTAGGCTCCTCGCCAAGCAGTCTCACGCACAGTATTTGGTACAACTGTTGTGAGAATTAGGTTAGACCAGTGGTTCTCAGCTGGGGGCAGGTGGTGTGGCTGGGATCCGGTGGGGGCTGCTCAGTGTTCTGCAAAGCACAGGTCAGCGCCCGCACAAAAGAACTGTCCACCAGAATGTCAGTAGAGCTGAGATTGTAACCCTGCATCAGGCCAGCTTGAGTGATTCGAGCTCTAGCTTCGGCCGGTACCACATAACCACACAGCCTTATTCATTCATTTGCAAAGCAGGGTCAGTGCTTCCCAGACCTGTCTGTATGACAGAACCACCTACGAAGTGTTACAATATACACATTCCTGGACCCCACCTCCAGCCCTGGATGAGTGGGCCCAAGAATCATGAGTGGCAGTGTGGGAGCAGGCACGGAGGGCTAGATGATCGGATCTACTTTTAGCCCGGATTTTTGTTACAGTGAGATTATAGGACTGGCTATGTTTAACCAGCTCTCAGGGCAGATCCATAATCCTGTCTTAACCCCTTCCCCGGCAGAAACGTGTATACACGTTTTCACAAAATGTTCTTTTTCAGTCGTCGACGAGTATACTAAGAAAATATGGTAAAAAAATATGGTTTATAGGAAGACGAGTTACAAACTGTTTTCATAACCAGCATCAAAAATACTATATAGAACCAAAATAAAAAAATTAGTCTGAAAAAGAAACGTTTTTAACAAAAAAATTGTTGGGGAAGGGGTTAAAAAACAGAAAGCCACATGCTTGCTCTGCACAGAGAGGAGTGAGAGAGAAACGGCTTCTTGGCCTCAGGCACCATTTGTGCTGCCTAAAGGAGTAATCTGCACTTAACTGACACGGGAAAGACACTAGACCAGGGGTCCTCAAACTACGGCCTGCAGGCCACATGCAAATACAAATACTGTATTTGTTCCTGTTTTGCTTTTTTACTTCAAAATAAGATATGTGCAGTGTGCATAGGAATTTGTTCATAGGTTTTTTTTTTTTGTTTTTTTAAAAATATATTTTATTGATTTTTTACAGAGAGGAAGGGAGAGAGATATAGAGTTAGAAACATCGATGAGAGAGAAACATCGATCAGCCGCCTCCTGCACATCTCCCACTGGAGATGTGCCCGCAACCAGGTACATGCCCCTGACCGGAATCAAACCTGGGGCCTTCCAGTCCGCAGGCCGACGCTCTATCCACTGAGCCAAACCGGTTTCGGCATAGTTTTTTTTTTTTAAACTATAGTCCGGCCCTCCAACGGTCTGAGGGACAGTGAACTGGCCCCCTGTTTAAAAAGTTTGAGGACCCCTGCACTAGACTATATACCCCCCGGGCTCAGCTGGAAGACACGTGGTGCTGAGGGAGACCCTGCCTTTCAAAGGGCAGGAACTGCCCTGGCCAGTCTGGCTCATTGGATAGAGTGTTGGCTCTCAGACCAAATGGTCTCAGGTTCGATTCCTGGTCAAGGGCACGTACCTTTGTTGAAGGCTCAATCTCCGGCCCTGATTGGGATGCATGCAAGGAGGCAACCACTCAACCTGTCTTTCTCACCTCGATATTCCCGCCCCTGTCCCCCCCCCCCCCACCCCGCCCTCTAAAAATCAATGGAAGAATGTTCTCAGGGGAGGATTATCAAAAAATAAAAGGACATGAACTGTCGATGTGTCAGGTCTGGACACTGGGTACATCTAGCACTAGATATGGTCAGGTTTTGCCCTTGAGGGAAAGTACCTTCTAATCCAGTAGATTGGGTTGAATGAGCGTTCTCACAAGGGGAGTAAAGCAGAGTTTGGGGAGAAAAGTAGTTGCATGTGCTGTGGGCTGGCAGATTGGTGGGAGCCGAGTCCGTGATGATGTAAAGTTATCCCTGTCTGAAGGCAAAGAGGCCTTCAGTGTGGAATTTGTATGTCTGAGATTCTGTTTCCCAAGTTTCTTTAGATAATTAAGCCTGGTTGGAAATGAGTTTCTTGAGTCAGTTTTTCTTTGCAATTTCTCCTCGCCAGGGGCGGTCCGGCCTTGGTTTCGGACCCACGACGGACCCTCCAGGAGAAGCCTCTACGCGGCAGTAAGTAGCCCTGGGCCTGGAGTGGGGTTTTCTCACGGACGAAACGACTTTCCGCACGGGTCTGTGGGGTGGTCGTTTTGCTTCCCTGCCTGGGACTTGGGGTTCTGCTAAGTGGCAAGGAGATAACACAGGTTGTTTTCTTTGTTAGATGCCTGCAGTGTGAGGCACAGAACTGAACTGCTTTGCCCGAAGCAAGTGAAACGGTTCCTCCCGTTGTAAGTTTCCTGTTTCCATCTTACCTGACTTTGTCCCCAAGAAGCCCCCAGCCTATGATGGCTCGTTATCCCTGTCTGAACTCTCACTGAGGGAGAACAGTCTGTTCTGAGGCTGACGGGTGGCTGGGCCCTGGGCTCTCGCAAGTGCAGGTTTTATAAGGGATCACATTGAATGGACACCAAAGGAAACTGGATACGTATCCCGCGGGCCCCAGGCCAGCGCCTCCGCGCTGCAGCTTAAAGACCAATGGTGTGCCTACCGTCACGCTTTGGGCCCCTGGATTAATGTCGCTGAGGGACGGGCTGTGTGAGATGGCAGGACTGGGCAGTGGCCAGGATTTGGCTTAGACTCTTGCTGGGGAACGGGAGTGCTTGTCACGTCTTTCAAGAAGACGGAGGGAGTCTGTCTGCAGCTGTGCAGGGAGGGTCCTGGGGCCGCTGGCCTCTCGCCTTTGCCCCGGGTCCTGCCCTAACTTCTATCACGTGTCCCAGGTGCTTAGCACCAGGTCTAAGGTTGGCTCAGATCGCGCTGGAAAGGCATGGCTGGCATGTGGGCAGGAAGGGATCAGTGGCTGTGGACGTGGCTTAGTGCCAGCTTGGAGTGGCACCGACCGCTTAAAAGTGGGGTGTGTTTGAGCTCTTTATATTCAAGGCCACATGTGTGTTCGGTCACCATGGAAGCTATATTTGGGGTGAGGTTTGGTGAACCTGAAAACTGGTCCCAGCAGCTTACAGCCCAACAAACTGAAAGGGCTTGTTACTAAGTGGGGAAATCTACACAAGTTTTACCTCTGGAGCAGGTGATGCAAATGTCCCCGGTGCTTTGTGGCTGGTCTTGACTGGCCACTTCCCGAACACTGCTGCCCCCTCCCCCTCCAATACGGTCTCCTGAAAACAAGCTGCCCATCATCTGGGCCTCACCGGCCGCATGGAACTGCCTGATGGCACCCATCGCGCCTTCACGCACAGGCGTCCTGGGTTTGAGCGAGCACCTCTGTGGCTGCCTTTTCTCTAACTTGGTGGATTCTTTAACGTTAGCCTTCAGTTTGAGTCAGGCTGTTGGCTGCTGTGTCAGATGATTCTCTGGTTTTACAGGTGACCTCCCAGTTGTGCCGGCCGGATCCGCGCAGCCTCTGTTGCTAATGTTAGTGCCTGTGACGTGTTTTCCCAGAGGAGAATCATTACAGAGCTCTGTGGACTTCATCTTCAAAAATAGCCAGATAATTCGAGAGAAAATGACTTTATCCCAGAAAATTAGTGAAATTGGGGTATAACTAAGAACATTGGGAAGCCGCAACGTGGGGTCGATATTTGTTGCTCGTGTATTGGCGGGACTGCGGTGACGTGGATGGGAGGTAATTAACGCACTGAGCGTGCTCTTGCGGGAAGCAGAGGCTCTGCCTAGAAAAACATTTCTCAGAGTGGAATTCTTAAGGCAGTGTGTCGTGGGCTTAACTTTTGAAGCACAAATAAACATTTTCAAATGACGGCATTGTGGGTTTCAGATGGAGACCCACGCAACAACAGTATGTCGTGACTCAGTAACATTCCTTGGTAAATGAGTTTCATAGAGTAATAGTTGGGTTTAACGGTAACCAGGATGCAAGCAGATGTGTTGGGGTGTTTGTAAGTTTCCTACTAAGTTGATTTTATGCCCCTTTAATGGGTGGCCACAGGCCAGGTCCTGGGCCCTGGGGGAGGGGTCATTGCCGACTGGGGAAGGCTGCCTACCAGCCAGCCGTGCGGAGACCCCCAGCCCCGCACAGTGCGGGCATTAGACTGTCCTGAAAGCTGCCTGGTTGCCCAGGGAAGAGGGGCGGGGTGGGGTGGATCCCAGGGCTTAAGGGCTGGGCGGTGATAGCTTGGCTTCCAGTAGGAGCCTGTATAATGTCTAAGTGAAACTGCCTATCAATTAAGTTCAAATTGTGGCACCGTGATGTTCAGTACAGAGTAAGGGGGTTCATTACAGGATGCCATCCTCTTGGTGACAAGGTGGCAATACATCTGGAACGGGCATCCCCTCAGGCAGGCAACCTTCTGTGCACTCGGCCCCGTCAAATACCAGAACCTTCCCGTGGTTCTGGGGTTCTCTGGCCTCCCCGCTACACCCCTGCATGGTAGCACGGCGTGCTACTTCCACCTAAACACACAACGAACGAGACGGCCATCCATCATTTATGCAATTACCTGGTTTCAGATTACATTCTGCCTTTTGCGCTGCCTCTTTCTCATGGCGCTCGTGTATGTGGGTCATGGTCTCGGAAAGGTGAAGACGCATCCTTGAGCTGAATTGTCTTGGAGGTCACATGTTCGCGGGAGGACTGGCTGGGAGTGTGCGGGTGCCCGTGAAGGAGTGTGGCTGAGTCCTCCATGGACTTCCCGGTGCTGCTCAGCACCTGTCGGTCTTGAGGCTCAGCTCTGAGGTCCGTCTGCCCCTTGGGGAGGGTGACGTCACATCTTGGGAGTGTTCTCTTCCGTTTTAAACAAAGCCAGCAGACAGTCCATTCTCCCTTGACCCGGGGGGTGTCTGTCTCAGACGTCGGAGCTTTCTTGGATGAACCAAGGGCAAGATAGGGTGTTTCACAATGAACAGGCTTCAGTGGTAGTCACACACCTCAGTGTCACCTGAGGGAAGGAGTGGGTCTCGGGGACTTGGCCCCCAGCTCAGCAAGAATCAAGCTCGGTGCTGGTACAGCTGCAGGATGCCGGCCTTGTGCAGGTCCCACCACAGAGCTGCCTCCAGGGACAGGTCGTGATTTGCATAGAATACCAGTGGCTGCTTAACTCGATCGAAGTAGTGGTCGGAAAACTTCCAGAAGTTACTTGTGATGAATCCATAGGCACTAACCTGGACAAAGATGGGCATTGAGCTGCTGCGTGCAGACTCAGGTCAAGTGACATGGATTCAGGAGAGCCCAGTCCCGCCCCCACCCCCACCTTACGCCTGTGAGGATGCAGGTGAACAACGGATGCAGCTCATAAGTGAGACTCATGCTGTACAGCAGGGACGAGGTGTAGGGCCAGAGCCCTGTGGCCTCAGTGGGGGTCACTGCCTGCCTTTGAAAACGGCTGAGTCTTCCCTGTGGTTCCTATGGAACGTCTCTTGGAGTGACCAGCGATTGTGGGGGTGAGCCCTGCTGTCCCACCCACCTCTAAAGTGTCCCCATCAGTGCATGTCCTGGGGGAGGGGTCGTGGAGAAGGCTGCTTTCAGAAGAGCATTTTGTAACGTGTCTTAGATGCCATATAGAGTGGCTGCCCTGGGACAAGGGCGTGAAAGAAGGAAGTGTGGGCAGGGGCTGCCCCCTAAAGGACCCTGGGTATTGGATGCGACTCTCCCCTGCCCTCCCTAGACCCCTCCTGCAGCTGGGGGATCAGGTCTGAGGTGCCGCCTCGTGTGGGCTCTGGGATAAGTCCGGTTCCGTTCACACCTGGACACGCTGCTGTGGATTCCCGAGAGGCCTCTTACCTGGTCACAGGCATGTAGCGCTGTCAGCAGCATGAGGGCCCCGGTACTAGGCATATATAAGTCTTTAAATTTTGAGATAATCCGCTTTGATTTCAAAAACCTGGAAGCAAAACGGCATTGAAACTCGGACATTTGGGTCTTGCACAGCAGCTGATAGTTACGCCATTGCAGTGACGGACTTGGAAAGGCAGGGAGCTCCTGGCCCTTCTCCCATCAGGTCTCTTCTTGGGGAAACTGATCCTAAAGACCACAGTCTCCTTTGATTGAACCACCCCCTTAGGTGACGGGGTGAGGAGAGGAGCGGGCCGACCAGGAGAGCCACAGGGGAGCCTGCTTCCTCCTAGAAGCCTGCATCCAGCCTGGCTTGTGCCACCTGCCCTCCGCCCTGGGCTAGTGAGTAACCACGGCGCTGGGGCACAGGCGGCCTGCGTTTAGTCTGAGACCCAAGTTTCTCCCTCTCCCCACACTCTTGGCCAAGCAGGAACCACACAGGTCCTGTGACTGGAGTCACTGGTGCGGTAGCACAAGAGTGACACCCCCCCCCGTCCCGTTGGTGACCACAGGCCCTGGCCTCAACCCTGGATTCACACCCGAGCTCCTCCGGCAGACCTGGCCTCAGCGTGTCCTCTGCACGTGGCTGTGACTGCTGGGCCCCCGCTGCCCAGGCCCACCTGGACCCTCACCCGCGCCCGGGGTGCTCGCCTCGGCTGCAGCAGGTTTCTCACCCAGCTGCTGCACTAGTGACACTTTAAAGGGCCTGGTTCATATCAGCCTATGAACCAGGAGGTCACGGTTTAATTCCAGTCAGGGCACAGGCCGGGTTGCAGGCTAGATCCCCAGTGGGGGGTGTGCAGGAGGCAGCTGATCAGTGATTCTCCCTCTCCCGCTCCCTCTCTGAAATCAATAAGAATACATTTAGAAATAAATAAAGGGCCAATCTTGGCAGGGGGCGTCCTGTGCATTATAGGATGTTCAGCAGCCGCCCTGGCCTCTACGTACTAGTGGTGCTTGCACTCGCCTAGTGACAACCAAAATGTTTCCAGGCGGACCAGTGGCCCCGCCCCACCACGGAGAACCACGGTCAGGGACACCAAGTGAGGTCAGGTCTTGTTCCCTGGCTCCTCCCTGTGCTCACCTTGAGCCTGAAGATGGTGGCAGCTCAGCTTCCGCTACTGCCCACACACCTCATGGTAGCCCACACCCAGCCTGTGCCTTCATAAACAGCCCTGGTGCCCCATCGGCGTGGCTCAGTGGCTGAATGTCGACCTATGAACCATGAGATCTGAGTTCGATTCTTGGTCAGGGCACATGCCCAGGTTGCAGGCTAGATCTCCAATGGGGGGTGTGCAGGTGGCAGCCAATCAATGATTCTCTCCCATCGATGTTTCTCTCTCCCTTCCTCTCTGAAATCAGTAAGTTTTTTTTTTAAATAAACAGCCCTGTTCCCCTGATTGGTGCCCACCACCTCCATCGAGGTGCTGAAGTAGTAGCTAAACTGAACAAGGCTTTGGCACCTGCTTGGCGTGTGGCTCTGGCTCGGGGAGAGCAGATGGGCCTGAAGGGAAGGCCGGCAGTGCAGGGCGCTGCCACCCCGACCACCTACCTCTCCGTCAGGTAGCTGATGAAGGCTGGATGGAGTAGCTTGAATTTGCTGGCAGAGGCTTCTGGTCCGAAATAGGTCTGAGGCCTATTTTGGGAGGAAGCGGACGGAGCGGTTCAGGCTCTCGTACTGCATGGAGAGGTAGCCGCCCGAGCGGCGGCGGGGCAGGGAGCGGTAGTAGAAGCGCGGCTGCGAGTAGTAGCGGGAGAAGGGCGTGTAGAAGGTGGCGGGCAGCACGGAGGGCACCACCGGCGGCTTGGAGCCCACCAGCACGTCGGTGGGCAGCTTGTAGCTGAGCGAGCACGGGGGCGTGAACAGGTTGGGAGGCGTCGGGAAGTTGTTGATGGCGTTGGGGTAGTGGGGCGGGGGCTGGAGGAGAGGGAGGTAGAGGGCCTCGGGGGGCCCGGGGTGCGGGGCGGACTGGGGGGGCTGGCACAGGGGCAATGTAGACGTGGGGGGCTGGAAGAAGGGCGGCTCCCTCAGGAAGCGGGGCACGTACGGGGTGATCTGGGCCGGGATTCCTGGAACGGACCCGATGTAGGAGCCCGAGCCCATAGGGCTGTAGGAGGGGGACCTGGAGGAGCGCCCCGGGGGAGTCTGGGAGTTGTTCCGGGAGGCAGGTTTCAGGCCGGACTGGGAGGGAGACTTGGAGGCGGGGGGAGTGGCGGTTGGGGGAGATGCTCGAGACACGTGTTGGGAATGAGGGCTGGGGTTCAGGGAGGGAGCCCGGGAGGGGGGCTGCGAGGCAGAGGGGGTAGGAGGGTGAGAGGGGGGGCGGGAGGAGGACCGGGTGGGGGTCGGGGAAGGGGCTGAACCGCCCGAGCTGGAGTAGGGCTGGTTGGCAGGGCTGCTGTTGTGGTTGGTTCGGGACTGGGAGGGGGACTGGGCAGGGGACGGATTAGGGGTTTGGGAGGGGGAGCTCATTGGTGTTGAGAAGGCTTGTGAGCACCCGAGGTCTCTGAGGCAGCCCCCCCAAGAGCCTGGTCCCCGCCCATGTCACAAAGCCCACTCTCATGACCCCCGCAGCATTGTGAGCAATTGTTGGGTCATCACAGGGCGGGCGGGGCGGGGAGCAGGGCGCAGGGCCAGCCTGGGGGTGCTCTCCTGGCTTGGGAGGGGTTCACTTTTAAGGAGCCCCTTAGCAGCTGCGCTTCCAGGGCGGGGGGCTGAGGTAGGCGGTGGTCATTGTGTGGCCAGGGGCGGGGTAGATGTCCAAGGACCGGATTCAGGGACGAGAAACTGCCAGCAGCGCCAGGAGAGGGCGGGGCTGAGGCTGGGACGAGGCTCGGGAGCGGCACAGGCTGCTGCCCAGGAGGGTGGGAGACAAGACAGTGCCCTTTGTTCCCGCTCCCCTGTGTCAGGGGCACGGTCTCAGGAGGGTGCCGCCAGGAGGAGCGGCGTGGAGACCGGCTCACCAGCACCGCAGGCCCGGCCGTGGAGCCCGCGTGCTGCCGGCTGGTGGCGGGCTGCTTTTGGGACAGCAGCCTGAAGCTCAGAAGCAGGTCTGCCTGCTCCGTTCAGAAAAGCCTGCGGCCGGGCGGACCGGAGGCGCCGGGGACGGGACGGGAGGCTGACCTGGGCTCTCCTGGCAGGAAGGAGCATTAGCCCAGCTCTGGGATCTGCTCCTGCCCTCCCCCACCTGCCCCCCTGGTAGGGGGGAGGGGACTCAGGAGCAGCGATGGCCACGGCATGACCACGCCCTGCCCCGCGTGGCTGCTCACCTGTCACCTTTATCAATGCCGCTGGGGACGCGCACACCCAGAATGGCTGATCTCAGCATCACATAGTCACGGAGGTCTGAGGGGATGAAGATGTAGCGCAGGTCCTGTCGGGACACGGAGCTCGGGTTGGAACCAGGCCACGTCTAGGTCCTGCTCGGAAGGGACGGCCCTCCACCCAGTCCTGCCCCGACAGGCGCTCTCAGCCCGGCAGTGCCCTGCTCTCGAAGCCCGTGGTGCCCTTCCCTCCAGAGGCGCAGCTCACTCCCCATCCCGAGGACCAAGGACGGGCCGGCTTAGTGCCGAGGAGCCGAGGAGCCGCGAGTTTCTAATGAGTAGGAAACCCTAGGGCGGTGGTGAGATCAGGCCGTGGAAGGCACTGCCTCCCTCCTCTGGGGTCACTGTCATGAGGACGCCAGCAGCCACAGAGGGGCCTGTGCGTCAAGGGCCTTCCTTCCGATGACTGCAGCCACCTGAGAGGCCCTGAGCCCAAACCACTTTGCTAAGCTGCTTCCAAATTCCTGACTCGTTGCAATTGTAAGATTATAAATGTGTGTGTTTAGAGCGACTAATACCCGGCTGGTGTGGCTCAGTGGTTGAGCGTTGGCCTCTGAACCAGGAGGTCACGGTTTGATTCCCGGTCAGAGCAACAGGCCCAGGTTGTAGGCTCCATCCCCAGCGGGGGGCGTGCAGGAGGCAGCCGATCCATGATACTCTCTCATCATTGATGTTTCTATCTCTCTCCCTCTCCCTTCCTCTCTGAAATCAATAAGAACCTATTAAAAAGTAAAGAAAGAAGCTACTAAGTTTAGGGGGGTATGTTGTTACACAGCAGTGGGTAACTCATACAGGTACTGTGGCCACATCAGAAATGAAGCTACCCCACTTGGTTCTGTCACGAGCCAAGAGAAGTTCTACTGTGAGACTTTGGGGCATAGACACTGGCTAGGACACTCCTTCACTTCCTCCTCAGAGGAGGAAGCTTCTAGAAACCCAGCCCGCTCTATAGAGCATCACAGGACTCCTTATCCTGCGATCTCCCTAGCCCTGCACGGGGCACCCAGACCTTCTTGAGGGGAAGTGTCGTTCTAGAAACTGGGTGTGGTTGAAGGAAGCTGCGGGGAGCAGATGCTAGTTCCTCAGTCTCGTTGAACCTCAGCTCCCTGCACAGGCTGCTGTGAGGATTCAGAAGGCACACCCCCTGTTCTGGGGGTAGCATGGGAGACTGGGAACCCCAGGTCTGGCCAGAGGGGCCTTGCACCGCTGCCAGCTGGAGATGGCTGCCCTGATGGCAAGGGCAGTGCTGGGAGCCGAGGAGCCCTGGAGGGGAGTCTGGGTTTGGACCCCAGTGCTTAGCCTCCTCACCAGGACAGTGGGCTGCGGGGCATGTGGAGGTTGCCTGACACCCACCAGCTCTCACTAAGTGTTCGCCATTCCCACCAGTCTAGAGCGGTGCAGTGCCACCTGAAGCAGCGGGGCATCCCTGCCCGGACCTCCTCCTCAGTAGCTCCCTCCCCGCGCACAGTCCCCACCAGTAGCCCGGGGCTCGGGAACCCGGGCTTCGCCGCGGAGGGGCTCCGGAACCGTGGCGCCCATCAGGCCTCACCTGTCCTCGCGGCACGGAGGTGAAGCCCGCTGCTCTGTAGGCGATGAGCGAGTTCTTCATCGTGTTCACAGTGAAACCGTAGAAGGAGGTCTTGGTGCCCACATCCTGCTCGAAGCCTTTGATCACAGCACCATTGAGTCTGGTCCAAACAGAGGCCCGTTGGCCTGGCGGTCACCCCGCCCTGTGTGCGACTCCCACCCCCAGGCCCTGCCACACCTGTCCCCAGCTGCACGGACCTCTCCCTGTGCCCACAGCAGCACCAGCACCCACGCCCCCAGACCTCAGGGAAATGGTGCCATGGGCACATCTGTCCTGGTCGTTCCTTCCTCTCAGGCCCCGTGGCATGTCTGCCTGCACAGGCCTGTGTCCATGCCTGTCTGCCCGTAACAACTGCAGAGCCGCCTGGGGCTGCTGCCCTGCCCACACCGTGGAAGATGCTCCCACGGGGGACAGCTCCTCTCCCCTCCTCCCTGCCCCTCTCCCCTCCTCCCTGCTCCTCTTCCCCCCTCCTCCCTGCCCCTGCTCCCCCTCCTCCCTGCCCCTGCTCCTCCCCCCTGCCCTGCTCCTCCCCCCTCCTCCCTGCTTCTTTTACCCCCTCCTCCCTGCCCCTGTTCCTCCCTCCCTCCTCCCTGCCCCTGCTCCTCCCTCCTCCTCTCTGCCCCTGCTCTGCATACCTGAACACGTAGTCGTGGGCGTCGATGTTGGGACCCTGGCGGGAGCCGTTCAGGATGCCCCCATTACCCACCACAGCGCACCGGATGCAGTCCCTGCGCTGCTCCCTGGAGCCTAAGAGCTGGGCGTTGTCTGAGCTGTTCAGAAGGCTCAGGGTGGAGGCGATGTCTGTGGGTCGGGACGGGGACCTCATGCAGAGGCTGCTGGCATCGGGACAACAGCCCCTCCCAGGAGGCACAGAGGGCGTGAGAAGGGAAAAGGGGCCAGTGGGGACAGGTGTGGCTGTGCCCACGGTGCCTCTGGAGACCGTGTTCCAGGAGTAACCTGGGCATGTGGGGTGGGGGCAGAGCTAACCTGGAGCGTCTGACAGCAGCACAGTCAGCTGGCTGCGTGGGGCCCCGTGCCCTGTCTCGGCCACCTTTGGGCACGGGCACCTTAGCCTTTATGCCAGGGAGGCCCCAGGATGGTGGGAGCTGCTGGGGGTGGCAGGGAGCCAAGCCCTTCTTGCTGATCCCCTGGTGCTTGTGGGGCAGGAAAGTAAGCAGGAGTCGCACAGCTTGGGGGTGGAGCGCAGGCTGAGGGTTACCTTGGCGGGGGATCCCCTGCCAGCCGTAGGGGGCTCGGCGCTGGCTCAGGCTGTCCCAGAGCTCCTGCGAGAAGAGGCCCGCGGCCAGCAGCACTGGCTGGGAGAAGTTGAACAGAGCCCGGAAGTGGGGGTCCTGCTGAACGGCCTGAGTGAGCGGGTATCTGCAGGTCCTGCCCTGTGGGCGAGAAGATGGGAGGCTGGACTGGGGCGGGCGGGCGGGGCCTCTTGGAGCTCCGAGGCCTCCCCCTCCAGACCTGGGGACCAGAGAGCTTTCTGGGTTTCCCCTGCCCAGCCCCTGGACGCCACATCTCTGTGGCCTGCTGGCTCTGCCTCCTGCTCCTGCCCCTGCCCCTCACTCCCGGGGGAACTTCGGGGGTGTTCCCACGAATGGGTGAGACCCCCCCCCCCCTGCCTTGGGAGGAGGCCACCAGCTGGGGCTCTGGATCCTCGGCCTGGACCAAGCCTGGGACTTATCCCGCGAGCTCTGGCCCCTTCACTGCGGGGAGGTGGGACGGGCTGCAGGAGACGCGTCCTTCCAGCCGCTGCCTGCTCTGCGCTGAGCGGTGTCCTCCCGAAGTTCCTGCCTGCCCAGACCCTCGGAATGCGGCCTTGTTTGGAAACGGGCCTGTGCAGACGTAGGTGGTTCCGATGAGGTCACACTGTGTTCAGGTGGGTCCCAAGTTCAGTGCCCTTCTAAGGAGGCCCTGTGATGACAGGCGGAGAATGAGTGATGCGGCTCCAAGCCGAGGCACCTGGACCCCCAGGAGGTGCAGGAGGCCAGGACGGGTCCCCCAGACAGCCCTGCAGACGCCTTGACTTCAGACTTCGGGCCTCCAGGCCCGTGCGAGCAAACACCTCTCGGTTTAAGCCACCGAGTTTGGTCATGAGCTCCAGCCCTCGGAGGCCGCACGGAGCCTGGGCACGGAGCTGGAAGGAGGCCATACCGAACAGGCGCGGTCCGTCCTCCGTCCGCCTGCAGCCCAGGGCAGAGTCCCACCGCCGCGGCCGGGGCTGCTCTCCCCACCGAGGGGCCTCTGTTACGGTGCTGGTGGGATCGAAGGCACTGCAGGGAAGAGCTGCGTGTGGTCGTTCCTGCTGTAATGTGAAAACCGCCACCCTGTGCCGGACTGTGCAGTCAGGCCCCCGGCTTGGGGAAAGGGGGCGAGTGGCACGGCACTCACACACTTGGCCTGGGACACACGCAGCCCAGAGGTGGGAGCGCAGTGCACACTCAGCGCCTCAGGACGGAGCGCTGCCAAGTACGGCGTCTGACCTGGGAAAGTCACTGTGGATGGGCGTCCGCGGTGGCGGCTCGGGAGCTATTCTGGCAGAAAGAGGGTTTAATGCGATGGAGCAGGTGGTGTGTGCGTGTGCGCGTTTGTGAATTCCTTCGATGTCCCTTCGGCGGGTGGTTCTCCGCATTTAACCGGCGTTCTCACTGGCAGTCGCTCAGAAGCTGACACATCTGTGCGGTGCTCAGACTGTTTCCTAAGGTGTCAGTCTTGTCGGAACGTTGAGGTCATGTTTTCATAGCGAGCGCTCTAGCGGGACATAGCGCAGGGTCACTGCTGCCCCGCCTCCCGGCCCGTGATCGAGGCTCCAGGAGAAAAGCTCGCGTCTGTGTCCATCAGGAAGGGCGGTGCTGCCCTCGGGCATCTGGCTCGCTTTTCTCTCAGGGACCTGGTGGCAGTTTCCTTCTTCACCGTGGCCCCCAGGAAGCTCGGAGCCAGCCGTCTGGCCTGTCTCACGCCTGGGGGCACATTTCTCAGGCGCTTATCGGCCACCTCGTTTCCCAACCTTCATTTTCCTTCGCCGCTTATTTTCCCCTTTTCATGTTTTTGCCTTGTTATATGTATGTATTTATTTATTTATTTTAAGAATATATATTTTATTGATTTTTTACAGAGAGGAAGGGAGAGGGATAGAGAGCAACATCGATGAGAGAGAAACATCAATCAGCTGCCTCCTGCACACTCCCTACTGGGGATGTGCCCGCAACCAAGGTACATGCCCTTGACCGGAATCGAACCTGGGACCCTTCAGTCCGCAGGCCGACGCTCTATCCACTGAGCCAAACCGGTTAGGGCGTTGTTATATGTATTTAAAAGCTACCTCAAAGCCTCCTTTTAAACCGGATGGGGATGTATATCATTTAGCATCAAGCATCTCCAGGGGGAAAGGACTTGAGGAGTGTAAAGACGATGTGGCCCTGGCTTGTGTTGCTCAGTGGATAGAGCATTGGCCTGTGGACTAAAGGGTCCCGGGTTCGATTCTGGTCAAGGGCACATGCCCAGGTTGCGGGCTCGGTCCCCAGTAGGGGGTGTGTAGGAGGCAGCCAATCAGTGATTCTCTCTCATCATTGATGTTTCTGTCTCTCTCTCTCTCCCTTCCTCTCTGAAATCAATAAAAATATATATTTTAAAAGAAAGACCTGGCCAAGCGCTCAGGAGATGCTCGAGGACACCTGTCCTCCTGGCTCTGCGGCTCAGTGTTCAGAGGCTCAAACCCCAGTCCCGCCTCTTCTCCCCGACCGGCCTGAGCACGGTGCCTGGCCCTCTGTGCCACGTTCTGCCATGAAGCTTATGTCTGAGCACACAGGTCACGTGCTGGGGGTGGCACCTCGGCCACAGCCACCATCGACTCTTGGCTGCAGAGCCGGGCACACGGCTCATCTTCCCAGGCCGTGGTGTCTACTTTAAATGTGACTTTTATGGTAAGAAGACATTTGGGGGAGTGGGGTCTCAAATTCACAGGCCTTTAAAGGCAGATCACAGGACTTCCACGTCCAGCTGGCCGTACCCCAGGGAACCTACTGACCCAGCCTCCTCTACTGGGGTGCAGAGAGCCCTAGTGGCCAGGTCTGAGGAGCCCTGAGGCTGTTTGCTTCATTCTGGGGCCAGGGGGTGGGGGTCCGAAGAGCTCCTGCCCAGCAGTCTGCTGAGAGTCCTCCTTGGTATGCTCTCCCCTTCCTGCCCGCTAACGAGGATGCTCAGAAGTACAGAGTAGCCGACCACTGTACCTTCCTTGTCCCAGAATCCGCTGCCTTGGGTCCGGTGAATGCTTGAGTTGCTGTGGTGTCCCTGGGAGAGAAGGCACACGTCAAGGGGGTCTGGCTCCGTCAGGGTCAAAGACATCCATCCCTATTTCTGACCCTATTTCTGGGCTCAGATTCTTGCCCATGCCTCTCTCTTTAGGCCCAAAGTGCTCCCGCACCGTTATGTCTGACATGCTGTATGAGCCCTCGGCAAGCAGCAGCAATGTGGACTTTACAGGGACAGTGGTTCAACGCTGCTTGGTTTCTCAGTGGTTAGAGGTCAGCCCTCTGACTGATGGGTTGAGGGTTCGATTCCCGGGCATGTACCTCTTGCAGGTTTGATCCCGGCTCTGGTCCAGGCACATGCAGGAGGCAACCAGTCCATGTATCTCTCTCACATCGATGTTTTTCTCTCTCTCCTCCCCCCCCAACCCCTCCACACTCTCTCAAGACCAATGGGAAAAAATATCCTCAGGTGAGGATTAAAAACAAACAATAAGGGCGAAAGAGGAACCCTGCCAGCCCCTGGAATTGTGACTGTATAAAGGGTTGCCCTTGTGGGGGGGGGTCACCCTGGCTCCTGCCCTCAGGGTCGAGGTAAAGGGCAGGTCTGCAGCCGACTCCCCAAATCCGTAGTCCATGATCGCGGGAAGTTACTAAACTTGGAACCTGAGTCCCCGTCTGGACAGCAGGGATAATCGTACTGACATGGCCGATAATCCTACCACGTGTCACCCCGTTGTGAGTTCAAACAGCACCTGTTACCTCATCCTGCCAGTGCTCTACCCACATGTTGCTGTGGTTACAGCCGCTAGGCCAGGGGGGAAGGGGCTGAAGTTATGGCCCAGCCCCACCTCCCAGGCGGCCCCAGGGCAAAGGGGAACTGGAAAGGAAGGCAGGAGAGGGGCCCTTGACATTGGAGGGGGTCGGGCCTCTCCGGACCCCTGCCCTCTGCACAGGAGCCTGGGAGGGGGTGGGAGGGAGGGTTGGGGTGTGCAGTGTGGGGAACAAAGGCCCTTGTTTGCCTCTGGGCACCTTGACAGCCAAGTCACAATGAAAGTCTGTGACCTGCCTCCCTGCAGGTTTCTGAGACCCTGGAGGGCAGGGCGGGCACCGCCCCCAGACCGGGCCACCTGGCCACCCGCCCACCCACACAATCCTGTAGTTCCTGTCCGTGGGCACAGCAGGGCCTCTGGGGAGGAACTGGGGCGTTTTTCTCGGCCTTGACCCCACAGTGAGCTGGAAAGCACCGGCCAAGGCCCCATCCCTGACACTCTGAGCTGATGGGCGGGCCCTTCCCGGGGACTCTAACAGGGGCCCGGCCGGAGGACCGCCTGACAGGACCAGGGCAGGATGCAGACAGGAGGGGGGTTGCAGGGGATGAGGTGGGGACTCGCCCCGATTCCATCGTGCTGCCTGCTCCCCCCAGTCTCAGGGAGGCCTGCTCATCTTTAGGGCGCCCTCAGGACCAGGTCTCCTCCCAGCCCTGGGCAGCTCTTAGGGTCCCAGGGCTCCCAGACGCCTGCTGGGGAGGGGAGGAGGGAGGGTGCCTGCGGGAGGCAGCCCATCAGTGTGTGTGTGTCTTCCTCTCCCTCCCTCTCTCCACTCGCTCTAAAAATCAATGGAAAAATATCCTCAGGTGAGGACTAACCAAAAATAAACAAATACATACATACATACACACATACTAGTATAGAAATAAAAAAGCTTTGTTGAGGTATAATGGATGTTCAGCAAACCTCATATTTAAAGTGTATTCAATACTTTGAAAGGACGTTTAACTGTATTTTATTTATTTTTTGTTAATCCTCACCAGAGGGTATTTTTTCCATTGATTTTTAGAGAGAGTGGAAGGGAGGTAGGGGAGAGGAGAAAGGGAGAGAGATCGATTAGTTGCCTCCCACACACGCCCTGACCAGGGCCACCCTGGCAGGGCTGTCTGTATTTTAAAGCATCTTTACATAAAGCCCACAAGATCCCCTTCCTGAATAGCTCCCCCTCTCCAGGCCTTTTCCTGTGTAATTTCTGACCACAAGGAGCTCCCATGACTTCAGGCATGACCTGCTGGCTGGAGCCCCCTTTATTCTAAAGGGACTGAGCGTACATTGTTTTGCAACGTTGGGCGTCCTCTGACCCTAGTCCCTGGGAGCAGGTACCGATTGCGCTTTCATCCTGTTACACCTGCAGCCAGTAGCAAGGCTGAGCCAGACGGGACAGGTGCGAGGGCGCTGGGAAGGGGGAGCCTGGGCCCGGAGCCTGCAGGGCGGCGGGCGCCCTTGCAGCCCCGCACGCATCGGGCTCCGGCGCGGCTCTGTCCGCTTTCCAGGGTAAAGCAGGCCCTTGGCAGGCTGCCCCGTGGCCGGAGTCCTCGCCGCCAGCGCCAGGCTCTCGGGTTGCTCCTCGTGGGGCGCACATGAAAGGCCGGTGCCCTGGGCGCCGGGAGGGGCGGAGCGCAGGAGGCTCAGCCAGGAGAACCTGAATGGAGCCCAGGACTGGCCCCGGTTCCCTGGGGGCGGCCACCTCTTGGTGGGATCCAGCCCAGGCGGCGCTTATCAAATAAACAGAGCAAACTGCCGGGCGAGAGGGAGCCGCCCGGGCAGGCAGACACGGCGCCAGCGGGAAGGGTGGCCCGGCACCGCCGCGCTGGGGATCCGGGCAACGTTGGCACCGGAAGACTTGGTCCTTGCCCCCAAAGTAGCCTGAAAAGACGTGACCGAGGGAGGGTTCCCCACAGACGGGATGTTCCGATCGGACGCGGATGACCCCAACGCTGGTCCATCAGGGGTTTCTCGGGACGGAGGGGAGTCGCCCCACAGGCGGTCGCGGGCGGCGGGCGAGTTGCCCGAGCGCACGGGAAGGTGCCCCTCGGACGGAGGCTGTCGGTCCCAGGCACCCGAGTGGAGGTTCAAAGGGCCGCCGCCGGGGTCCCGGCTGGGGGTCGCCCCAAAGAGGCCGTCCGAGGGCCCTGGGCTGGCCCTGCCCGCCCGTCCCTGCGCCCGCCCGCCGGGTTAGTTACGCGCGGCAGCCCTACCTGGCTCCGGCCCGGAGCCCCCGGTGCGGCCTCCCCGCCGCGGAGAGGAGGGTGAGGAGGATCCCCGAGGACACAGCCCCGAGCAGCAGCAGCCGCCAGAAGAGCGGGCCGCGCGGGGGCCCCATGCAGCGCTGCCAGCGGGCGCCCCGTCTGGTCCCCGCAGCACCGCGCGCCGGGCCGGACCCTGGGAGCCAGGCGGCTTCCCGGAGGCAACGGCCCTGCGCCGCCCGCCCTGCCCGCCCCCGCCCCCGGCCCCGCCCTGCCCGACCGGCCTCCGGAAGCCACCCCACCGTCGGGTGGAGCCGGGAGGCGGGAGTGTCGCCCCGCCCCGCCCCGAGCTGCCCGCGCCCCTGGCTCCGCCCTGTGCCCGGAGGCCCTCCAACTGCGGGCACCTCCGCTGCGCTCCCGCCTGCGTCCAGCCTGGGGCTGGGCCGGGCGCCTTCCGGTGCCGTCCAGGGGAGGCACGTGGGGACTTTGGGGCGCAGGGAGACACCCCACCTGCCGCCGAGGCCTCGCCCTGCGTCCGTCCTGGGAGGGGGGGCACCCGTGGCTCCCGAACTCCCGAGGCCGGTGGGCGGCCCCTCGGAAGGGCGCTCAAGAAGAGTGGGTGTAGCCCGGCCAGCGGGGCCCTGGTTGAGCGCCGACCCATGAACAGGAGGTCACGGTTCCCCAGTGTGGGGCGTGCGGGGGGCAGCCGGTCCATGACTCCCCCTCATCACTGATGTTTCTGTCTCCCTCTTCCTTCCTCTCTGAAATCGATGCAAATATATACAAAAGGGAAGACTAGTTGGGGCGGGGCACCTCGGGCCTTTCCAGAATTTGGGGAGTTGGGTGTAATGAGCCGGTTCACCTAACAGCTGAGAGCGGGCGGATGGAGGACCGTCGTTGCACCGGGTTGACGGAGGGGGGGGGGGACCTGGGGGAGGGGCTGCGGGGGGGAGGGGGGAGGGGCTGCGGCTGAGCGCCCACTCACTTGGGGGACTGTCCTTGGCGGCCAGGACCCGCATCGCACTGCACTCCCTTTAGGAAACGGAGGTCTCAGCCGCAGGGGGGGCACCTGAGAGGTCTGGTGGGGGCTTCCGTGCCACCAGGAGCAGGGGCAGTTTGGGCACCTGTGCTCTTGACCCAGAGCCCCCCCAGGTGGTGACAGTCGGTGAGATGGATATTCTCCAGGGGGCAGTGTTCCTGGTCTTAGACCTGAAACCTGTGAAATACCCCATCGCCCTGAACGGTCAGGACCTTCCCCAGCTTTCTGTTCTCACCTGTCTGCTCTCATCCAGCCAATTGCAAGTCCTCCCCAAAGCTTCCTGGAACCCATGCCAGTGGTCAGGAATGGGTCATTTAGTCTCAGTTCTCATAAAAAAAAAAAAATGCATTGCCCAGCCAGTGTGGCTCAGTGGTTGAGCATCAACCTATGAACCAGGGGCCACAGTTCTATTTCTGGTCAGGGCACAGAGGAAGGGAGGGGGAGAGAAAGATAGACACAGCAATGACGAGAGAGAATCACTGATAGGCTGCCTCCTGCACACCCCCTACTGGGCATGTGCCCCCACCCTGGGCCTGTGCCCTTGACCGGACTCAAACCTGGGACCCTTCAGTCCGAAGGCTGATGCTCTATCCACTGAGCCAACCCGCTAGGGTGAGGCTATTTCTAGGGGGAGTGGAAGAGAGAGGGAAAGACGGAGAGAAACACCGATGTGAGAGAAACACAGCAATTGGTTGCCTCCTGCACGCACTCTGACTAGGACCCGGGCCAGGGAGGAGCCTACAGCCAAGGTACATGCCCTTGACCGGAATCGAACCGGGCCTTTGGTCTACGGGAGGACACTCTATCCACTGAGCCAAACCAGCCAGGGCAAAAATATATTTTTTTAAAAAAGAAGAAGAAATGGGCCCTGACCGGTTTGGCTCAGTGGATAGAGCGTCAGCCTGCGGACTCAAGGGTCCCAGGTTCAATTCCGGTCAAGGGCATGTGCCTTGGGTGCGGGCACGTCCCCAGTGGGAAGTGTGCAGGAGGCAGCTGATCGAGGTTTCTCTCTCGTCGATGTTTCTAGCTCTCTAACCCTCTCCCTTCCTCTCTGTAAAAAATCAATAAAATATAAAAAAAATTAAAAAAAGAAGAAATGGAACACTTTAGATAATATATTGTAGCAACTCTGGGCACTGGTACCAGCGCCTGCGCCCCTCCCCCGCTCTCCTCCCAGGCTTGTGATTTGCTTGTCTGTTTAGTGATTGGCAGGCTTGTTTTTGTGAAGTGCTCACCCCACCCTCTTGAGGTGTTATTTGATGTTGCTCTGTAGGGAGAAGCAGTTCGGTGCCCCCACTGTCCCCTGGAGGCAGTGGTGGGCGGGTCTGTTCATCCCTTTCCCTGGCCACCCAGCAGTTACGCTCCACTCAGTGCCCGCTGATGGCCCTACGTTTACGAGATTGGCGCGGAGTTGATCATTATTCTGTGATATTAATAATTATATAGGTTATTATCTATGGGAGCTGCAAGTGGCAGCTCGTTACTCAATTCTTTTTACTTTGTTTGTTTTGTATATGCTTGAAATTTTCCACCTCAAGTTAAATTTATTTCTTTGTCTGAATGTGAGATAAACCTCATCAGATTCTTTAGAAATAGAAGGTCATTGCCCTGACCGGTTTGGCTCAGTGGATAGAGCGTTGGCCTGTGGACTGAAGGGTCCCAGGTTCGATTCCGGTCAACAGTATGTACCTGGGTTGCGGGCACATCCCCTGTAGGGGCTGTGCAGGAGGCAGCTGATCGATGTTTCTCTCTCATTGATATTTCTAACTCTCTATCCCTCTCCCTTCCTCTCTGTAAAAAAATCAATAAAAATATATTTTTAATAAAAAGAAATAGGTCATTATTAAGTTGAATTAAAATCTTGAAAAGTATATATAGATACTTTTCCCTTAAGAAATGGATTATGGCCGAAACCGGTTTGGCTCAGTGGATGGAGCGTCGGCCTGCAGACTGAGGGGTCCCAGGTTCGATTCCGGTCAGGGGCATGTACCTTGGTTGCGGGCACATCCCCAGTGGGGAGTGTGCAAGAGGCAGCTGGTCGATGTTTCTCTCTCATCGATGTTTCTAACTCTCTATCTCTCTCCCTTCCTCTCTGTAAAAACTCAATAAAATATATTTTTAAAAAAAGAAAAAAAAAAGAAATGGATTATGATTTTACAAACCTGAGTAATGAAAACTTCAAGTATTCCATGTTCTGAAACAATCCTGTGTAAGATCTTTGTAAAAACACAAAGATTCGTTTATTTCTCACCATCTGAAATGGCATGGATTTCAAGTCAGTTCCTAATCAACATTTATTAGGTGTTGTAATTATATATCACAGGCTGGGTTTGTCATTGCAATCAGAACCATTTTTAGGTGATTATTTTATGAAGAAAAAAAAGCCATGATGGGCATTGTTCCCGTTGTATTTCAGGAATCTATGAGAGGACAAATGTATGCACTGAATTGAGCTGAGTGGAAACTGAGCTTGCAAAAAGAAAACACGGTCGATGACTGAATTTTAAATATTAGCTGCCATGTTCTAGGTCTGGGATTAGCGCTTGTGATTCAGACAATGAGAGCCCAAAGCTTTTCAAGATTTAAAAGGATTTTTAAATGTTTTTTTCTATAGACCTATGACTGGGAGGTTTTTTCCAACCTCTTGGAAATGTTAATTTCTTAAAAAGAGAAAGGATTTGTCAGAAATGAGCAGCCAGTTTTGACAGCAGACAATTTATTTGCCTACTTGTATTATTCAGCGCAAGCGATAAAGTTTTGCACCGTTGCAATTAGTCGTGGTAACAATAGGAAACAAAAATGTTAAAATTACAAAACCTAAAATGATTTTATCATTCATCTCAATTGCGCTGCCACAATGTACTTATTCTAATGCATTAACTACTTTAAAATAAACCAGTGATTTTTTTAAAAAATATATTTTATTGATTTTTTACAGAGAGGAAGGGAGAGAGATAGAGAGCCAGAAACATCGATGAGAGAGAAACATCGATCAGCTGCCTCCTGCACATCTATTGGGGATGTGCCCACAACCCAGGCACATGCCCTTGACCGGAATCGAACCCAGGACCTTTCAGTCCGTAGGCCAACGCTCCATCTACTGAGCCAAACCGGTTTTGGCTAAATCAGTGATTTTAAGTATTTTTAGTCTATGGTACTTAAAACTATTCCCAGCATTTTTTTTTTTTATTAGTTTGGAGTCCAGGTTGAGCCTTTTTCCATCTCGGTCCTAAATACTTTTCAAATCTGTGTTCATCCCTCCAGCCCTCCTACTGCCAGCGGCTGCCTCTGCTTGCAATACAGTTGTCTTCTGGTTCCCCCCATCTGTCCTCCCTTTTGTCCTTCCGAGTTCCCTTGTCACTCAGCTCGCGGCCACTGGGATTACATGAGGTGGAGACGCATGAAGGGTGTTTGTGGGTCCACATCGCTGACTGATTTCGCGAGCGTGAGAGCACATTGGGGAGGAAAGCCCTGCCTTCCAGGTCGAGAGCCGTGGTCGGAGTTAAAGGATGACAGCGTACGTAACCGTACGTGCAGATGTGGGCACTGGACCACATGGCGGTACTTGCTCATCAGAGTACAGCTGACGAAGAAGGCTTATAGTAAAATTTTATTTTATTTTTTTAAATATATTCTTATTGATTTCAGAGAGGAAGGGAGAGGGAGAGAGAGAGAGAAACATCAATGATGAAAGAGAATCATAGATCGGCTGCCTCCTCACACCCCCTACTGGGGACCAAGCCTGCAACCTAGGCCTGTGCCCTTGACTGGAATTGAATTTGGGACCCTTTGGTCTGCAGGCCGATACTCCAGCCACTGAGCCAAACTGGCTAGGGCTATAGTAAAATTTTAAAAGAACATCATTAAACTAAAAACACTAAACATTCTTCACAGGCTTCTGGATGAAGATGACAGAGTGGACACATGCACCCAGTTACATTCCTTCCTGAAACCCCACTCAGATGCTAATACCGGAATTTTTAAGAGCATGAACCCACAAAGCAGGGAGGAGAGGATTGGAGGCCACAGCAACACAATCCTGGAAATTCAAAGCAGAAGAGAAGAGGGGATTTCACTTTTCAAGATAGCTGAACACTCAGAGTCTGGTGGGAAGCCAAGAACCGAAGCAGTTTATACGAACGAGTTAGGAATATCGGGCGTTTTGGAAATGGGATGACGGGGTTAACTGTAATAAGGACTGGTGGAAAGCTGTTAGGATGATTCATTTCCACACACTCCTCAGCCACTTGTCTGCCCCGCCCAACCCTGGCAACAGACCAGAGGTTTTTCCCACTGGAGAGTTCAGTGGAGTCTTGCTTGGTCTGAAGGATACCAAGCAGCATTGACGATGTGGTGGCTAATGGAGTCGGGCATGTTAAGGGAATGTGTGAGTTCTGAATACTTCCAGAAAGGAAGGTAAAGGAGATAAATAGGAGGGGAAAAATAAGAAAAATTATAGGAGGCCCAATTCCAAATAATAAAAGTTCTAGCCCTAGATGGTTTGGCTCAGTGGATAGAGCATCGGCCTGCAGCCTACGGACTCAAGGGTCCCAGGTTCGATTCCGGTCAAGGGCATGTACCTGGGTTGCGGGCACATCCCCAGTAGGGGGAGTGCAGGAGGCAGCTGATCAGTGTTTCTCATCAATGTTTCTAACTATCTTTCTCCCTTCCTCTCTGTAAGAAATGAATAAAATATATATATATTTTTTTAAAAAAAATGGCTTTGGATTTCTCAAAGACAAAAGTAGAGACTGAAAAGCAAAGGAGAAATGTTTTAAAAACTATGAAGGAAAACTAATTTTGATCTAGAATTCCATACCTAGCCAAACTATCAATGTAGTGGAGGAATAAGGCTTTTTCTGCATTAATGTCTTTAAAACGCTTTCTCTCTCCTACTCCTTTTCAAAAGAAAGCTACCAGAGGAATTGCTCCACCAAAATGAGAGTAGAAACTAGGAAACAGAAGACAGGGGGTAAAGAAAGGAGACTCAACACAGAGTGGCTAGGCATGTGCCTTGACAGGGCATCGAACTGGTGACCTCCTGGTTCATGGGTTGATGCTCAACCACTGAGCCACACCGGCCGGGCAGCATTCCCTTTAGATTTACCGTGTTTTCGAGCCTGTCTTTGTAAGTGCTTTTTAAGTGCTTGCTCTAGGCATTATGTTATTCATATGTGGGTTACAGTCTGTGCTTCCCGCCCTTTACTAGTTTGTACAAGTATACACACCTGAGCTCTGTTTAGGTCCCTTTATTCTCTACCTTCTAATACAATTGCCTTAAATATTTCTCTTTTGGGGGGAATTTTTATAGGAGGTTTTTTTGTTTGTTTGGGGGGTAGGGGGGCATATTTTGTTTTTTTTGTTCTTTGTTTTTTGCCAAACTGACAACACATGCTTGGGAGCAAGATCTCAAATGCTCCCCGTTATCTTAAATATTTACTCTACATGCATTTAGAGCCGCCTCAGACTGTGCTATGTCTGTGTTAACCATCGAACATAAGTGGGAAAACTCAAGAGGAGAAGGACAGTCTATTTTTACCCATATTTTGGCTCCTCCCCTTGTTTTTTCCTCGTCCCGATGCTCCACGCTCCCTTCTCGGACCCTTTCCTTCTGCGTGAAGACCTGCCTCCACCCCTCCCTTCAGGGCGGTTCCCCCGGCAGCCAGTTCTGTTTCTTCATCCTGTCGGACTCTATGGCTTTGGCCAGTCGGTCCGGGCCAGCGGCACATTGCCTTGGTGAGTGCTGCGGGGTGAGCATCCGGTCCCTGGCAGGGCCAGGCCTCCGCCCCGTGGTTTTCCTCAGTGTCGCCCTGGCTGCCGTGGCCTTCTGCATTTCCACGTGCATCTTATTTATTTTCTGTTTGTTTGTTTTTAGATTTTATTTATTTTTATTTTTTACTTTCATTGAATTTATTGGGGTGACATTGGTTAATAAAATTATAGAGGTTTCAGCGTATAATTCTGTAATGCTTCATCTGTATATCATATTATGTGGTCACCACCCCAAGTCAAGTCCCTTCCATCATCATCTATCCCCCCTTTGCCCTCTTCGACCTCTGCCCACCCCCTGTCTCTCTGGCCATCACCATCCTGTTGTCTTCCACGTGCATTTTAGAATCAGCTTGTTGATTTACACAAACCCCTATTGGCTTCACATTAAATCTACAGATTAGTTTGGTGGATGTGATATCGGAAGAATATTGGACTTCCAATCCATGGACATAGTCTGTAGTTCCATTTACTCGGGTCTTTCGTTTCTCAGGTTTCATGGTTTTCAGTATGGAGACCCGTGTACATGTCCCCTTAGCTTTGTTCCTGTTTGGTGCTTTTTGATGTTATTTGAAAAAAATCGTTTTTCAAAATAATGTTGTTTGGAAATTTTCATTTCTCATTGGATTGTTGCTGACACATAGAGGCATGGTGGTCGGTTTCCTTGGCTTTGTATCTGGAGACCTTGGTAAATGCACTGTCGTGGTTTGTAGATTATTTTGGATTTTTGTGTGCATGATCATGTCAACAGTGACTTTTCCATCCTTATGCATGTTATGTCTTTTCTGTGCCTTTTGGAAGGGGCAGGACATCCAGGTCACTGTTGAATAGTCGGAGTGACAGCTGGCATCTTAGCTTTTGTCCAGCCTCAGGGGGAAAGATTTTAATATTTTGCCATTCAGAATATTTGTTGCTGGCTTAACTTTTTTGGTAGCTGTTCTGTACCAGATGAAAGAAGCTCCCCTTTCCTCCTAATCTATTGAAAAATATGGACCTAGCTGGTTTGGCTCAATGGATAGAGCGTTGGCCTGAGGACAGAAGGGTCCTGGGTTCGATTCCGGTTGCAGGCTTGATCCCCACCCCAGTAGGAGCATGTGCAGGAGGCAACCAATCTCTCACATCGATGTTTCTCTCTCTGTCTCTCCTCCTCCCTCCCAATCTCTCTAAAAATCAATGGAAAAATATCCACGGGTGAGGATTAGCCAAAAAATAAATAAAATACGAATGGGTATTGAATTTTGTCAATGCATTCCCTGCTTCAATTGAGGTAATCATATTAATTTTCTCTTTTTCCTCTGTTAACGTGAATTACAGTGGCTGCTTTTTACCACCCCCTATTTTTCAATTGAGGAATAATTTATGGGCCGTGAAATACATCGATCTTAGTCTGTATCCTGGGACCCCACACCCGAGCAGCATACAGACATTTCCGTTACCCAGAACGTCCCCGCGCTGCCCTTCCAGCGGGTGCCATTCCAGAGAAAACCACGGTTCTGACGTATAAATCAGCTGTGACTGTCCTCAACCTTCACAAAAACCGTAGCCACTCCTGAGTGAGGTGTGCGCCTCGGTCTGTGCCCTTTCCCTGGCACTTCCCGCCCGCCGGATGGACGCCCCACGTCTTTCATCCGCTCTGGGTGATAGACACTTGGGCTGTTTCCAGTTTCAAGCTGTCACGAACGCTCCTGTTAGAAACACTTTGTACAGATCTTTCCGCAAATACCCGGTGGCAGCAACACAGGGACATTGTCCCCAACGGACAGTTCCAGTGACAAGCTCTTGGACAGTGCGAGCTGCCTGGTCACATGACCGTCGGGTGGACGCTCTGCGCCCTCTGAGCGGGGCTAAACCAACCGACGTAGCGGGAACTGGGGGTGCGCACAGGGGTGGGTGAGGGAAGCCCCCGCCCGGGCCTGTGCAGGCCGCCCCTCCCCTCTCTGGCGGAGTCCGGGCCCCGGGCTGCATTTCAGGGTGCCTGCGGGCTCGGGGCTGCATTTCAGGGTGCGTGTGGGCTGAGGCGCGCTCTCCTCTTCGGGGCTGGTCCCCGGTGAGAGCCCCTCCCCTCACACCGAACAGATCAAGTCCTCACCTGCCTCCTCCCCCAGGGCTCCCTGAGCCCAGGTGTCCTTGCCAAGCCCGGGCCACTGGCCTCCCTGGCTGCTGCTTACTTCAAAGAGATGACCTGGCAGGAAGGGGAGGGGGGTGCTGCAGCTACTACCCCTGTCCCACCCTGAGCTCGCCTCCCCCCGCCCCCCAGGTTAGACAAGGAGAGAAGGCTGGCCTGGGTGCTGAGGGCGCAGAGCTCTAGGCAGACAGGCCAGACGCTCATGTAGGGACATTGCACAACCCGAGAGGCAGTTCACGCTGAGCACTGGCTGTCACCCACTGGCGGAGAGAGGGGAGGACCAGATGCGAACCCTAACCAAGCAGTAGTAAGAGTCCTTTTAAGGAGGTTCTATTAGAACATTTAAAAGATGTTCTGGGACCAAAACCAACCCCCGAAAAACCACCATGATTTTTAAATTAAAATATTTTATTAGAGCCCTGACCGGTTTGGCTCAGTGGCTAGAGCGTTGGTCTGTGGACGAGGGGTCCCAGGTTCGATTCCAGTCAAGGGCATGTACCTTGGTTGCGGGCACATCCCCAGTGAGGGGTGTGCAGAAGGCAGCTGATCGATGTTTCTCTCATGGATGTTTCTAACTCTCTATCCCTCTCCCTTCCTCTCTGTAAAAAATCAATAAAATATATTAAAATATATATATATATTTTTTTATTAGATAATATGAAAAAAAGAGGATAGTCTTTGTTGAAATCCAAGTAATTGGCACACAGGGCAAGAAAAAGCAAGTTAAACATATGCAAATTATTAAACAAACGAGACTTGGAGGACGGACCTCAGGGAAAGCGGAGAGAACATGCCGGGACAGGGAGGTGAGGAAGGGTTACTCATCTGGCCGCAGGAGAGCGGTCTGCCTATCCGATCTGAGGGGCAGGCGCCAGGCAGGCGTCTCCGAGAGGCACCGAGGCCTTTCTCGGCTCCCGGGAGAAGGAAGCTGTCCTGGGCAGGTCCTCACAGGAGGGGGAGCATTGGCCCGACACTGGCTCCCTCATTTCAGCCCGGCGGCTGGCGGACAAGAGGCAGGGAAGGAGGTGCCGTGAACTGTGTGGGTGACTGTGACCCGCGTGTCTGCACCCAGCCCTGGGATAAAGGATGGTCTCAGTGCTGCCCCCGCAGAAACCCACTGCGCCCCCCACGTCCCCACTTGCCAGGCCTCTTCCCCACTCGCATCCTGTCGCCTGGATGTGATTACCACTTCCTTCGCCCCTAACTCTGGGGTACTGAGCACCATGGCCGTTTGTGACGCCCCCAAAACAACCAGCGAAGTTGGGGAGGAACTCCCCGCTCACGAGGGCCACGGCCGTGCCCGGTATTTGCCCGTCATTCAGGCGCGGTGCGTGTGCGTGGGGCACGCGGGGCCTGTTCCCTCAGGCCCGCTCAGCGCCTCGTCCTGGGTGTGCCGTTTGCTCTCGGATCTCGTGGTGCCTGGTATGTGCGTGTGAGGGGCCAGGGCCGGGCCTCCGGTGCCAGTTCCCTGCCGGCGGGGCGCCCCTGCCCAGGATGTGATAATCCGTGTGTGAGGGTAAACTGATTTGCAAACAGTTCTGAGGACAAAGTCTACACCCTCAGGCGCGTATGGTGCCGTCCCTCCTGGGAACACAGGCGTTTGCCTGGCACCTGGCCTTCAGGTGACCTTTGCTTTAGGTACTGACAGCCAGGCGGGGTGAGGCTGCTGGGACCGCCGCCAGTCTCCCCAGAGTCAACCCCAGACCTCCGGCGCCTGGCACAGACCTCCCTCCCGCTCCGTCACCCTCCTGGTCCCTGCAGCTCCCCCTCTGGCAGGCGCCACTGTTGCACCCTGTGACTGACTCCTTTCCAGAAACTTCAGAAATCCCCCAGTGTGTCCTCACTGCAGCAGGAGCACAGACAGACACTGCTGAGCTAGGAGCTCCGGGTGGGACAGAGGTGGTCAGGCAGGAAATGCGGCCGTGTTCGAGTTGTACTTGAACCTGTTAAACCTGTTAGGGTCACCAAAGGAGGTACATACGAGGCTGAAAGTGGTAAAGAATTATAAATCTATGAGGTCATCTGGAAACCAGGTGGGCTGAGCCCCCAAATTGCCGGGGTCCAGCCCCAGCGGTCCAGGGGCTCCCAAAGGTGTGGACGGCGTCGGCGAAGAATGAAGGACACGGAGACAGCGTTCAGATGGTCAGCATAGGCAGGTTCTTTTTTATTGTCCTGTCACAGCTGTATTTATACTACTCGATTCTATAAGCTGCCTCTACAGTTACATCATGGTATGTTTTGGGTCCTCCTTTGACCTATAGTTCCTTGTTTTATGTTTATAGTTTCTTATCTGATCTTTGCTAAAAATCTTATCTCTATCTAGCTCTGTTGATTTTAATCTTATCTACTGTCTATGTTTCTACATTCTATTCTAAAGGTTAGTCTCTGTGTTCCATCATAAGGGCTAGTTTGTTATTTATATTCCAAAGTCACTATTCTACTGCTCTACTGTTAAGCTATAAGGAAGTAACTGAGGGAGATTTTCCTATTCTATGGCCTCAGTAAAGGTTAGGTAGCTTAAGCATGATTGTTCGTAGTTCTGGTGATTAAACACCTGCCTGGCACTTAGTTGAAGTCTTTCTGCTCCATGGCTCGCATAAGATTTTTAGATAAGGAGCCTGCCTGCATTGTTTGCAGTGGTATTTCTTTAGCTGTTTGATAGTTGTCCTTTTAGCCTTGCTGGTGGTCTTCCTTGGGACTGCCCTGCGGTTGGCGGGTTTTTAGGGGCATAGGTTTTAGTACTTTCTCTGGTGGGTAGACCCCTGGGGATGTGGGCCTAGCACAGTGATGGCGAACCTATGACACGCGTGTCAGAGGTGACACAGGAACTCATTTTTTTGGTTGATTTTTCTTTGTTAAATGGCATGTAAATATATAAAATAAATATCAAAAATATAAGTCTTTGTTTTACTATGGTTGCAAATATCAAAAAATTTCTATATGTGACACGGCACCAGAGTTAAGTTAGGGTTTTTCAAAATGCTGACACGCCGAGCTCAAAAGGTTCGCCATCACTGGCCTAGCAAGTCCTAAATTTATTGCTAACAGTCTTAGTCTAAGTTCCTCATAAGTAGTACACTGTACTTCTGTAAAACTAGGGGGTTTTACTGGTTTATTCCCTTCCCCAGTCCTGTTAATCCCTAACTCCAGGGAAACATCCCCACCTGGGGAAACAACCTTTCTCGGGGAGGTGGCCCTGGTTAGAACACATAGCGCTAAGAAGGGGAGCAAACATATTAAGAACAGTATGCCATATACGCCAGGTCCCTTGGGACATATGCTGTGCAGATGTTTCTTCCCTGCAGCAACTGTGTCAAGCAGCAAGGATGGAATGGCTTCCGGCACCAAGTGGCGCCAGCACCCAGGCACAGGGGGCGGGCTTTTTGGTGGGGAGTTCTCTGTGTGGGTCTGGGTCCGGGGCAAGTCCGGAGGGGAGAGATACTGGTCTTAGCACATGGAATGGGGTCTAAGCAAAAGGGAAAATGATCTAAAGGTCAGTTTCCCAGGGGAAGGGGAATCGATTCGATTATTTGATCAAACCTAATAAAATCCTCCGAATCTGCTGCTTTAGAAACAGGACTGTGAGGAAGAAACAATGCTGATTCATGGCCGACCAGTTAGGAACAGTGTGGGTGCCTGATCCATGACCCCGGAAAGGAGGCAGGAGGAGAGAGGCTGTGGTTCATGAAAGATCCATGATGCTGCCCCCTTGAATGACACATTGTGGCTCCCCTGTGGGTAAAAGACGATTTCTAGACCAGGCTTTGAATTCTTTTCTTTTTTTTTTAATTGATTTCAGAGAGGAAGGAAGAGGGAGAGAGAGATAGAAACATCAGTGATGAGAGAGAATCATTGATTGGCTGCCTCCTGCATTGCCCCCCACTGGGGATCCAGCCCACAGCACAGCCATGTGCCCTAACCAGGAATTGAACCTGGGACCCTTCAGTCTGCAGGCCAATGCTCTCGCCACTGAGCCAAACCGGCGAGGGCCAGACTTTGAATTCTGACAGGTTCACTCCTCATGGGAAGAGGCCTGGGGTTTGAAAGCCCTTGGGACTCTTGGTCCAGGATGGATTGGGTCAAGGAAAAGGGTTGGAGCTATTCAGTACGAAAACTGCACCCATTGAACTGTGTGTCCCTGTCAAGGTTTTATTTCAAATTGGCGAGAGAACTAGGTTCCAAGAGAGCCAGTCCAACATGTATTTCTGGGTGACAGTCTTTACCGTGGGAAAGAAAGGATTTTATTTAACGCATTCATGAGTGAAGGACCGTGGGTGACTGCAGGAGGGCTGCCCAGCAGATTCCTGGAGCGGGAGGGGCTGCGGGGCCACCCAGACCGGCTCAGGTATAGCCGAGGCTCCGGAACCCAGGCGCCCGTCACACACAGTATTGCCCTGACCTAAGGCAAGGGGCAGGGCCTTTGCACCCCTTCAGTGAGGGGCATTGGCTCCCAGGGGTGACGGGGGTTGGAGTATCCCTTCCTCTCTGAAATCAGTAAGAATATATTTTTAAATATATATTTTAAAAAAAAGAACTAGGAAAACCTGAAAGAAAGAAAGAAAAAAGCTGGGCACTAAAGAGAACGGTGCGCCAAGATGCCGCCACCTTCTGCCCTGAGCTGGTACCGCACCCTTTTCGAGCAAAGCCAATCCAGTCCTGTTGGTATTAGTAATTCTGTTTAGCATCCTTGGGGCTCTGGGCCTCAGACTCCAAATCCCGGAGCTAGGGCTCAAAGAAGATGAACGGAAATGGCTTAGGTTTAGCCCAGAGTCTCCGCGTGGGGGTTGAGAAAATGCAGGGAGAAGAGAAGAATGAAAGGGGAGGAAAACTCGTTCCTTGTTGCATCAGGCGTCTCACACACAGCGGTTTTTAAAAATCTTTGTGAAATGGACCCTAAAAGTCATGTTGCAGACGAGGAAGCAGCCTAAGAAAGTGTTAAGGGATGTTTTTTACAGGGTAACATGGTGACTCGTGTGCACAAGGATTTTATTTAACGCACAAGGATTTTATTTAACGCACAAGGATTTTATTTAACGCATTCATGAGTGAAGGGACCAGTAAGATATGTTTCCATTGTACAACACGGACCACTACCCACGGGAACAGCTACCCGTGTCTCCATTGTACAACACGGACCACTACCCACGGGAACAGCTACCCGTGTCTCCATTGTACAACACGGACCACTACCCACGGGGAACAGCTACCCGTGTCTCCATTGTACAACACGGACCACTACCCATGGGAACAACTACCCGTGTCTTCATTGTATAACACGGACCACTACCCACGGGAACAGCTACCCGTGTCTTCATTGTACAACATGTATTTGCATCTCCGTGGACGAGACTTTTTTATTACCACCAGTTTTCTACACCCACCTCCCCAACCCCACCCCCCGCCCAGAGTTGTCAAAGACAAGGATGGCTGGTCAGATTACCCCGGCGGCGTCCACTAGACCAGCAATCTCCAACCTTTTCCATCTCAGGGCGCCCATAAACTAACGACTGAAATTCTGCGGCACACACAAAATATATATTTTTTGCCGATCTGACAAAAACACACACACAAAAAAAAGAGGTATAGCCCTAACCGGTTTGGCTCAGCGGATAGAGCGTCGGCCTGCGGACTAAAGGGTCCCAGGTTCAATTCCGGCCAAGGGCATGTACCTTGGTTGCGGGCACATCCCCAGTGGGGGATGTGCAGGAGGCGGCTGATTGATGTTTCTCTCGCATCGATGTTTCTAACTCTCTCTCCCTCCCTCTCTGTGGAGGGATCAATAGGGTATACTTAAAAAAAAAAAAAAAAAGAGGTATAATTGTGATTCATTCACGATGGATGTCTGGCTCCTATAGTGTTGTCTGTGGTCGTGTTTTCGTTTGCCGGTCTAAGGGGAAAGGGTCCGTGCGCCACTGCGAAGCCAGGGACTGGTGTTTTATAAATTCTTGCGGCGGCACCGGCTGAAAATCGCTGGCCTGGACAGTCCAGGGTGAAATTAGCTGCCTTCAAGGCGTCAGCGCTGCTAAGAGATCGGACTTCAACCCGGATCCGTGTTTCCATCACGTCTGTCCTTCCTCTGTGCCGATATCGCTTTTGCACAGTGAGGGTGGTTTTCAGCGGAGATCTGTGGCACTGACCGCTCGTCACCCGTTCAGTTAGGATTCCTCGGTCTCAAGTAGGGAGCCCTGCCCTAGTGGGGGTGGCTCAGTGGATAGAATGTCAGCCTGTGGACTGAAGGGTCCCAGGTTCGATTCCGATCAAGGGCATGTACCTTGGTTGTGGGCACATCCCCAGTTTGGGGTGTGCAGGAGGCAGCTGATCGATGTTTCTCTCTCATCGATGTTTCTAACTCTCTATCCCTCTCCCTTCCTCTCTGTAAAAAACCAATAAAATATATTTTTAAAAAAGCCACGAACCTCGTTGCAGGCTCCTCCGGGCCTGGGCCCTGGTCAGGGCACATGCAGGAGGCAACCACCGATGTGCTTCTCTCACATCGATGTTTCTCTCTGTCTCTCCCTCTCTCTCACTCTCCCTAAGAATCCACGGGAAATGCTCTTTGGTGAGGATTCAAAAAGAGAAAAAAGAAAAGAAAGGCGCCCTGTCCTCCCCAACCTGGGACAGAACCTTCAGCAACTTCCCAAGCTCCCAACGCCAGTCACGGCCGTCTCAGGGGTCCCCCATGGTGCGGACAGACGGACAGACGCTGTTCCCTCCCTGGCCCGGCCCGAGGGGCCCATCAGACCTTCCGCTTGGGCGCCACGGGGCGCTGGTACAGCCGGATGATCCCCTCGTCGTGCAGCCGCTTCCAGAGCGCCCTCTCCAGGGCGAAGTCGTGGTTGATGTAAAAGACCGTCTTTTTCCACGACCGGTCGTAGTAGTGGTCGGAGAAGCGCTCGTGGCCCTCGGTGATGAAGCCGTAGGCGCTCACCTGCGTCGAGGTCGGTGGAGAAACGGCCTGTGTCGCTCCCTCCTGGTCTCTTCTCGGGGTCTGAGTGCGCCATGCACCCCCACCCCAGCCACCCCTGGGCGGGGCAGTGCCCAGCAGGCGGGAACCCCAGAGCCGGCGCCCGCCCCCACCTGGTCGCAGAGCTGCAGGGCGGTGAGCAGCAGCAGGGCCCCGGTGGTGGGGCGGTATATCCTCCAGTGGGCTGTGTCCAGGGTCCTCGACCTCAGGAACCTGGAAGACACCCCGCGGTCAGGAGGCTGCGGAGGGGACGCCCCCCCGTCGCCCGGCCGCTGCCCACCTGTTCTTCATGTAGCGCAGCAGGTCCGGGTGCAGCAGCAGGTACCGGTCCAGCCGCAGGGCTTCGCGGAAGACAACCTGGGGCCTGTGCCTGTGGTAGGAGGGTCACGGGGCTCAGTCTCCTCCCTCCCTGGGGCCTGGCCCCTCTCTCTCTCTCTCTCTCTCTCTCTCTCTCTTTTTAAATGTATTTTATTGATTTTTTACAGAGAGGAAGGGAGAGGGATAGAGAGTTAGAAGCATCGATGAGAGAGAAACATTGATCAGCTGCCTCCTGCACACTCCCCACCGGAGATGTGCCCGCAACCAAGGTACATGCCCTTGACTGGAATCGAACCTGGGATTTTTCAGTCCGCAGGCCAACGCTCTATCCACTGAGCCAAACCGGTTACGGCTCTCTCTCTCTCTCTCTCTCTCTCACACACACACACACACACACAGGCTCCTGGGCGAGGGGGGCGGGGTACCTGAACCAGAAGAGGCTGCCTTGCTTGACCGTCCGGTTCAGGAGCAGCGCCTCCAGCCACTCATAGTCCCGGGTGCCTTCCAGGAAGTGCAGGTAGCGGACGTCCTGGGGACCGAGGGCAGCCAGTGGCTCAGGGGGGCTGGGAGGCCCGCCTGCCCGCCCCACCCCCCTGCCCGCGGCTCTCAGGCCTGGTCCCCACCCCTGCCGCCTCCCTGGGAACTGAGCCTGTGTCCACCGCAGACTCCGGGCCAGGATGCTCGCCCCGTCCCACCCGTGCGCCCCCTCCCGGGGTCTGGCTGCCCGGCCCGCCCTCTGCTCACCTTCCCCAGGGGCGCATGCTGGAAGCCGCGGCTGCCCAGCAGGTACAGTGACTGCGTCAGGGAGAAGGCGGTGAAGCCATAGAAAGATGTCCGAGTGCCCACGTCCTGCTCGTAGCCCTTAATGACAGCGCCGCTCAATCTGTGCAGAAGGACAGAGGGCAGAGGGCAGACAGACCCCTGAGCACAGAGGGAGCCGCGTGGAGGCGGGTGGAGAGGAAGGAGGATGGGAGAGCGGTGCCCTGTACAGGCCTGGACGCCCGGCCGCGCTCCGGAGAGCCCGTCTCTGCAGGGGAAGCTGGGGGGTGGGGGCCCTCACCGGAAGACGTAGTCGTGCCCGTCTATCTCCTGGCCTACGTGGGAGTCGTTCAGGATGCCCCCGTTGCCCACCACGGCGCAGCTGACGCACTGGGTGCTCCCGGCGGGGAGGCCGGCCAGGAGCAGCTGCTGCTGGGTCACCGGAGGGAAGCGGGTCACGACCTCCTGCACCACTGGAACAGGGGGGCCCTCCGGTCAGAGCCCGGGAGGGCCAGGGCGGCCCCCCCCAACCCCCCCCCCCCCCAAGAGGCAGACACCAGGCCCCAGGCGGAGGCACCGCACTCACAGGAGTGGTTGAGCTCCATGAAGCCGAAGGGCGGGGCGAAGTGCTCCAGGCGCTCCCACTCGCTCTGGTTGAAGTGTCTGGAGTCCAGGAAGAGGGTGAGGTTGGGCAGGAAGAGATGCCGGAGCCAGGGCGACTTGGAGGCTCTCACCTTCACGGAGTCGGGGCAGGTCTAAATGCACGGGGTCCAGTCAGGCCGGCGGCCAGGAAGGCCATGGCCGGGCCTGGGCCGGGCAGCAGGGGGCAGAGAGCCGGCCTCGAAGTTGGGAAGGCACCACGTCTGCTGCCTCGTCCCTCCTGTTGGCGGGCGGCTTCCCCGAGGGCGGGCATCCTTGGCCCTCAAGGCCAATGCCCCTTTGTCAGAGCAGAGAAATGGGACCCTGGGACGGGGTGGTCCGTGTGCTGCCCTGGCGTGGTTGCAACCATGTGTACGAGTCTGTGTTCTCAGTGTGGCTCTCCTGGGGTGTTTTCTCAGGGATGGAAGAGAGGGGAGGCGGTGGACCACTCTCTGCAGAAGACAAGGTATTCCCAGGCGCTCGCACTGGGCACCAGGCTGGGCATTCTTTTATAGATACATATACATACAGTATATATAACTGATCCCAGAGAGGACGGAGAGGAAGGGAGAGAAACATCAATGATGAGAGGGAATCATTGATCAGCTGCCTCCTGCACGCCCCCCACTGGGGATCAAGCCCGCAACCCGGGCCTGTGCCCTTGACAGGAATTGAACTGTGACCTCCTGGTTCATGGGTCAAAGCTCAACCACTGAGCCGCGCCAGCCGCCGCCAAGTTGGGTATCCTTGTCTGTTAGTTCCTACCCCCAGCTTCCTGCCCACCGGAGGATGGGGGTGGGGGTCAAACCCCAGAGCAGGTGGCACTCGGTCACCCGATTGACAGCCTCTGTGGAGCCGCTCCCTGCACTTTGAAACCAGCGGCTGCACGTTGGCAATGCTCCGAAGCACGCACACAGCCAGGCACTGACTGTCTGGAGCAGGGGCCTCACACTGTTTAAACAGGGGCCAGTTCACTGTCCCTCAGGCCGTTGGAGGGCCGGACTATAGTTTAAAAAAAAAAACTATGGCCGAAACCGGTTTGGCTCAGTGGTTAGAGCCTCGCCTTACGGACTGAAAGGTCCCAGGTTCGATTCCGGTCAAGGGCATGTACCTGGGTTGCGGGCACATCCCCAGTAGGAGATGTGCAGGAGGCAACTGATCGATGTCTCTCTCATCGATGTTTCTAGCTCTCTATCTCTCTCCCTTCCTCTCTGTAAAAAATCAATAAAATATATTTTTAAAAAAAAAACACTATGAACAAATTCCTATGCACACGGCACATATCTTATTTTGAAGTAAAAAAGCAAAACGGGAACAAATACAATATTTGTATTTGCGTGTGGCCCGCGGGCCGTAGTTTGAGGACCCCTGGTCCGGAGCCTCGGGGGGCTCCTTGCGCACACCTTCTCGTGCCTCCCGGCCAGGACTCTGGGGCCTGCCTCCTTCCCCCATTGCGGTGGGATAGGAAGGAAGGATGAGGCAACCGGGAGGTGAGGGAGGGGGAGGGGCTGAGTGCCAGGAGGGGCGTCGGAGCCGGAGGCAGAGGGCAGGGTCGTGGCAAGACTCACCGTCTGTAGGCCCCCCACGTCCAGGCTGTATTGTTCCTCAAAGTCCCACTTGGGCTCAGCCTTGAAGTTGGCGGCCCGCAGCCTGGGGGTGCTCTGTGTGACGGGGCTCCGGGAAGGGGTGGCGCGTGGGGCGGCCGTCTCTGTGGTCACTCCTTTGGTTTCCTTTGTGGGTGACCCTGCTCCCGTGGGGGTCAGCACTGTAGCCCAGCTTTCCAGCATGGGCGTCCCTGCCGTGGGCGCCCGAGGCTGCGCTGGCACTGTCCCCGCGGCTGTCGGCGGCGCATGCTTGTCCCTCCTCCCTTCGCTTGTCCTCGCACTCAGAACCCGTGGTGCCTCCGTCCCAGGGGTGGCCGGCCCCCCGGCCTGACTGCTCGGGGACGGTGTGCCCACCGTGGTGCCCTGACTCCTGAACAGTGCCGTCCTGGCTGTGCCGGGCGCTCTGGTCGCGATGTAGCCCGCGGCCTCCGAGTGGCCCGTGGCCTCCGAGTGGCCTGTGGCTTCCATGTGGCCTGTGGCCCCTGTGTGGCCCATGGCCTCCGAGTGGCCCGTGGCCTCCGAGTGGCCCGTGGCCTCCGTGTGACCCGTGGCCTCCGGGTGACCCGTGGCCTCTGTGTGGCCCGTGGCCTCAGGGCGCGTGTCCAGCGTGCTGCTCTCCTGCGCGGACCCTGCGTGGGTGGGGTCCCTCCTGTCCACAGGGGGTGCCGGGGGCGAGGTCTCCTGCAGTGGTGGCCAGGACTTCTCTTTAGTGTCCTCTATCCTGTGATGCCTGGGGACAGAGAACGGCTGATGAAGGTGAAGGGAGTAGAAGCTTGGGCCTCAGGCCGACTGCAAGCCAGTGCCTGTGCGAGGAAAGGAAGCCGCATCCCCATCCATCTGCCAGAGAGGAAGCCTCGCCTCCTGGGAACTCCCCTCCCCCCACCCTCCCCCACCCCCTGCCCTCTCCCCCACCCCCCACCCTCGGCTCAGTGGTGGCTCGCCGACCTATGAACCAGGAGGTCACAGTTCGATTCCAGTCAGGGCACAGGCCCGGGTTGCGGGCTCGATGCCCAGCGGGGATCAGTGTGGGCGTGCAGGAGGCAGCCGGTCGGTGGTTCTCTCTCCCTCTCCCTTCCTCTCTGCCGGGTTCTCCGTGGCCCCGGGACACTGCTCCGGATTGAGGTCTAAGAAGGAGTTTGCGTGGCCTGAGACCTGTCACCTTGGATTTGCGTGTTGGGGCCCTTCAGTCGACCTTGGGTGGTTTGTGTTTTGTTTTTTTAAATGAAGTGGAGGGAACAATGGTAGCGTTGTTCAAAGAAAATGGGGAAGAGACGCATTTATGTCAAGACCAGGGCTGCCAACCTTGGCTTTGAATCAAGAGCCTCACAAAGGGTCTGCCTTACAGACTGGCTTGAGGCGCTGCTCCCCAGCCAGCAGCTGCCTGCGGCCGTGGGAATGGAAGTGTCTGGAGGAACCCAGGGGCGAGGAGTGACTGAGCCTCTCGGAGGGTCCAGAATCGGGGCTCTGCGGCAGCTTCCTTCCCACTTTCTCAGCCCACGTGGTGGGGGCCGGCCACCCCCTAGCGCCTGTTCCGGGGACTGTCGGCTCTCTATGCTCCCGGGGTTTCATTTTGGGGGCCCAGATTCTCACGCACTTGGGTGCTTCCTCCATCCCTGGCCAGGGGTCTGGGTAACATGGTGGGTGACATCCTGGGGTCCACCCTGTGCATAGGAGGAGGTCAGTCTCAAGAGAAAGAGGGGGTCTTCGGCTCCTGAGATGGCAGACACCCCCTGAGTATTCACTTTGAAAGAATGCCACCCCAGGCCCGGGTTGGGGGCTCGATCCCCAGTGTGGGGCGTGCAGGAGGCAGACGATAGATGATTCTCTCTCATCATTAATGTTTCTATCTCTCTCTCTCCCCCTCCCTTCCTCTCTGAAATCAATAAAAATATACTTAAAAAAAAAGAATGCCCACCCGTGCACGAGGAAAGCTGGCGATGGATTTGTGCTGCTCTGTTTAGTAGAAAGACTGAGGGCATGAGCTCGGGCTGGGTCTCCCCGAGCTGCCCTTTAAGCTGATAATTGAGCTTAAGCTCCAAGGGCAACGCGGAAGCCGAGGTGTTACCCGCTTGGCAAACAGCTGCTGCTACTGCGCTGGCTCTGGATTCGCCTCCACTTCCTGCCCCCAAACCCCAGAGGCCCGTGGACGTGTTCCTTGCCAGCGTCCAGCACCTGCCTGGCTGTGAGCGGGGGACGGGTGCGGCCGGTGGGCTGGGCCGTTCCACCTGTCAGCCCGCAGCGGTCACGTGGGCCCTGAGGACACCCAGCACCGGGCCCCTCTCTGCGGGCCCATCGAGGGGCAAGAGACAGCAGCCCCCGCCCGACCCTTCAGCCCACAGATGCCACATCTATTTATACGGGAAGTCTTTGCAATGACCCAGGTCGAGACAACATGACGCTATTATATTTCATTTTACTTCCCTGTAATTAAACACACCTGGGATTGCTAGGAGGTGGGTGTTTATCCAGGCATTACCGATTCTCAGGTGGGGTGTTGCTGAATGTTCAAATTGCTTCCGTCCACATGCTGAGTGGGTTTATACACCATGGGCTGGGCTGGGGTGGCGGGCGGGCGGGGGCCTTTTTTCTATTAAGAGCCTGTAGGTCAGAGGACCAGGCAAATCACTCATGGATCACATCCAAGCCAGAAGCAAACTTAATTTCCTAATTCTGACCTATTTGGGAGGTAAGAATATAAAATGTTGCACTTTGAAAAATAAATGTATCATTGGCAAGGATCACACTGCTCTATTCCATAAATGAAACAATTTGGCATCCTCCTCCCTCTAAATTCTTTGTTTGTTGTTTGTTTGTTTGTTAATCCTCACCTGAGAATATTTCTCCATTGATTTTTAGGGAGAGTGGGAGAGAAACATCCATGTGAGAGAAACACATTGATTCGTTGCCTCCTGCACATGCCCGGACCAGGGCCCGGGCCAGGGAGGAGCCTGCCACCAAGGTACGCGCCCTTGACCGGAATCACACCTGAACCCTTTGGTTCGCAGGCCGACGCTCTGTCCACCGAGTCAGACCCGCTAGGGCAGCCGTGGGCAAACTACGGCCCGCGGGCCGGATCCGGCCCGTTTGAAATGAATAAAACTAAAAAAAAAAAAAAAAAAAAAAAAAGAAAAAAAGACTGTACCCTTTTATGTAATGATTTTTACTTTGAATTTATATTAGTCCACACAAACACTCCATCCATGCTTTTGTTCCGGCCTCCGGTCCAGTTTAAGAACCCGTTGTGGCCCTTGAGTCAAAAAGTTTGCTCACCCCTGCGCTAGGGCCTCCCTCTAAATTCTTAGGTAAACATCGCACGACGGGGACCTGGGAGCAAAGGCAAGACTAAATGTTCAAAACTCACTGAGGCCTGAGGCCTTGGCGAGACAGGTCTTTCCCGGGAAGGGAATGCGGTAGCGAGAGAGTCGAGGACCGTGTGACCCTGCACTGTCCCCAGGCCCCATTCACATGACCGGGAAGTGGAGACAAATAAGACGGTTGGTTCCCACCCACAAGAAATTCAGAAAAGAACAACTTTGGGTTGACGGCCTAGTGTCCGCGGCGGGGTGCTGCCTGCCTGGGGTCCTGGCTGGGGCGTGGCCGCTGGGTCTGAGCTGAAGTGAGGAGGTGACCTCGGACTAGTGTCCTGACCTCCTGTTTCTGTGCAAGGAGGTGAGGGTGATGATACTGTCCACCCGAAAGGCTTGCTAGACGGTCAGGGGCCGAGGCCGAGACCGGGGCCTGGCACTGGGGTTCGCGATGTTCATCGTTAATCAGCCTCCCCTCCCGGCCGGGCGGCCTTTCCCGGGTTCAGGCCGTGGCTCGCTCTCTCCCTTTGCGATCCTCCCGCTGCCTCCATGTCCCGGCTCAGGCAGGTGCGGAGGCTGCCTCCTCCCCGTCCCACCCTGGGCCCCGGCCCGAATGAGTCTTGTCCACAGGCTGCCGCACCTTGGACGTCAGGGTGGTTCCTTATCCCTCCTGCGGTGACCACACCACCCCGCGCATCTGTGTAACCTTGTGAGCCTCCTCCTCTTCATTTTGTAAACAAATAATCAGAGATAACACACAGAAAGCCCCTGGACCCCAGGTTACTGTCTGCAAATCTCCCCCGCCTCTGAAATGATCGTGCCATAAAAGGGCCATAAAAGGGCCATAAAAGTGCCAGGCCCCGGTGATAATGAGTGACCTTCACACACCAAGGTTTCCTGACCTCGGAATCTCTCCTTCCCCGTGGCGTTGGGGGTTTACAGCTCCCTCTCTTTTCCTTTATTTCTTCCTTCCTTCCTTCCTTTTTAAGAATTGTTTATTGATTTTTAGAGAGAGGGCAAGAGAAAGAAACATCGATGTGAGAGGGCACCTCCATTGGCTGCCTCCTGCATGCCCGAGCGTGTACCTGGGCGGTTCTGGGGCTCGGATCCCTTCTCGGACCGGGCTGAGCTGCCCCCCCCCCCAGCATCCTGGGCTGTGGAGACCCCGGGTGGGCAGAGGGCACTGGCCGTCTTCCCAGGGACACGATCCCAGGGCCAGTGCCCACCCCCTTCCCCCTTTAGAACGTTCGGGACCAGAAACAGGGCCGGGTACTCGGTCTCCTTCCGACTCCCGGGCACGAAGCACTGGGCGGGGGAGGAGGCCAGGGACCCAGGTCACGATTCCCCCACAGCTCACCCCCACGCTCACTCCCAGAGGGCTGGCGCCCCAAACACTCATTCTCTGAGCCTCTCTCCCTCCCTTCACTTCTTACCTGTTGGCTTTTTTTTTTTTTGAAGGGAGAGAGAGAAAAACATCCATCTGAGAGCGAAACATCAATCACTCGGCTGCCTCCTCCACGCCCCCTAACTGGGATTGAGCCCACAGCCTGACTGGGAATCATACAGGCCAACCTTCCGGTGCCTGGGACAACACCCAGCTACTGGGCCTTAGTGGACAGCACACCTCACCTTCTTATGTAAACCAGATCGAGTCAAGTTTCTGTCATTTGCAATCAAAAGACTTCCAACATATACAAACCCGTATGTAGGCCTACACAAAAGTAATTTCAGGTAGAGTAACTATTTGAGCTTACACAGCAAAAGTAGAAAATATAGAAGGCAATTTATATCATTTTGGACTGGGGCAGACTTTCCTAGGAATGCACAAAGTCTAGTGGCCATAAGGGAAAAGATAGACAAATCTCTATATAAAGTTATTTGTGTGTGACATAATGGGGACCAATGTGTATGTATCCACCTGTCATCCACCTACTTCCCTACCTATCGACCCCTCCGTTTACCCACACGTTAGGGCTTGCACAGCATACGGAAAGAGCACAGACTATGGTCCCAAATGCTGGGTTTGAATCCACCCTGCAAGCAAGTCTGGGTGACTCACTTAAGCTCTCTGTGTTTCAGGATATTCAGAATCATAAGCATTAGTGAGTTAATTCACATAAAGCATTTAGGATCCTGCCTGGCACCTAGAGAATTCTACAGAAGTGTTAGCGACAGTAACGTCATAACTACATATACACCCAGGTGGTATTAAGAGCGCTCACCCCAGAAGAGTGGGTAGAGATGGGGTGTAATGGAGAGACCCTCCCTTCTTGCTCCACCTTTCTGTATTGTTGTAAACTTCATGAGAACAAGCATTGCTGTCAGATTTTTAAGAAGAGTGAAACACGATTTTAAAAATTGAGTCTAGAGAGAACAGGGTCTCTCACTCCTGGAGATGTGTCTATTCTCTAAGAAAACTGGTCTAGCCTGGCCAGTGTGCTCAGTGGTTGCACATCGACCAAGGAACCAGGAGGTCATGGTTCGATTCCCAGTCAGGGCTCATGCCCGGGGTGCTGAGGGCTCGGTCCCCAGTGTGGGGTGTGCAGGAGGCAGTTGGTCAGTTATTCTCTCTCATCGTTGATGTCCCTCTCTCTCCCCCTCCCCTTCCTCTCTCTGAAATCAATAGAAGGAGATAACATGAAAGGAAACTGGTCTAGACAATCCTTCCTATGGATTCTTGAGGCCCAGCGTTCAAGCTGCCCCCCGACGTGACGGACTCCTTAGGGAGAGCATGGTTATGAAGTGAATGAATGAGTACACGGGGTAAGTCTTTTGCTTCGAGACACTGAATGGCACGTGAGAACTGAACCCCAGAACTGCCCTGAAAACTCACAGTCCCGGGGGGACATACTCCTGCTCTCGAACCCCTGCCTGTGTGCCCGTGACACCCCCTCTCCCACCACCTCCACGGTCCCCAGACTTCCCGGTCCCCGTCCCCCACCAGGGCACAGCCGTGTCTCCGAGCTCCCCAGTCCTCCCTCCGGAGTTTTCTGTTTCCTCTAACAAATGACGAGCTTGGCAAAGGCCAGGATCTTACCTGGTGGGCTTTGTGTTCGGCTCCTTAACGAAGGCGGGCAGGGTGAACAGGAGGAAGAGCAAGCCGGCCAAGAGCAGGAGCCAGTGGGCAGCGCGGCCCAGGTGAGCGAGTCTCCGCAGGTGGGGCCTCATGGTGGCGGGTCGGGCCCTCGGGAAGCTTCTGCATGTCCTGGGGCCTTGGCATGGACCGCGGCAGCGAGAGGAAAGGCTGGGGCGTCCTGGCCGGGGAGTGCACGCCCTTTGTCCTCATGGAGACTCTGGGAGGAACCCCGCCGCCCCGGAGAGGTGTCTGCCAGGGGAGGAGGGGCCGCTTCGCCGTGCGGAGGCTCCGGCCGGCCTGGCTCGGAGGAAAACTCCTTTTGTTCAGACAAGTTCCCCTTCCTTCTCTTTGTCCTGAAGACAGCCTCTGAACGGAGGACTTCATGTAAAACAAACACGCGTTACATGGGAGGAACCTCGCGTTCGTCAGCAGGTCCCATGCCCGTGGGGACCCCGGACGAGTGCACAGGTGAGTTTTATGACAACAATAAGGGCACCCATTCGGTTCGAGGCCCCCCCAGCAATCTTTCCTTAAAAGACCATCCTGAAGCCCAGCAGGCCCGTCAGCCAGGAGGTCAGGGTTCGATTCCCCATCAGGGCACATGCCCAGGTTTCAGGCTCGATCCCCACTGTGGGGTGTGTGGGTGGCAGCCAATCAATGATTCTCACTCATCATTGATGTTTCTATCTCTCTCTTTCTCCTTCTCCCTTCCTCTCTGAAATCAATAAGAATATATTTAAGGGGGAAAAAAAGACCATCCTAAGTATTTAGGGTAGCAGTTCGCAATCTCAGGTGCACTGGAGTCCCCTGGGAAGCTTGAACACATGCTAACGCCCAGGCTGCACCCCAACCAATTAAACCAGAATCTCGGGGGCCGGGCCCTTTGCCAGGGGTGGGTATTTTTTCAGTTCCCAGGATGTGACCTAGTTGAGAACCACTGATTTATGGGCGAGGGCCGGGGTGGGGGGGAGGGTGCGGGTACACAGTGTTGTTAAATGAACAAAGTTGGATACACAGTGAGCTTGTCAGAACCTGGTGAGCACTTTGGGAACTTTCCACAGAGGCCTGGGACCAGCCACCTGCCTCCTGGGATCTTGGACAAGGTCCTTAAACTTCCCGCCTCACCTGCCAAAGGGAAAGCGAGGCCTCCGCCGCCTGGGATCAGACTCTCGAAGAGGAGGCACCCACCCTCCTGGCCAGCCTTCTCCTCTGCAGTGACCCGCCAGCGGGCAGGGTGCGTGCAGCACCAGGCGACCTCCCAGCCCCTCCAGGAGCCACACTGTGGGCAGCCCCATTTCACAGTCAAGGACATCGCCTCCGGGAGGGAGCGGCTTGGCCAGGATCCCAGAGGGAGCCTCAGGCTGGGGGACCAGGCCCAGCTCACACCGGCTCCTTCTCCCCTGGGGCCAGCGCCTCTGCTGCTGGATGTGGGAAGCAAAGTACATGTGCTTGGGGCACAGGGACAACTCCCAGAAACCATCTCGAGATCAGCTGAGAAAACAGAAAATTCAGAGAAGCAGCAGGTGACTCACGGAAAAAACACTGCGGACAGTCGTTCAGCAGGTGCTGCCCAGCAGGTGCCGCTCTGAAGGTCTGGGAAGCAGACCAGGCCTCTGCGTGCTCAGCCCTCAGCTCTGGGCCGCACGTCCGTCCGTCCGTCCGTCCGTCCGTGGCCCTCACTCGGGCAGCACCAGGAAAGGCGTAAACAGCCCTCCCTCCTGGATGGATGGAAAAGGTGAGAGCGGGCGTCCGAGCAGCTGAGAGTCACCCCAGCACTGACAGCTTCCTCTGTCCCCAAGGTTGGCCCCCGCGGCCCCGTTCCAGGGGGCGGGCCGGGAGCGAGGAGGAGCCCCCCCAGGACCGGTCGGTCTGTCTCTCCGGGCACGGCTCGCCTGTCCGCGCCCACACGCCGCTCTCCAAACATTCTCTCAATAGACCGGAGTCCAGTCAAAACTCTGCCTCGCCCAGCTGGCGAGGCTCAGTCGTTGAGCATCCGCCTATGAACCAGGAGGTCATGGTTCGATTCCTGGTCAGGGCACAGGCCCGGGTTGCTGGTTCGATTCCCCAGTGTGTGGCGTGCAGGAGGCAGCCGATCAGTGATTCTCTCTCTTCATCGTTGTTTCTCTCTCTGAGAGTCTCTCCCTCTCCCTTCCTCTCTGAAATCAATGAAAATATATTTTCTAAAAGCCCACAAAACTCTGCCTTTAACTGACCCTTTCCCGGGAGTTTGCCTGCACACTTGGCACGAGCAGTTACCCTCCGCCCTGGTGCCCATGGGCAATGCCCGGCCAAGGAAGTGCACAGGGAGGCATTTCCTTACCCGGCGCCTGGGTTTGATTAAACAAAAGTGTCTTTTTCATCTCACCGTGTCTGAAGAGACAGGCTATGGGCCTCCACGGAGCCTGGGGACCCAGCTGGCCGCCGGTGCCAGCTGAGCCGCGGTGCGACCTGTGCCTTCTGCCCGCCTCGGGGCTGGTTGAACTTGGAGTTCTCGAGGCCAGCCGTGGAGGCGGGTCGTCGGAGTCCCGGTTTCCTGGTCCTCAGGTTCCAGCCCCCGCTGCGCTGCGCACCTGGGCAGCCGGGGAACTTCCGGGAGTTTGTGAGCCACCATCGCAATGTTCACGTTTGATGTGAAGGTCTCCTTCCTCCCCTTTAAGCTAAAGCGTCTGCCGCGAGTCTCTCTCCAGGATGTGAGAGTCTAACTGCAGGCAGGGGCTGCTCTGTGGTTCTCGGCGGTAGGTGAGCGCCCGATCCGCACACAGATACGAAACCTGGGAATGTGCCAAGAGATGATTCCACCCTGCAGAGCCAGGCGGACGGAATAACGATTTAGAGAAGGACAAACTCAGAGAGAGGAAGGATTCTTTTTTTTTTTTTTTAACATATTTTTATTGACTTCAGAGAGGAAGGGAGAGGGAGAGAGAAACAGAAACATCAATGATGAGTAAGAATCATTGATCAGCTGCCCCCTGCACGCCCCCTACCGGGATCGAGCCTACAACCTGGGCATGTGCCCCTGACCGGAATCGAACCCGGGAACCCCCAGTCCGCAGACCAACAGAGTTGAGTTGCAAATGGGGGCAAAACCAGATTTTCCACGGGGAGGAGGGCAATCAGACCCCACAGACTCTGCCCACCTGGAGGCTGCTCTTCAGGGTGAGGGTGCCTTGGGATCGCCCAGGATTGGAATTCTTGGGAAGTGTCACCCTCAGATTCCCTCTGCTCTAAGGCCACCCTGACGATTTAGAGCGGGGGTGGGGGGTGGGGGGAAACACGTCCGGCCCTCGGGCCGTATAAGGCCTGAGAAATCATCTGGTCTGGCCCTGCCAAGGCCTTAGGGGTGAGTTAATGGAATGTTTGACCCAATTTCAGGCTAATGTTTAAGTGGATATTTTGTATGGCCTGCGAATGACGTTATAAACATCCAAATGGGCCCCCCCAGCGTGGCTCAGTGGGTGAGCGCCGGCCTATGAACCAGGAGGTCCCGTTCGATTCTGGTCAGGGCACATGCCTGGGTTGTGGGCTCCATCCCCAGGGTGAAACGTGCAGGAGGCAGCCGATCAATGATTCTCTCTCATCACTGATGTTTCGCTCTCTCTCCCTTCCTCTCTGAAATCAATAAAAATATATTTTTAAAAGCATATCCAATGGCCCTTGGCAGGAAGAAGGGTCCCACCCTGCCTTAGAGGCATGTGGGGTCACAGGGAACATCGTCCAACTCCCTAGAAGTCAGCTTGTGGGGGTGGTGAGGGCACTGCACTCAGGCCCCGCAGGCCCTGTCTTCTCTGAGCGGGTTCTCTGTGCTCGGCCCGCCCCTGACTTTTCCCCACAGGCTGATTGAGGTATAACGTGCCTACTGCCTAGTCCAACCACCAAGTGTCGGGCCTGTGGGTTTCAGCCGGATACCTGGGTTGTGCAGTGGATTTACAGGGCAGCGCCACCATCCCGTAATTTAATCCTAAAACATTTTATCGAGAGAAACCTCATGTCCATGAGCGGTCGCCCCCTGCCCGAACGCTCCTCCTTCCCCGCCCAGCAGGCGGCAACCGCCCGCCCGTGTCCTGTGTCCGTGGATTTGCGGGTCCTGGACACCGGGATAAATGAGGTTCTGGGATGTGTGGGGTCCTGGTGGCTGGCTGCTGTCACTTTGCAGGGCTTCACCCCGCGTTCTTCCGTTGTCCGGAGATGCTGCGTTGGGTCGGTCTGTTCATCGGTTCCTGGGCATCTGGGCTGTCTCCGCCTTTGGCTCTTGTGAACGATGCTGCCACAAGCATTCCTGGGCAAGTTCCCGCGTGGAGAGGGCCTCGTTTCCATTGAGAGGGTCCTAGGGGTATAATGCTGAGTTATATGGCAGCTCTAGTTTACATTTTTTGAGGAAAGGCCCATTTATTTTTCAGAGCGGCTGCCCACGACTTTCCCACCCGCGGTGCCCGAGGGATTAAATGTCCACATTGAAGCCAAAATTGATTGTGTGTGTGAACTGTTGTCATTTTGTTTGTTTAATTTTAGAGAGAGAGGAAGGGAGAGGGATAGAGAGATAGAAACATCCATGAGAGAGGAACGTCTATCGGCTGCCTCCTGCACGCCCCCTACTGGGGAGTGAGTCCACAACCGGGGCATGTGCCTGATGGGGAATCGAACTGTGACCTCCTGGTTCATAAGTCGATGGTCAGCCACTGAGCCACACCAGCGGGGCTTTTTAAAAAACCAAATTTGGGAAGTTTCCAGGCATTATTTCTATGAATATTTTTTCTCTCTGCTCCTTCCCTTTCTTGTGATACTTTTCAACTCCACAATCTTCGTTTGGTCTTTTAAAAATAATTTCCATTTCCTTATTAACATTCTTGACTTCATGAGTCATCATTGTCATACTTTCCTTCATCTTTTAAAAATATAGTTTCCTTTGGTTTTTAAAACATATTTATAGTAGGTTCTGTTGCCTGCCCCGCGCCCCCGCCGCCATGTATGAGTCACATTTTCCTGTTTCTTTCCTGTTAATTGTTTTGTTGGGAGCCCAACAGCTGCCAGAGTATTTCTCAGAGTGGCTGCCCATTTAACGTCCCACCAACTGGGAACTTCAGGGTTTCCACGCTGACTCTCCTCCTGGTTGCTGTACCTGTTGTTTGTTGGGCCATTTGTTTATATGTTTAATTCTTACCCGATTCTGTGGCGTCCAGTACCTGGTTTGTGTGCAGTGTGCAGCTTGCGATGTCTTCGCTCAGATTTTTTTGGTTTGGTTTGGTTTTTGTTTAAATCATACGTTTTTATTGATTTCAAAGAGAGGAGGGGAGAGGGAGAGAGGGATAGAAATATCCCCCCTCCTGGGATTTGAGCCTGCAACCTGGGTATGTGCCTTGACCGGGAATCCAACCGTGGCCTCCTGGTTCACAGGTTGACACCCACTGAGCCACACCGGCCGGGCTGTTTTGTTTTCCTCACTTGGGTCTTGCTCTGACTGCAAGGAATGAGTGGAGTCCTAAGGGGACTCTTGCTGGCTGTCTCTCTCCCTTGTCTTGTCTCTCTGCTCAGCGTATGGCTGGCTGGTCTGCTGTGTGGCTGGTTTCACTAGCATCGTGTGCAAAATGTGCTTTGGGACACCGTTTCTGAGGAGCCATTTTTCCCGATGTCAATACAGAATCACCAACATTGCAGAAAGAGCAAAGATAGGCTCTCCCGGGCACAGAAGCCAGCGGCAGAGTCGAGCTCAGGGAGACAGTGACATGTGCTCTCGGCACCCGTGGGGCAGGCTGGGGGTGTGCCAGCGCCTGACACAGCAAGCAGAGGGCACTGCCCACATCAGACTCCAGAAAGCTTTCTGTCAGGTGTGCCGCCTGCGTCCTTTGTGCCACCCTGTCCTTTCTGTGCCCGTGGAATACGCCATTGAGGCCAACAGGTCTCTGAAAAGAAGCAAACTCAACGCAGGCAGCTTCTTCGCTGCTCGTAGAATTACACACGGACTCGGAGAGCTCCCCTCCGCCCTCCAGGCCAGGAGCTGTTCTTATCGCTCCCGACAACCTGCTCCCTGAATTCACGCACTGCTTGGGTTTGTCACTGCTGCTCCGGTTTGTCCTTTGTCCCTTTGGGGTGTGCTGTTCAGAAGCAAGACCTTCGTTGGACCTTTTCTCTATCATCTAAAGAAAATGTGCTTTATCTTGTCTTTAAGGTTGAGCGTGGCCTTGGCCCTCGGGAATGCACATTTGGCTCTGCGTCATACCTGGGCGGGCGCTTCACAGCGGAGGCCTTTATCCCCGAGTTGTCCCAGCGTCACCAACAAAGGCAGCTGTTTGCCAAACCACACAAGAAGGGCCTTTGGGTGTCGTTGGGAATGAAAGTCCTTTCTTCCCTGGGCCGTCCTCCCCCTTCTCCGGTCGGGAAGGCTGTTTTTCTGCAGCCCGTGGCTCACCTGGGCATCGTAAGTTCCACAGTAAGGGGGCTCCTTCTGCCGCCACCCAGAATGCATTTCAACCGCCTCCTGGCTCTGAGAGTACACCCTGCCACTGTTTTAACTGTGCAACCTTGAGCAAATCACTCATGAATGGCTATATTATGAGTTCACAGGGCACAGACTCTAGTCTAAGCACTTAAACGTATGTTTTCTTACTCCTCATAACAATCCAATGAAGTTGGTCGTTAAAAATCTCCATTTTACAAGTAAAGAAAGTGAGACGCACAGTAACTTGCCCTAAACCACCGAGCCAGGTGGTAGCACGGCCAGGATTTGAAGCCAGGGAGTGTGGGCACCTGCACCATGTGCCCTGTGGCCTCGGGGCGAAGTTGAATCTGAGCATCACCTGTAACATGAGCTGGTTGACCAGATGTCTTCCAAGATCCCAAGTAGCCCGTGCTGCCGAGCCTAGTTCGGGCGGAGGGCTGGGGGAGAACGAACCAAACCTCCCTGGGCCTGTTCCTGATGCTGGACCAGCCCAAACTCCCACCAGGTGCACATTCCTCAGTTGTTACCGGCAGTACCGTGGCCACTCCACGCATCTCCCGTTCCCTGGCATAGTTTTTGTGTTACACTCATTTTTTTTTTATCCCTAGACCCTTACCAAGGACCATGAGAAGCTAAAGGGTGAATAAGGGTGTTTTACCTGACACACTGTACATCTGACGGGGCCTTTAAACTAGGAGGGTGTCTATGAAAGAGGAGAAGGGGCCCCTCCGTGCATTCCATCTGAGCCATGCCTGATAAAGTGCCATTTCTCTGGACTCCTAAAATATCAGCATGTTTTTGATAATATGCAGTTTTTACTAACCTTCTCCCCAAGGCTCAATTTCAAAACAGAGACCCTCAAACAGACCCATATCCTGCATGTGGAAAAACTGGCCCTCACTCAAAGGGTCTACATAGGAGATATCTTACTGCCCAAGCCAATGAGTGACGGTGGTTAAAGAATGAGAAGGGGAGCCTGGTCGGCGTGGCTCAGTGGTTGAGCATCGACCTATGAATCGGGAGGTCACGGTTCAATTCCTGGTCAGGGCACTTGCCCTGGTTTCGGGCTTGATCCCTAGTGTGGGGCATGCAGGAGGCAGCCGATCAATGATTCTCATCACTGATGTTTCTCTCTCTCTCTCCCTTCCCCTTCCTCTCTGAAATCAATAAAAATATATTTTTTTTTTAAAAAAAGAATGAACCCTAACCAGTTTGGCTCAGTGGATAGAGCGTCAGCCTGCGGACTGAAGGGTCCCAGGTTCAATTCCAGTCAAGGACATGTACCTTCATTGCAGGCACATCCCCAATAGGGGGTGTGCAGGAGGCAGCTGATCGATGTTTCTCTCTCATTGATGTTTCTATCCCTCTCTCCCTTCCCCTTCCTCTCTGAAATCAACAAAATATATTTTTAAAAAAAAAGAAAGAAGGAGAAGGGGCCGCAGCTCCAGGTGTGGGCAGAATCCAGCTTCTTGGCCACATGCACCAAGATGCAGAGTGGGGTTTTCCATGTTGTTCCAGGACCGTGGCTAAGACTCACAGCTGAGGACCAGAGAGAAGTGGCCGAGGGCTGGGGGTGAGAATGCCCACAGGACCCCTGGAGGAGGGGCACCCTGGCACCACCTCCTGCTGAGCGGCATCTTCTGGAGACCTAGAAGCCACGGGGCAGGCTCCGTAGCAGGGCAGGTAGGTCACCCCTTCTCGCCCTCCCACTTCAGGCTTCCGTTCCCGGGGCCTCCCACTTCAGGCTTCCTGTAGCCCCGGGGGTGGGGTTACAGGAAGCCAGGACTGGTTTGCACAGCACTTCAGAAGTTTGTTCTTTCAGACAATTCCCAAGAATAAAGGGAAGATTGCTGGCCGAGAGAGAGTGAGCCGCCGTTCCCATGAGTCAGGTTGCCCTTCTGACGGCCTGAGACAGGTTCTGCCAGGAGCTGCTGCCTCCATGCTGGGCGGCCTGGGACAGAGCCGGTCTCCCGTGGCTCCCGGCTGTGGGCTCTGTGTGCTTATTGCTTAACTGCCACCAGAGTGCTGTTTAAACACCTGTTTAAATAGGTGTTCTGATACCTCCATAGCCTCCTCAGGGCCCCGGTTCTTTTTGCATTTCCCTGGAGTGTCAGTGTTAGATAAAAAAAAAACAAAAACAAATACAGGCCTCGCAAGCCATAAAGTAATATAACGTCCGAGAAAACGCGTCGGAAAACTCTTTGAGATGAGCTACCCGCAAAGCCAATCCAGTGGACAAGGGCCACATGCCCCCGAGTTTCCTAGTTGCAAAAACACCCACAGAGGCCGCTTTGGAACAGCTGTTCCCGCAGGTGAGGGGGTTGCGGTCAGAGAGACAGATGTTGCACACCTGCCCGCGGCACCAGCAGAATTCAGTTCTCATTTCTAAATACCATCGCCCACCCAGGGAGGAGGGCAGACAGAAAGCGCCCAGCAGGGCCCCCACCGCGGTCTTGCATTCTGCGCTTTCACTTCCCTGCCGGCCACCTCCGGGGCTCCAGCGCCCGCTGCCTGTCAGCAGGTCCCTCTTCCTCTCAAATCTGCCAGAAATGGTTCCTCTTATCAGTGTGTGCGCTGACCTCTGACCCGGCCGCGTGTGAGTGGAGAACAGAAGCTGCAGTGCTCCTGGTAGCGCCCCTCGCTGGCGCCCACCGTGGGGCCTGCAGTATTGGTGAAAGGCGGCCATGAGCTCTCGCCTGGCTTCCTGGTGCATGCAGGCGCATGCTCCTGACCCCGATAAGAGTCCGTGTTTGGTTTTATTTACTTTCCTTAACCCTCACCTGAGAATTGTTCCCCCCATGGGTTTTTAGAGAGTGGAAGGGAGTGGGAGAGACAGAGAGAAACATTGATGTGAGAGACACACATGGATTGGTGGCCTCCCGCACATGCCCGGGGCTGGGGCTGGGGCCTGCGACTGAGGTACATGCATGCCCTTGACCGGAATCGAACCCGAGACCCTTCACTCCATGGGCCAACGCTCTAACCATTGAGCCAAAGCAGCCCAGGCTTCCTCATTCATTTTTAATATGGTTTCTGTTTATATTGTGATGTCTATTTATATTAGGTGGGTGGGGCGGGTAGTCAGAGACAGCAGGTGACTTACAGCATGTCTTCTTGGGGAGGGAGCTTGGCGCTTTGGGACCAGTCAAAGCGTTGTGGGTGTGGAGACCCATCGGCCTGGCCAGTCCTTCATCCAACAAGTCATCTCGCCAGAGGGGTCCACGCTCCAGGGACCCACCAGCCCTGGTGTGCAGCACCCAGTCCCCGCACTTCGCACTCCACGGGGCTCTGTTCCCTCGGCATCCCAGGCACCTCCTGGGCCAGAGGCACTTCAGCTCTCGCCCCCGCCCCCACACTCGACAGCCAGCCTGAGGGGACTTACGTGCCTCCTGTGACTTAGCCGCCTGCATCCTGGACGAGTCGCTTAGCACTCCATGGCTCAGCTCTCTTTTCTATAAAATTCAAATCATCATCATCATCATCATCATCATCATCATCATCATCATCATGGTGGCTGCACTGATGTGTCACTCAGAGCCCCCTCTCTACTGTCCACCCCTACGCAGGAGGGAGAGGGCCTGCCCGGGGCAGCCAGCATCCAGTGACTGATGGACAAGCTGGTAAAAGGCCTGGTCCTCACACCCATGGGCTGACGGGCCCTCCCGTCTTCAAAACTCCCCACAGCGGGGGCTCCTTCCCCTCCCCACGTGCGAGTTTGTGCTTGTTCTTCAATAAACGTCCACCTTTGCTAAAAAAAAAAAAAAAAAAAAAGAACTCCCCATAGGGTCTGCTGCGGCCTCTAGGAGACTGGGTCACAGCCCACTGTCCCTGGGCCCGGTCCTGCCCCTCCCCTCCCGCCCACAGGTGCCGACCCCAGGGGTGTGCTCTCGATGCCCATCTCCACTTCACAGTTGGTTTCCTGGGGACCCAACCTGCCCTTTTCTCATAAGAGCAGTCACTGAGGGCACAGCACACAATAACTTCCCTGTTAGCACAAGCCCAGGGCGTGCCTTTTCTCTCTCTGTTTCAGATCCTTAAAAAATCCCCTCAGGCCCTGCTGGCGTGGCTCAGTGGGTGAGCGTCGACCTATGAAGGTCACGGTTCAATTCCTCGTCAAGAGCACATGCCCGGATTGCGGGCTCAATGCCCGGGGGGCCGGGGTGGGGGTGGGGTGCAGGAGGCAGCCAATCAGTGATTCTCATCACTGATGTTTCTATCTCTCCCTCTCCCTTCCTCTCTGAAATAAATAAAAATATTTTTAAAAACATCTGCTCAAAAGAGGCAACCACAACATGTGCTCATGTTGCCATTTCCACTAGAATGCCACCAAACAAAAAGCAAAAATTATATATATAATCTTCGGTTTATTTAAGTGTCATTCACATACCAACCATACCACTCAACATCTAAAGCCTTCGATGTCCACCATGCTGTTAGCTGACAGCTCTGCCGTGTCACACGACTTTCTCTTTGTGGTGAGCGTGGACAGTTTTCACTGCACCGGGTACTACCCAGGAGCAGAGCTGTTGAGTCGGAGGGCACGTCTTCGTCTCATGTTGGGAGGAACTGCCGCCGTTTCCCACGGCCCCTGCGCCATTCTAATGCCCACCCAGGGCGTGTGATGGCTGCCTCTTCCTCTTACCCCCCCAGCACCTGTTATCGCCTGTCCTTCTCACTGAGTATGGCCGTCCTTCCGACTGCGGTCTCTCACTGGGGTCTTCATTTGCATTCCATCCGCATGTTGAACGTCTTTTCATGTGCTTATTGGGCATCTGTATACCTTCTTTGCTGAAAGGATACTCAGATCCTTCGCTCGGTTTTAAACAGGGCTATCTTCAATAACTTCCTTTAAATCCGCACCCGAGGATATTTTCCATTGATTTTTAGAGAGAGTGGGAGGGAGGGGGGCAGAGAGAGAAAAACGTCGACTGGTTGCCTCCCACACTTGCCCCAACCCGGTGGCGGTGGCGGTGGTGGTGGGAGGGCTGGTTTGAGCCTGCAACCGAGGTCCATACCCTTGACCAGAGTGGAATCCGGACCCTCCAGTCCGCAGGCTGACCCGCTGTCCGCGGAGCCAAACCAGCTAGGGCCTCAGTAACCTTTGAGTCCTTTCTCCTGTCAAAGGGGAGTGAAGACCCAGCGGGAACACTGGCCAGGCACAGTGCCCAGCGTGGCATGGCCCCGAGGAGCTGGAGCCCCTTCCTCTCGCCTTGCGGGAAGGTAAAGCCGAGGAGCCCGGCTCCCTGCATGTCTGAGAGGCACCATGTGCGGCTCCCACCGCTCACCACCCCACTTTCCATCTTGCGTGCTGGGCCCCCTCGCTCCCCACTCCTTTCATTGAACCTTTTCTTCCGGGAACGATTTCCTTAATATTTCTCCCTTTGCCAGCTGCCTCCTCTCCTGAAACTGAACTTGCAGAGTCACTGAGGCTGACGGCGAGAGCCAGACACCACCGCACACAGCCGAGCGAACGCGCTAAGCCTCTGAGGGCGCCAAGAGCCTGGCAGCCTGGGGCTCGGTGAGAAGTTACAGCGCCGAGAGGAGAGGAGAGGGGCCAGGCTGCTGGGAGACCCGACTGCAGACGGGCAGTTGTTGGACAGACTTCAGTGACCTCTGGGCACCCAGCCCGGGCTGCGGCACGGCCCCCTTTCATTTGTAGGCGACCTAGGCCATGGCCAGGCCCCCCAAATCCAGGTGGGTGGCACCCCACTCCAGGGTGTGAAGCCTCCAGTGGGCCGGACTGGGCCGGCGGAACCGGGCGTGTGATCTCAGACTCGGAGGCGCGCAGGTCAACCCCGGCCGAGTGCCCAGGGCGGAGCGTGAACGGGCGGGCACAGGTGAGGATGTGCCCCGTTTGCCTGGCACCGTCCTAAGTCAGCACCACACCCACGGCCCCTCGGGGCGGAAATGGGTGCGTGCAGCTGCCCACCCGAAGGATTTGCTGGATTTTGCCTTGGGCGCGTGGGTAACGGGAAACTGGGAAACCGAGGTTGCCCGGGGAGGCGTGCTGGCCCAGCTCCGGGACGGCGGCCCGAGGCCCCAGGCCCCGCTCTGCAACGGGCCCGGGGCGTGTGTTGGCGGGGGAGCTGGCGGGAGCCTGGGGCACGGGAACCCGCTGGGAGCCATCTTCGTACTGAGGGTCTGGCGCGGCGCTCGGGGAGGGAACTAGGATCCAGACCCAGCCCGGGCAGGCCGCCAGGTCGCACCTCGAGGCGGCAGGGGCCTCGGTGTGGGAACCGACTGGCGCAGAGGCGCCGCCAGCCCGGGCTCGGCCCCCAGAGGCAAAGCCGGAAGCCCGGATCCAGGCGCGTCAGCGAACAGCCGCCCGAAGGCCCCACACCCGGCAGCCTCTGCGGCAGAGGCCAGAGGCGGGGCTTGCGTGGACCCAAGAGCCCCCCCGCGCTTCTCATTGGACAAAGGCCCTTGTCAATCCCTGAGGGAAGGCGACTGGACGAGACCGGACATCCGGGATCACCATCATTGAGTGAAGGGCGGGGTTTGGGGCGGAGGGAGCCAATGGGAGGGTGCAGTATCCAATGGAATCAAGAGCTTCGCCTTCGCAGAGATTGGCAGATGCTCGAACCACTGAGGTGCCGCGGAGGGATACCCGCCGTGGAAAGTGAGGTTCAAACCTGTGTGTTTTGTCCCCGTGCGGGCTTCCTCCGAGTGCGTAAAGTGAGCGGTTAACGCGTAAATGAAGGGCCTTTCCTCAGTGTCATGGCTTTCAACCAAGGCTGCGGAGTTTGGTAGGTGTTTCCTGGCATTGCCTTGGCCTCTGCACCCATTCGTGCCACGCCCCCGCCCATATTCAGAACCGGGGCTGGGCGGCCGGCGCTGCGCCCCGAACCACGGCCCAAATAATGGAAATGTGCGCTGTTAGGGGTATTAGAACTAAAATGGATGGATGATGGTCAGTGGGAAGCAGGAAGAGACAGAAACGGACAGTTTCCGGGGGGTGCGGGGGGGAAGGGAGAATGTAAGGAGGCCTTAAACACTTGAGTGGATGCTCAACCTCTTTCATTAAAAAAGTGCAAATTAAAACTTCACTGAGCTAACATCCTGACCTATCAGGTTGGTGAAAACCCAAAATTTGACCAGGTCCGTCGGGAAGGTCAGCGCAGAAACGCTCTGTCATGCGCTGCAAATTGGATGGGGTGGGGGGTGGGGAAGTGACACCTGACAAAGGATCCTGTGAACTTAGCTTTGCCCGCCAGTCCATTCCCAGGAATCTGCCCCGAGGCACTTCCACAGGGAGGTGCGCAGTGGTATTTGAATTAGGAAGAATGGCAGCGATACAAGTGCCCACTAGTAGGCAGAATAGACGGCAGCCGTCCGCACTATAGTATTGTTATTCAGCAGACTTTGCAGCAATAAAAAGAATGCGGAAGCCAGCGGCGTTTCCCATGGGGTGGTCTCCAGAGATTGTGCGTGTGGGCTGCCATTTTAGCCAAAATAAGGGCGGAAAGGCCCAAACCAAAACGAATAAAAATGGTTTACTCATAAGGAGTAGAAGTGGTGGTGGAGAACCTGGTGGAAGACTCAGGAGCGGGAAATAGAGTAAAAATAAAGTGAGAGTGATGGTAACGGGGGAAGAAAACAAAAGACCACGACACAACACAGAACTGTGACAGTTGGGAAAGTGCTCAGCTTGGCCGTGGTTCTCCAGGGACCCAGGACTAAAGCCTGGCAGGACGGCGGGCGGGCGGGCGTGTGTGTGTGTGTGTGTGTGTGTGTGTGTGTGTCCAGGTTATCCATCCTGGGGCCTTCTGTTAAGGGAGGCGAGGAGCGGAGAAAGGAAATGACTTTCCCTGCTTCACGTTCATGTAACCTCTCCTTCTACAGTGAGAAGTGGAGCCTGGACATGGATCCCAGGCAGTGAGGGTGGTGGTGCGTCCAGATGGCGCCGGGAGAAGCAGAGCCTCTCGCCCCTGTCCTTCGGTGCCTGGTGCCACAGGCTGCCTGTGGCCTGGGAGCACAGGAGGCCCCGTCTGTCTGGGCCCAGCCGTGCCTCCACTTGCCGTCTTCCAGGCCTGGACAGCTGTCCAGAAGGTAACTTTGTCAAACTGTGAGTACAGGGCCGTCCTTTGGACAAGTGTATTTCTTATGATCAAATTGGGAAGAACAAAACACGGTCAAGTGATCTGTTCTTAGGAAAACTAGTTACATTTTCAGGTTTTAAAGCACTGAAAACAAGTACAAATTATCTAAAGGGTGGTGAGGGGGAGCAGAGGGGGCGGCTGGAGGGGAGCGGTGTGTGTGCAGCTCGCAGCAAGCTTGCCCTTGGCTTTAGGCAGCGCTTCAGGCTCCTCAGAGTGCACGTTTCCTTCAGTGCAGCCGCTGGGAAAGGCAGCGACTTTAAGGGCAGGAAGCGAGGAGACACTTCATTCTGCCCGATGCTGGCAGCTACTAGAGACTTAGCGGGAAGGAGGAGGCCTGAAAAGTCTCCAGCGAAGAGAGTTTGGTGAACAGACACGGACTGTCTGTGGACATGGTTTTAACCCAGAGCAGGTGTGTGATGGGTGACGAGCCACAGCTGTGTGTGTGAGCGCCTCCGGAGCAGGGATCCAGAGTGGGCGGTGCCGGGGTGAAGGGGGCGGTGCCGGAGTGAAAGGGGGCGGTGCCGGAGTGAAAGGGGGCGGTGCCGGGGTGAAGGGGGCGGTGCCGGAGGGAAGGGGCGGTGCCGGAGGGAAGGGGGCGGTGCCGGAGGGAAGGGGCGGTGCCGGAGGGAAGGGGCGGTGCCGGGTGAAGGGGGCGGTGCCGGGGTGAAGGGGGCGGTGCCGGGGTGGAGGGGGCGGTGCCGGGGTGAAGGGGGGCAGTGCCGGAGGGAAGGGGGCGGTGCCGGGGTGAAGGGGGGCGGTGCCGGGGTGAAGGGGGCGGTGCCGGGGTGGAGGGGGGCGGTGCCGGAGGGAAGCGGGGGCTGCAGGACCTCAGCGGCTCGGAGAGGCTGCTCTTGCTGGAGGAGACTGCGCCCTGGAAGTCTCTGAACCTCCAGACCCGGAGAGTTCCATTCGCTGGCTCCTGGGCCCCACCTGGCAGTGACACACTGGCGGTGGCCTGCCGTGGCCTGGCTTGTGGAAGTCACCCTCTGTTTTTTCTCCCTACCTTCTGCTGTTTTGTGGCCCTAATGGGGTGAATTTGTCTTCCTCTCCACACTTGTGAACGAACGGGTGTTTCCTCTTGGTTGCAAATTGCAGAGTAGGATGCTATCTTATGGTTGTGTTAAAGTTTTTACCAGGAAACCTCTAAGAATGGGCTCGAATCAGAAGGTACGTTATTTGGAAGGTAGTTTGATTTTCTTGACCTGTAGCAATACTGATATCTGGGGGGACATGGGGGTGTCAGTTTGAAATGGGTTTTAGCCAAGCTGATGTGGCTCAGTGGTTGAGCATCAACCCATGAGCCAGGAGGTCACCGGTTCAATTTTTGGTCCGGGCACATGCCTAGGTTGCAGGCTCGATCCCCAGTAGATCAATGTTTTTCTCTCATCATTGATGTTTCTATCTCTCCCTCTCCCTCCCTCTCTGAAATCAATAAAAATATATTTTTTAAAAGAGATGGGTTTTATTTTTAAGAGGACTCTTCTGGCCACAAATGGACTGATGGTGTCCCAGTGAGGCAGCGAAGGACAGGGGGCAGGAAGAGAGGAAAAGGAAGTACAGTGCCACCAGGGCAGTGCCACCTGCAGTGCAGCCCCGGAGACCTGCCCGCTGTGTGCGTTCAGGGAATAGCGAGGTAACACCAGGTACGTGGGTCCTTGAGACCCCAGAAAGGGGACAAACAATTCTCAAATAATGAAATTTTTAAAAGCTTTGCAAAAAAGATAAAAATAATTTTTAAGAGTAAAAAGCACTGACTTGTGGGTATAACCACGGACCAGAGAGCAGCCCGCCCGCCATGCCGACTGTCAGCAAAGAAGCCAAAGGGATTCCAGCAGCAGATGGAGGAGGCTGAGAACGGGTCTAGCGACGGGAGAGGAGAGGAGGTGCCTGTCCCCTGCGTTGCTAACTTCAGGGCCTCAAAATGCCCCGGCCTCTTTTAATTCTGTGTGTGGATTTCGTTTTATTCCAGCAAATAAAAAATACAAGAACATCATGGCTTCTTCCTAACTCACTTGGCTCTGACATGTTCCGCCGGCGGGGAGATCAGACCCAGCCTGCACCCACAGAAACACGGCTCTCGTGGGGGCCCCCGACTGTTGTGAGGTTTTATTGACTTTATGTTTTAGCATTTTCTCGACTGCTGCCTGGGAGGTCCCTCCCCTGTGCCGTGCCTGTCTTCTCTAAAGCGCTTTCACCTCCCTGAAGGCAGGCGCCTGCCCAGGGTTTGTGTCTTCTGTCTGTTGTGTCTGGCATAGTTCTAGGTGCTTTTAAGGTGCTTCGTTATACGTAAAGTCAGCCTCATGCTTACGTGAGGGAAATGCTGAGAGGGCCTTAACCCTGAGACGGATGCTTTGTTCCAGGATGGACGGTGGGGTTGAATTAGCCTCTTTGCTGAAAGAGTGCTCCCCCACTGCTTGCTTCCCTACAGTCACAGAAGCTTCCAGAAGTCCTTCTAAGGCAGAGTGAGCGTGTAGTGTTGCCAGACTGGACATGCAGGCCGCAGGCCCTGATACACATCTTCCCCCAGCGCCAGGGATCCTTCCACATGTGTGCTGGGGGCTGAGCCTTCAGGTCAACCCTCCAGGGCCACCCCTGCCCTGGGGCTGCTGGAGGGTTCAGTCGGGAGAGGAAAACAGTCTGGGAGAGCTACCTGTGTAACAGCTGGAGCCTCTGGAACCTGAAGGGTTACCTATGGAACAGCTGGGGCCCGGGACGGTTCTCTATGGAACAGCTGGGGCCCGGGAGGGTTACCTATGGACCAGCTGGGGCCTGGGAGGGTTACCTATGGAACAGCTGGGGCCCGGGAGGGTTACCTATGGAACAGCTGGGGCCCGGGAGGGTTACCTATGGAACAGCTGGGGCCCGGGAGGGTTACCTATGGACCAGCTGGGGCCCGGGAGGGTTACCTATGGAACAGCTGGGGCCCGGGAGGGTTACCTATGGAACAGCTGGGGCCCGGGAGGGTTACCTATGGAACAGCGGGGGCCTGGGAGGGTTACCTATGGAACAGCTGGGGCCTGGGAGGGTTACCTATGGACCAGCTGGGGCCTGGGAGGGTTACCTATGGAACAACTGGGGCCTGGGAGGGTTACCTATGGAACAACTGGGGCCTGGGAGGGTTCTCTATGGAACAGCTGGGGCCTGGGAGGGTTACCTATGGAACAGCTGGCCCTGGGAGGGTTCTCTATGGAACAGCTGGGGCCTGGGAGGGTTACCTATGGCACAACTGGGGCCTGGGAGGGTTCTCTATGGAACAGCTGGGGCCTGGGAGGGTTACCTATGGAACAACTGGGGCCTGGGAGGGTTACCTATGTAACAACTGGGGCCTGGGAGGGTTCTCTATGGAACAGCTGGGGCCTGGGAGGGTTACCTATGGAACAGCGGGGGCCTGGGAGGGTTACCCATGGAACAGCGGGGGCCTCACCCATGGGCAGTAGCCAGAGGAGCCGGGCCTTTCTCCCCTGAACACCACAGTCCTGATTCCTGTCACATAACAGGCTGCAAGGACTGAGCAGATCTGTACGTGATGGACCTCTCCTCTGTGGATAGAAGATCGAGGGACGCCTACAAAGTCGACGTGACAGGGCTGGGGTCGGGTCAGGCAGCGTCGTGGCGCAGCGTCCCCGGGCGGAGCGGGCGGAGGGGGCAGCCTACATGTCGTAGAGCCGGAGCTGCTCCTGCACGTCGCCGTGGGACATCTCGCCGAACGTCTCCTTGTTGTCCTCCATGAGCTTGAAGATGGCCGCCAGCTGCTCTTTCTGAACTCTGCCGGGAGGAAGGACACGGGCGGGGAGGGCAGTGAGCCTCGGGGGCAGGGGAGCCCTCCGGGGAGGGCAGTGAGCCTCGGGGACAGGGGAGCCCTCCGGGGAGGGCAGTGAGCCTTGGGGACAGGGGAGCCCTCCGGGGAGGGCAGTGAGCCTCGGGGACAGGGGAGCCCTCCGGGGAGGGCAGTGAGCCTGGGGCGCAGGGAGTGCTGCGTGAATGTCCAGAACAGCAGAAAACTCACCTCCAACCAACCCCCTCAGAACACAGGGCGGTGTGGTCTAGACTAGAGGACTCAGCTAGAGGGTTCTAAACACGACCTGAGTCTTGGGTCTACCCTGGAGATTGGGGACCCCCAAGTTATGGCTTGGGTTCTCGGTGCTTGATTCCCCGGAACCACCTTTTGCTCCTGACCACACATCTCAGTGAGGCCAGGAGGAAGAAGGTGGGTCCCATGAAGGGCTGGAGGTTCTGTGCGGAAATGTGGTAGAAGCAGCCTTCATGTAGAGGAGCCAGAAGCGAAGAGAAAGCACATTGTGGGGTGGGGAATGGGGGAGCGTACAGATGTGCATGGCCAAGGGCGAGGGGTGGGGGTGGGGTTCCGCTGCTCGCCTCTCTCTGATTTGCATAGACACCTTATGGCCTGCGGGTCCCTGTCCCCAGATGTGGCTGGAGATCGGCTTTGTTTATGACACTCAAGCTGCTCTCTTATCTTTACGAGGCTCAGCCACGCTCTCTGGCCAGCACAGCTGCAGACATGAAAGGGTGTGAAATTGCAGCGAAACCCAGGGAACAGTTTGGTTGTTTGTTCTGCCTGGTTTGCTCTGCTGTTGGCATGACCGGGTGCTGTGTGCTGGCACCGGCTCGCTGCTCTGGCTTCGGGCCTCTGTAATTCCTCCCTCCACACCACACCACCAGCTTGGCGTCGGTCCCCTTGAGAATGTCAGCCAAGTGTCAGGGTGGGACCGCGGCACCTCCCTGCAGCCGGGCTGCTGTCGTCACTGCAGGTCCGGCCGGGCACGGCTTGGGCACAGCCTCCGGCACCGTGGCCTGCAGACGCAGCACCGCCTGCAGGGCTGGCACCCCGTGCTGCTGGGCAGGGGTGCGATGACTTGTCTTACACTTGTCCCAACACATCCCTTCTGCAAGGACCACGTCCCCCCACCCAGCAGTCTGACTGGAGTCCTGCAGTCCCCAGTGCCAGCCTCTGTGCCACCTAGGAAAGTAATTTCCAGTGTTTCCTGTGGAGAGAGGGAGCCTCTGCCAGGGGCCCTGCGCCTGCCACCTGAAGAAAGGGCAGCACTGGGCATTGGAAGGGTGTGTATTGAGCTCCGTGGATGGACTCAGCAGATGTACGTGTGGGCACCCCCACCAGTGAACGCAAACGCGCCCGTGTTTCGAGGGCCGTGACACTTGCATCCTGTTAACAGGGTGGGTGCCAGGCATCAACATGAGAGAAAGCTCAAGTTTTAAGGGGTTCAGAGGAGATTATCTTTTAAAACAAGCAAAACTGAAAAAACACACCGTAATCAAGATCATCTGCTCCGCATTTATTGGACTGAACAGAGGCTGAAACGCAGAACCGGACGCGAGGCCTGGTGCCTACGTTCGGAGTTTGCAGACAGACTGAGGTAACTGACCTGGAGGAGTCGCCTGCTTATTGTACCAGCAGCTCCCAGCCTGGACAAGGACATGGCTGTGGCTGTGGTCGCTGCCTGCTCTGCCCTTGGTCCTGAACCTAGAGCATCAGGTCCGAGCAGAAGGGCCCTGGGAACGGGACATGCCCGGGGGCCGACGCTGGACATTTATTTCCCAGCCTTCCATTCAATGGAAAAGGTTTTCCTGTTAACTTATTGCTTTAAGAAAACGTTTTAACCTACACATCTAAAGACTGTAGACTAGTCTGGCCTGGAATAAATACTGTCACATGTAAAACTCCAGGAAACCAACCTGGGACCAACCTGATTACCGGGTGAAGCTCTAAGCAGGGGTCCTCAAACTGCGCCCCGCGGGCCACATGCGGCCCGCAGAAAACATTTATCCGGCCGCCGCGGCCTGTTGCTTAGCAGCTGACTAGTGTTTTTTTTTGAACTATTGTCCGGCCCTCCAACGGTCTGAGGGACAGTGAACCGGCCCCTGTTTAAAAAGTTTGAGGACCCCTGCTCTAACGCATCTCGGAAACTTTCTAGGAAAAGGCAAAATCGAGGAGAAATATTTGAAGCGAACACTTATTCCTGCTTCAGCCAAAGCAAAGGGGGCGCCGCGGCTGAGCTGGTAAGAACATCAGTGAAAAGGCCTCGAGCAACAAGAGGGCTGATGGAAGCCTCAGAGGGCACAAGGGGGACGGGAAGCCAATAGCCAGCCCTTGCTTTGCTGCCTGGTCATCCATACAGCGTCTGTCACCCCCGTGACTGCGCCAGACGAGAGCAAGAGGGAAGTGGCCCCAAGGCAGAGGAGGGCAGCAGGCCATCCTGACCCAGCTCCCAGCTCGCCCTGCTCGTCCTCGGTCACACCCGAGAGGCCTCAGTGCGGGAGGAAGCAGGCCTGCAGGGAAACGACCGAGTGTGCAGGGATGGCCTGTGACCGTCTCAGGGGTGCAGGTGTGTGGGGCAGGCAGGGCTGAGCGAAAAGCAAAATCAATGTTTAGGGAGTGAGAACAACTCCTAAGCCCCGTAGCGTCACAAAGCCAGCCACCCCAGCCCGGAGGAGGCCTCCACCCAGAGCAGAGGCGGCCCAGGGTCCGCCGCGGGGGAGGCCCGCTGAGGGTCTGGTCCCCGCGGGGCAGGCAGGATGCACTGGGAGCCAGGCTGCTCTCTGGGGTCATTTTCTCTCTCCAGCTTTTAAGCTGCCAAAGGAAAAGCCGTTAGGAGGGCGCTAAGGGCAGCGTCATTCTTCGGTTCTGTGAAGAGAAACGGAGAGAAGATCATTGATGTCACCCATTGCATCATCCGAGTGACTACCGTGGAGAGGAGGGGAGCGGGGTGAGGAAGGATGTTTGGAATTGCAGAGGCCGCTGGACGGTGGCTGCTCAGACACGGGAGGGCAGTTCACCTCTCCGCACCTTCAGCAAGACAGTCTGTCCCCCAGTCCGCGGGACCCTGCACAGGACCCGGCACAGAGCCCAACAGCCCGCCAGCCCCCTAGCGAGTCTGCGAGGCATTTGGTAGTTGAGGGAGGGAGGCGGACCGAGCACCAAGCACTTTCGATCCCGGCCTGGGGCTGCATGGGATGTCCTGGGATGCTGGGTTGCTTCCTAGTCCCGCCGGCTGGGTGCTGTCCCCGCTGGGGACACTGGCAGCTTAGGACTCCTGCTCCCCCAGCTGAGGCCAACAGTGCCCCCCTTTTCTAAATGACACAGGGACACAGACACTGGGGGAAGGCGGGGATCTGATTTTTGTCCTCTGGCGCCCTCTTCAGGTCAGAGTCTGCAGTTTCTAGAAATTCACACCCAGGGGCGGGTCAGGCAGCAGAGACTAGAATATCCCACAGCTGGGCTCCCCCCGCCCCCCCCATTGTGCTGCAAACTCTTCCACTGGAGTAGCGTCCATTCCAGCGCCGCCCGGCTGTCCTGCGGACCTTCGGAACGGAGCGGCGCTGGGTCCCGGTGCTCGGCTATCAGCCAGCCTGGCCTACAGCCCAGCCCACTTTTCCTCTGGCCGAGATGGGAAGAGCGGGTGGCGTGCAAGGATGGGAGTGGATGGTGGGGCCTCGTCTTTTTCCTGCCAAACTGGGAGCCAGCCAAGCCCACCAGCTTCCCTAGCTCTGGGGTGAGGGGGACGTCTTGCTGGGGCTCACAGTCACCAGCCTGCAGCCACACTCGGGGATGTGGCACCTCCCAGAGAAGCTGTGGTGGGAGCCAGCTAGGCAGGGCAATGCCGGCCGCCTGTGAGCCGTGAGCCCCGGGCCCCAGAGGACAGGGAGGAGGAGGAGGGCAGAGACAAAGCAGGTCTTAAGCAGCAGCTGCCTCTGGGTGTGAAAGCTCACACTCCCCGCCCCTGGGGCAGAGGAATCCCAAGGCAGGAGTAGGTCTGGGTCCCTTACTTTCCATCCTGCTTCGTAAGAGCTGTTCCTTGAAAACTTGTAAACTGAGGCTTCCAGGGCTTGCTCAGTCATGTGGCCACGAACGAGTCCGGCTCTAGATACTGTATGTTGGCTGAGTTGATACCTTAAAGCCAGGGGGTTGCAGTACTTACTGTTCACTAGCCTGCAACTTGACTGGGACCCTGAGTGTCAGGGGAGGAATTAGAGACAGGCAGAGTTTGGTCGTAGGAATTCGGCCAGCAAAGACGAGAGCATGTTTTCCCTGGCCGTGGTTCTAGTGGACCGACAATCACGTGCATGTGTTGTTCATACCGAGGCTCCTGGGGCAGTTTTCTGGGCTCAGCTGGGGCCGGAGCTGCCTCACGCCCATCAGGTCAGTCCCCACCAGAACTACCTTGCTGTCGATGAAAAGGCAAAGCCAGACGTGCCGGCCTCTGCAACCCAAGCATCGCCATGCCCGGAACGGAAGCAGGTGCGAGAGGGGTGGGCACCCGGGGGCCCCACACGGGGCGCAGGAGCTGACCACATGCAGGGGCAGGAGGAGCAAGCAGACGCCACAGGCAGACTCATGGGACAGCCGCAGGGAGCGTGCTGGGCGGGCAGGATGAAATGAGCATGACTCCCCCCACCCTGTAGGAACCCTGTTCAAGGACCACGAGCTCCAACTGACCCTCCTCAACTCAGGCGGCTCCCGTGGGCACCCCCCCCACCCACACACAGGGTACGAGGCGTGAGTCGGCGATCCAGACTCCACAGATTGGGGGGAGACCCTCCTGGGCAACGCAGTCCGCTGCCTGGAAGTAACGGAGGGACCTCCCTCCCCTTCCCCAGGCCCCAGCTTGGAGTGCAGCTGACACCTCCCCCCAGACCCGGCCTGATGGTCCCTCCCATCTGCAGTGCACACGCCTGAGGTCAGGTCCTGCCACAGCTCTGTCCGCGGGACCTTGGAGGGACCACAGGTGTGCCAGCCTCCCCCTAACCCACGTGGTCTCTGCTGCTTCTGGTAGCTCCGGCCCCTCCACCGCCCCGGCCTAGCACCAATGGGCTGTGGCCGCCAGCCTCGCTCTGGCCATGAAAGCCTGACTGTCCCCCGACCCCCCTTCTCAGGGGAGGACCAAAGCCCTGGGGGTTCCCGCCGCCCCTGCGGCCCCCACCAGAGGGCGCCAGCCCCCCACCGGCTGGGCCAGGAGGAGAACGGAGAGCGGAGGCCGGGTGCCTAGCACGTGTTCCCTGGCGATGAAGGTGGAGGAGGAGGGGTTAGACCACTCGGTCGTTTGTGGGACACATTAATAGGGTGAGGGGAGCACTCCTGGTCTAAGCAGTCAGTCTCCTTACCAAAAGGATTTGCAAGAATATTGTGGCTCAGGACCTAAGGAACTTGCTACAGGGAAGTGAGGTCAGAGGTCAGCTCAATCCTGAAATATAAAGCCAGCACAGGGGTCACCAGAGGCCGCGTCCTCGTCTTCGCAGGGAGGGTGGAGGCTCCCAGGCCACCTTCCCCCTGGACGGGCTCCTCCCCGCCAGGGACTGCCCGGAGGGGAAGTGGGGTGCCCTGGCGGAGTGGCTCTGACTTGGATGGATGTGGGTGGCTGGTGAGAGTAATGAACGGTGAGTGCCCTCGGCCTCTCTGGGTGCCGGGAGCGGGGTGATGGCCCAAGCCCCGCGGGGTGCCGGTTGGACTCCTGCCAGACAAAAGACTCCGGGCCACACGCTACCTGGGCACGTGGGGATGCTGGGCTCAGGGTCAGCCTGTCTCTCCTCAGCCTCTTGCAGGGCGGGCTGGACAGGAAAGGCCCTGGCAGGGACGCTGGGTGTGTGTGTGTGTCTGTGTGTGTGTGTGTGTGCACACGGTGGGGCCGCCGTGTGAGTGTGTGTGTGTGTGTGTGTGTGTGGTGGGGCCGCCGTGTGAGTGTGTGTGTGTGTGTGTGTGTGTGTGTGTGGCGCGGGAGCTCGATTCTAAAAGCGAGGAGCTGGCATGTGCGGCCGCCCGGGCTCCTCGGAGCAGAACAGATAAACATGCCGCGGGCGCTGGGCTGGGAGGCTTGGGCGGCGGGCTCCACCGAGTGATGAGCGGAAGAATCCCGCTCTGCTGGGTGATGGATGGGTTTTGTCATGAACTCTGCGGTGAGTGAGCAGCTGATCTGCTCCAGGCCCTCCCCTGGCATCTCTTCCTTTTCTCTTTTCTGTGGGGGGAGGGTGGGTGCAAGGAATGGGCTCAGCATCCTCCCCCCAGTGCCCCTCCTATGACCGTGGAGACGGTCAGAGTGGGTGCAGCTCACAGGAGCGGGCTCCTCCTGGCCCCTGAACCAAGGGTCCGGGTGAGACACGGCCGCCCCCCTGCCACCCCCCTGCCAGATGCCAGGAAAGCTGAGCCCCAGGAGGGCCGCCTACCTCTGCTCCTCCTCCAGCTCCTCCTTGGTCATCATCCTCTTGTACTGGCTGCCCCGCAGCTTCCCAGGGCTGTACTTGAAGAAGGCCTCTCCTCCTGCAGGGGGACAGAGGGTGAGCGCCAGAGCCCTGCTCCCCCCTTCAAAAAGGGGCAGAGGCCCCCGCACACAGTGCCAGCCCGGATGCAGCCTGGCCCCAGAGGACCCGGCTCACCCTCACCTGCACTCAGGATAGCTTGCTGCCGCCCTCCTGTAGCTCTCTGCCCACTGCCCCGCCCTCCTGTAGCTCCCCGCACCCCCCTCATTCGCTTGCTGCCCTGCCCCCTCCTGTAGCTCCCCACTGCCTGCTTGTAGCCAGCAGCTCGCTGCCCCCCGTCCCGCTGACCGCTGATCCGGTCCTGACTCGGCCGGTCGTTACACCAGCGCGTACGACCATCTGCTCACTGCATCTCCATGACATGGGAGACGTCTATGAAGGAACAAAGGCCAGCTCTCCAGGCCTGAGGGGGGGACTCTGTGACATGGAGCAACGGCAGGTGCTGGACACGCAGATGCGGCACAAGGAGGGCTGCAGGGCAGGAGGTGGCGAGTGTCCCGGCGGAGGGAGCCCCGTGGGGGAGCAGCACCCTCATGCGTGGGGGGCGCTTCAGCCCTCAGGCCTGTGCACGATGGCCGCTGGGCCGCGGGGACAAGGCTGAAAGGCTGGTCTTACTAATTCCCAGGAGTGAGTACAGACCTGAGTGCGGGAACTGCCCGCAAACCCTCCCACATGCGTATTCTGTTCGGTTCTGCTCTGGCCGGCTCCCCTCCTCCCCCCTTCCCCCCCAAGGTCGGGAATCTCAGACACCTCCCCACCCTGCAGGCCACCCTGACCCCGCCCGCCGCTGTCCGTGCCTCACGGTCACACAGGGCATGTGGGCCCGCGGGAGGAGAGGCTCGGCTCTCAGGTTCTCTCTGGGCCAAACCAGGAAGGTCTGGGTGCGAATTCAGAACCCAGTCCCGATGCTGGGGGTCGGCCGCCTCTCACCAGCACCGCTTAGGAGGTGGGGCTCTAGGAGCCCGCCCCCCCAGCAATGCCCGGGGCTGAGGCCTCTCCTTAGGGAGCAGTTACTGTTCTGCGTTCATTCACCAGACAGAGAGACTGTCCTGGGTGCTGGGGCCAGGGCAGCGAGTAGAGCACAGCCAACAACGCTAAGTCACTCAGTGTCGAGTTTACAGCTGGTCCTGAACACTCAGCAGAAAAAGACAGCAGCGGAGCGCGAGGGGGAGCGGGAGGGGGCAGGCTGCCTGGCATCCACCGGGAGGGGTAGGGGGGCTGTATAGAGTCCGCACAGCAAGGAGCCCTGAGATGGGGCCGGGGCCTGGCTCTTCCTCCAGATGAGAGACAGGGCGACTCCCTCCCTTCTCTGTGGGGTCCCCCCCCATAGCCGGCGCTTCCCTCCGGGCTGAGCTCCTAAAGGCCCAGAAAGCTCAGCGCAGGGGCTGGGTGCAGGGCTCGGGGGCTCTGGGAACCCTGCTGTGTAATTCGGGGCCCCGGAGTCTGTGGGCACCAGGAAAGCCCGACCAGCCTGCCCCGGGCAGAACCCCACGGAGCTGCAGACTCCCAGCGAGCTGACCGCCCTTGCTGCCTGGGGGCCTCAAAAAGAGGCAATGAAGCCGTTAACTGCCAGGCGAGGCCGCTGCGCTGCTGCTGAGAGAAATCAAACAAAGAGCGCTGCCGGCAGGCGCTGCTCAGGCTCCGGCTCATGGCAGGTCTGATCAGGGTTGTTTTCCAGGCCACAGAGACTGGCAGAGGTTTTCACGTGATCACATGCATGTACCATGCATGTCCCAAACTTCCCATGTTGCTGGGTCAGGAGGGCTCCGTGCGACCGCCCCCCGGGAGGGGGACAGCCTTTTGCAGTCTCATGTGAACCCACTGAGTGCTTAGGGACACAGGCCAATTAGCCTGTGGACTGAGCTGCTCACGCTGGCCTGGGAGCCCATAACCTCTCCCAGGAGGTGGCCTGGGATGGGGGTGTCCAGGGCAGCGGTCAGACAAGGAGGGAGGGCACATGTCCTGGCTGAGGGGCCTCCAGCAGCCTCAGCTTTGCTTCTGTGTCCCCAAGTCACCCACTCACGTGGCAGGATCAGACCCTGGGGCCACGGTCCCTGCGGACAATCTGGGAGGACTGACAGCTGCTCGGAGGGGAGTCCCTCAAGGGGCTGATGTCCAACTCTCCCCGCCCCCCGCCTCCCCACCCCCACCCCCAGCACCTTGCCCTTCCTCTTCCCCGAGGCTGTGTTGACAGATGCAGACAGCCCAGCCCAGCCGGCCTCCAGCGGGAAGCTTCGCCCCCAGCCGGCCCACGCCAGCCTTGGTTCCTGCATTCCTGCAACCCTCTTCCGAGGCTCCTGCCAGCAGTCGACTTAAAGTCACAGCAACAGCCTTGCTTTTTAAAAATTACAAAATAGCCCTGGGGGGGGGGGAGGGATGGACACATATGTAATACCCTTTGTAATAAAAAATTAAAAAAAAAAAACAAAACAAAAAAACAAAATAGCCCTAGCCTCTTGGGCTTAGTGGCTAGACCAGGGGTGGGCAAACTTTTTGACTCGAGGGCCACAATGGGTTCTTAAACTGGACGCAGAAGAAGGAGCTGCGGCCGTGTTTCCCGACGTTGCCACGTTAACACTGCTGCTGGTGAAGGAGCGGAGGGGGGAGCAAGAGAACCCTCCGCCCTTTCGGCTCCGCAGGCGGATAGAACAGCCGAACGGGCCGGATCTGGCCCGCGGGCTGTAGTTTGCCCACGGCTGGGCTAGAGCATCGGCCTGCAGACCGAAGGATCCCGGATTCAATTCCGGTCAAGGGCACGTGCCTCGGCTGCAGGCTCGATCTGATTGGGGCGCGTGTGGGAGGCAACCAAGCGATGTGTCTCTGTGTCTACCTCTCCCTGCCACTCTCTCTGGAAATCGATGGGAAATATCCTCTGTGAGGATTAACAACAAACATTACGAAATAGTTCAAAGATACACAAAAGTATAGCAAGTCCTCCGTCTACCTGCCCTGTGGGTGAGCTAATGTTGACGTGTTGCTGTTCTTGCTTCAGCTTCTTTTTAAGAGAAGGAAACATGACAGATGCAGTGGTGGCAGCTCCACACCGCGTTCGGTTCTGTCGGTCTGTCCGGGGCACTGGCCCCAGGGGCGTCCGGGCAAACACACTGCCTTCCACTAGGTCACGTCTGCATTGGTTGTTTCCTCCGTGTCCTGGTCGCTCCCTTTCTCTCCTGGCGCCTGACCCTGATGCCAGCCGGAGGCCTGTGAGCTGGAGCCGCTCAGGTCGGGCGTCCACTCGGCAGCAGCCGGAGTGGCTTTGGTCTCCATGAAACAGGGCAGCAGGGCTTGGAGAGAGTGAAGGGCATGGCCACGACCCCATGGCCGCGACCCCAGGCAGTGAGGGGCAGCTCAGGACACGAGGTCAGGGGCTCCGTTTATCGGGGGGACCCCTGTGATGGAGACAACTCACAGTTTACAGGTGGGAAGGAGGTGGGCAGGGAGGTGGGGTGGAGGGAGCGGCTCTGAGCTGGACATCCTGGGGCCGACAGGACTCCATGTCTCAGCCCGCTCCCTCACCCTCTCCCCTCAGCCCGCCACTCCGACCCTCAGCTGGGACCCCACGAGCCCCCAGCGCAGCGGGCGTTCATGGCCAGCGCGAGAGCTGGACGGAGCGGGCCCGGTGCCAGGTCCCACTCACCATCGTCTTCCTCAGGCTCTGCTGGGGGTGCTTCCTCCTCGCTGTCCTGCTCCTGCTCCTCTTCCTGCAAGACAAGGGGGTGGTCAGTGCCCTCGCTCCAGCTCTGGGGGTGCGGGGTGAGGCTCAGAGGTGAGTGGACAAATGTGGAAACGCCTGCAGGTGTAAGACGGCTGCCCACAGCGAGGAGGCAGCACCGGAGCTAGGTTGGAGGGGCTGACCCGGGAGGGGGACGGGCGTGTCCGGTGCGAAGGGCCTGGCGGGGCCTCCAGGGCCTCTCTCCGGCTCCAGCACCTGCTCTGGGGGCTTCGGTGAGGGCACCGCCTCCTGGGCTCCGCATTCAGCGCCCTCTGCCTCCCCCACGCCTGGGCAGTTGGTCCCACCGTGTTCATGTCCAGTGCACCCCCCGCCGCCACCGAAACTGGACATCAGTGAGGGCAGGGCCTCCCCAGTGCTGGCCGGTGCTCACTCGGTAAACGCGGAGCCCAGAACCGGGACTCAGGGCCCACTCAGAGAAGCCGCCCGCACCAGGGGGGAAGGTGGGCGATTGGGCCCAGGCTGGTGGGGCACCAGGGAGGAGAGAGGCGACTGCTTGGGGTGCTCTGGCGTCACAGCCTGTCAGTGGGCTAAGCTGGCCCCCCACGCACACCTCACCCCCACCCGCACCCCTCCCCGTTCCAGTCCCCGTCCCTCCCATTTCCCGTCTGTGGCAAAGGCTGCCCGTCAGCATGCACCTTCCCCGCCCTCCTTTCCAAGCTTCAGTTTAGCTGGGGAGTTTACAGTTCTTTCCTTTGACCTCAGAAGAGCTAGAAGGTCATCACGATGCAAGACTGAAACCCAATCGGTCCTGTTTCCCGGCAGCGGAAAGCCTGAGGCTGTTGTTGCCCGAGCCCCCGGCTGAGCGCTGTGCGTGGGCATCACCTCACGCAGCTCACGCTACACTCCTGTGAGTGGACGGTCACCGTCATCACCAGTCATTACTGCAGGGTCAGGACGACGGCCAGGCCAGCAAGGCGCTCGTCTTGAGGGTGTGTGTGTGAGTGTGAGGGTGTGTGTGTATGTGTGTGAGGGTGTGTGTGTGTGAGTGTGAGGGTGTGTGTGTGAGTGTGAGGGTGTGTGAGGGTGAGGGTGAGGGTGTGTGTGTGAGTGTGAGGGTGTGTGAGGGTGAGGGTGAGGGTGTGTGTGTGAGTGTGAGGGTGTGTGTGTGAGTGTGAGGGTGTGTGTGAGTGTGAGGGTGTGTGAGGGTGAGGGTGAGGGTGTGTGTGTGAGTGTGAGGGTGTGTGTGTGAGTGTGAGGGTGTGTGAGGGTGAGGGTGAGGGTGTGTGTGTGAGTGTGAGGGTGTGTGTGTGTGAGTGTGAGGTGTGTGTGTGTGAGTGTGAGGGTGTGTGAGGGTGAGGGTGAGGGTGTGTGTGTGTGAGTGTGAGGGTGGGTGGGTAATTTAGTGGCGTGTCCACAACTCTTCAGTAACCAAGAGGAGCAAGCTCCTATTTTCATACAATTGTCTTCATGATGAGGTATTCATGTTGGGTACCGTTTTGTGTTGTTTTCTGGTGCTCCCTTAATGTTTCATTTTCCCAAGGCAGTGCCTCCCTCATTTCAGTCCACGCCAATCCCCCCCGTGTTCTTATCATCCCCATTCCGTGGACCCGCGCTGTCCAGCCGACACCACAGGCGGCTGCCGGGCACTGGGTGTGTGCTTAGTCCTACTGAGGGTGCCTGCCCTGAGTGTAACGTACACGTGGGATTTTGAAGATTTGGGATAAGGTATGTAAAATACCTGAATTTTTATAGGGATTACACATTGAAGCAATATTTTTGATATATTGAGTTAAATAAAAAATGTCACCGATTCTTCTTTATTTTCTATTTTAATGTGGCTACTAGAAAGCTAGAAATGACATTGCGACTCACACGTTTCTAGGGGACAGCACTGTTACAGACCGAAGCTCAGAGAGGCTAAGCAATTTGCCCAAGGTCGGGATTCAGGCAGTCTGTTAACCGCTGGGACCTCAGGGTTGTTAAACTGTACAGCGGTGACAATGGTAACACCCCTCCGATCCGGTCCTCGTGGAGGTGCCAAGCATGTGCTGGCCTCTTCGTGACAAGTGCCCTCTGGGGAACGTCACTTCCCATCCGTAAAACAGAGCTAACGTCCACTCTGCAGTGTTGGGAAGGACCCCCCCCCCCGCCCCCATCCGGGGCACCCTGCTTCACCTCCCTCTTCACCTGGCTTGCTTTCTCTCCCAGCTGTCAAGTCATTGTGGACACCCATGACCGTCACCTGGCATAGACAGATACACAGGTAGAGACGTACATACAGACACAGTGTAGAGGTGCGCTGACAGCCATGCACACCTAGAAGCTAATGAGCTGCTCAGTCTGCTGGCAGAGACTCTGTTTGCTGCTCTCCCTCCGCAGCCAGGACAGTGTTCCGCACGTGCTTGGCACCTGATCGGTATTTGCTGAAGGGACGAATGAATGAGCGGAACACAGACTGTGTCTAGCCCGCACCAGACATGACCCTCCTGCAGGCGCCCCCGCCCGCGCTCACGCCTGTCCTGGCTGGCATTGCGGCCGTTTGGACAGGTGCCCCGTCCCTACCCTGGGTTGTGGCTGGGCGCGCCCCGAGGTCGGGAACTTTGCCTGACGGGTCTCCTCGCCAGCACCTGCGCAGGGGTGGTCTCCTCCGGTTCCAGGGAACTAAAGACAAGGGAACCCCCTCAGCTCGGAGCAAGATGGCGCCCGCCACAGGCAGGTGCAGGCAGAGCCCGTGTCAGACTTAGAAAACAGGCTCGGGGTGATGGGCAGCGACTGAAGGGACTGCCCTTCCATTTCAGCCTCACGGGGTCTTGATGCACATGTGGCAGAGTGGACACGGTGACCTCTAGGGAGGTCGGCCAGCTCTCTGAGGTGCCGTGGGAGAGCCCCCCTCCCCCTGCCCGCCCGGCCGGATGCTGGCCCACCCCCAGAATTAAAATGAAAAGCTTAGCGTCCAGATGTCAGCAAGCCAAGCGTAAAACACATGTAATAAGTAAATATTCACCCGATGTGTTTGCAGGTATGCAGCGTTTACACTGCTTAAGTGATTAAAATTTAAAACTGCACGTAGACTTTGAGGGCACCCCTATATCCCAGAATTAGATGAAGGACAGACAGCGTGGAGTTAGTGGGGGATCCATAGAGCTTTGTTAACTTCTGGTGAGGTTCTGTGACTTCACACACAAATTAAAACCTACGTTTCCTGTGAGACACATGAGCTTTAGAAGACTGTAAACTGGCCGCCCGCTGTTTTCTGTCTGCACGGAAGCCCCCTTCCTTCAGAAAACGCCCCTTGAAGCCCTCGGTCCGTGGGAACTGCCAGTTGGGGCTCAGGCCCCCCCCCCACACACACACACCAGCATGTGGCTGTGGCCCAGGCCCACCTTCCCCTTGGGGACAGGGGCCCGAGCAGAGGCCATTCCACCCTGGCTGTCCCTGCCTGTGAGCCACTCAACTCAAAGTGTCTGCCCCAACAGCCAGAGTCCTGCCCACTGCACTGCCCACTCACAGCACCCTGCAGGCCCGGAGCAGCTCCAGTTCCTCAGGGGGGCACGGGGTGGGGGTGGTGCCTTGTGGGATTCCAGCGATGGACTCTGCACCTCGTGCTCCAGGAAGGCACAGTGGTCAGTTGGTTACTTAGTGGGGTTTTAGAGAACATCGTAATGGAGAGGGTTCCATTGTTTGTCTATAAAAGTAACAACAGTCCCGGCCGGTGTGTCTCAGTGGATAGAGCAGCGGTTCTCAACCTGTGGGTCGCGACCCCTTTCACAGGGGTCGCCTAAGACCATCGGAAAACACATATATAATCACATATTGTTTTTGTGATGAATCACTATGCTTTAATTATGTTCAATTTGTAACAATGAAATTGGCGGCCACCACAACATGAGGAACTGTATTAAAGGGTCGTGGCTTTAGGAAGGTTGAGAACCACTGGGACAGAGTGTCGGCCTGCGGACCAAAGGGTCCCGGGTTCGATTCCAGTCCAGGGCACGTACCTCAGTCGCAGGCTCCTCCTCCCTGAGGGAGCTCTGACTGGGGCTTGTGCTGGAGGCAACCTGGGCTGTCTCCTGCTGTGACCCCCCCCCTTAATCTGGGGTGAGTTTAGAGGCGCATCTCCACCAGGTGGGGAGGGGGGTGGGGGGAAGGGAGGGAAGGGGGAAGGGGGGCAAGTGAACTCACGCCTGCGGGAACACTTGTCCCTCCCGCCCCCACAGCAGCAAGGACGGGGTCACAGGACGCTCTCAGGGGCTCGCACACACTGCCCAGCAGCCTGGGAGGGTCCAGGAGCCCCCACCACCCTGGAGGCTTCCCCAGGGCACCCAGAGCAGAGGGCAGGCTGCCTCCTGGCTCCCGGCTCCACGCAGGCTGCGGCCTGACTGCCCCCTCCCTCCCGCTGGGTCCCTCAGGCCACCAGGCTGCTCGTCCGCAGCAGAGGGAGCCTGGCCGGGCTGGGGGGGCGGCGGGGGGGTGGGGGGGGTTGCAGAGAAAGGGCTGGCGCCAGCGCGGGCTGCTGGGAGGGCAGGCTGCGGAGGTTGCGGCTGGGTCGCTGCTCACAGACCAACATGAGCTCAGCCGCCAGGCTCCTGACGCCGCTCCAGGCGAGGGCGGGCAGCTCTGCATCCCACCTGCCCCTGGAAGGCACTCCCGGGGACCAGGGACTTAGGTCTTCTTGTCCTAAACCGGCCCCTCTCAGCTGTCAGCTGTTCTCTGGGTCCAGCACCCGTGACCCTTTACGGTGGCCCAGGAGGCTGACAAGGCTGACGCGTCCTTTCCCTCCGACTCGCCCTCTCCCTGCCAGCGGGCGCGTCTGGGATTCGCCGTCCACGCTCCCGCCCCCCTCACGCAGCCCTTCACTGGGCACCATCCGACCCCGCTCCTCCAGTTCATCTGCCACCTTTTGGTGCTTTTCCTGCTTGAAACCCTGTAAAGGCAGCTGCACGTTCAATTCCAATGGCGTCGGGCTTCGGACTGAAGGGCTGCAGGTCCAGCTCCAGTCAAGGGCACGTACGTGGGTTGCAGGCTTGATCCCCGGCCCGGCAGGGCATGTGCGGGAGGCAACCAATCGACGTGTCTCTCTCACATCGATGTCTCTCTCTCTCTCAAATAAATTTATAAAAATTTTTAAAGGAGGAAGGGCAGGAATAGAGGTCAAGACCCCTCCCCGAGCAGCTCTGCCTCCGCTTGGGCACTGGCTCCCTCCGAGCTCGAAGAGGAAAGCAGGTACAGTACCTGGTGCTTTAAAAAACGTTAGAAAACCACTGAGCTGACGGCCTCGACCCACAGCTCTGGTGGATGAAACCTGCGGTGAACTGCCTGCCGGCTCCCAGCCGCCGCCTGAGGTCCAGGCCTCCAGGCCGCCAGCAGCTGCCTCTGGGGCATCACAGCCCTGGGCGTCCCAGGAGGAGGGGCCGCCTTTGACAGGAGCCCCTGTGTTTTCTTGTTGTGGCGACGCCTAGTCGGTCAGGCAGCACTTACTGGTGCCACTGGGTGCCGGGCCTGGGGGAGCTGGGTGTGGCTGAGCACCTCCATCGTGCTGCGAAGGCTGCGGGCTCTGCACCTGGCGGGGCGGGGCACCTGTGGCAACAAGGCGGGGGCACAGGAGGGACCCAGCTGTGGGATAACCTCAGAAAGGCGGCCCAGCGGCGGCGCGGACAGCGAGGCGGCCACCCGAGCACAGGGGTCCGAGCAGCCCAGACCTGCCCGGGGACACCCCCCGGGTTCCTTTTCCCACGCTGTGTTTGAAATGTTCCAAACCTCCAGAAAAGCTGGAAGGATCATACAGTGACCGTCACCTGTTCACCTGAATCGCCTACTGTTCACAGGCCAGCATCTCTGCGCCCTCCCCCACACCCACACGCGTGTGTGTGACTGTGAATCACACCCGTCGTGCCCCCATGTTCCAGCACCATCTTCCCGCGAACAAGGACATTTGCCGACAGAGCCGCAGCGCCAGTGTCACACCGAGAAACTGAGCACTGAGACAGTAAACGACCTCATCGGCCTTTCGTTTGAAACACGTGCAACTGCCTCCCAAACGTCCTTCACCGCGCCCCACCCCACCCGATCCAGCATCCAACCGGAGAGTGGGCAGCGCACTGTCTGCCAGGCCTCTCTGGTGTCTCCTTTAAAACATTTTTTTAAAAAAACACTGATTTGAGAGGGAGAGGGAGAGGGAGAGAGACATCGATCGGTTGCCTCCTTCGGGGGCCGGATGGGGAATCGCACCCACATCCCTTCAGTGCATGGGACGACACTCCAGCTGAGCGCGCGGCCAGGTCTCTGGTGTCTCCTTTCCTCTAGAAGGGTCTCCCGGCCTGTGTTGTTGGTGACAGGACACGGGCCAGCGGCCGGGTACGAAGTCCGTCCTCAGTCTGAGTGGAGCCAGGACCCGCGGGCCACGATGCCTGAGTGACACTTGACCCTTCACCCTTCACCCTTGACCACTGTCTGGGAAGCCTACGATACAGCCTCACCGGAACCCGGGCAATCCTCAGATCCCGGCCCTCACATCAGCCCCCACAGCCTGTTTCTGGCCGTAAAAGGGACCCGCCGGCTCTGGTGTTCACGGTAATTCTCGGTGAGGGTGGGGCGAGTCTGTGGTGCTCCCCTCCCCGCCCCCCGAGCCTGAGAAATGAGAAGAAAGGGGTCTGATCCTTTGCTTTTGCCTCTGCCGGCTACCCTGCGCGGGCCTCCCTGCCCCCCCTCCCTGCCCTGCCCCCCTTTCCTCCATCCATGCTCAGTGTCCCAGCCCAGGGGGGCCCTTGGCACCGCGGGGACACTTCCCAGCGGCCTCCGCCCCCCAGCCCAGTCAGGAGGCTGCCGCTCCGGGCTCCAGATCCTTCTCAATCATCAGCTTTGTGAGAGGAGGAGCAGCTGCCCCGGCCTCCGGCTGGCAGGGCAGGGAGCCGGCGGGATTAGCAGGGATGTGGTTAATGGAAAAGCAGGGGGAGGGGAGAGACGAGTTAAGTGCTGCTCTGGGGCAGGGACTTCCGGCTCGTCCCCTCCCCCTCTCCCTGCTGCCCTTCACTAGGGAGAGGCCGGAGGCTGGGCGGCAGGCTGGGGCCTCGCTGCTTCCCCGGCAGACCTTCCTGTCCGAGCCCAGAGCTCAGGCAGTGGGGTAACCGGGGGCAGAGCTGGGCCTGCTCCTGAAATGAGCGAGTCCCTTTCCAGACAACCTCTGAGCAGCGTCTTCCGGAGGAGACCCCACACTGGACGGCGGGAGCTGGGGTCAGGGCGAGCTGGGTGCCCCAGTACCTGGCCCCCGGCCCGCACGCAGAGCCATGACTCCATGTTTGCCAGTTAGCGTTAAGCGGGGCTGGACAACCCAGAAAGACTGGGGACCTGAACCCAAAGGGAAGGGCACGACCTCTGAGGGGACGCTGACCTCACACTAATTCTCTAATTCTCAGTCAGTGTGGAGGATCAGGATGGAGTCAGGGAGGCCTGGCGTCAGCTGCGCAAGCACGCGGTCTGCGCCTGCCCTGGGCGGGAAGGGCCGCGGTGTAGACACAGGAGGAGGCTGGGTGGGAGCAAGGGCAGCCTGAGGCCGGCTCACCTCTCCGCTCCCCGGAGCTGGGTGCAGGCAGAAACCCCAAACGCGGGGCAAACCCCAGCTGCCCGGCATGGGAGGCCTGTTCCCTGGAGAGCACAGCTCCCATCACCAGAACCCTGTCCAGCCGGGAGGCACCCAGCAGCCTCCTCCGCAGAATCCACTCTAGTGACAGTCACTCACTCCTCAAGCAAAACACAGCTCGAGGAGGTCGGGTAGTCAGAAAGCCTCTCCTCCCCGCCCCCGCCCCCCAGGTTGTCTCGGGTGTAAACCATGTGTCCCCTGAACTTCAGAGAGGGCCCTGCGCAGGCTGACAGCACCGAAGCCGCTGGCTCTCGGTTTCGACCTCCAGGCCATCCTCCCGGTGAGACCAGGGCATCTGATCAGAGGGCCCTCGGGGCCAGCCTGGAGGGCCCCAGGGGCTGGAAGCCTGGGACGTGCCGGGACGGGAAGAATGTTTCCAATCTGAAGAGGAGCTTGGGAAAGGGTATGGTGCTGGGGGCGAGGGCAGGCGCGACACCAGGCACCTCTCCGCATGCCCGAGCCAGGCCCGGCGGGAGCAGTCTGGGCCGAGCTGGCAGGCAGGGCGGGCGGGCGCTCGGCTGGCTGCAGCTTCATCTTGCACGGGCGGCACGTCTGCTACCGGGAGCCGTGCCCAGGCGCAGGTGCCGTGTGACAACGACAGCGAGGCGGCCGCGATGGTCCGGCTCGGCGCTCGGTCCCACCCCCTGCAGCGTGACATCACCCACCCCGGCCTCTGGAACGCACTGGCCTCAGAGGAAAGGCTCCCGTCCTTTCTTTCTCTCCAAGTGTCACGCTCTCCCATAAGCATCTCGTGCTCCTTGAAACAAACCACTTGCACGTGGATTTGGGCACCGCGGGCGGGAGGGGCCGGGGGTGGGGCGTGCGCCCCGGGAGTGGAGCCGAGCGGAGCGGCGAGCGCGCGGGGAGCGGGGCTGGGGCCGCGGGAGGAGGAAAGCAGCCCGACAACAACGCAACTCCGACGGGCTCGTCCCCGGGAGACACTTTCCGGGGGATGTGAGTTCGCCGGGCGACCGCCTTTCCCGCCGGCCGCGCGCTCTGTCCTGCGGGGACCGCCCGTCCCGACGCCGGGGGCGCGGTTCCTGGCTCGGCGCGGACCGGATGGGGAGGGCGCTGGGGCCGGGCCGTACCTGCTTCTCCGCGGCGGCCTGTTCCTCCGCCGGCTCCGCGGGCTCCCCCGGCTCCTGGGGCGCGGCCGCGTTCTCCGTGGCTGCGGGGCCGGGCGGCGCCGAGGGTGCCCTGGCCGCGGGCGGGGGCGCGGGCTCCGGGGCCGCGCGGGCAGGGTCCGAGCTCGCGGCCGGCCGGCGCCGCAGCAGCAGCCAGGCGAGCAGCAGCGCCAGCGCCGTGGCCAGTGCGGGCAGCGCGGCCAGCAGCTCCGCCAGCGCCTCCATCGCCCGGCCGCCCGAGTGCGCGCCCGCGGGGACCCCGAGGAGGCTTCCCGCGCCCCGCCCCGGGGCGGAGCCCCGCCTCGGACCCGCCCCGACACCCCGCCCCCTGGGGCGACAGACCCGGGGGACCAGAGCCCAGACTCGCTGGGAAGCGCATCCGAGGCCGGAGGAGGGATGAGCCTTCCTTGCCCGGCGGGCCTGACCGTCATCTGTGGCATCATTTAGCCCCGTCCAGCGGGTCCTCTAGAGGATTTGGAAATGTAAGTGCCAGTTTGGGCCGAGGAGGGCCAGGGAGCCCATGGAAACTGCCCTGGGCTTCCTGTGGGACGAGACCACAGCCACTTGCTGAGCTGGTGGACTGCGCTGCGTTCCTGGGGCGGCCTCACCCGCGTTCCCAGCTCCTGCCCGTGAATGCCTCCCGGTGGCCCCGGCCGCCTTCAGCACAGGGCGCGCCGCCTCCAGACAGGCTTCTGGAACTCAGCTCCAATGGCTTGGGGTCCACGCCGTTCCGGTTCATCTCTGCATAATTCTGATGCCTGAGGGTGAGTGAGGGAGAGGACGCCCACTGCTCTATTTCTCCAGGGTAAGTTTGCTATGAATATGTTGTTACCAAAGACATTATTTCTTTACCCTCCCAACTCCCCACAGTCGCTATTTTCAGTAAACCCAGCGCTGGCGAGGCTGTCAGGGTCCATGGCAAACACAAAGCCTAAAGCTGCAAAAAACAAGGTCCCGGCTTTTGCTGAGGAAGCATTTCATGCGACTGGAAAAACGAGCCGACATCTGACTGAGCCAAGATGCCGGCCGGACGCTCCCTTTAAACCGAAGGCATGACAAATAGGATCCCACTGCAGGGTGAGCTTGGCCCTGCTGCACCCCGACATTCAGGGCCCGGCCGGGGAGAGTGAGACACAGACTCCACATGGAACACGGGCAGCGAGCACACGTGACACCGTACCTGTGGAACGGCCACACACCGCTCCGGGCATCGAAGCTGCCAATACACCTGCTCCCAGGCAGCACTCCTTAGAGCATGTATGACAGCCCTGGTTCCACCCCACTCCCGCCCAGAGGCCTAACTCCGCCAGCTCGGAACCGCCAATGCGATAGCAAAGCACTTATGCCAGCAACTCGCTGGCCGGGCCTTACATGCCTTTCGCTAATTTACAGAGAAGCCACAGCTAAGCCAAGCATCAGCTAGAATGGGAATCATGTTCTTTGCGACGATCTCATACACTTGTGAGCAGTGAGGACTTCTGTGCACGGCGCTACCCACCCTGACCAGCGGCCGTGGGGCACCAAGCACACAGCGGCCCGTGCGCTGGGCCGGAGGAGCACTCTCGCACTAGGACAGCGCCTGGCACTCAAGCAGGTGCTGAACGCTTGAGTGATTAATGAACGGGCAAAGTGTGAACCACGTTCCTGGTTTGGGAGGCTCTCAGCGGAGTCGCCCTGGGCATCGCAGTGCGGAGGCACCTGCGTGCAGCCCTGGGTTCTCCAAGCTGAAGGAAAGGCCGTTGGTGCCTCATTCCCAAATTCCACCGTCCTCTTGAGGTCTTGGCTGTCCTGGGACTCCACTCTTTACTTTTTTAATCCTCACCCAAAGCTATTTTTTCCATTGATCTTTAGAGAGAGTGAAGAGAGAAGGAAAGACAGAAAGAAATATTGATATGAGAGAAACACATTGATGGGTTGCCTCCTGTACGAGCCCCAACCAGGGCCCGGGCTGGGAAGGAGCTTGCAACCAAGGTACGTGCCTTGACCAGAATTGAACCCGGGACCCTTCAGTCCACAGGCCGACGCACTGTCCACTGAGCCACACCAGCCAGGGTAGGAGCTCCAACTCTGAACATGCCCCGCTGCTCCTCCCCATCCCTCGTTTAGTGCAAGATTCCTTCTCTCATGACCCAGCTTGTTGGCTTTGAAATTATCTGGAGAGTAGTCTCTAAAGCAGCTTGATGTTGTACGTTGTACCGTCACTTCACTGTTGTTGGCCCCATTCAAGCCTGGCGGGTAGAAAGGAAGGATCCCGGGTGCCCACCTCCTGCCTGGTCCTGATCGCCCGGCCCCACTCCCCTCCTTTGTCCCCACCTCATCCCTGACCCGTTATTTCCAGATGTTGTTTATCAAAAAGGAATCACTTTTGGCACCTGGGGGGAAAAACAGGGTGGCTAACCTCTCAAGTTCACATTGCCGCTGCGTCCCAGCCCTGCACGTCTCAGCCCTGCACGTCCCAGCCCTGCACGTCTCAGCACTGACCGTCTCAGCCCTGCACGTCCCAGCCCTGCACGTCTCAGCACTGACCGTCTCAGCCCTGTACGTCTCAGCACTGACTCTCAGCACTGACTCTCAGCACTGACCGTCTCCCGTGCCCTCAGGCGGCAAACAGCCGTGTGATTTTGTTTTCTTTCCATTGAGGGTGGGAGAGGAGCAGCTGTACGACTGTGAGAGGGTGAGTGTGAGAGCCGGAGAGCAGTATTGGGGGAAAGATCAAAACATCCTGAGGATGGCAAGAAAAGTTCTTTAAAAAGGAGGCACACCATTCAGATAGTAGGAGACTATGGCCTCGGTGTGTGTTCATTGTCCTCCACTCACAGAAGTGGCCACCCTGTGGGGTGGGGGAGGGCAGCGCAGCACCAGGGCAGGGAGCCCGCGGTGCACGGTCACCTGACTCCGCCGGAGCTGGCGCTGCTGCTTCTGACCGCAAAGCAGCCTGGCCAAGTGGGAGAGCGGCCGCCTCGGGCTCTGCAGATGCCAGGGGTCCCCTCGCATTTCCCCTGTGAGGATGTCCCTGTGCGGGGGCCCCATCGAGGGCACACGCTGGAGTCACTACTTTCCCCCAGGACCACGACACGAGGTTCTGGTATTCTCAAAGGAAAAAAAAATCAAAGATATAAAATGCATTTCATTTTTATTAAATAATGTACAGGGTTTCCTTGGCACCATCCACATAGGGTCTTGCCTTTACGCGTAAAACAAGCCATGGTATTTGCATCGGTAGCAGACAAAAGAGCTACTGTAGCAAATGCTGAGTGGACTCATCGCAGGAGCGTCCTCCTCCTCCTCTTCCTCGTTCTCGGCTTGCCGTGTGCAGAGCCCACAGGCTGCCCCCCGGCCCGGCCCAGTCCTGGCCGCGGCATGTCCTCCGACAGCGTGAGCTGGCCGGTCACCTGGAGGAGCTGCGCTCCTTGCTCACGCAGTCGTCCTGGGAGGTGGTGTCCCCGTTGCCCATCATGCTGCAGGTCCTCCGCTTCTTCCTGCGGTGCATCGTCCCGTCTCCTTCAGACCCCGACTCACACTGGACACGGAGGAGAGAAAACGAATTCAACCGGACGGAACCTCTGGCCTCAGGAGACAGCACTCGGATGGTCCACGTCCCCCAGAAGCAAAGCAGCCATGCGACTGCTCCACAGTGCAGTCCGAGCACCATCAGATGTTTCCGGTGCCCCAAGAACCCCCATCTCCCCGCAGCAGGCAGTGTCCCCCGTGTTCTCTAACAGGAGGCACCACCCTGAGAACAGTCAGTCATCATCTGGAGGTTGCATCATGGAATTTCACTCGACCAACACAGCCTGATGCATGAAGGTAAGCACCGCACTTGCCATTCATAAAACACACCACCTCCCGCCACGAGAAAGGGTGAAATCAGCACAGCATGCAGCCACCAGACAGAAGTCGCATCTGCTAAGGATGCAGGACCCTCTCACCCAATGCTACGTTAGCTTTTAGCATGTCACTGAATTTGCTGGGTTCCTAGGCTCACAATGCACCACCCAGAGGGAAAATCTGAGCCTGGACCTTGAGGTCGGAATGCTTGGAGCCTGAATTTCCGGCCCGCTGTCTGCGAGCGTGAGGTCCTGGCCATTCCTCACTGGACTGGCAAGCTCTCCTCTAACCTGAGGCTGGTGCACACAGAGCTGTGAGCTGGGCAAAGCCCCTCCATGGCAGGACGAAGCAGTGGTGGTTCCCGAAAGCGAAAAGCTCCCCATCTGTCTCCCTCCTGCCTGGGCGGAGGGAGTCACGGCTGGTTTCCGCGGGACCTGCCCTGGAGGCCTGGCGGCGAGCGGGGCTCACCTCCGAGTCCGAGTCCGACGAGCTGGAGCTGGAGGAGCTGGAGGAGTCGCTGGAGCTGTCGGAGGCGATCCCTGTGGATTCCTGAAGGTCAACCGAGTCAGCCAGGACCGCCAGCTCGGGGTGCTCCTGCTTCAGGATCCTGGGAGACAGGAAGTGCGTTCTCAGTGGCGGGACAGGCACGGACAGCCACAGGCCAGCTCCCAGGCTGCGGCCCAGACCTGGCTGAGAGGCGCTGGCGAACGGCAGGTGCCTGTTGGGAGCTGGGCTGTCGGGTGGCGGGGACACAGTCCACAGGCTGGGAGCCGGCGCCAGAGCCGGAGCCCACACGCTCACCAGAAGGAACCCGAGCTCCACGTGCTCCCGCCACCAGTGCCACGGGCTGGGCGCACTGCCACCTCGCGGCCACGTTCCCGACTTAGTTTTTTCTCCTTGGGAGTAAGTCTCTCCCTCATTTTCCCTGCGCTTTTCCTGGCTGATTGTTTGAACCTCCCTTTCCACAGCAGAGCACTATGATCGGAGTCGCACTGACAATGAAATTCTATTGGTGAGAGTAGAAACAAAACCATCAGGTCTGTGAAAAGAAGCATCGAGGATAAAACGGAACTGGGCCATCGGAGGCAGCAGCCCCCCCTCGGGACCTAACCTGGCACCTACATCTCCCGTGACAGGGACAAGCCCTGCGGAGGAAGGCCTACAGAGCGGCCCATGGAGCACGCGGCAGCCTGCGGAGGGCGACGGGCCTCAGGTGCCCGGAGTCGGGGAGAACGGAGCCACCACCCTTGCTGGCCCTCTCGGCAGGGGGCTGAGCCCTGAACAAGCCAGAATCCCTCTTACCCCGAGAGCTGGTCCCTCCAGGTCAGGGTTGGGACACAGTGGCACGGGGTGGCTGGGGGTGGCTTGCACTGCCGCTGCCCGTGCTGTATCTGTTCTGTGGATAAACAGAGGAGCTAAGTCTCCAGGGCAGTGACCTCACTCCTAAGACTGAAGGGAATAAGTTCAAACGGGAATGCTTCTGGGTAAGAAAAAGAAACAAGCAAAATAAAACCCCCCAAAAATGGCTTCCTTTGCTAGCGCAAGCTCTGGGGAAAAACAAAACAACAACAAAAGGGGAAACGACCCCGACCACACGAGTGTTTGACGCTCTGATCGACAGTGCGGGGCTACCTGCTATCTGGAGGCTGGAGCATCCTGAGAGTTAGCCCTGACCTTGACCCTCTCCCTGCACCTGCGCACTCATCAGCCCCAGCTTCTGCCAGGCCTGCCTAAGTTCAGCCCCTGGCATCGCAACGGCGGGCTCTTTCCATTTCTCTCTGGTAGAAATTGGAATAAAGCACAAATAAGAAAAAAATGGCTCTCACCTATACCATTTCCTGGACAACTTTGGTCTCCCTCTTACCGTCTTGTGCCATACAACAGGGAAGTTGGTGCTGCTGGCAAAATTCTGGGTGATGGCAATGGTGGTGTCAAGATTGAGGACAACGTGCCACCAGCCTCCTGAAAGCCAACAAGTAAACGGTTACGTAGGGCCGGGTTCTGGGCCCAATCGCTCTAGAACACCAACAGTATACAGCACTGAACGTGAACTGCAGAAGCGGGGTGCTCCCACCAGCGGGGCCTCCGAGACGGGGCAGGGCGGACCTGCTCCTCCCTGCGGTAAGTTTTACTGGGCCATGGCTGTGCCTGCTCACTCTGGACCGCCGATGGCGGCTTCCCTGCTACGAGGGCAGAGCTGAGCAACTGCGACACAGGCCGTCTGGCCAGTGCTGACGTGCTCACTCTCTGGGCCTTTATAGAGAAAGCGTGTCCTCTCCTGCTCACTCACAGCTGCAACCCACTGTGAAGGCAGCACGCTCTCCAGCCTCAGCGGGAGGACGTCCACCTGAAATGCCTTTGTTCCCAACTCTTAACCTGTCAGAGGCATCAGGTCTGGAATGGCTTCCCGCCTTGAGGCTCTAAACCACTACTTCCTGGCTCAGCCCACCCAGTGCGACACAGTATCAAGCCCCAAGTTACAGAGATATGCACAAGTCACAGAACACACACAAGACACTGGTGAAACTAAGGATAAAAACGAGTAGGATCCGAAACACAGAACGGTGACCAAGTCATGTATCGAGGTGACAGTGGCCAGCAGGCCCCCAGCACCCGACAACACAGCAGCACTTCGCTGTCCAAGGTGTGCAGGCAGCTCTGTGGTCGGCTGGAGGGGTTTCCTGGACTCACTCTCTGTGCAGTTCTGCTCCAAAAGGACAGATCACTGAGCTCAGAGAGCACGTGCTCCGGTGCATCTGTACCTGGCACAAAGACAGTCTCTCCCGGCTTTTGCAGGATTTCCAGGGGCTTGAATTCGGGTGGCCAGGTTGGCAGCTGTGTCCGGGGGTAGATGATCTTAAACCAGGTGATAGCTTCATCCTGCTGGTTCCCTCCTTCGTCGCGGGTCACCTTGATGAGCTCCCGGGGCGTGCTGGTGGGGAACAGGCACCAGCGTTTGTGGCCCTGCACCAAGGCATTCCAGGCGCTGGTTCCCAGAGGGTCGATGTGAATTCCGGTTCCGGAGCGTGGGGGCCCCATCACAAACCACCTACAGGACAGAAGCATCCAAGAAGTGAAGAGCAATTTAACCACCACCACCCCCGCCCCCCCACACACACATCCCACAAAACAACAAGCTTGCAGTCACACACTACACTGTGTCATCTTTGTTGCAAAGACTACACAAACTTTGGAACCTAGAAATGCTGAGTGAATTGTGGGTGGACTGATCGCTAACAGAAAAAAGGAAAACCACTAACGCGGCTTAGCGCTGGACTTACAACTTCCCTTATAGCTCAGCGATTCGCCTTCGCTCGCCCGTTTGAGTCACCTGGGAGCTTCCAGAAATCCCGAGGCCCAGGCGGCACCCAGACCAAGTCAACCTGGACCCCGCCGGGCGTCAGTAGCCCCCAAAGCCAGTCCCAGGTGCCGCCAAGGGGAAACCACTCACTGCTTTGTAAAGGGGGTGGGAGGGCTGTACCTGTAAGGGGGCCTGCGCTTCTCCCCTGCGTACTGGAAAAGGTCATCGGTGAAGAACTTGGGCACCTTGTAGTCTTCCAGAAGTTTCCTCCTTTTGGGATGTTCGCCGTAGCTGCTGTCGAAGATGTACAGGGGGCTGTCGTCCCGCGTGCTCTCCATATACTCGATGTAGTACTTCATCTTCATCTTCACCGAGTAGCCGTCGTTGTCCTCCCCGCACTTGAACTTCTGGTTGCGGTACTTCCTCTTCAGGCGCTCCAGGGTCCATTTCTCCTGCGCCGACCAGCCCTCCTGGGCGTTCAGCAGAACCACGGGCTTGTAAGGCCTCTCGTATCGCTCCACGAAGTCTTCCACCGAGAGCTGTAGGGCGTCCGCCCGCTCCACGTTATCCTGAGGGAAGCAGAGAGGACCTACCCAGTTTTAAAAAACCAGGCAGCTGAAGGTGCCCCCAGGGCCAACCAGCAGTGACATTCCTAAGGAGCCAGGTTTTTGTTCTGGCTTCTACGGGGGTGGGGGTGGGGTGGGGGAAGGACCTGCGCGCGTGCCGCTACGACGCACCCAGGGCCACGGCACCCAGGGCGGCTTCGCATCTCCCACTTGGGGCCTGGGACAGCCGGGTCCCCGCGGGTCCCGCCCTCCAAGAGGATCGAGGAGCCACAGGCCTTTCCTCTGCGGGCGCCAGAGCCGTGAGGGTGCAGCGACCCGGGCAGGGGAGGAAGAAGGCCCTCCCGGCCCCGGGGAAAGGGGCGCGGCCGCTCGGAGCCCCCGGGCCCGGCCCGCGATGCCCGCGCGCTCACCGCCACGGCCGCCGGGCTCAGCGAGAAGCTCTCGTAGTAATTGTGCCGGGTCCAGTCCAGCGAGTCCTTCAGCTCCGGGCGTGCACTCCGCTTGGCCTCGCGGATCCGCTTCTTGCTCTTGTGGTTCATCCTGCGAGGGTCCCCAGCGAGTTCCGCCACGACCGCCGCGCAGCCCGCCTCCTGCCACCAACGCGCCCCTTCCCGGCCCCGGCGACGGCCGCACTGCAACGCCCTTCGCTCGGCCCGGCGCCTTTAAGGTCGCCTTCCAGAAGATTCACTCCCCAACCACCTCCCGGGCCGCGGGTTGGGCGTGCGGCTGCCGTCTTCCCCGCCCCCCGGCCGCTCGCGGCCCGCCATTGGCCTCGGCTCCCGCAGGGCCCTCCTTCACAGACGCCGGGTCTCTGCCATGTTGGGAAGGTCGGGGCTGCCGAGGCACCGCCCCCGCGGCCGGCTTCCGGTGCGTCACTTCCGGCAGCGCCGCCTGTCTGCAGCCGACTTCCGCTGGCGGGCCACGCGGGCCTCCTGTCTGTGTCCGTGTTGCCTGGTTCCGGGTCTGTCCTCCGTGCTGCTGCCCCGCCGCCGGAGGGGTGCTGCCCCATCTTGCTTAGGGTTTTCGGGGCCCGCCGGGCCCGCGTGGCTTCGGGCAAGTGGCCCAGCCGGCCCCGGGGCCCCGCGTGCGCAGCCTGGCGGCCCGGCGCCCCCCGCTGCTGCCGGCCCTCCCGGGAGCCACCGGCTCTCCACTGGGCGGCCGTGACCTCCGAGGGCATGTGTTCCGGGCCCAGCGCTTTCGGTTCTCGGAGGAGCCGGGCCTGGGAGCGGAGGGGGCCATGCTGGAGGTCCGCGTCCCGCAGGTGCGTGCAGCGGCACCCGCGCGAAGGCCTTCCGGCCCTTGCGCCCCGGCTTAGCGGTTCTCAGTCCACGGGGAGGAGGGGCAGAGAGGGTGTGGGGGAGCGGGTCCGGCCTCCTGCCTTAGGATGGACCAGAGAGCGCAAGGCCTGGGGCGAAGCCTTTGGCATATGACGTCTTTCAGTAAGGAATCGGGGGACCCTGCCGGGAGGGAGCTAATCCACTCCGACCGTTTCCTGCCAGAAAAAAAACGGCATTTTTACCACCTAATGTTTTCTTTGATCTTGTTGAAGGGCTTCTTAATTAAGCTTCCTCTGGGAACGGGAGCTCCAACCCTCACTGATCAAGTAAAGTTTCGGGGTTGACACTCATTTCCTTTCAGCTCTCGAATGTCCCCAAACTCAGTAATTGTACGTCAGGTTTTTCAAAGCATTTTCACGTTGCCGTCTTTCATTTGGTTTCTAACAGCAGCCTGTGCCATGTAACACTTTCCAGAGGAAACACAGCTTAAGTGGAACCCATTTCTGACAGTTGCTAATGCCTTCACGTTGAAATACCCACTTGGATTTCTTCCCAATTTTAAGAAGATATTCCCTGTGAAAATGGAGGCCCTTTTTCTTTTGTTTTTTAATAGATTTTTATTGATTTCAGAGAGGAAGGGAAAGGGAGAGATAGAAACATCAGTGATGAGAGAGAATCATTGATGGGCTGCCTCCTGCACGCTCCCTACTGGGGATTGAGCCCGCAACCTGGGCATGTGCCCTTGACCGGGAATTGAACCCAGGATCCTTCAGTTTGCAGGCCAACGCTCTATCCACTGAGCCACCCCGACCAGGCCAGAGCCCCTTTTCTTTCTTTTTTTTTTAAAAAAAAAATATTGATTTTTTTACAGAGAGGAAGGGAGAGGGATAGAGAGTTAGAAACATAGATGAGCCGAAACCGGTTTGGCTCAGTGGATGGAGCGTCGGCCTGCGGACTGAGGGGTCCCGGGTTCGATTCCGGTCGGGGGCATGTACCTGGGTTGCGGACACATCCCCGGTGGGGGATGTGCAGGAGGCGGCTGATCGATGTCTCTCTCTCATCGATGTTTCTGACTCTCTGTCTCCCTTCCTCTCTGTAAAAAATCAATAAAATATATTTAAAAAAAAAAAAAAAGAAACATAGATGAGAGAAACATCTATCAGTTGCCTCCTGCACACTCCCTACTGGGGATGTGCCCACAACCAAGGTACATGCCCTTGACCAGAATCGAACCTGCAGGCTGACTCTCTATCCGCTCAGCCACCCTGACCAGGGCAGAGCCCCTTTTCTTTACACCCAGATCTGCACAACTCTGGTCAGAAATTCCCCATTGTCCTCCTGAGTAAAATCTACCAGGGCAGGCAGTTTTGCTCTTTTATTCACACTGCACCCTTACAGGTAGAACAGAATCTAGCATATCTTAGGGCCTAAGACTTAGGCACTCATGTTTGTTGAGTGGGTTAGGTTCAGGCCTTAGTTCCTTCACCTGTTACTTTTACAAATTCAGCCCCCTTTCTACCACCCCCCTAGAGGCACCCTTTGCTCTAGAAAACAGACGTGCGTGTTGCAGTAGGTTTAATGATAGCTAACTTTGTATGTTTAACTTTGTATGTTTAATGGTAGCTCACTTTGTGTTTACTTGGTGCCTGGCACTAAGTAGTTGGCATTGAATTTTCCTATTAACCCAGTGAGATAGTATTTTGTAATTGCGGAACCTGAGCACAGACTTAATAACGTGAGTGAGGTCACACAGCTGGTAAAGCAGATCTGGAGTTGAACTCGGGCAGACTCATTTCAGAGCTGTGAGCTGTTATCTTGCCTCACGAAATACTACGCTCTCACAATTCTCTGCTTTTTCTAAGGCTTTGTAAGTTGCCTGCCTTCCCAGCTCCTTCGAGGGGACATAAAACTGCTACACCGTGTAGACATTCATTCAACAAGCATTTATTCAGAGACTCATGGCCACTCAGACCTCTTCAAGGATGTCTTCCTAGGCCTACATTGTTTCCCATTAGCACACCAAGTTATGCCTGTGCTTAAAACCCTCTGATATCTTCTTGCATTAAACAAAAATAAAGCTACACTTCCTGTGGCCTCTGCTTGCACTACACAACCCTGCCTCCAACCCCTCTGTCTGTACTCTGTTGTCCAGCAAGAGGCTTTAGTTCCTGCTTCAGGGCCTTTGCCTGAATCACCCTCTCTCCCTATCTAGTGCAGCCACCTTGTGGTCATTGCCCCCCACCCTCCCATTACTCTCACATCACCCCCTTTATGTATTGTGCTTATAGCATTATCATGAACCAAAAATCTTTGCTTACTTGCTGCCAGTCTCTCCCTAGTAGGGTATATATGCTCCATGAGAATGACATTCTCAGCCTGGAATAGTTAAGCTACGAGTCTGAATGAATGCTTGTTGAATGAAGAGTGCTTACCACATGGGATAGCAGTTTTATATACACCGCCCCCCCCCCCCCCCGCCCCGTAGGATGTGAATTGGAGAGCAGGGAAATGTCATTTCTGTAATGGATGCCAGTCAGGCACTCAGTAATTGCTGTATTAAGTTGCAGATGAGTTATTTTGTACAAAAATTCTTTCCAGGTCCTGCATTTTCAGTACGGAATGTATGTCTGGCCCTGTGCTGTAGTCCTGGCCCAGTACCTGTGGTTTCACCGAAGATCTCTACCAGGCAAGGCTATCTTAGAGGTACATGTGCCCTTGAGGCCTCAAACACACTGTTTAGATTGAAGTCTACATGCTTGATATTTGGGCTTTTGTTCAATACAGGGTGTGGCAAAGTAGGTTTACAGCTGTATGGAAAGTTTATTCTTGTATTACTTTCCATACTGTCAACCTACTTTTGCTCCAGTGTTTTAAAACCGGGGTAACTTGGTCAGCTTTTAAGGCATGTGAGTTAAGGATGGGTTTTACATTTGTAAGATGGTGTTTAAAAGAATGTGGCCACCAAGACTAAAATCCTTACTGTCTGGCCCTTACTGCATGAAGCCCAGTGACTAATTGGGCAGGGAAGCAGCCAAGGCCATCTTCCTAGGGCGTCCCAACAGGGTTATTTGGGCTCTAGCATGCCCATCCTCAGACTGGACATGAGCTTTTATTTCAATCAATTGGAATGAAAAAGCATTCCTTGGCATTACTCGAAAATGCCTTGTCACTTTAAACCAAATGGAAAAATCCTTTTGTAGAAAGCCATGTTCTAGACCTGTCAGGCTTTATTCACATAAAAACAATTAAAATCAGTAACTGGCTGTGCATGTAGTCCCTGGAGCTTCTAGAGGCAGCATGCCCTACAATTAACTCAGGAAAACTGAAAATGACAGAGCAAGTTCCCCAAGACTACTTCTCTGGGCATGTTAAGCAATGAAACGGCCTAAGACACACATGGAGTTTGGAAGCACTAGGTCAACTGCAGAGTACAGGGCCCTGTATGAGATTATAACTGCACTTTGACCCAGTTAAGAGGAATCACACAGGCTCTTGCCAAATTCAAAGCCCAGGGTTCCTACAGGTTAAGGCAGCGCTTTAATCATGGCATGTTTTACAGACATAAGCTCAAATACACACTGCTCACAAGGATGAAATGGGAACTAAGATCCAAATTCTTTGCAGTTCTAGACAGAAACTTTCAAATGTCATCTTTTAAACTTACTAGATTGGAGCTGGAGTGAGCCTTCCAGGAATTATAGCTGCAAAATGTGGCGCTGAGGTGACACTGTCCGACAGCGCAGAGCTGCCTCACTGCCTAGAAGTCTGTCGGCAGAGCTGCCAAATGAACCACCTGCCGCAGGTGCGTGTTGTGGGACTGACATGGGGTCACCTCTCTCTGGACCTTCTGGCTCTGCCACCCCAAGATATTATTCTTGCAGCTGATGTGTTCTTTGAACCAGAAGGTAATTTTTTGTGCCTAATAGCCAATTTGGCCAGAGATACAATGCAAGTAGGAAGTCTGTATTAATAAGCCCTTCCTTCCTAGACTTTGAGGACATTTTAACTACAGTATACTTTCTGATGCAGAAGAACCCCAAGGTCCAATTGTGGTCTACTTACCAGGTAAGAAGGTAAGCCCAACTAATCCTGGCTTATTCAATTTTTATTAAGTTAAATTAAGCCTTAGTAACCAACGCCAAAGGATAACATGAAAAAACATCTGAAGCAAAACAGGAAAATAATTTTAGAAAGTTTATTTTTCAGTGCTGACTGGTCACTTGAAGCTTTGATCTACAAGTGGGATATGAAATGTGTCCACATTCCTCTGGTGTCTTTTGATGCAGACAAGGAAGATATAGCAGAATCTGCCCTTCCAGGAAGACATACTGTTGAAATGCTGGTTATCTCCTTTGCAAAGGACAGTCTCTGAATTACACCTACAAGCTGTTTTGGGACAATGTTGATACCGATTAGCAACTTGGCATGCCCATTAGGATCCAGACCACTTCAGCCTGAGAGTACAAGCCATGGGTTTCAAGATGGTCAGATCTATCGGTCTTAAGACTGTGATGTGTCTACTAGACAGTACTTGTGGGATACATAGCCATGGAAACAAAAATTAAACACCTATTAAGGACTCATGTTGTTCCTAAGTCATTAAAATAGGGCATCAGTTAGGTCCTGAGAAAGGAGTAGCCACACCTCAGCATGTTGCTGCCAGAGCATCGCTTTTAGGGATAGTTGATGTGAACTGGCATTTTCCATCAAAAAGTCAACTAAGCATTTCACTTCCACGCTATATAATCGGTAACATTCACTAGAAAATTGCACAGGTCTTTCAAACAAAGAGAGGAAAAAAGACCGAGACATATTCTGAGAAAAGCTAACACCAAGAAAACATTTTTAATTAAAACTATAGAAACAATGGTTATAGTACAGAATATTTATGAGCAAAAAAGATACACCATGTTTTAAGTACTTACAAAGTTACAGACCATTTGCTTCCTTAACATTTTTCAAATTTTAAGTTCATACATGAAGATGATCATTTTTACCATTTGGTGGAGTGGAGTAGAAAAAAAAAAAGGGTGTATTATTCATCAGCTAGATGTGCTCACTGTATGCTCCGTTATCTATATGCAAGGCCCGGGTGACTGGAAGTGCAGTTGTCAGGCATTTTAATAAACTGGACAGCCATTTGTTTCTGCACGACAAGGCATCTTTACACAGGAGCAATCGGGAGAAAACAGGAAACAGCCAAGCACTCTGCACTGCAACACGCCACCTTAACAGCTAACCAGCATTACTCAACTGCTACACAACTGCGCCTAGTGCACAAAAATACACAAGAGAAGAGATTAGAATTGTGTTTGGTAAACAATCCTTTCAAAAAAAATCAAGTCTTTTCACCTGAAAAGTCTTTATACGAGTTTAGGTTCAGATTACCATTTAGATCTGAAGGTAAATAACATGCACAAATTTACACCAACTTTTGTAGGTTTTTAATTCTAAGGAATGAAGGCAATGCTGAGTCAATCTCTTGACAGCTTTAGGCTGTGTGTGTGTAATGGCTGCACGTTTCCTTAAGTTTCCTTAAAAGTCAGGAGGCCACAAATTAGGTTACCAATCTGTTTAATTTCAAACAAAAAAAGTCAGCACTATATAAACAAAAAGGAAATTTTACCTCAAATATCCAAGCCAATAATGAAATCTGAAGTCGTTCACCTTACTAAATTACAAGAAATTTGAATAACAGCAACAAAATGGCACATAAATGCAGTTTGCCGCCTGAGGCAAAGCTTAAAAGTAAAGAGTTAGACAAAATGTCACAAATAACCTTTCAATAGCCAGGTGCTTGTCCCAAGGACTCTGACGGACTGAGCACGGGGTCCTTTTCCTCCGTTTCTGTTACGTTGCTTGTCGACACATCTAGGTTTGAAAAGAAATTCAGTTCAGTTTCCCTCCCGTCACCGTGAAGCCGCCCAAAGTGCACATGGTTTCAATTTCGGGCATGGACTCGGCATGTGCCGTCTAAGGCTCTGGTGAAACAAGGAGGTTACAGAAAGGTTCCACCCGGCCGTTCTCACAAATGTTTAAGGCCCAAATTAGGAAAATTTCACATCAGCATTTACAAATTTGTGCGTTCTTGGCCAAATAACCAAGGCGAAAAATCGTTAAGGGGGGGAGCGGGGAGAAAAGGAAAAGGGGGGGGCTGTATCCAAACAAAACTTGAAATCAGAAAAGTAACCTATATTTCAGGATAAATTTGGTTTTTAAACGAAACGTTTGGCAATCGAGAATAAGGCTTTCATGTCTGAGCTACTCAGGGCCCTTCCTTAAAAACCAGGACCAAACAATGAGTTAAAGACACACTATCCTTTCCCCACCCAGCGCAGTACCTGGACACTTTTTTGGGTTCCAAAGTTCATGCTGCTTTTGGCAGTGCGTTTGCCACATCCACTAGCACAGCGACCCAGTCGGCACAACAAGAGTTGAGCCGAGTGCCTCCTCTAGGAGGATAGTGCATCTTTAACATTTAAAGACAAACCTGCTCCAACACACGCCCACAGAAACTGGTCCCTGGAGGATCAGCCAAATCAGTTAAAATCTGCAATACTGGCCAATATTCTTTTATCAAACAGGAGACCGCAGCTTTAAAGGGGAAAATGCAGACGTTGGATAAAAACAGCAAGAAATAGTCATTTTCATCAATAGGTCTCAAACAGTTTCCGACACAGCCATTACCACCTGCTCACACACATCCTTCCTGCAGACCCCACCGCAGCTCCCCCCGCCGAGCCGGGCCGTGCGCCGGGGCCCCGCGGGCATTACCGTTTGCCTAAGAGGACACGGCTCCCTCCTCTTCAGGAGACTTGGGGGGGCTCTTGGACCGCGACCTGGACTTGGACTCCCTCTTGGACACGGGCGGGGGACTCCTGGACCGGGACCTGGACCGGGACCGCGAGCGAGATCTGGACACGGACGATGACTTGGACTTGGATCTTCGCGCCGATCTGGACTTGGACGTGGACCGCGATCGCGAGCGAGTGCGAGACCGAGACTTGGAGCGGCTGTAGCGAGATCGACTGCGGGACCGGGACCGGCTCCGACTCCGGGATCGGCTGCGGCGGCGCCGCCTGGGGCTGCGGGCGGAAGCGAGAGGCGCGTCAGGCCCCGCGATCCGGCCGCGCCCCGCCCGCCCGCCATTATCTCGCCGCCGCCGCCATTTCCCGGTCGCGAGCCGGGGTCGCCCAGGCCCGGGGCCGCCCGCCACCACGTGCCCCCACGGACCTTTGTGAGTCAGTCCGGGGCCCCTCCCCGCTTACCTGCGGCTCCGGCGCCCGTAGCCACCACCCCCATATCTGCGGGGTGGCGGTCCCCGGCGGCTGTGGTGCGAGTCCGGGGGTCGGCCGTAGCGCGCCATCTGCACGCGCAGCTCGCGGCCGTCCAGCACGGCCCCATCCATGGCGTCCATGGCGTCTTCGGCGTCACGCTTGTCGTGGAAGCGGACGAAGGCGAAGCCGCGGGATTCCTTAGTGTAGCGGTCCCGCGGGATGTATACGTCGCCGACGCGCCCGTACTTCTCGAAGACGCGCCTCAGGGTGTCGGGCGAGGTACGGTAGGTCAGGTTGTCCACCTTGAGGGAGGTCATGCCCTCCACATCGGGAGGCGGGCGGCCGTAACTCATGGCCCTGGAGCGTCGGCCGGGCCCTGCGACTGCGCGCCGAGAAACGAACGCCCTGGGCGGGCCCGCGCGTTCCGCTGGGGCGGCGGCGGCTTCTTTCGACTAGCTCGGCTCCACGCCGCGCCTCTCCTCCGGCAACTGGCTTCCGCGTGGAATGGTTTCTGAAACGCCGACAAGCGGACTGAACGACCCCCACCGCAGCACAGAAGAAACTGGGCGAGTATCTGGCCCCAGTGCCCATTTATATTCCCCCTCACAAAATGGCGCCCGCGCCACCCAGAAATGAGCCCTCTGATTGGCTGGTCCCGCAACGTCCCTGCCGCGTGCGCCGGCCCTGCCCGGCGCGCCTGCGCAGAGCCCGGAAAAGCGCGGAGTCACTGCAGCTGGGAGGGGGGAGTGGCTTCGGCCGGCAGTTGGAAAGCCCGCGAAACGCTTCTTCCGGCGGGGCGCTCTGGGGCAGGAGGAAGAGGAGGTGCTCCCCTCCGGGGCTCCGCCTTCTTTTCCGTGCCAGTATCCGAGTTCCACGCCGCTTTCCGGCTTAGGCCTCAGCCCCGCCTCTGTCGGTGGGCCTACTCCTTCCCTCATTTGCGTCTCTGTGTCCCCAGCTGCCCCAGACCCCGCTATGTGGTCCCAGATCCCCTCCCGCAATTCTCCGCCCTTCCGCTGGGTTCCTCTTTCAGCCCCGCCTTTAGCCGGCCACCGCGGGCCCGACCCCGCTCCCTTTGGGGGCAGGGAGGTCTCGCGAGGCTCCTGCCAGTCCCGGGCGGCGCGGGACTACATTTCCCAGCGGTCTGAGCGGCCGGCGCCACGGCTGCGGTCAGGTGACCGGGCCGCCTGACCTCCACTGAGTCAGGGCCCGGCGGGCGGGCGGGGCCGAGCCGGCTCTGCTGCTCGTCCTTGGCTCCTAATCCCCCCGGCGGGCCCCTTCACCCGGGGCGACAGCCTTCTTGGCGCTTCGCCGGGTGTTGGGCTCTTCCCTCCTCGCGTCGCGCCCTGGGAATGTCCTAACGGTGCCCGGGGGGAGAGCTTCACCCTACGCCCGGGACTCGGATGCGCGAACTGGAAGGGGACCGCCTGGCTGCCTTGCTCCGGACCTGCCTGCTCTCACCCCCTCTTCGTCCCCCAGGCGTGGCAGTGGGTTCGCCCCGAGGACAGCTGACTGCCCTGGGCCGCTGCCGCGGCGGACCTCCGGCAGGGTGGAGCCAAAATGTCCCCGGAATCTAAAAAGCTTTTCAACATCGTCGTTTTAGGAGTTGCCTTTATGTTTATGTTCACCGCCTTTCAAACTTGTGGAAATGTGGCGGTGAGTTGGGGTCTGCGGTCCCTCCTTGGAACAAGGGCCTCCTAGAAATGACGATCCGCGTTAATCGCAGCTAAGAGCGCGCTTAAACCGCGCCTGTCATTTTCTCAGCCTTCCTCGTTGTTAACGATTAGGATTGGTTTCGTGCATCAGACGTTTCTCCCGAACAGATGGGGATGTGCAGCATGGCCGGTGGTTTCTCTGATTTGACTGGGGTGTGTCTGTTGACCTGTTTATTGTACTTGTCCGTGTTCAGGTCTGCATTGTACGTGGAGAGTTCAGGCATGGTGTCCGCACGTCCCCTTCCCCGCCCCTGCGCTGCCCTGCCGTCGGTTTATCTGCTGTTCTGTAATCCTTTTTCTTCTCTCAGTCACGTTCAGTGCTCGGTATTGAGCATCTCCCATTTTCACTTTATTCCCAGTACTCGGAGACTTTCCAGGGGAGAGAGGGGTTGCAAAAACGTTCGTTTTGTTCATTGGTTTTGTCTTCCACACAGCAAACCGTCATCAGGAGTTTAAACAGCACCGACTTCCACGGCAGCGGCTACACCAGGTATGGGTCTGTGCCAGTGGTTTTACTCACACGGCCCCGGGGCGGGGGGCTGCTTAAATCCACATCAGAACCACGGGCACTAAGTACCGTGAGTGAGTTAGTAGTGACTGCGTTTTCCTTCCCTGTATCTAGACTTTTGGGAGGGCATCCTTGAACAGAGGTGATGAGTTTAGGTTTCCTGTAGAATTAGATACCAGGTGTGAACTCCTGGCTTCCTGGCTGAATGGCTGCATTGTCTTAGGCGAGTTGCTTGGTGGAGTCGGGTGTCCCGGCTCAGCCAACGCCTGCGAAGCGCCTGGCACAGGACCTGGCATTTAATGGGCACTCCAGTCTTGTGGTGTTACATCTTCCCCGTCTGACAGCAGAGGCTGTTTTATAGAACTCTTGAAACACTTGGTCTTCCTGCTTTTGCAATTTCGTGAGGATGCATAGTCTGTCATCAGGAGCTTTTAGGTTTTTATGAAGGCGTCGAGGCCCAGTTTTGCACTCGGTGAAAACGAAGTGGAAAGACCTGCATAAGTCCCCAGTACACTGTGCCTGGAGCTGGGAACGTAACATGCGCATGTAGCCACGCCCAGACGGGTTTCCTCATTTCTCCGTCCTTAGGTATCAGGTTGTGGCCAATACCAGTCTTGAGGGGCGTCTCGCCCCACCCCCACCCCGTCTTACTTGGTTATCACCTATCCTAAGCCTGACCTTGTATATGACATATGAGAGGAAAGAGATATTTACGCCCATTTTTTCTAAAGGATTCCCACAACGTTTTGTAGTGCTTTGTATTCATGCGTATTCTACAGAACAAGGGAAAGGACATTTGATAGTTGAGAGATTCCTAAAAGCCAAAGGATAATTTACTATGGGTTTATAAGTAGTACATAAACTCAGGGCCTTTGAAATGGTTTTAGTCACACTTTGTCCCAAGATGTGCGTACTAGTAAGGCTGGGTCTCTAGTAGCTGGACAGTGTTCAATGAGACCATTAGGTTGAGCTACATGGACTCTGGCTTAAGGACTCGGCCTGTTATTTATAGCAGCGAGGTCACACGAGGTCACACGCACTTGCCAGGAGCTGTAGGCTAGGTCTGCAAAGCAGACTGGTTGACTGGGGCCCCGGGAGTCACATGACCAGGTACGGGATCTGGGCTCCCCCGGTCACCAGGCACCCAGGTGGACGCTGGACAGGCCACTTAGCCCTTCTGTGCTTCAGTTTTCTTCTCTGTAAAATGAGGACGTTAACAACACCCTCTTCCCGGAGCTGTTAGGATTAAGAGCACAAACATGTAGAAGGTACTTGGCCTAGTGCCTGCTCCATGTGATGTGTTTGCTGTTGTTACAGTTGACCAGGACATCGAAGACCGTATCGTCCAGGGCACCTTACTCAAAGGAACATGGGATGAGACCTCAGTATTTTGTGCACGTGCAAACTTTAATATGGCGTTCGGTTTAAGGATATAATCGAACACGCCGCCTAGAGAATAGGAATGTTTATTGCAAAACGTCTATAGACTAAGTAAACTTGAAAAGTGAACTTTAAGACAGCTTGGCGTTGTTTTGTTTTTGTGTGTTATGTGTCCAGCATGGCGATTATTTATGGTGTGTTCTCCGCTTCCAATTTGATCACGCCGTCCGTGGTTGCCATCGTAGGACCTCAGCTCTCCATGTTCGCCAGTGGTTTGTTTTACAGGTGAGTCAGGTACTTTTCTTCCTTTCATTTTACTGAGAGCACCGTCAGCGTCTCTCAGGCACACAGCAAACTTGTAACAGGAGCCTGCGGCCGTGGATTGAATAGAATAGATGAAGATGATGTTTTAGGGATTTGGCTGTCTTCTTTGTGCCCAAGGATACCACACTGTTTTAATGTGATTGGTCATGTGTGTACCTGCTTTTGTTTTACTCTTAATGAAAATAGCATTCAAAAATCTCCTTCCACAAGAGTAGAAAAGAATTCCCCGTGAAATAAGCTTATTTGATATCAAGTTGATTAACAGGAATTCAAATGAAAGAACCAAACTTTCCTGTGGGCTGTGGCGCTACAGGCCCATCACGGGCTACGCAGCTAGCAAAGACCAACTGCACACCACCATTCAGGGTCTGATTTTACACATTTGAGCCAGTAAATTAAGAAATGAGTAGGTCACATCTGTCCCTTTTTATTGTTTTGTTTTCAGCACTGGAGGAGCCCTTTACGGGTTGAATTTAATTTTTTAAACTATGTTTTTATTGATTTTTAGAGAGGAAAGGAGAGGGAGAGAGAAACATCAATGATGAAAGAGAATCATTGATCGGCTGCCCTCTGCATGCCCCCCACTGGGGATGGAGCCCATCACCCTAGGCCTGTGCCCTGACCAGGAACCAAACCTCTGACCTCCTGATTCATAGGTTGATGCTCAACCACTGAGCCATGCCGGCTGGGCTACCGGTTGCATTTTAAAAGAGGACCCTCAGAACTGACTCCTAGAAGGCACAATGGCATCCTGTGTCAGGTGTGGTTTGACGTAATCCGTTGACCTGTTATATTTTAGCATGTACATTGCCGTTTTTATCCAGCCTTTCACGTGGTCCTTCTACACAGCCTCTGTTTTCCTCGGCGTGGCAGCTGCGGGTGAGCATTGGGGTGTTTGTCTTCCTCGTTTCCCGGGGCTCACCTGAGAGTAGCATTGAAGCTTCGTGGTTCACGCCCCGATAACCGTTTGGCTTGAATTGTAGTGCTGTGGACGGCCCAGGGGAACTGCCTGACCATCAATTCCGATGAGCACACTATTGGGAGGAACAGTGGCATCTTCTGGGCGCTCTTACAGTCTAGGTAACGATCCTTCGGCTCAGCCTTCCCTGGCACTTCTCGTCACATAGTTTTAGGGCTTTGTTGTGTCGAAAACGCAGATTTTCCCACGTTGTATGGCTTAAGTTCCTAGCTGCACACGGGTGAAAAAAATTCATAGAATTACTCCAAATGCATGGACCAACCTCAAATGCATTGGAAATCTTGGTTAGTAAATAGAAACTGATATTAACCCTAATATGTTTAGCGTTGGCTATCCTTCAGGGACTATGGGGATCTTACTTAACTTTAATAAACCTCATGAGATAACACACCGGTGAGAAAACAGGCTGCAAAGTTAAGTAACTGATCTGGTTCAAACCATCATTCTCTGGACTCCAAAGGCCACGTCCTTCCGACCAAGCTACACTGGCAGGTAGCTCTTAACAAAAACGTATTTAAATTCAGAAGTCAGACTGAGTCGCGTCCGGAGTGCCAACAAGCAATCACATGCCTTCGTGTGAGTCAGGACCTCTCGGAGGCGGTGCTGAGTCAGGTGCCGGCCGTGGAGCGGGCCCGGCTCCATCTGGGTCAGTTGAGTTTTTCAGAGTCAGGGTGGGGTGGACGCTTTCAGAGGATCTCGGGCAGGTAGATGCTTTTACAATTAAGGACGCTTTCTGCTTTCTCTCTTTTTAACAAGTAATGGGAACATGGTTTAAAAGGCTACACGTATGAAAATAATTTTCCAACATTCTTCCCTTCCTTTTTTTTTTTTTTTTAAACCCCAGCTTGTTCTTTGGAAACCTCTACATATATTTTGCTTGGCAAGGGAAAACTCAAATATCAGGTTTGTTTTACTCATTTTGCTTTATTCAGATATGTGCAAAACATGGCAGTTTCACAAAATTACCCAGGGCTGCTTTGTTCAAAATTGTTCTGATGGACCGTGGTACCTAAGGCCTCTCAGATTTTAGCTTTCGGTGACTTTTTCCCTGGGATTATGTTATTACGCTGGATTATAGCTAACGGCTGCGAGTGGCATCTGCAGGGGTGGGAGGGGGTGATGCTGTGAATGACCATATGCGTCAGTTGTCAGACTTTTGAATTCTTAATTGTTTTGTCTATATGCTTCTTTGATTCAAAGGATCCGGTTAAGTTCTTGTCCTTTTTTTTTTTTTTTTTTGCTTATTAGTATTTCTGTAACTGAAAAAGCAAACGTGGAGATGCCCCTGTTACTGATGCAGGAAAGTACAAGTTGAATGCGGAAGTGTCTCGATGGTTAGAAACAGGCCCGAGACGTCTGCTTTCTTCTCCTCCTTCCCCCAGAGAGCGACCGGAGGACAGTGTTCATCGCCCTGACAGTGATCAGCCTGCTGGGGACCGTGCTCTTCTTCCTCATTCGGAAGCCAGAATCCGAGAACATCCTGGGAGAAGATGAGTTTTCCGATGACCAGGACCTGGAAGTCAGCGGGTAAGACGTCGGGCACGTGCCTCTCCACTTGAACACACATTTTGAGTCGATCTAGTCTAGAGGCTACCAGCCTTCTTACAGCCCCACTGACACCCGATGCCGGGCAGGCAGGAGGGGAAAGTTTTAAAGCAAGTACTGGAGGGAGGAGGGCTCGGGTGGGAGGTGGCATTGCCCCACCCCGTGCCTACAGGACCTGGGGCTTATTTCAGAATTCTTGTACTACACCTGGCCCGCATTTTTTATTGTTTTTGGCCCACATTTTTAATCAACCAATTATACTGCACCCAACCGTGAACCCAGATGGCGGGAGGTGTTGCTTTTGAAGCGTTTTAACGCTGGAGAACTTACTCTTTAGCAGTAGGAGTGGCGGGAAATGAGCTAGCACACATGGTTTTCACGGGGTGAAAATAGCAGGCTGAGCCGTCACGTCTGAAAAACGCATGCCTGACGGTGTTCAGCGCATCGGGCATGAAAGAATTCTGTTCCCAGTCAGTACCATAGAGAGCCACCGGGTGGCGCCAGGCCAGCCTCCCGGAGCGGGGAGCACCGAGGCGCTGGGGTCCTGGCCCTTACCAGCTTCAGTGGAAAGTTCTCTTTTCAGTTTTCAGGGGATAAAACTCTTAATTCCTTTCTTTTTCTTTTCCCAGGTCTTCCCGGAGCAACCTGACCAAGGCCGTAGATGCGTTCAGTAAGTGTTTTCTGTGGCTGAAGTTCGAGAACTGATTGTTTAGGATCCACGTCAGCGCGTGCCTCTCCCTCTCCCGTGGTAACTGGGTGACGGTACCCGGTGTTTTCATGCTGCTGGGGCTGCCGCTCTGAAGGCATGAGGCTTCTCCATAAACACCTCTGGGACGGGGGTGTGACGGATGGCGGGGGTCCCACAGCCTCGCCCGAGCGGGGGTATGAGGGAGGCGCGGGGGTGCAGCAGGGAACCGGGGAATTGGGAGTTTACGGGAGAAAGTGAGGACACGGGCCATCTCTCCAGGCATCCCTCACCTCTCAGGGCGGGGCCGGAGCGCCTGGGACCGAGGTTCGTAAGGAGGGCTGCTCTCATCTGACTGGCTCTTCCTGGCTAACCCTCGTGTTTCATTTTATTCTCACAATCCCACGGCTTGTGTAGATGTGACCCATCCTTATCTCCATTTAATAGAAGAGAAAATGGAGGGTCTCAGGTTCGATTCCTGGTCAAGGGCATGTACCTGGATTGCAGGTTTTGATCCCCGGCCCCGGTCAGGGCGTGTGGGAGGCAACCAGTCAATGTGTTTCTCTCACATTGATGTATCCCTCCCTCCCTCTCTCCCTTCCACTGTCCCTTAAAAAAAAATCCTCAGGTGAGGATTAACAACAAAAATACAGTTTTTAGAAATGCATTTTCCATTGCAGATTTTAACTAATTTGAGCAGCATGAAAACAAACATTAAAGCGAGTGTAAGCAAGTGTGGAGCTGAAGCTTACCCTCAGATCCGAGTGAGCAGCTCAGGAAGTGTGTTCAGCGGCCGCGTGGTCGGCAGGGCCCCGTGACTCCCATCTGAGTCAGCCTTAGAGCTGCTCCGGACGCTAATTCCTTCGGAAGCGAGCGCTTTGCCAGCTGTTGACTCCCTTAAAGGCCTAACCTTTCAACACGACTGTTAGAATGTTCTGTTGTTTGTTTGATTCCATTTTCTCCATGTCATGTTTTTTTTAACGAGAGCTGGAGAATGCATTGGGGAAAGCACGACCCTAGGGTATAGTTGAGCAGCTGAAATGAACATTTTATTTATAGAGCAAACAGTTCATACCTTAAGCTTCTTGTTGTTAGTCCTCACTGGATATTTTGTGCATTGATATTTCAGAGAGTGGAAGGGAGAGGGGGGAGACGGAGAGAAATCGATGTGAAAAAGACACATTGATTGGTTGCCTCCCCCTCACGTGCCCCACTGAGGCCAGGGATGGAGCCTGCAACCGAGGTATGTGCCCTCGACTGGAATTCAACCGGCAACCCTTCAGTCCCAGAGCCGATGCTCTAGCCACTGAGCAACCAACCGGCCAGGGCCAGCCCTTAAGCATTTCAGTCTGAAATGTGGGTCACCGAGCTCTGTCCCAGGGTATTTGTTCACTGGTATTATTGACCAAGGGGTGTTCGGTGAACAGATGTTTTGGAATGTTCAATCAGTTGAAATTAAGTTCCAGATTCTTTTTTCTTTTTTTTTACAGAAAAGTCTCTTAAGTTGTGTGTCACCAAGGAGATGCTCCTTCTCAGCATTACAACCGCCTACACAGGTGGGTGCTTATCAGGGAGCAAGTGCCTTGATTTTGGTTTGTTTTCTGTTGCCGACTAATGACAGCCACCACCATGCCCTGCTTTCTCACAGTTCTGCGCACTGACTGGGCTCAGCGGAGGGGTGCTGGTGATGCTCCCAGTGGGGTCTCTTGTGGGTGCTGTTAGAGGGCCGCTGGGCTAGAACATTCCAGATGGTTTCATTTGCCTTCAGAAGGGTCAGATCCAGGCTGGGTCTCTGCCTCTCCAGGTGTGCCTGCCAGCTGCAGGACCTCCCACATGACCCCCTCCTCCCCTCCCTGCAGGATGCCAGGCTTCTTAGTGGCACGGGCTCCAAAAGGGGCAGAAGGAGAAAGGACCAGACCCTGAAGCTAGCCTGGTCCCTGCCAGCGTCACCTCCACAGCACACAGGGCCAGCCACGTGCAGTGTGGACGGTTCTACACGCGGGCTTGTATCCGGGGGCACGGGTCATCCCAAGCAGTGATTGTAGGGCAGAGTGGATACTATAGGAAACAACAGAGTAAACCTTTGTCGTTTTGTATGGATTAAGGTCATTTCTTTTTTAAAAAAATATGATTTTTTATTGATTACAGGGAGAGGGAGAGAGGGATAGAAACATCAATGATGAGAGAGAATCATGGATCAGCTGCCTCCTGCACGCCCCACACTGGGTATCAAACCCGAAACCTGGACAGGTGCCCTGGCCAGGAATCTAACTGTGATCTGGTTCGTAGGTCAGTGCTCAACCTCTGAGCCACACCCGCATTAAGAGAATTTGTAATGAAAAGGAATGAGTCTGGTGGCTAATGCTGGTCACGTGATGTGATAATGGGCGGAGTGCTCTTACCTCTTAAGAATGACAGGAAACTTATTTCCTCTTAAGAGGGCTGGAATGCGCCAATTGTTACTTTTGCCCTTATCTGCCTCATGGGTATAAATATCTTTTTAGGAGAAAAAGTAAACATCTTTAAAATTCAGTTAAGGTTTGTATCTTTGAGGAATCAGGTCTTCAGCTGATCTACCCTAATTTTTACGCTTTTCACAGTTTCCTGGGGAAAAAGGATTTAATTAAAAGGTTATTGTGCAATAGCACCTACTAGTTTTCCAAATGTATCACCTGTTCCCTTGGGAGGCTATTATATCGTATGTGAGTTCTATCCTCTGCTCCCCCCGCCCCCATACACACGCAGTGACCGTTCTGAACATAAGCACGTCTCTGCTCCTCTGAGTTGTATATTTTTATCTGAAATGTGTGCCATCTGCCATCGTGGGGCCAGTTCCATTTCATCATGAACGTACTCTCTGCTTGGGAGGAACGTCTCAGGCTGAGCGGGTTTCTGTTGCTTGTGTGTGTTTGGTATGTGCCCGGCTCAGACGCTCCTAGGCACGGAGGAAGCTGGGGAGGGGCCGGTGTGAGTGTCGAACTTAAACCCGATTGTTCCGGCAGGTCTGGAGCTGACGTTCTTCTCCGGGGTGTATGGGACCTGCATCGGCGCCGTCAATAAGTTCGGAGCGGAAGAGAAGAGCCTCATCGGGCTTTCCGGCATTTTCATCGGCATCGGGGAAATCCTCGGTCAGTGAGCGAGAAAGTTTCGCGTGAAATCTGTTAAGTGTACTTGCCTCCCTCTGTTCTTGAATTTCTATTTCCCTGTTTATTTTTCCCTACATGGGCAGGTCTTTGTTTTTTTTATTATCACTGTTGTAAGGTCAGTAAGTTACGGGACATTTGCCAAATAATTCAGAGACAAACCCATAAATAGGAAAACACAGGGTCTCTGGAGGTGCTCAGTGAGGTGTCTGGGAATCCCCGACTTTCTTGTTCTCTGACGCCAGCTGGGGTCCCCCCCCCCCCCCCCCCGCCGGTTCTGACCCTCCCCAGGGTCAAGGGCGTCGGCCCTGACCTCAGACCCAGGAGGAAGCCCTGGTCCCAGTCTGCCCGCACTTCTCACTGGATTTCATTTCTTTCTTTTCCAGATCATTATTTTGATTTCTTAACCTGATCTTGCGTCATTCTGTTCTCGGTTTCATTGACTTTATAGGTGGGAGCCTCTTCGGCCTCCTGAGCAAGAATAATCGTTTCGGGAGAAACCCGGTTGTGCTGCTGGGCACCCTGGTGCACTTTGTAGCTTTTTACTTAATATTCCTCAACATGCCCGGGGACGCCCCGATCGCCCCCCTGGAGGGGACCGACAGCAGTGCTTACATCAAATCCAGGTGAGGCCACCTGCTTTCCCAGCAGTCAGGGGAGGGCGGGGGGGGAGAGGGGAAGGTCTTCACAGCGGGGCAGGTAATCCTCTATAATGCGTTATGGAGCCAGCATGAGTTTAGGTGGAGATCCGTAGAGAACCAGCTATTTCTGTAGTCGGTGCGAATCTTTTCCCACCAAGTCTGCTCGATCTGTGAAGAAGCACGGGGCACCGGTGTGACGTTGTGCCTCTGCTTTCTGAGGAGTGAAGTCGCTGGGAGTGAGGCCGGGGAAGCACAGCGAGGAGCAAGGCGCGGCTGTGCCGCTGGGCGGGGCGGCCGGTCCTTCACCGACTTTATGTCCAGAGCCAAAGCCTCGGGCGGTCCTGCTGCAAACGCGTGGCAGCCAGAGTTTGCTGGACGTGGACATGCGTGCACTGGAGCATGAACTCTGCCTTTGAGAACTCCAGGATTTGCTCACTCTTGTTTCACGGTGTTGGAAGCTTGGGAGGGACAATGCTTCTGTGCGTGAGCTGCTCCCACCTTTGAAATGGCTCTCGCAGATATTGTTGGTGCTCGTTCTAAATTAATGTTTCTTCTACTCAGCAAGGAAGTAGCCATCTTCTGCAGCTTCCTGCTGGGCCTGGGAGACAGCTGCTTCAACACGCAGCTGCTCAGCATGCTGGGCTTCCTCTACTCCGAGGACAGCGCCCCCGCCTTCGCCGTCTTTAAGTTCGTCCAGGTACCGCGGCTGCAGGTTGTGCAGCCTTTGTTCTAGTGCTTTAACTGTTTTTCTTTTTTAAATATGTCTTTTTTGATTTCAAAGAGGAAGGGAGCGGGAGAAAAATAGAAACATCAGTTAGGAGAATCATTGATCGACTGCCTCCTGCACACCCCCTACTGGGGGTCCAGCCGGAAACCCCCGGCATGTGCCCTTGACCAGGAATTAAACCGTGATCTCCTGGTTCATAGGTCAACGCTCAGCCACAGAGCCATGCCGGCCGGGCTAACTTTGTTTCTTATAATGCGTCTCTGACGAGCAGTGGGGACATCTGCTAACAGGGTTTGTGAATAGAATTAGGAAGCAATGCACAGAGTGTGACCTCCTGCCCCACTCATGTGAGAGAGCTTATGTTCTGGCCCCTAGTTCAGTTAGAGCCTTCCAGAGACACCTGGATTCATGCACAGTGTAGACAGTCCTGGCTGTGATGCACATTACTGCTCCCGTTTTCCGCCAATTGCTGTTTTAAAGAACAGACTGTAGCCCACTCGATGGTCACCCGCGCTGGACGGGAGTCTCTGGTGCATGTTTGTGAGCGGGTTACGGGCGGAGCCCTGCCGAGAGCATGGAGAGCTCTGTCTGTCGAGGAAAGCCGTGGCCTGCACGTCGGGGGGTGGGGGTGGGGGGGCTCGCTGTGAGCTCGGGCCACCGCCTGCATGTTGTGACCTGTCTTCCTTCTTCCTAGTCCATCTGTGCAGCCGTGGCGTTTTTCTACAGTAACTACCTTCTCCTCCACTGGCAACTCCTGCTCATGGTGATCTTCGGGTTTTTCGGAACCGTGTCCTTCTTCGCGGTGGAGTGGGAAGCCGCCGCCATCGTGGCCCGGGGCTCTGACTACCGAAGCATCTAATCCCAGGAGGCCGTGCAGGGGGGAGGCCGTGCGAGGGGGGAGGTCGTGCGAGGGGGGAGGTCGAGCCTCCGCAGCAGCTGGCACAGCCCAGCCGAAGGACAGCGTGTGGCAGGGCCACCCTCACTCCCGCGGGGGGCGGTGCTCAGTGTGGGGAAGTGAGAGACGCGGGCCTGCCGGGCCTGCCGGCGCCGGAGTCCGAGGGCACAGACATTCACTCTCCAACGCGAGCGGAATAAGGGAAGCTTGTTCTGTCGATTATAGTTGTTTAAAGATGTTGTTTTTCAATCCGTCTACTGCAAGTTCTTTATAATCATGTTACCAAATGTCCATGTTTTCCTCTCCCTCCTGTTTCCTGGAAAGATCTTGCCTCGATGCAAAGCACTAGGCCACCTGTCACATGGACTCGCTGGGCCTGGGGGCTGTGCCGCTGCGGAGTGATGGGGAGCGTATGCTGCCCCACATGTGTGTCTGGGACGACATTGAAATAAATGGCAAGATGCCGAAATGGGATCTCATCTTTGAAAGGATTTTGCACTTTCTTCCTCTTTAAACGTCTTGTTGGATACGTTTTCGTACCTCGCAGTACGAGGAGTGCCTGGTGGCTGGCGCCCACTGGGCAGTGCCTCGTAGATGAACTGTGCCCCTGACTGTTCTAGAAAAGCCCTAGTGGGAGGCTTCCCAGGATTCAGGGTTTGTGGGCGTTGGCGGGGCCCCGCTCCCCTGTGAGGAGTGACTGGACACGGGAAGAGCCTCTCCTTAGCTCTTGGAGACCTCGGCTGCCCTGGATTGTCCTGTAGCCCAGCAAGGAGGAGTCTGCGGCCACGGCCACGCTGCCTGCTGTGCTGGAGCCACACCCTGGGGGGTGGAAGGCCCCGAGGGAGGGAGCCGTGGGGCTCAAAGGCCAACTCTTTCCACGGGGTCTGTCTGACCGAGTTGGGCCTCGGGGACTGTGGCTCCCACGTGCTCTCGGGCATCGGGATTATCAGTGCGGATGAGAAACGGGTAGAGCCGGGGAGGCCCACGTGGCGGCCTTCACACTCAGAGACGTAAACGTTCCTGACCACACGCCGGTCAGGGCAGGTAGTCCCGTCCCGGCCGGCAGCATCCTTGTCGAAGGTCAACCTTGACCTTTGAAACTGGAAACTGTTGCCTTTGGCATCTGGGACAACGTACCTTGGGAGTGACAGGCGTGATCTCTGTTTCCAGACCCTGGAAGGCACGCCCTCCCTCACACCAGAGCCCGAGCCGGGACCACGTCTTTCCCCACAGCCCGTCCGTGCGCCGTGAGTGTTGGCGTTCACTGCCCGCAGCCTGATGGGCGGAAGTACGAGTCTCCCTTTCACTCTTTATCCAAGTCAGGGTTTCCCCGCTTTGCTCTCTCCCCCCCTTAATCTGCCACCGGTGGATTGCCTGTCTCCTCCTCTGCTTCTTTAATTTAAATGCTTCATTGTTTAAAGTGTTGCCCTCCTTTGAGTCTTCGTCTGAAGGAGGCTGCAGCGCTGGATTCGCTCGAAAGCTGCTGTCCGTGTCTGCACCTGCTGGCAGCCACACAAGGCTCTTCCTGGGACCGGGAAGCCCCCCCGGGAAGGAGGAGAGGGACGGGCTGTGGGGATTAGGAACCTGGAGCCGTGACCTGTGAAGGTCACAGGGATCCAGCAAAACCGACGGAGCTGAGGGCGACGCTGGTCCCTGATGTTCGATCACATCTCCCAGTTAAGCTGAGAGTAGGACCAAAGGGAGACGTTGTTCAAGAGAAAACCCCCAGACCCCAAATGGGGTCACTCCAGCTAATAGCCTGTGACCCCAAGCCTGGATTTAATACCTGCCCCACTGCTAATCACATGGCCTGGGAGTGTCCGCTCAGCACCAGTGAGTTAGTCATGTGGGCCCTCTCTGCACCCCCATCTGCAAGAGGCAAGCTGCATGACAAAAATGTTGCCATCCCCGCAGCCCCCAAAGATGCCCTGTTCTAAGAATTCTTTCCTTTTGCTAGTTACTCCCCTGCCCCACCCTCTGTCTATAAAGACCTTCCATTTGTTCGACCCCTCGACCCCTCAGAGCTCCTAGCTGTCGGACAGGATGCTGCCCAGTGCATGAATCACTTAAAACCAATCAGATCTCCCAATTTACTCGGTTGAATTTTGGTCTCTAACGGCCCCAATTCTGTGTGAACCAAGAAAGAGAAAGAAAAAGCTGATCGGTTTCAGAGACTTCAGATCCAAAAAAGGCTCATTTGGGCATTTTTTTTTAACTTCAATTCATAATCCTCCTTTTCCCTTCCCTTCCTGAAATTGTTTCAGTGTGGATTCGTCAGTCTTGTTATTTTCTAAGCCTGCTTGACTTTATGTTTTAATTGGTTTATTGCTCTCCATTTTACATTCTAAGAGGATCTTGGGGATCATTGTCACAGGAAGGGAAAGCAAAGCCCTGGGCACAGAGGGAAAGGCAGGTGTGTCTCTCCTGTGTGCTCACAGGCATTTCAATAAATAAGGAGCACAGCGCTCCCCGTGGGGGCTGGGTCAGTCGTCTGCCAGGATGATGCTGTGGGGGAGCCTCGGGGCGGCCGGGCCGCAGGGGCTGGGCCCACAGCTCCCTGCGAGCTCCGTCCTGCGGGACACATCTGTTTTGGGTCCAGCCCTTGCTTGGGACAGGATGTCATGGCCTTGGCAGCAGCCGACCCTTTTTAAAAATATGTATGTTTTTATTTATTTCGGAGAAGGAGAGAGAAACATAAGTGATGAGAGAATCATTGATCAGCTGCCTTCTGCAGCCCGTAACCCGGGCATGTGCCTGACTGGGAATTGAACCGTGACCTCCTGGTTTATAGATGGACGCTCCACCAAAGCTGTAGGTTCGATTCCTGGTCAGGGTACATGCCTCGGTTGCCGGGGGCTTGATCCCAGGTAGGGGGCCTGCAGGAGGCAGCCAATCCATGTTAGGTCCTTACATTGATGTTTCTCTCCCTTTCCTCTCTCTCAAAATCAACTTAAAAATTTTAAAAAGGGGGAGCTGTATCAGAGATACTTCCATGACTGCCCGATAGATTGTCCTAAACAAGTACTTCTCTGCCCTGTTTGTTAGACTGTTACAGGCAATGGAACTTGGGGCCCAGGAGGATTCCCTGCGGAGGGGAGTGAGGACACACTGCATCTGCCCATGGAATTGATGGACTTCCGTGCCGGGCCAGTAAATACTTATCTGTGAACACAGATGGGCCTGGTTTCACTATCATGCTCTCCCCAACCCTGAGGACAGCTGCGGGCTGCTTTGCTCTCTGGCAGGTTAATCCCAGACTTGTAAACAGGCAGCGATTCCCGAGCCAAACCCAGAATGACCTGGGGAACTGTGGGCGTCAGCGCTGACTCATGATGCATGGATGTTGGGATGAAGAGAGCGGAGGGGCCCTGGCCGATTTGGCTCAGTGGATAGAGCGTCAGCCTGCGGACTCAGGGGTCCCAGGTTCGATTCCGTTCGGGGGCATGTACCTTGGTTGCGGGCACGTCCCCGGTGGGGGGTGTGCAGGAAACAGCTGATCGATGTTTCTCTCTCATCGATGTTTCTGACTCTATCCCTCTTCCTTCCTCTCTGTAAAAAATCAATAAAATATATTAAAAAGAAAAATGGGAGGGGGGCTGGCTGGTTTGCTCAGTGATTAGAGCACCCTCCCTTCCATCCCTCCCACCCGCTCCCTCCTGTCCACTCTCCCTGGAAAGCAATGGGAAAAATATCCTCAGGTGAGGACTAACACACACAGAAGACGAATGGGGAGGTTCCCGCAGCATATTCATCAGCCCTTCAGGTGTGTGCTTTCAGGGTCCACGGATTCGTCTCACTGAGTGGTCAGTGGCAGGCCCGGGCTCCTTAGCCACCACAGCTGGTCCTGGCCGAGGCCTAGATGCCAGCTGTAGGGAGCTGACCACCCCCACCCCCCATCACTGAGCAGCAGCGGGTCCCTGCCCGCAGAGCACAGCCCCCCAGTTACCAGGCAGGAGCACCTCTCCCAGCCCGACTTCATTTCCCTAATTATAGCCGAGGCCCCAGCAGGCCTCCCCCCTAATCAGCTTAATGCAGACACACACTCCCCCGCCCCTGGCTTCTAACTCACTCTGCTGCTGGGTGAGGTTTTCTTTCTTGTAAAAAAATTTCTTTTGATTGATGAGAGGGAAAAAGATCAGTTTGTTGTTCCACTTATTTATGCATTCCTCTGTTTCTTTTTTTAATCCTCACCCAAGGATATTTTTTCCATTGATCTTTAGAGAGAGTGGAAGGGAGGGAGGAGGGGAAGAAACATCGATGTGAGACAGACAGGGACTGGCTGCCTCCCCTGTGTGCCCGACTGGGGCTGCAGATTGACCCTGCAACTGAGGTGGGTGGTAGGTGATCTTTTCTTTCTTTGTTTTGATGTAATTTTATTGATTTCAGAGAGAAAGGGAGAGGAAGATAGAAACATCAGTGATGAGGGAGAATCACTGATCGGCTGCCTCCCGCAGGCCCCACACTGGGGACCGAGCCCACAACCCGGGCCTGTGCCCTGACGGGGAACCGAACCACAGACGCTCCACTGTGGAGCCACGCTGGCCGGGCTGAAGTACATGACCTTGGCCGGGAATTGAACCTGAGACCCTTCAGTCTGTGGCCGACACTCTAACCAGGGATCCAAACTGGCCAGGGCCGTGGGTTGGTCCTGGTATGCGCCCTCACGGGACCGAACCTGCAACCTTGGCATATCCCAGCGCCGCTCTCACCGCCCGAGCTGCCGGCCGGGGCCTCCAGGGCAGTTCTGAGTGGGCACCTGTCTGGGCTGAATGGTGCCGACTCCCAGGTTCCCAGGTTGCAGCCTTCGCCCCCGACCTTCACTCCGGATGCGACCATTGGGGGACAGGTCTTTGCAGAGGTAAGTACGCTGATACCAGGTCATCGGGTGGGAGTGGGGGAGGGCCCGGCCCAGCGAGCCGCACCAGGCAAACCTGTAGGAGGAGGGAACCAGGACCCGGGCAGACGCTGAGGACGACCACGCAATGGGAAGGCCCCATCTGCCAAGGGGCGAGGCCTCAGAAGGCACCGGCCCTGCCCGCACCTGGGCCTCGGACTTCCAGTCTCTGGGCCCAGAAAGCGGGTTTCTGCGGCTCCAGCGCCGCCCGTCCACGGGGCTTTGCTCGGCAGCCCTGGGAGGCCCACCCGGTGCCCATGGCGGGGAGACGGCAGGTGCCAGGGCCCAAGGAGCAGGCCAGGATTCTCCCGGCTTCCCACCGGGTTCCTGGACAGTTACACACAACACCTCCTGCTCCAGGAAGTGGGGGAGCGAGCGGGTGCAGTTCGGGCGCCCCCCCTCCCCCGCCCCAGAGGTGGGAGAGACAGGCAGGGGCTGGGGTCCTATAGGAGAGCTCGTGCCGAGGTGACACGTCCCTGGAGGCGTCCCCTTTCCCTCGGGGGCACCTCACCGAGCTGCTGCTTTTGCTGATATTCCCGAACGAGACCCAATTCATTATCCTCCTGAAAATTGATTTAAAGAGAGAGGCCTCAGCTCAGCACTGCGGAGCCCGGAATGACGGGCGGCTTTATTAGCGGCTTCAATCGTGTGTTTGTCAAATGAGACCAGCAGCCAGGCCCCAGCAGCCAGGGCCCCTTCGTTAAGATTCCTCCTCCTCGGTCAGAGGAGAGAAGATGGGGAGAGAAAGGGCTGGTGACTGTGTTCTGTGGGGAAGGTTTTTTTAAAATCTTTATTGTTGAAAGTATTGCATCCATCCCCTTTTCCCCACACTGACCCCTTCTGGCCTGCACCGGCCCTAGCGGGGAAGTTTTACTTTTTATTTTTTAAATGTGTTCTTACTGACTTCAGAGAGGAAGGGAGAGGGAGAGGGAGAAACATCAGTGATGAGAGGGAATCATGGATTGGCTGCCCCCTGCTCGCCCCACACTGGGGATCGAGCCCACAATCTGGGCCTGTGCCCCAACTGGGAATCAAACCGTGACCTCCTGGTGCAGAGGTGATCACCCACGATGGCCGGGCTGCAGGGGAAAGTTTTAAATGCCTGAAAGGACAGGCTAGAGGCCTGCAGGGGGCGCAGCGGGCCACAGGCTGGAATAAGGGTCATCTTCCCGCTGGGAGCCCTGGGCCCAGCCCCATCCTCTGCCCCTTAAGCGCTGTCTCTCCTCTAAGCCTCTGCCAGTCAGCAACGCAGCCCTTACTCAGCGCCTGGTCCACGGGCGCCCTGGGTGCTGCGTGTGCAAGTCCGTAAGAGCCAGAGCAACAGGGCGACGGTGGGGGGGGTGGGGGGGGCAGGGTCTGGGTTCAAACCCGCTCTCCTCTGTACTGTCAAGTACCCGTGGGCAAGCGTCTTCATTGTTGAGACAGAATTCAGATAAAGTTTGCCCCTTTCCAGTGTATAATCCAGTGGGTTTGTTTCTGTTTTTTAAATATTTTTTATTGATTTCAGAGAGGAAGGGAGAGAGAGAGATAGAAACATCAATGATGAGAGAGAATCATGGATTGGCTGCCTCCTGCATGCCCCCTACTGGGGGGGGGGGATCAAGGCCGCAACCCAGCATGTGCCCTTGGCCGGACTTGAACCAGGGACCCTTCAGTCCGCAGGCCGACGCTGTATGCACTGAGCCAAAACGGCTAGGGCCAATCCAGCGGTTTTTAGAATATTCATAAGCTTGTGCAAACATCCCCATTATCCTGTCCTAGACGTTTGCATCAACCCGGAAAGAAGCCCCGTCCCGGAGAGCTGCCACTCCCACTCCAGTCCCCAGCCCCTGGCAGCCGCCAGTCCACTTCCTGTCTGGACATTGCTTAGGACTGAGGTCAGCCGGCCAGCGGGGCTCAGTGGTTGAGCGTTGACCTATGAACCAGGAGGTCACAGTTCGATTCCCGGTCAAGGGCACATGCCCGGGTTGTGGGCTCGATCCCCAATGCGGGGCGTGCAGGAGGCAACCGATCCATGATTCTCTCTCATCATTGATGTTCCTCTCTCTCTCTCTCTCTCTCTCTCTCTCTCTCTCTCTCTCTCTCTCTCTCTCTCTCCCTCTCCCTCCCTTACTCTCTTAAATCAATAAAAACATTTTTTTTAAAAGTTGCACCCTAGCTGGTTTGGCTCAGTAGATAGAGCGTCATGATGCCTGCGGACTGAAGGGTCCCGGGTTCGATTCCAGTCAAGGGCACGTACCTCAGTTGCAGGCCCCTGGCCCTGGTCAGAGACATGCGGGAGGCCACCAATTGATGTGTCTCTCTCACATCGGTGTTTCTGTTTCTCTCTCTCCTTTCCACTCTCTCTAAAAATCAATGGAAAAAAAATCCTCGTGTGAGGATTAAAAAAAGAAAAAATGTTGCCCTGCTAATGCACATTGAAATAAAGTAGGAAAGTAAACATGGCAACATGGAGTCCGGGATAATTTCCTGGCACGTAGTAGGTGCTCAATAAATGGAACCTCAGGGTCTTGTTAAAGGAAGAGCTGGCCTGTGTCTCTGGTGCTGGGATGGGGTCCACTGGGAGGGACCCCCGTCTGTTCTGTCCTGGCTTCCCTGGCCACCCCATGAACCCCCGTACACACGCATACGGGTGCACACACGCACACGCACACGCACACGCACAGCAGCTAACGGCCTGCAGCACAGGAAAGTACAGTGGCCGCGTTCCCGGCGCCCACAGGCTGTGCAGCGGATGGCCTTCTGGCGTAAATAACAACAAACGCCGAGCTGCTTTCCAAGGGGAGGATTAGCCTAAAGCCGTGAGACGGAGAGCACGAGGTGTGCCTTGGCCCGGGCGCGCTCCTGGGGCTCCCTGCATGGCTGCCACCGCGGCTCCTTGGGGGGCCGCTGGTTCCGCCCGCGGGTGATCTGTGTGCGGTGTCAGCAAAGGCTGTTATGACATTATTAACGCTCCGCACGCCAGCAGGACGTGGCCTGTCGCCTCTTAATGTGTGTCCGCTGCCGAGGCGACAGCAGTAACGGCTGGTTTCTTTGTTGCCTCTTCCCTCCCCAGGAGCAACCCTGACGCCTTGGGAAGGCGGAGGCCGCAGCCAGGGCTCCCGTGAGGGGAGACTGAGGGACCAGGAGTCCACAGGGGGACCCCAGAGCACACCCAGAGTGCTGACCTCCCCCCGGGGGCAGGGGGTGCCTGTGAGGTGGAAGGGGGGCGGTGGGGAGGGGGGGGTTTAGGAAAGCCAGGACTTGCTGGGTGGGCGGGGCTGGTGGACTCCCGGCTCTGCCCTCCTGACATCCACAGGGGACCAGGTGGCTGACTTGCCACTGGATTTTATTACCTTGCACAACGTTTTTAAAAACGGAGCCTACATTTTAAAATCATCCGACTCCACATGAGAAGCCTAGCTTTCCGACTCTTGAAATAGTTGCGCCCACGTTCACTGAAGGGTCGCAGGTTTGATTCTGGCCAAGGGCACATGCCCGGGTTGCATGTGCCCTGACCAGGAATCGAACCATGACCCCCTGGCTCAGAGGTCGATGCTCAACCACTGAGCCGTGCGGGCGGGCTCACCTTCTGAATTCTGGCTTCAGACGGAGGGAAGGCCACCTCTCAGATGACCCCCTGCAGATGGCTCTCCTTGGGGGAGACCAGTCTCTCCCCTCCCTTTTGGCTAAAATGCCAGCCAACCGGGTGTACATGCGCCCCCCTGAGCGTTGGTGAGCGACACACACAACCGGAAGGGCCCTTCAGCCTCAGTGTAGAGGGGCTTAGGCCCTGACCCCCGGGGACTGGCCGATTGTGTGGCAGATGCAGATGCCCAGGTGCGAGGTACGGTTCAGAGCCGGCAGGGACCCTGCCCTCTGGCTCCTTGGCCGGCCTGCCCTGACGCTCACTTCTCCCGCCACCACTGGGCACTCTTCCCCACGAGGCCCGGTCAGTGTGTCCTTGCCCAGCGCAAATCTGTTCCCTCCTGGTGCAGCTCGTGAGTCCGCCAGCACCTGTTCATCCTCGGTCTTCGCGTTCGCAGGGAGCGAGGCGATGAGATCCTGGAACAGGGCCGGGTGGGTTTGGATGGAGAAGCAGGAAAAGCAGGAGCATGAGTCACCGGTGGGGCTGGCGGTGGGCTAGGGGGCAGCTCTGGGCCTGGTGGGAGGGGACCCAGGCGGGTGGGCAGAGCACAGGCTTTCTCCTCCCCTGTGCCAGGCTGTAGGGTCCCTTCTGGGCCGAAAGGCCCTCAGGGTCATCCCTGGGCCTGGGGGTCCTCCCAGCGCGGGGCTTCCCAGTCCCCACATTAGAAGCAGCGGAGGGGGGTGGGGGTGGGAGCAGGGCACACAGGGCTTTACAGAGATGGGGGGCCTTCGGGCACTGCCCGTCGCTCCCACGTCACAGCGGGGAACCCGAGGGCTTGCACAGACACCCACCCTGGTTACTGGAGGGTCTGAGGTTAGAACTTGGGCCCGCGCAGCCGCCGCTTCTGGAAGAACTTGTGGTCACAGGCGAGTTTGCACTTGGATCAGAAACCAAGGGGAGGCGAGCAGTGTCTGAGCAGAGAGGGCCAGAGGGTGGGCGGAGGATGCAAAGCGAAACCAGCGCGGTGCGCAGCGCAGAAGCCACCGGGGCCAGAGGCCGAGCGGAGGGAGGCCCCGCACCGGCACCGGCACCGGCGGAGAGGGCGTCCCTGCCCGGCGCTGCCTCCGCGGAGCCTGCAGCCCGGGGTCCCCGGGGCTGGCAGCGCCCGGTGCTGCCGACGGCGGGGTTTGCGGGGGGCGGTTAGGGTTGGGGCTGGGGTAGGGCTGGGGGGCGGGGGCGGTGAAAGACCGCCGGGGGAGGCTCCGGCTCGGCGATCCCGGCCGCCGGTCCTCTCGCCCCGCCCAGGCCGGGAGGGCGCGCTGCGGGGCCTCCGCCACGAGGTGGCGCCGACGCGCCGGGGAAGCCGGGCCGCGGTGCGGGGCCGCCGCCGAGGAAACAATGCGGCGCCTCCCCGCGTAGCGCGGCGCGGGCGGGACGCGGACACCCGGGCGCACGGGCGGCGGGGCGGGCAGGGCGCCGGCGCCGAGAGCATGGGCGCTGAGCGGCGCCGGGTCGGGCAGCGGCGCGGGCCGGCGGCGCCGGGGGCCGGGGCGCGGGCCGGGGGCCGCCTGTAGCCGGACCGAGGGCGCGGGCCCGGGATGAGGGCGCCCGCGGCGGGGAGCCCGTCTGCGCGCGGCGCCGTCCCGCCCCTCGAGCGAGCCCGAGCGGGTACACGCGCGGCCGGCGGTCTGGGGGCGCGCCGCCTCCCGGCTCCCAAAATGTGAAGCGGGGAGAGCGGAGACGCAGAGACGCCCGGCCGGGCGCCCTCGCCGCCCCGGCAGCCGCGCTCCCCTTCCCTTCCCTTCCCCGCGGCCCCGCAGCGCAGCCCCGCGCCCCGGCCCCGGCCCCGCCTCGCTCGGACTCGGCTTCGGCCGCAGCGGGTTCGCGGCCCGGACGCGGCGGGACAGGCCCGGGACGGGGCGCGCGGCCTCGCCTGGGCTCCTGGCTCCCCGCCGGACGGTTTGAACGATGATCGCAGTCAACGCCGAGGGGAAGATAATGGTCAGGAGATGCCTGGTCACCCTGCGACCGTTTCGGTAAAGTTCTCGGTGGCGGGGGGAGGGGGGCTTTTCCCCGAGGGCGCGGGGTGCGGTGCCCGGGTCGGGGGCGCGGGGTGCGGTGCGCGGGTCGGGGGCGCGGGGTGCGGTGCGCGGGGTAGGGGTGCGCGGGGTGCGGTGCGCGGGGTGGGGGTGCGCGGGGTGCGGTGCGCGGGGGAGGGGTGCGCGGGGTGGCGGTGCGCGGGGGTGCGGTGCGCGGGGTGGGGGTGCGCGGGGTGCGGTGCGCGGGGTAGGGGTGCGCGGGGTGCGGTGCGCGGGGTGGGGGCGCGGGGTGCGGTGCGCGGGGTAGGGGTGCGCGTGGTGGCGGTGCCCGGGTCGGGGGCGCGGGGTGCGGTGCGCGGGGTGGGGGTGCGCGGGGTGCGGTGCGCGGGGTGGGGGTGCGCGGGGTGCGGTGCGCGGGGTGCGGTGCGCGGGGTGGCGGTGCGCGGGTCGGGGGCGCGGGGTGCGGTGCGCGGGGTAGGGGTGCGCGGGGTGCGGTGCGCGGGGTGGCGGTGCGCGGGTCGGGGGCGCGGGGTCAGTCCCCGCAGGGGTGCGTGCCGGTGGCAGAGGGGCGGTCTGTGCGTCCCTCCTGGAGGCGGCCGGTGGCGCTGGGGTTCGGGCTCCCGCGGGAGGGGTGTGCAATTCTGAGACGTGTCCCGAGTGGGTCCGGTTTGGAGAGGACCCCGGGTTCGAGGGCGGGGAGGGGGCCAGGAACACCGGGTTGTGGTCCTGGGCTCCGTGAGCGCCCAGCAGGGCGCCCCTCCCCTCCCCTCCCCTCTGGGTCGTGCCCCTCCTGGCAGACCCCACCCTGATGTCAAAGTTCTTGGCCCTGCACCTCTCTGGCCCTGCAGCCCTGGGTCCGCGCTCCCCCTCCTCCTGGGCCCCCTCCCCTCCCCGCTTCAGCGAGCACGCCCCTTCTCCATGTGGGGTGCGGGCAGTCTCCAACAGGGGCCCCGAGGTTGGGGCAAGGACCCTCTCTAATGGGGACTTAGCCCCCAATGCCGGCAGAGGAGAGGGGTCAGGGGGTGCGCACTCTGGCCTCGGCCACTGGAGAGGGTCCAGGAGCCTGAGGCTTGGGCTCTGGGAGGGGCCGAGTTTGATCCCCTCCCCTGAGGCCTCCTGTGAGGAGGAGACCTTGCTTTTGGGGGCTCCCGCCTCTCCTGCAGATCATCCCTCCATCCCAGAGACAGCCCCCGGGAAGGCAGGAGCCATGCGGTACCCCCACTGTCTGGGGGGTGCGGGAGGGGAGTGCGGGAGGACCATGAGGCTGGGGGACTCAGGGGGACTCCGGCGGCAGGGCCTGAGCGGGCGAAGGGGAGAGATTCAGGAGCCCTGACATAGGTTTCCAGGGAAGCGGGCGCCTGGGGAAGGGGTCTTGCTCCTCAGGACGCTCTCTGACCTCCAGCTGACCTGGGGTGTTGGGAGGGTCCTCACCCTGTCTCACCCTGCCCCCCCTGCCCTGCCGTCCAGGCTGCAGGAGCCCAGCCGCTGACCCGAGCTTGAGCTGGCAGAGCTGAAAGTGGATCCCTCCCCACCCCCAGGCCAGGCTGAGGAACCCCATCTCCCCGCTGCATCCCTGGGGTCCTGCCCTGGTTCTTTCAAACTCTGGGGGTGCACAGGCTTCCCTCCCCCCAAGATGTGTACCCTCACCTAGGGTCTCAGTGGGTCTCTGTGTCCCTAAAGATGGGGGCAGCCCCCAGCCATGTCACTCCTCCTGCAGTCCTCACGGGCAGCGGCACTGGCCTCAGGACTGGGGTCCGGCGGAGAGAGAGGCAGGCAGGGTGTGTGGGCACTTCAGGTTCTGGGCTCCAGGCTAGACACCTGCTCATGCCGGTCTTGGGGCCCCGGCCGCTCAAGCCCCCAGCTCTCAGGGCAGCCCCATGGCTGGGGGAGGGAGGGGGAGGGAGGGCCGAGGAACTCCAGTCTGGTCCCCAGGCTGGGAGGACCTTCCTGGGTGTGCGACCATCTCCTCTCACATGGTCCCTCTGGCTGCTGGCCCGAGACCAGCCGGCTCTCGTCTGGGGGATCCCAGGGCCTGCCCCCCCCACACACATACCCAGGGCCTGCCCTCCCCCGGCCCCCCCACACACACCCAGGGCCTGGGGGTCGACAGTGAGGGAGCCGCGTCCTGTGCCTTTGTCTCTGGGAGGAAGCCCCCCAGCCCCTCTCGGCTTCCGGGTCCCACCCCTTCTCCGATTTGGTCTCGAACAGCTTCCTTTCGACACGGGTGGGAATCTTGTGGTGCTTTTATTTCCTTCGGCAACGATGTGTTTTCTTTAATGGGCCAGGTTTTAATTAAATACTGCTCTGCCAGCTTCCAACAATGAAGATTAAAATGCATGACGCCAGTCCTGAACGGAGAGACTGACAAAGTGGGGCTTGAGGATGGGGTGGCGGTGAGAGGGCTGGAGGCCTCTGGGGTGATTGGGGGGCTCCGCATGGTGAGCATGGCTCCATGTGAGATGGGGTTCCTCAGCCTGACCTGAGGGGCGGGGAGGGATCCCCTTTCAGCTCTGTTGGTTCATCCAGTTCTTGGATCGATTTAAAGCCCCAGAGCAGCCCGGTCAGCGGGGCTCAGTTCAGGAGGTCACGGTTCGATGCCCCGGTTTCGGGCTCCATACCCACGGGGGCGTGTGCAGGAGGCAGCTGATCAATGACTCTCTCTCATCATTGATGTCTCTCTCTCTCTCGTCCTCTCCCTTCCTCTCTGAAACCAATTAAAAAATATATTTTTTAAAAAAGGTAAAATCCCAGAACAGCTGCCGCCTCTGGCCACCCCAGGACTATGCTGGGAGCCCAGTTCTCCTGTGTGGGCCCAGGATCTGGTACAGAGGCAGCGGGGGCGGGGGCTGGGGACCTGAGGGTGGCTCCCTGGTCCCTGGGCCGGCGTTGGTGCCTGGCACCTGGGAAATAGCCAGTCACTCGGTGGTGAAGCATGAACAGAGGTCGTGTTCGGCCAGCTCTCCTGACTGACAGCACACGCGTGTGACACCCCACTAACAGCTGTTGGCTCACACTGACCAGGCCATGGCACAGGCTGACCACCGACCACGTGCCTGCCTGGTGAAGATGCGGGTTAGGGAGAGTCTGGACACAGGAGGCAGCCACACGGCCCTGCCCTTCTAGATCTTACCGTTCGGTAGTGACGGGGCGGGGGGGGGGGCGGCGGGGGAAGGGGGGAGGGCACACCCAAACCCTTGAATGGGATAAGGAGGTGGTCGCACACCCAGGATGGACTGCTGCGGCCGGGCCTGTGCACAGGGCCGAGCGGGTGGGTTTCGGCCTCGGTCCTGCTGAACCATCTACACAAACGGTTCTCAAACTTCAGCGGGTCTCAGCGTTGCCAAGAGCTCAGAAAGCTCAGTGCTCCCCCCCCCGCCTCCACCCCGAGTGTCTGACTCAGTCACCCCAGGGTGGGCTCAGGAACTGTGCCTCCCACATCTCCAGGCCGTGGCCGTGGTCTGGGGGCCGCGCTCAGAGGGCCTTTGCTGAGGAGGCCAGAGCTCAGGCCTCGATGTGCATCTCGCCCCGCATGGCCGTGTGGCCGCTCAGCGGCTCCTCCTGTGCCGGTGGGAGACCTGGCCGAGCTCGGCCCCTGACCGTCCCCTCTCCCGGCCACCATCCCCTTTCACGTTCACGCAGCCAGTGGGCGAGCCTCGGGGAGGGAGGTCGTGTTGGCCGCCGTGACCGTGACCCCCGTTGCTCCCCGCAGGCCTCGGGGAGGGAGGGAGGGCGTGTTGGCTGCCGTGACCGTGACCCCCGTTGCTCCCCGCAGGCTCTTCGTCCTGGGCATCGGCTTCTTCTCGCTCTGCTTCCTGATGACGTCTCTGGGCGGCCAGCTCTCCGCACGGCGCCCGGGCGACTCTCCGTTCACCATCCGCACCGAAGGTACCGCTGGGGAGAGGACGTGGGGTGGGAGTGTGTGTCTGTGGGTGAGGACCGAGGCCTGCGAGCCAGCAGCGCGGAGGGCACCCGGGGCCCTGTTCCAGGCATCCTGCCGCCTCGCGCGTGGACGTGGAGGCAGAGGGGCCTCGGCTTGGGCTGTGGGACCCTATGCCTCCTGGACCTGGTCCTGACTGTGGTCATCTGTTCCTCTCGCCTGGGCTCTCAGCGGGGGAGGGTCTCTGAGCCACGTGGCCCAGCCCAGGCGTCGGAGAAGCTGCCGGTGTCGCTTCGTTGGGGGGGGTGTCTGAATGTGACTCCTGCGTCTGAGATCCAGGCTGTCTGTGCCTGTGGCCCAGGTTGTGGCCACAGCAGGAGACAGAGGGCAGGCCTATCTCTGAGCTCCCGGGCACAGTCAGGGTGTGCTGCTTGCAAGGCAGTGGGCGGAGGTTCAGAGCCTGGGCCTTGGGGATGGGCGGCCCCGCGTGTACCGGCTCCCCATCGGCCGGCTGTGTGCCGCGGAGGAGAGCCACGGCCGTGTTCGGGTGGGAGGGCTCACACGTGGTGCGCGGGGTGGTGACCCGGCAGCCTCCTCCCACGTGGGGGCTGCTCCTTCCTCCCGCCCTGGGCGGGTGCAGGCAGTGCCGCTGGCTCAGTGCACCACGGTGGCCTCCGCTCAGCCGGGGGGTAGGGGAGCAGAGCCGGGGGGGAAACTGAGGCAAGTGGGCTTTCCCTGCCCCTCTCGGACGTCTCTCTTTGTTTTTTTGTTTTTGCTTTTTTTTTTGTTTTTTAAATAATTTTTATTTCTTGAAGTACTACAAAGAGTATTACATATGTCTCCTTTTTCCCCCCTTGACACTCCCCCGGCCCCCACCCCCCAGTGTCTTGTGTCCACCGGTTATTCCTATATGCATGCATATAAGTCCTTCGGTTGATCTCTTAACCGCCCCCCCCAAACCCTCCTCAGGCTTCCCACTGTAGTTTGACAGTCTGTTCAATGCTGCTCTGCCTCTGCATCTACCCCTGTTCATCAGTCTATACTGGTCCCCGTTATCTGTCCCAACCTCACTGGATCAGTCCCAACCTCACTGGGGCCGTCTCAGCCTCACGGGGGCCGTTTCAACCTCACCGGGGCCGTTTCAACCTCACTGGGGCCGTTTCAACCTCCCTGGGGCCGTCGGACGTCTCTCTATCCTCTCAACACCTCCCACCCCCCGGCTCAGCTGACTGACTCCCCTGTCCTGTCATTGAGGGGGTGCTCTGGGGGGCACTCCTTGTGCCGTCTGTGCCCCCGTTACACTCCTCCCCTCCCTTTCACATCCACCTCTTTAAACCTGCGGAGGCCCAAGGCCCGGCAGGAACGTCAGGGTATCAGCCATCCAAGCCGCGGGTAGTGAGTTTATCCCACCTCCGAGCCCTCCCGGGCCTTCCTTCTCTCCCCTGATGGCGATAGGCGGGGTGACACGGCCGCTTCCCAGGACCGGGACCTTCAGAGGACACGGGCCAGCGTGGCCGCTGCACCAGCAGCAGCTCCGTGAACACTGTGCGGTGCTGAGTGTGAGGTGGGACAGTGCAGACGAGAGACCGAGGGGGTGCGGGGTTTCTATGTAGGAGGTGCCAGGATCCAGGCGGAAGGGCGCTGGGCCAGTTGTGAGGGTGCCCTGGGGGGGCGTGTGGGGGGACACTGGAGGTGACCTGGTCCCCCCCAGAAGGGCCCTCATCCTCCTCCCGCTCACTCCCCCCCCCCCAGGACCCCGACTAATACACAGAGCCCCTCGCGCTGTTGACACGTTCTCTAGTCCGGGGCAGAATGTGACAGATGCCTCATCCCATGTTCCGCACACCCGTCCGGGCGCAGGGAGGAGGAGTCTAACCTAATTCCTGCCGCAGCCAGGCCTGGCTGGGGCCCAGGGCGTGTGCTCCCTGCCCAGGCAGCCCTCCTCCCGGCCTCCTGCCTCCCCGAGCTTCTCCCCTCTTAAGGAATTCGCTTCTGCGTCTGAGGCCCTTGTCTTACCTGTTTGGGGTGGGGGGCTCCTTCATTTTCCAGGGGGCACTGGGGAAGGGTGGGGGATGGGAAGGGAGGGCGAGGGAGGACGGGAGAGACAGGAACAGAGCTCGTGTCTGGAGAGGAGAGGGCCGTGTGGGCAGTGAACCCCGTGTGTAAGTGCGAGGGGCTGTGTGTACCTCACGTCCCAGCTGCTCATTTACATGGAAATGTGGGGGGACCATGTGTGGGCTCTGCGATGTGTCCTGGGGCCTCACATTAAACGTTTCAATGTAACTGACGCCAAGCGTGGCGAGGCGACTCCAGTCCCACGGCAGGGCTGGCTCTGCTAGTCCCCTGGTGGTGGCGTCCAGGGAGCGAGCCACGTGGGCGGGGAGGGCGGCCGGGCGGCTGCATGAAGCTGGCTCCCCCTGGCTGCCTTCTGAGGTCTCTGGAGCTTCCGGTGCCCTGCACCATCAGCGGGTGGCGGGCGGCCCCTGGGCCCCAGCAGCTGGGGAGGGGTCTTGGGTCTTGGTCCCGTGGATGGAGGTGGCCTGGCGGACCCAGCGGCAGGAGAGGGGGCCTGTCTTCTCGCTCACCCACAGCCCCCAGTCTTCGCGCCGTTGACATGTTTGAGAACTGGCTTAATCCCTCCTCAGAGGGGCAGTCCCGACCCCAAGGCCTCCCAGCTCCTCGGGCCTGCCGGGCCACGCTCTTCCTGAGAAGCAGATACTGTTGGTGCTCACGCCCCTCCGCCCTCCCGTGGGCAGCCCTGCGTCTCTTGGGGCCTTTCCTGCCCCCCATGAAAGGACCAGAACATGGCTGTCCTGGAGCAGCCCCGGAGCGGTGACCGGTGGAGAGGGGGTGCACATGGCCCAGCTCCCTCACCTGCCAGGGGAGAGCTCTGAGCTGGGGTCTACACCTGCTGGTTCACCCGGCTTGGTGACACACCCTCTCTGGGCCGTCTCCCCTGCCCTGTGTCACCTCCCCACTCCCCAACCGGTTTCCTTCACCCCCAAATAAATGACCTTTGTTTTGGGGTCTCCTGAGGACCCCAGCCTGAGGTGCCCCCACCCCTCCCCGGAAACCCCAGAAGCTTCGGGGAGTCCCTGACAGCTCATTTGTCTCGAGAGATTCAGAGCTGGGTCTGTGGGGCCGCAGGGAGCTGAGCTGGGAGCCGTGCCCGGAATGGGCGCCTGTGGGCCGCGTGGAGGGGCGGTTTCAAACCTCCGGGAGATTTCACTGGAAGGGAGGCGAGGACTGCGCTCCCACGGGGCCGTGTGGCGCTGGCGACAGGGGTGATCAGGGAGGAAAGTGCGGAGAATGTCCGCTGGTCGATGCGACCTTGGCTGAAGCACCTCGTTTTCATCCACTTTATTCTTCGCACGGTGTCCCCTGCCCCTCGGCCTTGGACTTGGTCTTTGGGAACCTGGAGACCAGCCTGAGAGTCAGGACTCGTTCTCGACGGTTTCTACCAGGGGTCAGGGAGCAGGGGTCGGGGAAGGATGCGGTCGGCCGAGGCCGGCAGGAGAACAGGGCCCTGAAGCCCTCGAACCCAGGCTTGCAACCTCTCCTGTGCATCTGAGGCAGGTGGGCAGCAAGGGACAGGGACACATAGGTCCTGGGCTCCACGTCCTGGAGGTTCGATGGCAGGTCAGAACCAGGCCCGGGAATGTGGGCTCCAAGTCTGGCCAGGAGGTTCAGGTGCGGGGCGCATGGAGGCCGGATCCAGAAGTTCTGTCTGTTGCTGGTCGTCGGGGGCCTTGGAGGGTCCTGTCCCACAACTGGGCCTTCTCTGCCATCTACCAGGCCTGAGGGTACGTCTACAGCTCAATTCTGCTGAGGCCAAACTGAGGCCCAGAGAGGTTAGAGATTTTCCCAGTGCCACACAGCAGGGAGGCTCCAGCCCTGCAGGTGACGGGCGCGGCAGGCTCCCTTCCCTGACCTCTGCTCTTCCTGGGGAGGCAGGAGGGGGGCTGGGGTCTGAGCCACCCCAGCCCAGAGACCAGGCGGCCTCCTCTGACTGACCACCCTCTGCCTGCAGTGACGGGCGGGCTGGAGTCCCGCGGTGCCCTCCGCAAGATGAGCGACCTGCTGGAGCTGATGGTGAAGCGCATGGACGCGCTGGCCAGGCTGGAGAACAGCAGTGAGCTGCACCGCGCTCCCGGGCACGGGCACGGGCACGGGCACTCGGCCCTGGACAGGTGAGGGGGCACGGAGCGGGGGAGGGGTGGGCCCAGGTGTGCAGCCTCGAAAAGCACTCCTAGAGCTCAGCGGGGGAGGGGTGCATTGGCCACCCCCTTTTTTATTCTGGAGAAACTGTAAGAATACAGAGAGCCCCACTGTCATGAACCCCGAGCGCCTTCTGCGTCCCCGGGTTCGACAGCGTTAACACTGTCAGGTCGGTGGCCGTCTTTCCTCCTTTTTAATAAAACATCCCGGGTGGAAGCTGCAGGCCCTTTCCTGGCCTTGGAGCGAGGCTTCCAGCGCCTTCTCAGTGCGTCACACCTGCGTTTTGGGCACCCGCGCCTTCTCCGTCACAGGGTCGCAGACCACAGGGCGCGGGGTTACAGGTCCCACAGGACGCATCCCACCTGCGCTTTCCCCTCCGCATGGCAGTTTGGAGCTCTGTCCATTTTTTCTTTTTTTAAGTGTTTTATTGATTTCAGAGGGGAAGGGGGAGAGAGAGAGAGAGCGGAATATCAAGACTGGGAGTCCTGCCCCCCCCAGACGGGGCTTTCGGGGAGGTACTGGGCCCCACCACCCCCGGGAGATGAGCCGCGCCCGACCTTTCGGACCCTGGGGTCCCTTGGGAGGTGGTTCGCTGTGCGTTCTCACTGCTGGAGAGTCACCTGCCCTGGGAAAGGCTGTCCCTCGGCCAGGGTGATCTGCTGACAGTGCTCCTGCTAAACACTGTGAAATCCGCACTTGGAGGCAATTTGCAGCAAAGCTCTGTCTCGGCCAGTGTGTGTGATGTAAAAGCCGAAGCCCCAGGCCTTTCTGAAGAGAGAGGCGGGAAGGGAGAGGGAGACAGAAACATTAGTGATGAGAGAACCGTCTGTCGCTGCCTCCTGCACGCCCCCCTACAGGGATGGAGCCCGCCATGTGGTCCTGTGCCCTGACCGGGAATCGAACCGTGACCTCCTGGTTCATAGGTCGACGCTCAACCACTGAACCACGCTGACAGGCCCGCCAGAATTTAGAAGTTTGTGTAGAGGCACATTCAGTGTGTCTCTGGGTTTCTCCCTGGCTGGCCTGCCCCTCTCTCCCTCCCTGCCCTCCCTCTCCTGGGGGGCGGGGAGCACACACCATCTCCCAGCTCCAGTCCGGGAAATAGCGACATCCATCAGGACCAACAGAGCCCACGAGCCCACCGGCAGAGCCATGATTTCAGGAACAGGTGCTTCTGGCTCCGGAGAGAGACAGCAGGAGTGTCCCGGGCTTGCTCCCTCCTCCCCACGTTGTTGCTGGGCTGCCTCTGGGGTCCTGGGCGCCTCAACCCGGGCGCCCGCTGCTGTGGGCGCAGAATCGGGAACACGGTCACCCCCTGACCTGGCAGTTCACCCCAGGACTCCATCTTAGGAAGACTTCCCTTCAGGGCCAGTTCTTTCCCTGGTGCTCATTGTGGCCTTTTCAATAGCGTTAGGAAGTTCGAGCCGCGATTTCAGTGCCCGCGGTGAGGGGGCGGTTAGACACGGACGGACGGACGGACGGACGGCACCTCCGCTCAGTGGCGTGGGCAGCCCTCCGCAGACAAGCGTGTTGATGGAGAAATGCAGGGATTTTTTCCTTTTTTATTCCTCACCAGAGGACATGTTTTTGTTGATTTTACGGTAGAGAGAGGGGAAGGGAGAGAGAGAGAAACATTGATGTGAGAGAGAAACATCGATCGGTGGCCTCTGTAAGTGCCCGTCCAGGGATCAAACCTGCAACCTACGTATGTGCCCTGACTGGGAACCGAACCCTCAACCTGTTGGTGTACGGGGACGATGCTCCAACCAGCTGAGCCACCGGCCAGGGCAGAGATGCGGGGATTTTAATGGGAAGGGAAAATGTGAAGAAAGCAGTTACGTACCTAGTAATTATAGGGTTGGGCCACATAGTGTGTAAAACTGAACAAAAATAAAACACGCAGAAAAGATGGCAGAAAGTGGACATGTCAGAATTCCCATCTGAGGGGAATGAGATAAGGTGTTTTCCCCCAAAAAATTTTGTTCTGAAAAGAAGCTTTATTTAAAAACTCAAAAATGCTTCTAAACACCCCCAGCCCAACTCCAGCTCTGTTCTCATCAAATGTGGGAAGATGTCTATCATCTATCTATTATCTGTCATCTCTCATCTGTCTATCTGTTATTTATCGTCTATAATCTATCACCTATTATCTATCTATCATTTATCATCTATCATCTATCTATCATTTATCTATCAACTACCTATTATCTATCATCTATCATTTATTATCTATCATCTATCAACTATTACCTGTCTATCATCTATTTATCATTTATCATCTGTCATCTATCGTTTATCATCTATCTATCAATTATCTATTACCTATCATCTATCATTTATCATCTATCATCTATCCTTTATCTATCAACTATCTATTATCTATCATCTATCATTTATTATCTATCATCTATTTATGATTTATTATCTATCATCTATCTACCTATCATTTATCTATCATCTATCTATCATTTATCATCTATCATCTATCTGTTATCTATCTATTACCTGTCTATCATCTCTCTATCTACTGGCACATGTAGGCATGTGTGTATGTATATTTCCTGGCGCGGACAGGAGCCATCTGGGTTCTTGCTGGGGGAGGGGCTGGCAGGCTCGTGGTCATCTGTTTGGAGCCCCCACAGCACTGGGGGCTGTGGATGGGGGTGAAGGTGGGCCGAGACGGGAGCAGTGAAAACACAGGGAGGGGGTTCCCTGTATCTGTGGGCACTTGGTGCGGGAGTCTCCGTGTTTTTAAAGGAAAGTGCTCAGTTTCATAATAAAATAACTCCCAGCAAGCACGGTGGCCAGCTGTGCAAAAACCGATCCCCCGTTAATTGAATGTAACCCTCACATCATGGGAGGAGCTGGAGATGAACCCTCCTTCCCCGGGCGTCCTGGGCGCCAGCTCCTCAGGGGCCAGGGGAAGGCCGCTGGCTCGCTGATTGCCTCGCCGGCTGCCAGAGTCTGGCCTGGCTTTCTTTACTTTCCAAGTAAGAAGGGATCCTTGCGGGGGGATTTCTGGTGCTTGGTAGGTGTGCAGGCCAGGCCTTGTGCGCCGAGAACATAGGACTGTGGTGCAGCTGCAGTGGACGGGGCAAGCGGGGCCCAGTGGGGCTGGCTTCCGCCTTCTCGGGCCAGTTCCCTCCTTAAAGGAGGGGCGGCGGGGCCTGCAGGTACCTGAGGTCCCGTCCAGCTCAGAGCACCTGGGTTTGGGCGGGCTCTCTCCCGTGCCCCACGGCGGGCAATGGGAAGGGCTCGGGCCCAGCGAGGGGTGGGGCACCTGCTAGCCCCCTCCCCGTGGGGCAGGGCAGGGCGGTGCCAGCAGATCGCCAGCCGTGGCGCTCCCCCTCGCACCCAGCCTGGGCTGTGTGTGGGCCGCCGTCTCAGTCTGATTGGGGCCACGGGGGGCACCTTTATGGGAGCGAGGGCCCTACCCAGGTCTGCGTTCCCAGAGGAAGGACGGGGCTCCGGCAGGGGAAGGACCCCCCCAGGTCTCACGGCATCAACTTTTATTCTTTTTTTTTTTAAAGCTTCTCTGAGACGGAGCCTAACCTCACTGTATTTGAAAATAGAAAGTGGCCGCGTGCTCGGTCCAGTGTAATAACTGTCACGCCGGGAGCTCTGTGTGAACGGGCTGAGCTCGTGAAGTCAGACAGCTGCCATCTGCACCATTTAAAGCCGAGACACTGGTGTGCTTTACGCAGGGGCGCTTGTCGAAGGGAAACTGCTGAATCCCCCCAAAAAGTCAAGTGCTCGGCTCTGCGGCTGGATCTATGCCACTGCCTCTCGGGGGCGGGGTGGCGGCTGTAGGCCTGCAAGGTCGTTGAGGTTCAGGTTTTATAGGAGCCGGCCCCTGGGTTCAGAGAGGTTAGGTGACTTGCCCAAGGTCACACAGCTGTCCGGTGGAGCCAGGATTTGAATCCAGGACCTCTGACTCTGAGGCCCTCATTCTTTCCAGTACAGCCCGGATAACGCGCGAGTCACTGACCGAGGGCTTGGCAGTCAAGGGCACCCACCCCCCAGCTGTTATTTCTCTCCAACGAGAGGGGCACAGGTCAGAGAGCAGGTCCTGGGAGGGGGAACCTGAACTCACTTTTTGTGACGGATTAAAAACCACTTTCTTATATTTTTTTTGTTTTGTTTTTATGTTTTTATTGATTTCAGAGACGAAGGAAGAGGGAGAGAGAGAGAAACATCAATGATGAGAGAGAATCATTGATCGGCTGCCTCCTGCACGCCCCGCACGGGGGATCGAGCCTACAACCCAGGCATGTGCCCTGACCGGAATCGAACCCAGGACCCCTTAGTCTGCAGCTGATACTCTATCCACTGAGCCAAACCGGCTAGGGCTCTTCTTTTTTTAAAAAATATGTTTTTATTGATTTCAGAGAGGAAGGGAGAGGGAGAGAGAGAGAGAAACATCAATGATGAGAGGGAATCATTGATTGGCTGCCTCCTGCACGCCCCACACTGAGGATGGAGCCCACAACCTGGGCATGTGCCCTGGGCAAGAGAAGCATTTGTCTTTTAACTCTCTTCTCGCTCTTGTTTGTAACTCACGGGAGACGGTTGTTGGTTGAATCGTGTCCTCCAGGAAGTCACGCTGAAGTCCGAACCCGCAGTCCCTAAGGGCGGGATCTGATTTGGAAATAGGCTGGTGTGGCTCAGTGGTTGAGTGTCGACCTATGAACCAGGAGGTCTCCCAGTCCAAGTCCCAGTCAGGGCACATGCCCGGGTTGTGGGTTCCATCCCCAGAGGGAGGCATGAAGGAGGCAGCCAATCAATGATAGGAGGCAGCCAATCAATGATTCTCTCTCATCATTGACATTTCCCCCCCCTCCCTTCTCTCTGAAATCAATAAAAGTGTAGGGGAGAAAAGATAAAGGCAATACGGCCTTTGTAGACGTCACTAAGTTAAGACCAGGACATCCTGGCTCTGGCTGGGCCCTGACCCCTGACCCAGAGACGGGTATCCCTATCAGAAGGGGAAGTTTGGACACGGGAGGCCGAGTGAAGACAGAGAGGGGCTGATGCAGCCACAGCCCAGGGTCTCCAAGCGAGGCAGCCCCGCCCCCCCCCCCGCCCCCGCCCCTTCAGGAGCCCGGAGAGAAGCCTCCCCCAGTGGGCAGGTCTCCAACCCAGAGGAGGGGAGGGGGTTTTCCCAGGTGGACAATCCTCCTTCATGGACGTAGGTAATTCCATTATGTGGGGCAATAACGACCCAGTTCTTGTAAAAGGATAAACAGGAGCTTAACTGCGGGGCCTGCGGACAAGGTGAGGATCAAAGGGAGCGGAGTTAATGGGCTCAGAGCGCAGGCGGCTCCCCGGAGAGGCCAGGGTCTCCCCACACCGAGGCGGCGGGCGGGCGGGCGGGCAGAGCGAGGGCTGTCCCCGGGAGCGCTGGCCCGAGGTACACACTGCGCACTGCCAGTGAATTCTCCCAGATAAAGGCCACGCGAGTCCTGGTGGTGGGTGGCGGGCCGTGATGTTTGTGGCAGGAAATACGTCTCAGACCCTGGGAGGTGTTCGTTCCTGGGACCCAACAATGACCTCCGGGAGGGTTAACAGCGGGCAAGGCCCCGGCTGCTTCGGGGGATTTATCGGGGAGACGGTCCCTCCGGGAGGAGCTGCGGGAAGACTCAGGGCAGCGGGCGCTGGGAGGGGTGCCCCCAGGAGACCTCTGGACTGCTGCTGGCCTAGTTTGTTTTAAAATATGTTTTCATTGATTTCAGAGAGCGGGAGGGAGAGGGAGGGAGAGGGAAAGGGAGAGAGAGAGGAAGGGAAAGGAAGGGAGAGGGAAGGAGGGGGAGGGAGAGAGAAACATCATGATGAGAGAGTCACCGACCGGCTGCCTCCTGCACGCCCCCCACTGGGGATGGAGCCCGCAGCCCAGGCTGTGTCCTGAGCGGAACCGAGCCCTGACCTCCTGGTTCAGAGGTTGACGCTCAGCCCCTGAGCCACGCAGCCGGGCGACCTGGTTTTTGAAGGAATTTCTCAGGCTGCTTGGGCCTCGGGCACCGCCCTCTGACCCCCGTGCAGACACGCCTGGCAGTGTCTGCGCGCTGCGTGCTCGGAGGCCCCTCCGTGTCCTGGCCCCAAGCCGTCACTGCAGGCACCCCGCAGGCTCCCCGCTCAGCCCGGGCTTCTCCCCGCAGGCTGCCCCCCGGGGCCGGCCTCATGGAGCGGATCCAGGCCATCGCGCAGAACGTCTCCGACATCGCCGCGAAGGTGGACCAGATCCTGCGCCACAGCCTGGTCCTGCACAGCAAGGGTGAGCCCGGCCCTCCCTCTCCCCTCCCCCTCCCCTCCCCCTCTCCTCCCCCTCTCCTCCCCTCCCCTTTCTCCTCTCCTCCCCCTCCTCTCAGGGCCTGCACAGCAAGGGTGAGCCCGGCCCTCCCTCTCCCCTCCCCCTCTCCTCCCCCTCCCCCTCTCCTCCCCTCCCCTCAGGGCCCTGTATAGCCTGGTCCTGCACAGCAAGGGTGAGCCCAGCCCTCCCTCTCCCCCTCTCCTCCCCTCCCCCTCCCCTCAGGGCTCTGTATAGCCTGGTCCTGCACAGCAAGGGTGAGCCCGGCCCTCCCTCTCTCCTCCCCCCTCCCCTTTCTCCTCTCCTCCCCCTCCTCTCAGGGCCTGTACAGCCTGGTCCTGCACAGCAAGGGTGAGCCCGGCCCCTCCCCTCTCCTCCTCCCCTCCCCCTCCTCCCCTCCCCTCAGGGCCCTGTATAGCCTGGTCCTGCACAGCAAGGGTGAGCCAGGGCCCCTCCCCCTCCCCCTCTCCTCTCCTCCACTCCCCTCGAGCCCTGTAAAGCCTGGTCCTGCACAGCAAGGATGGGCCAGGGCACCCCTTCCCCGGGGCCAGTGTACCTGGCCAGGATGGCCTCGGGGTCCCTGACTTCTCCCGCAGGGCACCCTAGGTTCTCCGCAGGGCGACATGGGGTACCCCCCCCACCTGCCATGAGGGTGCTGAGGACAGGTCCCTGGAGACTCAGGTGGCCCCTCCATTCCCTTCGATGTGGGAGCAGCAATTGGGGGCCATAGGCCCCACCTCTGCCCCTGAGAAAAGTGGGGGTACATCTGGGTGTATGAGGTCTGCCCATCCAGGCGGCTGATCCATAGCCAGCTCCTCACTGGGTCTGAACCCCCTAAGGAGGGGGCAGCCCAGGCCTGGGGGCCTCCTGGCGGGTGGCCTTCAGGTGAGAAAACTCAGACTGAAGGCTGTGCCAGCTCCTGCCCCCCTCCCCGCCCCAGACCCTCCACTCCTCACGCCTCTCCCCTCGGCTCAGGCCCAGACCTGGGTCCTCAGTAAGATGACCTTCTCTCCCCAGTGTCTGAAGGCCGGCGGGACCAGTGTGAGGCGCCCAGTGACCCCAAGTTTCCTGACTGCTCAGGGAAGGTGGAGGTGAGGCCTGGGGCTGAGGCCGGGGGTGGGGGTGGCCAGGAAGGGGGCTCCTCCGTGGGGGCCGCCCCCAGACGAGCTCTGGGATTCGCTGGCAGGGCTATCTGCTAGCTAGGGCCTCCCTGCCCAGGCCCCCGCCCCGACCCTGGCGCTGGCGGGCAGGGCCAACCTCAGGGTAACTGCGTCTCTGAGGGCCATCGGCCTGGCCCACCCCCAGTCCCAGGCTGAGCCACGTCCAGCCCTTTTTCTAGCAAACGAGCTGTTAAATACACGGGTGCTCCTCCAGCAGTCCATTCCCAGCAAATTCACACGAGGAGTGGACGTGGTCTGTCCTCACCCCTCAGGGTTTAACCAGCTACCCTGAGACTCCCTCGCGGGGGCCCACCTCCCGGGACCGACGGCTGCAGGAAGTCTGTCCATGGGGCAGTGCGTGGTCGTAAAGCAGCTCCTCACTGGTTCTGGGCTCCCTGAGAGGGTGGGGGCGGCACCGCGGACCCTTCCCCGCGGAGCACTGTGGGTGTCCTGCCCCAGCCCCGGCCCTTGGGCTGCTCCTGACCTTGGCCCAGTGGACGCAGCCAGGCCCAGCTGCCGCCCCTCCCGCCGTGTCCGGCCTGGCTTTGTTTCCCCGGGTCTCTCTCTGGACCTGGAGGGTGGCGGTCTGGCCTGGCCCTCCCTGAGGTTCCCGGGCCGGGCCGGGGGCCTGGGGGCCTGGTTCAGCCTCTCTTCCCTGCTCTGCCCTTCGCTGCATCTGTAGGGTGGGCCCCAGAGACCCGTTCCATCCCGGGGGACCGCGGGATCCCCAGGGCCGTGTGTGCAGGGGGCTCGCGAGGGCGCGGGCGAGCGGCCCCGGCTCCCGGGCCCAGACTGGCCTCTTCGCAGTGGATGCGCGCCCGCTGGACGTCTGACCCCTGCTACGCCTTCTTCGGGGTGGACGGCACCGAGTGCTCCTTCCTCATCTACCTCAGCGAGGTCGAGTGGTTCTGCCCCCCGCTGCCCTGGAGGAACCAGACGGCCACGCAGGCGGCCCCCAAGCCCCTCCCCAAGGCCCAGGTAGGCCCCGGAGTGGGTGGGCTCTGAGGGCGTGGTGGCGGGTCATCTGGCCTCTCCAGGCCGGACACCCTTGGCCCCTGGCGCCCTGCCCGGTGGGTGGGCAGATCCCAGCTTGCCCTGCTGGACGGGAAGCCAGCCTGACAGTGCCCGCCCACCTTCTGGGGATGCCGCAAACCTGGGGCCCTGGACGCTCCCCCTTAATGAACTAGAATAACAGTAACAGTAGCTGCCCTCCTTGAGGGCCTCCTGTGTGCCAGGTACTGTGTACTTGAACCTCCCGGGGCCCTGATGGGATCGAGTTTAGCAGATGAGGGATTGGAGGTCCAGAGAGTTGAGCTAGTTCAAGGCACGGTTATCTGGCTCCCCAGGAAGGCGGCCCGACCTCTGTGGCCTTCGGGCCCTGCCCTGACCACTGCCGTTCCTGAGGCTCCGGACAGGCCTGCGTGGCTGGGGAGGGGGAGCAGGGGCCCCCACTGTGGGGCCAGTGGGCCGCTAAGAAAGGGCGGGAGAAGCCAGAGCAGGCCCCGCCTGCGGGAGGTGCCAGCCCCGTCCCCGGGGCAGCAGGGGGTGGCGATGGCGGCTGCGGGTCTGAGAGTGAGAGCCGAGGACTGGCCTCCCCTCCAGGCGGTTTTCCGGGGTGACCTGTCCCACCTCCTGGACCTGATGGGCAGCGGGAAGGAGTCTCTGATCTTCATGAAGAAACGGACCCGGCGGCTCACGGCCCAGTGGGCACTGGCCGCCCAGCGCCTGGCGCGGAAGCTGGGGGGCACCCAGAGGGACCAGAAGCAGGTACCTGACCCCCTGTCCGTGTTCAGGGGCTGAGCGCATAGCGCTTAGGAACTGAGCACAGGGCCCCAGGGCTCCCAGGGGACACCAGGTGAGCCCTCGAAAGAGTTTTGTAGAATTTATTTGAATTTGAACTGGAAAGGGGAGGGAGGCAAAGCAGGTTAGAGGCACATGGTGGCCTGAGGCCTTTTCAGGTTTGGGAAAGTCCAAATCCTACCCCTGAAAGGCCCTACTTTCTGTAGACATCTGGTTCTTGTTGGGCGGAAAGGTCGTGTCCTTTGTCTGGAAGGTTGGGAAGGATGTAACCTGTTTTGGGAGGGTTCATTGGTTCATCCATCCATCCATCACCCATCCATCCATCATCCATGCATCCATGCATCCATACATCATCCATACATCCATCACCCATCATCCATCCATCAGCCATCCATCCATCCATCAGCCATGCATCCATCACCCATCCATCCATCCATCACCCATCCATCTATCCATCACCCATCCATCCATCCATTAGCCATGCATCCATCCATCCACCCATCCATCCATCTATCCATCTACCATCCATCATCCATCATCCATCCACCCATCCATCTATCCATTCACCATCCATCATCCATTCATCCATCCATCCACCATCCATCATCCATCCATCCATCTATCCACCGTCCATCCATCCATCCATCCATCATCCATGCATCCACCATCCATCATCCATCCATCACCCATTCATCTATCCATCCATCCATCCATCCATCCATCACCCATCCATCATCCATCCAATAAATACTTACCTGACTCCCATCATCCTGTCTGTTTCTTTCAGAGTCCCTATCATTTCATGAAATTCTCTCTTGTCTGTGTCACTGTTGTCTCCTCTTCCATCTGGAACGTAAGCGCCGTGAGGGCAGGATGTGACTGTCTTGTTCACTGTAGCCCCAGTGCCCAGCACGGTCACTCTGCCCCTTGGCTCCCCCACGTGCCCAGGCCCAGCTTGGAGACGGTGTCTGCTGCTGGCCGGGTCTCCCTGGGTGGCAGGGCTGTCTCTCTTCCGTGCTGACCCTCTGTGTCCCCCCAGATCCTCGTCCACATCGGCTTCCTGACGGAGGAGTCTGGGGACGTGTTCAGCCCGAGGGTGCTGAAGGGCGGGCCTCTGGGGGAGATGGTGCAGTGGGCGGACATCCTGGCTGCTCTCTACGTCCTGGGCCACAGCCTGCGGATCACAGTGTCCCTGAAGGAGCTGCAGAGGTGAGTGCCCGGAAGCGGAGCCTGTCCCCCGGAGCCCTGCTTCACGTGCTCAGTCTCACCCACCTCCTCCTCCCCATGGGGCCCCTGGCCACGTTTGGGATGCGCCAGGGAAGCGTATTCACACTGCGCTACTCACACTGTGCTGCTCACACTGATGCTCACACTGCTGCTCACGCTGTGCTGCTCACACTGCGCTGCTCTCGCTGTGCTGCTCACGCTGTGCTGCTCTCGCTGCACTGCTCACACTGCGCTGCTCACACTGTGCTGCTCTCGCTGTGCTGCTCACTGTGCTGCTCACACTGCTGCTCACGCTGTGCTGCTCACACTGCTGCTCTCGCTGTGCTGCTCACACTGTGCTGCTCTCGCTGTGCTGCTCACACTGCGCTGCTCACGCTGTGCTGCTCTCGCTGTGCTGCTCACGCTGTGCTGCTCACACTGCTGCTCACGCTGTGCTGCTCACACTGTGCTGCTCACACTGCTGCTCACGCTGTGCTGCTCACACTGCTGCTCACGCTGCGCTGCTCACACTGCTGCTCACGCTGTGCTGCTCTCGCTGCGCTGCTCACGCTGCGCTGCTCACGCTGCGCTGCTCACGCTGCGCTGCTCTCGCTGCGCTGATCTCGCTGCGCTGATCTCGCTGTGCTGATCTCGCTGTGCTGCTCACCCTGCGCTGCTCACGCTGTGCTGCTCATGCTGGTGAATTCTCCGGTTGAGTTCTCCATCTCTGGGCTGGCCGGTGCCCGGCGTTTGTGCTCAGGGGCTGACTAATACTGGCTGGTGGGATGGAGCTGTGTCGTGGAAGTGAAGTGGGGTCCCCTCTGCCCGCTGGTCTTGGGGAGACACAGTTTCTCTTCTGGAACCGGGTTCCTTCCTGGGCCTGTCTGGGGGCTGGAGGCCAGTAAGCCCTGGAGGGTGTGAGCTGGGCTGGCGATGCCCACTCCTTCCCTGGTCTTGCCTTTCTAGGTCCCTCTGATGCAGTGGGAGGCGGGAGACTGGTGGTTAGAGGGTGGGGCTGTGTGCGCCAGGAAGCACATGTAAGTGAGGGTGGTGACGGGGACTGACCAGCGGCTGGGCTGCACGGTGTAGCAGCGCCGGGGAGCACCGTCCTAGGTTCTGCGGCACAGGGTGCCACCTGGAAATAGCACTTCCGCCCCGTCTGGCCGAACTCACCTGAGCTGGAAGGAACAGGGCAGGGAGCTGTCCCCAGGGCTGGTGCTGGGAGAGGGAGCCAGCCGTCGCTCCCTCTGGCTCCTGCCCTGGGGCATTTTGTTGCCATACCAAGCTGTTCACACCATGCAGGCCACTTCAGAGCCAGGCATGCCCACTTGCCGCCCACCAGCAAGCTGTGCTGCTCAGTGCTGTGCCCACCCCCTCCCTCTGGAGCCAAACGCTACAGGGGAGCTAACGCCTGCCCAGCTCCCTCGGAAACGGCCTGAGAGGAGGCATTTCCCTGCCCTCGATGCTCCTGCAGGGAGTCAGATGGGGCGAGCGTGAGGGGAGGAGGGAGAGGAGGGACCGGTGTGTGGGCAGCCCAAGAAGTCATGGATGGCGCAGCCGGCGGCTGTGGGTAGCCATGGGCCAGGCTGCCATCGCCCATCACAGGGCCAGAGCGTGAAGATGGGGAGCCCCTGACAGCGAGGCCCTGCTGAAAAGATCCACAAACTGAAATACCCCCCTGCTGCCATTTCTTCCTCTACACACGTGCACCCACATGCACACACATGTGCACATGCATACCACTGTGTACACCCACATACACACCATGTATGTGCTCACGTGTATATGTATATGCTGTGCATACCCTGTGCTTGTGCACACAGGCACACACATGCACACTTCTACATGCATTTGCACACCTCCACACACATGCAACCCCCTGTGCATGACAGGCACCACACTGCGCCTGTGCGCACCCCCACAGGCACCCCCACATGCACACCCCACAGATCCGTATCTTCCCACTGTCGCATCGCTTCCTGCCGGCCTTTTGTGGGTCGGAAATTCCCAGAAGCAGGGCTGCAGGGAGAGGTGTTCCCGCCTCCGACGTGCAGTCTGTGAGACGGGCAGGCACAGGGCTGACCCGGGCGGCTCTGCCCGGTCCTCGCGGGTGTAGGTGCGAACGCACGCCTTGCTCACACAGGGCAGGGTTGCGTGAACAGCTCAGCGCCCTCGGGAAATGGCCCCAGGACGGTGTTTTTGGAATATGTTATCAGATATCATTTTTAAACAACTCAAATAATGAAAAGAAAGAAAACCACAGCCCCAGAGGCCATTAGGCAGTCATGTCTGCAGGAGCCACAGCCGGGCTGGGGCAGAGCCAGCTTCCGTGGGGAGTCAGCCCGGCGGCAGCAGAGCCTCATGGAGAAACACGGCGGCGGGGCCCACTCCTGGTGCCTCTGACTTCACGGGTCTTGGGGGGACCAAGTTACAAAGCCCCCGGGTGACCTCATGAGCGGTGAGGGTTGAGATGGGGGAAGTCCAGGCTGTGGCTCCTCTAAGCACACCCCCCCATACCCGGTCAGTGGGGGGATAGCTGTGGGGTTGGGACACTGACAGGTGTGAACTAGTCCCATGGCTTATGCAAAGAGCTGTGTTCTGTCCCCAGGGCAGGTGTGGGGGCTCAGGTCCTAGAAGATGTATAGAAAGAGTGCAGATTCCTCCCCGCCCACGTTTGTACCCGAAAGCATTCCCGATCCCCGCGGTCGCAGGGTGGAGCCAGGCAGAGGGGGCAGGCCGAGGAGGCACCCTGGGAGGTGGCCTGGATCGTGGGGGCATCAGGTGGAGCCTGTGCTTTGTGCCACGCCCTTTCTTGGTCGTACGTTTTCCTGTGACAGGTGTGGGCCGGGGCTGTGAGCCCCTTGGGCTCATTCTTGGCCGGGACCACCCTCAGGTGCAGGGCCAGCCCTTTCCTCCCGCGGGGACTCCGGTACAGACGTCGAGCGTTTGCTGAGTTGCCGGAGGACCCGACAGCAGCATTTATTGTCTCTGTCTGGAGAGAAAGTCCAGACGAGGGTGTAGCGCCCCGGTGTCGGCAGGGCGGGTCCTTCCCAGGCTGTTCGGGGTCTGGGGTTTGCCTCAGGCCTCTCCCCTGCTTCGGGGTCCTTAGCGTTCACTGGTTTGTAGCAGCATCGCCGAGACGTCTACCTTCATCCTCACATGGCCTTCTCCCTGTGCGTGTGTCTCTATCCAAATTTCCTCTTTTTTAAAAACAAATATGTATTTTTTTTAAAATTGACTTCAGAGAGAGGAAGGGAAAGGGAGAGAGAGTAGAAACATTGATGAGAGAGAAACATTTATCAGCTGTCTCCTGCACGCCCCACACTGGAGATCAAGCTGCAACCCAGGCATGTGCTCTGCCCGGGAATCGAACTGGTGACCTCCTGGTGCCTGGGTTGATGCTCTACCAACTGAGCCGCGCTGGCCGGACAGATTTCTGTGTTTATAAGGATGCCGGTCACGGCGGATGAGGGCCCACCCTGGTGACCGCATGTCAGCTTGGTGACCTCTGTAAAGACCTGCCTCCACATAAGGTCACATTCTGGGTGCGGGGGGTTAGGACTCCAACATATGGATTTGGGGGGGCACAATGCATCCCATAGCAAGATGGTGACCGTTTGACCTGGAAAGGGGTTTGGGACGGAGATAGCGTGGGCTACATGCGTGGCATTGCCGCGGGTTCTGCAGGAGGAGGGGGGCTTCCCCGCAGCCTTGCCTCCCGGCCTCGGGGAGCCGTTCCATGCGAGCGGCACTGAGTTAATTTGAAAATAGGTCAACGGGATGTGAGGTCATCTGAATTCTGAGCGTTGCGGCTCGGCTTCTGCGACAGAGGCCTCTCCCTGGGCTGGGAAATGGCCTGTGCGGGGACGCGGGGACAGACGCTGCGGGGACATTCGCTGCAGCTCATTCACAGATGTTCACAGCAGATGTCTGGCCGCTGCGAGCAGCGGGACGAGCCGCGTTCTCCACTCCCCGGGCGCTGGTGTTTTAATTAACCGGCTCACCGCAGTGATGGTGGGGGCAGAGTCCGCACCTGGTTTCCGGGGCGAGAGAGGTGATGTCAGACAGCCCCTCCCGTGAGCCGCCCGCTCTCTCTGGGGAGGAGAGAGAAGCCAGAGCCCCCCTGGGCAGCACCCCAAGTTATCCTCATGAATTGGAAACATCAATGACGAGAATCATTGATGGGCTGCCTCCTGCACGCCCCCTACTGGGGATCGAGCCCGCAACCCGGGCCTGTGCCCTGACCAGGAATGGAACTGTGACCTCCTGGTTCATGGGTTGACGCTCCACCACGGAGCCACGCCGGCCGGGCCACAGCGGGCATTTTAAAGGAAGCCTTCCCTTTCCCGCCTGCCCAGAATTGGCTGTGCTCATCAATTTCATTTGCATAATTTCAAGCATCATTAACAGGACATGGCACGAGGAAAAATTACCAGGCTCTTCCTCCACCCATGAGTGAGATCGGGTTGAGTGGGAAATTAGCTGACTTAACTGGCAGATGATGGGCCTGGAGAGGAGGATGTCGAAGGAAGGGGCACGGAGCGGAAACGGCTGTCACGCTCGCGGCCCCAATGGAAATCGGCGTCCTGCCTTTTTGTCGCTTCATGTTTGTCCAAGGGAAGTCTCGGTGGGGGTCCCCAGAAAATGACGAAGGCAGGGACCCCATCCCGCCTAGCCCGGCTTGACCGAGCCGCCTCCAGCTAAACTGTCTGAGGAGCCAGCCAGGGCCAGGCCTGGGGTTTGAACCCACCCTGATGTGGCCGGGACCGGGCTCACCGGACGCATGAGCCAGCCCCAAGCAGCCGCCGGGCGCCGGGCGGCTGTTCTCTGAGGGCGGGAGGAGAGGAAAGCCTGGGGAAGACCTTGAATTTGGGCTCAGACCGGGTTGAATTAGAGGTGCCCACGTGGAGGCGGCTGGGTGATGGGCCCAGGACTTAGAATGGAATTCAAGTGTCGGTGAAATTGCCGAGGGATGGGAAAATCCTAAAGAAACGCAGCATTTCAGGGCCTCGTTGGTGATTCCACCCCCTTCCCAAAGCAGCTCGTTCGATGCCCAGTTAGCCCCCCGGCCGCTTGCGGAGAGGCATTGACGTGGGAGAGAGCCTGGCAGTGCCCTGGTGCTCAGGGGGCCTGGGCGGGGCAGAGGGTCCGCCGTGGGCTCCCGAAATGAGACGGATCCGGCCTCGGCGTGTGAGCACCCTGAGCGGATGATCCTGGCGCATTTTGTAAGAAGGCTTTTCCATGAGGTCCTTCCCACAGTGAAGGGAGGGCGATGACTCGTTTGTCCCAGAATTGGAGCGCTGCCTGGAGAGGTTATTTCCAGCCTTGGACCACAGGCCCAGGGAGAAATAAACTTGAGCATTTTTAGCCGGGAGAGGTCCGGGGGGATCCGCCCGAGCACCGGACACGGGACATTCGGGGTCGGTCAAGGCCGCCAGCAGGTCCGCGCTGGCCCTCGGGCCCAGGAATGCTTCTCACGGGTCCCCCAAGGGGCTCCGGGGGTTCTCATGCGCCTTCCAGTGAGGCTTCTGGACCACAGAACGGGGCGGGGGGAGGGGGGCAGTTGCAGTGGGGGAAGGGAACAGGGGGCAGACACCGCTCCCCTGGCTCAGGGCTCAGCACAGACTCTGAGTGAGGGTCTCAGCTTGTCACCCTGCAGGGTGGGGGCGTCAGCAGGCTGGGCAGGGGCCCTGCATGGTGGGCAGGGGGGTCCTGGCAGGAGTTTCACTGGCAGCTGCGCCCATGTTCTTCGGGCTCCAGTGAGATGACCCCAAGGCTCCGGCCCCGGAGGCAGCTCCGTCCCGGATGGAAACGCTCACGTGAACAAGCTGGCAGCCGGGCGCCCTGCGGGCAGGGCTGGGCATCTCCGGGGCCAGGTGCCAGTCAGCAGCGCAGAGTTACACTTGAGGCAGGCGGGTGGGGGGTTCGGGCGCTTCCGCTCCAAACCCTGTGGCTGCGCAGTGGCTCCTAGGGAAGGAGAAGGGCCGCTCTGGCGGACAGGCCCGCAGGGAGCACGCGTGTGGGAATTAGCAAAGGCGCCCCTTCCTCCGGCCCACCTGCCCCTCGTTGGGGTGAAGAACCTGCACCCCATGCCGGCCGCCCTGCCCCCTCCCTGGGCCAGCGCGTCTCCCACGGTGCCCTCCCTGCCCGCGCCTGTCCTGGGCTGTGGGAACTGGGGGCGGGGTGTGTGTGTAGGGATCAGGTACTGCAGTTTGGGAAGGTGGGTTTCTGCGGCCTGGGGGTCCCCTGGGGCTCAGACTCTGACCGGCTCTTCTCTCAGTAACTTAGGGGTGCCGCCGGGCCGCGGGAACTGCCCGCTCACTGTGCCCCTGCCCTTCGACCTCATCTACACCGACTACCACGGCCTGCAGCAGATGAGGCAGCACATGGGGCTGTCCTTCAGGAAGTACCGGTGAGGGGGGAGGGGCGGGGTGGGCACCCCCTCCACGCCCTGGGGAGCGCCTGGGCCAGGTCTCCCTGTCTCTGTCCTCCCCTCCCCCCTCCCCCTCCCTTCTCCAAGGAGCCCTGCCCTCCCCCCAACCCCCCCACTCCCGGCTGCCCGAGTGACAAGGAACCATGTGCGTGTGTGCCCGGTGGCCCTCTGCTGCGTGGCAGGCCGAGGGAGGGGCAGAGAGGAAGCGCAGGGAGGGGAGGGGAGGGGACAGTGCTCTGTGCGGGGGCCCTCTGTGGGGGGGCTCTCAGCACCCCCGCCCAGCAGGAAGGCCAGTCCATGCTCGGTCTCGCAGACAGTGGGCTGGGGTTTAATTTAGCGTAGGAGCCGGCTAGGCACGACGCCTGCTCCCGGCTCATGGACGGTCCCTCACGGTTTCATTAGGGAAAACGCGACGGGCAGCGTTACTGCTTCTATTATGAATGTGCTCTCCACACACCGCTCCTCCGCCCCCTCCCTTCTCCGGGAGGAGTGCCGGCCTCAGCAGCCCGTGGCCCACCCTGGGTCCCGGGAAGGAGGCATGCGAGTCTCAGGTGCCCACTCCCGGGGGGGCCAGAGGGAGGGGGGCTGCGGCCACCGGGAGCAGCCTCAGGTGGGGACAGTGCCCCTGCTCAGCTGGGAGGGTCCCCTGACACGGCCGGACTGAAGGGGGGACCTGCCCCACGGTGTGCCCGCAGCGCTGGTCCCGGCCCGCCCTCTGCACCTCATCTGGGATAGGCCAGGCACAGCCTGGGGTGCAGGCTCCTGGGCAGAGGGCTGTGGACTCGAACTCCCTGGAAAGTGCAAATTGTACAGGGGACCCCTGGGACCGTGGGGGGACCCCACCCCCGGCAGTGCCTCCCCTCCTAGGGCCGTAGGGGCAGCCGTAACAGGTGACAATCTGGGTTAGCAGTCCAACGGCCCAGAGAATGCTGGGCTGTAATCCCCATTTGACAGATGGGGAAGCGGCCAGAGAGGTTGGGGTGCCTGCCCGTGGTCACACAGCTCTGTGTCTGAGCCCACGCTCTCACCTCACTCGGTACCACCCACGGCTGGGGCACCCCCGGCCCAGGGAGAGCCTGCGGTTGCTGATTCTGGTTCCCCAACCCCGGGCAGGTGCCGGATCCGGGTCATCGACACCTTCGGGACGGAGCCCGCGTACAACCACGAGGAGTACGCCACGCGGCACGGCTACCGGACCAACTGGGGCTACTGGAACCTCAACCCCAAGCAGTTCATGACCATGTTCCGTGAGTGTCCCGGCCGCAGGGCGGGGAGATGGGCCCTCGTGGTTCCAGCCGTGGCCTCCGGGAGGCGGCCTCTCCTCCTGCCCGGTGCTGGGGGCACAGGCCGGGCCTCGGCCTCCTCCAGGGGAGCCGCGCTCCCCTTCCAGCAAGTATGTGAGCCAGAGACGGAGCAGGGAGGGAGCAGCCCGGGTTTGGGGAACCGTGGGGACCTTTCTGACACCGGGAGGGCCTGGCTTTGCCCTCCGGGGCCTTCCGGAGCGCGGCCACGGGCGGCCTGGGCGGTGACGGGCGGGGCAGCCCGGCTTCCCTAAGCGGAGGGAACGGATGTAGTGAAACGGACTGAAATGGACGTGGAAGGGACTGGCAGGTTCTGGAATGCGAGAGCTCCGCCCAGGGCACGATGGGCAGCGAGGCTGTGGGTAGCGGCGGGCCCCCGTGTGTGGAAACCCTCGGATCTGGGCGTCAGGCAGCCGAGGCGCTGGGAGCTGAGCTGAGCTGTTTTTAGTGAGACTGAGACATGGACGCCCTGACTGCCCTCAGCGCAGCGCGGGAGCGAATGGACCTGTTCCTGGCAGTTCAGGGCAGTTCTCTGCCTGCCCGGGCCGGGGGCGGGGGGGGGGGGCGGGGGGGGGGCTGTAGCCCTGGCGGCGTGGCCTCCCCGCGCTGTTGGAAGGGGCGCTTCCTTCTTGCCGGGAGCTGCTGGCTGTCGCTGTAGCTGGAATGGGTGCGGGTACCTGCCTCCAGCAGCGTCTCACGCGTCTGATTTGCGGCTCAGTGGGGTCTCCGGGTCAGAGCCCGGCAGGGCCCTCGCCAGGACTGGTCTCAGTTAAGAGCAGGCGGGTTCCGAGCAGGGTCCCGAGGAACTTGCCAGAAGGAAAGCAGCTGGTCTTTATTTCTCCTGTCCACACGCGTCTCCTCCGGGTGCCGGGTGCCTTCCCGGCCGTGCCCTCGGGTCCCAGGCCGTGCTGTTAGGGCAGGCGTGGCTTCTGGGTCCCTATGTCATGGCTTGATTGGCTCCCACGAGGTTGGAAGTGGGAACGTTCCTTGGGGCCCAGATGAGGAAACTGAGGCCGGGAGAGGCAGAGCGTGCTAGGTGAGGGCGCACAGATGCCTCCCCAGGCCCATCGCAAGGCTCATCCGAGAGGAGGGGGACTGTCCTCACAGGTCACCTGGGCATGGGGGCTCCCAGGAGAGTGAGTGACGGGGGTGGGTCCGAGGAGCAGATGCTGGAGGGAAAGGAGAGCCCTGGGCCGTGTCCTCCCTTAGAAGGGAAGCTGTGAGCCATGAGGCCGGTAAGAGGCCGGGAGGCCAGGGGCAGTGGGGAGGGGCCTCTGAGCACAGGTTCCTAGTTCACATTGGGTCCTGTAATTCCAGGTTCACTGCGGGTTCTTGAGCTAGGAAATGTCCTGGAGAAAAGGTTTTTGTTTTTTTTTAATTAAAAAAATTTAAGTAATTTTAAAAATTGATTTCAGAGAGAGGAAGAGAGTGGGAGAGAGAGATAGGAACATTAGTGATGAGGGAGAATCATGGATCAGCTGCCTTCTGCACGCCGCCCCCAACCCCCCACTGGGGATGGAGCCCACAACCCTGGGATGTGCCCTGACCGGATTTGAACCATGACCTCCTGATTCATAGGTCAGTGCTCAACCACTGAGCCACACTGGCCGGGCGAGAAAAGGTTGTTTGAGGCACATTATTATTCTGGCCGACTTCCGATGACCAGAGGAGCAATGGCACTGAGAGGGAAGCAGGAGATGGGTTAAGAGGCTTCTGTCATAACCCACATGGACAAAGTAAGCACTTGTCCTGGGGTGGAGCCCTCTGGGTGTGGAGGTCAGGACCTGGCAAACTCCTACTCATCCTCCAAAACCCCAAGTCAAATGTTTCCTCTTTGCCATCACTTTCAGTGATCCCCTGGTCTCCAATTCCAGGCAGAATGTTTTTTATTTTTAAATATATTTTATTGATTTTTTACAGAGAGGAAGGGAGAGAGATAGAGAGTTAGAAACATCGATGAGAGAGAAACATCGATCAGCCGCCTCCTGCACATCTCCCATTGGGGATGTGCCCGGAACCAAGGTACATGCCCTTGACCAGAATCGAACCTGGGACCTTTCAGTCTGCAGGCCGACGCTCTATCCACTGAGCCAAACCGGTTTCGGCAAGGCAGAATGTTTTTAGAACTCTTAAATACACCTAATTCGGTTAAAGCCTATATTGAATTATATGAGAGTTATTTGCAAATACATTTACTTCTGCTGAGAGATTATGAATCACTGAAAAAGGGGCCACTGGCTAATTTATCTTTATTTCCCTAAAGCCCGTGAGGTCCTCAGAAAATGTTAATTGGTTGAATACATTAAAGAGAGAAAAAAACAAAAACCAGAGAGGCATGCGGCTTTAATGACATGCCAAGTGCAGGAAGCAAGTCAGTTCCCCGTGAGCTAGCTGGGAGGTGGGCTGGCACCCCGCCCCCCGCAGCACCCCTCACCTGCCTGCCCCTTGCCCTGGCCTCACCCCTGCCCCGCCCCACAGCTCCCTGGTATTTTCATTGGTTGCAGTACTTCCTGTCCCATGCCCAGCGGGTCCTAAGCCTGCCCCTCCTGGGGGAGGGGGCGGAATGAGGGATTGAGTCTTCAGCTCAGAGAAGAGGGAGGAGTGGATCAGGGAGAGGCCCGGGTGGCAGCCCCGGCTGGAGCCCGAGGGGAGGGAGAGAGGAGGGGGCTGGGCAGGCCAATGGGGCCGGGGAGGGTCTGGTCCACCCTCCTGGGGCTGCTCCCTGACTGGGCAGCCTCCTGAGACATCACAGAAATGACTCCAGGCCCCGCCTCCTCGCGGCTGACCTCCGGGACAGCTGTGTTGTCCTGTAACCAGCAAGCGCCTCACCGGACAGTGGTCAGAGCGTCAGCCCAGGGGCCATGGGCTTTCTGGGCCCTTCGACAGCAAACCATCCCCTCCTCTCAGATGCACCAGATACTGATTACGGCTTTTTGTGGGGCCGGGGGTGAGGTTAGAAACACGACATTCAATCTACGCGTTTGATGAAAGGCCAGCATGTGCCCACACGCATCTGAACCTACGACATGGGGTGTTTGGCGTCAGGGTGTTGGGGAGGCCACAGCCTCGCCCCGGAGGGCAGCATGGATTTCACGGGCTCCATCGCTGTTCCTCTCAAGGTCCCCTGTGCGGGAGGGAGGGCCCGTGCCCTTGCGGATGATGCACGGTGCCTACATGGCCACCCCGGCCGCAGACACGGTCAGGGACGCGCTCCGGCGGCAAGGAATTGCGGCGGGAGCTCAAGTGTGTCGCCTGCCCTGGGCTCTGGGCTCTGGGCTCTGAGCTCTGGGCCCTGGGCCCTGGGCTCTGGGCTCTGGGCTTTGGGCTCTGGGCTTGGGGACAAGGAAGTCAGAGCACACTCCTCCCTCTAAAGGACCTGACCAGTGGGCGGGCCTCGAAGGGAGGGCCCCACGAAGGCTCCTGGGAGTGGGGCCCTGAAGGCTGAGTAGGATTCCTCACCCCAGAAAGGGGAGGCGGGCACCCCAGGCAGAGGGACAGCAGATGGGTGACCTCTCCCCTCTCCCCACAAGACCTCCCACCCCCAACCCCTCCCACCCCTGCCAAGTGGGCGGCCCTGGGAGACCCTGCTGTGCCCCTGGCCGTTGGTGACACCCTCCTGGCCGCGCTCTGGCTGCAGCTCACACCCCCGACAACTCCTTCATGGGCTTCGTGTCTGAGGAGCTGAACGAGACGGAGAAGCAGCTCATCAAGGCCGGCAAGGCCAGCAACATGGCCGTGGTGTACGGCAAGGAGGCCAGCATCTGGAAGGTGCGCCCCGCCCGCCCACCCGTCCGCCCGGAGCGGCCACCCGGACCCACTCCCGCCTGCCCCCGCTCCCACCTGCCCCCGACGGCCGACGTCCGTGGGGAAGCCTGGCTGGGGCTGGCCCCTTGCCCCCCTCCCCATCCCTGCTCTGCCCCAAACTCAGACCAAGGTCTGTGACTTCACCCTCCCCACTCCCTGGGATGGCGAAGGGGGCTTAGGCGAGACTCGGGGGTTCTGTGGGACGGGAGGCCGTGGAGAAGGCGGGAGAGGTCCAGGGATTGGCACCCCACTTTCAGGGCGGGGTCCCGGAGAAGCGCTGCTGGTGGGGAGGCTGCCTGCCCGCCCGTCACTGACCTGCTCTCTCTCCTCTTTTCTCTGCGCCCCTGGCCACGAGGCAGCTCCAGGTAGGACGGTAGGCCGAGTGCTCCCTCCTCCTCCCGCCCCTCCTCCCCCTGCGTAGCACGTGGCTGTTTTGTGGAATGAAACCACAGTAGTGGTTGGGATTAGGTTCAGGGAACAGTGACTCAGACGGTTGAGGGCAGAGAGGAGAGGGGCTGTGCCAGGGCCGCACAGCTGGTGGGCGGTCACCGACCTAAGACTGGCCCACACCTCCCGCTTCCAGACCAGGGCTCTCCCTCCTGCTGCCCCACCTCCCGGGAGCAGGGCGGGGCTCCCACCTCCCCCTCGCCCCCCAGGGGAAGGAGAAGGTCCTGAGCATCCTAAGCGAGCACATGGAGGTGCACGGCACTGTGTTCTACGAGAGCCAGCGGCCCCCCGAGGTCCCCGCCTTCGTCAAGAACCACGGCCTCTTGCCGCAGCCCGAGTTCCAGCAGCTGCTGCGCAAGGCGAAGGTGAGCCCGGCCGCGGGCACGGGAGGCGCCGGCCACCCCCACGGGGCTCCCAGCGTGGACGGCCCGGCTGGCTGTGCTCATGGGGTGCACACGTGTTGTTGGGGGAAGGGCGCCTGTGTGCAGCGAGCAACCTGGACAGCCTCGCGGGGCAGCCCCGTCGATTCAGGCATCCTCCGGGCCTGCGGGAGTCAGCCCGGGCGCGCTCCTGGCAGGAGTGAGTGCGGGGTTCCTGTTTGCGGGGTGAATGGTCACGGTCCTCTGGGGGCAGCTGAGATGGGGTCTGACGTCTCCTAGACTCGGGGCCGTTTCCCCTCCCTGCAGAAGCAGCTGTCAGAGCCGCGGAGCCACCGATACGGCCTCAACTGCCTCCTCGCTTCACAGATGGGGAAACCGAGGCCTGGGGGGAGAGGGCACCCAGCTGGGCTGTCCTTTTTTTTTTAAATTCAGAGAGGAAGAGAGAGGAAGGGAGAGGGAGAGAGAGAGAAACATCAGTGATGAGAGAGAATCATGGATCGGCTGCCTCCTGCACGCTCCACACGGGATCAGGCCCGTAACCTGGGCACGTGCCCTGACCAGGAATGGAACGTGTCACGACCTTCGATGCTCAGCCCCTGAGCCACACCTGCTGGGCTGAGCTCTCCCCCCCACCCGCCCTACATTCCCACCCCCATCGCCTCCTGTGAGTGAGTGAACGTCCCAACCCCGACCTTGCCCCTGCTTCCCGGGGCGGGGCCGCGTGTGGTCCTGGCCTTCCCTGACGGCAGCCACCTCGCTCTTCAGCTCTTCATCGGGTTCGGCTTCCCCTACGAGGGCCCCGCGCCCCTGGAGGCCATTGCCAACGGCTGTGTCTTCCTGCAGTCCCGCTTCAGCCCGCCCCACAGCTCCCTCAACCACGAGTTCTTCCGAGGCAAGCCCACCTCCAGGGAGGTGAGTGGGGGGACCCAGCCCCCATCTGGGGGTCTGAGACGGGGACCCTGCAGGGCCTGGGAGAGGGAGACCGAGGCGTGGAGCAAAGGGGCGCGGGGACCGGTGGGCTGGCGCCGGCACCGCACACCCGCTGCCCTGCCCGCAGGTGTTCTCGCAGCACCCGTACGCCGAGCGCTTCATCGGCAGGCCCCACGTGTGGACCGTGGACTACAACAGCTCGGAGGAGCTCGAGGCTGCCCTCAAGGCCATCATGAGGACCCAGGTGAGCCTCAGGGCCATCGGCACCGCCAGCGCGTGCCCATCTTCCTGTCATTGGGAAGCGATGCCCTCCTGGTGAATTCCCACTCCCAGGCCGGGTCGGCGGGTGTGACCGCGGAGCCCCCCTCACCGGCGTGTGAGGGTGAGGAGCACGGCTGAGGGAGACCTGAGGCCCCAGCCCGCTGGCCCCCAGCTCCAGGGAGGGGGCGCCTTCAGTTACCTCTCGGTCTCAGGGGGTTTGCCCGTTGGCACCTGTCCGTCCAGATGAGGCCATTCACGGTGAGGGGACGGGAAGCCATGTAGGCGCCTGCCTCCTGCTGCCTCCCCTCTCACTGTTGCAGCCGATATTCCTGGCAGGACCGGCACCGGCCACGCCTGTAATTACACCCCATGGGTGACCCTCCCAAGCTGTTGCCGCCTCTGGCGGGAGGTCCCGGCCGGTGGGACTCGGCTGGCGGGGCCTTTGCATCACCACGTGGCCTGGGTTGGCCGGGAGCAGGCAGAACACGAGGGGGGAATCCCTTCTCTAAAAATCAATGGAAAACCAGCCGTGGGAGAGGAGTAACAAACCCAAAAAGAAAGACAAGAAGCGAGGACCCAGGCACCTGGGGTCTGGGGGGTCATGAAGGACAGTGGGCCTGGGCCTGTCCAGGTGGGGTGGCGCTCGGGTGGCTTCCTGGAGGCGGTGTCGCCTGAGGGGAGGGTGGACGGGCTGGGTTGGCCGTGGGAAGAGGCGTCAGGGCCCGTGACCAGATGGAGTGTTGGCATGACTGGAAGGAGGAAGCTCAGTGAGGCTGAGACCAGCGTGGAAGGGAGGTCCTGGCCTGGGTCTCCTAGGTCCTGAGCCCTGGGGAGCCCCGGGGGGTGCCCTGAGGAGCAGGGAGTCCGAGCAGAGGGGCCAGGTCTCCGCTCCCAGTGCTGAGCATGGCCGGGCCCCGGCACCAGGTCTCCTGCCCCCCGTCTGCCTGTCTGTCCCACAGGTAGACCCTTACCTGCCCTATGAGTACACCTGTGAGGGGATGCTGGAGCGAATCCACGCCTACATCCAGCACCAGGTAGGGGGCCTCTGCTCTCCCCCCACATCTGACCAGAGGAGGGCGCCGGGCCAGCACTGCCTGAGGAGGCCACCCATCCAGGGTGCTGCGTCCATTTAACTCCCTGTCCTTCCCCAGTCCATCCATCTGTCTCCTTCCTTCCAGCACAGCCGGTGGGGGTGGGGCCGAGGGGTGGGGTCAGTATTACTGTCAGAGGCCAGGCCTGCGGCCCCGGGTGGGTTCCCTGACCTCCGGGGCCTCCCTCCCACCCTCCCTGGAGACAGATCAGTGCCCACCGGTGGGGCTGCTGCGAGGGTAAATGAAATGAGGCCCGGAAGGCCCCCGGCATTAGCTAGCCCCGACGGTGACGCGAGCACGATGATGGGGTTGCCAGCACCCACGTGGCCGCCGTGGCTCCCGTGGCCGCCGTGGCCCGCTGCCCTCTCACACTGCTCTCTCCTGGCAGGACTTCTGTGCAGCCCCCGGCCCCGCCCCAGCAGGGGCTGGAGTCCCGAGGAGCCCCTTGGTGCTGGCCCCCAATGCCACGCACCTCGAATGGGCCCGGAACTCCAGCCTGGCCCCCGGGGCCTGGCCCCCAGCGCACTCCCTCCGGGCCTGGCTGGCTGCCGCGGGCAGGGCCTGCACGGACGCCTGCCTGGACCGCGGGCTGGTCTGCGAGCCCTCCTTCTTCCCCTTCCTCAACAGCCAGGACGCCTTCCAGAAGTGAGTGAGCCACCAGCCCCTTCCTCCGCCCAGCCAGGCTCACTCCCAGAGCCCCCCCCCGACCCAGCCAGGCTCACTCCCAGAGCCCCCTCCCAGCCAGGCTCACTCCCAGAGCCCCCGCCCAGCCAGGCTCACTCCCAGAACCCCCCTCTCCCAGCCAGGCTCACTCCCAGAGCCCCGTCCTGCCCAGCTGGCAGCAGTGGGTTTTGGGGACACCTTCAGTGAGTCAGGGAGGACCCCAAGGGACTTTCCAGGCAGATGTCCATCAAAGCCCCACACTCCCGGCAGAGCCTCAGCCCCGACACTGATGGAAGCTCCCTCTCCAGTCCCCCCAGCCCCTTCCAGCATCTACCCCAGGCTCTCCCTGGTGGATCAGCCAGGCCCACCCTCCTGGCCCCTCCCCTCCTCTCCGAACAGGTGGGAGAAGGAGCCGAGGGCCAAGGTCTGGCCTGGCACCTCCTAGAAAATTCTTCCCCAGTTTGGGCTGGGCCAGCCGGGGTGGGGAGGTGGGCAGGACCCGCTGGGCGTTCTGCTCCTGCCCGCTGAGTGCTGCCGCCCTGGTGCCCGCCAGGCTGCAGGTGCCCTGCGACAGCACTGAGTGGGAGATGAACCACCTGTACCCGGCCTTCGCCCAGCCCGGCCAGGAGTGCCTCCTGCAGAAGGAGCCGCTGCTCTTCAGCTGCGCGGGCGCCAGCGCCAAGTACCAACGGCTCTGCCCCTGCCGGGACTTCCGCAAGGGCCAGGTGGCCCTGTGCCAGGACTGCCTGTGAGGGCGCCGCGGCCCCCTGGCCAAGAAGCACCAGCAGATTCCGAGCTCCAGCGACCCCACTCCCCACCCCCAAGCTGGGCTTCCTCCCTCGGCCTGGAGTGGGCCGAGCAGGCGAGTGCCAGGCCACAGGGAGGGCGGCTCCTCCTCCTCATCCAGGGGCTCATGGCAGCAGCGAGGCCAACGGGCTGTGGGGCTGCCAGAGGGCCCCCGGCCAGGAGCAGGGCAGGGGCCCCTCGCTGAGTACAAGGCCAGACCTGACAGGCGGAGAGAGGGTCCTGGGCCCAGGACGGGGCCTCTCGCTGCACAAGGTCGGGAGCAGGGGTCTTGTCCCTGTGGAGGAGTTTGGGGTGTGGCCAGAAGGGGCAGGGGACTGGGGAGGCCAGGCGGAGGGACCCAGTCCTTGCCCCTCCCCTCTCCCACACCTGTCCCTGCTGCATGGGCCACCGTTGGAGGCGCAGGGACCCCTCGGGCGGGGGTGGAACTGTGTCCCCCTCCTGCTTGTTCCGTTCTCTTCACTTGGGCTTCCCCTGAGCACCCCCTGGCATGACTGCCATTCCGGACCCCGGCCTGTTCCCCACCAACCCCGGCCTCTGAGGACGGTGCTGGTCCCTTCCCAGCATCCACTGCAGGCGCTGCCCATCACACCTCTGGCCCAGCCCCCGGCCCCACCCATCAGTGCTGTGTCCGTGTCCCTCCAGCTTCCAACCATCTCGGATCAACTGTGCACCCCATGCAGCATGCCTGCCCCTCCCAGGCCCCCAGAAACACTGCCACCCCATCCTGTGTATAACCCCCTCCCTCCCTGGGCCACCCGGCTGCCCTCCTGGGCTGCCCACCACTGGCCATGGAGGCGGCCCCGGGCCCTGAGAGTTGGGGGAGCGGCCTCTGGGCTGCCCCCCGCCCAGACCCTCTCCTGGCCCGGCCGCCCTGCAGCCGCAGACACTCCAGTCACCAAGGACCTGACCTTCGGGGGAAAGCAATAGAGACTCTCTTCTCTCTCTTTTTTAAAGATTTATTTCTTGAAATAATAAATATTTTATTGGGATGTGAGGTGCAGAGGAGGAGCCTGCTGTCTCTCATCTTTTCTGGGACGCGAGGGGCGGGGGGAGTGAGGGGCTGGGAACGCCCAGGGGGAGCCCCGTCCCTGCTCCACATCGTAGAGGCTGGGGCTCTGCCTCAGGCTGCCTAGAGGAGGGCCTGCCTCCTGTCTTAGACTCTTAATGAGGTGAGTGGGGTGCAGGGGCGGAGGGGCAGAAGCAGGCTGGTAGCAGGAGAGAGAGGAGTCTGACCCGCGCCCAGATACAAGGCCAGAGGGTGGCGGGAGGGGTCCTCCAGCCCTTCCTCCCGAAACCCAAGTGGCCGCCTCACTTCAGCACCCCCCCCCCACAAACCGAGGAAACCACAGGCCCAGGCGCCTCCCCCTCCCCCTTACAGTGAGGGAACAGCCATGGCAAACACCTGGGAGCCTCTGCCACCCCCACCTGCTGCCCTGACCCATCCAGCCAGTGACCGCGTGGGCATCAGAGGCTCTGAAAAGCACGGCGCCGGGGTCTCTAGGGGCAGCGCCTGGCAGCACTTCTGACCCCAGGGATCTGGGGGGCCTTTGAGGCCTGTCCCTCCCACTCCCACTCCCACTCAGGCCCCTGGCCAGAGGCGCTGCTCCCACAGCCCAGGCGGGGAGGCCACAGCTGCTGATGAGCCGGGGGATGAGGAGGGAAGAGGCAGGCACCAGGTGGGCCTGGGGCAAGGAATGCACACGCACACACATGCGCACACACGCACATATGCACACACACACACATGCACATATGCAAACACAGCTCCGTGGGAGCTCACGGGCAGGAGAGGGTGCGGAGGCTGTGGACAAGCACCCTTCCAGAACCGGGAGGTGGGAGGGAGGGCTGCAGAGGCGCGGGAACTCCTGGGAGGCCGGGAGGCTGGGCAGTCAGCCGGACGGACTCTGCTTTGTCTCTTAGCTGGGGCTGGGCCTGGCGGACTTGCCCTCCCTCCCGCCTGGCACCGCAGCTGCCCCTCCCTGTGGTTGACTCCAAAGGCCCCTCAGAACCCCAACCTGCTCCGCGGGACCCCCCTGTGGTTCTCGTGTTTCTCCTGTGAAATAAGGAAGGTGATCCCGGCACGCGGGGGCTGAGGGTGCATCGAGGTCAGGTGTGAAGTGTGGTGAGCTGGGATGTGAGGGTTCAGTAACGGAGCTACGGGCCGCGGACCTCAGGTCTGCCCCCAGGGGCCTCCAGGTGGCCTCCGGGTGCCCCCAGGGGCCTCCGGGGGCCTCCAGGTCCAGGGCCCCTGCCCCTTCCTGGCGGGTGAGGACAGTGAGGCTCCGGGGAGAGCAATTCCCAGCCTGGCGCTGCCCAGACCGGACACCAGACATCCTGACCCCAGGGCCAGAGGCCGTCGCCAGCCGAGCGGCTGGTGGGCGGCTTATCCTCGGGCAGCAGAGGTGGCAGGGGTTGTGGGTTGAACTGTGTCCCCTGCGGGGACCTGATATGGAAGAGCCTTTGCAGACGCAGTGAAGATGGGCCGCTGGGTGTGGGCGGACCCGGAGCCCGATGACTGGGGTCCTGGTCAGAGAGGGAGTGGGGCACAGACACACGGGGGAGGAGGCCACGTGGAGACGCGGGCCGGGATTGGAGGGGTGCAGCCACAGGCAGGGGTCAGGAAGAGGCACGAAGGGGCCTCCCCTCCCCTAGACTGGGGAGCTCGGCCGGTCCGCCCTCCATCTCAGACGTCTGGCCTCCAGAGCTGAGAGAGAATCATATCTAACTTTGAGCCCTCCGATTTGTGATCGTTTGTTGCAGGTGCCACAAAACTAATGCAGGGGTCATGGGCCGCCTGCCTTTAAAGATAATCGCCCACAGGGCTCAGCTGTGGCCAGGGAGTCCCGAGCCCAGTGGCCCCCGGCCAGGCCACTGGCCTGCACGCAGCTCAGTCCACCTTTTCCCAGAAAAACGTGGAGCTTTCTCAATAAAACCCCCAAGGAGACAGAACACTGGGTCCCAGGGATTCAGACCCACTGGAGATCACATCGGTAACCCCACCCCTGCCCCCCAATACCCTCCCAGGCACGGGCCCTCGGGGTACCCAGGAGCAGCACCAGGTGATCCCAGCAGAAGGGGGTGCTCCCAGCAGAAGGGGGTGGTCCCCACACACCTCCCGCTGGATTCAGCCTTGATCACCGCCTCTGCCTCGGCTAAAAATAGCTCAGCCCCGGCTTGACTTCTGCATATATTTGCATATTGGGCTTGAGACTCATGAATATGGAGAAACAGGGCAGCTGACTTGTTTGTGCAGCAAACCCAACAGAGGACACTCGCCCTCCTGGGGTCATTCCCTGCTCCCCCAGTGCCATGGCCGCCCAGCCCGACCATCCGCCACCTCTTCCTTCAAGAGCCTTGGTGGGGGGGGTCTTTTCCAGTGGGGGTCCCAGGGCTGGGGGGGGGGACTGGGCTTTGGGTTTTGGAGCGCTGGGAGTGCTTCCGGCTGGGGGCTGCATGAGACACCTGAGGCTCTGTCCTCTGACCCTCGACCCGCCTGGTCCCTCAGAACCGCTCCCCGTGCCTGTGCGTTGCGGGGACCTCAGCAGGGGAGGTGGAGGGGGGCAGATGGCAAACTCTGACCTCGGCTAAAGCTGGATTCAGGGCTCCCCATGTCCCATCGTGTTCCCCCACGGCCCCTCGTCCATCCCACAAACCCTCGCACAGCACAGTGCGTGGTGCAGCGCTTGGCCGAGGTACACAGTCTCCCCCCCGCCCCCCCACCCCCACCCCCGGCCCCAGTGCCCATGTCCTGAACACCAGTGTCCAGGGCCTGAGCCTGTGGGGAACCCCCAGCTTCCCGGGTCTGGTGACACTTGCTTTTCATCAATCCTGGAACCTGCCCAGCCAGGATCCCCTCGTACTTCTCCTCGTCTCTGTGCCAAAGGGTGTTTCCTGCCCCGTCCTGTCCCCAAGGCCAGGGTCCAGAAGAGGCCTGGCTCCAGCTCCCACCTCAGGCCCAAAGCCCCGCGTGTTAGATTCCCGGGAGTTTTTATAAGCGGGGGTTACAGTGTTGGTGTCTTGAACGGGGGTGGGGGGAGTGTTTGTGCCTCAGAAATTGGCCTGTGCAACAAATCCATGTCTCATGTGCGTTGCGTTTTGGGGAGACCTGCCACCGATGGGGTGCCCTCCGCAGGAGCGTCTCACCCGCTGGAGGGCTTGCTGTTCGACAGTGTGGCCCTCACCCCGCCCCCTGCTTCCTTTCTGCGCCCCCTCCCGGGCCCTCAGCGCCCCCTCATCCTGGGTTTGGCAGCTGACTGGGGCTGCGAGGGCCCTGCTTCACCCTCGCCGCTGCTCAAGGAAATAATTAATAATAATTAATGAATAAGCTGTGTTTATTGAGAGCCGTTTACACAGAAAGCCTCAGGGTACAGGGCACTCAGACGTAATTAAAAGTGACACATTTTAAACTTTGAAGCGCAAAGCTGTGGCCCGGGCAGGGCTTCCCCTTCCCCGCACCCTCCTCTGACCCCCACTTTTCGGGTGGGGCCTGGGAAGGCGGGAAGAGGGGCCTCATCGTGGGGCTTAGGGTGCAGCCTGAAGATCACCCACCTACCTGTGTATCCACCCACCACCCATCCACCCACCCACCCATCCATCCATCTATCCATCTATCCATCCATCCATCCATCCACCCACCCATCCACCCATCCACCCACCCACCCACCCATCCATCCATCCTTCCACCCATCCACCCATCCACCCATCCACCCATCCATCCATGCATCCATCCTCCCATCCACCCATCCACCCATCCACCCATCCTCCCATCCACCCACCCACCCACCCACCCATCCATCCATCCATCCACTCATCCACCCATCCACCCATCCACCCATCCACCCATCCACCCATCCACCCATCCACCCATCCATCCACTCATCCACCCATCCACCCATCCACCCATCCACCCATCCATCCATCCATCCACCCACCCACCCACCCATCCACTCATCCATCCACTCATCCACCCATCCACCCATCCACCCATCCACCCATCCACCCATCCACCCATCCATCCATCCATCCTCCCATCCACCCATCCACCCATCGACCCATCCATCCATCCATCCATCCATCCATCCATCCATCCATCCATCCATCCTCCCATCCACCCATCCACCCATCCATCCATCCATCCACCCATCCATCCATCCATCTACCCATCCATCCACCCACCCATCCATCCATCCATCCATCTACCCATCCATCCACCCATCCACCCATCCATCCATCCATCCACCATCCACCCATCCACCCATCCACCATCCATCTACCCATCCACCCATCCACCCATCCACTCACCCATCCATCCACCCATCCATCCACCCACTCACCCACCCACGCATCCACCCATCCACCCACCCACCCACCACCCATCCACCCACCACCCACCCATCCATCCACCCACCACCCATCCACCCTCCCACCACCCATCCACCCACCACCCATCCATCCATCCAACCAACCACCCACCCACCCACCACCCATCCACCCACCACCCATCCATCCATCCACCCACCACTCATCCACCCACCCACCACCCATCCACCCACCACCCATCCATCCATCCAACCACCCATCCACCCACCCACCCACTACCCATCCACCCACCACCCATCCATCCATCCACCCACCCACCCACCCACCCACCACCCATCCACCCACCACCCATCCACCCATCCACCCACCCATCCACCCACCACCCATCCGCCCATCCACCCACCCACCCACCCACCACCCATCCATCCAAAAAGCCCGACAGAGCGCACAGCCGAGCCAAGCACTGGCTCTGAGCCCCAGGATGTCGCTTCGTCCCCTCTGTCTCTGGGGAAGGAGGGCTCCCTCGCATGTTTAATGCCCCAGTGGAATGACAATTATGAAAAGTGCACATGTTGCAATTTGGGTTTAGGTTGAAAGTATTAATTTCCTGGTTTTAATTATTCAATAGAAATTAATGAAAATGTGAGAGGAGCCTCACGGGAGCCTCTCTAAGCATCAGGGGGCGGGGAAGGCAGGAGAGCTGCATCACATGGAGCCTGGGAGAGTGGGGTGAACGGAAAGGCCAAGGGCCCCACCCCGTCCCCGCCCCCAGCCAGGCTCTGCGCTTCCCACGGCAGGGAGCCTCCTGCCCCGACCCACCCAGCGCCTGCCCGGGTCTGCGTAAGCTTCCCACCTGCCTGAGCGTCTGCCAAAGGAAAGGTGTGTGTGTGTGTGTGTGTGTGTGTGTGTGTGTGTGTGTGTGTGGTGGGGGACAGCACGCTTGAACAGTCTTAGCCTGTTTCATTATTTCCACATTGTCTTTTACAAAAGCTTATGCAGCACTTGCTCTGTGCCAGGCACTGCGGGTGGGTGAACTCATTTTGCAGGAAAGGCCTGGACACGGGCAAAAAGCCCCACAGAAGGCTATTGCCACGTGTCCTGCCAGCACCCCCCCCCCCCCGACCACCCCTTCCCCCATGATCACTGCTTTTGTTGTCTTTGAGTTGTTTACGACTTTGTAAGGTAGAGAAGTGAGAGGAGGCACACAATCCCTGTCCATGGCCATGCACGTGACGGAGCCCGGAGGACGGCCCCGGTTCCCTGGCGGCCAGGCCTGCGTCGGGCCGCCATTCATTCCAGCATCCGACCACCCGCGCACCTGTGCTCTCTGCCGTCTCCTTCAAGCCGCTGGTCACCCCTGCTGGTTCCCTGACGAGTTAGTGAGTGCAAGACCCCTTCGCACGTGTTCCCTTTATAGCTGATGGAGCCGTGGTCTCACCTTGATGAAGGCGTCTTTAGCAGGTCTGAGTCCCCGAGGCAGGCACAGCCATCATCCCTCCTGCGACAGGGGAAGAGCAGGAGGCACAGAGAGGGCAAGCCATTGGCTGAAGGCACACAGCTGGCTGGGGCCGGGATTTGGACCCGGGAACTGGCTCTGGAGTCCCAGAGCCTCTAACACAGCAGTTCTCAACCTTGGCTGCAATTAGAATCACCTGGGAATCTTTTTAAAATCCTGATTTCTGGGCCTCATCCTCCGGAAATTCTGTTTCTTTGTTACCCATGTTGTGGCCCCACCCCATCACAAAGAAACAGAATTCCCGGAGGATGAGGCCCAGAAATCAGGATTTTAAAAGGATTCCCAGGTGATTCTAAGGTGCAGCCAAGGTTGAGAACCGCTGTTCTAAGAGGACTTGATATCTATGATCTGTTATCTAACCTCACGACATCGGGAGGTACTTAGGGAGGGGACGGGGAGGCCTGGGGAGGTTGGGGCACTGGCCCAGCTCCCCGGTTGCTGGTAAGCTGCGGATTCCACAGCTGCGAGGCCTGACGTCGGCGGCCGGAGGCGCTGGTAGAATGTGGACATAGACCGTGGCTTCCTGGGTGCCAGTCACACCGGGCCATCTCATTCACTCCTCACCGGGGCCCTATAGACGGGCCCCTGGAGGCACCGCAGGCCCTCGCATCATCTCTTGGTTTGTTTGGAGTTGAGCCCTGCAAGCTGAGGTGTCTCCATCAGCGCCCCACCCCCAAGGGCTCTTTCTAAAGATCTGGTGTGGCTCAGTGGTTGAGCATAGACCTGTGAACCAGGCGGTCACGTCAGGGCACATGCCCAGGTTGCGGACTGGATCCCCAGTGCGGGGCGTGCAGGAGGCAGCCGATCAATGATTCTCTCTCATCACTGATGTCTCTCTCTCCCTCTCCCTTCCTCTCTGAAACCAATAAAACACATGCAAAAAAAGATCTGGGGTGTGTGCCCTGGGCTCCCCTGCCCTCACCCACTCCCAGGGCTCCCACCCCTGCCACGAAGCCTCCCACTGACACCGCGAAGGCTCAGTCCTTGGACCCCAGAGGCTGGTGTGGGCCCAGCCTCACCCGCTCAGCTGACCTCTCCCTGACCTCTGCAGCTGGGCTGAGCTCTGGGGCCTGGAAAACCTAACCGCCGTGGGGGGCGGGAGCGCCAGTGCCGGGGGTGTGGGGGGGGGAGGTGCCCACCAGAGGCCTCTTCTGTTTGCCAAAGTGCTGCCTGGCCCTGCGAGCAGCAGGGGGAGCAGCCGGCTCCCTCCTGGGGGCCCCGCTGAGCTGCGGAGGTGTTAGCCAGGGAAGCAGGGGAGCAGGGGCCGCATTTGCAAGGGAAATGACGAGGGGGCCTGCAGTGGCTGGAGGTTTGGATTAGCTGCTGCGCAGGAAAAGGTCCCTCATGTTTTATGCATGAGGAGCTGGACCGGGTGCCAGGGGGACCCCAGAGAAGCCAGGGGAAGCTGGGGAGGCCAGGGGACCCCGACGGCCAGCAGTCAGACTCCCACCCTCTTCTTCTCTTCTTCCCAGACCAGGTTTCCCAGGGGGCAGGCTCGTCGCCAGGCCCACCCCACCCCTTGATGGTGAGAATGGAAATTTCCCGAAGCGAGGACCCCTCCTCCTCTGTATAGTGGAGGCTGAAGGCCTGGTCCAGGGTTGGAGGTGAGTTTACTGGGCTGGGTCTGCAGGTGCCTGACACCGAACCCAGCACCGAACCCGGCACCCAGCCTGGCACCCAACCTGGCACCGAACCCGGCACCCAGCCTGACACCGAACCCAGCACCCAGCCTGGCACCGAACCCGGCACCCAGCCTGGCACCCAGCCTGGCAGGAGCAGGAGCTTTCAGCTTCCATCTACCCGCCCAGAAACCCACGGCACCCCAGCCCCCTTCCTGCAGCCCCACAGTGTCTACTCTGGACTCGGGGACCCCCTGGGGCCCACACTTTTGCTGGGAAAGTGGTGGAGCGGGCATGGAACTAAAATCAGCAGTTCTCAACCTGTGGGTCGCGACCCTTTTGGCGGTGGAACGACCCTTTCACAGGGGTCGCCTAAGACCATCCGTATATCAGATATTTACATGACGATTCATAACAGTAGCAACATTACAGTTATGAAGTAGCAACGAAAATAATTTTATGGTTGGGTCACAACATGAGGAACTGTATTTAAAGGGCCAGAAGGTTGAGAACCACTGAGCTAAATGCTATTCAAAAGTTCTCTCCCTCCCAATTCTGGGGACAATTCCCCTTTAAAACTGGGCCATTACTTCCCGTTTATGTTTTCGCCTTCCCATCACACCTTCCCCCTTTCCTTGCTTGTTATGTTTCCCACCTCCTGCTCTGCAAATGTGATTGATGGCTGAATCACGCCCAGCTGGCTGCGAGGGCTGGCGGCCACACCCCTGGCCTGGCAGCAGCTCGGGGTCAAGGCGAGGGGCCAGGCAGGTGATGGAGGACGGACCCAGGATCGTGACTGACAGTGCTGGCTGTTTCTCCCTGACAGGGGGTAAGGGAGCGGCACAGCCCAGGGGCCCTGGGACTCTGGCTTCGCGTGTGGCTGGCCCTCGGGAGGTGGGAGCCGTCGTGTGTGGGATGCTGTTGTGAGCACCTTAAGTCCAGCCCTGCCACTGACGAGCAGGTTGTCTCACAAGTTTAATTTTTAATATATTTTTATTGGTTTCAGAGAGGAAGAGAGAGGGAGAGAGAAACATCCATGATGAGAGAGACTCATGGACCGGCTGCCTCCTGCACGCCCCCCACTGGGGATGGAGCCCGCAACCCAGGCATGTGTCCTGAGTGGGAGTCAAACCCTGACCTCCTGGTTCACAGGCTGACGCTCAACCACCGAGCCACGCCGGCCGGGCTCACAAGTTTCTTAACGTCCCCGTGAGCACGGAGGTGGTCGCCCCACCTGAAGCCACTGGGAACCGGGACGCTGGACTGAGTGCATGTGCCGGGCAGGCTCACTGGCAGCAGCTGTTTCTCTGAAGCGCATCAGGTGCAGCAGCTGCAGACCAGGTCGGTGAGGAGCGGCTCCGCCTCCGGCTCAGGTGTCCCTGCCCGGCCAGGAGCCTCTCACCTCCCCGCCAGCGGCCGCCAGAGCAGGGGGGTCCCCAGGGGCGTCACTGAGAGCAGCTGATAAACATGGGAGGGGGCCTGGAGGAGGAGGCTTGTGGCAGCTTTGCTCGTAATCACCCGAAACTGGAAACGACCCTGGCGAAGGGCGGGCCCAGTCGGCGGCGGCCGGCAGCGGAGACAGTCCACGCCGCCGTGGAGCACGGTCCTCGCTGAAGAGGGATGCGCTCGGTGCACGCGGTGACGGGGGAACCCCAACGCGCACGCTCTGTATCTGGGTCCTGATAGCGGCTACAGCACTGCATGTACTTGTCGAAACGTAAGAAACGGCACACGTGAAAAGGGTGAGTTTGCCCTGGCTGGTGGGCTCCGTGGTTAGAGCGTGGCCTGCGCACTGGGGTTTGGTTCCCAGTCCAGGGCGCCTGCCTGGGCTGCAGGTTGGATGCTCAGGCCTGCTCAGGGCACGTGCGGGAGGCAGCCATTCGAGGTGTCTCTCTCACATCGATGTGACACCCTCTCTGTCTTCCCTGCCCTCCCTCCCTTTTACTCTCTCTGCAGAGCAATGGAAACATGTCCTCAGGTGAGGATTAACCACAAAGAAAAAGTGTGGCTTGAACTGTCTCTAATTCTCGTCCATCAGGGGTAGGAAAAGGGCCATCAGAGACTTAGGCCAACCTTCAGAGCAGCGGTTCTCACCCTGGGCTGCACATGAGAATCACCTGGGAATCTTTTTAAAATCCTGATTTCTGGGCCTCGTCCTCCGGAAATTCTGTTGCTTTGTTACTCATGTTGTGGCCCCACCCCATCACAAAGAAACAGAATTTCCAGAGGACGAGGCCCAGAAATAGGGATTTTAAAAAGATTCCCAGGTGACTCTCATGTGCAGCCCAGGGTGAGAACCGCTGCTTTAGAGAAATCCGGTCCTGGGGGCTGGGCCTCACGCCCTTCGCCCTGTTACACCTGGACTATCGCCTTCCGTCCTGGGCGCCTTTCCCCTCAGTGTCTACGTACATTGTGTTAATTAGCTTGTTGGGCTCAGTAAGACATGCAAATGACACAAAATTCCAAAGGTACAAACGTCTGCAGGGAAAGTGTCTCTTCCTGCCCCCCCTTCCCCAGCGAGGCCGTCTCCTCCTCAGAGGTAAACGCTGAAACTGATGGTTCCCAGTGTCCTGGGTGGTGTTCCAGAGATGCACCGCGCGCACGTGTGTTTGCGTGTGTGTGTGTGTTTGTTTTGCGTGTGTGTGTTTGCATGTGCACGTGTGTGTTTGCGTGTGTGTGTTTGCGTGTGTGTGTTTGCATGTGCGTGTGTTTGAGTGTGTTTGTGTGTGCGTGCGTGTAGAGCTGGATACCCGTCTGTTTGTAGAGAGGGTCTGCACCTCTGGTCCTGGGCCTGCTCCTGCTGCGTTTTATTTGACCGTGAAACCTCAGAGGGTGTCCCCATCCCAAATCCGCAGCTGCCTCATCCCTGGGAACAGCTGCTCCGCAATGGAGTCAGCGCCCTCCTGACGGATCCACATTCGTTTCCAATCTGTTTCTCTCACCAGCAGGGAAGCAGCAACGCCTTTGTGCGCCTGTGTGCTTGGTGCCAGTGTAACTTCCAAAGGGTGGAGAGCGTGCTCCCCGACCCATGTCATGGAGCAGTGAGGCGGCCGAGACTCCGCGAGCCTGTCCGTCCGGGAGGGGCCGGGGGTGGGAGCGCTGATCCGGAGAGAGCGGGGAGGCCGGGTGCGGGCAGGCTCTCCGGACCGGAGCGAGGAGCTGTGTGAGGCACAAAGCCGGCTGATGGCCAGACGCCAGGCAGCAGCATGGTCACCATTGGGATTGGCTGTTCTGTAGGACGGAAGTCATTTGCATCTCTCCCAGACAAAATTATCCTGAACTGTTATTAGACGAGAAGCATTTGCATAGCTAACGGTTCTCCGCGAGTTGACATCCGCCCTTCCGGGTGTACAGTCCCTGAGCCACAGCCAAAAGTAGGTCAGACGCAGGTGCGCGTGTCTGTGTAACTAGACGCCCCGGTGGGGGTCTGTCCGTGTTCCACCCACCGCCCCTGTGGGTCCTCATTGCCAATCAGCTGGTGGATGGACCAGCTCCAAACTCCAACCTGGCCGGGCATTGGGGTCACGTCTGGCACCTGCTGCCACTGGTCGGGTTCCTGGGAGACAGGTGACAGGCGGCGATCGGCATCACAGGTTGATTGCTTGGGGGCCTGGCCAGGTGAAGGTATTAGGTGGGGCCTCTGGAAGGTGATTGGGTCTAAAGGGCAGAGCCCTGGTGGGGGAGGGGGAGGGGGAGGAGCCCAAGAGCGCACCCCCTTCCTGCCACAGGCAAGAGGCCCCTGCCCTGGGCCCCACACTTGAGAAGCCCCCACTCCGGCCCTCCTCCGGGGACACCCAGGGCAGGGTTCTACCTGGGGTTGAGCCAAACCTCACAGGCTAAGGGCCCGTCCATGCCCCTGAGGGCGGCTAGCACACCAGGAAAGCCCTCCCAGGCCTGCCCAGCGCCCCCTCCTCCCAGCCCTGCCCGGGGAGCTGTTTCCTCCCAGTGTGCCGCCTGGAGTTGGTGGACGTCTATTTGTTTCAATGCACAGCCGCCGGGAGAGCGGGACAGACTGCACTGTGCAGACACGTCTGGAAAGACCCAGGCGCTGGGAGCATCACCAGGCGGGGCCCCGATTTTCTCATCCTGCACAGCCCCCACCGCCTGGTCTGCTTCTGCCCACGCGGAGCCGAGGGGGGGAGAAGGCGAGGCCCTGTGGTCACTTCAGCCTCCGACTTCCTGCCGAGGGTGGGCGACATCCATCATGGTTCCTCTCCAAATTCATCGACTGGCCCGTCCCTGGTCGCCATAGCAACCACCCCCCAGTGCTTTTGTGATCAAGAAATGGAATTCATCACCGTGTCATTCGGTGAACTCTTTTCCAGACACACGGAGGGAGGAACAGCTACCGGAAGCCCAGCACCTACAAAAGGGCCTTTGTCCACAGGACAGTTCAATGGCCGAGAGGCGCAGACACCACTTGGAAAAGGACGGCTCCTGGTTAAGGAGAGCCGGAGGCTCCAGGGTGGCGGGGCTCCACACACAGCTCCCGGCCCGCCCCCCCCCCCCCCCCACCGCAGGTAACCGGAGCCCTCCTGACGGTTCAAAGGCAGTGAGGTCTGATGCTTCCCTCCCCCTGTCCTGGGTTCGGCTTCACCATTTCCCATGAGGGATGTGGGTGGGGTGGGTTCCCTCTGCCCTCTTGGTTCTTCTAGCTGCTCCAATGGTTAAAATACCATAAGGCAGCTCAGCCGGCAGGGCTCACGGGTTGAGCGTCCACCTAGGAACCAGGAGGTCACGGTTTGTTCGATTCCCGGTCAGGGAACATGCCGGGTTATGGGCTTGATCCCCAGGAGGGAGTGTGCAGGAGGCAGCCGATCGATGGTTCTCTCATCATGGATGTTTCTCTCTCTCTTTCTCTCTGGACCAATAAAAATATTTTAAAAATAAAAGAAGGCAGACTAACCGAAGAACAGCAAGAACACAGCACAGGGGAATTCGCAGAGCATGAGAATCCCAAAGGTTGGAAACGCAAGATGGGGTGTGTGCGTCCTTCCGGACGCAGGAGAAGGAGGGACCGGGCCGGGTCGGTAAAGGGGAGTGAGGCGGTTCACAGGGAGATGGAGGAGCCAATGCTTAGTGAACAGATGCCGGCTGGACATCTAGAGACCGAGTCGCAGAGGGACTTGGACCCCAGGCCTTGCTGGGCCCCCGGCCACCCCAGGTTCTGACTACACTATGGTTAGTGGCTCTGTGGTGATAGTTCTAACAGGCCTCTATGCGGCGTGGCTACAGTGTTTTGGCCAGGTTCAAGCCTCGGACTAATGAAAGGACAGGGTCCTCTCATGGCCACGTGCAAGTCCCAGCTGGAGGGCAGGGCCCTCCCAGCACAATCATAGCCAACGGCTGTGGCTGTGAGCTTGAACCTATGGTCCGAACACGTGGCCCCGCGTGCCTTGTGCTAGAGTTCAGGTGCATGTAGCTGAGTAGGGTTGGAGCTCACGAGAATGCTGTAAACAACGTGATCACGCCCCTGCTTTGCCTCGTGGCAGCTGCTATAAAATAAAGACTCGGCTTGTGGGCGCCGGCGCTGCCTCCTCATCAGGGAGCAGCGTCCCACCGAGACCCAGCTTTCACTCTCTTGTCTGTCTTTTCTCAATCCTTCCACCCCCCCAACCCCCCACTCACTTTACCTTTGACCACAACAGGCCTCCATCTTCAATTCTTTCCCAAAGTTTGGGGGAAGGTCAAGGATTATTCCTCAGTCTTATTTCTTTTAATATAGATATAGATTAGATATAGATATAGATATAGATTAGATATAGATATAGATTTCAGAGAGGAAGGGACAGGGACAGAGAGAAAAACATCAATGATGAGCGAGAATCATGGATCAGCTGCCTCCTGCATGCCCCGCACTGGGGATCAAGCCTGCAACCTGGGCATGTGCCCTGACCAGGAATCGAACCCTGACCTCTTGGTGCTTGGGATGATGCTCAACCACTGAGCCACACCAGCCAGGCCAGAGAGCTCCTTAGAGCAATGAAAAGAGCAGGAGAAACCATTGTGCGTGCAACATTTTAAAAGATGATACAGACAAATGCACAGGACAAAAAGGGAAATGATCAAGCTGTCTCAAACAGGAATGGAAAATCTGTGGCAGGAAGGACACGGGGCCGCAAACCTACCCACAGAAAATGCAGTCCAGTGGATGAAGGACAGGCTGGGCTTTCTGAGCCCTCAGGGAGCACACGGCCCCTCCCCTCGCGGATACCAGCTGCTCTGAAGAATCTGGGACAATGGCAGCAGGACAGGCTCCCCACCCCCCTTCACAAGGACGGCAGAACTTTGATGTCAAACACAGGCCAGAGCAGCACCTACAAGGAGAATGCGGACACAGATGCGCCAGGCCGAGATCAGGATTAGCGAGCACAATCCAGCGATCTATATATAAACACTTCACCCTGAGCGGTGTCTCACTCGGGGACAGGAAACCACTCAGCGCTGACACATCCTCGACAGGGACCTGCCACACTAACAGGCCACAGGGGAGCCCTGGCCGGCGGCTCGGTGGCTGGAGCATCATCCCGTTCACCAGAAGGTGGGCACGCCAATTCGCCTTTGATGTCCATTTAATGAATCACCTTTCCGAGCAGGATTGAGCCTGGCCCATCGGGGGACGCTCTCTGGCCTGGATGGGAGAGTGGAGGGTTCGCAAAGGGCAGTTCTGGGGCGCCAGCTCCCTCCAGGGCGCCCTCCACCCTGGGGTCAGGATTTCAGGGCTGCGTGTGCGCAGCAGCGTGCAGGGCTGGCTGTGAGCAATCCTCTCTCTGGGCTGTGAGGGGAGAAATAATCGCCAGGGCCCCAGGGGAATCACAGCCAGCAGCTGCTCTTTCACACCCACCGAGCCATTCTCTGCAGCAGATCGGGGCGAAGACTGATGGAGCCTCGCACGGTTCAAAGGGGCATCCCCTGCAGAGGTCCTGTGGGGGCGCTGGGCTCCCGCCCCCTGTGCCGGGCAGAGGGTCAGGCAGCACCCCACTGGGGGCCTCAGAGCCACACATCACAGCATCATCTTAGGCAGAAGGTTCACGCCCGTTGAATGCCTGGGCTCTCGGAGGCGGGTACAGGAATGTCACTACTTTCTAGACCAGGGACTGAAGTTCAAGGCCGCGTGGCTCGAAAATAGAGGAGGCAGGACTCAAACCGACTCCTGGACTGACTCTGAACGGGCAGCACCCAGACTGCGGGCGGGGTGTCTGTCTCCTGCCAGGACAACAGCTTCTGGGGGTCACAAGCTCCCCGTTATGCCATGTGCAGAGGGAGGGAGCCCCAGCTCTGATGCCTTCCTAACCCCCACCCCCACCCGCACCGGCGGCCGCCGGTTTGAATGGAGTTTAAGGAGAAAGAAACAAGGACCCACATGGCTCAGTGTTTGAGCATCGACCTATGAACCGGGAGGTCAAAGTTCGATTCCCAGTCAGGGCACAGGCCTGGGTGCCTGGGCTGCGGGCTCCATCCCCTGTGGGGCGTGCAGGAGGCAGCCGATCCATGATTCTCTCTCATCATGGATGTTTCTATCTCCCTCTCCCTCTCCCTTCCTCTCTGAAATCAGTTAAAAAAGAAAGAAAGAAACAGGGACCCAGCTTCAGACAAAGGGGCATCTTCAGAAGCGGACGGAGCAGCCAGGCCAGCGCGACGCCGCTCCAGCCCCGCCATTTAGCGCGATTAACTGAAGCCGCAGCCCGGGTCGATGGAAGAGCTGGAAGAGCGGGCGCATTATCAGTTTGCCACAACCAGTAATCATTATCCCGGCTTCTGCTGGCTCGCCTGCAGCGGCTGGAGCGCTCGCCCCCCCCAGCCCCCGCCCCCGCCGTCAGCTGCGTTTTAATCAGCGATGGCCCAGGAGACGCCCGGAGACAATCGTGGCATCACTCTGCGCGCCGCTGCTCACAGATCGGAATAGAGAGGTTCCAGGGTGCGTTCAGGTGGCCTGACACCGTGCAAGTTAATTTCTAGAAAAATTAAGCATCACTTGGAGATGAGCGGGGACGGGGGTGGTTTCCAGATGGTACAGGAACGGCCCTGGGGTGTTGATCCTGCAGGAAACCTTTGCAGAGACTCACAGTGGCCTCTGAATGTTTGTCCAGAATTCCTACCCTCAGCGGAGGCGGGACAGAGGCTTGGAAAGCGAGAGCGGGCCCACATTTAAAGCGCCTCTTTGATGCTGGAAGGAGGGGGACAGCTCGGGGAGGGTGGCGTGGGGCCGGGAGGGGAAGGGACCATCTAGTCCACACACGTTTCCTGAGCCAATTCCATGGGCCAAGCCAGGGGCTGGGCCTCCAAGGTGGGGCCACACTGTCCCTGACCTTGAGGCCTGACAAACACAGGAGGGAGGAGTTCCCCCCTCCTCACCCCACTGGCGGGGAGGGAACCCCCCATTAAGCAGCAGTGGGTGGCTGAGCGCATGGCACCTGGTCCTGGGCGGGTGAGCTGGTCAGCAGTTTGTAGGTAACAGATGCTCACAGCCTGGGGGAGGGAGACTCCACTCGCCCTGTGAGCCCCCACGGGGATTGCACTCGGGAGCAGAGGGAGAAACCGGGGTCTGGGGAAGACGGCTTTGTAGCAACAAGAGGGTGCGGTCACCCCAATTCCCATTGGAGGATGTAATTGGATGATTCTGCAGGTGGGAGGGAGGACAGATCCACAAGGTGGAGAACGGTAGGGGTGGGTGCAGTGAGTCTGGACGGCAGGTGGGGAGCCTTCCCTGCTGGGGGAGGGGCATCTGGGGAGAGGCGCTGAGCTCAGTTCAGCCTCTGGGGTCTTGGGAGGCTCCAAGGTCCAGGCTGCAGTTAATATTGCGCGTTCAGTTCGGGCCTTTCCCGGGGGGTGGCGGGGCGGGGGATGGGAGCCATGGGGTGGGAGGGCTCCCCTCTGGGGGGTGAGGTGTTGGAGGCTTCACGGAGCAGGTGGCATTGAAGGTTGGCCATGAAGGATGAGCAGCGGTTGCAAAGTGCGGCACGGTGTGGGGACTCGATGAGTGTAGGGGAGGGGGAGGCAGCCAGAGGCAGGGCCTGGAAGGGGGTGCAGAGCCCACGGTGAGGAAAGAACCTGCGTGTGGAGAGGGGGTGGTGGCGAGGCGCTGGGAGTGGAGGAAGCCGAGGGCTGAGGCCAGGGGTGCCGCGCTGGGGGGAGGGGGTTCTCCGTGTGGAGAAGAAAACGCTTGGAAGGAAAACAGGAACCAGCAGCCGTGGCCGTAACCATCAGCCAGACCAGGAAGGAATGTCACAGCGAAGGGGGAGGGGGTCCCCGGGTGTTGAGTGCCACTTGGACCTCAATGACCCCCAAATTGTGAGTTCAGGCCAGGATTCTCCCAGAATTCCAGGCTCAGATGCCCCGTCAGGTCTCCACCCACATTCACTGCCTGAGTGTCTGGGGTACCAGGCACCATGTGAGGCCAGAGAAGCCCCCCCCCCAACCCCCGGCACTCCTCTGCAGGGTTCCCGCTCCTTCGGGGCTGCGGTGATGCCTGGTGTGTCCCCACTGAAACCAGCACGGTCGCTCCTTCTCCTCAGACCAGCACCTCCTCCTGAAGCCTCAGGCGGGGCAGGGCCCGCGCTCCCCACGCTGGGACCCCAGGAGGCCTGTTCTGGCTGCTCACTCACCTGGCCCGCCACACCCACCAGTCACTTCCTCCCTTTCTTCCAGGAAGGAGCCATCTCCCGCCCCCGGGGGTGCAGCCACGGGACCGGCCAGGCTCTCTGGGCCCCCCGTGAGGGGCACCAACCGCGGACTCAGAGGCCAACGTGCTTGCCCTCCCGGTGCCCTGTGCCCGTTCCCAGACTGAGCCCGTGTGCTTGCTGCGTAAGTAAAACGGAATCACATGCTGTTTCATGCTCTGCCGTTTCAACAGCTGCTAACAGCTCCCCGAAAACATTGTATTTAGTAACCAGTGGGCCTGTGTTTTGGTTTCGGGCTCTTTGCTCTTCCCAGCCTCTACGATGCACCAGCGATTTCTGTGCAAACACAACCACGTCTTCGATATATTGTTGGCAGGCTTGGCAATCCCTTCGCCTTCTTTGCCTGGTGGTGATGGAGGCCCTACTTATCCCTGTTCCCCACCCACCCCCGGAGCCTATAAATAGAGGGAGAGATACACACACACACACAGAGAACTTAATGCTGCATAACTGCTCAGCTCAAAAAAACTGCAGCCCTAGCCGGTTTTGCTCAGTGTGTAAAGCGTTGGCCTGTGGATTGAAGGGCCCTGGGTTGGATTCCGGTCAAGGGCACATGCCCAGGTTTCGGGCTTGGTCCCCGGTAGGGGGCGTGCAGGAGGCAGCCGATCAATGAGTCTTTCTCATCATTGATGCTTCTATCTCTCTCCTCCCTTCCTCTCTGAAATTGGTATATAGATATCTGCCAGCATATTTTCCCAGCCTCCAGGGTCCCCTTAGCCCCTGTGATGGCAGCCATCAGCTTCTAGGTTCCTGTATCAGTTATCTATTTTGTACTTCCTTCAAGGACCTATGAAGGGCAGGAGGGCCGACCCTGCCTATGCAATTGCTAATTGGAATGAATGGATGCTATTGAGTTTTGCCCTCCCATCAATGTCTCTCTCAGACTCTTCCCATTAGAATACAGACCACCTTTCAGGTGTGTGTGTGTGGGGGGGGGGAGGTGGTGATAAATGACTTTCCAGTAAATATACTCTATGCACACTGTGGGCACAGCACACTTCCCTACCCCCTTGACATTGAGCTTGACCTTGGGATTTGTTTTGACCAATGAAAAGTTCTCAGACAGGAGAGGAGCAGTGGGTGGAAGTACACTTGTGTGAGTTGGCTTGCCCTCCTGCCCACCTGCCTTGCCCGATGACTAGGATGTGCCCTGGGTCACCCCCGGTCCAGTCAGGACGAGAGGACACAGAGCAGGTCCGACCCCACTCACACCTTGGAGCTGATTCGTGCTGAACAGAAACAAGATCCACCAAATCCCCACTGACCGACAAATGCGTGAGCAATCAATGCCTTTGTTGCATGCCACTGCGTTCTGCAGCTGGTGATTAAACGAGAAGAGTTGACTACTTAAGAAGGGCAGGCTTCCTTTCCTTCCACAACCTCCCCAGTTGTCCTTTTGAATATAAACATGTCAGTGCTGGTCATCCCCACCCCCCAAAGAAGAGTATGAACTTGGGGTAGATTTGCCAGGAGTGAAGGTCTAATTCCACGGAGTCAGGCCCATTGTCTCAGGCTCCCCATCAAACAGCCCCTATTACTTATCAATATGGTTATAAATAGAGGGAAGCTAGCTCAGCTTCTCAAGCCAGTTGGTCGATCCAAGCTCCAGGCTGGGGCCTGGCCTCCTTAACATCGTGTGCTAACCAGCTGAACCTAACCCTAACCCTAACCCTAACCCTAACCCTAACCCAAACCCTAACCCTAACCCTAACCCTAACCCTAACCCTAACCCTAACCCTAACCCTAACCCTAACCCTAACCCTAACCCAAACCCTAACCCTAACCCCTTCCCCACACACACCCAACTCAGGAAACCTGGCCTCCTGGGGCGCTGTCCAGCAGCCGAGGTGCTGAGTCAAGACAGAGGCCCACCCTTGGGAACCCGGCCCTGAGGCGCTGTCCACCCGCAGAGGTGCTGAAAAGAGAGCAGGCCCCCTTAAGGTCTTGGACAGCGGAGCTCAAGGGTCCAGTACTCAGCTGCTCTTCCCCGCTGCCCTGACCACTGTGGTTTTACTTGCCAGCGTCTTCATCCAATCCAATCTCTGGCTCACCCCTTATCATAGCCCCAGGGGGGAAAATTGTTCATCCAGAGTCAAATCTCCAAATCACCCAGATCATCAATTTTGGACTACCATGCTACAGAGCAGGGGATGGGTTTGCTGCCAGCCATTGCTAGGCAACTGGAAGCCTTCACACCTTCCTCATGCAGCTAAAGGGGCTGTGAAGAGCGAGGCAGCACCGTGGGGCTCGTTCCTACGGAGCAGCAGCGTGTAAAACTAGGGAATCAAATCGCAGGGTGAGGAGGGACTTGCCGCTTTCAAGACATTAGCGATGCTTCAGCCCACACTCTGGCTCGGAGCAAGCCACTCACAAATCCTTCTTATTGCAGAACATTTCAAATATTTATGGAGGGAGAGGCTAGAATGAATATCCGTGGACCCATCACCAAGCTCCCAGAATTACCAACTCTTGGCGAATTCAGTTTTATTTTATCCCCACCCACTACCCCACCCCTGCCATCAGATTGTATTACAGCGAGTCCTCGGCGTCGTGGGTACGTATTTCGGTAGGTATCTTCGAAAGGGAAGGACTCTTAACAAGCAGAGAAAACCCCCACAGCACTCTCATCACACTTTAAAGAAATTAACCTTCATTTCTTCAAAACATCCCATAGCCAGTGTGTGTAACCGTCTCCATATGTCATAATTTTTTTCACAGTTTTACTTCCATCAGGATCCAGATAAGTTCCAGACATTGTCACTGGTTGGGATGGTTCTTTGGTTTCTTTTACTCTATCAGTTTTCCTTGCTGAGGGGAGAGTATCTGTGCTGGAGAGAGTCCCATGAGCTGAGTCACAGGCATGTGGTGCCATTCACCGTGTTCCTCCATCCCCGATATTTCCTATTCGTTAGTAGTTTGATCACACAGCTTGGTCAGATACAGGTTTGATGTGTTGGTAAAACTGCTTTCCATGTAGTCCTTATCAGTAGTCGCTAATGCTGGTCTCTCTCTCTCTCTCTCTCTCTCTCTCTCTTTCTCTCTCTCTCAAGGTTGGCAGCTCTTGATTGCTTATTAGGGATTGGCAGTCCACCGAGTGGAAGGGGATATGTTCAGTACATGTCGGTGACAAAGGAGTCACGTCTGGACTATATCAGGAGCCCTTAAGATGATGAAGGAGCGGGCAGGCACCCCGCGAGGGTGACACACCACTGTCTCTGAATGAGAGGTTTCTGATCCCTTTCTCCTGAAACCTAATCTAAACATGAAGATCAAGTAACAGAAAAGGCCTGGATCGCATCTGGAGAGACGCAGGACACAGGAGGGACGTAATGACAAGTCATCTCCACTCAGCCGTGGAGAGGAGCGGTCACGTGTTCGCTGCGGGGGGAGGAGGGCTCCTCTGGACGAACCAGCCGACCCACTTTCCAAGCCCGACTCGCCAAGAGGTGCGAGTTCCTGAGGGATTCATCCGATGACGAAGACCATCAATGTCCATCATTGACGTCCCGGACTCCGTGCCGCAGGCGGTGGCGAGGGCGCCCCGGAATTTGGCATCTCCGCACAGACCGCGCTGGGGCAGAAACGCGTAAACGCCAGTCGGTTGTCTCGGAGCTTTATTCTTTTTTAATCAACTGGAGTAATTTTGCAATGACCCCCACAGCCTTGTATCTTCCCCTGGAAAGCAGCTACGGATCGAATCCATCTTTTGACACTGTTTCCCTCACTCTGGGGCTCACAGGCGCGGGCTCGGCCCCACGGGTGGCGGGACTGAGGCCGTGGGAAGGCCACAGGACTCTCAGACTTCACTCGCACTCAGCAGCCGGGATGAGTGTCAGGAGCATCCAGTCAGGCCCTGCATTAGCTCCTGATTTACGGAGCCCGTCTGGCCGCGTGTCTGGGATGTGAGAGGCGGAATGAGCGTCTGAAGGACTATCAAGAGCCTTTTGAGGATGATAGGTTTGAGCGGCTCACGTTCCCAGACGCCGAGAAAGGGAAGGCCAGGCCTGTACCTCTTCACTGTGCACGCAAAGCAACTTGAACCTCCAGAGGCAATGGATTCCGCAGGCCCCCACTCCACGGGGGACCGTGGGCTGTGCACACAGCTTCACAGCCGCAGCGAGCCGCAGGGCCCGCGCCCTCTAATTCCTGCTGTTCGAACAGCCTTGCAAACGCTTTCCAAAGCCAAGTCACTCAGGTGCTCATGTTGGGGCCTCACAGAGCCCCCCCAAAAGTTATTACCCCATTTGACAGGCGGGAACACCACCATCCGAAGTCTGAGGCCCACGGAGAGGGAGTGAAGACGCTCACAGAATCCACTTGCCTCCTGCTGAGCCTGGTTCTGGCTCCAGCTGGCATGGCACGGGGTGGGGGAGGGGCAGGGCACAGGGTGGGGGAGGGGGCAGAGCACCAGGGGTCAGGGAGGGGTGGTCCTAGCGGCCAGAATTGGGGTCTTCATCCACGAGTTCTGGCAGCTCAGTGGCGCCTGGCACTTCTGTTGTTAATCCAGGGAGAGCGAGCCAACAGGTCATGAGGTGGACAGTGTCGTCTGACGGCCAGGAACTGAAGCCCGCACGGGGCTGTTGTGGGCGAGCCTCCGTGCTCGGGGCCAGGACCGGCTGGATTTACATCTCCCTATTACCTCCCGTCCTGAGGGCGCCCTGGGCACCGGAGGCCGCAGGCAGGTCGTGGAACAAGCAGCGAGCTCTCTCGGGGAGGACAATGCGGCTCCGCAGTCTCCAGGGAAAAGGGGGCCGTCACTCTCAGCCACCATCGTCCCATCGTGGCACAGCCAGGGGCGAGATGTCCCGGGTGCGGCCTCTCCGTGCCCCCAGACTCCAGGCTGACCACAGCGGGCAGAAGGACACCCACACTTCTCTGGCAGGCTCACGTGGGGCGCACCCTGCCGCCCTGCGCCGCCCGCTCTGCCAGTGGAGCGTCTGCAGCGGCTGGAAAGCTGCGCCCCGTCTCCCTGGACTCACAGGGTCTGCTGTGCTGACGGGGACACTGGGGAGACGCCGGGAAATGGTTTGGAAGGAAAGGCCGGCAGCAGCTGCGAAGGCAGAACAGCCGTCAGGAGGCGGCCCGCTCCCCTCGGCTCCCCCTGGCAGCAGCTCGCTTTACACCCTGAAGCGCCATGATCACATGCTCTCAGCCGCCACCTCCCGGCCTCGGCCTCGGAGGAGGGGAGCAGGGCGAGGATGGCCTCAGAGCCTCGGCCTCCACCTGCCCGCAGGGCCCTCAAAGCACCTGGCTGCTCTGCCCACAGCAAGTCAGCCAGGTCAGTGGACTCTCTCGGGGAGGTTCTAGCTGCTAGAACCTCCCCCAACAGGGGGTCCGAATGCCCAGCCAGAGCCAAGAACCATCCCCTTAAGGGGACCCTTCATGCAAGGGCTTCCCACCTCCTGTGATGGGAGCCTCTGGGAGCTTTAACCACCGGAAATCCCGTTTAATGGGCTCGGAGCAGCCTGGGCAGCAGGAGTTTTATTTTTAAAATATATTTTTATTGATTTCAGAGAGAGGAAGGGAAAGGGAGAGGGAGGGAGGGAGAGAGAGAAACATCAGTGATGAGAGAGGATCATTGATTGGTCTCCTCCTGCACTCCCCCACAGGGGATCGAGCCCACAACCCGGGCCTGCACCCTGACCAGGACTCGAACCCTGACCTCCTGGTTCCTGGTCCACACTAACCACTGAGCAGCACTGGCCAGGCGACAGCAGGATTTGGCAAGGCTCCCCGGTGAGTGTGATGTTCAGCCCTGGGCGAACCATTGCTCCAAAGCTTCTATCCTTTTACCGTAAAGTGAGCCCGGGAGCTCTGGGCCCCCGGCTGGAAGGAGCCCTCAGTCTGGCACGGCGTCTGCAGGCGGGGAAAGGGCCTGGGAGTTAGCTGGCAAAGTGGGCCCCTAGGAACGGCTTCACGTCCTTCAAGCGGAGCCAGAATCCCGGGCTCTGCGGTGCCTTCAACCCGAACGAGCCTTCCGTGCATGTTCTCGTTTGAACGTGGCCGTGGGGGAGCATTTGTGCTTCTTGGAATTTCTAGTTCCTCATCTGTAACCGGCCGAGTGGCGCGCGTGGTTGCTGGGCTCGGGGTTCAGGTCCTGAGCTCTGGGCCTTTCCACCTGAGCTGCCTTACGGCACACAGTGGACGGTCAGGGGTGGGGGTGGAGGGCTGCAGGGGGCAGGCGCCAGTGTTCTCTCTGCAGAAACGGAGCATCCAGTGCCCTGGCCGGTTTGGCTCAGTGGATAGAGCATCATCCTGTGGACTGAAGGGTCCCGGGTTTGATTCTGGTCAAAGGGCACGAACCACAGTTGCAGGCTTCATCCCTGGTCCTGGTCCCGGCTAGTGTGGGAGGCAACCAGTCCACGTCTCTCTCTCTGTCTCTCCTCTCCCTTCCCCTCTCTCTGAAAATATCCTTAGGTGACATTTCCAGAGGGTCCCACGGAGGTTACAAATCATGACGTCAGGCATTGGCGTTTGGGCGGCGGGTTGGGAGGGCAGGGCTGCCTGCAGGGCCAGACCAGCTGGGTGGCGCCGGGGGGCTGGCTCCTCTGGAGGCCGGTGACCTCAGCTTGACCTCCTCGGTGACACCTGCACGCGCCTGGCCGGGCCTGGGCTTTGGCTCTGGAAGGCTCGGTCTCTCTGGGTCTGGGGTGGAGCCCGGATGCGGAGTGAACCAAGCAGGCCCCTGTATGCAGAGGGATTTCAGAGTCGGCAAGCTCGCCTCCCACTCGCCCGCCCGTGGAAGCTCCTGGAGGATGTGCCCCAGCAACATGAGGATAGAAATCAGGTTAGAAAAACACAGGGTCCGGAGAGGAGCTGCAACCCCAGGAAAACAGTGAGGGGGCCCCGGAGTGACCAGGAGGAAGCAGCATGGAAAGGAGGGCTCAGGCCAGAGCAAGAGAGGCCTCCAAAAAATTAATAATAATAATAATAATAATAACGGCTCCTAATAATGTACGAGGAGGAGGCCAGGACTTTGAAGGATCAGAGGGGAGAGGGAAGAACTTTGGGATGGGAAGGGGCAGAAAAGCCCGAGAGGGACAGAGCAGGGTGCTGAGGGGCCGGGGAGCAGGACTGGAGGGGGCGGTGGGGCTAAAGCTTGAGCAGGCTTTTCTCCAAAACCCCCCAGCCCAGGAGCCAGTGGGCACAGCAGCACCCCCCTTGCCCAGGAGCCGGGGGGCACAGCAGCTCCCCCCCAGCCCAGGAGCCGGTGGGCACAGCAGCTCCCCCCAGCCCAGGAGCCAGTGGGCACAGCAGCTCCCGGGGGCGGGGGGCAGGGTGTTGTGACCCCACAGCATCCAGGGTGGAAACAGAAAGCTCTCAGCTCTGTTTTCAAGGTCAAAGGGTCATGAGGCAGAACCAGGCAGAGGTCACAGCCCTGCAGGTGAGCAGGAGGGTCAAGTTGCCTCTCTGTCACCTCCCTGGGCGGTGGCTGGATTTCACATTCAGCCTGGCCAAGCGCAGCCCCCTCCGTCCCGGGACCACCCTCCGCCACCTCCGCTCCTTCCGGAAAAGCGCAGCCGCCCCACTCGGGAGCAATTGACAGGCGGGCGCTTCCGCAGAACATGGAATCGGCGGCCAGTGGCTGGGTCCGGCTTCAGGCACCACTCGGCGGAGCCACCCCGGTGCCAGGAGCCTGGAGGGTGGCTGCACCAGCCTGCGGGTTCTTTTTTTTTTTTTTTTTAATATATTTTATTGATTTTTACAGAGAGGAAGGGAGAGGGACAGAGAGTCAGAAACATCGATGACAGAGAAACATCGATCAGCTGCCTCCTGCACACCTCCCACCGGGGACGTGCCCACAACCCAGGTACACGCCCTTGGCCGGAATCGAACCCAGGACCCCTCAGTCCGCAGGCCGACGCTCCATCCCCCTGAGCCAAACCGGTTAGGGCCAGATTCTCTTTTAACCTGAGAGTCTTGTCACATCCTCTCCTGCCGGCAGAGGTGTGTGTGCGTGCCTGTGTGTCAGTGTGTACATGTGTGTGCGTGCCTGTGTGCCAGCATGTGTGTGTGTGCCTGTGTGTCAGCGTGTGCGTGTGTATGTGTGCCTGTGAGTACTCATCTCTCTGTGTGTGCATGTGTGTGCGTGCCTGTGTGTCAGCGTGTGCATGTGTGTGCATGCCTGTGAGTACTCATCTGTGTGTGTGCCTGTGTGTCAGCGTGTGCATGTGTGTGCGTGCCTGTGTGTCAGCGTGTGCATATGTGTGTGTGCCTGTGTGTCAGCGTGTGCATGTGTATGTGTGCCTGTGTGTCAGCGTGTGCATGTGTGTGCGTGCCTGTGAGTACTCATCTGTGTGTGTGCCTGTGTGTCAGCGTGTGCGTGTGTGTGCGTGCCTGTGTGTAATCATCTGTGTGTGTGTGTGTGTGTGTGTGTGTGTGTGTGCGCTCACATGATCTGACTGTAGCCCGGGGATCTGATAGCAGGGATGAGATCAAGTTTCACCTTAAAAAGCCCAGGCTGGGCTACCTCCCTGGCCGCCAGCCGGGCATTCGGTGGGTAGTCAGAGCTCATGCCAGTCACGCATGCACGTCCACACCGAGCCACACGCTCACACACACGCTCACACCCACACACGTGGCAGGAGGCCCTGGGAGCCCAGCAGAGAGACCTCCCCTCTGAGCAGACATTCAGGCCCCCCACACCCCTCCCAGCTGCGGCCTTGGGGAGCCTCCCGCAGCCACTGCGAGGCTGGGAGGGCCAGCCCTGAACCTCTGGGCTCCCTGCAGCCCCTTTGGGCGCTCCTGCCTCCGGCTCCCGCACCCGCACCGGCCTGCGTGCCGGGGAAGGGCCACGTCCTTGGCAGAAAGCCCGGCCTCCGCCTCCAGGCCCTGCTCGGAGTGAACAAGGCAGAGACGTGACTCCAGACCTTCCCGTCAGCCCCTCCTCAGCCCGGCTGCACCACCGGGTGAGGAACGGTCCGGTCCGCTGTGTCCCACACACCGCCCTCCCCAGGAGAAATGGTATTTCTTTTCCAGGCCGCACGTCCACCTCCTGGAGGTCCAGAGCTCCCCCTTGTGGCAAAGCCCCGCAGGAGCAGCGTCTGGTCACCGGGGGTCCAGGTGCCTTCCTGACCCCCGCAGGCAGGCGGAGTGGGAGGCGGGAGAGGAGCCCGACCTCAGTCCCCGGGCCCCCTCCCGCCCCCCAGTCCTGGGTGATGGGGAAGAACCTGCATTTGAGTGCTTTTCACCGGCAGAGGCCTTGGATGCCTGGAAACACTGCCTCCCCTGGGACAAGAGCCATCCCCAGGCGTCACCTGGACTCAGCCAGGGGCTATCGCACACCTTTCTCAGCAGCAAGCTGCTGAGAGCGCCAGAGCCCTCTGCACAATTCCTAGAGCTGACGGGGACCTGGGGGGGTGGGGGGAGACAGGGAATTCTCACCACTACCTGTCCTACCATGTCCCAGGGGCCCGCCCCTGCCCGCCCAGGCCCCGCCGGCCCCCCTGCCCGCCCACTGGCACGCGCTGCAATCCTGAGGAAGAAGGAAGAGTTGTTTCTTTAAACACTACCTGGTTGTAAGCAGAAATCATTGTAATGAGAGCAAATGCCTATAAATGCAGATTCCTGTTCTCAGTCATTTAGAAACATCGACTCAGTCCGCCCAGCGTTTTCAATGTAGAAAATTTGTAAAATGCAAAATTACAAGGAAGGAAAACAGAGCGCGGGGATCTGATAGCAGGGACCCCACGCGCATTCCCTCCAGCGCCTCACGCGCACGTGGGCTCTTCACCAGCCGGGGGTCAGGTGCCTGTTCTCTGGGCTCCGCTCAGGGCCCAGGCCGGCCGTCCTGGAGACCAGCCTGACTGGCCGCGTTGAGTTCCCGCTGCTGGGACGCACCATCATGTCCTTGACCTCCTGGGGTGTGGGGGGGTGCTGTTTCTACTGAGCGTGGGAGCCTGTGCGTTGCCTCCTCATGGGGTTGCCTCCTCTAGCAGCTCGGATGTGGATGTGGACTTGGGGGTGTCAGCGCAGTAACATTCGCCCACACCCCCATCTGTGGGCATCGCAGGTGGGTGTGCGGGCGCATGTGTGATCATGTGTGTGCTCACAGGCTTAGACTTACCCTGTGAGACGTCACACGTCCTAGGAATATGTTCAAAAGAATGAAAAACAGGCATCCAAACAAATGCATGTACCGGTATATGAATGCCCCATCAGCACCTTCGCAATACCCCAAAGGCGGGCCCAGCCCCAAAGTCCGTCAGCTGGTGAGTAAACAATGGCAGGGCTTCAGCGCGGAGAGGCGTGAGGTCCTACTGTGGGCTCCAACATGAGCGAACGTGAACGCGTCCTGAGAAACGAGTGAAGCCAGGCCCGGAGGCCGCCGGCTGCCTGATTCCATTGATACAGAAGTCCGGGGCAGGCCGGGGCGTGGCGCGGGGGGAGGAGGGGGCAGCGGCTGCGTGAGGGTCCCGGGTTTATTTTTGGGGTGATGAAAACGTTGGAACTCGATAGAGGTGGTGGTGGCACCACACGGTGAATGTACAAAATGCTGCCAAAATGTCCAGTGATGTGAATTTTACCTCAATTTTTTACAAATGTTGCACGAATGACTTCTTTTAAGCCTGACTCACACAAATTACCCATTTGTGGTCAAATGCTGCTTCCTGGTTTGCTGCCCATTTCCCAGGGGCCTGCAGTGAGGCTCTGACCCTGTGCAGTGAGGCTCTGACCCTGTGCAGTGAGGCTCTGACTTGTGCAGTGAGGCTCTGACCCTGCGCAGTGAGGCTCTGACCTTGTGCAGTGAGGCTCTGACCCTGTGCAGTGAGGCTCTGACCCTGCGCAGTGAGGCTCTGACTTGTGCAGTGAGGCTCTGACCCTGTGCAGTGAGGCTCTGACTTGTGCAGTGAGGCTCTGACCCTGCGCAGTGAGGCTCTGACTTGTGCAGTGAGGCTCTGACTTGTGCAGTGAGGCTCTGACCCTGTGCAGTGAGGCTCTGACCTTGTGCAGTGAGGCTCTGACCCTGTGCAGTGAGGCTCTGACCTTGTGCAGTGAGACTCTGACCTTGTGCAGTGAGGCTCTGACTTGTGCAGTGAGACTCTGACCTTGTGCAGTGAGGCTCTGACCTTGTGCAGTGAGGCTCTGACCCTTGCAGTGAGGCTCTGACCCTGTGCAGTGAGGCTCTGACCCTGTGCAGTGAGGCTCTGACTTGTGCAGTGAGGCTCTGACCCTGTGCAGTGAGGCTCTGACCCTGCGCAGTGAGGACTCTGCACGGCAGGCAGGGGCTCCATCGTCCTACTCTGCCCCTCACCTCCCCCCTGCGCTGGGCCTACATTTGCCAGAGAAAGGACGTCAGTGGGCCGTGGGATCCAAGCGGCCTGTGCTGAGGCCTGGGAACCTTCTCGTATGTTTGGTCCGCGTCCGGAGAGGCCAGCGGCGAGGCCAGGCGTGGACAGCGGCCCAGCGCAGAGGGAAGGTGGGCACGTCTCCCGTAACCGGAGCTTGTCTCCTGAAGCTGCCCGGGAGCACACGCCCCTTCCCGTTCTCGCGGACCGCAGTCTCCCCGCTGGGATTAGAGTGTACCCCCACTTCCCCGGCCACCCTCAGGTCTCTTCATCGCTGGGGCACTGGTCCCTGGGAGGACCTGAGGCTCGGCTGGTCTGACTGCTGGCCCCGCAGGCGCACACCACACCCCCCAGATTGCCGGGCCCAGTGGCCCCTGTGTCTCCGCAGCCTGGCCTTGACGTGGGGCCCAGGAGACCGGTGAGCGGTCTCTCCCCCCTCACCCGGCAGCTCCAAGTGGGCCCTGCTGGGCGCCTGCGCATCCAGCCCAGCATCCGTCGCGCTGTTTGGGCCGCGGCCTGTCGGGGGGTCGGAGTGGGTGCTTTAGCCGCAGCGGCAGGGACCCTGATCAGTTTGATTTATCATCAGGGTGCTGCTCACTGTGGGGCAGGGCAGGGAGCAGGTGGGGTCACAGGGACCCGGCTTCACTCTCAGGGGCTCCCTCTCCCCGGTGCTGGCCTGGCCCCCGGCTGGCTCCCCTCGGGGCAGGGGTTGGGGGGCTACTAGGGGGCTGAGGCAGCTGCAGGCATCCAGCCCAGGGAACAGCAGTCGGAGGAAGAGCAGCCAGGAAGCCCTCTCCTAGCACTCAGCAGCTTCCTCTCACCCTCACTGGGCAGCACGCGGGCACGTGTCCGTTCCTGAGCCAATCGCTGGCCCTGGGCACAGGATGCCCGGGATCAAAATGACCAGCGGTTCTCAAAGTGGGGTCCCCAGAGCAGCCGTGTCAGCAGCACCGGACAGCTTGTTAGACATGCAGATCGTTGGGCCCCGTCCCGGAACCGCCGGCCCGGAAACTCGGGCGTGAGCCTCAGCAAACTGCAGTTTTCAAACTGCTTTATTGGTGACACTAACCACTGTCCAACAGGAGAGGAACCTAACACCACAGGTCATTGCCTCCGGGAAGGAAGGTTTCCTAAATGAAATTCTTGAGATTTGACAAAATGAAAAGCAGATGATTTATATAAAAGCATGTTGTCCATTACCCCTGAAATGCTGTTGGTATCCCCCCCCCCCCAATACATGTCCACAGGCTGGGGGTGGGGGGGCGTAGACGGTTTAAAAGCTCCCAGGGGGAGCGGGGGTGTCAGCTGGGCTGGGCTGGGCGCCAACCGGTGCTCCCTGCCTGCACTGTCTGGGGGAGCCCTGCCAGGTAAGCACAGTCATTACCCACAATGCACAGGTGAGGGGGTGAGGCACCTGGTTCGGTTCACCTGCTGCTGGTGGGTCTCAGGCCCGTAGCTCCATCGGCCTGTGCTCTGCCCTGTGTTCCCCTCCCCACCCCGCCCCTCTCCCTGCATCTCCCTGATGGGCACCCTCTGGCCCTCTGACAGCCACAAGGACCGCCTGGGGCGCTGGAAAGCCACCGCTTCTAAATGGGGGGCCCAGGCGACGCCCCGAGGGACCTTCTTACCAGAGGCTCCTGTGCCTCCACACGTTGGGCTTCCGGCCCACTCTCACCGCACACGGACCCTCTGGTGCCCCTTCCCATGGAGGCAGGGGCCCTCCCATCTGCTGCCTGGGCCTTGGGGGTCTCCCCCAGCCCCCCTCCCATCCCTCCCCCTTAGCCTGGGTCTGGGCTCGGTCTCTACTGCCACCCAGTGGCTCCCAGACTCAGCGCAGGGAGGAGTGGTCCAGAGCAGAGACCGGAATCCACCCGCCTTTCAGATGATGCTGTAGCTTCCAGCTGTTCTGTCCAGGAATATTCTGGAAAGCCAGGCCTCCCCGGGCCCAGGTGAGCCTTTCAGTCTGTTAAATAAATGTTTTTCCAGGAGGTGCCAGAGCCCCGGGGGAGATGGCAGCCTGGCGGTCAGGGTGTGGTGACCCGGGAAGATGTTGGAGCGCCCAGCCTCCAGGGCGGCCAGAGCAGGGCCCGCGGTCGGGGCGGCTGGTGGCCAGCGCGCAGTACTGGGCGGCTCACTGCCCCCCCCCCCCGCCCCGTCCTGGCCTCCTGACCGTGGCCCAGTGCAAGTCAGCTGGGTGAGGGCAAGCGAGTCCAGGCGTGAGGATGAGTCTGTGCTCAGCCGCACCGGGGAAACTGAGGCAGCCTCCTGTGGGGGTTTCCATGACATACGAGTTTCCTGCAGCTGCCGTCACAGAGTACTGTGAAGTGGGGGCTTGAACGCGTCATTGAGCAGAGGGGACCCCGTCTGTGGAGTCCTGGTTCTCCAACCCAGCCCCTGAGCAGTAGCGGGGGGGCGGACGCGTTGGGATAACCAAGCTGGATGCCTTCGGAGCGCCCCTGCCAACCTTTCTCATTCCTTTCTTCACTTGTTCAAGGAGTATCTTCGTGCCCTGGCTGGTGTGGCTCAGGGGATAGAGCGTCGGCCTGCGGACGGGAGGGTCCCAGGTTCGATTCCAATCAAGGGCACATGCGGGTTGCGGGCTCGATCCCCAGTCGGGGGCGTGCAGGAGGCAGCTGATCAATGATTCTCTCTCATCATGGATGTTTCTATCTCTCTCTCCCTCTCTGAAATCAATACAAATATATTTTAAAAAATATCTTCAGTACCACTCTATGCTCTGACTTCTGATGATATAACCATTTTTACTTTATTATTATATTTAATAATTCTTTATTGTTGAAAGTATTACATACGTCCCCTTTATTCCCCATTGACCCCTTATAGCTCCTCCATCTGCCACCCCAGGCCTCCACCCCCCTATCATGTGTGTCCATGGGTTATGCATATATACATACAAGTTCTTTGGTTGATCTCTTCCCATCTTCCCACCCACCCCCACCTTCCCTGATGATATAATAATTTCTTAAAATAATCTTCCCTACCCTCACGGAACCCAAACTCTATGGAAGTGAACAGACAGTAGACAAAGAAAATGTGTACTGATCAGACTTGATCTGTCCGAGAGGTGTGGCCAGTGGGTGAGAAATGGGTCCTGCTCACCCGTCAAGCCCAGGAGACACCGTCTCCCTGGGGCCGCTGCCCAGCACGCTTCCCCCTCCCTCAACTCCGGTGGGTCGTGCTCGCTCCACCTCATGTGCCAGGAAACTCCCTGCCCATCACTCTAGACACCCCTGGTTAGAGCCAGACGTCGGGGTGACCATGTCGATGTGTGACAGCCTCCAGGAGGGCTTGCAGCAGCCCACCTTGGAAGGGACCCCTAATTGCCTCCTTGTGGCCCCACCACTGCTGGGTGCTTATGTAGAGAGAGCCCTGGGTGGGGGGGACAGTATCGTCTAGTGAATGGGTGTCTGGTTCTCCCCGCCGACCCCGTCCCGCTGCCTCTGTCCCAGGAGGCACGTCCAGCAGATGGCAAGAGATGGCGTGCTGGGCGGGGTGGGGGTTAGACGTTCTGCCTCCTCCCCCCACGACCGATGGATGATGGGTGGCAGGAGCCTGGTCAGGAGGACACATGGGTGACAGGTCACCCTGCGGGGCTGTCTCTGGGCCTGGGCACTGCAGGGTCATGGGGCACCGCCTTCGCACGTGACATCACTGACATCCCTGTGGCAGCTTGAAAGATGAGGACCTCCCGAGAGACAGAAATCGGACTTTATTGTCTTGAGAGGCCTTCCTTAGTACTCCGTCTGTCTCTCTCTTGCATTGATGTCACGGGAACATGGGAAAGGGCGTAACCGTTGTCCTTGTCGTGTACCAGGGTGATTCCCAGACCTGCCCTCGGACCCTCTGGGCACTGCGGACGCTGGCTGCTGAGTGACATTCCCGGGGCTGAGGGCACCCAGCAAGGCCCAGCCCCACGCGGGGCCTCCTGGCTGCGAAGCGGGGAGCCTGGGGGGGCAGGGGGTGCTGGTGGTGCTGAGTGACAGCTGGAGCAGCGTGGGCCGGGCGGTGAACAAACGCCCAGGCATTGGGGCGGCTCCAGCCTCCGAGCCCAGGCTGTTCTCCCGCCATCGTAACGGATCGGACGCTCGCCAAGAAAGCCGCGGGCGGGAGACCGCACTCATAAGACGCGAACCTGCGGCTCATTCGGTAGCGGCTGTTGTGGAAGGAAGGCGCGAGGAGAAGAGAAAGGTAGCGACGGATGCGGCAACACGGCACGGGTGGGATGCGGCCACGTGGGTCGATTTCCTTTTCAAGCTCCACTGACCTTCAGAGACGCCAGGACACAGCGGGCGCGGGGGTTCGAATAACCTCACGCCCGAGAGAGTGCTCCTGGCCAGATGCCTTCCGGGTTCCAATCCGGCGGTTATTGTCCTTCCGGACGCGGTTCCAGGTCAAGCCAGGTGCGTCCGGACGAGGGCCGGGACTCGCCTCTGCAGAGGAATAAACCGCCATTCGTGGAGCCTCGTGTGCACCAGGCCCAGCTGTGCAGACAGCAGCCCGCTGTCCCCATAGGCAAAGGCAGCCTCCCCGGCGGGGACCCTTGCCCCGAGCTGCCTCCTTCCTGCCGCCTCGGGTGGTGCAAAGAGCACGTGCGGGGCTTGAACCTTGAACCTGGCGCGGCCCCTTCCTGGGCGCTCCGGCTTCCTCACCTGGAAAACAGGGGCGATCACTGTGCCCGCTCCCTCCACAGGGCGCATGAGGGGGAAAGGGAGGGTGCACGCTCAGCTACGTGCACCTGGCAGGCTTCTCCTGTCCCGGGGTTCTCCCCTCGGGCCTGGGCGCTCCTTCGCTTTAACCAACGTCTCGCCGGCTGCGGCCCCTTTAAGACGGCCTTGGAGGACCCCGTTTCAAAGCCGCGGGCGACCCTCTAGCTGCCGCCTCGATGGTAAGTCGTCACTTCCGGCCGGAAGTGCGCGGGTTCCCGGGTTTCGGCGCGAGGGTGGGGGTATGTGGAGGCCCCTGCTCGCTGGTCTCGGAGGGGAGGGTCCCGCTCGGCCCCGGCGGTCGCCGGCCCTGGCCCCGGGGTGACGCGGGCCGGTCGCCGCCACCGGCGCTGGCGAAACGCCGCCCATGGCGGGAGGCCCCTGCTCGCGGCGCATAGCAACGGGACTTCAGGGACGGCTCCCCGCATCGCAACGGGACTTGGACCGAGGAGGGAACTGGGCGGACGCAGGGCCCCCACGTTGGAGGTGAGCGGTTGCAGGAGGCGCCGCAGACGCCGGCAAAGCCTCGGGTCCCCGGCTGGGCGGCCCGCGTGGTTTCGGGGAGCGTGTAGACCCCGAATGAATGGGACCCCCCTTGGCTGGCTCTCTTTCCCCAGGGTGTCCCCGGAAAATGAGGAGTCGCCAGCCCCGGCGGCTCGGGGAAGAAGGCGTGCGACGGCTGCCCCCTGCTCCTCGTGATGAGAACTTCCGGAGTGAGCGCGGTGTGGGGGATCCAGGTATGTCAGGCCCGGGACGGGGTGTCGGCGGGCCGGGGACGGGGTGTCGGCGGGCCGGGGACGGGGTGCCGGCAGGCGCGTGGTCTGGGGAAAGGCTCCTGTGTTGCTGAACCTGCCCCGCTGCGGGTGCAGCCTCGTACCTGGCAGCCCTACCCTGACCTACAGCAAATTCCCGGGAGGAGTGCTTCCCGGGTTTTGAATTTGCAGTAACAGGTGTGAACATTCTAGAAGCAGTTTGATGATCATGTATGATACTGCAAACAAGACCTTTCGTTGGAAGGAGAACTGCTGTGGTTATTAGTAACCAGAGAGCGGGTCGTTTTCAAAAACCTGTCGACAGTGTCGGCTCATTAAATATTTGCTGTTACTTGGGCCGGGCACCGCCCTCGTGGTCAGGGGCACAGGCAGACGAAGCAGCCCTGGCCGTTGTTCTCAGGGCCTACAGCCCAGCCGGAGAGACAGGTGACCGCGCTGAGGAGGGTGAGGGGCTGCTGGGAAGGGAAGCAGGGTTTCCAGGAGAACCTGTATCCCCAGGAGCCTGAAGGCGGCTGGAAGGCATTCCTGCGGAGGGGACCCTCGAGCTAGACTAGGGGTCCCCAAGCTTTTTAAACAGGGGGCCAGTTCACTGTCCCTCAGACTATTGGAGGGCCGGACTATGGTTTTAAAAAAAACTATGAACAAATTCCTATGCACACTGCACATACCTTATTTTGAAGTAAAAAAACAAAATGGGAACAAATACAATATTTGTATTTGCATGTGGCCCTCGGGCCGTAGTTTGAGGACCCCTGAGCTAGACTCTGAAGGATGAGCAGGAGCTCGGTGGGCAGGCCAGGGGGCAGCATGTGCAAAGGCCCTGTGGTCTAGCAAGTGTGGCCGGTGGATGAACTGGAAGAAGGCCATGGTAGCCGAGAAAGCAAGGTGGGGAACGGGGTGGAACAAGCTGAGAAGGTGGGGAAGGGCCGGACCACACAGGGCCTGTGGCTCACGGGAGCATTGGGGTCTTTCCTAAGAATGTGGGGGTCGTCATGGGTCTTAAACATGGGTGATGTGCTGAAGCCTGTAATTTCAGAAGCACACTATTTGCAGAACAACACTGAGAGCGCTTTGCAGTGATGGACACGGTCTGTGTCCTCCCCGGCTGGCCGAGCGGCCACAGCCGCACGTGGCCGTTGAGCACCTGCAGCGAGGCTGGTGCCGCTGAGGAACCGGCTTTGAAAATGGAGCAGCCGCGGCTGGGCGGTGCGGGCTGGAGTGTACTGGAGGGCGTGGGACACCCGTCCGGGAATCGTGACACGGGTGCCCTTCTCCATCTCCTGCTCCTCCTCCTCCTCCCTGGGGAAGGCCGTGTTGATGTCTCCTGAGGATCCCACTTGGAGTGACTGCTGTGGGCCCGCGGTTTTATTTTCCTGGCTGCCGGTCAGCCTGCTCCTTGGGAAGCGGCACTCTCTCCCGTCTTTGCCTGGTGTGTTGCCAGCATAGAGGGAGTGACATCTTCAGCACCTACAGGGGTCAGGGCGCTGTGTCTGAGCCAGGCGGGGAAGCGGGGGGTCGGGGGGTTGGGGGGGCAGGGGAAGGAGAGTGGTCCCTGGTGGCAAGAGCTTAGATCTGGAGAGGCGGGCAGCAGTGAGTGCCGGAACATGGGGAAGGGGGGCCTGTCGGTGTGGCCCTGTAAAGGCTGTTTGCAGCTGATGAAACTTGACAAAAGGCAGGAAGCACGGAAGTGCTTGAGGGTTTGGGGAGCTCAGGAGCTGGGGATGGGTTGGGAAACACATGCGTGAGGAAGGGAAGAAAATGCAGGGATGGAGAGCCTGGTGGGGGGTGGGCTGTGTCAGTGCAGGCAGGTTCCTGAGGAAGACCCAGGTGGCCGTGTGCACATTGCGGCCTGGAGAGGATGAGTGGGGAAGTCCACTGCCTGGAAGTAGGAGGGTCAGGGACCCCGAAGACTTAAAAAGAGGAGGGACTGGTGGGAGCAGGGTCCCCACGGGGTACCTTCCACATCGTATGGGTGGAGGTAGCGTTCAGATCTCGGGGGCACTCCATGGCACTGAGTTGTAGCTTCTCTGAGTGCTGGCTGCTAACGTAGAATGGAAACTGACGAGGCGCTCTCCGCAGGTGAGCTTCTGGAAGACGGCGTGTGCTGCGCGGGAACCTGCTGATTACACTCTGCCCGGTTCTCGGGGCCTGAAATGTCATCGTTCGTCTTAGGACTCCCAGGTCTGGGTTGACCCGCACAAGACCCCGTTTTGCGTGGATGTGAATAAATGGAGTCAGACTCCAAGGAGACTTTTCGCACTGTTTTCTGTGCCCAGTGACGTGTGTCTGCGTCACCTCTGCTTCTGAGATACGTGGATGGCAGCACTGTTCCCCAGGAAGGTGGCTCACAGAGCCACTTACACAGGAGGTGTGAGCGCTGGGGCCTGTCACCCTTGGGAGCATGAACTGTCCAGAAATGACCGTTGCCTGGCTGAGCTGATGGGCAGGGGTGGCTGATGCAGGTCAGGGTGGTGGTCACCTTGTTCAGAGGAGCCACGTCCCTGTTTACCTTGATTTCTTCGGTAAATGGGCCAACAGTCACGATGGTGACTCCTGCCAGGCGGGCCTGGTGAGGGTGCAACATGAGCAGGTCCAGTGAGCTCTCGGGAGTACTTCGGACGCGGGTGTGACCGTCGCTCACCATCAGTTACACTCGCCTGGAATTTCAGCGTGTTGCCAGCTCTGAAGGTCCAGGTGCTGCTGTGGGAGGGTTCGGGGTCTGGGGCTCTGCCTGCTCCCGAGGGGGTGTCTGTGGGCTCTTGGCCTTTCACCCTCGTGTGTTCATGTTTGGGCCACTGACTACATGCTTGTCTTTCGAGGGAGAAAGTGTAATGACTGCCTGTCACACACTGTGTTAGATGGGGCGGATACTGGGTACTTGGTACATCACTGGTGTTTCTGGAATAAATGTGGATGCCCGGTTGCTGCCTCTCAAGTGCAGATGTCGCTTCCTCACCATGGCTGCGGGGCCTCCTGGCATGTCTGGCCTGGTGTCAGCCTGGCCCAGCAGCTGGGGGCCCCGTGTCTGCAGTCTCGGGTGGGGAGCGGGTCAGCCTTTGGTTTGGCAGGTTCATCAGAAGCGTTAGGTCCTGATCAGCTTGCCCTGAGCTGTTGGGTCATATTTCTGGTGTTGGTGTGACACGGTGCATAGGAAGGCGGGTCCTTCGCCTGCCTCTGCTTTCTCATTTGCTGGGACACTGATCGACCGAGGAGGGCATGAGTATCCCCATTGGTCGGTCTGGGACTTAGGGTGGAAGAGCCTGACGAGGAGAGGGAGGTGAGGACGAGGAGTGACTATCCCACGCAGGGGGTAGGGGACACGGGACACAGAAGGCCTGGGGAGCAGTTACAGCAAGTCAAGGTCCTACACTTCTCGCTCTGTCCACCAGAGGCCGCAGCCTCACACCAGACTGTTCCCTTTTGTAACTTGATACTGCTTTTTGGGTTTTCTTCTGTAATTTAGCCAGGACCTTATTTCACTGGAAAGTTATGTAGGGAGTTCATCTGCAGGGGTGGGATCTTTCTTTGGGATCTGCCAGGGTGCCCAGTGGCATACAGTGCCCGGGAGTGTTAGGATGTCACGACGTGGACCGCCCCCCACCTCCCCAGACACAGTCATGGCACTTGGGGATGAGAGCGCGTTCCAATGTGGTGTTTGGTCGAGATTCTCTGCGGGTGACGGCCGGTGTCACTCAGTGTAGCCTGAGGAGGAGTAGGGTGGGGGCAGCGCAGACCAGTGTCTGAAGTCCGGCCAGCGGGTCGGGTGTAAAGGGGCTTACGGGCGGCCAGAGCATTGCTCAGACTTGGAGTCGAAAGCTACTTGTCAAGACGGAACGCAGGTTGTTGGAGCCGGTGCGGCTTAATGGCCGGCTGCCCCCGCCAGAAAGTGCTTTGACTTGGAGAAGGCGGCTGCGGCTCTGCAAGTGCAGTCCCGTGCGGAGCTGAGTGTTCTCTGGCTCCCAAGCCCGGAGGCCGCTTTCTGATGGACTGGACGTGTCGGATCACGCCCTCGCCGCCGCCGCCTTGGGCTTCCCTTCCCGTGAGGGCAGATGAGACGCCGCCAAGGGCTTTGGGAACAAAGAATCCACGGGGCGGGGGGGCGGAGGGGCATGTAGGGTGGTCAGGAAAGGCCCCAACCCTCAGGGCAGGGGGTAAGCCATGTGACAGCCTGGAAGCGTATTTGAAGTCGAGGGACAGCCAGAACACAGGTCGCCAGTCCAGCCAATACAGGAGCGCGAACAGGAGGGGTTACGAGGAGGCTGGGAGGAGATGGCACCAGGTCTCGCAGGGCTTGTAGAAAAGTTTGGCTTTTACAATGAGTAGCATCAGTAGCTCATTTTCTCCTCATCTCTTAGGGACCTTTTCCCCAGCGGCAGGCTGCATTAGAAGTATTTCCTGTCTGTGCTGGCACATCTGCCCATTGAGCCGACCCCGGGTCTGCAGGGGGAGCGCTCTTCCCGAGCAGCTGTAGGAGGCTTGCTCTTGGCTCTGCTGAATCCTGACGGGGCAAGTGACAGGGACAAACACCATGTGGATGTGACGGGTAAGTTCCTGCAGCCAACCTGTGCCTTCACCTCGTAGGGGAAGCCAGAGAGGCCTGCACGTGTCTGCTGCCTCCGGGGGGCAGGGACCGCCCCTTGGTGCCAGGCATGGCTCCCCAAGAAGCCGCCATCTGTATTCCTGCCTGTTTGCACCTCAGAGAACAGCTTGCTTGCTGTTCCAACAAAGAGTAGGTGAGTTTTATTTAAATCATGTAAACTGCTATCCAGAGGGCTACCCAAGCGCGTCCTCCTGTCATCCTTACAAGCTAGAGGCCTGTTTGCTTTCACACGGTTGCACATAATGAATGCATTTAAAACAGTTACTTGTCCTAATGCTTTTTCACATGAATTATGCAGCTACAGCAGAAAACTGTTCTTTCATTGCAAATTTAATTAGCGTGGAGCCGCATGAGCTGTCGGAGGGTCACGTGTCTTCCGGGCCGTCCCGTCCATTGTGCGGTGTGGTGGTTCGCCGCGCCGCTTCAGAAGGGCAGCCGCCCTCAGCAGGACATTGAGAATATCGAGTGGAATTAAAATAAGACTCGTACCTTCTTTGCACCCAAATTCCATGACTTAGGTTTTGACACTGACCTGCCTGAGGCTGGCTGTCCCCAGCGGGTGCATTTCTGTAAGTCAAACCGACATGTGTGCCCACATGAGTGATGGGCATAGCTCCTGCAAACGGCCTTCACTGATGTGCTGTCTTCGTTCCAAATTCCTTCAGCCCTTTGAAGGCTAATGAGGGACATAAAGAGAAGATATTAAGTCAAAATGAAATAAAGCGTGCACTTCCTCTGGTCATTTGAACTATGTGTAACACTGCTTGGTGTTGGACTGTAATTTTTCCCCTGAAGTAATAATAATGTGCTGTTGTTATTATTGTGGGATCAGAGGCTGAGAGGGAGCAGCCCCTGCCTCCCCCTTCCCCCAGGCCTCCTCCAGGGATCGTCTTCGGTGGCTTAGCTCGGTCTTCCAGATCCCACCCCACCCCCCCACCCCCCCAGTTCTGAGTAGCAGGCTGTGCTGCTCCTTTAGGCTCGTTCCGCCTTTGCCTGCGGACTTGCTCTCCGGTGGATTCAGGCTGCACTCGCTGCGACCCCTCCCGTCCGTCCTGTGTGATGGCTCGTTGCGGTTGCAGGCAGCGTGTGTGATGCACCCACCAGGGTTCCCCGCACCTGGCCCGGCCGCTCTGCATTTCCCTCTTGTTCTCCCTCCGTGGTCTTGCTGTGTCTTGGCTGGGCTTCCTCTGAGCCTCTCGCTAATTCTCCCCACATGTCCTGGTAGCCTCGGCGTAACTTCACACGAGGTCAGCACAGTGAGTCCTCTGTCCGTTCCAATTTCATTAGATGAGGGAGAGGGGACTTCAGACCGTTCCGCTCTGAGTGAGTGTTAAAGTTTTGTTCTATCTCGGGTGCCAGGGGCGGGGTGGGGATAGTTCACAGGAAATAGGCTGGATTATCGCCGTCAGGCTAAACACAGAGAACCGCTGGCTCCGGGTCCTGGCCGCCAGCTGGGCGGGTGACTGGCTTCCCCAGGCCTTGAGATGGTGTCAGGGATGCCAGCCTCATCCCAGAAGGAGGCTGTGCGTTCTGTCGGGTACAAAGGGCTGTCCCAAGCCTGGTCTAGACCAGGTTTTCATTTCACGAGCCCTCTCTTGGACCTCGGCGTCACGTCTGTCTTGGTTAGACGTGTGACTTGGTCAGGAAGGCCTGTTCAGTGCATTTTTGTTTTAGGAACATACATGCGTGTATGGCCTAGTTTAGCGCTTCCCAAGCAGTGACCGCACGAACCCCCTAGCCTGTCGGGCAGGGTGTGGGCAGCCGGCCTGGGCTGTGCCTGGGACCCTGCGTTTCTCGCCAGCCCAGCCGCTGGCCTGAGGCCACACCGCGGGGCCAGGGCGGGCACGGCCCCAAACACTTCTCCCAGGTGCTGGCGTGGTGCCGAGTCGCCAGTGACAGGAGTCGGTCTCACGGGCCGGGACTCAGCCTCGGGGGGGATTATGACACCGAGTTCTGTGGGAGGTTCGGCTTTTAGGAAGACGGAGTTCAGAAAGCAAAGCAAAAGAACTCCTCCTGGCTTCCTTCACCTGCCTTTTGAGTCTAATTTTGCTAATAATCAAGGAAATCACCCTCGACCCCCCTCCTCCAGGGAATGGGAAATGGAAATGACTCAGATCTGCCCGAAGTCAGGAGAGAAGTGGCTCCAGCCTCAGTCCTGAGCCTTCCCCCCCCCCCCCCCCCCCCGCCCTCACCTCCCAGGCAGCCCAGGTCCCCTGGGAACACCGTGTCCAGCCAGCAGCTCCGGAGCAAGGGCTGTGCGTCACCTGCAGGCGCCCGTTCACCCCCCAGGGGTGTAGTTTACATCAGGAAGCAGCCCCATGTCCAGTTTTAATGACTTCAGATCCTGGGCAGGATGAAGGCTTTTAATTTATTCAGCCACCCTCGCTATGGACCCATGGGGGGAGGGGAGGTCCAGCTTCACTTGGGAGGTCCCAGCCCCGTCGGTGGCCCCGGAAGTCCCTGTGACAAAGGGCCTATGCTGATGGGTGTCACTCCACCGCCTCTGAATGCGATGGGGTTGGCCATGTCACTGTTTTCAGCCGCTCTTCCCCACGCACTCCCACGTGCATGCACACACTCCCAGGTGAATGAAATGAGACAAGGCCAGGGGGTGGGGCCCCAGGTTTTTTTTAATATATTTTATTGATTTTTTTCAGAGAGGAGGGGAGAGGGATAGAGAGTTAGAAACACCGATGAGAGAGAAACATCGACCAGCTGCCTCCTGCACACCCCCTACTGGGGATGTGCCTGCAACCAAGGTACATGCCCTTGACCAGAATCGAACCTGGGACCCTTGAGTCCGTCCGCAGACCGACACTCTATCCACTGAACCAAACCGGTTAGGGCTGGGGCCCCAGTTTTAGAAGGTTATTGTATATAGGCGTCATTTCACTCCAAATGTTTATTTCATCTCCATTCTGTTCAAACCGTCTCAAGACAAAAATAATTAAATAAAGGATGTTTAATCAGATTGTTCAGCTGCCTTCCAGTGACTGACTGTTCTACTTCCTGTAGCGTTTATTTTCATACCTGGCCCTGGAAGCGTTTACCTCTCCACATGTTCTAAAAGGAGCAAAATAACCCACGAGTGCTTGGTATGTGCTGCTAGAGGACAGCGTTCGACCCAGTAAACTTGGAGGCCCGCTGGCGCATCCCATTGGACAGCCGAGGAGCTCCGAGGGTCTTACAGCTGGAAGGGCGGGGCCGGGGAGTTACCAGCAAAAGAAGAGAAAGGACCCTTTCTCGCCAGGTCCCTGGGTGGAGGGGTGGCAGGCTCTTACCAGGCAGATCACCCCACTTTCAGACCCATTGGTTTGAAATTGCACCCCTGGGAGGAGCGGCAACTGCAGTTAGATCGTTATAAGGTTTGGGTTTGCTGACGTGGCTGAGCAAAATCGACTTCATTTGGGCCTGTTTCTTCTTCTAACACTGCTCGTCCCAGCCCTCAGAGCCCCCAGTTTCACTGTAGGTCAGCAGATAGTCATCCACCACATTAGCCAAGTCAGTAAAACACAAATATCCTAATCTGCACATTTTTGGAAAGTGGTATCATAATTCATCGTTTGTCGGCTTACAAATATTTTCCTTGGAATACCCTGTGCTGCTCAGCTCTGAACTTCCTGTACAAACAACACAATAGTTGGAACCGACTGCAGGCAAACTGCCTCGCCTCTGACTTGTGTCTGTTCCCCAGAAGAGAGGACGGACTTGTTGCCTGGGTGCTCACTGAGGAACATTCTTTGTCTTCCAAGGAGCACAAGAGGACAGTTCCTGCATGAGAACAGGAAGCCCGGTCCCTGCAGCCCTCAGACCCTGACTGAGCTCCGAGAGGAAGTGCCCTTGGTGGCCCGGCTGCAGGGGAAGGAAGTGGCCTGCGTCGTGGGACTAAGAAGACAGCCGTCTTGGGGAGGGGGCGGGGGACAGTCCTCAGTTTCCCATCAGGGCCCGGCCTTGCACAACCAGTTACGGAAGTGGCTGGTGTGAGGACAGTGGGAGGAGCCGGAGGCCGACCCACACCCTCTCGGAGTGAAAGAGATTTAATTCTCAAAATTAGCCCAAACTGGAAGCAACCAGAGGCCAAAAGGGGAGGTCAGTGACCTGAGGCACAGTGGGAAGGGCTGAGGAGTGAGGGGAAGCAGGTGTCAGCGGACTGTGTGGTTTCACTCACACAGAGTCTAAAATCGGGCAGCAGGAATGCCGTGTGCGGCTCAGGATCCTGGTTATGGGGGCCTGGGACGTGGGCTGGCAGGGGTAGGGGGATTTTGGAACAGGTCCTTATCTTTTATATATATATATATATTTTTATTATTGATTTTTTACAGAGAGGAAGGAAGAGAGAGAGTTAGAAACATCGATGAGAGAGAAACATTGATCAGCTGCCTCCTGCACACCCCCTACTGGGGATGTGCCCGCAATCAAGGTACATGCCCTTGACCGGAATCAAACCTGGGACCCTTCAGTCTGCAGGCCAACGCTCTATCCACTGAGCCAAACCGGTTAGGGCAATCCTTATTTTTTTAAAGTAAATACGTTTTTATTGATATCGGAGAGGAAGGGAGAGAGATAGAAGCATCAATGATGAGAGAATCAGCTGCCTCCCGCACGCCCCACACGTGGATCAAGCCTGCAACCCGGGCCTGTGCCCTGACCAGGAATGGAACCTTGACCTCCTGGTTTTATAGGTTGATGCTCCACCACTGAGCCACACTGGCTGTGAGGCAACAGGTCCTTATCTTAATCCATCCACAGGGTGGACGTAGGTGTCTGTATGTGAACAACAGGCCTAACACGGGCTTTTCGCTGTGTAAATACTTCCTCAATAAAAAAGAAAACATTGCGTGCATGTGTGTTTCCAGTTACGAAGTTCACGGACAGGAAAACTAGGCTATGATGCAGATGTCAAGAGGTTGCCTTTGGGGAGGGAGGGGCGGGGACTAGGGTAAGGGTACCGGGGCCGGGGCCGTTGTGTAAGAGTTCGTGGCTGGTTGGAGCTGTGGTCTCTGAGCTGGTTCAGCCGTGTGCTGAGGATTTGTGATTTCCCGCCTGGATGCTATGCCTTATAAGAGATTATTCAAAATGTTACATACAGCGTGGTCCCGGATTTTGGGTGAAAACATGTATGCAAAGAAAAAGAACTGAAAGAATTGTATTCGTTTCCTGTGGCTGCTGTAACAAAATACCACGCACTGAGTGGCCGAGAAGGACACAGGAATATGACTTCATAGTTCGAGGCCCCCTCTCACTGAGCTGCAATCCCGGTGTGGGCAGGACCCTTGGGTGACCGGGCCACCTGGGCAACCCAGGCTAATCTCTCCCTAATTAAGGTCATCTGATTAGCACCCTGGATTCCATCTGCAGCCTTAATTCCTCTGTCGTGTGACCCAACACTCTTGTAGGTCCCAGTTTCGGAGGTGGGGGCCACAATGGAAAGTAAAGAAGTTGAATTTCTAAGTGTAGGGATCATCCCCCCACCCCTGTTTTCTTATCTGCATTTTCTGGGTTTCAAGAAGAGAACGCGTTGCTTTGGTTGCAACGACAGACGGGGTCACCAGAGGAGCCTTGAGCAGTCGCCACCTGTGGTCCTGGCCCTCGGAGACCTCCCTCCAGACATGCACGTGACCTCCTCGTCCAGAAAGACAGCTTTTCTGCTTAAACTTTGTTTGCATCACACTTTGAGGTTTAAATATTGTAATAGCAGGATCCTTCGCTTCGGAATTTCAAAAATATGTGAAACAAACGGATTATGTGTGGGAACGGAATATGGGCGACTTGCCAGGGATACCTTCCTGTTCCTTGTCCCCGTGGGGTTTCCTGGTCACCTCCCCGTGTCCTTGAGCGGCCGCGCCGCCCCTGCCCGCAGGACCGCAGCGTGTGAGGCTGGCACCAGCTGCTCGCTCTGCCCCTTCGCCTGCCCCTCCAGCCCCACTCCGGGCGCTTTCTGGGTCACAGGCTGGATAATGAGGCGGAAGGAGAAAGTCCTGAGTGTTCCCGCTCGCCCACCCCTGACACTGCCGGGGCCGAGGTGGTCACTGTTTGGGACAAACAACAGTTCAAGAATGAAGATCTGTAAGGCCCCGTGCGTCCCAGGAGGGTGACCGAGAAACCGGAGACTCAGTCTTCTTACTGGATTTTTACTTTAGGCCCCGGTTGCCCCTGACACCACTGTAAACAGCCTCCCCCTCCCAGGCCTGGGCTGCTCCCCGCACAAGCCACCTGGTCCCCAAAGAGGCCCCTGGCTGCTCACTGTGGGTGCAGGTGACTCAGGCCCTCGCAGGAAGGAGATGCAAGTGTCGGGGCCGCCTGAACATCTGTGGCGAGTGAGGCTGTCCCAGCACCCCATGAGCCCGCCTGGGAATTCAGGGGTCAGGCTCGCACTCAGACCCTGGGAGTCCTGCAGCTCCCGGAGGCCCAGCCATCAGCTCGGTGCAGAGCGGCTTTCTTACTTTGCCGGTGGTAGTCTGTGTTAGTCACTCACGTGAGAAAACTGCCCCCTCCCGGCTCCTTCCTGGGCCTGATGTCCACTGATTACAAATGAGCTGGTAAACGCGAACGTGGGTGTTTTCCCCGGGGAATGGCAGGCAGGGTGTCACCACAGCCGTGTGGCCTCAGAGCGCCCAGTGCCGGGGTGGCCCTGGGCAGCTGCGTTCGGGCCAGCGGGTGTCACCAGTGACCCCATTGCTTCAGGCTCTTTGGGGGATCAGACCCTGGTTCGCTGGGTGGGGGTGTCATGGAGGGGTCTCGGGCCTTCTCGCTGCCGGATGGTGTGCAGGGGGGCTGCCATCCTTCGCTGAGGGCACCCCCGCTAAGAAAAGGGGCATTGTCCGCTCTGGTGACCCTGTCTGTCATTGCAACCGAAGCAGCGCGTTCTCTTCTGGAAACCCAGAAAAATCAGCCCTTGTTCCCTCAGTCAGAAGGAACAGGATCCCGGCGGGGAGCTCACGGGAGGCCTTTCCAAGGATCTGCGCGTCCTTGGCAGCAGCACAGACTCTGGGGCTGACACCTCTTCCTCGGGCTGGAGGGCAGCTCGTGGGGTGGGAACAGTCACAGAGAGGAATGAAGTTCTGACTCCTCCGTGATTTATTTTATTTTATTTTTTTAAAATATATTTTATTGATTTTTAACAGAGAGGAAGGGAGAGAGATAGAGAGTTAGAAACATCGACCAGCTGCCTCCTGCACATCTCCCACGGGGGATGTGCCTGCAACCCAGGTACATGCCCTTAACCGGAATCGAACCTGGGACCTTTCAGTCCGCAGACCGACGCTCTATCCACTGAGCCAAACCGGTTTCGGCTCCTCCGTGATTTAAACCCCATGACAGCTCTCGTGGATGGAAGGTGCCTTGGGGCAGCGGTTCTCAACCTGTGGGTCACCTAAGACCATCGGAAAACACATATAACCTTACATAGTTTTTGTGATGAATCACTATGCCTTCATTATGTTCAATTTGTAACAATGAAATTGGGGGTCACCACAACAGCATGAGGAACTGTATTAAAGGGTCGCAGCGTTGGGGAGGTTGAGAACCACTGCCTTGGGGGCTCTCTGCTGGGGGAGTTGGGGTGCAGGGAGCCCGCACCACACAGACGCACGGGACTGTGCTGACGTGGGCAAACCCTGGCCCCGGGACCCGGGGAAGGGACCCTCGCTGACCTTTCGTCTGGTGCCACTTCACCAGGAGGGAGGGGGGCTTCAGAGATGGAGACGGGGAAGAAGGCCTTCTAAGTGGAAGAGGCTCAAAGTTCGAGGCAACAGGGTGAGGCGTGTGCCCAGGACAGTGAGTCCTCGGGCGGCGGGATGGGCCTGGGTTTCAGCCTGAGGCTCCCGGCCCCAGGATCATTGAAGTCTCATATTTTTATCACTGCCCCACACGGTGTTCACACGTCTGAGACCCGGCACAGCCACACATTTGCTAACCAGTCAGGGTTTTGACTTAGAATTTGAAGAGACGTTTTTGTCAGTAACAGCGCGTTCTAACCACCCTGGCGTTCCGGGCGTTTCCGCAGCCGCCTGGCAGGACCCTCAGGAGCTGAGAGCCTGCGCCCACCGCCGTCGATGTGAGTGGCGTGGGCTGTGCGTGGGGGGTTTTTGGAGTGATTCCTGGCCAGCACCCCGTCTTTACAAATAAAATCGGAAGCATGCTTTCATCCCCCTAATGGTTACCTCGGCGTCTGTTGAATGCTGTCGCCCTATAGCTTCCCGTCTTTGTTCTCTGCAGTAAATGCTGCCGAAGGAATCTGTGTGCAGAGGCACTTTTGGGGGTACGTGCAGAAACCCCATCAGCATCTTTACAAAAGGTTGGCCTTTGAAAAAGGCCCGGTAAGCCCTTCTCGCCGCTGGAAGACCGTTTTGACAGCCGGTGGTGATCCGCGAGCTGATGAGTTACGGAGCAGCCTCACTCCGCAAGCCCAGGGAGCGCTTCCCCTGGAGAGGGCCTGTCACCCCAGCGGCTGAGGGAACCTAGCCCCCCAAAAACATACAAATAGATGAAACCCAGCCCGTGGGACCCCCCATCTCCGCAGAAGGAACAGGCAGCAGGACTGAGGGATTCCGAAAGCCCCTGGTTACCGAGGGTCTTGGGGTGGGTGGGGAGGGTCTGGTGTGGGGCATTAGATCTTTGAGACTCAAGACCACGCCCCGTCCTCCCTCTCCACCCCCATCGTTAGAATGGCAGGACGAACAGGCCTTACAACGGGCCTAGTGCGGTGAGAGGACCCTGAAAAGAGTCCGCCTGGCAGATGGTGAGGCCCCTCACGGGGCAGGGACGTTCCCTTGAACCCACGACCCGAAGGTCTGGGGCTTGGAGGATCGGTCAGCTTCAGGGCCCACGATGCAGGAGGGTGGGACTCTGTGAGCCTCGGCGCCCTGAGCAGGCCGACAGGTCCGCCTGGCGGGCCAACCACTGGTGCCCGGAGCCCGGAGGGTGCACAGCAGACCGCTCCTTCGGGGGTGTGGGCGGGGCCCTCCCGGGGCCCTCCCTACCCCTTCCCCCTTGGACACGGCCTCTCGGTCTGCACCTCCAGCAGGCTGTCCCCCTCCATGTCCTCCAGGTTCAAACAGAGACGGTGGAATTCGTCACCCAGCCGCCCCGTCCTGAGCGTGAAAAGGGCGTTATTAACAAGCACCCACCCAACAGGCATAAACCGAAACTGTCCCGGGCGCGTCTGTTGCCGTAATTACAAGGGAGGCGGGAGGGAAGGGAAGGAATGTGACTCAGGAATGAGGCCCATAGACGGTCTCCTGTGGGACTGCCCTTCGAGCCCACACCTTCCTCTGTTACATAACGCGGCCTGGGCGCCTCCGAGGCCAGAGGGAGGGAAGGGGCCGCGGTGCACGCCTCCCGCCTTTGTTCTAAGGTGCGTGCGGGCGCTGCGCTCGGGAAGGGGCCGCTATACTTAGAGCTCAGCTGCCGCCCCCAGCAGCGTCCTGTCTCCTCCGCAGGGAGCGCCCTGACGGGCAGGCGGTCCCCGGGGCGGCGGGAAGCGTGGTGCCTTCCAGTAACCACCGCCACCTCCGGCGCGGGCAGCCGGTCTGCGCCTTCCTCAGCGGGTCCCAGGGGCCGCCGAGCATCCAGGAAAATGAGCCTTTGCACGTAGCCACGGGGAAGATCCCGCGGCCGCCGTCCGTCCGGAGGGGCTCTGGGCGAATCCCGGCCCTGCCTCCCCTGTCGGTCCTACAGCAAAGCCGGGCACGGGCGGCATCCGCTCCCAGATGATCCAGGAAACGCTGCAACGGGGCCGGTGTCCCCGAGAGAGCGGCCGGGTGCTCTCCGGTGGGGCAAGAAGCACTGTTTATCTGTCCTTTTTGTGTGTTTTAACGCACAGCTTTTTATTGCTTTTAGAGAGGGGGCACAGGGAGAGAGGGAAACACTGATTGGTTGTTCCACTTATTTCTGCATTCATGGTATCTGCCCTGACCTGAGATCGAACCCGTGACCTTGGTGTATAGAAACGATGCTCTAACCAACTGAGCCGCCGGCGAGGGCTTGTATCTGCCTCCGCATAAAGTGTTAGCACAGCAAGTGTCCACGGAGTCGCGAGCGCAGTGACTGGCAAGGGCACCTGCAACCCAGGGCATTGGCGTCTCCTCCGTAGGAGCGGGCCTCGCGCTCTGGTTCCGCGTCTAGGATGCGTGTGACCCCGGACCCGACTCTCCCTTCAGCGCAAAGGCTGGGACTGTGAGCCAAACCAGAGCCCGTGCAGATGCGTTCGGCTCCCGCGGGGCAAACGGGCAGCAGCTTAGAAAAGCAGGGGCACCTTCCCAGGGCACCTTCCCAGCTGCAGCCCTTCCTGACAGTGCCTCCCTTTGCTGCACCCAAAACAGTGTTGCTAGCTTATCGCGCGGCTCCGGCTGCTCAAGATTCCATCCAGAGGTGAGAGGGACACGCCCGGGAGGACAGGTTTCCCTCCGCCTGCTCGGGGCCCTGGCTGGACCTGAAAGTTACCCTGACAAGGACATGCGCAGGAGGCAGACCTCCAGATGATGTAACCGAGTCTCATGCCGGGAGCTTCCTGAGGAGGAGGAGGCCTGAGGAGCAGTTAGCTGAGTGCTTTCCTGCGGCCGAGGAGGGTGAGGGTGAAGGTGAGGGTCAGGGTCAGGGTCAGGGTGAGGGTGAGGGTGAGGGTGAAGGTGAGGGTCACCGTCAGGGTCAGGGTCAGGCAGCAGGAGTCCACGCAGCCAACAGGAAACCGAGCAAGGCCTGTTTGGGTTCTCCGTCCTCTGTCTTCAGAAATGAGGACGCTCCTTTCGGGGGGTGCCGGGCGGGCACCGCTCCCTGGAGGGGTTTGTGGCCGGTTTCAGCGGAGGGAGTGGGGGTCAGAGTGGGCTTCCTGCCCCTGCTGTGGTCAGACTCCTTCAGCCGAGTACTCAGCATGCCAGGTGCCATATTTGGGGGGAGCGTGCCCTGAACCCCATCCCAAGCATCTTCTTAAAAGTCATTTATGAAGGACACACCTCCCATGTGCCCCTAGGATGGGTGGCGGGCGCATCGCCTTGCTTTGCCTCCCGTCTGAGCCGGCGAGGCGGTCACTGGAGCGGGTCACACTCCCCTCTGTCCCTGGGCCAGGACGGAGGGACGCACCTTCCGCCCGCACACCTGCCTGCCCCTGGTCCACACGCCGGGGCTGCCCACAGGTTTCGCCCCTTCTCCCCCCACTCTGGGTGTAATCAGGGTTCCAGATCGCGGGTGTCCCCTTTCCCCCGTGGAAGCAGAAGGCCTGTGGGGTCAGATGTGCGATGTAGATTCAGCGAATCCCACGCTCCTGCAGGAGCCCGACATGGAGCGGACTCCCCGAGGCAGATGCAGGAGCAGGGCGCCGTTTGTCAGCGTGGATTATGCCCGAGGGAGCTGGGTCTGGAGACGGGAGCCAAGGCGGCCACTGACCTGGCAGCTTCCTGGTCCTGGTGAGGTGGCAGGTCCCCCAGAGCCAGTTCTGTCCCAGTTCCTGGAAGCCTGGCCAGGGCCCGCATCCGTGAGTTCTCTGTCTCCCCTCCCCCCTGGCACCAGCTCGCTCCAGTGGGTCCCACTGTCTGCAGCTAAGACGCCTGGCTGATACGAGGGAGCAGGACAGCAGGGGGCGGGGCGCCAGGAAGTGGCAGAAGAATCCAGACAGCGATGGGGGAAGCTGGCGAGTATTTTGAAGAACAATGACCATTTGCGGGTCCTACCAGGTGCTTTATCTGTAACCTCACAGCAACTCCGTTAGCCATCTTTCTTCCCACTTCACGGAGGAGGCAAGGCTTGCCAGGTGTACCGGCTAATAATGTGGATTTTTTCCCATAGATGGAGTTGATATAGATGCGATTTGATATGTCAGCTATTTTGTTGTATTGACAACAAGCTTCAAAACATCATAGGTCAAATTTTCTGAAGGTGTTAATATCATAGATATTTTTCATGCCAAAAAAAGCATTTGCAGGAAGTTTTAATTCATTATTTTGAAGAAAAGTGCTGCTGAAAGTGGTCGTATACTTCGGGAAGCTTATGGTGAAGCTTCATCTCAAGATCCTTGTGAACACTGGTTTAAACGCTTTAAAAGTGATGATTTCTATGTGAAAGACAAAGAACGTCCAGGTCAATCTGAACCACGCTTTGATCGTAAAACCACCAGAATGGGCCAGAAGACACGGCAAAGTAATGTTGCTTCATGATGACGCACCATCACGCACTTCAGAACCAGCTAAAGACACATGAAAAGATCTTGCCGGGGAAGTACGAACCCACCCGCCGTGTTCACCAGCCCTGGCTCCTTCAGATTCCCACTTGTTCCAATCGAGGGCACACGCACTCTCTGAGCAGCACTTCAACACGCACGAAGAATGGAAAATTGGGTCTCTGAATGGTCTGCCTCAAAACAGAAAAGTTCTATTGGGACAGATCCACAAATTACCTGAAAGATGGGGGAAATGTGTAGCTAGTGATGGACATGACTTTGAATAAAGCACTTTTGATGTTTCCCTTGAAATGATGGTGTTTTCTTTGATGACAAGCTCCGCATTAGTAACCGGCACACCTAATAGAATGGTAGGGGACCTGCCGGAGCCCGCACAGCCCTCAGCGGGCAATCAGGAATTCAAACCCAGAGGCCTTGCACTCCAGGCCCAGCAGCTCTGCCCTTGGCACTCGGCCAGGCCAGCCCTGCTGGCAGCGGGAGTGGAGACCTTTCCCCAGCCCCCTGGCTTCCCTCCTCGGAGCCCAGGCGCCTCGCGGGTCTGAGCCACACCGCGGTTTCCCTGTCTGTGGGCTGAGAGGTCATGGGGCTGGTCGGTCAAGAACAGCCCATGTGGCAGAAAACAGCGGACAGCGGACAGTTTCCGGACCAGGTGAGCAGACGCATGGAGGCCGGGCTGCGGGGGTGGGTCCCAGGGGCCGTCTACTCCACGCGCGTGTGGGGTGCCGCTCGAATCGTTGCGGTGTATCCCTTGAGTGATTGTCACACTTAGCACCACCCCGGCAGAGGTTTAAAAGGGACGGAAAAGCAGCAAACCAGGCTGTGGTTACTGCTGGACGAGGGGATTAGAGGGATTTCTTTCCGGGTGCTCCGCGTTCCTGCATTGCCGCCTCTCAGAGGTGGCACGTGCCCAGGTTGCCCTCAGCCACAGGGAACAGACAGTCCTTCCTCAAACTGGATTACGCAACGGGGACGTGAGTGCAGGTGACGGGAAGGCCCGCGAAGGAGGCCCCAGGTGTGGCGGGTCGGAGATGCCACTAAAGGCCCACTCTCCTCCGTCTGCTCTCCTGCCTGGGCCCCAGCACACCCCCCATGGACGCCTGGGCCCCTCGCGGGCACCCACATGCCGCAGTCCCGGAGCCAGAGTGGGCACTGCCGCGTCCAGACACAGAAATGGTGCCTCCTTCTTCGGGGTCTCATTTTTTCAGAGTGCAGAACCCTCTAGAAGCCCCTGCACGTCTCCTGGCCGCTCCTAAGTCTGAGCCTGGGAGAAGGGATGCCTTAGACTCCCCCGGCCATTGGCTGGAGCTGGGGTGGGGCCGGCTGTCTGGAGCCTCCCCCCCATTCCCCCCCTCCCCCCCTGCATGTGGGCGCCTGAACAAAGTCGGGGCCTTGGGAAGGATGATGCCACGCAGACAGTCTGCTATGGCGTATATTATTTTATAATTTAAAGCTTAAAAAATTACCCCATGTGGTTAGAACCTCAGGCGAAGGCTTTGATGGGGGCTGGGCCCCACGGCTCCTCCTTTCACGAAAACTTCCTGCTCTTAATGGGAAATGTGGCCAAGCAGGAGCAAACCCTGCCCCATTTCTGCCGCAGGATATGGCTTTATCGCTGGGGACATCGGGAGCCCAACGGGTCTCACCGGGCAGCCGTGGGGCCCACACGTCGTCAGGGCTGTCTGTCATACGGGTCGTAGGAGCCAGGCCATGACCCGGTCTCCCTTCTTGGCCAAGAAAACCCTTTCTCTTTTTTTAAAATAATTTTTTATTGATTTCAGAGAGGAAGGGAGAGGGAGAGGGAGATAGAAACATCAACGATGAGAGTGAATCGTGAATTGGCTGCCTCCCGCATGCCCCACACTGGGGATCGAGCCTGCCACCCAGGCCTGTGCCCCGACGGGGAATCAAACTGTGAGCTCCTGGTTCAGAGGCGATGCTCAGCCCCTGAGCCACGCCGGCCGGGAAGAAGGTCGTGTCTTAAGCTGTCGTGGCTCAAACTTAAGTGCTGCCTTCGCCAGGACCAGGGCTAAGCTTGTATCAGACGGGACTCGATGGGGCTCCTAACAACCAAGGGCTCGGCCACGATGAATGAGATGGCCCTGAAGGTGGCTCAGACCCCAGCCTTGCAAATCTGAGGGGGGAGGGGGCACCACGGGGAGGCCCCTCGGGTTCTCCTGACTCCCCAAACTTCCTCAGCTGCCTCCTGGCAAGTGGGGACCAGCTGCAGGGAGCTCGGAGCCTTTCAGCCGGTTGTACGTGAGGCAAGGGGCGCAGGAACGAAGACGCTGGGTTCGATGTCTCTGTCAGAGAATAAGCTTTACTTTGTGCCTCGCAGCCGTCTGTGCTGCTAGGACAGAGCCACACGTGGATTTACAGACAAAGAAAAACCCCACTTGATGGTTTTCTCCGAGTTCAGGGCGTCTCTAACTTAATGAGCTGGAGTGACTTGGGCTGGACCCCTGGCTTTCGAGGCTGCAGGGTTCTTCCCTCGGTGAGGTCATGTGCCAGGCATTATTCTAAATCCCAGAACAATGAGCGGATGAGAGCGTAAACGGACCATTAAAGAGTCATTGGGGTTATTGCCACTTGCTATTTAAAGAATGTATGAGTCAAGCCAGTGCACCCTTTCCGCAGGGGCCATATGGGAATGTCTCAGGCCAGCTCCGGTCCTGGTCGTCTGCTCAGCAGCGTGTCTGAGGGTGTGGGCACCTGCATGTATCAGCTGCTCCGCCCGGCCGGCCAGCGGGGCACCACCTGGGCATCCGCACGGCTCTGTGCTTGTGGGTGAGGGGCTCTCACCACCGCACCTGCTCCTGCTGGAGAGATGCAGCCTGAGGCAAGGGATGCCTGGAGCCCCCAGAAGCTGGAGAGGCAGGAAGGACTCTCCCCTCGAGCCTCAGGAGGGAGCGTGGCCCTGCCCACACCTGGACTTCACCTCTAGAACCTCTGGCCTCCAGTCCTGGGAGAGAACCCATTTCTTTTTTCTTTTTCTTTTTTTAAAAATATATTTTTATTGATTTCTGAGAAGAAGTGAGAGATAGAAGCATCAATGATGAGAGAGAATCATTGATTGGCTGCCTCCTGCACAGCCCCCACTGGGGGTCAAGCCTGCCACCCGAGCATGTGCCCTGACCAGAATTAATCTGGGACCCTTCCGTCCACAGGCCAAGGCTCTATCCACTGAGCCAAACTGGCTAGGGAGAGAACCCATTTCTTTGTTAAGCTGTCCAGTTCCTGCAGTTTGTTATGGCGGCCCCAGGACATTAGCACGTCAGTGTGGGTCTTCCCGAGCCTGGGGGGTGAAAGGCCCCCTCTCCCTGCCAGGTCAAGTTCAGAGGCGTGCCTGTGTCCCTGCGGGTGTGGACAAGGTCCTGCAGGCTCTTGGTTTTTGTCAGAGAGACGGCTGATTTCTGAGAGCGGGGCACCCCAGCGAATGTCCTGAGGGCAGCCGCCGGGCACACCTGGCACTAGCACCGTCCCCGACAGAGGCCACCCTGGGAGGGAGGCCAGGATCAGACCTGCAACCCAGGTACTTGCCCTTGACTGGGAATCGAACCTGCAACCCCCTGGTGCGTAGGCCGATGCTCTAACCACTGAACCATGCCAGCCGGGGCGAAAATCTACTCTTATACCATGTGTCTTCCCACACTCCGAATTACGGGCTGAGTGAGTGTTGCTGAGCTGACAACGCAATGAATCCAGAACAGATAACGTGGAGGTGAAAAGACAATCATCTGACAAAGGAAAGCTGGGGAGGAGATTTAAAGCCGTTTCGGGCGGCCGGCCTGGGAGATTCACACACACTACTGCACACTCACACACACAGACTACTGCAACTCACACTCACACACTACTGTACACTCATACACACTACTGCACACACACTCACTACTGCACACTCACACACACTACTACAACTCACACTCACTACTGCGCACTCATACACACTACTACAACTCACACTCACATACTACTGCACACACACACACTACTACAACTCACACTCACATACTACTGCACACTCACACACACTACTGCACACACACTCACATACTACTGCGCACTCACACTCATTACTGCAACTCACACTCATACACACACTACTGCACACTCACACACACTACTGCACACACACTCACATACTACTGCACACTCACACACTACTGCACACTCACACACACTACTGCACACTCACACACTACTGCACACTCACACACACTACTGCACACTCACACACTACTGCACACACACTCACTACTGCACACTCACACACACTACTGCACTCACTCACACTACTGCACACTTACACACACTACTGCACACTCACACACACTACTGCACACTCACACACACTACTGCACACACACTCACTACTGCACACACACACTACTGCACTCACACACTACTGCACACTTACACACACTACTGCACACTTACACTACTGCACACATACTACTGCACTCACACACACACTACTGCACACACACACACACACACTACTGCACACACACTACTGCACACACACTCACACTACTGCACTCACTCACACACTACGGCACACTTACACACACTACTGCACACATACTACTGCACTCACTCACACACTACTGCACACTCACACACATACTCACATATTACTGCACACACACTACTGCATATCACATACACTACTGAACACTCACACACACTACTGCATACACAAACACACACACTGCTGCATGCACACACACATGCACACGTATGCTCACACACACACACCAAGGAAGGGGCACCGGTGGAAGGACAATGTTTGTTCCTCCTCCTCTTTCCTCCTACTTGCTGGCTGGAGGTAGAGGACACATTGGTAACAGCCAAGCAGCCAGACACAGGGAACCTCTGTCCCTGGCGAGGAGGTTGCGGGCTCCCTGCGGCCCCGCAGCCTAACCCTCAGGCCTGAGCTGTAAGCCTCCTGTGTCAGCGCGCCTTGCTGTTAACCCAGAAAATGCTTGGTCAGGAAGATCAGACTGTAAACCAATAAATAATTTCGCTGTTTGCTGCAGGAAATCGTGAAAAATAATGTCTGGCTCATCTTGACAAACAACCCCCTCTCAGGATGACGGATTGCTCCCTTGGGCAACAGCCCGTTCATCAAACAGCTGTTTTTACTCATCAAGACTCAAATACTCAAGGCTGCGCGCACCAGGCCTACACTGCTGCATCACCAACGCGGCTGCCCTGAGACCCCAGCCTTGCGAGACCCCACACCCCGAAAGGTCCACTTGGACCTGCCCCGCAGTGCTCTCCCGCCTGCAGTGGTCAGTCCCCTGCTGGTCTCTTGGGGGTGTTGACATTGGTCATGGAGGCACCATCCAGTCCTGGACGTCATCCCCGCGAGAGGGACATACATCACCGTCTTGTCAGGACACTTGTACTTTGGGGTTTGGGTCAATGGCGGCCAAAGGTGACCCAGTCCACTGTCCATTCCCCTCCATGCTGTACTACCCAGTGTGACGCCCCGCGCAGTGTGGTGCGCAGGAGTTTCTTGTGGATTTTGGACACCTGCCCGATAAAACTATTTCAGAAACGATCAGACACGCCATCACGTATACCTCTAAACAAGTGTTTCTTTCAAGTTATCCACCTAGCGACACTGTTCATGTATCTCCATGATACGGCTACTGCTTGAGACACTTTCAAAACCCTCTTTTTGTAATTACATCTTGATTTCCCGTCCTCGGTGGTGACAAACCATCTATTTTTGTGAAAAACGTTTTATTATGGATAATTTCAAACATATACAAAAGTGGGCAGAATGATATAACACACAATGACCAACTTAGGAAAAATCTTAGTTCATCTAGGCCAAGGGTCCTCAAACTTTTTAAACAGGGGGCCAGTTCACTGTCTCTCAGACCGTTGGAGGGCCGGACTATAGTTTAAAAAAAAACTATGAGCAAATTCCTATGCACACGGCACATATCTTATTTTGAAGTAAGAAAACAAAATGGGAACACATACAATATTTGTATTTGCATGTGGCCCGCGGGCCGTAGTTTGAGGACCCCTGGTCTAGGCCCTTACTCCTTCCCTTTTCCATTTGGATTACTTTGAAGCTAACCCTAGAGATCACATTTTTTTCACTCAGAAATATTTCAGTTCATCCAAAAGGTAAGGCTTCTTGAAAAAATATTAGCCCATCTAAAATATTAGTAAGTAATTTCTTAATATTATATGATCAAATAGCGTTTAAATTTTCCTAATGCATAATTTTTGTACTATTTTATTTGTTAAAATCAAGGTAGGAATAAAGTTCACATATTGGTTGATGTCCCAGGTCTGTTTTTCTTTAACATTTTTGATTGAAGTAAACGTAGAAAAAAGACATATGAACCTTAAGTGTATGGCTCAATGAATTTCCCAATCTCTGTTACTCTCCCTTTGGAATTTACTTGGTCAAGAACATGTTTGTCCTGTAGTTTTCCACGGCACTTCTTGGCTGGTGGCCCATGGTTTCGTTTGGCATGTTCCTTGATCTCTCTTCCCTGTAAATTGCTGGCTACATCCAGAGGCTTATCAGATCAGCTCCGTTTTGGGCAAGACCATCGGTAGGTGCTACTGTTGACTCCTAGCAGTGGGCTCATGGTTCCCGGGATGTCTCTTTCTGACAGCATCTTTTAAAAAATATATTGTATTGATTTTTTACAGAGAGGAAGGGAGAGGGATAGAGAGTTAGAAACATCGATGAGAGAGAAACATCGATCAGCTGCCTCCTGCACACTCCCTACTAGGGATGTACCTGCAACCAAGGTACATGCCCTTGACCGGAATCGAACCTGGGACCCTTCAGTCCACAGGCCCACGCTCCACTGAGCCAAACCGGACAGGGCCTGACAGCATCTTTTGAAGGTGGATGTGATGTTACCAACAGGCCAAAGCCAGGCCAAGCTGGCCGGTGAGCAGTGTGAGTGATCAAGCTGGAAAATGGTGGTTTGAGTTGAAAAGGTGTGATCAAGCCATGACTGACTTTCTTGTGAGGTTGGTGAACTGTCCCCGAAGGAAATTCCAAAACAGTCCCCAAAACATCCTGTGCAGTAGCAGCAGCAAATGTACAGCCACCAGGGTGACTAACGAGAACGGAACAACAGTGACACTGATGGAGAAACTGCACGTTGGCTGTAGAACCAGCTTTGCTGTGGGGGCGGGCATCTGCGGTCCCGCTCTAGCCATTCGCTCCTCTCCAGGCCCCCACGTGTCACACCAGGTATCACACTTGTGCTGTGAGGCGGGAGCCGGGGCCGCGCCTCTCCTGCTGAAATGCAGCCCTCAGCTCCCCGCAGGGCCGACCCTGGCTCTCGCCTCAGTCGCCCCCCACAGCCCGACGTGCTGACGGGTTGCTGCTGGGTCCCACCCAGCCCCTCCCCAGCCTGGCGTTTGCTTCATCGGCGAGAATGTGGGCAGGGCACTGCAGGGGAAGCCTGCCGCTGCTGAGCCGTCCACAGAAAATGAGGAAGCTCGAGGGGACCGCAGCTCCGGCCGGCCGTCTGGGGGCAGGGGCTCGGAGCAGACGGGCGAGCCCGAGGCCCCAGCTTTTTGGGAACCGTGCAGACTTCCCTGTTCCCATTCAGCGGAACTGCTCTCGGCAAGTGCCCGCCACCCGCGTGGCGTTTCGCCCCGCCCCGCCCCTCACCCCGGCCCCGCCCCCATGACGTAACTGGGCGGAGTCAGCGTCCTTCGGCGAGACCAGCCGAACTGCGGAGCCGACCCCGCTCGGAGCTCCTCCCACGCCCGCCGGCCCGGAGTTGGCGCCTGCGCACTCGGCCCGGCCGCGCTAGTCCCCACCCCCCTCCCTAGCAACCGCGGCTACGCCCGCCTCCCCCGCCTCGGCCGCGTCCGCGCACGCGCGCCGCTTCCGGACGCTCGGCCCCGCCCGCCCCGTCACCCGTAACAACCACTGGAGCCGCGCCACGCCCCGCCCGCTCCCGCCCACTCCCCCCGGAACCGGTGGCCGAGCTCCGGCCGCGGGCAGTGGAGCAGCGACGGCGCCGCGGAGCCGCCGGGATGAGCGCCTCCCGCCGCCCCGCGTCCTGGGTCCGGCCCTTCTGACAGAGGTAGGCGCGCGTCGCCGCGGCGGGTCCGAGAGCGCCCCCCGCGCGGCCCCTCCGGGCGGCCGCCTCCGCGCCCGGCCCGCCCTTCCCGGCCCCCTCGGCTCCCCTCGGCCCGGGCCCTCGGCTCCTCTTAGCCCCCCTGTCCCCCTCGGCCCAGAGCCGGCCCTCCTCCCGTCCTTGGCCCGCTACCCCTCGGCCCTCGCCGCCGTTCCCGTACCCGTCGCTGCCTCCCCGCCCCCACCCGCCAGCCTGCCCACTCGGACACCCCTCCTTGCGGGCAGCGCACCTCCCCGGTCGGCCGGGGCTGGGGGGCCCGCCGGAGCCGCCGCGCTGCACCCCCTGCCCGGTGACCCAGGGCCCGGCCGCCCTGCGAGCCCGCTCGGGACGGACTCCCTGGGTCTGGCCACTGGCTAATTCTTGGGGACCGATTGTCATGCAATAGAGGCTGCCCGGGCCTGGACCCCCTCGGCCGGGTAACTCCGATTCCCACGGAGGACGTTCCCCTGGACCGAGCATCCGACGCGGGGAACTGGCAGGAGCCTGTGAATTAGCAGGTTCCTCGGCGCGGCCCCTCGGGTCCCGCGGGGCAGTGCGTCCTGAGTGGGGGCGCGGCGCCTCCGCCGAGCACTCTGCCTTTTCACCCCCCCCCCGCCCCCCGCTTTTTACCCCCGACAGTCAGCTGCCTCCTGACCCGGAGGCACCCTGAGCTCACTTCCCCTGTTACAGTTAAGGAGATGATGGGATCCCCCTGCTGTGCACCCACTAAATAGAACGGGGTCCCAGCATCGGAGAGAAACGACGCTTCCTTCCAGCCGAGCGTGGCTCTGGGTCTCATGATTGTAGACCTGGGCGTCTTTCAAGGTTATCTCACCCCAAATCCCTCTGACCGAGGCGACCGGGTCCGAGGGAGGTCACGTGACTGGCCCGAGGTCGCCCGCCGATCATCCTGAGCCGGTTTCAGGCTGTCGGTCCGGGAGTGCGTGCCCTTTCCCACCGTCACCGCCTCGCGGCGCCGGATGCTGAGCGGAGGCCCCGGGAGCCCGGACCTGCCCGCGGTCGCGCTGCAGACAGCAGTCCCGGCGCAGCCTGTCTTTGTGATTGTGTTGTGTTGTGTTGTTGTTCGCATCTAGACTTCGGGCTCCTGGAGGATAGTCCACGTCTCCTCTTGAGGATCCTCTCCCCGCACGCGGCGCACAGCAACACCCTTAATGATCGTCCTCTGCAGGGCAGGTGGGCTCTTGGGATGTATTTTTCTTTCTCACGTTTAAATGGGGGGGGCGGGGAGTACAGTGTGTTTTCAGAAAAACCCCCGGGGGCGGGACGGGAGCGTGGATTTCTTGCCGCGGGAAGGAGGCGCCAGCATTGAATTGATTGCTTACCGAGATTACAGCTGTTTGAGGCTGGACCCTTCAGAGGAGCCTGTGGCCAGAGTTCTGGGCGGCGCTGCCCTTGGAAGACCGGTGTCTGAAATGGTGCCCCTGCGCTTCCAAAGTGGGGGTGGGCCAGTTTCCTTTGAAGCTAGCTTATTTTTTTTTTTTAAGAATATATTTTTATTGATTTCAGAGAGAGGAAGAGAAGGATAAAACCCCAGTGATGAGAGAGAATCATTGATGGGCTGCCTCCTGCACGCCCCCTATTGGGGATGGAGCCCACAACCCAGGCATGTGCCCTGACCAGGAATCCAAGTGTGACCTCCTGGTTCATGAGTCCATGCCCAACCATTGAGCCACACTGGCCAGGCTGAAGCCAGCTTTTGAGGAGTATTCCATAATTTGAGATAACAGTGGTATTCCCCCCCCACACACACTTTGTTCCCCACTTTTAAATTTCTCTGTGGCCCTGCACTTAATATCTTAGAGTGCCACCATTTTTACTTGGTCTAGTAGAAGTTGTCTAGGAGAAAACGATTCAGGAGCTGTTTGTATTGTTATCAGAACAATCAGATAGTAACGTTTCACTGCTGGAAAGGACTCTAACCCGGGGCTGCCCTGGGAAAGGCCCAGCAAGGCGGCTACAGAACCAGGCCTTCGGGCCTCAGGCCAGGGCCGTTCCCCCTCATTCCACTTGGGCTTCCCTCCCCCTCGCTCCTGTCCATTGCCTCCCCTGCCCTTGGTGTCACCTTGGATTTCTGTGCGCTTGGAGTTAGGACCTGTTGTGGTTCCTTCCTACCCTTAGAGTGGATGTGACGTACAAATCCAGGCTCAGTCTTCCCCGTCCTGGCTACTTTTCACGTTTGTGTTTTGCAGGTGTGAGAAGATTGCAGGTCCATTACAATCATGGTGCAGAAATACCAGTCCCCCGTGAGGGTGTACAAACACCCCTTCGAGCTGATTATGGCTGTGAGTACTGCGCTTGTCAGCTTCCTCTTTGGTTTATGTTTTTAAGTGTTTGGATTTGATGATCTATAAACAGATTTGTTGTTTGTTCCCATTGCTCCCTTTGTACTTTGTGTTTTATGCTTATGAACCGTATCTAGATTCTGTGAGATGTTTTTAAACTCGAAGTCTCTGGAAATCAAAACCTGCAGGATTGTTTTTCAGACACGCCGCTCAGGGTAACGTCTGAGTTTGAGTGGGTTCTCCCTTTGAAAACACAGAAGTGGGATTCTGACTAAATGCTTCTTCCTCTGGGTTTTGCTCTGATTTTTGTTTGTTAAAGTGGAACAAGGATTGGGAGAGGGTTTCCCCTCCGCTGCCCTTTCGGAAGAGCGCTGTGGTCATGGGTGAATTCCTTTACCTGCAACCGAGCACCATACGATGGAGTTGAGTCGACATGATTCTGACTCCTCTGCTGAGTTAGTGTTTGCCCTTAGCATCAAGTTCATGAGTCGCATTAGAATTCCAGCAGTGGGGTTACTAGTCTTTGTGATTTACCTGAAGAGTGTGGCTGAAAATAAGCATTCCGCTAGATGCAAAAAACGCAGACATTCCCAGTGCTTTCGGGCCACTGCAGGTGTTCCTGCCCTCTGTTCACTGTTGCTGTTAAGGTCTGACACGCACACAGGAAATGCTCTGGCCTGAACGTGTGCCCTGAGGACGGTGCGAGCTTGAACCAAGGTCGGGAACCACAGCATACCAGCCCCCTGCTAAGCCCCCCGGTCTCTCTCAGCCCCCCCCCGCCCCCCCCCCGCCCCCCGCAAGCACGCGGCTCAATGTTCTCTTTCTGTTCTATACACATCGGAAGTCAGGTGTTTAAGCCCCCGCTTCTGTTCTGCGTCCTCGGTGAGGTTTATCCAGACCAGCCCAGTTCTGAAAAACAAAACAAAAATTCAAGCCCTCTCAAGGGGATAATTTAGGGTTAGGGGGTGAGATACCGTTTACTCGCGTGAAGTGGTTACTGGTAGGTGTACAGTTTGATCAGTTTTGACAACAGAGTGGCCACACCTCTGCCAGGATCAGACCCTTTGCACCCGTTCCCCCAGGAAGTGCCCTTGGGCCCCTCTGCCAGGTGTGAGGCTTTTGTTTGTTTCTCTTCAGGTCTGATTTTAGCTCCCTGTTGCCCGTAAGGGCCAGAGCTGTGCAGGGTTTATGGCAGCAGCTAATTGAACGGCTCGCTTCCTGCTTGCACGGTCTGTGTGCTGGTTTAGCTTTTGGTTGTAAGAGCAAAGAACCCACTCCCAGGAGCTCCAGGAGGAAGAGGAAGGGGGAAGGGGAAGGGGAGGGGAGGGGAGGGGAGGGGAGGGGAGGGGAGGGGAGGGGGAGGAGGATTGTTAGGCTGGTGATAGGAATGGTGCGGAAATGCAGGAATGCGAGCTGGGAGGGGGTTCCTGCAGTGCTGGGGCCTCAGCAACCATCTCCCTGGAACTTCACCCCGTGGTGGGCCTCTGTGCGCCCGGAGCCTCTCCCCACCGCCAGCTGCTGCTCTGCCCACTCGGCGAGCTCCCTCCCCGGGTGTCAGCCCACGTGCTTGTCAGCTGCTCCAACCCTGCGGCCCCCATGCCGCGCTGTGGCCTTCCTTGCTGCCTTCTTTCAGTTTCTGAGTGGCCATTGCTTGTCATGCTTCCTAGTTGAGATTCTAGTGAGACTTGGCCTGGTCACCTTCCCCTGGATCGAGGCAGGGACCCAGTTCACTGGCTGCTTCTCACATCTTCGGTCCTGCAGGTCACCCTGCATTCTTCTGCAGACACTGTTTCCGTTGGCCAGCCCCGTTCCAGCCCTCTGTGCGCTGGCGGAACCTTCTGAACGCCTTTGCTGCTTCTTCAAGGTCCTCTGTGTCCTACCCTCTCTGTCCAACCTTATTTCTCATATTAAGCAAAGTTCGCAACACAGACACTAAAGTCTTCTCTGTGCTGGTTTGCCGGTTTGCCACTCACAATGTCGTCTCCTGCCCTCCCCTCTCTTTTGATACTTCCTTCCTTGTCTTCAATGTTTGCCTTTCCCCGTCTGTCTCTGGGAATCTTTTTTTTTTCTTAATCTTCACCCAGTGATATTTTTTCTATTGATTTTCTAGAGAGAGTGGAAGGGGGGAGGGGAGAGACAGAGAGGGAGAAACACCGATGTGAGAGACACATCGATGATCAGTTGCCTCCTGCATGTGCTCCTGACTGGAATTGAACCCAAGACCCTTCCGTTTGCAGGCTGATGCTCCAACCACTGAGCTAACCGGCCAGGGCAGTCTGGGAATCTTAGTCTTCCTGACCCACCCCTTCCCTGCACCCTGAGAGGCCTCACGCTTCCCTCTGCGCCTCAGTGTAGGCAGCGTTGTCCTTTTACTTGTTAGTGGAGTTTCTTTTTTCTCAGAGGTTCCTGGCTTTTTTTCTTACACCTTTATAAATTATGCAAAACCCTGTTGACAGATACCATAACAGTAGGTTAAGCGATGTACTTCTCTGGGTTGAATAACCAAAAAGACTATTTGCCAGTGTACCGCTGATTAAATGGCCGCAAGAAAGCGTGCCTTGTTGCTCTTTTCATTCTCTTGTTTTATTTTTGTTTCATTATCCGGTGCAATTTTGAGTTGCCAACAGGGTATAACGTATTTCATCCCCACTGGAACGGGGTCCCTTATTTATAGTTACTTTTTAACCACTTTGCCAGCCCTGATGTGTAGGCAGGAAGCACTGTTATCATCGGTCCTTCTTTCTTGGTTTTTAACCTGTACGAGAGTGAAGCAGACAGCTCTGTATATTTCTCCTGAATCATTTTACATGTTGTAACAATGCATATGATGCATTACAATCCCCGAGAGGTACGTTTTGATGTTAGGGCTGCTGGCCTTTATTTTTAGGGAAGTCTTTATGTGTATGTCATGAGTGCTGCATGGAAGATGGGTGCTGTATGTATCCTGAGATGTGCTAAGTCCCCCCCTCCACTCAGAAGCCTGCCATCTGTACTTCTGAGCTCTCCCGCCGGGCTGGGCGGCTGAGTCCGTCCTGCCCATTGAGTCTCAGCTCCGGACGCCCGTTCTCACCGCCCATTCTCTCTTGGCTGCTGCCCCAGGCGCTCTCATTGGAAATCTGAACATGCCACTTGCTAGTTTAAAATTCCTAAGTGACTGCACCTCACCTTCTAGAAGTTCAGGTTCTTGAGTGTGGTCCCCAGAGCCCTTCCCATCTGCCCCCTCCTTTCTCTATGGCTCATGGCGCATGTAGGCCCCACACCCGCTCCACACCTTGCTCTTGGGGTCCAGGCAGTGTCCGAAGGTCACCTGTACATCAGCCTGCGGGATCCCTTTCCCCTCTTGCTCTCCTGTCTGCCTGGCTGCTCCGGTGAACTGGCCGGTTCCCTTCTAGTTGGAGTCCCGCTCTGTGCGCCGCTGCTCACTGTCACCGCGCTGCTCACGGTCACCGCGCTGCTCACTGTCACCGTGCTGCTCACGGTCACCGCGCTGCTCACTGTCACCGTGCTGCTCACGGTCACCGCGCTGCTCACGGTCACCGCGCTGCTCACTGTCACCGCACTGTCACTGTCACCGCGCTGCTCACGGTCACCGTGCTGCGCACTGTCACCGCACTGTCACCGTCACCGCGCTGCTCACGGTCACCGCGCTGCTCACGGTCACCGCGCTGCTCACTGTCACCGCGCTGCTCACTGTGCCTTGCCCGGGTTGCTGGGCTTGCTGGCTTCCCCTGCGGGCAGGTGTCTTGATGGTGCGAATCCAACCATCTTGCATTTTATCCTGAGTACATAGGAAGCCCTCAGAAATAGATTCGAGTACCGACTAAGGGATCCTCGGAATGTCCCCATGGAAACTAAGTCCCATCGCCTCCCAGCCCCTGGCGAACACCTCCCCTTCTCTACCTGGTCTCTGACTATGACGTGACTGCTCCCTCTGGGCGTGGCATCGTACAGTATTTGTCCTTGGTGACTTGCTTCCTTCACTCCGCACGGTGCCTTCAGTATGTGGTAGCGCGTGTCAGAATTCCTTCTTAAGGCTGAATCGTTTATTTCACGCACAGACTGCATTTGTTTATTCATCCCTCAGTGGACACGGGTTGCTTCCACTTGGGGCCATTATGTTTATTGTACAGTTTTAACCTCTAGGTTTTAACTATAAAGTCAACCAAAAGTAATTGCCTACCTCTTTAGGTTTTTTATTTGTCTTTTATATTTGATAGATTCCAGATCTAAAAGACAAATTCCTGAGGAGTTCACTCACTGTACCTTATTCCATGCAGTCTAAAGATATCTTTAATTTACATCTCACGGTTGCCATGCTGTAGTTTCTTAGCAAAGGAAGGCCAGCGGCTAAAAGCAGGTCGAGGATGAGCTAGTGGTGACCGCTGGACGCAGAGGGTGGGCTTGGGGCAGGGGACGGAGAAGCAGACGCTTCAGGGCCTGTGCGGCACGGCCCGTGCGGGAGGCGTGCAATCAATAGGACGTGATGGATGCCTTCCTGATGGGTGACACCAGCTCCTGCTCGCAGCCCCCTGACGCGGCAGTTCTATTCTGGCTCACGAAGCCGGATCATATTTCCATCGCTCATCCCGCTCCTGTGTGTGGGCAAACACACGGCAGCTGCGAGGCTGGCAGCTGTGCTGCCCGGACACCACGTGCTCTTTTGAAGTTGCAGTTTATTTTTCACGCTCCGGGAAGGAAGACGCGCTCTTCCCAGGCCCCCGGGTCGGCAGAGGAGTGCAAAGCTGCTGTTGGTTGTCATGTAAAGTTTGCTCTTTATTAGACAAAAAATCGTATGGAAAATCAGGGCTTGTTGTGGATCCCATTGGATCATGAGTCAGTCACGTGATTGCTTTAAAGACACAATTAAGCCCGTGAAAAACGATGAGAAGAGAGACCTTTCCTAGTACTGCAGATGCTCTTGTTTGCCTGGGGCTTTAAGAAACTGGCCAGTGAAACATTTGACCTTCCAGGCTTATTGACAGAAATAAGATATCTTAAGTATCAAGATCTACTTAGAGATGTGGGTACTTCTAGTTTTCCCAGCTTGTATCCTTGAATTCTCTGACAGGGATGCTTTATTTTGACCATCGAAAAAATACGTAGAGCCCTAGCTGGTTTGGCTCAGTGGATAGGGCATCGGCCTGCGGACTGAAGAGTCCCAGGTTCGATTCCTATCAGGGCACATGCTTGGGTTGCGGGCTCGATCCCCCCTAAGGTGTGTGCAGGAGGCAGCCAATCATTGGTTCACTCTCATCATTGATGTTTCTCTCTCTCTCTCCCTCTCCATTCCTCTCTGAAATCAATAAAAACATATTTAAAAAATGCGTAGACACGTGGAGATAGCGGATGCTGTCAGACAGTATGAGGTTTGTGTGTATGTTTATTTTTGGCACCAAATGATACTACTTTAACGGTTGGAAGCAAATGCGAGAAGAGTGGAGGTGGAACTAACATGTAAAAGGTGTGCTGGAGCCAGGTATAGGCTAAGTTTCTTACACGGGAGCGGACAGACGAAGGTTTAAATAGAGAGAAGCGGTGGGTGGGGAGTCAGCAGCCGCCTCACGGGCCTGGGCCTGCCGGGCAGGGCGGGGGGCAGCTGCGCCGCCCATCAGTTCCTCTGCACGGTGAGCGGTGAGCACCGATGGTGCCACGAGGTCATCCTTCCCATTGATTGTGCGCTGGTTTGGTTTGACCGTTGTATGGTTTTCCCCGACGCCGTACATACTTGAGTAACATTATAATAAAAACAGCTGGTCGACTCTGAAGGATCGCGGAACCTGTGCTCTGTTGGAAGGGGTTGTCCGTCTGCCGGCTGCGTGAGCGGTTTCTCCGAGTTAGAGATTTTGCTTGCTTTGATTAACCCCAGTCAGCCAGGCCCTCCGATCGGGTTTTGTTTGAAACCCAACCGGAGGCCGGGGAAGAGATAAAGGCTCTTGTGTTTCTCTCTCTCTGCTTCTCCTGAGCGGCTGGTTGGCTCAGCTGTTCCAGTGGGCATCCCTCCTTACAGTGAGTCCGTAGTGAGAGTCTTAATGTTACTTTAACTGAGTTTTGATGGGGAGGCTGAGGAGAGGGCGTCTGTTCCCAACTTCTGGGTCTGACGGACGTGAGGGATTAACACAGGGCAGCGTCCCGACTGCTCTGGCGCCCCCCGTGGGAAGGGGAGGAAACGCCTTTCTGTGTGTTCCATCCTCCGGGTCATGCTGTTTCCCATGAAGGAGATTGTAGAGTCCTTTGCATCCTGTCTTTAACGGGTCAGAGCGTTCAAAGCAACTGAGTTTGAGAATGCTGGCCGTGTCCGCAGGAAGCAGAGCGGGGCTGGGTGCCGCGGGGAAATGATCGGACACAGGTCCTCCCGCAGGGACCACCTCCGGAGGGTGTGCGGGGCTCCCAGCCGGCCAGTGCAGGGGCGGCCGCACCACTCCGTGGGCTCTGCTCTCGCCCAGCGGGAGTCCACGGGAGGCCTGGGGGGGCCCTGGGGACGGGTCCTGCCGAGGAGCCACCGTTTCGGAAACACTTGAAGAGCGTCTGACGGTCCGAGGAGCACGGCGCGTCCCGGTCCCCGCTCACACTGGCGGGCAGCTTCTCCCCGTGTCCCGAGTCAGTCCGCCGACAGCGCGGGGCACTGTGAGGGTGCAGCACGGTGCTGTGACAGGAGAAAGGAGCGCCACAAATTTAGTTCACGTCCGTCACCCCACGGAGTTACACTTTTTTTCTGGGGATGATAACGTTTAAGTTAGTCTCGTAGCAACTTGACAGTAAATGTACGGAACAGGATCGTTCGCTAGTCACATGCTGTCCCTGACTTCTCCAGGACCTACTTATCTTCCGACTGGCAGCTTGTCTTATCTGCTTGACAAATGAGGAGACGGGCCGCAGGTGCTGGCCAGGGACCGGCCCGCCTGGCGGCCTCACCTGCTCTCGGTGCAGACTGCCCGGGTCCCACAGCTCGGAGCTGCCGTGGGTCTGACAGCCCGGCTTCCCTAGCTCTGGAGGCCCGCTGCAGTCCTTGCTCTACCCTCCCCGTGGTCTCCCGCCTCCCTGGGCCTCTGGTCTCTGACCTGGTGCCTGCGGGGAGTAGACTTCCCCCAGACTCCATCCTTGGTGGCCCACAGAGTGGGTGGTGGTGGCCCTGGCATTCAAGTTGACGTGCAGGCTCTCCCGTGGCGCCGCTCTGCGCCTGGCTGTGTCCTAGCCTAAGTGACAGGGCTCCAGGGCGGGGAGGGGGGACGCTAGGGAACACGGGGCACTGGAGGGTGGGAGGCACCAGGGAAGTCAGAGGAGCTCTGCAGGGAACTGGCAGGGTGTGCGGGGCTGTCTCTGGTGAGAGGATGTGAGGGAAGGAGAGGGCTTTGTCCTGGGAACAGTAGCTGCGCCCCAGGCCTGTGGGAACCAGGCGGGTGTTTACATTCATTCAGACCCTGACGGGGCTGAGCCATTGGTTTCCTGCGTGAGCCCTTGCCCTTCCGAATGTATTGTGTTTCCTCGTTCTGTGGAAGACGTGAATACCATGGGCATCGGGCTGGCCGGGCTGCTGTAACCCTAGCCTTTCCCAGGACGCCCTGTCATTCGGCCTCCCCGCCCGCCCTCTCAGGAGCGCGCTCCCAGCCCGGCATCTGCAGGTCACGGCTGCTCCAGCGCCAGCAGTTACATAACGCGCAGGCCATGCGGCCCCTGTATTTCCTTCCTGTTACAAGGGGGATAGTTTACTCTTAACGCCTGAATTGAAATAGGGTCATTTCTATCTTTACCTTCTTTTTCTTTTCCTTACAGAAGGAAAGAGACCTATATGATATTATTTACAACTACTTCCTTTTTTTAAAAGTTGCTAATAATAAACAAAATAGCTGGTTTCCAACAACGCCTCATCGTGTGTTTTTAGGGCCATTGGGAATACTATTATCATTTTAGTCTGGTGAACACATGCGTTTTGGGGTGCATTTTCAAAGTCGAGTAAAAAAGATGAAATGAGAAACGTTCCTTTCTAAAGCTGTTCACGTGAGAAAGGTTCCCGTTCTGTGTTTCTGTGTCGCCGCCTTGCTTCCTGCTGTGAGTGGGCAGTGTCTCTGCCCAGCACTTGCCCCTTTTCACTGAGACGTTCATGTGCAACATGGGACAGTAGCCACGTTGTGTTTAATCCTCACCTGAGGATGTTTTTTCCATTGATTTTCAGAGAGAGTGGGAGGGAGGGAGAAGGGAGGGAGAGGGAGAGAGAGAAAGAAATATCGATATGAGAGAGACACATCGATTGGTTGCCCCCGCACGCACCCCAACCAGGGCCAGGGATCAAACCTGCAACCCAAGTATGTGCCCTTGACCAGAATCAGTGCGTGGGCTGGTGTTCTAACCACTGGTCCACACTGGCCAGGCCACCCCACAATTCTTCCTGCCTTGTACTTTTCCTACGCACCCCAAACAGACTGCTGCCCCCGGGCGACCATGGACTTGCTGTTAGATACATTAGTTTCTCCTGGGATTTCACAGAAATAGAAGCATATCCTTCTTCCTTTCCTCGTCTCTTGGATTCACCGTATTATCTTGGATGCATTCATGTGCGCATGAATAAATAGTTCATTACATTGTATTGCCAACGAGTGTTCTGTTGGTGGGACATACCATGATTTGTTTATTTATATATATTGCAGCAGAAAACATTGCCATTTTAAAAAAGGTGATACTTTTTTATTTTGTAGTACTTTTCTAAGATTTTGGATTTGTTAGAATCGAGTAAAGCCTATAATTTATTTTTAAATCTGTATTAATATGTGTAAACTAGAAAATAAAGAGGTACTTTTCAGGCTGTCAGGAAAAAAAGGAAAGAAAAGCAGTTACTAAAGTTACATTCCAGAGAAACTGTATGCCACCAAATTCAATAAAGTAAAAGAAATATATATATATATATATATATATATATATATATATATATATATGGTATTCCAGGCAGAGAACAAACCTAGATCCGTGAATCTTGGAACCAAGACGGGGGAGGGGTAAGTAGGTGAAGTTGGGGGAGACTCGAGGAGGAAGGGGTTGGGGTGGGGGCTTCCAGAGGCAGAGTGGGGGCCTGTGGCCTGGCGGTGGTGTCGCTGCCTCCGGAAGGTCTCCCGAGGCCTTCCCTCGGGGAGCTGTCCTTGGGGACGGAACGCGTGCTTACCTCGAGTTCGCTGTGGGGCGCGGGGAGCTCAGAGCCCGCTAGCCTTTTACAGATCTACTTTGCCAGAAGCTTCTAACCGGGCGCAGCCTTCCGTTCTGTGTACAGACAAAGGCTTTGAACAGCAGAGCCTGTGGATGAAACAGACTCGAAACTCCTGCCATGTAATAGCGTATCCGTGAGGATCAGCGACGCTGGGTTTTAGAAGAATTTATCTCAAGGCGTGTTCAGGGCATGTGCCCCCACAGCCAGGCCCCGACATTCTTCTAAGGACACGAGTTAGGACGAAGGTGTGTGGTTGTCGGGTCAGAATGTTGGTTACAGAATCAAGTTATTCCTTGTGAGTCAGTCGAGAATATCAGAGCACCTCTTTGAACTTGAAGTGTGGCCAGTGACGCTAGGGAACGGAATTTTAATGGCTCCTTTTAACTAAATTTAAATAGCTGCCAGTTTAGACGCAGGAGCCATCTGCTCACTGAGTGGAAGAGTGGGCGCTCTCCTCCCTGCTTGCAGTCAGGTTCTCGTCCCCGCCTCCCCACTTCTTTTTGGGGTACATGTCCACGGTCAAACTTGTGTCTAAGGTGCATTGGTGGGGTCCCTGCTGTATAATGGAGAACAATTTAGTTAAATACAAATATATTAAGTGACAATCTGAAGGCTGTATGGCTCTTTCTGTTTCATATGAGGGTTTTTGTGCCTCACAGTTTTGACTGGTTGGCATCTGAAATAACTGCATTTTTGTGAGAAAATATTTCAGTGGGACCTGCTGCGGTTAATCCGTTCGATCAGGAGAGGACTCACGGTGACCTACGGCCTGGTTTTGGGCTCCGGTGACAGTGGCCCTGCCATTTGGAATGGTTGGGGAGATTCAGGCTAGTCCTGACGTGAAGTGTGTGAACTTCAAGTGTCAGTGCCCTGAAGACGGTGCTGGCGGGCCCGGCTTTCTCCCTGGCTCGCTGGGTCCTGGGGCTGCCCTGTCCTAGGAAGGCAGACTTGAGTGTTGTGACCGAGCCCATCTGGCCACAAAGCTGAAATGCTCACCGCCTGGCCCTTCGCTTACAGAAAGAGGTCACCCACCTCTCGGGTTTTTAGGCCTTTATGCAGAAATGGGAAGTTTACTGGAACGCCAGCCCCGCTGCTTCGGTAGGAAGTGTGCCAGCAGAGGGTGAGGGAGGGGACGGGGGCCTTGTGGGGAGTGGGAATAATGCACCTGTAGGCAGAGGGGTTTCTGAATCAGGCGGACAGTTCAGAGCATGCGTTCCGAGGCGCCAGAGCGCCAAGGAGCTGGAGGAAACACGGCGACGCTCGGCATTTCCTGGGCACCGGCAGCTCCCAGTCGCCTTTGCACGAAGGCGTGGCTGTGTGCCTTGGGGGTGGTGTCCTGTGTTTGTGAAGCTGGGCTTGAGGATCAGTGGGCACAGGGAACGGGACAGCAGCAATGCCCAGGCTCTGGCCCTGGCGCCCCCTGGAAAGGCGACCGAGGTGCTGACGTCTGGAAACCTCTGGCGTGGCAGCACGCGGCAGTGCTCAGGACACTGTCCTCTCGCCAGTCACCAGTGTCACCAGCGATTATATTCAAGGCAGAAGCAGCCGAGAGCATGGCCCCCACGCGGGTCAGAGAGGTCACCCGCGAGACCTTTCCCAAACGTGGCCCCGTTGGACCGCGTGGGCCTGGGCCTGCTCCTCTGAAGGAAACAGAAAACTCGCCGCAGCCTCTTACATGGCGCCGAAAGGTCTGCAGGGTCTGGCCTGGAAATCGAAGGCCTTAGTTGCTCCTAGTCTCATGCTCGTGTGAAAAGTGCCAGTCTGCTGGGTTGGCAGTAAGTATTTGGATGAATAAGGCTTATCATGACTCGCTGGATTTTAATTTTTCCTTTAAAGGGCTCAAATTTATACAAATGGTAATTTTTATAAATAGCTCATGCACACATTTGTAAAAAACAGCATGGATTGGGCCTCAGCTGAGGGGCGGACTGCACAGAGGTTTCTCTGAGAGGAGGGGGGTCGAGCCCACGGAGCACTGAATGGTGGGGCCATGAGCGCCAGGGCCTGGTCCCTGGGTGCCTGCCACTCTGACATCTAGAGTGAGCCTCGGGGCGCACAGGCTCTGTGTCCGCAGCGGACCCAGGTGCCCGAAGCTGTTCGTGGAGCGGCTGCAGCTCCAGCCAGCATCCCGGTAAGCGCCGGCACCCCGGTAAGCGCCGGCATCCCGGTAAACGCCGGCATCCCGGTAAACGCCGGCACCCCAGCAAGCGCCGGCATCCCGGTAAACGCCGGCATCCCGGTAAGCGCCGGCACCCCGGTAAGCGCCGGCACCCCGGCAAGCGCCGGCATCCCGGTAAACGCCGGCATCCCGGTAAGCACCGGCACCCCGGCAAGCGCGCCCTGGGACGGTCTGGGCGGCTTCTCTGAGCTCGGCCCTGCTTTGCTCCGTTCGGTTTTGCTCAGGTTCCTCCACCAGGACGGTCCCTCCTCCCGGGGCTGCTTCTCCGCCGCGGCCGCTCCGCAGGCCCTGGGAGGACGCCCTTCCTCAGTGGGGCCTTCGGCGCCAGCACCGAGGGATCGCCCTGGGTCCTGAGCATTTTCCCGCCAGTGCATTCTAGAAGGTTCCGCCTCCTCGGTCTTCTCCCTTGTCCTCTACAGAGAAAGCTGTTTGTCTTGCCTCTGGACAGCCCATTCCTGTGCCTTCTACTTTTGCCTTCTCTAGAGCAGGGGTCCTCAAACTTTCTAAACAGGGGCCAGTTCACTGTCCCTCAGGCCCTTGGAGGCCGGACTAAAGCTTAAAAAAAATTATGAACAAATTCCTATGCACACTGCACATATCTTATTTTGAAGTAAAAAAACAAAACGGGGCCGAAACCGGTTTGGCTCAATGGATGGAGCGTCGGCCTGCGGACTGAAGGGTCCTGGGTTCGATTCCGGTCGGGGGCATGTGCCTGGGTTGCGGGCACATCCCCGGTGGGAGATGTGCAGGAGGCAGCTGATCGATGTTTCTCTCTCATCGATGTTTCTGACTCTCTATCCCTCTCCCTTCCTCTCTGTGGAAAATCAATAAAATATATTTTTAAAAAAACAAAACAAAAACAAACAAACAAAAAAACGGGAACATATACAATATTTGTATTTGCATGGGGCCCGCGGGCCGTAGTTTGAGGACCCCTGCTCTAGAGCCCAGCACAGTGTCTGCATATGACACGCCCTCTGCACCCATCTGTAATTTTTTAAAATATATTTTTATTGATTTCAGAGAGGAAGGGAGAGGGAGGGAGGGAGGGAGGGAGAGAGAGAGAGAGAGAGAGGAACATCAACAATGAGAGAGAATCATTGATTGGCTGCCTCCTAAATCCTCCCTACTGGGGATCAAGCCTCAACCTGGGCATGTGCCCTTGACCGAAATCAAACCCGGGACCCTTCAGTCCACAGGCAGACACTCTGTCCACTGACCCAAACCGGCCAGGGCTCAGTCTGTAATTTTGATTGTGAATGAATTACAGAATTTTAGCTCTGAGGGACTTTGGTCAATTTACCACATTTGCTTGATATATTGTTTTGGGATTTTTCTTTTGAGCCACTGGCAACTTCTAAGAGAGACTTAAGGCATAGTTCGTGTTTTCGTGTATGGATTTTCCAGAGCAAAACCAGAATTGCTTATAAGTGAGTCGACAGCCAGGCCTAGTGCCATAGCTGTCCAGGTGGGTATATGGAAAGCAGCCTGCTTAGCTGGTTGGCTAAATTGGATGTGAACATAGTTCAACTTAAAGAAAGGTTCTTTAAATGGAATTTCTTTTAAATGGGTTTTCCTGGCAGGATGCAATATTAAGTTCATTAGTTCTCAAGTTAAAATGTCTTCACTAAAATATGGTTTTCTTTCGCACAGTACAAGCTTTTAATGTCAAAACTGCATTCAGAGGTTGACGAAAAAGCTGAAGGCACTGTTGCCAAGCTCCCAAATTGCAGGTTCAGAATCCCTTTTGAAAGACGAAGAGTGGGCGAAGAAGGTGGGAGGAAGCCGAGTTACCCAGAAGGCAGCTCTCCTCTGGGGGCTGGTGGCAGAGGCCCTCGTCTTGTTTTGTTACTGGAACACTTGCTACGTTGCACAGAGGGACTGAGCAAATGGCTACAGAGTTATCGCTCTCACAAAAGTCACGTTTCCTTTTCAGAGGAGACAGGAGACGTCACAGACCATTTCTCCCTCTGCCAGATCACTTCTGGGAGAGTTCATTGTGTTTGGCCTTTTCTTGATTTCATAAATGTGAGTGTGATGAGGAAATGACCTGGTGACATCGCAGATAGTTGGTGGGAAGGGAGCACTTGGAAATGAGGGCCCCTCTTCTGAGCGGGCATAGGAGGCGCCTCCTGGGGGTTCTCAGTGCGGAGGGAGCGTGGGAGGCTGCGGGGTGGGCTCTGCCGCCCAGGCAGGGTTTGAAGACAGGGGAGCTTCTAGAAACCTGTGCGCTTTCGTTCCGTCGCCTGCACGGGTGGTGCCCAGTGACCTAGTCCGGTACCTGTGTGCATGTCCCACGAGTTTGGATGAATTATATATAGCAAGTCTTTCTTTCTTTAATTAAATAGTTTGTTCCAAGATAATTGTAGGTTCACAGTACACGAGCATTGTTCACAAGCAGGAATACGGAGAGGCCCACGCTCCCCACCCCCCGCCGCCCTCAGTGGAAGCATCTGGAGAAACCCAGCACATCTTCACAACCAGGGCATTGGCGTAGGTGCCATCAAGATACAGAGCCCTTCCCACGTGTGCCCCGCCGCCCTCCTCTCTCCCGCCTTCCCCCTGGCAGCCACCAGCATGTTCTCTGTTGCTATAATTTTATCACTTCAAGGATGTTACAGAAATGTTTAAATCTGTGATCCATTTTGCCCTAGTCGGTTTGGCTCAGTGGATAGAGCGTTGGCCTAAGGACCAAAGGATCCTGGGTTCGATTCTGGTCAAGGGCACATACCTTGATTGCAGGCTCCTCCCCGGCCCGGGCCCTTTTATCGATGTTTCTCCCTGTCTTTCCCTCTCTCTTACACACACACACACACACACACACACACACAGAAATCTGTGATCCATTTTGAGTTAATTTTTATAGTTTGGGGGGTTTCGGTGGTGGCCCGTTTTTTCCTCTGGGTGTGCCGTTTCGCCAGTGATTTGTTGAAAGGCTAGTTAGTCTTCCTCCGTTGGGTTGCTGTGCACCTTTGTCAGAAGTCATTCGGGCCTGTTCGTGTGGGTTAGTTTATGGCTGTCCGCTCTGTCCACTGAGCTGCGTGTCTGTCTCTCTGCCAGCCTCAGACAGTGAACCTGAGGACCGGGTCCAGCCATTCCTCCCAACTCACTCCTTTTCAAAAGTGTTCCGTTCTTTTGCCTTTTCATGTACATTTTAAGATAATTAAGTGGGTAGCCACAAATCAAAACCTAGCTGGGATTTGGATGGGATCCTGTGAAATTTCTGTGTCCACGTGGGGAGAATTGGCCTCGACCGTGTCTAGCCTTCCAGGCCCTGAAAGCAAACACAGAAAGTTCCTCCCTCTCAGTGGGAGCTGGAGAGGTGAAGACGCGGCCGCTGTGATGTCCGCGACCACCCCATCACCCTCTTTCTCCACACGTCTCCCCAGGCCTACGAGCGGAGGTTCCCCACGTGCCCGCTGATCCCGATGTTTGTGGACAGTGACACTGTGAATGAATTCCGGAGTGAGGACGGGGCCATTCACGTCATAGAAAGACGCTGCAAACTGGACATAGACGCACCCCGGCTGCTGAAAAAGGTGACCGCAGGCCGAGGAGGCGCCCCGAACCTAAGTGAATCACCCACACCACCACCGCTGCTGCTGCTGCTGCGATCGGGCGGCCCTAACGCATCCTGCCCTCTGTTCTTTTAAAGATCGCGGGAGTTGACTATGTTTATTTCGTCCAGAAGAACTCGCTGAATTCCCGGGAGCGCACTTTGCACATTGAGGCCCATAATGAGACGTTTGCTAACCGGGTCATCATTAAGGAGCACTGCTGCTACACCGTGAGTACCCGGGCTGTCCTCCCCACAGGCTGCCCGCCTCCCGCGGCGGGGTCGGGGAGCAGGCGCGGTTACTCAGAGTGCAGGCAGTGCAGGCGGCAAGTGCTGCTGGTCTGTGTGGATTTGCTTTACGTGCCTGCTCTGCTGGCCCACTCTGACCTCAGATGTCTGTTGAAGGTCACGACACTGGGACCTCTGAGAGTGGCGCCAAGTGCATTGACTGCCCTAAGCTTCACGCTGACCACCGTTTCCAGAACGTTTCCTCCCAGGTCGCTAGAATAACCTCCTGGGTGTCCCGCGTCTCCCTGCCCTCCTAGAGAAGCAGCCCTGAGTCCCCAGCCACCGCCCGACCGTGTGTCAGATCCCGTCACGTGGTCCCAGAACCCAGCAGGGACTCAGCTTTGCGCTCAGAGGTCGTACCTCTGCTGCCTGCCTGCCTCGTGCACAGCCCCGCTCCGTCTGCTGTCTGCTCTTAGACGGGCCTCACGGGGACCTTTGCTCCAGGGCTCCTTGCCAGGAGCCTCCGCCCTCTCCTCCTCCAGCCTTTGCTGACCGCCCTCCCTGATGAAGCCAGCCCTGAGTATTTTAGAAATGGTGCTTCGGTCTCCGTGATTTTGACCCTCTCTGTAACTTTTCCAGCTGCTGCTTTCATGATAATCACATGATTAGTAAAATACGTTTTTTTCTTACGCTGACTAGTTGATTGAGGGGCAGACATGATATTCTCAGTTATCAGTTAGTTAATGCAGTTCTTTCTCAATCTGAAGGTTCACCCTGAAAATGAAGATTGGACCTGTTTCGAACAGTCTGCAAGCTTAGATATTAAATCTTTCTTTGGTTTTGAAAGTACAGTGGAGAAAATTGCAATGAAACAATATACCAGCAACATTAAAAAAGTGAGTCTGTGGGAGTTTTATGGAAAAGGGTGGGCAGGCATCCCTGGGATGATTGGTGCTGGCGGGCTTTCTGGGAGGCTGGGAATGGGGTAGTCGAGGTCCCAGCCATTTCTCTGGGGGACTGCTCTGACCTTCCCGGGGCCTTGGATCCCTGGGAGTGGGAGGCGTAGGTTGGGGTGCACAGAATGCTGGTTGCCGATGAGGTGAGGAGGAGCATGTGGCCGGGGCCATGCGTTCTTGGCTGGGACTTGCCGGGAAGGTGAGAGTTGGGGTGCGGCAGGAGCAGCTCATTTGCAGCAGCAGCCCTGGTGCCCGCCAGGATCTGCGGCCGGAAGTGCTGCAGCCGGAAGAGGCACCTCCCAGGCGTGCTCAGGGGTCCACCTTGGGTCGTTGGCTCATCTGCATGGAAGAACTTTCCTTCTCTTCTTTCTTTTTTTTTTAGATACAATTTTTAAAAAACATATTGTTACTGATTTCAGAGAGGAAGGGAGAGGGAGGGAGAGATAGAAACATCAACGATGAGAGAGAATCATTGCTCAGCTGCCTCCTGCATGCCCCCTACTGGGGATCGAGCCTGCAACCCGGGCAGGTGCCGTTGGTCGGAATCGAACCTGGGACCCTTCAGTCCACAGGTGGATGCTCTATCCACTGAGCCAAACCGGCTAGGGCTCCTTCTCATTCTTTTGCTGCTGTTCATTATTGTGGAAGTTTGGTTTTGAACTCGCCAATATGGGGTTCTGAGTGCTTTTGAAGGCTTGTTTTATTTGGGGACTTTGGAAAGAATTTGGATTGAGACACAAAGCACGTATTGAGTACAAGTGTGGTAAAGCAGTGCTTCTAATTAATAATAAAGATTCTGTCTCTTTAGATATTACTTCCTAGACCTTTGGAGAAGAGGAAGTAAAATGTGAAAAACAAAAATGCAGAAGCATTTGACTCCCCCCCTGTGTATTCTGCAGCAGTTCAGTTTTGTTAGTGTTACAAAGGCCTGAGAGGGACGAGCGATTTCCATGTCGAATGCGTGCTCACCTGACACTGGTTTTGTTTTAAAGGGAAAGGAAATCATTGAGTACTACCTTCACCAGTTGGAGGAGGAGGGCATCACCTTCGTGCCCCGCTGGACTCCGCCGCCCCTGGCGCCCTCTGCGGAGACGGCCGCGTCGTGCAGGAAGCGAGCCGCGTCGCTGGCCTCTGTGGCCCCAGAGGCTGCGCAGAAGGAAGGGCTGAGCAGCGAGGCCCTCAGCAGCCCGAGCGGGGCCTCTGAGCCCGCCGCGGGGACCCCCGACGGTGGGTCGCTTCCTCTCCGGTGACTCTGCCTCTAGTTCCCGTAGGACATTAGACGTCACATAGGAGGAGACGCAGCTCTCGCAGGCCCCCTTCCTCCAGCTTACGCAGCACTTCATCGAGGTGTCTCTCAGAGTGAAGACATGCAGTCTGTCTTCACTGGGCAGAAGGGTCACCAGAAATGTCTTCCACTTACTGTAGCCGATCGCATCTTCAGTGAATGCAGGGTGGCACCTACGGCTTTAACACAACCCTGCGTCGTCGCTTTGCGCTCACTGTGCCGGCCCCTGTCCTAAGCACTCTGTGAACCCCTTTCACACGGGCCTGTGGGGCGGGAGTGCTCCGCGGGGCACCGAGGCGCGGAGGCACCTGCGTAGTCACACAGCTGTCCGTGGCAGGCTGTCTCCGAGGCTGCGTCAGCTGGGCTGTGCGTGTGCACACACTCTCACACATACACACACCTTTCTCATTTCTCAGAGTGAAGCCCATTGTAAAATAAGAAAATACAAGAAAATTCTACCACTCGGGAGCCTCGTGAAACTGTTGGTATTTACCTTTCTCTGCGCCTTTCTCTGCAGCTAAACTAGGCCGTTTGCTGCTTTCAGCAGGTGGCAGGCGTTTCCCCGGTTGGGGCTACGTCCTGTTTTGCGCCTTTTGAATTTTTCTTTGCTGTGCTTAATTTTCTACCTCATTTTTGCAGTTTATGCTACCTTAGCATGAAAGAGACTTCTTGTCTTCTTGAACACAGCTCTGTTTAAAACAGGTTTAGATCCATTTGTTGCATTTCATAGTTGTAGATCATGTAAGTTCTCTTTATATAACTTTTAATGAAAAGTCATTAAATACCTGTAATGGCCATTATTCTGCCATGAATATTGAGATTTTGCAAATCGAGGGAATGTGCTGGCAACTAGGGAACAGAATAGATCCAGCTAGTCACCTGGGGCTGGGTCAGGGATTAGGTTTTAACCCCTTCCCCAACAATTTTTTTGTTAAAAACGTTTCTTTTTCAGACTAATTTTTTTATTTTGGTTCTATATAGTATTTTTGATGCTGGTTATGAAAACAGTTTGTAACTCGTCTTCCTATAAACCATATTTTTTTACCATATTTTCTTAGTATACTCGTCGACGACTGAAAAAGAACATTTTGTGAAAACGTGTATACACGTTTCTGCTGGGGAAGGGGTTAAAGGCTGCCCTCCAGGTGTCCTGGGGTGGCCCGGCTCCCTCTGGAGTCCGAGTCCCGAGACTGGACCACACGTGGCTTCACGGAGCAGGGCGCTGTGGTACCGGGGTTCCGGGGCGCCTGTTGTAACGGATGACATGTGACTTCCGTTGCAGACAAGCTGGACGCAGACTACATTAAGAGGTACCTGGGCGACCTGACCCCGCTGCAGGAGAGCTGCCTGATCCGGCTGCGCCAGTGGCTCCAGGAAACCCACAAGGGCAAAGTGAGCATTGGTCGCGCGTGCTGGGGGGAACCGTGGGCCTGGTCTCGCCCACCATTGCTCAGTCACTGTCCCGCCTACCACGGCTGGGGCTGCCCTTCCAACCTAAAGTCACGCCTCGGGGTCCAGTGGCACCAGTCCCCTGGCAGGCTGTGTGCCCTTTCCCAGGTGTCACAGAGAATGGTCTCACTTGAAAACAGTGACCCGTCTACAAGGTTTGGAAGGAGTTCACAGGTTGTTCAGAGATGAGAAATGTTTGAGCTTTGGTTTTGAAGTTTTTGGTAGAGTTTTAGCCTCATAAGGAGTCGGGTTTTATAATAAGCCTCTGACTAATGGGTCTGGAGTGAGCAGAGGCACGTTTGTGTGTCTAGTCGCACTGGCATAACTTAGTAAAGAGAAACCAGGGACCCTTCGGTCCGTGGGCTGATGCTCTATCCACTGAGCCAAACCGGCTGGCGCCAGCCCATCGTAATACGAAGTGAGCGTTTGGGAGTCTTGCCCTGGGTAACTGGTGTTTTTCCGTAGCAACTTGCAGCATCGCTTGCTTCCAGCACCTCTTCTCTCAACAGATCCCCAAAGACGAGCACATTCTCCGGTTCCTACGCGCCCGGGACTTCAACATCGACAAAGCCAGAGAGATCATGTGCCAGTCGCTGACCTGGCGCAAGCAGCACCAGGTGGACTACATCCTCGACACCTGGAACCCGCCCCAGGTCCTGCAGGACTACTACGCAGGAGGCTGGCACCACCACGACAAAGGTAGCGAGGACATGCACGCAGGCCGTGCTGGGAGCGAGACCTCCTCCCACCGAGCGAAGTGGGCCCTGAGTGCCTCCTCCCTCCCGCCCGCAGCCTGGACACACTGATGCCCATGTCATCACGGCAGCTTCGCGCTCCTAAGCCACCCGGAAAGGCCCGGAGTCTGAGGAAGGTCCGGGCCCTTTGCTTCCTCCTCAGGCCTCGCGGTGCCCTGGGCAGTCACTTCCGTTCCTCTCTGAATTACGTGGAGTTTTGGGAGGTGAAGCCAGAGGCGGAGGGCAGCTGTGAGGAGCACAGTGCTGGTGGGGGCGCGCCTGTGAGGGTGCACAGCCACATTCCACCTCCGGGCAGGGGAGGGCGGCAGCTCTGGCTGGGGAGGAGCAAAAGCAAGCCGAGGACAGTGGCCACCTAAATGCGGCGTGAGCGGGAGCCCCTCATGGGCTGCTTTCCCTGTCACGCCTGTGGGAGAGCTGCATTGTCACGGGCATGCTCCCTGTTCCCCGACGTGGCGCCGCCCCAGGCCGCCCGGAACTCCCCGCCCCCAGGCCGGTGCCTCTTACCCGAGCAGCTGGGGCGGCTCCCTTCCCTGACTTCCCTTTCCTGCCTCTCCGGGCTAAGTGTCGCTTTACTCATGTTACTGGAGTTTATAGCTATTCCATTTGTGACCCTCAGAGATGGGAAGGTTTGGTAGAAGACACTGACAAACGTATCTCATTAGTCCCGGGAGGGGTGTTTATAAATCCTCCTTCAACAAGACTCGGGAGCACACAGCCCTCTGTGCTGAAGTAGATACAGCGGATCTAGACCACATCTTCCAGGAGGTGCGGTTCCGGGTGGTGGTACAGGGAACAGGGGCCCCGGGTTGGGGTGACAGCGCTGGCCCTCCTGGACAGCAGGAGGCGTCTTGGTGTCTTCTCAGCAGCACCACCTTGTCCTCTCCACTGCTGTCCTGCGGCCCCAAGCGAAGGGGCTAGGACCGCTGGGGACACTGGCCATCAAGGCCATTTCCGTCTGGGTAGCGGGCTCCTGTGACCCAGTGCATGAGTCCTCCCAGGCTCCATGCATGAGGCCTCCAGCTGTGAAGCAGAGCCGGCGTGTGCTGGTTGTTAGGGGTTTACGATTCCACAAAGGGCTCCGTTACCTGGTTCCCAGGGCGGGAAGGGAGGGAGCCGGCTCTCCCAGACCCTGGCGTTGCGTTGTCGGTAGCCTGTGAAGGAAGCAGCACGGGCTGCTCCCAGGAAAGCTGTCTGAGGGGGACGCCCTGCCGCTGAGGGCGGAGCTCTGCTCAGTCCTGGGTGTGAAGTGAGCCGAGCGGGTGCCCAGGGGGCGCCCCTCGTCCGCACAGACCTGTCACCACCACCAGCTGAGCTGCTCTGTCGGAGGCTTTTGTTTCCCTTTTACCATCTTTTGGGAAGAGATGGGGGGCTCCTGTACACACGGAGCTGCTTCTCAGGGGGACAGGGCTTGAAGCTCGTCCCGAGTCCGAGGGCGCGTTCCTCATCGGCCTCGCACACCCAGCACCGCATGTAATCACCTGCCTTCCTCCTGCAGACGGGCGGCCCCTGTACGTGCTCAGGCTGGGACAGATGGACACCAAAGGCCTCGTGAGGGCCCTCGGGGAGGAGGCCCTGCTCAGATACGTAAGTGCTCGGCTGGGCGCCCGGCCATAGTGGGATTGGGATGTTACGGTCCTGTGACAGCAAGCATGTGTGGCTTCTGTCATCAGGAAGTAAAAGCTGTTAGTATACGTGAAAATGTCAGAGGCGGGCACAGAAGTTATAAAAACGTTTCTCACGGGGAAGTGTTGACCAAAATGTCACCATAAGCACTCGGATGGCCACTGGGCCTGAGTCCGCGTCCTCTCTGACCTTCACCCCCTGACTCTGCTCCCAAGATTCTGTCACTCCCGACGCTTCACAGCGGTCTTCCCACTGGCACCGCCTCGATCCGGGCTCCGGCATCTTTCACCTGAACTAGACCTCGGCCTGCCGCTGCAGCCTCCACAGTGGGCAGTTATGAGGAGAGGGATACGATCCATCAATCAAAAAAACAAAACTTTAAAGGGCACATCCACATCCAGTGATCCTAAAACACCCACTGTTGGCATTTTATTGTGGACTCTTAGCCCGCCTGTGTGTGCTTATACGAGCGTGCAAGCACATCAACACGCACGCGCACACACAAAGATAGACCGTAGAGATGACTGCCCTTTCCCTGGGCCGGTAGGTGTGGTGTCGTCCCCCACTCAGCAGCCACTCACCCCCACAGCAGGCATGCCCTCCTGTGACCCCACTCGGGGTTCTTCCCCCGCCACAGAGGACAGCGCTCTCTCTCTCCAGAGGGAGACTCTGTCGGGGATAAGCTGTGTGTGCGCAGAGAGCCTAGCAGTAGCGTCACCTCTAGACTGACAGAGTTTTCGGGGTCTTTTATGCGTAGGTCCTCTCCATCAACGAGGAAGGGCTGAGACGCTGTGAAGAAAACACCAAAGTCTTCGGCCGGCCCATCAGGTAGACATGCGGCTTTGTTTTCCTCCTAGCTGATGGAGCCTCTGACCTAAATGTTCCCGGTTGATTCTTAGAACCAAGTCTAAATAGTGCTCTGAAGGTAGAAGATAGTGAGCATGTAGGTGGCCGTCAGAGGGCGGTGCTGGATTGGGTATTTCTAACCCCTGGGCATTGCCGTCCCTCATCTCAGGGGCGTGGCCAGGCTGGCTAGTCTGCATGGTCCTTGAGAGCCCAGGGTTGCAGGTTAGGGTTAGTCTGGGTTTTTTAAAAAGTTTTTTTGGAGGGGTGGGGGGCGAGCTTCAAAAATTAGTGCGTGCTCCTCAATCCTACTGCTCGTTCCGGTGAACTGTTACCTAAGTGCAGGATTGAGAGGCTGACCGGGTGCGGGCAGCGTTCCCGCCGCAGCCTCAGCTCCGAGACAGCACTGGCTCCGGGACGCTCGGAGAGCTCACCGCAGCTCAGGCTGCCACCCCAGTGCAGACCAGCCCAGGGTCATCGCAGCTGGTGCCCCACTTGCTGGTCGCTGATCACGTTAGGCCGAGGGTCAGGCATTGGCCGTGAGCCGCCGGTGCTCGGAGTGCAGGGCTGGTGCCCCACACTGACCGTGTGCCTTTACGAGCAGGTGCCAGTCTAGTTCACAGCACTGTCATTCTGAGAACGGGCATTTTTTGGAAATAGTTAGAAATGACCGCGTTATAGTATCGAGAATACAGAGCAAAAGCTGTGGGACCCCGTGTGCCGATGTGCATCTGGAATAACGCGTCTGTGCCCGCAGCTCGTGGACCTGCCTGGTGGACCTGGAGGGGCTGAACATGCGCCACCTGTGGAGGCCCGGCGTCAAGGCCCTGCTGCGCATCATCGAGGTGGTGGAGGCCAACTACCCCGAGACGCTGGGCCGCCTGCTGATCCTGCGGGCCCCCCGGGTGTTTCCTGTGCTCTGGACGCTGGTGGGTGGATGCTGTTCCGGCAGCTGCTAGCATCTGCGAGGCACACACCACGCAGTCATATTCACGCGTCTGACTCCCAAGTCCTGGCGAGTTAGAAAAACCAAGTTGTCGTGAAAGACATAACATTTCTCAAATGGTTTAGGGGAAGAAAGGGTCCCTGAGTGTCCCAATGCCATGCAAACGGACTTTACAAAGTGTATCAGACTCACACTCCCTTCCCCCACTCATGGTGCCACCTTGTCACTCAGCCTCTGAAAGCCAGACGGCCTAGCAGAGGTGACTGCGCTCTCTCTCTGACAGGTCAGCCCGTTCATCGACGACAACACCAGGAGGAAGTTCCTCATCTATGCCGGGAACGACTACCAGGGCCCCGGGGGCCTGCTGGACTACATCGACAAGGAGGTCATCCCCGACTTCCTGGGCGGGGAGTGCATGGTACGTGCGCGGCAAGTCCTGCCCATTCGGCTACTCACAGGGAGGGGCGTGGTCTGCACAGTGGTTTTCAGAGTTTTAGTCTGGATTGTTGGGTTTTGGTTCTGTTATGTTTGGCTGGCATCTCTCTGATCCACCGTTTAGGTAATCGTTGGTAACGTGCACATTTCCGCCTTGTTACACTAATGGGAACTTGCTGTAGAGTCTAATCTAATTGCATCTCGCTATTCCCTCTGCTCTGTGTGAGTCAGATGTTCGTTCATTTTGTTCATTAGATTCCCCATGTGAGTGAAATCATAATGTGCTTGTCTTTCTGAATCAGGTTTCTTAGCTGTGTTGGAGGAGCTGTGTGTTTTCTTAAAACACTATTAACAAAATCAACGTTATTTTAAAAAAGATTTCCCCATTGATAATAAATCAGGATGACATTTTAAAGAGGACAAATCAAGGGAATTCCCACTCTTTCATGTAATTTCGCATTTCTAATGCATTGAGTTGCTCCTCCCCTTCTGTGCCCTGCGCTGTGAGGAGGGAATCAGGATGTGATTCCCTGAGGACCCTGCAGCCGCTGGGGCTCCCTGCCTGCGTGAGGGGGGTGGGCACCGCAGCTGCAGAGGCCCAGGGACCAGGAGAGGGCGTGGCTTCAGGAGTCAGGCTCTCATTAGAGGAAGGCTCTCATCCTTCCTGTGGAGAAAGTTGTCTTCGAGGTGGGTACACCTGGCCTTGACGCATGTGTTTAGCTAATGAGTCGGGGTCTAGGAAAATCTTTCTGGATGGTGAGAGGAATTTAAGCAGCATTCACATTCCGCTCCGAGTTCCTCAGCCCTGCCACGGTGCCGTGCAGGGGCATGTCAGTTACAGGGCCCGGACTTCCCCGGGGCCGTGACCTCGCCCTGAGGTCAGATTCGAAGAAGCCCACCAGCGACCTGTCTTCCGTGAGAGGACCGTCAGGCGGTCGCTCCAGTGAGGAGCTCGTGGGAGCAGAAGACGACTCACGGCCGGTGGGGCCTCGTGTCACCTGACCACCGTGCAGCGTTCAGATGGGAGGGCCTGGAAGCTGGTGGAGGCCGCCAGCTAGCCTTCGGATTCCTCTCTGCTCTCTGTGCTTCTGTCCAGGCTGCTGTGGAAGAGGCGGCACTCACCTCGTTCTACTGCACAAGAGGGTTTAACCGTCTCTAACGAGTTCCATCTCTAACGAGACATCATGGCTATGGCAGGTGTCCGTCATGCTTGTTCCTGTGGTCGCCTCCCGGCGCTGATTACACAGGAAGCACATGTGGTGTGAAGCCACGGTATCGAGGTGGATTAGGAAGCTTGCGAAATGCACAACTTCCATTCAGGACAGCCTCTTGCAGGCAAATCCCGAAGAAGCGCCCTCTCCCGGGAAGCTGTCCGCCATGAGTGTTTGGCAGAGTTCCGGCTAGTCGGCTAGTCATTTGACTTGCGGTGGACGCGGAGCTTTCATCATTGGTCACGGGTCTTGACCGTAATACATGAATAAAGTAGCTGCTGAGAGGAAACCCCTTTTCGTGACGTCACGCTTTCCCTTTAGGTGCAGTGTAAACACGTCACCTCACACACACCCGCCGTAGTGAGTCTGGAACCTCAGACACGTTAGTGTGAATTCTGTGGTGAATCAGCTTCCACTCGTTCTCCTTTACTTCAAGCAGGAGGGTCTGTCAGGTCGGGAGTCTGTGGCCAGGGGCTCGGCTCACGCACCGCCAGCTCCGCTTCCCCCGCAGCTCCAGCTCCGAGGCGCTGCCAGGCGGCGGGCCGTGCAGCCTGATGGTCGGGTCAGACGCTGTGTTTGCTTTGCAGTGTGAAGTGCCGGAGGGCGGGCTGGTCCCCAAGTCCCTGTACCGGACCGCGGAGGAGCTGGAGAACGAAGACCTCAAGCTCTGGACCGAGACCATCTACCAGTCCGCCAGCGTCTTCAAAGGAGCCCCGCACGAGGTGCGCCGCCCCCCCCCCCCCCCCGGGGGGGTCCAGGTCCTCCCCAGGCGCAGGTGGGAGAGGGAGCGGGTGCTCCCGGGGCTTGGTCTCCAGACGGTGGCGGAGCAGGCGCCGCAGCATCGAGGGAGCTGCGTGGTGGGTCCCCTCCTGCCCGCTGGCCGCACGGAGGTGGACTCCCGGGTTAGTCTGTTTAGGATTACAGGTTCATTTCCTGTCTTTCATGGGCTGAGTTTGGTTATTTATATTTTAAAAGGAATTTCCCCATTTTTGTTAGCCTAGTGGAGTGAGGAGAAATTTCCCCTCTTGCGTCCCGTTGTGGCGCAGAAGCGGCCTGTCTCTCACACGCACTGTCCTGCGACGCCGTGGGTGTGCGGCCTCACAGCCAGTCTCCCTCCCTGAGCCCGGCGCGAGGCTGCTGGCTCGGCTTCCCTTCCGCTTTGGATGTGCAGCCACGCACACACCAGGGACAGCGCTGGGCCTGAAAGGAGGCTGATGAAGTGCCCACTGTGAAGGCCGGAGAGGGGCCGTCAGCTGAGAGCTCGCCTGGGAGCCCCTGGGGGAGGGGGGGCAAGTCGTTAGGGCCACCGCGGCTCTTATACATGACCCTCGTGCTTTACGGATCTGCTCTCTAAGGAACTTCCAAAGCGGTGTTTTGGCAGCGAGAGGGGCAGTGGTGCAATTGAAGACAGCAAAGTGCTGAGACGCCACGCAGAGGGCGCTTGTGGGGGCGCAGGTGGGGGGCCGCGGGGGAGGGGCTCGGGCCTGGCTTCTGCTGGGGCTTCCAGTGAACACATACCTTCCCGCAGCTGCAGCTGCTTCTGATTCTCACGTGCCTCCCACGGTAATGCCCTGAAACTAACTTTCTTTTTTTAAGTTTTTGTTTTAAATATATTTTTATTGATTTCAGAGAGTAAGAGAGAGGGAGAGAGAGATAGTAACATCAATGATGAGAGAGAATCATTGATCGGCTGCCTCCTGCACGCCCCTCACTGGGGATCAAGCCCACAGCCTGGGCATGTGCCCTTGACCGTAATTGAACCTGGGACCCTTCAGTCCGCAGGCCGGTGCTCCATCCACTGAGCCATACTGGCTAGGGCTGGAAGTGTAACTTTGATCGTTCCCTGCTGGGAAGCTCTCTGTGGCGCCACATAAAATGCAGATTTTAGATCGGCCTCAACCCCGGGCTCGTCCCACCCCATGCCACGTGGCTCCCTCCTCCCACCCAGCAGCTGCCGCTGTCCCACTGTGAGCAGAGGGGTGCCTGGCAGAGCTGCCCCCTCCTCCATGTGCTCTCTGTTCAGCTTCCACGTGCTCTGGGCCTTCCCTGAGCTCCCAGCCAGAGCAGTCATGGACCCTGGGCCCCGCCTTGACTTACATCCACTTTGTACTGCTGAGAGGTCTCAGCCGGGACCCAGTATTTCGAGCGCTGTCTAAAGATGGTGTACTGGGAAGTCCGGGCTGTAGGGTGGCTAACCAAGTGCCCAGCTCAGGGCCCCAGCCACGGAGCAGCACCAGGGGCTGAGGGGGAAGGCGGAGGGGGAACCGATGGCTGATTGGATCTCCTCCCAGCACACAGCTGGCCGAGCGACCGGGAGCCCCACAGTGGGCACGGGCCTCGCTGCCTCGGGGTGACACCTGTTCCCTCCTTCAGATCCTCGTTCAGATCGTGGATGCCTCTTCGGTGATCACGTGGGATTTTGACGTGTGCAAAGGGGACATTGTGTTCAACATCTACCACTCCAAGCGGTCACCACAGCCGCCCAAGAAGGACTCCCTGGGGGCGCACAGCATCACGTCTCCCGGGGGGAACAACGTGCAGCTGATCGACCGGGCCTGGCAGCTGGGCCGGGACTACAGCATGGTGGAGTCGCCGCTGATCTGCAGAGAAGGGGAGAGTGTGCAGGTAAAACGTCGGCAACTCCCAGCTCGGTGGCATGTCTTGAGGAGGAGGCTATCGCCTCGCTCCTGCCCTGCACGGCCGGTGCTGTCTGTCTGTGGGCACAGGTGTGTCCGGCCTAGTCCGATCAGGATGCCTTAGAGCAGAGGACTCGGGCCTGGTTTTGCACAGAGTCCAGGCCTTACCTCTGAAGGGCGTGAGTGGCTTTGGAAGTGTATTCACAGAGGTGACCCGGGAGGAGGGAAGGCACTGTGCACACAGCTGGTCAGGGACTCCACCGCTGCGCCCTGGCTGCGTTCCATGTGCTTCTGTCACCCTGAAGGAAGGGAGAGAAACAAGTGCTTTTGGGGCTGTTAAGTGTCTTACTGGGCTTTCTAGCTTATTTAAAACGAGTGGCCCGGTGCACGGATTCGTGCACGTGGAAAGGAAATTCATTAGAAGAAATATTTTAATATTGCTGTTTGCCCTTTCTCTATAATAGAAGTGTCAGCGATGAAAGGAAATTAGTAAAATGTATCTAACACATAAAAGGCTAAGTGACCCATAGTTGTGCCAATAGTTGGTCTTCAGATATATTCCTTCGACACTGCCGGCTTCTTTCGGCTTCAGAATGTCAACAAAAACAACCAAATTCCTGATCGACAACGACAGATGGAAACACACGCGTGCTATTGGTGCCAGCAAGAGCTTTATACGCATCGTGCATGCGCGAGTCGACATTTATTTTTAAATTGCCGGTGCACACCGTATGTGCCAGTCAACGGTTAGATGGTCGGATGGATGGACGGATGGACAGTCGGTCCCTTAGCCTTTTATATATGTAGGTGCCCCGTCATTTCCTCGGTGAGACACAGCGGCTGCTCTGAGTGCCTGCTCAGAAGGTGTTCTCGGTGCTTCGGGCTCTCAGAGCAGACGTGTGGTTTTGCTGCCATTTGCTGTAGGGATGAGCCTGTCAGGGTCCTGGTGTCTTAGAAACAGAGTACGAGGAAGTAGCTGCTTCAGTTTAAAAATCATGGGCATTTTAGGCTGCATCACAGTCATTTCCAGAATGAACGGAGGAGGTAATTTTCACAGATTGACTTTTGGTTTGGGATGGACTTCCTATTAACACGGAACACATTAGATCAGGGGTCCTCAAACTACGGCCCGCGGGCCACATGCAAATACAAATATTGTCTTTGTTCCTGTTTTGTTTTTATACTTCAAAATATGTGCAGTGTGCATAGGAATTTGTTTATAGTTTGTTTTTTTTTAAACTATAGGCCAGCCCTCCAACGGTCTGAGGGACAGTGAACTGGCCCCCTGTTTAAAAAGTTTGAGGACCCCTGCATTAGATCATGGAAGCATGTCCAAGAGCATTGCCTGGTCCACACGACCTTCTTTGACCCCCCCCAAGGCCGAGCGAAGGGTCCTCTTGAACGCTTATGTCCCGGCCTTCCTCCCCCTGAGGCTGTAGCAGGTCCTGGGGGCAAACTCAGTGTCACCCTCGGGGCCTTCCCAGCCCCTGGCAGAGGCCTGGCTGGCAGCAGCCCTGGTACTGAACCCAGAGAAGCAGGTCCTTCCCATCCCGGTGGTCAGTGACCCCCGCCAAATCCGGGTGGACGGGGCACTCCCTGGGCTCTGGCAGACCCCCTGCGGGCGGGGGCCTGGAAGGGAGACCTCAGCAGCTTGCCTGACTCGTTCCAGGGCTCCCACGTGACCCGGTGGCCGGGCTTCTACATCCTGCAGTGGAAATTCCACAGCATGCCCGCGTGCGCCGCCACCAACCTGCCCCGCGTGGACGACGTGCTGGCCTCCCTGCAGGTCTCCTCCCACAAGTGTAAAGTGATGTACTACACCGAGGTGATCGGCTCCGAGGACTTCAGGTACGGCCCCTGGGCAGGAAGCCCAGGGCAGCGGCTCTGTGCAGGTGGAGGTGGCTTCCGGGCCATTGACCGTCGTCAGTTTACGGGGTTGTCTGTGTGCAGGGCAGCGGGGAGCCTCATCCTGGGGACCCTGGCGGGAGGAGGGGGCTGCTGAGTGGGAGGCGTGGAGAGCAGGGGGCACAGGGAGGGTAGCGGGTGGCTCGGGCCTCACGCCTTCCCCTTGCTGTGCTGTTCGCAGAGGCTCCATGACCAGCCTGGAGTCCAGCCACAGTGGGTTCTCCCAGCTGAGCGCCGCCACCACCTCCTCCAGCCAGTCCCACTCCAGCTCCATGGCTTCCAGGTAGTGCCGCGCCGCCTCTCCTCGGACAGCCCAGCGCTCCGCCAGCGGCCAGTGCTGCCTCTCGCCCCACCCTAGGTAGCAGGTAGCTCTCGAGACGGTAAACGTAGTCACTGATCCCGGCTCTGGACGGGTAGCTTCCCTCACTCACCAATAGCCATAGTTTGTACGCAGCGCGCACAGGATCACCCGAGCGCAAGGGCTAGCGCGCAGGAGCGCAGTTTCTATGCCAGTTAAGAGGTCGACTTGGCCTCCGATGTTGATGCAAAAATGCCTGGACCCCTCCACACTGTCCACAATCCCTCCCCACCCTCCTGCACGGAGCGGCCGCGACTGGTCCCCCCACCGCAGCCCTCACCTCCCTGTGGTCACCGGCCTGCCACGGACTGAGCGGCAGCCTGCGGCCTCCTTAGAACAGACGCCGCTTCAGCTGGAAGGACTGAGAGCCCCATGGATCCACGGCTCTCCAGTGGGTGCTGGGGCCGGGCTCCTGTGACGCCAGGCACCTCCATCATTAAACACGATTGTCTCTCTCCTTTCTCACCTTGCTGGCACTCAGAGCAGGGCTTCCTGTGCGGGCACTGGGCTGCGGGCACTCCCTCTCCTGGCGCCTTACCCTTCCTGCCCGCACATGGGGTCTGAGCTCATTCCAGGCGTAGCTCGCCTGCCCCACCCGGGCCTCAGAGCAGCAGAGCCCGGCTACCCCTGGTCACCAGGGGACTTTGAGCAGTCGGTCACTTGGCCATTTTGAAACTGCCCGCTGTTCACTTTTGCCAACCAGCGCGCTCATGGTGTGGCGGCTCCCGGGTAGCGTGGGGCCGTGGGAGCCCTGGTCTCTGTGGAAGGCAGTGACTCGTGTGGGCATGGCAGTGGGGCTGGCGGGCCGGGCAAGGAGGACCTAGTCCGGTGTCAGGCTTCTCACGGAAGCAAAGCAGCTGTGAGCTTGGCTTGTCTTCCAAGTTTCCTTTTTATTCCCATTTCCAACGATGGGTCTGTCTGGCATGGGCCCTCGTTTTCCGCTTTTTACGGGAAAGCAGTTATTTTGGAATCTGTCTGGACGACATGGGTCGCCTCACGGCGGAGACGAGCTGTGGCGGGCGGCAGGTGCGCTGCTGGAGCTGAGCGCTGACACCCACGTGCCGGCGCCGCTGTGTGACGGCTCAGTCCTGGCTGCGTGGGTTTCAGTCTGCTCCGAAGGTGGGCGTCGTGGGGATGGAGAGCTTCGTGGCACGTGTGTGGCCCCAGGGGGTGCCGGGAGGACTGGGCAGTGCGCAGCCCTCCGGCCTGGTCAGTGAGGCGCTTGGCCCGCCCGCACACTGGCGCGGTGCTGGGCTCCCGTGACTGTGGCCCCCTTGGAACACGGCTGTGCATTCCTCCAGAAAGGGAAGCTCCTCACGGGCACCCCAAGGCTCCTTCTAGAAAGCACAGCAGGGTTAGTGTTGCTGCCGATCGGCGCCTCCTGCTTCCAAGTCATAAGGACCTGAAGGTGGTCCCTTCTCTCTCTCCCCTCTCTCCCTCTCTCTCTACCTCCCTCTCTCTCTTTCCCTCTCTCTCTCCCTCCCTCCCTCTCTCCCTACCCCCCTCCATCTCAGATGGCGACTTTGCTGACAGCTGCCAAGAAAACACTCCAGTCACCAGTGCACGTCAGCCCAGGGATGTGTAGAGCTGTCTGACTCTCAGCCCCCCCGCCCCCCCCCAGTCTGAGGCTGTGTGCTTTTTAAGTTGGTTGGGAAGCGGCGCTGGTTCACCCAGAGAGTTGAATGCGTCTGTAGGGCCGGGCACGGACAGCCACGCACTCCTGTGCGCCCGGCGCTCCTTGTGCAGGGTCTCGCCCAGCTCCCTGACACGGTCCCAGTGCCCTGTGCCCTGCGCTCCCAGCGCTGCCGTCCCCCTGCCTTCCCCAGCACTAACCACTTGGTTCCACTTTCCTCCCTGAATGCATTATTTGCATATCAACTTCTGTAAATGTTTTGTAAACCTATTACCTCACTCTTGGTAATACAATACTGATAGTCTTTACAAGATTTTTTATTGTTACCGATAATAAATGTGAGCTGTTTAAAGAAAAGTGTCTTTCTCTTACTGTGACGTCTCCTGGAAGAGCCTGTCCTTAAGGGGCTGGAGGCAGAGGAGGCGACACCGGAGCCAGGCTGCCTGTGCCACGCTCACCGGCTCGCAGTGCCCGCGGGCCGAAGGCTGCAGTTTTCCTTCAGCGCACGGCACGGCCTGACGCGGAAGTGGCCCGAGGCCCGAGGCCCGAGGCGATGTTTCTTTAGCAGAACAGCGGTTCCCCAGGCAGGTGGCTGCAGGCGGAGCCGATGGGCAGGGGGCCTGCAGGGTGGCGGGCTCACGTGGGCAGAGCAGCTCCTGCCTCCCCTGTGCCAGGACCTCCAGGTGCGGGATGTGTTCTCGAGCAGCAAGCAGGCTGCACTGCCCGCGTGCATGTGTGTGGAGAGGCTTAGGGGGGGTCAGACACACCCCAAGTTCGGAGTTTGACTGCAACAAGCAGGTACAGGGATGCATTCCTGCGTTTGATTCTGTAATCCCGGAGTTAGCAGCTCCGTGCACAGTGTGCAGATCGGAGGGAAGTGGATGCCAATGAGCGGGACGTCGGTTCTGTCTGGGGCCCGTTCTGCCCCCCTGCGATGGCACCGGACAGCAGCAGGGTTCATCTCCCTCCCGGCACGCCCCGAGCCCCGAGTCAGCGTGTGTCCTGCCCCTGGAGGTTGTTGTCCTGGACGCCGGGCTGGTGTCTGCAGGCCCAGACGCAGGCGCCCTGCTGCGCTGACTCCCGCTCCAGGCCTCAGCTCTGCCCTTGACTCGTGGCGTGACCTCGGGGAAGCAGTCGGCCCCTTTACATCTCAAGGTTATTCTCTGGTGGCAGGAGCTGGCGTGCGTGGTGTGTCGGCACCGAGCCTGGAACACGTGTGGCAAGTGTCCTGTACACGTTAGCCGCCGGGATGAGGCAGGCAGTGACTGCGACTCAAGGCTGAGTCAGGCCCTTCCGATCGCACACTCGGGGCTCAGCCCTTCCTGCCAGGCGGTCCGGCTGATCATCCGCCAGGCCCGGAGCCACTTCGCTTCGTCCTGAAGGCGCGGCCCAGCCGGCGTGGCCATCGCTGTCTGCGGTGCCTCCCATCGCTCCACCTTCACGGCCGTGGCAGAGGGCAGAACCCCACACCCGGTGCTCAGCCAGGCCGTGCACCCGAGTCCGCTGGTCCTGCGGGTGGTCCTGGACGGGTCCCGGATGGGCATGGGGCCCAGAGCCGGTGCAGCCACACCGCCCCGGGGGCCAGCTCAGGTGGGCTCCCCAGGCCAGGGGCTCAGGCCACTGTGAGGGTGGTGGTGGTGGAGAGACCAGCTAAAGCACCAAGGACAGTCAGTCCGCACTCTCCGGCTGAGTCTGTTGCTGAACTCCATTGGGTCATTAAAAGATCAATGAGCCCAGCCCCGTAGTCCAGAACCCCTTGCCTTGGGATTTCACAAGGTCCCGCCTCGGGTGCTTCCCCAGGACCCAAGCCAGACCTCGGTCCCCAGCGCATCCGAGCCTCCCGTAGGACTTCAGGAGGAGCCACCCTGAGCCACGGGGCCAGCACGCGCCCACGGGGCTTCTGCCTGTGAGCCGGGCCGGCGTGGCACCACCCTCCGTGCCCCTGTGGACGAGGACTGCTGCTCACCAGCCCAGTGGCCTTTCTCAGGCCACGGGTTGTCAGACGGTCCTGGTGGGGCCCCCACACCTCGCCCTGTGTAACCTCACTGGGAGGGTAGACACTCCTTCCACGGAACTTACGCTGGGAGCGTCTGCGGGGTTCACGCTGCGCCCCAGAAAGTCCCGCGGCCTCAAACGACGGCTTCTTCCTGGGAAATGGAGCGAGTCCTCCAGGCTCATGGGAGGGTGCGTCCAGGTGGCGGGCAGGGCGCAGGCTGGTCTGCAGGGCCTAGGACGCGAGGAACGCCTTGAATGGGGCCAGAAGCCCCCACAGTGAGCGATGCCGGGCTCAGGTCTGGGGAGCGGGCGCTGTTGGCCAAGGGGGGCCTCCCACAGTCCAGAATCCTCTGGACGGCTCCGAGACCTGGGCCCCGCTCTGGCCGTCCAGGTTCCCCCGTGGATCTGTGGATCCTGGACGAGGAGACAGTGACTCCTGGGGTCTCCAGGGCTTGTGCTGAGAGCCCCCGGCCCCTGGCACCACGGAACTTCCAGGCAGCCCCCCACGGAAGGGCCCAGCTCACTCTGGTGGTGGCTGCCCACGTCCTCCCTGGGCTCTGCGCTCGGCCCTTAGTAAAAGTTAAAAAAGCCATGTGACGAACAACGTCAAACGCATGGACCATCGTCTTAACCAGCATGAGCATGTGCCATACTGACTCCATCTGGTTTCCCCTAACTCTAAAGTACGTTCCAACTTCGTGACATTCGTGTGCCGTGTTCGGTGCTACAGCTCCAGAGCCCAGAGGACCGTGGGGCAGTGGGAGCGGGCGAGCGGAGGAGTGGGGGGCCGTGGGTGTCGGGCCCTGCAGCACCAGGAAGGCTGGCTGTGGGCCTGCGGGACTGCTGGGTGCTCTGGTCTGGGGGTGTGGGTGTGTGGCAGCAGGCGGCTTTGGTGACACAGGATAATTGCTCTCTGGTCCCCTTGCCGCCCCCCACCCTCCCCCACCCCCCCAGTCCTGCTTGTCACTCTTCCTGCTTCTCTGGAATGGGGAACAGCAAATGGTCACTCCTCCCACTTTTCGGATGGGGACACGCACTCAACATCCATTCCGACGGGCGACAGTGCCACCTGCTGGAGCACCCTGGGGTTTCCGCGGCTTTTTCTGGGGTGACTCGCAACTCCCGACGGAGGAACAGACTTTGCTGCCCTCCGAGTGCCTCGAGCGTCGCATGCGTGAGAACTCGTGTTCCAGCCGTCACGCGTGGTTTAGAAAACACGAGAGGAGACCCGGCTGCATGAGACCTCACAGCTCTGCCCGGGTCAGCGTGGAAACACCTCCTCGGGGGCACCAGGGGGCGCTGGCGAGGCAGGCGACGAGAGAGATGGGAGCAGGAGGAAAGGGAGACCCAGTGACCTGTTCTTTTCTGTCTTAATCCTTTTCCTTCCATAAACAGAAAAGGCTTCCCAGCCCAGATCTGCGCTGGAGAAAGGGGGGCGCAGGGGGCGGGGGCACAGCCGGCTCAGACCCTCCGTGCGGAGCCTCAGGTCCTTGGTCCAGAGCTCAGGCCAGGAGAGCTCGGCTGGCCTGGGCCTGGGGCCTGGGAGGGTTCGGAGGCAGCGTCTGTGGCGGGCAGTCTCTCTCTCAGCTGGCACCTGGCCAGGCGCGGGCACTGCTCCCTTGTCACGGGGAGCTGAGGCTCGGAGGGGCCTCCAGGGGCAGTTACCCGGCACCCACCAGGCCTGTCCTGTGCCCCGACCCTCTCTTCCCTGCTGGGGCCTGTCTGTGGCCCCCCCACACCCCCCTTTAGCTGGGGCCTGTCTGTGGCTCCTGGAAGGGGTGACCTGGGTCGCCCTAAGCAGAGGCCCTGTCCCCACCCCCAGACCTCCGGCCTTGCTGCCAGCTCTGCCCAGCTCTCCTGCCCCCTGCATGTCCACCAGGGGCCACTCCTCTGACCGGCGCCCACCGTGCGTGGAAGCCTGTAATTTCCTAGGGCTGAGTCACTGCCGGCGGCTGGAGCGGGTCCGCTGCCGTGGGCCCCGGGCGGCCTGGAAGGGAGCTGCGGGCTGCACCCTGCAGTTAGCAGCCCAGGGACCTGCTCCCGGGAGCCTTGCCTGCGAATCCTTAAAACAGAGTCCACACAGGAGTCACCACTGTGCCGCCCCCGCCCCCGCCCATGGCAGGCTGCGCTGGGCCCCGCACCCTTTCCCAGAGCTGACTCCTTTCCTGGAGTCTTTGCATCCACAATTGCACCCTCTTCACGACAGCGCTGCGTGGGGCTGGCTGTCCCGGCCCCCCTGCCGTCCCCTCTGCCGTCTGATGTCATGTTTTCTAGCTGCCGCGCGGGCCGACGCGGGTTTCACCGTCCCCTTCTCTCTGTTGGTTCCGAAGCCGCAGGGTGCAGCCCTGGGCAGGTTGAAATACAGATCCGTAACCAGACGTTGTCATCACCAAGTTGGAAGCCCGTCAGGATGCCACCCGCCTTCCACGGAACATACCGCCCCACAGGCTGTTGCTGTTAGAATTCCAGTCTCTCTCTCCGTCACGCACGAGGTTAGCTGTTCGCCAGCCAGTGGTAAGGAGTCCGCCCACGTCTCTGTGTGCACCCTGGTTCCCAAGCCCTCCCTCCCCTCCTGGGCTGGCTTTCTCCGCGGTGTTCACCCTTTCGGGGGGAGCCTTTCGGGGATGGCTTGTCGGGGGCCACTCTTTCTGGGACTCTGTTCGGCCCAAGACGCCGGCACCGCGTGCGCACCCCCAGGACCGTTCAGCTGGCTGCGCAGTTCTCGGGGGACAGTTGTGTTCCCGTGGCCGTGGAGACTCCTGCCCAGACCAGTCTGCTTTGTGGGTGACCGATCGTCTCGTCTCGGACAGCTTCTCAGCTGTTCTCTCCTCCCTCCGATGTCTACAGCGTCGCTATGAGGTGAGTCAAACCTCGGTTCTCGGACGGCTCCATCGCGAGCAATTCGCTTTTCAGCCCGACACCCCTTTCATTTTTACCTGCTTCGCGTGCTCATCTCTGGGCCCCTTTCTCGGTCCTCTCTCCCGGCTCCCTGGCTGTTTTCCGTGTGTCCGGCCCGGTGTATTGTCTGGGGAGCTGCGACTTTCAGGAACACACCTTTCAGTTCCAGGATTTCTCACCGACCCGTTCTCACCACCACCTGCTTTTGCTTCGTCTAAGCCAGTCCTGCTTTCCTAGGTTTTTATGGTCTTCGATGACCCTCAGCGTTTTATCTGAGAATTATTTCCGTTTCCCGTGGAGTGAGGTCACCTCTCCATGGTGGCTTTCTCTTGGTCTTTTTTTTTTTTAAATTCTTTATTAGTTAAGGTATTACAAATGTGTCCTCATCGCCCCCCCCCATTCAACCCCCATCCTCCTGCCCCCCTCTTGGTCGTCTTTATTAGCTTTAGCCTTGCTCATGTTTGGGGGATCAGGTTGGTAGGTTCGTCTCTTCAATCTCATCTTCCTCTCCCTCCCACCTCATTTCCAGCCGCCCCCACTGGGCTCCCTGGTGGCTCCACTCCAGGAAAACGAAGTCATTTGTGTTGGCTCAGAGCACCCATCTCCTGGGGGAACAATGGGGGTGTTGGGGTCCCTTTCATTGAGTCCCTGGGGGAGGGGTCAAGGCCCGGAAGTTGTAGCTGTTTCCCCCACTTGCCAAGGTGCACAGCTGGAAGCCCCCGGCCCCTCTGCAGAGCGTGGCTCCGGCTCCTGCCTTGTCCGGTGTCTGCTCTGCGGCGGGGGCTGTCCTTTTATTACAGCGATGTCTTTTAAGTTCCTCTTTTTATTGCTTATTTGTCTTTGCTACATGGGATGCCTTGAAAAATGAACTTTAAAGTGCCATCTATTTTTTAAACTCTAAATATTTCCTTTTATTGTAAGTCCATTAAAAACAGAACACCAGTGTGAACTTTCAGTTTCCTGGAATGTAATGGGTTTGGAGGTTAATCTTAAAAAATAAAACCTCATCAAACCGGCCCCCGTGTCCGCTCCAAGGAACGTTTTCCCACAGCGGTGGCTCTGCCAGCTGCTCGCAGGCAACGAACCGTAAATCGCTGTCCCCACTGAAGAGCGGAGCAGCCACGTTTCCTTGCAGATACAGTGTGTCCGCCTCTCTCTACTGAAGCCTCCTTGCCTGCTGAACCTAGTTGCTAATTGTTGATAAACTATTTTATTGATTTATGGCATCGACACCGAAAAGTGCACCGGTTAGAACATCCCACGTGGACACACCGGATCTCGGAGAGCCCCATGGCCTGGGAAGGCCATTGTCTCCAGTCCCCGGGGGAGAAAACGAGAGATCGGACAGGCTCAGTGCTTCCTCCCAGGTCCCCAGCTAGGAAGAGACTTAGAGGGAGACAAGGCCAGACCTCCCATCCCACGGTCAGGGTGCAGGTCTGAGAGGTTGGGGGGCAGGCGATGGGGTGGAGGCTGGAAAGGTGGGAGGTGCCAGCTGGGAGCAGAGAACCGAGTGGCTGAGCCAGAGACACTGAGGGGAGATGGACCCAGGAGGGTGTGGAGCAGCCGGGCACGCGTCCTTTAAACTGTATCTTTTTGACAAAATGAAAACAGAACCACCCCATCTTAAAATCTCCAGTTAAACTCAGCCGACATGGCTCAGTGGTTAAGTGTGGACCTATGAACCAGGAGGTCACTGGTTCAATTCCTGGTCAGGGCACAGGCCTGGGTTGCAGGCTTGATCCCCAGTAGGGGGCGTGCAGGAGGCAGCCGATCAGTGATTCTCTCTCATCGTTGATGTTTCTATCTCCCCCTCTCCCTTCCTCTCTGAAGTCAGTTTAAAGAAATAATAAAATAAAATATGCCAACATTGACCTCAAAAGCAGGCGTGCATGGGCCAGAATAGTACTGGCCGTCGCGATGTCCCTGCACACGTGTGTAAACGGCACGTGTGTTTGTTCTTTTTCAGATTGCGAAAGCAGCATGTGTTTATTGTGGGAGCACAGAGAGATACAGTACAGAAAGTAGGTCGCCCCGGCCGGCCGCCGCGCCGACATCTGGTGGAGCGCGTTCCCAGAGTTTATGTTTTTCCTGCGTTAGATGTTTTATGTGCCTGTTTTCTACACAAATAAAACCTTTAGTACAGAAAGCCTTTGTAGTCTCTCTTCTATTGATTTTTAAAAATATATATTTTATTGATTTTTTACAGAGAGGAAGGGAGAGGGATAGAGAGTTAGAAACATCGATCAGCTGCCTCCTGCACAACCCCCACTGGGCAGCCAAGGTACACGCCCTTGACCGGAATCGAACCTGGGACCCTTCAGTCCGCAGGCCGACACTCTATCCACTGAGCCACACCGGTCAGGGCTGTAGTCTCTCTTTTAGAAATACTTGGTGGAGGTGAAGTTCACATTCGAACGTGAGCCATTGGGTGGCACTTGGTGCCTTTGGGCGCTGGGACCCGCCTGTCCCCACGGTGCCTGGCGCTTCGCTGCGCTCCTCGCTCTGCACATGCTTCTCCCAAATGAGAGCTGTTACAGTTGGGCTCTCGAGCCACGGCTGAGTCCCAGCTCACTTTACGTGTCCTGGTCTTGCCCTTCTGCTGCGGTGAGCATCCTTTTACCTTTCCTCCTGGTGTCTGCCTGTTTCCTTATGGCAGGGCCCTGGCAACCACGCCCACCCACAGCTCCCACCCCCTCTCCCAGCTGGCTCAGGGAGCTGTATCTGCAGGGAGACCTCCCACACCCAACCATGCAGGCCCTGCCCGCCTGGGCCTCCCCGTGGGTGCCTCAGAGCCTCCCCAGCACCACCTGGCCCTGGTGTGTGGCCCAAACCCACCAGGTGGGTCCTCAGGCTTCCTTCTCTCTGCCATCCTGCTGTGCCCCCTCCCCAGCCCCCAGACATCCTGCCACCTCCTGCCCGCCCACCCCTCCTCCCAGGCAGCCCACCCAGGTCCAGGGGACTTGTCTCCAGGAATTCCTCTCACTCTGTCACTTCCTCCCATCTCCCCATCTCCTCTCGCAGAGGCACTGCTCCTGGCTCCCACCTGGGCTCTGCAGTTGATCTATAGCCGCATTTTCAGGATGCGGATCTGATCCGGTGTGTCAGCCCCACCCTCCCTCAGGCCTTCCCTGACTTCCCATTCCTTTTAGGATAAAGATCTGAGGCCTTGCTGAAACCGGTTTGGCTCAATGGATAGAGCGTCGGCTTGCGGACTGAAAGGTGCCGGGTTCGATTCTGGTCAAGGGCATGTACCTGGGTTGCAGGCACATCCCCAGTAGGAGATGTGCAGGAGGCAGCTGATCGATGTTTCTAACTCTCTATCCCTCTCCCTTCCTCTCTGTGAAAAATCAATAAAATATATTAAAAAAAAAAAAAAAAGATCTGAGGCCTTGACGTGCCTGCAGGCCTGGCTCCTCCACCCTCTCTCCAGCGGCTGGGGCTCCGGCCTCCTGGGTCCTCCAGCTCCCGGTGTGCATCTCTTCTCCACCTCAGGGCCTTTGCACAAGCTGCTCTCTGTCGGAATCTCTCTCCCCTCCGTTTGCGCTAATCCTTGTTCATTTCTGGATCTCAGCCCAATCGCCCTTCTGCGGGAAGGGGAGCCCTCCCTGGGCCCCGACCGCCTTTGAGTGCCCTTGGATGATCGCTCGGTTGCTGTTTTCCTACCAGCGAGGGAAGCTTTAGCGGGCAGGGACCGTATTGACTAATCAAGAAATGTGTTGACTCAGCCGAGGAAAAAACAATGTAGTTACTGGGACGAAGCCCATGGGCCCTTTAAAGCTCTTGCTATATACTGCCAACGCGCTTTCTGGAAAGGTGGGCGCAGTACACGCTCTTGCATATGAGGGTATCGTCGTAGCCACGCCTCCAACGTCAGTTCCATATGTTGTGGCCGAAAGCACGGAGCACGATGAGCCAGCTCTGAGGGAGGGAAGGTGAACCTTTATTTCACAGATCTGCCTGCCCAGGGGGTTCCGGATCCAAAGCCTGCACTGAGCTCGTGGGGAGGCTCTGACCTCTGTATCTCCTCCTGTGGCGGCCCCTGGGGCCCCACAGCTCCCCCCAAGTCAGCTGTGGCGGGGCCCTGGGTTAGGCTCTGCAGCTCCGCCCAAGTCAGAGTGGGGAAGGAAGACTACAGTTTCAACCAGATACTGAACTAGGTTGCAAGCCCCTCCTCCCCCCATTTTCCTTTTCACATACACTCAGCCAGGCCTCGGTCATCTCACCGGTCCGGAGGACAGTCAGTGGCAGAGCCGCTGGGCCCCGCAGGGAGAGCGGGGCTGAGCATGCAGGTGGCCAGGGCCCTCTCGGGTCCGAGGACAGGAGCCATTGCTTGGTTGGCCTGGCAAGGCCAAGCCTGACCACTCGGGCCTGGAAGCCTGGGGGGAAAGGACTGGCAAGAAGTTGACAGAAGAGAGAGAGAGAAAAGGTGAGGAGAGCCTTAGCTGGTTTGAATCAGTGGATAGGGCATCAGCCTATGGAGTGAAGAGTCCTGGGTTCGAGTCTAGTCAAGGTCACATGCCCGGGTTGAGGGCTCCATCTCCAGTGCAGGGTGTGCAGGAGGCAGCCGATCAGTGATTCTCTCTCATCATTGATGTTTCTCTCTCTCTCCCTCTCCCTTCCTCTCTGAAATCAATAAAGATATATTTAAAAATAATAATGAAATAAACCACTCAGTGGGAGTGATTTGTTACGCAGCAGTAGATACCGAACGCACTCCCCCCGTGTGGAGGTCTCAGGGTGGCCAGTTTGAGGATCACAGCCAAACACCCCCTCTCAGATCCAAGGGGAGGGGACCCGGGAGGAGTGAATGGCAGGGCCACACTGCCAACGAGCAGGAGGTTGGGAGAGAGCCTCAAGGCCATTTTTGGAAACTGTTCAGACACCGCCCGCCCGCCGGCCACAACGCGCATCCCTCCCACGTGCAACGTGCCCGCCCGACCCTGGGGACCCTCAGGACCCATCCCTCGTGGTTCGGGGCTCAGATCCGAGGTGCAGGACGTGGTCATGGAGAGCGAGTCCTGTGCAGAGGGGCTCCGGGGGAGGGTCCAGTCCTGGCCGGGCTCTCCGTGCCCGCTGACCCTGGCTGCTGAGTCATCCTTCCTTCCGCAGGCGAAGTCCGAGCTCGGGCCGAGCAGCGTGCCCAGCCGCTTCCTCCCTTCAGGGGGTCAGAGTGCGGCCGCTCCTTTCGTTCTGTCTGTCCTCGTCCCATTTAGCCCGCGACACTGAGTCCTCGGAAAACGTCGGGGCTGCCTATTAACTTAAAATCTTCTCTGTGAGATAAAACCGGACCCAGAAGCCTTTAAAAAGATGAACGGACTTTTAAATATATATATATACACACACATACACATATATACATACATACATACATACACACATACACATATACACACACACATACACACACATATACACACACACATATATACACACACACACACATATATACACACACACACACACATACACATATTGATGTCAGAGAGGAAGGGAGAGGGGGAGAGAGAAACATCAATGATGAGAGGGAATCATTGATCGGCTGTCTCCTGCACGCCCCACAACCCGGGCATGTGCCCCGACGGGGAATTGAACCATGACCTCCTGGTTCGTAGATCAATGCTCAACCCCTGAGCCATGCCAGCCGGGCTGCAGACATTTTTTTGAGCGGTTTCAGTTTACAGAAATAGTAACTGGAGAGTTCAGAGTTCCCATATGCACCCCAGCCCCTGCTCCCCGTCTCACCACGAGGAATCTTTGTTACAACTGATGAGCCAACATTAATATGATTATTGCCCGGAGTCTGTCGTGCACATTCGGGTTCGCTCTTGGGGATGCACATTCTGTCTGACGAATGTCTAATGGCGTGTGCCCCCCGTTACAGTGTCAGACAGGGTGGCTTCGCTGCCTAAGACCTCTGAGCTCCACCGGCCATGCCTCCTCCCCCCCCCAGCTCCTGGCCCCTCTGCTTACCGTCTCGTTTTGCCTAGTGGACGAAAAGGGGCCACAGGCTCCCCGGACAAGCTCAGGGGGGGCGCAGTAACCCCACAGGCGGCCGAACATCAGCGTTCCTAACTCGAAGCGGGTCATCGTGGGTGGTCACGTCCAGGCCGGTAGCCTCCTGGACAAAGGCCAGCCTTTGCCGCTGGAGCTGTCTGGTCTTCGGGCTCCGAGATAACCTCCCTGTAAATGTCGGCCGGGCTTCCCTCCCAGACCCGGAAGGCACACCCTCGGCACCAGGGCCAGGGCGGAGCCGCGTCACGATCTCTTCCCTCAGCCATCTCCGGGCGCCGAGGGTTCGGGTAATGGCCCTGGACCCACTGAGGGGCCTGACTCCAGGTGCCTCTCCTCACCCATGGGTGAGTGCCAGGGCACCTCAGACACGAGCCAGCAACGTGCCCATTCACCGGATTCTTGAAAGGTGGTTGGGTGTGGGACCCGCAGGCATTAGCGTTAGGGTCGAATCATCATGCTACCGAATCATCATGCTACCGGCCAGAACCAGACACAGCTAAGCCTCTGGTGCGAGTGGCAATTGTGTGTGTGGGGATGTGCGCGTGGGGTGTGTGTGTGTGTGCACAGTGTGCGTGTGCGTGTGTGTGTGTGTAGGGGTGTGTGTAGGGGTGTGTGTGTAGGAGTGGGTGTGTGTGTGTGTAGGGTTGTGTGTGTATGTGTAGGGGTGTGTGTGTGTAGGGGTGTGTGTGTGTGTAGGGGTGTGTGTGTGGGGGTGGGTGGGGTGGGTGGGGGTGGGTGGGTGTGGCCATCCCAGAATCCAAGCACAGCCGTTCACAGTTCAGCTCCCCTCCCCAGGCCTGTGGCTGCTCCCTGCCGCCCTGCCCTCCCTCAGCCTCTGAGTGATGCCCAGATAAGGGTTTGGGGGTGCTCCAGGTGGAGTCTGCGTCCACTCGGCTCCCACCAGGGGGGCGGTCACGGGCTGCTGCTCCGTTGCAGGGCTGTGGCCGGACAGATTTCTTCCCAGGGGGTGGGGGCCCCACAGACCAGCTGGGCCACATGGGCCTGTTCCCACCCCACAAGTCCCCACGCCCTGGAGCGGGACGGGAGGAGAGGTTTGGTGCCATGGGCGGTGGAGGGCAGGGGCAGGGGAGCTGTGCCCAGCGGGTGTGTGCCCACGGCGTCGGGCCTCGCTGGCAAACCCAGGAGTGCGCACGCGTGTCTCCCTGGCACATTCCCTGACGCCCGCCGCCCAGGCGCGGCCCGCCTCTGCCCTTGGCTCCCTGGCATCACCGCAATAAAACTAGACAAAACCCAGCGCTTTCGCCTCCGTACACAAAGCATTCAGGAGGGAAGCCGTCTGTCGGGCACAAGAATAGCACCCTGCTGGGGGTGCGCGCCCCGACCCCGCGCTGCCGCGTCGGAAGCACGCGAGTCCGTGTCTGCGCTTCCACGGCTCTTCCCGCGCACGGCACCCGGCGCAGAGCGCACGCTCCACGGGGCCCACGCACCCACTTTCCAGGAGGGGCCCCGAGGCCCCGGCTCAGCAGAGGCGTCCGAGCCGCGGCCCTTCGGTTGCCGGGAGGTGGCGGCGAAGGCGCGGAACCTCGCCCGCCGCTCCCGGTCCGACCCGGGCTGCCCGCTGCGGCCCCGCCCGGGCTCCGAGGGGAAGCGGCTGCGGCGCCCGGGGCTGGATGCGGCCCGCCCCCCCGCCCCTCCCCCTCCCCCGCCCCTCCCCCGTTCCGACGACCTCCGTCCGGGACGCGCAGGGCTGCGCGGGGCGGGCAGCGGGCCGCCAGGTGCGGCGGGAGGGCGGGGCGGGGCGGGGCGGCCGGGAAGGGGCGGGGTCAGGGCCTCCCCTCCCCTCCCTCCCCTCCCCTCCCTCCCTCCCTCCCCTCCTCCCTCCCTCCCTCCCTCCTCCTCCCCTCCCTCCCTCCCCTCCCCGCCCCGCGCCCGGCCTCCCCTCCCTCCTCCCCTCCCTCCCCTCCCCTCCCTCCTCCCTCCCCTCCCCTCCTCCCCTCCCTCCCCTCCCTCCCCTCCCCTTCCTCCCCTCCCTCCCCTCCCCTCCCCGCCCCGCGCCCGGCCTCCCGCCGCCGGGGAGCAGCGAGCCGGGAGCCGGCGGGCCTGGCGCACACTCTGCGGGCCGCGCGGAGCGCCATGAAGAAGGTCTCAGGTGGGCGCCGCCGGGGCGGGGAGGGGCGGGCCCGGGACCGGCCCTCTCACCTGAGCCGGGCGGTCGGCGGTCGGTCGGTCGGTGGGCGAGGGGTCCCGGGCGCCCAGCGAGCCCCGAACTCGGGCGGCCTGGGCGCGGGGCCAAGTGACGCAGCCGCCCCGTCGGAGGGGCCCCATTGCCGCCCTCGCGGGGTTAGCGCTCCCCTTCGCCCCAGTGCGGGTGGGGGGCCGCGCGCCCGAGCCCTCTGGCCATGGCCCGGGTCCCCCCACCAACCCCCACCCCCCGCTGTCAGCCACTGCCCGCGTGGGGGCCGCTGGGCTGGCCGTGCTGCCGTGTGTGTGTGTGTGTGTGTGTGTGTGTGTGTGTGTGTGTGTGTGTGTGTAGGGGTGTGTGCGCGTGTGTGCAGGTGTGCAGGTGTGTGTGTATACGATGTGTACGGTGTGTGGGTGGGTGTGTTGTGTGTAGGGGTGTGTGTGTACGGGTGTGTGTGGGTGTGTGTGTGTGTGTGTGGAGGGTGCGGCTGAGTGGAGGACTCGGCTCAGCCTCCTCCGGAGGTCTGGGGGCTGGTGCTTTTCTTCGGGTAAATTCCTGCCCCAGATGGGACCAGGCTCCAGTTGGGTCACAGGTCTGAGTCCGGCAGGCGAGGAGGCCTCCGGGCTCTCAGTGCGCCCAGGACCAGTGCGCCCAGGACCGTCCCCGGGGTGGGGAGGGGGCTCTCTGGAGGGGCTCTCAGTGCGCCCAGGACCCTCCCCGGGGTGGGGAGGGGGCTCTCTGGAGTTCCCTCTCACAGAGGCCGCGGCTCCAGGGCAGGTGCAGGTACTGGTGTCCATCCTCCTCACCTGAGGGCATTCCCCGCTTTGATTCCCAGGTGCTGTGGGAGGGAGGGAGCCGGGGAGGGAGGCGGGAAACACTTCCTTCGGCTGGGAAACCTGCAGCTGAGGTGCCTGCCACCAGGTACTGCCCTTGACCAGGATTCGAACCCGAGACCCTTCGGTCTGAGGGCCGATGCTCTAACCTCCGAGCCAAACCCGCCAGGGCTCTCTCTTCGTCTTTTCTGTGTGGTTTTCCTCTGAGGAGCCAGGCGGGATCCTTTGTCCACTCAGCCGCCAAACAATAAACACGTCTCCCTGCTCACCCTGCAGGCCATGCTCCTCCCTCAGGCTGCATGGATGGCAGTTTCCTGCAGGGACCAGGAATCAACTTCCATTGGTAAGAGGTCTCTGAGCGGGTTCCTCAGGGCGCCCCCTAAAACACCTTCTGGGTCAGTGGCTTCGCATTTCAACCTTCGCCCTGCTCGCAAACAGCATGGCCCTCAGACAGCCCCGGACACAGCTCGTCCCAGGCTCGGGGCGCTGGTGTGAGGGGGGGCTCCAGGTGGCAGGCGCTGGGGTTTGGTGCTCTCCTGCCCAGCATGCTCTGGACACGAGATGGTTGTGGGCATCGCTGCCAGGACGGCCCCTTCCCCGGCTGCCCGTGGCTCTCTGCGCTTCACTTCCTGCTGGACAGTGGGGGCCATCGGGGACCCCCAGGTCATAGGTCCTTGGCCTTTTCCTGGGAGGACCTTTGAGATGCCAGAGGGCCTGGGAAGCGGCTTGCTGTTCCTCTCCTCCAGCCCACACCCTCCCCCAGATGAGGAAAAAATGAGGCTTTCACAGTGGGTGGAAGTGGAGTTTATGGGGTGAGTAGGGACCTGCTTTTGGACGGGCAGCCTCCCAGCTCCTGTGTTTACCAACGGGGCGGGGCCTGGAGGATGAGGGGGGAGGGCTTGGAGCCCATCCAGCTGGCCCCCCTCCTGGCAGGGGGCCAAGGGCGCAGGGCAGGCTGGTGCGGGCCGGCCGGGTGGGCGGGTGGCCTCCCGGCCTCAGTCTGAGCTTCTCCAGTTCTCTTGGTGGCCCCGTCCGATTCAGGGCACCTTGTGGACGTCAGATCGACCCCGCAGAGCGTCCCCGAGGGAAAGAAAGGGAGGCAGCGAGCGGGAGGACCTTTGCTTGCACCTGGACTGGGTGGGGTTACTGCGTTGGACCTGTTTATGGGCTCGAGACTAAATGGCATAATTACAGTGTCCTCCTGGAGCGGGGCTGAGCACGTATGAGTCTCTGAAAAGGGGAAAGTTTTAAAAATATGTGTTTTTTTGGGGGGGATCCCCAGTGCCTTGGGCCTATATACACTCACTGAACGCGCACCATGGGGGGCAGGTGCTGCCAGGACTGACCGTGGCCCTCGCCTGCTGGGAACTTGCACCCTCCCATAGAGGCCGGACACGGGGGAGGCGCGGCTCTCACCCACCTCCCCCCTGAGCTAGGGCCCAGGGCTGCAGAACGCCCTAGAACAGCGGTTCTCAATCCGTGGGGCGTGACCCCTTTGGGGGTCGAATGACCCTTTCACAGGGGTCGCCTAAGACCATTAGAAAACACATATATAATTACATACTGTCTTTGTGATTCATCACTATGCTGTAATTATGTTCAATTTGTAACAATGAAAATACTTCCTGCATCTCAGATATTTACAGGACGATTCATAACAGTAGCAACATGACAGTGATGAAGTAGCAACGAAAATAATGTTATGGTTGGGGGTCACGATGAGGAGCCGTGTTAAAGGGCCGCGGCGTGAGGGAGGTTGAGAACCGCTGCCCTAGAAGGAGCAGCCTGGCCCTGATGGGAGGTTTGGAGGCCGGCGAGATGGAACTGGGCCGTGAGGAGTGAGACACGTTGAGCTGGTGGAGGATCAAAAGGGACTTTACAGGGGGCACAAAGCGAAGGCCCAGCCCTAGCGGTGTGGCTCAGTGGATAGAGCATTGGCCCTCGGACTGAAGGGTCCTGGGTGCAATTTCGGACAAGGGCATGGACCTGGGTTGCAGGTTCCCCGGTGCTGGTTGGGGTCTGTGCAGGAGCCAACCAAACGAGTGTCTCTCTCACATGGATGTTTCTCTCCGTCTCTCCCTCTCCCTTCCACTCTCTCTAAAAATCAGTGGAAAAACATCCTTGGGTGAAAATTAACACAAAAGCAAAACACAGAAAACCCCACGAAGGCCCAGACGGGCTGGAGGCCCGCAGGGGGTGCTTGGGAGGCTCTGGCCGGAGCGCCATTGGAGCCGGCTTTTCCTGGACGCACCTTACCTGTCGTCCCCCGGGGCCCTGGACAATGGCCGGCAACGCGGCCCACACAGTGTGGGCTCCTGGGATCGGGTCCCAGGCGCACCTCCTGGCTGTGGGGCAAGGCACTTATCTGGGCATCTCATTTGTTGCTAATTTGCTGTGAAGATTAAATGAGTTCATGCACAAAAGACTGAGAGAGGCCCGTGGTGCCGCCTTGGCTAGGGCACCGGGGCTGCTGGCACCCTCCCCGCAACCCACCCGTGCTGGTTTGGGGGCCAGGAGGGGAGCCCTTGGCTGTGGGAGCGGGCTGCAGGCTGAACCCCTCCGGTTGTCGGTTGTCGGGTGTCTCGCTGCGCGTGCTGGGTCTCACACACCTTGCCCTTCAGTGCCCTGACTCCCCGGGGACCCTCCGTGGCATGGGGGGCACTTACTCGAGGCCGGAGCCACAGAATGGGACACGGGGGATTGGTCCGCGTGTGCATGTATGTTATTGGTTTCAGAGAGGAAGGGAGAGGGAGAGAGAGAGAGAACCATCAATGATGAGAGAGAATCATGGATCGGCTGCCCCCTGCTCGCCCCACACTGGGGATGGAGCCCCCAACCCAGGCCTGTGCCCTGACTGGGACTCTAACTGTGACCTCCTGGTTCATAGGTCGACGCTCAACCACTGAGCCATGCCAGCCGGGCTATTCTGAGATGTTTATGGCTCTCAGGAGATTCCTGGCTACCTAAGGTTACAGAGCTCTGTGCGTGGTGACAGCTCCCCCCCCCTGCACCCCACCCCCCACACTCCAGGCCCAGGGCCGGGCTGGAGGCTGCACTGGGGAGGGTGACGTCCCTGCTCCCTCCGCCCCCACCTGGCGCTTCAGGAGCTGACTCAGGGGAAGGAAGAGGAACTTCCCCAGGGAGCTGCCCCCCCCACCACCACCCGGGGAGCGAGGGCGGGTTTCTTCCTCTTCTTTGCCCTCTGCCCCCACCCACTCCCTTCTCGTTGCCTCTTGTGCTCTCATGTCAGTCGGACTCATGCCCAGGGTCATGGACCTTGTGGACCCCAAGGCCCCCCAATCCCTGGAGAGCTGCCTGAGCCTGCTTCCTGGGGCCAGCCCCCCCTTAGCCAGGTGCAGAGCGGGAGGCACCCCCAGACCACGGTCACCTGCCCCGCAGCCTCTCCGCAGCCAGCCCAGCACCTGGCCTCGCACCTGAGTGTGAGCCAGCCCACCTGTGTGGGTTCAGGTGTAGGGGGGAGTCCACGTGCGGGTGTCAGCAGAGGGCACCTCACCCGAGGCCCCGGGGACCCCAACAGCAGCAGGGAGCCCTCCCTTCTCCACCGACAGTCCCCTCCTCCCAGACTCCCGGCCTCCCAGGCTGTTTGTCCATGGGCAGCCTGGCGTGGGCTCTGCAGTTTGCTTGAGATGGACTTGATACGGAGGGTTCAGCACCCCGGAGGCTCAGGGCCCAGCCGGGGAGCCGGGGAGCCGGGAGCCAGAGCGGGTCGCTGGGCAGGCCTGCTGGTGGCCGTGGGGGAGGGGAGGCTGCGGAGAGCCCGGCGAGGGGTATGGGCCTGTGGGCGCCAACACGCCGGGCTCCTGTGCCTCTGCTGGTTGGGGCGGCGGCCTGGGAGCACTCGGCTGAGCGTTGCCAGGGGGTTTAGGGGCATCCACGGGCACAAGTGGTGAGGGGAGGCCCCCGGGACCACCATGGAGCCCACGGGTCACAGCCGCCACCAGGCCAGGACAGTCTCCTGCAGAGGCCAGCGTCCCCCGGGCAGCTGCCACGGTCAGGCCTGGGGCCCTGGGGAGGGGAGGGGGCCACAGTCAGGCCTGGGGCCCTGGGGAGGGAGGGGGGCCACAGTCAGGCCTGGGGCCCTGGGGAGGGAGGGGGGCCACAGTCAGGCCAGGGTCCTGGGGAGGGAGGGGGGCCACAGTCAGTCCGGGTCCCTGGGGAGGGAGGGGGGCCACAGTCAGGCCGGGGACCTGGGCCCCCAGACTTCACTGCAGCCCCGCTGAGTGGGTGCCGGCTCGGGCCTGAGTCCACTCCCGGGGGGCTCGGTCGTCATGCAGAGGCACCTGCGGGCACCGTGAGTCCGGCTCGGGTCCCTCAGCACCGGGCAGCTCAGCAAGCGCGGAGGGCGGCCTGGCGGGGCCCAGGCTGAGCGAGGCCGCTCCCAGCCCCGTTCCCGGCCTCGTCTCCTCTGGGGCCCGTTCTCTCTCAGTCCCGGGTGAGGGGCACCCGCCGAGGCCGATGCCACACGGGTGGCTCCCGGGAGCCTTGCTCTCCGCGGCCTCTCGGAAGCTGCGAACAACCGAGCTTTGTTCGGGCGAATCTGACCTGGTTCTCCGAGGGAGTAGCGGGGCTGCGGTGGCCCGGGCCTGCGGATGAGACGGCAGCGGCCGCGTAAGGTGATCCCCGGCCCGGCTGCCGCCCGCCCGGCAGGAATGCCAGGCCCTGGGCCTCCTTGTTGGGGAGAGGAACCCTGAGCGGCCACTCCGGTGCCATGTGGGCCCAGCTTCCCAGGGGTCCCTCGCAGCACTGGGGGGTGAGGGCGGGGGAGAGGGCGAGGGGGGCTGGAAAGGCCTCAGTCTTCCCCCCCAACCGTGGGGGAATATCGTCCTGCCCCTTTGGCCAGGGCTGCAGAGGGGGCCAGCTAGGAGCCTTCTTTCCTGAGGGACGGTGGGGGAGGGTGGCATTGCCCTCTTTCCGGGCCCTGGCGAGGCCTTGCTCCCCCCCCACCCCGGCCCCCCAGCAGTTCAGGGTGTGCAGTGAGGCCCAGGCTGTGGCTGGGACCCTCTGCCCCTCAAGGCTGCACCTGGGAAATGGGGGGCCGCCATTGCAGCCGTGCCTGGGCCCCTCGTCCCGGCCAGGCCAGGCATGTCGGGGCAGCGGCTGGGATGTGGGCAGCGGTGACTGTGCCGTCGGAGAGGCTCGAGGGAGCGGTTTCCAGGAAGGGCGGGCAGCGGGGCGGGCGGACGCCTCGGGCTTGTCCTTCAGAGGCATCTGACCCGCATCCCGGTCAGCGGGGCCTCCTGTTCCCACCAGATCCCAGCGGGAGAATGACTGACCGAAACCCGAAACCCCAGCCGCTTGGAAGTGGGTTAAATCCCAGCCCTGTTATCTTCCGACTGACCCGTTGAGGGCGCTGCGCTGGTCAACCTGGAGGGACTGGGGGGGGGGGGTTGCAAAACTCAGTCCTAAATGCTTGACGTTAGCTCTGTGGCCACAGGCCAAGCGTGTGTCAAGGGTGAGGGGTTGGGGTGTGTGCAGAGGTGGCCCACGGCGGACGCTGGGGGGCACCGGGCGTGGCATAGCCAGCGAGGGCAGCGCCGGCACCTGGGGCAAGGGGGGGGTTCTTGTCCGCCGGCATCACCAGCGCGCTGCCTCCGGTGCTGGGAGTGAGTCAGCTGGGGGCTGACGCTCAGGCGGCCATTCCTCACTCTATTCTCTAAGGCAGCGGTTCTCAGCCCTCCTAACGCCGCGGCCCTTCAATACCGCTCCTCACGTTGTGGTGACCCCCCCATTTCATCGTTACAAATTGAACATCGTGAAAGCACAGTGATTCATCACAAAAACAATAGGTAATTATGTATGTGTTTTCCGATGGTCTTAGGCAGGGGTCCTCAAACTACGGCCCGCGGGCCACATGCAAATACAAATATTGTATTTGTTCCCGTTTTGTTTTTTTGCTTCAAAATAAGATATGTGCCCTGACTGGTTTGGCTCAGTGGGTAGAGCGTCGGCCTGCGGACTCAAGGGTCCCAGGTTCGATTCCGGTCAGGGGCATGTACCTTGGTTGCAGGCACATCCCCGGTGGGGGGTGTGCAGGAGGCAGCTGATCGATGTTTCTCTCTCATCGATGTTTCTAACTCTCTATCCCTCTCCCTTCCTCTCTGTAAAAAAGCAATTTTAAAAAAATATGTGCAGTGTGCATAGGAATTTGTTCATAGTTTTTTTTTTAAACTCTAGTCCGGCCCTCCCACAGTCTGAGGGGCAGTGAACTGGCCCCCTGTTTAAAAAGTTCGAGGACCCCTGGTAGTTCGACCCCCGAAGGGGTCGCGACCCCCAGGTTGAGAACCGCTGCTCTAAAGGGAAGCTCAGAAACACGCTGAGCCTCTGCTCGTCCTCTTTGGCTTTGTTTTTCGTTGTGCACGTTGCCCATGACTTACTGCCCAACAATGTGAACAGGAAGTGAGCGGGAGACGTTCTCCGAGCCGCTCGATCACAGCTGCGCTGCGTGTGCTCCCGCAGGACGTGTCTCCACACGCACCTTCCGTCGGATTATCAGAGGTCCACGGCGTGTTTTCAGAGCTGCGGTCCCCATAGCAACCTCTTTATTTTTTGTTAATCCTCACCGGAGGATATTTTTTTCCCCGATTGATTTTTTAAAATATCTTTTTATTGATTTCAGAAAGAAAGGGAGCCCTGACTGGTTTGGCTCAGTGGATAGAGCGTCGGCCTGCAGACTGAAGGGTCCCGGGTTCGATTCCAGTCAAGGGCATGTACCTTGGTTGCGGGCACATCCCCAGTAGGAGGCAGCTGATCGATGTTTCTCTCTCATCGATGTTTCTAACGCTCTATCCCTCTCCCTTCCTCTCTGTAAAAAAATCAATAAAATAAAAAAAAAAAGAGAGGGAGAGAGAGATAGGAACATCAGTGATGAGAGTGAATTGTCAATCGGCTGCCTCCTGTACGCCCCCTACTGGGGATGAGCCTAAAACCCGGGCATGTGCCCTTGACCGGAATCAAACCTGGGACCCTTCAGTCCCCAGGCCGACCCTCTCTATTCGCTGAGCCAAACCGGCTAGGGCACCTCTATTGATTTTTTAAAATATTTTTTTTATTGATTTTAGAAAGAAAGGGAGAGGGAGAGAGAGAGAGGAACATCAATGATGAGAGAGAATCACTGATCGGCTGCCCCCCACTGGGGATGGAGCCTGCAACCTGGGCATGTGCCCTTGACCGGGAATCGAACTGTGACTTCCTGGCTCATGGGTTGATGATCAGTCACTGAGTCACACCGGCCGGCCCCGTTGATTTTCAGAGAATGGAAGGGAGGGGAGGAGCGAGAGAAACACTGATTCGAGAGACACATCGATTGGTTGCCTCCCACAGGCACCCCCACCAGTGCTGGGGATCAAACCTGCAGCCCTGGCACATGCCCTTGACGGGGAAGGGGACCTGAGAGCCTTAGGTGCAGGCGGATGCCTGGAAACCGTTTTAATCCGGCTCCTTTCACTTGAAGTCGGTCTCACGCGTGGACTCCGGGTTATAACTTGCATGGCTCTTCAGAGCGGCTGTCCCTTAAGTGACTTACCCGTCCTCTCACCAGCTCACCGTGGCGCTCTGCCTGCGGCCGTGGCCCGGACCCCGAGTCAGGGCTGCTGGGCGGTGGGTGGTCCAGTAGCCGGGCTCTGGGCGGTGGGACGGGGGCTGCTTGGACCCGGGGGTTCCTCCAGGCCATTCGTTTGTGAAACATGGCCTGTGATGCTCCCTGTCCCAGCATTCCTGCGATCGCTCCAAACCAGACACGAATTCTGCGGCCGCGTTTCGTGAAGAGGTTTAATGAACAGGAAATGCCACCTGCCCTGATGACCCACCTGCTCGTCGCCAGCCTGCAGGCTGGTCCCTCTCCCTGGCCGGCATTCGGAGCCCAGAGCCCAGGAGGAAGTCTTGCTCCCAGACTCACCTGGTGGGACCGGAGCAAAGTGGGCCGGCCGGGCAGGGGCAGGAGCTGCAGCCTCAGGACAGACCCAAACCCTCTCCAGGCAGAGGGGGAAGGCGGGGCCTGGCTCTCCCTGCGGCTCCTGCGAAGCCTCCCATTGGCCCCTGAGCCGGCAGACCTGGGACTGCAGAGGTCAGCTCTCCTGCCAGTCAGAGGAGAGCCCGGGATGGTGCAGATGGAGGGATGAGCTCGGTTTACCAGTACCCCTCCTTTATCTGAATGCAGATTTAACTGTCATATTTTATACGGGTGGGACCCGGCGGCCAGGTGCCCGCTGGTGACGAGGGGAGGCTCCAGGGGTCCGGGCTGAGCACAGGTGTCACGTGATGGACTTGGCCAGCTGGGGGGAGCCCTCCACGTGCAGGAGCCGCTGGCACCTTCCCCCTGTGGGCGGGGACCGTGGGCGGGCTCCTTGCAGGGCCGAGAGCGGCCAGGTGCTGTCGGTGGCCCTTGTGTCCCGGCTCCTGGAACGGAGGTCGATGCTCAGTAAGTGTTCCCATGAGCCTGCGTTTTGTAGGTGAGGAAACGGAGGCTCAGAAAGACCCAGAACTCGCCCCAAGAGCCAGAAGCGCTGGCGGTGGATTTGCCTCCTGATCGTTACTCCACACACAGCTCCGGCCCAGGACCTGGCGCTGCCCCAGCCTCCCCCAGCTTCCGGCCCTGCACCTGGACCCCAGCCCTGACACTGACCCGGCCACAACCCCCACCTAAACCCAGACAGGCCAAGGGCGCTGCCCCAGCCGGTGGCCCCTTTGGTTGGCATTTTGTATCAGGGCACCTGCTCCTCGCACTGGCTGGCAGGCCAGGCCCAGCCCTGCACTTGGCAGAGGGAGTGGCAGGTCGGGGTGTCAGAGAAGGGACTGGGACCCTGGCTGCAAGGCCCCAGGCTTTGCTGGGAGCAGAACTTGCCGCAGTGTCCAGCCTTTTGCAGGAGCCCGTTCCCACGGCCCAAGGTTCCTTTTGTAGATGAATAGTCCACAGCCGAGCTGCCGGCTTTGGGGGTGGGGAAGGGGGCCCTGCACTGGGGGCGGGGGGCTTGGAGCATCACAGGAGCATCTGTCCGCCTCCCCAGGGCACACCCCGCAGGTCCCCGGTGCGCACCCCGCAGGCCCCCGGTGCGCACCCCGCAGGCCCCCGGTGCGCACCCCGCAGGGAGCAGAGGCCAAGGGCAGAGAAGAGAGCAGAAGGAGGCTTATCTCCTTATCGTTCCTCTGAAGATAAGCCTGGAATTCACTCTTCACTCCCCACCCAGCCCTTGACTTTGATTCAGCCCTCACAGCTCCCGGGAGCAGAGGCTGCTGTGGAGGAGGGGAAGGCGTGTCCTGGGGCCCCTCCTGGGCTCAAAGGGGAAGGGCGGGCAGAGAGAGGTGGGTCCTGAGGGACTCGCCAGGGCTTTAAGGAAAAAGGGCACTGATTTCCTGTAGCTAAACTCCTTAGACCCGGGGTGTGTGCAGGGGTATCAGGGCCTCTTCCTCACAGCCTCTTTGGGGACAAAGGGGACTATTGGAGGACTGTCCAGCCCCAGTCATTGTTGGTGCCCAGCGGTGGTGTGTGTGCGTGTGTGTGTGTGTGTGTGTGTGTGTGATCTCCCCCAGGGACGGGCTAGCCCCTACTCTGTCCTCTCCTCAGGTTAAGGTGTCTGGGCTGTGTGAGCCCCGAGGGGGTGGGGACAGTGCCCGTGGGTGCGGACAGTGACTCCCTGACCCGTGGGCACAGGCGCAGTGCCTGGCAACACAGTAATAACAGCGCAGGAGCTCCAGTCTGTTTAGAGTCTCAGCCTGTTTAGCCATTTCAACCTCGTGATTGATCAGGTTCCATCATAACAACTTGGTTGAAAGGGAAAAAGAAAAGGCTTTCACTCTGTGTCCTTCTCTCTCCTGCCCGGCTCCCCAAATTATATACCCGGGGAGAGCCAGGGCCAGCGCCTGTCTTCTGTGCCTGGGGGGCTGTGCCTGGGGGGCTGTACCCGGTAGAACTGTACCTGGTGGTCTGGGATGATGCCAGCGGCTGAATCTCACATCGTCTCCTCTCTTCCGAATGTTTTATTTTAAAATCACATAAAAATAAGTTCTCGGCTGGACCTACTGAGCCCTTGGTGCCTGGGAGACGTTCCAGCTGCCCCTGCACCCCGGGGGCTTGGCCGCAGGCTGCATAACCAGGTCTGGGGATGGGGTCTCTGTGACTCGGGGCCGGGGTCTCTGGGGCATGGCAGCGTGTTAGGGTGCAGGCACCGCGGCCACACCGCTCCCCCCTTCATTCGCGGGGAGCATGCCCTGCGCCTGCTCGGTGCCACGTGTTCTGGGCAACTGGGAAAATGAACTAAATAAAGACTACCGTCCCCCCATCAGGTTTGGGAAGACGGGAGCCCTGCGTGTTCTTGGGGCTCAGATGCCTGGCGGTGGGGCGCGGGGAGGATATTCCAGGGAGATCCTATTCGTTTGCCATTGCCCAGAGCCAGGGCAGGGCCCGGTGGGTGTCGGACAAGTGGGGCTGGGACGCCCCGCCTCCCCCTGCCTCAGCCTCCTCGGGGCCAGCGCAGCCTCTCCTCCCAGCCCTCCGCGGCCATGGAGCCCGGGCCAGTGGCCGTGGCTGTGAGTGCGCAGTGTCCACCCGCCTCCCTTCAGGGTCAGCGTGGTCTGCTGGTCCCCCTATGGTGGCCCCTACCCGCCTGCCGGAGGCTCTGGGACCTTTAGAAGCGCTGCTGGCCGCCTTCCGGCCCCGCGGGATTGTGTTTGTGGAACGAGTGAATGCAGGCATGAAGGAGTGAGTGCAGGCATGATGAAGGCATGAAGGAGTGAGTGCAGGCATGAGGAAGGCATGAAGGAGTGAGTGCAGGCATGATGAAGGCATGAAGGAGTGAATACAGGCATGATGAAGGCATGAAGGAGTGAGTGCAGGCATGATGAAGGCATTAAGGAGTGAGTGCAGGCACGAACGAGATGACAGCCTGCCCGGAAGGCTGCCGGGAGGGGCTGTCAGACGGGGGGCTGCAGCCTGGGCCCCCCTGAGCAGCTTGCCTTGCTGTTGGCGGGCAAGGCCTTCGCTGGGCCCAGCTTGCTGAAGGGGGGCCTGGTTGCCCCGATGACACCCCCAGAGCATGTGACCTGGCAGCCGTGCGGGTGCATGCGGCTTAGCACCTCAGCAGATCTCTTCAAGTCGGGGCTTGCGGGCCATAAGCCTCCGAGGCTGCAGCGCCGGGCGAGGCATGTGTGGGGAGGGCGCCCTGCAGCTCAAGGCCACGGGAATCCGGTTCTGTTCTTGTCCCCCCGGGGGGTGGGGGAGAGGACGGCTCCAACCCAGCCCAGATCCAGCCCCGCGGCCCCTGTGACAGCCCCATCCCCAGGAAAGCCCGTCCCCAGACAGGTAGACGGGGTCACACCTGGGGCTGCCTGGCGCCCCCTCCTGGCGCCTGGCACGCGTACCCAGCTCCAGATTTGGGCGTTTGACGGAGTTGGGTGTATTCCGGCACCCTCGTAGCAGCCGTGGTGCCTTGACCAGTTACTCAACCCCGTGGAGGCCCAGCGCCCTCATCTGCAAAATGGCGAAGGGAGGGTTCGGTGGGAAATGTGTGTGAAGGCTTTGCCCAGGGCCCGGCCAGCGCCGACGGTGATGGCTGTCTCTGCAGGTGGCTGCTGGGCCCAGGCGTCACCTGGGAGGACGAGGGCCTCTGGCCTGGCCAGGGACCGCTTTCTGGTTCCGGGGCCCCGGCAGGGCCGGAGAGAGGAGGTGCCGCCTCCCGAGGCCTCGCGTGACCTCTGCCCTCTGCCTTTGCCTCTAGGAGTCACGCGGACACCCAGCGGCCGTCTCCGGAGGTTCGGTGACCCGGCGGGCCCAGGTAAGTGGCTGCTCGGCCGTGGCCCCTTCGTCTGGGGCAGCAGTGACCGCTCACAGGCTTGGACGGGCTCTGCCGACCCCAGGGCCCCACCTGGGCAGGGCAGGGCAGGGCAGGGCAGGGCTGGGCTGGGCAGGGCAGGGCAGGTAGGGCGGAGGGGGCGCTGCAGCCTCGACGCCCGGGTGAGTGTGGCAGCCTCTCCCCCGAGCCTCCCAGCCTCCCTGACCTGACCCCCGTGTGACCGTCACTGGAACCCACCTTGTCCTGCTGCTGCTGCTGCATCCAGCAGCCCGGCCCGGCCTGTGCGCGTTCTGGTGGCCCCTCCCCACGGTCACTGGGCCAGAGGTGACGCGACAGCAAGCTCCTGGAGGCCCCACTGGGTGCCAGACCCCAGGCGGGACCAGCGAGGGGACTGGTGTGTGTGGCAGGCGGGCCGTGCCCTCACGGAGCGGCCGTCCTGGCGGAGGCCACGTGCCACCGGAGTGCACTCCCACCTCCAGGCCCCCCGGCCACAGGCTCTGACGGGGGACACTTCCCGCGTCCGTACTGTCCCGTGTGGGAGCCGCCAGCCCCATGTGACTGTTGACGCCAGAAGTATCCGCCATTGGCTTTATTTTGTTTATTCCTTCATTTGTGTAGAGTTATTTCACTCATTTATTTTTATTACTTTCCACTGAATGTCTGCATGTGGCCCGTGGCTGTAAAATGTGACAGTCCCTGGCCACCTGGGCCCCGGGATTCCGCGCTCAATTCCGGAGCCTCCCCCTGGGCCAGCGCAGACCCCTCCCCACGTCCGTCCTCCAGAGACCCACACCTGCCGGGGGGCTGGGCACCCCAGACCCGTGGGGTGGCCGAGGGGCCGGTCTTTGTGGGGCGTGGGGGGAGTGGGAGTGACGTGAGGTGGCGTGTGATGCGTTGATGACGGCACGGTGTGTGTATGAGGCCTGTGGCTGCAGGATGGGGCTGGGCTGGGAGGGAAGAGTGGCGTCCAGCTGGAGGCCCCCGGGCGGGTGAATGACTCACATCTTGGTTAAGCAAAGTCCCCACCCGCTCAGCCATGCCGGGTCGCTAACCACTGTACGGCCTGGCTGCTGCTGTATGGGGGGAGGGGGCATTCCTCTGGGCCCCTCCGTCTCCCCCCGCTCCCCAGCGAGCTGGGGCTGGGGCTGCCTGGGTGTGCCGGGCGGGGAGAGGCCTGGGGGTGATGTCTCAGGAGGCGGGCGCCGTGGGCGGCGGGTGGACCGGCCCTGGCCACTGCCCTGGGCGCAGGCCGGCCGGTTCTGTGCCATCAGCTCTTGGCGGCGGCGACCACAGCCCCGCCTGGAAGCCTGAGGCATAATTTCCCAAGCCCGGAGCGGGATCTGGGTTCGCATGGGGCCGCCTGCTGACACGCGTGATCCTCTCCGGGGCGTGGGAGGCCAGACGCCCTTTGCTACCTTCCCGCCTCGCGTCTCTGCCTCCGCACAGATACGACCTTGGCCCAGGCCGGGCTCTCGCCTGGGCCCCAGCCTCTCAGCCCCTTCGCTCGACCCCGACCCCGACCCGGCAAAGGGGCCGCCTCCCGCCGTGCTTCCTCCGCTTCCTCCGTTATTTCGGTTTCCACGTCTGCGGGTGGGACAGGCCCGGCGCTGTGTCTGCCCTGAGCACGGTCCCTCCGCTCACACGCACCCTCGGCCACCTTCCCACCAGCTCCCTCTCCTCTGTCTTCGTCTTCCTTTAACGGAGTCGTCAGATATATGAGAAGGTAAAGGATAAACGAGGCACCTGTGCGCCCTCCCCTCCCACCCGGCCACCCTGCCACGCCCCTGTGCCCGTGGAAGCCCCGTCCACGTGTGACCAGCGCTGGTCGCTGCGGCGTGTCTGGACGGCGGGCTGCGTGTTGCAGGCGGCAGCGTTGTGCGTGGGGCGTCGTCGTGCGTGGGGCTGCGTGTTGCAGGTGGCGACGGCGTGCATGGGGCAGCGATGTGCGGGGGGCGGCATCGTGCATGGGGCGGTGTCGTGCGTGGGGCGGCCCTGTGCGTGGGGCAGCGGCGTGCGGGGGGCGGTCCGCTGCTGCTCTTTGCCGCTTCACGCCGCGGGGCACTGAGGTTTGCCCCGTGGATCCCTGCCGCTCGGTGCAATTACTTAGGCCCAGGTGGGGCTCCTCGGCGTGGGAGGCGGCGTTGTCTCCACGCTGGGCGGCCTGGGGTCCGTGGAAGGGGTCCTCCGTGGCCCGCGCCGCTGACAGTGCCCCCGTGGGGGCTTCTTCGGGCAGATCGGCTGGGTTACGGGGTCGCCCAGCCTGAGCCCGGCCAAGTGCCCTTCCGGCGAGTCCCACACTCACCACTTCCTGGGCCTGCAGCAGCCACGCTGGGCAGCTGCCTCGCAGACCGCTGTCTCCGGCCACCCTCTGCCCCAGTTCCCAGGCACCGTCTGTGCCCGCCTCCGTGCGCCTGTCCCTGAGCCGCCTCCTCCTGCCCTGGCTTCGGGGTGCTGCTGGGACCTGCTTGTCCCCCTCACACGCCTCTGGGGTGGCGCCTCCTCCTCAGTCCCACCTCGGTCCTGCCGTAGCGGGTGGACAGTGCCGACCGCCCCGAGTTCGTGGTCGCCCAGAAAGCGGCAGCTTCAGAAACAGGTCTTTTACAGACGCGGTGGGTTAAGGAGATGAGTCCGTAGGAGAGGGCCCCCCCACCAACGGCTGGGGTCTCTATGAGAAGGGAAGAGACACAGACATGTGGGGCAGGAGGAGCCCGTGATGACAGGGGCCGGAAGGAGCACTGAGCCGCCAGCCGGGAAGCGCCCGAGGCCCCAGAAGCTGGAAGAATCGGGGAGGGTTTTCCCAGAAGCTCTGACTCCCCGGCTTTGGACTCTGCCTCCAGGGCTGTGAGACACCCATTACTACTGTTGTAAGCCCCTCAGCTATGGGGGTTCCTTACAGCAGCCCCAGGAGGCCAGTGCACCCTCCCACCCGGCCATTGTAGGGGGACATGCACACACAGAAGGATTCCCTAAATGCTGCTTGTCTGGTCCGGCTCCCTCTCGTCCTCTCCGCCCACACACGTCCCTTCCTTAGGAAGGTGGCCCTGTTCCAGGCCCTGGGGGCCTACGCCCAGTGAGTGCTCAGCAGACTCTCAGACACCACACTCATCCTCTCATCATAGACAGCAAGCGCCGGAAGGGCGGGCACAGGGCACAGGGCACGCTGCCTGGCACAGACTAGCTGCCCAGGGCATGTGCTGAATGGCCAGGTGCCCTGTATGAGGCCACGAGGGCAAACTGGAGGGAGCGGGCCTTTGTGGCGGGAGGAGGGGCCGCCGCGTCCCGGCTGCCCGCGGACCCAGCCTGGGCTCCCGGCACCTGAGCCCCTCACTTCCCTCCGTCCTCTGACACCTGCTTCTTCATCCCCCGCGGCTCAGCCTCGCCATCCGCCAGGTCCTCAAGCACGTCTCAGTGTGGTCCTTGACCTCTGCCCCCCAGCACCCCCAGGTCAACAGGTGGCCAAAGTCTTGCCAACTCACTCTACCCCCAAGCAGCCCTGGGAGGGGCTACCCGGGTCAGGCTCTGCCCCTCCTCCCCGCCCCTTCTCCCCTCTGGAGCCCCCCCGCACCCCGCAGTGGGCGTTTGCTGAGTCGCCCTGTGCCAGAGACGGGTGACAGGCCCCGGGAACGGCCCTAGCCTGAGTCTCGGCCACTCGCCTTCCTCCCCGAACAACATGAGCTTCAGCGCCCACTGCAGCGTCTCCTCCCAGGCTCCCTGCAGGCCCCGGGGGCTCTGGCTCGGTCTCTGTCCTGCTCCACCTGGTCCAGGGCGGCTGGGGGCCCGGGGGCCTGGCCTCGGGGATGGCGCGTCTGGCGGGCACAGGGGCATCCAGAGCGAGAGGACGCTGCGCAGCCCGAGTGACCACCTGGGCTCCCGCCTGGACCTCCAGCAACGCCGGAGCAGGCCCGGGCAGAGCAGGGCATTGCTCCACGACCAGGAGGGCCTGAGGGCTCAGCCCGCCCTGAGCTCTGTGGACAGCGCCCGCATCGCTCGCAGGGGCAGGAAGGAGTGGCGCCGGCCGCACGAGTGCGTGGCGATGACATCAGCGGGCCCGGGAAGGTCATGGATGACCCCAGTGCCGCGCGGCGGCTGGAGAGGGGAGGAACCTGGGGGGGGGTGCTGCTCATTGAAACACCTGCAGGAGGAAGGCGCGGTCTCACCCGCAGCTGCCCCCTGGGCATCGGGCCGCTGTGACAGGCTGGCTCGGAAGAACCGCGAGGAGCTGGACGAGTGCCGGGCCCAGCGGGCTGAGGGGCCACGTCGTCACCTCGCCCACCAGTGGGACAGGAGCTGAGAGGTCCGTCAGCCCTTGGAGATGGGCCTGGGCTGGATGAGAAACCGGCAGGCCAGCGGGGAGAGCAGTGGGGGCGGTGGACATGTGCTCTGCCAGGCAGACGGAGCAGCTGGGCAGGATCCTGCTGTACTGGAGTCAGAGATGCCCAGACGCGGGCAGAGGGGCAGCGCCAGGCCCAGGGCACGAGGCCCGGCTGAGCATCAAGGTCAAGCTGGAGGCTGAGGCCGCCGCCCGCCGCGGCCAGTGGAAGAAGGTGAGGACGTGGGTCTTGGGGACGCCCTGGACAACAGCCACTCATACTCCATCCTAAAGACCACCCCGCAGGCCGCAGCGGGGCCAGGGCAGCGACACAGCTCTGAGGCGTTAACGGCAGCAGACGCGGGCACCCCTGCGGGGACGAGGCCGACAAAAGGCCCAGAGATCAAAAAATAAAAGTCCGGCCGTCCTTTCCCACTGGGCGAACTTGAACCCGAGGCCAGTGCTCATCCCTGCTCAGTCCTGCTCCCTCCCTCCCTGCTCCCAGGCGTAGGCTGCCCCGGGGCACAGCCCCCCACTTTCTCACCGCTGAAGGCATTCTCCTTCCGCGGTACCCTGGACCCAAGCTGTCAGCCCCCCAGCTGCTCGGCCTTGGGGTTCCACAGCCTGCCCCATCGGCTGGGCGCTCCGTGGCTGCGGGGCGGTGGGGGCGGGGGGAGGGCCAACACCGAGTTTAGATGGAAACATCAGCCTTCTGTTGCCTCGACGACAGCAGCGCGGCCTGTCTTTTCGTTTGCCTTCTGGGGAGAAATCTGTGGAGGCCGTGAGTCTCCAGGTGGAGGAGGAGGAGAAGCAAGCCCGTCCGGCCGGGCAGTGGGCTCACGTTTAATTATTTGACCCAAATTAAAACCTCGTTCCTCAGCAGCACGGCCAGATGGCGAGCGCTCACAGCATACGTGGCGGCCGCCTTGGACCCAGGAGGGCGCTGACATCATCGCGGGGAGCGCTGGCCGGCCGTTTGCACGCACCGGGCGCTGGAACTCACGGGCTCCCAGCGGGCAGTGAAAGAGCAGCCGGGGCAGGGTTTTCAGTGTTCCGGGGGCCGTGTGCACGCAGGGGCCCCGGGCAGGCTCCACCAGGCCCCGGACCCTGCACCCCGAGCTCCCACAGCCTCCTGCCTCCCCCGGGAAAGATGTGCCAGCTCGCCGCTCGGGCCGGGCTGAGCCCAGATGGGTGGCTGCGCGTGAGGCCCTTCGCGGTGGAGCCCACCCGGCCTGGCCGCTTCTCTCCGTTGTCTTGGTTCCCTCCCACCCTGACCTGGAAGGGCTCCTAAGCAACAGGCCAGCCGGCCCAGATCCTAACACGTCAGCCCGCAGCAGTCCGGGGCAGAGAGTGGCTGGGTTGTATTTATTTAGGAACAGAGGAATGGAGGGGCAATAAAAAGCATAAAAAGCGGGGAGAAGGAGGGGCAATAAAAAGCAGGGAGAAGGTTCCGGAGAGGAATGCTGCCGGCCCCAGGCCCGGAATCCGGAATCCGTCCTGCCCTGGAGGCTGCAGCAGCCAGACTGGCCGCCTGGTGGACTCGGCCAGCTGCCTGCTGAGCTGGCAGGGCCGGTAGCAGCGGCCACAGACGGTCAGGGGGAGGGGGCTCCTTACTTATAACTCAGTGGTTGAGACTTTTAAAGTGAGAGGTTGCAGGGCCCTGGAGCTGGAGCTCTTGGAGGAGGAACGGTGGATGCCTGCGTGAGGGGAGGGGCGGAGAGACGGCCTGAAATCCGAGCCCAGGCCCCAGAAAGTGCCCTGTAGCACCCCCCCTCCCCTGCCCTCCTCCCGCCTCCGCAGGGCCCTCTCCCGCACGGGCACCCGGTGCAAGGCCATGTCCATCCTGTGACCCCTTCCCGAGGCCCCTGCTGCCCACGGCGGCCCCCCCAGGTGCTCGCTCCTTTCCTCCAGGCCTGCGGTGGGAGCTCAGGGACCCGGGGACCCTTTTACTTTTGGGTCCCCTCCTGGGGGGTGCGGGAGGCACAGATGTGCTTCCTGGAAGGGGGCAGCCCTCACTCTTCCTCCCTCTGCCCCGGGCCCTCAAAGGTGATGGTGGCATCGCCAAGAGAGGGCCGGGAGTATGGGAACCCAGGTGCCGGTCTGCGGGCTGCAGGACAAGACGCCAGCTTGAGCGCCGTCTGGAAGTTGCTGGGGGGCAAGTGAGCCCACCCCAGGGCGTGGCCAGGCTGGGTGCGGGCACGGGGCCGGCTGGCTGGCACAAGCAGTTTGCTGGAGCTGTGGCCTCAGGGGCAGGGACCCTGCCTCCCTGGGGCAGCATGTGTCGTGGGTTCGTGGGTTCGTTGGTTTGTGGGTTCGGCGTGGGAAGAGCTGTAGGAAGGGAGGCCGGCCCCCCGCTGGGACCACTCGGCCGTTTACTGTGCCTGCTGTACCTGGCGCCCCTCAGACAGGGAGAAAGCTCTGCAGAATCCAGAGCCCACGTGGGAACCTGCTTCGGGGATGGGGGCTGGCCTGACTCAGTGAGCAGCCGGGGCCTGGCCCCCTCCCGGCCTGGCCTCACCCTACCGCCCCGCCGGCCTCTGCGCTGGCTCCTGACTGACTCAGGTCTCATCCAAGCCCGTCGGCGCTGCCAGGTTTTTGGTTTCAAATGATCCCCCGCGTGGCCAGGATGCTTGGATGGTTAGGCACGGCGGGCGGGGGAGGACCTCGAGCCAAGCTCTGCCGGGGGAGACCGAGGGCCGAAGCCGTGCTCAGCTGCTGCCCCGACCGCAGCAATGAGCTGGCGCGAGCTCGGCCGACAGGAGGCGGCCAGGAAGGGTGAGCCCGGCCCCTGCGGCCCTCGTCCCGCCCAGCACCGGCCAGGGCCGCTGCCGCCTCCAGGATCGGTGCCAGAGAGACCCTTTGTCACCAAAGGGGTTTCTTTATAGGCCTCTGCAGGTTCTGAATTTAATACAAAGAACATGTTACCTTTATCATCAAAGACACCAATAAGGAAGGTTTTGTAAAATCAGAAAAGAGATGAAGTAACCCCCAAAGCTCCCCGGTTCCCGTTGCTCTGGCTCACTAGCTGGTTTAACGTTGCGTTCTAGAAGGAACGGTCCGCAGCAGGAAACATCACACGGGGGACGCCGGCTCTTCAGTCCGTGGCTCCCGTGCGCGTGGCTGTCCCGTGGCTGCGCTAACGCATGTCCACACGCTGGGGGCGTCGCGTTGTCTCACGGGGCTGGAGGCCGCGCTCCCTCCCTAGGCTCTAAGGTAGCGGTTCTCAACCTGTGGGTCGCCACCCCTTTGGCGGTTGAACGACCCTTTCACAGGAGTCGCCTAAGACCATCCTTCATATCAGATACTTACATGATGATTCATCACAGCAGCAACATGACAGTGATGAAGTAGCAACGACAATAATTTTATGGTTGGGTCACAACATGAAGAGCTGTATTTTAAAGGGCCAGAAGGTTGAGAGCCACTGCTTTACGGAGTCCGTTCCCGGCCTCCTCCCGCTCTGGGGGCCGCCAGCACCCCTTGGCTGGTGGCCGCCTCCCTCCCGGCTCCAAGGCCAGCATCTTCCCATGATCCCGTCTCTGCTCCGCCTCGCACCCCCTCCACTGCCTGGCTGTCAGGTCTCCCTCCGCCTCCCTCTTATGTGGGTCCATGGGATGCATTGAGGGTCCACCTGCAATCCAGGTCGCGTCCCCTCTCAGGGTCCTTCGCTCAGTCCATCTGCAGCCACTCTTTCTCCACATGAGGCTCCGGGTTCCAGGGGTGTGACATCGCCGGGGCCATCGTGCAGCTCACCACAGCGCCTGAGCCCGGCTCCCTTGGCTGAGACACGGTCCCACCTTCTGTCCGCGTGCAGCTGCCTTTGGGGTGTCCTCCAGCTCTGCTGAGGGCGGGCAGGGGCTGTGCTTGTCTCCCAGAGTCTGAGAATTGTCTCCCCGCCCCCCCCAACACACCCAGGAAGATGCCCTTGTTACTGGGCAGACTGCATTTGGGGTCTTGTCCTGGGCGGGAGGGCACGGGGGCTTGGTGCCGCCCAGCTCAGGTGGCCACGGCGGGCAGGATCCGCGCGCTCAGAGACCGCCCGGGAGGGACGGGCAGCAAATAACGAAAATGAGCCAAGGGCAAGCGGGGAGACGTGGTTTCATCTCAGAGGGGTGGCACCTCCGGCCCAGCCCACGTGGCCGGGCAGGGCTCAGGGCTGCGGCCACAGGCCCTCGCCTTCCCGGGAGAAGCGGAAAGCCTGGCGTTCCGGTGAAATCGCTGAGCGGCCAGATTGGAACGTCGCACATTTCTTTGAACAGGGTCAGGCGAACAAGCCGGCTCTGTCTGTCCCCAGGGCTGCCCGCTCCAGCCCTTGAGGTGCAAGAAGCTTACGGAGCAGAAGGGGTGTCCCCAGCTCCCCACCCCCAGCCCCGCAGCCCCGGGGACCCCAGGCCCACGGCAGCAGCCCCCAGCCCTCTGGGGCCCTGCCCCCTGCCAGAGGCGCTGAGTCTGGGGAAACGGGCGGGCGGCTCCCCCAGGGGACAGCTGAGACTCACTGACTCATGCGTGTGGTAGGAATCTTCCAGGAAGTCTGTCCCGCTCTCCCGGGCGCTGGGCGGGGCGCTGCCTCTGCCACCGCGGACCCCGGGCACCGGCGACGGCAGCTGCTGCGTGGGCTCCTGGGGCAGGTGCTCCTGAACGCCCGCCTGGGGTGCGGCCGCCCCTCCTCCTTCCTTCCGGCCGAGCTGGGCCGGGGTGAGGCCCGGGCAGCGCGGAGGGCAGGCGAGGCCAGCCCGGACCCCGCTGCTCAGACGCCTGGACCAGAGGAAGCCGTGGCGTCGGGAGCTGGGGAGTGAGAGGCGGTGGACGTGGCCAGGAATCTGACGCCGAGCTGGCTTCCAGGAGGCTCAGGGAAGCTTCTCCAAGTGGATATTAAAAAGGAGCCGAGTGGGTGGAGAGAGGCCGCCGGAAGCACCGAGCCGCCGCCGAGCCCGGACACCGTCCTCCCTCCGTGGTCCCGCCGCCTGCCCGCCCGTGGACCGGGCCCCAGGCCGTGGGAGCCCTTCGAGGCCCAGGGCTGCCCTCGCTCCTCCCCCTCCCTCCTCCTCCTCCTCCTCCTCCTCCTCGCTTTCCTGCTCCCCGCGCTCCGATTTAGACACAATGCTACGCGGCGCCGGGCACACATATGAGCAGCACATGGAGATGTGATCGGAGGGCTCGCGATCGCAGCAGATTGAAGAAATTAGACCAGACAAAGCGTGTTTTGGAGGAGGAGGAGGAGGAGGCAGGAGGAGGGAGGGCGACGGGAGGAAGGGGAGGACGCCTCTGGAGAGGGGACCGGGACTCCGCCCGCTGCCAAGTCTGTCGAAGTGATGGAGAGAGACCGGATCTCAGGTAGGCGAGCCCCCCGCCCCCCAGCCTCCCTGATGCTTCGGGAGTCGGCGCCCAGGGGTCGCTTGGGCTCATTCTTGTGGGCGTGTTCCTCCTCCTGGTGACCGTTCCAAGGTCGTGGCAGGTCGTGTTCCTAAAGCGAAGCTGCACTGAGTCCCCTCCCCGCCCCCCGTGCCACTCACTTCCGCACGGGGAGCGCTGGGACAGGCCGAGGCCCTGGACTCCGGGCGGGCGGGTGGGGGGACCTGGGCGGCGGCTTGGGCGGAGTTGGGGGCGCTGGTTGGTGGTGGTTTGCCCTCTGTGCGGTTGGTGTTGTCGCTGCCAGCGGGTCTGTCTGCAAGGCTGCCACCGTCTCCTCCCCGAAATAGCATCTTGGTGCCTTCCCGGGGCTTGATTACGGGGAGGAGGTCCTGGTGCCCAGAGGAGACGGGCAGACGCGCGTGTGCGCGTGTGGATCTTGTGGATCGCACGTGTGGATCGTGCTGGGGGGTGACGGTGTCATCAGGTCCCGTGCTGACCTGGGAGCCCTGGGATGGAGAGGGGAACAGTGGCCACCGTTACGAGGGACATTTCAGGCCAGAAAGATGAGCGGATGTGGGCTCTGCTCAGATTCACGGTGTAAAGCATCTGCCCACACTTCAGGGTCCGGAGGCAGGGTGGGCGGCTGGCTCTCGAGCTGTGAGCCGTCCAGGTTGGCAGCCCCCACAGAGCAGGCCCAGACCGTGGGGCCGGGACCCTGAGGCGGGCGAGGGCGGCCGGATGAAGGGGGGAGGCTGCCCTGCAGGGGTCCGGGAGGAGGCCCCCTCTCCAGGTCAGGCCGGCCTCGCGTGCCGGGCTGTGTCAGCTCTGACCGCACCGTGAGTGACTAACTCCCGCTCATTGTGGGGTCTGCCGCTGACGCGCACCCCTCGAGCCGGGTGCCGGGTCCCCGAGCAGGGCTGTGTGTCCTCGGGCAGCGGCCTCGCTCCGCGCTCAGTGTCCCGGGCTGACCCCTGGGTCACCGTGAGGCCGAGGGTGCCGCGTCGCACTGCCATGGCCTGGGCTGTTGTTTGCCACGGGGCGTGTTGGATGAGGCTGGACGGAAGGAAGGCCTGTGTCCGTGGGCCGGCCACCAGAGCGGCTAGTGGAGCGTGTGCGTGGGTGCGTACGGGTGCCCGGGCCGCTGGGCACGCACACACTGGCACAGCGGGCTGACCACGGGAGGCGGGGCAGCCGTGGACTCGGGCGGAAGGCCACCGTCCATCTCTGAGCTTGGTGACGTGGGCCCACGGGGGCAGATGGGGTCACGGAGCCAGGGTTTCCTGTTCTCAGCGTGGCAGGGCCGTGGGTCAGAGGCCACCCGAGAGGCCCGGGAGCGGCCTGGCAGGATGACCGCTGCCCTGGCCAGAAAGATGGGCAGATGTGGGCTCTGCTCAGGTCCTGGAGCAGATCACGGGGAACATCTGGTCCACACGCCAGGGCGGAGGGTGCGGGGGGAAGGGGGAGGGAGACAGCCTGTGTCGGGGGGCCTCGGTCCAGCCTTCGTTTTAGATGACCAAGCCCGGTCCAGATGGTGACCACAGGGGACCAGAGAGCCGGCACACAGAGGTGGCGGGGCAGGGTCGCTGGGGATGCGGGAGTGACGGTCACATCGTGGAACCTCTGGGCCCAGCAAACCCCAGGAACTCGACAGCGGCCGGCTCTGTGGCCTGACCACCGGGCCGAGGCCGCCCTCTGCCGGGGCCCCGGTGTGGGAAGGGGTGACGTGGAGCCCGCCCCCCCCCCGGCTGTTTGAGGGAAAGGCAGGGCTTTCTATGAAACCCTCATTCGGATGCATTTTTACTAAAAAACAAACAAAACAATGTCCTGCCGGCCGTTGTGGCTCAGAGGTTGAGCACTGACCTATGACCCAGGAGGTCGGGGTTCGATCCCTGGTCAGGGCAACAGGCCCGGGGTGTGGGCTGGATCCCCAGTGCGGGGTGTGCAGGAGGCAGCCGATCCATGATGCTCTCTCATCATTGATGCTTCTCTCTCTCCCTCTCCCTTCCTCTCTGACATCAATAAAAACACTGCTTAAACAAAAATTCACCGTAGCCGGTTCAGCTAAATGGTTAGAACGTTGCCCCAAAACCAAAGGGTTGAGGGTTCGATTGCCGTCAAGGGCACGCACCTCGGTTGCAGGTTCCACCCCCGGCCCAGGTCATTGTGTCTCTCTCACATCGACGCTCCTCTCTTTCTCCTCCTCCTCCTCCCTCCCTTCTCCTCGCTCTAAAGATCAACGGGAAGGTATCCTCAGGCGAGGATTAAAAACAGCAACAAACACGAACAAACAAAACCTAAACCTCATTCTTTCAAAGCTGAAAAACTGGTTACAGACGGGAATGGAGATGAAAGCCCCGAGCTGTTTCCCGAGGTCCCTCGGGCCTGGTCGGACCTGACCCTGGTCTGTAATGGCAACGCCGCATGTCACCAGGCCCTGGGGGGCAAGCGCCCCTGCGACCCGGGCCTCCGTTTCCTCGTCTGTAAAGGGGCCCAGCCTGTGGCCTCTGAGCCTGTTCTGGGGGCCCCTCCCTGCTGGGGCTCCGTCCTTCTCGCCAGCACGCCCCTCTGTCTCTTGGAACGGTGGCTGTGGCATCCCCACACGAGCACAGGGGAGGTGAGCGGGGGCTGCCCAGCGAGACCCCCACTGCCCACGTCCACGGGGCTGGCGTTGAAGGCGTGTCCGCCAGCTCTCAGCCACTGCCCCGCAGCTGTCCACGAAGGGCTGGCGGGACCGCGAGGTCTGCCCACCCTCGGGAAGGGCCTGGGGCGGCGGGGGCGGCCTCAGGAGACCTCGGCTCCTGCCCAGGCTGTGAGCCGGGGCCTGGCCCCCTCATCCCACACCCCCCGCACCCCCTCCCACACGAGGTGCCCGAGGGCCGGTCAGGCGGGGAGTCACAGGACTGGCTGCTGAGACCCGAGGCCGCTCCTGCAGCCCCAGCTCCGTTTCCCCGGGTCGGTCGGTCGGTCGGTCGGTCGGTCGGGGAGGTTCTGTGGCTTTTGGAACGAAGCTGTTTGATCTGGTTCCAGCCGCTTGCATTTCAGCGGGGAGAGTCCAGGAGGGAATTTCCACTGAGGCTGAGGCGCTGTCCTGGGCTCGGCGGGGGGAGGGGGAGGGGGGCGGGGAGGAGGGGGAGGGGGGCGCTGCAGGCCGGGCGTGTGGACGTCCAGGCTGGGCCCTGATGGGGGCGGGGGTCCAGGAGGGCCGGGCCGCTGTCACTGGCCGCCCGCCCCCGGCTGGGCACCTGCCTGGAGCTGTGACGCACAGCGGCCACCAGCACCAGAGCCGGTGCTCTCTCCTCTCCCTACAGTCCTCACTGTCCCCCGTCCTCACTGTCCCCCGTCCTCACTGTCCCCCTGTCCTCACTGTCCCCCTGTCCTCACTATCTCCCGTTCTCACTGTCCCCCTGTCCTCACTGTCCCTCTGTCCTCACTGTCTCCCGTCCTCACTGTCCCCCCATCCTCACTGTCCCCCTGTCCTCACTGTCTCCCGTCCTCACTGTCCCCCTGTCCTCACTGTCCCCCTGTCCTCACTCCCCCCCGCCCTCACTCTCCCCCTCTCCTCACTCCCCCCCTGTCCACACTGTCCCCCCGTCCTCACTGTCCCCCCGTCCTCACTGTCCCCCTGTCCTCACTGTCCCTCTGTCCTCACTGTCCCCCCATCCTCACTGTCCCCCCGTCCTCACTGTCCTCAGTGTCCCTCTCTCTGCTGTCTCCGCATATTTCTGGGTCCTGGGCACTTCCATCCTGGCTTCCTGGACCTGTTCTCGCCCCCTCGGCTTCACTTCCAGGGTCCGAGATGAAGGGCCTGGCCCGAAGCCCCGGCCCCCTGAGCCCTGACCACAGGCCTGTGCATGCCCTCTCCGGGGCTCAGCTCCTGGCCCCTGCCCCTCCCTGCCCCCCTGCCCCTCCCTGCCCCTTCCTGCCCCTCCCTGCCCCTCTCAGTCCCTGAGCTCCTGGTGTTCACACTGGGTGGCCCTGGGTCTGGACTCCCCCCCCCCCCCGCTTCTGCCCAGCCCAGCCCTGGCCGTCCTGCCCCTCCAGCCTGGCAGTGGGCCCCGCGGGGTCCAGGTGCCCCGAGGATGCAGGTCGCACAGCCATGCCCGCCGTGTGAGATGTCACTCGTGGGACATCGCTACTCGCCAACAACCACGGTCCCCTCGCTCAGACGCCCGAGGGAGCTCAGTGACTGCACAGGGCCGGGTCCCGATGGTGGGAGAGGCAGGGGTGGGGCTCCCGTGCACCAGAGAGGGTGGTCTTGGGCTGTGCCCTGCGATGTGTTGGGGGGGGAAGGCCCTGCAGCCCGTGCCCCCAGCTGGCAGAGAGCAGCGAGGGAAGGGGGGCGCGCATCTCTGGGGGGGAGGGGGCATGGGCGCCACCCCCATTTACTGCAGCGAGGGGCCCCCCACTCCCTACAGCCTCAAGCTGACGGGAACCCGGTGCAGAAAGCCTTCCGACCAGCAGGTGGCGGTGCAAGCCCTCCGGAGCCCAGCTCCTGGGGCTCTGTTTGCACTGAGCTCCTGGGAAGTGGCAGGTGGGGGGTGGGAAACACCGTAGGCCCGGAAGGCGTGGGGGCCGGAGCGGGGAGGGCGCCCCCCGACGTCCATCCTGAACAGTGGGGACTGGGAGCTGAGGGTTTCTGGGGGGGGCTCCCGCCACCTCTCTTTTCTTCCCTATTTGTGGTTGGTGTGCCCCAATCTATTGTAAAATTTTCCAACTTTTACTGTGGAAACTCGAACACGGGAAGATGGAAGACTGGCAGCGTGAGCCCCCTTGGCCCGCCCCCTGGTTCCGCAGTGGGCACTGGGCTCAGGGTGCCACCACGCATCCGCCCCGGCTGCCAGCCGCCCCTGTGAGAGCTGGGTGCACGTCAGAGTAGGTTACTGATGTGGGTGCCCAGCACCCTATGAAACCTCAGCCTGCGTTGCATTAATGAGTCCAGGACGCTGCTCCCCGGCTTACGATGGGCGACGTCCCAATAAACCCTTCACCAGCTGAAAATCCCGTTAAGTTGAAAACACAGATAAGACACCTCAGCCCCACCCAGTTTGGCTCAGTGGGTAGAGCATTGGCCTGCGGACTGAAGGGGCCCTGATTTGATTCTGGTCAAGGGCACAGGCCCAGGTTGCAGGCTCCATCCCCAGGACATGCAGGAGACAGCCAATCAATGATTCCCTCTCACCATTGATGTTTCTCTCTCTCATTCTCCCTTCTTCTCTGAAATCAATAAAACTGTGTGTGTGTGTATATGTGTGTGTGTGTGTGTGTGTGTGTGTGTGTATAAAACACCCCACCTACCAAGCTCCGTGGTGTAGCCTCACCTATTTCCGCTGGACGCACACGGCTTTGCCTCACCGCGAAGTTGAAAAGTCCTAAGTCGGGGACAGCCTGCACTTGTTTGTGGTCCTTTTTCTCTCCTTGAAGCGAAATGTATGTGCAGATCTCAAGTGCGTTCTCTGTATCGAAACTCCAGTTGGAGTATAGAACCCCACCATCCCGCCCCCTGCCCCTTCCCAGCCCGTCTCCGCCCCCACCTCTGAATTTTCCACGATGGATGCGTTTTGCCCGTTCGAATGTCCTTTAAATATATATCTTTATTGATTACAGAGAGGAAAGGAGAGGGAGAGAGAGAGACATCCATGATGAGAGAGAACCACGGATCGGATGCCTCCTGCACGCCCCACACTGGGGAGTGAGCCGGCAACCCGGGCCTGTGCCCTGACCAGGAACCGAACCGTGACCTCCTGGGTCAGAGGTCGATGCTCAGCCCCTGAGCCACGCCAGGCGGGCTGAATGCCCTTCAGACCCACGTGCGCTGCAGGTGCGGGGAGCTTGCGGCATGATCGCTGGCTCATGGGGGACGTGCTGTGGTTCTGTCCGTGGGCCCCGGGCTGTTTCCGTGGCTCTGATGGGAGCAGCTGCTCTGAGCCTCCTGTAGTGTTTCATGACACATGCCTCCCTGTCTCTTCGGCAAATACCGAGAACCAGAATTGCTGGGCCAGAGGGTCGGTATGCGTTCAGTTTTGTACGAATCTGCCGGGTCTTTTCCCCGCGTGGCTGCACTGTTCTCACGCCCACCGGTGGGGCATGAGCATTCCGGCTGCGCCCCGTCCTGGCCGAGCTGGCGCTGCCGTTCACGGGGTACTCGTTCTGGTGGGCACGTGGGGGCGTGTCCTCCTGGCTTTAGTTCGCAGTCGCCTCGTGGCTAAGCCCGCGGCGTACACGCTCCGGTACTCGTTGGCCATCCCTGTATGTTGCTTTGTGAAATGTCTTTTTGAAGTTTTAAAACTGGGTTGCTTGGCTTTTTCTCATCTTTTCCTGATACTGGGCTTCTGTCAGATGTATGGTTTGTAGATATTGTATATTTTTTTTTAACCAATTTGCAGCTTGCCTATTCATTATTAATGGTATCTTTTGATGAGCAAACATTTGTGATTTTAACCCGGGCTGGTTTGGCTCAGTGACTGGAGTGGCGGCCTGCGGACTGAGGGGTCCCCAGCTTGATTCCGGTCGGGGGCACAGGCCTGGGTTGCTGTCTCGATCCCTGGTGGGGGGTGGGCAGGAGGCAGCCGATCAATGATTCTCTCTCATCATTGATGTCTCTCTCTCTCCCCCTCTCCCTTCCTCTCTGAAATCAATAAAAATATGTGTGTGTGTGTGTGTGTGTGTGTATATATTTAATTTTGATGAGGTCTGATTTCACAGATTTCTTCCCTTTTGGTTGCCACATTCTGCCTTCTTTATAAGAAAGCGTTGCCTACTTCCAAGTTTCAAAGATGTTTTTAATGTTGCTTCTAAAAGCTTTATAGCTGTAGCTTTTATTTTTGGTTTAGAGAGCATCTTGAATTAATTTAGTCTATGGCATGAGGTTAAGATTTATTTGCTTTTCTCTATGGATTTTCAGTTGATTCTCCGCTGAGTTCCCTGGCACCTTTGTGGAGCAGCAGTCCCTGTGTGCATGTGTTCTAATTTGGGGACTCTATCGCGCTGGTCTGTCCTCTGGAGTACCTTATTGCCTTGATTGATGTGGCTTCATCCTAAGTCTTAAAATAAGGTTTCCCAGTAGATCCAAAACATGGCTTTGGATAGTCTAGGTCCTTTGAATGTCCTTATAAATTGTTTAAGTAGCATGTCAACTTCTACCAAAAGGCTCGATTGCAGGTCAGTTTAGTATGGACACTTTAACATTGAGTCTTCTAATCTTATAAGCCTGGTATATCTCCATTTCTAAGGTCTTTCCATATTTCTCTCTCTAATCTCTACAGAATTACATTTTCCCATAGTTTTCAATGAATCGATCTTCATGTCAATTGTTAAACTTATTCCTCTTTTTTTGCTGCTATTGTAAATTGAATATCTATTTTAAATTTCATGTTGCGCTGTTTGCTGCTAGTATATAAAACTACAATAGACTTTTGTGTATTAATCCTATATCCTGCGACCTTGTCAAAGTCATTTATGAATCTAGTGCTTGTTTTGTAGATATTTTGTGATTTACTAAACAAGCATGTCGTCTGAGAATCGGCCGTGTTACTTTTTCCTTCTGGACTTGGCGCCTTTCATTTCTGTTTCTTACCTTATTGCACCGGCTACAGTTGCTAGTCCAATCCTGTGCGAGAACTTACAATGTGAACTCTAGGTTTTCCGCGTCGGCCTTTAGCCAGATGCGGAAATCCCCTTCTATCCTTTATTTGCCGGAGCTTTTAAAACGTGAGTGATTGTTGACTTTGGTAAGTGCTTTTTCGTACAGCAGTCCCCCACCCCCACCCCCACCCCTATCCTCGGGCGATACATCCCAGGATCCCCAGTGGGTGCCTGAAACCTTGAATCGTACAGAACCCTGTATAGACTATGTTTTTTCCCAACACATCCATGCCTACGATAAAGTTTAATTTATAAAGCAGGCACAGTAGGTGATTAACAGCAATAATAAAAGAACAAGTGTAGCAGCACACTAACAGAAGTGATGTAAGTGGCTCTGGAGCCATAATCACTCAAAGTAAAGGTGACGTGGACACAGGCTCTGTGATACTGACACAGTCGATCTGCTAAGGGTCTGGCAGGCGCTGGACAGAAGGATGGTTCACTTTCCGGGCGGGACAGAAGCCTGCGGAGCGAGATTTTATTACGCTCCTCAGAAAGGCTCGCCATTTAAAACTTAAGGATTGTTTATTTCCGGAATTTTCCATGCAAGATTTTTGGGCTGCGGTTGCCTGTGGGTGACAGACGCTGGGGGAAACGACGCCGGAGATAAGGGGGGACGATTGTATCTGTGGGGGTGACCCCTTTTCTCCCTGATCCTATTAATGCGGCGAATTACAATGACTGACGTTTGAATGTGAAACCAAGGTGTATTCCCAGAACACGTCCGACATGGCTAAGCTGTCACCCTTTTCGTATTTTGCTGGGTTTGACTTGTTAAGGGTTTTGGGGTGTAGATTCCGTGAGGGGAACGTGTATGGGATGTTCTTAGTCTGGTGATGTCTTTGCCAGGGTTATTTTGGCTTCATAAGATGGGTTTGGAAAAAAAATAAATAAAAATAAAACAGGTTTGGAAGCGTCCCCCCTTCTCGATTTTCTGTAAAAGTCTGCATGAAATTGTTATTTCTTCCTTAAATGTCTGATGGCATTCACCAACGAAGCCATCTGTCTCTAGTGTTGTTTTCTTTTAAAGCTTTTTACTTCCAAATTAAGTATTTGTGTTAAATATATTAAATGAACTTACTATTTAAATATATGAGATCTATTTAAACTGAGAGAGTCACTCAAGGCTTTTACTGCCTCTCCCGTCAGTGTTGGTAAGCTGTATTTTGAAGGAATTTGCTCGTTTGTTATTATTTTAATGTTTGTAGGACCTTAAGGATAACCCTTCATTTCTAATATTGGTAATCTGTGCTCTCCATTCTTTCTCTCTCGCTCTCTTTCTCCCCGGCCTGGCCCTGAGTTTATTGACCGGCAGATCTTTTCAAAGAACTCACTTCCGGCTTTTAAAAAAAATATATATTTTATTGATTTTTTACAGCGAGGAAGGGAGATAGAGAGCTAGAAACATCGATGAGAGAGAAACATCGATCAGCTGCCTCCTACACATCTCTTCCTGGGGATGTGCCCACAACCCAGGTACATGCCCTTGACCGGAATCGAACCTGGGACCTTTCAGTCAGCAGGGCGACGCTCTATCCACTGAGCCAAACCGGTTTCAGCCCGGCTTGTTTTCCTTCCATTTCCCATGTTCTTGATTTCTGCCCTTATCTTCCTTTCTGTTTTCCTCCCTCCTTCCCTCCCTCCCTTCCTTCCTCCCTCCCACTTACTTTGGTGTGTCCATCGGCCCAGGCAGGAAACGGAGGCCACCCGGTAATCCGCACAGCAAAGTATAACATAAAGAGTTATTATCTGATAAGCCCAGCCAGTGGGGCTCAGTGGTTGAGCATCAACTATGAACCAGGAGGTCACGGTTCGATTCCCGGTCAGGGCACAGGCCTGGGTTGGGGCTCAATCCCCAATAGGGGGCGTGCAGGAGGCAGCCGATCAATTATTCTCTCTCATCATTGATGTTCCTCCCCTCCCCCCCTCCCTCTCCCTTCCTCTGTGGAATAAAATATATACATATGTCTATTTTTTAAAGAATTATTATCTGATAGAGGGGTGTTAGCTCCTAAAAGGGCAAAAGCGGGCCCAGAGGAACAGGAACAGCCGGGACAAGCAGCGGCTGCGTTAGAAGAGACGGGGGGGATGCGCTGGGACGTTGCAGGCTGTGGTTTCGCGGCCGGGACACCAGAGCTCAGGCCGCAGGGAAAAGACAGAGCCACTGGGCCCATCGAAAGGAAAGACCTGAGCGTCAGCAGAGCGAAAGGAGCCCCCGTAACGGGAGGAAGCGTTTGCAGATCCCACGTCTGCTTGATATCTGCAATGTAGAAAGGACTCCTGCACGGGGAGCAAGGGGGCGCAGCTAATACGCTCAACAATAGCCTTAAAAATTAAAAAAAGAACTCCTGCAACTTTATCACAAAAAAAACCAACAGCCCGATTGAAAAACTGGCCAAGGATGGTTCTCCTGTCGTCAAGGCCGCCGCGAGGTGCCCGCGCGCCGCCCCGGGAGGGCCGTCACCCGCAAACACAAGGCCAGGAATGCGGCGGGCCGGGGTGTGGGGAGTCGGAGCCGCCTGCCCGCGGTGGGAACGCAGCCTCCATGGAAATAGCTTGGCGGTTCCTCAGAAATTAAACATAGAATCGCCATGTGATTCAGCAGTTCCGCTTCGAGGTCTGTACCCCAAAGAATTGGAAGCAGATGTGTGCGCATCCAGATGTGTGTGCGGCTACGTGAGAGCAGGCGTGGTCCCGGGCCAGGGGCGGGAAACGGGGAGCCGCGTGTTTAGTGTGTGTTCGTGGCACTGAAACATGCACCTAAGATAGTTAGCACGGTGACTTTTATGCCGTGGCTGTGTTACCACGCACACGGAAGCAGCAGCGACCCCCTGTGGGGCAGAGGGCAGGCACCTGGGAGGGAATGGGGGCCGGGGGCTCCCTCCCGCCTGGCTGCGTTCTGGGGTCAGGCCTTATTGGGGAGCGTGGCGGCCACGACACCTGCCACAGCTGGTGGTGAGACCCGCCAGGGGCGTGGGCGCGGCTGGGCTGTAGGAGCAGCTCCCTGGGTGGCAGATGGCTGTAGGGAGGTGGCAGGTGGAGGTGGTCACAGGAACTGCCCGCCAGGGGTCTGAGCGGTGCCTGGGGCTGGGGGTGCAAGCTGGTGCTCGGCCTGGCAGCTGTGCCCGAGGAGGACGGAGCGCAGAGAACCAGGAAGGTGGCCAGACTGTGCGTGTGAGAGTCTGTGCGTGTGTGTCTGTGTGTGTCTGTGTCTATGCGTGTGTCTGTGTCTATGCGTGTCTGTGTGTCTGTGTCTATGCGTGTGTGTCTGTGTCTCTCTGTGTGTCTGTGTCTATGCGTGTGTGTCTGTGTGTCTGTGTCTATGCGTGTGTGTCTGTGTCTCTGTGTGTGTCTGTGTCTATGTGTGTCTGTGTGTCTGGGTCTATGCGTGTGTGTCTGTGTGTGTGTCTGTGTCTATGCGTGTGTGTGTCTGTGTGTGTCTATGTATGTGAGTCTGAGCGTGTGTCTGTGTCTATGCGTGTGTGTCTGTGTGTGTCTGTGTCTATGCATGTGTGTCTGTGTCTATGCGTGTGTGCCTGTGTGTCTGTGTCTGTGTGTGTGCGTGTGTGTCTGCTGTCTCTGAGTGTGTGCAGAGGAAACGAGGCACACCCAAGTGCAGAGGCGGGGGTCCAAGCAGGCAGCCCCAGGGTTAAAGGAACCGAGAGGAGGAAGCGGGTGGGGTCCTGGGAAAGGAGGTGCGGGGGAGCGGGGAGCAGGCCTGCCACACCCTGGAGGCCGTGGAGGCGGCCGAACGCTCCCAGCAGGCCTGCAGTCAAGTCCCTGAGGCCCTGTCTTGCTTCCTGAAGCCCAGGACCCTCGAGCTGAAAGACAAGCGAGACTTTCCTCTGGGGTGTGCATGTGTGCGTGCACATGTGTGTGCATGCATGTGTGCACGTGTGTGATACGCACATAGCTCTCATTTTCCTCTTTTCCTGACCACCAGAGAGAATGTCCGTGAGCCTCCGCCCTCCCCAAGCTGCACTTGGAGGGACACACACGCTGACACCCGTGCACGTGTGCGCGCACACACGTGCGCACACACACACGTGCACACACGCACACATGTGCACATGCAGTCGGGGCGAGCACGCCTGTGACAGCACCTAGGCCTGGCAGGAAACGGGACTCTGGGAAACGGCAGGCCCCACCTTTGGCACAAAACCATGTTTTTTGCTGCTCATTCAGGAGAACAGAGTGGGGGTGGGGTGGGAACAGATTTTGCCGAAAGCGTCCAGTGCCTTTGAGGGCCCGTCCTGGTGGCTCCTGTCCCAGCTCTAACGGGCTCAGGACAGACATCCATGATACAGGGTGTCCTCCAGGCCAGCAGCCATGCCCCGGGCTGGCCTTCTCCTGGGTCCCGGGCGAGATCAGGCCGTGGTCCGTGAGGAAGCCTCGGCCGGCACCTCGGGGTCGGCTGAGGGCACCGAGCTGCTGGGCTGAGGGCACTCGGGGTCGGCTGAGGGCACCGAGCTGCCAGCTGGGGGCACTGGGATGGCAGCGGCCCCAGCAGGTGCTGGGCGAGCAGCGGGGCTGGCGGAGGGGCGTGGGAAACCCGGGTGCATGCTGACGGGCTCGGAGCGGGCGAACAGCAGGACTTTGCCCGTGAGACACAATGACAGATGTGGCCTTGGCTGAGGGAGAGCGGGGACACGGTGCCACGGGGCCAGGCTTGCTCAGGCCCGGCCCGGCCCGGCCCGGCGGCTGCCGTGACAAATGACCACACACCGGGACCTCACACAACGGAAATCGATCCTCTCAGCTCTGGAGGCCGGAGGTCTGGGATCGGGTCGGGTCGGGTCGTCCGGAGGCCGGAGAGAGCATCTTCTCCAGCTGCGTCCCAGCGCCTGGCGGTGCCCGTGCCCTTGGCCTGTGGCTGCCTCACCTCGGCCTCTGCTCACTCCTCTCTCTCACGCAGACGCCGCCGCTGGATTAGGGCCCACCCTCCTCCGGGTGCCCGAATCGCCCCCTGGTGACACCTGCAGAGACCTGATTGCCAAGCAGGGTCACGGTCACAGGTTCCGGGCATTCGGGCTACGTATGTTTTTGGGGAGCACAGTTCAACCTACAGCAGGCCTGGGCTGCAGAGGGGTCCCCGGGCCTCGGCCCTGAAGAAGGAAGAGGATGGAGGAGCGAGGGCCCAGGGCAGGGGCCTGCGTGGTGAGAGGCTTTGAGCGGAGTCAGGGAAGGGGCGGGTGGTCCCCGGACAGCAGGGGCAGCAAGAAGAGCGAGGCACCGTGTCACGTGGTTGGAGGTGTGTCCTGTAGAAGGAGAGGACTTACTTCGAGTCCCTCCAACTACAAAACCAGTACCAGGTCCATGGAAGGTACTGGAAGGTGGAGTTTGACCTATGGCACAAGCAGGAGCTTTGCTCACAAGTTTCACTTTCTGATCGGGGAGCAGGCTGCTTTGCCAAGTAGTGAGTTCCCAGGCCTAGGAGCATTCAAGCAGGGGCTGAGGAGGCTGTTCAGGAATGCCACGGGAGGGGTTCCTGCTGATACCAGGCACCTGCTGTCTGATGAGAGCTTGAACTTCAACGTGTCATGTTACTGGGCATGTGGACAGGGACCTTCCACCCTGGCCCTGCGCCCTGTCTGTGGGGTGGGCAGGCTGGACTCGAACCCATCACCCTTCTCCCTGCTCTTCCTGTCTGGCTGCCGGCGCTGAGCTGCACAGCTCACTCGACGGGGCTGTTTCTCCCGTGACGTGGAAACAGGTCTCTGGCCAGCGCCCGGGACTAGGTCTCGCCTGGGCCCTGTTCTGCGGGGGGCACCCAGGGCCCTTCCACAGCCAGTCCTCCGTCTGGCCCCGCTCCCGGGGACCGGATTTCCCCAAGGGCCCCTGCCAGCTGGAGGGACGGCTAAGTGACTCCTGATCCCTGGAGGTCCCGGTCAGGTTCAAGCCCACTCCCACAAGCCCCTCCTGCCATGCGGCCGGTGGCCCCAGCCCTCCCGCCTGTGGACCGAGGCTCCGGGCAGCTGTCAGGCGAGGAACTGACACTTGAGCTGATGGTTCCTCCCGGGGAAGCTTTGGGAGGAGCAGCTGAGGGACCTGCTGGCCCCTGCTGCCAGGTCCCAGCCCCTCAGGACCGGCCTGAGTACGTCGCTGCCTGAGCGTTGCCCACAGAGAGCGAGCGGAGGGAGGGACTGACCCAGGCCGGGCGGTGCCTGCAGATGGCACCTCGCCGAGGCCGGCGTGGCTGGCGGCACAAGCACTGCACTCTGCAGGCATGGAGGCTCAGAGACGGCGGGGAGCGTGCCTGGACTCACCAGCTCATGATTCAGCCAAACCAGGAGGCGTGTCCAGGTCTGTGCGCCCCCGGCCGCCCGGTTCTCCCCATTCCACCAGGAAGGGAAGGACCGAGATGGCTTCCCGCATGTGTGTGCTGCTTGGGTAACGTAGTTGCTCAATAAAAATGCTGAACAGGCCGGCCGGCGTGGCTCCGTGGTTGAGCGTCAACCTATGAACCAGGAGGTCACGGTTCCATTCCGGTCAGGGTCCCTGTCCATGTGCCCGGGTTGCGGGCTCCATCCCCGGTGGGGGGCGTGCAGGAGGCAGCCGATCCATCTCTCTCATCATTGATGTTTCTATCTCCCTCTTCCTCTCCCTTCCTCTCTGAAATCAATAAAAATGTATTCTTAAAAGATGCTGGATGAATGGGTGCCTGCGTCCCCATTCACATGAATGACCGAGAGCTGATGGCTTTGGCCCAAACGCCTGTCTCCATCCCCTGGCCCAGCATCCCCTTTGGGGGGGTGACCCTGAAAACAGTGACCGCTCTGTCCTGCATTGGACAGCGTCTCCGAGCGGCGTCAGGGGAACAGCTGGGGATTACCAGCGCCCTGAGGCTGGCGGGCCGCGCGCCAGGTCCCGGCGCGGATGTGGGGGTGATTGTCAGCCGCGTGTGTGAGAAGAGCTGCCCGTGGGGCTGTGCACCAGCCCCTCCCCGGCCTCCACCGCTGGCCCCGAGGGTGGCAGCCAGGACTCAGCTCTGGAGCACGGGTCCCTGGTGGGGGGGCGGGTTGTCAGCTGCTGTGGCTGTTGGTTTGTGTCCCATGGCTGCGTGCAAAGAGCCTGAACGTGAATCGAGGGACACGTGGGCACCGACGCTCCTGCCTGGTGGGGAGAGCCACGTCCACGTGCAGCGGCCGCCACATCCAAAGCGCCCCCCGGGGCAGGACCTCAGTGGGACGCGTGCAAAGCCGCCACGGGGGCCGCAAGCACCCTGGTGTCTTCTTCCCGCGGCAGCTTCTGAGTTTCCTTCCTCAGAAGGAAAGCCGCGTGGGACTCTTCGAGGAACTCGGTGAGGGTGGGGGGGTCTTCCCTGCGGGGAGGAGTTCCTGGACCTGGCACACCCAGTGCCCCCAGCAAGGACCCCGTCTTGGGGGACCAAGCCCAGGCTGCCCACCAGGTCCGTGTGGGGAGGCTGGTCTGCATTGTGGCTCATTACTCGTCTGCTGCACAGACACCAGTGGGCGCCCACGCAGGAGCTGGCATCTGCCTCCAGCCCGGCCTCCCTGCCTCAGGGCCTCCCAGGGGCTCCCAGCCCCGGCCCCGGCTGCCTGGAGCTGTGTAGGTCCCTGTGGATGGACGTGGGCAGGTTGAGCTCCCATCGCAGCCCCACTGCCACGGAGGTGGGGGGGGGGCCTGGCAGGTCTGGTGCACCCGCGGGGAGGCCTCCGCGGGGAGGGGAGGATTGAAGGAGGTAATGATATACTGGCAGGTGCTGCGTGGAGTGGAGGGCCGCTCACAGCCTCCGGAGGGCGCCGGTCCTCCTCCTGTTTCCTCTCATTTCTCCCCCCCCCCGCCCCCCGCCCCCGTCTCCACCCCCCCCCCCACGGGCACTGCCACTGGGGCCCTCATGGTCCCTCCAGGCCTCTCCTCTCTGGTTCTCTAAGTGGGGACCCCCTGCCTGGGGTGGCCGGGGCAGCCTCAGGAGGCACAACTCCTGGGAAGAGGCTCGAGGACCCCTGGACGGACGGCGTCAGGAGGGACCAGGGTGGGAGAGGGGACGCACGGGGAGAGGAAGCCATTGGGACGTTCGCTAGTGGCTGTTTATGACTTAGGGTGCTGGCGGGGTCACCAGGGCATGGCGGCTCATCCAGAAGTGTCTGCTGGGTGGCTGGCCAGGCTGCCGGGCGGAGAGGCTGTCGTCCCCTCGGCATCTGTCCTGTGCCAGGCTCCGAGCCCAGAAGGGCAGGGAGGAGGGTTGGCATCCGGCCGGTCCAGCTCTTGAAGCATCTCCCAGTCCCCGTGGGGAGAGGTGGGCGGGATGGAGAAGCGGGGACTTGCAAGCTGTAAGGCGCACACATGCTCAGTTTGCATCCTCCTGGGGAGAGGGGAGCGGGGAGCGGGGAGAGGGGAGAGGGGAGCGGGGAGCGGGGAGAGGCACCGCACGGCCGTGTTTGGGGGTCTGCCCTCGCTCCAGCAATGAGCGTGGCTCCCTGTTGCCTCTCTCCTCCCTGCGTTTTCTGAGAAAACAGGCAGCCAAGTCGGGAACATTGTACCGCGCACACCCCGTGCCCGTCTTCAATTCCCCGTTCACACCGCGTCATGCCGGCTCGCCCGACCGCCCGCCTCTCATCCTTCCATCCGGCCACGTGGCCGCCCTGTGTTTATTCTCGGTGCATTTCAGTCAGTCGTGAGCTTCCTTATCGCCCGTGGAGTCGTTACCATAGAACATGTTCCGGCCTCACGTTTCCAACCTCCCGCTCCTGACAGCCGACAGCCGTGCTGAGCCGCAGCAGAGGGGTTCTAGAAGAATCCGTTCCATTGACCTGCGTGTCCGCGGCAGAGTGCTCGTCCCTTCCCAGTCTGTGTCCGTGCGGCAGCTCGTGGGTGGTCGGCCGCGTGAGTGTGTTGACACCCCGGCAATGGGCAATCGGCAATGGGCAATCGGCGAGCTTCCCCGGCACCAGGCAGGCGGCTGGCTGTTCCCCGGGCGCCCGTTCCCGCCTGTCCCTCACCCTTGCTCCGCGAGAACCTTCCTGAGGGGCTGCGGCCGACCTCTGTTTTCACAGGCGGTTCCCACGGACGGGGCTCCCCTCCGTGTGAAGACCTTGCTTTGTCCCCGGTCACCGTTCTGGACGTCACTTCCTCCGGCTCAGCCCTGAGGACGTCGGGACGGACGGGGACCCTCACCCTCGGGGGCCTGCAGGTGGGGCAGCGGCCGCGGGCATGTGGGCATCTGGGCAACGGAAGCTTTGCTGGCAGAAGGCACGAGAGGGTGGGCGCTAGGGGAGTGACACGCGGCTGCAGGAAGGGACATATGTCGGAGATTTTAGGGCCCCAGTGGGATATCCCTGCACTGTTTCCTAGATAAGTGCTCTGTAGAAACCTCTCAGTCGGCCCTTGCACACCGGCTGGCCCTTGCACACCGGCTGGCCCAGCTGAGCACATGCACCAGGCAGCTCCTCTCCAGCAGCAGGCATGGCCCGGCCTCCCCGATGCCAACAGTGGTGATTCACGGCCTACACCGCCCATGTGACCCACTTGGAAGTGATGCCGGGGCGCCACAGGCCGCACTGGGCTTGGGTGCGGGTCTGCTTCCCTCTGGTGTGGCGGCTGCAGCTCACCAGGCGGGTCCCCTGCCCGTCCTGCCCTCCAGCCAGCCCTGTGGCCCCAGGGCCAGGTCTGTGGTCCGGTGGATGGGACAAGCCACGGAGACCTGGACTCCCTGGTCCCTGAGACCAGGAGCCGGGGCCCTGTCTGGAGTGTCCCCCCGTCCTGGCGGGGAGGTGGCTCTCTCTGGAGAACACCTGTGTGAGGAGGTGGCATCGGCCGGCAGGGCTGCCGGGGGACCCGAGGGGTGATGCCCATCGTTCCTTCCTCCTCTGGATGGGCGCCCCACGCCGTGTCTGACTTGGGGGCCGCGTCCGTGCAGGTGCGGTCCCAGGGGAGGGAAGGTGGTCCTTGGCCCCGGGGCCTGGGGTTGTCCTGTCCGTCTCGCTGGCCAGTTTCCACGTTGCTTCTGGAGCCTCCCGGGAGCTTGCCTGTCCACACACCTGTAGGCCTTGGCTGCCCGGGGCCTTGGGAACCAGAGAGACACAGAGGGGTCTTCCCTTGCTTAAGGGGCACCCCGATATACACAGCCCATGGGGAGCCGTGTGGGTCCCCCGACCCCAGGACTGGGCAGCCTTTGTCCTTCATCCTGGTCCCTCTTCTCACAGGGCCCAGCCAGAGCAGGCGGACTCCTGGCAAAGGCTGGGCCGAGTCACGGCCAGTGACTCATGCAGGGGGAAGGGAGGGGGTGTGGGGGGGAAGGGAGGGGGTGTGGGGGGTGAGTGCCTTAATAGCAAAGCCATCACGTCCGCAGGCCACTTCACACGCAGGACAAACAGCGCATTGAGGCCCAGGCGCTGCTGGCTGGCTCCCACCGGCTCAGGGTGGGGGGGGAGTTCATTATGCGGCAAAGCAATACCAGATTGGGGGGGGGGGGCATCCTGCTTCCTGCCTCCTCCCACGCGGAGCTGTCTGTTCCCAAGGCTCCGGCCAGGGCCCCGAGGCAGCGTTGCAGGTGCCCTCCGCTCTCCCTTGGGCACCTGATCTCAGCTCCTGGTGGGCTGGGGCGTGGGAAAGCCCAGCCCAGGAGGCCACTGCCTCCTTCTCCATCCTTCCGGAGGGTGGGGGTGGGTGGGCAGGGGACTGGCCCCTCGATTCCCTCCAAACACCTGGGGCTGCCCTGGGGGCCAGGACAGCCTGGCTGGGAGGAGGCAGCTCGCCCAGCCCTCTCCCCTCCCCCTCGGACCCTGGACTGCACTGGGGGGAGCCCTGGAGCACCCGGGGTCCCAGGCCACTGGCTGCGGAGAGGACAGAGCCCAGGTGGCCTAGACACTTGCCACCTCCTCGGGCTCATGCTTCCAGAACAGTCTGCGGCTCCGTGGGCCGCTTTCCGGGGCTTTCCTCATAGTGACCTTCGACTGAGGACAGCTCCCCTCCAGGGCCCACGGTGGCTCCCGGGGCAGATTTCTGTCCTTGCTGGGGACATGTGGGTAATGCTGCCCCCAACACTCCCGGCCGGGGTCTCAGTCCTCTCCGCAGATGGAGGGGCCGATGTGTCAGTTCTGGCCCCGAGAACCAGCTGCAGTAACCCACACATGCCTCCGCATCGCCCCCTTTCCAGCCTGGAAAAGAGCCGAGTGGATGCCCTTCCGTGGGCAAAGCTACAGTCAGCTGACCTCAGGCTGACCTTCATCCATTCTCCCTCCCCCTCCTCCTCCCCCTTCCTCTCCCTTTCCCCGCTCTCCCTTTCTCTCCCCCTCCCCCTCCCCCTTCTCTTTCTCTCTCTCTCTCTCTCTCTTTCTAGCTCTACCTTTATTTTCAATGGCCAAACTGGCCACAGATAGAGTAAGCAGCAGTGATAGGCGCTGAGCTCCCTGACACTGGAGGGATGCAAGGGCAGGGCAGATGGGCGTTTAGGGGCCTGGCATGGAGGTGGATTCCCACAGGCTCAGGGTGCAGGGTGACCCTTCTGAAAGGTGAGGAAGCAGGGGTGGGGGGCTGGGGGGCGGTTCCTGCCTCCTTGCCCTCCGTGGTGACTGGCTGTCAGCCCCCTTTTCTCCCACTTGCTGGGCGTCGCCAGGGGCATTGTTAGGTCACGTGGCCGAGGTCCAAGGGAGCTGGCGGGGCCAGCAGCTGCCCAGAGACGACGTCACCTTGGTCACTGCGGTGACTGCAGAGAGAAGTGTGGCCTCAGAGGCCGCTGGCCTTCTCCCCGCTGACGCTGACGTGGAGCTGGGGCAGCTGGTGACTCAGCCCTGGCCCCGCTGCAGTGTGAGCAGCCTGCCGCCCGGGAGCAGGGTGTCCGCAGGGCACAGTGGCGGGGGCGGGGGGGGGGGGCGGGACACAGGGACAGCCTGTCCTCCGGGTTGTGGCGCAGCCAGGCCTCCTGGCAGCCTGGGCAGGGCTGGCACCCACCCCCCCCTGCTGCTCCGAGGCTGGTTGGTACCAGGCAGGCCGCTCCTCAGAGGCCCCCGGTGGGGCTTTGCGGAGCCTCTGGGAGGACCAGGGGTGTCAGCCGCGGTGTGTGGGGGTGCTGGGCGTATCCTACCCATCCCTCTGCATCCAGCCTCAGATGGCCGCTGGAAGTTGGGGGACTTTAGCCCGTTCCAAAGCCCCGTGTGGGGGGCCGGGGGAGGAACACGGGTGGTGGGACTCCGTAAAGCGAGAATGATCAGGAGTGAAATACGAGTCTGGGTGCTCACTCCCCGAGCCCGTGGGGTGCAGACTTCTGAACCGGCCGATCGCAGCCCGACGGACATGCCCATAGGCAGGTGCCGCTGGGAGCCGGGAGCCGGGAGCCAGGCCTTTCCCGCCTCCTGAGCGCTGGGCGGAGGCCGAGGCCGGCGAGGAGGCCAGGAGGCTCCGCTGGACGGGGAGGGCGGCCCCGGGGCAGGGTCCCACTTCTGTTTGGAGCGTTTTGAGAGCTGGTGGTTAAAGCGCAGTCGTGATGAACGCCTTCCTGGCATGTTACGTAAGCGGCATAATTTACATTTTATAAAGTAGGCAACATTTAAAAATGACGTCTTATTTTAAATGAAAGTGTGGACTTACCACAGGATTCCACTTCCGGGCAAATGCTCAGAAGAATGAAAAGTAGAGATACAAGGAGACGGGCATGCCCGTGTTCACAGCTGCGATGCCTCCAGGACGCAGGGACCCTGAGCGCGCCGTCCTCCGGGACAGCGGCCACACGCCGGGGACATACTGCCCGGGTGCACTTGCGGGAGGAGTCGGACCCACAGAGAGAAGGTGGAGGGAGGTGGCCAGGGTCTAAGGGGCGAGGGGGTGGGGAGTGAGTGTTTGATAGGGAGCAGGGTCTCCGTCTGGGAAGATGAGGAAGGTTCTGGATGAGGGTGGTGACGGCTGCACAACAACATAAACGGACTTAGTGCCACTGGCCGTGACCTAAACATGGTTAAAATGCCCAGCCGGCGTGGCTCACCGGGTTGGTTGAGGTTGACCTTGAACCAGGAGGTCACGGTTTGACTCCCAGTCAGGGCACAGGCCTGGGTTGCGGGCTCAGTCCCCAGTGTGGGGTGTGCAGGAGGCAGCCGGTCCATGATCCTCTGTCATCATTGATGTTTCTCTCTCTCTCTTTCCCTCTCCCTTCCTCTCTGAAATCAATAAAAATATATTTAGAAAAAAAGTGGTAAAAATAAAAGAAAGCAAAGGATGGGAGGGGAAAAAACACCCCAAAACGGTTAAAATGGCGACTTCTATATTTTTTACCACCATAAAGAAATGCATTGCTCTATTAGAGAAAATTAAATTACATGAGGTTTATATAATGGAGTTCACTGATGTACAAAGGTGGCAAGGGCACCGCCGTCCACCCCTCAGCGTTTTGCATCCAGCCTCACCTGTGCCCGCCGGCGAGCCCTGCCCCTGGTGCCTCTGGCCGCCGCCACGGGGCCTGCACAGCTCTCCCAGCGCCAGCCTCAGGGGGCACGCTGCTAGCTGGGCGGTGCCAAGGGCGTTTGCCCCACAGAAAGGGCAGATGCTGCCAATCCGGTGGTGTTGGTGTGTGACCCCCAGAGTGCTGGTCTGCTGATCCCTGGACGGGGGGCTTGGACTGGGGGTGGGGGTGGGGGTGGGCTTGGACTTGGGGGGCACCTCGGGGGTCAGAGCAGACTGCTTCACACATGCACTGGAGGTGGGAACTCACGGGTGGCTTGGATGGGGGGCGAGGGGCCAGGACTGAGGGGGACACCTAGGCGTTGCGGTCTATGGAGGTGGAGGGCTGAGGGAGCCCGGGGGGAGGGGAAGGTTCCAGCAGCCGATGGCTCCAAGGCTCTGGAGCTCAGGGAGGCCCTACTGTGCGCCAGGCCCAGGCAGAGCTGCAACCGCATGGCCCCTGCCCCCGGGGGGTGGGGGGGCTGGTCTGTGATAAGACAGATGACCCACTTAATGGGGTTCCTGCCCTAAAGCTCCGAGTGGCTGGGCAAGCAGCCACCGCCCTCCCTCTGCTGCCCAAGCCGCCCCAAGTCCCCAGAGCGGGGGTCATGGATGCTGGTGTGCGTGCCAAAGGGCTGTGTCCGCCCACTGTTTCCTCCGCCGCCCTCTCCTCCCCAGGCCTCGAGCTTCCCTCCACCCCAGCCTGCTCCTTCAATCCCAGGAAGGCTGCAATGCACTTCAGGCTGTACCTTAATGCCGCCCCCCCCCCCCACGCTTTCCCCCACTGCCCTCGGGACTGCCATGTGGACAGCCTGTCCTGGGACCCGTTCTGTGGCCGATTGGACATCTTTGGGAGGTGCAGCTTTGACCTAAAGAAATGACTCAGACAGGCCCTAGCTCAGCGGTTCTCAACCTGTGGGTCGCGACCCCTTTGGGGGTTGGACGACCCTTTCACAGGGGTCGCCTAAGACCATCGGAAAACACATCTATAATTACATACTGTTTTTGTGATTAATCACTATGCTCTAATTATGTTCAATTTGTAGCAATGAAAATACATCCTGCATATCAGATATTTACATGACGATTCATAACAGTAGCAACATTAGAGTTATGAAGTAGCAACGAAAATAATTTTATGGTTGGGGGTTGCCACAACATGAGGAACTGTATTAAAGGGTTGCGGCGTTAGGAAGGTTGAGAACCACTGCCCTACCTGGTTTGGCTTAGTGCACAGAGCATCGGCCTGTGGACTGAAGGGTCCTGAGTTCGATTCCGGTCAAGGGCACGTCCGTTGGTTGCAGGCTAACTCTCCGGCTTGGGCCCTGGTCAAGGCCTGTGCAGGAGGCAACCCATCGATGCATTTCTCCCAAACACAGGGATGTTTCTCTTTCCCTCCCTCTTCCACTCTCTAAAATCAATGGAAAAATATGCTTGGGTGAGGATTAGCAACAACAAAAAGAAATGGCTGACGGGAGCCTGGCATCTGTATTGGTGTGTGGAGGGGGAAGGGGGGCACTGCTATGACAAAGGACCACAAACCGGGGGGCTGAACAGAGCAGAAGCGGACTCACCCCGTCCTGGAGGCCCGAGCCCCCTCTCCCTCGAAGGCTCGGGACGACCCTTCCTGTCCCTTCCAGCTTCGGGGTCCCAGCTGGTCCTTGGCGTGAGGCCGCGTCACTCCAGTCTCTGCCGCCGCCTTCCGTGGCCTCTCTCTGCATCGGGGTGTCCTCAGGCCTGCAGGACACTCGTCCTGGGGTTTAGGGCCCACCCTCTCCAGGGAAACTGACCCTCGCTGCAGCTCCTTGTCTTAACCACATCTGCAAAGGTCCTCCCGCCAAGTCAGGTCGCATTCTGAGGTTCGGGTGGATCTATCTCTTGGGGGCCACCCTTCACCCCACGACAAGTCATGGTGGACCTGGAGGTAGGCGGCCCCTCTGGTGCCCCTCTAATCCCACCTTCCCTTCTCCGTGGCCTGGGGGGGTGGGGCAGTGGTGCTGTGGGTGTGTGCGCGCCATCCCAGAGGCAAAGGCCTCGCTATTGTCTTTTTCTTGCCAAATTGAAGCTCTTTTTCCTCTTTCTGCTGCTGCTGCTCATTTTATCTGCCCGGGGCCCTGCCAAGACCCTTCAGTCGGCCCCCTGGCCTGGCGGCTCAGGCCCCAGAAAAGGGGGTGGGGCCTTATTAAGGCCCTGGAGCCCCAGATTGGACAGGGCCATTGAAGTGATCAAAGGCGGGGGATGATTACAGGGCTGGGCGGGCGGCTGCGGCCCAGAGCGAAGGCTGAGCAGCGACCGGACTGTCCCCCAGTTGGAGGAGTAATTATTCCTTGACGGGTGGCGCCCAGCTGTTTCCCATCTCCTCCGAGGACAGGGGAAGAAGAGGAAGTGAGTGATGTACAATTAGAGCAGTTGGTTAGCTACGAGGGTGAACTTCCTGGCGGGAGGAGCGTGGCTAAGTGCTGGGTTGGGTTTCCTGGGGGGCAGGGGGGAGCGTAGGAAACCCCTCCCCTGGGGGTGTCCGGGCCTGGCAGCGGTGGCCCAGTGGTTCCAGTGCAAAGGGCTACAGGCAGGGGGTGGACTGGATGGGCTCTGGAGCAGTCAGGCCAACAGGGGGCGCCTTCTGGCCTCGAAGGGCGACTCCTTCCTGCCATTGTCCCTTGGGCTCCCACAGGGGAGCATGTCGGTGAGGCGTGCACCGTGGCCGGTCCCGAAGGAGATAAGCCACGTATATTTAGCTCTGCCGAGAATGGCAGGGGGCCGGCACAATGCGCTGACCCGCGGCGTCTCGGGGAGCCAGGCCAGCTCTCCGAGAGGACAATCGCCTGGGCGGGCCTCCCCTCCCAGGTGCTTTTTATGAAAACGCTGGAGAATGGCTCGGTGGCCCAGGCTGGATGCCATCCAGGGCACCCACGTCTTCCCAGGCGGCTGGGTGACAAGGCCGTTCTTGGTTAGGGGCAGGGGACCCCCAAACTCCCAAATACGGGGGGACAGGTTTCCCAGCCGGTTGGACCGTGGAGCAGGCCCAGGTGCTGGTGTTGAGGCCGGCCGTGCCCGGCCGGTGGGGATGCATCAGGCGGCCGTTCATGGCAGCGGCGACCCCGTTTCTGAAACCTGGGCTCCCGGGCAGATGACCAGGGTGTGTACACATCTGAGATGTCTGTGGTTTTGCAGCTCCCTGTCCACAAACTCACTGGGTTGAAAATAGTTCAAAATATCCAAAGCATGAGGGAGGGAGCGGCTGCCTTCCTTAAAAAGGAAGGACTCGGTTTTATCTGCTGGAGCCAGCGCAGGCTCAGCAAGAGCCCCAGGCTCACCTGGGGGGGGGGGGGGCGCGGCTCAGACCTCAGCATCCCCGGCGCATCAGACCTGGGGGCGGAGGGCCGGGGAGTGGCAGCGACCAACCTGAGAGCCAGGGGGCGCTGTGGGGCACTCGGGTGCCCACCTGGAGGAGCTGTGGCAGTGGCCCCGCAGCACCCAGGGCTCACTCCGTGCTGTGGATTCTCCCTCCGCCGCCTCTTTAGGCAGAGGCAGTGGGTCTAAGCTGGCGAGGGGACCAGGAGCAGACAGGAGCGTCTAACAGGCTCAGCCAATGGAGGGGGAAGAAGCCAGTCCCCCAAGCCCGCCCTTCCCCCCCCAGCTGTCAGTGCCAGACCCGATGGCCCTTCCTGGGGGCTTGATCCTGGTGCTTCTCAAGTTCCAACTCATCCTTTCGTCCCAGCCCCTAGGTCCTGGGGCCCAGGACCTGCCTGCCCGGTAGGTAACAGGCTTAATGGATGTTTGCTGAAGGGGTTGACGGGATGGAGAGGCGTAGAGGTTCCTGCCCCCTGGCAGCCTCCTGTCTCCCCATCCTTCACTCGAATCTAATAACGAGGGCAGGACCGGGTCTGTGCTCCACATGGGAGATGCCCCTTTCGGTGGGGATGGGGGGAGCACCCCTCTGGCATCCCTGCCCCAGGCCCCTGCCGGGCCAGCGCCCCCTCCCAGAGAGCGCAGGAGCGACCCGGGTGGAAGGGTGTGTGTGGGGGGGGAGTGGCTGGAGGGGGGTCCCCCTCCGGGCCATGTGAGTCCGTGCGCTTGCCCGCTGGCTCTCCGCCAGCCGGCCAGGATCCTGCGGGCAGCCAGCCCGAGCCTTAACCTTGTCGACGCCGAGAGCGAGGGGAGGCGGCGGCCAACTTTGTTTGCTTGCAGCCAACTTTGTTTGCTCGCGTCAATGCAGCTCCCGCAGCAGGAGCCCTGCGCCCCAGGGAAGGGGAGTCCGCCCCCCCTGGCACCGCCCCCGCGTCCGCCGCCCGCCTCCACATCCGCCCACATCTGGCCGCAGCGGGCGCGGGTGGGGGAGGAGGGGCCGGCCTCGTCCGTCGCCGTCCCCTGGGCGTGGGCCAGGCGGGGAGAAGGGGGCCCTCCGGTCGAGCGCCCGGGACTCAACCGGTCCCGCGGTGGCAGCGCACGCCCCGGCCCCCCGGCCCCCCGGCCCCCCAGGTCCCAGCCTTGACAGGCGGGCGGAGCAGCCAGTGCGAGCCCGGAGGCCGGGCCAGGGTGCGGGAACCTGATCCGCCCGGGAGGCGGGGGCGGAGCGGGGCGGGGGCGCCGGGAGCGGGAGGCCGGCGCCCGCCCTCCCCCATTCATTCAGCGGAGCCCGCGGGCCGAGGGGCTCCGCCGCCAGCGCTGCACGGCGGGAGCGGGAGCGGGAGCGGGAGGCGGGCGGGCGCCCCAGCAGCTCGCCGGCCCGGCGCTTCCTCCTCGCCGCCCTCCGCCAGCCACCATGTCCGACCCCGCGGTCAACGCGCAGCTGGACGGCATCATTTCGGACTTCGAAGGTGGGTGGGTGCCGCCGGCGGTGGGAGCGCTCGGGGCCCCTCGGACTGCAGGGTTGCGTGGAGGGGGAGGCGGGACCCCGATGGGGCGCCCTCCCGCCGCGCGCCCCCGCCCCGCCCCGCGTCGCTTACGTGGAGGACCCGGTGCGGGGACCCCCGCCGCCCGGTTTCCTTCCTTTTATTGTTGTTGGGGTGCCGCGCCGACAGCCTCCTGGAGGGCGCGGGCTTCCTCGGGACCCGGCGCGCAGTGCCCTCTCCGCCGCTCAGCCCCTCCTCGGGCTCCGGCTCCCGCTCCCGCTCCCGGGGCGCTCCGGGTGGGCCCTCGAAGTCCCCTCGGCCCTGCGCCCCGCAGGCGGGTCGGGGGAGTTGGCTACCCGCCCCCGCGCGCTCCGGGGAGGACGGCCCCCTCCCCCATCCCGGTGCTGGCCCGGACTGAGCGGAGTCCGGGCCGACCAGCGGACCCGGGGAGGTCTTGGGGGCGCCCCATCGTCCCCCATCCGCGCCTGGGACGTCCTCGGCCGCCCCCCCGGAGCCAGGCTGTGTGGGGAGGGGGGCCTGCGTGCGGGGAGGGAGTGCATTTTGGCCCCTCCCCCCTCCGGGGTTTACGAAGTGTGGAGAGACTTGGGGGGCAGGGGGGCTTCTCCCTGCGAGTGCGGCCGGCCTGCTGGCTTTGGGCCTGCGTGTGTGAGTGTGAGTGTGTGTGTGAGTGTGAGTGTGTGAGTGTGTGTCTGCGTGCGCGCGCTTTCGTGCGTCCTCGTGACGCCCGTGGCCCTGCGTCCTGGGGAGTAAATAAAGTGCTGGGAGGGAAGCGCACACAATAGTCCCGCACTCGGCGGATTTCTGAGGGCGGGTCTGCCTCTGTGGGGACCGGGAGCCCCGCCCCTCGGAGGGGCTCCCCGGAGCCCAGGGCAGAGCCCTCTGGTGGGCTGGGGTGGGGGAGGCTGGGCTGGAGGCCAAGCCCGAGGGCCTCCACCCGTCGTGGGCAGACATGACCCGGGGCTGGGACCTGGCTGTCCGGAGCCCAGCGGCTCGCTCGGCCCACCTGGGCCTGGCCTATGTCGGGGGGAACCAGAGCCTGGTTGGACCCACGCAGGGCCCGGCCGTGGCGATTCTGGGCGGGGCCTGCCCTGGCGGCTCAGAGGGTGCTCGCTGCCCCGTGGCCCGCCCTGTGCCCCTGTGCGGACGATGAGGGTGCCAGGGGCTGGCCTGGCGGTGGGAACACTCGGACGCCGGCAGGAGCTGTGAGACCACCAGGGAGGTCAGGGGCTGCGGAGCTGGAGGGACACCTTGGCGCATGCTCATCCTGGGGGCCCCCCCATTGACCTGCATGCTCCCTGCCCTGCGGGGCCTTTTCATGTCACAAATATCCGAGGGCGCCCCCTTCAGGTCGCGTAGAGGGCGCGCTCTCCCAGGACTAGGTCAGCTGGCAGTCCCTGCCCCAAAGCACTGCGCTGCGATTTCGGGGAGGGATGGCTTGATGCGCCCTGAGGCAGGATGGGGAGGTGGAGCTTTGGGGGTCGTGTGGTCCCACAGCTGTCGCAGTTCATGAGTTCATGCCACGTAGGTTGCGAGGGCCTCTGCCTCGAGTCCCTCCTCACCCGCCGCCTGTCCCATCTGAAGATGCTGGCAGCCGCTGCGCTGCCTCCCGGCGGCTTCTTGACCCTTTAATTTAGTCGGAGACAATGGCCTCATTGAGACCGTCCTAGGGCAGCCGTTGGCAGCCTTGTGACTCCAGGGGAGACCTCCGGAAGGTTGGGGCGCGGGGCCTCGAACCCTCCAGTTCCCCGTGTGCATCAGTCTCTCCATGTGTTCCCTGAGAAGTCCGACGTGCTCTGAGGATGGGGGTTCAGGCGTTCGAGCCCCGGCTTCCTGCATGTGTGAGAGACCAGAAAGCCGGCCTCCCTGCACGTCCCAGGAGCTTGGTGAGGCGCTGGGCGTGGGGGCTGGCAGCCTTGGATGGAAGGATCTGGGCAAGGAGAAGAGGGCACGACCCAGTGCAACAGCGGGGGACACAGGGCAGGGGAAGGCCACTCTGGCTGACCACTGGAGTTCTTACTGGAGGAGGCCGACCTTGAGTGAAATCAGACCTTGATTGTAGAGGCAGGACAGCCTCCGGTCAGGGCAGGGGAGGCCAGAGCGAGCTGGTCTGTCGGGGCCGGGGCATAAGGAGGGGCCGGCTGTGGTTGTGGAGGGCCAGGCATGCACGCCCGGAGCCAGGGCCATCCGGGGAGGAAGCTGGACAAACTGAGGTCCATCCGGAAGAGCGAGGGTCTGTTCTGGGGGCCTTGGCCGCAGTCACCCATGTGGAGCTGCTTTCTGCAGGACAGGGTGAAAGGGACCAGGAGGGAGCTGCCAGCTTGGCCTCGGCTGCGGGACGTTAGGCGCCACCACCTAAGCAGGGCGAGTCCTGAGACCCGTGTTCCCCGGGGGCAAGTTTCAACCGAGCAGCCTGGCATCCTGCCACGGGGCCAAAGGGTGTCCCGGGATGCCGGCGGGAGTGGTGTTACCCCTGCAGGGCGGCTCCCTGGCATGGGGGGAGTGGGTGATGGGGGCAGACAGGAAGCTGCCCTGGTGTCTGTGTGTGTGTGGGTGACCTGAGTTAAAATTCAGCTTTGCCTCACGTTCTGGGCACATCTGCCCCCTGCCCTGCGGAGCTCCCACCTCTTTTTGCCACCTGATTCCTCGCCTGTCCCCCGCCCTGGAGGGCCCAGGCGTGACGGTTCCCGGGGTGACATCAGCCCAGTCTCCAGGCAGCAGGGATGAAGCCTGTTTGCTGTGTTGCATGTGTCCGTCGGGCGCAGGTCCCCGGGGACTGGGCGGGTGGCGGCACCCTCTGGGGTCGTGAACCTCTGCCCCCGCCGTGGCCTCCCCCACACAGTGACCCCGGGCTCTGCGGGAACCCCCCACGCAGGGCAAGAAGAGGACTTTGTATTTTCCTGATGAGATTTTTAGTTTCATTTCCCACCTTTCCCGGCACAAACGGGCCTGGGGGTGGCCTTGGTCCCTGGCACTCCCTGTGTGGAAGGGTGGCAGGAGGCGTGACCCCTCCCCTATCTCGCTCTGGGCTGTGGACGGTGTGTTCCTTAGAGAGCGTGGCCAAGTCCCCGAAGTGTTTGCTGTCACCAGATCTGCACGCGGAGAGAGAATCGGGAAGTCCTGACTCGGTGGCCAGCAGACCAGCGCGCTGCCCCAGAGCTCTCGCTGGAGGACCCTGCCCCTCTGAATCCCCGGGGGGCGGGCAGATGCCCAGCTCCTGCCCAAGCCAGGCGGTGCCACACTCTCTCCCTGTCACAGGAGGCTGGCCGTGTGGGCTGCAGGGTTCCTTCTCCGGAGGGGGACCCAGCCTCCTCTCACCCCTGCCTCCCGGGCATCGCAGCTGGTGGGCCACAGGCCACCCTGCAGGCCGCTGTGGACAGTGACAGGGCACATGCTGGACGACTGGACTGTGAAGACAGATGGGTGGGGGGGTGCCTGCCTCAGGCCCTGCCGCCCAGCCCTCCCAAGGGCGGTCAGGGAAGAGTGGGGTCCGAGCCCGTGTCTGGGAGCGGCGTCCTTGCCAGCAGCCTCTGCCCGTCCTGGTCGTGTGGGCGCTGAGCCTGGTCCCAGCGGGGAGAGCCGTGTGTCTCCCGCTCCCCCCGGGGACAGTTAGCTCTGCACCCCCCCCCCAGGGCATGGGAAGCCTGGGCACAGGTCGGGCTTCGGGGCCTCTGTGCCGGGAAAAACAATCCCACCAGAGTTCGAGCCCCTGGGTGGGCAGCAGGCACATGGTGGGCACTTGCTTGGGTCACGTCTGTGGACGGGGCTGTCCTGCTGGGCAGGAGCGGTGGCCTGTGGCCTCTGTGACGGGGCGTCCTCAGGGACACACCGATGTGTGGGCTGCATGCTTGCCCGGTGGGAGCCAGGGCTCCTCCGCCCGCCGGCCGCTGTGGCCCAGCCCACCCATGAACACCGTGGCCCTCAGGCCCTGGTGCTGGGCGAGCAGACCAGGGTCCCTCCTCTTCCTCCCGGCACGCCCAGAGGCCAGGGGGAGCCACACTCAGAGGCCAGGTGCCCCCTGGGTTCCCCAGCTGCATGCCTGGGGGTGGAGTGGGCTGGCCTGCTGCTCTGAGTCTCCTGGGGTATAGACCCCTGGGGTACAGACCCCTGGGTACAGATGGGAGCACAGGGCCCCAGTGAGGAGCGGGGGGGTGGGGGGCAAGCTCAAGGAATCCATGTTGGCCTCTAAACCCAGGAAGGAGCCCCCTTGCTGCATGGCGACCCCCAAGGGCAGGGCCATGTGTGTAGACAGGTGGGGTGCGGGAGGGGGGGGCTCTGGGCCGCTGGGGGGCAGACCTCATTTTTTGGATTCGTCCCAGAAGCCCAGCCAGGAGGCGCGTCCTGCGCTTTGTCGTGACGGAGCCACCGAGGGAAAACGGCCACACAGTGGCTTTCTTTCCAAATCCCTCGGTTTTTTCCCAAATTTGGAGGCTCTCTGCGTCGCTATGAGGCAGGAACTCTCTGGAACACAGTCCCGGAGCCTGAGGGTTGGTCATCCCTGTGGCCACTCAGGCCCCCAGACACCCCTGGCGCCGGGCGTTTGGGGCCCAGGCTGGTGAATTTGGTCTGGACAGAGCCCGGAGGCCGGGCAGCCGGACAGGAGACGTTCTGAAACTTCACGTTTGTTGTCATGTTTAAAGTGTTGCCAGTGTCCAGAGTTGAGGGGGAGGGGAGGGACAAGAGCAGGGCCTTGGCTTAGAGGAGGGTTCCTACCCGAGCCCCCATACCCGCCTGGGCCAGGCTCTGACCTGCCTCTCGCCTCCCTGTCCCCCCCCTCCCCTGTGTCCTCGTCCCCTGCCTTCAAGCACATGGATCAGCACCCTGGGCGCCAAGTGTCCCCCCGCCCCCTCCATCCACACCTCTGGCTGTAGCATCGAGGGACCCTCTGATGGGGGTTGGACAACAGTTGTTACCTGAGTACAAAGGGGGCAGGGGTACCCCAGGGCCTCAGGCCAGGTCCTGCGGGGATGGGGTGGGTGTGTCTTGCGGCCTGGGTCTTGCTTAGACTGAGTTGGGGCTCCTGGGGGCTGTCTCCCCCAACCCCCGACCCCCGTGTCCTCGCTCTGCAGGGGAGGCTAGAACTGGGCTCTGGGCCGCTGTGTCTGCTTTCCTGTCCCCACACCCACAGCCTCCTGACCCTCTTTGCTGCTGGGCTTCCCGCTGTCCCCTGGGGCTGGGCCTGGGGTCCGCACCCCCTGGGGGAGGCTGCAGTGAGGAGTGGGGAAGGGAGCCACCCCCAGACAGCTCCCTCTCTGCCTGCAGGAGGTTAAGGGATGGGCTCGCTCGTCTTTCATTTTGGCGGGAAGAGAGACAAGTCCCCGGCCGGCCGGCGAGTGGATCTGACTCGGATCCAGGCCTTGGCCGCCACCCCTCCCCCAGGCCCCGCCGGGAGATGGAGGTGTTGGTGGTGGGACCTGCTCTCCCCGTGCCCACTGGCCCCTCCCTGGGTGGCGGGTACAGGAAGCCGCCTCTGAGCAGGGCTCGCTGGCCCTCCTGCCACGTGGGTGGCCTTTCCCTGAGAGGCCAGGCCCTGCCCCGTGTCCCCTGCAGATCCCTGCCATCTCCAGGGAGAGCTGCCCGTCGGCTCCAGGCCACGCCGGCCTCTGTGCTGGCCCTGCCTCCTGACCCCACTGAGGTCGGGCAGGCGCCTGTGAAGCAGCGGGTCTGTGTTTCCCCGCTGACCCCGCCGTCTGTCCTGGGTGCGAGAGCAGCGGCGCTCACTCATTTGTTTACTCAGCAGCTGCCTGCGGGCGCCAGCCGACGGCCAGCTCTGTGCTGGGTTCTGGGGGCCAGGCGCGAGCCCAGGAGCTGGTCAGCTCAGGAGGGCTTCCTGGAGGAAGGGGCAGTTCAGCAGAGGACTGGGCAGGAGTTTACCAGGCAGGGTCTCCAGGCAGGTGATGCCGCTGACAGGGCCCTGGGCACGGAGAGGGGAGGTGGGGGACAGGGCTGTGTTGTGCATCTGGGAGGGGCCTGAGGGGGCTCCCGGCTCCCCTGGCCTCTGGGAGGGACTTGGGTGACGGATTGCGCAGGTGGGAGCGAGGCGCCCGGTGTGTCGCAGGCTCGGTGAGTCTCGCCTTCGCTCTGGCCTCCGTCAGCAGACTTCAGAGGGCAGCTGTGCCTTTTTGTTGAGCTGCTAAGGAAGTCTGGGCAGGCCTGGGCCCCGGGGGTGCGATGGGAAGGTGACCATTCCTTGCACCTTTGCAGGCCCCGAGCAGGGAAGAGGAGGGAGGCACAGCTGGGTCCCCTCCCTCCCTCATTGCCGCCCCCACCCAAGTCCTGGCTCGGGAAGCACCGGTGTTGGGGCAGATGGAGGGAGTCCTGCGCCTGCTCTGGCTGCAGCCCCAGTGAGGCTGGGCGGGGGGAGAGGGGGGCTCGGATATTTACATCTCTCCTAATATTTAAATGATGGAGCCAGGCCCGGCACACAGCTGCCCCGAGCCAGCTGTCAGGCTCTGGCCCGCCCCCGCCCCCGCCCCCCGCATTCTTCTCTGACCCAAGTCCAGGCCCTTCCAGCTGTTCCCCCTTCGCTCCCAGGCACTTCCTCTGACCAAGCCGGTTCTCATTATTTCCATAACCATCGCCTTTATTGAGCACCTACTATATGCCAGGTGGTGAGCTGGGCACTGGGTCCTCTGGAGCCCAGCAAGGTGGCCGGGCCGCTAGGCTCACTCCGGTCACAGCTGGCCCGAGGCCACACTGGAAGGCAGACTCCAGTCCTCCTGCCCCCATGCCTGCACCTTCCGTCACTGCCTACTGCCCAGACCTGCCCCCTGGCCCTCTGCTGCCATGATGCCCGTCTCCGTCTACTTGTCCTGAGTCGGGGTGGGGGTGGGGACAGCTGGCGGCCCAAGCCTGGGTCAGTGGGGGCTGCCTCTGCTCCCGTCCCAGCCTCGATGTTCTCCAGCTGGATGACAGAGCCCGGCTTACAGGGGGCAGGGGCTTAGAGGGGGGCGTGGACAGGGCTCAGCTGGTGCTCTCTGCCTTCAGAGCTTAGCTTTTAGGGGCCCTGGGTGGGTGGGGGCAATGGGCTCGTGTGCTGGCTCCCAGCGGCTTCCCCTTGCCCACCGTCACGCTGGGTGAGCCCGTAGCCTCTCTGCCTCGGGTTCCCACCCGTAAAATGGGTTGAGGGCAAAATACTCCTCAGGTGGCCATGGCAGCCGACGAGCTAATGTAATAGACGCCCTGAGAACAGGCGGCAGGTGGTGAGCGCTCACTGTGCGTCGACTAGCGGTCGATGAAGCAGACGCCGTGTCAGTGGTCAGGGGAGGGGACCCGGGCTGCTGTGACAGGTGCTCTGACAGGTACCACAGACTAGACATTGATTGCCCAGGTCTGGAGGCTGGAAGTCCAAGATCCAGGTGCCGGTAGGTTGGCATTTGGTGAGGCATCTCCTGGCTCATACGTGGTGTCTTCTCACTGTCCTCACAGGGCAGAAGGGGTCTCTGTCATAAGGGCACTAATCCATTCCCGAGGGCCCCACCCTCACTAATCACCTTCCCAAGGCCCCCGCTCCGGATACCATCACATGGGGGTTAGGATTCAGCATAGGATTTGTGGGACCCAGACAGTCCATCTGTGGCTGGTGTGGGGGTGGTGGTGGGGTCTGGTGGGCTCCCGGATGCCCACGGCCCGCCTCTGTCCTTCCCTGTTTCCTGTGGCAGGTGAGGGCAACCTTATTTCTCATGGAGGCCCTGGCACATTGGCCCTTCTCTGCCCAAAGTAAACCCAGTGTAGGCCCTGGGCAGGTTGGGGCCTTGTGACCAACACGCCGTGCTGGTCACCTGGGCCTCCGCCCCCAGCACTGCCCAGTGTGCCCTCCGTGTGTGCCTGCCCTGGGAGCTGACCGGGAGCGGTGGGGGCTGAGGCTGGGCGTTGGCCCTGGTGCCTCTGCAGAGGGAGAGGGTGTGGGGCTGCTGAGCTGGGCTCCTGGTGGCAGGGGCGGTGCTAGGGTTTCCTTCTTACAGGATTCTCAGTGGTGAGGTGGGGACAAGGCTTGTGAGCCCTGGGGGCGGGCAGGGCTTCCCGCGCTGCCGCTCAGACACGCCCTGGGGTGCCCGGCCCACCCAGAACCTCCGGGAGGTGGGCACCAGCATCTACTTTCTTCTGAGCTGCAGGAATGGTTCTGGTCGGCAGAGCTGAGAAAGGTCTGGAAGCAGCAGGTTAGAGTCCCGGGAACTGAGGGGCGAGTGCAGGGTGCGGGGAGGTGTGAGCTGCTAGTGCTACGGAGCTGCCACCGGAGCCTCACGTGGAAATACAGGGCACACTCGCTGGAGGGGCTGGAGGGGCGTTTGCCAGATACAGGGGGGGTGGGGGGTGGGGGTTGGGGGAAGGGGGGATCGGGTCCTGGGCTCATGATTCTCCCGTGGCTTTCTCTGGGTTTCGCAGTTTCTCCATCGCACATAAGTTGCTTTTATAGTCAGGGAAAGAGTAAGATGTAATTGTTTTTAGAAGTTCCTGTCAAGCCCTGGCCGGTTGGGCTCAGTGGATAGAGCTTCGGCTTGCGGAACGAAGGGTCCCGGGTTCGAGTCTGGTCAAGGGCATGTACCTCGGTTGCAGGCTGGATACCCAGGCCCTGGTCTGGGTGTTTGCAGGAGGCAACCAATCCATGTGTCTCTCTCACATCGATGTTTCTCCCTCTCTCTCTGCCTCTCCCCCTTCCTTCCACTCTCTCTCTCAAAAATCAATGGGAAGATTTCCTCGGGTGAGGATTAATGAAAATAAAAAAAAGTTCATTGTCAAATTGAAAGAGCGAGCACAGCCCAGCCCCCACCCCAGTTTGAGACTCCAGGTCCCTGCGGCTTCCCCAGCTCCGGGCTGGGGCGCTGAGTGGAGAGCAGGCTGCACGGACCTGACCGAGTCTGCAGGCACTGCTGGCGGCTGCATTTTTGGCCGCAGAGGAATGTGACCAGAGCTGAGGCCCCTGACCTCTGCCGGGAGGGGAGGGGGCCGCCCTGGCCAGGCCCCTGCGGCTCTGCGGGCGTTGGAATGGCCGGGCCTGGTTGCTCAGGACCAATGGGCGCACCTCGGAGCTGGTGGCCGATTGCAGAAGGGCCTCCACGGGGTCATCCTGTGTCCGAGCTGGGAGGGGCCTTGCAGTTCAGCCCCTTCCTGGACTTTTCCAGGAAACTGAGGCCGCAGGGGTCATCTGCCTGGGCCGGGTGGGGCATAGATGGCGCTTGTGACAACTCGATGCCCCGCCCCGTGGCTCTGGGCCGTCTGCAGAGCTTCCTACCCACCCACACCGAGCACTTTGCTGGGGACAACGCCGTGAAAAGTCCCCATTTCAGTGAAGAAAGGAGGACTCCGTTCTGCAGTTTCATTTCCTGCGGCTCGCTCTCTCCTGCGCCAGCACTTCCCACGAGGGCCTTGCCGCCTGGGTGGGTGGGTGGGTGGGTGGGGGGTGGGGACCGTGGACAGCTTCCAGGTGGGCGAGGGCTGGGGCCTCTCCCTGCCCGCGTCCCCTGCAGCTGGTGGCGGGAAGGGCCTGGCTCCCCGGGGCTTCCCAAGGTGGGAGGTGGAGGTTGGCACCAGGGCCTGTGTGGGTGGCAGGCGGGTCAGAGGTTACAGGCTGCGTGGGGGTGCTGGGCAGGGGGTAGGTGGGGGGTCTCCCAGGGGCTCTGGCAGGAGTTCGGAGCTCCCTGTCAATAGCTTGCATTTTGCCTCCTCCCACGGCCATGAGCAGAGTTGGGGGTTGTCTGTGGGACCTGGTCCTGGAGGTAGGTGTCTGTGCACCTCAGCCCCGCAGGCAGGTGGCGGAAGGGCCCCCCGCGACCTGCCCTGGAGGCCTTCCCCTTGGGACAGCTCGCAGGGTCCCCGTCAGTCTCTGCTCCCCCACTTCTTTGCCAAACCCCTCGTGTCCAGACGACACAGAGCAGGCCCAGACCCTCAGGGTCAGCAGATGTGAACCCGAAGTCACCAGGGTTCTGCAGGGCGTGGGGTCACCGAGCCTCCACCCTCATCAGCCCAGCATGGCCGCCTTGGGCCCTGCTGTGGGGAGCCTGCCCCCCGCTCCCCCCTCCCGCCCCACCCCTCCATTCCTCTCGAGGCCTGGGTGCAGCTGGACTCCTGGGTGCTGCCCTGAGCGGGCCCTGGCCGGGGCCTGAACTCTGCCCCCGGGGTCACTGTCCCCTGTAATTAGGCCGCTGCTCACATTGGCCTGGGCAGCGCCCACCTGCTGGCCACCCCCGGGCCACAACACAGCCCGTCGGTCCCCCCGCGTGATGGATGGAGGGTCCCACCTGGCCTGTGGCCCCTGGCGTTCGTTTCTTTTACATTTTCACTGCTTTAGCCGTTCCCGCGGGGTGGAGGGGGGCTGGGCGGTGGTTCTGCATCCCGGGCCCATTGGGAGTGGCCGCTACCCGTGCGCGTGGCCATGGGGCTGGGAACAGCTGCCGGCCACACGGGGCCTGGCCGTCCGTTCCTGAGGGTCTCTGGTCGGTCCTGGTCTCCACTGGTCGGTCCTGCGCCGCAGGCAGCTCGGGCCGACAGCCATGCATGAGGCTTGTCTGCAGGGTCCGATGACCCCTCTCCCTGGTCGGGGGGCGGGGCTCTCGCAGGGCCTGGCCATCCGGGAAGAGGCGTGTTTGGGGGAGCAGTGGACGGGGAGGGAAGAGGCGGAAAGGAGGCTGGGGGTCAGCGGGGACCCTCTGGTGGGGGGAGGAGCTCCCTAACGTTTGAGACCCTGGGAGCTGGGCCTGCAATTGGTGGTCAGTCACCTCCCAGGGGCTGCCATTTATCAGGCGACCTTTGACCCACAAAGGCCTGAAAGGTCACCATCCCCCCTCTCCCCCAACCCCCCTGCTCTCCTGCAGCCTGGCTGCACCCAGGCCGCCTCCCGCTGCCCTGCATGGCTCAGGAAGCCCTCCTCTTATCCAACCCACATCCCTATCTCTATCTCTCTCTCTATCTCTATCTGTGCGCGCTACCGCCCCCCCCCCGTGCTGTGCGGGGAAGGCGGGCGATAAGACTGGTCCACACACATCCTTCCAAATGCGCTCACGCTCCGTCACTTCATTTAGTCAAAAAACAAGGAAGCCCAGCATCTTGGGGCGACTTTTGAAGGGCGCCCAGAATGACCCCGGTGCTGCCAGACCCGGGCAGGGGCAGGGACAAGCACCCCGAGGCCTGTGCCCAGGGGCTGCCCTCGGTGGGGGGCTTTCCAGGCCCCCCTCAGGGACGTGGCCGTGCATGGAGAGACTTCTCGAAGTGAAGTCGCCACGGCGCCCACATGCCTGCGGGAGTCTCACTGTGAGGCCGCTCCCGGGCCCCAGTACCATCGCCCAGGACCCTTCTCTGCATGGGGAGCGGGGCGGGCAATCCCAGGAGTTAACCCGCTGCTGGTAGGTGGCAGTAACTTACTGCCCCAGGTGGGACACTCCTGGGAGTGGAACTGGGCGCCCTGAATAATGACAGGGGACAGCAGGAGTGGGCGGGCTGCATGCGTGGGCCCCTGTCCCAGTGAGGGGGGTGTGGGGGGGGCTCCAGGGCCAGCAGGGAGCAGACAGCAGTAGGGGCCCATGTCGACCGGGCTGGGGGCTGACGCGGGCGGGCAGGGGGCAGGCTCCTTCCGGCCGGGCCACGCCAGGTCCAGGGCAGCCGTGGCGCCACATCCACGAAGGCCGCGCGGTGGAGTGCGACCGGCCCTCCCTCCTGTGTTCTGGTGGCGCAGTAACTCTCTGGGGCTGGCGTCGCCAAGTGCCACCAACCGGGGCTTCAGACCGGAGGGGTGTAGTGTCTCAGTCCCCACGGCCAGGCCGGCGGGCTCAGGGGTTGAGGTCGACCTATGAACCAGGAGGTCGGGGTTCGATTCCCGGTTGGGGCACGTGCATTGGTTGCGGGCTCCATCCCCGGTGTGGGGCGTGCAGGAGGCAGCCGATCCATGATTCTCTCTCATCAGTGATGTTTCTCTCTCTCCCTCTCCCTTCCTCTCTTTGAAATCAATAAAAATGTATTTAAAAAAAATAACAAATCAAGGTGTGGGCAGGCTGGCTCCTGCTGGAGGCTCCGGGCGAGGGGGTCTGCTCCAGGCCTCTCCGGCTCTGGGGCCTCCGCTCCCCTGGGTGGTGGACGCATCTCTGGGGTCTCTGCTCCGCCTCCCTGTGGCCTCCCCCGTGTGTCTTCTTTGCTGTCCCCGAGGACACCGGCCATTGGATCTCGGGCCCACCTAGGACAGTCTCATCTCCAGACCCATCTGCCCTTAATGACACCTGCAGAGCCCCTTCTCCCAAACAAGGTCACTTCCCGGTTCCAGAATTAGGACTCGGACATACCGTGCTGGGGGCCACTGCTGGACCGTGTCTGCAGGCAGCACGGCAGGTTCCGGAAGGCCCAGACCGTGTGGCGGGGCCGGGAGGGCTGTGGGGGGCGGGGACGGGGTCCGCCTGTGTCCACTGCCAGCCTGCTGGAGAGCTGTTCCAGGGAGAAAGGAACGTAATGAGTTTGGGGAAGAAGGCGAGGTCTGGGGTCCCGAGGCCTTGGGGCTCCCCGCCCAGCGCCGAGGCCCTGTCCGAGTGGGGGGCCCACGGATCCCCGGCACCCACTCCCGGATTGTGCTCTTGGATGACTGCACAGGTTGCTGTGCCCGCAGGCTGCGTGGGGAGCGGCCCAGCCCCGCCTGCAGCTGGGCCGGGGGCCGGGGGCCGGTGTGTGTTCGGTGGCCCCGCAGGCTTGTCAGACCTGCTGTTCTCCAGAGCCTGGCGGCCGGGCCCGCCTCCCGGTGGGAGTGTGGGGAGCAGGACGGCCCCTCGGAGCACCCTATCTTCTGGCCAGGACACCCGAGATGAGAGGAAGCCGCTCCTCCTAACACCCAAAGCCAAAGGCCGTCATTAGAATCAGTGTGTGGGGTGGGGGGTCCCCTAGGTGGAGAGACCTCCTGGGGACCCTCGGGACATGGCTGGCTCCATGGCACATCCCCCGGGACCGCGTGGAAGTGGGTCAGCGGGTTCCTCCTTGGCCAGGGGCGAGGCAGACCCTCAGGGAGACTGTGCCAGGGGACGCACCGCTGGCCGGCGTCTGGTCGGAGGGCTGGGGACGGGGCCTGTGTGACACTGCCCACGCCCAGGCCACCTCAGCCGGCCACGGCCACCCCGTCCCCTGGGCCCTGGACTGGAGCTGGGGGAGGGGCCTGGCACCGGTGGGGCGTGGAGGGAGGGGCCGAGGGAGGGTTGAGCTGTGGGTGCCGGCTCCTCACCCTCCAGCCTCTCTTCTTTATATGGACTTGGCGGTTGTTGCACAAGCGCCCGGGCCGCCGACAGCTCAGCGTTCCCTCCCTTGGGGACTGTTTTGCTTTCTGAGGGCCCCGCCCCCACTTCTCCCATCCGCATGGGCCTGTTCCCAGCCTTCCTCCCCCACCCGCCTCCTCCGTCCCCTCCTCCGCGGAGCCCCAGGGGGTCCCTGAGGGGACGGGGCAGGGAGGGCGGCGGCCGCCCAGGTGCATCACCGGCACGTGACGGCCAGCTCTGCACCCACACCCCGAGCTGGCCCACCAGGTGGGTTGGGGTGTCGACTCCAGTTACAGCCCAGAGCTGCTGGTGTGGGGAACAGGGTGACCCCTCCCCGCCTTCCCGTCTGGGGCGCCAGGTGCCACCAGGAGAGGCTCTGGGCGGAGGGGCAGGGACTGGCCGTGGGGTGATGGACGTGGGGAAGGGCCGTGCAGTCTTGGCCACCTGTGGGGGGTGACCGCATACACATGCACACACACACACACACACACACACACACACACACGGTGCACATGTGCAGGTCCCACACACACGCACACACACACGGTGCACACGTGCAGATGGTACCCACACCAACAGCTGTAAACGTTGCACAGTCACCACCTGGCGCCTCTCCTGTCTCCCCTGCAGCCTTGGAGGGAGCCTCCCGAGGCTTCCTGCCCCACAGCCCCCCACCCCCGCTCTGCCCACCCTGAGCCCCCACCCCCTCTGACCACTGTAGCCCAGAGGGTTCAGCCTTCGAATGACCTGTAACATGACCCAGATCCGCACAGCTCCCCCTCTGAGAACTTTGCCATCCCTTGGAGGTGTGCCCAGCCCTCGGAGAGGGCCTGGAGAGGGCCTGCCGGGAGCGCCAGGGCTGGGGGACGGGGATTCAGGGGGAAGCCATCAGGGACGTCCCCCACTCCGGTGTTGGGATCACACACTCCCCGGCCTCCTGCCCGCCCCCCAGCAGGCCCTGTCTTGTGGCCTGAAATCCTGGGCTCTGGTGGGAGAGGCGAGGAGAGCGAGGAGAGGACTGGGGAGACCCTGGGTGGATGGGGACCTGGCCCAGCAAGGAGAAGGCTGCAGGGAGGGAGCAGAGAGGTAGAGGGCGGGGGGTGGGGAGGAGTCAGTGTGCCCCGCTAGGGCCTGGGTCTGGCCTGGGTCTGGCCGCTGGGGCCTGGGTCTGGCCAGGACAAGCAGGGCAGGGGAGGCAGGTGCAGGGGAGGGTGAGGACAGACCATCAGGGCCGAGAGGGGGCAGACCACGCCGGGACTCCACGGGATTCCACCAGAAACTGCATGGCACGTGCCTAGAACCGTGGGCCTTGGAGCCAGGCAGACACGCCTCTGGGTCAGCCCCCTGTCCCTGCTGCAGGGGAGGCCAGGGTGGCCAGGGGGCCTCAGGCCGGAGACAGACCCTGTGTCCTCAGCTCTTGTCTCCCTGTGGGAACGCATTCAAACAAGAGGCAGCACGTAGCAGCAAAGCAGGCGAGACTATTTGCAGGAAAGGATCCACTCGGATACAGTCTGAGCGGGTGACGAGCCCCCCAACCAAACCAAGTGCCCCGCTCAGGGGGGTTGGGGGGCTTACACCTCTCGGCCAGAGCATCCCTAATAAGCTTCTTCCCCCCTCATTTCTCAGAAGAATATTTATCTCCAGGCCCTAAGGCTCCTTCACCCAGGGTTACGTCACCCACCGGTCAGACTGCGCCCAGAGGGGCCCCAGGTCTTCCCTGTCCCATGGGGGTCTCTTGTCTGCAGCATCTAATTTTGGGGTGTCCATCTCACACGTATTTCCTCCAAGCCCTAACTGCCTCACCCAGCTCAGATCTTTCTAGCTGTCCACTCTTTTTCTTTTTTTAATATATTTTTATTGATTTCAGAGCGGAAGGGAGAGGGAGAGAGAAACATCAATGATGAGAGAGAATCATGGATGGGCTGCCTCCTGCGCACCCCCACTGGGGATCGAGCCCACAACCCAGGCATGTGCCCTGACCGGGAATCAAACCTGGGACCCGTCAGTCCACAGGCCAGCACTCTATCCACTGAGCCACACCGGCCAGGGCGAGCTGCCGACGCTTTAACAGGAACATGGCCTAGCTCGGGCCTCCGTGTCCCCGTCTGTACCGGGGAGAGTAGCTTCATTTGCGGCGTGTTTGTCGCGAGCGCCCGGGGAGAGGTGCACGGTGAGGCAGTCCTCGCCTCCGTGGATGTTCAGCGTCGGCTCCTCGCGCTGCTGTTTGCGATGGTGACATCTTCACGCAGCTCTGGTGCTGCCCTTCCTGGGGACGTGTGCTGTCGCGGTGCTGTCCTTCCTGGGGACGTGTTCCTGGCTGCTGCGGGGGTGGTGGCGATGGCGTGTTTGCTGATGGTGTCACGTTGGGCGCATGCGAGGAGGAGGAAGGAAGGCCACGCCAAGGAAGAAGTCAAAGGCTCCCCGGAGCCAGGCATCCCGACGGGAAACGTGGCTGGTCCATGCGTGGTCCTGGCGGGACAGCGAGGCGGGCGTCTTCCAGGCTCCAGCCTTTTCTCTCCCCCCCATGATCGCTGTGCCTCCGAGGCTCCTGGTAGAGGGGGGCTGTCCCCTCCCCCTTCTGAGAGGGGAAGCCGCACATGGGATGTTCTGGGGTTCCTGATCCCCCACTCATCCCGCCCTGCTCTCTGTCTTTCAGCCTTGAAAAGATCTTTCGAGGTCGAGGAGGTTGACACGCCCAACTCCACCCCACCCCGGAGGGTGCAGACGCCCCTGCTCCGGGCCACCGTGGCCAGCTCCACCCAGAAGTTCCAGGACCTGGGGGCGAAGAACTCGGAGCCGCCCGCCCGCCATGTAGATGCCCTCAGCCAGCGGTCCCCCAAGGCCGCCCTGCGAAGGGTCGAGCTGTCGGGGCCCAAGTCCGAGCCCATGTCCCGGCGCACCGAGATCTCCATCGACATCTCATCCAAGCAGGTGGAGACCGCCGGGACCCCCGGGCCCTCGCGGTTCGGGCTGAAGCGGGCCGAGGCGCTGGGCCACAAGACGCCGGAGCCCACGCCGCGGAGGACGGAGATCACCATCGTCAAACCCCAGGAGCCAGCCCACCGGAGGATGGAGACCCCCGCCGCCAAGGTCTCTGAGGTGTCCACCGCCTCCACGGCCGACCCCGCCCCCAGGAGGGTGGAGATCCAGGTGCCCAAGTCGGCCGAGGTGCCTGCCGCCCCCACCCCGTCCCTGGAGAATTCAGAGCCCGCCTCGCTGTCTCAGCTGCAGAGCAGGCTGGAGCCCAAGCCCCTGCCTCCCTCGGCCGAGGCCCCACCCAGGAGCCAGGAAGGTGAGCAGCCAAGTGCCCCGTGTGGCCAGGGGTGGTGGTGATTGGGGGCGGGAACCGGCTTTGCCGCGGAGTCTTGGAGAAAGAAGCTGAATGGGGGGGTGGGGGTTGTGCTTCCGTGGGAACCTAGAACACACGGGCCAGCGGCCACGGGCTCAGGGAGCAGGCTGTCCAGGGAGGATGGGCCGGATGCAGCAGGTGGCACTGAGCTGGGCTTTGGGACGAACCGGTTATGGCCAGCATGGACCATGCCGTCGAACCGCTACTGTGTGAGCCGGACGGCGGGGCTGGAGCTTGGAGCCTGGAAATGCAAGGCAGGGGCGTTTGCACCTTGGGGACGGGCTTTCACGTTCCGTGGTCGCGGGGCCCAGGCAGGAATAGCAGGCGGCCCTAGGAGTGCCCGGCAGAGGCCGAGGTCCCGGGGTAGGGGCTGGGGGGTTTTGGGGGGTCCTGCCCCCCCTGAGGTTTTGCATTGGAGGTTTTCTACCGGCTCCCCCAGGAGGGAGGTTGTGAGCAGAGGCCAGGAGAACATAAGAACCTCATCTCTGGACCCTCAGACTCTTTGAGCTGCTGGGGAGGGGCCCCGGGCCAGGCGTCCCCATGATACCTGCCCACAGCTACGTTGGGGGTGCTCTTCTGATGAGGGGAGGGGGAGGGAAGCAAGGGGCTTGGGCACTGTCCTCGGAGGACCCAAACCCAGACTCGGGCTCGCTCGGGGAGCTTCCAGGGGAGGCAGTGGGGATCCCCGTGCGACCCGGGGCCCCTGGGCCGTGTGTGGGTGCCGGCTGCGCTGTGAGCCGCATGACCGCCGGGTCCATTCTGATTGCTGGACGCGGACCCGTGAATGTTCAGTAGGTGTTGTGTGCGTTGGACGGACAGAACATTCTGGGGCTTTGATTTACCTTTTTGAAGTGACTGTTTTAAATATGTATAATACACATAACGTCAAACTTACCCTTTTAACCGCGTTCAAGTGCACAGCTCAGTGGCATTAGTGGCGTTCACATCGCTGTGCAGCCGTCTGTCCCCACCGCCGTCTCCAGGGCTTCCTCTTCGCCCCCATCGCACAGTCACTCCCCCGCCCAGCCCTGGCCCCGCCCTCCCCGCCCCCCCCCCCCCTCGCGTTGTCCGAAAGTAAGTGGGGTCACACAGTGCTTGTCCTGCGTCTGGCTGTCACTGAGTGTCACGTCCTCACGGTCTGCCTGTGCTGGAGCAGGTGTCGGGTTCCTTCCTGTTTGAGGCCGGGGTTCCGGGGTGTGTCCGTCGTCTTTGATGGACAGCGGCTGCTTCTGCCCGTGGGGCTGGTGCGCTGTGACCGTGGGCGCACGCCTCTCTCCCCTCCCTGCCCGCACTTCCTCTTGCTTTTCCTTGTTGAGTGAGGCTTTCCAGTGGTCAGTGGACTTGGGGACCGAGGGCCCTGGGCTGGCGATGGAGGGGGGCATGGGGTGAGCTGCTGTGTTCTCTGCAAGCGAACGTTTGAGCAGGTGGGGCCGGGGCTGAGGGGCCGAGGGGACTTCCTGCCGCGCCGGCCCCTCTGAGCAGCCGCCTGTGTGGGTCTGTTCTCGCTCCCACGTCCGTGTCCCGAAACGTGACCTGCAGAGCCACTTCCTGGAGTGCTGTGAGGACAGCCGGCCAGTGTTTGGGGCGTGTCCGGGAGGCCATTTCCTCGTAATCCTCGGGTGATCTTCGGTTGGTCCAGGGCCTCTGGCACCGGATACGTCCCCCTCCAGGGGGGTGAGGTGTTCACACGCGGCCCAGTCAAACAGGATGTGGCCAGGAGATGGCCGTGCCAGGCCGGCCAGGTCTTGGTGACAGCTGGCGTTGGATGCGCAAGGAGGTGGGCCCGGCTCTGGGGGGGCAGGCAAGGGGGTGCCTGCTCAAGTGGCAGGGCCCTGGGTCAGCGGGCGGGCGGGACACAGCCTCCGGGTGTGTGGGGACGGTCAGGCGGGCTGTGGCTGAGCAGTGGGACCCCCCAGGGGAGGACGGGGTAGGGGGACCAGAAGCAGTAGGGGTGCCTTCCCAGGAGCGTGGCCCCGCCCCCTAAGGCTTGGACCCTGTGGGGATAATCCGGCAAAGGAGGGGCGAGACTAGCATTTCCAGCGGAGGGAGGCCTGAAGCGAGGGACCCTCTGCATTTCTCTGTGGAAACGAATGTGCTATCCGGATGGGAGTGAACGCATTCGGCAGTCCCCCAGACCCGGCTGCCCCCGGAGCGGCCCCCAGAGGAGTGTCCAGCCCCCCTTGCAGGGGCCACCACCTGGCGCGACTGTGCCAGTTGTGTGTGTACACACGTGTGAACTCACATGTGTGCCCGTGCCCCCACCCCGGGTCTTAGCGGCTGGGGGCGGGCTCTCTGAGCCAGGGCTCACCTGCGGAGCCCCTTTAGGTTGGGCATGTGCACTGACTGGGGGTGGGGCGGGGCTGGACGGCGCTGGGAGAGGCAGAGGCTCTGTTGGGGAGGGGCTGGGATGACTCACTTTGGGAGGATCTTTCCTCTTCCAGCAGGTTCTGGAAGGAGCCCGGGCCAGGAGGGGGCGAGGCCCACTGAGGGCTGGGGAATGTGGCCTCGACCTGCTCGGCCCTGGACGTGAGGCAGAGGTCCTGGGCAGCTGCCGGGAGGGCAGGGCTTTCCTGGTGGAGGGCGTTGCCGTGGCTTCTGGGGGCCCAGGTCTGCGTTCCCACCCAGCCCCCACCCCGCCCGCCTCTTCCTCTCCCCTCCTCTGGTCCTGGTCCTCCCAGTTCTCCCAGATGCACATCCTGCCCGTGCATCGGCCCCACGTCCTGTCCATCTCTCCTGCAGCCGGGCACTCCCGTCCCTTCCGCCCTTCCGTTGGGGGCTGGGCGGAGCGCGGCAGGAAGCCTCCCACCGTTCGTTCGTGGCACCGTGCCCCTTGCACCTGAGGCCCAGCTGGCACCGCAGGGGCAAGGATCAGGGAGGGAGGGAGTTCTGCACTCTCTGTTCAGACTCTCGCCCTCTGCCTCTGCCTCCAGGAAGCCTCCCAGCTGGCTTTGGTGCTGGACAGTCTCCTGGGACCCCAGCTGAGTTGCGCCCAGATTGACCTCCCTAAACAGGGCACCGATGAAATCTTTGCCCACGTGGAGCCTCCTCCGGCCCACTCATGCCGGGGCCTCCACAACTCTGTCTCCCTCTTGTCCAGCTGCCGCCTCCCTGCTCCACAGCTCCTCCTGCCCGGTCCTTTCCTGGCCTCCCATGGGCCTCCTTTCCTCACAGCTGATCTGCTCTGACCTTCTGACCTCCAACTTGGCTCCTCCTCACATCACTGCTCTTTGAACTCCTATGCATCCTCCAAAGCCCAGCTCAATTGGCACCTCTTCCATGAAGCCTTCCCATGAGCTGGAAGTAGCCTCACTTCCTCTGACTCCCAGGCCTTTTTTCATCTTTCTTGTGCATCATATCTCATGTTTGGCTTGGGATGTGAATTATTTGTACGTGAGCCTTCTTTCCTCTGCCAGGATTTTTAACGTAGAAAGTAGTTTTGCACAGTACCTTTCCTTCAAAATTCAGAAAATATAGACATTAGAAAGAAACGGAAATTTACCAGTAGCTAAACTCCTAATGTTTGCTCTATATTCTTCAGAATTCCCTCTGTGCCCCCCAGGATTCTAGGTTACTCGAGGGTGGGGGTTTTATCTTTGTTTCTGGTTTGTTTTGTTTGTAAGAATCCCATAAGATACTGAGTCAGTGATGTGGGCACAGCAGGTGCTCAGTGAAGTCACGTTGAGGATCGAGGTGAGAAGCTGTTTTGTCACCTTCGCAAGCAGATACTTTCTGGTCGAATAGGAACCCACAGACCTGCCCCGCTCCCCTCTGGCACCTGGGTTCTGAGGCTGCTGCCCGTCCCTGCACCTGGCACCTTCCGCGTCATCCCTCGGTCATCGCTGCCCCTCTCCCAGCCTCCGGGTGGGAGTGGCCTCGCCTCCTCTTCGGGTCCTGCTCTCCCCCTGCCTCTGCCGGGGTGGCTCTGGGTGGGGCCGGGCTGCAGAACCCAGAATCCCGCCTGTGGGGCGGCTGCCGGCTCTGCCTCGCTTGGGAGTCTGTCACCGCGCCCCGCCCCCCCCCCCCCCCCCCGCCCCGGCTCTGCGCTGACAGCAGCCAAGTTTCCCGAGGCTGCCTTATAAGGCGGCACTGCCACTCACCCAGGGCCTGGCTCGCTGCTGCTGCTGGGTGCTCACAGGCGGCCCTGGGGGAGGCCATGGCGACAGGCCCTGGTGTTGAGTGGGGCGTCCCACCTGGAACCCAGCTGAGTTCCTGGGCATGTCCTGGCTTTACCCTGTGGGACTTCGCTTTGCTCCCCCCGCACCGGACTCAGTTTCTCTGTCCGTCAAATGGGCGAGGGGTTGGGTCTGCTGGCCCCAGGTGGCCTGAGCTTCCCAGGTGTCCGTTCCATGGTGTGCCAGAGTCCACGCGTGACAGTGAGCATGAGATTGGGGTGCGGCAAACAGAGCGAGTGTCTCCATAGGATTTCTCTCCGACTAAAACTACCAGAAATGCCCGGCTGGTGTGGCTCAGTGGTTGAGTGTCACCTATGAGCCAGGAGGTCAGGGCTTGATTCCCGGTCAGGGCACACGCCCGGGTTGCGGGCTCCATCCCCAGTGTGGGGCGTGCAGGAGGCAGCCCATTGATGATTCTCTTTTATCGTTGATGTTTCTATCTCTCCCTCTCCCTTCCTCTCTGAAATCAATAAAAATATATTTAAAAAATAATCATAAAACCACCTGGAAACATTCTTTGTGGTGGGGAAGGCGGACCCTCCTCTGAGCTGTCCCTGAGGCCCTCTCACACCTGGTTGGAAGCAGGAAGGCCCCCCTATAGGGGGACAGGACAGGAGGACCGGCGGGAGGAGTGGCCAGGCCCAGGTGTGGCCTTCCGGAGGGCAGAGTAGGGACAGCAAGTAGAAAGAACCACCTCCTGCCGCCACCCCGCCCCGCCGCCTGCCAAGCCCAGCACAGGGGTGAGGACGGGGGACCATCCGGGAATGCAGCCCCGGCAGCTGCCGGATGCCTTAAATAGAGTGGGCACAGCTGCGGGAGAGGGCTGGGCAGGCGGGCGGGCCCGGAGGCGGGTCTCCGCCCTGCGGCTCTGACCACCCAGCCTTGCCCCAGGACCGAGCTGGCCCCGACACATGGCACAGGGCGAGGCCGCCCGCGGTGCTCATCCCCGGAAGCCGGAGCAGCTGCTACAAGAGCTGCTGTGTCTGCGCCCACAGCCGGCCAGGCCCAGGGCAGCTGCCGGGAAGCGGGTCGGCACAATGGGGCCGCTGTCCGGGGGTGCCGGGCCAGACAGCCCCCCTCTGTGCCCTGTGGACAGAGGGCACATTCAGCCCCAGGGGGTGCGCCCAGACCCCCCTGCGCCCTGGAGTGTGGGCAGCCCTGCTCAGACCCTGCGATCCGACCGTCCGCCTGGAGGAGCTGCGTGGTGCCCGCGGGCCTGACGTGGCTGCATGTGGCCGTGTGTGGCCTCCCTCCCTGTGTGGTCTCCGATTGGGCTGTCCCTGACCTGGGCTGCCCGTGGGTGTCACCGTTGTCCCCTGGCATCCCAGCTGGGCTGTAGGTCCGACCGTCCGTTCTCTGAGCGGGCGAGGGGAGAAAGACGGACATGGTCTGAGGAAGGGGCCTCCCCTCCCCTTTCCCACTGCTGTTATGGGGCAACTTCTGTGGCACCCCGGGGTTCTAGGGAACCCTCTTTGGGAACCCCTGGCCTGGGAGTCCAATGTAGTTCAGTGAGACCAGGAGGACTCGGGACTGGAAGTGGCCCTGGAGGTCACCTGGTCCTCTGCTTCCAAAATGACCCACAGAGGTTCCGACTTAGAAGTGGATGGTGTGAGAGCCGGGGCCCACCAGGGACTCCCTGCCCCCTTGTTTGTGGGGGAAATGGTCCCAGACCCTCTCCTGCCCTGCCCAGGCCTGGTCCCCGATGCCGGGTCCACTTTCTCGTCGCCGGGCGGCGTCCTCCCTCCGGCTCGGCCGCCTTGGAACGATAGTGACGCCAGGTGAGGCTTCCAGGGCGGGCCCACAAAGGAACCAACCGCGGCCCCGGCACATGGCCGCCTGGCTCGCGCTCCAGGGCTCCCTCCGTGTCCCCAGCTCCCGCTTCCCCACGGCCTTCAACTCTCAAAGGCAACGCACGGCCATTGTCCGGGAGAAAAGGCGAAGGTCCCAGGGAATCCGACAGGAAACCTGCCCCTCCGGCGGCCCTTTCCCCAGGGCCGCGCTCACGGCCGGGCCTGCGTCCTGGGTTGTGCAAGTGCGGACAGTCCCGGAGTCACGTGCCAGGAGGTCTGTGTAAATACAGAGGCTTTTTGCGAACACAGATGGACTCGGACCTCTGCACTGGCTGTGCTTTTCCACTTCCCATCTCTGCGGCGTCTCTGCTCTCCCCTCGTTCCTCTAGCAGCCGCGTCCCGGCCGCCACAGTGACGCCTGGGGCTCCCACGACACCTCGTTTCCATCTGTGCGCGTGCGCGTGTCGGCTCGACCTCAGAGTGGACTTTCTGCACCGAGGGTGTGTGCGTTTTAAAACGTTGAGCCCTGGCCGAAACCGGTTTGGTTCAGTGGATAGAGCGTCGGCCTGCGGACTGTAAGGTCCAGGGTTCGATTCCGGTCAAGGGCATGTACCTGGGTTGCGGGCACATTCCCAGTAGGAGATGTGCAGGAGGCAGCTAATCGATGTTTCTCTCCCATCGATGTTTCTAACTCTCTATATCTCTCCCTTCCTCTCTGTAAAAACTCAATAAAATATATTTTTAAAAAAATAAAATAAAATAAAACGTTGAGCCCTGGCCCTGGCTGGGTAGCTCCGTTGGTTAGAGCGTCATCCCGATCATCCAAGGCTGTGGGTTCGATCCCCGGTCGGGGCACATACGAGAAGCAGTCAGTGAACGGGGGACAACAAATCGCTGTTTCTCTCTCTCTTTCTGTCCCTGCTTCTCTCTCTAAAATCAATCAGCACAAACTTAAAACACAAGCACAGTGTGAAGCCGTGTTGGGCCTCCAAGGCGATACACCAGCATCAGCCCAAACAGCCGGGGCTGAGGCGGCAGGGAATGTGCTGACTGTGCCTCTCTCAGGGAGGGAAGTGCCTTTTCCAGGGAGGGCCCTCGGCTCCCTATAACCGCTTATCTTGTCCCCAGTTGGGTGGCTAATCCTTTGCTTGTTGTGGTGGTTGTTTTAAAATCTGCGAGAGAAACATCAGTGATGAGAGAGAATCATTGACCGGCTGCCTCCTGCACACCCCCCACCCGGGATCGACCCCGCAACCCGGGCATGTGTCCTTGACCAGAATCAAACCTGGGACCCTTTGGTCTGCAGGCCGATGCTTTATCCACTGAGCCACACCGGCCAGGGCCCAAACAGGGATTTTCAACCCTCAGGCCATCCAGCGGATTCTTTCCTCTTGGCTTTTGGGATTACGTTCTGCGTAGAGGCCTCCGCATTCTGAAATCACAGAAAAGGCATTCCGGCCCTGTTTTCATCTAGACCAGCGGTTCTCAACCTGTGGGTCGCGACCCCTTTGGCGGTCGAACGACCCTTTCACAGGGGTCGCCTAAGACCACCCTGCCTATCAGATATTTACATGACGATTCATAACAGTGGCAACATGACAGCTATGAGGTAGCAACGAAAATAATGTTATGGTTGGGTCACAACATGAGGAACTGTATTTAAAGGGCCAGAAGGTTGAGAACCACTGATCTAGTGCGTTTACCGTTCGTTTCTGTGCACCGAAAGCAACCCGCTGGAATGCATTTGGGTTGCACAGCGAGAGGGGTCTGAGGTCTTCTGCACGAACGTACGCCAGCCGGCTGGGTCTGCCGCGGCGGGGGCAGGGGGCGTGTGGTGGGCGCCGTGTGTATCAGGTGGGCGTTGGGGTGGTGCTGGCTGAGCAGGAGTCGTTGGCTGTGTTTCTCGTTCCCTCTGTTCTGGAACACGGTTCGCAGCCACACGGCCATCTCTGGGTTAAAACGTTTCCAGAACTCACGAGTGAAACCATCTGAGTCTGATACTTTTGTGGGAGCCTCATATGTTAAAAACGGAAAAAATGTTCCGTGTGAGGTTTTTTCCTCATATTTTATATCCTTTTTCTAGAGAAGCATCCGGAAAGCTATTTAAAGTCCCTCCAATGGTTCGGGGGCGGTGGCGTGTGGAGGGGGTGGGGAGCAGCCGGCCCCACAGCTGCCCTGCGCCCCGCTCTGTCCGCAGAGGCGGGCTGGGCGAGGCGATGTCCGTGAGACGCGCTGTCCCTCTGCGACACACGTGCAGTGTCGCGTGATGAATGTTCTGGGGGGCTGGAGTCCAGAGCCCCAGCCCCGCAGGTGGCGCCCCCGCAGGTGGTGCCCCCTTGCAGGCGGTGGTGGGCGGGGCTTGCAGGGGACAGAGTGGTCCAGGCGGTTGGGTTTCAGGAATCGTGAGGTTTCAGGCCTGAGTCCAGAAGCCGCTTGGTCCCTCTGACACCACCTGTCGCATCATCGGTGAGGCCAGGAGAGGCTGGGGGACCCTGACGTGGAGCCCCCAGGGGCTACGGTCCATGCGCTCCAAGATCCACTGGGTTTGCCTCCTGGCCCCGGAACTGACCGGCCTCAGTTTCCCCATCTGTGAAAGGAGGATGACAACAGCCCCCCCTTCTCGAGGTGTTGCAGGATGACCATCCTGTTAAAGGCCAGGATTTGGAGGCAGGCTGCCTGGATTCCAGCTCTGGCCCTGCCTCGCTGCTCCGTGCCTCAGTTTCCCCACTTATAGAGCTGTCCCTTCGAGGCGCTGGGAGGCTGACGGTGAGGAGGGGCACAGATGGCACCTGGAGCATTCCTGAGCCTCGAGCAGCAGGCGCTGGCTCCGTTCTGGGCTCGGTGGGCCCGACTCCCGGGGGCAGCCCAGCAGCCAGGCTCCGCCAGGGGGAAAGCCCTCGATGACTCCCGGACGGGGGTTCGAGGGGATGGGAGGGTGTGGGGGACAGTGGGTGGTGCTTCGGGATGGCGAGAGGCAGGAGAGGCAGGAAGGCTAGGTTGGCTCTCAGAGCCTGTTCCTGGAATGGGGGGCAGCGGGGCCCCAACAGTCCGTCTCCTCCAGGTTCCCCGGGGCCAGCGGAGGCCGGGACCTGCGGATTCCAGGTCCTGGCGTGGGAAGGCATCGGTCGCTGGTGTGGCAACCAGAAACGGCAGCACAGCTCAGCATGCGGGGAATTTCCACAAATGTGCGTGTTTCCAGTCGAAGCTTCGGGGCCTGAGGACTTCTGACCAGACAGGGGGTGGTTGGTGGGAATGCATGACACAGAGCCGTTCTTTTACTCCCAGATGTTTACCGTCTGAAACGCAGATATGCATCTATTCGTTCTCGGTCGCGGGGGCTCTTGTAGGGATGCCCCATGCTTGGCTTCCTGCCTCCACCTGTCTGGAAGTGCCTCGGTCCCAGCTCCCGCCCCCCCAGCCCCCAGGAGCCCAGCCGTCCAGTGGGGCTGGCCCCCGAGCACACCTGGGGCGCAGGTGTTCAGGGGTTGGCCTCAGGTGAAGGAGGAATGTCAGCGAGTGCAGGTCACGGAGCCTGGCGCTGGGGGTTAGGCGATGGGCCTGTCCTGGGTCAAGAACCCCGAGAGGAGTGCTCAGGGGCGGGGACCCCCCGGGCACACATTCCAGCCGTGACCTCCCGCCCTTTGGACTGGCAGGTGGGGGCGGCCGCTTTCTTCGCTCCTGTTTCCTGTGGGTGGCGAGGTGCCCTGAGATCACACATCTGGGAGCCCCCCGACTCACAGGTTTGGGTGCCCATGGCACCTCGGTGGCCTCTCAGTTGGCCGGACAGACCAGTGCCTGAGAGTTCCTGGGGAGGGTGGCCTGGCCCTGGGCGGTGACCCAGTAGCCGTGGCCTCTGGGAGTCCTGCTGCAGGTCGTTGTCTCCTGGGTCCAGAACTCGGTCCGGCCGCCCCTCCTATTGACAGTGGACAGCAGCCCTGCCCGTGCCTCCTGAGCCGCTTGCTCTGCAGGCCGCCCTCCAGCCAGGCCCGAGGGGCAGCTGGGCCACCTCTTTCCTCACTGACCCAGCCCGGCTCCAGGGGCATCCTCCCTGGGGGCTCCCTGGGCTGGCAGAATGGCACGGTTGTGCCTTCCAGGTGGCCTCACTCAGCCAGGCCTCCCCAGAGTGGCATTTGAGACCGTGGCCCCTGCTGGATCCTGGGACCTAGCTCCTGGGGCCTCAGCTCTGAGATGAGGCCCTTGTGGTTCAGGGGAGACAGCCAGGACGTGGGAGGGCTGCGGTCATGTGGGTGGCGGCCGCACCATGCCCCCGAGCCCCCAGTTGCCTGTTCCAGCCGGAAGCCTGCTCTCTGTAGTCCCTGTCCCAGGCCCCTTCATCTCACCCATCCCCACGTCCATAGCAACACTGCACGACTCACCTCTTGCAGCAGAAACGGGGAGACCCAGGAGGGAGGGGTGTCTTGTAACAGGGCACCTGGGCTGTGTGGTCTTCTCCCCCCCCCACCAGGCAGATCACACTGACAGACACAGCCTCCTCTTCTGGCAGAACTTGGGGCATCGCCTCCCTCCTGTGCCCAGGGATGGGGAGCACGTTGCAGACGGGGAACCGAGCTAGGGGGTGGCGAGCCCAGAGCAGGCCTGGATGGTGGCCTGAGCCCAGCCCACTACCCGGGCGGCATCCGCCTCCTGCACACCCAGCAGTCCAGCGGGGGTGGGGTGGGTGGGGGTGGGACAGGGGCCCTGTTTCATGCTCAGGATGCCCCCAGACTCTGGTTTAAGGTCAGGCCTCCCCGAGGTGGCGGCTCCCCGCCTGCCCGCTGACTAATGCATCTGTGCCGATGGGAAGCGGCCTGTCACTCAGGCTCGGGTTACAGAGGGCTGGGCACCTCCCCACCCCAGCAAGGCCTGAAGCCACGTCCGCTGCCGCCTGCATGTTAGGCGCCAGCCCCCACCCGCAAGCAGGTGAGTTCAGGCCCCTTGGTGGGTTTCCGGTGTGGGCGTGGCTGGGAGGCCGGCCCCTGGTTCAGGAAGAGGGCGGACCCTCCGTGCCCACCCCAGTACCCGGGCCTGGTCCATCGGGGCCTCACTTCTTCCTGCAGCTGCCCAGGTCGTGGGGGCTTGGCCACGCCTGCGTCTCTGGGAGGGTGATGGGCCGCCGGTCCAGCTGCAGAGGGACCGGGAGGTGCACAAACAGGGTCGGACCTCGAATCCAAACCCCAGTTTGCCGGCAGTTCATATAAATAGCTATTCTGTTCAGACGGGAGAGCCAGCTCAGCACGTAGAACCCAAGGCCCCGATGTTTAATTCAGGAGGAGGCTTGCTGTGCCCGGCTCCTCGCTTGTTTACTGTGTGTGCGCGTTCTTGGTGGGCATTTGCGCCCTGGTCTCTGGGCGAGGTGGGGCCCTGGCCGCCCTGGCTACCTGATCACCGGCACAGCCCCTCCTGTGCCTTCAGGCCGGAGAGAGCCAGGCTGCAGTGGAGGAGGTGGGATGGGGGGGCTCTGTCTGGGCCTGGAAGGCCTGGGGCCGGGAGTCGTGTCCTGTTGAATGGCCCTCGGGACCACAGTTCCTTCTTCCTCCTGCACGTCCCTGCTGTCCCTGCCTTTGTTCCTCTGCCCTGCGGCTCACAGCTGGCACGGGCACCTCCCCCTCATATTGGGAGGGCTTACTGGTTCTTCCAGTTCCAGACTCCTGCGGCCACAATGAGTGAGATGATGAGTGAGATCTTTATCTCAGCTGGGTGGCCAGGTCTGAGCAACCCGCTCTGGCAGGGTAAGGCTAGCTTCCAGGCACAGTAGCTGCTCTCACGGTCCCATTTCCCGGATTAGGAAATCAAGGTACAGAGAGCTGCAGCCAGTGGCCGACAGCCCCACAGCTGTGGACAGCCTGGATGGGAACCCTGGGGAGGCCTGGCCGCTGCCGCCCAGGGCTGGGGACCGGCCAATGCACGCGGCCGGGTCCCCGCCGAGCTCTGGCTGGGATGCTGCGGAGCCGCGGCCAGCGCCCTCCTGCTTTCTCAAGGCGCCGCGCGTGATGCAATGAAAGAAAACCCCAGCGAGCAAGGAGACACCGGTATTCCCCTGCTGCCCTGGCCCCTGGCGGCCCCGGATTTTGAAATTAGATCCAGCTTGTCAGGGGGTGAGTGGGAACAGATCGGAAGCCCCCTGTCTCTCCCCTGATCACCAGGCAGAGAGCCCGCTGGGGCTGCTCTCTGTCACCCCGGCCGCCCCGCCCCGCCAGCTGTCTCTCCGGCCTCTCCTCACAGAGGAACCTGACTTCTGCTGGAAGAACCAGCAGGAGGTATTTGGGCTGGCGGTGGGGGCGGGCCTTCGGCACGGGGGAGGGGGCTGGGTTAGCACTGCCCTGTGGCCTCCTGCCTCCCAGGTCTGCTCCCTGGCCCCGGAGCAGGTCCCTGCAGGTCCCCCCACACGGTCCCTGTGGGCAGGGATGGCTCCTGCAGGCTCGCCGGAGGTTTTTGGTTTTTCTGCCTGGAGCTCGGGCAGCTCCCCCACTCGCCGGCTTGGGTGCGGAGCCCACCAGGGTGAGGTCGGAAGTGGGCAAGCCTTGCCCTCCAGGCTGGCAGCTTCCTCTCTATCGCCCACCAGGAGGCCCTGGCCAGAGGTCCTGCCCCGCCCCCTGGGGCACCGGGCTCAGCTCTCAATGGGGGTACCTTGACCAGCACAGGGGCCTGTCCACGTGTCCTGGACGCCGCCTGTGGTTGGGGCCCTCGGGACGTCAGAGAGAAGGTCAGGTGCGAGGCTGGTGGACAAGCAGTGTCTCCACTCTTGTCAACGCTCCACCTCGGCCAGCGGGGTGGCCAGGACAGTAGCGGCCACCACGTGGCTTTCTGGGAGGCCAGCCCGTCCGCGTGGCCTGGGGGCCGGCGAGAGGAGCTTCCTTGAGTCCCCAACCCCCGTGGGCGGGACCCCGTGACAGAGGGCGCTCCGTGGCAGAGGGCGCTCCGGGGCAGACCCTCTGGGACCCTGCTTCTGCCCGCCAGGCTCCTGTTTCCAGGGCACAGCTCTGGAGGGTTCTGACCTGACCCTGAAATGCAGCTTCCTGGGCCCAAACCGCCCTTCGGAACCGGGGTCCCTTCAGGGGCCAGCGCTGCAAAAGGGAGGTTACGACACCCGCTCAGATGCCCCTCCCCTGGGAGCTGGGCCAGGACTCGGTGCCGTGTCCCCGGGTGAGACCTGTGGGTGCTGAGGTTGTGCCTGCACCTCGGGCTGTGTGTGAGGGTGAGACGCCCCCTGCGGGCATTCGCGGCGGCGAATGCCCGCAGACGCCCCACCTCCGACCAGGGCACACTCGATGCAGTGTGTGACCCTGTGACCGGGGTGCGAAGTCTCTCGTCCAGGAAGCGTTAGAGATGTGGCCCCGGGCGAGGTCCTGATTGAGGAGTAGCGCCCGTGACCCCGTCTCAACCCGCAGCCCCCTCTGCTCTCCGTGAGCAATCCTCCCCAGGGCCCCTCCCCGAAGCCCAGCCTCCGCAGGCCAGGTCCCGGGGGCCAGGTCCCGGGGGCCGCTGACACATTGGCGGGCCCTTTGTTTTGGGGCAGGAATGAAAGGAGAGAGTGAGTAAGAAGGGGGGGCGGGGGCTGAGTTGGAGGAAGGTCAGGGGGCGGGGAGGAAAGATCTGGGAAAGTCCAGCATGTGCTTTCCAGGCAGGTGCCAGGCCTGAGATGGTCCCAGGGCGGCCTGGCCGCGCCCTACCTGCGGCCGAGGAAATGTTCTCAGGGCTGGTGTGTGCGCGGGAGCCGGCTGGGAGCCTGCCCTTGGCTCGCCGGCTGCTGGGAGAGTGGAGAGCGATTTGTTTCCATTTTGGGGACACTGCGGGGCGGCTGTCATCCCCTCCCCGACTTCATTAATGTTTCATTAATCACAGGGGCCGCTTGCCCGGACTCCGCGCTCCGAGCACTGGGCGCCAGGCTTCACGGCTTCCTGGGATGTATTCCCACAGCCCACTCAGGAAATAGTTAGTTCCTGTTGTGGGGAGGCGCGGACGGGGCCCAGAGAGGTTGAGGAACCTGCCCCAGGTGGCACAGCTAGAAGTGGCCGCCCCGGCGTCGTGTTTGAACGCAAGGTTCTTGGACTCCAGAGCCCCAGCTGGCGGGTCCCTGGGCACAGGGTCTCTGTGCCGCTGGGCCAGCCTCTTTGGGCGTCCTGGGGTTCCATCAGGTGATAGGGACACCTCCTGACCCCCCTGGGTCATGGCCCCCCCGTGGCCCATCTGGGTCGTTGGGAGGGGGCATCAGGAGTGGAGGCCCAGCAAGCAGCGTCCAGCCTGCCTGACCGTCCAGATGCCCCTCAAGGGGGCCCTGAGGCGGTCCCTCAGCTGCTGGGCCACAGAGAAGCCTGTGAGCTGCTGGGTGCCTCTTGTTGGCTTTGTCATGTGAGTGAAAGGAAGCCCTCGCCTCTCTGCCTTTGGCAGGTCACTTTAGGACTCAGTTTCTTTGTCTGTAAAATGGGTTGAAGGGCATCCTCCTCCCTCAGAGGGTTTTTGGAGAATCAAGGAGAAGCGTGGCACAGAAGCCCTTCGTATTGCGATAGCCCAGCACTTGGCTGTACCCCTGAATGAATGGGCCCCGGGGCCTTCTGAGCCCAGCCCGTAAAGGGCACGCCCACCAGTCGCAGCCTGGGTGTCGGGAGGAGGGAGCTGGGGGAGAGGACAGTAGGGTAGCAGCAGGCAGGGCCTGGGCGGAGGGGCTTGGCCCCAGTGAGCAATCTTCCTCCTGGAGTGTGAGCCCCTCCCCCACGCCTCCCCCTCCATCCCCCCAGCTGTTCCTGGTCCCTGCCCCTCCCCTCCCCCCAGCACAGCTCTGACCTCCACCATGTGCTGGGCCTGGGAAGATGGACCAGCGGTGGGAGGTCCTACTGATGGGGACTGAGTGTGCAGGGCCCAGCTGCACAGGAAGCCAGGCTGTGGCCCTGGAGGCCTCTGGGCTCAGCGGCTGGACTCCCAGCGAGCGCGGTGGGCCCTCCTTCCTGCGGCCCAGAGCCCTTGACCCCCCTCTCCCCCCCCCCCCCCGCTCCAGGGGCCCAGGATGGGGCCGTGGCCGTGTCCTCGGTGGCTGCCCACCGGATGCAGTTCTGGCCGCAATCCCTTCCTCTCCTGGCGCTGCCTTAGCCGTGGGATGTGGGGCCGCCCTCCTGGGGCTGCCCATACTGCCCTTCACTTCTGAGGCCGCCTGGGACCTGGGGCCGAGTCTGCATTCAGTGACTGAGGGACCCCAGGGACCCAGTGTGTCCATGTTGGAGGCTGAAAAGAGGAATTTGCTCATCCACCCACCACCCACCTAGCATGTAACGTGTGCGCAGGGTGTGTGTGTGTGTGTGTGTGTGTGTGTGTGTGTGTGTGTGTGTGTGGCTTGGAGCCGGAAGTCGCAGGGTCAGCCCACTGTGCCCCACCAGCCATGTGATCCTGCACAGACGCAGGCCCACTGCCTGCGGGTCCTGACCTGCGGGAGGTGGTGTGATGTGAGAGCCACGTGAGGCTGTGTGACCTGCTGGGGACGGGTTCACCTGGGAGAAGGTTGTCTGGTCACACGGGGGGGAGGGGCGGGGGTGTGTGACCCAGAGCAGGGAATCAGGATGAGCCAAGGGGTCTGGTAGGGTGGGAGGAGGGGGGTGGGGGCAGGGGTGGGGGTGGGGAGTGGGCTTCATAGGCCCAGCTATGCAGCCAGCCGTTTCCTCCCGTGTCCACGCTCCAGGCCTCCTGCTTAGGACCCAGCACCCCATCCACCCAGAGTGGCCAGGCCCTAAGAAATGTGAGAAGCACCTGCGGCACGCAGCTGCTTCCAGCAGATTCCGGAGTCTGAGCGCTCTCCGAGCCTTGCTCTGGCCCCAGGCCATCTCCCTCCTGAACCAATGGCCTGTTCTGTGCTGGTCCCTGCAGTCTGACCCTCCTGTGGCCTGCAAGGCTCCCACACCTTCCTCAGGAGCACTGACTGAGTACCAGGGCAGCAGGAGGGGAAGCGCCACCTAACTGGAGCAATCAGGGAAGGCTTCCTGGAGGAAGTGGCGTCTGGTGGACCTTTGAAAGCAGGAGGTTTGTCCGGTGATGAGGATAGAGAGCGAAGTGGCATCACCACACCTCTGCAGACAGCCATGGGCAGTGAAGATACTGCTGATGGATGAATTGCGGCTGCTGGCACCTGGTGGGCTCAAGGAAGATGGAGGGAGGAGGTTGGAACTGGACCTGGGTTCAAATTCTGATCATGCCACTTACTCAACCACTCTGACTCTGTCTTGTTGGTATGCTGGGACAAATGTGGGGATTCGATGGGATAATGTGAGAAATGGAGGTGGCACAGCCCTGGGCATAGTGAGTGTATAATAAGCAACGCTGCCACCGAGGAGAGATCAGTATTTCGGCAGCCCCCACCCCCCCGGGTCCCACGGGGACTGAGGACCGGCATGCGGGCTGTGGCGTCACCTGTGTCCTTCAGCTTGCGTGTGGCCGGGAGCCCCCGGGCCAGCCGGGCAGGGCGAGTCGGTGCATGTGCAGGAGGCGAGGCGGCTGACTGGGGATGCCATCCGCTCTCACAGGCCTCCCCTGCTGGCCACCAGCAGCTGTGACGTGGAAGTTATTGGTCGCCCGGGCTGTGACTGATGGAGGGGCTGGGCTCTGAGGCCTCGTGGGGAGATGAAGGAGGATCACGGGGGTCACCTGGGTGCGGATGGGCTGCCCTGGGTGTCAGGCACCCGGTGGCGTCTGTCTTTAAGGAGAGGCCTGTGAGGGGAGGGCCGGAAGCCGTGTCTTAGTTTTGTGGGATCCAAGAGGTGGCTGCTCAGGGGGCGTGTTTAGGGACAGTGTCCTTCTGGGGGAGGAGGGTTTGAGGATGCTGGGTGTGAAGGAGGCGACAGGAGCTGGGAAGGGAGCGGCCGAGGGAGGTGCGGGCAGGCTCTGGTTTGCGAGTTGGCAGCCTAGGCCGTTGGGAACAGCGGTCGCAGAGACTATGAGTGCCGAGGGGGCCCGGTCCAGAGAGGGAGGGGGTGCTGGGCTCCTGGTGCCCGCTCTGCGCTGCCTGGTCGGGGTTCACCCAGGAGCTGTTGGCGGTCCTGGTGCAGTGCCAGCCACTGGTGGCGTGGAGACCACTTACTTGGCAGCGGGGCCCAGCCCCAAACATAATCGCACGGCACCCACGTTCTCTTCCCACGGCCACAGCAGCCCCTGGGAGCTGGCCCTGGCGGGAGGGGCCGAGGGATGCCCTGCCGGCCCAGCCCAGCTTGCTCACCCTGAAGCAGGTGTGTGGTCCCGGCCGCCTCGTTTTGTGGCCAGAGGTAGGGGCACAGGGACGTTTTAGAGACAGGAGCCGGCCTGGGTAAGAGGGTGCCCTCCTGGTCCCGTGTGCCCCCAACGCCACTCCCCGCCTGGGCGTGCCCGCCGCCCTCCGGCCTCGGCCTCGCTGGACACTGTCCCCCCTGCCTCTCCGAATCGCCGCTCAGCAGGGGACAGTGGAGGGCTCAAGTCCTAGGAGAGGACTGGGTGTACGTTTTCACGCTTCTGTCCCTGGAACGTGTCTCCTGTCACCCCCTCCTACCCCCCACCCCCCAGCAGCTTCCCTCCCTGCTGACATGTTCCCTGGAGTTGTGGTGCCTGGGGTGGGGGGGAGGGGGGTGCGGAGCAGGGGTGCAGGCCCCCACCAGGCTGGGACAGAGCAGAGCTGTGTTGACACAAACTCAGGCTGACCCCACATCCTCCCGCAGCCCAACGGGAAGTGGCCTCATGGCAGCCGCCTTGGTGGGCCCGGGCCTGGCTCTGCGCTCAGAGGAGAAGGGCCCCTCCCCCCCTGCCAGGGGAGGACCCAGCCCCGTGCCTGGCTGACAGTGGGGCGATGCCGGCCGCGATGCTAGGCCTGCGGAGGCGAAGACGCGTGCGCCTTCCTGAATTAAAAGGCAACCTTTGCTTTTCGTGATTTAGAAAACCATGCCTACTCGTGACAGAAAGTGTTTTAAATGAGAAAACGATAGAGAAGGTGATCGATCATAATCCACAGAAGTGAGCCACGGTCACGTGTTGGGGTTTCCTGCCCGGGGCTTTTCGCACTTGTGCGCCTGATCCCAACGATTTAAGGAAAACAAACAAACACGCGCGGTCCCGGCCCTTCTCCCGCCTCGCACGCGGCGCCCCGTCACTGGGATGTTCTCCCCTCGCGCTTTGTCGGGGTCCCGCCTGGAGAAGGGCCGGGCCACGTGGGCCACATCTGTGAGAGGTGAACCCCTGGTGGCCGAGGGGCTGGGGCACAGGCTGGGCAGCGCCGCAGAGGGGGGCCTGGGCCGGGGCGGGGGCAGGCGGGGCCCCTGGCCGTGCGTTTTACTCCGTGGCGTTGCCTGCGCGGCCGTGTGAGTGGGAAATGACACTCTCACTGTGTTTGTCCTGGTCCCTGTCGCTCTCGTTGGTTTGCTCACACACTCACTTGCCTGCTGAGGCCGCCCCTTGCCGAGCTGGAGCCGGAGCTGAGAGCCGAGGACGGAGAGGGGACGCCGCCGGCTCTCCACCACGAGTGTCTGATTAGAACGTGAGATTCTCGGACACGGAACCCCCAGGCTGCGCCTCCGCAGAGGGGGGCGCAGGAAGGCGAGTGGGGAAGGGGCCAGCTCTTGCCCCTTCCGCGGTGCGGCCTGGGGCGAGTCGCTTAACCTCTGTGTCCGTTTCCTGACCCGTTACAAGAGGAGATGGCCGATGGGCAGGCTCCCACGGGCTGTGTGAGGGCCTGGGAGGGCGCGCGTGGAGCTCTGGGCGCAGCGCCCGCACTCAGTCAGCACTTCCCCGTCGTAGCCTGCAGTTGAGGTTCTGAGGGTCTCCTGGGATCTCGGGGACCACAGATGGAATGCACGCTTCTCTGGAAGCCATCCAGGGGCCCGCAGCGGCTGCAGGGACAGCGGCTGACTCGTGAGCTGCCGCCCAGAGCACTCAGTTCTCAGAAGCCCCCTCGTGTGCCGTCACCCAGGAGCTGTGCCTCCCGGGCCTGGTCATTGGCCGAAGCACGAGGTGGCCCCTTGCAGGGCAGGGCGCAGGGTGACCCCTGAACCAGCTCGGGTGGCTGGGCAGAGGGGCTGCGTGGGGCAGGCCACCACATCTGCTACGGCGACCTCCTTCGGCAGAGGCGGCAGGGACAGGGGGAGGCCCCACCGGCGGGGGGCAGGCTGGCGTCGGAGTGGAGAAGGGGCCAGTCCTTCCTGCCGGCGGCCGGCCACTGCGAGGCTGTGACAGGACCCTCCGTGCCTGGAGCAGCAGTTGTGTCCCTGGCTTTCTGGGGGCGGAGAGAGGGTTGGTGGGAGCTGGAGCCTGACCTCTGACCTGTGGCTAAGGAAGCCGGGATGGAGCTGCTGAGAAGGGGCGAGGCCCACTGCACCCCTCCCCTGCAGGCCTGGCCCCGGCGCTCCCTGCTCTTCCTCGGCTCCCACCCCCTCCGTGTTCTGTGCTGTTTCCTTTCCCGTCCCTCCCTCCCTCCCTTCGGCACCGTCTGGTCCTCATTAAGGCCTTCCGCCCGCCGCTCAGCGCTCGGCCCAGAGGGGAGCTCGTGTGGGGCCTCCCCGACCGGGGGTGGGGGCTCCCAGCACAGAGCCCTCGCCTCGGGCCTCCCCAAAGCAGACGTGGTGTGTGCTGGGGTGTGTGCGGGGATGTGGCTGCCGGCCGGCTGCATGTGTAAGTGTCTCGCCTTCCCACCTGCTGAGGGTCCCTTGGCTTGGCATCTGCAGGCCGTGCCCCTGACGGTTGCGGGGGGAGGCAGGGCCCCTGCACCCACCCAGGCAGCTGCCCTTGGCCTGCTTCCTACAGGCGGTCCCCCTGAGCAGGGCCAGGCAGTGCGGAGGCCCCACTCCAGCCCCTGGTCGCTGTCCGGCCGCCCCGCACTTTACCCACCCAGGCCACAGGCACCCTGACCTCCCGGCTGCTGGAGGGAGGGGCAAAGGGGGTGATCAATGGTACCCACCGCAGGGGTGGTGGGCCCCGTCCACCTGCATGGGGACTCTCCATGGGCTGCGGGGAGCCCCCTGGCGTCCCGGGGTGCCCCAGCGGGCCCCTGAAACATGACTCCCTTGTTCCGTCTACCCCGATGCACCGCCCCTTCCCACAGCCACAAGCTGGGAAGAGGTATGTGCCCTCGCACATGGAGCAGCGGGGGCGGGGAGGGGGAGCGCAGGGCGGGGGTTTGATGACGCCCAGGGGAGACGCGCCCCTCCCGCTGTGGACTGAGGGGGTGGCCCTGGCCTCTGCTCACTCACAGGGCAGTGGGTTCCTGGAGGCGGGGGCTGGGCTCCCTCTCCTGCCGGGCCATGGACGGGAGGGACCGGCGACTGGCGAGGAGGCAGCACCCTCTGCTGGCTGGGCCTGGCGGCCGGGCCGGGCGGTGACAGCAGGCTCAGGAACCTGCCTGGCCACTCCGCTGGTGGGTGCGGGTGCGGCAGAGGGAGGGTTTGAATTCGGGAAGCGGACTCCAGCGCCCGATCCTACACCCCTTGGGCCCCGATGTAGCTCTCTTGTCTCTGCGGCCCAGAGAGGGGCAGTCCCTTGGCCAGGGTCACACAGCTGGCCAGGGGCAGCGTGGGAGTCGTGACCCCTGGGCCCGGGTCCTGTGGCATTTCGAGGGGTGGTGGCTCCTGGTGAGGCCAGAGGAGCCGCCTGCTGTGCCCGGGGCTGCGGGCCGAGGGCTGGTCCTTCGGTGGGCGGAGGTGCCATGCGCCTGGCCAGCGAGACTGCTCACGGAGCCTTTGCTCTCAGTTCTTACCCGTCCCCCGTCCCGCCCTGTCTTGCATGTGGTCAGCCTGCGTCTGAGGCAGCGTGTCGCCTTCACTGCAGGTGTGCTGTGTGTGTGATTGAGCAACACACGCGTGTCAGGGCGGTGGTGTGGGTACGGAACACGTGTGCCCTGGGCCTTGCTGTGTGTGTCGGTGAGACGGGACCCCGAGGGGCCTTCGTGCTGCCACATCTGGGCGCCTTGTGCTCGCCCGGCCCCAGCTCGGCACCGTGGCTGCAGGAAAGTGGTCACCAGCGTCCGTGTTCACACAGCCTGACCCTGTGTCTGTGCCGCCATCCACCCGCCCACCTCGCTTCTCCGCAGCCTGGGGGGCAGGATGCGAGGGGCACCTGGCTCCCCCCGCCCCCCACAGGGTGCCCACAGGCTGCTGGGCAGGAAGGGGTGATGGCGCCTTGGCCAGGCCGCCTTCCCCAGCTTTCCCAGGGAAGGGGGGTGAGAGGCCTGCTCTCAGAGGAAGGGGTGGGGGTGCAGCCCAGCTCTGCAGGCACCTCCAGCCCTCACTTCTGGGGGCCAGCTGTGCAGCGCAGCGGGGGCGGGGCCTCAATAAGCCGAGGAATGAATGTGGGATTCATTACTGGAATCTGGCAACCAGAGAGCCTCGCTGCTCCCCTGAGATGCAGCAGCGATAGGGGCGGGTCCTCCTGGAGGCCCAGGGTGGGGGCTGTGGGTGGGGGTGCAGGCCGAGCCCCTCCCCTCCCCCACCGCTGAGCCAGGGGCCCCTGCTTCCTCCGCCCTGAGCTGGAATCCCCGGCCTTCCTCTCTCCTCCTCTGCCCTCGGCCCTGGGGAGAGGGGCCCAGTGCTGCGCGGCCTGCCCCCTCCGGCCTCCTTGTTGCTGCGCTGGCCTCTCATGGAGGCTGGGGCGGGCGTGGGCTAGCCACCTCCCGGCAGCCGGCCCCTCCTGCGAGTGACTGACAGCTCCCACCGCCCTGAGGGGTGGGCTGGCTGTGCTGGTTTTGGGGGGACACCAGGGAGAAGGTGAGGGTGCTGCCAGCTCTGCCAGGTGGGGTCGGAGCTCCCTATTGGTGTTCTGTGCGGCAGGAGGCACGTCCCGGTGTGGATTCTTGGGCCCCCTGGCCCCGCTCGCGGTTTGCAGAGAGGAAGCGAGCGGCCGGGAGGCTGAGTGCCGTCCCCAGGCCACGCAGCCCGCCGGCCGCTGGGACCCTGTGATGCGGGGCTGGGCCTCTCCAGGCTGCTCGGTGCCCGCAGGGCCGCCATGAGGCCGGCAGGACGCCTGGGGCAGAAGCGAGGCCTGAGGTTTGGCCTGAGTCTGGGAGCACATCACTGCCCCCTGCACCCCACGACCCTGTGACCCCAAGGGAGCGGGAATGACCTGGGCTCCCCTGGACAGTAGGGGCAAGTGAGGGGTTGTGGGCCGCCCGTGGTTCTGGCCTTGGCCTGTGTGGTGTCAGGAGAGCCCCCTGAGCCCGGGATTGTCCCGGGGAATCGCCGGTCAGTGAGCCGAGGGCAGCGTTTCTGGGGAGGACCTTCTGCTCCCCCAGCCCCTTCAGTTACCCCATTTCACAGACGGGGTAACGGGTCCCTCCGCCGAGTGCTGGGGTGTGAACCGAAGCAGGCCGCCTCCTGGGCTTGTGACCCTCCCCTGCACCCCCTCAGGACCTGGGCTAGGGGTCGTCGGAGTGATGACTCAGGGACGGCCACACCCTCGTCCCCAGAACCTGGGCGTTCGTGCTGGTTGTGGAGTCTAGCGGCGAATGGAGACCGGTGGCTGATCAGCTGGCCTTGGGGGCGATCACCCGGGAAAATCCACCCCGGCCTGTGGAGGCGCCAGGTTGTCAGAACTGGGCGAGGTGGCGGGAGGTCGTGTGGTGTCAGGGACGCGATGGTGAGCGACCCCGGCACCGCTGATTGGAAGGGAAGAGGCTGATGTGGAAGGGAAGAGGCACCGGGAGCAGGGAGCGTGGCGGCCTCCGGGGGCTGCGGAAGGCTTGTTCCTAGAGCAGTGATGGCGAACCTATGACACGCGTGTCAGAGGTGACACGTGAACTCATTTTTTTGGTTGATTTTTCTTTGTTAAATGGCATTCAAATATTTAAAATAAATATAAAACATATAAATCTTTGTTTTACTATGGTTGCAAATATCAGAAAATTTCTATATGTGACAGGGCACCAGAGTTAAGTTAGGGTTTTTCAAAATGCTGACACGCCGAGCTCAAAAGGTTCGCCATCACTGTCCTAGAGCCTCCGGGGGCACCAGCCCTGCCGACCGACACCCCGACTTTAGCTCAGTGAACCGTGTTGGACTTCTGACGTTGAAAACTGTAAGAGGATGTGCTGTGTCTAAGTCGCTGTCTGCGGTGATCTGCAGCTGCAGCGGGAAGTGAGTGCAGGGGAAGTGGCGTGCCCTCTGGACGACTTCGGGAATGTGTCCTGAGCCTCGGGGATCCTGGGCTCCCCCCCCCGCCCCCCAGTGCACAGGGAGGCCCCCAAGCGGGCGGGAGAGAAACCAGGGAGACGGTTCCCCTTTTCACAAGTGAAGGCAGGTTCCCGCCCTTTCCTGGGCCTGAAGCCCAACTGCAGCCTCGTGTGCCGGCCCCGGGGCTCCGCCTGCAGGGCCTGCTTGTCCAGGGCAGGGCCGCCCAGGACTCCTTCAGGATGGCCTCAGGGGACTGCTGTCAGATGCCCAGGCCTTTGCCAAGTGTTGCCCAATCAAGTGGGTTCCCCCGGCCACTGCCACCTCTTTGAACTTTGTCCCTGACTCTAAGGCCTGACACGGGGCCCACATCTGTGCGCCCCGCCGCCCCCTCCCCCCCTCCGTGCCGTCCCTGCCTCCGTGGCCGCCGGGTGGTGGTGGGGGGGGCGGTACGGAGGCCCCGCGTGAAGGACGAACAGACGCCTGTGAATCACCAGCTCCCTTTGCTGACGCGTACACCGTGATGAACGATCTTGGCATTTTAATGAACTTTAAGAAAACTTTTTATTTCCAAGGAAATGTTAGGCTCACCAGATGGTGCAGAGCCGCCCGTGGGGAGCCTGCCTGCTCCTCACCCACTTCCTCCCCGGGGCCCAGCGCAGAGCCAGGAGCCCGCAGGTGCAGGAGCAGTAGCAGGAGCAGGAGCAGGAGTAGCAGCCTCGGGCGGGCCGGCTGTCCCCGGGTGGCCGCTTGTCCCCGGGGTGGCCGCTTGTCCCCACGTGTTTTGCGTGTGATTCAATGGAACGCTCCCTGTGCAAAGGCTCCGGGACCCCGTGTGGGCGCAGACCTGCCTGGCCCTGAGGGTCTGGCGGTTTGGACTCGTCTCAGCGGTGCCCTGCCGTGGACGCCATGTTTGCAGGGCTCCTCTCCGCTTGTCAGACGTGCTTTCCCGGGGCTCCTCCAGCGCGGCTCCCAGGCCGATGGGGGAACCATCCGTAATCAGAGCCCTTCCTGTCCGTCAGCAGCCACTGCTGCTTCCCCTTTCACTTCCAGCTGGGCCCTGCGACCGGGAAGCTGGCAGGCGCTCACTTCCCCTGGCCCCCCACCCCCACCCCCAGAGTGTGGGAGGGGGAGCAGCCACATGGAGGGAGCGTCTGCTTGGGTGCCGGGCACCATGCCAGCCCGCCACATGCCATCTCTCCTCCTCATTCTCCAATTCTGGCGACGGGCTCCCCTCTGACAGACGAGGAAGCTGCTGCCCAGAGATTCAGACCTTTGCCCGGCCCGGCCCGGCCCGCATGGCTCCGGGACTGAGCATCGATCTCGGAACCAGGAGATCGGGGTTCGATTCCTGGTCAGGGCTCATGCCGGGGTGGCGGGCTCGCTCCCCTGTGGGAGGCGTGCAGGAGGCAGCTGGTCCATGATTCTCTCTCTTGTTGATGCTTCTAGCTCTCTCTCCCTTCCTCTCTGAAATTATACACACACACACACACACACACACACTCAAAGAAATTTGCCCAAAGCCCTCAGCTCCTAAGTGGAGGTGGATTTGAACTCCCTTCTGACCCAAAGCCCACGTCTCCGAGACGGAATGGGAGTTTGGTGGCGCACCTGAGACCCGAGGCCCCGGTGGCTTGAGGACGGGGTCACAAGCCCCTGGGCAGCGAGGTGCTGGCACGGGGACGCCAGGCTGGTGAAGGGCAGGCGGCCAGGGTCCCCTCTCTGAGTCAACAGACTGGGCTGATGTCCCACCGCCCCACCACCTGGAATTTCCTGAGCCCCCGACCCGGGGAGAGGAGAAAGGAGGAGAGAGCTGGTTGGGGCGGGTTTGGGGCCAATTCAAACCAGCTTCCTTGTTTCCAGGGGTGGGTGTGACCTGCGCCACTGTCTCTGCTGAAGGGATGAGGGGTTTCAGGCACACCCCCCCCCAAAAGCAGGCCCGGGGCGGACAGGCGGCTGCCTCACATCCTGAGCCCTGAAAACCCTCAGCCCTCTGGCCTGGGACAAGGCCGCCGCCCTGCAGGGCAAAGCGAGTCCAAGCTGCCTGAGGCGCACGCTCTGTGGGCACAGGGCATGGGAACGGCCGGCCTGGAGTCGCTGACTTGTCAGCTCGCATCACCCTCCCCCACGCCCGAGGGGAGAGCGGGAAGTGTGTGCAGCCTCCTCTCCAGCAGCTGGGCGGTGGCCCTCGGTTTACAGGTGAGTAAACTGAGGCTCCGGGCGGTTATGGCCCGTCTCCCGGGTCACCCAGCAGGTTAGATGCACAAAAGCTCTCGGCTTGTTGCTCCCAGGGCCTCTGAAGATTTCTTTTTTTAAAAAAAATAAATATACTTTTATTGATTTCAGAGAGGAAGGGAGCGGGAGAGAGAATGATATATCAACAATGAGAGGGAATCATTGATCGGCTGACTCCTGTAGCAGGGCCCTTGACCGGAATCGAACCCGGGACCTTCCAGTCCTCAGGCTGATGCTCTATCCACTGAGCCAAACTGGCTAGGGCTGAAGATTTCTTTTGTTTTTAAAAAACGTGCACCAGCCCAGCTGGCATGGCTCAGTGGTTGAGCGTTGACCTATGAACCAGGAGGTCACGGTTCGATTCCCCGTCAGGGCACATGCGGGGTTGCGGGCTCGGTCCCCAGTGGGGGGCGTGCAGGAGGCAGCCGGTCCATGATCCTCCTCATCATTGGTGTTTCTCTCTCTCTCTCCCTCTCCCTCTCCCTTCCTCTCTGACATCAATAAAAACATGCTTAAAAACCAACAACAAAACGTGTGCCATCTCAGACGGCGGACACCCGGGGCCTGGCGAGCCGAGAAGCAGACGCCGGGCCGTCCGTTTCCTTCCTGTCGTGCGCCTCGCCACGGACCTGAGAACATCTGCCACGGGGCCACGCTTCTCTCGGCCGCGCGGGCCGTCTCGCATGTGGCAAAGCTGTAGGAGCAGGAGCACGTTGTGGTGAGCTTGCTCCTGCAGCTTCCGTTCCGTCCGCGCTGAGGTCCGGGCCCGACGCCTGCGGTGCTGGTCTGGGCCTCTCCGCTGCCCCGCAGCGTGGGCTGGGGTGGTGGTACCATAGCTTTCTCTCCTCCTCGGTGGGCATTCGGGTTGTTGGCAGGTCTTTGCCGTGGTAAACAACGTGCCCTGGTCGTTCTTGTGGCCCCTGGTAACTTAGGGACTTGGATTAAAACCAGGGTGTCCCCCTGCACCCCACCCCCCCGTGGCTGTCTCGGGTTAGCATCCAACCTGTGGGCCTGGGCTCTCCACCCCCAGCCCCCTCGGACCCGTGTCCCGAGAGGCGGGCGTGGTCTGATGTCTGGCCTAGAGCAGGAGCAGAGCTGATGGCCTTTTATGTTTAAACCGGTGTTTCCCAAACTGTTCTCTGTGGGACCATTAATAAGCATTATAGAGGCAAAGGGGTTCCACGGTCCAATGAGTCTGAGAAACAGTGTGAACTTAAAGACGAACACACACTGACTTGGCAGAGGTGAATACAGCCGCACACGGACAGCTGCTTGTAAACCTCTAAGAGGGGCTGCCAGAGCGGCCAGGGCCAGATCCGTTCGCCCGCGGAAACCTTTGGGGGTGGCACCTGCGGCGATGAGCTGCTTTCACGGATGAGAACCGAGAGTTCGGACTGCCGGCAGGTGGCAGAGCTGCCAGGAAGGAAAATCTGAGGCTCAGTAGGTGGGGCCTGCGAATTAATCCGACCAGAGCTGCCTTAGCAAGAAAATAGACAGTTTAATCATGTGTGTGGGGGCGTTCACAGAGAAGTGTGGCTCAACAGCCAGGCAGTTAGGCCCTGGCTGGTTTGGCTCAGTGGATGGAGCGTTGGCCTGTGGACTGAAGGGTCCCAGGTTCGATTCTGGTCGAGGGCACATGCCCAGGTTGCAGGCTGGATCCCCATTAGGGTGTGTCCAGGAGGCAGCCAATCAGTGATTCTCTCTCATATTGATGTTCCTATCTCTCTCTCCCTCTCCCTTCCTCTCTGACATCAATACAAATATATTTTAAAAAAAGAGAAAAAAGGGACAGTTAGGATTTGGGGTTTGTATGCCACCCTGGTCGGGGGAGGGGAGGGAGGAGAGGACCGCTTGTGGGAAGACAGACGACTCAGGAAAGATAAACGGGCCCTTGGAGAAGGATGGGGGTCGGTAGCTTTGTGCCGGTGCCCTTGGGGGTCGGGCACTCACTGCGGTGTAAGGGTCCATCTCCCCTGGCCGCTGGGAGGAGGGGGCTGGTCACAATGGAGTCCTGGGCGCCCTGCCTTTAAACAGAGAGGTGCAGGGACGCGAACGAACGCCTTGAGCTCAAGATGATTTTTATGTCACAGCGGAGCATGCTGGACCCTCCTCGGGTCTCCCTGTTCTCTTCCCAGTCCCAGCCGGGCAGCGGGCGGCGTGGAGACCCAGAGCCAAAGCCCGAGCCCTGCCCCCCAAGTGGGCCAGGACCCCCTGTCGCTGTTCAGTAGCAAAAACTGCCCCCACCGTCTGCATCACAACCTGTCCGAGCTAAGGACCGATGGTGTGAGAGCTAGGGACTGACTGTGTGAGAGCTAGGGACTGACCGTGTGAGAGCTAGGGACTGACCGTGTGAGAGCTAGGGACTGACCGTGTGAGAGCTAGGGACTGACGGTGTGAGAGCTAGGGACTGACGGTGTGACGGTCACGCTGGCTGAGGCCGGCGAACCCCTGGGGGCAGCAGCCTCTGTGGCGGAGGAAGGACTGCTGCCTGAGCCCCCTCACCCGCCCGTGTGTCTTGGACGCATTCTGCTCGCTGTATGACGATCCTGTAAATCTCAGAGTGGGTCGGTCTGTCTGTCCGTCCGTCTGTCCGTCCGTCCTAAGCGGTAGACCTCAGCCCCGACCACACATGGGAGCCCCTTTAGGAATTTTTACAGACACCAACCCCTGGCTGAGTTAGCTCAGAATCACCGAGGTGGGGCCCCGGCCCCTGCACTTAGCCAGACCAGGCACCCTGAGGACGTGCCAGGATTGAGCGCCGACGCCGCCCTTTCTGCGCCCAGTCCCCCCACCCCCCACCCCCATCCCATCTCAGGACCGCAGTCCCCGTCTCAGTCCCAAACCATTGATTGTTTGCCTCAAAATCCTACCATTTTAGCTGCTGAGCCTTCTGTTCTGGGTCGGGTGTCCGTCCATGAAGGGTGAGGAGGCCTGGAGGATGCATCCAACGCCGACCTGGAGCGCCCCCACCTGGCCAGCTCCCCTCCTGACACCCCTGAGTGCCCAGGAGGGACACACTGGGTTTATACTCGTCCTTGAAATCAGTGCGAGGGCTGATGGTTCTGTGGCCTGGCGACCAGGATTCTGGCTTGGAGTCTGCAGCCCCAGGACGCGCCGGTTGGGAGGGAAGTGTGCCTGGGCCAGTGGTCAGCAAACCGCGGCTCGCGAGCCACACGCTGCTCTTTGGCCCCTTGAGTGTGGCTCTTCCACAAAATACCACGTACAGTGTGATTGAAACTTTGTGGCCCATGCGCAGAAGTTGGTTTTCGGAAAGGAGATGGATGAAACAAGTATACAAAACGGGTGTGGATGGGAGAGGTGGAAGGGGTCGACCTCAGCGAACGAACCTCCATCAGATTGGGGACGTTTTTAGCAAAGGCCAGCTTAGGAGAACCCTGATTAAGCTAATAACAGTGTACCTACCTGTATAGTTTAAGTTTAAAAAATTTGGCTCTCAAAAGAAATTTCAGTCGTTGTCCTGCTGATATCCGGCTGTGCTGACTAATGAGTTCGCCGACCACTGGCCTGGGCTGCTGTGAGCTGCACAGCGGCCCTCACCCCTGAGCAGCAGAGTCGGCGACCGGGAGAGCAACGCCTCCATGTGCCGAGTTGGGATGCTGTCAGTTCATTTCTAAGGTGCATTGTTGATACAATGGGAGCTTTTCAGGAGAAAAAGAAATGTGTATCAAAGGTGCCTGGGCGGGAAGAGCGCCTGACAGTGCGGTGGGAGGGAGGAGCCCTTCTGAGAAAGGAGGAAGTGGGGCCTCCTCTCCACTGAGGCTCACAGATGATCGATCTTGATCTTGAGGCCGCTGCCTAGGAGACTCAGGAGGCGGTGAGTACGTCCGCCTGGCTGGGGCTCCAGGTTGAACAGGAAAGGTGGAGGGGGGGACTGGTCCTATCTGATGGAGGACATCCGGAGGGCTTCCTGGAGGCGGTGACTTAACAGAGGGGATTTTAGATGGGGGTTGGGAGACAACAGGCCCTGAATGAAGGCTGTAGGGTCCTCAGAAAAGAGCGTGCTGTGGAGATGTGACTGAGCTGGGAAGGGGGTCAGGACCAGGGACAAAGGTGTAGACGCAGAGATGAGGGGAGAGGAGGCTGTCCACACCCCTGCCTTGGGGGAAGAGGGGAGGAAGGAGGGTGGTTAATGCATGCCCCATGCTGCCCTGAGGTCGCGGGGTGGGACTGGGTGTTGGCGAGGAGGGTTTTTTCAGGAGCTGGGGTTCAGCGCGATGGGCAGAAGCCAGACAGCAGAGGTCCCGCAACGAGTGGGTGGTGGGAGCCGAAGAAGATGGAGGCCATCTGCCGCGAGGCTGGGTTGTTCCGTGATGGAGAGAGTGAGCGATGGAGAGAGTGAGCGTGTGAGCGGCTGGGGGGGGTGGGGGGGCGGCTGGGCCAGGGCCAGGAGCGTTGCTTGTGGAGATGAGGGGGAGCCCAACCGCTCTCCTAGGTCAAGTTGAAAAGGAACCAGAAGAAAGAGGAAGATTTCAGCCGAATGCGGCAACCGCCCCCCCCCCCCCCCCCCCGCCCCTTGCACTGCAGGGTTTGGGCGGCGCCTCAAGCTACCAGCCTGGGGCTCCCCTTGGGGGTGTGGCTGCTCACCTCTGCCCGGAGCCTGCAGGTTCACGCTGCAACCCGCCAGGCCTCCCCCTGCACCCTGTATCCGCCCAGGCCTCCCCCTGCGCCCTGTGCCCACCCGGGCCTCCCCCTGCGCCCTGTGTCCCCCCGGGCCTCCCCCTGCGCCCTGTGTCCCCCTGGGCCTCCCCCTGTGCCCGCCCGGGCCTCCCCCTGCGCCCTGTGCAGAGCACCCCCGCCTGAGGGAACGTGATTTTCGTGGTATTTGGTGGGAAGCATCGGCTACATCCCGTGAGGTTTGCCCGGGTGGGTGGGTGGTGGGAAGATTGGCGGGGGAGCTGGGCTTTGTGCTCACACCCAGGCTTCGGGCTCCGCAGGAGCGTGAGAGGCCTGGGGACTGGGACGGGCAGGTGTGTGCCATGTGAGTGCGAGGGCGCGTGCGTGAGGGGGAGGGAGGAGGACGCAGTGCATCGGCCGTCGCGTGGGTGGTGACACCTCACAGTCTGTGCTCCTCTCCCAGTGGGTCTCAGGGAGGGGGAACCCGAACTACCCCACCCCCACCCCCCTCCGTGGCTTCCAGGGCAGGACCTGCTGCTGGACCGCTGACCAGTGGGGCTGCTCACGGGCAGGTCAGTGGCCTACAGCATCCTTGTTAAGGACCCGGGGACCCCTTCCCACCTCGTGTCAGCCTCTGACCCATGAGGGGGCCTCCTCTGTTTGGGGGTGAGGGTCCAGCCCGACTGACAGCCTTGGGAAACCCCGCATAGGCCCGTCGGGCTGGGGTGACGCCGGCCCGGAGACCGGTCCTCTGCTCTGAGCGTGGGTTGCCCCGTCTGCAGCAGAGGCCCAGCTCACGGGGCTGAGGCCGGGCCGCGGGCCACAGTTTCCTGTGGCCGCCTGACACACAGCTGTTCTCTCTCAGTTCTGGGGGCTCCGTGTCTGAGACCAGGGTCCCGGCTAAGGCAAGGTGTCGCAGGCCTGGCCCGTCCTTGCCTGGCCCGGTGTCCGGCGGCAGCTGGCAGTCCTGGGCGCACGGCCACATCACTCCACCATTGCTCTCCTCCGTCACTGCTTCGCTGCACTCTTCAGGTTCCCCTCCAGTCCCCTCTCAGGACACGGTCAGGGCCTCCTCGGTGAGCCAGGTGATGTCCTCGTCCCCAGGCCTGGTCCCACCTGCCGTGGGAGGTAACACCCGGCCCAGGACGGGGCCCGGGACTCACGTCTCATCTCAGGGCCCTCTGGTTGTTTGTTTATATTTTTATTGATTTCAGAGAGGAAGGGAGAGAGAGAAACATCAGTGATGAGAGAGAATCATCGATCGGCTGCCTCCTGCACGCCCCGCACTGGGATCGAGCCTGCAACCCGGGCCTGTGCTCTGACCAGGAATCGAACCATGACCTCCTGGTTCGTAGGTCGATGCTCAACCACTGAGCTACACCAGCCGGGCACGTTTTAAACTATAAAACAAAACCAAGTGGCGCGGGGGGGCGGGGGGGGACACACATGAAGTTCTCGTTTCCTATGTACACACACGGCGGTAAGCGCACAGAGCATAGAGTTTGCCTTGAGCAGCGGGTGGCACGTGCTCACGGTTGTGCAGCCATCACCGCCATCCAGTCCAGAACGTGTTCGTCCCCCGAAAAGGACCCTCTGTGGCCCTTAGCATCACCCCGCTTCCTCCTGCCCCGTGGCAGCCCCCTGCCTGCTTGCTGTCTCTGTAGATTCTCTTTTCAGGGGCGCGCCTCTGTGTGACTGGGAAGTGACTGGGCCGGAGCGCGGTGAGCTGGTTGTTGGAAGGACGTGCGTGCGGGGAAGCCGGTGCCCGGGACACCTCAGCTCCGTAAGGGCCGATTGCAGTAGCCGGGTGCCGGCCACACGCCCTGCCCGGGCCCTGGACCCAGAAAGTTCCCGTGGCCGTGCTGCTGGGGAGTCCAGCCGCCCGCCATCCCTCTCGCCAGGCCTCACGCGTCCAGTCGCTGGGCAGCCGAGGCCGCTGCCTTGGAGTGGGGGTTCATCCCGGCCCGAGCACCCCGGGCCAGGTGGGCGGGGGCCCCGGGAAGGCGGGGTCGGCAGCGGCCGGAGCTGAGATCCCTGGCACCGTCTGATTCCTGCTCCAGGAAAGGAGTTGCGTAGGGGGCAGCTCCGTTCTTCCTGGTGGTGGGATCTGAGAGAAATGCCCCAGGACGTCCCCTGCAGGGGGCACTGTGCGCAGGGATCGGCGGTTCTGTGGTGCCGTGTCCCGCCCCCGCCTCCGTGTGGCTGCCACTGCTGCTGGAGGGGTGTGTGGCCCATGTAGGGGGCTCTCCAAGGATCCGGCCTAAACCCGGGTCACCTTGACTGTGGGGAGCTGTGCTGTCCATGGCCTCCGGCCGCATGTGGCTCCTGTCGGTCCCAGTCAGAGGTGCGGTCAGGCCAGTGTCACTGCCGAGCACAGGAAGGAAAGAGTGGCAGGTCTCTCGGAGTTCATGCTGTTGAGTTGACAATATGTTTGTGCCTGAGGCTAAGTGAACTGTGGGAAAGTGAGTTCTCCTGCTTTTCCAGACCGATCTAGTGTGGCCCCTGGAACCTTTAAAATTACGGATGGGCTCGCCTTGCTTCTGCCGGAGGTTGGCGAGCAGCTGCCCTGGCTCAGGGCGCCCCCGTGGGGGGAGGGACGTGGGACAGCAGGGCCCCCAAGGCCTGCACGGGAAACCTGCAGATCCTCCGGGAGGGCTGGGGGTCGGGGGGCTGGTGGGCAGCAGGGTGGGCAGCGCCTGCGTTGGCTGGGCCACGGCCTCTGTGGGGAGCAGCCGGCTTCTGAAGACCCGGAAGGCACCCACTGGACGCAGTCAGCCGGCCTGTGTGGGTGCTCTGGGGCCTCACCCACCAGCCACATGGGGGAGCTGGGCATGGGGAACCTGAGCGTGGCCGTGGCCGTGGACGTGGGGGCTGGGCCGACGTTAATCCCCCAGGAGGCGGGAGGACCGGCCGCTGGCCCTGAAACAGCCGTCCCAGGTGCCACTCTGGGCTCCGGCCCGGGGAGGTCCCCCAAACCAGCCCCCAGGAACTCCTAGTGTGAGAGTCAGCGGCGCTTGGCCACGCCCACGCCTGGGAGTGACTCACTCACGGGGTCAACGGTCATGGCAGGGGGTGGGCCGGGCCCTTCCCAGCGTGCAGGCCCAGCCCAGCAGGGCTGCTCCCTAGCTCCCTCCTCTGGGACCCCCAGCCCTTCCTCCCAGGGGTCCCGCTCCCCGCGCAGGGCCTGCAGGGAGGGAGGAAGGAGCGGCTGACTCACCGCCTGCCCTGAGGGGTTGGAGGAGCAGAGCTGGACTGGGATCCTGGGATCCGGGCTCTGAGGCTCCAGGAAGAAGAAGGCTCCGGGTGAGCTGGCCCCCCCCACCCCCCTCCCTGCTTCCCCGTTCCCGTTCCTCTCCCTGGCAGGGTCCCCTCCCCCACGGCACCCCTCAGCAGTCGGGGGGGGGGGGGGGGGGGGCGGCAGCCGGCTGGCTGTGCTCTGACCCCTGGAAGCCTGGAGCAGCTGGGGCCGCGGGTCTGGACTTCATTCCCGGGGAGTCCTGCAGCCCCGGGGGGGCCCTGAGAGCTGAGGGGTGTGGTAGGGACTGGTGGGGTCAGGACCGGGTGTGGGCACATCTGGGGTGCACCTGGCCCAGGGGAGGCGTGGGGCGGGGCGGCAGGGAGGGAGGGTGCCCAAGGGCATGTCAGATTCTTGGCAGCACCCTGCACCCAGCAGGGGCCGGGCCGGGAGGAGGGGCCCGTGGCTGCAGGCACCGGCTCCTGGCAGGGCCGCCCAGCTGGGCTACAGGTGAGCACCTTCCCTCGCTCCTTCCGGGAGCTCTCCCTGCGGCCACGGCACCGTCCTCCTGGGGTGGCACCGTCCTCCTGGGGTGACGGGCTGGCTTGGGAACCCTGCTCCTTGGCACCTCTTATGCGGGGATAACACACCCGCGAGCCCCCCTTCTCCCGCCGTCCCCCTCCCCCACCCCTCGCCCTGCCCCTCGGAGCCTTCTCCCTCGAAGGCAGTCGCAGTCCCTCCTACCTCTGCCCGCGCTCTGGGAGGCTCCTTGTTCCGAGGCCACAAAGCCCCTTTGATCCTCTGCTCGGCTCCGAGCCATGTGACCGGTGGGCGGGCCGCACTCGCAGGCAGCAGCCGGCGCAGCCCGACTCGGCGCTGGGTGAGTCCTCCGCTCCCTTTGTTCCCCCAGCCTCGCACCGGGCGCCGGGCCCTCAGGTGCCCCGGCCGTCCGGCAGCCCCGGTGGCCGGTGGTGGGGCCGGGAGCCGCATCTGCCTGCCCCCCTCCCACCCCGGCCCAGCCCGATGGGACAGCTCCCGCCCGGAGAGAGTGGCGGCAGGAGCTCAGCCTCCATGCGGGGCCCAGATTTTCGGTCTCGGGGAGAAGAAAAAGGCTTTGTGCGCACAGCTATCTCTCTGTAAATGTTTGGCCAGCAGAGCCGAGGGCCCAGGTCCTCCCCAGCGGGACTTTCTTGGAGGAGCCCATTTCCCTTCTGCAAGGGGCTTCCCTGGCCTCTAGGGGGGCGGCGGGAACTGGGCTGGCCACCGCCGCCTCCTCCAGGCAGCCCTTAGAGCTTGAGGACCGGCTGGGATTGGCTTCCACAGACACCCGCGATGCGATGCAGGACTCGGATGCCTGCGGCCGGCATTGTGCTTGTCTGGGTCCCCAGGGGGTTGGGGTGTTGCTGGGGGCAGGCGGTGGGGGGGGGCTGGAATGCATGTCTTTGCTGGAAGACCTGGTGAGAGGGTGTCCCCCTCCATGTCTGGAGCAGGGGAAGGACCAGCTGCTTGGGGACATGCCCGCTGAGCTGAGCTGTTGGGGGGACCCCCAGCGTCCAGTCCCACAGCCAGTGCAGCCCGCCAGCCGTGTGCCCAGGCCCAGGCACCCTGCGGCAGTGCCCGCGCCTGCCACTTCGCCCCGGATGTCCCTGGATGGGCCCGGCGTGCGGCTGCGGGCCTCACCCTCCTCCTCCCTCCCTTGTGGCCCCGAATTTTGCCGGCATTTTTGTCGGAGGTTTGGGGGATCATCTCCACTCGCCAGAGAGAAGTTTGAAATTCCTTCGCCCGAGAAAAATGTGCCGCCCGCAGCGGCTCCCTGGTCGTGGGGACGGCACCCTGGGTGGGATCCAGTTGGGCTCCTGCAGGCAGAGCTGTTGGGGGGGAGGCCGGAGGAGCCCGCCCCCCTGACTCCTGTGGGTCCCCCGCTTCATTCATTGTTGCTTTGCCTCGGAACTTAGGGGCCCCCACGGTGTTTACAGAAATGTCATTGCTCTGGGGCACCTGGGGGGTGGGGGGGCCCCTGGGCAGGAAATGGGAGGAACTCATTTATTTAACCATTTGCGGGGGCAGCATCCATGGGAGGCCTGTGCCCGGTGGGGGTCTTGCTTCTCTCCCCTCAGGTCTCTCCTGGTTGAGGACTGAGGACGTGGCTGGGGAAGGGGGCTGACCTTTTCAAGCCGCCATAGGGTCCTGGGTTGTCGCTGAGCCCTCGCCCACCCTCCGGGGGCCCCCTTGGCCTCCCGCTCGTGCCCGTGTGGTGGCAGAACTGTGGTGTCTGCTGGTTTGTGTCTGTGTTTCCGTTCGCGCTGCTCCTTGGGGCTGGCACTGTGACAGCCGGGACAGTGGCCGGTTCAGCTGGCACGTGGGGAGGACCTACTGTGCGCCAGGCAGGAGCCTTCTGAGATGGAGGCAACAGAGCCTGTTCTGAGGGTAGGGGGCAAGCCCAGGCCCGCCGCCGGCCCAAGGTCAGGGTTCACAGGGCCTTTACCGCAGAAACCGTGGACCCACTGGGCAGCCCCCGGTCTCTGGTCCGACTTCCTCCCCGCCCCCTCCCTCTTCCCCTGCCACCGTGCCCTCCCCACTTCCTGTTGTCACCGCAGCTGAGCTGCTCCGTCGGATAGGACGCTGTGCAGGGCCCACGGCTTTCAGCAGCCGGAGACCCTGGCCTTGGCCGCCCCCCACCCGCCTGGAGCGGCCAAGCTTCCTGCCAGGTCAAAGGGCTCCGGCTTCCCAAAAAAGCCGGGCACCGGGGCTGAGGCCCCCGGGGCTGGCTCCTTCCCGCCACTGCGGGTTCTCGGCTCCCTCCCTCCGCCATTGGCTGTGAGCCGTGGGGAGAATGACTGTTGTGCGTGAGGGAGAGGATGCAGGCTTCTGTCCACCCCTCGCCCTGGTTCCTGGCCGGGGTCACCTGCTGGGTGGCCATCAGCCTGTGGCTCCGTCCACCCCTCTTCTCGCCTCCCCAGCCAGGCCATCGATGCCACATGGGTTTCGTAGGGTGGGGGGTCGGGGATGGCCGGGCTGGTGACCCTGGAGGCCACCGCAGGGTCCTGGGAAGATACTTCCCGCAAAATCCATCGCCCTTGGCTGGGCCCTTGGCTGGGCGGGACTCTGCTCCCAGACGCCTGCCCCCCAGCGCTGCTTGGATTTGCTTACTGGGTGCCAGGCTGGCTCCCGGGACAGGCAGGGGCCTGCCCCCGAGCTCGGTGGAGCCCGGGAGGCCTCCCCAGGAGCCAGCGCTGCGGTGAGCCCTGCCTGGGTGGCGCTGCTGGGAGCCCCGGGAAGGCGCAGGTCAAGGACAGGCCGGAGGGTGTCTGCCCAGCTGGGAGCCCTCTGCCTGCTCCCCGGGAGGGGCGTGCTGAGCCTGGTTCTGGGGCTGCAGGTGGGGGTGGAGCTGCTCCCCGCCTTGGCTCCTCCCTGGGGTGTGGGTGGGTGGGTGGGGTTCTCCTCTTTCTTTTCTCTCTTCTCACCACTGGGATCCACACTGGCCGCCTCAGGGGCAGCAGGAGGGGGCTTGGAACTTCCAGGTAGGGAGTTGCAAGGTCTGATTCCCACGCTCCGCAGGGGCGCTGCTGCCATGTGCCCTTGTGCCCTCATCTGGGCTCACCTGTCCTGCCACCGAGCAGTTTCCGGGGGGAGGGGCGGCCTCGGCTTGGGGGTGGGGGCAGCTCCGCTCGAGGCCCTGGAAGAGGAGGCAGCCTGCCCGCTCATGCCCCTTCCTTGCTGTTTCTGCCTAAACACGATGCTAAACGCTTTGGTTGGGGTTCAGTAGCTGGATCGTGGCACAAGTGCCCCCAAGTTTCTCGTCATTCTCCCGAAGGGGGGGGGACACCCTCTGGGATATGTAGGCCCCTGAGCACCCCGAGCTGCACTTGGAACCCCAGCTCCTGGTTGGGGTTGAGTTGCCAGCAGTGCCCCCTCCTCCACATGGCTGTCAGGCAAGAGGTTCCCCAGCCTCGGGGGCGCCCCTGCCCTGTGCCGTCGCATTGCCTCGCTGGCCCGTGCCCCCGAGGGCCGGCCAGCCCTGCGCTGCCCTGAGACGCCAGGCCCGCTGCCCAGCGGTGCGGTCGCCCAGAGGTCACCACACGGCCATCGGAAGGGTGTCCTTGTGTTTCCAGAGGAATGTGACTCCCGGGTCCTTATCTCTTATCTCCCAGGCCCCGGTCCAGGTGTCTGTCACCGGGAGCGCGGGGCGGGGTGTGTGTGTGTGTCCGTCTGTCCTTCGCTACACCGCAGGGACTGTGTTACCGATCGCTGTCCTGGGCCCTGGGCGTCCCAGGTGGTTGCTCAGTTAATGTGGGAACGAATCCTCGGTGCCGACTGCAACTGCGGGTCTCTTGTCCCAACGCCGTGCGGTCCCATGAGCCCAGCCCGGAGCCTCGTCGGAAGGGCCCGCGTCCTGCTCCTACGCGGGGTCTCCTCGGGGCCCTTTTTAAGGGAAAGGGCCGGGGGCAGCATTTCTTCAGAGACTTGAATACCTTCTCCCTGGGGGATGGGGGGTGGACCGACCCCCCCCCCCCCACACACACACACCCTGGTGCTAGGGGAGCAAGGATGGCATCTGTGGCTTTTGTCCCTTGTCTGCCGAGACCGGAGGAAAAGCTGCCCATTGCCCGATGACAGCCGTGGGCCCCAAAGACTAATGACAGGTTGGACAGCGGCCCCATTGTAGCTGGGGCACCGGGGGCGGGGGGCGGGGGGTGGCAGGGACCAGCAGATCTGGGCTCAGAGGCGTGGGGGGGGCTCACCCACCCCGAGGAGCAGGGAGGGTCCTCCCGCAACTGCTCTGCCTCTGGGCCTCTCACCTGCACGGACGGCCCAGCGGTGAGGCCCCGGGCTGGCCAGGCCTCAGCCCGCACACACGCTCCAAGGACGAGCGCTGTTCTCGCTTGGTGGCCTGGCTGTCCGTGGCCAGACTGGACCCCGCGCCGGCGCCGGCCTGACCACCAACTACTCTGGGCCCGATGCCCAGGGCCCCGCAGTCTGCATCGCGGGGAATTTCATTTAATCAAACTCAGTCACCAGCTGGCGGTGGGGCCGCCTCCCTCCTCACGTGACAGGGGTGGAAACTGAGGCAGAGAAGGGAATGATGGGTCAGAAGGTTTCCACGGCAAAAAGTCATCCTCCCATACTTGCTCATGGGAAAAGAACACGTTTTTGAGGGCTGCCCCCGCTCTCCCTCCGTCCCCGTGGGTGGGGCTCCATGGTCGATCCATAGTCCCAGGCACCAAGAGCTCATGGGTTGATTCCCAGTCAAGGGCACATGCCCGGGTTGCGGGCTCCATCCCCAGTGGGGGGCAGCTGATCCATGATTTTTGTCATTAATGTTTGCATTTCGCTTCCTAATCAATTTCTAAAAAGTGGGAAAACAAAGCTGTCCAGTGTGCCGCCCCCCTCTGCCTGGAGGAGCTGACAGGGACACCCCCCCCCCCCGTCCCCCGTCCCCATGGCCATGGTCACCTCTGTGGACCCCGTGGCTGGGAGCGCCTCGCACCTCCCCCCACGGCGGGTCTCGGGTCTGCGTCCGTGTGGTTTGCCAGGGCCCGTTTTCTCACCGGGAGCCCAAGGCCAGCTCAGTGGACTGGGATAAGCAACGCCTGGGCGGGCAGGGCGGGGCGGGTGGAGGGGGCGCCCGGGAGCCCTTGGTCTGCAGCTGGGCCTTGGCCGGACTTGCAGTTCCCTTCCCTGCACCAGGCCCAGGGCTAGGCAGAAGGGGAAGAGGAGGGAGGTGGGGAGTGGGCTGCAGGGGCCGCAGCAGAGAGAGAGGAAGTGGGTGTGGGGAGGGCCTGGCTCCCCCTCCCCAGGAGGAAAGTGAGGGGATGCCCGGAGCTGCTGCTTTTCCTGAGGGAACACGTCCAGCCCCCCAGCAGTCTTGGACTGGAGGGGGGGGGTGTTGGGGGGAGGATGATACTGTTTCCTTCCTGGGACAGTGGCTGTGGGGTTTCTGCCTCAGGGACCCAGGGAGGGGGCAGGGGCGGCCCACGGTCTCCCAGCGCCAAGCTCTGCCTGTTCTAGACCATTCTGTGCATCACACACACACACACACACACACACACACACACACACGGCTTGAGCTGTAAAACAAAGGCATGTCCGTCATCATCTTCATCCACCGAGAGCGAAGGCCTCACCACATCTGGGTGCCTGCTGCCCCGGCCGCCGAGTGGGGCCTCCCGGGCGGCCCCTCGGAGTCCGCGCCACAGCGTGGCGGCCCGAGCGCCCGGGAAGGACCCACTTGGCTCAGTCTTGTCTTGGGAAGGCGGCCAGCGGTCCAGCCAGGCCAGGCCCCCGCCCTCCCCCTCCGGGCAGGGCTACTGCCGGGCGCCGCTCCTCGGGCGGAGATTACCATATGAATGCGCCTCCTTCCAGCGGCGGGAGGGACCTGGGAGGGACCCGCTCCCACTCGGGGCTGCAGGGGCTGCAGGGTCTGTGCTGACCGAGGGCCACGGACGAGACCGGGCGTTTTCCACCCACAGTAGGTCGCCCCAGGGAGCCAGGGGGGTGACAGGGCGGCTTGGGGTGTTTCTGTGGGGAGGGGAGGGCACTCCGGGTCCCAGCAAATGGAGGGGGGACCTTGTGGCGTGACTCCCAAGTGTAACTTTCCTGTAAGGCCACATGGTTACTGTAGCCATTTTGGTCTGGTTTCAAAAGTTGCAGCTAATTAGGCAGGAAATGTAGGCTCTCTTTAAAAAAAAAGATTTTAGATAGCGGGAGGGGAAGAGAGACAGACGGACGTCGCTCTGTCATTCCAGTTATTGATGTGTTCATGGGTTGATGCTTGTATGTGCCCGCCCCGGGATCGAACCCCCAACCTTGGCACCTGGAGCTGATGCCCTAACCAACTGAGCCACCCAGCCAGGGCGGGAAGTGGGGGCCCGTAAGGAAGGAGGTGAAGGCATGGAGACAGCTCGGTGAGATACAGCCAATGGGAGCCCTTTGTAAACGGTCAGGGGCTGTGCCCGGCCACGCGCTGATGCCCAGCCTGGTCCCTGTGTCGTTAGGTCTTGGCGAGCCCCTGGGAGCCAGGACGAGATCCTGGACGGGCTGCAGCTCCTGCCCGGCTGTGTCTTGGTTAATCAGTTCTTTGCCGGCTGCCGATCCACACCGAGTCCGGGCGGGTGGTATGTTGTGTTTAACTGGACACGTAACTAACTGTGTCCAACCGCAAATGAGGGGGCGCCAGGGAAAGCCTGACTCCCAGGTACCAGCTCTCAGTGCATTTCTCCCGGGGACACCTGGTCCCTCCGCGAAGGGGACCCACTCCTTGCTGTGGGTGTGTGTGTGGGGGGAGGGGTGCAGCCTGGGGAGCAGCCTGGCTGAGGGGCAGAGGCCGGGGTGGGCGGAGGCCTTCTCATCCAGCCTCCTGCCTGGCAGCCCTGCCTACCCCATCCTTCCCTCTGCTGTGCCCGTGGGAGAGCCCCCAGCGCCCTGAGCCCCCGCCCCCAGCCGGGGTAGGTGGAGATGGGCGCGGGATGAGGGCGCCATCACAGGCTGGCCAGTCTCCGCCCACATCCCCTCCCTGGTGGGTGCCCCCAGCCCCCCGCTGGCCATTTCCTGAGCAGACTTTTCTGAATGGGCAGGAGCTGTCCCGGGAAGTCCCTCCATCCTTCCTCCTCCCTGCTCTGAGGCTCCAGGAGGAGGATGGAAACCGGAAATCGTTAATATCTCGTTCACAGGCGGCCACGCACTGAACCGGGCAGCCCGTGGGAAAGGCTGCAGCCAGCGCTGCACGCGGGGACCTCGCGGGGCCAGGGGCCAGGGGCCACCTGGGTTAGTGGGGCAGCGGGGAGCAGCGGCCGGCCCCGGATGCTCGGAAGAGAGGAGGGTGGAGGAAAGGGCAGGGAGCTCACCATTCATTCATTCATTCATTCAGCCAACAGCACCTTCCCGTGCTTTGCCGTGTCAGGGTTTGGGAGCGAGAATGAGCGACCCCAGCTCCCACTTGGGGGGTGGACCCCGCAGGTACGAGCTGTCATCAGGCCTGTTTGGGACAAGCATCGAGGGGCCGCTGCAGGGTAGCACCTGGGAGAACTGGGCTGCTCCCGGGTCAGCAGGGAGAGAGCTTCCAGGCCGGAGACCTGTGAGGAGCCCCGTTTGAAGCTTTTAGGAGGCGAGGCGGGGCGGGGCGGGGGGTGAGGGGGAGACAGACGGACAGTTACTGGCCTGGAGCCTGGCTGGCCTTCGCTTCATTAACAAACGCTCAGCAGGACGGCCCGGCGCTGTTCTGTGTGCTCTGCCTACAGCGCTGGGTCCTCCGCACTCAGGAGGAAGCCCTGCTATCACCCCCTGTCCATAAGGGAGTGGAGGCACAGAGAGGGGAAGGTACTTGCTCGGGGTCACACAACGAGGGGAAGGGGACAGGCCCGCTGGGATTCTGGGGCCTCGGGACTCTGTTATCGCAGCCGCAGTGGGAGCCGCTTGGGTCTCAGGCAGGGAATGAGGAGGGTGATTCCCGTTTTGTCAGCCCATCCTGGTGCCTCGAGGAGAATGGAGTGAGGGCTGGGCAGGTCCTGGTGGTGGCCTGGCTGTGTGGCCGCGGAGTCGGGAGGCAGGGTGATGCCTGCAGATATGCTGGGTTAGAGTGGCCAGGGCTTGGGGTGGGTGGTTGGATTTGGGGTGCTGGAAAGGGAGGGGGCAAGGCTGGGCCTTGGGTTTCTAGCAGGCAGAACTGGGTCATGGGTGTGGTGGGAGGGCCGGTGGGGGGGTCCAGAACTCAGATTGGGGCGTGTTCTGATTGAGACATCCAGACCTCACTAGGCAGGGACCTGATACCCAGGACTGGGCAGAGGGCCTGGCACAGCGGGGCGTCTCGGCCGAGCCAGGGTGGACTCCTCGGGACTGTCCACCTGGCACTGGTGTCCAGTCCTGGATAGAGCTTGGCATTCTGGCCCAGGGGAGGGGCACAGTTCCTGGGGGAGCGTCAGCCAGGGCGCAGGCAGAGGCTGCCCCGAAGCAGAGAGAGGACAGCGTTCCGGGCATGCAGGGTCTGAGCCTGGTGTGAGGGGCCTGGCAGGTCCCCAGACCCCCTGCCTTCCTGAGGCGGGAGCACCACTGGTGGGGAGAGGAGATGACCGAGCCATTTCCCTCCCCCCCCCCCCCCGCGCCCTCCTCCCCCCTCGTCAGGCCAGAGGTGGAGCGGCCAGTGGGTGGATGACACCCATTGGCTGCATGTGGTGCTGACTGCTCCCCACCCCTCAACTGAGATAGGAGGTGCCCTCTGCTCCTGCCCCCCGCCCCCCGCCTTTCTGGGAGCGGGGAGCCAGCCTTAGGCAGTGTCCCTGCCTGAGATCTGAACAGAGAAGGAAATCGCTCTATATTCTTGGGTTAAAGCTCCTTTCTGCTCAGCCCCCCGGGACCGGTCTCTTTGGTCATTTCAGATGATTTCATCAGTCGGGGGAGGCAGAGCCGTGTGCCCAGCCTTGGACAGCTCTGGTGAGCATCTGCTGACAGCCCTGCTGATAGGAGAGGGGCTGGGGCCGGGCCGGAGGCTGTCCCCCCTCAGGGGGACATCCCCGATAAGAGGAACTTCCACCCAGTGACAAATGGCCAGCGTCCACCCATCGGCGGGGGAGGACCTTTTCTTTCTCTTTTTAACTTTGCAAGCGTTTGCCAAGAACTAACGGAATCTCTGTGGCTGGCGGGCCACTCGGACTCCGTGGGCGGCCTGGCTGGGCCGGGGCTGGGTTCTGGGCTGGCTCTGGGTGAGGGGCCCGTCTTGCTGGAAGGTTCCCTGGGCTGGGAGAAGCCTTGAGCGTGGTCCCCGATCCCGCGAGGGGAGTGGGCCGTGGACACGAAATACGAAGTCAGTCTGGAGCCAGGCGGCCACGGTCCCTCCCTGGCCTTCTCCCCACGCGAATTCTGCGCAGCGTGTTCAGCAGCGAGTGAGGACCTGGCAGGTTGGAGCCTGCTCTGCCCAGAGATTGATGTCTCAATGGGCTCTGAGCCCAGGATCTCGGCTGCAAATCAAGGAGCAGAGGGGGCGGGGAGGGCTGGCCCGGCTCCAAACCTGACTCTCCCGACGGCCATTGAGACCGTGTTGGCAGCAATGAAGACCTTCTTGAAATTCCTGCCCGGACAATGGCGGAGAGGCTCGCTTTAAGGGTTTGGTGAGAGAAAGGCTGAGGGGGAGGGGGGCGGGCAGTCAAAGGGGGGCCTCCGACTTTGGGGTGCCTCGCCCCCTGAATGAATGAAGGCATGGGGGTCGGGGATGGAGCTGGTCCCGCCCTGTCCTCTCCCAGGTCCTGCAGAGGGCACGGGTCGTGGGAGATGGATTCGTTCCACCCACACGGAGACCATGCGACTGCGGTTTGGGGTCGGGTTTCCTCTTGGAAAGGGCAGCAGGAGGGGGAGAGGGGCGCAGCCTTTGAGGGGGGCAGAGCCTGCCTGTCCCGGGAGCGCTGTGTGCCGGTCTCTGAGCAGAGCTGCAGGCCGAGGCCCAGGGCTCAGATTTTGGCAGCCGGTTCCTGACCAGGCTGTGATGAGATGTTTCCTGCCCCAGACAAAGTGTGAAGTGTAATTCGATTTGGAATTACTTATCGAATTAAACGAGCCCTGCGCGCCTTTAAAATTCAGCCCTTGATCCCACTGCACCATTTGCAAAATTTGGCCGTTTGTACTGAATGTTTGCATCTTTAGAAGGAACAGGAAGTTCCCCGGTGACATTTACGAGGCGTTTGTAGAGGCTGGGGTGGGTTCATGGGGACACCGGAAAGGAGCCTCTGTTCAAAGCCCTGCCGCCGGGTCTCTGCTGCCCATCCGCCCCGCCGCCCCCAGCAGCCCCGCCCACCTCCTGTGGCTCCGCCCACCCAGCAGCCCCGCCCACCCCACCAGTGCCGCCAGCCTTCAGCGGTTCCACACGGCCCCGCCCCAGCGGCCCCGCCCACAGCTGCAGCTCCGCGCAGCGGCCCCGCCCACCTCCTGTGGCTCCGCCCACCCAGCAGCCCCGCCCACCCCACCAGTGCCGCCCGCCTTCAGCGGTTCCACACGGCCCCGCCCCAGCGGCCCCGCCCACTGCTGCAGCTCCGCCCAGCGGCCCCGCCCACCTCCGCAGCCCCGCCCACCCCCAGCAGCAGGACTCCGCCTTTGTGCTCAGGGACCGGCCCGCTGTACAGCCTCCGCTCTTTCCTTCTCTTCCCCTCGGCTTCTCCGATGAATTTTCCACATTTGATCATTTTAAACTTTTCCTCACCTTCTCTGGCCGCAGAGCCCTGAACTTCTTTGTATGCTGTTGATAAAAGTTCAGTGAAGAGACAACGCAAATACATTCTAAGTCCCATCAGACTGACTTATTTTTTTTCAATGGAGATCCACGGACTTAGGGGTTCTTTGATGGCCACCCCTCTTCCCCCCAAATTGTCCAAATTTATTGGTGGGTGTCTCCCTTGATGGATATTGTTTTGAGGGAGGGAGTCCTTTGACAGCTTTTAAAAAAGGTTTGTGACACGCACACGGGAGTCTTGGACTGTACACCGACTAAGTTCCTTACCGAAAGGGTGCTACCGTGACTCTGGAAGTGCTGGGTAATGAGTATTTGAGTCAATGGACTTCGCGTTCCTCTGTGCTACCGCTGTTTTCATTCACACTCATCTCCAGCCTGTAGTGTCTTCTCTCTTCTTACTTTGTGGTAGGCCCTCAAGGAATATTTGTGGAATGAATCGATCTTGTGGTCCTGGTCCACTAGGACCCCAGGATCTTTTTCTATCACTATTATGTATAGCCATTTCTTTAACATCTTCTTCCAGAGCAGTTCCCTCTCAACTCTATGCCCATCTGGTTTCCAGCCCCAATGCCTTCCACTCTCTTTCCTTCACCTGTACATGCAGAGTTGGTGAGCACCAGCTTCTCCCTCCACCAGCCACTGATACCAGAAGTGGGGAGTCATCTTTGAGACCCCGGGGATGTTGTTAGCTCAACCGGGCAGCCTCCTGGAGTTGCTGTTAGGATGCGGAGGGGCATGTGGATCATCTGTTCTGTGTGGGTCTGCCCGGGAGCTTTGGCCGGGGCGGCGGGTATGACAGGCTCTGCCCACATCGGCAGTGTCCTGGGAGAGTTTCGGCCGACCCTGAGGGGGCCCTGGAATCCGGGACCCCGCGCTGAGCCTGGTGGCTGGTGGGGAAGAGCTGCAGCCAGGCTTGGTCTCAGCTGCCTCTCCTCAGAGGTCATGGAGAGTAAAATGTGAGTGTCCCTTCACAGGCCTGGGACGCACTGGCCCGCAGGTCCTTTCCTGCTGGCTGGGCCGCATCTCCTGAGAGCACTGAGAGGAGGGGGCCTGGAGCCAGCCCTGCACCAGCGTCCAGTGCCTCCTGGTCGTGGCTGTGGGGCCCTGCGCTTCCTTCGGCCTTTCTCTGGTGCTGCAGGGCCTGCCTGGCTGCCCGTCCCTGGCTTAGAGCCGAGTCCGGCACAGCCGCGTCCGATGTCTGCAGGGGTGGGCTTTCAGGGATGTTTCTGCGGTGTAGACGGGCAGGGCCAGGGCAGGCAGAGAGGGTGACCTGGCGTGGGCTTCCGAGCCCGGCCCTGCGCCGAGCCCTCCCCACGGCTGCCCGGGGCTGTGTGATGAAGTGTGAGCTCCCCGAGAGGCGTCCCCCCATAGCTGGCTCCTTCCTGGGGCTGCATCCCACAGCCCAGGCCCTGCGGTCCACAGGCGGCGATCGATCCGTCACCCTCGGCAGCCCGGGTGGGGAGAAGGTGTCCCTCCTGCAGACACCCTCAGATGGCGCTGGCCAGGCTGTGAATGATAGTCCCGCGGAGGCACCCAGACAGCAAGGTCACCCCGTCCTTTCCCGCCCCGCTTCCCGCCTCACTCTGGAAACCCCTCCCTCACCCCGAATCCTGAGAAAAGGCCCCGAAGATGCTTGTGGTGGTGGGGCAGGTCCCCAAGACAGGCAGAGCTAGAGCAGCCGCAGCCCCGGCCGGAACCAGCTGCCCCCAGCCTGCGGGTGGGAGCTGCGGAGAGAAACTGGCTGGTCTGGCGGCCCCAGAACCGCCTGTGGGCGCTGAAGGGGCTGTTCCCTTGGGCACTGCCTGGCCGCCCTGGGCACCGGTCTGCAGCCCTGAGTGTGGCATCGGGGCCTCCGCTGTGCCCGCAGCTCACGGCACTCGGGCACCGAGGGCTCCTTTCGGTCCACACCACTCGGGACGGGGTGGCTGACCCGGGGAGCGGGCGTGAGGCTCCCACGGGGGCCTGGCCCCCAGGCACAGTTTATTCCCTCTCCAGGTCCCCTTCCCCAGAGCTTTCCCTCGCTGGATTCACAGCAGCCAGGAGCAGTGAGAAGAGGCAGGAGATGCTGTGTGAGCTTGGATCAGTGACTTAACTTCTCTGAGCACGAGTGTCCCCTGAGAAAAAGTGGGGCTGCTTCTTGCTCTGTTTATTGACGAGGGTGCAGCGATCTCGGATGTGAATGTGAAACCTCTTATTTCTCTGTTAAGAACTTCCCTTTCCTATTAATAACGTTTGATGAAATGTGGGTGTAAACCAACAACAGTCAGGTGGCAGGGCCTTGGGAAAGAGGGGGCCCTAGTCCCAGGCAGGGGTCACGGGGTGGGGGCGGTGGGGACACAGGCCTGGAGGGGGCTGCAGGCCAGCTGGGGTGGCAGAGCCCTCCCCCCCCCCGCCCCTGGAGACTCTCAGGACCCCATCCCACGTGTCTTGACCAAGTGCCCCCTCACCACAGGGCTCTGGGGGTCGCCGCCCCCCGGAGCTCACAGTCTGTAGAGGGGACCCCGACAGATAATAATCAGATGTCACAGAAGCGGGTATGAAATTATAAGGTTACACTCAAAGAAGGCCTCGTGCCGGCCTGACCCATTCCAGGGGCGTTTCAGGAAAAACCACTCTGGGCGCCTCAGTTTCCCCGTTTGCGAAAGGAGTTGCAGTCGGGCTGGAATTGGGCTGTGTCGTCGCGTCGGCCTGTAGCGACGTAAATGTTCACGGAACAAGGGCGCGCTGCCTTTCCAGGACTCAGGAGTCACCTGTGGTGACAGTTGTCGGTTTCGAGGGGGTGGACGGACAGACAGCGCTGAGCCACCCGCCAGCCGGTCACTCGGCCGAGCCAGGAGGGACACCCGGGTTCTGCTTACAGGAGGCACCTAGCTCTCAGATTCACGGGGCGGAACGTAGGAGGGAGGTTGCCATGGGGGGTGGGGGTGTGTAGTGGGGACAGGGTCTGTCTGGGAAGATGGAAAAGTTCAGGAGGTGGCGGTGGGGACGGCTGCACCACAGTGTGAATGTGCCCCAGGCCGCTGGGCAGTGTGCTTAATCCTGGTTAAGGGGGCACGTGTTACCCTCAAGTGTAGTTAAACACAACTTTTTTTTAAAGCCCCACGTGGCCACCATACTGGACAGAGAGGCAGAGGGATTGTCATCGCAGAAGGAAAGGCCGGTGGCTTCCGTGGGGAGGGCCGCTGCGGGTCCGGGCGGGTCTGCCTGCTGGGCCCCTCTTCTTCCCACGGGCCGGGTCAGACCCCATGGCGGGCAGGGGTGGGGCAGGGGGAGGAGCACTCGTGTCACTGTGCCCACCGGCCATCAGGGTGGGCAGAATCGAGGGGCCTGCCAGGGGCTCCCCGAGGAGGCAGGCGTGGGCCCCACCTGTGCAGAAGGCTGGCTGTATTCTCATTTCTCCAGCCGGGGGGGGGGGCGCCGGTTCAGGTTTCTGTCCTGGATGGCGGTGCCTTGGGCGGGCCAGCTGGAGCCCTGCTCCCGGGGACATGCAGGGAAGGAGGGTTCAGGCTCCCGCCCCCCCAGTCCTGCAGGGAGGGGGAGGGGCGGAGGGACATGTGGGGGTGGGGTGGAGAATGGCTCCCAGACCCACAGACAGATGGAAGCAATTTCCAGTCACGTGGGCGGGGCGGGGCGGCCGCCCCATAAGACAGGGCCCCAAAGCCACACGCGGCCCAGATGCTGCTCTTGTCTTTGTTTATTTAAAGGTGCAGGCCGGGAGAGCTTTTCTGAAGAGGGAGCGGTGCCTGCGGGCGGCCAGGTGGTGGGGGAGGCCCCGGCGAGGGTTGGGCCTCAGCCTCACCCTGGGGCCCGGTGGCCTTGCCGGGGCTGGGCTGGGGTGGGCAGCGGGGACCCTTGGGCCCCCGGCTTTTCATCTGCATCATGTTACTTTCTCATCCCTCAGTCCCCCGACGGGGGGATTCTTGGGAAGCAGGGACGGGAGTGCCTGACTCCTGAGATGAACCGCCCACGGCCGGTTTCTGGCATCGGTCAGCCAGTGGCCCTTGTCACCTTCCTGCCTCTGCGGCTCCGTGCAGCCCGGGTGCGGGGGAGGCTCCGGCCCTGACCTCAGCTCCCCAGTGCCGGTCACAGCGTGTGGGGCTGTGGGCATCCGCTGCGGGGGAGTTGCTGGGCCGCTGCAGGGGGCGTCGCTGAGGGCGCACAGCATGGGGGTAGGGTTGGTTATTGCATCAGGAAGTGGGAACGCAGTTTACGGAAAACTGGGCACTGGCCTGGCACCGGTCCTGGGCTCCTGGGGCTGGCGAGGAGTGGGTGGCCGGAGGGCGGGGCTGGGGGCAGCGGCCACAGGGGCAGCGGGTGGCTGGCTGAGGGGAAGTGGAGGGCACTGAGACACAGACCCTGGTGGGGACCCCAATTGGACGGTGTACCTCACGTCCCCAGTGGGCACCTTCCGGGCGCCCTCCCCCAGCCTCTGACCTGGGCACGCAGCGGGGCAGCAGGGGAGGGGCTGTGGGAAGGAGGGGGGTCTGACCAGGGGGGCCACAGAGCGGGAGTTATTTTGAGAAGCTCGGCCCCACCTGCCCGCCTGGCCGCTGCCCCGGAAGCAGAACGTCCTCCTGGCCGCGGGCGAGGGGCACTCAGGGCTGGGCTCAGAGAGAAGGTGGCCGCTGGGGTCCAGTCCAGGGGCGGCAGGGGCAGGGGGACCGTGGCTCTACCTCCAAAGGGCACTCCGCCTGCCCGGGCTGTCGGGGGGGACCTGGGGGTTGAGCAGGCTTCCCCAGGAGTGGCAGGGGGGTGGTGGTCCCTCCCTCTCCTGGCCGGTGGAGGGGATGGAGCCCCAGCTGGGCTCTCCCTGCCCTCTGGTTCCTCCGGGGTGAGCTCAGGTGATGAGCAGGTGGGCGGGGCCGGCGGGCGGAGAGGAGACGGGGCGTGGAGACAGGTCTGAGGGTCCGGGTGGTGCCCTGCGGGCCCGGCCACCTGCGTGGCTGCCAACAGTGGGTGCCTTTTCTGTGGCACCGTGACGAGGGCTTCGGGGCCAGGTTTTCCTCAGAGGTCGCAGGGCAGCTGAGCCTCAGTTTCCCCGTCTGAGAAATGGAGCCGATGGTTGTGGCTGCCGGAGGACGTAGGGGCCTGGGGGCACTGGCGGGTGACCCGTCACCCCTAACACCTCTGCCCTTCTTCCCGCAGCCACCGAGGCAGCTCCCGGCTGTGCTGGCGACATGGCTGACGCCCCCAGGGACGCCGGGCTCAAGCCGGCGCCGGCGCCGCGGAACGAGAAGGCCCCCGTGGACTTTGGCTACGTGGGCATCGACTCCATCCTGGAGCAGATGCGCCGGAAGGCCATGAAGCAGGGCTTCGAGTTCAACATCATGGTGGTCGGTGAGTCCCGCCCGGCCTCTCTGTAACGCGGGGCCACGGCCCGGCCTGCGGGGGGGGTGCGGGTGGCCCTGTCGAGTGCACCCCTGTGCCAGCCTGAGGTTCCAGTTCCTCAGAGCGGCCACTGCCCCCATTGGAGCCCCCGGGAGGGCTGGCCGGGCGGGCTCTCGGGAAAGTGGGACTCTGACCCGCGGCCTCCCTGCCTAGCTTCTGCCACAGCGTCCCCCTGGCTTCCACTCGAACCCTGGCCTGCAGTCCCCTGGGGCTGCCCCCCACGCCCAGCAGGCCCAGGCCTTTGGCACCAGGAAGAAGTGACCCAGCGACCTTTCGCCGAGGCTGGCGGTCAAGGCTGCATGCTGGGCCCTCCCGCCCTTCCCTAGATAACCCGGAGGCTGGGAGCCCGGCCCCGGGTTGGACCGGAGCCCAGCAGCGTGGGCGGCCGGCGTGGCTGGCCTGTGGCCAGTTCACAGACCTCCCTCCGTGGGGGAGGCGGGCCCTCTCTCTGGGGTCCTGGGTGGGGGCTCTGGGAGCTTTTCCTCTGACCCTCACGTGCTCTGCGTCCAGCCCTTCTCGGGAGGGAGCCATGGGACCCGCAGGGGGTGGTTGGACCCCTGTGCTCAGAGGCGGGGGTCTAACCATGCACTGGGGGAGCGTGACCACTGCCTGGCTCTCCCTGACCAGAGCCCCCCACGGAGGGGTGCTGGGGGTGATGCCCAGACATTGCGGAGTCGCTGGTCTGTGAACCCCCAGACTGGATGCCGGCCGACGGCCCCTTCTCCCCCCAGGGCAGAGCGGCTTGGGGAAGTCGACCTTGATCAACACCCTCTTCAAATCCAAGATCAGCCGGAAGTCAGTGCAGCCGCCCAGCTCAGAGGAGCGCATCCCCAAGACCATCGAGATCAAGTCAATCACGCACGGTGAGGGGCGGGGCCGGTCCTGTCTCCCTCCTCCCTGAAGCGGGGTGCAGAGCCAGGACCCAGCCCCTGCACTGGGGACCTGCGGCAGCTCCCCCGTCTCGTTCACTCTGGGTTGGGGTGAGGGTCGGCTCTTGGGACACCAGGGTCCAGTCAGGCCCAGCTCAGAGGTCCAGTTCCTACCAGAGACCCTGGGCGGGGCCTCCAGGGGAAGGCTGGGCATCCGCTGGTGCAGACTCCGTGTCGCTGGTGTAGCTGGGGTGTCATCGCAGGTCACCCTGAGGCGCCCCACGTGGGCCATGTTGGGCCGGGGCTGGCCAGGCGGGCGGCGAGAGGGGGGACACCAGGTGTGAGGTCCCGGCACCCGCTGAGCTCAGCTCCGTGGTCCTCGCAGATATCGAGGAGAAGGGCGTCCGCATGAAGCTGACGGTCATCGACACGCCAGGCTTCGGGGACCACATCAACAACGAGAACTGGTGAGGGGGAGGGCAGGGCCTGCGGGGTGGGGCTCCTCCAGGCTGCTGCCAGCCCCGGGGATCCCAGGTCTGCCCTCCCCCCCACCCGCCCCGAGGTCACGTCTAAGATGAGGCTGTGGTCCCTGCTCAGAGAGTCACGTGCGCCTGGGGCCAGGCTGGGCCCTGGGAATGGGTGGCCTGCCGTGGGGACCGGGGCGCGAGGAGCCTGAGGCTGACCGCACCCCCCCCCCCGCCCCGCAGCTGGCAGCCCATCATGAAGTTCATCAACGACCAGTACGAGAAGTACCTGCAGGAGGAGGTGAACATCAACCGGAAGAAGCGCATCCCCGACACGCGCGTGCACTGCTGCCTGTACTTCATCCCAGCCACCGGCCACTCGTACGTGTGGCGCCCTGGGGCGGGGGCTGGGCCTGGGATGCCCCCCGAGCTCCATCCGGCCGGAGGCGGGTGACCCCCCTCACTCCTGTCCCCAGTCCGACCATGTTCTCACCCACATGTTCCATTCCAGCCTCAGGCCCCTGGACATCGAGTTCATGAAGCGCCTGAGCAAGGTGGTCAACATCGTGCCGGTCATCGCCAAGGCCGACACGCTGACCCTGGAGGAGAGGGTCTACTTCAAACAGCGGGTAGGGCTCCACTCCCCCCACCCCCACCCCTACCCCCGGGCAGCCACAGGTCTCCTGGCCGGCAGGTCTGCAGATGCCCCCCCTCCCCCCCACTCCAGAGGCAAAAGAGCTGGAAAATATCGAGGTCACCAGCCCCCAGAGGTCATGGCAAAGGCAGATACTGTGGGGCAGGGCCAGCTTACCACGGGGATGGTGCCCACATTTCTCCCCCCGACCCCCCAGATCACCGCCGACCTGCTGTCCAATGGCATCGACGTGTACCCCCAGAAGGAGTTTGACGAGGATGCAGAGGACCGGTTGGTGAACGAGAAGTTCCGAGTGAGTGAGGGCCCCGGACGCTGTGCCTGCGGAGGGTGTGGGCAGGCCCCCTGCCCATTCAGGTCTAAGGAAAACGGGGGCGGGGTGGCCTTGAGCCCTGAGAACGCCCTTGCTGGAGCCCGAGTGTCCACAGCGGCCCCAGCTCAGGTGGCTCCTCCCAGGCCCACGTGTGACCACGCCCTGCCCTCCCCCAGGAGATGATCCCGTTCGCCGTGGTGGGCAGTGACCACGAGTACCAAGTGAACGGGAAGAGGATCCTCGGCAGGAAGACCAAATGGGGCACCATCGAAGGTAGCTGCCCGCTGGCGTGGGGGGCGCCGGACAGATCACCAAGCAACGCCGCCTCTGCCCCCACCCCCGCCCCGAGCTGCCAGCCAGGCCTGAGCTGGGCGCTCAGAACCTCATCCCCTGCATTGCCCCCCAGCCGGCCACCAGGAGGGGCTCACTGGGGAAACGGGGGCAAGCAGCCATGAGCTGATAGAGCTGGGCCTCCTGGACCCCCCCGCCCGCCCAGATGGGGAGGGAAGGCCAGGCGTGCAGGGGTCACTGTACAGGGGCATCACTCAGCCCTACAGCACCCACCCTGTGGCCGTGGCTGCCCCTCCTCGCAGAGACGGACAGCCTGCCCGGCTCTGGAATGCACGGGCCACCCGCCCTGGCAGCTGCCAGGAGAGCTGGGAGAAGGGTGCAGAGGCACGTGACCTCTCTGGGTGCCCACGCAGGGGCTGGCGGTGGGTGCAGGCTGGGTGTTTGCCACGTCTGCCCTGCAGGCTGCGTCGCCTTCAGCTCCTCCCTGGTCCAGGGGTCTTGACCCTGGAGGTGTCCCGAGGGCCGCTCACCTGCCTGTCCCTCTCAGGCGGCCTCAGGCAGACTTTGTCCTGGGCCTGCCCTGCCCCCTCCTCTCTCATCTCTCTTCCTGAGATCTTGCCGTTTAGGGACCTGTTTATGGAGGCGTGTTTGGGGGCTGGAGGGGGGACCTCTGAGATAAGACCAGGGCAGGGGGGACATGGGAGCGGCCGGGAGGGCGGCGCGGTGATTGGCCTCTGCTGCCCCCTGGAGGTCGGCTCGGCCCTGCAGGCAGCTGGAGGGGAGAGCGAGGCTGGCTCCCTGCGGGCTCCCTGTGTCCCGTTCCAGCCGCTGGGCGTCGGTGGTGCCTCCAGCTCGCGCTGAGGGTCCTCGGGAAGCAGCCCCGTCCGGGGGACTATGGGGTGGTGTTGAGGTGGCAGCGCTGCACCCCACAGCTTCTGGGAGGATCCAGCTTAGAGCCGCCCACTGTGCTCGCCTTGGGCCAGCGGGTGCGCCCCCCATACTGTCCTTTGTCCCCCCACCATCCGGGCATTTACCCTTGAAAAGCGCCCACGTGTGGTCCAGGGGCAGGCGGGTGTGGCGGCTCACAGGTACCTCACTCCCGGAGAGCCGGATGGCGTCCTTATCCCCATTTTCCAGAGGCGGAAACTGAGGGTCAGAGAGGCTCTTTCTTGCTGTTTCCTAGCCTGGTTCCTGTGCCATCTCCTTGCTCTTCCAGAACCTTCTGGGGAGCAGGAGCGGAGCCAGTCCCGTCACCCGTATCCGCAGCGCCGGGTGCCTGCGAGGTGCCAGTGCTCACCTGTGGAGTAGCGACTCCCTCTCCCCGCCCACCTGCCCCCACCTGCCCGGGGTTCCTCTGGGCACCAGCTGCTGGGAGCGGGGCGGGCAGGGCTGGGGGAGGGGCGTCGGGCGGCATTAAAGCCCCTCCGTCTTCCCTCCGCAGTTGAGAACATCATGCATTGTGAGTTCGCTTACCTGCGGGACCTCCTCATCAGGTGAGACCTCGGGGGGTGGGGGCCCCAATCGGGGTGTGGGCGGTGGGCAGCCGAGCAGTGGGGAGGGGGTGGGGAGGGAGGCGGCGGGAGTCCAGGCCCGGGGTGGGGGGGCGGTCAGCGCCCGCCTCTGCACCCCGCGGCCCTGCCACTGGCCTCTCCCTGCGCCAGGACGCACATGCAGAACATCAAGGACATCACCAGCAGCATCCACTTCGAGGCCTACCGCGTGAAGCGCCTGCACGAGAGCAACATGGCCAACGGCGTGGAGGACCAGGAGTCGGGGGCCCAGGAGATGTAGAGGCCGCGCCCCTAGACCCAGCCCCCAGCCCCCCCACCCCCTCTCCCAGCCCCAGCCCGCCCTCGCCCCGTTCATTTTATATCCTCCCCTCCATTCGGCATCGCTCTCCGCCCCTCCCCACGATGCCAGGACCGACACCGAGTGCCCCCGAGTATGATTGTTACTGGCCCACCCACGGGGGCCGGGCGTGGGGGCCGGCGCTCTGGCTGCCCCTGAGGGCCAGGGATGCTGGACCCCAGGCCTCCTGCTCTTGCTCTTGGTCCCCCCACCCCCGAGCCCCCACTGTCTCAGCCCCAGGAGCCTGGGGGGGGCGGTGCCCAGGAGGGGTGGCGCACGCTGCCGGACCTGGAGCCCCTTGCTGCCTCCACCCCCTGGCATGGCGTGGCCATAACAGACCACATAACTCAGAGAGCCCCTGACCCTGTACCCCCGCGGGGAGACTAGTTAATTCCACGAGACGCAAGTTGCCAATTGCTTAGACGTGGCGAGCCCATGGCTGCCACCCGCCCACCCACCTGCGAACCCGCCCTGGAGCAGGAAGTGCCTTTACCCAGCCGCCCCCTCGAGCCCACACTCCCGCGGTCCCCTCGGACGTGAGCGGAGACGGGTTGGAGAGGGAGGTGTGTCCTCGTCGCCCTGTGGTGCCCCTGTCGTCCCCACTGGCTGGGATTTGATTGAGGATTCAAAGGAGGAAAAGATGAACCCCCCCGCCCCCCAAATTTTAGGAAGGTCAAGCAAGTGAGCCTGGTGGGGAGCTGAGTGAGGAAGTGATGGCCGGTGCCCAGGAAGGGGCCTTGGTCCCTGCGCCCCCGCCTGTGGGCCGAGCAAGTGTGCAGGTCGGTCTGTCTGTCTGTCTGGACACCCATTTGGCCCTGGTGCTCTGATTAAATGAAGGCCCAGGCCACCCCAGGTGCCCGCTCAGCCCCCTGGCCACGCCCTTGCTGGCTGGGAGGTAGGAGACCTTGACTCTGTGGCCCTGAGTGTGCCTGGGGCCTGCACCCCAGGACCCATTGTAAAGACCCCCCCAAGAGGGGAAGGCCAGGATTTCCCACCAGCACGGCCCCGGGACCCCCATGCTCCCTCAGCCCCTCTCCACAAGGGGACCAGCAGGGACCACGCATGCATGCACAGCGGGCTTCCTCCTGCCTCGCGGTGGGTGCGGGGCGCCTGCAGACCCCAGGGGAGCAGCGGGAGATGTGGGGTGCAGACAGACCCGGCTGCGGGTGTTGGCTCCCCACTCACCAGAGGAGGACCCCTCGGTGAAACAGTTTACTTACCGACTTGCCATGTTTTTGCCAAAACCGCGATGTTGAAGGACGTGTCCGCTTCCAGCGTCAGCGCGAGGTGGGGCACCCCCCGGGCGCCCGCTGCCTCCAGCCCCGAGCCCGAAACCCCCCCTCACGGGGATGCGTTCCGCAGTGGCCTTTCGCTAGGTGCCTCCTGAGAATCCACCTCTTTTTGTATAAATAACAAAGTGTTGGAAATGTATTTCCTGAAATAAATGTTCCAAATGCAAACCTGGGAGGCTCCGGGTGGGTCCTTCCCGGACGGCTGGGGTGCAGGGCACTGGGCCCAGGAAGGGTGCGGGGCGCAGGGCACTGGGCCCAGGAAGGGTGCGGGGCGCGGGGCCGGGAAGGACGCGGGGTGAGCAGTGCGCGTGCAGGGAGCTCTTTGCTCCTTTGGGGCCTTAGAAGCGCTCGTTTGCGGGGATGACTGAAGAGCAGACAGCAGCCAGGCGGGTGGCCCATTGGTTCAGGGTCCACCTGTAAGCCCCGAGGCCATGGTTCAATCGGTCAGGGCACCTGCCCAGGCTGCAGGCTCAGTCCGTGTGGGGCAGCCGATCAATGATCCTCTCACCATTGATGTTTCTCTCCCTCTCTTCCTCTCTGAAATCACAAAAAATACATTAAAAAAAAAAGCGAACAGCAAACCTATTTAAGGTAAAGGAGCCTTTGCGAGGTCTCCGTGGGGAGGAGCTGGGGGTGTTCGCCCTCCGAGAGAAGCTCTTGAAATTTGATGCCCAGGAACGGACCCGCGTTTGCAGTGACTTGGTGCCCATGTCGTGTTCCGTGTTTCGGGAGAACTGGGCTCCCTGGAGATGGGGCCAGCGGCCGCCCCCTGCCTTTCTCTGCACCTGCGCTGGGCACACCTGGTCCTGTGCCTGGGGCTCCCCGCTGGGCTGCAGGGTCCAAATAGCAAGAGCAATAGAACCACAGGCTCTGCACCCCATTCCCTCCACTGGTCCCTCGGCCAGCCCACGCCTCTCCCTTCCCTCTGCCAGGCCTTGTTAGCAGTCAGGCTGGTTTCAGGAGACACCAGGCTCCGGCCCCGGGCCGCCCTCCTGGGGTCGGGAGCCTTGTCCAGCTGCCCAGCAGTGACTCCTCCGGGGCCTCAGAGAAGCTGCTGTGGAACAGAGCCCCTCGGAAAAGGCGCCTTCCCTCCTGCTGGAGAAGGCGCTGTAATGAATGAGGATCAAGACTATAAATAATTACAGCTGCCCAGCACGTGGGCCTGAACCATCTGGATTCAAAAACTAAATACTGGAGAGTTGTCGTGCGAGGGAGCCGCTGCACATTGCCTCCCCCTGCTCCCCCCTCCCAGCCTCTCCATCTCCGCCCCTCCCGCCAGCCTCTCCACTTCCCCATGACAACTTCATCAGAGTCTGTCCCAGGAAGGGCTGCGTGGGGTGTGCACACGTGAGACTCCGATACACATGCATGACCCCAAGGCACACGATGTGGGGGTGCACAGGGCCCTCACAGCCTTGGGTTTGGGGAAGGGCCCTGGGGGAGGAGGGCAGAGGATGCCAACATTGCAACTGTACCGAGACAGGCCATGCGCTGTGCCCTCTGCTGCCACGCAGGCAGGATCACAGCCAGTGTTGTGACACCAGTGTTGCAAAACCCAGTAATGAAAAGCAGAGCTGCCCTTCCTACACGTCAGCGTGGCCAGAGCAGAGCCCCGGAGCGTCTGCAAACTGCGCTTACGCTCCGCTCGGCAAGTCAGCCCTGAGGAGGCATGAGGAGGGCAGAGGAACTCAGCTCCAGGCTCCCTGAGTCTCCTCTGACCTTGATTTTCCTAAAGGCTGAGGCTCTGGGAGGTGCATGCTTCCCCCCCTCCCACCACCACTCGCCCTTAGTGTTTTGCAGGTCCGTGGACCAGGTTCATTTGCAAAGATCATCAAAGGGCAGTGAGTCCTAGTCCTTCCACTTACCAGCTGGGTGACTTTGGGTGACGTACGTAGTTCCCTGCCTCAGTTTCTCCTTCTGTAAAGTTATGCTAAACTACCTAACACATGGGACTGTTGTGATTAAGTGACTGGGTTCCTGTGAAGCACTTATAGTCACATCTGGTGAGTAATGACAGTTCCATGGATGTTAGCCATCATCACCACCACCGTCATCATCACCAGCATCATCATTACCATCTTCATCACCATCATCTTCATCCCCATCATCACCATCATCACCACTATCATCATCCCCATCACCACCGTCATCACCATCACCACCATCATCACCATCATCATCATCACTATCACCACCATCATCACCATCACCATCATCTTCATCCATCACCACCATCATCATCCCCATCACCACCATCATCATCACTATCACCATCATCATCACCATCATGACCGTCACCACTACCATCATCCCCATCACCACTGTCATCATCATCACCACCATCATCTTCATCCCCATCACCACCATCATCATCATCACTATCACCATCATCATCACCATCACCACCATCACCATCACCACCATCATCACCACTATCATCATCCCCATCACCACTATCATCATCATCACTATCACCATCATCATCACCATCATGACCATCACCACTATCATCATCCCCATCACCACCGTCATCCCCATCACCACCATCATCACCATCATCCCCATCATCACCATCACCACCATCATCACCATCACCACCATCTTCAGCCCCATCACCACCGTCATCACCAACATCCTGAAGCTAAAAGAAAGAAAAGATTCTGCTTTAGCCTCATCTTGCTCCTCTGCCCTGGAGCCAAAAGTAACAAACACTAACCAGAAGGTTGAGGGCGGAGCTGACATAAAAGCAGCAGCTGAGCGTTGTGCAGCCCCTTCTGCCGCACTCTGCTGTCCGGGCCTTTCACACGCTTGGCCTGCCTTTCCCACTAGATCCTTTAATGCCTTTAATGTCTCAGCCGTCTGTGGGTCTACTATTGATGACTTTTCTCTTGACTGAGGGTCCCCTTTTCCTGCCTCTTTGCCTGTCTTACAATGATTTTATTTACCTTAAATGTGTGTAGAAAAACTGGTGTGTAAAATAAATACATTTCTCTTGGAAAAACAACATGCTCCCTCCTCCTTTGGGCCATTCACGGGAGGGGCTGTCGCTCTAAAATGCAGGTGAGCCTGGTCAGGGCTTTGATTCACTTCATCACAGCCGGCGGGGTCACGGGGTCAGGTGCTCGGAGAGCAGAGGCCAGCATGAGAAACGTAATGTGTGTGTACATGCAAAAGGCAGGTGGTACACGCCTGCGCTTAGCTGGCCTACCCGGAGGCACGGAGGGTGTGAACGGGCGTGTGTGTGGAGGGTGGCAGCTACAGGACAGGGACCACCAGTGTGCAGGGGTGGGAGGTAATTCTCACCGACGAGGCACGTGCTCTCGGAGCTGGAGGTGCTGCAGCTGCGAAGGGTGCAAGTAAGGAAGAACGGAGCCTGGTGGAGGCCCTCTCCACGGCGTCCAGTGACTGGCACGGCCCACTGCGCTTCCGCACGTTCGGAAGATGCTACCATCCCGGCTACCCAGTCACCTGCGCTTTGGTTCTCGGGGAGGGGGAGGGGGGGATTCGCCAGATCTGGGCTCCCAGCCTCACCTGCAAGGAGGGGAGGGCTCCCTTGGCCCCACTCAGCTCCGGGCCAGGCTTTCCACGGAGCTTGTGGGCTCTTGTCAGCTCAGCACAGCCTCTGAGAACCGGGGAGCGGAGGGCGTGTGTCTGATAAAGTCGGAGCTCTGCAATTTAGCAATTACTGTAACCCACACGTGTAATTTAGGGAGGTTCTCCGAGTTCTTCGTTCTCTCTCTCTCAAAAACGACGCAGCGTCACTAGCTTTGTCTGAATGCTCCAAGGCTGGCATTTACCCCACCCCACCCCCAGCCCTCCAGCCAGCTGCGGAGCGCGGGAAAGGGTGAGGACCGACCGAGGCCCGTGGCTCCTCCGGCCGGCGCTCTAACCACTGAGCCAGTCGGCCGGGGCACTTGCTCTCTTCCCGAGCGGCCATTTTGCTCACGGCTTTGCCTTTTCTTCCTAACCGCCGGGTACGCGTGGGGACAGTTCTCTGGAAAGAACACGAGGGGCCGAGGGCTCTGACCTGTTTCGGAAGGAGGCGGGTCCCGGGACCACCCGCCATTGTCTGGAAGACGTGGGGTCCCCGCCCGATGGATGGACATTTGTTTTCCTCCGAGGAAGCCCGCAGACGTTCGAAAGGAGTCAGAGCAGCCGGCGTGAGCTGAGAAGCGACGGAGGCCACCCTGGCTGCGGGGGTGACTCAGGGAGCCGATACGGGGCGACTTCCATGCGGCAGCGGGCACCGCCTGCTTATCTCAGCCAATGCCCCCGCAACCCTGTAGAGTCCCAGATTGTTCCCATTTTGCAGATAGGGAAACTGAGGTTCTTTTCAAGTGCTGGAGCTCACAAAGCCCAGGGTATGGAGCCACTGACCCCATAGGCCACACTCTACTGCCGTCCAGAAAAAGCCGGGCAGCCTCGGAAGGCCAGTTCCCGATCTCTAGGCTCCCGGAGCCCTTATGTGACCTTGAGCTCCAACCAGCACTTCCCGGGATGCAGTACAGCTGTGCGGTCCGCGTGGGGGACGGGCTGCTTCCTCCTGAGGGTGGAACAGAGCCCAGGGGCACTGGTCTTTGGGCCGCAGGAAGGCTGGGCCACCTGGAGGGTGGGCTGGTCACGTGGAGGGGGCTGGGTCACGTGAAGGGGCTGGGTCACGTGGAGGGGGCTGGGTCAATTGGAGGCGGCTGGGTCACGTGGAGGGGCTCGGTCACGTGGAGGGGGCTGGGTCAATTGGAGGGGCTAGGTCACGTGGACGGTGGGTGGGTCACGTGGAGGGGCTGGGTCACGTGGAGGGTGGGCTGGTCACGTGGAGGGGCTGGGTCACGTGGAGGGTGGGCGGGTCACCTGGGTGAGTCACGGGGCTGGAGGAGGTGGGAGCCCCGCCTCTCCCCCCTGGTCTCCAGCGGCTTTCTCTGCGGCCCGCCTGCCCAGGGGAATTGGTTTGCGAGGACGGGGATGAGGACTCACGTGACTTTAAGGTAAAGATCGGGTCTGGAGAGCGTGTCTGTGGCAGCCCGTGAGGCCTCGGGGACCCCGGTGGAGCCCTGACCGGGGCGCTGAGCCGCGCGCTGACCCCTGACCCGGGAGCACCCGCGGGACCAACTAGACGCCCGCGCCGTGGGCTGGGCTCATTTGCATAAACTCGGGTCCCCAGGAACTCGGGTCCCCAGGAACTCGGTCCCGAAAGGCCGCCTGTTCTCCGCTGGATGAAACGGTCCCGGTTCTCGCCTGAGCGGTCAGGTCAGCTCCTGCGGCTGCCGGGCCCAGCCAGGCCCCGCGTGGCCGCCCTCCTGGGGCGCTGCCCCCCCCACCTGGCACCCCCCGTCATTGCTTCCTCCCGGCTCCAGCACCAAGGACAGGGCCTCCGCGTTGTGTGGTCGCCGTCCGGCCAGGCCTGGTGCGCAGTGGGCGCTGCTGGCTCAGGGGGCCGAGGCGTTTCCTTACGGCACCAGGCTGCCCCGGGAGCCGGACCGCGTATGAGGCCCTCGGCCATGGAGAGGCTGGCCAGGCCGTTCCTGTGGCTCTGCCCCGTTACGTCCCTCTGCTGGGGTCCGCCCGCCCCTGAGGAGCTAGAGCTGAGCTGGGAGAGAGGATGCAAGACAGGAACGATGATTTTTATTTTTGGGAAGCTGAGCGCGGCAAGCCAGCATCCCAGGAGCCTGCGGGCTAGGCCGGGGGCGGACATGCCTCCCCCATGCGGAGGCGCTGAGGGTTCCAGGAAGGGCTGAGCTCTGCGCCCCTTTTGTATGTTAATACTCTGCGGAGGTTCTGAGGCGCCGAGCTTAGGGTTTGGAGAAAAGCACGTGTTGAAATGCCAGAGGGGCTGGCTTTCGGGGCCCTGGCGGGGTGTCTCCGGGCCTGGGCAATGCGTTTGCCCAGAACACGTTCATGGTAGGCCGCGTGCCCGTCTGTCTCCCGTTCCATAGCTGATGGTGCAACCAGCTGCCGGAATTCGTGACGTGAGTGGCACGCAGGTGACAGGGTCTCAGGTGCTACCTTTGTTCCAGGGAGCTTGGCAGAAGGTGCTAGAATGTCGAACGAGGAGCAGGCGCCCCCCCCCCCCAAGCTGGAGGAGCATGAGGACAGAGCCTCCAGGGAGGAGGAGAACGCAGCCGGCCCGCCTGGGAACTGAAGTCACGCGCTTACCTGTCCCCAAACTCTCACCTCCTCCCCGGGAACCCGAAGCCCCGAAGGAACTGGGGCAGTTGCGCCGAGTGGCCACGGGGTGGCAGTGTGGACCCACATCCCTGCGTTAGATGCCCCTGAGGCCCGGTGCAGGCTGGGAGCTGGGGCGGGAGCCAGGAGGGTCCCCCCTTAATTGAACCCACCTGTCAGCACCGAGCCGCCCACGTGTCTGCGCTGGTCTCGGGCTGGGCAGCTTCGGGGCGCCTATTCGCTGGGCTGGGAACACGCTGATAAAAAGTTAATTTCTAGTTGCTGTTGCTCGCTAATTGGATGAACACGAAAGCAATTAAATATTAAAACATACAAACAAATGACTAAGTCACTGTCATTAGTCAAAGTTTGATCACTGTCATATTTATTTAAGGAGAGGTGATACGTCTCAGCAGGTGACATTTGGTGTCTTTGGAGAGTGCGGGATCATGTGCGGAGAATTTAATTAAACCCTGTTGTAAATCAGCTCTGATGACAGGGAAATGACAGCCACATGTTGAAACGAGAATTAGTCCACAGCAAGGGATATTAATTAACTCCTCTCTGAAGGCTTTTGGCACAGAGTGGCATTTAAAAAAAACCAAAGAGGCTGCCACCAGTGCTATGACACAGGAGGGCTGGTGCCTGTTATAATTCTTACTAGAGGCCCCGTGCACGAGATCAGTGCAAGGGGCTCAGCCCTCGCAGCCCCAGCTCCGCTGTTTGGTCTAATTAGCATATTAGCTCTTAATTATATAGGATAATCCACCTTATTACTTACAGCTGGAATTTCTTCTGCAGCCAATAATCACCTGCTGTACAATGAGGTTAAACAATAATTTATTTAAAGGTATTTTTATTGATTTCAGAGAGGAAGGAAGAGGGAGCATGAGATAGAAGCATCAATGATGAGAGAGAATCATGGACCGGCTGCCTCCTGCACGCCCCACACTGGGGATCGAGCCCATAACCGGGCCTGTGCCCTGAGCGGGAATGGAACCCTGACCTCCTGGCTCATAGGTCGATGCTCAGCCACTGAGCCACTAGCGGGGCTACACAGTTCTCTCCCAGGAGCCATGAGATTCAGATAGAAATGCGCAGACGACAGGATGCCCTTCGGGAAGCACGGGCATCTGATGGCCAGTGGCTTGACCTCGTGCAGGTGGGACTCAGGGAGGAGGTACAGAGTGAGTGACGGAGCTTGGAGCTTGGGGCCGGGAGAGACCAGCCAACCGCCTCGCCCAACCCCAGGCCCGGGATCTGCCCAGGTCACAGGCCTCCCGGGCAGAGGCATGTCCCGCCTGACCCCAGGTCCGGTCAGTGGAGTTTCCAGGACGGGCCTCCCCGAGTTCTGAAATGGAAACCGCTGAGGACACAGGTGTGCCCCGTCCCACGGCAGAAGCTGCTGTGATAGGCCGAGCGGGGCCTGCTGTCTGTCCCAGGGGCTACCCCCACCTGTGCCAACGGAGCCGAGGTGGCCATACCCGAGGGCGGCCTGAGGGCCCCACCTGCCTCCCCGGCCTCGGCCCGGAAAGTGTAGATGTCACTGAGACCCCCGTGCATCTCCCCAGCAACTCTGAGGACCCCTGGGAGCCGGGCCAGGGGACTTCCCACGCTCGCCCTCCCAGGAAGCATGGTCACGATGACCGTCTAGGTGTGTGGGTGCCGTCTGTGCACTGAGTCCTGGGCACTTGCTGGGGTAGCCATCAGCCCAGGCAGCCACACCAGGCCACAGGCTGTTCCCTTGGCTCCTTGGGTTGGTGATGGACAACTGCATCAGCCAATCAAGGGCTCCAAACGGCCCCACACCCACCCCTTCAGGGTGGTTCTGTGGGTGGGGTCCAGGCCCTGCCTTTTCCAAAGGTCTGCGGTTGAGTGGCAGTGGAGACGGCCCCTCTGGCCCTGACGCTCCACAGGTGTCCCTATGAGCCCCCGCCCCCCACGGCTGTGAGGACTCGGCACCTGAAACCTGGGTTTTCAGAGGACACTTCCTCCTAGTCCTGTCTCTGTTTCTGTCAGTTTTCCCACAGCTAGTTTCAGGGTTAGGGGCGCATGTGCTGGGGGGGCGGGGGGGGGCGGAGTCGGCTCGCCTGGAGGCCAGGGCACGGAGGGCACTGCGGGGGGCGCTGCCAGAGGGCACCCCCTGCACCCGGTCCAGGTGAGTTTCCTGGCGGGCGTTTCGCTGCGATGCTGACCAGATGCATGCGGGGTCCGTGCCCGCCCCCGCCTCCTGCCCCCGCCCCTCCAGCCAGCAGAACCCGGGGGCTGGCACCCCCAGCCTGGCCTACGAGGCTGACCCAGTGCCTGAGGCTGGGGGCCGGGAGCCCAGGCGGTTCCCCTGCAGCCTCTCCTCCCTCCTGGCTGCCCCTGCACCTGTCCTCCTCAGGGCTCCGTCAGCGTCCTCATCCCCGCTCACCGCCACCTGGCACGTACCCCGAGCTTTCCCGGACCTGTCACCCCAGCGCCTCCTCCGTCAGCCCGTCCCTCCCTGCCCTCTCCTCAGCGCGCGGGGCCTGGAGCCCCTGCGGGAATGAGACGCGGCCAGTGACCAGGGCTCGCTCGCTGAGAATCTGCCTTGGGCCCCGCACCCCCCCCACCCCGGGCTGTTCTGTGGGGAGGGGTCTAGGCCCTGCCTTTTCCAAGATCTGAGTTGATCTGATGGCAGCCAGGCTGAGGACGTTAGGGAAGGTTCTGGAAAAGCGTTGGCCGGTTTACTGGCTAGCACAGTCCATGGGCCACAGCACCAAGGAGCAGAGCTGGTGGTGGAGGGAGGGGAGAGGAGGGGGGAGCTGTCCTTTGTGTACCCGATGTCGCAGCCGCTGTTAAAAATAGACCGTCCGTACAGAGTCTCAAATGTCTCCCGCCAAGTGCCCATTAGCTCATCATAGCGGTGATTCCAAATTGATTATTTCGAGTGGAAGACGTAATAACATGTTCGCGTGGAAAGTAATTAGCAGTGGAGTGGGCCCGGGGCGGCGGCTCCCTGCGGGGAGGGCGGGAGAGGGTGGGCTCAGAGGGTGAGCTTCTGGCTTTCCGGGGAGCAGGGGGGTGGGGGGAGGGGGAGAAGGTGGGGTGTGTCGCTGCCCTGCGGCCCTGGGCCTCAGGGGGCGCTCCCAGCCACGGTGCAGGCGGCACTGGTGTTGGCCTCGGGCAAGTGGGCAGTGACAGGCTGGGCTCCCGGGGGCTGGGCTGCACGGGCATTTCTCACTGGCTCGGGGGGCAGCTGCCACGCACCTCATGCTGTTTCCTTGGAAACCAAATTGCCTTTGCAGCATTCTGCAGTGCCATATGCACACTTGTACATGCACATACACTCACACACATACACACGCATATACATGCTCACACATACACACATACTCATTCACACTCACTTGCACATGCTTGAACACGCTTGCACACACATATACCCGTGCATACTCACGTATACACACACACATATGCACACACATACATATTCATTCACACACACATATACATACCCACTCACACACACGCACACACTCACACACACACACACACACACTCACACAGAGTCCCTGTGTTCATCTGCAACATGTGTGGCTGCTGTGAGCGACGCTGTGTGAATGTGGGGGCGTCACGGGGGCTCCAAGGAGAGACCCAGCGGTGGGACCGGCTGTGTTTGGGCTGTTTTGGGTGGATCTCTCCCGAGAGGAGGGTGGAGGGAGGGAACCAGTCAGGAGGCCGGGGCAGCTGGTGAGGCCTGGGCAGGAGGTCACCCTGCTCCCCTGGGCTGGCCCCCCGGGGTGCGCCTGGGCCCAGGGGGCTATGGGCCCGCATGGGCAGGGTTCTCCTGGTCTCCTGCTCATGCGCCTCCTCCCGGAGCAGCTCATGGCGCATAGTAGGCCTGGTATACACCTCAGGGGACCCGGACCGGAAAAAGCTCCGTGACCCCTCCTTCCCTCTCTCTGCCCCCCTCTCCCCGACCCCGTGGACGCGCAGTGTAACCAAGGTGGAGATGGGGTGAGCCTGGGCGCAGGAGGGTCCAGACCTTCGCTTCCAGAAACCTGAGCGGCTCCGGGACCCGCCCAGCGGGAGCCTCACCCCGGGGCGTACAGGGGATGGGGGGGGCAGGGGCTGCGTGGGGCAGGGGCTGCGTGGGGGCCGGGCTGCCGGGGCCCCGGCTGGCGAGATAGCGGCTGATAGACAGCAGTGTGTGGCCTCCACACGCTTGATGGCTGCGCTCAGGTGGCCCCGCGTGGCCGTAAATCTCCTTATCGGGCTTTTCCAATTACAGCCTCAGGACAGCCGCGGCTCCGAAAGGTCACGGAGATGGAGGAGAGGGAGAGAGTGACTTATGGAGGGTGGGTGGGGGTGGCGGGGAGGGGTGGTTTGATGCACGAGTCGGACAGGGGGGATAAGTGAGCATCAAAGGTCCGGGCGGATGGATGGCGCCTCGGCCGGTGACGACCGCCTCTCCTCTGGCTGTTTGCGTGGGAGTGACTGGTTCTTTCCGGTGTTTCACCCCCGGCTCAGAGCGGCCATGGTTAGTGTTGGCATCTCCGAAGGCGGGATGTCCCACCAGCTGGTTGGGGCCTCACTACCCCGAGTGCAGGGGTAGGACCTGTGGGCTTGGGGGGTTTTGAGACCCAGGGCACCTGCGTTCGGAGCTGGGGGCCCAGGTGTTGCGTTGACGTGGCCCTTTGCCCTCCTGTCTGTGGACCAGGAATGAAGGTCCAGGGAGTGGAGGCCCAGCCGGACCCGATGCCTTCAGGGATGGAGGCTCCTCCGAGGAGGGAGACGGGGAATTCCCCCCGAGAACCACAGCCGAGGGTGAACACGTGTGTCCACACGGACCCGCCGCCCTCGTGTCCGTCAGCGGGGAGGGAGCACGAGCAGGGCCGGCCGCGCACGGACTCCTGTGCAGCCGTGGAAAAGGACGGGTTCCGCTGCAGCTGCTCCATGGATGCGGCTCAGAAACACATCAGAGCAAAGGCTCACGTGTGTTTTCGTTCCCTTTACACACAACAGCCAGAGCCGGGCAGCCCAGGAGCCGAGGGACAAGTTGCCGGGATGGGGGGAGGGAGGGGTGACCTGGCGGCGCGGGGCCCCTCTAGGGGCGGCAGAGCGCCTGGAACCGGGAGAGGTGGAGGTGGCACAGACGGAAGGCACTCGCGCCCTGTCGCTGTCCCTCACGGCCTTCCATCTGTTTGGAAATGGAGGGGCGCTGCCGTGAACGGACGGACAGGGCAGGGGTTGGTCCAGTTTCCTCCTCCAGCTCAGGAGCGAGGGTTTGGGGAGGACGCCAGGCAGTGGGAGGGCCTTGGGAACCGGCCTGAACAGGGCCAAGAACCCAGGGGGACACGGACGGGCCACCCCACCTCCTATTCACCTCCCAGCTGTGCCAACCCACCCCCCCACACACACACCCTGCTCATACCCCCCCTGCTCACACACCCCCTGCTCACACACCCCTGCCCCCACACCCCCTGCCCCCACACACACCCCCTGCTCACACACCCCTGCCCCCACACCCCCTGCCCCCACACACACCCTGCTCCAACCGCCAGCCCTCCCACCTGGACCAACCCCAACAGGAGAACGAGCACAGCTCGCTGGCGTGGCTCAGGGGCTGAGCTCGACCCAGGAACCAGGAGGTCAGGGTTCGATTCCGGTCAGGGCGCATGCCTGGTTGTGGGCTCCATCCCCAGTGCGGGGTGTGCAGGAGGCAGCCGATCACCGACTCTCTCATCATGGATGTTTCTCTTTCTCTCTCTCTCTCTCTCGCTCGCTCTCTCCCTCCCCCATCCCTTCCTCTGAAATCAATACAAACATATTTGAAGAAAAGAAACAAGAAACCCCTGGGAACGGAAGTAGCTCCCAGGGCCCAGGGGTGGAGCCAAGAGCGCTCCTTCCTGTTTCTGCTTTGCCGCCCCTCCCCCCCCCCGGCTTATTTTATAAACGTGGGATCCTATCGTATTCTGCTTTTTTCCGGCTAACATCGCAATGCAGCATTCCCCCATTAGATACAGTCTCCGATGCACGTGCGTGTGTTTCAGAGGCGCCTGCAGCGTGTAACGTGGGTGCGGTGTGTGACGCTTCTCCGGGGAGCACAGGTGCACCGGGTAATAACGCGGGTTTTTTTCACAGACGGAGTTATACATGTGTTGATATAGATGCTATTTGATATGTATGCTATTTGTTGTATTGACAACAAGCTTCAAAACTTCATATGTCAAATTTGCTGAAGGTGTTAACATCATAGATATTTTTATGCTTAAAACTGTCAAATTTCATGCCAAGAAAAAGAATTTGCGGGAAGTTTTAATTCATTACTTTATGTTGAAGAAGAGAGCTGCTGAAAGTGATCGTATCCTTCGGGAAGCTTATGGTGAACACGCTCCATCTCAAGATACCTGTGAACGCTGGTTTAAACGCTTTAAAGGTGATGATTTCGATGTGAAAGACAAAGAACGTCCAGGTCAACCGAAAAAGTTTGAAGACCAACAATGACAAGCATTATTGGGTGAAGATGGTGTCAAACTCAAAAACAACCTGCAGAAAGATGAAACATTGCTCAGCAAACAATTTCCGATCGTTTACAAGCAATGGGGAAGATTTTAAAGGAAGGAAAACGGGTGCCACATCAACTGAACGAAAGACAAATGGAAAACCGAAAAGTCATCAGTAAAATGTTGCTTCAATGGCACGAAAGAAAGTCTTTTTTGCATCAAATTGTGACTAACGACGAAAAGTGGATTTATTTTGAGAATCCCAAATGCACAAATCATGGGTTGATCCAGGTTAACCGTCAACATGGACTGCAAGGCCAAATCGCTTGGGAAAGAAGACAGTGTCTGTGTTTGGTGGGAGCAGGAAGGTGCGGTGTATTATGAGCTTCTAAAACCAGGTGAGACTGTTAATACTGATTGGTACGGACAACAAATAATCAATCTGAACCATGCTTTGATCGTAAAACCACCAGAATGGGCCAGAAGACATGGCAAAGTAATGTTGCTTCATGATGACGCACCATCACGCACTTCAGAACCAGCTAAAGACACGTGAAAAGATCTTGCCCGGGAAGTATGAACCCACCCGGCGTATTCACCAGCCCTGGCTCCTTCAGATTCCCACTTGTTCCAATCGAGGGCACACGCACTCTCTGAGCAGCACTTCAACACGCACGAAGAATGGAAAATTGGGTCTCTGAATGGTCTGCCTCAAAACAAGAAAAGTTCTATTGGGACGGATCCACAAATTACCTGAAAGATGGGGAAATGTGTAGCTAGTGATGGACATGACTTTGAATAAAGCACTTTTGATGTTTCTCTTGAAATGATGGTGTTTTCTTTGATGACAAACTCCGCATTATTAGCCGGTCCGCCTGGTAAATGATTTCTCGTGTCTCTTTCAGGCTGTGGATGTGGCAGCGTGAGATCCCGGCCGGAAGGCAGCGCGGGCGGAGCGGAGGTGAGTTCCCGCGTCGCTGCGCTGGGCGGGCGGTGCTGATGGAGAACATTTCTGGGGGTGGGGGGTGCGTGTTGAACTGAGCTTCTGTGTGACACTCGGGGTCCCAGGCCAGACGACTTTCCCGGGGCAGCTGGCAGCGTTTGGCACTTCGAAGGTTGGCGATGAGATGAGCGCAGTAACGCAGAAGCTTGTGCAAAGCTTCCTGTTAAGGCCCTGGACCGGGGCTGTCACAGGAGGAACTGGGTCCGTGGAGCCGGGCTGGGGGCCTGCCTCCCCCTCGGGGACCCGGAGGGCAGGCCGCTCCTGTGCGGTGACATTCCTGCCCCCATCGCCCCCGCAGCGAGCGGGCGCCTGTGCTCCAGGACGGCTGGGTCCTCCTCTGGGGCTGGCCCTTCTCGAAGGCGCGTGGGGTCCCTCCTCCGTTTAATGGCATTTCCCCGACAAAACGCGATGCTGGACGAGGGATGCTGGGCCCTGCCGTGCGCGCATTGCCCCGCCGGCTCCTTCGATGAGTGTCTGTCTGTGAAGGTCCCGGTCCATCCTCAGTTGGGCCGTTTCTCTCGGCTGAACTTTGAAAGTCGCTTGTCCATGGCGGGTGCCCGTTCCTCACCGGGGTGTCTTCTGTGACCATTTCCCGCCCGCGGCCGGCTCCTCATTCTCTCCCGCCGGCGCGGCAGCTGTCCATTTCCGCGAAGCCTCGCTTATCAGCCGTGTCTTTCATGGGCTTTGGTGCTGTGGTCTGTGCTTTTTAATTTGAAATAATTTTAGATTTCTAAAACAGGCACCGCGAGGACAGACTTCCTGCTTGTTGTTGTTTAAATATATTTTATTGATTTCAGGGAGGAAGGAAGGGAGAGAGAGAGAATCATCAATGATGAGAATCACTGATCGGCTGCCCCCTGCACGCCCTCTGCTGGGGATGGAGCCCGCAGCCCGGCCTGTGCCCTGACCGGGAATCGAACCGTGACCTCCTGGTTCCTAGGTGGAGGCTCAGCCCCTGAGCCGCCCGTGGGGCAGGGTCCTTCCGTTCAGGCTGTCGTAGCCCACGGTCCTCGGCTGACCCAGAAGGTGGGAACCGAGGGCAGGGCTCGGCCTCGCTTATCCAGCGGATCCACCAGGGACACCTGTGCGTCTGGCGGTGCAGGGGGGGGAGGGGCCGCTCAGGGACTGGGTGGGGGGCCTGTCAGTCAAGCTCCCGCCAGCCCAGACCCCTCCGTGCCTGTGCCCTGGGCACCCAGGGGGCCGCGTGCCACCCCGGGCACAGGGGGAGCCTTTAGTCATTCTTCTCCGGGGACGCGACCAGCCGGCCGGACCTGAGGTCCCTTCTGAGCAGCGAGTTACCCAGGACACGCAGCGACCCCCTCGCTCTGTTACCCGCGCTCCCCTGCCCGTGGTGACCCAGCGCCGACCCGGAGACTAGGCCCGAGGAGACGCTTCCGAATCCCCTGAAGCACTTGCCTCTGCGCCTCTTTACTCCTCGCAGACCGCCCCGTAAATAATCTCCGTCGGAAGTCGGAACCGACCTCGCGTTGCTGAGATTAACACGCGGCCCCCGGAGCCCCGACGGAGTGCGGTCTGAGCTCCGGCAGCGAGCGCGGCGCCTCCCGGTCCCGGGTCGGCTCTATGACAATATTAAACCTGCCATCAGTCACATGTTAAATGCTAATTCAGAGAACGGCTCCACTTAGAGCTTTTAATTAAATCCTCAAATAAACGCGCGGGCTCCGGTCCAGCTGGTCCCGGCCTCGGCTGGGAGATAACCGGGATCTACGGACTCATAACCCTAATCTCCACACACACACACACACACACACACACACCCCGGGAGGCCCCGCGGGGTGCGGAGGTAATTACAGTCCCCAGCAAGCCGGGAGCAGCCAGGACCGAATTAGCCCCCTCCAAATTCTACCTCATAAGGAAAAGGGGGTTAATGCAGCCACAGATCCAGGAACGCACTTCATATTCTGAGGGGATCAGGGGGGCCCGTGGAAATACTCTGTAAATGCCACCCACGGGGGCGGATTTGGGGGGGAATGAAGATGCTCAGAGGCTCCTGTCTCCGTCCGCCCTCCTCCCACCCCCTCGGGGCTTCCTGAAGGACCTAATCTAGAAAGTTCGGTCCTTGGGGTCAAGCTTTTGGGGCGTGGAGCGTGTCTGTGAGGGGAAGGGACCCGCGGCCTCAGGAAGAGGCCATGCCTTCATCTCAGAGGCAGGTGATGGGGCGCCAGGGCCCCCCCTCTCCCCGCAGCACCCCCTCTGCGTGCCCTGAGCGTCCTTCATTTCCCAGCTCCGCATCTTCATCTCTGGGCCTCGAGGGCCCTCCTCTTCCCCAGGTGGGGACCAAGAAAATGGCTCTTCCCAGCCCCTCTCAGGGGCCCAGAGGGACCCTGGTCTGCCCCCTGCCGCCCAGATGATCTGGGTGGGACAAACCTATCTTCAAAGCTTCGCCCCAAAGTCCGTCAGCTCTAAACAGCTGAGAAAAGCCTGACACTCAGGTAGCCACCCCCCTCAGGACTCTCTGGCCCACGGGAATGGGACCAGGAAAGACCCCACACCTTTCTCATTGGTCTCAGAAGGTCAGCGCTCTGCTCCTGCAGTGCCCAGCGAAGCGGCAGGAAACGGCCTGGATTTCCATAGCCCCTCCCAGGAAGCGCCCTGGCTCCTGGGGGGCTGCCAGAGACCTGCCCTCGCCTTCACACGACCTTCTCTGATCTGGGCTGCAAGAGACCCTCAGAGTTCCTGCCTCACCCACCTCCACCCTGACCTTGACGTTGGATTTGTGGCTGAAGGACTCCTGCTGAGCCGCCGCCGTAATGATGCTGCCGAGAGCACTGTGTGAAGAGTGCTCTGGGCCTGAGTCCACGCAGCCCAGCCCCGTGCAGGCGTGTGCAGTGGGAGTTAGGCCCCGCGCACGCCAACGCCCAATCAAGCTGCTGCATTATGTTCAGATGGGGCTGGGGCCCCCTGGGGTGCACCCTTTCACGGATAGGAAAGGAGACCCGAGGGTCACGGGCCACCCTGCTCCAGGGCCGGCTGGCAGCTGGTCGCCCTGAAGAGATGCGGGCAGGTTGCTTGGGAGCCGCGGAGTTCGGCCTCGATCGGACGGTTCTCTCCAGCAGCGACTCCGGGCGGCCCTGGCTCCTGCCCCGCCACAGTCTCCGTCTTGTTTGATGCTTATCTGATGTGTCGGGGAGGGAGACGCACTTGGACGTGGGTACCACGGCTTGTCCCAGGCAGCCACAGTCACGCGCTGGCCACGCACCAAAGACAGCCCAGGGCTGGGGAGCCATGGCTGGCCGCCCGGCCCCCAGCTGTCCCCTCCCGCCCCCTCCAAGTTCCCTGCCTGTGGCGGCTGTGGGCTGTCTCTTCCCTGGCTGTGGCCCTGGCCTCAGGCACGCTGCTGGGGAGCGGGCACCAGGAGTGGGGTGCTCGGGCCCGGAGGTCGCCGCGGAGACTGATGGAGAGCGGTGAGCGCGCCTGTGCCCTGGCCCGCAGGGGGTGTGGCCCGCTTTTGGGATGACACCTGAGACATTTGGGTGCCCGCGGGAAGGGGCTCCTTGGCACCCGGGCAACCCTCACTCAGGGTCCCTCTCCTGCCTTTGACTGATGGTGCCTGACCCCCTCCAGCAGGTGCGCTCACTGCCGCCAGGAGTTCAGACGCCGCTCAGTGTCGGGAGCAGTCAGCGCCCCGCGAGATGGCCGCACGGGCTGTTCATCTTCCTGATAATTCAGTCACGTCTTCCTGTCGTGGGGCCGCGCCATGTAGCAGCTAATTATTTCCTTTTAACCGTGATGGGGATCTTTCCTAATCAATTTCCTGTTTAACATGAATGAAGGGAGGGCGGTGATTAATGAGAGAATAAATCTCGCCCAGTAGTCACAAGCGAGCGATCAGTAAAATACGGCGGGCGAGTTCTTTTCCTTCTCACGGAGCACGTGCTCCGGGGGTGCGACAGGGCACAACCCGAGCCTCTTTCATTGTGAAAAGCGGAGTCCTTCCAGTTTGAGAAGCTGTTGGTTGGAAGCTAATAGGTGCTCCTGTTTGTCATCTGAAGCAATGTGACTGGTGAGTGGAACGTGAGTCAGTGGGTCTGATAAGGGGGTGGCGTGCACAGCTGCTGTGTTATGTGGGGAACAGTTTAGAGCAGTGGTCCTCAACGTTGGCTGCACTTTAGAATCACCTGGGAATCTTTAAAATCCTGATTTCTGGGCCTCATTCTCTGGAAATTCTGTTTCTTTGTTACTCATGTTGTGGCCCCACCCCATAGCAAAGAAACAGAATTTCCGGAGGACGAGGCCCAGAAATCAGGATTTTAAAAAGATCCCCAGGTGGTTCTAATGTGAAGCCCAGGCTGAGAACCACTGGGATAGAGAGTCTTTTTTCGGGGTGGGGGTCGGGCGGGAGAGAGTCTTAAAGACATGGCACCGGTGCTGGGCAGGGTGTGCTTGGCCTTTGGAAACCCCAGTTGCCGCACCTGCAAATCCAACCAACAGCAGATGAAAAACTTAAAAATGTTCCATTGTTGCTGACACGTGCGGTGATGAGCGGGCTGTATTGAATAGGTCCCGACTTTTTTCTTGTCACAAGTCCCTAAACAACACAGTGTCACAGCTATTTACCCAGCATTTACATTTTACAGTGTATCAGGTGTTATACCGACCTAGCACTGATGTCCAGTACAGGGGAGGATGCGCGTAGGTCATAGGCAAATACGATTCCGTTTACGTAAGGGACTTGAGCGCCTGTGGATGTTGGTGTTCGTGGGGTGTCCTGGAACCCATCCCCCGTGGATGCAGAGGGACAGTTGTGCATTCAGCGATGGTGCTGCCTCTTACCATGCCACCGTGGGCCTCAGTTTTCCCTTCTCTTAAATGGGTGCAGTGAGTCCCCTCCTTGGAACACTTGGAGGGTGAAAAACTTAAAAATGTTCCATTGTTGCTGACACGTGCGGTGATGAGCGGGCTGTATTGAATAGGTCCCGACTTTTTTCTGTGTAGCATAGTGCTTGACACGTATGTCCCCGTCTCACTCTAATTTTCACGACGTTGGAAAGGGTGTCTTAGCTTGGGTCCATGGGAGCAGGTTTGCACAAAAAGAGTTTGTTAGGCTCTGACTGGTGTGCTCAGTGGTTAGAGCATCGGCCCATGGACTGAAGGGTCGGGGGTTCGATTCCCAGTCAAAGGCATGTATCTGAGTTGCAGGTTCAATCCCCAGGCCCGTTTGGGCACAGCCTGGCGCCCCCTCCCTTCCTGTCCCCCCTGGGAGACCACAGCGGGTGGGGCTCAGTTCTCCATCCTTCTGTCCTTGAGCGAGCGCGTGGCCTGGTTTCCACCCGACCTTAGATGTTTGAGATAAACATGTCCTGTGATTAATGTCCTTTGCTTTGGGGGGGGAAGGGTCAGTGAAAGGTCTCAGCATAGTTCTATGAAAACTTGTCCTGAGTGAATGGGGCAGGGGCAGGTTATGAAACCTGCAGAGGAAACTAGCGTGGCCTGGGAGCCCCTCTGTGGCCTCAGGGAAATGGGGGGGAGAGCGATTCTGCAGAGAAACGGACAGTGGGTTTGTTTTATTTCCTGTTCATGACCTTCGCGGCCAAAGACCGTCCCTGCGAGAGCGGCCTCGGTCCCGGCCTGTCCCCACTGGAAAGCACCTCGGCCTCCGCCCTCGAGGGGGCTCTGGGCCTGGGGGGTGGGCAGCACGGCCTCTGCTCAGTCCCCCCACGTGCACCCCACACTCGGGGGATTTGACCTGAGCATTTCTCTTTTCTGTACAAGGAAATTGAAGCTGTGTGTGTGTGCGTGCTTGTGTGTGCCTGTGTGTGCGTATGTGCATGCGTGTGCCTATGTGTGCGTGTGTGTGCACGTGTGTGCATGTGTGTGCCTCTGTGTGTGTGTGTGTGTGTGAAGTGCTCTGCTGTGGAAGATGCTGTTTTGTAAGAGTAACTTGAGATCCAAGTTTCTTCCCCACTTTCACAGCCCCGCCCCTGGGGGGTGGTGCCTGAGCGAGCTTGGGGCCCAGCGCTGCGCTCACAGCTGGATGGGGGCTGACAAGCCCGGAGCAGCCCTGGGGGGGGGGGGGCGGCATTCAGTTCACCCCCAAACCAGGTGGGCTTCCCAGCCCCGCCCAGCAGCACAGGAAGCTTCCCGGCTCCTGCTGGGTTTGGGGGCTTTGAAGGCGGGGGGGTGAGAGGGGGTGCCTTCTGCGGTCGCCCGTTTAACCTGAGATTTCCTTTTCCAGCGTCTGATTGCTAGAACTCAGCAGCCTCCCGGGGGAGTTAAATGGCAGCACGAGAGATTTCAGGCCTGAAAGGGTGACCTTCAGCTGGCAGTGGCGCTGGGGCCAGGTTTGCTCTAGAGCTTGTCCCCCAGGACCGCCCTCTAGCGCAGGGGCCAAGGAAGGCTGCGTCCTGGGCGGGGCGGGGCTGGGAGGTGCAGGCCAGCCAGGAGGCCGCTCCCTCCAGCATCCCAGGCCTCAGGTTGCCCACCTGCCAATGGGAGTAATCCCTGCCCCGGGGTGCTCCCGCCCTCAGGCAGCCGGCCTGCAGCCCCCAGGGAGCCTTGCTCAGCGGTCCCCCCCCTTCAAGGGCCCGTCAGCGGCTCCTCCTCCTGCCTGACGTCATTCACTCCCCTCAGCCCTCGCTCATCCGGGCCCCCCCCCCTCCCCGGCCTCAGCCACCTTCTGGGGCCCCCCATTCCACAGCCACGGAGCTCACACCTCAGCACTTCCCGTAACTTCTCGCAGGCTCGGTGGTCTTCCTGCAGGAGGCGGCCCCCATCCCCGGACCCGCTTGTCCGAGCCTCTGGGTTACCCGCTGGGGAGAGAGCCACACAGGCCGGATGCGCGTTGGTTCGCCCGGCGTGCGAGGCTCTGACCATAGGAGGTCCGTGTTTGTGACTGATTTCTCCTAGTGACTTGGCACGAGTTCACAAGCCTCTGTGTTTGTCATTAGCTCGGTTCCCCCAGCAATGAGACCAGGACTTAGCCCAGGGCACACGCCCAGGTCCTGGGCTGACATCGCCGTGCAGTCCTGGCACTGAGGTCACGGCGGGGCCCAGTCCTGCGGGGCTGTCCCATGTCAGCACCTGCCTGAGGCCCGGCCACAGGCCTCCCTGGGCTCCCACCGTGGGCTACGAATTAGAGATTCGGCCCCTCGGGCTCCATCGCCCGCTGGAATGGCCGCAGAACTCAGGAATGAGTCCCGTTTTGCCGTAAAGGGTGCAAAGCAGAAGCAGCCGCAAGGAGACCGAGGGTGGGTCTGCAGGGTCCCGATGCCAAGCTCCTGTGCCCTCAGGGCGTGGCCCCTTCCGGCTCATCCGTGTGGCCACCAAGCAGGAAGCTCGCCTGGGCCTGAGCTCAGTTCCCACTGGATTGACCCAGCTCAGACCTGTATCAGCAGGGCGTTCAAGGTCAGATCCTCTCTTTTTCTTTTTTAAAAATATTTTTTATTGGATTTCAGAGAGGAAGGGAGGGATAGAAACATCAGTGATGAGAGAGAATCATTGATCAGCTGCCTCCTGCACGCCCCACACTGGGGATGGAGCCGGCAACCCGGGCATGTGCCCTGACCGGGAATCGAACCGTGACCTCCTGGGTCATACATAGGTCAACACTCAACCACTGAGCCACGCTGGCTGAGCCAAGGTCAAATCCTGTCACTCCTGCCCCCCGTCTGCCCCCTGCTCCCCACCTGTGACGTGGGAGTGATCAGGCCTGTGCCCCTTTGACTAAAACATTTCCGATGCATTTCCCTCCGCCCCCACCCCATAACCTCTCCATTAATAATAGAATTAATTATTCAAATTTAATTTGTTAGAGGTTTGATGTTTAATTGGAAAACCCTAATGAATGGTGAATGTTTCATACAGAACACGGTTTGATATCTGTTCACTTGGGCTGCACTGTGTAAACTGTTCGGGTTCTTAATTCAATGCCTGTTTTAATGAAACAGAGAGGAGTCACTCCCCGGCCAGCAGGGCCCTGTTCGCAGCGAAAAGCCGCCCCCGCCTGCTCCCCGCGGCCAGACCTCCCCCCAGGGCCTCTCATTCGGGGTCACCCCAGCTAAGATGCCCGCTTTTTGTTCTCACCCTTGGATTTTTACCCAATTCTAATGTCTGGCTTCTGGGTAGAAAGCTCTGTTTATAGCCTTTGTTTTGAGGGGGCCGGGGCACCCCGCTTTCCCCACTGGGTGTCTCTAACCCCACCTTCTGTCCTTCCTTTGATCCTCTATTCTCCCCACAAGCTGATTTTTTCCCTTCTCCTCCTCCTCCTCCCTACCCCGGCCTCCCTCCTCCCTCCTCTCTCCTCCCTCCTCTCTCCCTCCCCGGCCTCCAGGCTCCCGTGGGCCACGAGCTGGCCTTGGAGGAGCCGTGCGGGTGGGATGGATGCGCTGGGGCTGCCGTCCATCAGTGAATCAGCCCAGCGTGAGGAACGAGGCCAGACACCCCCCCTGCCCCCCCTCACCCCCCCCCCCGCCCCGCCTCGGTCCCCGGCCTCCAGAGGGCAATGCCATTGAACTGCTGAGAAATAGCTCATCGGTGCCTGGGACACACGGCTCGGCAGCCACCCTCTGTCGGGGCTTTAATTGTAAATGCAGGAATAAATGGGGGGGGGGGGTGCGTAGCAGGGGCAGGTGGGAAATCAAGCCCCGATTTCCTGGGGGGGGGGGCAAGTGAGGTCCTGCTCTGTGGGGAGGGCTGTGGCAGAAGGGGCTGGGGTTGGGTTTCTGGGAGGCATCCGCCTGGCTCTTTCTGCCCTCACTGAGCGAGCAGTGTGGGGCCTTCCTCGCTGGGCCAGGCCGCAGGGTGCTCCGGGCTGCAGGCCATGGTGACTCCGTGAGCCCACCCCTTGGCCAGGGATGTCCTGAAAGGGGTGATAGGTCAGTAAGGATTTTGTGGATTTTAAAAAAACATGTTTCTATCGATTTCAGAGAGGAAGGGAGAGGGAGACAGAGAGAGAAACGTCAATGATGAGAGAGTCATAGATTGATCAGCTGCCTCCTGCACGCCCCCCACTGGGGACTGAACCTGCAGCGCGGGCATGTGTCCACTGGGAATCGAACCAGCGACCTCTTGGTTCATGAGTTGATGTGCAACCCTTGAGCCACACCAGCCAGGCAGTCAGTAAAGGTTTTAAGTCAGGAGTGAAGCCACTGCTCCAGGGGCCGGGCTGGGATGTGGGTTGGGCACAGCCAGCCCAGGACCCAGCTTGGGGGCGGGGGCGAGCTTTCTCGTGGGTGTTTAGGGAGCAATCTGTTTAATTATGGGAGCGCGGGCACCGCTTCCAATGGGCAGTGCAGCGGGTTTCAGGGGCGGAGTCAGTGCCATGAAGGAGCACATCACCAGGAAGGAGAGCAGGGGGCAGAGTCGGTCCCTTACAGTTTTACTAGTGGCCCGGTGCACGCATTCGTGCACACGGAAAGGAAATTAATTAGAAGAAATATTTTAATATCGCTCTTCGCCCTTTCTCTATAATAGAAGTGTCAACCAAATTGACGATCAACAATGACAGGTGGAAACACACGTGTGCAATTGGCACCAGCGAGAGCTTTATATGTATCACGCATGCGCGAGTCAACTTAGCCTTTTATAGATATAGATAAAATTGCTTAATTAGTCCTGCTTCCTGATTTAGCTAAACTTTTTCCAGCCCAGTGAAGCACCCCAACTTCAGGTAATTGTCAGCAACACAGCAGTAAATATCCACACGAAGCAGATTATTATTGTAGATCACGAAGGGAGAACAAAGGGTGAAATATTTAACTGTATCAGTGTTTGACTATATTCTGTGCAGTGAGAAAACCTGAAGTCATTTTCAAGGTCCACCGTTTCTTCTTTTCAGTCGGGTCAAGTTTCTAAACTTTCTAAATCTCATTTTCTGGCTAATGCAAAGAAAATAGGATTCCACCGAGTCTCCTGTCTACCTACTCCAGGTCTTCTGTGAGGATCAAATGAGATGAGGCATGAGAAAATGCTTCACAGACATCTGACTAAAGTGTAAAATGTTTGCACCTGGCCATAGAGCAAGCCGTGTTCCTGGGCTGAAGAAACTCCAAGGAGGCTAGTTGCTAGGGAGAGGAAGCCGGGCGTTGCTATGTGATGTCATTACCCGGCGACCACAGCAACCGTTTCCAGGCTGGGCTGGGTTGTGGGCCACATTTTGTGCCATGGGGTCTTGGCAGCGTTGGCTGTGATTTGGAGTGTCGCTCTGGGGTGGTGGAACTTCTAGAATTAAAGAGAGAAAAAAGAAAAGCCACTCGGGCCTCAGGCAGCGACAGAGGGCGAGGAGGGTGGCGGAGAGGTCGCACTCCTCCCATGTCTTCACCTCCGGCTCCCGTGAGAAGTAGGTTTTGCAGAGCAGCCCGGCTCCACGCTGTGTCTGAGAACCTGGAACTCGGCTCATGGAAGTGACCCTTTCTCTGTGGGCAGCACCTGCTTTCTCAGTCAGTGGCGATGCCGAGACCCAACCCTGGGGCCCGTGGGGAGTGGAAGCACTTCCCGCAGTCACGTGGGCCCACGGAACCCAGGTGGGCTCAGGGGTGGCCCTGGGCAGGAGGTGGCCTGAAGTGGGTGGACACGTGCACAGGCCAATTCCGTGCGGGGCCCAGCAGTCAGGTATGCCGGCCGAGTTCACTCCCAGTTCCTTCTCCAGCCCCTCCACCCTCCGAGGCTCCCCCCCACCCCCCCACCTCTTGGGTGCCCTTTGGCTGTGGTGTCAGAGCCCAGGTCTCAGCAGCCCCTGGGGCTTCGCTCATCCCCCATAACCAGCCCGAGGGTGAGCCTGTCCCTGCATCTGTGTGTCGAGGGGAGGGGGTCGCCCCACAGCTCGCCACCCGGCACTCAGCACTCGGGGTCAGAGGACTGCGGTGGGGGGGCGGGGGGGGCAGTGACCCCAACTCCCAGGGGCCTGCCCTCGGCTGTGGTTCCCGAGGCTGCAGCCTCCACGGCGCTGCTTGCCCGGTTTGTGTGAATCCCCCCAGCTGACCTTCTGTCCAGGCTGATTGTCACCATGGAACCTTGCTCCGTCTGAATTAAACTCGCCCTTTAAGAAATCCATACCCCTCCCTCCCACCAGGGAGGCAGCTGATCAATGATTTTCTGTCATCATTGATGTTTCTCTCTCTCTCTCTCTCTCTCCCTCCCTCCCTCCCTCCCTCCCTCCCTCCCTCCCTCCCTTTCTAAAACCAATCAAATGTATTTTAAAAAAAGAATAAATGATTCAGAGCAGAGACAAATGCTCCTCAGGCAGGTGCGGGGACCAGCGGGTGGCAGAGAACAAAGGACAGTGGGCTGCCAGGGGAGCCGCCAGGGTGGGCTGCGTGTGGGGGAGGGGAGGGGAGGGGGCTGGGGGGCAGAAGCAACCTGAGCCTTCCATGCTGTCCCTCCCCTACCCCCCTCCCCCCCCCCCCCCCCCCCCCGGGAATCAGGGACTCCTGGCCAGGATTTAACGTGCAGAGGTGAGAGGCTGGGCAGGCGGCCGCTGCTTACACCATATTTCAGACACGGACTCACAACGCAGCTCCCTGGGCCGTGATCTGTCAGAGCCCAGACGGGAGAGATGGATCCGAGCCTGGAGGCCGCAACCTTGGGCTCGGCGCTAAGATGAGGGACACGGAGCCCCTGCGATTGCCGTTATTTAATACCACGGCCGATGCTGTGAACTGCGGGGAGGGACGTGGGTGGCACCAGAGGACGGTGTTCATTCCGGAGATGCGAGGAGGATGTAATGGAGGGGAACACGCAGCGGGAGGAGGTGGGGGGGAGGCTGGGAGATTCCTGAGATGAAGGGGAGAGGGAGCGGGCGGCAGAGGAGCAGGAGACAAACGAGAGAGCCTCCCTCCCTCCTTCTCCTCCCTGCGCCTTCAGCCTGGCCTTGGGGAGCACATGGGTGTCAGGGGCTGGGCTGAGGGGGGTGGCTTGGGGGAAAGTGATCGGGGAGGCATGGCCTGTCCCAGCCTGTGGAGTCAGGCTGTGGCCGGGCCCTTAGCTTCCCCAGGCTGGGGTCCAGGGCCGCCAGGAAACCTGGGCACCCACTCCAAGAAGCTGGGCCAGCGGCGGGCCGTGTGTGTGTGTGTGTGTGTGTGTGTGTGTGTGTGTCTCTGTATGTATGTGTGTGTGTCTGTGTATGTGTGTCTCTGTGTATATGCGTGCCTCTGTGTGTGTCTATGTGTGTGTGTGTCTCTCTGTGTGTGTCAGTGTGTGTGTCTGTGTGTCTGTGTGTGTCTCTGTGTGTGTATCTCTGTGTCTGTGCCTCTGTGTATGTCTGGGTGTTTGTGTGTGTCAGTGTGTATGTGTGTGTGTGTGTGTGTGTGTGTCTGTGTGTCTCTGTGTGTGTGTCTGTGTGTGTGTGTACAGTCTTTGGGGTCAGTGAGGACCAGGGTCTGGGAAACAGGCTAGCAGGGGTCAGAGGGCTGGGGGGTCTGTCCATTATGCTCCCCAGAAGTGGACTGTGCCCCTCGGACAGTTTCCAGTCCCTGGAAGTGTCAGCCCTGAGCTGTGGCCCCGGGGACTTCGGGCCTGGGACGGGGCCATCTTGCTGCCCAGCAAAGCCCAGAGCAGAGCTTCGGGGCTCAGCCCATCTGGGTGCCAAGCCCGGGCCAGGAGCAGCGCAGGGCACCCCTGGCTGAGCAGCAGCACCCCCACTCCTCAGGCCTCGTCCTGCCGCCCGTGTAACGATGCACCTGCTTCCTAAACCGCCCCCAAGCTGCCCAAGTCCAGGTGCGGCTACGACAGGGCCAGCTGGGTGGTGGTCAGGAACCACGGAGGCAGAGTGACCGCGGTGCTTCGTGGAAGGAGACGGAAGCCAGGCAGGGGCCGGGGGGCTTCTGAGCCAGGTACCCAGGTGGGTGGGTTCGTGGGCAGCGGGCCGCCGGGTGGGCCAGCCAGGACGTGTTCCGCTGGAGAGATTTCCTCATTTCACACGAGCTGGTCAGGCCGCGGGCAGCTCGCACCTGGGCCAGGGGAACGGGAGGGGGAGGCCGAGCTTCCCAGCCCCGGTGCGCTCCCCACTCCGAGGCGTCAGGCAGCTGCCGGGCAGCGGGGCCGCCTGGCCTGTAACTGAAATAGAGGGCCGGGTCTGTGCCTCAGCGGGTGCCCAGGAGGCGGCCCCTCGCCCAGCACCCAGCACCCAGCACTGGGCCAAGGACCCGGCCTGGGAGGCCTGCATGGGGCAGGCGCTACTCCAGGGCAGGTGTGGGCTCGGGTGCGGGCAGCGGGAGAGGTGGCTGCCCCTCCTCCACTCACCAGGGACTGGGCCCCAGGTCGGCGGCTGCAGGAGGGGAGCCAGTGGGCACAGCACAGGGAACCTGCCTTCCCATGGGCCGGGGCTGCAGCGGGGGCACTGGTGGCTCAATGCCTCCCCTGAGAGCCCAGGGCCAGGAGGGCAGGAGGGCAGGGCACAGGCCGTGGGGCGTGGAGATGGTGAGTGACCCTGAAGGAGGCCTCCGTGGGCATGGTGGACACCCGGTGCTCCCTGGGGGTGGCAGTGTGGCCTTGTGGGAGGGGCCCGGCTGGCGTCAGAGCACCTGGGTGAGCCCACCATCCACTCAAGGTGTGCCTGGGCCACCAGCTTCTCCTCTGTACAATGGGGTCAGGACAGGACCCACCTGCAGGGAGCCATGAGAACGGGTGGGTGAGTGTGGGGAGGGCTCTGCAGGCTGCAGGGGTGAGGTGAGTGTGGGGAGGGCTCTGCAGACCAGGAGAGAGATTAACACGTTTTCAGTTGACAAAAACCCATGGTTAGCATAAAATTAAGCCTCTGCGTGTGTGTGTGTGTGTGTGTGTGTGTGTGTGTGTGTGTCTCCCTCTCTCTCTCTCTTTCCCTCTCTCTCTCTGTCTCTTCATCCCCTCCTAGCTGTCTCCTCCCCTCCCCGCCCCAATGCCCCGGACACATGGGTAAAGCTATGCTGTGGCTGTGACCTCCTGTCACCTGGTCCTTCAGTGGCTATGGTGGCAGTTTTCTGTTCCCAGGACAGATGGTCCCTGCCTGTGGGTCCTGACACCCTGCTGTGGGGAGTGGAGCGTGCCTGCGGCTCCCCCCACCCCCATTCGTCCTGCTCACCTGCCCCACGCCCCGTGCTGCCGCACAAACTCATTTCCTGTCTGCCCTGAGTTCTCATTCCTTTCTCTACTCAGCAGACTCTGATCAATGGAGATCCACCCTTTATCAATCTCTCCATTCTGCCGCTCAGAGGCCCTGGGGGCCTGGCGCTCAGGGAGCCTGGGGGGAGTCTGGGGGGGGGAGCCCTCTGTGAGCAGCAGGCACCAGCCCTGCCGGATCCAGGCCCAGGGCCCCCTTCCCTTCACCCCTCGGCATTAGTACGAGATGATGCCGCTTGGAGCGAGCACCCTTTGGCTCTGGAAAAATGACGCCTGACACTCTCCATGCGGATCAGGTAATTAATGGGCCGTTTCCCCCAGCAGAACATGCAGAGGGCGAGACGCACTCTCGTCCAGATAATTAAAGAGCCATTGAGGGCACGCGGCTCGGGGAGTGCGGCCACGGTTAACACTGCGAGAGGCTCCCTGCTCCACACCCCACTGCCCAGGGGGAGGGGCCGGCTCCCGGGGCCAGGAGCCCAGAGCCAGGTGCCACGGCAGGTGTACTGGGAGTGGCCACGGCTTAAGGGATAGGTGGAGCGTTCTGTCCCAGAGGGGCGGGGCTGGCTGTCATTGTCCCCTCAGGTCAGCCTGCCTCTTTTTGTCCACCCAGGCTTGCATGTGTATGTGTGCATGTGTGTGCGCGTGTGAGTGAATGTGTATGTGTGTGCATGCATGTGAGTACGAATGTGAGTGTGCATGCATGTGTGTGAGAGCATACATGTGTGTATGAGCATGCATGTGAGTGTGCATGCGTGTGGGTGTGTGAATGTGCGCACGCATACAACCATGCATGCGTGTGAGTGTGTGTTTGGAGCACCAGGGTGGCCTCTGAGGCAACCAGTTCAGAAACCTGGCTGCCAGGAACCGGGCAGAGCTCAGGGGCTGTGACTGCCGCCTGGGAAAGGAAGTCACACTGACAGAGCCCTCCTCAAGGTTGAGGTCACCTTCACCTCCCACCGGGCAGCGGCCACCTTGCCTGCTCGTGACCTCTCCTGCGCATGTGCCGCCCGGAGGCCGCAGGTCAGAGCCCGGGCTTGGGTGCGAGGGTGTCCTCCTCCTCACACTTGGCGTGGCCTGGAGCCTGAGCGGAAGGTCCTGGGGGAGGACTAGTCAGCCAGGCCCCGCCAGGAGGCGACCCCTGAAGGAGGAGGCGGTGGAGGGAGAAGCAGGAGGAGCGGACCAAGGTCAAGGGCAGGAGGACCGATGGGGAGGGAGCTCCCGGGGGAGGAGGGGGGAACACCCGGGAAGCTGTGCTTTGCAGAGGGACAGACAGACTGCCCGTCGCTGGTGTTAAAAGCTGCTTGGGGCTGAGACCCTTTTGTTTTTATAAATCTTTATTGTTGGAAGTATTAATACGTCCCCTTTCCCCACTGAGCCCTCCGCCCGCCCGTCCCCTCCCCGGCCGTCAGCACCCAATTGTCTGTGTCCGCGGGTGATGCATAGGCCATACAAGGTCTTTGGTTGATCACCTCCCGCCCCCCTCCTCCCCGCCCCCCTCCTCCCCCTCCTCCCCGCCTTCCCTCCTCCCCACCTTCCCTCCTCCCCGCCCCCCTCCCCCCCCCCCCCTCTTCCCTCACCCCCCTCCTCCCCACCTTCCCTCCTCCCCGCCTTTCCTCCGTGGTTCCACACTCTGTTCCCTGCCTCCATGGCTCTGGGACCTTCTGGCTGAGAAGGAGGGGAGCCCTCAGGTTCTGGTCTCGGGGGCTCCTGGCCCATGACCACAGTGCCCAGCCCGCGTCTTCCTGCGGCCCAGCCTGACCCTTTCCGGCCGCAGCTCGGCCCCAGATGCTTGCGGGTGCGTGGCCGGTGGGCTCACTGCGGTCGGTCGGGGGGAGACCTGGGGACAGGGAGGAGACCCTGAGCTGAGCCGGCAGGTCCCGGGGGTGCAGGTCAAAGGTCAAGGCAAAGCCTCCAGAGGAGAGCAGGTCCCTTTGGCGGCAGGAGTGTGGGGCCCACCGGCAGGAACCCCTCCTCCCCCAGATGAGAGGCTGGGGGTGCAGATCCCTGACCGTAGCGCCTGGGAAACTTGGAGTTGGGGGGGCGGGCAGCTGCCGGTGGGACCGCTGAGCCCCCGCAGAGTTGGTGGTCAGGCCCGTCCCAGCCCAGGGGTCCAGCGACTTCTGCAGCCCACGCGGTTTTTAAAAAAACTGGCCACTCGGGTGACGTTCAGACGGGGGTCCACGCTAAGCGTCTCTCAGTCTCTCGCCTGGGCAGCCGCTGGGAGCGCGTGTGCTGCGGCCGCCATCAGCCGCGGCTGGAAACCGCTAGGAACAGGGAAGAGCCCCGTCTCCGTCCGCAGGGTCCGTCCCCATACCAGCCGGGAGGCCGCAGGCGCCGCTGCCATGTTCCGGGGCTGAAGCTGCCCGGGGATTGCCTCCCCGGGGAGAGGGCAGGGCGTGGAGGGGGGCCCCAGCCCCCGGGGCCTGGGCTTCAGGGCTGGTCTCCTGGGCTCCTCCCAAAGTGGCTGTAAGCCGGGCAGCTCCAGGGCCTCGGCCTGGGGTGGGGGCTCCCCCAAAAGCCAGCGCCCCATCTGCATGCCCTATGCCACCCCTCAGCCCCTGTTAGTGCTCGAGGCTGGGCGGGGGGGTACCCAGCCCCTCTCTGCACAGACCCACCACCTGGGACGGGGCTTGAGTGTGGACTGGAGCCCCTGGGCCGGTACCGCCCTCCCAGCCTCCGGACCTGCTGGGCCTCGGGTGGCCGGTTCCTGCCTCCCCTCCCCACGCGGGGCCTCCCCCAGCCGCCCTGGTTAATGTTTGTGTTGATTTGCATGCCATTTTGCTTTCTGTTGCCATAGCAACAACTACCAACTGGCCTAAGGATAATAGGGGGGCTCTAAGGGCAGGTGGAGCGCCCCAAGAGTGGTTTTGACTCTTGAAAATGAGTGCGGAGATTTCACCAGTGCTCCCCCTCCTCCCGGCCTCTTAGTCACTGGGGTCCCTAGTGGCCCTCCCCCAGGGGCCTGTCCTCCTGCCGAAGGAGCAGCGTGTGGGGATCCAGGACAATGGGAAGGGCTGCAGGCAGCAGGGGGCCGGGAGCGGCCGGAGCCCAGCGGGCGGGGACCCCTCCTCTCGGTGGCTATGGTAGAATCCCCAGCCAGTCTCCCCTCCGGTGTCTGCCCGTCTCCCATCTCCCCACGCTTCCTCCACCCTCCCACCTCCTTTCTGCAAAACCCCGGCATTACTTCATGTCTCAGGGCCCAGCGTCTGGGCTGATTCCAGAGAAACAATTCCTAATTCCTCACATGGGTCCAGCCCGGAGCTGCTTACAAAGGCATCCACAGCCGCACACCTAAGTCCAGTGAGGCCGGGGGGGGCCAGGCCTGGGCAGCCTCCCAGTTAAAGATGAGCACACGGGGCGAGGGGGAGTGGCAGGGGGCATGCGTGGGGGGACCTGCCACCCCCCACCCTGTGTGTCTCCACAGGGAGCTAGAAACCTGCTCCCTGTTTTGAATGTTTTCTGTTGGAGCTGGACTTGAGTTTGCTGGTTTCATTCATTGTTAGAGCGTCTCACTGCCTGTTCCCACTGCTCTGCCTCAGGAGGCCTGCCTGGACCGGCCGCCACCCTCACTCTGCCGTGCTTGGCGCTGCCGCGGGCACCTGGGGGGGCGGGGGAGGAGGGGAAATGTGCAGGTTTTTACACACAAAATGTGCTGCTGTGTCGCAAATGAACCCACACACTGAGCGTCCCTTAACATGCGGGAGTGAGGCCGGGAGGCTCAGCAACCCCCTCGGGCACAGGCAGTCCTCGGTGACGTCGGACTCGACGTGCGGCGTTTCCTGGTTCCGTCGCCATCTCCCCTTTATTTATAAAAAAACGTTCCCATCATTTCGACGTATGTACATATGTGCTTTATGGTTTTTATTATTTATTTACCACAAGTTAAGGTCAGGAATTGTTATCTTTCTTTTACATTTTTTTCCTGTTTCACTTCATTACGTACCGCTGTGTCTGCGCTCCACCTGAGTGACGTAGGTGCTTATGCAGGTGGGTTCCGACTTAGTGAAAATCGTCTTACGTCGCTCGTAGGGACGGATCTCCGACGTAACCCGAGGACCTCCTGTATACGTGTACGTGCACACCCCACCTCCCTGGACCAAGGAGGAATCCTCAGGCTCATCACACTCGGGGTGGAGGTTAAATAAGTCACGGTGTGTGGGAGGGGGAGTGGGGCGGCTCCAGGTACTGGCCCGGTGGGTGTGCAGCAGGGCCGGGCGGGTGTGCAGCAGGGCCGGGCGGGTGTGCAGCAGGGACTGTGTGATGGGCCATGCCTGGAAGGGCTTTGTTTAGGGCCGAGGAGGGCAGAGGAGGCCCTGCAGCCAGGCCAGGACTCCTGTGCGTGAGCAGTTATCAGAGCACAGCCTGCCCACTCTGTCCTGCCCTCACTGTCCTGCCCTCTTGGGGCTCATGGGATCCCAAGAGACGGTTACCAAAGACACAGGCACAAGGGAGAGTAGCCTGGTGCAGGCTGGTGCAGGCCGGGGCAGGCTAGTGCAGGCTAGTGCAGGCTAGTGCAGGCTGGTGCAGGCCGGGGCAGGCTAGTGCAGGCTGGTGCAGGCTAGTGCAGGCTGGTGCAGGCTGGTGCAGGCCGGGGCAGGCCGGGGCAGGCCGGTGCAGGCTGGTGCAGGCTGGTGCAGGCTGGTGCAGGCCGGGGCAGGCCGGGGCAACTCGGTGCAGGCCGGTGCAGGCCAGGGCAGCTCAGTGCAGGCCAGTGCAGGCCGGGGCAACTCGGTGCAGGCCGGGGCAACTCGGTGCAGGCCGGGGCAGGCTGGGGCAGGTCAGGGCAGTTCGGGGCTGGGGTGGGAAAGGTGAGGAATGGCAGGAGATGCCGGGAAGCTCCCCGGCGGAGGTGACAAGCGGTTGGACCTCGCAGGGCAGCTGGCTGGCAGCAGGGGAGGAGAGGCTGAGGGTGCAGGACTTGGGGAGACACATGGGTGTGTTCAGAGGTGGGGCTTGAGAATCAGTGGCAGATCCCCGTGGGCACGAACCCCACATGGCTGCACGTGTGAGACTCAGGGACGCATCGGCTGGAAGCGGGGGTTGGGGATGGATCATCACTGCGGCAAGTGTGGTGAGAGGGCGCTTTCTCGTGATAAACACCTTGACTCGCAGGCGGCAACGAGCTGCTCCTTCTAGAAGCAAGGGCGGCCTCGCCTGTGCTGCTTTGAAGACATTATGGTCCTCTATTCCAACATGGAGCATTTTTAAAAGCTGGCGGCGGCCTAGGAAGGTGCTGAGCTGGAAGCGAAAAGAGGCAGCGTGTCCTCCTGCTGCGCCTTTGGGGACCCCTCTCTCCAGGCCTCAGCTTGGCGCCTGTAAAGCGTGGGTGGCACCGCCACCCCAGCATTGGCTTTGACATCTAGCCTCTGGCTGTCCCTGCCCACTGTCTCAGCTCCAATGGCTGTTTGCTGCCCCCAGCCCCGCCCGCTCCCCTCGGAGCTCCTGCCCTCACCCCCTTTCGCCCCACAGGTGAGGCTCGCCCCCTCCCCCCCACCCTCTCACAGGTGAGGCTTGCCCCCCCGCCCTCTCACAGGTGAGGTTCACCCCCAGCACAGGAAGGGATGTCAGGCTGCGTCTGAAGCCACCGGCCAGCCGTCTGCCTCGCTCTTTGTCATGAAACCTGTTGTCCCCGGGAAGCATCGTCACCGATGGGGGATCTCAGGCGACGAGGCAAGAGGTCATGGATTTTCCCGCAAGTCAGACGCCTTCTGGGAGCCTCCCGAGCCAGTTGTCACAGCGCCGCTCCCGGAACATCCATTCAGCCGCCCGGAGGGCCCTGCACCATCATGGCCGCCTTGGCGGAGGCCGTGCTGTTCCCTGGCCTCCCCAGCCCCTGAGACCAGGGAGGGCCGATCCCAGGAAAACTTCCCCCCGGCCTCATCCGAACTGGCTTGGCCAAAGGTCTGCACGGGGCTCTGGGAGGGCCCTGTGACCAGCGACGGTGGTCGGGTGAGGTTCGTGACACATGCGGGGACCTGCCGGGCGCCCTGACCACTAACCCCCAGTTTCTGTGGGGGTTCGCCAGCCACGTACGATGGAATTGCGGCCGTGGGATTGAGCTCTGTCCTTCCCTCCGCAGGCCCCAAGGCCCACCCTCTAACGGTGCAGCTGCTCTCTGGTGACCGGCCCCCATCCTGGAGCCACCCAAGGACCCGCCGGCCCCCTCAGTAGCAGAACCAAGACCCTCCTGTCACTTAGCAAATTCCGTTTCTTTTCTTTTTAAAAAAATATATTTTTAGCCAAAACTGGTTTGGCTCAGTGGATAGAGCGTCGGCCTGAGGATTGAAAGGTCCTGGGTTCAATTCCTGTCGGTTACGGGCACATCCCCAGTAGGAGATGTGCAGGAGGCAGCTGATCGATGTTTCTCTCTCATCGATGTTTCTAACTCTCTATCCCTCTCCCTTCCTCTCTGTAAAAAATCAATAAAATATATTAAAAAATATATATATATATATATATATTTTATTGGTTTTGGAGAGGAAGGGAGAGGGAGTGAGAGAGAGGAACATCAGTGATGAGAGAGAATCATATATCGGTGCCGCAACCCTGACCTGGTTCAGAGGTCGACGCTCCACCCCTGAGCCCGCCGGCCGGGCTCTGAGAGTTCCTGAAGCTCCGTGCTGGGACTGGAGGGGAGACCAGATAGGTTTTTATTGCACCCCGAGAGCTGCCCGAGGCCGAGGCTCCCAGGCTCCCGGCTGACCCCAGCCCGCCGTGCCGCCGGTGGAGGACCCCCGGAAGGAGGTGCTGAGCTCACTTTCCCGAGGAGCAGGGAGGAAACCCCACCAGAACGCAGACACCACGTCCCCTGCCAACTCGGGGCACTGATCCCTCCCCAGGGCAGCGATTCGCAAACACCGTCTCCCACCCTGTGCGTTGCCTTCCTGCTCTGCTGACAGTGTCTTTTGCTGCAGAACCGCCGTTAATGTTAATAAAGTCAGGTTTTCCTATTTCTCCTCCTGTGCCTTTGGCGCCGTCCCCGAGAGACTACTGCCGAGTCCGAGGTCGGAAGCGTTTGCCGATGTTTTCTCCCGAGAGTGCTGTTGGTTCGGTGCCGGTGTTCGGATTTCTGGCCATTCTGAGTTGGCTGCGGCCTCTGGTGTTGGGCAGGGGCCCAAGTTCACTCTTGCGCGTGGACCGCGGGTTCCCAGCCCCTCTGCTGGAGGATGGTCCTTCCCCGGTGACGGTCCTGCCCTTTTTGTGGAAAAGCGTCGGGCTGTGCGGGGGACGGCTCATCCCTTCCCGCTCCCAGGGCCACGTCCTCAGGCCGCACCCGCTGGTCTGATGGCTGATGCCGGCGGGAGCTTCCCAAGTGCTGTGCGCAGCGCTTCCCCTGGGACGTGCCCGGGGTGATGCACCCGGGGCGCTTGGCGGCAGGACCCCCCAGCCCTTGGCCCTAGGCCAGTGGTCGGCAAACTCATTAGTCCACAGAGCCAAATGTTAACAGGACAACGATTGAAATTTCTTTTGAGAGCCAAATTTTTTTAAACTTAAACTATATAGGCAGGTACATTGTTATTAACTTAATTAGGGTGCTCCTGACTGACTGGCTCACCCAACTCGTGCATGAATTGTGCGCGCCTCCCCGTGCTGCGTATCCCGCGGCCCCGTCTCCTGTCACCCCACCGACCGACACCCCCCCACTTCTTCTAACGCCACTTCTTCAAAATAGACTCGCCCAGGTCGTAAACCGACTTCTGCGCATGGGCCACGAAGTTTCAATTGCACTGTACATGCGCCCGCACGTGGTATTTTGTGAAAGAGCCACACTCAAGGGGCCAAAGAGCCGCATGTGGCTCACGAGCCATGGTTTGCCGACCACGGCGGCCTAGGCGAACCCTTGAGCATCAATCTATGAACCCCCACCCTCCGCAGGTGGCTCCATTCTTAGAAGAGGAGGTGTCTGTCCTCACAGACTCCCAGGCCCCTCGCGGGAGCCTGATTCTGAAATGCCTTGCACACCGGCCAGGGCCGGACCAGGCTCCGCTGGTGTGTGAAATGGACTGCATCCCGTTCTGATGCTTTTCAGGGACGGCGGCCGGTGCGCCTGGGAAAGCCGGCTCCCCACCGGCTCCACGCCCTCCTCGCCGCTCCCTCCACCCACGCCAGACCTGCCTCTCACCTGACTCCCAGGGGCCCAATGCCTCAAAATGTCTTTGGCTTCCCGTCCGCGTTCCCCTGTGGCCCAGCTCTCCTCCTCCGGGCCAGTCCCTTGGGTTCTCGGAACCGGGAGGCCACACAGATTCGCATCTCCAGCTGCTGACGCCCAGAAACAGGAACTCGGGCCCCACTCCCGCGCCACTCGCTTATCAACGTCCAGTCTGAGCGCACACGGTTGGCTTCCCAGCCCACAGCACATGGGGGAGACGCCTCTTCCTGGGGATCAAGCCTGCAACTCGGGCATGTGCCCTGACTGGGAATCCAACCAGCAACCTCTTGGTTCCTGGGTTGACGCTCAACCACGGAGGCCACCCACCCCCGTCCCCTGGCCAGGACACAGATCTGCCTGGAGGGGACGTGAAGGCAGACTCCTGAGTGGAGGATTGAGGATTCCCCACCGAGATCTGACGCCCCCGGGGCTGGCGAAGGGCGGGTGTTCTGTTCTCCGGGAAGCATCTGCCCGAATTCCTCCAGCCTCGCTGAGACCAACACACAGTCCACCGAGCACCACCCACCCTGCCCGGAGGACTCCTCCCGGGCAGGCAGCCTCTGCTCTTCCGGGGAGGGCAGCTGTGAGGGTCACCTCTGGGCCACAGGGGGCCCCGGGGCCACAGGGGAGCTGGAGGCGGTGGCCAGTGGTCGGGGAGCCAAGATTTGAAGACAGACAAGGAGGTTGGATTCCTAGGGCCATGGGAGGGCCGGGGCCTGGAAATGCCCTCTGTGCTGTGGGCACAGCCCTGGAGAGCTGCTCCGGGCCAGGCCAGCAGCCGGCGGCCATAGGAGCGATCGGTTACCCTCCGCCTGAGCCATGTCCTGTTGGTAGTTTGAAACTGGCCCAGGTGGGGTGTGTGCACCCTGGAACCTGGCGAGGCCCGGTGTCCTCCCTCCCTCTGTCCAGTCCCCTGGCCCCTCACCTTCCTCCAGCCGGACTGGTTAGTGCCCTGGAGCTTCTTGTCGCTCAGAGGGGAAGGCGCCCTGCGGGGGAGCCTCTGGGAGAAGGGCTGTGCTGGGTGGAGTAGGGTGCTGGGGTCCAACCCCAGCAGGTCCAGGTGTCCCCAAAGGTGTGGACGGAGTCGGCGAAGAAGGAATGACACGGAGACAGCGTTCAGTTGGTCAGCAGCCTAGCCAGGATCTCTAGCCAGGATCTCCATCCAAGTTCTGGTGTTTATTGTCTTGTTACATCCGTATTTATACCAGTTGATTTTAATCCTGTCAATTTCTATTGCAAAGGTTAGGGTGTTTCTTATCTCCATTCTAGGGAGTAAAGATTATGTAGCTTAAGCATGATTGTTCGTAGTTAAAATGATTAACTACCCGCCTGGCACTTAGTTAAGGGGTTTTATTCCCTCCCTAACTTCAGGGGAAAATCCCTACCTGGGGAAACAACCTTTCTCGGAGAGGTGACCTTGGTTAAAACACATAGTGCCAAGAAAGTGAGCAGACATATTAAGAACAGTATGCCATATATGCCAGGTCCCTTGAAACAGCAAGGATGGACCGGCTCCCGGCAGTCGGGCAGAGAGAGCCGCTGCAGGAGGGAGGGGCTGGCGTCGGGAGCTGACGGATGAGCCCCAGCTTATTCTCCCTGGCAGGGCCTCCTTCAGAGCCTCCTTACAAATGCCAGTCAAGCCTGATGGTTTCCCCCGCGTTATCCACGAGGAGAGGGTGGATTAAAAATACATGATGGCATTTTCCAGGTCGGATCGCTCTGGGTGGCGAGGGTGTTTATCAAGGGCCCTGGTTCCCACTGCAGCAACGAATGTCGTCCCCCCCCCCCCCCTGCGCGCTGCCTTCAACCCCCCCCACCCCCAGCCACGCCTGCTTCCCTCGCTGGGGCATCTGCTGTCGGGGAAGCCAGGGTGGCTCCTGCCCGAAAATGCGTGTCCTTTGTGCTTTATTGGAAGAGAGGGGATGCCTCTGCCTCTGCCTCTGCCTCTGCGCCTGGAGGCTCCCTGCAGCCAAGGGTTCGGGGAGGAGCACAGAGAGCAGGTCCCCCTGAGAGTGGCTTTTTGGCGCAGGGCCTGACGGGGCTCAGCTCCGATCCTCCTGCTTCGGACTCTGCTCTCTCCTTCGGCCTTGACTGACCGCAGGCGGGACAGTGCCCAGCCCCCTCCGTGCTGGGGGCACTTCGGGAATCGTGCCCTTTCTTTGCACAGGGGTTCAGTGCGTGGGGGGGGGGGGTGAGCTTCGGGACAGCCTGGCTGCCTCTGCCCAGCCCAGCTCAGGCCTCCGACTCATGGGCGCTGGGAGGTGGAGCGCAGGCCCCTGTACATACGGCAGCAGGGGGCCAGGAGAAGGGGGGCCTCCCAGAGCAGGGGTTCAGGACTGGAGACCCTCTCTCTGTGCCCAGACAGGCTTCCAGAGCCAATTCTGCTTATCCCTCTCCAGTCCTGCAATTTGTTTGTCTAAAGAGGGGAGGCTGGTGGGGGCAACTGGGATTCCTTCTCGGCCTGCTCTCGGCTTTCAGACTCTGCTGATGCTGACCGAGGGCTGCATGAGGCCACACGGGGCCTCTCTCCAGGTCAGGAGCCAGGAGGGAGCCGCGAGGGCCTCCCGCCACCACTCGCTCCAGCAGGGGACCCAGGCCCCCTGGCTGCCCCGACACAGCTGGGGAGTGGGGACGGGGGAAGAGGGGAGTCTCAGGCATCCTGCCTGCTCGCCCTGGGGTGGCACAGGGCCCTGTGCAGGAGGAGCGCTGGCGAGGGCTGTTTGATCTGGGAGTGGTTAATCCTTGTTCAAATTTATATCCTGAATCTTTAATGCGACCGTGTCAGTGAGGAGTTGGCAGCATCACCGACAGCTGGGCCCTACTTTTCGGGTAACTAACTCCCGCTCGAGGGGTTCTGAGGGACACGGGAGTGCACTGGCGACCCCAGCCAATAGGCTCACGCCGGGGACCCCAGGACCTCCGCCCTCTGGAAGGCAAGAGAGGAGGCTGTGCAGGGCCCGACTGTGTGATGAGTGATGCTAGTGGCTCTGCCTCCCGCTCACTGTGCAGGAAATGGTGTGCTACTGCTCCGTACGGGGAGTTTGTTTTGCTCAGTTTCATGTATTTATTTCTAAAATCACCTCTGGTGGCAGCTAGCACTGAGTAGTCTAAGGCAAGTGACAGCAGGGCAGGCCGCGTGGACAGTTCCACCCCCACACTTGGGGGAGGGGCGGCCGGAGAAGAAGGCGGGCTCTGTGCAGGGGGAGGGGGACGGGCCGAAAGGTAGCCGGCGCCCTTGCAAAGCTGTCCGGTAAATGTTAGCAACCAGCTCCCCAGGGGGAAGATCCCGGATTGGTCGCGCTTGCCAATTGCCGTGGTGTAAACGCGCCCACCGCGGCCAGTTTCCAGCTGCCGATGTGAAGTTGCTCATCTGTGCAAGGCGAGGCTCCCGCACACCCGCACACCCGCCGACACCCGCACACCCGCACACCCGCACACCCGCACACCCGCCGACACCCGCACACCCGCCGACACCCGCACACCCGCCGACACCCGCACACCCGCACACCCGCTGACACCCGCACACCCGCACGCCCACACGCCCGCACACCCGCTGACACCCGCACGCCCGCACACCCGCACAGCCGCTGACACCTGGCACGCTGCTCTGACTTCATTCTCTTTCTGCTGAGACTTGGAACAATAAACAAGCAGCAGAAACCTTCCTCTGCTAGTGAAAGGGCAAGAGGACTGGCCAGAAGCCACACGCAAGGAGAGTAGCTGGGAGGCCTCCGAACATCCCCGCCCATGCCCCCCGCCAGGCCCCAGGCAAAGGCAGCAGGGCTGGAGGTGGGGGCAGAGCCCAGTCGAGGCTGCTCAAGAGGGCCTGGTGCAGGTCGGGTGGCTCAGGGCACCGGGATCCATTCCTGAAGGAACGTGCAAAGGTGGCACCTGGCCAGAGAACGGTGGAAACTCAGTTTCCTCATCTGTAAAATGGGGAGAGTGGTTGTGAGAATTAAATGAGCTGATGCATTGAATGCCTGAGGAGTAACTAGAAAGTGCAGTTCGAGTGGATGACATCTATATATATAAAAGCCTAAATGACCAAACGACCGAACAACCAGTCGACTGGTCGCTATGACACGCACTGACCATCAGGGGGCAGACACTCAACGCAGGAGCTGCCCCTGGTGGTCAGTGCACTGCCACAGCAGGAGCACTGCTCAGCTGACTGACAGGCACCAGACGCAGGGCTCACGGCTGGCCACCACAGCCCAGAGACTGCAGCGGAGTGGCAGTGAGCCTACCGAGCAGCAGCCGGCGGCCGGCGGCCGGGATGAGCAGGAGCAGCAGGCGATGTTGGACTGCCAGTTTCGCCCAATCCCCTCAGGCCACGCCGCGGGGCCTCACTGGTGCACAAATCCGTGCCCCGAGCCTCTAGTATGTCTATATAAGTACCTGCACCACCCGCTGGGGGCGGGAGCCGTAGGTCACATGAGCGTGCGCTCAGGGCTTGGAGAGTTTGTCTCCAGCAAGAATAGCAGGAGGAAATCAGAGCTGTTACTGAGAGGGGAGGACTGAGACTCTCAAATGCACAGCACAGTGGGTGTCTAGAAGAATCGAACAGAAGAGCAAAAACGTGGAAGCAAAAAACAGCATAGGTCCTTGTCATCACAGCTCAGGACCACGTCTTGACCGTTCACTAGACCAGAATTCCCCAGCCCGGGTTCCTTGCAGAACTGCAGTCTTCCGTAGGGTGGTAGGTGTCCACTCAAATGGGCCCATGGCTGACACCAGCCCGCCTCCCCGCACAGCTTCTCCACCTGAGTCTCAGATGAGGGCCTGGGTTACCTGAACTTCGAATTCTTGCTAGAGTGTGAATGGTTGCTAGTGAGGTCATGCATTGCCGTTCTCAGATATTACAGACAGTCCTCGGGTTACGTCGGACTCGACGTAAATTGTTTCGTGGTTATGTCGCCATCTCCCATTTATTTATTTAAAAAAAGTGTCATTTCAATGTATGCATATATGTGCTTTATGGTTTTTTTTTTAAATATATTTTATTGATTTTTTACAGAGAGGAAGGGAGAGAGATAGAGAGTTAGAAACATCGATGAGAGAGAAACATCGATCAGCTGCCTCCTGCACACCCGCCACTGGGGATGTGCCTGCAACCCAGGTACATGCCCTTGACCGGAATCGAACCTGGGACCTTTCAGTCCGCAGGCCGACGCTCTATCCACTGAGCCAAACCGGTTTTGGCAGTGCTTTATGTTTTTTATTATTTATTTACCACAAGTTAAGGTCAGGAATTATCTTTCTTTTAAATTTTTTTTTACTGTTTCACTTCATTACTGCTGTGTATGTGCTCCACGTGAGTGACGTACAGTGGGGCCTTGACTTACGAGTTTAATTCGTTCTGTGACAGAGCTCGTAACTCAAATTACTCGTATGTCAAATAAAAAAGTGAACAAGTGAGACGTGATTCTGGGCTGATGTTGTGGCGTTCACTGTGCCAACTAGCAGTGGGGTATCTGAAGCTGGCTCGTAACCCGAATTTTAGCTCGCAACTCAAAGCAAAAAATCGGCCGAGAGATGGCTTGTATCTCGAAAAACTCGTTAGTCGGGACACTCGTAAGTCAAGGCCCCACTGTAGGTGCTTATGTGGATGGGTTCCGACTTTCGGCAAAAATCGCCTTACATCAGACCGTGGGAATGGATCCCTGACATAACCCGAGGACCTGTGTGCTCTTACACTTTAAGTGGGATCTCTCGGTGGCCTCCCCGAAAGGAGTGACGCATTGACATGACCAGGGAGAGTGACCTCTGTGACAGGACCTATTTGGGGCGGAGTCTTTCATATCTCCTCAAATTCGAACACCCAAGTCCATGGTCACGTTGTCCACGCGGGCGGCTGGTGCCTGCCTGCTCCCTCACTCTCCCCCTCCCCCTCCCGTCTTCCTCCCCTTTTTAGATTCAAGGACTCCCAGGGTCTCCCGGGGACTCCACGGCAGAGGACTGGATTGGCAGGGGCAAGAGTTTGGGCAAAGGGATTGGCGTTGGGGCTGGAGAAGGATGTAGTGACCGCCTGCTTAGTAAGCTGGGCGGCGCTGTTGGCCAGAATCAACACGACACCGAATGGTGGGTCCCCAGGCGCCCACGTGTCCCTGGGAGAGCTGGCGTCCGCCTCTCTGGTTTGTTTCTTGTCCCCCTGGCTCACTGTGGGCCGCAAGCAGAGGCCCAGGGAGAATTCCTTCTTACCCTCCATGCAGACCCCTCAGGACTGAGGACAGCACCCACCCCATGTCCAAGGAGGGAGCTTCCTCTGCCCTCCCTGCCCCCGCAGCCTCCGGAATCCCACCCCCAATGCAGTTTCCACAGCTTCCTCCCCCCAAGTCCGCCTTCAGTGGAGGCAGCCACTGCCCACATCTTGTTAGCATGATTCAGTGCTAAATGGTCTGATTAAATGGGGCTTTCGAGGGCCCAGCTGGGGGTGATAAGCTCCAGCGAGGAATTTGCTTTACCTCAAACTGGAACGCTTAACCCCAGGAAGAAACAGCAGCCCTGCCACCCCCCCCCACCCCCCGCCCCAGTTTCCCCCATTCGTGTCTTGCTGATTGTGACTGGGCTGCGGTGATGGGCCGTTTGCAGGGACGGTTGGATGGAGTCAGAGTCTGTGGCGGAAAATGGCATCTCTTGTGGCCACTTAAGAGAAAGTAAACCGTGAGCAAGGCAGGGCTGGCGGCCTTCCGGTGCGCGGGGATTGACACGCGAGTCACGGCGGGGGCCCTCCTGCCGCAGCTGTGCCAGGCCTCTGCCATGCTCCCTGTGCGCACCTCGGTCCTGGTCCGGGATGCGGCCCCGTGTGGGGTGTCTGGGGGAGGCAGGCGGGACCTTGAGGTCAAGGTCTTGGTGCCACGCCGATGGATCTGGGTTTGACTCTGGCTCTGCTACTTACGCGCTGTGTGACCGTGGGCGAGTGACTTACCCTCTCTGATCCTCAGGACCCTGGTCTGTGAAATGGAGCTAATAACGCAAACTTCCTCTCAGCATGACTCTGAGAATCGCATGAGACGCAAGCGAAGCGGCCAGCACAGCGGCTGGCGCACAGCCAGGGCGCAGGAGACGGGACAGGCGCTCGTGAACAGGGAGGCGGCTGTCCGCTCGTGCAGGGTGGGCAAGGGTGTTCTCGGGGGCCCTGCAGGGGAAGTGGGGCATTTGGGTGAGCCGTGTGGCTGGGCCGCCCTGGGTTGGGAGGGCCTCTCGCCGGGGCACACGCGGGCTGCTGCCGCATCAGCGCCTTCAGGGAGCAGCACGTCGGTGATGGATGAGACTTTAATTAAAGTAATGAGATGTTTATAACGGTGGTTATCTCCAAAATTAGGCCGTTTAGCAATTATTCCTGAGGGCCGTTCCCCAGGTAGATGGCTCACTTCTTAGGACAAGCGTGGGGCGGGGGAGGGGCCTCTGCACCTGAGTGGGATTTTCCCAGCATCCCCTGGGCTGTGATGGGGCAGTGACGGGACATGGTCCCCCTAGAGAGCAGGGCGTGGCTCCCGCTGAGGTTTCTTCCCGGAGGAGGGAGGGTTTGACCACCCTCCGGCACTGGCCGGTCGCGAGGTGCTGGGTCTCAGAGCGGGTGCATTTGGTCTCGGAACCCAGAGATCTGGGGGCAAGTCTTGCCTTTGCATTGCTCCCTGGTCCTGCGATCTGGGGCAGATCCCTGCCTCTTGGAGTCCCACTGGCATCTGTGAAGTAGGGTGAAGATCTCACAGGCTGTTGGGAAGAACAAGAAGTCAGGGGAGCAAACACTTTCTAGTCTCTCTGGCACCAGACCCCTGGTCATCATAGCCCATTCCAGAACATTCCTAATTATACTGCAGGCCAGCCCCTCCCTGGGCAGGGCCCTCCGCCCCTTAGCATCAGTGGTGGCCATGGAAACAAGCAAACGAACAGGTCTCACAGGCCCAGCCCAGTGTGAGGCAGGGGCTCCGGGTGGAGGTGTGGGTTCTGCCCTCCGTGGCCGGAAGGTGTGTGATTCGAGCCAAGTCCTTAGCTACCTCCCTGGGCCACCGGTTTCCTCTCCAGAAACGTCATGCGCACGGTCACCAGCCAGTGTACAGCCCAGAGAAGGCGGGAGGGCGGGGGGCGATGGCTCTGGGAGAGGCGCACCGTGAGCCTCTGCCCTCTCATCGTAGGCACCTGCGGTCACAGGACAGAGGACCCCCGCGGCCACCGTCCCCAGCCTCTCCCTCCCTAAGCAGCAGGGAGCTGGTCCAGAGACCGGAGGGGACCTGCGTCTCCCAGGCTCACACAGCCGGGTGTGGTCACGTGGGAGAGACCCAGGCTTCTTGCTTTCTGAGGCTTTCATCAACTTTCACGCTTTGGCGATGATTCTTAGTGGCAACTTTTTCAATAGAATTTATTTAAAATTTCCCACGCGCCAAGCATGATTTTAAGCACTTCTCATGCATCATCACATTGAATGCTCATGCTAACCCTGAAAAGCCGTCGTTACTGTGGCTGTTGTTCCTGTGTAACAGATGGGCACAGAGAGGGTGAGAGAGCTACCCAAGGTCACACAGCAATAGGGGCCCAGGTCTGTGTCCCGGCAAAGTTGGTGCTCTCACCACGCCAGGCACTGCCTCCTTCCCTGAATACCCGTGTGCCCACCTGCTCTTCCAGCAAGAGCTGGGCGCCGGGAAGGGGGGAGGCCCTGGGTGGGAGCGGAGGAGGGGGAGCCCAGCAGGCAGCAGCAGGAGAAATGACAGCGCAGCTGCCTCGGAGGCCGCATCACAGCCGTCACCATCTCAGGTTTTGATCTCGCTGCGGGGCTGGCCAGGATGACACTGGGCCCAGGGGGCCTCCGAACCAGTGGTCAGGGCCTCCACTGGGTTAGAAGGGACCAGCCCCCCGGGAGCGGGCAGCGCTCCCCACTCGGCCCAGAAGAGGGGAAGGACAAATGGCAGATGTGGGGGTGGATCTTGCCCAGCAACAGCTGCCAAGACGGAAGCTGCCCCTCCCACATCCTCTCCGAGCCTTGACTTTGCGGAGCAGGAACCCCTGGCGGGCGTGGGCGGGCCGATTCCCAGAGCCCAGCCGGCTCCCTGCCTCTCCTGGCTGAGCTGGGCATGGGGGAGGGGGGGACTGCTGGGAAATGCCCAGGTCCCAGTGCCCGCAGAGTGGGAGCAGGATGAGACTGCCCCCTGAGGGTCCGGACCTGTCAATCAGCCGCCGGCTCCCTCCCCCAAGGAGATAGCAGTGGTCCCGGCTCCACCCACAGGGCTCTCCCCAGACCCTCCCCAGGAAAGACCCCTCTGAAGGCAGGGGGCTGGGCTGAGCCCTGGGGGAGGGGTCTGCCCTCTATACCCCCTTCTTTTCCAGCTCTCCTCCCCCCAAAGGAAACTTCATTCCCTTGGAGGCCTGAGGACGAAGATAAAGCCCTCTGTGGAGACCAGGGGCCCAGAGCAAGGAGCAGCAGCCCAGGCAGCAGACCCTGTAAAGCTCCCCCAGCTAGAAGGTGCCTGCGCACACACCGAGGGCTCACTGGGCGGTGGGGGAGGTGGGAAGCGAGCGCCTCAGACGCACACAGGCCAGAGCCCGATGGGTCACTGCACGGGAGCTCGGGCTCAGCGAGCGAGGAGTTTAGAAGCAGGAAGCGCACTCACCCCTCACAGAGGCCTACGGAGCGGAGCGATCCGGGCTGGTCCACCCAGAGCCCCCGGGGGCCCGTGTCGGACCCCGAGCCGAGGGATGTCATCAGCTGTTGTCACCTGGAGGTGCCTGCACCCCCACCTGTCAATATGTTTTCAAACCAGAAATTGGGGTGCTCCCGTATCTGGGGCTGGATCTGGTGTGAAAGCACCACAAGGACAGCCGCATGCAGCCGGGCGGGCCGAGCAAAGCGCTGGGAAGGGGTCAGAGGAGAGAGGTGGGCCCGGACCCTGCTTCTGGGTGCCCTCCTGCCCACAGAACCCACACGGCGTAGGCGGGCCGGGACCGATGCACCACAGGGCACAGAGCCCGACCAGCTCCTCTTCCTGGGCCCCCTGTGCCGCTCCCCCGTCCGCCTTTGTCCCCGACACAGCCCCTCCTCTGCTGTGAGCGCCCCGTTGGCTCTGCCGGCAACAGGAAGCATTTTTAAAAAATACTTTTATTGATTTCAGAGAGGAAGGGAGAGGGAGAGAGAGAAACATCAATGATGAGAGAGAACCAATGATCAGCTGCCTCCTGCACGCCCCCCACTGGGGATGGAGCCCACAACCCGGGCCTGTGCCCTGACCCACAATGGAACCGTGACCTCCTGGTTCATAGGTTGACGCTCAGCCACTGAGCCGCGCCGGCCAGAAAGCATTTTGAAATGCAGCCTCCACCAGCTTCCCCCAACGCAGGTGACGGGAGGAGGTGCAGAGGGTCCCCCCGGGCCAGCCCCCCAATGCCCCTCATGCCTTCTCACTGCCCCCCCCTTCCCCCAGAGGACCCGTGGTGTGTCCTGGCCCCTCGCCTGCTCTCCCAGAGCCCCTGCCCGCTGACCGAGATGGCAATAGCACGGAGCGTGCTCTCTCTTTCAGTCAGAATCAATGACAATGACGAGCTCTCGGGCAGCCTGGGGAGGAGGAAGAAAGCGCCTGGTGTCAGAGCCGATGCTGAGGCGGTTGGAGGAACCTATTAGGGTTCCAGTCGCCTGGGGCAAGCTGCTGCACAGCAAGGTAGCGCTTGGGGGGATGTCTCACTCACAGGAGGGGCCCGGACAGCTCCATCGGAGCCTTAAAAATGCACTGGGGGGGGGGCGGGGGGAATGGTGATGAGCTGCCTGCTGCTGCTGGTGATGCCGGGAGTCCTGGGGTCTGAGGGGAGGGAGCCCACACACAGCTGGTCCTTACGCGCTGAGAGGAGCGAGGATGTCCTGGGGGAGGGGGGTCTCTTTGTTTCTCTCCTGTCCTTCTCTCTGGCAGGAAGCCAGCACCTGCATGGCCCGCCTCCCACAGGACTCGCCGGGCTCCTCCCACTGAGCTGCACTGGCTGCCCTGCTCCCCTAAGAGGGGAAGGCGTGGGGGTGGGGGTGGGGCTGGCTCAGCACCTGCCTTTGGTCCAGGAGGGACCAGAGGAGCTTGTGTTCTTGGCCCTTTGCACCTTCCCCCGGAAGAAGTGCTGGGGTGACCGCGCTGACACCTCCCCGGAGAGAAATGAGTCACGGGGGGTCTCCCCAGGGGCGAGGCGGCTGGTGTGGCTGAGACACAGAGGCTGTGGCCTCCTCACCCCATATTCCTGGGCAGCTCCCTGTTTCCTCGCATGTGAAGTGGGGGGATGATCTGTGTGGGGGGTCGGAGGCCGAGGCAGGGCGGCTGCCTACCCAGCAGGCCCAGTGCGGGTGGCAGGGAGGGTCCGCAGGGGAGCAGGGGCACTTGGAGATGGAGTCATTGTTAGCGATTTCAAGAGCGAGAAGCCGGTGCAGAGCAATCTGAGTGGGTCGGGGGGAGGGGCTGGGCGGGAAGCCCCCCATGCGGGCCCTGTGCGGGGGGCGAAGAAGGTGCCCCCAGCCACTCACTGCCCCTGTGCCCCTTCAGGAAGGGAATGAGGGAAAGAACCAAGTTCAGTGAATGGGGAAAGGAGCTGAGTGCCTCCCGGGTGGGGGCTGGGAGTGGCTGGGAGTTGGGGAGGGGACCCCGGGAGCTGAGCCCAGCCCAGGGTCCTGCAGCCTTGACCGATGGTCCTGGGCAGTGGCCCAGGTGCCCGCTGTGCAGGACTGGCTGCTGTGATGAGTGGATTGGGGATGGGAGCCCCTGCCACCACCTTGGGGAGAGTTGGGAGTGAGGTGGTGAGCCTCTGTGCAAACCCTCCCAGACTGGCCCCCCCTCCCGGTGCCCACCACAGCCCCTCCATCAGGTGCCCAGTGGGAGGCCCGGCAGGGTGCCGGTAACCATGACAACAGATGCTGGCAGCATCTCCCATCAAGGTAGCAGGGAGTGGGTCCTGGTCCTTGAAGCTAATGGCATTGGGTGGGCAGAGAGGCCACCTGCCCACTGGGTGACCAGCACTGGCCAAGTGTCCTCCACTGTGTTTCTGAACTTTCGCAGCCACCTTGTGAGGAAGCTGGGGTGCAGACAAGGCCAAACACCTGCCCCAAGTTCAGAGCTCGAAGCCAGTGGCAAAGCTGGGAACCCGGTGCCCTCTGACCTCACTATCTTCCCACTGGGCCATCCTGTCTCAGAACCACACACCTGTAACTGCAGGAGTCACGCTGTCACCCCAAACGGGGCCACGGCCAGTCCCTTCACACAGGGAAGAGCAGAGAGGGCAGAGGGGGCCCGGGATGGGACGGCGCGTGGCTAATATTCCCATTAAATAAATACATTCGCTAATTGGATCACTCAGACAGCATAATGTACTACCGGCTTTCCAACATGATGCTAATGAATTGTGTGAAGAGCTTAATCACGTTAGCGTCCCAGAAGCTTGTCAGAGGCGCGGTTAGAAAGCGGGGCGAGAGGAGGTCCAGCTTTCGGGAGGTTCGCGACTGGGGAGCTCCCCCAGCAGCCCTGGGCCCGGCTCTGAAACGAAACGGAGGCCGCGTACAGTGTGGGGAGAGGATGGGGCTTGGTGCTGGAGAGGGAGGAACCGGCCGTCCCACCAAGCCAGCGAGCGTCCAAACAGGCAGGCCCGTCAAACAGCGCAGACACGTGTGTGCACACGTGAACACACATGTATATGCACACACTCCATCACACGCTCACTAGCACGTGCACACACACCTGAGCAGCTCTTGGGGGATCAGACCTCATTACTGTGCTAACTGGCTCAGCTCCCGGGATTGCTGCAGCAGCTCACACGGTTCTAATTAGCATAACAAAGTCCCGTTAGAGAGGAGGGTGCGATGCCTCTGGTAATTAACAAGAACAATTACTCCAGTGGAGCATCTCCCGTCGCAAAGATGCCAGGGCCGCACTTGAGCGCATGGGGAGTCACTTTAGAGAAGGCAAAACAAGGCCATGCTGAGGGCTGCTCACCCCGAGCTGGTGGGGGCGGGCGGGGAGGGGGCGGGGGGGCGCAGGACTGCAAGCCAGCAGCACACACCCGCCGAGACGCCTGCTCTTGCACCCGCACGCACGCACCTGCGCACACACGCCTCGCCCGTGCACTCGCCCACCCCCCATCCATTCATTCAGTAAATGCCAGAGGCGGGGGCCATGGCGCAGGCCTCCTGCTCTGTGCCCTGCCCCCCAGATCTTGCTCCGCGTATTCGCCGCTCATTAGCGCCAGCCTTCTGTGTGCGCTGGGAGATGGAGATGCCCAGGTGAGCAGGTGAGCCCTGTCAGGACTGTCTGCCGGACAGGGCCCGGCCCACACCCAGGGGACGACCCCTGAGCAGGCTCGGAGGGTGCACGGAGGGTCCTTTCCTCTTCCGGGTGGGCCAGGGCTCCGGGAAGGCTTCCTCAACCAGGTGCCCAAAGAAAGTAGTTGGCCAGGTGGGCATCGGAGCGAGAGCAGGAGCACACACATGTGAGACGAGGCGTGGAAGGCAGGGGCCGAGGGGCCACACGCGGGGCTGTGCACGTGAAGAAGGACGCGGCCGGGACTCGGGCGATGGGGGTCAGTGGCTGTACAGGGCAAGGTGGAAAGTGACAGGAGACAAGGCTGGGAGAGTGGATGGGGCGGGAGGAGCCTTGAATGCCACCCTCGAGGGCCCACCTTTCTCCTGCAGAAGCGGGTGCCCCGAAGGACTCGGGGTGGGGGCAGCTGAGGCCGGGCTTAAACTGGGCAGCCAGGGCATGCACCCGGGTTACCACCTCAGGGACGAAGTTGGGGGCCTGAACTCGAACACTGGCTTTTAGAACAGAAGAGTCGAAGATCCACAAACAATTTTTTATTTTTTTTAATATATTTTTTATTGATGTCAGAGAGGAAGGGAGAGGGAGAGAGAGAAACACCAATGATGAGAGAGAATCATGGACCGGCTGCCTCCTGCACGCCCCCCGCGGGGGATGGAGCCCACAACCCGGGCCCGTGTCCTGACCGGGAATGGAACTGTGAGCTCCTGGTTCATAGGTCAACACTCAACCTGTGAGCCACGCTGGCGGGAGATCCATGAACTGTTTAAAAGACCTCATTGGCCAGACTTGGTGTCCGATTCAACAGGGGGTCAAGGGACACTGTGTCCCCCAAACGCTGGCCCTGATCTCCAGGTATGAGACAGCCACAGGCAGGCCTCCGGTTCATTCTGGAGGTAGAAACAAACCTGCCAACACAGCATCCGTGGGCCCCAGCGGCTTCCCGCCGGCCTCTCGCTGGCGGTCAGGACCTCCCAGCCATGGGGGCGACGGCGGCAGGTCGAGCCCCGCCAAGTAGCGAACGCACACAGGGCTGTGATGGTGATGGGCTGGAAGCACCTCATTAATTTCACGGGAGAGGGGGGACACTCGGCTTAGCACTTCCCGGGACTCGTCGTTTGCCAGCCCGGGACCGCTCGCGTGTCTGCTCGGGCCTGATTTAAGGGTATAAATGTAATGGCTCAGCAAGCAAAATGCCTTTATTGTTTGGGACGGTTCGTGCAGTAATTTATGGGCGCGGCTGGCTCCTGTGATGGGGCTCTATGGTTAGGGGGTGTGGGCTGTGCAGTAGGTGTTTCTGGAAGGAACTCAGGGAGAGAGGAGCGGCCTCTTCCCAGCCGGCGAGAGCACGGCCGCCGCCGAGCCAGGACGCGTGTTCTGACCTGGTCACACATGTGTGTTCTGACCTGGTCACACATGTGTGTTCTGACATGGTCACACACGCGTGTTCTGAATGGTCACACATGTGTGTTCTGACATGGTTACACATGCATGTTCTGACCTGGTCACACATGCGTGTTCTGACCTGGTCGCACATGCATGTTCTGACCTGGTCACACATGTGTGTTCTGACCTGGTCACACATGCGTGTTCTGACCTGGTCACACACGCGTGTTCTGAATGGTCACACACGCGTGTTCTGACCTGGTCACACAGCCAGGATGCCGCAACCTTGGGCCCTGGAGGCCGTGGGCTGGCACCTGGATGAACCTGAGCCGTCACTCTGCGTTTGTTTGTTTTAATGTATGAGGCTGGAGGTTGCCGGGGGCAGGAGCGAGGGAGGAGGGGGTGTGACTGCTCCGGGGGCTCCTGTCGGGGCGGCAATGCCTGGGAGCTGGGCCGTGGTGGTGACCGCGCACTGGGAGCGCACGAAATGTCCACCGAGGGGCGTGAAGCATGTAAGCCTTACGGAGTGTGCATGTGGCCACCAGAAAGCAATAGCCCCCCGCCCCCCGGAAGGGGGAGGAAACCACGATGATAGACAATTATGCCCGGAATCCAAGAGGGGCCCCTGTGAGGCATAGAGACACACGTGGAGCCTGGGGCCACCCTGAACCCGGAGCAACGCAGCAGCCGCCTCGCGGGAGCCCAGGCACCCCACTCACACGCGATCCCCAGAGCTAACGCGGAATCAGGCGATGACACGCGGGCTGAGGGTGAGGGTGGCCTCTGTAGCCGACCGCCGGAGGCCTTATTTATGAGAGAACGCCTCCTGTTTCCCATCCCCGCGCCTATTGCACAAGATGCCCTGTGACCCGGCCGTTCCCCAACTTCCGGGGAAGGTCAAGGCTGTCCCGGCCGCGCGAGGGCGTCCGTCTGGCCTGTACGTGGGTCCCGTGGAACATTTACACGGGCCCCGGCCGCTTTCTCTGCCACGTGCGGGACCGAGGGCTCCGCAGGGAGAGGGCGATCCTTTCAGCAGCCGGGCCCTCACACTCAGCTCCCAGCTGCCAAGAGGGTTCCGTCCGCCCCCTGGTGCAGGCACACAGTGGGGCAGCAGCCTGTCTCTCCCCCGTTTCTGGGGTTCCCTGGTCATGGGGGCAGAGTTTCTCCTGGGAAATCAGGAGATTGGAGAGGCTCCAGGAATCCTGAGGACAGCAGAGTGCACATGCCCACCTCTCACACACACGTTTACACACACTCACACGCATGTGTTCACATGCACACACAAACACATTCCCACATGCTCACACATGCATGCTTCCACACAGGCATGCTCACACAGGTCACCCACACACATGTGTGCTCACATGCATGTGTTCACACATGCTCTCACACATGCATATGCAGACGCTCACACGCTCACGCCCCTCCCTGCCCTCAGGAGCCCCACACCTCGCTGGCATCGAGTCCGTGAGCTGTAGTCTGGGCTGTTCAGCAAACCTTTTGTTCCCGTTTCCCCGCCACCCCTTCGAGAAGGGCCTGTGCTGGTGAATATTAACGCTGCGGGGACCTCTCTCCCGCCGTTTTAAAGGGCAACCGCCCCTCAGCCCAGGCCTGGAGTAACTGATACAAAGCCGGACTGGGGGTCGGTACGGCGGCTGCAGGGAGCGGGTTCCAGTCGGCCCAGGGCCGGGCTTTCATCTCTTCCCTCCTCCTCCGCGGCCAGAGGGGATCTCAGCCGCCTGGCCGTGTCCACCCACCACATTACCCCTGAGACGATGTGATGATGAGCTGGGCAGGGCCGCAGCCTCCAGCACATCCTGCCAGTCCGGCGTGGCGGTCTCCTCCCCTCGCTCCGGCCCCCTGCCCCGGGCGCAGCCCCCTCATTCAAGAAGCCAGCCGCCCTGCCCACGGGCTGGCCTGGGCCGGGGCACCAGCCTGGGGTGGGCAGTGGGGTGCATCCCCCAGCTCCCCTTCCCGCCTCTCCGCCCCAGGCCTCCCCCCACCCCCCCCCAGTGGCTGTAACTGACATTTTCCATCTGACAGGTTCTGTTTTCCCTGCCTCCGTTGCCAGGGAAACGCAGAGAGGCCCGGCAGCCAGGGAGCCGGCAGCCGCCTCGCTGAGGCGCCCCGACACGCACGCTTTCCATCACGGGCGGGCGCTGCGCGGAGGCTTCAGACAACAAAACGACACTGACTGGGAGGCTGCAGCCGGGAAGGTCAGGAAGGGCGCCGGGAAGGCGGCTGGGTCCTGGGCCTCCCACTCGGCACCAGCCAGCCGCCCCCGGGAAGGACGGGTCCCTCCTCCTCCAGGTGCAAAAAGCAGGCACCTGCCCGCCCTGCCCCCCGCCCTCGGCCCCCCCGCCCTCGGACCCCCCCCGCCCTCGGACCCCCGCCCTGCCCCCCGCCCTCGGACCCCCGCCCTCGGCCCCCCCGCCCTCGGACCCCCGCCCTCGGCTGCCAGCCGCCTCCCAACATCTTTAGTGAGACCGAGTCTCGTCTAGGCAGGGAGCCTCACCCCCTCCTGGGACTCCGGCCCCGGGGCTGCAGAGGGCTGTGGGGGTGAAGCCCTGGGGCAGAGGATGCTCTTCCTGAGGGACAGGGCCCCGGCTGAGCCCCGGACAACGTGCCCGCCCACTGACCTCTCAGCTCCCCTGCAGAGCACCCCCTGGGGTGTGGGGGCAGGCCTGCTGCCCTTGCAGCTCTGAGGGCGCTGGGGGCTGAGGGTTCGCCTGCACCTACACAGCCCAGCGCATACAGCAGGTGCTCAATAAATGCGGTGTCTTCGTCCTTGTGGTGGGGCCTGCGGGGGGTGGGGGGAGAGACAGATGTTGTGGTAGAGAGGACCCGTGGTGACACCAGGAGTCAGCGTCCTGCACAGCACCTGCTCCACCCGCCCCTCAGGCCCCGCCCCTCAGGCCCCGCCCCTCAGGCCCCGCCCCTCAGGCCCCGCCCCGAGTTGAGCGCCTCCTGGACACGGGCTCCGGGGAGGTCTTCAGCGCGACGTGTTGGAAAATCGGAGGATCAGCTCCCTGGGCTGCGCTGACGCGCCGCCGCCGCCAGGGGGAGCTGATGGGTGAGCAGTGCGGTGCTGGGCCGTTTCTCAGGCGGCTTCCTCCGCGGCGGCCGAGCCTGGCTCCCGCCCAGCCCCGGAGCCGGCGGCCTCCCCAGGCAGCTCCCCTCCCCCCGGCCCCAGGGTTGGTGAGCACAGAGGCGGGTCCGAGCCTCAGCGTCCTCCTCCATCCAGGCGCTCCCTCACGGGGTCCCCCCCACCCCACCCGGTCCCTGTTTGTTCCCTACATGGACCCACTCCTCTGGGTCCAAAGGTACTTGCGCCTGATTTTCATCAGTTGGTGAGACTCAGAAGACATCTCCGCCTTTGTTCAGAGAGTCTATTTCCAAAAAAAGGAGGGTGGGCGGGAGGCAGGCCCCTGGCCTGGGAACGCCCCTCCTCTCCTCTGGCCGCCCCGCCGAGGCCATGGCTGCCACCGGGCACAGGGAACCCTGGGGTGGCCTCCCAGTCTCAGGATTATCCCCTCTGATGTCAGACCCAAATCTCGCCCGTCTTCAGTTTACTGTCTGTAAAATGGGATCATTTCAGGGGCTGCTTCCCATTGGGTCACGAAGGTTACACCCAATGAGATGCGTGTGCAGTGTGTTCAGGAGGAGCCTTGGACGCGCCGGGCTCCCCGTGGATGCGATGGGGGTGGCCGTGACGGCGTGGACAGTGGGCTGGCTCCCAGGAGGCGTGTGGAATGTTGGGGGGAACCCACACTCTGACCTTCCCACCCTGGGAGCGCCTGTGCGGCCTTCCCACGCTCTGGGAGGTCGGCCTTTGTTGGCTCCAAGGACAGGCCCCGCGGCCGAGAGGCAGCGCCCGTGACCTCGGTGAAGCGGAACTCGATCCGAGGCTCTGGCTCGGGCATCTCTGCTTCCTCCTCGGCTCCCAGGTGCCCCTCGAGGGTCACGTGCGCATTGAAGGGCCGCAAGCTTGCAACGCCCTCACCGGTGCCGGTGCCGGGCCAGGCGAGGGTTCACACGGGTCCTCGCCGGTGAGCACGAATTGTGAGTTGCTTGGTTCTGGCTCCCGCCCTGTTCTCCCAAACGCGGGCCCCACGCGGGCCCCATCTTGGCCCCACGCCTGGCTCCGGCCGCGCTCCTCCCTGGAGCCTCAGCCCTGAGTCGGGAAGAGTTGGCTGAGGAGCAGACCCCGTCCGGCCGGCCCGGGAAGAGCGGCCGGACAAGAGAAAGCCTCGGGGAGTTTCCCTGGCAGCCAAGCCCCGATGAGTCAGGGTCTCTTCCCAGGACTGACTGTGCTCCAGGTGACCTGCTGGGCCGCCTCCACCCCTCCCAGTGTGACCGGTCAGGAGGGGGAGGGCTGTGCTGTGCCCAGGCCCCCGGGGAGCTGTGTCCCGTGTGGCTGGGACCCCTGGGAGGACGGCCCTTATGGTGCAGGAAGCCCTCCGAGTGGCTGCCACCTCCTCCCCGGGGAGTCCCCTCAAACGCTCACCTCCCTGGACATGTGGCGCCCAGCTGTGGGCAGCAGGCGCGAGGGGGTGGAAAGGGGGTCCGGGATGGAGGGGGGCCCTGAGCGTCTTTAAGAGGAGAATGTGCAGCCCCCGAGCACCCGCAGCCCCTGGGGAAGCGGCTCTTCAGGGAACATCATGGCCCCAGGGTCTCTCCTGAAAAATGTTCCCACCACCCCCACCCCCCGGGGACCATCCCACGCGGACATGCACACTGCGGCCCAGACACTCCTGCAGGGCCCAGGGACGGGCCTGGGACCCACAGCGACAGTCTCTGTCGGGAGCCCACCTGCCACCAGGGCCCCCTGTGCTGAGCAGCTGCCCCGGAGCTTAGGGGCGGACCAGTTCATGGGTGACGGTGCCCCTGCTGAGAGCAACGAAAGGGCTGGCCACTGCGTCCTCCAGGAGCAGGGAGCCCGCAGGACGGGAGGGGGCCGGCCGTTCCCCCCTCAGGAAGAGCCCACCCAGAGGTCCTCAGGGGCCCTCAGGCTCTGCCCCCCCACCCTCTGGAGAGAACCACCCGCCTCCATCTGCCCGCACCTGCACACACTCACACACACTCAGACATGCACATGCTCACACACATGCACTCTCCCACACACTCATTCACTCTCACACACATACACACATGCATACACTCACACATGCGTGTGCACACTCACCCTGCCCCTCCCTGCCCCCCCTACCCCCTTCCAGACATGATGATAGCTCTTGCTCAATAGACTTGGAGCTTTTCCCAGATCAGCAACAAGCAACGAGGAGCCAGGCCTTGGTTCTGCTTCAGCCGTCACCACGTCACCACGTCACCACGTCGCTGGAGCCCAGGACGCTCCAGGCAGCGGCGAGGGAGGGGGGCTGCGGGAGGGGGTCCGAGGGAGGGGGGCTGAGGCAGCCTCACAGGGAAGCCACTAGGAGCCGCAGCCGCAGCTGCCCCTTCCCCACCCCTGGGAGGGTGGTCCCGGGGACTCCCCCTTGGAGAGGGGGCGAGGGGGAGGTCGCCTCCTCTTCCTCTCCCTCTGGGTGGGGTATAGAGAGCTCAGGGGAGTTGAGGTCACACCTGCCAGGCTCCTCCCCACACCCCCGATCTCTGTGCTACCCATCACTTCCTGCAGGCTTCAGTCCCGCCTCTGTAAGACGGGATTTTAATGGCAGAAACCTTTAAAAGTTGTATCAGAGAAGCCCATGGCCGGGCTCACAGAAGCGTTTAGTGAGTGGTTCATGTGTGCGTCGTGAAATAGCTTCGCTAAAAACGGCCTTCTGTTCACGGAGAGGGCGGGATGGAGACTCAGGGACCCGGGAGTGGGAGCTGATCTGCGAGCTCGGTGGCGGTGACCCTGCGGCCTGAGGAGGCGGCGGACAGACGGACCGCGGGAGGGAGACCCGAGTCAGGGCGGCGGGAGGTTTCCGCCTGGCCCCGCACAGCACTGCCGCCGTGTGGTCCCTCTCCTCCTGCCTCCCCGCCCAGCCAGCGAACCAGCCATTTCCAGGAAAGGCAGTTGCCATGGGAACACACGTCCAATTATTCCACTTGCAGAAAATCACTGATCAGCCAACTTGGCTGGAACGTCCCTTCTGCGCGGCAACAATGGCCTCTTGGTTTTCTGCTCACCCACGCCCAGGTCCCCGAGGGAGGAGCCGCAGGGGCAGGCACTCAGGCCTCGGACCCGGGCCTCGGACCCAGGCCTCCAGCCGGGTCTTCTCCGGCCCAGAGCCCTTTAACACACCGCGGGCGGGCTCCTCCGTGTCTGCAGTTCACGGGCATGTCAGAGCCTCCTGGAGCGGCTTTGGGGGCGCAGGGTACGACAGGACTGAGGCCACTCGCCAGCACCCCTGAGCGCCCACTGAGCCTCTGGGCACTCACCATTAGGACGCAAAGGGGCAACAGAGGCTGCCAGGCTGAGGCCCGTGGGCAGCAGGAGGTAGGCCCCCACCTGCACCGCCCGGAGTTCTGGGTGCTGACTCTGTCCCCCTCCCTTGCTCTGGGCAGGAGCCTGTCCTCTGCTAAGTGCCGCCTCCACGCCTCTGGGCACTTTGGCCACTTAGTTCTGGCTCCTCAGCCCCAGCTCCCAACCACATCTCCACCGGCCAGGTCTGCGGCGCTCAGGGCCCCGCGCCCAGGTTCCTGCCCCGCCCCCGCCGCTCACGGGCCGGCTCTTGGAGGCATCTCACACTCAGCGGCTCCTACCCTGATGCCAGCTGGCCTGCGTGGGTCTCTCCCTGGGCAAACACAGGGACGCAGGTGAGCACAGAGGGCTTCATTCAAGCCTGTCCGGGGCCTCCTGGGGAGGGAGGCCCGCTCCCCGCCTCCAGTGACTCCCAGGCCAGCCATCGCAATGCTTCCTTTGAAGGGCTGTTGAGAGCTGCGGGCAGAGGTAGGAACTAAATGCCCAGGAAACGCCCAGGGAGGCAGCCCCAGCCGGGCCCCCGGGATGCGGTCAGGAGCAAGCCCAGGGACATATGACGTGTCTACCAGCCTCGGAGTCCCGGACGCGCCAGACGCAGCAAATCTGGGGAGGGGGGCCTGTGCGGACATTCCTTCCCGCCCCGGGGGCTGTCTCCTCAGCCTGCTCCCTGCCTCCGTGGCTGGGCCCAGCCTGACCCTCCCGAGGTTACCAGGACCTTGGCCACGGTGGCCAGCCCCCGGGAGGGAACATGGCCCTGCACGGAGTGGAAACCCCGGTGGAGGCCGCAGCGTGGCCGTCCGCGTGGCCCGCAGGCCTCCGGGCAGCAGGGGACTCAGCGCCCACAGAGGACGCCGCAGGCCGCGGCCCAGGAAGTCCCGGGAGGACCGCCCGGGGCCCACCCCGCCGCCCAGCCCCGGAGGCACCGCGTCCCTCCCGCCTCGACCTTTCCTCCCAGGGGTGCTGGTGACTCCAGGGAGGAAACCCCACCCTGGTTGCCATTGTTTTTCCAGAAAGTTAGTTTCTGCCAGAGGGACACATTCAGATGGGAGCAGCCTTTCCCGCCCCCTGCCCCCGCCGCGGGGGTAATGTCTTCATTAGACCGCAGGGCTGGGCCCGGCTGCTCAGGGTCCTGGGTGGGCCAGTCTCTCTCCTCCTTGGCGGCCGAAGGCCCCACCCCTCCCTCTTTAGATCAAAAGCAGAAGCTGGACCAGTTAAGAGGGTCGTGTGTGCGTGGGTGGGAGGGGGAAAGAGGCATCGGTGAGTTTTCATGGCCCCGGGGTCTCCCCAGGGTCCCGGTCAAGTCCCTCTTTCTGGTCGCTGGCACCTGTCATCCCTGCCAGCTGAGGGGGTGACTTTCCCTCCGCAGGTCCCTGGCTCACTGCCAGGGGCAGAGCAGCTCCTGCAGGTGGTCCTCTCCTGCTCCCACCGCCGACGCCCCGAGGTCACTAGCTTTGACCATCCCGCCCCAGCTGGTGACGGGACTGCGCACCTGCCGGAGCCAGGCCATCCCCCCCCGCGGCCGGAGCCAGTGCCAGTGTCCCTCCCAACGGCCTCCAGGAAACCCAGTGTGTCCTGAGGTCTGCGGAGGGAAGAAGCAGGAGGGGGTGCTCGGCACCAGCCCCATCACCTCAGGCAGCTGCCAGCCCTGCCAGCACCACCCAGGCCTGGAAGGCGGGTCCACCCCACACCCCGTGCAGGAGTGAGGAGGGGGGCCAGCTCCGGAAGGGGTCTTGGGCTGCCCTCTGCCCTGCACCCAGCACCCGAGGGCTCTGCAGAGAGGACCTGACACCGGGGCAGGGCACTGGGTATCTGAGGGCTCGGCTCCCTCTGCATGGAGCTCTCCCCCAGCAGGCTGCCCGTCAGCGCCTGCAGCCCCGTGACGTGAGGAGGAGGATGGCCGCAGGTCTGGGCCGCTCCCCTTTCCTTAGGGATCACCCCCCTTGGCGCCGTCTCCAAAGCCTCCGTGGATGTAACTAATTGGTGTGAACACAGGGACGGCGGTTGTCGATCGGCTTCAGTGTTGGTCATTAAAGGTGGGGACAGCCTCCGTGAGCGCCTCTGGGGCCTGGCGCCGCCGTCTTCCCTGCAAGTCTGGTCTCGGGGCCAAGGAGGCCCAGGGGGGCGGTTCTAGGGCACCAATCAACGCAGAGTCTCTGGAAAGTCACCTCATTCATTCATTCATCCATTCATTCATTCAGCACACTCTCCCCGGCACTAAGAACGGGTTCTCCTCTCACCAGCAAGTCCTGGCACTCTTCCAACTTGTCCAGAACCGGCCACTTCTGACCTCCCCGCCCGCCACCGTGGTCCGAGACCACTGGGCTACTGCAGCGGCCGCCCAGCGCCTTCCTGCCCCGGGGCAAGGGCTGCCTGACACCCCTGAACGTCCTGAGGACCGGACTCTGGAACAGGGATGAGGGAAAGAGCCGCCGCTTCCAGGCCAGCCAGCACAGGGGAGACGGAGGCTGCGATCCAGGCACTGTGCTCGCCGGGAGGTGAGTGTGAGAGGCTTCCCTCTGAAGTGCGGGTCCCTCTTCTCCCACCTCCTGGCCCAGGGCCGCGGGGTCCCGTCAGCCTCAGAGACCATGCACCTTCGCGAAGACTCAGGGTTCGAGTCGGGTTCACATGTCTCCCGGTGGGCTTCTCTCACGGGGACGGAGGGACAGGTAGGGGCAGCGGCCTCAGGGCTCGTGGGGCTCCAGCCTCGAGGAGAAGCCTTATTTGGAAGGGAAACGCTCCAAGCCTCCGGCTGAGTCACCCCGCAGGAATGCCCGTGACGTCTCAGGACAAAGAACAACAGCTCCTCACCTCTGCGGACCTCCGAGCAGGCTGTCAGCTCATTGGACCTGCACCGACCTGTGCGCGGCTGGGCCGATAGTTATTGATAAGGGGCACCCGCCCAGGCAGCCCGCCTGAGGTGGCCCGGAGGGGGGGGGTGTGGGGGGAGGGAGGGGAGAGCCACTGGAGCCTACAGAATCCAGGCTTCTGGCTGCGCCCGGGGCTGCTCAGGCACTTCCTCCTCACGGCCGGCCTCCTGGTTCTCTGGTGCGGAACCAGGGCGAAGGCCGCACACCACGTAACGTCGGGTCCCGTGTCGCACGAGAATCTGTGAGCACATGCAGGCGATGAGGAGAGTGAGGCCTGGCCCAGTCTCCAAGCTGCAGGACACCGCGGCAGAGGGAGAGCCTTGGGGACAGCGTCACTCCCCTGCACTGCAGCGCTGGTTTCCTGTCCCTGCGTGATGGCACCTCCACAGCTGGCATCTTTTTGTTAATCCTCACCCGAGGATATTTTCTCCCCCGTTGATTTTTTAGAGAGAGTGGAAAGGAGGGGGAGAGACAGAAAGAGAGAGAGACATCAGTGTGAGAGAGACACGTCCATTGGTTGTCTCCTGCACGCACCCGGACTGGTACAAGCCTGCAACTGAGGTACGTGCCCTTGATCAGAATCAAACCCAAGACCCTTCAGTCCGTGGGGACTGAGCAAACCGGCCGTGGCCACAGCTTAGCATTTTAAGGCAACACTCATTGACGGATGCTGTCATGTCTCTGTGGGTCGAGAGTCCAGCATGGCATGGCTGGGTCCTCTACCACAGTGGAGGTCAGGGCTGCGGTCTCATCTGAGGCTCAGCTGGGGAAGGGCCTGCCTTCGAGTGCCCAGGGTCATTGGCGGAATTCGGTGGTTCGTGGGAGTGAGGGCCTCCGTTTCCTGCTGGCTGTTGGCCAGCGATTGCCCTCACGGGCTCGCTGGTGGCTGGCCGGAGGTTGCCTTCAGCTCCGTGCTGTGTGGGCCACCCCAGTGCGGCCACCTGCTCCATCGGAAGAGCAAGAGAGCCTCGCGGTAAGAGAGATGCCACATCTTACAAAACAACCACGGAGGTGACATCCCAGCCCCTTTGCTGTATTCTATTGGTTAGAAGCAAGTCATAGGTCCCGCCCACATGGAAGGCCGTGGAAGGTTTGGGCCTCAGGGTTAGCCGGCCTCATGCACCAAGGGGGCAGCAGTGCCCCGCCCTGTCTATTCCCTGCGACAGGACAGTCAGCGGAAGGCAGGTGCGATGACCACTGTGGGCGGGATCTTGGAGATCAGCTAGACTCTGGCCGCCACCTGCTGTGTCTCCCGCCCCTTTCAGAGCATCTCCAGAGGCAGGTTGCTCATGAGCTCACAGGGCAGCCTGTTCCATTCTGATGATGTCATCTGGTGATGTCATCCGATGGGTAGTCCTTCCTCTTATCAAACCCAAACCCACCTCCCTGTGACTTGGCGTTGAGCCCCAGGAGGGCAGCGGTTTGCTGTATCCTCAGAGAGTGGGGTGCCAGGGACCCCTCAAAGGTACTCGGTAAAAATGTGCTGAGAACACACAACACGGAGCAGCTCGGCTGGCTGGCCAGGGCCTGGGCATAAGCCAATCCCAAGGGAGCTTGCGCACCCACAGATCCTGGAGGACTGACTCCCACAGCCTGCCCTGGGGACCCCGGGAACTGGGCACTTTAAGAGGACCCAGTCCAGTCTCATCACCAGAAGAAGCCCAGCGCCAGGCCCTGTCCGCCAGGCCCCCTGCCTGTGTCTCTGCACCGGATGGACCGGGGCCAAGGCCGCCAGCCGGGCCTGGACCTGATCCTGGGAGTTCGCACCCAGCCTGTCTCTCGCCCTCTGTGAACCGTCTGGAGCCCGGGCCAGGCAGAGCAGCTGTGGCCCAGCACAGCTCCCCGCTTCCCCCGCCACCCCCGCGGGAAGCAGGCGTGGGGGGGCCTCTGCGGGCTGTCAGGGGCCGAGGGTCGGGCTGCTCACTGCGCACCTGCTCTGCGCCACCCACGGCCTCTCCCCAGGAGTGACCACGCCCAGGGCGCTCGCTGGGGCCTCGGGAGCCGAGAGCCTGGCCCAGCCTGGTCTCGAGGTCTCCACGCTCCCTCTGCTCTGCAGCTTCTGCAGGGGCCCCCGGGCGCGTCCTCCCCGCCCCCACACCCCTGTTTTCGGGCAGGGCCATCCCTGTCAGGTTTGGGCCTCAAGGTGAGCTCGGGCACCGGGGGGCAGTGCCCTCTCCGTCTTTCTCCGCGACAGTCAGCGGCAGGTGGTTCGATGGGCACAGTCAGTGGTGATTTGGGGAGAGGCCCACCCCTACCCCCACCTGGCTCCTCTCTGCCAGCCTGGGGACTGTCTGTGTCCTGTGTCTGTGGCCTCTTCTGCCTTCTGAGCATGAAATCCCTACATGAGAGAGAAAAGGAGAATATGTCACTTTTCCCCCTGTCTCTAATATTCAGAAATATTCCCCAGAGAAAACGGGGGACAAGAGACAGGGAATGAGGTGATGTGTGCCTCGCTGCTGCTGATGGGACTTCTCAAGCTCTGAAAGAATAGCAGGAGAACTCCCTGTGGACTAGAAGGCGTCTCTGGTCAGCCTCGGTCTGGAAGAAAGTCTTGGCTTAGTGGTCCTTTTCCAGAGAGCGGGCTGCCTCACTTAGGGAAGAAGTTGCATCGTGGGCATGTCTTCCATCCCCTTCCTCCGACCTCATCCTCTTAGATTTCTTCTCCGCAAAGCCAATTGAACAGTTGTCTCTCACACTCAGGCTCAGAAACCTCTCAGATGAGTTGTCACACCTGTATACTACCCTCACCTCACCCTGGCATAACCACGTGTACACGTTTATCTACATTAACAGATGGTGAGAACATCAAGAGAGAATATTGGGAGAGCTATGGGTATATTGACTACTTATTATCTCATCCTAATCTCTATTTTCTTATGGCAGTTCTTCCAGAACACTAGGATTTTGCTGTGCTTTTCTCTGAAGTTTTCCCTGCGCCTTTGTGTCACCATAGACTGCACCCACTCTACAGGGACTGTCAGGTGTTCAAAGCACAGTGTAACTAATAGAAATAAACAGTGCCATGCCCCTCCCCTAAGGTACTCCTACATGGAGTCTCTCGCGGATGGTCAAAGACAAACAACAGGGTAGATGGATGGTAGAGGGTTCGGTGGGAATGGGTAGCCATTGGAGAAACAAAACCTTAAAAGAATGGCTCTTTCTCTTGCTCTTTTCCTTTCTCTTTTTGGAATGACCCACCTGTTGCAACGCCCATGTGACTGGTTGAATGAGAAGGGACTGGGATCTTCTCTCACCTGTAAGAATGAGCTTCCCTTCTGAAATGCTCATCTACTAAGACTTTATGAAACGCTGACGGTGGGCTGGGAGGGAGAAGACTGCTTAGACCTGCCAGCAGGGGAGGGAAATCATGTGGAAAGGGAGAGGAAGGTGACATTATGTCCTTCTTGTGAGAAAGTCAGCTCTTCCTTAGATTCTGAGAATATGGGGCTCTCTTAACAGAAATAGGGTGGGTGAACAGCTTGGAAAGAAAGGTTCTGAGTTGGATTATAGATATGTTGATTTTGTTAATCTTTTTGCTGGACATAAGTAGGTAGATTGTTGGTTCCCGGTAAACTTCTCACTGAAAATACCCTTCATAACTCACCCCTTTCTCTGGGGAATCCTTTTTTTTCCCCACCTTCCCCTCACACCTACATATAAAGCCAAAATGCAGTCATGTGATTTGTCTGGAAGCGGCCATTCTCCTACTTGGCCCTGTCTTCTTGACTTTGATCATGGAATAGGAAGAGCACCTGACTCATTCGGGACCTGTCATGGTCTCCACAGTGGTTGGATCTGGGATTGACACATGACTCAGCCTGAGCTACGAAATACCTTCCCTTGGATTTTTCAAATTGGAGCTCTAGGTTAATGCCATTTTCTTTTCTGCTCAGTAAGCCATGGAACTGTGTACTGAGAGCTGCAGGCAACAAAGTTTCTGTCCTCATGGAGGAACTAAACCAGAATGATGAAGTGAACACCCAGAGAGAAAATAGCGAGAACATGGATGGTGTTCGATTTCCTGGTTCCATCTACTCCAGGGACAACCCTACCTTTGCCTTTCCTCTGTCCGAGTACATGAACCTATACATTCCTCTTTGGACTACACAAGTGTAAGTATATTCCTGTTACCAGAAATCAGAGAGTCCTCAAATAAAAGTGACGTCATCACAACTGCCAGACTGTTTATCTGTGAATCTTAGCCCCGGCGGCACCCCAACCATCAATTGTTGTAAAAGTTACTTTCCGTAATATACCTCCAGAAAAGAGTGGCTTTGTCATCATTGGAAATGGTTGACTCTAATAGTTGCTGTATGGCAATGGTATAATTCACTAGTTTGCAAATAACTGGGTGATAATATTTATTCCAAATTTTTCAGGCATAAAACTTATACATTAGTTTAGTAAGATATGTGCAATGAAGATCTAACATTTTGGTTTTTTTTAAAGGAGCTGCCTCTTATCAGGAGCTGACCAGTACATTTGTCCTTCACCCCTATTATGTACAGTTCTGACCGGAGCTCTGGTTTGCCTTGGTATGTAAAGAAATTGGGAACTAGCAATGTAATGTAATAACAGGGGGCCCCTGTTCAAACACATCTTTAAAGTATTAGAAGGGAGGGCCCCAGCTGGTGTGGCTCAGTGGTTGAGCATCAACCTATGAACCAGGAGGTCACAGTTCTATTCCTGTCAAGGGCACATGCCAGGGTTGCAGGCTGGATCCCCAGTAGGGGGCGTGGGGAGGGCAGCCGATCAATGATTCTCTCTCATCATTGATGTTTCTATCTCTCTCTCCCTCTCTTCCTCTCTGAAATCAATAAAAATATGTGTGTTTTTTAAAGTATTAGCGGGAGGAAGTCACAGGCCCTTTAAGAAGCAGTTTAGAGGAAACAGGTTGTAAATGACAAGGTACTTTAATCAACCAGGGCTGGGCTCCTGCCTGCCTGGCCTGGGGGAGGCGGAGGGGCGGGCGGGGGTGGGCTGGGGGCCGCCTCTGATGCAGGCAGCACCTCCGGGTGCGTGTGCAGTCGGACAGGCGTGGGGACCCCAGCCTTCCCCTGGGACGTCGCGGGGACATCCTGAACCTCCCTGAGCCCGTCTCCTCCCACAGCGTGCCTGGGGACTGAAAGGCCGCCCCGTGGGCACCGCGGCCACTGCGCCTCCTCTCCCGGCGTCTCCTGGGGGAGCGGGGACCTGCGGACCGCCCCCCCCCCCCCCAGGCCTGTCAGCTTCCTGAGTGAACCTCTGGCTCCCTCCCGGGCGCTGCGGCTCCCCAGCCCCGGCCCCCCTGGCGCTGAGGGAGCTCAGACGGAAGCTCCAGACCGGCTCCAGCCCGGCCACCGCGACCGCACGCTCAGGCTAATTCTGCCTGAAAGACCGGCCTGTGGTCAGGAGGAGCAGCCATTATGGTTTCCAGAAAATTCCTCGGAGCGGGAGCAGCTGCCTGCCATTCCTGCGGCCGCCGCTGCCCCTGCCCCGCGTGGAACACACCATCGCTTTTCTTCCAGAGACAAGCCCGGCCGTGGGCGCTTCTTGCTGTTTATTTTTTAGTGACGTCTGGTTCTTTTCTGATCACCCAGGTGCCTGCCTGCCTCCAGGGACGCCGTGGGGGCCTGACTGGGGGGGATTCGGGGGGGGCGGTGTCCGGGTGAGGCCTCGCTGTCCTCCAGGCTGGGCCCGCGCCAGGAGAGGCGAATCTGGGGGAAGAACCGCGAGTCCCTCTCGGGAAGGATGGGGCGTCAGGAGAGGGTTGGCTACCCTGGGCCGCTCTCCGGTCCTGGGTCCAAGGAGGCGTCGGGCTGGACCAGAGCACCAGCCAGGCGGGTGCTGAGCAAGGAAAGAGCTTCGGGCGACACAGGGCCAGGGAACCTGAAGGAGAGGACTCGGCAGAGAGGCTGGGCGGGAGGAAGGGGAGGCCCGGAGAGAGCAGTGTCCGGGGTCCGAGCAGGCTGCCCTCTCCTCTAGGGTCTCCCCCCTCCCCGGTGGGCAGATGACACCTGGCCGGCCACGTCTCCGGGACAGTTGCTGGGAAGAAAGAAAGTGAAGGGCAGATAAGCTGTCAGGACAAAGGCTGATGTAGGGATCATCACTATTATTTTCTAAATATGTTTTTATTGATTTCAGAGAGGAAGAGAGAGGAAGAGAGAAGCATCAATGATGAGAGAGAATCATCCATCGGCTGCCTCCTGCCCACCCCCCACTGGGGATGGACCCGCAACACAGGCCTGTGCCCTGGGTGGGAAATGAATGTAATCCTGGTTGGTGGGTTGATGCTCAACCACTGAGCCACGCCGGCCAGGCAGGATGATGATGATGATGATGGTGATGATTATTATTATTCAAAGGAAAGAGGAGGTTGGGGTCCATCCAGGAGCTCACAGCCTGCTCCCGCCTGCACAGCACATTTCCATGGGAGGCGAGGGAAGGCCAGGCTGCCCACCACGCCCTGCACCTCACCGCGCCCTGCACCCACCGCGCCCCGCACCTCACCGCGCCCTGCGCCCACCGCGCCCTGCGCCCACCGCGCCCTGCAGACACTCTCTGGTCTGGCTCAGGCGATGGATGGAGAGCCTGCCCAGCCCACGCCCCGAGGCCTCCCGGGTTTACAGGTGAACTGTGCTGCTTCTGCACCCACGGTGACAGCGTCTCCACCGCCTCGGCCAGGGGGGCTGGCACCCCCTCCCCAACTTATCATAATCCTGTCTTCTGCCTCCAACCTCTGTAGCTTACAAATCAGTGCTGCTTCTTGGGGGGCGGAGGGGGGCCAGGAAATGAGGCTGAAAACCCCATTAGCACCCTCATCTGCTGGCCTGCGGGCAGCAACCTGCACGAGCCTGGAGCACCCGGGGGGGCTGGGAGCACCCGGGGGGCCTGGGAGCACCCGGGGGGGGCTGGGAGCACCCGGGGGCCTGGGAGCACCCGGGGGCGGGGAGCACCCGGGGGGCCTGGGAGCACCCGGGGGGCCTGGGAGCACCGGGGGGGGCTGGGAGCACCCGGGGGGCCTGGAGCACCCGGGGGGGTCTGGGAGCACCCGGGGGGCCTGGAGCACCCAGGGGGCCTGGAGCACCTGGGGGGGTCTGGGAGCACCCGGGGGGGCCTGGAGCACCCGGGGGGGTCTGGGAGCACCCGGGAGGCCTGGAGCACCCGGGGGGGCCTGGGAGCACCCGGGGGGCCTGGAGCACCCAGAGCTGAGACACACAGAGGGGAGCCGTGAGTAACAGCCACGCCTCACACCCACCTTGGGGAGAGGCTCTGAACGGCCAGCCAATGGCGCGGGGCTGCCTCTCCCCAGCTGCAGCTCTCGGGCTTCCCAGCGGTTTCCATGGCACCCGCACCTCCGTACTCCTCACCCCACAGCCTCCTGCTGCTCACCTTGTGTCACCCAGCCAGGAAGGGACGCAGTGGGTGCGACACAGATGCCGCACCAGGAAGTTGTGTGTGTGTGTGTGTGTGTGTGTGTGTGTGAGAGAGAGAGAGAGAGAGAGAGAGAGAGAGAGAGAGAGAGAGAGACATGATTGGTTGCCTCCCACACGGGGCTGGGGATCAAACCTGCCAGCCCCTCCCCCCTCTTTGCTGCTGCCTGCGTGTCTGTGATGCCATGTGGACACTCCTCTCTCCTGGAGACCTTCCTGCCCCGAGTCTGGGTGCCTCTCCATGGGCTCCCACTGTGCCCCAAGCTTCCACCACCAGCATCAACACGGTGGCCAGGACTTGCCGGATCGCCCGCCTCCCTGGGCTGTCACCTCCCTGAGAGCAACACTGGGTCCCGGAGCCGGTTGTACAGCCAGTGCCCAGTCCAGAGCCGACGTCCATGAAATGTGTGTGACGTGAGCAGAGCACACAGAGCAGAACCCACCCCACCAGAGGCCCAGCTGGGAGCCAGTGACCCAACTGAGACGGTCAGTTGGAGCCTCTACCTAAGGCATCCTGGGAGCACAGCCCATCTCTTGCCCCCAACCATCCCTCCAGCCCCTCTCCCCCTCCCCCGCCCCCTCCCTCCAGCCCCTCTCCCCTCCCCCGTCCCCTCCCTCCAACCCCTCTCCCCTCCCCCGTCCCCTCCCTCCAACCCCTCTCCCCCTCCCCCATGGTCCTGCCACCCTTGAAGCCCAGCTCCCACTCCCCGGCAGCCTCGGGATGGCTGCCCTGCCACCGCCTGATGCCGACTCCTCAGCTGTTGCCATGGAGACCACCAGCCATCACTCCGCACCTCCTGCTGCACAAGGTGGGCAGCGCAAAGGTGGCAGCCAGCGGTGCGCAGGGCGCCCTTCCCGCAAACGCCTGCTCCGGGTGCGGAGCGGCCCCTCCCTCCTCCCCCAGCGGCGTGACTCGGGCAGGTCGGTCACCCCGGAGGCGCAGGGCTGTGAGGGGTGAGAGGGATCCTGCAGGGCGGGTGTCTCCGGTCGTTGGTGAGCCGCCTCTGCGGGGCCACGCGGTCCGGCCGGGGCGTCACGTGTCCCACCGGCCGCTGAAGAGGGACCCGGTGCTGCTCCCCTCGTCCCCCTGCGGCCTGAGCTTCGGGCGGGACATTCATCTGGACCCGAATCCAGACCCTCAAGGCGAGGAGCTCTGGGCCTGCTCGGGCTCACTCCCGCCCCGTCCACGCCCGCCTCCCGGCACCCAGGCCCCAGCCGGGGCCCATGGGGCAGCTGCCTCCCTCCCAGCACCCAGGCCCCCCGCCAGGGCCCATGGGGCAGCTCCTCCCTCCCAGCACCCAGGCCCCCCGCCAGGGCCCATGGGGCAGCTCCTCCCTCCCAGCACCCAGGCCCCCTGCCAGGGCCCATGGGGCAGCTGCCTCCCTCCCAGCACCCAGGCCCCCCGCCAGGGCCCATGGGGCAGCTCCTCCCTCCCAGCACCCAGGCCCCGGCCAGGGCCCATCGGGGCAGCTCCTCCCTCCCAGCACCCAGGCCCCGGCCAGGGCCCATGGGGCAGCTCCTCCCTCCCAGCACCCAGTGCCTCCTCGCCCACGCAGCCCCGGAGTTTGTCTTAGAGTCTGGCCGCCCACTGTCCTTCGCAGCCGTGGCGCAGGCCCTGACCGGCCAGGACAGCGCAGAGCGGCGGGCCCACCCCAGAGGCGCACGCACAGGGGAGGCAGGGAGAGCGTGGCCTCCCCTCACCCCGGTCCGTGTGTCCCCCCCCCCCCTTCTGCGGACAGAAGGGTCCCAGGTTCGATTCCGGTCAAGGGCATGTACCTTGGTTGCGGGCACATCCCCAGTAGGGGGTGTGCAGGAGGCAGCTGATTAATGTTTCTCTCTCATTGATGTTTCTGACTCTCTATCCCTCTCCCTTCCTCTCTGTAAAAAATCAATAAAATAAATATATATTTTTAAAAAGCAGCAGTTCTAGGGAAGTCAGAGGCCTTCCTGGTGCTCCTAGAAAGCTCCATGCTTTGGGGGGAGGGGGGCGAGGGAATGGCTCTGTGGCCCGCCCCCCCCACCCCGGGGCCCTGGGGCCACTCTGCCCGCAGCCCCGTGTCCGCAGCCGGGCGTGGCCCAGTGTCCCCACTCACCTCCAGTTCCCCCCGCAGGACCAGGACTGGCAGCGGCAAAGCCGGAGGAGATCCTCCCCGCAGACCCCCCAGACCCTGCTGGGCCGCCTCCTCCCGGCTGCTGTGGGCGGAGGAGCGGCAGGAGCTGCGGTCCTACCTGAGGGACGTCCTGCTCCTCACCGTGCGGGTGTCCACGTGGCCAGAACTGGAGGTGAGTGCGGACACTGGGCCACGCCCGGCTGCGGACACGGGGCTGCGGGCAGAGTGGCCCCAGGGCCCCGGGGTGGGGGGGGCGGGCCACAGAGCCATTCCCTCGCCCCCCTCCCCCCAAAGTATGGAGCTTTCTAGGAGCACCAGGAAGGCCTCTGACTTCCCTAGAACTGCTGCTTTTTAAAAATATATATTTATTTTATTGATTTTTTACAGAGAGGAAGGGAGAGGGATAGAGAGTCAGAAACATCAATGAGAGAGAAACATTAATCAGCTGCCTCCTGCACACCCCCTACTGGGGATGTGCCCGAAACCAAGGTACATGCCCTTGACCGGAATCGAACCTGGGACCCTTCTGTCCGCAGGCCGACGCTCTATCCACTGAGCCAAACCGGTTAGGGTAGAACTGTTGCTTTTTTAAATTATATTTTATTTTTGTTGATTTCAGAGAGGAAGGGAGAGGGGGAGAGAGATAGAAGCATCCATGATGAGAGAGAGTCGAATCGGCTGCCTCCTGCACGCCCCACACTGGGGATGGAGCCCGCAACCTGGGCCTGGGCCCTGACCCGGAACCGAACCGTGAGCTCCTGCTCATAGGTTGATGCTCAACCCCTGAGCCACGCGGGCCGGGCAGGAGCTGCTGCCGCCCCCTTACATCACACACGCGTGTGCACCAGACACGCCCTCCCCGCCCCGCTCCTGCTCCTGCTCTCGGGGGACGCTCCTGCGCCCCGCTTGTGGGCGGAAGCGGGTCCGTTTCCCAGGTCCCTTCCCCTCCAAAGCCCCGCACCCGCCCGCCCGGGAGAGCGATGTGAACACTTCTGACTTGCGCTCCCCGGGGGCTTTGAGCCTGAAATCGCTGAGTCGTTAATGTTTGACAGCGCAGTCACGTGGGGTTATGAGTCTCACCCTTAAATGCCGAAAGCTGCTTTATTCCCCAAGCACTTCTTCACCTGTGGCCTCAGAGGGGAGGCGCTATTCTCCCAATTAAGGGGACCCGGAAGCAGGGTCAGAAGGATCAGACCCCCTGCCCACAGGGGGCCAGAGAGGTTGGAGTCCCCTGGAAACACAGAGGCCCCCCATCAGACACACAGGCCCCCCATCAGACACACAGGCTCCCCATCAGACACACAGGTCCCCCATTAGACACACAGGCTCCCCCATCAGACACACAGGTCCCCCATTAGACACACAGGCTCCCCCATCAGACACACAGGCTCCCCATCCGACACACAGGCCCCCCATCCGACACACAGCCCCCCCATCAGACACACAGGCCACCCTGCAAACACACAGATTCTGCTGACTCCGCCCCCTCCAGGCCCTGCTCCACGCCCGGCCTCCTGTCCTGTCGCCAGGCTGTTGGACTTGGGAGCCGGGAGCTGCCAGGGCGGCAGTTGGAGCCACAGCCCAGCTGGAGACACAGGACACCGGCCATTAGTCATCCTTCACTGGTGTCGTCAGGCCTGTGACCTCCAGCAGGTGCCACATAAACACACTTAACCTCTAAAGGGCCGGGGTGGGGGCCCAGGGAGAGGGCGCTACAGATCCTCACCCACAGGCATGAGCCCCGGCCGCCTCCTCCCTGACCTCCCGTCGCTGAGGGGAGAGTTTAGAACGAGGAGGAAGAGCTCCCTGTCATCCCAGCCCCATCCATCAACCTGACGGAGCTCCGGCCGCCCGGAGCCTGGGGAGGGGTTCCAAGGAGAGCAGAGGCCAAGGGATGAGGTCAGAGTGAGTGACCGAGCACATCTGTCCAACAGCCCCAAGGGGCAGCTGTGCCCCTGAGCCCTGAGGACGGTGTCTGTCCCGCCAAAGGGGTGAGCAGCAGGGAGGGTCCGGGGCTGCCTGGGACCAGGGGCCCTGCCCAAGCCTCCCACCCAGGGCCTGCTGGGCCGGGGAGCATCCAGCACCCCTCACCATGCCCTCGCCCCTTCGTTCACTCAGCGAAGCCACTGAGCATCTTCCTTGTGCGGGCACGGCGCTGGGTGCCAAGGACGCGGGAGAAATCAAGACAGTCCTGACCGGGGACTCATGGCCGTGGGGGTGGGAGGCAGGCTCGCAGGGAATCCTCTCCCTAGCTTGGACGTCAGTTCCAGGATGGGGTAGGGGGAGGCACCATGGAGCCTGAGAGAAGGAGACAGCACAGATGGCTGAGGGGACTTTGGAGCTGGGTCTCGCGGCGTGAATAGGAGTTCTCCGGGCAGACAAAGGGAGCTTGAACGGAGCGGCTAGGACATGGGCAGTGACGAGACGAAGGCCTAGGCTAGGGCTCTAGGCCGCCCTGGAGGGTTGGTGAGGCCAGCCCCCGGCACTGCCACCAAGAGGGGACACTGGGCTCTGCCCGCAGACGCCCCTGCAGCTGGCAAGGGGCTCAGGGCCGGCCTCAGCCTCAGCGGCTAGCCACTAGCCCAGCCGTGGGCAAACTACGGCCCGCGGGCCGGATCCGGCCGTTTGAAATGAATAAAACTAAAAAAAGAGAAGGTACCCTTTTATGTAATAATGATGTTTACTTTGAATTTGTATTAGTTCACACAAACACTCCATCCATGCTTTTGTTCCGGCCTCCGGTCCAGTTTAAGAACACATTGTGGCCCTCGAGTCAAAAAGTTTGCCCACCCCTGGTCTAGAGGCACCTGCCCGTGGCCGCGCCCTCCCCAGAGGGGCCACGGCGGAGGGTGCACAGGACTGGCCCCCCCACCCAGCGCAGGGCAGCTCTACGGGTCCCCTCACCCAGACCCGCCCCTGCCCACGCCTGCTTCCTCCCCTCCTTTTCTTGTTTGTTTATTTTGTTTGTTTCAGGCCAAGCAGCGTTTTTCTTCAAAGGGTAAGACACAACGAACGTGTATGTAGGAAACTCCTCCATCGCAGTGCTTCCTCGGGGTCACCTGAACCCCCTTCCTTTCTTAAATGGAATTTATTGGGGTGACATCCCCTCTTTCATCCTCTAGAAACCCCTGCAGACTCCACGTGCCTCTGGGAACAGAACCTGCAGGACAAGCGCAGGGTGCGGGAGGGCGGGGGGGTGGGGGGGGGGTTAGAAACACACGGTCAGTAAACCCATCAGAAGGAAGAGCTCCGCCCCCAGCCCCTCCCCCAGCCCCCCCCCCACCTCCCCCCCCACCCCCACCCCAGCCAGCAACACACTGGTTCCAACTTCACAATCAGGCTCGATCTGCCCCCAGCGCCTTCCCTCCCTCCGTGGAGACCGGGGAGCGAGCTTCCGGGAGCAGCTCCCAGGCTCTGTCCTCCTCGCCCCCAGGCCCTGGACCAGGACGCTGCCCCCAGGAGACGTCACCCGCCGAAGGGCGTTTGTCCCAAAGCTGCCCTGGAGCGTCACAGGTGGGAGCCCGGGGCCAAGTAACCTGCCAGGGGGAGTGGGCGGGACGCCCCAGACCTCCAGGGAGGGCACCAGGGAGGGCAGGGGTGCTCGGAGCCCTTCTCGGCCGCCCCTGCAGTAGCGCAGCAGGCCCTGGCTGAGAGCTCACGGTACTTCCTTAAGGTTCACCCCGAGTTCATCCACTAACTACACTCTGCCCCCCCAGCCATTGCGCCCCTGCGCCTCTGGTGCAGCCTGCCTCGTACCCGGCTTGGAGGGCTGGTGATTGCAGCAGCTCGTGTGTGTGTGTGTGTGTGTGTGTGTGTGTGTGTGTGTGTGTGTGACGAGGAGGCCTGGTTAACTAAGACGCCATGGTATGTGGTCCGCTTATTGGACCTGCCCGCTGTCTGTGTGGCTTGGAGGGAGCCAGGGGGCATGGTTCTCTCGTGTGCCAAGCACGTGGGACAGGGCTACAGGTGCCAGTCCCTGCAGGGGGTTCGTTCCCAGGCCCATCTGCAGGTGAGCATGCGTGTCCCCTCCCTCCTGCTCCCCGACAGGCCTCGGGGACCTGCAGCCCCGGGTGCGGGAGGGAAAGAAGCCTGAGCTGGGACCAGGCCGAGAGCCAGCTCCAGAGGCAAGACTGGGGCAAGTGATGTCACAGGGTCACGGGGTCACAGGGTGGGCTTTGGGGATGCAGCTGGACCGGCCCTGTGGCTGGGGGGAGGCAGGAATGAGCCCTGGAGGGCAGCCCTGAGGCAGGGGGCTCCTGGGAGCGGAGTGGAACCCGACGGGGCCTCAGCAGAGGCGGCCGGAGTAGCGGAAGCGCAGAGCGGGACAGGCCGGGCCCTGCGCGGGCAGGCAGGCGATGGCTGCAGGTGTGGCGGCCTGTGGGGCTGCTGCGGGAAGGACGCAGGTGGGCCTGGGCGGTGCAGCACCTGCGGGCAGTGTGGGCGGACCTGCAGGCGAGGCCGCAGCAGGTGCGAGTGTCCGGACCAGGCAGGCCAGGCCAGGGGAGGAAGAAGGAGCAGCAGCAGGGAGGGGCCTGGGAGGAACCCTGCAGCCGCCACCATGGCTGCGACATGGGTCTCCTGGGCGGCCGGTCGCTTCTCACCTGAAGCAGACCCGCCTGAGCGGCTCATTATAAAGATCCCTTTCCAGCCGAAACCGGTTTGGCTCAGTGGATAGAGCGTCGGCCTGCGGACTGAAGGGTCCCGGGTTCGATTCCGGTCAAGGGCATGTACCTGGGTTGCGGGCACATCCCCGGTGGGGGATGTGCAGGGGGCAGCTGATCGATGTTTCTCTCTCATCGATGTTTCTGGCTCTCTATCTCTCTCCCTTCCTCTCTGTAAAAAATCAATAAAAATATATTTAAAAAAATAAAATAAAATAAAGATCCCTTTCCAGCCACCACCACCGGCCCTCCCACACTCTAGGCGCGGGGCCTGTCCTGGTGACTTTTGGGAACCAGTGGTGACCAGCATGAGCTTCTGGGTCATGTCCAGGTCAACTTCACCAGCCACACTTAGTACTGATCTGTCTTATGAACTAACTGACCTACGCCTCCTTTCCCTAGTATGTCAGTGAGGAGTAATAATCCTCCATAGCTACCTCCTTTGATTACTGTCATCCTATATAATAAAACCCTAATATGCAAATTGACCAAATGGCAGAACAACCGGTTGCTATGACATGCACAGACCACCAGGGGGCAGACGCTCAACGCAGGAGCTGCCCCCTGGTGGCCAGTGTGCTCCCACAGGGGGAGCGCCACTCAGCCAGAAGCCAGGCTCACTGCTGGCAAGCACAAGTGGCAGTGGTGGGAGCCTCTCCCACTTCCATGGCAGTGCTAAGGACGCCTTGGGGGATGTCAGACTGCTGGCTTAGGCTCGCTCCCTGTGGTGGGCCTAAGCTGGCAGTCGGACAACCCCGAGGAGTCCCGGACTGCGAGAGGGCGCAGACTGGGCTGAGGGACCCCCCCACAAGTGCAAAATGTCGTGCACCAGCCTCTAGTAATTTACTAACAATGTACTTACAAGGCCAAGCAAGTGGTAAGTGCTCAAAACAAGCTGTTGTCGTTGTTGTTACCAGTGGCTTAATTCCAATTTCTCCCCCTCCCTCTCTCCTCCCCCGCCCTCCCCTTCCCCTCCCCCTTCCTCCCTCTCTGTATTTGTCTGATACTTAGGTAGTTGCGGGGGGGGAGGTGACACTGAGGATCAGGGGTGGCCAAGGACTCCAGCTCAGAGGAGCTGAGAGAGACAGGCAGGGACAGTCCCACTCCCCCTGAACCTCCAGTGGGAGAGGCAATGATGTCAAACTCAGCCCTGAGGCCAGGTGCCCTCGGATTTCTCTGGAGAATCTGCTTCCACCACAAATGAAACAAACACTTCAGGGCCAGCTTCGTGCTACCATCTCACCTCCGAGTAGCCGCCACGCAGAGGATAGAGAGAACCGACCCAGTCCTTCTCCCTCCCATGGGGCCTGCTCAGACCTACAGGGAAGGCGTGACCCCGTTCCACCCACCGCATCTACCCAGGGACGGGGGGCTGACCAGCCTGGCAGGCAGCCCCCACTTCTCCCCTTCCAACCCAAGACCCCACCCCCGCCCCTCCCCACAGCCCCATCCTTCTATACCCCGCGCTGTCCCTGGCTGCCTGCCCCAGGAATGGACAGAGGTGATCCCGACTGCCCCCCCTCCCCTTGCTCCATGGCCCTCCCACCCATCCCTGCCCATTCGGGGCACAAGGGCAGGTTTTGTTGCCTCCATTAGGGACCACAGCACCAAAACATAATAAAAGAAAATGAATGTTTTCTCTGTGAAAATCCATTAGACGTGTTACTGTTGTAATTTAACAATGGGATGGGAACTACAGCAAATTATCGGAGTATATAATTAAAGGAAATCTGTTTTAAAGTCCTTCGCTGCTCAGTGGTTCTCGGATCGCTGCCTCTCCCCTCCTCACCCCTTCCCTGTTCCTGAGCGTGTGGAGGGGATGGCAGCCGTGGGTGCCCTGGAAGCCGGGGGACCTGGTGGCAGCCGCGACTCCCTCGATCTCTCCGAGGAAGACGGCCTGCCCGGCGGTGGGCGGTGGCCGGTGGCTGAGGCCCCAGGCGGGCCCCCCCTTGGCCGCACAGGGAGGGAGCGGCCGACACGCACAGGCTGAGGTCAGGCCCCGCACCCACCTCTGCCCGCTCCTCAGGGCGAGGCCTGACGGTTGTCCTTAATGCCGAACCGATCACACCGAGGAGCGGGTGCGAAGGGGAGGAAGGCGGCGTGAGCCCTGGGGACGCCCCTCCTGAAGGGCAGGGGCCCCTGGCCGCGGACCTCAGACTGGCAGCGACTGGGTTTCAAGATGGTCTCGTGGTTCGAGGCACAGGAGGCCACGACTCCGAGAGGCTTCGTGTTCTTCGGGGTCACCCGGCGGCAAGGGCAGAGCTGGGACTCGTCCAGCAAGCACCTGACACCTCCGGGAGCTCCGGGCAGGGATTCCTACCGCCCTCGGAGCCCTGTGCGGCCCCCAGTCCATCACGGCCCGGGCCAGGCGGAGAGGGGGGGGAACGGCTCCCCCTGCTTCCAGGCCTGCCTCCCGCTCTCGGGGCTCTGTGGCAGAGGCGGGGGTCCAGCCGGGCACCGGCAGACCAGGCCTGGGGTCCCACACGCACATCGAAACCCGGAACAGGTCCAGGCTTCAGACCCCCTGGGGGAGTCCCCGCCTCAGAAGGCAGGGAGGGTCCTGGGGGCTCACTGAGGCTCTGCGGGCGGCCCGGCCCGGCCCAGGCAGGAAAGGCCGGCTGAGCCTGCGGTCGCCCACAGGATCCAGATGGAGGCATTTCCACGGCGCATTCGGACCCAGGACGGTGGCCACCCCTTCCCATAGCCCGGGGCCTCGGTGCTGCCGGCCGCAGAAAACCCAGTGACCGATCGGAGATTAGGCCCCAAGGGCCACTTTGTTCGCACCTCAAGCTCTTGACTTAAGAGAGAAAATGACCCCCACGGGAAGGAAGGACTGCCCTGCGCACTGACCCCGCCGCCGCGGCCCTGGCAGGGCCCCTCCTGCCGCCCCCCCATCTCCCCCCTTCTCCAAAGGAGAGGCCCTCCCCACCCCCACAGGAGGATGATTGAGAGGTGTGGGCTCTGCAGGCTCGTGTCCTATGCAAATGAGATGCAAAGTGGATGCAAATGGGAGCTGCTCTCTCTGAATCTCCAGTTGTCATCTGGTAGCTGAGCCGCCAGCCCTCCAGGCGCTCTGAAGGCCACCGTCTCCTTCAGCTCCGCGTCTGTCCGTCAAGGGCAGGGCGCTCTGGTGACAGGACAGGACAAGGGGGAGCCGGGCTTCACAGAGGACGGGGTTGCCCACTCACCGCAGGCCTGACCGACCCTCTGAACCCCGTCTTACCTGGGCCCAGGCCCTGACACATCCTCTCCACGGCCGTCCTTCCCCGCTTCAGAGCTGCGCCCACAGGCATGCACCCCCAGAGGCCCAGGGCACGCCCGCCTGGAAGGCACAGGGGCTCTAGAAGGCCAACGTGTGCCCCCCACCCCCCTGCGCGGGCGGCGAGAGTGTGTGCAGTGTGGAGGCTGAGTCTCCACCAGGATTTCTGAGATGGCCACCGTCTGGGGCTGCTTCCGGCACCCGGAGAGCCGAGTGGGGGAGCCCCCCTGCTCGTCTAGGACTGCACCTCGGAACTGCTCCTCAGTGCCGCCCAGGCCGCACGCTCAGCCGCATCTGGCACCTGGAAGCCCCTTCGAAAGCGCTCCTTGTCCGTCCAGGAGCTGCAGGGCTCTGTGCTGGAGAAGCAGCCAGGCCCAGGGCCAGGCCACGGGCAGAGAGAAAGGAGGCCCCACCGCCCGGGGCAGCGTTTGCAGGATGGGGAGGCAAGGCCCCGAGGCAAGGGCTCGGGAGGCAGAGGACAGGGGCTGTGGGAGAAAACGTGAGAACTTCCAGGGGAGGGGCCCAAGGGCCAACCTTTCCCCCACCCGGCTGCTCTGAGACAGCCCTGGGCGAGCACAGTAGAGCCCTGCGGCCAGGGGTGCCCTCCGACCCCGAAGGGGCGCTGGCACCCCCCTCCCCCCCAACATTGGGCAGCCCCTCCGACCCCGAGGGCACTTGTTAGAGCGGAGGAACACAGACATGGATGTGAGGGTGGATCCAAAGGCCACGGGTATCTCTACAGAAACAAAACAGACAAACTAGACTGATCTGCCCAGGACCCCAGGGCGGGGACGCCCTGGACGCTGCGCTCCGTTCCCTGCCTCCCTCCTGGGCCCCTGGCTGGGCCTGGCATCGCCACGGGCTGCCGGGTCAGCAGCTGCTGGCTGGCCCACAGGGTGTGCAGCCCGGGATGCGTGGCCTCGGCCGGCCACGGGGGACCTGACTGTCATGACAGGTCTGCGATTGTAAAAAAAATGATTTAAAAATTGGTTTCAGTCTTTGCGATAGGAGCAATCATGTTTCCTCACTCACACACTAAGCCCCTAATGCAGTGGTTCTCAACCTTCCTGATGCCGCGACCCTTTAATACAGTTCCTCATGTTGTGGTGCCCCCAACCATAAAATTATTTTCGTTGCTACTTCATCACTGTAATGTTGCTACTGTGATGAATCATCATGTAAATATCTGATATGCAGGATGTATTTTCATTGTTACACATTGAACATAATTAAAGCATAGTGATTAATCACAAAAACAATATGTAATTATATATGTGTTTTCCGATGGTCTTAGGCGGCCCCTGTGAAAGGGCCGTTCGACCCTCAAAGGGGTCGCGACCCACAGGTTGAGAACCGCTGCCCTAATGCATCTTGGGCCTGGACGCAGGAGGCTGGGTCGCCATGCTCTCCATTCGGACACTGTCCGCGTTTCGGGGAGTCCGAAGAGGCCCTTCAGCGTCTTCCTCCCGTGGGGTTGGGACCGAGGTGCGGGCAGGCATGACCACAGCTCCGCCTTCCCCGGAGGCGCAGGGCGAGGGGCTGGTTTGTCCTGTCAGAGGTGGGGCCGCCCGGCTTCCCGGAGGAGGAGGAAGGGGGGAGGAAGGGGGGAGGAAGCGGGGATGAGCCGGGGCTGCCGCGGGCCCCTCTCCCCGGCCAGAGCCAAGCTGGTTTCTCTCCACAGAGAACTGAGCCTCCAGTCGTGGTCATGGCGCTGCTCCCACGGAGGAAGGGAAAACCTGCACGTTCCAGCCAAGGAAAGAAAAGCGAGAGCGTGTGCATGCGTGTGTGCGTGCGTGTGCATGTATGTGAGAGACAGTGCGGAGCCGGGAAGAGCTGCTGCGTTGGAAGAGCAGGAAGTGGGCAGGGGCTCAGGCAGCGGCGCGGAGAGGGTGCCGCACAGGCGTGCGCTCCGGAAAGGGGCTCTGTCCACATTCCCCCACGGAGAACGTGCCTGCCGGCCACCCCTCCGCTCCCCTCCCACCCAGGGGCCCCCAGGGCGGCCATGTCCCCGCCCCAGGATGTAACACAGGACAGAGAGCGCCGGGCTCTTGAAAACGCACTCCATCCATGTCCTCCAACCAGCCTCAGACCACGGCCCCCCTGCGGGCAGGGCAGTGGGCACAGGGCCGGGCAGGGCCTAGAGCCGGGCCAGGAGGGCGGGGGGCGGCCTAGGGGGAGGGGGGCACGGTCAGAGCCAAAGGCGCAGAGGCTGAGGCCCGGGAAGGAGGTCCTGACCAGGAAGAGAAGCCGAACCCAGAGCTGGCAGCCGCGCGTGGATGGGGCTGCCCTGAAAGGCTGAGCGAGGAACTGGAGTCTTTTTTTTAAAATATATTTTTTATTTTTTTACAGAGAAAAAGGGAGAGGGATAGAGAGTTAGAAACATCGATGAGAGAGAAACACCGATCGGCTGCCTCCTGCACGCCCCACACCACGCTCCGCACTGGGCTTGAAGCCGTGATAGCCGGTCCCTCTTCACCCGGGAAGGTGTGCACACGCCGCGTTCGCTAATGGCTGCATTTCCCCAGAATGCTTTGCTTTCCGGAATTCAAATCGGCACCGAGTCCAGGTTGCTGTTCCTCTGTCACGGGCATCACACACATCTCTGGGACTTGAAAGGAGGGGACTCCACACCTGACCGGCGGCGTCTGGTTCATGTAAAGGTGAGAGCTTTCCGCGCGTGCCTCAGTTTCCTCACCTGTAAAATGGGAGCATAGCAGTACCTCCCTTGTAGGGTTGGTGTAGTAAATGAGTTGCTCCGAATACAACCTGGAGCACAGCTTGGTCCACTGTGTCGCTATCATCACCATCATCTGCACTAACAAGGGGGCCGAGGACTGCAATTCTGCACTGTCCCCAGCGATGGCTGTAAAGCCACACATCTGGTCACTTCCCTCCCCTCGGAAAAAAAAACTCTCCCTGGCTCCCCGGTGCCCTCAGGCAATCTCTTTGCATCCGGTCCCCACTGACATTGACAACCTCATCCTGCACCAGGCACCCCCACTCCGCCAGCCGCAGCAGCCAGCTTCCCCCAGAGGGTGCAGACGGGTCAGCCCCGGAGACAGCTGCCTCCTAAATTTGTTCAAAGCGGTGGGCTGGGCCTGCACAGCCTCTGCTCAGAGCGGGCCCTGGGCAGTGTCCTCGGGTGTAAAGGCAAAATGCAAACGACGCGTCTGAAATTAGCAGCAGCTCAGATGGGGACTCGGGGGCGGGGAGCTCTTCTTCGCAAAGCAAATGCGGCCCAGGGGCCGGCAGCCTTTCCCCCTGCAGGTGCACAGTGCCTCCCCGGATGAGGTCGCCATGCTAACTCTACTCGGAATCCTCAACCGGCCACTCCAGCTGCCTGTCCTCAGTCTTCACCGCAGAAGCAGAAACACCGTCTAAGACGCCCGGACCAGACCCGCTGGGCGGTGGGGGAGGACAGAGACCGTACAAGGTGAGCGCCGAGGAGTAAAATATTATCCTAATTAAGCAAGAGGGGGGAGCTCATGCACTCGGGTTAAAAAATGCAGTTTCTCTTTTGCTTTTTTTTTTCCTTTTTGCAAATTGGGTCCCCGTGTGCTCCGCGGTGACTGATGTGATGTCTTCGGGCTTTCGGAGCAGGAGGCGTCACCAGGGCCCCATTTGTTATGTTTATGCCGATAGAGATAAATCTCGAGTCGGAGAAGGTTGCTCCCGCTCCGAGGGCGTCTGGGGAGTCCCCGCGTCCCTGGCGGGCGGCTGCGGCTGCGGCTGCGGCTGCGCTGCTCGGTCTCGGGGAGGAACGCGCCCTTTGGCCTGATCGATGGCGGTGCTTCTTCATTACCTCTGCGGGCTGCGGATCAATAGGCAGGCCCGCGGAAACAGAACCGATTTTTTCTTAGAAAAATCAATGGCGCGGAATATTTTTTACCGACTTGAGCTCGCATGACCGTTGTCCTGGGTGTGCGGTCTCAGATTTTTCCTGTGGTTTCTCTCCCAGGGCTGCCTTAGAGTGACCCAGGGCCAGAGCCTCATCTAAAAGGTTGTATCTGGCCCGGCCGGCATGGCTCAGTGGATAGAGCATTGGCCCTCGGACTGCAGGGTCCTGGGTTCGATTCTGGTCAAGGGCACCTACCTCGGTTACTGGCTCGATCCGCAGCCCTGGTCAGGGCACGTGCGGGAGGCAACCAAGCGATGTGTCTCTCTCACATTGATGCTTCTCTCTATCTCTCCTCCTCCCTTCCACTCTCTCTAAAATACACACACACACACACACACACACACACACACACTGAGTGGCCAGATTTTTATGACCACCTGACGTTTGCAGGCAAATTAGCTATAATTTCGTGCTGAAGTTGCTAGAGGGCCAGACCATTATAAATAGGGAAGCAGGTTGTTTACCACAACAGTAGAAGTGATTTTTTTCTGAAGATAGGGGTAAACAACGCGATTTAACAGCCTTTGAAGGTGGGATGATTGTTGGCGCTCAGAGCCATGGAGCAAGTATCAGCAAAACAGCTGAAGGCCTGTTTGAACACCTTCGCTGTCTGCAGTTACAAGATACAACGTCTCCAATTCGCACAGGAACACAAGGATTGGACAGTCGAGCATTGGAAAAAAGTCATGTGGTCTGATGAATCACGTTTCCAGTTGCATCATGCAGGTGGCAGAGTGAGAATTTGTCGGAAACAGCATGAAAGCATGCACCCCACATGCATGAGTACCACCCTTCAAGCTGGTGGGAGCAGTGCTATGGTTTGGGGCATGTTTTCCTGGCATGATTTGGGCCCTTTAATTCGTGTGGAACAACGTCTGAATAGCACAACATACCTAAGTATCGTTGCTGATCAGGTTCATCCTATCATGTTGATGGCGTATCCCAATGGAGATGGCTTCTTCCAACAAGACAGTGTGCCATGCCACGGTGCTCGTATTGTGCAGGAGTGGTTTCAAGAACATGAGGGAGACTTTACCTTGCTTAGGTGGCCCCACAATCACCAGATCTCAATCCAATTGAGCATTTGTGGGACGAAGTTAAAAGCCATCAGGCAGCTGGTTCCACAATCATCAGATCTCACAGAGCTGGACAGTGCCATTCATCAGGCATGGTGTCAGATTCCTCGCATCACCTTCCCACATCTCGTGGAGTCAACGCCAAGAAGAATCGCCGCAGTATTGAAGGCAAAATGTGGCCCAACGAAGTACTGATGGGATGGTCATAATAATCTGGCCACTCAGTGTATATATCAATGGAAATATATCCTCAGGTGAGGATTAACAACAACAAAAAATTTTAAAGGTCGTGTCTGGTTTGGCTGGCGGGGCTCAGTGGTTGAGCGTCAGCCTATGAACCAGGAGGTCACGTTTCGATTCCCGGTCAGCGCACAGGCCAGTGAGGAGTGTGCAGGAGGCAGCTGATCCATGATTCTCTCTCATCATGGATGTTTCTCTCTCTCTCCCTCTCCCTTCCCCTCTGAAATCAGTAAAAATATATTTTTAAAGAATAAAAATAGATAAGTAAATAAAAGGTTGTATCTGAAAGAAGAGTGAGTTCTCTGGGGAAACAGAGCCCCTGGCGCAGCCCCGAGCCCCTGGCTGGCCCCTCCTGCCTGCTGAAGGCCCTGCGTTGGCCGGTCCCTGCACGTCGTCCTGTGCGCGACATCTGTCAGGGGCCTCCTCTCAGGCTAAGGATGTGGAACTGAAACTTCTTGGAAAGCTCGGACGGTGGCTGCAGGTCCTCATTCTGAAAGCAGAAGGAAGCTCCGCGGGCCTGAAGGTGAAAGCTGGCCTCGCTGCGGCCGCCGGCCTGGCCCCCGCGCGTGCACGCGTCTCTCCCCCAGGGACTCGGAGGGGCGGCTGGAGCTGCGGACACGGGGCTCGGGCTTCGAACCACAGGAGGCAGCCAGAGCCTGGGGCCTCGGCCAACGGGCCACACGCATGTGGGCTTTTACAGTCCACAGGGCGTCATCCCCCGACCCGCCCCACCCCGCCAGAGGGAGCACTTGTGGACACGCCATCCCTCCCAGTCCCGGCCCTTCGCAGGCAGAGGCCGACAGGGCCGGTCCCCTTTGCTTGCCGCTGTCTTCCCGTCTGGCATGACCCCGACGGCATCCATAAAAAACAATCCTTCCACTTACAGAAGCCCTGTGAGCGCTGCTCGCCTGACGCGGCCGGAGCCAGCAGGACGGCTGCAGCAGAGGAATCAAGGCTCCTGGCGGGCGTGATAAATAACGAAGCTGTAATCTCGCCAGGAGCCGGTGATGACATCCCCGAAGCTCCCCGCTTTGTTCCGCTGCGCATGTCACCCGAGCAGCAGGCCGGGAGCGCGGCCGGAATTTATGTCCGTCGGGGAGGGTCTGGGCCTCAGCCTCCTCCTCTTCCCTCTGGCTCTCGCCTTGGGCTCGTCTTTCGGTCCCTCGGGCAGTGCATCGGGCCTCGGGCCCCCGCACGCTCCACCCGGGGCAGGCGGCACCAGACGAGGACCTGGAGGAGCGAAAGCTTCCCGGTGTCCGGCCTCTGCCGCCTGCCAGTTTCTGTTTTTCCCTCTGTGTGTGTGTGTGTGTGTGTGTGCGCGCGTGTGTGTGTGTGTGTGTGTGTTTAAATATATTTGTATTGATTTCAGAGAGGAAAGGAGGGGGAGAGAGAAGTAGAAACATCAATGATGAGAGAGAATCATGGATCGGCTGCCTCCTGCACGGCCCCCACTGGTGATCAAGCCCGCAACCCGGGCCTGTGCCCTGACCAGGAATCGAACCTGGACCTCAGGTTTATGGGTCGATGTTCAACGATGAGCCACACCAGCCGGGCTTCCCCCTCCGTTGGAAAGATTCTGAGTGGAAGAAGGAAGCTGGGGCGGAGCGCGAGCCGGACCCTTCCTGCAGGACCCAGAGCACCTGGAGCCGCGGGCTGACCACCTGCAGACAGACAGACGGCCGCCTGAGAATGGAGATGCCTGTCCCTTGGGGGCAGAGAGCAGGGTGGGGGCACCCACGGTATGGGGGCTGCCTGCCTTGTTTAGCATCAGAGGAGCATTAGGGAAACATTGCGAAGACTGAGGGCCAAGTGGAGGGTGTTTCAGACCCAGTGATTGGGGGGAAATTTCTTCCTCTGAGACCATGTTTTGGCCTGTTCGGTTCAGGCACCTAACACAGGTCTCAGCCCAGCAGCGAATGGACCATCGAAGGACCCCCCGCGAACCTTTCCCGTCGAGCTGTTCAGACTTCAACTCGGATCCTCAGTGGCCTGAACTGGAGTCCACTGCAGCCCAAGACTCTGAGGAAACATTAAAAGGAAACAGCCACGCGGCCACAACAATGTGGAAACGAGACAATCTGTGTCCGTCTCTGACTTGGAGACCCGTAACTCCAAACGCCTGCTTCTCCTGGCCTGGCTGGTGGTGCCCATTGGTTAGAGCACCGGCCCTTGAGAACCAGAGGGTCACGGGTTCCCCTCCCGGTCAAGGGCGTGTATCTGGGTTGTAGGTTTGATCCCTGCCCCAGTCAGCGTGTGTGCGGGAGGCAACCGATGGCTGTGTCTCGCTCTCCCCCAACCTCCTCCCTCTCTCCCTCCCTTCCACTCTCTAAAAATCAATGGAAGCCCTGGCTGGTTCCGCTCCATGGATAGAGCGTCGGCCTGCGGACTGACAGGTCCCAGGTTAGATTCTCCTCAAGGGCACAGGCCCAGGTTGTGGGCTCGATTCCCAGTAGGGGGCGTGCAAGAGGCAGCCCATCAATGATTCTCTCTCATCATTGATGTTTTTACTTCTTTCTCCCACTCCCTTCCTCTCTGAAATCAATAAAAATATAGTTAAAAAAAATAAGTAATAGAAATCAATGCGAAAAAAAATTCCTACCTCTCAGAGATGGACCCAGCAGGCCGTTAACTTGCCGGATAAATGCCCACCGAGGCAGCTGGTGCCAGGCACGCCCGGGGAGCGGCTAAGGACAGGAAGAGGCCTGCCCCCAGGGGCCGCGTTCTGTGACGGGAACAGGGACCAAGCCCACACGGAGGTGACGGTGACGCTGACCCCACGGGCGCAGGGACTGTCCGCGTGTCCACTGCCGCTCTCGGTGTCCCGGAGGCCCCTGCACACATGCCCACGAGTGCGGGTCGGAGGTACATCCTGTCCGTCTGTGGGGAGGGAATGAGTGATGCGCCCGCTGTGAAGAGCACCTCCTAAGGGGAAGCACAAGGTCCTGCAGGGCCGAGTGAAACACCCTTGGCCCTGGAGGGGCAGGACCAGACCCCTAGCCCGAGAGAGGCCCACACACATCGCCACTCACACAACAAGTCCCTGACTTGGGAAGGGGGGAGGGGGGAGGAGGGAAGGAGGGAAGAGGGGGGGTGGTTTCCACCCATCGGTATGCAAATCACCCGCAGAGATGAATGATCTGGAAGGAAGGCAGGCAGGGTTCCCAGCGGGAGCCATTTGTCATTCCTACTCCCCAGGAGTGAGCCATCCCACTCCCCGCTCCACTCCCCACCCCCCACAGCTCCCATCCCTCCCTCCCACCCAGGCAGCTCACTGGGCACAGGTGCTGGGCACATGGAGGCCTCCCCGACCTCCATCTCCCGCGTCTGGACAGGCACGGGCCCGCCTCCCACAGCCTTTGGACTTGGGGTGCGCCCTGGGCATGGGAACCACCCGGGAAGAGGGCCCTGTGTCTCCTTGAAGGACAGTGTGACCCGCAGGCCTTGCTTTGGGGAGCCGCTCTCAGCTCGGTGACAAGGCACGTCCTAAGGTTTTCCGTGACGCCGGCAGAGCCCAGCAATACGCGAGGTTCCCCGCGGGCCGGGCCGGGGCGGAGTGTGGGCCCGGTTCTGTTCCAGCGGGAATGTGCGAAACGCGCGGCCCGTGGCCTGGGCATGACCGGCGAGGAGGGAGGGGTGGGGCGGTCGCTCCTGGCGACTGTGAATTTGCCAGAAGCTCACCCCAAGGCCTCCCACCCTTTTCGGTTCGGACTCCTTGTCTTGAGAGCAAAGGATGGCCGCATCGCACCGGGCAAGGCTGGCACGCTGGCGGGAGCGCGGACGTGCACAGTGCCACGCCCAGGGCTCCCCTGCCCCGTCGGTGACAGGCTCCCGGGGCGGAGACCCTCTCCTCCCGCCTCCCAGCGATGGGCTGGCGGCTGCATCGCCCCCTTCCCTGAGCTCAGAGCCTGGTCCGTGGGGCTCGGGGAACGCTTGCTGAATGAATTGATAAGCGGACGGAGGAAGCCCCTCCTCGGACCGCACAGCACAGACCTCATTCTGCAGAGAGACGCTCTTCGGGTGAACCCACAGCCTCTGTGTGAAAAGCATGTGGATGGCCTTGCCCGCGGGGCGGCTCGGGCTGAACGTCGGCCTAGGAACCAGGAGGTCCCAGTTTGGTCCCCGCTCAGGGCACAGGCCCGGGTTGCGGGCTCGATCCCCGGTGGGGGGCGTGCAGGAGGCCGCCGATCGAGGACTCTCTCATCATCCCAGGGACCTGAACCCTGAACGGAGCTTAGCTGCTGTGGCCCCGGTGGCTGCAGTGACCAAGGGCAGGCCGGGCAGGGGCCACGGGGCCACGGGAAGGAAAGGGCGCTCATGTCCGCGTGTGACGGCACTGGCAAGGAGGGAGGTGGTGGGAACACAGCTGAGCAATGCGGGAGGAAGGCGAGAGGAGGAAGGCAGCCATTTCTTAGGGACAGTGAGGCTGCGGTCAGAGTGGAGAAGGAGAGGGGCAGAGAGGAGGCAGGAGGAAGCAGGCTCAGTAGGTGAGGAGCCGGGGAGGGGGACCCAGGGCTGTGGGGGGGGATCCAGGCTTCCTTAGACCCGGACCAGGGGACCCATTGCCCACCGGGGCTATTCGGTCTGGCTGCCACTCAGGGACCCTGGTGGGGTCTCCTCGTCCCTCCCCCACACCCAGCTGAGGGTCTGACCCCCTGGTTAGCTGAGCTGGCCCAGCAGGTGGCAGAGGGGCGGGCAGCCACCTGAATCCCATGGAGCGCCCCGCCTCCGGCCCTCGCAGCTGTGGATTAGAGTCGCCTGGGAAGCAGGGCTCACGCAGGGGCTCCACGTGGGAAGAGGTGCAGCCGTGGCTCTTCCACGCCCTCCCCCCACCCCGTGCCCCCCAGGAGGCTGGGTCAGAGGGAGGGCCGGCAGGGAGGGCCTTTCCAGCCAGCAGGAGCCGCCGCCCCCATCCTCCAGGCCGCCATCCTCCAGGCCACCATCCTCCCGGATGCCATCCTCCAGGCCGCCATCCTCCAGGCCACCATCCTCCCGGATGCCATCCTCCAGGCCGCCATCCTCCAGGCCGCCGTCCTCCAGGCCGCCATTCTCCAGGCCGCCGTCCTCCAGGCCGGGCTTGTGCAGCCCCGAGAGGTAAGCAGCCCGCCCAGGGCCACACAGCTACGGCCCACACAGCCCGGCTGACTGCCTTCAAGTCTGCATCAGCCATGGCACCTCCCCCTGCTCTGGGTCCGCCCGCCCCTGAGCGCAGGGACAGACCTCTCCTGCCGCCTCCCTCGCAGACAGCAGCTTTGGGGGTGATGGTCTGTCCTCCAGGACCAGGAGTCCCTGTGCCTGATCTTAGGAAATGGGGACAGGTTCGGGGAGGCTGGGCGGAAGCAGAAACCAGGAAGGTGGACATGAGCCCTGGTGAAGCCCAGGCCCCCTCCTCCCCTTCCTGGTCCTGCTCCTTCCCCTAAACCCCTCTTGGGAGCCCTGGGTCTCTCACTGGGAACTTGGGCGCCTGTCACTTCCTAGCACCCCAAAGCTGGCTTCTCCTCCCCTCCCCTCTGTGCCCACTTCTGGCCCTGCCAGGGCCCCACATCTCCTGGGAGCAGAGCACGGGGCTGTGGCGGTGTCGGGTGGTTCGCCTCCTCCACTGAAATCAGGTGGCAGCGGTGGCCGGGTGGGCCCGCGGGGGTAGGCCAGACTTCCTCTGTGTAGAAGATGGGGCTCAGCTGATTCCTGGGTGGGTGCCGGCCAGGGGGGCAGCCCAGCCCAGAGCCTTGCTGCTTGCTGGCCACTGGCTGGAGCCTGGAAAATTCGCCCACGGCCGCTGTGTTGGAGGATCACGGGGGCTCCTGGCGTCCACTGAAGAGCCACTGTGGCCACAGTCAGGCCTGACCCCGAGCAGGCGCCGCAGGCACACGGCCAGGGCAGCAGGAGGGGCCAGTGCCCGGACGTCATGTTTGAGAAAAGGAGGCTCCAGGCCCAGGGCCGGGGGCCCAGTGCGAGGCCCTCCACCCCGCTGTTCTCAGGTCCTGCCCTCTTCCTCCTTCCCCGGCCCCTCCCGGACAGAGGGAGACCCCCAGAGGAAGAGGGAAGCCCCTGCCTTGCCTTGGTCTCCCCTTTTGTCAGATAAACAGCCCGAAGGCCCAGAGTGAAGAGCTTGGACTCTCTCCGTTCTCTAGTCCCTCGGCTTGGCCTTTCCCAGTCCCTGAGCCTCAGTGGAGGCCGGTCCTTCCCCTCCTCCAGCCCATCCTCGCCCCTGGGCCTCCCGGGTCCCCTCTCCTTGCACACGGGGTGGCCTGCTGGGGACTGTGATGACTGCATTAGCCCCGTGTGGGGGTGGGGAGAGGAAGGTTCATTATTAAATGCAGATGTTTTTAAATCACTGTAATTAACTGGAATGGACACCACAAGTCACGGGCATAAAAGCTAAATGGGCTTTGTTTTCACTGTCGTTTATTTAAAAGGGTCACAGGAGAATGTAACACAGAGCTGTTCTCCCGCACTTCCGGCTGGCTGCTGCCTGGAAAGCGCGTGCACACCCCCCACACCTCCCATGCTCTGTCTCTCATGTGCACACACACACACACACACGCCCCTCCCATGCTCTCTGTGTCTCTCATGTGCACACACACACACACATACACACACACCTCCCATGCTCTCTGTGTCTCTCATGTGCGCACACACACGTGCACACACACACACACACACACACACATGCCCCTCCCATGCTCTCTGTGTCTCCCATGTGCACACACACACACACACACCTCCCATGCTCTCTCTGTCTCTCATGTGCACACACACATACACCTCCCATGCTCTCACTGTCTCTCATGTGCACACACACACACATGCCCCTCCCATCCTCTCTGTCCCTCTCACGTGGGCTGCACACACGCTCGGTGGCTGTCCCACGTGGTCCGGGCTGGAAGGGGAAAGAGGGTCCAGTTGTGCAGGGGCCGTGGCAGAGGCCTCAGGGCAGGGGGCTCTCGGTGGACAGCACAGAGGGTGCAGGGGAGCCTTCTGCTCTGATCACCACGGCCTCAACCCCCCCCATGAAATATGTGGGGGACAGATGCATCCCCCGTTGGCGTCAGACTCCCCCTTGGCTCCCGGAAATGCCCTTTCCCTTGGGCACAGTCCTCCGGTTTCAGGGAGCAGGGAGGAGGCGGGTCAGGCCTGGCTAAGAGGACAGAGGTGCTTAGAGAGGCGTTGAAAGGTCTCCCGGGACAAACACCTATTCCCGCCCCTCCCCGCCTGCACCCAAAACACATGGGGCCCGGGGGCTGCGGCTTGTGCGGGGTTCCTGCGGGAGAGAAGGGGCAGGCCGGCGAGTCTGCAGCAGCGGCGGGGTGTGTGTGTGTGTATCTCCCAGGTTCTCTGGACCAACCCGCCCCACCCTCCCAGCACCGCCCTGGCCGCCCTGTCCTTCCCGGAGAGCCCACCCCCATGTGTCCTCGCTGTTGCGGGAGGAGCCGAGCTCTGGGGCTCACGTTGGGGTGCCCGCCTCCAACCCAGCCAGGGCCCGCCCAGGTTGCTAGCGGTGAGCAGGAATAGAGGGAGACAGCATGGCACCAGGCTGCCCCCGAGCTCACAGGTGCCTGTCACCGAGCGGTCAGGACCCCTTGTGCAGCTAGCTCATGTGGACAGACAGCTCGGGCAGCTTCTCTGGTTGTCATGGGGACGGTTACCACACGCCCCTCCATGCCCATCTACCGGGAGGGAAACGTGGAGCCACAATCACATGGTTATTTGCACCGTCTCATGGAGCTGCTCCCCATGTGTGTTCCCGGCATTGGAGGGGTGTGTGTGTGTGTGCGCGTGTGTGTGTGTTTGCTTTTTACAGTAACGATTCACCTAACAGCCCGCCGAGGGCATCAGCCGCGTGGAACGCAGAGGAGCCCGCGCTTCGGTTTGCATCCGGCTCCTTGGCCGGGAGCTGCTCTCCTCGCTGAACAATGGGGTGGTTTCAAGGCGGGGATCCCGGTAATTAGAGAGAAGAGGCCCCAGGTGACTGCCGGGCAGGCTCCTTCATTTGACCCCGCTTCACACGGTCCAATTTTCAATAAAACCAGGCACTCCAGCACCGTCCCCGAGGAAATCACTCGGAGCCCATAATCCCTGGGCCTCCCGGCTCATTCAGCCCCAGGCCTCCCTCCTGCGCCGTCTGCATCCGACCCGAGCCCTGCTCCCGCTCTGCTTCCGCTCGGCGTTGGCCAGGAGGGGGGTCCCCGGCCGCCTCCAGGCCCTCTGGTCCTTCCCCCTTAACTGGCCGCTCCCTCTGATCGCGGGGTCGAGGATCTGCTTGAACTCGTCTCTCCCGGTTGTCAGGGGAACCCAACGCCGCCGTATTTGATGGTTTATTCATTACTGGCCTGTTTACTTAGTGAACGGTATTTCTACTGCAAACACATTTTTACCAGACGTCGAAAGAGAAATATACTCCAGCTTCTCCCTCCACCTCCCCTCCCAGCCCAACTCTGACGGGCGGCATATACCCTCATGAATCCGAAATCACCCAGGGCCGCTCTAAAACCGCCTCCTGGGCCTGTGAGCGCTGGCTTTGTTTTTTGTCCCCCAATTCCCCGCCCCGAGTGTGACCTGGCAGCCCGGGACTTCCAGGCAGGATGCCTTCAGTGGAGCATAAATTCTTCCGCTCTGGCACCAGGGAATGGGAGTGCTCACTGGGGAGCCCCCCGCGACGGGCTGCTCTGCCTACATTTCTCCCCAGGGCCTCTGGGGTCGCCGGGCCTGGGGCCCTGGGAGCATGTCAGGGTTCCGAGGCCTGACTGCTGCCCACATCTGACTCCCTCGGCTCCTGCGGAACTTCACTCAGGCATCGTTCCTCCAGGAAAACTCCAAGAGCCCAGCCTCAGCCCCGGCCCTTCTGTAGGCCCCTGGGCCGGACACCCCACACACCTGAAATGGTCTGCCTGTCTGTGTCCCCAACAAGACAGCGGCTCCCCAAAGGGTGTATATTGGAAAGTGCTCCTCCTGCTGCAAACGACAAAAAAGCAGCCCAGTGGGTTCGAGCACTGCTCCAGAGGCTGCCGGAAGGCGGCTTCAGGTGCGGCTTGATGCAGGCACTCAGACGGCATGATCAGACCAAGCTGCCGTCCCTCTCTAGGCTGTGGTCCATGGACCTCCTTCCCAGACAGACTCCCCTCACAGGCTGTCAGCGTCGCAGCCCGTTCACGTTCTAGTGGGCTGTCTTTTTAAACATGTGCTATCACCAGAATACACCCTGAAGCCATTTTGAAATTTCAAAATGGGTATTAGAAGCGATTCTTTCAACAGCAGGTGGTACTCTGACCATGAGAAACCACCTGGTGGTCCCGCTGTCCCGGGCCCCTGCCTCGGGGTCCCCGGCTTCTCCCTGGACCGGGGGTGAGTGGAGGACACTTGGTCTGGTTCCCCCAGTACCTCCGCTTCTCCCAGGGAACCACCCTGGGCTCCCTGGCGAGGAATTCATCTCCGGGCCGCGCCTGCCCCCCTCACGTCCTCTTCGGGGAACAATTTTCTGAGGCCGCACGCGGGGCCCAATTGATAACTCTCTCTAATGGGTTGGGACGATCATTCTTTCTCGAAGCCACAAATGATGATGGATGGCGTTCCAACAGGACAAGGTCCTCGCTTTATTCTCGCCTTCATTGTTTTAATCTCCCCAGAATCGCTGTCTGATGGGTCCGTGTTGCTGTGAAAACCCATGAATGGCAGGTCGGTGTCTATAACTCCCGCCGCGTCACCGGGGTCCCTCCACTTGGTTGAGGAGCCCGGACAGGCGACAGGAGCCCGCCTTCGCCTCGGACGCAGCGGGGTGAGGACCCTGAGGAGCCCGCGTCAGACTGTACCTACTCCTTGTGGGAAGGAATAGGGAGCAAAGGTAGGAATGGTGATTTGGAGGCTGCCAGGAGCACAGGGTTGTGAGGAATGAACCCTGAAGTTGTCGGGGGAGTCACGCAGTCATTCCGCATTTTGTTGAGCCCGTTGCTCTGGGCCAGGCTCTGCGCCGGGCACTGGGAAACGGAGGTAAGTGGCGTCGTCTCGCCCTCCGGAGCCACGCAGCCTCCGTGCGGAGGGGACACCACAGTCCCACAGTGACCGCGTGGCGCCAATGGTGCTCGAGTGCCGTGAGCTGGCAGCGCCGGCTTCGTGGGCGTGGGCCCCGGGCAGGCGCACGCGGCCTCGCCCTTGGTTTAATGTTCTTCAAGTTCATTCATTCTGCGAAGGTTTAGTCAGTGCCTACTATGTGCCAGGCCCGGGGAACCAGACAGACACGATCCAGGCCAGGCAAAGAGCTGTCAGACACATAGGAAGGCAGGTGGGCCCGGGAGGGGCGGACACGGGGGACAAGGCGAGGGCGATCCGAGGGCCCACCCGCCATGGGCCACCACCTCGGGCACCTGGGCGGTTGTGACGGTTAATTTTACACGTCAACTTGGCTGGACAGTGGCATCTAGTTGTTTAGTCAAATGCCAGGCTAGATGTTACTGGGAAGGAATGTTTTCGATATTTTTTTTTTGCATGCGGCTGCCATTTAAATCAGTCAGTGTGAATAAAGCAGATTACCCTCCATCACAGAGAGGCTTCATCCAATCAGCTGAAGGCCTTGAGAGAAAGGAAACAGAGGTTCTTCCTGGGGGAGAAGAATTCCTCCTCCAGGCAGCCTTCCACTCAGGATCGCAACACCCACTCTTCCCAGGTCGCCAGCCTGCCGGTCGGAAACTTCAAACCTGCCAGCCTCGGCAATCACCTGAGCCAGCACCTTAAAATCTATCTACCTATCATCTCTCCCCCATCTCTCTCCCTCTCTCTCTCATTCTCTCCATCATCTTTGTATCTATCTATATATCTATGTACCTATCCACGTATCTATCCATGTATCTATTTCTATATCTCTATCTATATACATATGTATCTATCCATATATCTATATCTATATATCTATATACATATGTATCTATCCTTGTGTATATATATTTATCTATCCATGTATCTATGTACCTATCCATGTATCTATGTGTCTATCTATGTATCTATCTATATATCCGTGTATCTATCAGTGTATCTATGTATCTATTTGTGTATCTATCTATGTATCTATCCGTGTATCTATGTATCTATCTATGTATCTGTGTATCCGTGTATCTATGTATCCATCTATGTATCTACCTGCATATGTAGGTATGTATCTACCTCTTTACTTCCCATAGTTCTGTTCCCCCCAGAACCCTGCCTGACGGCATGCACAGGCCTGGCTGCTGGCTCTGCTTCCTCCCTGCTCCCAGCCTCACTCGCTGCTGCACCAGGATGCAAAGCGAGGGAGGAGCCGCCTCCTCGAAGCTTCTTCAGCCAACAGCCAGGCCAGGCACCCTCCCTGTGCCAGTGGTCTGGCCCCGGTGCCTCCTCCTCTCCCTCTTTCAAGGACCCTGTGGCTCGAAAGCCCTGCCCACGGCCCCTGGCACGTCCTCCGTGCCCGGCGGGCGTCTGCTTTCTTGCCGGTGGCTACTGCGTTTGGCTGGAGTCGGACCCGGATGGAGGGACTCCGCGGCACATAAGGCCCGAAACCAGCCCAGGGAGACCTCCGCTGCCCCTCAGCACTGTGGGCACTTCGCACCGCCCCCTCCCACTCTCACCCTCAACCCCAGGGGCGAGGCCGGGAGTGGTGGGAGGTGGGCAGCCACTGGGAGGATGTGTCACAAGGTCTTTCGGTGACAAGTGGATTTTGCTGGAATGTCCAGCTCCGCTCCTTTTTCTGACACTGAACCGCGTGCCACTCGCTGTCTTCTGGGCACAGACACAGGCCCATTGTTGACACAGCCAATTAGGAGCCCGAGTGACCCCAACACAAAGGCCGGCTTGTGCCCGACGTGTCTGGGGTCTGTACTCGGGTCTGTGGGCAGAGAAGCCTGGGCCCGGCGCTGTGGGGCTCGGGGAGCCATTTTCTCCGGCTCAGCCGGCCGGCCGCACAGCGGGCCCGGGAGAGCGGCCACGGCTGGTCCCGGGCTGGGCTCCGCTGACCACGGCACGTGTCACCCTGGGGCGGCCGCTGTCCGTCCGTCATGCAGCACCTCCTCCCTGAGCAGCGGGAGGAGGGAGTGGATTGTGAAGGGGCAGCAGGGAAACGGAGGCAGCCAAGGCTTGCGGCTCAGACGGGTGGGTAATGCTCCGGACCAACGGGAATCTTCGGGCAGCCCGGGGCCACCGTGAGCCAGGCGCGGGGTCCGTGAGCTCAGGAAGCTCTGCCCGGTGACAGAACTGAGCCCGGGCCACCAAACCGCTCAGCTCGCCTCCCTTCGAGAAGGCCAGCCCGCCTCCCTCCTCTGCTCCAGACACGGGACGAACGGCACAGAGATTCTCTGCATGGATCAGTCCCACTGACGCCTGTCCTTCGGGGGTGGCTGTCCATCTTCAAACAGGCGGAGGAAAGCAAGGGAGGTGCCTTTTCCAAAACATATTGGAGCTGCGGACTGAAGGGTTCGGGTTTGATCCCGGTCAAGGGCATGTACCTCGGTTGCAGACTCGATCCCTGACCCTGGTGAGGGCTCGTGCGGGAGGCAACCCATCGATGTGTCTCTCTCACATCAACGTTTCTCCTCCCTGTCTCTCTCTCTCCCTCCCACTCTCAAAAAATCAATGGAAAAATATTCTTGGGTGAAGAGTCACAAAAATCACAACAACAAAACATACTGGCAGCAAAACAGCGCTGCCGCCTCCAAGCGCATCCTGGCGTCATGACATGACGGGCCCAGGCCGGCCAGGAGGACGTGGCCGGAGACCTCTGGCCTCCTCTGCAGCTCCGAGATTCCTTATTGCTAAGACGGTGTGTCTGCTACTCAGATGGTTTTGAAGAGTTGACGGTGCTCACGTGAGAAATTGTAACGTGAGAAAGTTTCCTGCTCGGGGGCTGAGCGGGCTCAGGAGCAATCCGCAGGGCGGGGCGTGTCTGCGGGTTTTCAGATGAGGCTGCGAGGCTGGGAGGAAGCACTTTTAATATTGACATCGGCGTCTTCGAGGCCTGGGACCGTGTGAGATTTTTCTTCTTTTCGTCTTTCTATAGTTTCGACGTGTTTTTTCCATAAAGAGCGGGTGTTATTTTATAGTTGGAAAGGCTAAAATAAATAAAAATAAACAAACAATCGGTTGCTAGGATGAGAGAATAGGGTGGGAACTCATTATCTCGCTTCTCCTCGTCCCGGTATCACATTCTCCCCGCGCTCACTCCCTCCGACAACTGGCGGCTGGCCCCCTGCCCGGGCAGTGCGAGAGGACGCCCAGGACCTCTTGGCTGACTCCAGGTCACAGCAGATGCCAAATTTGGAGGTTTGGCAACCTCTGGATTTCACCAGGTTTGGCTTTTGTTTTTGTTTTAATCAGTTCTGGCTACACCCACACACACATACACACCAGAATCTGTGCATTTTGGTTCGTGAGGTTCAATAGCGTTGGGCCCCCTGCGAGAAGCAGGTCCCAGGTACCTGACACCGTCTCTTTGCAAGAGGCGGACTCCTCTTGTCGGTGTTGGATCCCTAATATTGTTCTTCTCCACGGGACGCTGACCCTGGAGGCCTCGCTGGGGATGAGACAGACTGTGGTCATTCCCAGAGTCACGCTGTCTAACCTACGAGGTGACTTTGAGAGTCAACACAGGGCACCTCCCCCAGCTCACTCCCTCGGCTCGAAGGGCAGGACCGGTCCCCAGGAGGAGGGAGCGCACTCGTGTCCCAGCAGATCGGACACACTGTGACAGGCTCCCGGAGACCTGCCCAGCTCCCACCGTGTCAACTGATTGCAATCTGTGGTTGCAGCAGCTGCAAAAAGCGTGTGAATGTCTCCCTGGCCGCGCTCCTCTAATTATTCACCCTGTTGATCTTAGCGAGAATTGAGAATCGTAGCCCGGAGTCTGAGGTCAGAATTGTTTCCGTTACCAAGGAATCTGCCCTGTCCCCCAAACCGGCTTCCCCACCTTCACGGACATGGAACCCTGAGCCTAGGCCTGTCCCTCCCCTGCCCCTTGGTTCCAATGTCATCTCCTGACGTTCCCTGGCCGACCCATGGCACAGTTGTCTTCCCAAGAGCATTTTTCTCCAAGTCCCTGTTGAAGGCTTTGCAGAGCTTTCCGGATGCGTGTTAGGGCTGTGGTCCTGCTGGAACAAATAGCTCCCAAACTCTTGCAGTGGTTCTCAACCTTCTGGCCCTTCAAATACAGTTCCTCATGTTGTGACCCAACCATAAAATTATTTCCGTTGCTACTTCATCACTGTCATGTTGCTACTGTGATGAATCGTCATGTACATATCTGATCTGCAGGATGGTCTTAGGCGACCCCTGTGAAAGGGTCGTTCGACCGCCAAAGGGGTCGCGACCCACAGGTTGAGAACCGCTGTTAAGGGCTTCACCTAATTCGTGTCCGCTCATCTGGCATTCCTGGTGTGCGGGAGATTTCTCTCCTCTTGACGTTTCAGGAACAGAGGCCCTTTTCACTGGAGGCTCTACCCTCCCCTGGGGCCCCGAAGTCCGCTGCATCCAGGCTGGAGGAGGAAGGAGCCAGAGGAGAAGGTACAAAGGCTGCTCAGTTGCCTAGGTACCTGAGTGCAGCCCGGCACCCCGGCTCACATTCCATTGGCCGAAGCCAGTCACACAGCGCTACCCAGATGAGAAAGGGGTGCTGGGAAATGTAGTCCAGGGCTGGACTGCTCCGTGAAAACCAGCAATGTGGAAGGGCGGTGTGGATTTGGGGGGAGGCATCTCTGCCACATTCACAGCCTATGGGCCCACATCCAAACCCTTAGCTTAGCCCAATGGCTCACTTATTTATGCAAACCCTGTGCCCCTGCTGCCCAACAGGAACTTTCGGAGTCCCAGCCCCCAGACCTTGCCACCGTCCCTCCCGCTGGGTTCTGCACATTCCACGGGGCACAGCCCAGCCACCTCAATACAGTGGCATTTTCAAGTGCACATTCTGTCTTCGCTTTGGAGACTTTTTCGTTTCTACTGACCGAGCCACTGAAGCAATTTCTGAGCCATGGAGTTTGAGCGTTGGATGGGACCTTCCCAGTACAGTCCCTTCCATTGATAGACGAGAAGGGAGACGAGGCCCCCATAGGCTCAGGGAGCCGTGGCATCCGCAGATGTTTCACCTTCGTAGCAGCATTCCAGCAGGACCCTCCAAGGCAATGACAGGACATGACCTGGAGTTTGCTGAATCATAAATTCGAACCGTGTGCCCTGGGAATGGGCCTCACTGGCCTCTGGGAACCTGCGTCTCCGTGTGGCTGGGTGGGCGAGGGAGCCGGCCTCCAGGGTGGCCCCGTGGGTGCCCCGGCCACGCGGTCCCCTCCCACCGTGAGCCAGGGCTGGTCCGTATAGCAGAAGAGATGGAATGCGGCTCCTGGGGGCAGATTAGAGAGCATTTGGGCTTCCATCACGGTGTCCTTGCTCTTAGATCGCTGGCTTTGGGGGGCGCCATGTCGTGAGCAGCGCTGTGGGGAGGTCCCTGTGCGTGGCAGGACACGGGAGCCTCCTGCCCACGGCGTGAGAGGGCTTGGCGATGCCCCAACCCCAGCCACCACAGACCCCAGCAGCAGCTTGACCCCAACCTCATGGACGATCCTGAGCCAGGACCGCCCGCCCGCCCGCTGCTCCCGGGTCCTCACGCTCAGAAGGCGTGTGTGTAACACGTCTGCTGCTGCGAGCTGCTACGTTTAGCGATAATCTGTTCCTCGACGACACTCCATTAACACACACGTTTGTTTTCTACTCGCAGTTAAGCGTGTGTTTGGTTTACTTGGGCTGGGGAGTCCATTGAAAATGATCCATTAAAGGTTTTGTTTCATGTTTTTTAATATATGTTTGGGTCTATAGAGGTCTCAGGAAATGCCTGTTATAAATGTCAAACATTCCGGTATTTCTTCTGAGCGTAGTCCTAAGTCCTCAAATAAGGGGACACCACTAAGAAAGAGAGAAAGAGCCGGCCGGCGTGGCTCAGTGGTCGAGCAGCAACCTATGAACCAGGGGCTCAGGTTCGATTCTCGGTCAGGGCACATGCCCGGGGTTGTGGACTCAATCCCAGTGTGCAGCGTGCAGGAGGCAGCCAATCAGTGATTCTCTCTCATCATTGATGTTTCCATCTCCCTCTCCCTCTCCCTTCCTCTCTGAAATCAATAAAAATATATATTTTTTAAAAAACACAAATTATACATCACAAAGGGTGATCAGTGCTGTAGAAAAAAGACAAAGCAGACCACGGAGGTAACATCGCTTCTCTCTCTCTCAGGGCTCCTCCGGCAGGGGCTCAGCGTGGCTGGGAGCCTGGGCACACTCTGTATGGCTAGAGGCCTGCAAATACGGGCTGAATTCATGCAAGAAAGAAGGAACTGGTCCCACACGGGAGTTCATTCAGATGGCAAGCCCTGGAGTCACTGATCGCCAGATCCGTGAGCAGACGTGGGCCCCAGAGAGGCTCAGCTGGGACGCAGCCTCGGAAGGATCCCTCTTCCTTCACCCCCCAGTGGCACTCTGCCACCCAAGTCACCTATCCCCACCAGAGGGCCAGTTTTGTAGAACTGGACCAAAGAAGCAGTGCCCCAAGGCTGTCTGCCCGTATCACAGGACCCCGCTACACGAGGCCGTTTGAAATAGCGGAGCCCCCAGACAGGTGACAGCCTCATCAGGACTTCATCCGTCATCTCACAGCGGGTGCCCCGTAGAAAGAGCGTCGCCTGGCCAGTGTGGCTCAGTGGTTGAGCATTGACCTGTGAACCAGGCGATCACAGCTCAATTCCCAATCAGGGCACATGCCCCGGTTTCAGGCTGGATCCCCAGTGGTGGTGGGTGGGGGGGAAGGGGGGTGCAGGAGGCAGCCGATCGATGATTCTCATCATTGATGATTCTATCTCTCTCTCTCCCTTCCTCTCTGAAATCAATAAAACAAAATAAGTAAATAAATAAAAATAAAGAGAGTGCTATGAAGTGCTCACATGTGCTGAGCAAGGCTCACCTCCAAGCTCTCTGAAGCCGTCACTTGTGATCCAGGCCGAGGGAAACATGCCTCCCGTGGTTTAGGTATGCGGCCCTGCGCGGTGTGGGGGCTGGCACGTGTTTCAATAGCAGGCGGAGATACAAGGAGTGCGTTTTCCTCTTCAGTTTAATACGCCTCAGACAATAAATTTAAATGCAACACTACTAATAGAGAATAAAACAATAATTGGTATTCAAATAGCTATTGAGTTCCCAAAGGCCTAGAAACAGAATTTTAGCCTTTCAGGGAATCTTAGGACACAACATCATAAAAAAAATAAAAAAAATTAAAAAAAAGGTGGGGCCCTAACCAGTTTGGCTCAGTGGATAGAGCGACAGCCCTCAGACTGAAGGGTCCCAGGTTCGATTCCCGTCAAGGGCATGTACCTCGGTTGCAGACTCAATCCCCAATAGGGGGCGTGCAGGAGACAGCTGGTCGATGTTTCTAACTCTCTACCCCTCTCCCTTCCTCTCTGTAAAAATCAATAAAATACATATTTTTAAAAAAAGAATATAAATTTTTTTAAAAGGGGGGTAATGGCCTCCATTTTTTGCAAACCTCTCTTCCCACCCCTCCCCATTTCTCTCGCACATGCACACACGCACACACCACACGCATGCACAGACTCACTGCCTCTGCAACTATGTCCATGCCTCCCTCTGGTCTCTGTAACGGAAGTGACCCCTCATAGCCCCCGAACACAGAGTACGGTCCCCGCCTCACCCTCTAAAGGCCTGTTTTACTCCATATTCAACCCTTTCAAACCAACAGACTCCTCCCTCTTGGCTGTGACTGGCTCTTTCTTCTCCGCATAGGAACATGCTCGCGTCTCCCCCTCTAGAAAAGCAAAACCAAACAACGAAAACCACTTTCTTGGCCTCACGTTTCTCTCCAGCCGAGCCCCCTCCTTCTGAGGCTGTGCCAGTTTCCTGTGGCTGCAGCAACCAAGTGCCACACGCTCGGCGCTGAAACAGCAGAAATTCCTGCCTGGCAGTCCCGAGGCCAGAATCTGAGGCCCAGGGGTGGGCAGGTCGGGTCCTTCCGAGGCTGCGAGGAGCATCTGTCCTTGTCCTTCCCCAGCTTCTGGTGGTTGGGGACCACGAGGAAGCAAAGCAGCCTGTGTGTGTACTGTAGGAAGTGGCCGGGATGGGGGGGAGGCAAGTGTCACTGACAGAACCCTAAGGAAAGGTGCGCCACAATCACCTGGGGGGGCTCAGGAAGAGGCACATACCTGGGCCCCACCCCGAGTTTCTGCTTCAGCAGATCCGGCCCGCGGGCCCCAGAAGCTGTAATTCTTTTTTTTTTTTTTTAATATATTTTATTGATTTTTTACAGAGAGGAAGGGAGAGAGATAGTCAGAAACATCGATGAGAGAGAAACATCAATCAGCTGCCTCCTGCACATCCCCCACTGGGGATGTGCCCGCAACCCAGGTACATGCCCTTGACGGGAATCGAACCTGGGACCTTTCAGTCCACAAGCCGACGCTCTATCCACTGAGCCAAACCGGTTTTGGCAAGAAGCTGTATTTCTAACAAGCTGGGGGGGGGGGGGGTGGGGGGTGCTGAGCTGCTGTCCGGGGAACACACTTTGAGAACCGCTGAGCTAATGCACCCTTTGTAGGCAATGCAATAAACCTGGTATTCTGCGATATCCATGCGGACAGGGTGGTGATCCCTCGAGTGTCCTTCTGCTTCAACCAGCCGTGGGCCTGTTACAGGAGACATGGGAAGACGATGCTGGAGAGTGGGCTGCGGATCTGCCTAGGGGAGGCCTTACAATCGGGCCGGGGAGGAACAGAGAGCACCAGGCGCCTGGGCCCCCCGAAGGGAAACCAGAGCGAGGGACCTGTTGTGTCTCTGTCATCGCAGACGTTTCAAAGCATGACACTTGAGGTAACAGAATTGCAGCGTGCAAGCAGTGTGTCACTCTGCTCTCTTCACCATAGGGACACGTAGACAGGAATGGCTTCCTCCAACCCCAGCCTTCAAGCAGCGCCGCTGAGCCTCCTCCGCACCACGGGGAAAGCTGGCCCCCTGCCACGGCCCTTCGTGAACACGGAGACAATTCCCGTGACTTGAACCGAAAGTTAAAAGGGGACTTGGAAATTGCACATCGCTCCAGACCCGCGGTTAATGACCCGTTGGGTGGAGGAGGAGCGGCGGAATGGAGGACCACGGCCAGGGACCGAGAGCTGGGAAGCAACCGTGCGGCGTGGGAGGCAGAGAGCCGGGGTTCGGGCCGGATGCCCGTTTGCGCGGTGAGGGGGGTGCTCGTGCTCCCGGGAGAGGGATGTGTCCCCGGGGAGCTGTTTCATGGCGAGACTTGTTTGGCTCGCAGCAGGGCGCTCCCCTGGGATGCGCGGCGCGCAAGGGTGAGCTGGAAGGCGCGCGGCCAGCAGGATGCTCCCGGGCCCGGGCAGGCGCGTGTCCGTGTGTGCGCACGGCGGGGAGAAGCAGGGCGTGTGCACGGCACGGGCGGGACGCGCGCCAGAGCCGGCGCCGCCGAGCGAAAAAAACGCACAAAACCCAGGCCCGGAGAACCCAGCGGAGGCGCAGGGCCCTGTCTCCGCCCGGCGGCTCAGCGCGCTAACACCGAGCCGCTGCCCCACAAGACGGGAGAGGAAGCTGCGCGGCCGTCCGCGGACCCCGGGCGGGCGCTGGCCCCCGGAACCTCCTCGCGCCCGAGCGAGCAGAGCGCGCGCCCACTCGCTCGCACCCTGGCGCGCTCCCCGAGCGATCTGGGGAACCACAGCCCGGGCAGGAATTAAGGGGGAAGGAGGAGGCGTGGCCTAGCCCAGGCCAACCAATGGGCCGCGGAGGAGCGCGGGGGGCGGAGCTGAGGCAGAGCGCCTATTGGCCAGTGGCCTCCGGTATGCAGATGCGGTGGAGTCACGTGCCAGAGGCCGGGACGACTTCCTGTTGGAGGCCAACGTGGGGCGGGGAAGGGGGCGCGAGCGCCCCGTCTGGCTGGAGCGGGGGGAGGGGGGTTCTTGTCAGTTAGAGCAACAAGATGGCCGCGGTGGCAGCTCCGCACCTCAGCGCGACGGCCCGGGGAGCCGCAGCCGCCGCCGCCGGCCCCGCCGCGCCGCAGCCCTGAGCACCGCCTCGGCCGCCCCCGCCGCCCCTGACAGGGCCGTCCGCGCCCCCGCCGCGCTCCTGCCGCCGCCGCCGCGGGCCCGCCCGAGCCGGAGGCGGACGGAGCGCAGCCGGCCGAGCGCCGAGCGCCAAGCCCCGCCGCCGCCCGGGATCCCGGGCCGGGCCGGAGCTGCCGTCCCGCCCGCGGGCGCGAGGAGGAGGGCGCGTCGCGACGTCGCCGGGGCCGGACCTGGACCTGCCGGGACGCGCCGCCGCCCACCCGCCCGCGCCACCGCCGCCGCCCGCGCCGGGACCTGAGTCTGCGGCGCCGGCGCTGAACGGGCCCCCGCCGCCCGAGCGCCCCGCAGGCCCCAGGGCGGCCGCCCGGGTTGTCGTCGTCGCCGCCGCCTCCAGGCCCGCGCCGCCGGAGCCCCGCCGAGGAGCCGCCGCCGCCGCCGGGGACGGAGCCCAGGTGAGCGCGGGCCGGGCTCCGAGGCGCCGCCGCTGGCCGAGCTGGCGGCGTCGCCTTTGTTCGGCCGGGCCCGGAGCGCGAGGGGTCGCGGGTCCCGGCGGGAAGGGGTGCGCGGCGCGGGGCGACGGGAGCCGCTGCCCGCCTCGCGGGGTCGGGTGCGCGCGCGCGCGGCGAGAGCGGTTCGCCTTGCCCGGTGCGCGGGGGCGCCGGCGGGGTCGCCGCGGGTGGTGCGGTGACACATCAGTTGCGGCGTTTTTGAACGGATGCGGGTGGCGGCGGCGGGCTCTCCGGGAACGGCGCCCAGGGAGCTGGCATTTCGGATGGCATGCCGCCGCCCGAGGGGGCTCGGGGTAGGGCCTCCGTGCGTGGTTCGGGGCCGAGCACCCCGGCGTGCTCCGGGGGAGGCGGCCTGCGGTCAGGTGGGCTGCAGCGGCGCGGGCTGCGGGGCGAGGCGCGGGAGGAAGGGGAGCCGCGCCACCTCCCAGCGGCCCTGCGATCGGATCGCGTAACCCGAGCGCCTGGGCGCCACCTCCGCCCCTTTACCTTGCGGATGAGATTTAATGGCTGGATTCGCAGCCACTAAGACGTGCAGATGCGCGTGGAGGGGCTCCCTGCGCGGGAGCCCGACGGGGGAGCCGTTGGCTGGCAGGCTCCGCGGAGCTGGGGGGGGACCTCGCCGAGGGTGCAGCATCGCCGCCTGGCTGGGGCGGGCGGGCGGGGGAGGAGCAGCCGCAGGTCCTGCTGCACCTACTGCGGCTTCGGGCGCCCGGCGGCGGCGGGGATTCTGCACCCGCGGAGCCCGGTGCCTGGGACCTCTGCCTCCCCTGTCAGAGGGAACCACCATTTGGTGCGCTCGGTTATTTCTAGGCATGAACGGCGGATTCTGAACTCAAAATGGTGCTCTGTCCAGGTCCACCCCGGGCGTCTCAAGGAGTTGCAAGCCGGAGGCGCCGGGGTGGTTGAGCCCATTGTGCTGCCCGGGTCCGGGTTCTCTCCTGTGCCCGGTGTTCGGGTCGTCATGCTGCGGCCGGGCTCGGGGTCAGTTTAGGATGACCCCTGTCAAGAGGCTGCGAGGGCCCTGAGCGTGGCTGACCCTGCACAGGGCTTACTGTGGGCAAGTTACTTCCCACGTTTAGAATGGAGTAGCCATGGCGATGAGCGGAGACACTGGACGTGTGGCTTGAATGATCTCAGAGGACGGTAGTGGCCGGTTGGAAATACGGAGGGGATGCTGACAACTGAGTGCTTAGATTCCAGACTTCCTTCGGTCCCATGTGAAAGGATCAAGGGTACAAGCTAGCCCCAGGCAGATGAACTCGGTTGGCAGAGGGCACCTTGAAGAATTCACATCATTTCCGAACCACGGAGGTAGTGAGGTCTTTGGACACCTTTCAGCCTGGCACCCCGAGGTTGCTTTGTTGGGGAAAATGATGTAAAATGAGGTTTCAAAAACGATCAACCCAGTTATGTTATCCACATTTATTTCATTGTTGCTGTTTACAGAAGACAATAGCCTGAATAACGGTTACTTTGCCTATACTGAAAGTTTGTTTTCTACTGAAAGTTCTTAATATTTGTATTTCCATAAGAATAGAGGTTCTGGAATCTGTTGTGTGTTTTTTATTTTTCACAGGTTGGGTCATGAGAAATTGATAGCCTAGAAAATGGTAATAGTAAAATTATTAGTTAAGTTAAATCATACTTATGGTGACACAATAATTGCTTTTACTTGGCACTTCCTTAACCAGCAGAGAGTGTCTGCAGCCCCAGATGTTAGTATATGAGGCTCTCCCTTAGAGGCCTGATTCTAAGTCTTCCATGCTTCTCGTCTCAGTCAAAGGCTAACTGACCAGAACCTCCTGTTTATTATTAACGTCCGAAATTAAATGGGGGACACCAGGCTGTCATAGGCTCAATCCTATTTCATTTGGGTTCTGGCATTTAAATATTTTAGTAGGAACCTAGGGTATATGTAAACGTTGATTTTAGATTTCACTCCTTACAGTGTTTATTATTGTTCTTTTTCAAGTGGCATATATTTTAACCACTTTCACAAAGATTATTTTGTAACAGGTTTATATTTATACTTAGTTGGCTCAGGAATTTTGGAACAAATAGTTGCATTATAGTGCTGATTGTGAGGGAAACCGGGGCGAACTGTTCCATTTGACCCTCAGTGATTAAAACATACCATGGAGGAATATAGGAAACTTTAAATTACAGTATTTCTCACTATCACACCTTTTTGTTAAGCAGCCAGCTTTCCTGAGATACAGTTGTGCTTTTCCAAGTGCTGTCACCTGGCTCACTTCCAAAACCAAGCTGGCGAGCAGGAGAGGGCTGGAGGGCAGCTTCTCAGTGAGGACACCTTTACATTGGAGAGAAATGGAAGATAAATTCCGACAGAATCAGCTGAGAATGGGGAGCTTGCATTACTACCCCACCTTCCAGTAAGGGCAGGGAGGCCCTGAGTGTAAACTCATTCTTGCTGGACTCGAGAAAGCGATGCTAATTTTAATTTTTTTTTAAAAAAGATGACTAGTGGAAATTAGTCTATTTGTCCATTATTTTATTGAAGAATATAGAATGTCGTTGGCATCCCATAACTTCCCGGACAACTTAGCATTTTAAGGCTAAAGAGCCATTTTGAGACGGCCTTTTGCGCCTTCCCCAGTAGGAATTGCCTCCATGGGTTGCAGGCTTATGTCTCGGATGACTGCTCACCACTCAGGGCTTATTGTTCAAAGGTGGCATCAAGATGTTAAAGACGGACAGTAGATGGTTGTGGGGTCTGAGACTGCTGCTTGCACATCAGCGTCGCATATGAAATCATTAAGATTTGGAGATGGAGCAGCAAAGATCGCTTAGCCAGAGTAGCTGACGCCTGTGGGAAAGCGGGAGGAAGGGAGAAACCAGGGGCAGTAACAGAAGCCTGGGGACCCAGAGGAGGCCAGGATGCGGGGCAGGGGCCTGTGCAGATGGGCATGGACGGGTCTTCATGGTGGGGAGGAGCCAGGTAACTTTTATTTTGGTTTGTTGCCTTTCCTTGAAATTGTCTTGGCTTCTCACCTCATGATTTTGAGACAATCAAATGGGTTTTTACCTTTTATTCTAGCTTTATTTTAGAGGGCCTTCTTAAGTTATAGAAATCTTGTGAGAGAGTACTGGTGCTGTGTTCTAGTTTCATGATGACTGATTTCACGTGAAGGGGACTGGATTTTTTTAGTTGCTTAATTAAGACACATAATATCTTATTTTTGTTTGAAGATGTCATAGATTAAAGTAGGAGAGCAGACCATCACATGGGAGCTAGCCTTTTTTTTTTTTTTTTAATATATTTTATTACAGAGAGGAAGGGGGAGGGATAGAGAGTTAGAAACATCGATGGGAGAGAAACATTGATCAGCTGCCTCTTGCACACCTACTGGGGATGTGCCTGCAATCAAGGTACATGTCCTTGGCCGGAATCGAACCTGGGACCCTTCAGTCTGCAGGCTGACGCTCTATCCACTGAGCCAAACCAGCCAGGGCCAGCTAGCTTCTTTTTAACACATTGTATGCGGGAAACGTGTTTACACGTTCTACCAGTGTAGTAGAGCGCGGGACACGTATTAATACGTTTTTTATAGACTAGCGGTAGAATTCGGATAATGTATAAATACGTAAACTAAAGTTATCGTAATTTTACTGAACGTTGCCATTTGCGCAAAAAATTAGCAAAAATGGCCCGCGCCACCTGTTAGCACGCGATAAAAACTACCCACCAACAACGTGTTAAGGTAGGTTTCAGGGTTTCTTTAAGCCAGTCTAAGTATGATTGATTATCTAAAATTTACACATTTAAATAATTGTTCAGTCACTGCAAAATAATATACAATGAGCTTTCTTTAAGTAGACTTTAGTACAGTAAAATGTTCTCAATTGTAAACATTCAGCTTATGTACAGCTTTTCAGGAGTACAATTATTTAAAGATAAAAGGTTACTTGTTGTCAGAAATAACGATATAACCTTGTATAGAAATTGTATGCCTGACATTGAAACCAAGAAACACGTAACCCTTGCCCTCTGAACTTGTTTGAACAAATTGATTAATATAATCCAGTGTGTTTTCTGTTGCGTAAATCATGCATTTGAACGGGAACTTATTTAATGAAAAGTAAAATGTGTATTTTTTAAATTCTCCAACTGGGATGTGACAGGCTTTTGCATGTTAAAAACGTGGTGAAAATTCCTACCCTTTGTGCCATCTTTGGAGTTTTACTAAAAACTCCTTTCTTGGCCACAGATGCCGTCAGGGGCCGAGGCTCTTGCGGGGATGGAGAGCTGTTGCTGAGTGCCTCCTGCCTCGGCAGCACGCAGAACGCAATCTGGGCCCCCAGCCACGGAGCATCGCTGCTGTGGCACAGACTGCGCACCCCAGCCCAGACAGCGCGCACCCCGGCCCTGCGGCCGCACAGGGAGGCCTCGGGAAGCGGCGGCCCTGCTGCTGTGAACTCTAGTGTCTGTGCTGGCTCAGCGTTCCCGCTGCGCACGGGGCGCTGGCTTTTCTGTCTCGGTCCTGATGAGGGGCCGATGGGCGAGATACCTGCTCTAGTGGTGCGTTGCCCTTCACAAGGCCTCCCTCCACATTGGCCTCTTTGTTGAGACGCTTCTTTCTGTTGGAGAGGGACATGCCTGGGCGCCTGGGCCACAGCACAGGCCCCCAGAGCTGCCTGGCATCTCTCCCCGGTGAATGGATCCAGCGTGGCTGGTTCCCACCTTCCTCGTAAACCTTTTCTGACACCAAAAACTTTAATTTTTTTATACAAAATAAGAAAATGAAAGCGCAAATATGTCAGCTCATCATCACTGTACAGCATGCTCTGTGTCTAATCAATATCTGTATAAATTGAGACGATCCCGGTGCGCCTCTAGAATACTAACACCGAATAGTAATCTATTTGTTGTTGTTAGTCCTCACCTGAGGATATTTTGGAGAATGGAAGCGGGGGAGAGAGATGTGAGACACATGGGTTGGTTGCAGATGCACCCTACCTGGGACCGCAGATTGAACCTGCAACCCAGGTGCATGACCAGGAATTGAACCCATGACCCTTTGGTGAGCGGGCCAGCGCTCTAACCACTGAACATCTGGTCAGGGCTGAACCGCTCTTTTTTTGGTTAGAGCAGTGGTTCTCAACCTTCTGGCCCTTTAAATACAGTTCCTCATGTGGTGACCCAACCATAAAATTATTCTCATTGCTACTTCATAACTGTCATGTTGCTACTGTTATGAATCGTCATGTAAATATCTGATATGCAGGATGGTCTTAGGCGACCCCTGTGAAAGGGTCGTTCGATCGCCAAAAGGGTTGCGACCCACAGGTTGGAATCCGCTGGTTTAGAGACTCGGCTTGTCTTCTTCAGAACATTTTAGAAATTGATGCTGTGTGATATCTCCATAATGTCCTTCCTCTGAAGGCCTGAGCTGCAGGGCTGCAATACACAGTATCAAGTCAGAGGCCTCCCAGCAGCTGGCCCCTCAGGCTGCATCCTGTCGATGGGCAGCCAGGCTCGTGCCAGACGCAGCTGCGTGCCAAGGTGGTGACTGGGAGATGCGCTTTGCTGGGTTCGTCTTATGTGCACAGCCTCGCTTATTAAGAGGTCTCACAACTGAAATCAATTGCTTGGGTTGAGCCTGGCAAAGGTATTGTTTACTTTTTATTCCCAAAGATCATTTCTTTTTAATTACTCTTTTAATAAGCAGGGAAACTGAAGCTTAAGTAGCCATGGGGAATGAAGTAAGGCCTGACATTGGGAAACGGCGGTGTGGGCACAGCTCACTGCTCCCCGTCCGCGTGCGCACGGTGCTCAGAGCAGAACTGCTGGGGGGCAGGGGGGGACAGGGCTGCCGCTCTGACCGCATTGTGTCTCTTACTCTGGATGGAATATGAAATACGATGGGGAGGGAACGTGTGGGAAGGGCATTCATAGGCTTTGTTCTCCAGGAGGCTGGTGTTTTTAAAGGAGGCTTTCCTGTCGGGGGGAGAGGGAGGGAGGAAGGCGGGGGCTGTGTGGAAGCAAGTAGATTGGAGTCATGGGGACACCTGAGGAGCCCGGGGCGGGGGGTCATTAGAAAGCACCTTCTCAGGTGACCCAGATGTTCACTTAAAAACAATCTGCCACTGGGCACAGCTAATATGTGAGCATCTACTCCGGGGTAGTGTGCCAGAGGCATGCGTGTCTAATCCTCACAGCACTCCGGCAAATGGTTGGTCTTATTGATTTCATTTTATAGATGAAGAGAGAGAGGACAGACAAGGAAAGGAACTTCTGCAAGATCCTACGGCTTGTGGGAGGTGAGGCGGAGTGTAAACTCACGGCCCCTCACAGCCCTGCCCGGGATAAGTAGCGTGGAGGCTTGAATGGCTTTTAATGAACCTCTGCGCCTCGGCCTTGTGTGCGGAAACGTTAGCGGGGTGCCTGCTGGACACCTGGGGGGGTGTCTGAGTTTCAGCAGCACCTTGTAAGGGGATCTGCTCCTGAGGTCGGGGAGGGGAAGCCGAGGCTGGTGGGTGGGCTCATCTGCCTGAAGGCAGAGCCTTAGTGAGTGTGTGGAGGTCCTCTGCTGGCTCTCTCACCCCCACTGCCTTCTGCAGCCCGACCTGACACTTCACCTTCCTCCCCGCACAGACTGGGCTCCCTCATGTACAGCAGCCACGGGAAGGGAGCACATCCGCCCTCCTGGGGCGCCCACGGAGGGAGACGGCACAGCAGGTGAACAAGCCAAGCAGCCTGTGGAAGGACAGCTAGGGAGCCATGTGCCTGTCCCCCTCGGAAGATGCGGGTGAAGGGTTGGGTGCTCGGAGGAGTTCAGCAGCCCAAGAAAAACGTTTACCGTTATTAGCCTCGTCTTGCCCAAACTTTTGTGACTACCTAACACTGCTTCCCCCCAAGCCATCTTCTAGCTCAATGGGACGGACTTGGGGAGTGTGGAGAGAGGGAAGAGACGCAGGGGTCAGGCAAGACTTCGCTTGCGGGGTCCTGGAAGGTGGGCAGATTTGGCTGGTTAGAAGGGATATTCTACAAGGAGACGAACGGACAAGCCATGTTTGGGGAACATTTTGGAAAGTGACTGACAGCACCTTGGACTCAGCATTTTTATTGAAAAGATGACAAGTCTGTAAGTGGAGGTTGGTGTTGGCAGTGAGGGTTGAAGGGAACTATTGATGGGCAGGATGTGAACTCAGTGGTAGAGGAGGAACTTCCACTGAGCCAAGGAGTGGTCGATGGAGGCGGAATCGGAAGCAGGAAAGCCATGGCTGTTGCAGTGGCCTCTAAGGTGACGCAGGCTTGCACATGCGCAGACGCGACAGGCCAGCGTGCTTGGCGAGAGCTGTGGGAGGGCTGAGAGTCAGGCACACCGGCCGGCTCCTGGGTGTGCAGGGAGGCCAGTGCGCACGGGAGCCCGTCATACATGCTTGCTTCTCTACGGCAGTGGGTCCCTTATTTATTTATTTATTTACATCCCTTTTGGTGGGAACCACAGAGAGTTGCTAGTCTCCCTCCCTCCTCCCTCTCAGTACTTCTCCCATTGTTGTTGGCATGCTTACATTTTAAAGTGTATAGTGCTTTATTTAATGAGGGGTCCATTCTGACATTGCCCTGTAGGAAAATACGTAAGAAGATACTTAGCATGTAGCATGTGTCTAGAATGTTTTTACAAGCATGTCCCAGAGCCACAGCCTCCCCGCACCGTCTGTTACTGCCGTGTAGACACCAAACACTGCTCCTTCCAGGGTCTCACAGCGAGTCCTCGCTCAGGCTGGTGGAGACGGGAACAGGAGAGAGCATTTCAGAGGAGTGTACTGTGTGAGGGTCTGGGGTAGAGATCTGACTCAGCATTAATCCAAGCATGTAATGAGCCCTGTAATAATGGGGCTCTGCTGTTAATTATGGTGAAGATTCTCAATGAAATTGAATTTTCTGAGTACCATACCCATAAAAAAATCTTCACTTAGGCCAGACTTTATATAACAGTTCCAAATATACTGTAAATGTTTTGGGTATTTGCACAATATTGACAGAAAATAGAAAAAAAAATCATCAATATATTTCTGGGAAACATAAGATCAGATTATAACATAAATATATACCAGTATAAGTAATGTCTGTGTTGAAGTTATTAGAGTTTGTTAAAGATTAGATAAACTTAATAGATTCCTTAAACTTAAGTGATAATAGATTCTTTTTTAACGAAGAAAATAAAACTTAAAAAAAGGACTTTTTTTAGCCGTCCTGTAGAGTGGAGTGAGGCAGCTTTAAAACAGACAAAAATGTTTATTTCACAGTCGGGTGATGAATAAGAACCTTGGTCACCGTTGTACCCGTGTGTATGTTATGGTTTGATATTTAGTCAGTGAGCATGATTTGTTCTCTCCGTTCATTTTAGACTTTAAACCTGAGCAGAGCCCTGCGGATTAATGCTTTGCAGAAAACCTTCATTGTCGGTCATCTCTGTTAGATTTTGAGTTACTGATAGCAGAGATAACATTTTTGTATCTGTACAATATATTGTGGAGGCTAAGATTAAAGTTTTCACTTTTATTTTGAGTCACCTGTTTCTTCAGAGATGTTGCTTCCACCCGGGATGGTGGGGGAGGGAGGAAGCTGAGACCTCTAGGGTGGTGGCCAACCGTGATTCCCGATTCCCGAGAGGCAGCCTCCCCGTGGGGGTTCCTGTCAGGTGTGAGGAGAGGGGTGTGGGTGATGATGGTCTTAATGTCCTCAGGGGGCACCTGGCACTGTCTTCTGGGGGTGCCCATAGGAATGGGCAGTTCCCTTTCCCTGAAGCCCCTGGGTAAGTGCCACCAACCAAATTGTAAAGAAATAATGTGACATTTCTTAGGGACATTTGAATTTTAGGTATGATAAAACTGTACAAAATAACGCCTGGCTGCCTTCACAGATCTGGTGACTGTCTTCAGGTACGACCACTGCGGTCATTCTGGCCAACCCAGAATGTCCACTTAGCAAGTGTTGAACTTACTGCGCGAGTCTCCTCGAGGGAGGACTCTGTGGAAATCAGATCAGATTTTAAAAGGGTATTGTCAGCATTCTTTTTCTTGGAATCAATTTATGTGCACTCATAATTTAAGTACTCCTTTAGCAAAATTATTAAATGTGATTAATTTACTACACTGCCGATTTAATACCCTTCAGTGGCAGAATTTTGATTACATAAACCCTGCAGCCTACAAAAATGGCTATTTCTTATTAATTTGTGATTTCCCAACTAAGTCTCAAATTAGTGGACATCAATTTCAGACTTCAGGATTGCTCAAAAGTTTTCGAGCCTTTTATTTGCATTTCCCATAACCTTCCCTTCCCCTTTTTAAAATTTGCTCTTTTCACCTTTTCAGGGGTTTCTTTTCTCATTTGTTTTGGGAGGTTTTTTGTTTGTTTGTTTGCATTTTCTTTCCTGAAACTTTGAACTCCATAGATGGGCGTTAAGGCCTGGTTTGAGACGATCGGGTCTGCTTTCTTTCATTTCCATGAATTGTGTTCGAGAGCCTGTTTGCTCTGAAGATACAGATTCACAGCTGGAGAAAGGGTCCTGAACTTCCTAATAGCTATCGCCTTTGCGTTCTGACCATGTGCCAAGTACAGACTTCACACGTTACCTCTCTTCTTCTCATCAGCCGGTGAGGAAGCCGGGGCACCGAGCTCTGTCGTCAGCTCATTCAGACGGAGGAGCCGCCCACTGTGTGGGACCTAAGCGCTCTCTGGGGCCCAGACCTGATCTGCTTTAATTAAAAAGTTATCAAATGTTACATAACTCTCCTGCATCTCATGGATTCACAGCCCCAAGTAGAGCAATTTTGGGCTTTAAAACTCTAAAGGCAACACTGACTTTGATGTGTTTATAAGAAGCATCATTTAAATGTGAAATTCCCTCTTCTCCCTAACTGTCGATCTGCGTCTACACAGCCTGGGCAGGCGCGGGGCAGACGCACGGAGCTCTCTCAGGTTTTTCCGCCCCAGCAGCAGGGTCTTCTTGAAGCATCATCTGACAATTAATGTTACTGAGACAAATAAAGCTACTTAAAGGGGCTCGAGTTCTGATCCACATGATATCAAGTGGGAAGACATGTCTGTGGAAATCGGTGTCACCTTTTAGCTCACGGGGAAGGCTAGAAGCGCGCTGCCTTTGATAAAGAAGAGCAGCGTATGAATGGGTGATGGCTGCCTTTCTTCCATCCGATTCAGCTGCTTCCTATTCCATCGAAAACCTCTGTTGGAAAGCAATTTCCCTCACTTGACCCATTTTCCTTCCGCATCGTATCTTCTTCTGGTTCCTCAACACAAAATGGGAAAGAATGCAGCGGTAAACCTGCAGGCTCAGGAGGCGGGGACTCAGACCCGCCTTTGGAGGGAGCACGCTCTTCCTTTCATCCTCTGGCTCGGGTGGGGGGCTAGCAGCTCTGCTTCCTCACTGAGATTTCACAGTTTCCAGAAGAGACAGATGTTAAATGCATGATTGGTAGAGACTTGTGGGTACAGAAAAATAGGTGTGGGGGTACGGATCTTGTTTAGGGGTTCGGACAATGTAAGGATGTTAGCATTTTAGTAAACATATGTGCAGTAAGCCTAATATCAATATATCCGTATTTTTAAATGTCTCTGGACACCTAGGTCTCTTGATGTCATTATCTGGTCATTTTTAACACCGCCATTAGGCACAGGCATGACATGCGATCCTGTGATAACGTTTACTTCACAGCCATGGTTAAGGGGCTTAAATTGGCTTCTGTCCTTGCCAGGTCGAATTCTAAATGTCCCAGCATTCCTAGCATCGCACCAGACTCCTTCATGGAACCTTCTCCACCTTTACTCATGTGAACTTTCTCTTCGCCATTGACACTCACGCCTTTGGTGACCTCATTCAGTCCCGTGACTTTAAATGCCACACATACCTGAAGACTCCTAAGTTCTATGTCACCAGCCTGGACCGCTCCCAGGTGGAGCATTTGCATATCCGCTTGCCTCCTCTACATGCTGCTTAAAGAGCATGTCCCCCTCATAGGCCCAGGATGCCAGGCCTGCTCTGGCCCCGCGTCTTTCTGGCGCCCCCCCCCCCCCCCATTTACCCGAGAGCACCGCATCCTTCTAGGCACTCCAGTCAAACCTTGGGAGTCCTCTTCCTCCTCCTTTCTCTCCATGCATAATCCATAGGAAATTAGACAGGAGGCTTTTAAATAACCCCCAAAAAAGGAGAGATCACAAGAAAAGTTAGAAATATTTTCAACTGAATTAAAAAAGGAAACACAACGTATCAGAATTTATGTGATACAGCTAAACTGTACCCAGGGAAATTCATAGCTGTAAATGTCTGTGGCAGGAGTCTCTGAAGTGCATCTTAGGAAGGACTGCTGCGCTCAACATTAAAGAGTAATGACAATCTGGAAGACCCTCTCCCCCCGGCCCCGCAGGGCGGAGCTGCTGCGTCTGATTCTTCAGGATTGAAGGTTTGGGTGGTCCTGTCATGTTGAGAACCCTGCCTGGCTGAGGTTCTGATTGAGGGGAAAAAAAATCTGGGATGGACAGTGGAAAAGAAAGTCCTGGACGCCATCATGGCCACAGGACCAGGTACAGAAGTGAGAACTGGAGTAATTTAGCATGTTTTTTCTTTGCTGGTTATATCTGGATGTTTAACTTTTTCCTTCTTCCCCTTATTTTACATCCAAATTATTGGGAGCTAATTTGACAGTTCAGCCTTTGAGAACAGAATATCTCGTGGGACTGTACTGAAGGTAAGGAGTAAGGAATGTAGCAGTGGTGGTCACGATGGCTCTTAGGACTGTGGCTCCTCACTTTGAGGAGAAGGCAGAGCATCTTCATTTATGGGAAGATAGGTACATGCTGTCGGGTGCAAACTGTGGTCTTGGTGCTCTGTGTAGTTCAGTGTGGGGACAGCGTCTGTGGAAGCTGAGTGCCAAAGCAACGGACTGTGCCAGTGTCTCATTCCCAATCTGTAAATTCCAGTCCGTCTAAGCCCAGCCTTGTGGTACTGGAGCTGGGGTTTGGGGTGTACGCCAGGGGCCAGGAATCTCGGGGTGGAGAGGAGCTCTCAACATTCTGCCCACCACAATATGAAATAGAAATAAGGAATAAAAGGTGAGAAGATGGTTTTGTTTATAGATTGTATACCCAGAAAACTCAAGATGATGAGCTAAGAGTTACTTGATGCAATATAGATCACTCAGTAACCTGGCCAGATACCTACCAGCAGTAACCAGTTAGGTGATGCATGAAATATTGATACTATACATCAGTGGTTCTCAACCCGTGTGTCGCAACCCCTTTGGCGGTCGAACAACCCTTTCACAGGGGTCACCTAAGATCATCCTGCATATCAGATGTTTACATTACGATTCATAACAGTAGCAACATTACAGTTATTAAGTAGCAACGAAAATAATTTTATGGTTGGGTCACAACATGAGGGACTGTATTTAAAGGGCCAGGAGGTTGAGAACCACTGCTATACGTAGTAACAAGAAAGTATGAAATCCCTTGAAATGAGCTTAATATATATAGGAAATGAATATGAAGAAAAGGACAGTGTTACTGAGAAGAGAGAAAGAAACAGATTTTTCTCAAGCAGGAAAATCAAATCCTACAGTTCTCAGTTCAAATAATTTGCAGGTTTAAAGCAGTTCTAATTTTTAAAAAATACATATTTTTCTTTTGGAACATGACAAAATGGTTATAAATTTCATCTGGAAGGATAAAAATATATATCTATCTATATAAAAGGCTAAGTGTCTAACTGGTAGCTATGATGTGCACTGACCACCAGGGGGCAGACGCTCAACGTAGGAGCTTCCATGACACGCACTGGCCATTTAAAAATAAATGGCACCGTGGACCTGGCGCCGACAAACCAATATTTGGCTTTCCCCAAGTGGGACACAGGCCCCGCCACCTCCCCAGAGCGACACCACCAAATCACAGCCAACGCTGCCAAGACCCCATGGCACAAAATGCGGCCCACAACCCAGCCCAGCCTGGAAACGGTCGCTGTGGTCGCCGGGTAATGTCACGTAGCAACGCCTGGCTTCCTCTCCCTAGTGACTAGTCTCCTTGGAGTTTCTTCAGCCCAGGAACACGACTTGCTCTATGGCCAGGTGCAAACATTTTACACTTTAGCCAGATGTCTGTGAAGCGTTTTCTCATGCCTCATCTCATTTGATCCTCACAGAAGTCCTGGAGTAGGTAGACAGGAGACTTGGCGGAATCCTATTTTCTTTGCATTAGCCAGAAAATGAGATTTAGAAAGTTTAGAAACTTGACCCGACTGAAAAGAAGTAAGAAATGGTGGACCTTGAAAATGACTTCAGGTTTTCTCACTGTGCAGAATATAGTCAAACACTGATACAGTTAATATTTCACCCTTTGTTCTTCCTGCGTGATCTACAATAATAATCTGCTTCGTGTTGATATTTACTGCTGTGTTGCTGACAGTTACCTGAAAGTGAAGTTCGGGTGCTTCACTGGGCTGGAAAAAGTTTAGCTAAATCAGAAAGCAGGTCTAATTAAGGAAATTTATTATCTATATATATAAAAGGCTAAGCGACCATTAGGATGGAACAACTGGGGGCAGACGCTCAACGCAGGAGCTGCCCCCAGCCTGCAGGCCCTGATTGCTGATGGGGCCTGCCAGCCAGCCTCCTGGTCACTGCCCCTGGCCGGCAGGCCCCGATCGCCTGATTAGGGCCAGGCCCTCGGGCTGGGACGGGGAGCCAGGGGTGGGTTGCAGCAGACGTGGCCCCTTTCCCAGGGGGGTTGAGGGCCATGTTTATAAAAGGCTAAGTTGACTCGCGCATGCGCGATGCATTTAAAGCTCTTGCTGGTGCCAGTTGCACGCGTGTTTCGATTTGTCATTGTCGATCGTGAATTTGGTTGATACTTCTATTATAGAGAAAGGGAAAATAGTGATATTAAAATATTTCTTCTAATTAATTTCCTTTCAATGTGCACGAATCTGTGCACTGGGACACTAGTACTTAAAAAGAGTAACGAGAGAAACTAGTGGTAACAAATAACCACAAATTTTAAAAATGGGAAGAATTAGAATCGTGTGGCCCTGGCAGAAGCGCACAGTTATTAATGGAGCAGAGTGGCCTTCAGGCCCATCTGTTGTATGTGACTTTGACATATGAAGAGTCAGTGTCACAAATGAGTGGAGAAAGGAGGGGTCGCTTAGTCCTGGGTATGAGTGGCACCCAGGCACTCTGGTCACTGTTTATTTCAAAAGAAACCAGAGTAAATCCAGTGTCTACCATACACCGGAATGAATTGTAAATAAAGCATCATCTGTATATAAAAAAAAGGAAATCTAGAAAATAAAAATAAATAAATTTAGGGAATATTTCTGCACTAAGTATTTTATAAAAGTTTTTCGTGGGATTTATGAGAAATGAAAACATCTGAATGCCACAAATAATTAAAGCAAATTAAAAATGGGAAAAAATATAAACAACATGGTTAACATTTAACATATAAACTCTTATAAATTGATTTTAAAAAATCCCCTAAGAACCCAGTGGATAGGCCAGGAGATATAAACAGTCAATTCACAGAAAGTTCATTCAGGGTAACAAATATGGGGAAATATGTTTATTAATAATCAAAGAATTGCCAATTAAAGCCAGTGAGATACTTTTTCTATCTGATTAACCAAGATTACAAATTGTAATCTTAGTGCTTGGGAGGGTATTTTGAAATAAGCACTCTTGTACTCAGCTAATAAAAATATAGATTATTAAAATGCTTTTGGATAACAGTTTGGTTATAAGTACTGAAACCCTTAATTACATCCTTTTGTTTCATTAAGGCTGCTGTGCTGCTGGAAATCGCTCACGACAATAGTCGCAAGTACAGAACAAACTACACGAAAGGGGATTTGTGACGGAAACAGTGTAAAATGGGAAACCCAAAGAAACAACATGGGAATTATTAAGAAAATTATTATCTATCCACACAATGACAGTATTGTGTTGTCATTAAACGTTACATTGATGAAAATATATTTGTTTAGTGTGAGAATACCTTGTTATAAATGAAAAAAGCAGAATGTGAAGTTTTGTATAAAGAATTATTTCAACCATCTCTAAGTTTAGCAAATGCCCTGAACTGAGCCAAGCCTCATCGAGGCGTAAGTTAGACGGTGGTCACCTGCCCCCCACGGTGCTGTACAGTTAGCACTGCTTCCGCTCTTCCGCCTGCACTGCGTCTCCTTCCCAAACCAGCTTCTCCTCTGGGGGCCCAGCTGTCCTCTGCTCTCACAGGAGCCCGCTCCTGCACTCCAGTGACTCCCGGTTAGAAACTTGCAGCTCCCCCTTTTCTCTTTGAGCATCTTTGGACTCCACGGGGCTGGTGATAACCAGCACCTTTCCCAGTCGGGGCTACTGTCTGTCTCAGACCTCACAGGCTGCTTCCAGGGATTTGAAATGACACGGATGCTTTTTCAGTGTTGGGCGCTCTTCTTTGAGCTGCATGTTTACAGCTCTTATGGTACATGAGCCTCCGGATGAATAACCATTAGTGGGAGAAGCAACATTAAGTTCTCAAGGAAACTTTTGTACTTTCACTTGAGAGAGGCAAGGGTGTAAGGTAGTTGTGTGCTTACTAGTTTCCTAATGTGTAAGCTCCGTGAACCCTCAGTACGCCCACATCACACTGAAGAGTGAGTTACCACCGCACGGGCATATCTCTACCCAGAATGGGTCCGCTGCAGGTCCTGACTCCTAAGCCAGAGACCTGGCACACGGTGGCCAGGCGTTAATAAATACTGGAGGCAGAAGTGACGGATGGCTGCCTCATCCTCTGAGCCTGACCTTTAAATGCTGATGTTCCTGAAGCCACTTTCCTGTCAATTCTCACGCCTTCCCTGCTAGTTTTCCCCTGTGACTGTGGCTTTGATTTCTATCTCTACGTTGACATCTCTGAGGGTTTCCTGCAGCTGATTGGTTTCCTCTGAAGCCAGAAGGAGGTGTCTAGCTGCCAGCTCCCTGCCCAGCTTAGTGCTCAGCGTCTCAGATCACCTCGTCCTGCCCCGGTAGTTATCTCCGTGGGTGATGCCGTCCCACCTAGTCCCACCGGGGGAAACCTGGCTGCTTCTCGATGCCTCCCTCTCCCTTATGCTCATAGCCAGTACCCACCAAGGTCAGTTCCTTCTAGCTCCCAACTAATAAACCCCACTTTCTGTCCCCAAATCCACTGCTGCTCCCCAGATCTAAACTGCCAAGTCTACACTCTCTTAGATTGACAACAGGAGCTAGTCGCTGGTTTCCACTTGTCCACACACCTCTTATAGTCCATTCTCTGCATGGAATGGTCACATAAAAGCACAATATGATGATGATTCTCTTGCTTAAAATTCTTCAGTGGCTTCTCATTGTTCTGAGGGTAAAAAACAAAACTTGAACCCAAGTCTCCCTGATTAGACTTGTCTGGCATTTATTTCTCCCCCTCCCATGCTTTAGGCCCCTGCTCCGGCTCTCCCTCCCACAGGCCGCACTCCCTCCGCTTGCTGTTGTGCCCCTGGCGGCCAGCTCAGTATCCGTGGCACTAAGCTCACTTCCCTGCCAGCCCCTGCCCTGTCACACATGAAGGCGGCTGTCTGTCCTTCCCATAGAATCCAGTTAGGTCTTTAACTTGATGAAGTCTATGTATGGCCTCGGTATATTATTTCTGTCGTCGTAAAGAATGGCTTAATAAGAACTATAAAATTTGTCTTCTAAAATTTAATTGATTTTTACCCAGTGATTTCACAAGGTAGATAAGCTTTGGTTTGTTATTTCAAGGGCACACTGTATTTTATTTGTTCTAAGAAACACATTTCCCACCTTTAACGTGTCTGAAATGGATGTGCCTCTACAGACGTTGGCATAGCATGGAGTTATGGGCAGCAGCTTTCTCTCTTGTGGTGCATAAAACGATGGTGCGTCTTATATTTGAAGGCATCTTAGATGGATAAAATTTGGTTTTTGTAACCAGTTCACTCTGGGAGATCTACTGGGGGCCTGGTGGTGCTCAGTCACTCCACGAAGCATTTCTAAGACTTCTCCCTGTGCAGGGGGGCGGGCCATCCACAGACTTAGTTTTCCCTGAATGCATCTCCCCTTCTTCCGTTTGGAGGAAGCTTAAGGGCACATGCAGAGACCCTTCCCGCAGCCTTCCTCGTGGCTAGCCATGCGCATGTGAAAAGCTCTGGCGAACTGGACGTGAGCAGAAATAGCTGACCTCTCAGGGCCTGATCCAAAAGGAAGATTTACTCTCCAGTTCCTCTTTTTCCTCTTAGTGAACGAAGAGGCTGTGGGGATGGCCTCGTGGAACAGATACCCGGCCGGCCTCTAGACCGGGGTCTGTCCGTTCGTTTGTTTATAATCCACCTGAGGATATTTTCCACTGATTGTTAGAAAGAGGGAGAGACAGAAACATGTGAGAGAAACACATCAATTGGTTGCCCCCCGCACGCGCTCTGACCAGGGCCTGGGCCAGGGAGGAGCCTGCAACCGAGGTATGTGCCCTTGACCAGAATCAAACCTGGGACCCTTCGGTCCGCAGGCCAAGAGCCAAACCAAGTAGGGCTGGGGCCTCTTTGTTACAGCAGCTCTGCCTGTACTGTAGCTAATGCATCGTCTCAGAGATTGTCTTGATTTGGCTGAATTTCCAAATTAGGAGTCATTCTTACCACCTTCCGTGCGGAGCAGACACTCTCGCTCTGGCACTCCAGTGAGGGAGGCAGTGTGGGGTGAGAGTGCAGACCTCCGCTCGCCGACAGCTCTGCCAGGGACTCACCGTGGGCTGCTCAGTGGGATCCCCGAGCTTCAGAGCCCCCCCCTAACGTGCAGGTGGTGGCCATGGCACCGACTGTTTGAGGAGGGACCGAGGTCATCTGTTTAAGACTCGCTCGCCCCGTGCTGTAAATGACAGCCGCTGCTATTATTAGTTTCCCTGAGGCTGCGCCTCACACTGTCCTCGGCCCTGGTGGTTTTCCCGTTGGACGTGTTACCCCTGGAGGATAGTTGCCGTGGCTCCCCAGAATGGCGGAGGTTTTGAGAGCTCCCTGAGTTTTCCTGTCGTGCTTTTGCCTGGAAGGAGGTTTGATAAGCCGCCTCGCCTTTTGCATTCTCCCAGCACTTGGCCCTGTCCCTGTGTGAGGGACAGACCTGTACAAACCCGCGGCTGGACCTGCCTGCTGGGGAGACCTCTCGAGGGAAGCCATTAGGACAGAGGAACTGAACTGTAAATAGTAACATAAAATAGTAACAAATACCTGTTAATGGCTTTCATCATGGGGCAGACTGTAGCTAGCTCTGGGAGCCTGTGTTGTTGACCTGTTACTAGGTGCAGTCCCGTTAAAGTCCTTTCTACACTTTTTTTTTTTAATCAGAAAGCCAGAATGGTGGCAACTAGCAGTAGGTTGATGTTGGGGAAGTAATGGGAAACATTTGTTTTTTAAAGCTGCTTTATGAATATAATATTGGATACGCTGTTCTACAAGTTTACGTACTTTGAGTATTAGAGTTGATGTAAGACGGCGATTCCCAGGCAGTAGTTGAAGATGCAGAAACGATAATCTATGACTAGTAAATACCTACTAGTTACAGAGTATGTGACTAAGCAGGCCCGGGTCTCCAGCTATCCACACTTCACTGCTTTGTTTGTTGAAATGATGGCTGAAGGCTAAACCTGGTTAGGTAAGAACAGAATTGCAAATTACAGAGCACTTGTTTTTCTTAATTAGTAGCTAGTTCCCACAGTGGTCAGCAAACTGTGACTCGCGAGCCACATGCGGCTCTTTGGCGCCTTGAGTGTGGCTCTTCCACAAAATACCGGCTCTTCCACAAAATACCGACTTTTGCGCATGGCCCACGAAGTTTCAATCACACTGTACGTGCGCGTCGCACGTGGTATTTTGTGGAAGAGCCACACTTAAGGGGCCAAAGAGCCGCATGTGGCTTGCGAGCCGCAGTTTGCTGACCATAGCCCTAGGAGCCCTGGCCACACTTTGTTTTTTATCCATATTAACCTGTTGTGTGTTTAATTATAAAATAGAAAAGTAATTTTTTTTTCTTCGGTTTCAGTATAGAAACTGTTCAGGCAGCATTTGACTCTGGCACATACCCTTGAGACCATCTTTCTAACAGCCTCACAGGCCAGCCCTGGACTTGGCGGGCGTTTCCAGATGCGGGTTCTGGGGGAAAGGTGGTAGCATCGCTTTCTGTAGTGACTGTCCCCTCGTCCAGGTTGTCACGAAGCTCTTCTGCCCGCCTGTGCCAGTGCCTGCCCTTGCAAATCAAAATCGAACTTTGAGCACGAGGTAATTTAATGGCTCCTGAAACGGAATTACAGTTAACAGTCCTCGTAGTTCACAGAATTATAGAAGTTTTTCATAAAAAGCTGCCTGCGATCGTCGGCAGTCCAGACCTCACTGCTACCGCCCGGGCGGCGTTTCATCGTCTCAGTGGCACCTGCGGTTGTACGGCCTGGGACTTGGTCCTTTCTCTGGTAATCACGAAGGAGAGCCTTTTCTAAATTTACCCAAATGCACCCGAGTTTTAGACACAGAAATACTGTGGAGTTGAAAAAGGTGTCATTAGCCAAATTCAGGCAAATGGCTGAAGTAAAGAAAGCTTTAAGAATGTGGAACAGCGGGCAACAGGAGGAACCGCTGCCCCAGGCTGAGCCCAGAGCTTATTGGCTGGAGGACACAGCTGGGACCCCCAGGCGGCAGAGAAGTCACTGAGCAGGGGTGGCAGGGAAGTGGTTGGATTGCCAGGCCAGGGTGGGTGGGGCTGTGGGCCTCTGCTCCCACCGGCTCTGTAGCGCCCTCTATTGGAAAAGCTTAGCATCGTGCCAGCTGGCAAAGAAAAAAGTGCTTCGGAGGCCCAGATCTGCTTTCACAGAGCGGCCAAAAAGCCGAGTGCGGGGCTGAGAAGCGGGAAATCAATACACAGCACCCTTCCCCACCTCCAAGTTCCTTAGCACTTGGAAGTAGACACTTTTGCGGAAAGCATGCTTATCATTTCATTGGTTTAAAATGTTTCTAGCAAACAGTGAAATCTTCATTTTTTATAACCTCCGTAGCTTGCACCCCAGGGCAGGCCAGCAGGGACTGCTGTATGTGAGACTGCGTGGAGAGGTACTGCTCTTGCTTTAAGCATATTTACAATGCACATATCCAAGCATCATTCTATAAACGGACTGAAAATGGAGCAACATTAAGAAGTACAGTGTCATTTTCTGACTTAATTTGAGGTGGTGTTAAACTCAGAAATGAAATAAAGAAGAGGTTTCAAAAAATATTACTTATAACCCCTATGCTTGTAGTTGACATTTTAATATAGTGATACTAAAGCAATTTTTACAGTGGTTAAAACTGTCTACTGAAGCTGATTGACTTTGAGAAAATAGTGCTAAATCCAGTCAGCACTTGCTGAATGCGCCTGAATTAAACAGATAGATGGTGAGGACCTGTATTGATCAGGGATCTCTGGGTCCAGAGCTGAACCCCATATCAGGTTTTCTACTTCCTCCGTTTCCACCGCTTCTGAAACAGACACCAATCAGAGCAATGCTGTTCTCTCCAGCAGGAGCTGCTGGGAGTGGTAACTGGGGAGGATTGCATGTGCATGGACAGAGGAATGTATGAATAGAATATGACATTCACACCGCAGTATACTGTGGAGCTATTAGAAATCATAGATTAAATCTATCGATTGGGAAGGGATGCGGAAAGAGATTCCCACCCGCCCCCGCCCCCCAAATGAGTAAAGCAAGATGCAAAAATGTTTATAACATGATCCCAGTTTTATAAAACAATCCTATATAATAAAAGGCTAATATGCAAATTGTCCCCTCAGGAGTTCGATCGACCTGCTATGACATGCACTGTTGGGGGGGGGGGGGTACAGGGGCGGTGCAGAACAAAGGAAGGCCCTGATTAGTCCTGATCGCCAGCTAGGCCTAGGGACCCTACCCATGCACAAATTTCGTGCACCGGGCCTCTAGTGATCAAATAAAATGCATTGTAAAGGTATATGGGTATGTGTGTTCACACATTGATAGTGAGTGTGGAGAAAGGCTGTGGAGTAGTAGTTCACATGGGTCCTCTAGAAGGGAGGTGCAGAGTGGACCTTCCATGTGGATGTGGGGGAGGAGGTGGATAAGGGGATGCCAAGTAAATGAGAAAGAAGAACAGTTAAATATAAATGTATATAAAACCTTGTGTATCTAAATGCAATTTTTAAAAGTTGAAATTAAAATTTAAAAATGAAATTATCCCAACCTGGTCATTGCTTTTCTTTATTCCGCTTGCAGTCTGACTAGAAGCCCATCGCACAATTTCTCCACATAGAAAAGTACCACTTGACTATATAGTTAATACCTATTAGTTTTTTCCTCTTTCAATGGGGCAAGAAGGTTTCCAAATCTAAGTTGATAATCTTTTTGCCAGCCCTGAAAAGGCAGAGAGAAACTTATTAAATATCACTGATCATTTCAGACAAACAGCGTTTCCCTAGGAAGCAAGTGCACTGACGGCGCTTTTCCCAGATAACTTCCAGCTGCGCTTGTGGGCCAGGAGTCGGCACCAGCACCGTCTGGGTGACGACAGGCGTCGCTGTGCCACGGAGGCAGGAGGCATCTCCGCCAAGGTGGTCGCAGCGCAGAGGACAGAACGCGCTGCTGGTTCCAGCCGGACGCGCAGCCCCGACTAACGGGGTGACGCAGCAGGAGGCCTCGCCCACGCGGGCCACGATGTCCTCGCCGCGCTCTCACTGCATCTCTTGCATCTCGCTGTTGGAATAGCGCTCATTTGTTTGACTCATTTGTATGATTATCCTTGAAAGCATATGAACTCTGCCACGTTCACTCCTGAAATCCCAGAGCACTTAGAGTGCCCTTGTTCAGGAAATATTTGTTAAGAACCAGCCCTCTTTTTGTCTCTGGTGCAAAAAGTGAAAAAATGCTGTAGTGAAAGCATCAGCCACATACTAAGCCCAAATAGTGGGGCAGAAAGATACCACCACGCACGTCATGACATTTCAGAATTCTAGGGTTGGAGGCTTAGAAAGTCACCTAGAAAGGACCGGGAAGTGCAGTGGCCCACTTCCCCCGAGTAGGTGCCAGGTGTCAGGATGCGCGGCGCCTTCCAGGTTCCTTTTCAGCCGAGAACTCTCTTCCGCCAAGTCATCTGTGAAACCAAAAGGTCGCCGACAGCCCCTGTTAGACACACGGTCTCCAAAACTCACCCTCCCAGACACGCCTTCCAGACAAGGGGCTTGAGGGTTCACAGCAAATCGAGGGCATAATTCAAGGAGGAGGACAAGGGCGTCCAGGCGCCCGAGCTGATAGGTTGCAGCCGGCATCACGGGTGGGCGTGAGTTCGCATGTGTGGTTCCTTCTGCTCAGTCTGCAAGTCCTCCTTCCCACGGTAGCAGTCCGGGTTGGTAGAAATGGTGCAGCGACACACACAAGTTTTATTTAAAGATAAAAGAGCAACACCGGCTCCAGAAAGCTCCACAAATGCCCAGCAAGCATGGGAAAAGACGCTCAACATCACTAGTCATTAGGGAAATGCAAAGCAACCCCACAATAAGTCGTCAAATTAATGAGAATAGAACGGTGGTTGCCAGGGGAGAGGGGGAACAGGCAGTGTTGGACCGTTTTGCAAGATGAAACGCGTTCTGGGCTGTGTAACGGTGTGAGTGTGCATTCCTGAACTGCTCGCTTACGGATGGTTGAGATGGTAAACTTTATGTGCATTTGATCGCCATTACAAACTTTAAAATATAAACGAAGCAGAGGACATTAGAGCACTCTGGCAGGGTGCTCCCAGTCTAGAGTGAGCAGGCTGAGTGAGGGCGGGAAGAACTCGGGAACGCAGTGGGAGAAAGGGCCCATGTTCTTTTTTCTTTTTCTTTTTTTCTTTTTTTTTAAATTTTATTTTTTATTACAAAGGGTATTACATATGTGTTCATTTTTTCCCCCCGCCCTAGACAGTCCCCTAGCCTCCCCTATCCCCCAGTGTCTTATGTCCATTGGTTATGCTTATATGCATGCATGCAAGTCCTTTGGTTGATCTCTTACCCCCCTACCTCCTGCCCCCCAACCCTCCCCGGCCTTCCCGCTGCAGTTTGACAGTCTGTTTGAGGCAGCTCTGCCTCTGTATCTATTATTGTTCAAAAGTTTATAATGGTCTCAATTATCCATGAATAAGTGAGATCATGTGGTATTTTTCCTTCATTTCACTTAGCATAATGCTCTCCAGTTCCATCCATGCCGTTGCAAATGGTAAGAGTTCCTTCCTTTTTAGAGCAGCATAGTATTCCATCGTGTAGATGTACCACAGTTTTCTAATCCATTCATCTACTGATGGGCCCTTAGGCTGTTTCCAGATTCACCATAGCTAAAATCTGGAAACAGCCTAAGGGCCCATGTTCTTAACTGGAGGAAGGTGGGAGGTACAAAACGAGAATTTTGTCAGGAAATTAGTACAAGAGGAGAAGGAAAACAGTAGGAACTCTAGAAGGAACAGCTACACAGGAAGTAAAATGTAATGACAGTATCCTCCCAGTGCTGTAGGGCTCATTTATATATTCTTTAGGAAACAAACGACATTTATGGGTTTTACTGAAGGTTGCGATGGGGTGGGAGATGGGTCTATTGTAAGGACCACATCCATATCCATCACTATAGGGGTTACGTTGCTAATGTCTCCCGTCGTTAAGTCAAGACAGAGCAAATCCAAGCCAGGATTTGGAGATGTGGAGGGACGTGTCCCCTTCATGGTGGACGTGGGGTTAAGTGAGAAAGGAAGGCGGAGGAACCGCCTGCTACCACTGTTCTTTTTAGAAGACGGGCCAGTGTGTGGCCACAGGCAGAGCGGTAAGGAGCCCGAGGGCGGCCTGTGGGCGCTGGCAAGGGGTCTGTCTTACTGTGTATCTCGTATGTTGTGTTGGTTTTCCCATAAGCAGGTATTACTTTACAGAGGAAACTGATTCGATGTTGGTTTTTCAGTTATTAATGAAAAGTGGCAGAATTGTACACTGAGAGTTAGAAGTAAGAGGAATTACTGCTCGCTGGGGGAATTAGATGCAGCGTTTTGAAGAGCATACCTTGAATTGTGCTTTGTTGTATAAACACGAGCTCAGGCGGGAAAGTGTAAGATACCTCCCACTGCATGAGCCATGAGCGCTTTATTTGCAGCATTTTATTTCACTGTTACAGTAAAACCTTAGCTGTACTGCTGGGGGAATAGCTGGCTTTAATTAATTTAATTTTCAGAGTAATAGAATTAAGCAAAAACAATTTTCCATTTTCTATTGAGTACCTTTTAATAATGTAGTTATACTTGCCTACTGTAAGTTTAATACCTGGAAATAATTTAAGGCTTTCATTGTGCTGTATGCAGATTAAGACAATATAGCAATGGGACCCTGGCCGGTGTTGCTAAGTGGTTAGAGCGTCGGCCCTAGCACTGAAGGGTCGCAGATTTAATTCCAGTCAAGAGCATGTGCCTGGATTACAGGTTCCATTCCCACCCTGGTCGGGGTGCGTGTGGCAGGCAGCCAGTTGATGTGTCTCTCTATCTCTTCACCCTTCTACTCTCTCAAAAAACCAATGGAAAAAATATCCTCTGGTAAAGATTAATAAAACAAAACAAAACATAAAAAGAAGCAATAGGGGTGGGTGACCACCACATGCCTGGTTTTATTTGTTTACTTTTCCAGAGCTGTGTGGTGCAGCTTGCTGGCTCTAGGACCAGCCGTCACTCAGGGGCCTGCCTGGGCCTCCTAAGAATGTTGTAAATGTCGCCCTGGCTGCGTGGCTTGTTTGGAGCGTCATCCCGCACATCAGAAGATTGCATATGGGGGGCAGCCAATCAATGTTTCTCTCCCATCCTCTCTCTAAAAAGGATAAAAACATATCCTTGGGTGAGGATTTTTGTTTTTTTAGTGTTGTGAATTCAGATTTCTTAGTGTCTCCACACCTTTTAACTTGAAAAGATTCCTGGAAAGTATCATCTAAGACCTTTTTTTCTGCCAAAGGCCATTTGGATATTTATAACATTTGAGGGCCATACAAAATTATCAACTTAAAAACTAGCCTGCTCAATTTGGTCAAACATTGAATTAGCTCACCCCTGAGCCTTGGCAGGGAGGAACGAAATTTTTTTGGCGGCCTTCCATGCCCTCGGCTGGGCGTTCCCCAACCTGCCCCAAGGCTGGGGGTCCCTCTCCCTGAAGAAGGCACACTGCAGCGCCCTGGATGGCAGAGCAGCCCCTGGTTTGCCCAGGCCAGAGCTGGTCTGCAGTCGCCGGGCAGCAGGAAGCGCTGCTGGGAGCACAGGCCCAGCTCACCAGTGGCTTGGCTCACAGGACCTGGGGCCCTGGTGCAACCCTGCTAGTGGCCGGCAGCGCCTGCCTGGCTCAGCATGCCGTGTGCAGAGGAAGTGGGAGCCTGAATGCAGCAGCATGGACTACAGGGTGTCCTGGTTGGGAGGGTCATTTGAGGGGACCATGAGTGTCAGGGTGGGACAAGCGGCAGGAGGCCGGAATACAGTCTGTGCTGAGAAGGTCCCACTGCCAACGATTCTGGTTTGGTTGGGCTGGGTGGAGCCCAGGAATCTGTGTTTAATAGGTACCCCAGGATTCTGATGACTGGTCCCTGAGACAACACTTGAAGGAGTGGTGGCCTGGGCTGGACTGTTTGGACTGTGTCTTACTCCATTTCGTACCTTTAGCCTAAGAAAAGGCTGGTGTTCAGGTGTGGGCTGAGTGAATGCGCTGCTGAGCCGCCCAAGCAGAGGGCCTTGCAGCAGCATGGAGGCATGCCACCTCCTCTCCAAGGGCCTCAGACACGCAAAACACTGTCTGGCTCCAACTCTCCCAAGATAATGTGTGTTTATTCTTTGACTAGGGGCCCAGTGCATGAATTCGTGCACCTTGAAAGTAACTGTGGGCTGTGAGGCTGCGGTGGGCACAGAGACAGGCCTCGGCCCATCTTCCATGCCCTCGCTCGGCCCCTCCTGCCATGGCCCCTGGTCCCCTCTACCAGCAGCCCCACTCCTGCCACCGCCACTCCCATGTGCTGACAGCACGGCCCCACTCATACCTGCTGACGGCGCGGAGCGATTGGAGCCAGCGCCAGCAGTGGGTGCGAGCAGCGGCTGCTGCCCCAGTCACCCCTTCAGGAGCAGGGGGAGGTGGAGAAGCCCTGAGGGGCGATCGAGGCTGGTGCCACGCCAGCAGCAGGTGTGAGCACTGGGTGGGACTGGTACACGGGAGCAAAGAATTTTCAGTAACCACCAGAGGCTCCCCCTGATGACAGCGACCAGTGTCCCGCCTTGGTCTGGCACCCCCACTCACCTGCTCCACTATCCCGCTGTGGCCGACGCCCGCCATGTTCCGCGCGCACCCCCTGGTGGTCAGCAAACCTCATAGCGACCAGTTGTTCAGTTCCGCCATTCGGTCTATTTGCATATTAGGGTTTTATGTAGATAGATTTAAGATGGACATTGTGCTGATGCTACTTTTCTTTCTACTTAATAGGGAGAAAGAGCCAGAAACACAAAAAGAGGAACGTTTGATGGAAGAAAAGAAAAAGAAAAAGCAGGAAGAAAAGAAAAAGAAGGAAGGTGCTCAGAAAAAGGTTTGGCTGGAGGCGCTGCCTCGTCTTTACCACCCTCCCATGTCGCATTTGCATTGTCATGGCCGTCACGGGACAGAATTGCATTCTCTTGTAGAGTCGTGCTAAATCTATGGGATAAGTATAGGGTGACAGCCATAGCATGTCTGTCGTAAGGACCTAGAAGTGTAAGAGCTGTGTTTCAAAGAAGTTTGATTTCAGTTATCAGAAGTAAAGAATGTTCATACTATTCTCTTTGGAATAAACTGTCCAGAACAAGACTGTCTAAGAGATGAGAAAAGGGCCGTTCAACCGATTTTATTAGAAAAGTTAAAAATAATTTTTGCAGCTTTGGTAAATGTTCTTTTACAAACCCTATTAGTAAACATTAAAAATTAAAAGCCCTGAGTCATGCTTGAATTTATGGCATTTAATATACCAAGTGATGCCATTCATTTTTGTTTTTGCCTAGTTTGATACAGCTTATAGTTTAAACAGTATGCCTATAGATTGTATTAAAACACAGAGCTCCAAGGAGCTCCCAGACAGATGTGGTTGCCTTTCAACCAATATTGGCATATAGTCAACAACTAGACACTTTTAATAAATGGACTGGGAAAATACTGTTTTTTAAAATTCCCAGTATTAAAGTCTGTTTATAAACTTTCATAGATGTGTACATCCTACACGTTATTCCTAAAGAGTTTCTGATTTTTTTTTTCAGGCTGCTGATCAAAAAACCAAAGGTAAGTTTATTTTATTTGCTGGGGGGGGGAGGGGATTTTATGGCAGTACCAAACTTTAATGATGAAGATGACTTTTTCTTTAATTTATGGTTAAAAACAAAGACTCCAACCTTGCCTTTGAATCTACTTTACATTATTCACCGTGAAATTCTTCCTTTATCACTGGGTTTACATCTGCATCCCATTGGCATTTGTTGAACCTAAACGCCTAAAGAATGGCATGTTAGCTTTGTAAGCATTGCTTTCTAATTTCCCTTTGGTTTCATTTCCACCAAACAGGATTAAACTGATCAATTGCTTCCATTTAAGAACAACTAAGGGATACTGAACTCTTCTAAAGCTTCTAATTTGTCTTTGCCAGCTATCTATAACAAAAAGAGAGATGCTTTTTATGTGTCCCCTCTTTGCTTATGAACATGTAAGATTTCTTTTTATTCTCCGAGTCCGGAATTTGCTCCTCACCGTCTCGGTGGGTACTGGGAGCAGCGATGCTCAGTGGCCGGCGGCCCTGTGGTTGGCTCACAGTGAGCCAGTTGGAAGCGCCACTCGAGCCTCCTCGTTTGTGACATTATTGTTTGTTCACATAAAGGCAGTTTCCAAGTTGGAGAAAGTTATAGTTTATGGCTCTACAGCAGTGGTTCTCAACCTTCCTAATGCCGCGGTCCTTTAATACAGTTCCTCGTGTTGTGGTGAACCCCAATTTCATTGTTACAAATTGAACATCATTAAAGCATAGTGATTAATCACAAAAACAATATGTAATTATATATGTGTTTTCCGATGATCTTAGGTGACCCCTGTGAAAGGGTCGTTCGACCCCCAAAGGGGTCGCGACCCACGGGTTGAGAACCTCTGCTCTAAAGGAAGCTGACCTTTCTGAGAAAAAATGGATCAGATTACCTGCTTTCTTTTTAATAGCTTATTGAGTTATAATTGACATACAATAAACCAAGCATGTCAAACTCAAAGGCTAACATGGGCCAAATAAACAAGGTTTAACTTTATGTGGGCCGCAAAAAAAACAAAAGTGTCAATTTTCTTAGAAACGTAGGTTTATTTCAATAGAGACATGCTGAATACAAAGGGCTGAAATAAATGAGTCATCATTAACATAAAATAATAGAACATTTTAATAAAAATGAATATTTTTTCTTGAACATTCACTTACCAGACACTGAATAACTGCACAGATTAAGTGTAACGCAAATAAACTTATTTTTCTTGTTCTCCGAAAGCAAAATATTTCCTGTTGCGCAAGCCAAACAGGTCAGTCCAGAACTAATGGTGTGGCCATCGGCTGCTGAAACATTCACTGCTAGTATTAGTGGAGAGAAATGGTGCGCCTGTGCGTAAGGTGCATAAGACGCATAAGGGAAATGAATGCAGCACGATTATAGCAATCAGTCATTAGCGAACGTTGTAGTTCGTTATTAATAATTATGTATAACAGGATATTGTAAAAATTAAGTCACAGAATTTTTATTGAAATGTTTTTTACATACCGTTATATTGTATTTTTGCTGAGCCGCAAAAATATTCTTTGTGGGCTTCGAGTTTGACATGCTTGCAGTAAACTGAACATTAAACTTAAAGAGAACAATTTATACATTTTAGCCTGTGCACACCTGTGAAACATCCTCGCAATCAAGACAATGCCCATGCCAGAACCGGTTTGGCTCAGTGGATAGAGCGTTGGCCTGCGGACTGAAAGGTCCCAGGTTCGATTCTGGTCAAGGGCATGTACCTGGGTTGCGGGCACATCCCCAGTAGGAGATGTGCAGGAGGCAGCTGATCGATGTTTCTCTCTCATCGGTGTTCCTAACTCTCTATCTGTAAAAAATCAATAAAATATATATTTTTTTTTAAAAAAGACAATGCCCATAAGCCCTGGAAGTTTCCGCACACCCCTCCCTTCCCCATCAGTGTGCAGGCTCCCCCCCAACCCCCCACCCCCCGTCCCCGTCAGGGTGAAGGCCCCTCCCCACCATAGGTGTGCCAACCCTGATCTTCCCTGCACTGTGGAAGCTTCTTTCCTAGACTGTCGCATAGACAGTGTCACACAACAGGGCCTGGCTTCCTTCAGCGCTGGCACTTTGGAGAGCCATCCCTGTTGTGTGTGAGTGAGTCATTGCTTCTGTCGCTGAGCAGTAGCCGCTGTCTGGATACAACGGTGCCACCCGCCTGGCCGTGGGTGATCTCTGGGTTCGCGCGTTTCCTCTGGTGAATCGGAGGCGATGGCTGTGAGGACTGAGACAGTGCCTGCTGGGGCTGTCCTCCTGTGGGAACAGGCCAGAGGACACTCGTTCAGGCCTGATTGCCCGTGAGGCCCCTGGAATTGAGCACTCAGACCGCCTGTCCTACCGAAAGGAGAGGCTGAAATAGAGAGGCGAGGGCAGGGGGGCCAGCGCCTGGAGTCCTTAGAGCCCCTTGAGGACTTGAGAGTTGACCTTTTATTTTTATTTTTTTTAATATATTTTATTGATTTTTCACAGAGAGGAAGGGAGAGAGATAGAGAGTTAGAAACATCGTTGAGAGAAACATCGATCAGCTGCCTCCTGCACATCTCCCACTGGGGATGTGCCCGCAATCCAGGTACATGCCCTTGACCGGAATCGAACCTGGGACCTTTCAGTCCACAGGCCGACGCTCTATCCACTGAGCCAAACCGGTTATGGCGAGAGTTGACCTTTTAGACCAGGGGGGCCAGGAGAGCTCCCAGCGGGCGAGGGACAGCACAAGGCTACATCTCAGGCCGCTGAGCGCCAGGCTGAATGGGAGTGACGGTTGGAGAGAGCCCTGGCGCGCGGAGCCCAGCTCAGACCCAGGTGCCTAAGCCGCGGGGTCGGGTGACAGGAAGGTCAGGTCGGTAGATGGAAGAGACTGGGCTAATCGTTCCATCAGCAGGTGCCTGCGGAACACCTGCTGTCTGCCCGGCCCTGTGCTGCTCGAGCTGGGGGGGAGGATGCAGGAAAAGAGACATGCTCCCCACTCTCATGGAACCTAGCGACTGACGGGAATGGCCACAGCGCCTGTCACAGCCCGAGATGCTGCTGTGGAGGAGGGGACCTGAGCGAGGCCGCATGTGGGCAGGCGTCCTGAGTGATGCTTGAGGGTCTGAGGGATGAGGAGAACATAGTGGCCTGGGAGTGGGGAGGGCTGCGGCTCCCCACACAGGGAACAGCACTGGCCAAGGCCGGCGGGCTGGAGGGGGCATTTCAGGCCAAGACCACTGCAGCCGGCACAGCGTGAGCGGTGTCAGAGGCTGGGGGACTGGGACAGCCTGGGCAGGGGAAGGCGCCTTTTCCTAAGAACAGGACGAGGACTTGTCCGCTTTCCCCCCATCCCCAGCCTTCTCTCCTCAGTGTTGGAGTCGGCAAACTCGGCTCCCTCTTTTGGCAGGTGGTTGGAGTCCACACTTTTGGGGGGAAAGCATCCCAGGATTATTGCTATTCACATTTTCTTAAGGAACACACACGATCCTTCTGCAGGGGCGGTGCACGCGTCCCGAGAGGACAAGCCCTGGGCGCTTAATTCCCCCTCAGCGTCCTTGTTTCTTGAGAGCTGGGTTTGCTGTTTGCAGAGCCTGCGGCGGGGGGACTGCAGCTGTCGCTCAGCGGACTTCCCCTCATGACTGTCCCTGTGCTCTCGTCGCGGGCATCCCAGGTGACGTCACAGACTGAAAGGTCATGGAAAGCCCACACTAATGCTCTGTTGGCCCCGTGGCTTTAACATAGGCTGTGACCAGATTTTTCTGTTTTAATCTTCTCAGTCAGCAGCTGTTGTTCAGAAACGTTGCTCATGTGATGGTCGGCACGTTGGAATACCTTTTGGAGAAGTAACTGTAATACAGTAGATAGGAAATGCCTCCAAACAGCGTTTCCCATTAGCAACAGACACTAAGTTAATGTAGTTAGTAGTGAATGAGTTCCTGCTCATTTTGCGTTGTGCTCCAAAAGTTGCCATGGTGACAGATCAGCCAGAAGCTGTCGACAGAACAAACAGAAGGCCACTGCTGTATCCTCTGGGACTGCCGTTAAGCACGGCAAATGCTTATCACTCATAGTTGTCCTGCCTGCATCTCATTCTAAGGGGATTTGTCCGTCCAGCATTGCGGCAGTTGCGGGGGACAGTGGAGGGGTGGGGATATGCCTTGGGATCCCTGGCTGCTTCAGCAGGAGAGCAGTTCTCTCTGATAGCCACATTCGCAGTCAGTCATATATGTCTGATTACATGTAAATTTACAATTTTAAGAAACTCTGTATCTTTGAGTATATATTCTGAAATGGATGAAATTAATGCAAGATTTTTAAACATTTTTTCTTTCATTGTCTTGTGTTGTATCTGCATAAGAGAAATTCCATGCTTTACATACAAAACTTCTTGGGTTCTAAGATGCCATCAATTATAGGACATATCATTGACTTAGTAATGTTCTATTGATAGAGTTTGAAGGTGAATGAGGAAACTATATTAAATTCATGTACCAATTGTAAGATGTATCCAAATTTCAGAAATAAGGCATGTGAAGATGTGTGGGCCAAAATGTCCCTCTAGGTTAACATCTACACTAATAAAAGACAAACATGCAAATTGACCATACCTTCACTATGCCTTAAGCCACGCCCACCAGCCAGAGTGACTATATGCAAATTAACCCAACCAAGATGGCGGCCGGCAGCCACAGAGCTGAAGCAAGCAGGAGGCTTGGTTGCCCTTCCCGCCTACTGCAGCGGCTCTAAGCTCCACTCAAAGCAACAAAGTTTCAATTATAGAAGATAAACCACAGATACCTGCTTTCAGCCAGCCATGGCTACAGAGCTGGAGCAAGCAGGAGTGGGTTGCCTCTGGCGATGGAGGAAACCAAGCTTCCCTCCCGCCTGCCCTGGCCGGCTCTGAGCTCCTCTCAAGGCTACAAAGTTTCAGTTATAGAAGGTAAATAAATCCCAGAATAAAAAAAGAAAAAAAGGAGAGGCTGGGAGCTTCTGTGGCCGGGGGGCTTGGCCAGCCTGCAAACAGCCATCAGCCCCTCACCCAGGCTGGCCAGGCACCCCAGCAGGACCCCCACCCTGATCCGGGGCAAACCAGCCAGCCCCCCCCCCCATGCACCAGGCCTCTATCCTATATAATAAAAGGGTAATATGCAAACTGACCCTAACAGCAGAACAACTGGGAAAGACTGGTCACTATGACACACACTTACCTACAGGGGACAGACGCTCAATGCAGGAGCTGCCCCCTGGTGGTCAGTGCACTCCCACAGGGGAAGCTCTGCTCAACCACAAGCCAGGCTGATGGCTGCCAGTTCAGCGGTGGTGGTGGGAGCCTCTCCCGCCTCCTCAGCAGCGCTAAGGATGTCCAATGCCGCTTAGGCCTGCTCCCCACTGGCAAGTGGACATCCCCCAAGGGCTGCTAGGCTGCCAGAGGGATGTCTGACTGCCAGGGGCCCAATCCCCCAGGGAGCGGGCCTAAGGCAGCAGGTGGACATCCTCCGAGGGGTCCCAGACTGCAAGAGATCATAAGCCGGGCTGAGGGACCCCCGCCCCCCCTCCCCCCCCCCCCCGAGTGCATCGGGCCTCTAGTTCACCAGTAAACAGCTACTTTTAGAGTGTCCCTCTAGCCCAGCAGTTCTCAACCTGTGGGTCGCGACCCCTTTGGTGGTTGAACGACCCTTTCACAGGGGTCACCTAAGACCATCCTGCATATCAGATGTGTACATTACAATTCATAACAGTAGCAACATTACAGTTATGAAGTAGCAACGAAAATAATTTTATGGTTGGGTTACAACATGAGGAACTGTGTTTAAAGGGCCAGAAGGTGGAGAACCACTGCTCTAACCCATTGCAGGCCTTCCTGCCAGCATACGTGAGGCTGACGGTGGTGGCCTCTGACATTCCAAGTGAGGGGGGTCCCAGTGTTGTTAACGCCATTAGGAGGAAAACACAGTGGAACACCCAGCTCATACCACATACCCTGATGTGGGTGATCTGGTGGATGAAAGATTTAAATGGACTAGTTGCTAAAAAAAAAAACCTGTGTTCCTCACCACAGTTCAGCCAGTGAGTATAGAAACCACTCTAGCTACTTTAAGCAGAAATGAGTTTAAGTACAGAAACTTGGGTGCTTATAAAATCACTAGAGGGCCCTGGCCGGTTTGGCTCAGTGGATAGAGCATCGGCCTGCGAACTGAAAGGTCCTGGGTTCGATTCCAGTCAGGGGCACATGAGAACCGCTCTCCGACTAAGCACTCATCTCCCAGATGAGGAAACTGGTTCAGGAGCCACAGCCAAGATTGTGGTTACTTTATAGGAAACTGGCTCTCAACCCGGAGTCTGACTTCAGTCCAGTTCTCTTCCCCAGAGCGCCTCATTGTCATCTCTCTCAGTTGTTTTGTTTTTTGTTTTGTTTTCTTCGGTTTGGGCTGGGTTTAGGAGGTGTTACCAAAGTGTTGGGGTCTTTTCATTTTGTCCTTACAGTGCCAGAACCTACCAAGACCTGTTCCAGCCAGCCCCAGCCTGCCGGTACCGGGACCAGTACTCCCACCAGCACTCTCTCCAGCAGCAGCAATGGCAAGCGCGCACCTGCCGGCGGCCAGCAGCCAGCTGTGTCCCGCTACCTGCCTCGTGAGGTGCCTCCGCGCTTCCGCCAGCAGGAGCAGAAGCAGCTACTGAAGAGAGGCCAGCCATTGCCCACGGGGGCTCTGACCAGTGCGAGCCCCACCCAGGCCGCTGGGCCTGCCGGGGTGAGCCCTCCTCCCCTCCCTGGAGCCGGAGCGCAGCAGCAGCCCAGCAAGCTCCAGCCAGGTGAGCCACGGAGGGTGGCTTCTCATCTGGGGCTCGTGTGCTGTTTCCCACTCGGCGGCCCAGGAACAGAAATGGACACCTTTGGGTCCATAGTCAGTATATACATATGATAGAGCTAGCTAGCTAGATGATAGATACATAGATAGATGATAGGTAGGTAGCTAATTGATAGACAATGAGTAGAAGATAGGTAGAATTCATTTCAGTTGGATTTTGAAGTTTAATTCTGCTTCCCCCTACTTATTCATATGAGTTATTTCTCATGTTTTCAGAGGCATTAGTGACTTTGTTGCTCACAGAAAGCAAAGGTCTGTCAGCAGGCCAGTGACGGTCAGCAGTGGGCAGAGCCCTGCAGGGAGACTTCGCAGCGAGGCCCTCGCTGGGTCACTAGGAGGGCGCAGGGCCGCACACGTTCTTTGCAGGGAGGTGATGGCGTTGAATGAGAAGCGGGTGCTTCTAACTAACGTCCAACCTTAAAGCCAAACCTGCCGACAGCTTGGCGTGCAGTGTCTCGGGTTCTGGCCCACCTGCTTCTGCTGGCGTCTCTGCCTGCAGCCCCCTCCAGCGGCTCTTGGCTCCAGGAGAGCCCCCGCTGACCCCCTCGCTTTCCAGCTTCCAGAGGTGACATCTCCTCTGTCGCCTGTTCCCGGCTTCTTGACCTCAGGGATTTGGATTTAAAAACGCTTTCCTGGAGTTGTAGAGAAGGTTTTGGGAGAGAGCACAGTACCTGTGGGAACCGCCACATTTCTGTGGTGCCCTTAAGTCTCTCCGCTTTAACAGTTGGCATGGTCCTGGCGTGGGAACCAGGCTTGCTGATGGCAGTGAAATTCAGGTCTGTAATTGGAGAAGCAAGGAGGCTTCTCGTATTAGATTGGAACTTAAAAGAAACATGTCACAGATCATATTAATATGTTTCTCTTTCATACACTGACTTAATGTGGGGAATAATTGCCACATGACACAAAAGTATTTATAGTGTATTTCTCAAAACCGAGACTTTGTGGTATATTCAGAACAAATGTTTTTAGACAGCTTTGCTATGTCTCTTCAAATAATCTTGACTCTCCTTGCTAAGTTCCTGGTCAAGGGGATGTAGGTCAAGAGAGAAAAGAAATGGTCAAACATACTCATTTAACAAGAATATAACTCCCCTACTTCACTGCAAGCAGTTGGTAATCAGACAGATGGTCACTCCTGGTGGTGTGGCTCAGTTGGTTGAACGTCCTCATGTGCACCAAAAGGTCACTGGTTCAGTTCCCGATCAGGGCACATGCCCAGGTTGCAGGCTTGATCCCCAGCAGGGGGCACGAAGGAGGCAGCTGTTGGGTATTTCTCTCCCTCTCCCTTCCTCTCTCTCTAAAATCAATAAGAACATACTTTTTCAAAAGCATATGGTTACTTTCTGCACTGGAATACGGTCCACAGGACAGCCTCACAGAGACAGAAGCTGTGCAGTCACAGTCACACCGAAATAGGGTGACGCATTTTTTAAAAAACAGAAAAAGAAATGTACCAGCCTGCTTTTTCCTGGGCTTGTCTTGTTATATGATTCGATGCCAGTATTGCATCAGTGTTTTCATCAACTGCTGTTGGTACAAAATTTTGCTGGTATCTACTCAAATAAGAATAAAATAAATTTTTTCAGTAAAATTTTTTATGAAACTTTTTTAATAAAACATTTGTCTCTAAGTATATTTCTAGAAAGTTCTTCCTAGTTTGTTTTATATATATATACACTAGTATATAATGACTAGATCATTTTATGTCTAAACATCTCAGAAAATGCCATTAATCTACATGATATTAATAAAATAAATGATTAATTTTCGGCTCGCAAACAAAAGTCTTGGTTTTATACCAATTTCATCATTCCCAGCAGCCTCTGGGGTCAGAGCCAGACAAACCCTTGAACTCGCCCCCTTGCATCGGCTCAAGGTCCCTCTGCCGGAGGGGTCTCTGGGCTCCCCCTGTGCAGCCTGCCTGGCCGGCGCTGCCTGCTGCTCCCGCGCTGCTTTCCCCTCGCACAGGCCTCTTCCTCACCGGCTCACACGTGCCCGCTCAGCGTGTCTTCCCAGCGCATGCACACGGTGGCCGCCCACCCTTCTCTCCACATCACTGTCTCCCCGCCCCAGGGACCCCCTCAGTGTCGTCCTCACTGCCCAGTCTGCAGCATGTAAGTTCGCACTCTGTGCTGTGTAGCCTGTGGTGCTTGCTGGCTAAGGTGTCCGAACCTCCTCCACAGGAAATGATAGGCCTGAGCCCCTCACGACCTCTCATCTCTAAGTCCCTCCCCACAAAGAGCTTGTCTGGTTTGTCAGCGGAGGGCAGTGCCCCACGTTCTCAGGGCTCCCTCGGTTCCCCTGCGGTCCCTGCACGCGTTTCTAGGCCTTTCTCCCGGCTGCTCCAGAGTCCTGCTCAAGGGCCTGCGATTTCCATGAGGGTGCCACCCCCGGCGGACATCCAAACTGGAGTCCAGCCTCAGCTGCTAAGAGCCAGGAGGCAACCAGCTGACCCGCCCAGCTCAGGGTAGAGGCAGAGCTAGTGGGGCAGAGGGCTGAGCCGGGCAGCGTGAGCCCTGGGAGGACCTGCGTCCTTTCTCCGACCGGTGACCGGTGGGACCCAGACAGCAGTCACGTGCCGTCAGGCGTGGAAGGACCCGTGCGCCGTGGAGGCCAGGGTTCCTGCCAGCCCCAGTTCCAGGCTCTCCCTTCAAATGACAACCATTTGTCCTGACGTAAAACGTGGCCTCTAATAAAGCCATGCAGGGAAACGGGGGCTTCTATTCATGTGCTGAGTTGGCAGATGCTTTACCCGTAAGGCAGTGGTTCTCCACCTTCTGGCCCTTTAAATACAGTTCCTCATGTTGTGACCCAACCATAAAATTATTTTTGTTGCTCCTTCACAACTGTAATGTTGCGACTGTTATGAATCGTCATGTAAATGTCTGATATGCAGGATGGTCTTAGGCGACCCCTGTGAAAGGGTCGTCCGACCGCCAAAGGGGCCGCGACCCACAGGTTGAGAACCGCTGCTGTAAGGTCAGTGTTAGCCTGTACATGGGGTAAGAGTGTCATTTTATCCTGTTGTTTTCTCTTCAGTCTGAAGCAGCACCCCAGCTCCCAGCACTTGCGAGCTTTCATCGGGGCTTAAGAACCTCCTTCCTATTGTGCTCAGGGCGGAACAATGGATTGTGTCGGGGGCTGCTTTGTGCGGTGTAAACAGGCTTTGGTGGCTGCGCGGCTGTTTGCCACTTAGATGGGTTTTAGGTGGAGGAAGAAAGTAATTAGGAAGTTGGACACTTGCCAGTTTGCATATGGCGCTCGTTTGGGACGTTGGAGCTAGTGTTGGAATGCCGAATGTTTGGGGTGAGGAAGAGAAAGAAGCGGGAGTGGAGACAAAGGCAGCGAGAGCGGCGGTTTATCTGCGCAGCCGGCGGGCGGGGCGCCCTTCTCCTCTTGGCTGACTTTCAACAAACAAGCAAACCGGCAGCGGCGCTCCTGTGACTGGGGCCCGAATAAAAATGTTGTGACAATTGAGAGAATTGCAAGAGGAGGGAAGATGGGTTTAGTGTCAGCTGCAATTAGATAATCAAAGCTTTCCAGTCCCCGCCGTGGGCGCCTCCCCCCGCTGCAGGGGTGGAGCGGGGCCTCCCGGAGAGGAAGGCTGCCAACCCTGCCCCCTGGCCGCCCAGGGCACCTGCCAGTGCCGGGGACTTTCCTGGCGGCGCGACAGGATGAGCTGTCGCCGTGCACAGCCGACATGGGGGAGTCAGCCCAGGTGGCCCCAGATGCAGGCGAACCAGCAGCTGGCTTGCCAGGTAGCATCGGGGTGGAGGCCCCTTCCTGCAGGTATTTCTGCTGCAGGCATGTCTGCCCCAGCGGCCCCGGCCCAGGAGGAGAGACGAACGCACACGAGCAGAGGTGTGCTTGTCCCACGCCAGCCTGTGACGTGCCATCCAGAGAGCAGCCCGGAGCCCCGGCTCCCGTGCCCGTCACACTGATAAGATGGCGTCTCAGCAGCTGCTGGCCCAGGGCGGCCTCCCCCGCGTCCTCGGCGCTGGCCGGCCTCCCCGAGGAGGACGCGGCTGTTGTGCCCCCACGTTCAGCGGCGTGTGACAGGCTGTCCACCTGGAGGCAGCAAACCCTTCACTGCTCGTTTGAAGTAAGACCAGGCAGCGAGCTCACTCCCTCGGACGCTCCCATTGTTCCCGTAAACCTTCTGCTCCGAGCCGGCACTGGGTCAGCATTGCCCGGATCTTCGCTAGGGAGATTGGATCGGGTGTCCCGGATTCTGTCCCGCAACGGAATTCTGAATTGAGACCTCCCTGAGACTTGGTTGTTGTGTTGTTAATCCTCACCCGAGGATATTTTCCCATGGACTCTTTTTTTAGAGAGAGTGAAAGGGAGGGGAGAGAGAGAGAAAGGAAAACATCAATGTGAGAGAGACGCGTCGATTGGCTGCCTCCCACACGCGACCTGACCAGGGCCGGGGATTGAGTCTGCAGCCAAGGTACGTGCCCTTGACCGGAATTGAACCTGGGACCCTTCAGTCCGCAGGCCAATGCTCTCCCCACTGAGCCAAACCGGCTAGGGCCTCCCTCAGACTTTTATACAGTAAATGCTGTCGAGGGTTAGGTGTTTGGGGTTCTCAAAAGCTGCAAACAGGAATCTGTGGCAAGGAATCTGTTACCACTGCGCCTTAGTAAATGTGTTCACAGCTATGGAAGGAAGCCTTCAGAATTACGTTTTATAATATATAGCTTATTATTTTGTCGTTTCCGTTGGAAGGCTGTGGTGAGAAAGAATGAATTATGTCCTATTTGTCAGTGTTACAACTAATTAAGCATTCTGCACCCTTCTGAGTGAATCTTGTGCACGCTCCCTATCTGATTAATCCGATACTTAATTAAGGTTTTGCTTACTGTAGCTTTTGGAAGCTCTTTGTTAAATACTTTTCCTTGAAAAAATTGATCTTTATGTCATTAACATTTTAGAATTTGGAAGTAAAAAAAAGCTTTTCTCTTTAAACGATGCTATCATGTAATCCTTTTTAATTTAATCACTTAATGTTACTTAGATTTTTATAGACACCTATTTTTAGAACATGTGAACCATTTTAAACAGCAGAGGAAAGGACAATATTATACACAAACTTCATTACTTTTTTCTCTTTAAGGCTGTTTTTTAAAATTCTTTAAGGAGTAAGAATTTTACTCTGAAAATGCCAGGTTTAGTTCAGTCCTGCTGGTTATAGGTCATCACCCCTCTTCCAAGCCTGCCTCTCTGACCCTGTTTGCCACCGTAAGGAGACGTAATGTGAGAGGTCCAGGCCATCCGCCGTGTGTGCTGTGGTCTGAGTCTCATGGACGTGGGCTCCGGCTTGGAACTGAGACCTGCTGAGCTCACGGATGAGCCAGGCCCGTCAGAGGACGGCCCACGCTTCGGAGACACGGGCGTGTCCTCGTAGGCACCACGCCTGGCTTTCGCTTTCCCTCCTTTCACTTTGTCACTTTATCATTTCTCCATCTCACTCTGTCCGGTGTTGGGATGTGGGTCCCGCTGTTCGCTCCTGTGGTTGGCTTTGCCTTTGCCGCTGTGCTAAGCAGACAGTGGGGAGTGGTATTTGCAAATCAAATGGAGTCTATGAGAACCATAAATACTGCATTAAAATCATAACTTTGGCTTTCTGGTTTTTATTTTTATTTTTTTTAATATATTTTATTGATTTTTTACAGAGAGGAAGGGAGAGATAGAGAGTTAGAAACATCGATGAGAGAGAAACATCGATCAGCTGCCTCCTGCACATCTCCTACTGGGGATGTGCCCGCAACCCAGGTACATGCCCTTGACCCGAATCGAACCTGGGACCTTTCGGTCCGCAGGCCGACACTCTATCCACTGAGCCAAACCGGTTTCGGCAACTTTCTGGTTTTTAAGATCTTTCCGGCTTTTAAATAAATTCATTTTATGTTTAAACTATTTTTTTAAATATATTTTATTGATTTTTCACAGAGAGGAAGGGAGAGAGATAGAAACATCAATGAGAGAGAAACATCGATCAGCTGCCTCCTGCACACCTCCTATTGGGGATGTGCCCGCAACCAAGGTACATGCCCCCGACTGGAATCGAACCTGGGACCCTTCAGTCTGCAGGCTGACGCTCTATCCACTGGACCAAACCGGTCAGGCTAAACTATTATTTTTTAAAAATCAATGGAAAAATATCCTCGGGTGAAGATTAACAAAAAATGATAATAATTTTAAAAATAAAGTAAAATGGTGTGGTTCCTCAGGAGCTTACACATAGGACTGCCGGTGAGCCGGTACCTCCACTTCCGGGTATGGACCCAAAAGAACTGAAAGAGGGGCTGGAGCAGATGTGCCTGTCCTCGGGTTATGCAGCATTAGCCCCAACAGCCAACGTATGGAAACCACCCGATGGTCCATGGGCAGGTGAAGAAAGAAACCACGTGGTCTGGGCATACAATGGCATGTTACTCGGCATTGAAAAGGAAGGGCATGCTGACACACGCTAGAACATGATGAACCTTGACAACATCATGCTAAGTGAAATCAGCCCGTCACAGAAGGACAGGTATTGTGGGATTCCATTTGTAGAAGGGCCCCGGAGTCGTCAGAGCCTGGAGAAAGGACGGAGAGTGGTGGGGACCAGCGTGGGGGGGTGGGGGGGGGTGGAGAATCAGTGTTTAATGGGTGGAGAGTTTCAGTTTAGGGTGATGGATAGTGGCAATAGTTGCACAATATGAATGTACTTGGAGTCACTCAAAAATGGTTAAAATGGAAAGTTTATATTTTGTATATTTTACTGCAATAAAAAATACATTTGCTTGAATAGTGTGGTGGAGATTCGGTATGCCAGAAAGGCTGCTTGGTGTTTGTGTTGATTCTCATGGTAACGTGCAGTAGAGGGAGGCTCTAGGAATCATAAGTTTAGAGCCAAGAGCCTTCGGGATTGTACCGTTAGTTCCTCGTCACCTTTTTAGAGCTGAGAACGGCCAGGTTGCTCACTCTGGTTGCTTCAGCTAGAGCTCCGATTCGGTTCTACGTTTATTCTTTTGTTTGCGCAGGACACATTTATTGGTTCCTGATATGTGGCAAGCATTATGGATATAAAACTAAAAAGATACCATCCATGTCCTTAAGAAACTCACCTTCAAAAACTAGGCTCTTCGTGCAGGGATCAGGTTTTTATAATCACACTCATCTCTTGGTTCTTGTCAGGTGGTCACGTTTTTCTAACAATAAAGACGTGCTCTTTGAATTACATTCCCACCGCCTCGGAGCATTGGGCACTCACCTTGGGTACCGTTTGGGATTCTATCTGTTACCTCATTTGGTGTCATATTTAAGCGTTTTCAATTTTTTTAAATGTTTTTAAAATAGAAGAAAGTACACAGTAAATAAAACTACACTCACAATACAGATTTGGCCTAATATTTTGCCCTATTCCGTTCAGATCTCTGTTTCAGAGATGTCACAGATAGCGCCCCCACCCCGTTCCTATCCCCAGAAGGCACCGCGGTCCTCACTCGGGTCCGTGTGGCAGTGGCCACGTCAGCGCGGTGCAGCGTCACCTCTGGTTAAAGTGCATCTCTCACAGCGATGGCTGGTGATTGTTTCCTATGGGTTTCCTGTCCGTTTCCTACTTTCGCTGGACTCTTAGCCTTGCTCTTGGTTTGGTTCTTTGTTCTGGTTGTCATCTTCCGTCTGCTCCCTCCTTCCTGTCTGCGGCTTGCTTTCAGCTTCCTTTACGTGGTGATGCCTGTCGCCCCCGTGTTCTGATGTTACAGTCGGATCTTTATGTCTCCCGTAGGAAGACACAGGGAGTGACCAAGGCCACGGAGATGGCCTCCTATGTTTCCTCATTAAACTTTAAAAGTTTTGCTTTTCCTAATCCGGTCTTTAGTCCATCTAGAGTTTATTTCTGTGTATGATGTGAGATAGGGCTCCAGAGAGGAAGGTAGGAGGAGAGAGAGAGAGATACCAGTGATGAGGGAGAATCATTCATCAGCTGCCTCCTACGTGCCCCCCACTGGGGATGAAGCCCACAACCCAGGCATGTGCCCTGACCGAGAACTTAACCGTGACCTCCTGGTTCATAGGTCAGTGCTCAACCACTGAGCCACACTGGCCAGGCACTTACAATTCTTTTCTACTAAATGAGCTGCCAGCCTCTGGATGATACTGTAACCCTAGAGTCTCCCGGAAAACAGCAGAGCGTACCCAGACACAGGAGCCCTTGCCGATGCCGTCTCCCCGAGGGCTGGCTCTGGTGTTGCCGAGCGACACGCCTTTCCAAGTTGCTAGACTTAAGCGAAGCAGCTTCCTTTCATACAAATGCTCTCCGAGATGCCTGTGTGCATGCGGGCACGGGGCGCCTTCTCAAGAGGAAGGAGAGGATGGTGCAGTGGTAGGAACTAATATAATTGTAGCAACACGAACTCGTTTTTAAATGGGAGCTATTAAGAAGACAAACAACTTTTTTCTTTAAGTCATATTTTTAGCATTTGTCATTCAGAACTGAAAACTTGAAATAATGAGCTTCCCCCAAAGACGAGCTGACAGTTGACTCTTTGACAGACGGGAGGAAAATCTAACCTGGGGTTTGTTTCATCCTCTGCAGATCTCAGCCGCGGCGGGTTGGCAGAGCATTATGAAAGTCCGCACTGGGCACCGCAGCCCGCTTTCCGGAGTGAAGCCAGCTGCCCCTGGGATCAAGTGATCACAGACAGGCCTGACCAGGAGGCGTGGCCGTCCATCCCCGGGGCCGAGCCGGAGGCGGCCTCAGAATGCACTGTGGACGCTGACGCCGCCCCCCACGGCCCCCACGGCGGCTCGGAGAACAGCAGCATGGCGACAGGGAGCGCCCCAGGCAGCTTCACCGGACACGCCAAGAAGACCAATGGCAATAACGGCACCAGCGGCACACTGGTCCAGAGCCCTCCGAACCCCAGTGCCCTGGGCGCAGGGGGCAGCGGCGGCGGCAGCAGTGCGGCCAGAGTGTGGGGCGTAGCCGCGGGCTCCAGCTCCGGCCTCGCCCACTGCGCGCTGGGCGCCGCGGAAGGGAAAATGGACAGCGTGCTTGCCGAGGGGAGAAGTCAGAACTGCTGGGGCGCTTCCAGCCCCAGCGCTGGCATGAACCTCAACCTCAACCCGAGCGCCAACCCAGCTGCCTGGCCTGTGCTCGGACATGAAGGAACGGTGGCCACAGGCACCCCTTCCAGTATTTGCAGTCCAGTCAGTGCCATAGGTCACGGCGTGGGCAACCAGAACGGGAACCCGCCGGGCACGCTGGGTGCGTGGGGGAGCTTGCTGCCGCCGGAGAGCTCAGAGCCACAGACGCCCACTTCGCAGAATGTATCTTTCAGCGCACAGCCTCAGAACCTTACCACTGATGGACCAAACAACACTAACCCCGCGAGCCCCTCGCCAAACCCTGCCAATGCAATGCAGACCAACGGGCTGCCCACCTGGGGCCTGGCCGTCGGCATGGGGGCCGTCATTCCGCCCCACCTGCAAAGCCTTCCTGGTGCTAACGGGTCGCCAGTCTCTCAAGTCGGTGGGGGCGGTGAAGGAATCGGCAGTTCTGTGTGGGGACTGTCCCCAGGCAGCCCTGCCACCGGAAATAGCAATTCTGGGTTCAGTCAGGGGAATGCAGACACTGTGAACTCAGCATTAAGTGCTAAACAGAATGGATCCAGCAGTGCTGTGCAAAAGGAAGGGAATGGGGGGACCGCCTGGGACTCGGGGCCTCCCGCTGGCCCTGGGATCCTCGCCTGGGGGAGGGGCCGTGGCAATAACAGCGTGGGGGGTATCCATTCAGGAGCGTGGGGCCACCCCAGCCGCAGCACCGCCAACGGTGTGAATGGGGAGTGGGGAAAGCCCCCAAACCAGCATTCCAGTGGTGACGTCAGTGGGAAAGCATCAACAGGGTGGGACAGTCCCGGTGTCGGCAGCCAGAACCCGGCCCTGCAGCCTGGCGGTGAGCACGGGAGCTCGTGGGCCAAGGCTGCCCCCTCTGGAGCCCCGGCGAGCGAAGGCAGCAGCGAGGGCTCTGGCGGCCACAGTGAAGGAGGTGCCGGGAGGGAAGGGGCCGAAGGCCGGAGGCGAGAGAAAGGGGTTCTAGACCAAGGGCACATCCAGTTGCCAAGGAACGATCTTGACCCGAGAGTGCTGTCCAATACTGGCTGGGGACAGACTCCTGTGAAGCAAAACACTGCCTGGGAATTTGAAGAGTCCCCGAGGTCGGAGCGGAAGAATGACAACGGCACCGAGGCCTGGGGCTGTGCGGCTCCTCAGCCTTCACACTCAGGGGGGAAGAGCGATGGGTCCATCATGAACAGTACAAATACCTCTTCAGTATCGGGGTGGGTCAGCTCACCGCCTGCTGCTGGGCCAGCAAACACAGGCTGGGGGGACAGCAGCGCCAGAGCGCCAAATGGCCCCGGGGTTTGGGGGGACTCCATCAGCTCTGCTGCTGTTCCTAACGCTGCTGCCGCCAAGGGTGGCCACGCTTGGAGTGGGACCGCGAGGCAGGAGGACAAGTCACCCACCTGGGGTGAGCCTCTCAAGCCCAAGTCTCAGAACTGGGGAGACGGACAGAAGCCCGGTCCAGCCTGGAGTGCAGGAGGCGGGGACTGGGCCGACCCGTCCTCCGTCCTTGGGCACCTGGGGGACGGGAAGAAAACTGGCTCTGGGTGGGATGCTGACGGGAGCCGGTCAGGGTCCGGCTGGAGTGATGCTCCCCGGCCTGGGACCGGTGGCTGGGGCAACGGCACGAATACAAAGGCGAATCCAGGGGCGAACTGGGGAGAGTCTTTGAAACCCGGCCCCCAACAGAACTGGGCAAGCAAGCCCCAGGACAGCAGCATGAGTAACTGGGGAGGGGCCGCTTCCGTTAAACAGACGGGGACGGGGTGGATCGGGGGGCCCGTCCCCGTCAGACAGAAGGACGGCGGCGAGGCCACGGGCTGGGAAGAGCCTTCTCCCCCGTCCATTCGACGCAAAATGGAGATTGACGATGGTACCTCAGCTTGGGGAGACCCGAGCAGCTACAACAACAAAGCTGTCAACATGTGGGACAGAAACAACCCGGGCCTCCAGGGCAGCGCCACGGCCGCCAGCACCGCCGCCAGCAGCAGTGCCAACGCGGGCGACATGCCAGCCCCGCACCCCGCCAGCGCCCCGCTGACCCGATCGCCGCTGCTCGGCCCAGGTATGGAAGGGACTTGCGTTCTTTAAGAGTAAAACGCACTCATTCTCACCACATAGGCCTGCGTCTTCCGACCGTGTTTTTACAGCCAATGGCATTGATGCCCTGCAACTAGCGTTGTGTTTAAGTGGCATCCAGAGGCGATACCTACAGCGGGGCTCGGGCAGCTTTCCGTCCGAGAGGAGTCCCTGCAGCACTGCTGGTGGCAGGGGGAGCACAGAGGGAACGCGTCCTCTCGGGAGAGCTGGCCACCGTGTCCTCTGTACACACTGCCTCCACCCCCGCTCAGTAGAAGCTCCTGGCAGCGGGGAGCTGGGGAGCCCACCCCAGATTTCTAGTGCCTTAGTGTGGAGGGAAGCCCGTTCACTGATCACTGCAGATTTCCACGGGGGTTCTGATGTGGGGTCAGCACTGAAATAAAGCCCCTGAAGGCCTGAGCAGGTCATTATCCAGTGCCCTTAGGAAGGAACATTCTGGACACTTGAAATCCACTTGCAGACACGGGAGAACACTGAATGCTAACTAAACATTTTAGGTGAATAACAAATTCTCGTAGTAGAGACTCGGTCTAGCAATGAGGTTGAGGGAGCGTCTCCAGAAATGGATGCTTTTATCCCTGAACTCAGGTTTCACCAAAACATGTAGTTAATGTGAAGGGGATTGGGGGGTGGAGTAGAATCGAATAGGAGGCCATTATGGACTTGATCTGAGCGATCCCAGGGACAGTGGAGTGAGGGCATGAGCTCTTGCCTGGGGTTGCCTCTTGCAGCAGCAGGTGGAAGCGAAGTATTAGTGCCTGTGCCAATCAGAAAAGCCGAAGTCCACTGCCCACTGCCCGTTGCCCCTGCTCGGGGCCTTTTCCATCCGGTTCCCTGCCTTGCTCAGTCCCAGGAGTGTCAGCTGGCCATCCGGGCACTTCAGCTGTGCTCCTCACGGGAGTTCTGTGCTCCAGGCAGCGTGAGACGTGCCTTTGCGTTGGGGTACTTAACCTAGTGACATTCTCTTTGCTTACCACTCGGTGTTCTGGCACAGATAGTGTAACCACAGGCAGAGGACATGCGCAGGAATCACGGACGAGGCGGGTCAGCCGTATCCTAAACTAAAGCCAGGGAGAAATGGGGTTAGGACGAGGCGGGTCAGCCGTATCCTAAACTAAAGCCAGGGAGAAATGGGGTTAGGACGAGGCGGGTCAGCCGTATCCTAAACTAAAGCCAGGGAGAAATGGGGTTATGCGTACCGAGGTGGGCAAACAGGTATGAAGTTTCCCTGGAGCAGCCGGGATGTTGTCCTACACGCTCGCCGCTCCCTCATCCTCGGTGTAAGACAGACACACACCCCGCAGGTGGGCTGATCGGCCGGGTGCTGCTCGAGCTCCGCGGTTCGCGCCGTGCTGCAGAAATAGGCCCCGCCGCCGCCCCACCGGAAGACGCTAGTTTAAGCACGTGCAGTCGTTGCCATCCAGGAATGCGCTCAGCGGGCTGTTTTTGTGGCCGCGGGGTTTTCTTGGGTTGGGTTTGGTTGGGGTGTTTCTACTTTTCTGTGTTTGGGGGACTTGGTAGGTGCGAGCAGGAGCAGGGACTAGGCTAAAGGAGGGGGAGGTTCCCCCCCGTGCAAGTCCTGGGACACACACTCAGTTCAAAATGATGGGCCCATAACAGTTAAAAATACAGTGTGGCCCCAGGTGTCAGTGTGACAGACTTAGCACATCCAAACCCGCATTAATGCACTAAAATAAAATCTAAAGAATTTTGTTTCTGATGAGACAGTAAGGCAGACAGAAGCTCCTGTGAGAGGCGTGTGCCGCTCAAGGCCACGTGGCCGTCTTTTGGAAAAGATCCTTATCGGCAGCCTGCAACTAGAGTCCCCTGGGTGGGACAGAGGGTCCAACAAATGGCACGAAACCAGGCGCCCGGAAAGCGGCGCCCTTCGCCGCCTGACTGAGCAGACCCCTCTGTATCGAGCTCCACTCTACACCCATCTTGATGTCAGACATGAGAGAGTTCTGCAGCTACCGGTTCTGCTCTGTCTGCACAGGCCAGTAGCCAGCCAAGCATTATAATAAACCCACATTGCACTTCCAGGCCCTGGGTGTGAGCAGAAGCCCGTCATTAATATTTAAGTCCCTGCAATGCCGAGCACGTAGCAGACGCTCAGATGCTTCATCAATTGAATTGGGCCTTTATCCTTCCTTCCCTTAATTATAATTGGCCACTTTTAACTGAACCGTCTTCCCAAAAAGGACTGCCTGCCACACTTATAAAATGATGTAAGTAGCATCCCATCCGTGGAACAAACTAGAATTGATTTTTTTCTTTCCCCGGAGAAAGAATGCCATCTACCGACTTAGCTGTTTGCCTGAGATGATAGCCTGAGTGAGGGACTGCCCAGCTCTGGCTCCCGGCCCCCTGGCTGCCTGGGGCTCTGTGGTGCCCTCCTCTTAGGCGCTCGTTTTCTCTGTGCTCATAGGAGGGTGAAAATGTAGATTTGAGGTGGAATGCAGTGGCATGCTCGGGGCGTCTGGTTGCTATTGTTTCATCCCCAGCACTGTATTTGTCCAGTTGGAGAAGGGAGGCAACGACTTGGTGCAGAAAAGTTTTGCCCAGAGCAGTAGGACAGGGTGGGGCAGAGGATGCAAACACCGTTCATCTTTGTATTGTGTATTCATTATTGTCTTTTCATGTGAACAACTCTGCACCTACTTTCACCCACCCTGTATTTGAAGGACCATTTTTAAATTTTAATACCCATGTTCTAAAAATTTAAATATAAAGTAGTAATTTGTCCCACCTCATTAAGCCCAACTTTAAACAACCTCTATAAAATCATTAACAAAAAGGGTACCAAGTCACCCCAGCAGTCAACACTGAGCAGTGGAGATTACATTTATTCATTTATTTTAGCAGCATGTATTTAGGGTTATTTTCTGTCTACTGAAAATAGTTGCTTTGCATCAAAATTATCTAGTCTGCTGCTTTTAGCATTTCTTCCAGAGCCTTCGGCACGCTTGGCGATGCACATGTTCTGACGGTGTTAGTTTGGCGCTGTAGGTAAATTCTGTTCTTTCCGGACATCAACCCCAGGTGGAAATGCAGGGAGTTTTACTTTTTAGTAGGCAATTAGTTTTCCATTTATTTTTAAGATTTTGAAACATGCTGCTTTTGCAAACCATTTGCCTTCTATATAAAAATACTCTGTAGACATTTCTGCTGCTTTAATAGGAATTAAAAACTCTGCAAAAATTAACTAACTACAATTGCCATTGTCTTAAATGTTTCCATGTAGTTTGGAGTTGTAGTATTGCCTTTCAAAGATACGGAAGTAGAGGATGACAAGTTTTAGGTGAATTCTTCATTTAATTACCTATGATGAATCAGTATTCTTACAACTGATTGGCCATTAGCAACCCCTAAGTTATCTTATTCCACAGCACACATCATTTTATCAGCTATGTTAATTTTCCTGATTTAATTTTGTCCCTTCAGTTTGTAAAACTGCTTTTCCAAATAGACATACACTATTGTTTTCTGTGTAATTACAGGTAATGTTCTAGTTGACAGTTGCCGACAATAGCTGATTAGAGCTAACTTTCCTGTTATTGGTGATAATTTACATAATATATTGCTCAGCATAGAGCTTGTAATTTAAAATGACTCATAGTTGCGTGTCCTTTGGTCATTAATCTATATGACTGTATTTTATTAGAATAAAGCGTGGCACGGGGAGTGATTCCATGCTATTTTCGTCAGAGAATTAATGTTTTCTAATTGAGATGGTAATATCCATGTTGCAACCAAATGATTGAAAATCTGTGGTTAACTGCTTGCATGTCATGCCTTCTGTTCTTCTATTCGGTTAGTAGTTAAAACATTCTCATTCCACCTGAGAATCCCTGTCTGAAAGCGGGACTAGCCACAGTGCCTCTCTCGTGAGCTCGGGCAGGAGCACAATGGCCAGAAGTCGTGTTCTTGGGAAGGGTGAGGTTGACATGTAACAGGATGCTCAGCCACAGCACTGAGCAGGGGAACGAGGGAGAATTCCCGGGAAACCCCGGCGATCCACGTGCCTCCGGAGCCACCCTGGCCCCCCGTCCTCCACTCGGTTCCCGTCTGTCAGACAAGTGCCGGGCTCTCACTCAGCCCCCCAGCGGTCCCTGGGGATGGTCTGCGTACCCAGTTCCTGCTTCACCTGTGCCTGTTGACTCTGCCATCTTCCCATTTTTTTGCCTGGGTCTGTGTCTGATGGTTGGTCAGAAGATAAGCAAAGATAACTTTCAGTACGGGTTTGCAACTTGTAAACTTTTCTTATAAGAAAATAATGTAACAAAATTTCTTTTAGGTTGTTACATAGAGTACCAGAAATAAACAAGCGACTTCTGAACCATTTGTTTTAAACGGTTCTTTCAAATCCTGTTATGTTGCAAATACTGTGAATGTAATGGTCTTTAATGTTTAATGGACTTGCAGTTTTGTTTTTTATTTTTTATTTATCTTTATTGTTGAAAGTGTGGACGTAGAGCTCTAAGTGGATAGGATCGGGAGTGAGGCAACTGCAACTTTAAGAAGCTAAACAAACCTGATTAGACGTAATGTCTCCTTTTCGTTTCTAAAAGCTCTTTAAGACAGATGATCTCACACTGTTTTGGATTTGAAATTCCCGTGTTTCCTGTCTCTGTTTCACTTTCATTCTTTTTCTCTCCCCCAGTTTCCTCGGGCTGGGGAGAGATGCCTAACATTCACTCCAAGGCTGAGAACTCCTGGGGAGAGCCTGCCTCCCCGTCCACCCTGGTGGATAACGGCACCGCCGCGTGGGGCAAGCCGCCCAGCAGCGGCAGCGGATGGGGAGACCAGCCCGCCGAGCCGGCCATGCCGTTCGGGAGAGCCGGGGTGCCTGCCGCCGCCCCAGCCCTGTGCAAACCAGGTACCGAGCGCGCTCTGCCTGCCCCGGGTTGGCAGTTTAGAAAGGGGTCCGAGTGTTTTATTTAGAGGGGTGCTTCCCATTCAATTTTAAGAATTAACTTTCAGGCCACTTTCCTCATTTTATTTATACTTCAACATTAAACTAAGGCTGGAAAGAAAGACTTGCCATGTCTGATACGTGAGCACCGTGGAGCTTTCACAGAAGCCCAGCTTTCCTTTTAAAAAAATAAATCCATGAAAGGACCAGAACAATATAGAGTGTGTGCCTGGCACACGGCTCGTGGCAGCCACCCCTCAGCTGGCTTCTGCAGCTGCTGCCTGAGCAGTGGACGCGGCCTCGTCCCGAGCTCGAGTGGGAAAGCGGCTGCTCTCCCCGCTCAGCCCGGCTCTGAAGCGCACGGCGCTGCGCCACCTCACTGCCTGGCCTGCCTGGCCTTGCTTGGTCCTGGAAACAAAATCCTGTGGGCGCTCCAGGTCCATGCTTTTTATCTTCTCTTTCTTTTTATTCTTTGTGAGTATGTGTGTGTGTGTGTGTGAGAGAGTGTGTGTGTGTGTAAGTGTGTGTGTGTGTGTGTGTGTGTGTGTGAGAGAGTGTGTGTGAGAGTGTGTGTGTGAGAGAGAGTGTGTGTGTGTGAGAGTGTGTGTGTGTATGAGTGTGAGAGTGTGAGTGTGTGTGTGAGTGTGTGTGTGTGAGAGTGTGAGTGTGTGTGTGAGTGTGTGAGAGTGTGTGTGAGAGAGTGTGAGTGTGCATAGTGTGAGTGTGTGTGAGTGTGTGTGTGAGAGAGTGTGTGTGAGAGTGTGAGTGTGAGAGTGTGAGTGTGTGTGTGAGTGTGTGTGTGAGTGTGTGTGTGTGAGAGTGTGAGTGTGTGTGTGAGTGGTTTTTGTTTTGTGGTGTGTTTTTTAAAGGGAAGAAAAAATGTCCTGCATTTCCCACCCATTGTCTGAAGTGTGCGAAGTGCCCGTGTAAAGTACACAGTGTTGCAGGTGCTCAGAGCAGCTTAACCAGGGCCTCCCTCAGGGCGGGTGTGGCAATGCGGTTTCTACCGCTGGTGTGATTGCTGGCTGAAGCCTAATGGTAAAATTGTCCACATGGCTGCAGAGGCTGCCCATTTTCCTTGGACATCATTACGTGTCTTAGCTCTTAAATTGCAATTTGACTAAAAAAATGCAGCTTGACCAGCTTTGAGTTTGTTCCTTCGCCGGCACAGACCCTGCTGGGCTCCTCACTGCACCGTATGCCTCCTTGTTCCGAACCCGAGGGAGCAAGCAGCTTCCGGGGCTCAGGGTCACAGGCCCGTGGCAGGCGGCACACTTGTCAGGTGCCTGTCTGCCTGGTAAGCCTCACGTCTCATGGCCTGACAGTCTCCAGGACTGTGCGGTGGGTTGCCTCATCTGTGGCTTCAAGCTTTCCCAGGAAGTGAGACTGTTACATAGATTTTATACAAAAGTCACTTTGTATTTTAAGCGAGGAGAAAACATATACCCTGAAGTGGAGGCGGCACTCAGCCTGGTGCCACTTGCCTGAGGCCTGGCTGCCTCCTCCCGGTTACTCTGGGAGCCGGTCCGCACCAGGCACTGCCGGGCCTCCGCAGGCCTCGGGGTCCCACGGCGCGGTGGGCACGTGGGGGGCACTGGCCGTCCACACAGCGGCCTGCTGCCGTGGGGGCAGGTGGGGCTAGCCCCCCGGAGGGCAGTGGCGTTGGAAGACTCTGCTGTCAGTGGCCATTCCTGCCGTGTGGAGGCCGCCGCCTTCCCCTGGGCCGCAGGGTCCAGTGGAGAAGCTCCGGCTTCAGCGTGGCCTGTGGTCAGTCCCGGGAGCCGGACGCACAGGCTGCTCAGAGCCGGCCTGGAGAGGACGCGGCTCGTGGGGGCCCCGCGCTCAGGTGTGGGGGGGTAGGCGGCGCTGCGGCGAGCATCGTCTGCCGCGGGAATGGTGAATTTGACAAGTTCCTGTTCGCTCTCTTTCTAGCTTCAAAATCTATGCAAGAAGGCTGGGGCAGTGGTGGGGACGACATGAGCCTCGGCCCCAGTCAGTGGGACGACGAAGAAGGGGGCATGTGGAACAGTGCTGCCTCCCAGGAAAGCTCCTCCTCCTGCAGCTCCTGGGGGAACGCCCCCAAAAAAGGACTCCAAAAGGTGTGCGCACCCCAAAGAGGGTCTAACAGTAGCCTAACACACTCCCATCCAGCAGCGTCACTGCAGCGAAGGGGGGTGGGCCTGAGCCCCGCCAAGTCCTGAGGCCCTTCCCAGCCTCTCCTGAGCGCGGGGGTTTCCTAGCGACCACACGACCACGCGGAGTTGCTCTCCCCGCAGAGCAGAGGCGGGTGCCGTGCACTGACCTGTTAGGCTCCTTCCTCTTTAAGAGAGAGGGCAGGGGCCCCGGGGCTGCCCCCAGCAGGCAGCCTCTGGAAAAGCCGCAGTCATGTGTGCACCGGGAGACTGCCAGGTGGATCTCAGTCTAAGGCGGGAAGGAGGTGTGGGACAGTCTCGGAGAGGGGGGCCTTTCTAAAGCCAGAAGGGAAGGCTGGCAAACCGCCGTCGGTAAAGATAGAGCTGCGTGACATACACCACATTCAAAGCAGGAAACAGCCACTGGGAAAGTTATCTGTGGCTCAGGTCACAGAGCTGGGATCGCCCTAGCCCAGTGGTCGGCAAACTGCGGCTCGCGAGCCACATGTGGCTCTTTGGCCCCTTCGGTGTGGCTCTTCCACAAAATATCGACTTCTGCGCATGGGCCACGAAGTTTCAATCACACTACGTGCTCGCCCGCACATGGTATTTTGTGGAAGAGCCACACCGAAGGGGCCAAAGAGCCACATGTGGCTCACAAGCCGCGGTTTGCCAACCACAGCCCTAGTCTCTCAAAAGGTCCTGTCGCTTCTCGGCCTTTTGGCTAAGATCAAGTGTAAAGGGTGCCCTAGACACTGGTTTTTTAATACATATGTGTATGTTTTATTGATTTCAGACAGGAAGAGAGAGATGGAAACATCAGTGATGAGAGAGAATCATTGGTCGGCTGCCTCCTGCACGCCCCCTACTGGGGATTGAGCCTGCAGCCCAGGCATGTGCCCTCGACCAGAATCGAACCTGGGACCCTTCAGGCCACAGGCCGATGCTCTATCCACTGAGCCAAGCCGGCTAGGGCTGATTTTTTTAAGTCAACCAGTAACCCAATAGAAAAATGAGAAAGAATGTGAGTAGGTAATTTCTAGAAAAGGATACAAGTAGCCCTTAAACAGAGGGGAGGACAGCAGCCTGACCTGCGGGAAGTTCAGTTTAAAACAGCGTGAGAGGTGCCACTGTTCATCTCCGACCAGCGGAGGTGCTGAACGGAATAAACTCTCTGTCTGCAGAGCCCTCAGAGCTGTCTCCACCGGCCGGCCGGTGGGTGTGGACTAGCGCTGCCTAGCGGAGGCCAGGGGTACTGTGTCCACGCGACAGGCCGGGCGCAGCGCTTCCCGTGGTCATGGGGCTAGCGAATGGCATTTGTACACAGTCTTCTATTGTGGCTTTTTTTTAGTTAAAAAGGAAAAAACATAACTTAGATGTACATCGATGAGGTAACCAGTTAAATTATGCCACATCCATATTATAGAAAGTTAAACAGATATTTTAAAAGAAATTCTATATATATTGAAATGAAAAGATCACCAATATATATTGTTAAATAAAAAAGGTAAGATACAGGAAAGCGAGTATAGTACCTTTGTGTATAGTACTATAGGCTCATATCACTTTAGGGTGGGGAGGGGAAGAGAAGAGAAAGGTGTGTGTGTGTGTGTGTGTGTGTGCGTGTGCGTGCATGCATGTGTGTGTGTGTGTGCATGCATGCACACTCGCAGCTTCTGTGGAATTGGAAGGTCTCCGCGGGGGTAGGTAAGACACTGCTCAGAGTGGTTTGTCCTTGGAGAGAACGAGAACGGGTGGGGGGGGTGCAAGAAGGTGCTTTCGTGTGTCCCTATTTCCTACTTTCAAAGCATATCAGTGTAGTAACTGTTGCCAAAAGTTTGAAGGAGCATTCACTGGTCAGCAGGACAAGGAGTAGATGGGACTGAGGCATCGCAGAGCGGTCCTTCCACGAGCAGGCTGGCAAATCATCCAGTTCTGGGGGCGCCAGGAATGCCACCCTGGTCCGTGAGCCTGGGCCCCGGCGAGCCGGGGCATTGCGAGGGCAGAGCAGCCTCCCGTGGTTAGGTGGCGTGTGGGGTGAGCCTGCAGTCTCAGAGGGAGGGAACCCTCTGCCCCGAATCTGCCTCCCTCCTTCCTCTCCCTCCTTCCTCCACTGTTTCTCCTCCCCTTGGGGCTGTAAGCAGTGAATAGTTATAGAATTAAGAGGTGTTTTGTTCTGTTGGAAGGAGCCCCCTGAGTTCTGCTGCCTTTTAGGGTAAAGCTTATAAAAGGGCAAAGCCTGTGGCTTTAGTAAACTTGGCAGTGGGTGCAGTGCTGGCAGAGGGCAGGCTCCCAGGGAGCACTCGCTGCGAAACTTGTAGTGGAAGTGACACGCACTTATGCTGAACTGAATCCACCCTCGGGGAAGAGATGATCATGCTTTTTTAAGTCCATGAACTTCACACATGCCCACCTCAAATGCACCCCAAAGCTCAACGTTAATACAAAAGGCTTCTGTGGCTTTAGAGGCCCCCGAGTGTAGGTCTCCCCATGTCTAGAAGAAAGTCCTGGAAACGTGACTCACAGACCCCCCGCCCTCGCTTCGTTCCAGGGCATGAAGACATCTGGCAAACAGGACGAGGCCTGGATCATGAACCGGCTCATCAAACAACTCACCGACATGGGCTTCCCGGTGACTGCGTCTTGTTCTGCCTGCCCTCTCCGGGGCCCCCGCATGGCCTCTGCCCCGCCCACACTGTGTAACAGGAAGGGATGAGACGGTTGGCATGGCCTGCCTGGGAAAGCCCCTTCCCGGGCCCTGTTTAGGGAGCAGTGCTCTGAGCCACAGCGAAGAGCCGTGTCCTTTCTGTGAGGAAGGGCGCGAAAGCCTTTCCCTAGAATTGGAAGTCCTGTGGTTTTTAATTTTCAGTGGTTTATATACTTTCATATTTTCATTTACAATTAAAAGTGAGTTTTTATTAATGTACACGATAGATTGACAGAGACCCCAAGAGAGGACTTAGTATAAAGGAAAACTGCAGGAGAAGAGCCCTAACCAAACCCGTTTAGTTCCAGGCGATGTGTAGGGAGAGTTCAAGGTTGCTGGCTATTCCTCTGAAAACGTGTCACAATCTGTTCAGTGCCTCAGATCGAAGGGTGGGAGCTCAGAGAGTGAGGGGTACCCCTGCGTCCGCCCAGCAGTCCTGCTAACTGTCTCCACGTCTGTAGTCAGACGGCGCTTCCCTTTCGGTGGCTGTGGGTGGCCGGCGCTCAGGAGCAGTCGCAGTCCTGGCCCTGAGCCGCGTGCGGCTCCAGTGTCAACACAGTCTTTGCTCTCGCAAGTCCCTTTCATGGGGCATTTTCTCAGGCAGGCGTCCTAGTGTGAGACATTTAACTCTAACGTCAGCAGGGAAGAAAGGTGCGTCTGTGCCAAGCCGGTCATGCTGGGTAGCAGCGGACCTGCCCCCAGTGGCTGCTAGAGCTCTTGGTAGGCGTTCCTGTGCCAACGCCCACTCTAATGATAGCCGTCTTCCCGCAGAGAGAGCCAGCTGAAGAGGCCTTGAAGAGTAACCACATGAACCTTGACCAGGCCATGAGTAAGTCACACACGGACAGTCCTGCTGAAAGGCGCCGGGCGTGGGGTTCTGATTTCCAGAGCGCGTGTGTAGTCGTGGATGAGGGTTGGGTACGTGTTGGGTGGTCAGGGCGGGCCCCGCGGAGGAGGAAGTGTGTGACGTGTCCCATAGGAAGCACGTGGTTCCGTGTGCTCCTGCCTGGTGGTGTGTCCCCAGCAGCTAGAAGAGTCCTGGCCACCTGGAGGCCCAGCCCGTGGAGATCGGTGGCTGTGGGGGGGACAAGGGAAGGCCCCTCGGAGAAGTGGCCACCAAAGGTGTTCGGTCCCAGGGGAGAGGACGGCTGGGCCCTGAGGGACTGTGGCCAGACGGAGCGGGTGCACCATCGGAGCGAGGGCCGGGAGCAGGGCTCTGTTGGCGGGCCGAGGGCGGTGCCTCAGGCTGTGTGTGCTGCAGGTGCTCTGCTGGAAAAGAAGGCGGACTTGGACAAGCGTGGACTGGGGGTGACTGACTACAATGGGATGGTCACCAAGCCCCTTGGCTGCCGCCCACCGATCTCCAAAGAGTCTTCCGTGGACCGCCCCGCCTTTCTGGACAAGGTAGGAGGGAGGGTTTTCGTCTGTCTGTGTGAGAAGAGGCATTTCTCATTTTATCTGTGTCCTTACGGGAAGCCAGATGAAGAGCTGGCCGGACAGTGATGTTGCAGTGGCTTTCCCCAGTCTCTCTAGTAGATACAAATGTTTAACCCAAGAGAGGGAGCGCTGCATGTTCTGTGATGTGATGAGGAGTAAAAAGTACTAAATTTGACAACTGATTTCCATTGTGTTGGGTGAACTTGCTGGGTTACCTGCCTCCACTTGTCCAGCAGACAAGGGGCGTCCCGTCCATGGGCGTGCACACTGCTTCCGAGCGGAAGTGCAGTGTGGCCTGTGAATCTGAGAAAGGGGCAGAGGGGACCCGGGCTGCTGGCCCTGGCGTGGCTCGGCCACGTCAGACCGCGTGCTGGTGTCTGTGCGGTCTTCCCTGGTCAGTCCTTTCAGCGATGTCCCCCCTGCGAGGGTGTGACCACAAGGCCTCCCCTTTGGTTCAGTCCAGTGCGGAGCCTGGGAGAGAAGCTGGAAGGCAGAAAGGACACATGAGGAAAGAAGGAAAGGCTCACAGGAGGAGAGGGGGCTCCTCTCTGTTCTCAAAGAAGCGGGGTCCTTGGCCCCACGCGCCCCCGTGGAGACCGGGGTGAGGCCCGTGGCCCGGCCCTGCATCCGTGGCCAGGGCTCCCCGCCACAGTGCCCAGTGATGTTGGAATTTCAGATAGACAATTTTTGGAGCATACTGTATTCTAAAATGTTGTTTGTTCTTTGTCTGAAATTCCAAGTTAGCTCGGCATTCTGTATTTTTATTTGCTGAATGTGGGAGCCTGTCTGGTTTCCTTACCTTTAACTGGTGGGTAATACTGCAGGCTTGTTGGGAAATTAGATGAGTTAAATTTGCAAAGGGTCTGACACAGCATCACCTCAGGGACTGTAAAAACCCTATAGGATCCTGTCTGTCATCTAGCTCACCGTTTATTAGACTGGCCCGCACGAGGTGTGTGTGTGTCGGTCTAAAGCCGCGGGCTGTCAGCAGAACGCCCCGAGCCCACCCAGAGCCCGGGCAGCGCCTTCGGAAGGAGCTGCTCAGTGGAAATGGTTGCAGAGGGTTCCAAACCCGTTTCTGCTCTGTCTCCTGACTCCCTGGGCAGGCTCAGAGCGGGTGCGGGTGAGGTGCCAACGTATTTGTTTGTAAAATAATTGACGTGAAAACAGCATCTTGATCCTGGTTCTCTTTGCTCTTCCCTCCTCTTGCCCACGGTCTCCACTTCATTGTCCGTTGTCCGCTTTCCTCCTCTTTGAATTCTTTCTCACCCACGTGCCTGTGTGTCCTTGGGAATCGGCTTTGTGCTCCGTGCGACGGGCACTGCACAGCTCACCCTTTCTCTCTCCAACCAGGACGGCGGCCTCGTGGAAGAGCCCACGACTTCACCATTTTTGCCTTCGCCAAGCCTGAAGCCCCCCCTTTCAAACAGTGCACTCCCCAATCAGGCCCTGGGTGGGATTGCCTCAGGGCTGGGCATGCAAAACTTGAATTCTTCTAGACAGGTAAGGCGGGGGAGGAGGGGAGCCTGTCCCTCTTACTTTAACCAGCACCGCTCCGTGCTCTGAGGCGGCGAGCGTGCGGGTCGGAGTGCTGGGAGGAGTGCCTTTGGGGATCAGGCCGCGGTGGCCGTGTGGGGTGCACACGACTGTGTGTTTTTCCCGGAACTGAGATGCACCAGGGCTCAGCCCTCGGGGCTCGCTCGCTGCTCTTCCAATGGAGCACGTTGCCAAGCGGCCTCCGTGGCCAGACCTGGGTGCACACCGAGCCTCAGCTACGCTGGTCCCGGGACCAGCACCTCCCCTTGCCCCAGAACCAGAGGTGACAGCCTCGGGAGGTGAATCGCTGTCACCGTCACTGGAGGGAGGACCTGTCCCGTCTGGAGGGCGTCCCTCTTGTGCCTGTCCTCCTGATGAGGCTGCCACACACACACCTTCACAACTTCTCTTCAGTAGATGCTGTGACATTTAGGGGGGCCGAGCAGCCCCCTGCCTGCCTGTTGTCGGGCTGATGATCAGCAGTGTGTCTCCCACTGTCTGCCTGACCCTCGGGGTCTGACATAGCCGACCATGGCTCAGTGGGATGCCCGCGGGGGGCGGGGGGTCCTGCCCAGCGCCTGTCGCAGCGGGAAGTGCAGTGTCCACGTGAACCGGCTGGCGGTGCCCGTTCACCGCTTGTTGTGGAATCGAAGTTCCATTCGCCTCCCTCACGCTCCCTGTCCGCCGCCCTGGGGAGCGGGCCGTGTGCGCTAGCCTCACCCCGGGCCCTGGATTACCAGCTGCTTCTCCCACGATAGCCTCGTCTCGGGACCCTGTAACCGGCGCTTCTGTGGTTAAACACAGGCCCGCTCCCCGGGCTGGCTCCCCACCACCCGTGACCGTGGGAGCAGCGCTGGCACAGCCACGGCTGCACGCTGCCAGGCGTCGACGCCGCGTGGCGTTCTGCATAGGAAACAGGTCACTCGCCCACATGCTGCTGCGCGGCGGCCCTGACCCCGTCCCTCGTCCCCGCAGATACCGAGTGGCAATCTGGGCGTGTTTGGCAGCAGCGGAGCAGCACAAGCCAGGACCCTGCAGCCGCCGCCGCCGCCCGGGCCGCCGCTGAACCCCTCCCAGCCCAGTCTCCGTGCGCAAGTGCCTCAGTTTCTATCCCCTCAGGTCAGGCCCGAGTGCGGTCTCTGGGAGCCCCGTGGGGTCCTGCGCTATGGAGGCAGCACTGCAGGGAGAGCAGGCCCTGCCCTGTTCCTCCACAGCTGCTTCCCGCACCCCGAAGGTCTCGGAGCCACCTCGGGGGGCCTCAGCTGCCGGGCAGGCCAGGCCCCTGCCAGGCAGCATGCTGGGGCAGCCCCGGTCTGGTGACACGGCCACTCCAGCCTGCGGGCAGAGGGAGGGTCCGGGGACGGGCAGCAGACGCCTCCACGCCCAGACACAGCTGCCCACCACCCCACTCCGAACATTTCCCATCAGTCAACTTGCTTCTTCATTTCAGTAGATTTATTCTTCAAGTAAACGTTACCTACCTACCATTAATAGAGAAAGCCATTTTCTCATGCACGTTCAGCAACTCGTAATGTAAAAACCACTCGTCACGTTGTGCCTAAAACCGTCCTGCACCCGTGCCCTGTGGGCAGGGCATGCCGTGGGGAGCAGGGCAGCAGCCACTGCCCAGCCCTGATCTGTCAAATTACAGGCGCAGGTCAGGGTCAAGGTCAGGCTGGCAGAGTCACACAGGTGCAGGTGCCCCAGGGGAGGCTGAGGCGTATGTGCCCACCGAGGGGTGTCTGCTCCCGTGAGCAGGGGCACCACTTCCCAAGGACACCCACTTGAGAAGGGGCTGCTGCCCGCCCTGGGACGAGACCCTCTGGGGGGGGCGTGGTGCGGTGGGAGGGGAAGCCGACCCCCTCCCTGCGCCTCCCCTGCGCCCTCCATTGGCCCATAGACTCACTCGGTAGATGACCTAGAGTCACTCCTAGAGAGGAAATTAGGAAGTTAGCTCATGACTAGAATACATACTTGAAGGGAGAGCTCTCTTTCCCTCTTTCTTTCCCTCCCTTCTCTCCTTCCCTCCTTCCTTATTCTTCACAAACGCCTGTTAACTAATATTGAAAGGTCCCCAAATGTTTCAGTGGCTTTTGAAGTTCACTCCAGAGACAAATATAATTGTCATTTAATTAATGGGGTTGAATCTGGAAACTGCACAGACACGGAAACGTTTTAAGTGACACGGTGCCTCGCGGTGTGTTGTTTGCACAGGTTCAAGCACAGCTTTTGCAGTTTGCAGCAAAAAACATTGGTCTCAACCCTGCACTATTAACCTCGCCAATTAACCCTCAGCATATGACGATGTTGAACCAGCTCTATCAGCTGCAGCTGGTGAGTGACAACCGGCCTCGGCCCTGCTCGGGGACGAGGGAGCGCGCCCCCTGGTGCTCACCAGGTGACAGTGCGGGGAGCGGCCGCAGTGTGCGCCTGCCTGAGAAGCCGTCAGTAGGCCCTGCTCGATCATTGAGGCAGCTCCATTATGAACTGTAGAGAATCAGAAAGGTCTTCACTTTCAGGTGTTGTGTAGTCATCTCTGGCTCCTTCCTGCGCACAGCACCTCCCTGATCTCTCAGGCATGTAGAAGCCTGAGCTTTCAACCGCTTCCCCGTCTCAGCCACAGAATACAGAGGAGGCACTGCAGTGACCGTTCTAAGGATGGGATACACACATATCCCAGAAGCAAGAGAGAAGTTACAGCTACTTTATTACAGAGTAATGAGGGCTTAGTTCTCTCAGAGTCCCTGCGGAGGGAGGCTGGTGGAGCCTAGTAATGGTTTTTCTAGCCTCCCCGGGACACGTTTTCATTAGTTTCAGAGAGGAATAGAGAGAGAAACATCAGTGGGAGGGACTGAGGCTGGGCCTCTCTGTGCTGTTCAGCACGTGCACAGGCCGCTCGGCTTCCTCACGGTGCTCTGACCTCTGTCGCAGGCGTACCAACGTTTACAAATCCAGCAGCAGATGCTACAGGCCCAGCGGAATGTGTCCGGACCCATGAGACAGCAGGAGCAGCAAGTGGGTGTCGCTGGCTTGCGGGTCCCTGAGCTCTAGTCCCCCTGCTCCAGGGGCACTAATTGATGGGTTAAGCCTCCCTTTTATAATCTCGGGGTCACCTGGACTTGGGAGGAGGTCGGCCCGGGCGTAAATGCAGTGGAGGCTGACACACAGGTGACGGGCGGCATCACTTCCCCCCTAACACGCATGTGTCTGCCACCAGGTCGCGCGTACAATCACTAACCTGCAGCAGCAGATCCAGCAGCAGCAGCGCCAGCTGGCCCAGGCCCTGCTCGTGAAGCCCCCGCCGCCCCCGCCGCACCTGTCTCTGCACCCCTCTGCAGGCAAATCGGCCATGGACAGCTTCCCCCCGCACCCCCAGGCCCCCGGCCTGCCCGACCTGCAGACCAAAGAGCAGCAGTCTTCGCCCAACACCTTTGCTCCTTACCCTCTCGGTGAGTCTCCACGTCAGCCAACCCCCCGGCTCAGGTGCCTGGGGTCACCACGGAGGGGTCGCGGGGGACACACCGTTCCCAGCAGCCTGAGCGCGGCTGCGTCCGCTTCCTCCCTCTGAGGGGCGGGAGCTTTGCTATAAATACTCCAGCCTGGAATCTTTCAAGGCAGCACCGCGCAAGCCCATGGCGGCCCTCTGTTCAGGAAGCAGAAGCGTCTAGCATTGCGTCCCACCTCCACTACCGAGGGGCTCACCACTTAGTTGCGCAACTTCCTTGGCAGCTCTTTGCCTCAGTTTCCCCATCTGTAAAGTGGGAATGCTTCCCTCCGAGAGTTCTTTATGAGTTAATGTGGAACGTTCCAAGGACAGCGCCCAGCACGGAGCGAGTCCTTTGTGAAGTGCTAGCTGTTCGTGGCAGCGCTGCTTTTTTAGGAATAGTTGTTTTAGGAACAAATTCAGTTCCATCCTGGCCCTAGGATGCCCTGACTGCAGCGTCCTGGCATCAGCCTGTCCTCCGAACCTCTGTCTGGAGAGCCGGAGAAGGCGGCCATTTGAGGCCAGTGGGCCCCTCTCACGGCGTTTCCCTTCTCAGCTGGACTGAACCCAAACGTGAATGTCAGCAGCATGGACGTGACGGGCGGCCTGGCAGTGAAGGACCCGTCGCAGTCCCAGTCGCGCCTCCCCCAGTGGACACACCCCAACCCGATGGATAACGTCTCCGGTGCTGCTCCTCTCGACCAGAACCCCGGCAAGCACGGTAGGCCCGCCCACGCCCACGCCCACGCCCACGCCCGGCACCAGTCTAAGAGATCCGTGCTGAGAGCGGAGTCAGAATACCCCTCGCCCTCGCAGCGAGCGGCCCCGCCACTCAGGGGTCAGACTGCCTGACGCCTCAAGCCCCAGGTCTTAGCTGCAAGCCTAGAAGGAACTGAACACCCCGGGCAGCCACGCCAGGTCCCAGCCGCTGCCCTAGTTATGGCTGTTCCTCAGCAAAGTGTTCGAGTCTCCTGAGCACACGTTGTTTCCAAGGAAAGGATAAAACCCCAGGACCCGGTGCTTAGGAAGGGGAGGAGCACACATGCTAATGCCCGTCCGAGAGGGTCACACTAGTAGCTTTGAACTTAGCTCTAAACATCCTGGAGGCATAGACGGCAAAGAAAATGTAATCAGGTATGTAATGCCCTCTCGGTAAGAAGCATCCTACAGAGAAGAAAATGCTTTACAATGTTAATGCTCCAAGAAAAGCATCGCGTGCTCTGCCACTCCCCTTGGCACGAGGGAGCTCAGGGGCCGTGGCGAGGGGGGTGAGTGTGTGCTTAGGGCTCTGAGTGTACACGTCAGTTTGTCCTTCGGCAGTGAGGACAGACACTCGGACTTGGTCCCTGGAAAGACTTGCTGGGCCAGCTTTCTGGGGTACAGGGTGCGTTTTATCAAGCTGTCCAGCTAGACCAGCGGTTCTCAGCCTGTGGGTCGCGACCCCTTTGGGGGTTGAACGACCTTTCACAGGGGTCGCCTAAGAAGACCATCGGAAAACACATCTATAATTACATATTGTTTTTGTGATTAATCACTATGCTTTAATTATGTTCAATTTGCAACAATGAAAATACATCCTGCATATCAGATATTTACATTACGATTCATAACAGCAACATTACAGTTATGAAGTAGCCACGAAAATAATGTTATGGTTGGGGGTCACCACAACATGAGGAGCTGTATTAAAGGGTCGCGGCATGAGGAAGGTTGAGAACCACTGGACTAGATAGACGGGTGCAATTCCTGAGGAGTTTGTCTTCCAAGGACTAGGTCACTCCCTCGCAGAGAAGGGGGCCAGCCCCGCTCACAGCCCTGGGAGGACAAGACAGGTGCCTGGCGGGAGGCCGGGCTCCCTGTTCACTCTCTCCTGCTGTGCCCGCAGGTGCTATCCCTGGAGGTCTGAGCATTGGGCCTCCAGCTAAGTCCTCCATTGATGACTCCTATGGCCGGTACGATTTAATCCAGAACAGCGAGTCACCAGCCAGTCCTCCAGTAGCTGTCCCCCATAGCTGGTCACGTGCCAAATCCGACAGTGACAAAATCTCAAATGGCTCCAGCATCAACTGGCCCCCAGGTAAGGGCGGGCGACATCCTGTAGCCGCAGGTTAGCCTGCGCTCCGCCCAGGAGAGCACTTAGCCCCATAACCTGGGCTTGTTCACTGGAAAGCCTGGGTCCGGTCAGCGTGGCGGGTAGGCGGCGTGGCCGTGGTTCAGTGGCCCAGTGGCCCCTTAGTTCAGTGAGAGCGACAGCTGTGGCCCTGGATTCCAACCGGCCATCATCAGGCTAGCTCACAACTGAGCAGGTTAATGTGGGCTGTCCCGCTGCTTCCCGCCCCTTCAGGGGATTGATGAGTTACTGAAGGGAAGTCTAAAATGGTCCCTTTGATTTAATTAGCAGACTATTAAAATTCCCATAAATTACCGTGAAGCAGTGTGAAGGTACCTAATACTCATGTTTTGATCTTCATTTTGCTTGAAACTTTCCAGAATTTCATCCTGGAGTTCCGTGGAAAGGACTTCAGAACATAGACCCCGAGAACGACCCTGACGTCACGCCTGGAAGTGTCCCCACTGGGCCGACCATCAACACCACCATCCAGGACGTCAACCGCTACCTCCTCAAGAGCGGCGGTGAGGGCCTGCGCTGGGGGCGGGGCAGCGTGAGCTCCACGGCAGGCGTGGCAGCAGCTTCTCTAGCCAGGGGGCAGCACAGCGCCTTCTGGTGGGGGCGGGGCGGGGTGGAGGGGAGGGGTGCACGGGGGAGGCACAGTGGAGACAGGACCCGGCCCTCGCTGCCCATCTCGTCGGTGTGGCAGCAGGGTTGTGCCAGGGGTTTGGAGGGCTGTGGAGAAGTGGACGACTGCCCGTCCTGGGATAAAAGACGTCGGAAAGAAGTGGGATTGCTGGGTGCAGAGCAGAGCTTCCTGCCAGGTGCTTGCGGGACCGTGTGGTGCTGCCTGGTCGCCGGAGCCCTGGGGCATTGTGGGTGGCCTCGGCATGGGCACGCGCATGCTGTGACGGGGCAAGGCGGGCTGGAGAGCACATTGAGCACACTGGTTAAGTCTCAGGAACTCTGGTCAGAGGCACCCTGCATCCAGGCAGGCCTTGGAGAGAGCAGCGCCGGGGTTCGCGTGGGCTCTCCTCGGTGCTTCTCTTCCCCACGGTTGGCGACGCCAGAGCCCCTTGCGAGAGTCCCACGCGCTGCACTGACCTCTCTCAAGGTGCCTGTCCTGCTGTCCTTCTAGGTAAACTATCAGACATGAAATCGACGTGGTCCTCCGGCCCCGCCTCCCACACGCAAGCCTCTCTGTCTCACGAGCTGTGGAAGGTGCCCAGAAACACTACTGCACCCACAAGGCCACCTCCGGGGCTGACCAATCCCAAGCCTTCCTCCACCTGGGGAGCCAGCCCCCTCGGCTGGACCAGCTCTTACTCCTCGGGTACGCATGGGTTCCCACGTGGGGCGGGGGGGGCAGGGAACAGCCTGCAGCTCCTTTGAGGAGCCTGGTCCCACCCCCTGGACCCTGAGAGGGCTTTCAGGGGTCAGGGTGCCCCGGACTCTCCAGGCCCGGCTCCAGCTTCCAGTGTTGTCAGCATGGCCCTGGGGGTCACCCACGGGGCGTGGGAGGTGGGCTTCGCAGCACATCCAGGGCCACACGGTCCCAGGCATGTCTGTCAACCAGCACAGGGTCTCCGTTCCACCCTGACACGTGTTGCCCCGCCACACTGCCCCGGAGCCCCGGCTCTCTGGCCGAAGACAGGCGCAGTGTGAGCACCCCCAGCCGTGCGGTGGCTCCAGCAGGCACCCTCTGCCGCTGCGGGGTGAGAAACGGTCGGGGAGGAGTTGACCGATTCTGCCCCGGTCTGTGCAGGTTCTGCTTGGAGCACCGACACCTCAGGAAGGACCAGCAGCTGGCTCGTTCTCCGCAACCTCACACCCCAGGTACCATGCGGGGCACAGTGTCCCGTGGCACAGTCTCGGTGCTGGGCGCCCGCCCTCAGGCCCGGAGGGGACGTGGGCAGCAGGGAGGGGGCCTGCCTGGAGTCCTGTGGCCGTGTTCCTGGGAAGGTGTTCACTTTTTATTCTTTAGAGGCTTGGAAACTATACCTCTGTAAACAGAGTTGCTCGCCTTCACCTGTACCCACCCACAAGGGACTTGGCCTGTGCCCCTCCCGGGTCTCGGGCCACAGGCTGCCGGGAACCGCGGGCCTGGGTGGTGCGCTCTGCTGAGGGACCAGAGCCAGAAGGGCTTGCTCCCTCTGGGTGGTGCCATCAAACACCCGAAAGGCCCCAGGGATTCACATTCCACAGCCCAGGCAGCAGAAGGGTGTAAGCCCCGTGAAGAGCAGCATGCTCCCGGCACTCAGTGGCCGGGATTCGTGCACGTTTTCTGTGGAGAACGTAATGGGAGAAGTCAGGGGAAGCTCGTCACCGTCCCCTCTGCTCCCCCGCAGATCGATGGCTCCACCCTCCGGACGCTGTGCCTGCAGCACGGGCCACTCATCACATTCCACCTGAACCTGACGCAAGGCAACGCCGTGGTCCGGTACAGCTCCAAGGAGGAAGCCGCCAAGGCCCAGAAGTCCCTGCACATGTACGTCCCTCCCGCCACTCGCCGCCCCGTGTCAGCACCACAGGCGCCGACGTTGTCGGTCTCATGGTCTGGAGGCTGGAAGTCAGGTCAAGGCATCAGCAGGGCTGGTTCCTTCCGAGACGCTCTCCTTGGCGAGCAGACGGCCACCCTCTCCGTGTCCCCACGGGGTTGTCTGAGGATGTCCGTATCTGAAATACCTCCTCTTACAAAGACAGCAGCCAAGTGGGCGAGGGCCACCCTGACGTCCTCATTCCGCCTTCATTGTCCTTCAAAGACCTTCCTCCAAACACAGGGGTACCTGCAGGTCCTGGGGGTTAGGTCTCAGCGTGTGCTCTGGGGAGACAGTCCGCCCTGAGCAGGAGTCCTGCGCTGTGTCCGTGCTGCTGCCGAGTTGCTGTGGCCACGCCCTCCGCTCGGGAAAGGCCCCGAGAGCGTGTACAGCCTAGCAGCCCTTATCAGATGGTTTGCAAGTCCTTTTCCTCATTCCATGGGTTGTCTTTTCACTTTCTTGATGGTTTCCTTTGCTTTGGGAAGATTTTAGTTTTACATAGTCTGACTTGTTGATTTTTGCCTTTGTTGCTAGTGTTTTGGTTGTCATGTACAAAAAACCACTGCCAAGGTCAATGTCAGGGAGCTTTTTCCTATGTTTTCTTTTAGGAGTTTATAGCTTCAGGTCTTAGTGTTAAGCCTTTAACTCATTTAGAGTTAATTTGTATGGGTGATCTGAACGAGAGATCCAGCTCCATCTTTCTACATGTGGCGATTCAGTTCCCAGCACCGCTCACTGAAGAGACTGATTTCTCCAGAACGTTCTTGGCGCCCTTGTCAAGTACTAGTTGACTGCAGATGTGGGGTCTGTTTCTGGGCTTTCTGTTCTGCTCCATTGGTCTGTCCATTTCTATGCCGGGAGCATGCTGTTTTGATGGCTAGAGCTTTGGAGTGTATTTGAAATCAGGAAATGTGATGCTTCCAGGTTGGTTTTTCTTTATCGGTAGCGCTTTGGCTATTCAGCGTCTTTGATAGTTCCATACAAACGTTAGGGTTGTTTTTACTATTTCTGTGCAGAATACCATGGGTACTTTGATGGGGATTTCATTGAATCCATAGATGGCTGTGGATTGTATAAACATTTTAACTCTTAATTCTTCTGATCCATGAACATGGGATATCTTTCCATTTGTATCTTCTTCGATTTTATTCATCAAAGTCTTGTCGTTTTTATTGTACAGATCTATTACTTCCTTGGTTAAGTTTATTCCTGAGTGTTTTATTGTTTTTGGTGATGGTAAGTGGGGTGGGGTTTTTTGTTTGTTTTTTGTTTTTGTTTTTGATCAGAATTTCATTGTTAGGACATAGAAACACAACTGTTTTCTGTTTATTGATTTTATATCCTGCAACTTTAATAAATTCATTGGTTGGTTCCAATAGTCTTTTGGTTGAGTCTTTAGGATTTTCTGTGTATAAGATCATGTCATCTGCAAACAATGATAGTCTTACTTCTGCCTTTCCAATTTGGATGCCTTTTATTTCTTTCTCTTGCCTGATTGCTCTAAGACTTCCAGTGCTGTGTTGAATAGAAGTGGTGAGAGTGGGCCCCTTGTCTTGTTCCTGACCTTGGAGGAAAGTTTTCCACCTCTGCTTGTTGTGTCCTGTGGCCTTGGTGATGTCCTTCTATACCCTGTGTGTTGAGGACATTTATCATGAAAGAATGGTGTGTTTTGTCAAATGCTATTTCTAAATCTACTCAGATGATGGTGTGATGTTGACCTTTCATTCTGTTGTGATGTCACATTTATTGACTTGCAGATGGGGAACCGTCCTTGCACCCCGGGGAGGAGGCGCACGGGGTCATGGGGTTTGACCCTCCAATGTGCTGTTGGGTGTGGTGTGCTCATACTTTATGAAGAATTTTGCATCCACGTTCCGTAACCAGGGGTAGTCTTCTTCTGATGTCTGTCTGCCTTTGGTATCAGGATATTCTGGCCTCATAAAATGAGTTTGGGAGCGTTACCTCCTCTTCAGTTCTGGAGGAGCTTGAAGAGGATGGGCGTTAATTCTCCTTAACTTACCAGTGACACCAGCTGGTCCTGGGCTTTTCGGTGCCGGTTCTGGTTATTGGTCTGTTTAGGTTTCCTGTTTCTTCATGATCCAGGTAGGTAGTGTGTTTCTCAGCATTTATCCGTTTCTTCCAGGTCATCAGTTGGTTGGCATATGGTTGCCCACAGCCGTCTCTCAGATCCTGGATTTCTGTGGTCAGCTGTAATGTCTCCGCTTTCGTTTCTGATTGTATTTATTTGGTCGTCGCTCTTTTTCTTAGTCTCATGCGAGGTTTGTTGGTTTTGTGTATCTTTTCAGAACTCTGGGTCTCAGTTGTGTTGCCGTTCTTTCACAGGTGTGTTCTGGGAAACACCACCATCCTGGCCGAGTTCGCTGGCGAAGAAGAAGTGAACCGTTTCCTAGCGCAAGGCCAGGCGCTGCCGCCCACCTCCAGCTGGCAGTCCAGCAGCGGGACCGGCCAGGCGCGGCTGGGGGCCTCGGGCAGCGCCCACGGCCTGGTGCGGAGCGACGCCGGCCACTGGACCGCCCCGTGCCTGGCCAGCAAGGGGAGCAGTGACCTGCTGTGGGGCGGGGTTCCCCAGTACTCCAGCAGCCTGTGGGGCCCGCCCAGCAGCGACGACGGCAGGGTGATCGGGAGCCCCACCCCGCTGAACACTCTGCTCCCCGGCGACCTCCTTAGTGGGGAGTCCATCTAGGCCCGAGGACCGTGGGCACCAGTCATCAGCACGAGGAAGCAAAGCTGGCCCCCCAGCCCGGTGTGCGGGCCGCTGGCCCCGCAGCCCGCAGCCCTTCCATGTACCTCTGTCCGTACTGAAGACGAACCCTGCGCAGCCCTTGCGAACTGTTCCCGAGACAGTGCGGGCTGCGCCCAGTGTCACATGCTAATGACAGGATGTTCTCATAGCTTTTTATTTTGTGTTGTCTTATGTTTGTACGGTGTGTTGTCATTTTGATTTTTTAAGTATAAAAGCTGCTTAGAATAGTTCTATCATGAAGGGCACTTTTCAGATTGTGGGCTGGAAAGGGTTATTTTATCAAGGGGGGCGGGAGGGAGGGAGACGAGAAAGCCTATTTAACGAGCCTGTGACGATTATGCACATTACCAGAGGCGGACCCCGTAATCAGGGGAGCTGGCGTTCACGGGCGAGCGGCCGCGGCCTCCGGGCGGCCCCACGGCGAGCCGAGCGGCAGGCCGGTCTGCGAAGTCCTCTGTCCCCACGGATCCGCCTATGCACATTACCCTTGTTCCATTACTTTTTCATGTCATTTTTTTTATCCCAAAAAATATTTTTTAAAAGTTGAAAAAAAAAGACATATCAAACATGCAAATACTTGAATCCAGCAGGCCAATACGCAATGTGAACACTCAGTGTAACCCACACCCAGGTCGGCGGCGGGTGCACCGGCTCCGGAGCTGCCACGGTCACGGCCACGGCCGGCGCGCGTCGGAACCAGCGTGTGTGTGTGTGCGCGCGTGTGTGTGCACTTCCTGTGTTGGCGTGCCGCACGTCACGTGAGGGACTTCACTGTGGGTTTCCTTTTATTCAGTATATGCTTTTGTTGGCGCATTGGTCAAATGTTCGTTACTATTAGCTTCTAACTTTGCACTGAGTGTCCCCGCCCTTCCTCAGCTCATCCTACACGCTAACGAGAACTCGTGGGACAGGGCGGCGACAATTCACGTGTAAATGTTTACTCAAGGACTCTGTTACCGCGTTAAAGTTACAGTGTGTATCTCTGGAGAAGTAATATGTACACCTACCTTTAGCAGCTGTTGTTGTGGACTAATACTGCGAGAGAACTATTACCAGAGGATTGCACCGTTTTCCATTGGGAATAGAACGTGAACGAGCAAACGTGTGGACTGTGGCCATAGATACTTGTGAGGGTGGGTTCCGCGCAGGAACGGAGACAAGCACTTGGACTGGGTGGTGACTGCTTCGGAGGAGCCCATGGCGGGGGCTCCCACCTGTTTACAGACCTTTTTTCTCCTTCAGACTTTAAAGTAAAAAAATTTTAAAAAGGAATTTAAAAAAAAAAAAAAAAGACTTCCGTCGTAAGACGCCTATTTTCCGATGCGGACGCGCTACTTCAGAGCTCTGGGATTGGCAGTGTTCTCCCTCCGGCATCGTCGCGGACTCTGTCGCGCCCTCCCGGGCCGGGCGCTGTGGTCACTGTCTTGCACATGCGGAAGCGCTCTCAGGAAGCCAGGGTTCCGAGGGGCAGCTCCACACCGTTCCATGTATTTTGTAACCCAACTCCTAGCACTGAAGATGTTATAAAAAACAAAAAAATAAGAAAAAAAGAAAAAAGAGGAAAAAAAACTCAAAGAAGAAAAATACCTAATCTCTAATGTGTAGCAGTTACATATTTACCAAATAACGGACTCAGAAGACATAGGTGTTTGGAGAGTGCTTTATATATTAAAAGTCGCTTTATGTTTTCAAAATGATCAATGTTTTCATTGTTTTGCAAGAAAGAAAGACAATGGATAACACCCTCAAGTATGTTTAAAACATACGAACATCGTGCTCCTGCCTGCTCGGTCAGGAAACGTGCATTACATTTTTTTTAATTCGCTTTTTAATGGTTTTATCAAAACAAAACAACAAAAGAAAAAAAAAAAAAAAAGGAAGAAGCAGGTCCTGCGAGTCGCAGGCCCACAGAGCTGGTGTCCTGGCGGATCACGAACTATGCACAGACTGGGCCAGGCCCGTCGGCCGGAGTGTCAGCGACACCGCCCCCCTCGGGGCGCCGCCCGCACCCTCTGTGTTTGATGTATGTGTCCCCGCATATGTGTATCAGATATACGTGCGCCGACAGCCGGCGGCGGCGGCCACAAGGCCGAGCTGTGGAAAAGCCGAGGTGTGAACAGCGCGGATGGAAGTAAAGAATCTGTTTCTGTTTTCCGTTGGGGGGGGGGTGTTGTTTTGACTTTTTATTTTGAAGATGTTTGTAACAGATTAAGAAACAAGTTTGTGGCTTTTAATGTTTTTCCTCATAGAATGTGATTGTTGAAGAATACGCACCGAAAGTTGCTTTCAAAAGTACAACGCTTTGTTGAATCTTAATAAATGGCAATTTTTTTCTTGGCTATTGAAGTCATTGTGTGTTTTCTTTCTCAAAGACGGATGTCGGCGGTTTCACTGTGATGGCACCGGGGGAGCGGCACGCCGAGGCCCGGTGGCCTGACTGTCACCTTCCCGCTGGCTCTGTGGCTCTGCCGGACCCGCGGGGGTGCAGCAGTGCTCGAGCCCCGCGCCCGCCATCGCCCGCCCGCCCAGCCCCGGTGACACCCGTGGGCGCTGTGCCCTGACCAGCACATGCTGCAGGCCTGGCCTCCAGTCCGGCTCCGGGCGCCCTGAGGACCGGAAGCAGCTCCAAACCCGCCTGCGTCTACAGCGGGGCACGGGCCACCGAGGGCCACCGCCCACGTTACCTGGGACCCCGATGGGGCATCAGAAATGTTAGGGAGAAGAGCATGAGGACGGCCTTCTGCGTTTCCCACGTCCTATTCCTTCACACAGCGCCTGTCGGCCCAGAACGCGCAGCCCTGGACACGCGACCACAAGCCAGGTCCTCTGGGGCCTCGCTCAGAGGCCAGAGGCGGAGCACCTCTTCTGTCCACTCCAGGGGTCAGTCCTGGTTCCAGCAGGAGCCCGGCCGGTTGCCCTGAGGGAAGGTGGCGAACTCCTGGCTGAGAAAGCTGAGGAGGAAGCGCTGAGGGGCGGCATCAGGAGAGGAAAGACCAGAGGAGGAAGGAACACAGCCGGACAGTGCACTTGACCTTCTCGCCCGGGATGAGCCTGGGGCGGCCACTCCAGCGCCACCAGCCCGCCCTCCGCCAGTGCGTGCGCGGTTCCCACGGAGCAAACAGCCAGTGCCCGGCTCTGGGAGAACAGTCGCTGCCTCAGGAACGTCCAACGCACACGGCAGGCTTCACGGAGGAGGAGGCATTCGCCGCGGGCCTGGGAGGCCGGAAGGGATTGGGAAAGACTGGGCAAGGGGTGGGGGGGACATGGACAAAGCTGAGGTCCGAAGTGCCCGCCTCGTGACCAGAGGGGCCTGGGAGCCACCATGGCAGGGCCGCTTGCTGTCTGGAGCCGAAACGGTCAGAGCTGCACTTCCTAACTGGCATCACCGTGGAGAGGCAGGCGGGGTGCTGGGTGGTGGCCGCGTGATGGCGCATGGGAAGCTGGCCGTGGTCACTTAGTGTCCACCCACCAACAGTGCGCCCGGCGGGAAGGCATTTGGGGGCCGGGCCCGGAGACCCCAGGTCAGTCGCGGCCCTTCTGGACCGCCTGCCCGCCCAGAGCTGCCACCCGGGGTCAGTGCCAGCTACTAGCAGGGGACCCCTGGCTGGCAGCGGCCACAAGCCAGGATCCGGCTATGCCAGGGACGCCCGGTGCTGTCCCTACCCTCAGAGGTTGGGGTGACGCTGGGTAGGCCTCGGGACCCCCTCGACAGACAGCCTCTGCCCCTGGACATCTGCAAACACGGAGCTCCCCCAGGGACGCGCTGGGGAGGGGCCTGCCCGGCCCTCCTGATGTGGGCGCTGTCACTATGGGTCTGACCGCTCCCGCCTCTCCCAGGCCCGAGCATGGCTCTTCAGGTCCCCAAGATGCAGGACGGTGGGCCCCGGTGCCACTCGGCCAGCTCCCCTCCCGGGGCCCTGCCCAGCTCCTGCAGTCCCGGGACGCTGCGGCTGTGACAGCTCGGCACACGGCTTCCCACAGGCTCTGCCAACGGCCTGAGGGATCCCCTCACTCCCTCCTGCCCCTCGGCCTGGCCGGCTCCTCGCCCCACGGCTCATTCACAAGTGAAATGTCACCCCAGCCCCTTCCTAAATTCGCCCCCACCCCATCGCCACGAAAGCACCCCTGCTGCTGGCCTTGTCACCCTGGCTCGCCTCCCCGCCCCTTGTCCCCGCCTGCCTGGTGCACCCCTGGCTCAGGCTGATCCTAGTATCCCTCAAGCTGGGCCACCAGAGGGCGCCCTCGTTGGTCACTGGAGCCCAGTTTGTCAGTATTGAAACAGCCTGGGCACCTGGAGATGCCCATGCAGCCACCCGGGCACTTGGTGAGGCAGTGGGGACCCGGTGTGGCAAGGAGAGAGCCGGAGGAGGAGCTGAAGGGGCACGTGCAGGAGGCCTGCAGGTCATCGCCAGGGCAGGGGGGCGGGAGGCCTGCAGGTGACCCCGGGGCAGGAGGGGAGGAAGCGGGGGGCAGGCCCCACACACCTGGGCAGCGGGGCTTGAGCACAGACTCCCACAAGACGAGCCCGTTTTACAAAACATATTTAATCAGAATAAATAGAGGCCCAGGCAGTCCAGGGTCCACTGGGCGCCGCAGCCCCTCGGCCACCCTCCAGCTCCAGCCCTGGATAGGCGGCGAGTCCCGTCACCTTCCCGGGTCCCAGCAGGGCCGCCTGAGGGGCCACACAGTCTCGGGTGCGTCGGGGTCTGCAGAGCCGTGGGAACTGAGCCCAGTGGGTGAGCAGGCGCAGGGCTGCCAGGCCCGTCCTGGTCCTGCTAGGCTGTCCGATGGTCTGCAGGCCGGGCCGGGGGCGCCGCTCCCTCCTGGGTTCTGCCAGCCCTGCAGAGGGGTGGGGTGGGGGGGGCAGTGAGGGGCTCTGCACCGCGGAGGCAGCGCCTGGCCGCCTGGCCGCCCAGAGAGTCAAGAGGCTCCGGAGAGACATGAAGGGCTGAGGAGGCCGGGAGAAGCCAGGGACCTCGGCCCACGGAGCTCAGCCTGCACCCCCTCCACTCCCCCCCGCCCCCTGTCCCGCCCCTCGCTGAGGCGTCTGTCTGTCTGTCTGTCTGACCTCATCTCCCTCTCCCTGGGCTTAACCACAAGTAACTGTGCTGAGGGGTGAGGCGGGCTGCTTCCTGCGAGCCCAGGGCAACGAGGCTGAATCTCGGCCCCACGGGGAGAAGGGCCAGTGAGGCTGCCCCCAACTTACCAAGAGAGGGCGTGGCGGGAGGAGGGAGGGAAAGGGCCGAGAGGCCCAGCTGCACCCGCCCCCTGCAGGCCGCGCCTTCACTTTCTCACCTTGCTCCTCCCCCAAATGCCCCACCCGGAGCCAGCAGCCACCTCCCTCCCACCTGCCACACAATGCCCCTGGGGAAGGCGCCCACCGGGAGCCGCCCCCGAAGCCCTCACCCGCTCCTCTCCTTCCTCTCATAGACGGAGTGAAGCTTGTTGATCAAGAAGATTTTGTCTTCCCCCTCCTAGAAACGCCGGAACGTGAAGGCGAGAGAGCAGACATGTCTGTCTGTCCGTAGAACCACCCCGTCCAGACCGCCCCGTCCAGACCGCCCAGGGGAAGCTCGCAGGTGAGAAAAGTGCAAAGAAGGGGAAAGAGGCACCATGACAGGGAGGATGACCAGCCCAGAGCCGGGCAGCGGGTGCTCACAGGCCTGCGCCCCCCGAGCCGGGTAGCGGGGTGCTCACAGCCTGTACCCCCCCCCAGCCGGGCAGCAGGGTGCTCACAGCCTGCACCCCCAGTGGCCCAGGGGAGGGGAAGGGCCCAGGCGCCACCACTGAGGAGCTGCCGGCAAACCTCCTCGCCGCCCCGTTAGCGTCAGCGTGTGAAAGCGGTAAGAACGCTTGTCATGGGGCTGGTGCCCGTTCCCCCTGTTGCTCTAACACTAACCAGTCACCACAGAGCCAGTGGCTTACACGACGCAAACCCACCATCTCAGTCTGGAGAGCAGAGGGCAGCACGGCCTCGCTGACTGAGCCGCGGCCCCACCAGGAAGGCCGCTGGGCACAGGCTGAGCTCAGACCTGCAGCCCCCAAGGCTGGGACCCGGGCAGGGCTTGGCCTGGCAGACCGGCAGCAGCAGGGCCTGGCCTGGCCCAGGGTCCCCAGCTCCCAGAGCAATGCGGGCGGAGCTGGGCTCTCTTCCTGGCTGCTCTGCATCCCCCTCCCTCCGCCCCCTACCTGGCCCCAGGCCCTGAAGCACCCACCCCCAGGGGGCAGGGGGCAGGGGGCAGGGGGGGGCAGGGAGGGGGCGGGAGGGGGCACTCACGTTGCTGATCTGCTCCTTGAGGAGGCGGATGACCTTCCGCTGGCCCTTCACCACCTGGATGTTGAGGTAGATGATGGCCCTGTGGGAGGGCAGGGGTCAGGCTGGGCCTGCAGGAGGGGGAGGGGAGGGGGAGGGGAGGAGGAGGGGGAGGGCATGGGGGGGCCGGGCACTCACAGCAGCAGGGCCGACAGCAAGTAGACGGGGAAGGTGTTCTCCACCAGGTAGCGGTGCACCCAGGGCAGCCAGGAGACCTGGGGGCCGGCCCTCTCCAGGCGGCGCACCCACACCTTGCCTGCCTCGTACATGCTGTCTAGGCTCCGGAAGGGCCCGCAGAGGCTTGAGGGCTTCACCCTGTGGGAGACGGGGAGGGAGAGGGGAGGGGGAAGGAGGGGGAGGGAGAGGGAGGGAGAGGGAGAAGTAAGGGGACAGGGAGGGGGCAGGGGGAAAGGGAGAGGGAAGAGGGAGGAGGGGAGGAAGGGAGAAAGGAAGGGAGGAGGGGGAGTGGGAGAGGGGGAGAAGAGGAGGAGGGAGAGGAGGAGAGGGAGGGGAGGGGAAGGGGAGGGAAGGAGGGGAGGGAGAGGGAGGGGGAAGTAAGGGGAGAGGGAGAGGGAGGGGGCAGGGGAAAGGGGAGGGGGAAGGGGGAGAGGGAGGGGGAGGGGGAGGGAAGGAGGCGGAGGGAGAGGGAGGGAGAGGGGGAGGGAGGGAGGGAGAGGGAGGGAGAGGGAGAAGTAAGGGGAGAGGGAGAGGGAGGGGGCAGGGGAAAAGGGAGGGGGAAGGGGGAGAGGGAGAAGGGGAGGAGGTGAGGGGGAGGGCAGGGTGGCCGGAGCCCTGGCTGGGCCCAGGCTCCCTCCACCCCACGCTTCGGCCCAGCAGCACCTCCCAAATCCTGGGGTGATCCGCCCGCCCAAGGCCGTGCCCACTCACTGCCAGACGGCGTAGCAGAGAAAGATGGCGGCGCCCAGGAAGCAGGGGAAGCAGAGCAGCGAGATGAAGACGGTACGCATGTGGGAGGCCAGCCAGGGCCTGCGGGGCGCCTGGCAGTTGGCCAGCAGGCTGGTCTGGGGACAAAGGCTGCGCTCATCCACTGCCCTGCCACCCCCAACCCCAGGCCTTCACGGGGGAGGAGAGGCAGGGCCCCAGGACAGGACAGGACAGGACAGGCGGCCGCCCAGGCTGGGGGGGGGGGGGCTGGCTTGTCCAGGTCACTGGATGCAGATGGGCTGCTGCCACCAGCCACCTCTGCTGCCTCCCGGTCCCCGCTGTCCCCTGGGCACTGCCCAGTGCACAGATGCGAAGGCGGCCCAGGGAGGGCCAGGGCTGGTCCTGGCCACCGAGCAGCCCTCCTGAGGACACGGGACCAAGGTCGCTTCCCACGGCCGTGGCCTGAGGCTGAGAGCGGCTCCTAGCGCCCTGCCCGGAGCCCTGCCCGGAGCCCTGCCCGAGCCTGGCACAGTCCCCAGCAATGGCCATGGCGGCGGGTGCTCCCAGCCTGCCACTTGGGTCAGGGAATGTTCCCTCGTCCCGGGCGCTGTGCCTGCCAGCTGAGCGGCCCGCCCGGGCTACCCACGTGCCCCCCGCCCCAGGGGCCCCGCCATCGCCTCTACCTTCTTCACGTAGAAGAGCAGCAGCAGCTTGATGATCTGCGCGGCCGGCAGGAGGGGCGAGAAGAGGACGCCCAGCCTGGGGAGCGGTGGGGTGCAGACCGGAGGCTGGGGGGCGTCCTGAGCCCCGCGCTACCCCAGCGCCAGAGCTGCCACCGGCCTGGCTCCCGCCCCTCTCCCCCCAAGGCCAGGAAGGACGCTGTACGACTAGGTTCCCGGGGGTTGGCCTCGCTGTGGTCCCAGGGAAAGGGGCTGGGCGTCCCCAGGCCGGAGGGCGCTGGCCGCTGCTCACCAGGTCAGGGTCTGCCCGTATATCAGCTCCAGCACGTTCCGGGCGATGTCGAACTCGGGCTTGCCCCGCCCCAGCCTCCTCTCGGAGATGAGCCTGGCAGAGGAGCCGGTCACACGCAGGGCCTGCCCGGGACACCGCTCCCCGCCCCAGGGGCACCCGCCCACCGTCCCTGCCCGCCCACCGCGGCCCAGCTGGTGCCGAGGGGAGGGCATGGGGTCCCTGCCTGGGCGGCTCCGCCTCAGCTTTTTCTAACCCCGCACCAGGCGTGGGCCCAGCCCTTGAGGCTGTGCGGCTACGAGGCCCACGGTGCTCGAAGGAAACACAGGAAGGGAGAGCTGGGACGCTGCCCACACGGCCCTGGGCACTTGGAGATGTCCTTCCTGTCTCTCTCCCACCCTGTCCGTCTGCGCTGGACTGCGGTTAGGCCAGCGGTTCTCAACCTTCTGGCCCTTTAAATGCAGTTCCTCATGTTGTGACCCAGCCATAAAGTTATTTTCGTTGCTACTTCATAACTGTCATGTTGCTACTGTGATGAATCGTCATGTACATATCTGATGTGCAGGATGGTCTTAGGCGACCCCCGTGAAAGGGTTGTTCTACCGCCAAAGGGGCCGCGACCCACGGGTTGAGAACCGCTGGGTTAGCCTGTCCAGATCAGGGCGAAACCCCTTTCCTTTCCGACCTAAAAATAGGTCCCCTCCTGCTCATGTTCCCCCATTTAACGTCTCTCACGGAAGCTGCTGTGGGTGGAGACGTGTCCCTCTCTGGGAGGTCGGTGGCCCGAGAGCCAGGGGGAGGGGGGCGGCCTGAGAGCTAGGGGGAAGGGGGAGGGGGGACGGCCTGAGAGCCAGGGGGAGGGGGGAGGGGGGCGGCCCGAGGGTGCTCAGCTCTCCGGAGGGGGAGCCGGAGGCAGCGCTGGGCCACGCCGGGGCCTCACCTCCACACCAGCTCCCCGCAGAGCGTGTCCAGCAGCGTGAAGATGAAGTCCAGCACCATGAGGCGGTACAGCTCCTGGCCCACGAAGTTCTCCCAGCACTGACACCGGGGACAGGGTCAGCCGGCCCGGCCCGCCCCCCCGGCCTGCGCCCCCGGCCTCCAGCCGCCCGCAGACCAGGTCCTCCACACACACACACCTGGTCCTGCAGCGTGGCCACCCTGCGGCCCAGCCAGTGGTAGCAGAGGATCCCCAAGGTGACCATCTTCAGGATGAGGTTCCTGCGAGGTGAGGGGCACGGAGGCTGAGGGAGGGGCGCCTGGCGGGAGAGGTCGCCCCCCAGGAAGCCCCGCCTGACCCCCGGCCGCCTACCTGCAAACGGCCACGTACACCTCCAGCACCGGGGAGTCGTGCCGCTCCAGGGCGGCCAGACCGCGGTACAGGTAGGGGGCCCCCAGGTTGAGGAGGCAGACCACCAGGGGCAGGGCCAGCAGCGCCCCCTCCCGGTCAGCAGGCACAGGGCTCTGCTGGGCGGAGGGGCGGTGGTCACCACAGGTGCCTCGGCCACTGGGGGTGGCAGATCCACCTATGGGCCTGGGGGGCTAGGTTCTACAGCAGGAGGGGGAAGAACTGGCAGGGAGCACCCCGCCTCCAAGATAGTCCACCCCAGGCCTCATGTTCAAACCGCACAGGGAAGGGTGGGCCCAGGTGTGAGAAAAAGAGAAGGGGAAGGAGAAGAGGAGAAAAGGAAGGAAGGGGAGAGTGTGAGACAGGTGGGCCTGAGGGAGGGCCGCCAGGGAGGGGTTCTGGCTCCCGGTGTCCAGGGGGCGGGTGCGGGTCACGGGGACCCTTCCGTCTGCCCCTGAGGCTGCCCACCGACCCTCACCTCGATCATGTGCTCGGAGAAGGTGTAGACAGCCACGGTGCAGCCCAGCGTGCTGCCCAGACACAGCAGCCACACGAGCGCCAGCACGGCCGCCCGGCGCAGCCTCCCGCACGCGCTCCGGTGGCCGCGCCCCAGCTGCCACTCGGCCAGCAGCTCCTGCGGGCGGCGGGGCCTCAGTCCCACGGCACAGCCACGGGGGCACACGGGGCACCAGGGAGGCTGAGCCGGACCGAAGGGCGCCCACCCCCAATGCCGCCGCCTGTCCCACCCCAGCTCCGGGCCACCTCCCGGCACAGACAGGGCACAGAACTGGGACCCCAGGCTATGCCCTGCCCCATCCCACCAGCCCCGAGTCAGCCTGCTCCCACCCAGGCTCATGCTGCTCCCCAGCCTCTCCCACCCGTCCCCCCTCCCTCCCAGCTCCGCCTCCTGAGCGGTCCTGCTGCTGTGGGGTCCCCCCCCGCCCCGCCCGCCTGAAGCTCCCCGAGGGCAGCGAAGCCCAATCCTGCAGCACAAGCCCCAGAAGGGCAGAGAAGTTTCCACAAGGCCCAGCTCCGCCACCCTCTGGCCCTGTGCCTGGGGCAAGGGACTGAACCTCTGCCTGTTTCCTCCCGTGGCTCAGAGACAGCAGCTCTCGCCCGAGGCGGCTGGGGCAGCTGGGGTGCATCCCAGCAGGAGCCCCTCGGGCGGGGACCAGAGGACGTGAGGACCCCGGAGAGACCCCAAAGCCAACCTAACCCTCTCCCTCCGATGCACCGGCCCCTGGTCCTCCTACGAGGGGGGAGGGGGTTGGGGGGGAGGGGGAGGGGGGGACACTCGGAGGCCTCGCAGGGCGGGGGCAGGTTCCATCAAAGCCCCCAGCACGCACACCCGCTGCGAGGGGAGGTTGCCGGGGAGGTTGCCGTTGACATGGCCCCTCCACGTCCAAGGGCCGTGGCGCTAACAGACGGGCAGCCCAGGGCGGACGCGCACAGGAGACCGGCCAGGGGGTGAGTGCTGACCAGCCTCGGCCGGGGAGGCACTGCTGGGCACTGAGGGCAAGACGAGGACCCCCCCGCCCCCACCCACGTCCAGGTCTAGGAGAGCTGAGTGGCTGGGACTGGGTTGCAGGGCTCAGGTGGCGCACCTTCAGCTGGGTCCGGATGTTGTCACACTGGAGGCGGGCGGCCCGTTTCTGAGTCACCTTGTGGTCCCAGGAGCAGAAGACGGTGATGGCATGGGCCCCCAAGGCGCTGCCCACCCGGTAGCTCTCCCCGAAAGAGTGGGACATGCTGTGAGGACGGGGTGGGGAGGGTGAGGGCGGGGAGCGGAGGCCAGAAGGCAGCAGGACACTCCCTACAGCCAAAGCCCACCCCTCGGAGAGGAGCCCCCCTCCTCCCGCCCAGCTCTCAGCGCCTGGTGTGGGCCTGTGGCCACTCTAGGCCAGCCCTGTGCAAATCCGGTGCCCACCAGCGCCTCGAGGCTAGAAGGGTCGGACTCGACCCCAGACAGGGCCGCTGCTCCTGCTGGGACAGGGGGTAGATGTGGGCTCAGCCCCAGGGCTTTGCGCTGGCTCCCAAAACCAAAACACCTTCTTCCCTTCCCTGAGCCTGCCCTGAGGCCAGTGCCACCTCCCCTAGGAAGCCAACCTGACTCCTCCCCCAGTGCTCCACGACTCCTGGACACACACCCAGCCTCTCACTGGTCTGCCTCCTCCCCTGGACAGCAAGCTCCTCACTTATCTTCCTGACCCAAGCACAGTGAGTGTTGTGGGGGGGATGGATGAATGGAGTGATGGGTGGATGAATGGATGGGTGGATAGATGGATGGGTAGATGGATGGATGGGTGTGTGGATGGGTGGGTGAATGGCTGGCTGGATGGATGGGTTGGTGCCGTGGTCGGCAAACTGCGGCTCACAAGCCACACGCGGCTCTTTGGCCCTTTAAGTGTGGCCACGAAGTTTCAATCACACTGTACGTGCACACCTGCACGTGGTATTTTGTGGAAGAGCCACACTCAAGGGGCCTCAGTTTGCCGACCACTGGGTTGGTGGGTTAATGGATGGATGGATGGATGAGTGGATGGGTGGGTGGAAGGATGGATGGATGAATGGATGGGTGGAAGGATGGGTGGGTGGATGGATGGGTGGGTGGATGGATGGATGGATGGATGGATGGGTGGGTGGATGGGTGGATGGATGGATGGATGGATGGATGGATGGGTGGATGGATGGGTGGAAGGATGGGTGGATGGATGGGTGGATGGATGGGTGGGTGGATCAATGGTGCTCAGAGCCAGGGTCATGTGGTGGAGGCCGTTACCTGTAGACCAGGGTGAAGCAGGTGATGAAGAAGGCTGCGCCGATGGTGAAGAGGTAGGCCAGGGGCATGTTGTAGGGCAGGCTGGCTGCCTCGGGGGCGCACTGGCCGCCGTCGGGTGGGTCGGCACACGGCTGGTTCAGGGTGGCGTTGCTGTAGTAGCCGTAGTACATGACGGTGTCCGTGAAGCGGCCCTGCGTTGGAGGCCCAGCCACGTCAGGGACTCCCCTCCCCACGCCTGACCCGCCCATGGCTTCCAGGAGCAGAGGGAGGGCACCCATCAGGGAGGCCAGGGCAGGGCCACAAGGACAGCACGGAGGTAGACAACCGGCCTCGGCCATCCGGGGCTTCCCAGGCCCCACAGATGTCGGGACAACAAGGCGAGCTGTCTACGGCCTCCCTGGAGTCACAGTGGAGGGCGAGGGGTCTCCCCACGGGAGACCAGAGGGTGCCGCTCTGGCCCAATGCCCCTAACCCTCACCCCTCCGGTGAGGAGCTCCAGGCCAGTGAAGGCGGGGACAGGGCCCCGGAGGGCGGGCGGGAAGGCGGTCTGCACGCCCACGAGGAAGGCCAGCAGCGGGAGCAGCAGCAGCGCGTTGAAGGCCAGCAGGGTCTTGAGGAACAGGAAGTAGGACAGCACGCTGGAGCCGAACTGGCCCCCGATGCGCTTCAGGGCGTAGTGCCAGGGCACCAGGGCCTGCAGCCCCGACAGCAGCCCCAGCCCCAGGTCGTGCGAGGCCTGTGGGGACAGCACCGGGAGGTCCTGCAGGCGGGTCCCCACGAGCAGGACAGCCCAGGACAGGCAGGTGGCCCCCCGGCCCAGCTGCCCAGGGCCCCTCCCTAAGGGGAGCCCCGCGGAGGCTCCTACCAGCGCGCAGGCGTATCGGAGGCGGCTGCAGCAGCCCAGGAGCCCGGGGCGGCCCCGCTGCCTCCTGCTCGGGGACCGCATCTCCTCTCTGCGGCAGAGGCGGCGGGTCAGGGCCGGACCGGGGTGTGGCCCCACGCCCTCCCGGGACCACCCTCGGCCCAGGTGGGCACTGACCGCAGGCAGCGCTTCTCGGCCAGGCTGAGGGGCATCCCCCGGAGCACGTGGTCCCGCTGGGCCACCGGCAGGCCCTGCAGCTCCTTCACCAGGAGCACCCGCTTTTCTGCAGGAAAGAACCGGGGCGCCCGTGGGTCCCCGAGCACCCTTCCCGCCCACCCGCCCTCCTGCCCTCCCACCGCCGTGGCCTTGCCCCTGGACAGGCCTGCCAGCTGCCCACGCTAGGCCCCTGCCCACAGACTCAGGCCTGGACGGCTCTCTGTCACGGCCATGAAGAGACCCGCCTGTCCCCCCCACACACCCCGAGTCCCTCCCTAAGTTCTCCGCCTCCTCCCACTGCCCCTCTCCTGGACCCCCTCTCCTCCCAGCCCCCACCCACCTCGCTCTGATCCCCAGTGACCTGGGCCCCACCCACCCTTCACCCTGGCCGGCCAGACCTGCCCCCCGCCCCCCGAGCCCCGGCCCCACTCACCCTCCTCGGCGAGGGCCGTGGAGTCCAGCTCCAGGTCGTACAGGCGGAGGCTGGGCCGCGCCGAGCGCCCCAGGTCCCGGAGCTGCGGCCGGCTGGCCCTGCGCCGCAGCCGCACCGTGCGGTTGTAGTACTGCGAGATGATGGCGCCGCGGCTGCGGCCTGCGGGCACCGGGCGGTCAGGCGGCCAGGCCGGGCTCCCGCTGCCCCCTTCCCGGGAGACCTCAGCTGCTGGCCCCCCGGGAGCCTATTTTTATCCCTGGGACAACCCGGGAGGCTGCGGGTCTGGCTGGGCTCGGGCAGTGGACTGGGGGGCGGAGGGGGGCTGAAAGGGCCTGCTCTGCGGGACACAGATGCCCCGACAGCCCCACCCGGCCCCGGGGCTGCGGTCCATGCCAGGGTGGAGGGCAGGGCCCACTCACCGATGGTGCGGCTGGGCATGCTGGCCAGGATGCGGAGCGTGGCCATGCTGTGCGCAGTGGCGCCCTCGGGCCCCAGCAGGGCCTGCTGGTTGCCGGCTGAGGAGCAGAGAGCCTTGTCCAGAGGACGGCCACCTCCTCACCAAACCCCCAGCCCCATCCCCTCCCGGGCCTGGGCCTGAGCCAGGCGGGCTCACCTGAGGCCCCCGCGGCTCCGGTCCCCGGCCCCTGGGGCTGCAGCTCCAGCCCCTCCTCCGCGGCCCCCTGGCTCTGCTCCTGGATGAGCAGGCGTAAGGACTGGTGCATCTCGCTCTCGTCGTAGGGGCTGGGCTCCCGGCTGCTGCGGGAGGTGGGGGGGGGCCCAGGCTGGGGCTGACCAGGTCTCACCCCGCAGCCTGCCTCTCCCTGGGGTGGTCCATCCAGCCCAGAGCACTTACCCCTGGTCCTCGGGCATCTTGGGGACATCGAGGACAAAGGCCATGGCTGCCACCCAAGCCCTGCCAGGCTGCGGCCCTGGAGCCGCTCAGAGCCGCCGGAGCCGCCCGCTGTCCATCTGCTGCGGAGGGAGCGGTCCCACACTCGGCCTCCCAGGCCGGGCCCTGGCGGCGGTGGGAGGCACCCCTGCCCCGGCCCCACCCACCGCCAAGCACGTGGTCAGGTGAGTGGCCCCAAATAAGCCCAGAGTGGACGGAGGGACACCCTCCCAGTGCCCGGGGAAGGAGGAGGGGCAGACAGAAGAGAGTCCCCGTGGGTTTGCTCCAGGGCGCCAGTCCTGGGAACAGGGGAGGGAGGGCGCTGCGGGCACAGTCCTCCGTCCCCGGGTGAGAAGTTCAGGGCAGCTCTGAGGCCTTCGCTGGGCCCGCCCTGTAACCCCTGCAACCCCACAGCGCGCTTCCTCTCACAGGAAATCCTCCCACCCCACCCCGCCCCCGCCCGCCTCAGCCCAGCAAAACCGTGTGAGCTGCCTCCTCCAGCCGGGTCCCCACCCACCGCCAGCATCCCCCCAACACACACACACACACACACACACACACACACACACACACACAGCAGCGACCCCACAGTCCGCCCCGGGGGCAGGCAGGCCGGGCAGCCGGCGGGGGAGGGTGCCAGGCGTTAAACAGGCTGCCTTTGTCCAGCCTGTGCGCGGGCAGAGGGCTCTGCTGTCACCCAGGACAACGGACCAGGGCGGCCATGTCCGGGCCCTGCCCCTGGGGGCGTGGGGCGGGGACAGCACGCTCCCTGCAGGGCTCTGCCCGGCTGAGGGCCCAGCCCTCCATCCACCCTGTCCCCGCCTCCCTCTCCTCCGAGGGAAACTCAGCTCAGGGGCCTTCCTGGGGTGAGGGGGGCGGTGCCCAGGCAGAGCAGGTCCGGCGGGGACTGTGCCCAGACAGGGTCCTCCCTAGGGGTGTCCAGGCCCCCACGCAATCCCAGCCCCTTCCCCCTCACAGCAGAGGGTGGGAGGGGCTCCACCCTCAGCCCAGAAAGGGGTGGAGGGCACAGATGGTCCTTCAGCCAGACCCTCCCACGCCCAGCTCCACGGGCCTCCCCACTCCCCTTCTCCAGACAGGACAGCCGTGGGAGTGGGGTGGGAGGAGCAGGGAGGTGGGAGGTGGGAGAAGCGAGAAGCTAAGGCCTGGGCCCAGCAGCCTTCCCCCGGGGGAGGGAGCTCACCTGGGCACTGGCAGGACTGACTTTGGGGGCACGCGGCACCCTGGCACCCTGCTTCAGGCGGGGCAGGTCTGGTGAGTTTCCGGGTGCACCATTCCTGAGCCCTGAGCCAGGCCAGGGAGAGGCAGGGTGCGGCCTTTCAGGCAGCGAGTCTGCTGAGCGCAGCGCCCAGTGCCCAGGACCAGCCGCAGCCGGGCCTCTTCGCCCAGGGGCCTGAGCAGCTGCCCACCTGCCACTCCCCACTCCCTGCTGGAGGTCAGGGGTGCCAGCCTTCGTGACCCACCTCCCGCCGGCCCATCACACCCTCCCGGGCTGCGGGTGCCTGGGGTGGGCTGGGAGCTGCAGTCCCCGGCCCCACACCCGGGAGGACGGGGGAGGAACTCTCGGCCCAGCACCCAGGGGCCCAAAGGAATTGGGAAGGGGTGGAGCTGCCCAGCCCCAGAACCGGACACTCGGGCTGGGGGGCAAGGCCACCAACCCCAAGCCCCAGACCTGCTCTTACCTGGGAGGCGGCCGGAGGAGGGGCCTGTCCCGGGAAGGGCCGCTGGGTGCAGTGGTTGGGGCTCAGTCACCTGGGGGAGGGACCTCGGGTCAGGGGGGGGGAGTGACGAAGGCCCAGGGGCGGACCTGGGGCCAGAGGCCAGGGTGCTGCACCGCCTGCCAGCGCACGTGGTGGCGCCTCCGGCATCACAGAACCTGGCGTGGCCCTGGGGTGCACCCCACCCTACTATACGCACGTCCAGCAGCGGTGCCCCCTCTCTGCCAGCCTCGGCCCCTTCTCACACCCTAACCTGAGGTCCGAGTGTCTAGTCCACACCCAGCTCTGGCTAAAGTCCTCACTTTCTATGGAATTCCGTGTCCCCAAGTCTCCTTTGGGGACAGTAACTGCAAACCCGTCCCCTTCCCAGGGCGGTTATCAAAACAACCGGGTGCCCAGAGCTGCACCCAGCACCCAGCGCCGCACCCAGCACCCAGCGCCGCACCCAGCACCCAGCGCCTTGCGACACCAGGTTGGGTAAGTCCTTCCTTTTGACAAACAGCCCCAGGGGCGGCTGGCAGACCCGTTATCTCCCTCGCCCTATCTGGGCGTGGGCGTGGCTCGACTGGGGATCAGGCTAGACGGTGGCGCTTCCTGTGTGCTGCCTAGGGAGGAGGGGGCCAGTCCCCATCGCTTCGGGCTGTTCCGCACAAGCCAGGCCCGTCAGCACTGCTGTCCCCAGTTCACAGATGAGGAAACTGAGGCCGAGAGGTTCTTCGGCCTCCAGGTGTCACCCACCAGGCCTGGGTCTTGTTCGTGCCCGGGACTGGCCTTAGGCAGCCGGGCAGGAGGCCAGACGACAGGCTCCCGGGTGTCTGAGAAAGTGAGCGGATCTGGACAGCGGACATGGGGCCGGGGTGGGGGGGTGGGGGGGGTGTTGGTCCGAGAAGCCTTGGGAGGCGGGCAGGGAGAAAGTGAGCTGGAGGGAGACACGGAAGGAGGCCCCAGGAGAGAAGAGCAGGTGGGCAAAGCCAGGACCCACAATGAAAACACTCGATGGGAAAGGCGTCCTGGGACTGAGGTGGGACAGACGAGGGCGGTCATGCAGCCGGCAGTGTGGTCCTCGGTGGGTGGTCTCAGGCGGGATCTATCACCAGGCAGCTCAGCGTGCAGCCCCCGTCTCCTCCTCCCTGCACACCCGTGCCCCAGCTTCTGGTTCGTGCATGACCTCAGGCCCATCTTGAAGGTCACCTCCTCCGGGGAGCCTCCCTGTGTTGAGCCCAGTGGAGCACTTGCCATGCACACTTGTCCGTCTGTCTCCACTCTCCCCACTCGCCATCCCACTGTGTGCCCAGCACCGCCCCACCGGGGACTGGCACAGAGGAGGGCCTTTCGCTCCAGGCGGGACTGGAGGGCTGACTGGGCCCTCAAGGCATGGGGAGGGAGCAGGGAGGGAGGGCAGCACCTCGAGGCCTCCCGGGTCCCAGGAGAGAGAAACGGCCAGGGTGCCTCTTACACCCTCACGGGCAGGCAGCGGGCACGACGGAGCCATCCCTAGCCTAGGCCCAGGCCTGCGCGGAGTGGCAGCCACCGAGGCGGGAAGTTACCAAACAACTTGGCAGCTGGGATGGGGCCACCGCTAAGTCTCTATCGCCCCTCCGAGGGCGGCCGGGGCCACCTCACCGGCTACACAGGGACGGCCCTCCCCCCCCCACCACCACCCCCAACCCACAGCCGCAGCGGGGTCAGGCTCCGGCTCCCCAGGAAGGGAGCAGGCCGGGTGAGCGGGCTCTGACCTGCCCCGTGCGCCCCTGGGGGCTGGGGTCCCCGGAGTTGGGGGGGGCCTGCTGGGGTACCACGCGGGAGGGGAGCACCCACCCTGCCCCGCACGCACCCGCGCTGGGGAGGCTGAGCCGCGCGCCTCACCTGCCGCCTGCGCCCCTCGCCCGCCCGCAGGAAGGGCCGCCCTGCCCGGTGGAGAGGGAGGAAACTGCGGGAGGTGGGGGCGGGGGAGACCGCGGCGGGAGCTGGGGTTCCTGTCATGTGACCCTCCTTTCTGCTCTCACAGTCCCGCCGGGGAGTGAAAGGAGCCGGGCCCAGAGGTCTCCCGGGTCACTGCTCCTGCCCCCAGGTGCGCGGGGCGCAGGGGTAGGGAGGGGGCAGGGGGAGGGGGGAGAGACTGGGGCCCAGGGGTGCTGGGTGGGGTCCCTTTGGCCCCCCCCCGTGGCTGGGGCAGTAGCCACGCCTCCTCCTTTGGGGGCAGTAGCCACAGATAGAAGACAGAGGGGGTCCCCACACGCTCAGAGCCGGGGTGCTGCAGGGCACCAGGTCCCGGGGACAGGGACGGCTTCCCCGGGGGAAGTCAGCACGTGGAGACCGGGTGGCGGGTGACCGGGAAGGCCGGCAGCCGCGGGGAGGAGAGGGGCCTGGGCCCTGAGGGTCCCTCTTCCTTTCGACCTTTCTCCCCCCATTTGGCCGCGTGTTGCCGTGGGAGGTGGGGGACCAGGCTGGCTTCTTCCAGCAGGTCTTTCCCTTCTGCGCGGTCAGACCTTGAGGCTCAGGCAACAGGCGCCCACCTCCCTCCCGGGACAGAGTTGCAGCCCCGCGCCCCGACCTCAGCCACCCCCCAGCCCAGATGCGGCAGCCGGGGCCCCGCCAGCCGGAGCCCGAGCCCCAGGGCGAGGAGCTGTGGGAGCAGGAGATGGAGCGGCTGTGGTCCTCCTGGGCGCCCCTGCGGACACTGCCCTACGCCATGGCGGACAAGCGCTTCCTCCGGTGGGTGCAGGGTCAGGACACAGCCAGGCCCGAGGTGGGGGTGGGGGGCCAGGACACAGCCAGGCCCGAGGTGGGGGTGGGGGGCCAGGACACAGCCAGGCCCGAGGTGGGAGTGGGGGTCAGGACACAGCCAGGCCCGAGGTGGGGGTGGGGGTCAGGACACAGCCAGGCCCGAGGTGGGAGTAGAGAATGGGGGTGGGGATCACCTGTTTAGCTGCTCTGCCTGGCCCGGGTGGGCACGGTGGGCAACTCCGGGTGCCCCCATCACACACCCCCATCCCAGGCAACTGTGGGAGCCCGAGGGGGCCAAGGCCTCGTGCTGGCAGCGGTGGCAGCGAAGGCGGGAGACCACCGGACGGCGCCTGAGGGAGGCAGCGCAGCGGCTGGCCCAGGGCTTCGGGCTCTGGGAGGGGCCCCTCTACGAGATCGGGGGTAAGGCCTGCACCCGCCTCCCGCCTCCCCGGCCTGGAGTCTCAATGTCCAGTTTAGAAACTGGAGGAGGGCCTTGGGCTCGCCATCCCTCCCCTCTGCCCCACCAACCAGCCCCCGTCCTCACACCCCTCCACACACCCCTCCGCACCTGAGTGGGCGGCAGCACCCCCTGGTGGATGTCAGAGGCACTGCGAGGGGCCTCCAGTTGGGGGCCACTCACCAGAGGTCCCGCGAGGCCGAGCCCACACCGCTGGGTGGCCGGGCCCTGGGGTCCCCGCTGCGCCCGGCTCGGCGCCCCGTGCCCCACCCGCTGCTCTCCCATAGGCCTCTTTGGCACCGGGATCCAGTCCTACTTCACCTTCCTCCGCTTCCTGCTGATGCTCAACCTGCTGACGGTGCTTCTGACCTCCAGCTTCGTGCTGCTGCCCCTGGTCTGGCTCCGCCCCCCGGGCCCAGGCCCCGCCCTTAACCTCAGTGAGCGCCTGGGCAGCCCCCACCCCCTGGGCCCCTGGGCACCCTCGCTGGGGTCCAGCCGGGGGCTCCACCTGACCAGCCTGTCGCACGGCAAGGCCTCCCGGGCTGAGGGCTACGGAGTGGGTGGGGGCACATCCTCCCTATGCCTTGGGGACCCTTTCCTGTTGGCCCCCTCCCTCCTCAACAGCCCTCCAGTGCCCTGGTGACCCCCAGCCGGCGACTGCTGTTCCCAGTTTCCACTCCCGACTGTGGAATGTGTTAACTGGCCGGGTAAGTGGCCCCCTCCCAGCGATGGCTCCGGAGGGAACTGGCCTCAGGGGACCCCAGTCGAAGTGGACACTCACCTCTCTAAGCACATTTTGGCACTGACTTATTTATTTGCTCATTGATGTCAGAGAGGAAGGAAGAGGGAGAGAGAAACATCAATGATGAGAATCACTGATTGGCTGCCTCTTGCACGCCCCCTACTGGGGATCGAGCCCACAACCTGGGCATGTGCCCTGACCGGGAATCGAACCATGACCTCCTGGTTCAGAGGCCGACGCTCACTGCTGAGCCACGCTGGCTGTGAGACATTTTGGCTCTTAGGGGGATGGTCTTACATAGACAGCCTGGCCAGGCCAGTGATGGGGTCAGAGAGAGCGGAGGCCACTGGGCACCAGCCGGACTTGGGAAAAGCACCCACAGCCCTCGGGGCCCAGCTGGCACGGAGCACGGGGGACAGGAGGGGACAAGCGTGCAGGCCTCTGCGATCAGCACCACACACCCTGGTCCCTGAAAGCTACTTGGGCCTTTCTCCCTCAACACTGTGTGGCCTCGGGCAGGCGCCTGACCCCTCGGAGCCTCTGTGAAGGAGCCTCTGTGAAGTGACGGGGTTATTGTGAGAGTCAACGAGCACTTAGCACCCAGCCGGGCAGGGACTAAAGCTCAGTGGTCCTCACCCTCCTCCTCACCCGCGTCCCAGGCCTTCAACAACACCTATCTCTTCTATGGCGCCTACCGGGCGGGGCCCGAGGGCAGCTCCGCCTACAGCATCCGCCTGGCCTACCTCCTGAGCCCGCTGGCCTGCCTCCTGCTCTGCTTCTGCGGGACCCTGCGAAGGTGAGCGTCCTGCCCTCACCTCCTCACGGGCCAGCGTCCCCCCGCTCCCTCCCCCTCACCCTCCCTTGGCATAGTCCCGCCCCCAGCTGGCAGGACGGTCCTGGTCCTGGCTCGTCCAGTCAGGCTCACAGGTGCCTCCTGGGTACAACCTCTGGGTCCCCGGCTGCAGCCCTCAGGGCCCCAGGCCACTGCCTCTGTGTCCCCTCCCTGACCCAGGCCGAGGCCAACGCCTGGCCCCGGGGCTGCCGAGGCGCCCTCCCACAGGCCCTGCCTCCTGCCCCCCCAGGATGGTGAAGGGGCTGCCCCAGAAGCTGTTCCTGGGCCAGGACTACCGGTCGCCGCTCAGCGCCAAGGTCTTCTCCTCCTGGGACTTCTGTATCCGCGGCCGGGAGGCAGCCACCATCAAGCAGCACGAGATCAGCAACGAGTTCAAGGTGAGTGAGGGCGTGCGACTGTGAGCGTGCGTGCGTGCGAGTGTGTGTGTGTGTGTGTGTGTGTGTGTGTGTGTATGTGTGTGAGAGAGAGAGAGAGAGAGCATGTGGGATGTATATGAGAGTGTATGTGTGTGAGTGTGTACATGCGTGCACACAGATGTTACACCTGGAGGCAGAGGCTGGGCGGGTGTCGGTGTGAGCTCACCTGCTCACCTGCACAGTACAAGGAGGGGAGGTAAAAGCTGCTGCCACTCCTGGGCCTGTCCCTGCCCAGTGTCACCCCAACCCTGCCTAGACCCCGGCCGCCCCACCTGCCTCTGCTTCCGCCCCCCACCCCCGCCCCCGCAGGTGGAGCTGGAGGAGGGCCATCGGTTCCAGCTGGCGCAGCAGCAGACGCGGGCCCAGAGAGCCTGCCATCTGCTCTCCTACCTGCGGGTCAACTTCCTCATCGGGCTCCTGGTGGTCGGGGCCATCAGCGCCATCTTCTGGGCCACCAAGTACTCGCAGGACAACAAGGAGGTGCCGGGCAGCTGCCATGTTGGTTTAGTCCTGGCCGCCCGCGGGAGGAGGCGGGTGGTAGCTGAGGAAGCTGAGCTCAGAGTGGTTAAAGCGACGCGCCCAGTCAGGGCCCCATACGACTGGCGCGCCCTGTGGACAGCCCTCGGCCGCCAGGTTGCCATTGCCCGGGGCCTTCCAGGCGCGGGGCCTGCCCCAGTTACCCTGGAGGGGTTGTAGGGGAGGGGAGCTACCGGGCACCCCGGCCATGGCACCCCCTCCCTGCTTTCCCGGCAGGAGACCCTGTTTGTGCTGCTGCAGTACCTGCCCCCTGGGGTCATCTCCCTGGTCAACTTCCTGGGCCCCCTGCTGTTTGTCTTCCTGGTTCAGCTGGAGAGCTACCCTCCCAACACGGAGGTCAACCTCATCCTCGTCTGGTGAGCGAGGCCCCGGTGCCAGGCGGCCCGAGGGGAGGCGGGGCGCTGAGGCACAGGAGTGGCTGGGCCCTGCTGCCCGTCCTGGTGGTCTCCTGGCACCAGGGTCCCAAGCAGGGAAGGCAGGAAGGTGCTTCCAGAACGCTCCGGCCCAGGGGGCCCTGGTGGGAGGTGTCCCCATCCCCTCTGCCCAGACCAGACCGCACGCAGCCTGGACCAAGCCACGCCAAGGGGCCGGCGGCTGGTTTGCCAGAGGGTGTTGGGAACCAGCGGCACACACGTAGGGAAACCAGGGACATGGGACTCACGGTTCCCACGTGCCCGGGGGCTTACACCCTTCCCTCGACAACCCTCACGTGACCCATGAAGTCAGAGCCCCCCGTCACCCCTTTGAAGGCGGGGAAACTGGTTCACAGGGACCGAGCGTGCTGGCCGGGTACAGGCTCAGACACAGTCCCCCTGTGCCCGCTCCAGGCTGGGGTCCTGCGTGGACCCACCGCCCCTCTGTGAACCGCCCCCACCTGAGCCCCATCTCCACCCCACCCCCCACCCCCGCCTCCCCGCCTCCCTCAGCAGAACCACTGTTCCCAGCCTGCAGAGCCCTCACTTAGCTAACGCACCGGGGGTGGCTGGGCTGGCCGTCTCCCTGTGAGGCCCCATGTGCGTGTACAACAGCTCAGGCGGGTGCACGCACGTGTGTGGGTACACAAGGCAGTGGGGTGGGCGGGTATTAACCGGCGGTGGGCGGGTATTAACCGGCGGCAGGCGGAGGGACACTCTCACCTGCAATAAATAAGGACGGTGACCCCCCATCGGGGCCTGTGCCTCTCCAAGCTGGGGGTCGGGGAAGGACGGCCGGGCCGTGCAGTTTCCCAACCTGATTGACAAACAGAACCCCACTCCCGTGAATCATCCGGAGACCCACGTGCGGGGGAACACGCTTTGGGGACCGTGGCCACACGGGGCAGGTGGGAAGGGGCGGGCTCTGCAGGGAGCGCCACACCCACACCCCGGCCCGCAGGTGCGTGGTGCTGAAGCTGGCCAGCCTGGGCATGTTCTGCTTCTCGCTGGGCCAGACCATGCTGTGCCTCGGCCGCAACAAGACCAGCTGTGAGTCCTACGGCTACAACGCCTGTGACTACCAGGTGGCTGGGGCTCCGGCGGGCCTGTCCCTTTGGGCGTCTCCCCACCTCTGTGACCCCCCTGCCCCTTTCATCTCCTGGCTCCTCTCCAGGTCTCACCTTTGCGAGAGGCTGGGGGTAGAGCTTCCCATACCTGGGCACACCTCCAGGGGGTGCTGTTTGCACCACACAGCACAGTGCAGGGTGGCAGCCCGGGCGGTCGGTTTTCCCTGCATGAATCGAATCCTCAGGGCCGGGGCTTTACCTTAGCAATCATATCAGGCTCCAGGCAAGGCTCCTGTCCACGGAGATACCTCTCCCGGGTGGGTGAGCAGTGGCTGGGCCTGTGGGTGGTGACCAGAACCATTCTGCCCAGTGCTGGGAGAACTCGGTGGGGGAGGAGCTGTACAAGCTGAGCACCTTCAACTTCCTGCTCACCGTGGCCTTCGCCTTCCTGGTCAGCCTGCCTAGGAGGTCAGCCACGTGGGGACACCATGGGGCGGTGGTGGGGGGACCTGGGCATGTCTGAGGGTGGCCAGTGGCTGCAGCCAGGGGTGAGCAGTTCTACATGTGTGTGTCCCTGTGGCTGAGTGTGGGATGGTCCTTGGCCATGACCGTGACGGACGTGGTCCACACGCTCCTCCCGTGGTGATGCTGGGCACGCCCTGTGCCCAGGATGCTGGTGGAGCGGTTCTCAGGCCGGTTCTGGACCTGGCTGGGCCGGGAGGAGTTCCTCGTGCCCACGAACGTGCTGGACATTGTGGCGGGGCAGACGGTCATCTGGATGGGCCTCTTCTACTGCCCCCTGCTGCCCCTGCTCCACAGCGTCTTCATATTCCTCACCTTCTACATCAAGAAGGTGCGGCTCGCGGGTGGGGCGAGAGGGAGCAGGGTGCCCTGGGTGGGCACCTTGAGTGGGGCTCCCGTCCTGCCTCTGCCCTCACCCCCGCCCCCCGGCCTCACTTCCCGGGGCCCAGGCTCCTGGGTGTCTGCACATGGGAGCTGACAGCCCCCCCGTTGCCACTCGCCCCCCAGTACACACTCCTGAGGAACTCCAGGGCGTCCCTGCGGCGGTTCCGAGCCTCGAGCTCCACCTTCTTCTTCCAGCTGGTGCTCATCCTGGGCCTGCTCCTGGCCACCGTGCCGCTGGGCTACGTGGTCAGCAGGTGCGGGGAGGAGAGGGCGGGAGGCGGAGGGAGGGGCCGGCAGCTCCTCACTGGGCCCTGACAACGGTCTCTCCATAGCATCCACTCCTCTCGGGGCTGCGGCCTCTTCGCCAACTACTCAGCCCCCTGGCAGGTGGTCCCTGAGCTGGTGGCCCTCCGGCTGCCACCCCCTGTCCAGCAGGCCCTCCACTACCTGGGCTCCCAGGCGTTCAGCTTTCCCCTCCTCATCCTGCTCAGGTACCTCTAGGTCAGCAGGGGTCAAGGGAGGGGCCCCTGGGAGGGGGGTCCTTCCATGGGCATCTCCAGCCAGTCTCATGGGATCCGGGAGCAGGACAGGGAGCCAGGTGGCCTGGGGGTTCCTCCTGTACCCCTGGGGCCTCGCCTGTATCCAGGCACCTTACCTGGCTCCGTTGGGGAGGGGGGGGGAGCAAGTGCCTGACGCACGCTGAGCACGGCGGGAGGAAGGGGAGGTGAGAGGAAGCTGGGTCTGCAAACCCAGGCAGAGAGAAGACCCCAGGAGGTGGGCGGAAGTGTGGGGGTGACTCACCTTGGATCCCCCTCTATCCAAGCCTCGTCCTGACCGTGTGCGTCTCCCAGTCCCAGGCCAACGCCAGGGCCATCCAGGGGCTCCGGAAGCAGCTGGTGTGGGTGAGTGAGCGCGGGCGAGACCCCATCCGAGCAGGGCGGTCTCGGGCTGGGAATGGAGGCGGGGGAAGGGCCAGGCGGTGCCAGGAGCCACGCAGGACTGTGGCCTTGGCCTTGGAGACTGGTGTCTACCAGCCGTGGGCAAACTTTCTGACCTGAGGGCCCCAATGGGTTCTTAAACTGGCCCGGAGGCCGGAACAAAAGCATGGATGGAGTGTTTGTGTGAACTAATATAAATGCAAAGTAAACATCCTATACTAATAAAAGAGAAAAATGGTAATTGGCGTACGAGCTACCCTTTTCATTGGCTAATCAGGGCTATATGCAAATTAACTGTCAACTAAGATTGGCAGTTAACTGCCAACAAGATGGCGGTTCATTTGCATATGTAGGCACAATGCAGGGAGGCGAAAGGGAAAGCAGGAAGAAGCCCCCTGCCACTGACAGTGATCGGAAACCCAGGGGGGAGCTAAGAGCTGGGGGGCAGGGCAAAGGCGGCCCTGGCCGCCTTTGCCCTGCCCCCCAGCCATGATCGGAGAATCAGGTGCCTTTTCAGCCCTGGCCAGTGATAGCAGGAAGTAGGGGTGGAGCCAGCAATGGGAGTTGGGCAGGGTCGAAGCTGGCAGTCCCAGGAGCTAGGGGTCCCTTGCCTGGGCCTAAAGCGAAGCCCACGGTCGTGGGGCCGCTGCAGCTGCGGGTCCCCGCTGCCCGAGCCAGACGCCTCAGCCAGAGGTGTTAGGCCTGGGCAGGGGCGGAGCCTGCAACCTCGGGGAGCTGGGGGTCCCCTGCCCAGGCCTGACACCTCTGACGGAAGCCTCAGGCCTGGTCAAGGGGCCAATCCATTGATTGGTGATCGGAGGGTGATGAGGGTCAACTCCTCTGGCCGAGGCATCAGGCCTGGGTGGGGGGCGGAGCCGGGGATTGGGGGGATATGATGGTCCCCTTGCCCAGGCCTGAAGCCTGGTTCAGAGGCGTCAGGCTTGGGCAGGGGGTGGAGCAAGCGATCAGAGGGAGATGGGGGTCCCCTGCCCAGGCATGATTCCTGGGCCAGAGGCCTCAGGCCTGGGCAGGGGCCAGAGCCAGTGATCGGGGGGAGATGGGGGTCCCCTGTCCAAGCCTGATACCTCTGGCAGAGGCGTCAGGCCTGGGCAAGGGGCCGATCAGGCGATTGGAGGGTGATGGGGGTCTACGCCTCTGGCTGAGGCATCAGGACTGGGCAAGGGGCCGATCCTGCGATTGGAGGGTGATGGGGGTCAACGCCTGAGGGCTCCCAGTATGTGAGAGGGGGCAGGCTGGGCTGAGGGACACTCCCCCACACACACACCCAGTGCACGAATTTCGTGCACCGGGCCCCTAGTCATTACATAAAAGGGTACGGTCTTTTATTTTTTTTTTTTAGTTTTATTCATTTCAAGTGGGCCAGATCCGTCCGGCAGGCCGTAGTTTGCCCACGGCTGGAACCAGAGTGGGCTGAGGGCGGGGCCAGGACGCTGTTGGGGGCGTGATCTCGGACCGGACTAAGGACCGGACTAAGGCGGGACCCTGATGGGCTTTCTTGGGCGGGAACAGAGCCTTAGGAGGCGTGGCCTCGCTCGGGGAGGAGGGCCTGGGGGCGGGGCTTGTGGGGGGCGGGGCCTCCGGAGCGGGCAGTGGACTGCGGATCCGCAGCTGGGAGACTGGCTGATTGCTCTCGGCCTGGGCTGTTCCTGGGGGGCCTGGGCTGCTCCTGGGGGGCCTGGCTGCTCCTGCGGGGCCTGGGCTGCTGCTGGGGGGCCTGGGCTGCTCCTGCGGGGCCTGGGCTGCTCCTGGGGGCCCTGGGCTGCTCCTGGGGGGCGGTGCCTTTGTAACCAACCGGCCGGTTGCTCCCCCGCAGCAAGTCCAGGAGAAGTGGCACCTGGTGGAGGACCTGTCCCGGCTGCTGCCAGAACTGGGCCTCGGTGACTCGCCGGGGCCCCAATCGCCTCACTCTCCGTCTTCCCGCCCGCGTTCCTTCTGCCCTGGATTCCCTTGCCCAGGCTCCCCGGGGCCCAGGTCCCCCAAGGCCCTCAGGTCCCCCAGGCCCTCACCCTCCCACGCAGATCCCGCCTGTAGATTCCGCTTCCCCAGCAGCGCGGAGCTGTAGGAGCTGTAGCACCGACCCCCACTCCAACCCCCACTCCGTCTGGAGCCTCCCCGGCCGCCCTGAAGCCCCACCGCCACCCCAGAGTCCCCCACGCTCCTGCTCCCCGGTGACACCCCAAAGTGGGGTTCACACACCCAGGGCAGCAGGAAGAAAACATGGAAACTTGTGTTTACAGTCTGTATTTTTTCTTTTTTTAATTTCTTTGTATAGTTGGTATTTTTATCTTATTTCTTTAAATTTTTTATTTTGTTGGTTGTTGTATGATTACATGATATGTTAGTATGATAACCATGAATACAGTTTACAAATACACACCCATTGGCAGTGCTCAGACTGTCTACCGCGGGAGGCACCACCATAAAATCTGAGGCTCTCCGCCCGGGGGAGGGTCAACCTGGCACAGTTGGAGCAAACCCACAGGGCACACGGCCAGAACCCCGACACCTGGTTCCTGAGCCAGACCCCACCCCCACCCCGGCGAGGGGCCCAGCGGTCATTGTCCCCCTGACCCCAGGCCTCCAGGGCTCACCCGCGTCGGAACAGGGTCTGAAGGCGGCCTCTCCCTAGCGGTTTCTCGCCCCTGGATTCTAAGTGGGTGCGCCCCCTCCATGAAGGGGGTTCCTCAGGACCCTGCCTGCCATCGGCAGCACCTGGTCACCCACCCTCTCTGCGTCCCCCAGGGAGCTGACCTCCGGGAATGGTGGGGTGAAGAGGTCCCCCCAGGGCCCAGGCGTTGGGATCCGTCCGAGGCTGGGTTGTGATTCCTGAGCCTGTCGAAGGTTCCTTTCCGAAGCTGGAGGCTGCAACAGCTCTAAGTCCACGGCTCAGCCCCGCAGCGACATGCGCTGGGCCCAGCGGCCTAAAGCCCCAGTGACGTACCCCACCAGGGCCACTTACCCACGGGGTGACAACGCCTGGTCCACAGACCCCCAGGAGCGAAGGTCAGGAGAAGCCCAGGACCTGCTTGCAAAGCCCCCACCTCCACCAGGGGCCCCGCCTGGCTGGGTTCCAGGCCTGGGCAGCGTCTGGGCAGCTCTGACCCGGTGCCCTCAGGCCACAGGCTTCCTGCCGGCTGACTGGCTGGCCTGTCCTCTCACTCACCCAGCGTCACAAGACCATCGGCTGTGGGCACGCGCTGGGCCCTTCCAGGCTGGCAGAGAGCCTGCCAGGGAACAGCGCGGCTCAGGGCGGCCCCCGCCCGGCCCACGCGAAACTGATGCGTGCTCACGAACATCTCAGGCCAACCTGTGCTTCCCGGCCAGCAGCCTCCGCTGCTAGAAACGCAAACTCTCAGGCCCACGCGGCTCCTGGCTCAGGAGGGCTCTAAGGGCAGCCCGGCCGCGGGGCTCAGTGGTGGAGCGCTGACCTGTGAGCCAGGAGGTCAGGGTTGGGTTCCCGGTCAGGGCACAGGCCCGGGCTGCAGGCTTGAACCCCAGCGGGGCACATGCAGGAGGCAGCCTATCAATGATTCTCTCTTGTCTTTGATGTTCCTATCTCTCCCTCTGCCTTTCTCTCTAAAATCAATAAATTAAAACAAAAAAGAGAGCGAGCTCTAAGGGTGGGGCCCAGTGGGTGAGCCCCTGGGTGAGGGTGGCGCTCACGTGAGAACCGCAGCACAGCACCATGGAGGCCCTTTCCTACCACCTCTGTCCCTTCAGGGGGCACTTCCTGAGAGCAGGCCAGGCGCCAGGCAGCCTCCCGGAGCTGGGAGCCGTGGGGGAGTCAGTAGCCTGGGCCTCAGCCGCGCTCGGAGTGACTGTGAAGGTTAAATAGCAATTACACAGTGTCCTGGCTCCCCAGGTGCCCGGGTGCCTTGCCCTTCTGAGGAGAGCGGTCCCTCCCCCGTCCGCGCTCAGGGTGGTCCCTGCCCAGCACCTGCCCGGCCTCACCCAGCCTGAGGTTACTCAGGGCTGAGCCCAGCATTGGCACCTAACAGGCGCCCGAAGGTGGTCACAAGTGAACCAGGGTGCGATGCCGGAAGTTGCTCCTCCTGCCTGCTTCTCTGATGGGTCCAGCCCACGGGCTCTCCAGCCTGTGTCAGACCCCCCGTGGGGCCTGGGCGGGGCCCCCAGGATCACAGCAGGTCCACCCCAGTCATCCAGGGTAATCCCCCGCCTCGAAGTCACCAGATTAACCAACTCGTGCCTCACTCTAGGAACAGGCGGACTCCAGGGCTCAGGACTGGACACCCACCCGCCCAGCAAGCGCAGGGCCACAGCCCAGCAGAGGCGGCGAGTTCCGTGTGGGGTGTGGTGGAGGCTGCTGTGGGGGGCCCCCAGGGCCTCGGGGTTATCTCCCCAATGCAGGTCCCTCCCAGGGAGCAGCCTGGGAGTCCAGGGGGGAGGAGGCCCCACCAGGGGAGGCTCTCTGAGCTGGGCAGAGGCCCACACCAACAGGCATGAGGCTCCCACTGCTGTTCTGCTTGGCCGCGCTGGGTGAGCCCCCGGGAACATGTTGGGAGGGGCCCCTGCACTGAGGTGGGTGCGGGCGGCACAGAGGAGGTGGGACCACGGGTATAGACACCCCGGAAGCACAGGACGCAGAGGCAGAGCCATGGGCTTGAGTCTCAGACCAGCCCGCACGGCATGTGTGGCCCAGTCGCTGCTTCTCCATCCGCTTCTCCAGCCTCCCCCAACCCACCCTCTCACCCCTCCGCACCTCCCTCTCTCACAGCCACCAGCAGCTTCTCCACGGAGCCAGAGACAGGTGAGCAGCCCAGTAGGCGGGCAGGACAAGGGCCCCACCCAGGGAGGGACTTGGCAGTGGGGAGGGTGCTGCTGGGTGAGAGGGTGCCTGCTGATGGACCATCGGACAATCCTAAAACCTTGCCCCAATCCCTGCAGAGCTCTGGGGGAAGGGGGAGAGAGGAGGAGGCTAGGAAGGGGGCCTCCAGGGGACATGGGGCTGTGTGTGTGTTGGGGGGATCCCTAGGCAGGTGTAGCCCCATCACTCTGCCCCGGGGTGCCATGTATGGAGCAGAAACCACTCCAGAAGCCTCACAGCTCTGTGGGGTGGGCGTGACCCCAGAGAGGGCACGGGATGGGTGGGGGAGAGGGGGGAGGCGGTGAGCGAAGGGGAAGTCCAGCCCCCGCTCCCAGGTGCAGCAATGGGAGGCTGCCTCCTCTGAGACACAGTGGGCGGGCTGGGGACCTGGTCTCTGTGCTCTAAGCGGGTGGGTACAGAGCAGGGGGCGGGGAGACCCCGGTCCAGACACCTCCAGTGGTTCTCAACCTTCCTGATGCCGCGACCTTTTAATACAGTCCCTCATGTTGTGGTGACCCCCAACCATAAAATTATTTTCGTGGCTACTTCATAACTGTAACTTTGCTACTGTTATGAATCGTCATGTAAATATCTGGTATGCAGGATGTATTTTCATTGTTTGCGACCCACAGGTTGAGAACCGCTGTACGGCTTTGCCTCCACTTTTCCACTCTCCTCCCTCCCCGCCCCTCTCTCCTGGCTCATGTCTAGCCTTGTGACCCTTAAGGTCAAGGTCAAGGTGGTGGGTCACCTCCCCTGCTGGTTCCCATGGCAGGGAGCTGCTCTTCCATCAGGTCACGGGGTCACTGAGCAGGCATCCGCCTGGGGTCATGCAAGGCAGGTCTCTGGTCTCGCCCAGCACAGGCTGAAAGGCCACTTCCTCATTTGCTTTAAAACAAACAGGTTGGGTTTTCGCTAAAAGGAGAGCAGAGCTCTGCGGGCCGGGCCTCTGGGGAGTACCTGGCAGGGCAGGTCCCTCGCTCAGTCCCCACAAGTCTGCTCACTGAGCTGCTAAGAGACCAACAGGAAAATCATTCATTCATTCATTCGTTCGTTCACTCAGCAAACGCTGGCTGCACCCTGCTTGGTGCTGGGCCTGCTTTAGGCCCAGGAGGGATGCACGAGGTGCAGAAACAACAGAGCCCTGCCTTGGGGAGCTCACATGCCCGCAGGCTGGGGGACAGGTGTGCTCGGTTGTGATTCTCCCAGAGGAAAGCAAGTGATGGGAGGGAAGGGGGCGCACCTACTGGGAAGTTGGCACTGAGAAGGGGACCCCCCAGCCTTCCAAGCAAAGACATGTAGAGCAGGCCGTGCCTGGGGAAGGGCCTGGTGGCCAGAGCACAGGAAGCAAGAGGGGGGGCCCCTGGGGAGGTCAGAGGACGGGGGTGGGGGGACTGAGGGGGTGGTGGCGGCAGGGAGGCCTGTGGGCGCAGCTGTGAGAGGTTGGATCTGGGGCCTTGGATGCTGTGTTGAGGAGAGACGGGCGGGGGGCAGGGAGGGATCCAGGGTGCAAGCGCGAGGGCACCGGGCTGCTCTGGGGCCCAGAGCTGGTGATAACACGGAAGCAGAGGGGTTAGGCTGAAGGCCAGGCCAGCCGACCTGCTGCGGATGGGGCCCGGCAGAGCCGTGAGGACGACCCCAAGGTGCTGGCTTGAGCACCTGCCGGGATCGGGGAGCGAGAAGCGGGCAAAGGAGCCGCATGCGGAGGAGCTGAGCGCCGGGCCCTGGAAGGTGATCTCTGTGTTTCGAAATCCCCGAGAACTGGGGCAAGTGTGGTCCGGGGAGACCGCGCCGCTCCGCGCTGGGGAGACGCGGAGAACCGTGCGCCCAGGCGAGGCCGTCCCGCCGCGGGCGTGCGCCGTGCGCGTGGCACGGGATGGGGCGGCCACTGCACCACCCGGGCCGCAGGCGGCGCCCATCGCTCCGGGCGTCGGGCCTGGACCGCACGTCCCTGCGCGCAGCGCCCGAGACCGAGTCAAGCGCAGGCGAGAGCGCGGCCATCAGGACACGCGGTAACCGCGAGAGCCACGGGGCTGCTGCCACAGCAACACCAGCCCAGCCCCCGCGGGCCCCGCGCCAGGTCCCGGGCGCCCCGTGGTCCCCGTGATGCCGAGTGTGCCATCCCGTCGTTCCGATGTCCTGATGCCCGTGGTGCGATGTAAATTACATGCGCGGCCGCTCGCCAACGGGCTGGCGCAGACGCCAAATCCCCGAGGCCGCCGCGGTGGGCGTCCCGGGCGGGGAGCAGGGGAGCGGGAGGAAACGTATGTAAACCAGGCGCCACTAATAGCCGTCCAGGAAGTGAAGGTGGGCCCGCTCTCCCGTCGGTCTGATTCACGGTGAAGGAGCAGCGAGGGGTGTGGGTGCCGCTGCCTGCACCCCTTCCTCCCCCCGCCCCCCCCCCCGGGAGGAGGAGGCTGGCCGAGGAGGCGGGCCTGAGCTGGGCTTTGGCCCCAGGCTCGCGCTGATGACATTATTAGCAGTGATTTGCAAAGCGGTGCCCCAGAGCTAGGTCCAACTCCACACACAGCTTAACGGACTTGAGGTGGAAGAGCCTGCGGGGACCCCGTGGGAAAACAAGCCATAAAAACGGGGGCGCTCCTGAAGTCCAGCAAGAGGCATCGAGAGAGCGCCCCCCACTGGTGACAACCAGAAACGCCCGCGGACACACAAAGGTCCCCTGGAGAGATGGGCCCTGGCTGAGGACCCCTGGGCTAGAGAGAAGGAGGCTTCGTGCTCAGAGACTCGGGCTCCTGGGAAGCGCCTCCGGAGACCCCCCCTGTTCCCCCGTCCCCCGTTTGTTCTAAGTCCCTGTTCAGCGAGTGGTGCGCTGACCGCAGTGGTGTCCAGGGCATCGTGCCCAGCAGGGCATGGAGGACGCCCGCGGGCTGACCTCTGGGTTTCCTAGACGCTTCCCTCTGCCCGCCCCCGGCACTGCCCTACACACTAGTCTTGAAAATGCACCATTAAGAACACACCCCTCTCCCCCAAACCGCACTCAGAAGGCAGCGTTGTTTGATCCGAAGGATCCATCCATCGTGGCTTGGGAACTTCTCAATGGGCAGCCCCAGAGGCTCCACGGGAAGGTCTTGGAGATGTCGTGTGCGTCCCACTCCCGTCCAGGCCCTGCCAACAAAACAGAAAGTCACCTCCAAGCAGAGAGGAGGTCTGGACCCAGGCACCCTCTGGGAGCAACTGAGTGAGGGGTTTGGGGGGAGGGGGGTTGTATGTTTTCTTAATATGAAAGCTTGATTGTTTTATTAAAATTTTTTTATTGACTTCAGAGAGGAAAGGAGAGAGAAACATCAATGATGAGAGAGAATCATGGACCGGCTGCCCGCTGCACACCCCACCACTGGGGATGGAGCCCACAACCCGGGCCTGTGCCCTGACCAGGAATCGAACCCTGACCTCCTGGTTCCTAGGTCGACGCTCAGCCCCTGTGCCCCACCGGCCGGGTTGTGGCCAGCCCTTTCGATGCATATCTAAGAGCGGCACTGCTGGGTCAGATGGCGATTCGCGGTGTAACTTTTCGAAGCGCAGGCAAACCAGCATTTTCTTCCCGCGCTGATGAATGTTGGCTTCCTTCCCCCTCCTGTGTTCACCTTCCAGCACTCACCCTGGAGGTCTCCATCGCCTACCGAGTCCTGGAGGTCTTCCCCCAAGGCCGCCGCGTGGTCATCACCTGCCACTCGCAGATGCACCCGCCCGTCACCTACTCCCTCTGGGGGAGCCGGGACATTGAAGTTTCCCAGAAGGTGGTGAGAACCCGTGTGACCCCGTCTCCTTCCACATCAACGTCACACTCAAGTCCAGGCCAGACCTGCTCACCTACACCTGCCAGGCCAGCACCACCCAGGGCCTGCGCCAGGCCAGCACCACGCTGCAGATGTACTGGGAGCTGTGGGCCAGTGAGTGCAGGGGGAGTAGGGGGCGATGCGGGGAGCAGGGGCTGGGAGTGGAAGCCTGGGGGCTGGGGGCTTGGGGCTGGGCAAGGGGTGTCCACCTTCCAGGGCCTCTCTCAGTCCCTTGGGGCCTGGTCACAGGCGTCACAGGCGGGGTTTAGATCCTGGCTGGGCCCCCAGGGGGCTGAAGGGAGAGTGAAACAGCGCCCCAGGGCTGAGCTCCGACCTCAAGCTGCTAAAGGGCGCATGTGGGGTTTTATCTGGTTTCATCTTCTCAGCAGCCGCAGGCAGGCTCGGGAGGAAGCTCAAGCTCTTGGAGATTAAGACGGTTGTCCCAGGCCCCGGTCTGCAAGTGGCAACGGGTGGCAACCCCACTGCACGGAGCTCCAAGTCCTGTGTCCTTCCCGTGCTACCCTGAGCTTCCCCCAGGGGTCCTTCCTGGTGGGAGGCATGGCGTGGCAGCCGGAAGCGTTGCAGACTGGGGCTGGGACAGTGACCCTGTGGCCCGAACCTGGAGGCGGCCTGAGGAGGAGAGCCCTGTGCCTGGAGCACCTCAAGTGGAGGGTTCGAACCCCCACACTTCCAGGCTGTGGGTTCTTGGGCAGTCACTCAACCTCTCTGAGCCTCGGCTGCTTCATCTACAAAACAAAGATGGCAGCACCTACTCCAGGGGTACGGAGGGGCAGTGGGGGCTCTCAGTCAGGGGTCAGGATCGGACCAGGCATGGGGCTGTTCAGAGCATCAGGTGAGGCCTGGGGATTCTAGAATCCTCTTCTAAGGAGCGGTTCTTGTCCTGCAGGAGCTTGTATTTCAGCAGAAGAGTCAAGACTGGGAGATTAGAAGCAGGGCTGCCAGACAGATTTCGCACAGGACATACTCATACAGCAAATGATTTGTTGTTGCCCTGGCCGGTGTGGCTCAGTGGGTTGGGCATTGTCCCGTGCACAGAGAGGTCACCAGTTCGATTCCCGGTCAGGGCACCTGCCCAGATTGTGGGCTCGATCCCCAGTAGGGAGTGTGCAGGAGGCAGCTGATCGATGTGTCTCTCTGACATCGATGTTTCTCTCTCTCTGTCTCTACCCCTCCTACTCTCTCTAAAAATCAATGGAAAAAGGATCCTCAGATGAAGATTTTTTTAAAACATTATTCATCGTTTCCATGAAATTCAAATTTAACTGGGCGTCCTGCACTTCGGTTTGCTAAGTCTGGCAACCCAGAATATACTACATGAAACTAACACCGAATGAGAAATTGTGAGGTACACACTGCAAGTAGGGTGGAAGCCCAGACACACGGCGAAGGGAGTAATCCAGACGGCTGCCTGGAGGAGGCGCAATCACAGTCAGGCCTCCGGCTGATTCTTTGGGAACAGGGGAACTTGCTGGGGAGAGGGTGTTGGAGTCTCCCAGTCATGCCTGTGCTTCCTGTCCGCCCCCACCCACCCCCCAGAGCCTGTGTCCCAGCTGCAAACTGGCCTCACCCTGCTGGACAGAGGGGCAGGCCCAAGGTTGGAGATGTCCTGCCAGGCGGCCTCGGGCAGCCCACCCATCACCTACAGCCTGGTCGGGAAGGACGGGCACGTCCACATGCGGCAGACACCGCCGTACGGGCAGCCCGCCAACTTCTCCGTCCCGCTGACCCAGTCACCGGCCTGGCTGCAGTGCCAGGCCCAAAATGGCGTCGGGGTCCAGAGCAGCCCCCTCACGCTGGTGCCCCCAGGTGAGAGGGCCCCTGGTTTCCAGAGGGCAGCTGGCACTGCTGGGTAGGTGGGTGGGAGGTGCCACGGGCAGGGCAGGGCATCCGGAAGCAGCCATGCCGACCCTGGCCCTACCTGCCTCCCTCCCAGGCCAGCTGCCCAAGGCCGCCACCTTCGTGCTGGCTGCCAGCCTCACCTCCATCGCAGCCATCACCTCCGGGATGCTGGGCTGGACCGCGCGGAGCAGGTAGGAGGCGGGTGCCGGATGGGGGAGGAGTGAGAAGGGCTGGTGGGCTGTGTGGCCCAGCAGAGGCCCCGCTGGAGAGCAGAGGGTGGTGGGCTTTAGGGCAGGGCCACCACCAGGGCAAGGAAAGGACCGTATCCGTATCGCGGTGGGTGGCTTGCAGGAGTTGACGGAGGACCTACTGGGCGCCACGTGCCTGCTGAGGGCTTGCTGCTCCTGGCCTTGTGTGACCATGACCCCTGGCCCCAGCTGCCCGCTCTGCAATGCAGTCAGCTCGCCTCTGGGTGGCACACTACCCTGTGGTCCTACGGGTCTGAGGAGGGATGTTGGGATGGGAGACATGCCTCCTGGGACCAGGGGCTTCTGACCTCCATGGGAACCTCGGAGTCAGGGGTGGGGCCTCCTGGGGTCCCCTCTCCCAGGTCATCATTTCAATGACTTGTAAAGTGACCAGGGCAGTGGTTCCCAGCGGCGTGGGGCACATGCCCCACAGGGGGGCAATTTGATTTTTAAGGGGGGCAATTTGAGAATGAGTTATTAACAGTGAATTTTTTGCATTTCTTTTGGTTTGAGGGGCCTCATCGACAGCATAGAAATACATATTGTGACGTATTTATGCATTTCAGGTCTCTATTATGTTTTGAAACTTTATTTGCTATTTTTTCCTATCACTTCATATTATTATTATTAACAATTTCCCAGTGATTTCCTCCTCAGGACTTCAGCTGTCCTTCCGTCCTTTCATTTTTCTCTCTCGTGGATGCCATGCTCTTGGGAAGCTTGTTTAGACCAAGCTAATGGCCTTTCGGGCTTCCTCCCGTGACCAGGAGTCACTGTTTGAATAATAAGAATTCTGGGGGGGGGGGGCATCAGGATGTTAGAGATGCTTAGGGGGGCGTGGGCAAGAAAAGGTGGGGAACCCCTGGACCTGGGCCTCTGTGTTGTGCGACCACAGGCCCCATCAGCTCCTGCCTCCCCGGCTTCCTGACACTGGTCTCCTGGCCTCGCCTCTCCCCCCCGCCCCCCGCTTTTGCCCCAGGGGTCTATCCTAGGCCCCTTGTCTTCTCTTGGGGTCCCTTCCTCCTTCCCAGAGGCCAGACCCATGTCACCTCTCTGAGCTTCAGTTTCCCTTCTACAAAATGGGGTGTAGAGACCAGACCCCCACTCGCCATGTGACCTGGGCCAGCACTCTCCCCTGGTTGATTCGGTGCCCACTTCACTTAGTGGGGTGACAAAGCCTCCCGCAACCGCCCCCCCCAGGCACTGATGCCCCTGGCGCCATAAAACTCCCAGAGGCCTGGGAGGGGGGCTGGGAGGGGGGCTCCCTCACCTGGAGTCTCACCTCCTTTGTGTCCAGGTTGTGACCAGCAGGTGCAGGCTCAGCAGAGCCCCCACGAACCCCGTCCTGGCCGGACAGGAGGAGCCCCTGGGAATGAAGAACAGCCGCCAGCCCCGCCTGGCTGCTCTGCAGCGAGGATGTCAAGATGGGGGTGGGGGGGTGGCGGGAAGAAGAGATCCGGGGAGGCTGCCTGTCACCATCCAGGCAGGTCCAGGAAGGAGGTGGGGGGCCTGAAAAGGCCCAGCTGCACCCCCACCCAGGGCCTCTTCCCCCCACCGGCTCCCCTCTTCCCCGGGGGCACCCCATCTCCTAGTGGCCAGTCCTCTGGCCCACCTGGCCAGCACCCCCTCATTGACCTGACCGGCAAAGGAGGGCTGTCTGGGTCCCCGTCCTCAGCCTGCACCCCTCCCCTCACCGCCTTCCCTGTTCATTGCTCTGAACCAGCTCAGGAAAGAACTGGATTAAACTCTGCCCCCCTGTCGCTCTGGAACCCCGTTTCTGTCCGCACCCTATCCTGGAGCCTGGCCGTCTGAAGTCCCGCCGCCTTTCACCATGGGGAGGGGGTTAGGGGGCGCAGCAGGGGAAGAACTGGGGTGTCTCCACCCCACCGCAGGCTCCCTCCGGAGAGGAGGGGGGAGGGACCGGCCAGGCAGGGCGGGTCCAGGCGGTGGCCTGGGGCTCGGGGGGAGGTGGAAGCGGGGGTGGGTGTGCACGGCCACCTGGGCCCCGCAGGTGCGGCCCAGAGGCGTCCGGTCGGGCTTCCTGGAGGAGGCGGCGGGAGAGCAGGCGCCAAGGAAGGCGGGGCCCCCGAGTCCCTCTGCTCCTGGGAACCCCTGCCCCCTCGGGTCGCGCCGCGGGCCAGCGTAGCGGGGACGAGACCCCGCCGAGCCGAGCGCGGGGGACGGTGTCGCCGCAGCCCAGGGCCCGGCAGCCGGGCGTCCCGCCGCCGCCGCCGCCTGCACTTTGCGCTCGGTCCCTGCGGCCGCGCTGGCCACGCCCCGGGGCGGGGCGAACGGCGGGGCGGGGCGGGGCGAACGGCGGGGCGGGGCGGGGCGAACGGCGGGGCGGGGCGGGGCGAACGGCGGGGCGGGGCGGGGCGAACGGCGGGGCGGGGCGGGGCGAACGGCGGGGCGGGGCGGGGCGAACGGCGGGGCGGGGCCCCGCTGGCTCCTCGGCGTCCGCGGGCGACGGCGACGGCGACGGCAGCGGCGACATGGAGAGCGGGGCCTACGGCGCGGCCAAGGCGGGCGGCTCCTTCGACCTGCGGCGCTTCCTGGCGCAGCCGCAGGTGGTGGCGCGCGCCGTGAGCCTGGTGAGTCGGGGCCGGGGATCGGGGCCCCTCCGCCCGGCCCGGCGCCCGCGAGCCCCCGGCGCGACAGGTGGCAGCGGCCCGGAGCCGCGGGGTGGGAGGCGGCGCGCGGAGGGCGGCGCGCGGGGACCGGGACCCGCCACCGCCCCACCCCCCAACCCCGATCCCCGGGCTCGGCCGCCCCAACCGCACCCCGGGGCCCGGGCGCCCTCCCCGGAGGCCTGGGGGGGGAGCAGGCGGTGCCCCGCTGGCGGCGGGAGGGGCCTGGGCAGCTCCAGGACAGGTGGCCGGCGGGCCGCGCGGCTCCCGCCTGGGATTCACCTGGAAGGGGCTTTCCCGAGCCACGTGGGGTCGGGGGGGCGCCCGGTGCCCCGAAACAGGATCTGCTCTCCACGCAGGCGAGCCTGCGGGTCTGTGTCCCCACCCGCGGTCGGGTGACTTCAGGTGCCTCCTCCCCGCGGGCCGGGCGAGCCCCCAGCACCAGGAAGGTGGGGGTGGGTCCCTGTTCCCGGACACAGGGCGTCGGAAGCTGAACCAGGTGGGCGGGCAGCAGGCCGGGCCCTCCCTGCTCACATCTGCCTGGTACTGGAACCTTCTGCGGGGCCCTGGTGGCGCCCGGGCCCCCTCCCTGCCTGGCGGTAGGGTCTGAGCCCAGGAGCAGGTGCCCGCGGGTCGGGAGGGCAGTGCCAGGAGTTGGGCCTGGCAGCCCGCTCCCAGCATCCCGGAGTTCCGGCTTCATCTCCAGCCTGGGCGGGGCTTGTGACACCAGCCGGAGAGGCCGGCGGGGCGGAGGCCTGGCCCGGCCCGGCCGGAGGGAGCCAGGTGTCCACACAGCCCTGCATCTGCCGAGATGGGCGGTGGGTGGCCTTGAAGTTTGGGGAGGAGACCAGGTGACAGGAGGCTGTTCCCCCTGGAACCCCTTGGGGAGCTCACCCAGGACTCAGGACCTCCAGGCTCTGAGTGCAGACCAGCCTGGAGCACCCTGTGATCAGCACCCACTCTTGGGGGGGCGGGGGCGGACTGGGGTTTTCATGGTGGGGCGTGGCCAGGACGCCAGAGGCAGGAAGTTCTTGTAGAGAGAAAGCTGGACACACTGGGGAGGCCGGCCTGCGTGGGGGTGGGGGGGCAGTGGGAGGGGCCGGGGTGGCCTGGCTTTGCTGAGAGGTGGGGAGTCTTCCTTCAGGACATCAGGCAGCGGGTGGGCGCTGTGGGGGTGACAGGCAGGTGATGGGGGTGAGACTCCAGGGCTGAGCTTCTGTGGCTGTGTGGCCTGTCGTGTTTAACACTCATTGAATGTGGAAGTGGCCAGATGGCCCCTAATCCCCTTCCCACAGGCAGCGGGCAGGGTGGTCCCCTCCCAGGAGTTCCCCGTCCTTTCTGCGCCCACGGTCCAGGAATCCCCCGCCAGGAACCACCCGCCATGCCCCTTGGGTGGCAGCAGTGTTGTCCTCTGTCTGGAGAGGCGGGGAGAAGGGAGAAGTGAGAATGAAGGCCGCATGCCAGGAGGCAACTGGCTCACAGCTCACGCCCACGTTCAGAGGGGCTTGGATGCTGACCCCCTTAAGGAGCGAGGCCAGGGCCCCCCACCCCACGTGGCCCTGGGGGCTGGCCCGCCACTCAGCCCTCCGCCTGCCCCCAGGTCTTCGCCCTGATAGTGTTCTCCTGCATCTTCGGCGAGGGCTACAGCAACACGCACGAGTCAAATCAGAGGTACTGCGTCTTCAACCGCAACGAAGACGCCTGCCGCTTCGGCAGCGCCATCGGCGTGCTGGCCTTCCTGGCCTGCGCCTTCTTCTTCGTGGTCGACGTCTACTTCCCCCAGATCAGCAACGCCGTGGACCGCAAGTACCTGGTCATCGGCGACCTGCTCTTCTCAGGTATCTCCCGGGAGGTGGATGGGAGCGGCCGTGTTCCCAGGCGCTCTAGGGGTCTCTGATTGGGGGGGTTGGGGGGGGCTCGGAGCTGCAGGAGGGGCAGGGAGAGGCGCGAGGTCCCCCTGGAGCAGACAGGCTCGTGCACAGATTTCTAACCGTCTGAAGCCCGCTGGTGCTGTGATGAGCATGGGGCCTTGGAGCCAGGCCTCCTGAGATGGCACCCAGTGCCCGCCCGGCGTCTGCCTCAGCGCCCTTTCCACTCCCGGAGGCTTCTGGGAGCTGCCTGCCCGGTCTGTGGAGCTGACCCTGCCCCCCGCCCCCTCCCCAGCTCTCTGGACCTTCCTGTGGTTCGTGGGTTTCTGCTTCCTTACCAACCAGTGGGCAGCCACCAACCCGAAGGATGTGCTGCTGGGAGCGGACTCAGCCCGAGCGGCCATCACCTTCAGCTTTTTTTCCATCTTCTCCTGGGTAGGTGGGCCGGGCGGGGCGGGCCAGGCTCCAGGGGTCTTCGGGGGAGGGCAGGGGAGGGCTTGGGGAGGGCGTGGAGGAGCCAACCTCAGCCTCCCTGCAGGGCCTGCTGGCCGCCCTGGCCTACCAGCGCTACAAGGCCGGGGTGGACGACTTTATGCAGAACTATGCGGACCCCACCCCCGACCCCAGCACAGCCTATGCCTCCTACCCGGGCCCGCCAGTGGACAGCTACCAGCAGCCTCCTTTCACTCAGAACGCCGAGGCCACCGAGGGTTACCAGCCTCCCGTTGTGTACTGAGCCGCCGCAGGGGATGGTAACGGGGCAGGGAGGGTGCCTGGAGGGCCACCCTGGGTCCTGGACTCCTCTCGCCCGCAAGGCGTGCCTCCAGGGGCTGCTGGCCCCTCTGGTCCCACTGGGCCTGTGGGCGCCCAGGCAAAGCTGGACAGCCCCTGCCTCCCGTGCCAGAGTGCCCAGGCCCCAGGCAGCACCCACCTCCTCAGGGCATTTTTAAAGAAGAGTTTTTAGCTAGACCCTCGTCACTGCTTCTAATGGTCCCCAGCCCCGCCCGGTAGCTAGAAGTGCCGCCATGCTGTTCTGATAAGTGCCTTCGTTTTCCTAAGCCCACAGGGAGCCGGGCCCCAGCCCAGGCCCGTGTGGCCACAGGGAGTTGGGGTTCTCTGCCAAAGATGAGGCCGGGGGGCTCCCACTTGCCGGTGCTGGTGTGGGGCTGGCGCTCCCTTCCTCCTCACTCAGGTCTGCCCGCCTCTGCCTCAGTGCCCACCTCAGTGCCCTCTCCGCTCCCAGAGGCTTCTGGGAACTGTCCCTCACTGGTGCCCTCCCCTGCCTGCCCTGAGGCGGCAGCCCTCTGGCTGCTGCGGGGTCTGCTCGCTTGGCTGGGGTCACTCCCCTGTGCCGGTGCCTCCGGGCCTTCCCCCTGCCAGCCACGGGGCAGGGATGGTGCCCACCCAGGGGCCACTGGGCAGCACTTCCTGCCCCTGCTCCTACCACCCGCCCTGCCCCTCCCCACAGTAGGGAGGGGCTTTTCCTGACAACACCCAGCTTTATGTAAATATTCTGCCTTAGGTAGGAGGTGTGGGTGTCCCCACAGCCCCCAGGCTGTGCTGAAGGTATTAGAAAGCTTTTTGGGGAAGACATCCCCCCCCCCTCAGATTGTTAGGCTGGTTCTGAGATGGAATAAATGTTTTTCTCATTCGTAATCTCCACTGTCATTGGCTGGCCTCAGTAGAAGTTCCACTGGGGGGGTTGGGGGGGACTGGAACCTGCATTTTGAACAAGGTTGTGGCCAGCTGCCCCTCCAGCGCGCCCAGCGCCTGCCCTCTCCCCATCTGGGGTCGCATTCCTCACACTGCCTTCCATCAGCACCTTAAAATAGCGGCTGCACTCAGCTGGCAAACAGGACGGGGCCGGGACTGCCTGCCAGGCTGCCTGCGCCCTTGCTAGCTGTGGAGGAGGCACAGGAGCTGGCCCTCCCAGTGCCCCTTCCCCTGTGTGTGTGTGAGGGGGCGCCCTGGTTGGGTCCGGGGTCCTCCACTCCAGCAGACAGCACTCGGCCCCTCCAGGCCCTTCCCAGGCAGGAGGTGGCAGAGGGCAGGCTTGGCACCCAGCACCCCGCCCCCGGGAGGCCGGGGCCTGCAGCAGCTCCCCTGTTGGGCAATGACAGGCAGCTGTCCGAAGTGGGCCCCAGTCATTTCAAAACCCGAGTAACAACGTGCAGGGTTCTGAGTTACAGCCTCGCCGTGTGCAGCTCCTCAGTGTGACCGGGACCCCAGCCCACGTGCCCGGGCAGCCAGGCCCGCCCCGCCCCGCCCCCGCCCCACCCGCAGCTGAGCTCGTTTTCTTGGCTCCTGAATTGCCAAGTGTCTGTTTCACAAACAAAACCTGACCCCACAGCCCAGCCGGCAGCTCTGAGCAGCCGCCTCCTCTTAACTCGGGCCCGGGCGCCTCTGTTCCCCATTCTGTCCTGAACCCCATTCTGTCCCGAACCCCATCTGGAGAGAACAGGGAACGTTCCTCGTAGGACCTGCTCCACCACCATGTCTGTCAGAAAGGCTGTGGCTGAGAGCAGCAGAACTAGAGAAAGATCTGGAAAGAAACCCCCAACAGATCACATCGGTGTCTGCTGTGCACCGGGGAATTCCAGGTGGTTTGAGAGAAACGCGCTCCCAGCAACCAGCACATTTTAATGTTAGTCATTAACTTCACACACGGCAACAGCAGACCCGGGGCCTGCCTCTGGCCCCCCGGCCCCCACCAAAAAGACAGCAAAGCCCTGGGCCTGAGCCCCAGCCGGGCGAGCCCACGTGACAGAAGCTGTACTTCTGAGAGTGACCCCAGAATAGGGAGGGCTCGCGGCCCAGAGAAGCGAGAAGGCACAAGCCGGGCGTCCTCGTCCCCGGCACAGGGATGGCCGCCTTCGTGTGGAGCTGCTGCTCCGGGACCTGCCGGTGAGAACAGAAACTCAGCAGCGAAAGCCACAGAGAGGGAAGGAGCCAGCGCCGCTGATGTCACCACAGCCTGTGGCCTGCTGCTCCCCGAAGGAGAAGGCGCCGCGGCTGCCAGGCCAGAACCAGAGCCGCATGCAGGGCCGGCTCCAGCCGCCGGGAGGGAACTGAGAGGCCGGTGGGCAGGCAAAGAGGGAAACGGGCTGCGGACCACCCGCGGGCACGGCCCTGCAGACAGCCTCCACAGCCCCGCGGGCACGGCCCTGCAGACAGCCTCCACAGCCCTGAGCCTCCCCGCCCGCTTCCTCCTCCGACAGGCGGCTCAGCGCGGGCAGGTGTCCGCGAGGGGGCGCCACCCCCGGGCTCAGTTGGCGGGGCTGCACTGCAGGGTCTGATGAGGGGCCAGGGGCTTCCTGGTGCCCACAGCCTCCCCCGGCTTCCCCGGCGCCGGGCAGTTCTCCTTGTCCTCCCCGTCCAGCGCGGCGGGCGGACCCGACGCCTTCCGGAAGTAGCAGAGGCGGCACACGGCGTGGTATTTGTCGGCTCCTCCGATCACCTCGACCTGGGGACACAAAAGGGCCTGGCCTGAGCGGGCACAGCACCCCGGGCCCCCACCCCTGGGCGCAGCGGGCGGCTACCTCCTTCTCCAGGCCCAGCCTCTTGGTGTAGGCGGCCTCGCGGAAGCACTCCATGCACACGGCGTTCAGCTTCACCACGCTCTCGGCCAGCGGCACCAGGTGCAGGATGGTCCCGAAGGCCTGGCCGGGCGGCAGGGGTGCTCACCTGGCTGGCTCGGCTTTCAGAGCCTCTGACTCACAGCCCTGGAGCCAGGAAGCTGCCTGGACCTCGCCCCTGCCTCCCCCCGCATGCCAGCCCCTACCGCGAGGGCACCCAGTCTGGGGCGGACTCACGCCCGGGCACACCAGGGAGCTGGGCTGGCTCATCTGAGGGCCTGGGCTCGGGCGAGGCCCGGCATCCAGGGGGCACCCCGCTGAGACTGGGAGGCTGGCGGGGCTGCCAGTCTCCGTGCACACCTGTGCCTGCCAGGCCTCTTCCTCCCTCCGGGTCCCACCCCAGGACCCAGACCTGGGCCTACCTTCCTCTGGAAGGTCCCGTCCAGCGCAGCCACGATGACCGTCTTCCCGGCGTTGGCCATGGCCTCGCTGAACTCCACGATGTCCGGGAACTGGAAAGCACGGGCGGAGGAGTGAGCGCCCGGTGATGCGACCTGAGCGGCAGCTGCCGGGAGCCACGGGGAAGGCCCGCCACTGGCCAGCATCGCCGTCCACACCGACACGTCAGGACAGCCCTTCCTCACCCCAGGACGCTCAGAGGGACCTCGGCCCCTCACTCACTGGTGCCCTCCAAGAGCAGGTGCTTCTGCCTGAAGCTTTGTCCCGCTCACACGCCGCCCCTGGGCCCCAGGAAGGACTTCCCCACAGTCCAAGGTAAGGACGGAGCACCCAGGTGTCGGTTGCATTCCCCTGCCGGGAACCTCGCTGCTGACACTTATGGCCGTTAGTTTTGTTTGGATTTTAACTAATCGTCACTCGAGGAGCAAGCATATTTTGTCCATTGATTTTTTTTTTAAGGATTTACATTTTTAAAAATATATATATATTTTTTTATTTCAGAGAGGAAAGGAGAGGGAGAGAGAGATAGAAACATCAATGATAAGAGACTCATTGACGGCTGCCTCCTGCACGCCCCCTTCTGGGGATCGAGTCTGCAACCGGGCCTGTGCCCTTGCCGGGGAATTAACACGGTGACCTCTTGGTTCACAGGTGGACACTCTACACCGGCCAGGCTACAGGTGACATTTCCAATGGGATTTCAAAGTACTTCGTAAATTTGGGGCTTCGTTGTAGGTAAAGTAATTGCAGTGCAGGGACAAGGTAGGAAAGGAAGATGGTGGCGCGTTTGCCCACTGGGGTTCCGGGTACGGTCCCGCCCCCGCCCCGACCTGCAGCGAGCTGCCTCCTGAGCAAGGTCCAATGGGGGAGAACCCAAAGGGGAAACCAGGACGCCGGGAGGTAGGTGTGCACCCCGTCATCAGCTTGCCCAGAGCCGGCTGGCTCAGGTGGCAGCTGATGACCTCTGGCTCTGCGTCCTGGCCCTCATGCTGGCACCGAGGCACGAAGGCCACCAGGGCCAGGAATGAAGGCTGTGACAGCCCTGGCCGGTGTGGCTCAGTGGATAGAGCGTCGGTCCTCAGACTGAAGGGTCCCGAGTTCAATGCCGGTCAAGGGCACGTACCTTGGTTGCAGGCAATGATTCTCTGTCATCATTGATGTGTCTCTCTCACATCGATGTCTCTCTCTCTCTCTCTCCCCCCCCTCCCTCCTTCCTTCCACTCTCTCTAAAAATCAATGGGAAAATATCCTCAGGTGAAAATTAAACAAAAAAGAAATATTTACAGCACATGACCGAGCAGCACCAGGTATGTCACATCTGCTAGATGTAGGACAAACCGAGAGAAAAATAGGGCAGGCCTTAAACGGGGACTCGAATGAAAGAGAAACGCAGTCAGGACAGGATGCACGCACAGCACCGATTAGACAGAAATGCAGGTTCTTACAGGCAGACACACAGCAGATATAAAAGAGGAGCTGGCCCAGCCGGCGTGGCTCAGGGGTTGAGGTTGACCTATGAACCAGGAAGTCACAGTTCGATTCCCGGTCAGGGCACATGCCCGGGTTGCGGGCTCCATCCCCAGTGGGGGGCGTGCAGGAGGCAGCTGATCCATGCTCAATGATTCTCTCTCTCCCTCTCCCTTCCTCTGAAATCAACAAAAACATATTTTTAAAAATAAATAAATAAATAAATGAAAATGAAAGAGGAGCTGACCGGAAATCCCAGAAATGGAAAATAGTCTTCAAACCCAGCACATGGGGACGCAGTGCCCGGAGAACCTCACAGGCAGTCGGCTCCTGGCCAGAAACCACGCCGCGAGCGCTCAGAGTCAGACACACCAAACACACCAGGAGGAATGGACACGAAAGCCCTGCGGCTCGCTGTGCGGAGGGCAGCCGCTGGCCGGCGGGAGAGGGAGCTGCAGGCAGGGCGGCCGCGACCCTCCCAGCGGCTACAGGCCTGCAGGTGCGTCCAAAGGAGCAAGGCGAAGGGGTCAGCCTACCACTCGCTGCCCAGCTGAACCCAGAGAACGAGATAAAGATGAGAAAGGGGGACGGTCAGGGGGTCACAGGAAGGCCGAGCCCGGACGAGCCAACTTACAAACTGCCCCTCGTCGATGCCGATGACAGCCACGCCCATGGCCTCCTGGGCCACGTCCCACAGCAGGCCGGCCGGCAGGGCCTCCATGGTGTTCCTGGGGAGAGAGCCAGAGGTGAGCAGGCCAGGGGGACCCAGAGACCCAAACCAGAGGCAGGACCAGGGGCCAGCGCTGGCACCAGCTCTGCTGGCAGGGCAGGCTGCCATGTCTGCCTACAGCTTAGCGATGTCCACACCCACGCAAAGGCCTCTGGGGAGAGTTAAGGCCCGTGTGCGGAAAACCGGTTATTCTACACACTCTCAGGACTAGAAATTAGCGATGCCAACCACGTAAAGCGCTTCTCCCTGGAGCCCCGGGGTGCACATGATGACTCTCGGGCAGTGTCCGGGCCCCACGGTGCCATTAGGAGCCAACAAAACATTTTCATTTCATTTAAAAATCGGAAGAAAAATATAACTCAGCCTTGCCTGGCCAGTGTGACTCAGTGGTTGAGCTCCAACCTATGAACCAGGAGGTCACAGCTTGGTTCCCGGTCAGGGCACACGCGGGGTTGCAGGCTCCATCCCCAGTCGGGGGGCGTGCAGGAGGCAGCTGATCTATGACTCTCTCTCATCATTGATGTTTCTCTCTCCTTCTCCCTTCCTCTCTGAAATCAATAAAACATATTAAATACATTTCTGTGTATCTCAGCCTTGCATCACATCTGTCTCCACATCAATGCAGTCATAACATATAATGTACTTTTTTCTTTGGATGGAGAGACTCACGAAGGCCGAGAGCCCAGGGAGGCGGTGGCGTGCCCGGGCAGACCACTGGCACCAACTCTGGCCGAGTGCTGCGTGCCCGGGCAGAGCTCAGCAGCAGGGCGACGACCTAGGACTCCTGCACCAGCTCCTCCAGGGCCGCCCGCCGCCTGGTCCCGGGGCAGTCCTACCAGCAGTGTGGGCGGCGGGTGGGCAAGTCCCACTGCGGTCAATGGCACTGGGACCCACGCGCGCCCACCGCCCAGGAGAGCCGTGCTGTGCTGTGTCCTCCGCCTTTTAAAAGAGTTTCTGTTTTTCCTAATAGGTTCTTTTCTTCTGTTTCCATATCTGCCTCCTGCGCCAGCCTTCGAGGGGCTGGCCGTTCCCGGAGGCTCAGCAGTTTGCACTTGTGTTTATAAAAAACAAAGCCCCTCTCAACCCAGCGATTACCTTGCCGTCACCTTCTACTTCCTGCCTTTTCAATGCCCCCTCCCATCCCGAAATGGAGAAAAGCTGGGGCGGGCGGGCGCGAGCCGGTCCCAGCTTCGGCCAGGGCAGCGTGGGAGCATTGTCACGCCGCCAAGCACTCGGTCAGTCATCACAGCCGCCGCCCTGACAGCCCCTGGCAGCCCGGACGGTGACACAGCCAGGGTGGGATTTCACCCCATCTGACCGGCTCCAATCCCCGTGCGTCGCCTCCTCTGCTTTTGCGGTCCTTCCCAGGGACGCCCCGTCCTGTGCAGCGGGATGAGGACGCACACTGGGAGGTAAGTGGGCCTGCACCAGTCGGCATGGCCGGGAGTGGCCCTCTAATCCCGGACACTCACCTCCAAGTCCCCATACTCTCGCCCCGCCCCGCCCCGCCGGGCTTCAGGACCCGCGCTCACACCGCGCCGTTTTGCTGCTGGGGCTCCGGTGGGCAAGTCCCGAGGACAGACAGGTGTGTCTCAGGCTCAGAACCAGACCCCGATTTGCTGCCAAGGAGGGGAACTGAGGGTAACCCCAACCTCAGGTTGCAGCCTGAACTGTGCATGGAGCGCAGGCAGAGAAACATAAGCCAGGGATCGTGAAGGGGCAAGACCACAGGGAGTGGACGAGGACAGACCACTGAAGTTAAAATAAAGCCCAATGGGTAGCCCGGCCAGTGTGGCTCAGTGGTTGAGCACCAATCTATGAACTAGGTCACAGTTTCATTCCCGGAGGTCAGGGCACATGCCCAGGGTTTCGGGCTCCATCCCCAGTGTGGGCTGTGTAGGAGGCGGCCGGTCAATGATTCTCTCTCATCAATGATGTTTCTATCTCTCTCTCCCCTCCTCTCTAAAAATCAATAAAAATATATGTATCTATATATAAAAGCCTAAGCGACCGTTACAACTGGTCAACTAAACGGCCTATCGACCGGTCACTATGATGCAGCTCAATGCAGGAGCTGCCCCCTGGTGGTCAGTGCACTCCCACAGCCAACCTCCCGCAGTCCCTCCCCGGTGGCCAGCCCTGATCGGCCAGGACAGGGACTGGGCGAGATGGCCCCGATCAGCCCGATCGCCGGCCAGGCCGAGGGACAAATTCGTGCACGGGGCCTCTAACTTAAAAACAAGTGAAAAACAACAAAACCCAAAATGTAGGCCAAACTAAACCGGCTTGCAGCCTCTGCAGGGCTCTCAACCTTGGCAGGCGCTACGGGCAACAGTGGCGGGTCCTTGTGTCGTGAGGGCCGCCCTATGCCTTGAGCATTGCAGGATGCCCAGCAGCACCCCTGCCCTCTGCCCTCCAGATGCCAGAGGCACGCACCCCCCTCCAGTTGTGAAAACTAAACACATTCCCAGGCGTTGCTGAATGGACTCCGGGGGCAGAATCGCCCCCGGTGGAGAACCACGGGGCTAGAGCCCCGGGAAAGGCCTCGTCCCAGGCTCCCGTGCCAGGCAACCCGGGAAGTTTGCCGACTGGAACACTCCATGCCAGGCGTCAGCCTTCTCCACCGTCCCACCGAAGGCTCTGACTGCATGTTCTGTGCGTGAAACTTCACGGGGCGTCTCAGGTGAGGTGTCAGGAGGGGGCGGACTGACCGGTCGTGGGTGGAGAACTGGCTGCTGTACCGCGTGTCCTTGGCGTATTTGATCACCAAGCACTTGTACTGGGCGATCTGGAAGCGCTGGACCCGCCGCATCAGCTCAGTGCTGCAAAGGCAGGGGCAGTGAGGCCCACGGGCGAGGGCAGTGGGGAGGACCCGCCAGCCAGGCCAGGCCCCGCCACCTCCCGGGGCGCACAGACACCCAGTGTCAGTCAGGGCACATGCCGGGTTCGGCTAGGTCCCCAGTAGGGGGCGGGCAGGAGGCAGCTGATCGATGCTTCTACCTCTCCCTCTGCCTTCCTCTATCTAAAAACCAATAAAATCTTTAAAAAAAGAAAAAAGAGCCAGGGCGTTTTGAGGGGCTCAGGAGCCCCACCTCCTCGGGTCCTATCACAGCGGCCCCTGGGGAGCAGACGCTCGCTGGCTGCTCGGGCTCGGGCTCGGCGCCCAAGGAACTCTCCCTGGAAGGAGGCCCGAGCGTTTTAGACTCGGCGCCCCCTTCTGAGCGCGGGGCTCGGCTGAGCGCCGCTCGGTGACCCGCTCAGGAAGGAGGGGTGGCCTGGCGGGCAGGGGGGGAGGGCCTCCTCCAGGACCACGTTTTAGGGAGTGGCATGGGGGGGGGGGAGGCATGGGGCGGGCAGGCATGGGAGGGGCAGGCATCCCGGCGGGCACGCGGGGTCTGGCGGTGGTGGGCCCGGCCAGGGCGACCGGCCCGGGAGGGTGGAGGGGAGGAGGGCTGTTCCGGGTGGGGGAGGAGGAAGGAGGGAGAGGAGGAGGAGGTCCCAGGTCCCGACCACCCCCCCCCGCGAGGCCATTACCTTTTCCCTGAGAACATGGGTCCGAGAATCACCTAGGAGAGGAGGAGAGGTGAGCTGGGGGCCGCGGCGCACGGGCGCTGGGGCACCGCCCCGCCCCGCCCCGCCCCGCCCCGCCCGCGCCCCCGCGCCCGCACCTGGATCTGCCCGCGGGCCTGGCTGGGGGCGCCGGGCAGCACGGCGGGCAGGTGGAAGCTCATGGCGCCGCGGGAGCTCGCGGGACGGAAGCCACGGCCGCCGCTGCAGAACCCGCGCCGGGCCGCCTCCCGCCTTCACCGCCGGCGCCCGGCCAATCACCGCGGCCGCCGCTGGCGGGAGGTTCATCCGCAGCCGCACGTCCCGAGGGCGGTCCGGGCCGAGCCGCGGCGCTCGGGTCCGGGGGGGGGGCGGGGGGGGCGGGGACGGGGGCGCGGGCGGGAGGGTGGGGTGGGGGGTGGGGGCGGGGGCGGGGCGGGAGGGTGGGGGTGGGGTGGGGGCGGGGCGGGAGGGTGGGGTGGGGGGCGGGGACGGGGGGCGGGGGCGGGAGGGTGGGGGTGGGGTGGGGGCGGGGGCGGGAGGGTGGGGTGGGGGTGGGGTGGGGGGCGGGGCGGGCGGTGTGGGCGGGGCCTGTCTGACCTCGCCCGCCCCGTCCGCCCGGGTGCGCGGTGCGCCGGGCACTGGCAGGTCGAGCGGAGACGGGATGGATGCGCCGCGGGAGGACCGCAAGGGCGCGGCTCCCTGGAGGAAGATGTCGGGAGAGGTAGGCGGGTGGCAGGAGGGGCCGGGCTGGGGCTGAGGATGGTCAGGTGGAGGTTCTCAGCAGGAGCGGAGAAGCCCTCGAGGCCGTCCCGGGGCGCCACTGAGGGCCTACTGTGCGCCGGCCCCGGGCTCTCGCCCCCGCCCCGCCCCCGCAGGCCTCTGTGAGCCCCGGAGCCTCGCTTGAAGGGTAGGGATCGCCGAAGCCCTGGCTAGCGAATAGCCATGGGCCCCCGGAGCCCCGAGTAGCCGTGGGTCCCCGGAGTCCCGAGTAGCCATGGGCCCCGGAGTCCGGGCCGAAGTCCCGCCGAGTCTGAGGTTATGCAAGGGGAGTGAAGGGTGTGCCAGGCGCTGGGGGATGCGAGAGGCCGCGGCGGTGCGCAGGGCCTTGTCAGGTCACCCTTCACTGGGATTTCCTAACTGGCTTTCCAGCCTGTGAGGTGGGCAGTGTCCCTTTCTCTGTCCAGGGAGGCCTCTCAGAATCTGATGCGTTACTAAGTGTGGATTCTGCTCCTACGAAATCCCATTGTCTGTCTGTCTCTGACACACACACACACACACACACACACACACACACAATATCAGAGGCCCATCAGAAACCCATTGCGCTGTCACCATCGTGAATATAGCCATGAGGATGCTGGCGGCAGTCAGGCTGTGCCGGGCCCGGCTGCAGACACCTCGACAACAGCATGTCAAGAGGGTTCAGACCCCAAGACCCCTGGCCAGCAGCCCTGTCAGCAGCAAGAGGCTGTCACCGCATCCGAGTGGTCGCCTGACTTGGTTCACACGCCTTACGTCTTCTGACCGTGTGAGGCCGCTGTTATGCCCGTTCCCGGGATGAGGGACCGAGGCCCAGAGCCCGTGAAGTCTGACCCCAGAGGTCTGTCCAGGGTAAGACGGCCTGTCAGTGATGGAGCGTGGGGAGCCCCCGGCCCAGCCGGCTCCGGAGCCCAAGGCCTCGCCGTGAATTTCCCAGCCCCCTGTGCCTTTGTGCCCTTGTCCCAAACCCCTGTTCCTCCTGCTTTCTGGATTGAGTCCGAACATCTTCGCCTGGCGTTCAAGGCCCGCGGCCCTCAGCCCCAGGCGCCCGGCCTCCCTCTGCGTTCAGCGGGCTGGCCGGTCAGCGGCTCAGAGCTGACCTTCAGTTCCTTCCTCCCTTGTCACCTCCGTGCTTGCGGCTGTGCAGTGTCCTCCTGCGTCAGATCCCACCCTCGGGGGAGGTCAGCTCCGCGTCCCTTTCTCTGCGGTGGCCACCCCAGCTCCCCGGCCTCCCTGGGTCTGAGCGGCTGGGGTTAATCGGGTCACATTTATGGGGCCTTATCTTCCCTTTACGGCCGTTTGCTGTACCTGAAGCTCTATTTGGTGGGCGGATGTGGGGGTGGGGTGGGCAGGGCTAGCCAGGAAGCAGAGGGCAGCTGTGGGAGCCTGAGATGTCGGTGGGGGTGGCGGGGGAATGGGGAGTGGGGGTTCTGGGGCAGAGGAGCCCCCAGGCAGGAGGGAGGCGGGCACACGGTGGTGGCGGCCGGAGGTCTAATGGAACCCGTCATGTCCCGTAGGAGCTGGAGAAGCAGTACAGCCCCAGCAGATGGACTGTCCACCACGGAGCAGAGGAAGCCCTGAGGACCTACTCACAGATAGGAAGCGAGGGTACTGGGCACCTCTTCTCCCGCTTGGGTGGACTTTAGCGTGTGGCAGCAGTTCAGAACCTGGGGCTGGGGGTGGAGCTGCTGCCCAGCCAGCGCTCAGGGCAGTTCCAAGGCCCGGGCACTGCCTAAGCCTCCTGGTGTGCCCAGGCCCGGTGCCAGGGGAGCGCGGGAGGCCCAGCCAACCACGCCCCTTGCCCCTCTGCCCTGCCAGCCATGCCAGGCCTTAAGGCCACACGCCTGGTGGCACAGGGCGACGGAGTGAACAAAGGAAGGTCTTTTTTTCATTAAAGACGTCGGGGCTTGGGGACCTGCGGGCTAGTGAACGCCAAGCTGGGTCCCCCCTCGGCCTGGGTTTGCAGAGCAATGCGCTGTGGTTTCAACACTCCGGGGAGGCGGGCATCGTGGGAAGCGTGAGCAAAGGGCAGCCACCTCCCTTCGTGGGAAAATGGGTGCTGGCAACTCTGCATTGTTGGCGTAGACTCCTCCAAGCTGGGTGGTGGCTGTCCCACCTGAGGTGCCAGCTGGAGGCGTGGGCTGGGGGCTGGTTCCGTCCTGACAGAGCCGGCGGAGCTGAGTCCTGGGCTCTTCAGAGATGCCTGCTGAGCCCAGCTGGGAGCCAAATACACCCTATTTGCTCAGTAAATATTTGAGGGCGCAGTGCCACCTGCCTGAGTTTGGAGAAAACCTGTTTGTCTATCTTACTCGTCTGGAGCGGGAGAGGGGTCACTGGTTGTCTCATAAGTAGCAGGAGCTGAGACGACGGTGCTGCTGTGGCCGCAGACACTGTCCTTAGTCCCCGCGCTCTGTGGCCCTGGGTCAGCTTGCAGCCCGGGTCCCTCTCCCTCCCGCTCCCACGCACCAGCCGGCCTGGAGGTGCCGCGAGATGGGGAGCGCTCCCTTTGGGCCAGGCCAGGCGAGTGGGGTGGAACCTGTCGCTATTTAAAATGCTGACATTTTGTTCATCGTGGACTTTGGGCATTAATTTTAATTTAAAAAATATCTTGCATTTAAATATCATTTGTCTTATGATTGGTCAGCTCAAGCTGCCATAACACAGTGCCATCAGCTGGTGAGGCTTAAACAACAGAAATCGATTTCTAGCAGCTCTGGACGCTGACAAATTGTCAGGGGCCAGACAATTTGGTTCCCTGGGGAGGGGCCTCTTCCTGGCTTGCAGACAGCCAGCCTCCTGCTATGTGTCCTCACATGGGAGAGAGAGAGAGAGAGAGAGAGAGAGAGAGAGAGAGAGACTTCCCGTCTTTCTTTCTCTTCTTATAAGGCCTCTTATCCCATCACAGGGCCTCCACCCTCATGCCCTCATCTAACCCTAACCACCTCCCAAAAGGGCCACTTCCAAATACCCTCACATTAGGGGGTAGGCTTCAACATGAATTTGGGGGGTTTGGCGGAGGCACCCACATTCAGCTCATAACAGTCTTCATTGCTGAGTGTTTTTGTTTTTTTAATATATTTTTATTGATTTCAGAGAGGAAGGGAGAGGGAAAGAGAAACATCCATGATGAGAGAGAATCATGGACCGGCTGCCTCCTGCACGCCCCCTACTGGGGATCAAGCCCGCAACCCGGGCATGTGCCCTTGACCGGGAATCGAACCCGGGACCCTTCAGTCCGCAGGCCGACGCTCTACCCACTGAGCAACACCGGCCAGGGCCATTGCTGAGTGTTTTGGTGCCGCCTCCCAATGCTGTGCCCCAAGAGAGTAGCCTCCCCAGGCCAGGCCCTGAATGACGAGGTTAAAAAAGGTCCCCAGGCTCAGAGTAGGTGATGTGTGACCCCCCGAACACAGCTTCCGGGTAAGAGTGGAGCAGGTGGTGTGGGGGGGGGGGGCGGCGGTCGTGATGACAGTCAGAGGGCACCGTGAGTGCCCACCAGCTGGCCTTCGTGCCCCACACTCATCAGAGCCGCCTGTAACCTTGGAGATCGCCTCATTGGAATCAAACTGACGAGCGACAGCAAAACATAGCAAAGGGATGTAACGCAGGAAAAATGACAGGGAAAGAGTCCTGCCGAACCGGACAAACCTCCCACACAGAGAAGGAAAGCACGCTTTGCTGGGTACAGATGCACATCACAGGCAAGCGCTGGGGATTGCAAAGCCAAAGGAAAGCTCACCCTTAGATACAGCCAGGCAGCTGCGCCCGGAGCATACATACCTGTGCTCAAGCTGGAGGGCACGCTGGTCCCGCCAAAACCCACCTGTAATGGAAGGAAGCACCGGCATTGCCTTTACCCAGTGACGTTATGACCAGAGGTAGTTTTGCAACCTGGAGCCAGGCACCCGCAGAAGGTGGGCTCCTGCCCCCAGGGGACCCACAGGCTGGGGCGCTGTCCTTCCCGGTGATGATATTTCAAAGGGACGCCTCCCGGGTCTTTGAGAAACAGTTTCCCAGATTGTCAAACGGCTGGAGACTGGTTTAGCTTTCAAAATACTGCCATACGTCTCAAAGGGGTAGAGAAACGATTTACAATTCCGTGGAAGGTTCCTAAAGTAACGCTCTAAGGATGGGGAGGGAGGGGAGCTCTGTTTTCCGCTTTTGCAGCCGGGAGAATTCATTCATTTTTTTCTTGTTTTTTCTCTATATTCACCCTGACGGCGTCGCCCTATTAGCTTGCAGTGGGGGGTGGTTTCTTCTAATGAGCAGGTCACCTCATTCCCCATCAAAGGCTGGCTGCTTCACGCTGGGGCCGGGTGAGCCTGGGCAGAGAGCAGAGAGAGGTTTTAAGAACTATTTATCTTAAACTTGTTTTACTGAGACTGCCATACACATGTAATCTATATATATAAAAGCCTAAGCAACTGTTAGGACCAGATGACCAGCCGGTAGTTACGATGCGCACTGACCACCAAAGGGCAGATGCTCAACACAGGAGCTGCCCCTTCGTGGTCAGTGAGCTCCCACAGCCAACCTCCTGCAGCTGGCCAACCTCTTGTGGTCCCTCCCCTCTGCTGGCTGGCTCCAATTGGTCCCAATCGCAGGCCAGGCTGAGGGACGCCACCCGTGCACAATTTTGTGCACCAGGCCTCTAGTCTATAATAATAAAAGCATAATATGCTAATTAGACTGGACAGTGTAATGACTTCTGAACATCATTTCAGACATCCTTCTGGATGAACCCACGGCAGCAGGGGGCTGAGGCAGAGGCAGTTAGGGGCAATCAGGCAGGCAGGCAAGTGGTTAGGGGCAATCAGGCAGGCAGAGTGGTTAGGGGCATCAGGCAGGCAGGCAAGCAGTTAGGAGCCAGTGGTTCCAGATTGTGAGAGGGATGTCCAACTGCTGGTTTAGGCTTGATGCCTGCGGGATTGGGCCTAAACCAGCAGTTGGACATCCCCCGAGGGGTCCCAGATTGAGAGAGGGTACAGGCCAGGCTGAGGGACAACCCCCTCCCCGCACGAATTTCATGCACCAGGCCTCTAGTCTGTATATATGTGTGCGTGTGTGTATATATACATATATATATATATATACATATATATACACACACATATATATACATATATATACATATATATATGTTATACATATGTTAGAACTGATTCCTGCTGCTCTGTCTTCTCCAGCGAGCTCCACCTACTTATGGGAATTCCAAACTTCTGCTTCCAAGACCATGCCTCCCCACAGGAGGACCAATCACCAGCAAGGTGGGAGGGTCCTTGTGATTGACAGCCTCCGCGACTGACCGGTTTTCCCAGAGCCCTCCTGCCTTCACTGGCTACAAGATGGGGCTTGTTACTCTGCCCCAGAAAAACGAAGGGAAGAAAACAGAGGAACGCACAACACAAGCCCTCATGTCGTGTTATTCTGGTAAAATACGGATCAGATAACACTGACTCTTCTAGCCAGGCTGCCGTTGACCTATGACCAGGAGGTCACGCTTGGATTCCCGGCCAGAGCATATGCCTGGCTTGTGGGCTCCATCCCCAATCAGGGGCGCGCAGGAGGCAGCCGATCGATGATTCTCTCTCTCCCTCTCCTTTCCTCTTTGAAATCAATAAAAATATATTTTAAAAAATGTTTACTATTTAACCATTTTAACACTTCAGCAGTACTTAGCACAGTCACTTCTAGTTCCAAAACATTTTCATTATTCTGGGAAAGAAAAACCCCTACCCGTCAAGCAGTTACTCCCCAATCTCCTCCCCCTGCTCCCCGTCTTCGCCGCGCTCCCCCGCCACCCCCCCTTCGCCCCTGGCAATCGCTATCTGCTTCCTGTCCCTACGGGTTTGCCGGTTCCAGGCAGTCCTTACAAATCGAATCACAAGGTGGAATTCTGGGTCTGGTGTTTCGGAGTCCCCCCAAATGGGCATTCCCTTTGCATGTGTGGGCAAACCGCGCGTGTTTAGCCGCGGATGGCCGTTTGGCTGTTGTGGATCGAGCTGCTATGAACATCCTGTACGAGGTTTAGCTTGAAGGCCCTACTTTCTTTCACCAGATAAAGCCATTCCACCAAACGCATTTGCTCTACATGCTGGCTCTCGCCTTACGCCGAAGCCAACCAATGGACCAGCGGCAAACAGACCCTGATTCCAGCCCTGGAGCTTGTCTGTAAGACAGCTTTGGGTGTGACTAACAGAAGCCCCATTTTGGCTTTTTCACAAGAGGAAGTTTGTAATAAGCCTTGGCTCGAAGCCCTCCCGGGTTCCGGCCCTTGGGTATTCACGCTCTGGGGGACCCAGCGGCGCTCAGTGGGGTGGGGGGAGACTGGGCTCGGGATTCAGGATGAGCTGGGCGGGGAGGAGCCTGGAGGACGGACCAGGATGTGGTTTTTGTCCAGCGGCCGGCGTGGCTTGTGTAAATAAATTAATGGGCAGCCATAGGACGAGACACTAATTAACTGTGTGTGTTTTTATAAAGAAAATAATGAGGAAGCTCTCTGTGTACTGACCGGGCAGGCCCTCAAGGAATCTTAATGAAGCAGGCGGGGCAGCACGTACTTAATGCGCTCCATTTGGATCAAGGGCAGTGAGATCCTATACCCGTGTTCATACCATGGTCACCCTGGCGGCGGGCGGGGACATTTCGCTCACAAGCCCTTTGTGTGCTTTTTAATGGTATCACTGTTATTTCTTTTCCTTTTCTTTTTTTTTAACTCTGTTTTTTATTTTTATTATTTAAAATAAAATAATTATTATTTTTAATATATTTTATTGATTTCTTTACAGAAAGGAAGGGAGAGGGAGAGTTAGAAACATCGATGAGAGAAAAACATCGATCAGCCGCCTCCTGCACACTCCCTACTGGGGATGTGCCCGCAACCCAGGTACATGCCCTTGACCGGAATCGAACCTGGGACCCTTGAGTCCGCAGGCCGACGCTCTATCCACTGAGCCACACCGGTCAGGGCTGTTATTTCTTCATAGGAAAAAACGACGGCATCCACTGATCTTGGAAACGGATGCTCGGTCAGCGCAGAACGTTCACAGATTAAACCCCTCTCAGCGTGTAAACAGTGTGCAGAGTGTGCTAACATTCTCAGGATTCAGCTCAGACTCGGTGCAGCCTCTTTGCTTCACTCAACAAAGCCTCCTGGTTCTAACCAATTAAAATGCGCTTAATTCCCAATAGGTCCATTCTGCCCGGCATGTCCTGCTGCGTGGACATCCAGGAGCCGGTTTGGTTCCAGTGGTTAGATCCTTGCAGGCTCTCTGAGCAATGGTTGCTTGAAGCTTTATTTTATTAAAATATATTTTTATTGATTTCAGAGAGGAAAGGAGAGGGAGAGAGAGAGAAACATCAATGATGAGAGAATCATTGATTGGCTGCCTTCTGCACACCCACTACTGGGGATCCAGCCCGAAACCCGGGCATGTGCCCTGACTGGGAATTGAACTGTGACCTCCTGGTTCATAGGGTGACGCTCAACCACTGAGCCACACTGGCCGGGCAGCAAAGAGGCTTTTAGCAAAAAGGTTTCCACCTGAAGTCAGATAGGAGCCGCTGCTGCCTGAGCTGCGCTGACAGCCCCATCCGTTTCCCGGGACAGCCACCAGGAGGGCCCGGGCCGCACGGAGGAGCCTGCTGGATGTGCCCTACGGAGCTGGCGAAGGGGAGACACTGGACGTCTACTTTCCCGCTGCAGCGTCCGAAGGTGCGCAGGGGCCGGGCGTCTCGCGGAGCCCGTGGGAGCCCGTGGGAGCCCGGCCTCAGCCGCCATGCTTTGTCTTACAGCCCTGCCGCTCTTCGTGTTCCTGCATGGAGGATACTGGCAGAGCGGAAGGTGGGTCTGCAGAGTGGGAGGAGCAGAGGCAAAGGGAGAGGCACCTTTAACAAAACTACAATAATAAAGGAGTAATATGCTAATTAGACTGGACGACCTTCCGGACGACCTTCCGGATGGAGCCGGGGCTGCGAGGGAAGCCCGGGTTCCAGGTGCCAGAGGGAAGCCGGTGCTGGCAGCCGGGGGAAGGAAGGCCTACTCTTGCATGAATTTCATGCATCGGGCCTCTAGTATATATACATAGACAGTCCCCGGGTTACGTCGGACTCAACGTACATCCTTTCGTGATTACGTCACTATCTCCCATCCTATCTAATAAAGAGGGAATATGCTAATTGACCCTCGTGCCGTCACAAAGATGGTGGTGCCCACAGCCAATAAGGAGGGAATATGCTAATTGACTGCCCCACCCTCAAAGATGGTGGCACCCAGTCCCCTCAGTCCCCCAGCCGCCCAGGGCTGCCCAAGGCTCAGGTAACCAGGGCGGGCCGAGGCTTGCGCTGCCGGCAGTGGCAGCAGCAGAGGTGTGATGGGGCGTCGCCTTCCCCTGATCGCTGGGTTGCCTCCCACTCCTGAGGGCTCCCGGACTGTGAGGGGCAGGCCGGGCTGAGGGACCCCCCCCCAGGGCATGAATTGTCATGCACTGGGCCTCTAGTTATTTATAAAAAATAAAAAGTTCCGTCATTTCAACGTACGCACACATGTGCTTTATGATTTTTTTTAATATATTTTTTTATTGATTTTTTACCGAGAAGAAGGGAGAGGGATAGAAAGTCAGAAACATCGATGAGAGATCGATCAGCTGCCTCCTGCACGCCCCCCCACTGGGGATGCGCCCGCAACCAAGGTACATGCCCTTGACCGGAATCGAACCCGGGACCCTTGAGTCCGCAGGCCGACGCTCTGTCCACTGAGCCAAACCGGTTCGGCCACATATGTGCTTTATGATTTTTTATTATTTATTTACCACAAGTAAAGGTAAGGAATTGTTATCTTTCTTTGACCTTTTTTTTCCTGTTTCCCTTCATCACTGCTGTGTATGTGCTCCACGTGAGTGACGGAGGTGGGTTCTGACTTATGGCGAAAATCGCATTACGTGGGTAGGAACGGAGGCCCAGAGCCTCCCTCCTCCTGCCACACGGCTCAGAGGGGCAGGGGCAGTGGTGGCCGAGCTCCCCCGGGTCACTCTTGGTCTCTCTGCAGTAAAGACCAGTCGGCCTACATGGCAGACCCGCTGACCGTGCGGGGAGTGGCGGTGGTGGTAGTGGGTTACACCTTGGCCCCCAAAGGTAAGGCGGTGGCCCTGCAGGGGTGGGGCCGGGGGGCTTTGTGGGGCGGAAGCCCCTCACAGCACCTGCCCTGCGCGTCTCCCACAGGGACCCTGGACCAGATGGCAGACCAGGTGGCCCGGAGCCTCGCCTTCCTGCAGAAGCGGTTTCCGTGCAATGAGTGGGTGTCGCCACAGGTGTCTTTTGGCTGATGATGCTGGGGGGCTGGGGGGGCTGGGGGGGCACTGGGTCCAGCCATTCAGCCCCTTCGTGCAGCCCAGCTGCCCTGTGGCCCGTGGAGCGGAGGACAAGCAGCGACGTGGCCTCCGCTCTGGCCCTGCCAGGGGGATGTACCTGTGCGGACACTCGGCCGGGGCCCAGCTGGCCGCCATGATGCTCCTGGTGAACTGGACCGAGCGGGGAGTCACGCCCAACCTCAAAGGTTTCCGTGGGGCCTGCAGCCTCCCCTCCCCTCCCCCACGGGGCCTGAGCTGGGGGCTGCACTGGCTGTGACCCGGGGGCTTTGAGTTGGTGAGGGGGCCTGCTTGCTGCCTCTTGGTTTCCTATTCTGGCCCCTCCCCCTCTATCCCCCATCCTGGGCCGGCCCACGCAGCGCCTGCACCAGACCTGGTCTGGGTGGGTGGCCCCGCTGCCACGGGCCCTCTGGCGGTTCCTCCCTCCCAGGCTGCTTCCTGCTGAGTGGAGTCTACGACCTGGAGCCCATCGTGCACACCTCTGTGAACGCCCCTCTGCACCTGACCCCGTGAGTCCCCCTCCCCGCTGGCTGGAGCCCAGGAGGGGTGCAGGGAGAGGCAGGGAGGGTGTGAGGTGAGTGTGAGGTTCCTCTCCTCCTGACCCCCCCACTCCCCTCCCCCCGCACAGGGAGGCGGCTCTGAGGAACAGCCCACAGTGGCACCTGGAGGCGGCCTCCGCAAAGCCCAGGGGCCCAGCCTGCCCCGTGCTGGTGATCGTGGGCCAACACGACAGCCCCGAGTTCCACAGGCAGTCCGGGGAGTTTTACCAGGTACCCCAGCGGCCGGCCGTGGGCTGGAGGCCGGGGCCATGCGGCCTCCTATCCCGCCCTGTACTTCACCCCAATGGCCCCAGACCACCCATCACCGATGCGCCGATTAGGCAGATGCGTGGTGAGCACCTCTCTGTGCCAGGCACGGGATGAGAGCCCCCCTCGCCTCTCCCACCAGACCCTGTGCCGAGCGGGGTGGCGAGCCTCCTACGAAGACCTCCAGGACGTGGATCACTTTGAGATGGTCTGGAAGCTGACCCAGCAGGACTTCGAGCTCACCCAGGTGGGGCGTGTCCCTTCACGGGTGGGGGGCGGGGGGTGCGTGGCCCCTGCCCCTGCTGTAGCCCCTACGTGTGAGGGGAGCGGGGAGCGCAGGGCAGCTGCCGGCGGGTTGTCACCCAGGAGGCTGGGAGACCCGGCGATAGGTATCGAGTGCCACACATGCCTCCTTCCCTTAATTTTCTTTTCTTTCTTTTTTTAATTTTTAATTGATTTCCGAGAGGAGGGGAGAGGGAGAGAGAAACATCAGTGATTGAGAGAGAATTTTGGATCGGCTGCCTCCTGCACGCCCGCTACTGGGCATGGAGGCTACAACCCAGGCCTGTGTCGTGACCAGAATCGAACCGTGACCTCCTAGTTCATAGGTCAACGCTCAACCACTGAGCCACACCAGCTGGGCTTAATTTTATTTTCCAGTTAGAGTTGCATTCAATATTACTTTATATTAGTTTCAGGTGTACAGCATAGTGATTAGACAAGAATATACTTTACAAAGTGATGCCCCTGTTAAATTTTATAATTTTTACATATCCCAAAATAATGTTTTTGGATTTCTTTTCAATGGTTTACAAACAGAAAGCCTTTCTTGGCCCCTGGGTCACACCCGGGGTAGCACATTTCCGACGGGAGGTGGGGAACTCACTCAGCAGCCCTCTCCCTCATCACGTCCTCCGAGAGCGCCTCCCGAGCCTCTCCCGTGCGAGGGCTTTGTCTTTTCCTCCTGCTGCAGATTATTTTGAAAACAATCTTCCAAGAGTCCTGATGGGCCCCGAGCCCCAGCCGGCGTGCACCCGACCTGTGAGTCTTCTGCAAAGGTCCGGACCGCTCCCCCGAACCAGCCTCCGCTTCCCGGGAGCCCTGTCGCCTCCATATGTCCACCTGCCCTGGCAAGAGTCCAGTCTTCCCCCTGCTCTGAGCAGGATCCCCGTCTCCATGGCTGCGCCCTGGTCGGAATCAAGCCGCTGCAGGGACAGGCCAGCCCAGGGCAGCGCTGCGTGATGCCAAGTCTGAGCCCACCGCCTGCTGAGAAAGGAGACAGAAACGACGGATCCGACCCTGCATGCCCGGACACACACCTTTCAAAACAAATCAGAAAAGAATAGTCTTTCATCACATGTAAAAGCGATATAAAATTCAAATGTCCGTATCCATAAGCAAAGTTTTATTGAAACCCAACTACGTTCATTATCTCCGGGTTGTCGGTGGTGGAGTCTGAGCTACACGGGCAGAGCTGGGCGGGGTCAGAGACTGGATGTCCCCAGAGCTAAAGTGATTACCATTTGGCTCTTTTGCAGGCGATTCCCACCCCGCGTCTGCCTTTTGCTCCACTCTGTCCACTCTGGGCTCCACCGGACATTTGGGTCTGCCCTGAAAACCCTGGAATGTTAGCCTCGGGATAACCCCTTGACCATGACAGGACAGTGACACCCACAGGCGGACAAGCTTCCGCTGCCTCCTCACCCCCCCACCCCAGGAGAGTGTGCCATCCCCTGGGAGCCAGCTGTCCCCTACTGCACCCCACCACCTCTCTGCCCCACTCTGAATAGTTTGCAGTTCAAGAATGATTGATTAGCTCTGGCCGGTGGTGCTCAATGAATTTGTTAAAAATTTAAATTCACATTTGACTTAAAAATCCACTTTTAGAAATCTAGCCCCTGGAAGCAAAAGTACCAGAACACAGGATATTCATACAAAGTGTTTACTGCAGTATCTTATATAATAAAAGGCTAATATGCACATTGTCCCCTTGGGAGTTCGACTGCTCAGTATGACGTGCGCTGACCACAGAACAAAGAAGGCCCCCGCCCCCAGCCGGCAGCTGGGGAAGGAAGGCCCCAATCAGCCCTGATCACCAGCCAGGCCTAGGGACCCTACCCGTGCATGAATTTCCTGCACCGAGCCTCTAGTTATATATAATGGTACAGAATTAGCAACCTGAGGGCCCGTCCATAGGGGCCTGACTGAATAAGTGTCTGTGCTGCAGCATGGACCGCTATGGACGTGGAGGGATGTCTGGTTCCGGAGGGTTTCTGATGGGAAGGCAGGAACCCAGTTCCAAGGGTGCATTTGGAGACTTCCAAGAAGCTGCAGTGAAAAGACGTGGTAAGAGCCGAGTTCGAGTTCGTAGCTCCCTGAGCCAGGGCTGAGGCGGAGCCCTGGGTTTCACTGGGACATCTTTTCCCTGGAGGATGCTCGGTCTCAGCACACATGCCAACTCAGCTGGCTCGGGGGCAGGGGGAGCTGGCACTCGGGGGCCCCAGGAGTGGGGCGCCCACAAGGACAACCAGAGTTTGCAGGCTGAAAGGGCTTAATACCGATGTACTCGACCAGCGCCTCCTTAAAACCGTTAGGAGGACTGCAGCCCTCCTTAGCTCCGCTCGCACCACTCTGCGTTTGCTAGGGCACAGAAGCCGAGCCACGCAGAGGGAGGACTACAACTCCCAGCATGCCCCGCGCACTCCCAGAAGGCCGCGAGGGCCGCTCCCGAGCTGGGCGTTCCCGACAGGCCTCGCGGCGGCCGCCAACCGCTCGATTTGAATCGCGGCACCGCTCGGGGTGGCGGTGGGATGGGTGCCCCGTCGTTGCCCGCGGCCTGGCAGCTCTACCTCAAGGACCACCGCGTCTCCACCTTCAGGAACTGGCCCTTCCTGGAGGGCTGCGCCTGCACCCCGGAACGGGTGAGACGGGGGGCCCGGGGTCCCAGGCCCGTCCCCTCCCGCGGGCTCGGCCCCCCTCTGGGCTCCCGGGGTCTCCCTCTCGCGGGCTCGGCCCCCCTCGGGGCTCCCGGGGCTCGGGGTGACCCCCCGCGGGCTCGGACCCCGTCTGGGCTCCCGGGGCTCGGGGTGACCCCCCGCGGGCTCGGCCCCCCTCGGGGCTCCCGGGGTGACCCCCCGCGGGCTCGGCCCGCCTCGGGGCGCCCGGAGGGCACGCGCCGCGGGTCCGAGCCTGCCTTCCCTTGCAGATGGCCGCGGCCGGCTTCATCCACTGCCCCACCGAGAACGAGCCCGACCTGGCCCAGTGCTTCTTCTGCTTCAAGGAGCTGGAAGGCTGGGAGCCGGACGACGACCCGCTGTGAGTGCGGCCGGGCCCCTCCGCTCTGCGCGGAGCCGGGAGACCGCATTTCCAGGAAGGACGCTTGGGGCGGGAGCGGTTCCGGCCTCGTCCTGCGCCCGAGCAGCTGCTGCAAGTGGACGAACCTCTGTGAGTCCAACCTCTGTGCGCCTCCGCCGCCGCCTCCGCCTCCGCCTCGCAGCCGGACGGGGCCAGCGCCCCTCGGCGCGTCTTGAAGAGGCCCCTTCCCGTCGGCCCCGAGGCCTTGGAGGTTGGACAGAACCGGGAGCAGCCCCTGCTGTGCCAGGGTGCCCAGGTGCCTTTCTGGTTTCAGAGGTTTTTAAAAATATATATATTTTATTGATTTTTTTTACAGAGAGGAAGGGAGAGGGATAGAGAGTTAGAAACATCCGGGAGAGAGGAGCATGGATCAGCCGCCTCCGCACGCCCCCTGCTGGGTGTGTGCCCTTGACCGGAATGGAACCTGGGGCTCTTCAGTCCACAGGCTCTAGCCGCTGAGCCACACTGGTCAGGGCAAGAGCTTTTTTTTTTTTTTTTTAATATGTTTTTATTGATTTTAGAGAGGAAGGGAGAGGGGGAGAGAGAGAAGCGTCAATGATGAGAGAGAATCAAGCCTGCAACCCAGGCATGTGCCCTTGACTGGAATCGAACCCAGAGCCCTTCAATCCACAGGCCCACGCTCTGTCCACTGAGCCAGACCAGCTAGGGCTTGTCTCAGTTTTAAACCTCAAGCCTTACTGTGCTACAGTTCACACACCACCCACCAGCCTTCCAGAGGGGCTCCGGGCCCCGCTGGGGTTCGCTCTGTGAGGACAGGACCCTGTGTCTGCATTCAGGGCCCGCAGTGTCTTCTGCCGGCAGTGCACGCGCTCACCTTCCCCGCAGTCGCCTGTTTCCACCACGTTCCTTTTCCGGGGAGACGAGCGGTTGTTTCTCTTGTTGGCCAGGGACTGTGTTTGCGGCCCCGACCCAGTGTTGACGGGAGGGCGTGGCGGGCACACAGGAGCCCTGGGAAATGCCAGTGTGCTCTGGGGCGTGGGTCGCCTACGCACAGTGATGTTTCATGTCCGCGTCACTGCGGGCTGACCCTCTGGACTTCCTGTGGCCGTGTGTTCGGTCGCAGGGCTCTGGCTCGGTGCTGGGCGCCCTGCCCGCCTGTTCCCCACGCAGACGTGAGGGTGCGCGGCCCGGCGCTCCCTGGAGAGGCCTGGCCCGCGGGCCTTATTCCAAACCAGTGACTATGTGACAGTTCCCGGGGCATGAGGCTGCTTCACAGCGTCCCTAGAGGCCCCGGGCCCGTTTGGCTCAGTGGATAGAGGGCACCAGCCCAGACGGAAGGGCCACAGGTTCCATTCCGGTCAGAGGCACATCCCTCCGTTGCAGTCTCGGGTGAGGATCAACAAAACAGAAAATACCGTGAGGGTTTTAGGGGATCTGATGTGTAACAGCTGTAACAGCTCTGGACTCACATAGCACTTCCTACTCACTGCTCAGGGCTCCGGGTAACCCCATCGGGGGAGGGGGAGGAGGGGAGGGGAGGGGGGGGCGTCCACAGAGGGAAGGCGCTGCGCTGAGCCGTGTGGCCAGGGACCTAGTCCTGGCTCCGTCTACTTGGGACGTCACTGCTCTCCAGCGAGCGGGGCGTCTGCAGAGGAGGTGGGAGGCTGTGGCGACGAGCTGCGGCCTCTGCCTCCGCCGCCGCAGTGACCCGCCCTGTGTCGCTCCCTAGGGAGGAACACAAGAAGCATTCGTCGGGCTGTGCCTTCCTTTCTGTCCGGAAGCAGTTCGAGGAGCTGACCCTCGGTGAATTCCTGAAACTGGACAAGGAAAGGGCCAAGAACAAAGTGGTGCGTGTGATGGGTGAGGCCCGAGCCGGCCCGCTGGGCGTCCGCGACACTGAGCCCTCCAGCCCTACACCCTCTCGGCAGCGCGTCTGTGAGATGGCGTCTGTTCTTGTTTCCACCCCCGTTTACAGCTGTAAAGCCCGTTAGCCCGGTGGCTGCACAGAGACAGGCATGGGCAGGTGGGTGGCCGCAGGCTGACGGTGGCCGGCGGCGCTAGGTGACAGACCAGCCCTGTTTATCGTTAGGGGACAGTCGTTCGGGGACAGTTGTTAGGGGACAGTCGTTAGGGGTCAGTCGTTAGGGGACAGGCGGGAGAAAGCTGTGGCTGAGCAGATGGGAGGAAGACGGGTGGCCAGTGAGGCTGAAGGGACCATAGACGGGAGAAAGGCAGGGCTGGGGCCTGTTGTGGAGGTGACAGCGCTGCCCAGCAGGAAGCCACCAGAGGGCGCTGTCGGCCCGGGGGGGGGTGCGGCATTTATTGGGCATCGCGTGTTTGTTCTCCTGAGTCCTACAGACACTTCCAGCGATGCATGAGGTTTTATGTCTGTTTAGTCATAAACGGTATGAGCTTCTATAAGCGGTGGCCACTGCCACCCGGTGTATTTCCTTCCAGGTCATTTAAAATTTACATGTTTTAAAGAGGGGTGGAAAGTTTAAGCTAAGCCGCGGCCCTCAAGTCTGTGATGTCCTAGGCCCGTGGTCGGCAAACCGTGGCTCGCGAGCCACATGCGGCTCTTTGGCCCCTTGAGTGTGGCTCTTCCACAAAATACCGGCTCCACAAAATACCGACTTCTGCGCATGGGCCACGAAGTTTCAATCGCACTGTACGTGCGCCCGCACGTGGGCTGGCTTCCCTAGGCTCATCTGTTTTGTAGGCTGTTTCAGCCCAGGTATGAAGCCTGTTATGTGAGCGCAGCACACCGGGCAGGGCAGTCGTTTATCAGACGTTTTATTGAGAACCAGAGGACACGCTGTGCCGCGCTGCACCGAGGCGGGCGGCGAGGCGGGCGGCGAGGCGGGTGCTGTGCTGTGCGTCGGAGCCCCGGTTAAATGAGGTGCCGCTGCCGGTGGGCGGACAGGTCACTGCGAGGCCAGCCCACGACAGCCCTGCCTGTGCGTTGCTACCCCCACGGTTTGGGGGAAGTGAAGTGAGGGGGAGCCAGTGTGAACAAGGCCGTGGAGGGTGAACTTCCAACGGGAGCACCCGGAGCAGCTGCTTCTCTGCGGACTCGGGTTCCTAAACTGCGGGGGGTGGGGGGGGGGGGTGGGGGGGGTTGTGGCGGGGGGCAGGCGGGAGCTACCGCACAGGTTGCTCGGCCAGTTTCACTGTCACCGGAGGTTCTTGTTGTTTCAGCCCCTTTGGTAGGAAGCGTGTGCGGACGGCGCCGGCCTCCGTGTGGTGGAGCTGACATGGCCGCCTGTGTGCACAGGGTCTGCAAGGGCTCAGGCGCGGGTCCCTGACCAGGCTCACCAGTGGCCGTTTTCTCTTGTTCTTGTCAATGTATTATTGTTAAAATCAAATTTTCTTTAAAAAGAATGTTTATTATTACTATTTTTTAATCTTTACTCAAGGATATGTTTTCACTGACTTCAGAGAGAAAAGAAGGGAGAGGGAGAGAGAAACATCGATGGGTTGCCTCCTGAACACACCCAGATCGGGTTTGAACCTGAAACCAGAGTATATCCCCACTGGGAATCAAACCTGTGACCCTTTGGTGCAAGGACAGATGGCACTCCAACCAACTGAGGGCAAAATTAAATTTTCTTTTAATTTTAAAGTCAGTGAGCCTCATGGCTGGTGTGGCTGTTAGTTGGGGCATCGTCCTGTCCAGCAGAAGAGGAGCAGTTCAGTTCCTGGTCAGGGCACATGCTCAGGCTTCGGGTTTGATCCAAGTCGGCGTGAGTTCGGGAGGCAGCCAATTGATGTGTTTCTCTCTTTCTCTCCCTCTCTCTATTTCTCTCTCTCTCCCTCTCTCCCTTCCTCTCTAAAGTTCATTTTTTTAAAAAGTACATATTGAAAGTAATTTCTAAATGTTAGAGTTTGTTTTTTAATGTGACAAATCAAAGAGAATAAAAATTAAGGTAGGGCAGGCCTAGCTGGTTTGGCTCAGTGGATAGAGCGTGGGCCTGCGGATTGAAAGGTCCCGGGTTCGATTCTGGGTTGTGGGCTTGGTCCCCAGTAGGGGGCGTGCAGGAGGCAGCCAGTCAATGATTCTCTTTCATCATTGATGCTTCTCTCTCTCTCCCTTCCTCTCTGAAATCAAAACATTTTTTAAAAATTAAGGCGGGGCTGATGTGGTTGTCACTTGCTCTCCGGAGGGAGCGCTGAGCAGGCGGAAGGCCGGAAGCTAGCCCCGGGCAGCGGGAGGCGGAGGTGTGTTCGGGGGAAGCTAGTGTTCGAGAGGAGGCTCTGCCAGGCTCGCGGGGCAGCCCGGCCGGTGCTGCTCGGACCCCAATCTCGCTGACCTCAGACACACGGTGCAGTTTGGAAGCTGCTGTTTCGCTCTCCTGAGTCTGTCCTTTATTTCCAGGCAAAGGAAGCCAACCACAAGCAGAAAGAGTTTGAAGAAATCGCAAAGAAAGTCCGCGGTGCCATTGAGCAGCTGGCAGCCATGGAGTGAGGCCCCGAGCGCTCCTGGTCCCGCGGAGGTCGTCGTCGCCAAGGCTCGGTCCCCAGTGTCGCTGCTGCCTGTGGGCCGTGGCAGTGACTTTGGAAAGGAGGCACTGACCATGTGGAGTGAGAACTTAAGCCGCAGTGTTTTCTCGTGAAGGCGGGGCCACGGCGTCCTGTCTGCGCCTGGCGTGGCTGAGGGCTGCACTGATTCTCTTTCTCTGGTCGCCACGGCTTATGGATCCTGGAGGTGCCGGAGGGGGGGGGGGGTGGGGGCGGGGGCAGGAGTGGGCACGTGGGTTTCCGGCTCACAGCCTGAGATTTCTACGAGCGCATCATAGGTCTTTGCTGCTGGACGAGTAGAGGATGCAGGTGCATTCACGTGCTTTTGCATCATAAGCCATGGCGTGCATTTCCGTGTCCCAGTGCTCTGTTCTCCCTTCTCGAGTCCTGTGACCCCCCACCTGCCAGGTCTGGCTGTGCTGTGTGTTCGGGGTCTCCCACCTGGTCATCAGGACCTTCAAGGCTGCGGAGGGGCTGCAGTGGAGCCCCGAGTGGCTGGAAGGGACGCGAGGACTGGTGTCCTAGGTAAAGCCAGCCTCTCGCTTTGAAGTCGGTTGAAGGTCCTCCCCCTCCGATGGGTACATGACAAGGTGACGACATTTCCCCAAAACAGACAAGGAAAAGGTCCTCAGTGCCCGACCCTCTCCAGCCGGAGGAGTGTGTGGGCTGTGCCTGCCCTGCGCGGCTCCACCCACGGCCGGGCGGGAGGAGACCCACGGAGCAGCTCCTGGCCTGGTCCGCTGTCCCCTTCCCTTGAGAGGGACCTGCCTCGCACCCTCGGCGCTGTGGGAATGACCCCTCCTCTCACTGCTCATGCCCCTGTTGCCCAGAACCCGAGCCCCCAGTGGGCCACCTGGCAAGCGCCCCCTCTCCAGGGCCTGGCCGCTGCAGAGCCAGCAGCAGCGATGGGGGGTGAGGTGGAGAGGGGGTGTCAGGGAGTAGAGGGAGCCAGGAGCTAATCACTGACACCCTTCCATGACCCGGCTGGCCGGCTCCCTGGGTGCACTGCTGGCAGCCGTGGTGGGCAGCGACTACTGGTACTTCCGGAGGTGGCAGCCGCCCGCAACTGCACGGTGCTCAGGCCACTGTTTGTCTTCAAGAAGGGGCTGGGGGGGAGGTGGGAGGCAGATGTGGGGAGCTGAGGCCCACAAGTGGCTTCTCTCAGGGGGGTTGGGCGGGCCTCCCACCCCTGCACCCCATCAGGCACAGCCAGGGCTGGGGGCAAGGGCCTGACACAGGCAGGCAGTAGGACGGCCACCTGGGTCCCACATGCAGTGGCTACGGCCCAGGCAGCAGGCGGGAGGGCTGCCCACTGCCACCCTCCTCACATGCAGGGCCAGCCTGGGCGTGAGTATGTGACTAAGACTGTGAGCGCGCGTCCATGTGTGTGAGTGTGCAGGTGACAATATGAGTGTGCAGGGGTGAGTGAGTGAGGTGTGTGTCTGTGTGAAGTGTGTGAGCCTCCCCACATCGGGGCCTCCCACCCCACCTGCTCCTTCAGCCCCAGCCCCTGAGGACAGACAGCTGGGCCCTACCCTCCCTCTCCCCCTTCCCTTCCCCCTCCCTCGTGCCTGTGGCTGTGAATGAGTGTGAGAGAGACGGTGGCTTCCTCCGTGCGCCTGGGGAGGAAGGACCCAGCTCTTCATCCACCAGACAGACTTGTGCATGTGTGTATGCATGTGTGCGCACGTGTGTGTGTGTGTGTGTGTGTGTGTGTGCGCGCGCGCAGGTGGGCCATGTGGGGGGAGTCAGCCCACATCATGTGCACCCTTTTGGGGCCCCAGCCTGTGAGTGCTCAGCGCCCGGGGCCTACGGCCATCCTGAGGGCGCCATGTATGTCAGGTGAGTAAAGGTCCCGAGGGCCCAAGGCCAGCGCAGCCCCAGCTCCCATAGCAGGAGAGGATCTGGCGGCCTCGGGGCGGTCAGCCTCTGGCCCTGGCAGGCCCGCCCACCAGGCTGCGTCCTGCTCTGTAGGGCGGAACAGCGTGTCCCCTGGTCGGCCCCTTTGCCGTCAAGAACCTGGATGTCTCTGCCTCGGAGCGGGGACCTCCTGTGTGAGTCCTGGCGTGGTCACCCCTCCTTCAGTCCCCGGAACTCACCAGCTGACCCACCTGGCCCACACGTATATGAAAACCGCCCCCGACCAGCCGCGGCCCCTGCTCTCTGGTGGCTCCTGAGCGAGGGACCCAGCGCCCAGCCTACCTCGTGCCCTTTGGGTTCGCCTTTGTGTCTCCAATGGGCCGCCTGGGGGCACGTGTCTGCCCCAGAGCAGCCTGGGAGGTTGGGACGGTGCTGGGGGCGCCCCTCGCCCTGGGCGTCAGGAAGCCTTCGGCAGACAATTAGCCACTGGGAGGGCTGGGTGGTTGCCATGGGGACAGGCATCAGAGGGAGGCAGGTGGTCCAGCTCCTCCAGCCCCTGCCAAGGCGGCCAGTGTCCTGTGAAGGTGACCTCCAGGCAGACAGGGCTCCGAGGCAGGCCCGGCCCCCCACTCCGGCAGGGATATTGGAGGGTGCTGATGTGAGGGGACATGCATGGGGTGCTGTTTGCACAGGGCTTTGTGGGATGAGGTCCTGAGGACTGACCCCGCCCCCCCCGCCTGCAGGAGGGCCGGCGCCCGGCAGACACATGTGGTCACCTGCCCCTCCCCAGGCACCATGACGCTGGCGGGCTGTCGGCTGCCTCAGCTGCTCGCACCTGGCCTTCATGGCGGCGGCCCGCAAGTACGGCGCCCGGCACATGCGGGACGTGGGCATCCGCTTCGGCTGGCCCCTTGCCCGGGCCTGGGGCTCAGCGGGGTCCTCCTGCTCGCGGCCGCCCGGGGCCCTCAGCCTGAGCTGGCGGCCTGCACTGCGGTCAGCTGAGTCCCGCTGGCAGGGGAGGGGCTGGGTTTCCCACCCCATCCTGGGGCTGGGTCCTGGCTGGGAGGGGTCCTGGTCGGGCAGGGACAGGACAGGAATCGGGCTGCTCTTGCTGGGCCAAGGAGACGTGGGGGTCCCCTGCTCTGTGTAGGCCGTCCGTCAGCGCTAACTGGTTGCCTCCTGTGGAGATGGAGACAAGAAAGTGAGTCCCAAAGGAAGCAGGCGCCCGAGGGGGGCATGTGGTGGAGTGGGGAGGGGTGCTCAGCGGCCCCTCTGCCATCGGTCCTGGTGGCCTGGGTCAGGTGGAGCAGCTGCCCGTTTGGGGGAGGGGGAGTTGGAGAGAGGCAGGTGCGGCTGTTTATCCCATCCGCCAGTCGCCTTAACAATACTAACCACCCACCCATTTCACAGACGGGAGACTAAGGCCCAGCTCCCCGCAGAGCAAATGGCAGAGCCAGAGGCCCTCGCTGCTGGCGGGACTCGTGGGCCCCCAGGCCTTGGTGGGGCGGGAGGGCCTGAGGGCCTGGGTCCACGGTGCAGGCTGGCACTGGGCGAGGTGCATGCGGGCTCCTCCCTGTCCTGTCCTCGTGTGGCTGCTCCTGAGGCTCTCGGGACCCTGATGACCCATCGCAGCTCCCTGGGGAGTGTCTGCAATGTCCAGGGCCCGGTGGGCACCCGCACGGCAGGTGTGGAAGAGGCGGGGGAAGGCGAAGGGGCTGCTTAGCACGCAGGGGCCGGGTTGGGCCGCAGGTGTATTGAGTGGAGGCTGTGGGGCGCATTGGTTCCCGGGCCGCAGGCGCAGAAGAGGCCGCTCAGAGGGCCGGACGGGAGATGGGCGGCCAGCCCACACCGGGCCGCGTGGTCAGAGGACTGAGACGCTCACTTTCCTGGAGGTGGAGAAGTCGGGGTGACCGAGGAGAAAGGTCCCAGGGACTGTGCGGTAGGAGAAGCCCCCAGCTGCCCCGTTCCAGGGCTACCTGAGCCGGGTGTGTGCTGGGGGGATGGCGGCCTCTCTTGCCTTGGTCTCTCCTTCCTGTCTCCCCTGTTGCTTTAGAGGTTACAGGAAGCTCCGGGGCACGGGCTGGGCCAAACGGGGGGCATTACACTCCCTGCAGCAGCCCTGCCATCGTCCTGGACGAGTCGGCTGGCGGGGGTGCAAATTGCCTTTTCTCTCTCAAGTTCCCAGGCCCTGGTGGTGTGCTCAGTGGTTAGAGCGCTGGCCTTCATACTACAGGGTCCTGGGTTTGATTCTGGTCAAGGGCACATACCTCATTGCAGGCTTGATTCCTGGTCCTGGTTGTTTCTCTGTCTCTCCCCCTCCCTTCCACTCTCTAAAAATCAATGGAAAAATATCCTCAGGTGAGGATTCATCTAAAAACAAAAGAGTTTTCAGAATCGATAATGAGCACCTGTGGCTCACAAGCAGTGCAAGGGCCGCACCGTCACAGCCGTGTGCGTGCGTGTGTGCGTGCATGTCCATCCATCTGGAGACGTCTTCTGCAGACAAGCTCCTTATTCCAGGTGGGCACAGGCGGGCTGGGGGGGGGGGACGACCCAGGGGAGTGTCCCCCTGTCAGATCCAGGGCCTGGCTTTGGGGCAGGTCTCTCGCTTCTGAGGCCTCACTTCTGCCTCCCCTCGGCCCCCTCGCCCCGCTGCTGTGGGTGTTCTCCAGGCCAATGAGCTCCCACTCCAGTGGCAGGGGCTCCCGAGGCCCCGTGTGGCTGACCATCCTCTCCAGCTCGGCCAGGTCCAGGGGCAGGTCCGGGAGGGGTGCAAGTGTGTGCCCGCCATTGCAGGGTGTGTGTGGGACATGGACGGGCAGGTCAGGGGGGGGGATGGAAGCGTGTGCCCGCCACCTGCAGGGGTGTGGGCGGGGCATGGACGGGCAGGTCAGGGAGGGGATGGAAGTGTGTGCCCGCCACCTGCAGGGGTGTGGGCGGGGCATGGACGGGCAGGTCAGGGAGGGGATGGAAGTGTGTGCCCGCCATTGCAGGGGTGTGTGTGGGGCATGGACGGGCAGGTCAGGGGGGGATGGAAGTGTGTGCCCGCCACCTGCAGGGGTGTGGGCGGGGCATGGACGGGCAGGTCAGGGAGGGGACGGAAGTGTGTGCCCGCCACCTGCAGGGGTGTGTGTGGGGCATGGACGGGCAGGTCCGGGAGGGGTGCAAGTGTGTGCCCGCCACCTGCAGGGGTGTGTGTGGGGCATGGACGGGCAGGTCAGGGAGGGGTGCAAGTGTGTGCCCGCCATTGCAGGGTGTGTGTGGGACATGGACGGGCAGGTCAGGGAGGGGATGGAAGCGTGTGCCCGCCACCTGCAGGGGTGTGGGCGGGGCATGGACAGGCGGGTCCAGGGACCTCCTTACTCGGTCCTGAATGCTCCTCCCCTGCTCCAGTTGTGGAGCCTTTCCCGTGCTGTGGACATGGGCACAGACCTCCCAGCTAAGGAGGCGGAGGGAAGGACTCCCCCGGCCCCCGCCCCCCGTTCTGAGGCAGTGCTTGCTGCGCACCCAGTGCCCCGAGCGCCCGCTAGGGTGCAGCAGGGCGCCGAGCTCCGCGCGTCTGAGCGGCGGCCTGAGCCTCGGCTGCCCCCGTGTGGTCAACCTGGGAACGGCTCTTGCTACCGGAGAGCCCGGCGCCGGTCCCAGCCCCGCGCCCGGGAGGCCGGTTCCCACAGGAGCGCCGAGCGCCCTGCGCGGGCCCCGGGCCGCTCACAGGTGTGGAGGTGACACTCCTGTGCCAGGGACACACCCCTGAGAGACACAGGTGGGGACGGTGTTGGCACAGCGCCCCAGGGGACCCTCTGCCCCCCCAGCTGGGCCAGGCTGAGCCCCAGGCCACAGCTGACTCCCAAGTGCCTCTGCCAACGAGGGCACAGCGTCCCTCAGATACCGCACTGTGCGTGCGGGAGGCGAGCCCAGGACAGCCACCCGCCTGAGACCTGCCTGCAGGGCATCTCCTGCACCCAGGGGGACCAGCAGCTGGGGCCAGGCATCAGCTGGGCCCCAGCAGGAAACAGAGGGCACAGGGGCACCGGAGAACCGGAGAGTTTAAAAGGGACAGTGCGGCTGGCCTTGGTTGGGTGGGCTCCATGGAGGTCTGCTCACCCCAGCAGCTGGCAGCCTTTTTCTGCAGCTCGGAGGGAAGGAATGGCGGAGGGCGGGAGGTGGGGGGGCGGCAAGGAGGCTCCACCAACAATGGCTCTGGCCCAGAGCCACTCTGCTAAGTGCTCCCCTTGGGGTACAACCCTGAGCCCCGGTGCCCCGAGCAGGACACCGTGCCTGGGCTGTGCTGAGTGGCGGAGCTGGACTGGGGCCCCAGTCTGCCAGCTACAGTCTGTGGCCTTAGTGACCAGGCTCCCAGGCCCGGGGGCCCCTCATCTACCCTCTGCTTCCCACCTCCTGGGCCATGCCCCCCCCCATTGAAACTCTGTGGTTTGAACCCCCCTGACCCACCCAGACCTCACACCTGTCTCACTTCCTTTCCCATCAGCCCCTGCAGGTGGGGCCCTGCGGTTTCTCTGCTGACTTCCGCTCCCAGAACAGAAGGGCTGGAGGCACACGAGGGGAGACTGGGGGGCTGGGGGCGGGGCTCCTGGCTCCTCTCTCCTGTGGCATCGAGTCTGAAGCATAGCATTCAAAGCTGGTGGGACCTGGTCTCCGCTTTGCCCTCTGGGCTAGGGTGCCCCCCCCCCCCCATCCAGCCACATTCCCCACCGGATCCTGAGCTCCTTTCTCACCACCATGCTGCTTCTGCAGTTTCCCGCCCGGTGAGCCAGCATTTCCTTCCCGCTGTCCCAGCCCCCCTCCCGCCCCCCCAGGTCCCAAGGCGCCTGTGGACGCCGGCGAGCCCAGCACCTCCCCCGCGGATGGCTGGCAGCGACTGTTTACGCATGAGGCTGCCTGCTGAGCAGTGGGCTCAGCATCTTTGAAGTTCCAGGCAGCAGTGGGTGTCGGCTGGGTGCACGATCAGCCCCAGTCACCACCTGACCCCACAGGCAGGTCCTCGGGGCTCAAGTGGCAACTCTGTGGCTTGTTGCAGGCACAGCTGAGGGTGGCACACACCTGGCGGCAGCAGTGGTTCCCCGTGGCAGCAGCTGAGGTGATTAGAGCCTTTTCCTCGGGGTGCAGCCTGCAGAACCCTCTTTGATGTTAGTTTTCTGTTTGTCTTCATGGGGAAGGCGGTGGGTACAGGACAAGAGCTATAGGCTTTAGAGTGAGAAGACCTGAATTCAAATCCTACTTTGTCACTTACGAGGGATGGGACCTTGAGCCCCTCACTTAGCGTCTCAGAGCCCCTCAGCAAAACGGGGTAACGCCCACCTCGTTGGGTGCGTGGGGACACCGTGTGCACACAGGTCACCTGGGGGCGCTGCTAACGTGCAGATTCTGGCTCAGCAGGTCCGGTGTGGGCCCGAGAAGCCGCGTTTCTCCCACACCTGCAGGCCATGGGCCCGGCTGAGCAGCAGGGAGAGAGCGCAAAGCCTCGCCTGCAGCTGGGTCGCCACCCTGTGCGCCCAGGCCGCCTCTCCCGCCAGCACCACGGATAGCGCGTGGGGGTCGCTGTGACGAACCCATTCGGTCCTGGCCTCGGGCCAGGCTCACCAGGGACAGTGGGGGCCTTGCCATAGTCGTCGCCCCGTACGAGCGCCTCGACCTCATTGCGCCTCCCGCCCGGCCCGGGCGTGGTCACCGTGTGGCTCTGCAGGTCCACCACGTGCGCCGGGACCCCCGCCCGGCTCCTGGATCCCCGCAACCCGCAGGCCCCTCGTCAATGGGCCGCGGCCCGGGTCAGTCCACGAAGCCTGGCGGGGGCAGCGCCCGACCCCTCCCCGACCTTCCCGGGCCAGGGCGACCGGGAACTTCGGGGGCAGCGCCGAGGACTTGACAGATCTCCGGTGCCGCTGACCTGGGCCAAAGGCGGACACCACGGCATGCCGGGAGTTGTAGTTCGGACTCCCTCGCTGCAGGCATCGCGCGAGCCCGAGTGGAGGGCCGCGCGGCGTGCTGGGAGTTGTAGTTCGGGATTGGTCGTGGCGGGGTGGGGGTGGGGGACCCTGGGATGCGGGGGAGGGAAGGCGGACTTTCCTAAGGCGCTTCCCGGAGCGCAGTGAGCCCCCAGCCCTGGGAGACAAGGACCTCCATCCGGGCCTTGCAGGTGGGGACGCTGGGACAGGCGGGAGCTGAGCACCGAGCCTGAGGCCACTGGCTGAGGACGCGGCCCACCTGGCTGCACCGTCTTCAGAGTCCGGCTCTGAGCCACCTGCTGCGTTGTCTGAAAGCAGCTTCGCACCCTTTATGTTTTCGGTACAGACTTGGTGCGCGCCCGCCTCTGTCCAGGTGCCAGGCAGGGGGACACAGCGACGGTGCAGCCAGGCTGAGCGTCTGGCCTCACGGGCATAAGGGGGGGTAGAGCCCGGTGTGGGTGAAGGGCACCGACCCACGCGGGGGTGTCGGACAGGCCTCCTGACAGCCCAGGCCCGCGCGCCGGCTCCTTTTCCTGGAGTTTGAGCCTTAGATGTCCCCACGGGAGGAAGTCAGCCCCAGAGGGTGCAGCCCGGGCAGGGCACCCTCCGCAAAGCAGACCCTCATCCCTCATTGGGCCCTGACCTTCGTCAGAGCTCCGGGTCAGCCTGGGGCCAGGAGAGCCAGCACCTGCCCTCGGAGCGCAGCCCGGGGTGGGATCAGGAGGGAGGGGTCCCTGGGGAGCTGACCGCAGGGCCGGGGCCTCCGGGCAGGCGGTAATCGCTCCAAGGCAGAGGGCACAGCTACCGGCGGAGGGAACAGCATGGGCAAAGGCTTGGGGTAGGAGGCCCGACAGGCCAGCCGGGCCGGGGGAGCGAGCAGGGCCTGGCGGCCGCCCGGAGCACCCAGCCTCTCGCCCATTCCTGGCAGGGTCATTCTGAAAGGGCGGAAATCCCAGGCCCGGTAGGACCTGTGACCCCGAGGACCCCCGTCTCAACCAAGGGCTCTGTGCCCTCTGCCCTGACCGGAACCCTCCACAGAATCCAGGCCCGTAGAAAACAAGCCCCTTATCTCAGTCTGGCTCCAGCCCTTCTGCTGGGAAGTGGGGGGCGGGGAGCAGAGCCTTTGTGGGAAGGAAGGGAGGGGTGGGGGCTCTCAGGGGCATGGGGGGACAGGGATGACAGCTGGGCCCACTGGCACCGCTCAGCCACGGCAGAACCAGGCCCGGCCCGTCACAGCCTCCCTGTTACTCCTCACGGCAGCCTGGGGGCAGGGGCGGGGCAGGGGGTTTAGGGCATCTGAGAATGCCACCCGGTGACACAGCCAGTCCCCAAACCAGGCCTTTCTCCTCCCACAACCCAGCTGTCTGCCCAGAGAGCTGACCCCTCCTGGGAGAGCGGGGGGGGGGGGGGGGAGCCGGGGGGAAGGGACGGGCAACGGGGCCCACAGAGATCCCTTCTGTCCGTGACCACTGGTCACCTTCTACCCAATCCTAGGACACTGGGCCGGGCCTGCCTTGCCCCCGTGTGGCTTCCCCAGTGTCGGTGAGGAGGGAGCAGGAGGGGGGAGAAAGGTGGGGTGCTCCCCGCAGCTATGAGCCGTGTTTCCAAGACCTTGTCATGAGCGAGACCCTCTGACCAAGGCTTGTGCATGTGTATATGTGTGTATTTGTATGTATGTGAATGTGTACACGTGTATTGTGTGTGTGTGCATGCAGGTCAGCGCATTTGTGTGCACATATGCATATAACTTGTTTACCTGTGCGCACACATGTGCAGCTGTCTATACAAGCATGTGCGAGGGTTGCTGTGTACTAGTACATGTGCTGTAGAGTGGGTATTGGGCTGGGTGTGTGTGTGTGTCCCCGTGTGTGAGTCGTCCTGTGGTAGCTGGGGACGGTCCACAGCTCCCGGGCGGGGATGAGAAACCGGAAGTCCCTTGTTTGCACAGGTAACTGAGCTGACCCCTTCCCTCCTCTTCTCAAAAAGGAGAGTCCAGCTCCCTCGCTAGACCCCACCCCGCAAGTCACGGGGTCACCTCCAGCCCACACATCAGCTGCCCCCTACTTCCCCACGGCCACCACCCTGGGCCAGGCCGCCTTGGGCTCCTGCCCCCAGGCCAGGGTGCGGCTCCTTCTACCTCCCATCTCGCCCACATCCCCATGCTCACACCACACTGGGGCCCAGCGAGGCAGCTTCCCCAGCTCTGGCCTCTCGCACCCCCAGATCTGTGCACCTGCTGCCTCCTGCCTGGAGAGCTCCCACCCACGGCAGGTCCCTGCTCTCAGCTGAGACACCCCTTTTCCGGAGGCCCCGGAATGCAGCCCAGGAGGTGGCCTCCTCTGGGCACCTAGCCGCTCGCTGCCCGCGGTGTCCGGGCGGCGCTGGAGGCTCTGGGCCTTGGGAGTGTTGTGTGCCCAGCCCACAGGACCGGGTGATGCCAGCGAGTGACTGGCGAGGTGGGGACTCAGGGACCCGGGCAGCATGGACGCGGCTGCGGGAGGAAGGGACGATGTGGGGGGCCGTGTCCCTGAGCGGGCGGCCAGGAGTCGATGAGGAACAGATGCTGGGCCTGCCTCAGCTTTCCTGGGGGGAGGTCTGGGGTCCCCACCCTGGCCCCTTCCTGGCCTTTCTGAGACATCTCCTTGCCGCTCCCTGGGCAGGCTTGTGGGGGAGCAGCCCGTGACTCCCGGGGCCGCCTCGCACGGTCCCCCACCCAGCCTCGCTGGCACCCCTCCAGGCGCAGGCTCTGGGCGTGGGCTCGCACGCACAGGAGCGGAGTTCAGCGCGTATTCCTGTAACGCCGGGCCTCTGGCAGGAAGTGAGCGGCGGGAGGCCCTGCTGGGAACCTGTGCGGCCGAGGAGATAAAGCCAGGCAGCAGGTTGGAGCTGCAGATAGCGCCCGGGCCTGGTAAACAGGGTGGGGGCTAATGTCTTTCCCAGCCGGCTCCTGGCCCGGAGCCCACAGATCTATAGGGCGCTGGCCCAGGGCCAGGCCCCACAGCCCGGAGTCCAGCGAGCTGTTTGCACCATCATCTCCCCAGACTGGGGGTGGCGGGGGAGAGAGAGCTGGTCCGGGGCCTGGCTGGGCACAGCCGTGGGCACGCACTTGGCCCCTGGGGCGGGGGAGCTGCCCATGTCAAGGCCACATGTGCTGTTGGGACGGAGGAAGGCTTCCTGGACCCTGTGCCCCCTCAGTGGTGAGGAGCATGACAGCGCATCAGAGGGTCACCTTCGCAGCCGCCAGGGGAAAGCCGAGCAGTGGGAGACCCGGAGAAGGGGCAGTGAGGGCACGAGGGGCTGCACCCTGCTCAGCAGCTGGCTCTGCTCTCGGACGGCGGGGCGGCCGTGAGGTCATGTCGCCGGAGGAGACCCTGCGCTGTTTCAGCCGAGGGAGAGCCGGGCTTCCTGCTCCCTCCGTGAGCTCCAGGCTCCGGGCGGCGCCTGGCAGGTGGCGGGGGGCGAAGGGCTGGCATGGGTGCGCAGTCAGGCGCCCTGGGGGGGGCGGTGTAGGTTTTGCGGTGGCACACACACATACAGAAGAGCACAGAAGCACGGTTTTAGTGTTAGAAAGAAATAGAACGCGACCTCCCAGCCCCCGGTGAGGCTCGGTGGCTGAGCACTGACCTATGAACCAAGGCCCAGCTCGATTCCGGTCGGGGCTCAGGCCCAGGCTGGGAACTCGATCCCCAGCGTGGGGCATGCAGGAGGCAGCCAATGGATGACTCCCTCATCATTGATGCTTCTATCTCTGTCTCCCTCTCCCTTCCTCTCTGAAATCAATAAAAATATATTTAAGAAAATAAAAATAAAATGAACTCCCATGTCGTTGCCACTGGGCTCCAGAAAAGGACCCCGGCCAGGATTCTGGAAGGTTCTGTGCCATTCACACACCCCTACCCCGCCCCGCCCGGTTACTGCTGCTGCCTGACTTTGACGATGATGACTTGCTTTTCTTTACGGTTTGGCCACCAAGGCTGGATGCCTGAGTGACAGCCGCTAGGCTTTGAACCTGGTGTGAAGTGACCTGGGGTGCAGCCTCGGACGCCTGGCTCCTGGGGGTGGGCCTCGCGCCCCTGAGGTTCCTGCATGCCCATCTAGCTCCTCTCTGCGGCCACGCACGTCTCCACGGTGCGCCCGGCCACGTGGGTGTCTCCGTTCCACCTGCTGGGCACAGGCGCTTCCCCGTCGCGCCAGGAACGCTGCTGCCGGCACCTGTGTGCGCTGGCGGGCAGGCGCCCGGGGCGGAACCCCGAGGCCCAGATACCATCTCCTTCCTGGACCTGCCCGGCTGGGGCTGCCAGGACCCCACCTGTCCCCTGCCTGTCCCTGTCCCGTCACAGCCTTATCAGACTCAGGGCTGGGCCTTATCAGACTCAGGGCTGGGCCTCATCAGACTCAGGGCTGGGCGCCTGGGGCCTGTGGACGTTATCTCTGGGTTTCCATCTGCCTCCCACAGCTGGGGAAGTGAGCACCTTGCACGTTCCCTCATGGTGACGTCTCCTCTGTGTGACCCGGAGCCTTTTTGGGAACTGTCGCGGGTTTCTGCGCTGCTGCGCACGGGTCCCTGTGGTGACCGGCGTAGCGGAACGGGCCCTTCCCATGGCCGTCCGTCCACTTTTACGGGATTCCTGACAGATGCCCAGGTCTTCCCTTTATGGAGTTTAATCCCCCCCGTCCCCCCGCCCCCCCGTCCTAAGAGCGCCTTCCTCTCCTCAAGGTCACCATGCCGCCCTGGTGACCTCTGAGCTCAGAAGGCCTCTGTCCGGGAAGCTCACGCTGTTGAGGGCGATTTCCCTGCAGCCAGGGGCTCACCCCAGAGCTGGGGGGGCGCGGTGCGTGGACCAGGGCTGCGTCCCCTCCACCCGCGGACTTCTCTCTGCTCTCAGGCCAGGGCTGCTCCCATGTGGTCACTGTGCCCTGGCGGGCGGGCAGCGGGGTCAGGGTGGCATTCAGAGTCCTGCCTCAGGGCAGGAGCAGTTGAGGGAACTGGGTCTTGGTCAGAAGCAGAAGGAGGGGAGGATGGGAGGCCAGTGCCACGGTGGCTGCGGAGGGAATCACAGGTGGCCGCGGGCGGGCCTGGAGCCGCGAACCCGGGTGCCTGGTGCCTGCCGGGCACAGCTGGAGGCCCAGCCTCTGGGGATGGGAGGTGCTGGGGGTCTGACCCCTTCCCCGGAGGCACCCACACTTAGGGTCCAGTGGGGAGGGGCTGCAGGGAGCTCCAGGGCTTCTCGGGCCTCAGGGGGCCTGCGGGGCAGACATCCCAGTGCCAGGGCCCGGCCGTCCAGGGCCAGAGCAGCCGGGATCCTGGGAACAGCCGCCCAGGGCTCCCTCGCTCTGCTGGGAAGCAGCCAGCCTTCCAGGAATCCGCTCCGAGGTGGGGGCAGGGAGGAATGTGGGGGAGCCAGTGAGCCCAGGCCGAGTCCCCACCTCAGGGGTCCCCTTGGGGGTTGGGGGTTGAGGGGTGCATGGAGGCGTGGGGAGCGGGCCCAGGGGACCCTCTGCAGAGGTTTGGGGACCCTTGGCGTGTCAGGCCCAGGCGGCTGGACCCCCACTTCCCAGCCCCCCTCCCCTCTGGCTGCAAGCAGAGCATAGCCTCGCCGCCTCGCCCTCCCCCACGCCCCTCCCCCCACGCCCCTCCTAGGGGCCCAGCCCGTCCCAACTGGGCCCCCGCGCACACATGAGACCATGCCGGGGCCTGGCAGTATTCACTGCGGCAGCTTCCTCCTCCTGCCGGTAACTCTTGCTCGGCTGCAGGCGCCTCCCGATCGCCCCAGACTAACCCCGAATCTGCTGCGACAGGCCCCGCCCGCTTCCTGTTACTCTCTGGCCAAAGCGCCCGGTCAGCTGCGCGCTGGCCCCTCGGCCCACCAGGCGGGAGGCCGGAGGGCCAGGCAGGAGGCTGGGGCACAGGACCTGTCACTTCCACAGATGCTGACCCGTGCTGGGGCTCTGGGCCTGGGGCTCCCCATCCTGCAAAATGGGAGATGGGCTCTTCCCCTTGCCCGCTGGGCAGAGCACCCCCAGAGGGTGGCCTTCCCTCAGGCCCTCCTGGGCCCCCCTGCCTCCCACGCCTGCAGCCACCAGGGCCAGAGCCTGTGTGGAAAGGAAGGTCAAAGAAGGTTCTGGAAAGCAGACCTGGATGGAAGTCATGTGAACAGGAGTCAGGGCTTTGGGGTCCCCTGCCCGAGACCCCTGAGCCCTCATCCCAGGGGCAGAGGCGAGAAAGGCTCCCGCATGCAATGCCAGGCTTGCCCGCCGTGCCCGTGCTCGGCGGTCTCCCCAGGTGCCCAGAGGCTCCTGCCACGGGGGGGGGTGGGGGGGGGATGGCTGCCCAGCCTCCTCAGCCTGCCCTGAGGTTAGGGGCCAATGTCAGGGCCCCGGCGCAGGCCCTACGGCTCGTGAACAACCTTTCTGATGACGTCGTTGTGTGTTGCGCACCTACTGTGTGCTCTGGGGACAGGCGCCAAACCCGGTTATCTAGCGCCAAAGAGCACCCTCCTCTGTACCCGAACTGTGTGGGAAGCTTGTCTTGTCTGGACCCCCAAGTCTCCTGTTACCTTGGCCCTGCCTGGCCGGCGCCGTCCCCCGCGCCACAGACCAATCCCATCTCTCCCGGGGCAGCTCTCAGGCGGGGGAGGTGGCCTTGTTGGGCTACCCCGGGTGTGGCAGGGTGGGAAGAAGGAAGGTTGGAGCTTGAGGCTGGGGACCCCGTCCTGCTGGGGAGTCCCAGGGGTCACCCCCTGACTTAGGTCTCCAAAGGGAGCCTCCCAGCATGGCCCCGGGGTGGGGAGAGGAGTTTATGCTTCGCGTCTGATTTCGTCCTTTTGAAACGCCTGTCTTTGGTGCGTATTTGTAACCGGCAGCGGGTTCTCGTGGTGGGACCTGTGGCCTATGCAGACCTGCACACACAGGAGTGAGCGCACACACTCCTCACCGCAGAGCGCCTGGCCTGCAGCGGGCGAGTTTGAAGGTCACTGTCGCTCAAGTCTTATCACTTCTCTTCCTGTGCACCTGCCCGCCCGCCAGCCGAAGTCTGGGGGCAGGATGAGGGCAGATCCTCGGTCAAGGACTAAGAGGCCTGGCTGCCAGGAACTGCCTCGAGCTGGCGGGGGTGCGGGGGGGGGGGAGGGGCGCCAGGGGTCTGAGGAGCAGGGGTGCCGTGGGCAGGGCTGGGACTTGGGCCTCTCCCATCAGGAGCAGAGACAAGACTGAGCTTGGCACCCCTGGGTGTGGGAGAGGCAGCCATGGCTGGGCCCCTCTGGAATCAGGGACCCCCTCCTCGGGAGGGGCAGCCCAGGACTGCACTGCAGGGCGCCCCATGCGTCTCCCCAGCCTGGTCCCTGGGAGGAGCTGGTCCCTGGTCCCTGATCCCTGGAGAGATTCCGTCCACACACAAATATCTCTCACGCTCCTGCAGGGCCCGGGTGGGGCAGGGCTCAGCTCTGGCGTCATGTGTTCGTAGGCGGGCAGGTGGGTAGCTGCACACGATGCCAGGGACCCCGAGTGCCAGGCACATCCCCAGAGTCCCGGGCGAGCAGAGGCTGGTACAGCAGCTGGGCCTGTGGTCACCGAGGAAGGGGGCCAGGAAGGAAACGCCCAGGTCTCAGTCCACCCACCGGGCAATCGCTCCTGGGCACCGGTGAGGTCTGCCAGCCCGCGTGGGGGTAGCTGGCAGGGGCCTGAGGGGGCGCAGCCAGGAGCTCTGCATGGCCAGCGCCAAGATGCCCATTTTGCAGATGAGGACACTGAGGCCTGGGAGTTAGAGTAACTTGCTGCTGAGCAGAGGCGGGATTGGAACCAGGTCCGGCTGTGAGGACCACAGGTGTGTGTGGGGCCGGCAGGGCCGCGCTGGGAGGGCCTGAGGTGCTGCCTGCACTCTCAGGAGTCCCATCTGTCCTCAGGGCCGCTCAGCTCGTCCCCCCTGCCAGGGGGTGGTCCCTGGGAGCCCATAACCCTCTGCCAGGAGACACACCCTCTCCTCCCTGTGCCTCCACCTTGCCTTCCCTCGGCCACTTGCCAGTGTCCCTCACTGGGCTGAGGGCTCCTAGAGGGCAGGACCTGCGTCTATCTTTTGTTGTCAGGGTCCTTGCACAAGCTTGGAACCTGATGGGCGTTAAGAAACCTGAATAGCCCGGCCAGTGTGGCTCAGTGGTTGAGCATCGACCTATGAATCAGGAGGTCCTGGGTTTGATTCCCAGTCAGGCAGATGCTGTGGTTGCAGGCTCGATCCCCAGTGTGGGGCGTGAGGCAGCTGATCAATGATTCTCATCATTGATGTTTCTCTCTCTCTCCCTCTCCCTTCCTCTCTGAAATCAATTATATATGTATGTATGTATATATGTATAGATATGTGTGTGTGTGTGTGTGTGTGTGTATATATATATATATATATATATATATATATATAAAAGGCTAATATGTAAAGTGTCCCCTCGGGAGTTCGATCGCTGGCTATGATGTGCCCTGACCACCAGGGGGCAGCGCGGAATGAAGGAAGGCCCTGGCCGGCAGCCTCAAGGCCCTGATCACGGCCAGGCCCAGGGACCCTACCCGTGCACGAGTTCGTGCACCAGGCCTCTATATAGATATAAAAGGAAAGACCTGAATTGGCGCGGATGAGAATGGGGAGGGCAGAGGGGTATGAGGGGCGTCCCTCCCAAGATGGGGAATGGGCCAGAGAGGAGCAGCATTTATACAGCAGGCAGGGAGGGGCGGGCCACCTGGGGCCCAGAGCAGGCGCGTGCCAGAGCCTGCTGGTCATGCGGGGGGCCCACTGGGACAGAGGACCTTGGAGGCCCCCCGTGGTGGGGACTAGACGCCATTGTCAGCAGGGAGCCCGGCAGGTGCTTGATCAGGGGCCGGGCAGGGAAGCCCAGCGACCCTCCTGCAGAAACCTTCCGGCCTTCTCACCTGAGGCCGCAGCTGCCCCTGGAGAAGGTGTCTGTCAGCCGCGGGGTTTGGGGGGGCGGGGTGTCTGCCAGAGCTCAGGACTGACCCCGGGGAACCTGCAGTCAGTTAGGGGGTTGGCTCCTTCATGCATTTTTTCAGTAAATGTTTGTTGGGCACCAGCTGGGCCCAGAGACCCGCCAGGCATTGGGGCTGGGGGACCCCACCTAGGGGCTGGGCCTCTGGGGGTGCCTGAGGGCCCCCCCATGGTGGGGCTCGTCTCCCCTCCCCACCCGGGCTCAGAGCCCCTCGGCGGCCTTCTCCCCGCCTCTGGTGGAGGAAGCAGCCCCCTGGCCCTGGGGGCGGGGCGAGGGGCGGGCCCCACACGGCGCGGTTCCGGGAATGGGGGTTTTGGACTGTTTTTTTGCTGGCGAATATGCACTTGGCCTTAATTATTTATGTGCAGCACTTATGGCCCCCAAATGTTTTATCGGGATTCGGCAGGTCCAGGGCGCTAAATGGATGCCCAGGCGGCGCGAGGGCGGGCAGGGACTTTGGGGGAGCAGTGGGAGCGGGGAGCTGATCTAGGGTCCGACCCGGGGTCGGTGTAACTCTCTCAGGTGCTGATGGGCTTTGGGCCCCCGCGGCTGGGTGCGCCCCGCCCTGGGGAACGCTGCGCAGGGGTGTGGGGGGGCGGAGATGGGGGGCGCATCTCTCAGCAGCACCCCGAGGCCTGACCAGGGCCCGGCGTTTCCTGCGGGAGCGGCGAGAAGAGGGGGGACCTGCCTCCCGCACCAGCGATTAACGCTCAGCCCTGCCCCCGCCCCCCGCCCAGCCAGTGGTCTTACCCGCCCCTTACAGGCCAGAAGTGGGGGTGCGGAGGACTGGAGCGGGCAAAGTGGGGGCGTCTCCCCCCCACAACCCCGCCCCGCCCGTCCCCCAGCGGCACTGCCCTCCGTGTGCCCTCTCTTCCTGGCGCCCGAGCGCCCTGCAGGTTCCTGGAAGCGCCTCCGGGCGGGCGCACACCCCGCCCCACCCCACCCCGCGCCCACCCCCCCACCCCGCCCCGCGCTGCAAGACTTGCGGGGGGGGGGGGGGGCCCGACCTCCGCCCCGCGGCGCCCCAGGACCCTGAGCCCCGCTCCCTCCCACCCGCAGAGCCCAGGACGCCCGGCCAGCCCGGTCCCTGGGGGCGTCGGGCTGCATTCGCGCCCAGGCTGGGCCAAGCGGAGGGTCCCGACGGGGTGGGAGCTGGGCAGGAGCCCCCCAACACCCGGAATTCCTCGGGGTGGCGAGTTGGCTGGGAGCATCGGGATTGGGAGGTGCACCCGGGCCCCCTGTGCCTGGGAGCTGTGTCCCCCCATCTCGGGGCTTCTGGAGGCCCCTCGCCCAGGGGTGGTGTCCGCGCTGGGGGTGGGCAGGACTTCCCTGAACTGGCGCGTGGGTGGGGGGACCCCTCCTGGTGGGCCGCGTGGGGTGAGCTCTGAGCCCCTGGAATCCCAGACGGGCCCCCACATTGCAGCCCGGGCTCCCGCAGGAGGGAGAGCCCGCCGGGCCATGGGCGCATCGATTACCAGGGGCGGAGTGGGGGGCGGAGTGGGGGGGCGGGGAGGCAGGGGCCCCGGGGAGCAGTTGCTGGGGGCGGGTCTCTGTGCTCCCCGCGGCGGGCGAGGACTCCCGGAGGCAGCTGCAGGGCCCTGGGTTCCAAGCGCCAGCCCGTCCCCTTGGGCCCCTGGGAGAATTGGTTCCCACCGCCAACCTGCGCCCATAGCCAGAAGTTGCCATGGTGACCCCCTCCCACCTTCAGCGACGGCTTTTCCAGTAAAACCGCTGCAGAAATCCATACTTCCCGACAGGCACGCCCCCGGCCCCCCGCCCCCCACTCCCGCGGTCTGGGAGCAGCTGGGAGTTAACCCTCCGCTCACCGGCTCATGCTGTTTGGGGGAGTCGGGGAGCCAGAGCGACAGTGGGGGCGTGGGCCGGAGAGGAGAAGGTGGGCGGGGGATCGGCCTGCCGCCCTGTCCCCCAAGACCCTCGGCGAGGACTTGAGCAGCTCGAGGAAGTCGGAGGGGCCCCGGGGAGCTAGCTGGGGACACCGGCTGCCCCTGGTGTGGCCCCAGAGCCCTCGCTAGGGCCCAGCTCTCCAAGGGGTCCGGGCTGCAGTTGTTGGGGTCACATGGACTTAGTGGCCTGCAGCCCCCGCCCTCCTCCCAGCACAGCCTCACTCCTAGAGGCCCCTTCGCTCAGCTCCGGATCAGCGACCCTGTCCGCCCAGGGCCTGGCTTTGTGGCTCAGGCCCCCCGTGGGCTGTTGGACAAAAGTCACTGACCGCTCGGGGTCTGGACGGCCTCCCCTGGCTGTCGGGGTGACGACCTGGGCTGCCTGCAGTGGGAGGAAGAAGAGGGGTTCTGCCAGGTCTCCGGTGGGGAGGGCCCTGGGGACCCCGAGGCTGTGCAGGCCAGCCCCAGCCCCGCTCCCACTTCCAGGCTGGGAGCGAGGCGCTCTAATCGCTCCTTCCAGCCGGATGAATAATTGAGAGGTCTTTGAAGAGAATTAATTAGCCCGTTTATTGACTGTAAATGCTCCGCGCAGATGATAAAGGGAGGGCGCGCTGCCCGCGCGGCGCCTGCCTGCCAGGGTGGCAGCCGGACTTCCCTTTGCACCAGGGTTCCCTCTGCGGGGCCGGGGCTCAGCCTCAGCCGGGGTCCCCCCTTCTCCTTGAGCGCCAACCTCCTGGCTCCTCGCGGCAGGATCCTGCCCCTCAACCACAGCTCTGCCCGTTTCTCTTCCAAGAGGGAGCCCCCCCCCCCCCGCCCCCAACAAGGAATGGGGACAGGGCATGTCCCACTGCATGCTGGACCCTCGGGGCACCCCACTGGGTCAGTGGGGCTGCTCTGGGCTCCGTGGGTCTCCGTTGGGTCGGACACCTTATCCCCCAGCCCCGTGCACACCAGGGAAAAGGCAGCCGGCTGTGCTCCTGGGGACGGAGCTCAGCCATGTACACACCCCAGGGTGCGGGGGCCCAGGAGGCGCACCCTGTGTGCCGGGACCGGCTGGCCTGCTACACGGGGACCAGGAGTTCATCATGACGGCAAGCAGTTCTGTGGCTTTTCCTCCAGGCCAGGCCCTGTTCCAAGCACATGACATGGGCTCATTTAACCCCTGACAGCCCCTTGTAGACCCCACAAAGGTGGGGGGGCAGGGGCTTGCTCCCCAGGTGTCTGCAGAGCCTCAGTGCAAAGCTTCACACAGGCAAGGCTGGCTGGCCGGCTGGAGGGAGGGATGTGAGGAAACTGAAGGTCACAGCCAGCTCACACCCTCCTTGTCTGACCAAGGACCCTGCTCCTTGTGTTGCCAGCTCCGGGAACAAAGTGGGGGCTGTGAGCACCATGCCAGGGCCACCCCCACCCCTGGCTCTGGGCATCCGTGAGTGTGGCAGAGGCACTGGTGTGGGCACATGGAGACCTGGCTTGGACGGCCCAGCCCTGCAGCTAGCTATGTGGCATGTGGGCTGGGGAGCTGGGTGGAAATCAGGTCCAAATGAGCCAGGGCCTGGGCTGGGACCCCAGTTGGGGAGGGCTGTGCTAGCTCCGGCAGAGGCAGGGCTGAGAATCCAGGCCTGCCTTTCGTCTTTCCCTGCATTCCTGTGGGTAGCGGACATTTGTCCCTGTATCAGTCAGCTATCACCCTACTAGGCTGTGTAACAAATAGTCTCTCACTATTGGCATTCAACAGTAAGCATTCATTTTTCTGCTTCCATCTCTGTGGCTTTGCATTCCCACCAGCGATGTACCAGCAATTTCTCCACGTCCTCACCAACACGTGTTACTTTCTGGTTTGGGGGTGCTATTGTATAGTAGCTACCTCAGTGAGTGCGGGGCATACCTCCCATTGGTTTTGATTTGCATTTCAATCTCCTTATGACTTCGCCTGGTTTGAGATAGGTTTCTGTTTCTTGTAACCGGTTCTAGTTGGGATGGGCTTAGCAGCTGTACCAGGGGGCCCGCGTGGTAACTGTGGCTGGTGCACACACTTACTTCTCCTCATGACCGCCCAGGTGGGTGCTCCCAGCCGGGGGAAGGGCTCCTCTGTCCACTCAAACCCCCCATGAATGGTAGCCCCCCCAAAAGACGCCTCCGCACCTTGTTTGGAAGCAGGGTGTTCACCGGTGTAGTTAGGTGAGCATCTGGGGGTGCTCCTGAAACGGAAGGGGGGAGAGCCAGTGTCTATGTCCACCCCTGACCGCCACCCGAACTAAGCAAACCCCAAGTGGGACCAGGACGGACTCACCCGTGGAGCCCCCTTAGGGTGGAGTCTGTTCGGGGTCCCTGGGGTGCACCCCTCCTAACTTGCTCCTGTTGGAAGGAAGGGCCACGCCGCCCGCCTCTGCGGTGGGTTTGGGCAGCAGCACGTCATGGGCTGCGAGGTTTGGCCAAGGAGCGCTGATCAACACTGGATCCTGCAGCTCTTGGTCCAGAACCCGCCCTCGCTCTCGGGGTCCCGCTCGGATTTCTCGGGGCGGCGCGGAGGCCTCCTGCCGGGCTCTGCGGCTAATCTAGAAACGCCCCCCAGGGCCCCTCAGGGCACCCTCACCCTCCTCACTCAAGCCCGGGGGCACCGTAAACCGGCTGAGACCCAGGACGCCCTGCTTCGCGAACCAGCCTGGAGCCCCGGCGCCTGTGCTGGCCCCCGGGGCCCCCAGTTCGTCCTTTCACCCACTCGCTGCTGGGGTGCTGTTCCTCTGCGCCTGTTCTTTAGTCCCAACCGCGGCCGCCAAGGTTAATACAAGAAACAAACAAAAGGCCAGATGCCCAGGAGCTCGGTCTGGATTTCAGACAAATGGCCGCTGGTTCGAGGACGAGTCGTCCCGTCCCGGGCACCGTGTGGGGAGACTGGAGACTGGAGCTGAGCACCAGCCGCTCTTCGTTTGAAATTCAAAGTGAACTGGGCACCTTGCATCTCATCCTGCAGCCCGGCCCCTGCCCCGTGCATTTCCTGCAGCTGCGTTTTTATCACAGAGCTGAAATGGCTGCTGCTGCTCCTCCTCCCCCCTCCTCCTCCTCCCCCTCCTCCTCCTCCTCCCCCCCTCCCCCTCCTCCCCCTCCTCCTCCTCCTCCTCCTCCTCCTCCTCCTCCTCCTCCCCTCCTCCCTCCTCCTCCTCCTCCTCCTCCTCCCCTCCTCCTCCTCCTCCTCCTCCTCCTCCTCCCCTCCCCTCCCTCCTCCTCCTCCCCCTCCTCCCCTCCTCCTCCCCGTTCTCCTTCCCCTCCTCTTCCCCCCCACTCCTCCTCCCCTCCCCCTCCCCCTCCTCCTCCTCCTTTTTCTTCTTCTTTTTCCATTTTATGGCTCTACATTTGTAGCAGTTAAAGTTCATGTCGCAGGATGACTGAAACTTAACTTCAAAGGGAATCATTCGTTTCATTTGTGTCCGGTCAGCGGTCAGCGGCGGGGCATGGACGGGAGCCCCGGAGCACCGCTGCCGCCGGGCCGGGACCTGGCGTGTGTGGCGTGTGCAGTGGGCGCCCGCACACTGATGCTCCAGAGGAGGGGGCCCCATGGCAGCCTGGGGGGGGGGCGGGGGACCAGTCCCTGAGGCCGGAAGTCACAGCGATTCCCAACCCTCTGCAGCCGGTCCCTGTGCCCTGTGGTTATTGCTGCCGTAAAATCTCTCTCCTGCAGGATTGTGACAGGACTCGGCCACTCTCAGGGTGACTGGTCTTGTTTGTTTGCGTGTTAAGACCATGGAAATAAAATTTATGGCCACAGTTTGATGTCCCTAAAACCGACCATAAATAATAAACATAATAGCAGAATGCCAGGGGCTGTCCCATCTCCATCCAGATGGGGGTGTCGGGGTGAGGGGCCGCCCAGCCGTTAGGGTTCCTGGGCGGACTTCAAAAGGACGAAGCAAGGATTTCGCAGCCGCCTGGGAGCGAGTTACTTAACATTTTAGAGCCTCAATAGCCAGTGAAATGGGAACAAAAGACCCACTTTGCAGGGTTGGCTATGAGGCAGGGACGCTCCCACCCGGTCCCTGCGTTGGTCTCCGGGGCTGCCGCCGTGGGGGGCTGACAGCAACAGAAATCGGTTTTCTCACGGGGTTGGAGGCCAGAAGTCTTACGTTGGGGTGTCAGCCGGGCCCGCTCCCGGGCCTCTGCCAGCTCTGGGGACCAGCGCGCTGCTGGCTCCTGGCGGCTGCACCCCAGGCTCTGCCCCCTGGTCTCGGGTCTGGTTTCTCTGAGCCCATCCTCGCTTCTGTCTCTGTGAGGACACGGCACTGGATTTAGCACGCACCCTAATCCAAGAGGACCTCACCCAAGGTTTATTTTACTTTTTTAATCCTCACCCGAGGATAACTTTCCATTGCTGTTAGAGAGAGTGAGTGAGAGAGAGAGGGAAGGACAGAGAAATATCCATGGGAGAGAAACACATCGAGTGGTTGCCCCCTGCACGAGCCCCGACCAGGGCCTGGGCCGGGAAGGAGCCTGTAACCGAGGTACGTGCCCCTGACCAGAATCGAACCCAGGACCCTTCAGTCTGCAGGCCGACGTTCTACCCACTGAGCCAAACCGTCTAGAAGTCACTCAAAGACTCTTTTCCAAATGAGGTCACATTCAGAGGATCTGGGTGGACATATGTCTGGGGGGGGGGGGAGAGTCAGTTCAACCCATTATGGTAATAACATCATTATTGTTATTGCCGGTTGGGAGGTAAGATGGAAAAGTTGAGCCTGGCCGGTGTGGCTCAGTGGCTGAGTGGCCTATGAACCAGGAGGTCACGGTTCTATTCCCAGTCAGGGTACAGGCCTGGGTTGCGGGCTTGATCCCCGGCGTGGGGTGTGCAGGAGGCAGCCGATCAGTGATTCTCTCTCATCATTGGTGTTTCTCTCTCTCACGCGCGCTCTCCCTTCCTCTCTGAAATCAATACACAATATATTTTTTTTAAAAAGGAAAGAAAAGTTGAGAAGCGCCAGCCCCAGGGATGGGGTCAAGTAGGAAATGGCCCTGGGGGACCCGTGGTCCATCGGACACTGGGCTGTTATTCAGCCTCAGAAGGAAGGGCTCCGGGCCCCCACTGCACGTGAATGGCCACGTGCTCCGTGACTAGGAAAGGGCAGATGTGTGGTCCCACTTAGATCGGCACCTGGAGCCGTCGAGTCCTGGACAGAAAGTGGAAGGGAGGTTGCCCAGGACGGGCGGGGGAGGGGGGTGCGGGGGGCGGGGACAGGGGTTGGTCAGTGGGGACAGAGATTTCGTTTAGGGAGATGGGAAAGCTCTGGAGACGATGGGTGCTGCCTGTACAACAACACGAGTGTGCCTGAAGCCGCGGAACTAAAACACCTAAAAATGGTTAAAATGGCACGTTTTATGTCACGTGTATTTTACCACAAATTTTTTTAAAGAAAGAAAACTCACAAGGAACGCAGGCCTCTCCGGGCCCCCGTGGCTGTGCAGACACGGGTCTCAGCGGTGAGGCGGCTCTCGCTGGTGACCTGTTCTACTCCCCAGCCTGCCCCCCCACCCCCGAGGCCCCCAACCGCCCCCCCCCCCCCCCCGGCCAGGCCCCCCACCCTGTCTCCTGCTCTGGGATTTGAGCCTCTGACGGGCTGCTGCTGGCCAGGGCTCGGTTCCCGCCGCTCAGAGGAACGAATGAGCAGAAGGCAGCTGCCCAGGCCTGCGGGGGGCTGGGAGGGGTGGGGGGCAGGATTCTGCTGAAACCCCCTCGGGAGAGGTGCCCTTGCTGCTGCAGGGGGTTAGGAGTCGGGTCCAAGCCGCAGCCGCTGCTTGTGGGGCCGCTAGAGGGAGACCTTCAGCCCAGCCTCACACTTAGCCAGAGCGCCGGTGCAGCGCACGGCCCAGTCTGGGTGAGAGAGGAAGCGTGTGTGTGTGTGTGTGTGTGTGTGTGTGTGTGTGTGTGTGTGTGCGCGCGCGCGCGCGCGCGCGCGCGCGCGCCCTCACCTGGGCAGTGGCTCGGTGGGCAGGGCCCGAGCCTGCACACTGCCCTGCAGGCGGGGAAGCTCCGCTGGGTGGGGAGGCTTGGCCACTGGCAGGGAAGACAGCAAATAGAACCGCAGGGCACATGGAGCACGGTGCCCGGTGCCACCCTACACATCCTGTGTGTGTGATGAGAGATAACCCTGCAGGGGTGGGGACTATTCAAGCAATACCCATTTTACAGATAAAGAAACTGAGGCCCAGAGAGGCTGAGTAACCTGCCAGACCTGGGAGTGGAAGGCACGGAGGGGAGCCAGCGCTTGGCCCCCCCGCAGCCGGAGGAGGCGCAGCCCGGTGGCTCTGACAGCCCTTTGGGGTCCTGCGGGTCTGGCTTTCGAGTCCAGCTCCGCCGCTACCAGCTGAGCATCCTCGGCAAGTCCCTTCCCTCGCAGCCTCACCTCCTCCTCTGCGAGCTGGGACCGCTGGCACCTTCAGAGGCTTAACGGGGTCGCCGTTTTAAGGGAGTCAGGCTTCTGGGCTCTTGGCGGGGCCTTGCCCGGGGCCACGGGCCTCTGCATCTGTGGCGAGTGCGCTAGGAGCCCATAGTGCCCCTCTCCCGCGTCACAGGCCTCCCTTCTCCCATCACAGGATAAACACTCCTGGGCCAGATGCAGAGCAGGCCCGCCCCTCGGCTCCTGTGCTGCAGAGGGAGGGGGTTCACTAGGGGATCGGTTCTCTCTGTGCCCAGTTCCCCTGGGAGGCAGACTCCAAGGTCAGCATGCTGTGCTCAGCCTACGTCCCACCATTTAGGGAGCCTCTGTCCCAGCCCCTCAGACGCGCCCACCCTCACCCCGGCTTCGCAGAGCTCCCTCCGCGCCCCGCCACGGCCTCGGCAGGTCCAGCGGGTCCAGCGGGGACATGGGCCTGTCGGCTGGCATCTCTCAGCCTTCACCCCGGCTCGCGGGTGCCAGGCTGCCCTCTGGCCAGCCTCCCCGGCCGGGTGAATGTCCTGAGGGGCAGGTGGTGTTCTGGGAAGAGGCGGAGTCCTGGCCAGCGGGGTGGCCGCTGCACACCGGCCCCCCCCCCCCCCCCCCCCGCCTCAGGTGTCTCAGCCGTCTCCTGCTTTCATGCCCTGTCCTCCCTTCCTCCCTCCTCCCTCCTCCCTCTTCCTTCCTCCTTCCTCCCTCTCTTTCAGGCATCGACTCAGCAATCAAATTATTATTATTGTTGTTGTTAATCCTCAATGAGGATTTTTTCCCATTGCTTTTCAGAGGGAGTGGAAGGGAGCCGGGGAGAGAGAGAGAAACATCGATGTGAGAGACACATGGACTGGTTGCCTCCCAAGCCGAGGAGCGAACCCTTAACCCAGGTACATGCCTTTGACAGGGAACTGACCCCGAGACCATTCAGTGTGTGGGCCACCAGCCAGGACACCCGTCGATCATCCAGCGCCTCTTACGTGGACACACCACGCGGCTGCTGTCCTCCGGGGACGGTGACCGCCCCCCCCCCAGGCATCTGTTCTCCCCCCCCCCAGCCCCCACCCCGCAATTCACTTTCCCCACTGACTCAACTGACCCATGGGCGTGAGCCGGGGCCGGTTTGAGCCGTCTGAGCATCTCAGCCCTGGTTCCGTATCCCCGATTCGAGCCACACGGGCCGGGAGAGGTCACCCTGGGCTTGCCGTCACTGGGAGACGCGTTCTTTCTCGGTTCCGTGGGCCTAGCGGCACGTGGGAGCAGGTGGGAGAGCCAGCCCCTCTGCCGGCTGCTCCCTGGGCGCGGGCACCTCTCCGGCCCCCGCCCGGCCTGGGACCGCGCCCATCGATGCCCCGGGCTGACCTTGGTTCTCGCTCACTCGCCATCCAGAGCGTCCCAGCGGACAGCTCTCCGCTCCCCGGAGTTCAGTCCCTGCCTGCGTGCCCCCGGGACCCACCACTGGGTGAGGCAGCCCACTTGACTTCTGGAACATTCCGTCTCAGAGAGAATGACTAATATTAGCTCTGATCTGCCATCTTGCTTTCCTGACTGTTCTACCTTTGTCTCTAGCTCGACATGCCCAGTCCTGACCCCCAGAATTCTCTGCCCCTTTGTACCTCCTGCATCTCTCTTCTCCAGCGTCTCACACCCACTCCAGCTGGTGCTGCGTGACCCTCACCCGGCCCTCACCCAGACCAATATGTGTACGGAGGTGTCTCTGGACGGCGGTGGGGTCCCCGGGGAGGTCCCCGAGGGCTGGAGGCCTCCAAGGGGTCAGCGAGTGACCGTTAATAGTAGTACAGGAGGCAGATGGGGCCATGAGCACAGAGGGAGGCAGACTCCCCTGGAAGCCTGGGGCGTGGGGAGCTCAGTCCGGAGTGAGACTCTGCTGGGAACGTGGGGACGCCCGAGACACAGCTGAAAACCCGACCTCTGGGGCGTCCCCGTCACTGGGGCCGGTGGGCACCGGTTGTGAAATGTGCGTGACCCTGGCCGCAGCCTGGCCACCGCGTCCGGCCACAGGAATGGGCCTGGCGCGCTACATGGGAGGACATCCCAGGATAAGTGCAGCCGTGGGTCCTGGCGGGCTCCCAGCAGCCCGAACGCCGGTGCTGCTGTCCCGTGGGCGACGCTTGTCCCGGCCGAGTGGGTGGTCCTCAGAGACCGAGCGGCGTGGGCCTCTCCCACTGCACTTTGCAACCACTGACAGAGGGAGGCTCGTGCTGCGTCCGTCTTCGCTCTCTCGGTGCTGGACGTGGTGCGAACATCGACGCTCGGCCACAGAAGGCGCGGGTCCCCTTAGGCGAGGAGGTTTCCAGGGACGCCTGCCCTGCCACCTGTGGCTGGGAGTCTGCGGGGCATGGGGCTCACCGTGCACGGACCTGGGCCATTGCACACAGGGGTGACCTGGGCCATTGCACACAGGGGTGACCTGGGCCATTGCACACAGGGGTGACCTGGGCCATTGCACACAGGGGTGACCTGGGCACTGCACACAGGGGTGACCTGGGCCATTGCACACAGGGGTGACCTGGGCCACTGCACACAGGGTGACCTGGGCCACTGCACACAGGGTGACCTGAACCACTGCACACAGGGGTGACCTGGGCCACTGCACACAGGGGTGACCTGGGCCACTGCACACAGGGGTGACCTGGGCCATTGCACACAGGGGTGACCTGGGCAACTGCACACAGGGTGACCTGAACCATTGCACACAGGGTGACCTGGGCCACTGCACACAGGGTGACCTGGCCACTGCACACAGGGGTGACCTGGGCCACTGCACACAGGGGTGACCTGGGTCACTGCACACAGGGGTGACCTGGGCCACTGCACACAGGGGTGACCTGGGCCACTGCACACAGGGTGACCTGGGCCACTGCACACAGGGGTGACCTGGGCCACTGCACACAGGGGTGACCTGGGCCACTGCACACAGGGGTGACCTGGGCCACTGCACACAGGGGTGACCTGGGCCATTGCACACAGGGTGACCTGGGCCACTGCACACAGGGGTCGTGAGCACCCTCTCGGTGGTCTCTGTGGGAGGTCCTGGCACCCAGCTCCTGAAGGAGGGACAACTTCAATCTGGCCGTGGCCCTCCGCCCAGGGCTGCCAGTGAGGTGGAAGGGGAAGGGCTCTGAGGGTCCCTGAAGGTTGGAGGACTCTGTCCTGCTGGCCTCCCATGTCCCTTGCCCAGTGCAGGTCACGTGAGGCGTGATGCTTGGAGCTGTGGCAGCTCCTTTGTGCCCATGAAGAGCCACATCCTCAGGGCGAGGGCGACTAAGAGCCTGGGTCTGACTTCCCGGGCCAGGACCTGGGGCCCTAAACCGGGGCGAGTCCTGGGCAGCAGGCTGGCTGCTCACCCCCTCAGTCGCATGGAAGGACAGAGAGGACTCGGGGGCCAGCACCCTGAGCTGCCTTCCCGCTCCGAGCCCCTGGCCTCTGGGTGTTTTGTTATGTAAACGTGAGTGTCTTCCTGGTTTCAGTCTGTTTGTTACCGCCTGCTGAGGTCACAGGCCTGACAGTGGCTCGATTCCCATCCTTTCCACGCCTTGTTTCTGTGCTGTTCCAAGCCCGCCCCGCCCCACACCCTGGCCCCCCTGACACCCCCCAACCCCACCCCTGACGCCCCGGCCCCCTGACGCCCCAGCCCCCTTGTCGCTGCGGACACTGCATCCATCCTATCAGGCGCCTCTTCCGAGGGCTGCACCGCCTCCCTCTGCACGTTTCCCACGCCCTGCCCTGCGCACAGCTAGCTGGGGGCTCGGTTTCTTCTTGTCCCTTCCCGGCCCCCACTAACTACAAGCCCCTGGGGGCAGACACCGGCTCTCCCGGTCTCCCCTCGTCCCCTTCCTGGCTTCACCATCTGTGCCCCGCGCCGTTGTGGGCGGGAACTGAGTTCAGGCCTGGCCCGACCAGTTTCATTCCTGGTCCGGGGCTCCCTGCACCCTCACCCCCTTCGGAGGCCCCAGGGCCACCGGGCCTGTCCTGTCCCAGCCTGGGCTGACTCTCACCTGTCCTGCCCCAGGCCCTCTTCCCCAGGAGCTCCACAGGTGGCTGCCCCTCCTCACCCCAGCTGTCCTCCCCTCTGGGGCCACAGGCCCTCCCCTGGCTGCTCCCAGCAGCCCCTCTGCCTCGTCAGCGGTCCGTCTCTCCCCTCATGTCCCCTTCCTGGCTCCAGCAGGTCACTCACCCAGCAGCCCCCCCACGGGTTTCACTGACAGCTGTTCAGGTCAGGATTCAACCTGGCACCAGGGGACACGCTGTGGGGAGCAGCCCGGGGCTGCCCCCTGTTTGTAACTCGCTCTGTGACCCGTCCCACTCCCACCCCCTCTCTGAGCCTCCTCCATCTCCTGCTCCCGCAGGGGGGCCTCGCCCACAGACACTCTCTCAGGCCTCAGTGAGTAAGGGTGGGAGTATTCTGGCCAGAGCCCAGGCAGCAGGCTGCACGAGGAGACCCTGGGGGCGGGAGAGGGCAGGAAGGAGAGGGAGGCCTGTGGTCTCACGTCCAGGCTGGGCCCCGGGGCCTGAGCCAGGTGGGCCTCGAGCTGGGCGATCCGGCCTTTCTGGGGTGACCTCTCCTCTCCCGGGGACTCGGTGCAGGAGGGGAGGTGGCTGGCTCGCAGGCAGCGCTGCTGGGCATGGCGGGCCGGGCGCCAGTGGGCTTCCCGGAAGGGAAGCTAAAGATACCCCTTCCCGGCAGGCTGGGCCAGGGCACAGGGATTCGGTTCCGCCCGCTGCCCTGGGCCAGGGTGGTGGCCAGGAGGACCCTCAGGCGCTGGGCGCTGGGCGCTGCTGGAGGCCGGAGCCCGGCGCCGCCGTCCAGTGGCTGGTCCCGCTGGTGGGCGAGGGCCGGGCCGCGGCCTTCCTGGAAGCCCGGAGGCCGCCTGTCTCTCTGCCAAGCTGCCCACTGCATTCCTCGGCCTCTGATTTCCAGGCAGCCTCTGCCGGGCCCCCGCCGGCCGGCTGAGCCAGGGCCCGGGCGCCAGGGTGCCCGTGTTTAGGGGAACTTGAGCTTTGTTTGGGCAGCAGTCGAGATGGGCGGGTGGGGGTTAGGCCGCTGGGGGGGCGAGGGTCCCCTCTCCCTGTGCAGTCCGGGTGTGGGTGACCTGGTGACAGGACCTGTCTGTGTGTTGTGTGTGTGCGTGTGCACGCTGGTGGAGGTGCATTGAGGTCGGAGGTCATGGGTCTGCCGGGGCCCCAGTACCCCAGCAGGTGTGGGTGTGCCCCGCCTTCCCTGGGGGGACCCGGGGGGCGAGTGTGCCATATGGGACTGTGGCAGGGGCCATGGGGGTCTGGCTGCCACACCGGACCCTGGTCATCCCCGCGGGGCAGCTGCCCATGAGTTTGTCCAGCCGGCCCGGGAGGCCCCGGGGACTGGCATCCCCACCCCCGCCCCCACTAGTGACTATGGGACAGTGAAAAGCCAAGGTTTGGGTCGAGCAGCCCGGTTTCAAGGCAGACCCATGACCCATAAACTTGAGCTCAATCACAGGGATTTTAAGCGCACAGCTCAGTGGCGTTAAGCGCAGTCACTGTTGTGCAGCCGTCACCACCTCCACTTCTTCATCGTCTGTGATCTGTACCCCTTGCACACTCCCCCCCCCCCCACTTCTCGGCTCTATGAACTCCACCCACCACTCTGGGTCCCTCCCAGAAGGGGAGTCGCACGGTATTTGGGTTTCTGTGTCCAGCTGATTCCACTTGGCATATGTCCTCAGTTCATCATCCACCTGGCAGCAGGTGTCAGAATCCCTTCCTTCTGAAAAAATAAATATAGCAGCATTCCACTTCTCCTTATTTCTGTTGATTTTAGAGAGAGGGAGGGGAGGGATAGAGAGAGGGAAACATCCATCAGCTGCCTCCTGCACGCCCCCTGCTGGGGATCGAACCCACAACCCAGGCATGTGCCCTGACCAGGAAACGAATCGTGACCTCCTGGGTCATAGATCGACGCTCAATCCCTGAGCCACACTGGCCGGGCGGGGGTTGTGTGATTGGCTCACATGATAGGGACTCACAGGGGGGAGCCAGGCCCCAGGCCCACCTGGCTTCAGCAGCTCCAGTGTGTGTCGGGTCCGAAAGGCCGGCCCAACAAGGGCGTGCAGGTTCTGACTGGGTCGTCTGGGTCGTGCCTCGCTCCAGGGGGTGAGGGAGGACAGGTCATCAGTGAGTCTCCGAGACCAAGATGCTGGGCAGGCCAGGGCAGTGGCTGGCCCTGTGGGGACAGGTCCACCTGGCTCAGGGCCCTGCTGCCTCCCTGCCTCCTGCGTGACTGGAGCAGAGGCGAGTGCGTCCGGGATGCGTCCACCCCTGGGGCTCTGGCTCCCAGCCCTCCTCCCCCAGAGGGGGCAGGCCAGGTGCCACGGCAAGTGCGTCCGGGTGGAGGGACGGCTGCCCCTCGTGCTGGGAGAGGACAGGGGTGCTCCCGCCACCGTCCTTTCCGTGTCCCTGGGTGCCTGTTGGGGTGGGGTTAGGATGGCTTCCGTTTGGTGCCCTGGGAGGGAAGGAGATGTCACTGTAGCCATCAAACAAGGAAGGGCCGAGGCCCGGGGGCTGGGGGGCTGCCCACAGCCCCATTCCCTCCCAGGGTTCACACCTGCTTCCCTCCCTCGGAGCAGCTTCCTCCCGTCCCGGCACCCCTGGCTTCGCCTCCCCCGCTTGCTGGTTTAACCGGCATTGCATGTTTGAATACGTCAGGTATCCCATCGCTGGAAACTCAGGGGTGAAGAGGGCTGGTTGAGAAATGTCACCTCTCTGTGGCTGGCTGCCTAAGGGGACCCCAGCCGCGTCCTCCACCCAATCCCCAGAGCCGGGCACTGTGCTGCCTTATTTGGCCAGAGGGACGCTGCCGTGACTCGTTAAGGGCCTGACCCGGCGGTTATCCTGGGCCATCGGGGTGAGGCCTAAATGGAATCACAAGGCTCCTTATCAGCGGGAGGCAGCGGTCAGCGGTCAGCGGGCCCTGCAGGTGCGGGAAGGGTGTCAGGTGCCGCCATAAAGCACCATCGCCCGGGGGCGGGGCCTGAACAGCATTGGTTTCTCCCAGTCGAGGCTGGAAGTCCGGACCAGCGTCCAGCCAGTTACATCGCTGGTCCAAGCCCTCTCGCTGGCCAGCCTCTGGCACTGTGTCTCCACATGGTGGGGGTGGGGGAGAGAGGGGGGAGGGGGAGGGAGCGCTCTGCCTCATAAAGGCAATAATAATAATAACAATAACAATAATAATAATGTCTTATAAGGACACTAATTCCATCATGAGGGCCCCACCTCCAGGTCCCCCCCCTCGCCCCCACCACACATTGGGGGTTAGGGCTTCAACTTACTGATCTGGGGAGCAAACATGCAGTTTATGATGAAGGGGCCATGAGCCAGGTTATAAGCAGCCTCTAAAACAGTGGTTCTCAACCTGCCGGTCGTGACCCCTTTGGGGGTCGAACGACCCTTTCACAGGGGTCGCCTAAGACCATCGAAAACACACATATATTTACATATCGTTTTTGTGATGAATCACTATGCTTTAATGATGTTCAGTTTGTAACAATGAAGTTGGGGGTCACCACAACACGAGGAGCTGTATTAAAGGGCCGCAGCATGAGGAAGGTTGAGAACCGCTGCTCTGAAAGCTGGGAAAGCAGGCAGCAGATGCCTCCGGAGCCCCCAGGGGAGCCGCCCCCGGGCTCCTGCGGGCTCCTGACCTCCAGACTGGAAGATAAGTGTCGTTTTCAGCCACTAATTTGTTACAGGAAACGAATACACCCACAGTGCCGGCTGCTTCCCCATCCAGAGCAGCCAGGCTTGCAGGTGTTCTGAGTGTCCCCTCCAGGTATGCGTCGTGCATAGGCAGATGTGCACACGCGCGCACACACACACGCACGCACACACACACGCACACGCACGCACGCACACACACACGCACGCGCACACACACACGCACGCACACATACGCACACGCACTTTCCCCACGAACCACAGCTTACTGTGCACGCTATTCTGGGCGAGTCTGTCCCCCAGGTCACAGATGAATGGACGCTCAATCCCTGAGCCACACTGGCCGGGCAGGGGTTGTGTGATTGGCTCACATGATAGGAACTTACAGCGGGGGCCAGGCCCCAGGCCTACCTGGTCCAAATGGCCGGCCCAACAAGGGTGTGCAGGCTCTGACTGGGTCGTGCCTCGCTCCAGGGGGTGAGGGAGGTCAGGTCATCAGTGAGTCTCCGAGACCAGCAGACGTGCTGCAGGCCAGGTGGTGGCCAAGCCTGGATGGGGGAGCCTGAGAGGCAGCCCCGGTCCTCGAGGGGACGGTGGGCGGAGGCCTCACACAGGCCTCTTATCCCCCCGCCTGGCCTCCCCTCCCAGCCCTCACTCCGCCCCCAGAGCAGACGCCTGCCTTTTAGGGGACAAGCAGCCACCCCAACCGGGACCAGAGCAAGTCCCTCCACCCCGGGAGTTCTGCCAGGGACTCTGCTGCTCTCTCAGACCCATTTAAAAAGCAGATGGGGCCCTGGCCAGTGTGCTCAGTGGATAGAGCACCGGCCTGCGGGCTGAGGGGTCCTGGGTTCGATTCTGACCAAGGGCACATGCCGGTTGCAGTCTCGATCCCCAGTGTGGGGCGTGCAGGAGGCAGCTGATCCATGATTCTCTCTCATCATGGATGTTTCTATCTCTCTCCCTCTCCCTTCCTCTCTGAAATCAGTAAAAATCTATTTTAAAAATAAATAAATAACAGAAAGCAGGTGGGGGCCTGGGGGTCGGAGAGGACGGTTCTGGTTAAGCAGGAGCGGGGTCGCGGCTGGTTCCAGTCCAGGCCAGCGGGTCTCCGCTAGGATTTGCTGTGTAACAATAAGCACCGCGACTTCTGGGGGTCACAGGCCGGCCCTGGGCGCCCCGCACCCGCCACTGCGCCCACCCACGGGGCTCTGGGGGGGTGGCTGCTCCCTGCGCTGCTCCAGGCAGGCGGGGCGCGGCCCGTCCACCAGAGGGGCCTCGGGGAGCCCGCGCGGGGCGCAGCCGCCGGTCCCTCGCTCCATTAGGCGGGCGCAGCGCCGGCCCATCGATTGCTGCCGCGGGAGACGCGGAGACGCGGAGACGCAGGGCGGCAGCTCGGCCCGGGCGCGGCTGTCGGGAATCCGCGGCTCCCCGCGCTTCCTGGAAACGTGCTCCCGAGCGAGCGCGACGGAGCCCGGCGGCCTGGTCCCCGCGCCGCCCGCACCAGGTGCCCCGGCTGCTGAGCCCGCAGGGGGGGAGCTGGCGGGCGGGGCGGGGACCCACCGGGCAGCCGCGGGGCAGGCGGGGCGTCGGCAGCTACACAGGCAGCTGCCTCCCCTCCCGCAGCCTCGGGGCCTCGCCAGGAGGGTGGCCCGGGCCAGGCGGCGGGGGGTGGGCAGGTGGGCCTGGGATCCCGAGCCCCCTCCCTGCTGCGGGACTCCCACCCCCCTCCCCCTCCTCTCCCCCTCCCCCTCTCCCTCCCCCCTTCCCCTCCCCTCCCCCTCTCCCTCCCCCTCCCCTCCCCCTCCCCCTCCCCTCGGGCTGGGGGCTGGGCGTGTGCAGCCGCAGGTGTCTGCCTCCAGGCAGGATCCCAGGGCGGGCTGGCCAGGGGGTAGCCTTCTCTCAGGAGAATGTTCTAGGCCCTGTGGATTTTTTATTTAAACGCCATGGACACATTGCTATTTTTATATAGTATAAGAGCTGACATTTTTAAAGGGTGAGATTTTTTAAAAAGCAGGGTTGTGTTTCTTGCCCTGCGCCCAGGGCTTGTCCTGCTCACAGCCCACTGTGGAGACCTGGGTTCGTGGGGGGGGGGGGCCTGGAGAGGGAGGAAACACCCCACCCTGCCTGCGACTCCCGCTCCTACTTCAGCGGCCTCAGCGGGGCTGGGGGGGCCGGGGGGTGCATTTGCTACTTACTGGCTCAGTGACCTCCGGCCTCTTTGACCTCAGCGACCTCAGTTTCCCTTCTGTCAAATTGAGGGTGCCCGGTGGCTTGTGGGCTGCCCCTCATACCTGGCTGTGTGCCAGGGGGGCACCGGCGGGCTGTGGGATAGACACCCCTGAGCAACCCCAGAGGGCAGAGCAGTTGGGAGCCGACCCCCCGGGCCAGGCAGGGTTCTGTGAGGGGCACAGGGATCCAGGCAGCACGACTTTATCGCTGTGTCTGGGGAGGACATGGTTCCGGGAAGGGTCCCTGTTGGTGAAATCGTGTCATAAAGCTGAGTGGCCGCGGAGAGGGGGGGTCATGGAGGAGTTGGCCGGAGAGAAGAGAGAGGGACCGCAGAGCGGCCAGTCAGTCAGTCAACAAACACCAGCTGCCGTGGGCGCGGTGCCAGGCCCGTCCGGGCAGTGGGCGCGGGAGCTCCCTCGCAGCGGGGATCCCCGGGGCATCCGTCAGGGCGCAGCGCTTCTCTGCAGAGCTGCAGAGGCACCTGGGGGCCAGGCCCCGAGCTGAGGCGGGTCCCCCCGGGCGGAGAGTGACTCAGGCCGCCAAGCCTCCCCATCGCTGGGTTTGGTTTGTTTAAGAACAAATTAGTCACGGCACAGGCAGCTTTCCCGAAAAGAAAATGAGAATCCCCAGGAAGCAGGGAAAATCGCAGGCATGCGGTGAGTCAGCACGTGCTGCCCCGGGCGGCCACTTTCCAAAAGGCTGTGCCCGTCCCCTCCTCCCGCTCCCCGTCCCGCCCACCCCCTACTGGGCACTGACCACCCCCCCAGGCCCCTTCTCCACCGCAATGCTCCCTCCTCTCCTCTTCCCCCTGCTTCCCCTCTGCTCCAGCCTCTTCCCTCCCACCCCGGGCCTCGGCTCCCGCCCCAGTCCTCACGCAGGCCCCTCGCTCAGGGCTCGCCCTTCCTCCTCCACAGTCACCTCCATCATCCGTTCCGTTGGCATCACGGAGCACCCACCAGGGGAAGGAGACTCTGGGGCGGGGGCCTGAGAGGGCATCTCCAGCCCAGCCAGTGCCCTGGGCCCGTCCTGCCCGACCCCTGCTCCCCTGGTCACTCCCTCGGCCGGGACAGGCAGAGCTGGGCCCACAACCCAAAGGCGAAGGGACAGTGCCTGGGACTTCATCCCACGTCCCGTCCTGCCTGCCTCCTGGTCAGAGCTCAGGGCTGTGGGCGGAGAGGTGTGTGGGGAGCAGACCAGGCAGGGCAGGAGAGCTGGGGGGCCTGGCTCACCACCCGCGGGCGGGGTGGGGGGCTGTGTTTGGAATGTGAGGGGCCAGGTCTGCTGTCCACCTGCTCCCTGCCTCCCCTCCCGAGCCCCCTGTGGGAGGAGGCCTGGCGTGAGCTCTGGGAGGCCTCTGGCCACGCCCCCTGCCAGCCGTCCACCCACCAAGGACCCCAGGGTAGGCCCTGGGGCTGCAGGAGGAAGACGCAGAGGGGAGCAGAGGGAGCCAGACACCTGGGACCTGGCCTCTTGGGACAGCGCAGTGGCCTCAGACCCCCTGCCAGGCACTGAGCCCCTCCCCCGGGACAGGCCCTGAGGGGCCAGGGCACCTCTGCACATGGCCAGGACCCTCAATGCAGTCTCCCCCGCGCCCACCCACCCACCCCAACTGGAACCCACACTCTTCCCTCCTTGAGACCCCAGGGCCTCTCCTTCCCAGGCCCCTCTCACTGCAGGGGGAGGCGGCCCCAGGCTGGGTCACAGGCCTGGGCCGGGGTCCCCGGTCTCTCCGGCCACTGTCCTGTCTGCCACTCTCCATGAATAATTGAGTTGTGTGGATTACAGTAAAGAGCGATTGAGCTTCCCTTCCCAATCGTTAAGCGCTGATACAGGAGGCCTGGTTCCTTCTGAGGAAAGTCCCTCTCCCTCCCAGTCCCTCCCCAATATTGGGCAGCAATAGCAGATCCCTTTTTAAAACCGTGGCCGTAAAACAGTGGGTTGGAGATTAGATGCCAGTTCTTGGGAGCAGGAAATGCTCTGTCCTGAGAGATGAGGTGAGGTGCTACTCAGGAAAGAGACTGGGGGAGTTCGTGTGGACCCCAAGTTCCAGAGACAGGAAGGAGCAACGCAGGAGGCGAGAGGAGGCAGCATGGGGTGTGACACCCACTGGACGGTGCAGAGTGCACATGTGCGTGTGTGTGTGTGTGTGTACGCACATGTGTGTGTGTGTGCGCGCAGGCACACGTGGGAATGCTTGCAAACGCCTGAGTGTACCTGTGTGTGCATGTGTGTGTGTGTGCGTGTGTGTGTGTGTGCAGGCACATGTGGGAATGCTTGCAAACGCCTGAGTGTATCTGTGTGTGCATGTTGGGTGGGTTTGCACACGTGCATGTGGGCATGTGTGCACATGTGTGTGTGCACGCGTGTGGATGGGTGTGTGCATGTTATAGGAGCTCCGGTGCAGGGTGGCAAGGCTGGGTGTGTGCCTGGGACCGTCTGGGGGTGTTCAGAGCAGGAGGCCTTGGAGCTGGGAGAGTTGGGGGAAGGATCGGGGTGGGGCTGGGCTCCCCGCAGTCCAGTCAGGTAACTTGCAGGCAGGCAGGGGAGGGGCTTTAGGGAGGAGGGAGGCAGGGAGAAGTGGGGAAGGGCCTGGGTGGGGATCTGGTCTGGAAGAGTCCGTGGAGTGAGGCAAATCCAGGGGCTTGAGCACGGGCTCCGGAGCAAAGGCGGGCGGGAGCTGGTGGGTGTGCCCAGAGGAGAGGGGCTGGAGCCCAGGCCTACAGCCTGGCCCTGCAAAGGAGGCAGCCCAGGCCAGGGGGCGGAGGGGGGGAGGGGCCAGGAACTGGGGTGCAGGCTGGCTCCTGCAGCTGTGGAGGAGCAGGAAGGGGAGGAGGCAGCTCTAAGTGAGACCTGGTGGCAGCGCAGCCTCTGCACCAGCCTGCAGCCAGCTGTCCCTGTCCCGTGGAGGAGCGTGTCCCCTGCAGCCGTGGTGGGCAGACCGGCACTGCCCATGACACGCCCCCACCCTGAGGCTGGGGTTGTCCGTGACAATCATTATATGCCGTCCCTCCTTCCTATAACTGCAGCTCCAAAGTGCAGGGTTTCCAGGCAAAGGGAGTGAGCGTGTGGCCATCCTGCCCTGGCCCACGACGGGTAGGGCCCCTGCCCAAACATCCCTCTGGTGCCAGCCATACCTGCCGCCAGGAAGGTGGGGACGCTGCTCCCAGGCCAGGCAGGAGCCAGGCTGAGCACCTGGGCAGCAAGGGAAGGAGGGAGGGAGGGAGGGAGGGAGGATGAACAGGAGAGGGAGAGAGAGGGGCCGGAGAGAATGAAGAGGGAGGGAAGGAGAGAAGGGGAGGGATGGGGGCCTGAGTGGCCTCCCAGCTGTGCAGGGCCCTGGGGACCGGGGGCTGAGAGGCCCCTCGGTGCGTGCGCTGTTTATTTGCTCTTCCTCGGGGTTTACTGCCCGCCCTCCGGGGCACTCATTCCCCTCAGGGCTCCGGCTGGTCCAGCTGGGATGGACCGCAGTTGCCCTGGCAACACCCCTTTGTTAGGCACCAGAATCCGAAAATGTCAAACCGTTTCCATCGGGTGAGACCTGGTCCCCGCCCTCCTTCCCCTTCTCCTTTTTCAGCTCCGCTGCCTCTGCCCAAGTCGCAAACTTCCTCCGTCTCCATGGGGACCGGGGAGGGCTGTCCGTCTTTCCGTCCCAAACATCTGTCTCTATAAACAGATGGCGGCACCTCCTCCCGGGCTGGGGCCTGGGCAAGGGCTCAGGGCTGGGGAGGAAGTGCTTTGTTTATCTGGAGGCCTGTTTCCTTGCTCCTCTGGGCCCAGCGAGCGGCGGCTGCAGCCTTGGGCTCTGCCAGCCGAGCCCCGGGCCCCGGGCGGGCAGCCAGTGCTGGCGGCTCCTCCAGGGCCAGGGCCTGGCGGGAGGGCGGCGGCTCCGCTCTGCTGGCTGCTGTGTTGCCTTAGACAGGTCACTGCACCTCTCTGAGCCTCTCCTTCCTCCTGGGGACAGTGGGGATGCTCACAGTGCCGCCCTGACAGCACGTCGAGGGGCGACGAGATGCGGGTCACACAGGTCACGTGTAGTCGGAGGTTTCTGTATCTCGCTCCTGGCCTGTTATCCTAAGTTACGATGGACCAGCCCCTCAGGGGACCCACCATAGACCTGGCCAGGGCCAGGCAGGGACGGGGCAGCAGGAGCAGGGATCCACCCCAGATGCGAACCCAGATCCGCCGAGCCACCTCTCCGCACCCCAGGGCTCGCGTGGCGTCCTCCCCAGCTGGACACGGAATTGTTTCAGGGACGAGGGTGAGGCGAGCTAAGGAGTCAGGGGGGCTTTGCCGAGAGAGAACCAGGACTGGACCGCGTGCTGTGGGGTGAGGAGGCAGCAACCAGCCGCCGTGACTCAGGCCCACTCCCCCGGCTGCTGGAAGGGCGCGGGGCCGCCTCCGAGAGCCCGTCCCGGGCCCACGTGGCGTCAGCACCTGCGTCTCTCCCCGTGGGCCTCCTCCCGTGGGCCTTGCCAGCCGAACTCCCAGCTCTGAGTGCAGCCCAGGCCCCAGCGCGGCACCGAGACCGGTCCCCCATCCCCACAGGACTGAAGGAGAGGCCTCAGAAACGACCGGTGGACGGAGTTAGCCCGAGGCTCAGCTGTCGAGTCTGGGGAATGGGCTGCAGGACAGTTCCCGTTGGGAGGCTCCGACCAAGAGGACACTCCCGCCGTCACACTCAGTTGGCTCCGGAGGGCAGCAGGCTGTGCCCTGGTCCCTCAGACCGGACACTAGGGCCTGGGTCTCAAGGCAGCGTGAGCTCCACACAACGAGGGTGGCCTCAGGGGCAGCGGGGAGCAGGCAGGCTGGGCGGGGGGTGCTGGGTTGGGCGAGGGATCCGTGCCCTTGACTGGAATCGAACCTGGGACCCGTGAGGCCGCAGGCTGATGCTCTCTCTATACACTGAGCTGAACCGGCTAGGGCTCATCATCGATGTTTCTCTCTCTCTCCCTCTCCCTTCCACTCTGAGATCAATAAAAATAAGTTTTTTAAAAAAGAATTTCAAGGTGACTGCAGCGCACGGCTCCCTCCCGAGCGGCCCCGAGCGCGATGGGGCTGACCCTGTCTCCTGGGCCCCCCAAGAGGTCGAACACAGGGCTGAGGACAGAGCGGGAGGAGGGTTCCCGAGTCCGTCAGTCGAAGGTTCACCCCCGAGAGTCGACCTCCCAGACTTCCTGGGTGCTGAGCGGTCCTTCTGCACCAGGCCGGGCCGGAGGGGGGAGGGGGGTGCTGGCCCCTGGCCAGGCGCGGTGGAGCCCCCAGGCCCGGCCCACGCACAGGCCAGGGGTGTCGGAGACGCCTGATGCCAGGCCTTCCTGTGCCCGCTGCGCCCTGCGGGAAGAAAGGCCCTCGGGTGCTGGGCTCACACGGAGTGTCTGGGCGGAAGCCATGTGTCTGTGACTGACTCCCCAAACGGCCCAGGAAAAAGTGGGGAGCGAGGGAGAGAGAGAAAAAGAGAACCGACGTGGTAGAGTGGACCATTCGGGGCGTCTGGGTGAAGGGTGTACGGGAATTCTTCGCAGCGTTTTTGCAACTTTCTGTAAGCCGGAAATTATTGCAGAATAAAAAGTTTGTGTTTTGTGTTTTGTTTTGTTTTGTTTCAAAGATGATGATACGGTCAGGTCATTATTGCGGGAGGGGAATACCAGCCAGTCCTGCTGAGGGGGGCTGGGTGCTGTGGGGGGGCTCCGGGTCCTGCTGAGGGGGCTGGGTGCTGTGGGGGGGGGCTCCGGGTCCTGCTGAGGGGGCTGGGTGCTGTGGGGGGCTCCGGGTCCTGCTGAGGGGGGCTGGGTGCTGTAGGGAGGGCTCCAGGTCCTGCTTGGGGGGGGCTGGGTGCTGTGGGGGGGCTCCGGGTCCTGCTTGGGGGGGCTGGGTGCTGTGGGGGGGCTCCGGACCCTGCTGAGGGGCTGGGTGCTACGCCGAGGGCTCAGACCCGCTGATGCCCCATGGCCGAGGAGGGGGCAGCCGAGGTCCTGTAGTGCCAGCCCCACCCTGCCACCAGCGGCTCCTTGTGGCCAGTCGTTCCCGTTGGGGGCCAGTGACTCAGCCCCGGTTCCATGTGGCAGGAAGTGGGCACAGTGACTCATGGGTGGCTCTGCGCTCTCCGCCTGGAGCTGGGATAGCAGCGGAGGCCCAGCCAGAGGCGGCCCCCAAAGAGGGGACTCTGCACCCACAGTGATAAGCCAGGGAGTGCTGCTCCAGGGGCCGGGACTGGGGCACAGCTAGTAGGGCCTGGGGGGCACAGCTGGGAGGGCTTGGGGGACACAGCTGTGAGGGCCTGGGGGGCACAGGGGAGCCTGGGGGCACAGCTGTGAGGGCCTGGGGGGCACAGCTGTGAGGGCCTGGGGGCACAGCTGGGAGGGCCTGGGGGCACAGCTGGGAGGGCCTGGGGGGCACAAGGGAGCCTGGGGGGCACAGCTGGGAGGGCCTGGGGGGCACAGCGAGGGGGGCCTGGGGGACACAGGGGGACCTGGGGGACACAGGGAGGGCCAGGGGGCACAGCTGGGAGGGCCTGGGGGACACAGCTGGGAGGGCCTGGGGGGCACAGTGAGGGGGGCCTGGCCTTGCCCTCGGGGGCCAGCTGACGGGCCCTCTGCCAGCTCTGCCTGCTCTGCCCACAGCCTGCAGCTTTCCGGCCATCTGTGGGCACATGCACTGGACACTCCTTAAGAATTCCCCACCGTCTGCAAAGTGGGTGGCGGCTGCCAAGAGCGCTGACCCTGCCGGCTGCCCCCAGCTGCGCGCCTTCCTTCTCGGGGGACCTTGTCCGCACTCAGCGGCGGGCAGATGGCCGGGCCCGGGTCCCTGGGGCCCAGGCGGCGTCCAGCCTGTGTGTGCTCACGTGCCACTGATCCTCTGGCTTTGAAGATCAGTGCGGGGGACTTGGCTCTCTCAGTGGAGGGTCCAGAGCCAACACCTCGTTAGTGGAGGAGCATTGGGGGGCCCAGACCGCGTCCTCCATCCAGGAGGCCCTGACCTCCCAGCTCTCCTTCTCGCGTAGGGCCGGGCTTGCTCCTTCAAAGCAAAGACCTGCTCACATTTATGGGGGGCCACCCACGGCTTATACACCTGTTGTCTCACTTCTCCCCATGACAGAAAATGGGCTCAGAGAGGTCAAGGAACTTGCCTGAAGCCACACAGCATCCCGTCTGGATGTGAACTCAGATCTTCCTGACCAGAGAGCCCACCTCCCTTTCCCCCTTGTCCTCCATTTCCCATGAGTCTCTGCTTCGTCTCCCAGCTAGAGGGAGACCTGGGAGGGCTGGCGGAGGGCGGCTTCCTCATTTTCCGAATCCTCCCCGCAGCGCTGACATAATGGGGCGCTTGGGCATGACTCGAGGGTGACTCTGGGCGCAGACTTCTGCAGAAACCCCGCCACTCCCACCCACACCCCGCACCTCCGCCGCCTCTCATGCCCACGCTCCTTGTCGGGAAGCCGGCATGTTCCCTCCGCACGCAGGACGCCCAGGCTGGCGCCCACCGCCGGGCCCTGTACTGGGGCCCGCTGTGCCCTCCCAGCCTCCGACTCCCCGCTGCTCCCCACGTTCTCTCTCCCCCATTTCTCTTGTTGCTCGTTCTCTTTTGATTTCCTTTCCGCTCCCTCCCCCTCCTTCCTTGGGTCCCCCTCCTCTGGGCTATCCCTCAGCCTGAGGTCATTCCTCCCGGCCAGTCGGCCAGGGCCACCCCCACGTCGGCCGTCACCGTCAGGGCTTTGCTGGGCCACTTCCTGAGCACAAACACAGACCCGTGCAGGTGCTGCCAGGGCGTGGGGAGGGGCCCCCAGGGCCCCCGGCTGCAGCCCCTGTGGTCAGCTGACCGTGGCTGGAGCTCCCACAGACCCGGGTCCCGCGTGGACAGCGGGGTGGGCTGAGTCTGGCACTCAGATGAGTGACATTTGCCCCGTCCATCGTGTTGAGTTGAAATCAGCCTCCTGGAAGCGCCCCTGGTTCTGTGATCTGGGGAACCCCTCCCCGGGACTGTCCAGCTCACCACCCACTCCAGCTCAGCGAGTCTCCCGCCTTCCTGTCCTCCTTCCGCGGACGCCCCACGTCAACTGGCACTGCTCTTCAAACGTGTCGCCAGGACTGTGCCCGCTGCCGGCCGTGAAGGACCGGACACTCTCCCGCCAGAATAGACCAGGCACATGGTGGCTTCGCGGTGTCCGGGGCATCCAAGCAAGAACCCGTCTGGGCCCCGGGGGCTCTGACGTGAGCCTTCTCCACTCCGTCCGTGTCTTTCCTTTTTTAAATTTAAAATATACTCGTATCCTTATTGATTTTAGTGAGAGGAAGAGAGAGAGAGAGAGAAACATCCATGATGAGAGAGAGTCATGGATCGGCTGCCTCCTGCACACCCCACACTGGGGATGGAGCCCACAACCCTGGCCTGTGCCCTGACCGGGAATCGAACCGTGACCTCCTGGTTCATAGGTCGACGCTCAACCACTGAACCACACTGGCTGGGCCATCCGTGTCTTTCAACCTGTTGTTCTAGCCGGTCGTCATTTTTGAGTCCAGATGAGTGGGATCCCCAACACAGTTTTGTTTTATCTGAAGATCTGATCGCATGCCGTCATGGTTGTCATTCACGTCATTGATGAGCATGGGGGAGAGGGCGTGGCCTGGAGGGGCGCTGTTTGTGAATCGGTAGCTTTCCGTTTCCTTCTGGGTGACTCTCACCTGCCCCAACCTGATGGGCCGGTGTCTGGGCTGCTGTCTCCATGCCTCCCTTTAGGCTGTCAGCAAGAGCGAGGCGTTCCACATCCCAGGCATTTTTATGACCTGACAACCGTCTCACAGACGACAGAGCAGCCCTGCTCAGCTTGGCTTGGTGGAGAGAGCATCAGCCTGAGGACTGAAGGGTCCTGGGTTCGATTCTGATCAAGGGTACATGCCCCGGTTTCGGGCTTGATCCCCAGTGGAGGGTGTGCTGGAGGCAGCCGGTCAATGATTCTCATCATTGATGTTTCTACCTCTCTCCCTCTCCCTTCCTCTCTGAAATCAATGGAAATATATTTAAAGAAAAACGCAGTTGGACCTACAGAGTGTTGCTATCTCTGCCCTTTTCACTGATGACTATTTTGTGACTGTCTTCCCATAGGAGCAAATGGACGGCCACATAAACTCGTTTTACTCGCCGTGTAGTCTTCCAGAGAACGGACCCGTCCTAGTCCACACAGCCCATGTGACTGGGTTGGGATTGTTTGCCTTTTATTGTTACACTAGTGGCCCAGTGCACAAAGTTTGTGCACATTAAAAGGGAATTAATTAGAGGAAATATTTTAATATTGCTATTTGCCCTTTCTCTATAATAGAAGTGTCAGAGATGAAAGAAAATTAGTAAAACGTATATGAAAATAATATGTCGCGCAAGACCCAGACCCGGCCGGCCCCACCCCCGTCAAGCCCTGCTGGGCGGGGGACGCAGCCTCACGTCCCCCAGCCTCACCGTACACACAGCCCCGCCCACCTGTGCCCCCTGCACACGCAGCCTCCTGCTGATGGGTCATTATGGCGTGAGGGTGTCCGGCCATTTGCATATTAGCCTTTTATTATATAGGATAGGATACACTTATTACAATGTGCCTAGTTTCCCCCCGAAATATGTCCCCATATTACAGTCTGCCTTTTCTCAGTGCCCTTTGACACCCCCCTAGGACTCTGTACTTCTCTGATAGACTTCTTTTCCAGGACCATCATTATATGCCATCTCTCCCTGCCAGTCCTGCTAAGGTCCCCCTTTTGCCTCCGCCCCGCCCCACTGAAGACCTCATCCCTTATCCGTGCACAGCAGCCTGCTCTTAGAGACACTGCCGTCAAGACCTGTTGACTGAGGACATGAATAAATGAACTTGCTTAGTGACTCACCCCAGAGCCCTGCGGGTGACTAAACTCCTCAGTTTCTGCCACACAGGGCCTGGTGTGCCCATCTTCCCGTCCCTCTCCCAGCTCAGGGATGACGGAAGATGACACTGTGCCAGGGGGCACGCTCCCTGCTGTCCTGGGCGGCGGTGACACGCCATCGACTCAGAGCCTCCGGCCCACTCCTGCTCTCAGACCTCGGTTCCCTTATCCTCCCCCGCCCTACTTTCTTTCTGAGTCCACAGAGGAGCAGGAGGACTCGGGGCCGGGCTGCAGGGGCATTTGCAGTGCGAGGGTGTGGCCGCCTCCACTGGCTCCCCGGGCAGGAGGGTCCAGCGGTCTCGTCTCCGTGGGGCCCTGGTGAGATGCACAGCCTTTGGGGTGCACCGTTACACATGTGGGGGGCTCTGTGCAGGCGGCTCCTGCGGGTTCATTCTCTTCCCTCTGGGCTGACGCCTGTGGTTGAGAGCATCCCACCGCCTCCTTTCCTGCCTGGCTTCCTCTCTCTTCTCTCACCTTTTTGAACTATGACCTTGGCTCCCTGGAAGGTTCCCAGTGCTTTATTTAGCGCCCCTCCGCCCCCACCATGTTTCTTTCCCATAGAGATCTTTTGTGATCTTGTTGTCTGAACTGTCCCCCCGCAAACCCTCCCCAACACCCCCCCACCACCATCTTATCAGCTTATCATTTTCTTTGGCCCTTTTCACTCCTAGAGCCTAGAGCTTGTTTTGGCCAGAGTTCCCTGAACTTTCTGAAGAAATATCCCCTAAAGTCTAGGCCGCCCAGCTGACAATTCCCAATCTCTCTTCCCTGGGCAGTGATGCACCCACAGGGAATTACCCTGCGTGGAAAGTGAGCCCACAGTGAAACTCCTTCCCCGGAGCTCAAACATCAGACTCTTCACCAGGAAAGACCAGCGCCATCATCCCACCACCTGTGACCCTGAGCCAGCCCAAGTTAGTCGGCAGGGCTGTGCCTGCCTCTGGGAGGGGCTCAGAGCCCGGCCGGCGCGGCTCAGGGGCTGAGCGTGGACCTACGAACCAGCAGGTCACGGTTCCGTTCCCGGTTGGGGCACAGGCCCGGGTTGCGGGCTCGATCCCTGGTGTGGAGCGTGCAGGAGGCAGCTGATCTATGACTCTCTTTCATCATGATGTTTCTGTCTCTCCCTCCCTCCCCCTTCCTCTCTCTGAATGCATTAATAATAACATTTTTATGAAAAAATAAATGACGGCTTAGAGAGGCAGTGGAGTCTAACATAACAAACCTGCTCTGTGACTCGGGACTGGGATGAGGGGCTGGATGAGCTCCCAGGAGCTTAGTATCGAGAATCGAATGCTGAGAGTTTAAAACGGAGAATCGGAGAGTTGACAGCCCAAAGCGAAGGAACATTGAGAAGAAGGGGCAAATCTCAGGATAGACTTTTCTTTAGAAGAATTTTAAAACTGCGTCGTCTTCCTGTTTCTTCGTCGGGGGTAAACGGTTCCCAGCCATCGCATCCGTTGAACACACATGTGTTCATAGAGAAAAACAGGGCCGAGAGCCTGCGGGCGCACAGCGGGGCGGACCGTGAGTGCGTTCTCAGGAGGCCGAGCTCTGCCCCGAGAAGCATAAAATGCAGGGACCCCAAGGTCAGGGGCAAACACCCAGCCCTTGCCAGTGGGAGTCACCTCCACTTCTCCCTGAGGGGCTCCCGATGGGTCATCGCGAGTGGAAATCTCTGGAAAAACCCGCAACCCTCTGATGCAACATTCTAGGAAAACCGCCCGCCTGTGATAAAGGGTGAATCAGTGGGGGAAGGTCCGGGGCAGCCAGTGCGTCCTGGGGCCCCTCGGCCCCACCCCTGGGCTCCCCGGGGATGCTCCAGCCAGCCTCGGTGAGGGGGCCCTGGTGGGGAGAGGGTGATGCTCGAGCGGAATTTCAGCGAGACACATGCAAATGGCCCGCGGGCTGCTTAGAGGAAGTTATGGGAAGAGAGGGCGGTGGGCAGCCCAGGGTTGAGCACCCACAAAGCAGAAGTGAGGATGGTGAGATTTCCCATCCTCGCCCCCTCCCCCCCACCCGGGGCCCTGCTCCTTCCCTCTCCGAAATGAGGCCTGTGACTTTCCCCCATTACCCAAGTCTGAGAAGTATCCGTCCTTAAAGGAAACTCGCCTGGTACAGCTGCTTTCCGCCCCAGAATTGAGGCAATTTGGGGCGCTTGGGGTGGCCCCGGGAGCAGGGGAAAGGAGGAGGAAATGGATGACCCTATGAGCCTGCATGGCCCAGGCCCAAGGCTGTCCCCAGTTGCCACCTGCAGTGAATAGACCAGAGCAGAGCCTGGAGGGCGCGGTCTGACCAGGATGCCAAGTGCCTGAGCATCTGGCCGGAGTGCCACCCTGCCCCCTGACTGTGAGCCCCCCGAGTGTCATAAACCGTCTTTCCGGAAACGAGGACCCCCTCTGTGTATTTCAGCCACAGCTCTGCCTCGCAGCGGACTCTGGACGGAGCACTCTGCATTCCCAGCAGCTTCCACTTTTAATGAATCTCCATTGATCACCTGCCACTCACCGGGTGGGGGTGGGTTGTGTGAAGGCGCTCGCTCGCTGCTCTGGCAGGAAGTGAGCCACCATTGACAAGGCCTCAGGGCGCCCACTTCTCCAGGAGCTGAGCTGGTGCTGGGGACCGGGCTTCCCCTCACCTGGTCCCCTGCCCCAGGGACGGGAGGAGAGGGCCCTGGGGAGAAAGTGGGTTCCTCCCATGTCCGGGTGAATGTGAAGCACACCTGCTCTCGCTCGCCTGCTCGCCAGTTCCCATCCCAGGCGGCGGCTTTCTGCCCGACCGTCCCCTCTCCGCCCGGCAGCCCAAGGTGTAAGGAAACGGGGCGCCCACCAAGATGGGCAGTGAGCCCAGAGTGCACTGCTGTTGCTGGGGAGTGAGAGAGGAGGGGGCTGCCTCACTTCTTATCCACATATAACTCAGTCTTCATTTTTATTATTATTGTTTTTTTATCCTCATCCCAGGATATTTTTCCATTGATTTTTAGAGAGTGGAAGAGAGAGTGAAAGACAGAGAGAAACATCGATGTGAGAGAAACACATCACATCGATTGGTTGCCTCCTGCACACGCCCCGACCAGGGCCTGGGCCAGGAGGAGCCTGCAACAGGGGTACGGGCCCCTAATCAGAATCGAACCCGGAACCCTTCTGTCCGCAGGCTGATGCTCTATCCACTGAGCCGAACCGGCTGGGGCTGACTGAATTTTTAATGATCTTAATTGAGGACACGTATGTATTTAGTACGCATGTTGTACAAGGTGCAGACATCGTGTCAGAATCTGAAAGAAAAAGAAAGGAAACTGGAGGTTGTAAAGTGGGGTGGAGAGTCTGGGGTCTGGCCAGAGCACCTGGAGGACCCAGCAGCTGAGGCTCCGCCTTCAGCAAGCCCCGCCCTCCCAGCCTCAGAGTCCTCACCTGATCGCAGGTGGGCTGCGTGGACTCCCTCCCTCCCCCAACCCACAGGGCGGGTGCTGGGGAGTGAGCGCCTGCCCTTCAACAGGAACCAAGCGTTTCCCAGGGACCGAGTGGGCGAGGTGCTGGGTGCATGACTCGCCTTCCCAGAGCCTCTCAGACTCTCTCCCTGGGAGCCTTTTGCCCAGGAGGGAGGGTTGGGTTAGATAATGGCAGTGGCTTGCGTTCCCGTGGTGTTGCATCTGTTTTCTCTCCTTTTATTTTAAATTGAAATATATTTTTATTGATTTCAGAGAGGAAGGGAGGGCGGGAGAGTGAAACATCAATGATGAGAATCACTGATGGGCTGCCTCCTGCACCCCCCCACTGGGGAGGGAGCCCGCAACCGGGACATGTGCCCTGACCCCTGACCCCTGACCGGAATCACACCGTCATCTTCTGGTTCATAGGTCGACGGTCAACCACTGAGCCACACCGGCCAGGCTGTTCTGTCTCCTTTTACAAGTGGACATGGGAGCGACTGCAGAGGCTCTTACCCTGGCTCACACATGTGGCCCGAGGGGCCCAGCAGTGGGTCCTGAGGTCACAGAGTAAACCCCAGGGGCCCAGGGTCCTGTGCGCAGGTACAAGCAAGGCCCCCAGGGAGGCAGTCCTCCCTCTGATGGGGGAGGGCCCGGGGCAGCTGGACTCTCTGACCATCAGAAGGGTTTGCGGGGCAGGACATGGGGAAGAAAAAAGACACACACACAGCCTGGAGTTTTGGGTCACAAAACGTCACTTAAACTTTTATTTAAGGCCATTTAGGGGGCACCCACCTGGGCTGGATAAGGGAGGTTCGGCACGGAGCCATCTGGACACACGGGTGAGGGGTTAGTCGGGGAGGGCAGGTGGGTGGGACAGAGGCTGTGCCCAGACCAGCACGGGTGCTGGGAAGACCCCAGACAGAGGGGTGGGAGCAGAGAGAGGAGGCTGAGCCAGCGGGGGAGGGGGCGGGGGAGGGGAGAAGGGAGGGGGCGGGGGAGGGGAGAAGGGAGGGGGCGGGGGAGGGGAGAAGGGAGGGGTTACCTGGCTCTGGACAGCCAGGCACCTGGCACCAGAGAAAGTTCTAGGCCTAGGAAGGACCTGGGTCTGGCCCAAAAGGGGTGGGAGCCGGGCGCGGCCTGGGAGGAAGGGGAGGAGGGGAGCCCTGCCCTAGGGTGCCCTCTGGCCCGGCCGCGCACCCTGCCGGGAAGCCCGGGCTCAGCTGTAGCGCGGCCCGGCCCAGAATAGCCTCCCTTCCGGGCAGGGCTGCCCCGGCCGCAGCGCCAGCGCCCGAAATAGGGCTCGGCCCGGGGGCCCGCGGGCGGCCAGCGCGAGGCGCGCGGGGGGCCGGGACCCCGGCGCGCGGCAGGGACGGGGCGGGGACCCGCATCGGGACCCGGGACCAGGGCGGGGCGCAGGCCGAGATCCGGGAGCGGCGGAGGGGGCGGGGCGGGGAGCGGGGCGGGCAGGGGAGGGGGCTCCGGGGGTGCCGGAGGACGGCGCGGGGCGGGGCCGGGATCCCGGGCGCGGGGCCAGCCCGGGCGGCGGGCGCGGCGCTGACCTCACCGCCTGCGAGGAGGCCGCGGGGCGGCGCTGATGGAAGGGCTGCGGAATGCGCAGCTGGCGGGCGGCGTGTTCCCTTCTCCTGTACACAGAGCGGTTGCCATGGCACCCGAGTGGCGGGTGGAGGTGTGGGGGGGGGACTCCAGCCGCCTGGTCCACGGGCCAGTCCCGGCCAGGCGCCCGCCCCGGGGAGGCGTGGGGAGAGGCCAGCGGCCAGCGGCCTGCAGGACCCTCACCGGCCCCGGGGCCCCGCACCCGCTCCGGCAGTGTCGCCGAGGCAGACCTGGGCCACGTGGTCCTGCTGTACCTCGGGGGACACGGAGGCTGAGGCGCCTAATCCCCCATTCTGCTTGTGCGCCCCCCCCCACCGGCCTACCCCCACATGTTCACCTCCCTCGCCTCTCCCAGCCTCAGTTTCCCCATCTGTTAACCAGCGACCTGTCATATCTGCCATGCAGGGTTGGTGCGATTAAAATAGAGTAATGATGTCAGGGGGCCTGCCCTCTCTAAATGGGGTTCCCTCTTCCTCCCCCCTTCCTCCTCCACCAGGCCTGGGGGCAGCTAGGCCTGCCTCTGCCCCAGCCAGTGCCCCAGGGCTGGGCTGCTGTGGTCAACACCCTCCCCGCGCCCCCCCCCCCCCCCCCCGGGTTACCTAGGCGCCCGCCTCACACAGGGATGGTCGGAACCTGCAGGAATCCCGGGCTGAGGTCCAAGAATATTACTGGAGGCCCAGCCAGCTGCCGTGAGTCAGCCCCCCGCACTCATGCCGCTCCAGCTGCCCGCCCCTGCCAGCGGCCGCCAGGACAAGGCAGCCCCTGGACGTGGCTGGGGAGACGGGCATCCTGGGTGGGGGGATAAGGGGCCCTGATCCCCCTTGTCCTCCTCGGTGGGAACCAGGGCTCGGACCCGAGCGGGAACTGTGGTACCCGTGTGAGGAAGGGCGGGCCGGGCTTACTGTAACTGCCTGGCCCGGAGCCCGCTGGTCCTGTGGTTGGGCAGGCCCGCCAGCGAGGGGCCCCCGAGGAGCTGCAGCCAGAGCTCGCGCTCCGTGTGTGTGAGGCATGGAGCGGGGCCTCCCTGCTTTCCCAGGGGCCGCCCGGAGCTGGCTAAGACTTCAGCGCTCTCCCCTAAGCAGGTCGCCCCACTAGGCAAATGCCAGGCTGCTGGCGAGAAATGAAGTCGTTCCCGGGCCCAGGCCTCTCCAGGGGCATCTGAGCCGCCAGCGCGGGCCCGGGTGCTCACTAGGCACTGGGCACGGGGGGAGGGGGGTGTTTGCTCACTGAACTATCACAACAACTCTAGGAAGTGGGGACACGACACCCCCAGGTACACAGGGCAGCAGGCTGAGGCCGGCCGGTCTCCAGCTGTGAGCGGGTGAAGGAACGGGGTGGACCCCCAGGCGCTGGTTGCCCACTCCAGGCTTCCGAGTGTGGCCCCAGGAGAGCAGCTGCAGACAGCCCCGCTGACCCCGGGCCCCAGCCCCTCCCCCAGGCAGCCGCTTGCTGGTACTCAGCTGACTTCCTGTCCCTGGAAGCGCCGCTGCGGGCTGGATGGGGCAGGGCGGACCCCTTCCTGTGGTTCAGGTAAGAGCATAACCCCGGGCCTTCTTGGCACCCTCCCTCTGCCTTTCCCGGGGCTCTCGCAGCCAGACCTGGGTACCCCAGAGTCCCCGGTGCAGGTGCGGGTCAGCGTGTGCAAAGCGAGGGCTGCAGGCCCTGCTCAGAGGTGAGGCCCTAAGGACTAAGGATGTCCCCCTCCCCCCTCGCTCGCTCGCAGGGACCACCTGCAGCCTTCCTCATCACACCGCCTCTCTGAGGGGATGAGGACGCGGGGCTGAGGGAGGCGATGGCAAAGCTCCGCGGCTTCACCCCCAGCTCTCCCCAGCCGGGTGCATCTCCCCACCAGACACCGAGGGCTCTGCTGGCTGTTGGGCGTCCCGTGGGCTTGTCCCTGGTGACATGGCCAAGGGCCTGCGACACTGGCCACGTTTCCCCGGCCCAGCCCACGGCTCCGCCTCCCTCTCTCGCCCACGGATGCTCGGAATAAGCTTTCCCGAGGGCTTGCTCCTGTGAGGGGTCATCTGAGGTGGCTGCGACGGCAGCGCCTCCCCAGCGTCATGCCGGAAGCGCCCTTGCCGCCAAATGAGGCCACGTCTGTGGAGGACCGGCCGGGCCTGTCGCAGGCTTCAGACACACGTCCCCTCCCGGGAGACGTTGCCCTTAGCCCTGCTCTTGGCTCGGCCATCCGCTGGGCTCCATCCCCGGGCGCCTTTCCAGCCCGTCCTCCGCTCGGGGTGCCTTTAACAGAGCACACAGGGGCCTTCCGTGTGGCCCTCCGCCTGAGAGCAGAGGCACACTTCTCAGGCTCTTCCCGGAAGATGCCAAGAAAGGGGGGAAAGTTCTGGCTGGACATCCCGCAGGCCCGACCGGCCGTGCTGGGGCGAATCGTGCCCCTCGGAGTTCATGTCCACGTGCAAACCCGTGCACGGGGCCATATTTGGAAACAGGTCTTTGCAGATGTGGTCAGCTAAGGTGAGGTCACCCCGGGTTGGTTTGGGCGCTGGCCCAAGGACTGGTGTCTTTGCAAGAAGAGGGCGATTTGGACACAGACAGAGCTGGAGGGCTGTGCGGAGAAGCCCGGACGCCGAGGATTGCCGCAGCCACACACGCTGGGAGGAGGCCGGGGGACTCCGCCCTTGGAGGCTGCAGAGGGAGCACGGCTCTGCGGACACCTGGAGCTTGGACATCCGGCCCCCACGACTGTGAGGAGATCGATGTCTGTTGTTCTCAACCACCCAGTTGGTGGTCCCTTGTGATGGCGGCCCCCGGGACACTCTTACCCACCCACCCCCAAGGTCACACAGAGGGCAGCGGAGGAGAACAAGGAGGGAAGCCAGCAGGCACGGAGAGCCAGGACTTGGCTGAACCACGGGGCAGCCTCTTCCTCTCGCCTCGCACAGGAAGCCGGCGACCTCGTGGCTGCGTCTCGCCTGCTGCCACCTTCGTCCCCGCAGGAGCGCGTGGGGTTGGTGGCAGGTGAGCGGGAGGTGTTCCCATCGCGCTGGTCCCAGTGAGACTCTTCCAGCAGCACTGACCTTGGACGTGCTCTTGTCTCAACCTCACAACCACCCAGAAGCAGGTCTGGTTGAGACCCTCATGTATCGGTTAGGGACCAAGGCCAGGCCGTTCGATACCCGCCCAGGGTCATTCATTAGCAGCACTGATCTGGGACTCAGCCCAGGCCAGCGCTCTGCCCTCTACCAGCCTGAGGCCCCGGCGGGCGGGGGGGATGGGGGTCCACAGGTGCTGGCCGCGGCAAGGATACTGAGGCCTGTCTGCCTGGGTCTGGAAACTTGGCCGGTTCCTGGTTAGCTGTGTGAGCTGGGGCAAGTCACACTGCATCTCCATTTCCCAGTTCCCCCCACTAAAAAAATGGGGACCACAAGACCTAACTGAGGGGCTGCTGGCGAAGGAAATGGGTGTGTATGTTTCTGGTCCTTGGTGCATCGGAAACATGACCTAAAAGTCTGGAATAAATAACCTCACACGGGCTGAGATCTTGCTCCAGGAGAGGGCTGTGGGCTGCAGACCTGTCTTACCCCCACTCCACAGGCTCGGGGGGACCAAGGCCCAGGGCAGAGCCCCCCCATCTGTTTCCCATAGAACTTTGCAGAGACGGGGCCAGTGTTCACCCGCACCCTGGCTGGCTGATTCGGTCGCTTGAACCTTTGGTCCTAGTCCAGGCTGGCCTTCCCCTCCCAGAGGCAAGCTCAGACCCCTGCCATGGCCTCCACCCTGAGTCCCGGGTAGCCCCTCCCGGGTACCTGTGATGACTCACCGTCACGCATCACCCAGGAGAGACGGTCCCGTGCACATCCCGACGGCACTGTCTCAGATCTGCAGAAGGAGCTCAGCATGTGCTGGACGGCACGTGCGTGCAGCGCGCGTCCACCCCTTGCACGCAGGAAGTCCCCCAGCCTTCTCTGGCCCTTTCCCCATCTTTGTGTCGGGGACCTAAACCTCTACCAGGCATCTGGCCCTTTTTTTAAAAAATATATTTTTATTGATTTCAGAGAGGAAGCCAGAGGGAGGGAGAGATAGAAACATCAATGATGAGAGGATCAGCTGCCTCCTGCACACCCGCTACTGGGAATCAAGCCGGCAACCCGGGCATGTGCCCTTGACCGGAATTGAACCCAGGACTTCAGCCCTCAGGCTGACGCTCTGTCCACGGAGCCAAACCGGCTAGGGCCATCTGGCCCTTTTAATTGGTTCCTCTCCAGATGTCTCTCCCAATAGCCACAGAGTGTGGCCCGGTGGCCCCATGGCCCTGTATGCTCTGCCGAGGTTGAGGGTCCTCCCCGTCCCCCCCCTGGACCGACCAGCGCGGTCCTCATCCTGGTGTGGGCACGTGGCCTCTTTCCTCAGCGCGGCCCCTTGGCTGACCTCAGCTCCTCGTAGCCGGGACAGGCCTGGCCCGGCGCCTGCGGGAGGGAGGGCCGGCCGGGGCTCTCCTGGGCTCCTCCCCTTCGCTCCAGTGCTCAGGCTCCAGCTGCTCAGGGTCCTTGCTGAGTTTGCAGCCAAACGCCCAAGTGAGGGCCTGAGGAACCCCATGAGGAAGCCCCAATGTGTAGGGCAGGGTTCCATAGCCAATGACTGTCCCCACCCCGACTGGGCAGTGCCGACTGGGCAATGTGGCTGAGGTCCCTTCCTGGTGGCCTTCCTGCCAGACCCCCTAGCCTACGTCCACCAGGTGCCAAGGGACTGAGAAGCTGGAGAGAGCCAGCCGGCCTCCCTCTGGCACGCGCGGCTCCTCTCCCTCCAGCCTCGGTTTCCAGAATCCTGTAACAGAGAGGGACACAGAGGGACAGAGAGGGACAGAGAGGCACTGCATTCGCCCCTGGCTCCCAGAAAGGCTCTTGGGAGCCATGTTGGGCTCCCGGAGGCTCCAGGCAAAACCCTGCTCACTGGCTTGGCCAGAGGTCTTGCTGGAACAGCCCTGGGAATTCCACGTCCATTGGCACCACCGGCGGAGCCCTGAGGCTCCCGCGGCTGGGAGGGGGTGGCCCCGTGACCTGCCAACACTGACCCCCAGGGCTGAGCGGCTTCTGGGGGGAGACAAGTGTGCAGTCAGCCACTGCTTGGACCCCGGGGGGAGCCCTGGAATCCAGGCACATGGGGAAGAGGTGATGAGCTAATGCCTTAGGACGCGTTTTTTGAAAAACAGAAGCACTATTTATGCAAACACAAGGTGCTGAAAAGATGCCTGTTCGCTTCCCAAAGTAAAAAGTTATGAACGATTTAAATCGTATGTAAGTGACTCCTTCGGTGCGGCCACAGGCCAAGTGGTCGGGGGTGGGGGGCTTCTGCCGGGCACCCCCACTCTGCTGGGTTTTGTGAAAAACATACAGAAGCGGAAGACCCCGTGCCTGGCACCGAGCAGGCGTTCACTCACCATGGCTGAGCTCTCCCTTCCCAGAGCTCCCAGCCCCGTTTGCAAGAAACCAGTGGCAGTGACGCCATGTGACCAAGGGACAGGGACTAGCATGTGGGATGCCGGCGGAGGGAGAGGGAGTCCAGGGGAGCTTCTGGGAGGAGGCCGGGAAGGAAAGGAGGATGCCTCAAAGGAGAGGCGGAATTCAAAGAGGGGGAGGGGCTGGCTGGGTAGGCAGGGTCCCTCTGCACCACAGGGCTCACAGGTGAGCACAGGGTGACGCATGTGATGGGCAGGTGAGGGGACCACCCGCTGGGAGGAAGCATGTCCCCAGCCCCCGTGGGGGGTGGGGCGGGGCGTTGAGGGAGCTCAGCTCTGTGCTTGGGTAAGACCCCGCAGCTCATTAGAGGAACCGCTCAGGGGAGAGCGCCCAGGGGAACGTGCGGGTCCTGCAGGGCGAGCTGTGTGTGTGGTGCGAGGAAGGCAGTGTTTAGGCATGTTTTAACCGACGAGTCTGGCATGGATGCGCCCGATGGGGACGGACCCAACATCTCGAAGTTCCCCAAAGTGTTTTCCCCTTTCCGGGCCATTTCCCTGTTTCTGGGCCTTAGAATGCCCCGCTGTCCCGCGCCCGGAGGGAACACCTGCTGTTTCTTCTCAGCTTCTGGGAAGCCACCTTGGGCCACTTCCTCCCCCTCCCCCGCCGGGCCCCGTGCCATTTTATTTTTATACCCTCTCCTTTTTAGGATACTTCTTGGTTTTCTTGCCTGGTTCCCCTTTCAGACTGGAAACCTCTTGAAGTCTCAGTGTCTCCCGATGGGCACGGATCTCCAGGCGCGGGGCTCGGGGTCCAGAACGGAGTGCCTCCCTGCCTTGGCATCACTGGGGGCGCTGTTCAGGCCAGCAGCAGGGGCTGCTCCTGCACCCAAAGTTCAGAAACCCTGCAGCCCCTCCACATGACTTCTCGGGCGCCACCCACAGAGATCATATTGCAAACAGCGCCCCCCTGGAGTTGTGCCAGGCAGCAGGTCCTCATGTCATGTCCATACTTTCGCTCTCCTGTACAGCAAGCGTGTCAGACTCACAGGCCGACACGGGCCAAATAAACAAGGTGTAAGTGGATGTGGCTGCAAACAAAAGCTTCAATTTTCATAGAAACGTAGGTTTATTTCGGTAGAGACATGCTGAATACAAAGGGCTGAAATAAATGAGTCATCGCTAGCATAAAATAACAGAACATTTTAATAAAAATTAATATTTTTTCTTGAACATCAACTTATCAGACATCGAATAACTGCACAAATTAATAAGCGTAACACAAATAAACCTATTTTTCTTGTTCTCCGAAAGCGAAATATTTCCCATTGCACACACCAAGCAAGTCAGTCCAAGACTAATGACGTGGCCATCGGCTGCTGAAATATTTGCTGCTGGTATTAGTGGAGAGAAATGGTGCGCCTGTGCGTAAGGGAAATGAATGCAACACGATTATAGCCATCAGCCATGAGCAAACCCTGTAGTTCATTTTTAATAATTATGTTTCACAGAGATTGTAAAAATTAAGTCACAAAATTTTTATTGAAACGTTTCTTACATACCGTTATATTGGCCAGGCTGCAAAAATATTCATTGCGGGCCGCAAGCTTGACGCTTGCTGTACATTATAGGCCCTAAGCAATGTTTTTCTGTATGAAAAGAAGGTTTGAGATTTGGGGGAAGGGAGGCCCAAGAGAGGAAATGCGTTTTCTTGTGTAACATAAATAACGACCTTGCATCCTGGTGGGGGGGTGTGTTTTATGTCTAGGTGTTCGGCCTCTTTTTATTGATTTTTAGAGAGAGAGGAAGCGAAGAGAGAGAGAGAGAGAGAGAGAGAGAGAGAGAGAGAGAGAGAGAGGCCAATGTCAGAGAGAAATATGCCTCCCGCACACACCCAGACCGGGGACTGAACCTGCAACCTGGGGATGTGCCTGATCCAGAATCAAACCCGCCACCTCTGGGTGCACAGAACCCGGCTCCCACCCACCGAGCCCCGGGGCCAGGGCGCAGCCTCTTTCTAAAGCCGGGCCTGCTGGGCTGTGAGCAGAGGCCGCGATGGCATTCAGGACTGCAGGACATTCTAGCGCTCAGAGCGGCCTCCTTTCAGAAGAGGGGGGTGGGGTGGGGGGCTCGAAGCCTCTCTGCCACACACAGAGCTCCAGGCCATGTTGCTTAAGGCCGCCCAGGCTCAGGAGTGGGAAGTCCAGAGTCCTCCCTGCTTCTGGGAACAGCCCACCCCCCCTCCCCGCTTCCACAGGCAACAGGCAGGCCTCCTGACAGTGGGTCAGGCTCACCCAGGATTTCACAAAGGCCTGGCCTGTTCCCAGCACTGCACAGCTGGGAGGGCTCAGCTCCGGGGTGGAGGGGAGCACCCCCGCTCCCCAGGCCCTTGTCTTGCAGAGGGAAGGGCTGCACTTGTCCCTGCTTGCCGCTGCGAGGGCGGTGAAGCCGGGCCTCCCCTCCCTGCTGACTTCCCAGCTGGGCTTAGTCAAGGTTCGAGGAGGAAGAGGAGGAGGAAGAGAGGAGGACCAGGCTTCTCTTCCCGGAAGGCGGCCAGCGGGGGTCTCGGAGTCACCCGGGAGCCGGTGGGGGCTGAGTTCCCCAGACCGTCCTGGGGTCTCAAAAGGGCGGGGCCGCCACCGGGCAGCAGCGATGCAGCCCCTCCCGGGCCTGCAGGGGTGTCCGTGCGTCCCAGGACCTGGCCGTGTCTCATTTCAGGGCCCGTAGCCTGAAAGAGCCCTGGATTCTCAGCTGGGACCTCCAGCTCTGTACCTGCCCCCCCCCCGCCCCCCGCAGCCCCCCAACCCGGGGAGACCTGCCTGTGTCTCAGGCCTCAGTTTCTCCGTCTCTGGCGAGGATGGTTCTGGCTCAGGACAGGGTGATGGGCGGTGCCGACTGGCAGGACTCGCAGGTCTGAACTGGGACAGTGCTGGGCGGACCGGGACAAGCTGGTCATCCCACCCGCGGGTGAGACCAAACTGCGGGGGAGCGGCGCACGGGAAATGCGCTCAGAGGCCCCTTTCGCACGCGCTGCAGCCCCCGCTGATGTGTTTACTGGTGGTTTCGGGTCTGTCACTCCCACTACCTCCCCCGACTCAGGCGAGCGGGGCGAGCAAGGCCTTGTCTGGTTCCACGCGCAATTCCCTGACGCACAGGATGTGTCCACTAAGTATTTGCTGAGTGAATCAATGAGGGAGGGAGGGAGGGGCGGGGGGCCGGGGGGCGGGGGGGCTGTCGGAACAGGATCTCTGGAGGGAGAGTGGGGCGGGGGCGGGAGGCCTCTGCTGCCTGGAGGGGGACTGGCCCCCCGGGACCAGAGGACTCGGTCCCCTCCGGGAAAGAGTCGGTGCTTTCTGGGCAGCGCCCCCTCGGCGGGGTCAGCGACCCCCGTGACGGGCTCCCTCCCCGCGGAGCCCGCGCGCGCCGGCCCCGCCTCCCCCCGCCCCCCGCCCCGGGGAGGTGCGCCTGGCAGCCTCCGGGCCGAATTTCCTGGCACTGGGCTGAGAATAAACACACTGCGCGCCTGCAATCCCGTCGCCATGGCGACCGCGCGCGGCGGGGGGGGCGGGGCGGGGGGCGGGGCGGGGCCTCTCCGCGCGGGCTCGCTGGGCGGCGGCGGCGGCCGTGCGGGCCCCGGAGGTGCGGCCGCCCGGGCTCGGCGTGGACGTTCCTCGCGTAGCGCCGCCGGGGCTCCCGCGGGTCCGGGAGGTGCCTCTTCCCGGCACCGGGCGGCCTGGGAGCGACGCCCGTGGCCGCCCGCCCCGGCGTGAGCGGGACGCGGCCCGGGAGGGTGCGCCCCGGACCCGCTCTCTCCGCCGGCGGCCTCGGTCCTCCCGGTGTTCCCGGCCCACCCGCGTGCACGCCGGCCCGCACCCTGCAGGCTTGTCTCCGCTTAGAGCCCCCGCGGGGCCCTGGGCTCTGCCTCCGTCCCCCGGCCTGTCCGCCGCGGCGCCCCCGCCCAAGCACCCTGCTGCTCGGACCCCAGCGGCTCCCGTTCCCCCCGCTCCGGGCCGGGCCCCCTCCTCCAGCCCCCAGAGCAGCCTCCCATCTCCCACTCCGGGCTCTCCCTCCGCGGGAAGCCCGCCCCGCAAGGCGCCGCGGGAGAGGGGCTGGGGTCTCTTGGCGGTGGGTTCTTACAGAGTCCACGGCAGCGAGGGCACAGGGCGGGGAGTGGCGAGCTCCCCCCATCCAGGGGCCAGGGGACCCCAGCTGTCCTCTTCTTAAAGCCACGGAGGCTTTGGTACCTGCTGAAGCCACCGGGAACTGTCCCCACGCCCTGCAGGATGCTTGTCAGCAAATCCCGGAACCAGGCGGCACCCCTCCTCTAGCGCCAGGGCAGAGAGCCCCCCCCTTAAGTCCTTTGGAGGAGGGGGTGTCTGCCCCTGAAAGAACTGGGAGATCTTTGCCACAGGAGAGGAGGAGGAGGAAGAGGAGGAGGAGGAGGGACGTGCTTGAAGGAGCCCCGAGGAGCAGAGGGGCTCTGGGAGGGATTCTTGCTCTGCCTTGGCCACTCTGCTTGCTGTGTGACCTGAAGCAAGTTGCTTTCCTTCTCTGGGCCTCAGTGTGCAAAACCAGAGGTAGCCCAGTCTGTGGGCTGGAAATGGAGGAGACAGAAGAGATGGGGAGAGGCTGGAGTAGTCATCAAGGGAAAAGGGTCAGGGCGTCTTCCTTCAGCCAGGGGTCCAGGCCACTCCGTTTTGTTAGGGTCCTGTGGCCACTGGACTCCCCGGCTAACAGCTGCCTCCTGAGCCAGGAGGGGGCCTTCGTGTGCTCCAGGTTCAAGGTACCCGGGAAGGCGGATGGCGGCCACTGGCAGGCCCAGGGCAGGGAAGAGCCTGCCAGGCGGTCATCCTCCCGGGAACCCCTGTGGAGCCAGGCCCACTGGGTCCGCTCCCCTGACCTGTGCTCTGGGAAGGTGACGTTATCTGGCCTGTGTTCCCAGTCGCAGAGGCGGGGGTCTCTCGTGTGGCTCCTACGTCCTCTGTCCACTCGGCGGACGGAGTGACGCCGGCCTGGTCACTCTAGGTTGTTTCCCCCAAAAGGTCAGGAAATGGGAAAGAAACAACATTGTTTATTTGCTCTCGGGTGCCTTTTGGACGCTGGGTCCTGGAGCAGCTTGTCGGGGGGCCGGCATGTTTCAGGGATTTGCGGCTCAGGGATGGGGACTCGGCCCCTGACTTGGGGCTGCCAGTCATCCCTCCACCTGTCCGGGTCTGGGGGGCTTGGGGGAGGAGGACGCAGGGGAGGAGATGCCGCAGGGAAGGTCTTGTTTGTGTGCTTTTTGCAGAGCCTTAGTGCTGAGACCCGCATCCTGGCGGTGATGGCACTACCTCCTGGCGCTCCACCCAAGAGCAGCCCAGGGCGTGTACTCGGGGCTTCGGGCAGACTGCTCCTAGGGCCACCCCTGTGTCTTTCCCACCTTCCCAAATGGCGTGTCCTTGGCAGATCGCTTCACCTCTGTGAACCCGAGTGGCTGCCCCCAACGGGTCCACAAATATTTACTGAGCACCGTCCTAGGCATCAGAAGTGACCGGTCCAAGTCCCTGCTCCCGTGGACACACAGCTGAGCCTGGGAATGTGGGGTGAGAGCGTCAGCCTGGGGGCGTGGCTGGGAAGGTTAATCCGGGTGGCCTCCAAGGGCCCCGGGGCTGGGAGTGACCAAAGAACTAGAGGAAGAGATGGTGGGGACCCCACCCACGGCTCAGGCTGGGGCTCCAAGGGACTAGGTGGGGAGCTGGAGGTGGTGTGGGGAGCAGAGCCCCACCTCCCGTGAACCCAGCTGCGCCGAGGTCAGGGGTCATCCCCAGGACCCTGTAGTCTGGCTTTCTCGGAAAACCTCCCTGCCAAGGAGCCAAGCGCCTCTAATAGCTCGGAGCCTCTAAAAGCTTTGACCACAGCTCAGCTCGCTCCCTGCAAGCGCTTTGAAGCGCTTCCTTCGAACTTGCTTTGCATATTCTGGTCAGATCTGAATCAGACGAGCAGGAATTACCCTCTCGGTACAGTCTCGGGGCTGCCAGAGCTTGTAAGTGACGTGAAGAGGAGCCGAGGATGCCCGGGCCGCAAGGGGGCAGGGCTGGGGAGGGTGGCGCTCCCGTCCGCCCGCCCTCCTTCCCTGGGCACTGAGTGTGGGTGTGTGTGAAAGAGAAAGCAAGGCAGAGAAATGGGGGGGGGGCGGGGGGGGGCAGGGAGAAAAGATCAAGTCATGTTTTTCATTAAAAAATAGTGCTCTTTATTATAAATTACTGAAATGTTTCTTTTCGAATATAAATATAAATATGTGCAAAGTTTGACTTGGATTGGTATTTTGTTGAGTTCAAGCATCTCCTAACAGCCTTGAAGGCCTGGGTGGGGGAGGGGAGAGGACTGGAGGTGGAATCTTTATAAAAGACAGAGTGAGGCAGGTTGTAAACATCATCAAAAAAACCCAAAACAAAACCAAAATAACGAGGAAAAACAAAACAAAACACAAAAAAAAACACCCCAACACACAGCTGCCCCATCCAGACCAACACCCAACACAGGAAACTGTGTTTGGTTCTCCCCCACCCCCCCCCACCCCTGAAAAACAATTCCAGGTCATTCCATCGCTGCTACATTCCTGTAAGTTTTCACCGATCAGTGCTGTTGTCGATGGATGGCTCCACGCAGGATCCGTCCCCAGGTGAGGAGGGGGTGCTGTGCAGGGCCTGCGGCTGGGGGGGCCTGGTGGCTGTGCTGGGGCCAGAGCCCAGGCACCAGGAGGCACCTGTGACAGGCTCGGCTGGAAGGGGTGGCCATCCACCTCTGCCCCGCCCCCGGCCCGCTCTGTGGCCAGAGGCCTGCCCTCTGAGAATCCCTTGGCCTCGCCTGGATCGGCGGAGCGTGTGGTTCTTGTGTGCCAGTCCCCATCCACGGGACGGGACGGGGAGCGTTTAAGGCAAATCTCCGAGCCAGACATAGGAGGAGGCACAAAGCAGGACCCTCCATCTTCTCTGGCCGGGATCAGGGGTCAAAGATGGCTCATCTCCTCCAGCCCCCCAGCCCCAGGTGCTGGGAGGTATAGTGTGAGGGGTGGGGGGAAGAACTGACCAGCCCGTCCATCCCTCCCCCTCCAAATGCCACTTCCCCCTTAAAACGGGGGAAGGGCCCTGGGCTGCTGAGCCCTCAGTGGACTCTAGGACCTGTGTTTCCTGGTGGCTGCCCCAAGGGGGAGGGAGCAGAGGGGTACCCTCCAGGTCACCCCTTGGCCTTCTCTCCAGAGCCGGGGGAGGAGCACGCAGCCACCCTCCTCACCTGGGCTGGCGGTGGGAGTGGCCGTTTCTTTGGCCAGCCTGTCGCCCTGGGGCCGGGGCGCCCTCTCCGGTCCACCCTTCCCCAGGCCTGAGACGTGCTCAGGATGAAAGCCATGTTTAAAACCAAATCAAAGAGCAAACAAGTTCCTTCGGAAAGTTACGGATTCCCCGGCAGTTCTCACTAGTTCAAGGAAGCGGAGAGGAGAGGAGAATCAATCCAATGCTGTCGCTGCAGTGGTCCCTTCGGGCCAGCGGGCCGGAGTGGGGGAGGGGCGCCCAGGTGGCACTCCCCTGCCCTCCAACACATTCCAGGCCCCGCCTGCCCCATTCTGCAGGGGGAGGGCCCGCGGGAGGGGCCGGCCCACCCCTGGGCTCACCCAGGGCGGCAGGACTCTCTCCACTGGATTCTTGTGCTTGTGCCATGTGCCACGGAGGAGAGGGGACTGGAGCCCCTCGCCCGACCCCTGCCCTTGGCCCCTTAGAGCGGCGCATCGTACTGGTCCAGGAACTCCCGGATGGGGCCAGGCAGCTGGGTGACTTTCTCATAGGTGTCCAAGTGGCCATTGACGGTCTTCCGACAGAGATGTTGGAGGGTGGCCACGTTGGAGGAGAGCGGCCTGCTCAGGACCAGCGGGATCTTCTCGCCTCCCGAGTAGATGTAATAGGCTCTCCTGGGGGGGTTCCCGGGGAGCGGCTGGGCGGGCACCTCGGAGTCGGGTTCCGTCGGGGGCGCGGGGAAGGCGGGGGCGCCCGGCGGCGGCGGCATGTAGTGGTGCACCAGTTTGAGCACGCAGTCGAAGCGGGGCACGGGCTGCGTGCTGCGCGGGTCGCTCTGCAGCGAGAAGCTGCCCCCCTCGCACTGGATGCGCAGGTTCTTGGTCCCCGACTGCGTCTTGACGCTGAGCGTGAAGAAGTGGCGCTGGTCCGAGCTGTCGCGGATGAGGAAGGTGCCGGCGGGCTCGGCGCTGAGCAGCACGTTCGCCTCGCCGCCCGTCACGGCGCTCCAGTAGAAGCCGCTCTCCTGCAGCTTGCGCACGGCGTTCACCACCAGCTGGTACTCGCTCTTGGAGCTGAAGGTCTTGAGGCGCAGGCTGGTGTCCAGGGGGCGGCTCATCCCGGCGGCGGGAAACTTGCTGTGGGTGACCATGGCGCACGGAGCCAGCGTGGGTCTGCGCGGCGGCGGCTGCAGCTGCTCGGCGGCCTCCGAACAGCGGCCGCTACTGCATCCCGGGGGGCTGCGGGGAGGAAGGAGAGCGCCGCGTGAGTGCCCGGAACCCTCCAGCGCGCGCGGCCCGCCCCGGTGCCGGCGCCTCCCCGAGCGGCCGGGCACCCGCTGCCCTGGAGGTCCTCGCCCGGGCCCCCCCGCTCCGACCCAGGTACCCCGCGGCGCCCGCCCAGCCCTCGTCCCGCCGGCGGGTGGCGGCACCCAGGGAGTCCCCGAGTTGCACTCGGGCGCGGAAGTTGGGGCTCCGGGAGCGTGGCTGGGTGGGAAGCAGGAAAGGGCCCGGGACGCTCTGGGCGCCGCTCAGCCCGGTCGGGACCGAGAAAGAAACCCGAGGCACTGGGGGGAGAGGGTGCGCGGGGGGAGGACGCGAGAAGCCCGAGAGCCCCCGCCGGGGCATTCCGGGAACCTGGGATCTCCGACTCCCATCCGCTCTGCCTCCTACCTCGTCCCCTCCCTGCCGGGAAAGACCCGGGAAAGGGAGGGGACACCGGGAAGGCTCCCGGGAACAGCCAGGGCCGCCCCCTCCACTCCGCGCCCCTCCTTCCTACCTGATCCCAAACTGAAGTCTCCGGCCTCGGGGCTGAGCCTCCTACGGTCCCCGAGGTGAGGCGGCGGCCAGCGGTGGCCCGCGCTGCGCCCAGATGTTGGCGGCGGTGAAGTCCACAGCGGAGCCCTCCCTCGTGCGTGCGTCCCTCGGGTTGTGCCCGGGCGTCCGCCTGGCTCCCCGCGCAGCGCCGGGTCGGTCGGGCCGGGGAGGGGTGGGGGCCGTGGCGCGGGCTGCGGGCTGCGGGCTGCGGGCGGGCGGCGTGCGGGCCGGAGTCGCGCGGTGGCGGCGGCGGCGCGGAGAGTCCGAGTCGAAGCCGCGGCGGAGGCGCGCTGGTGAGTATATACTCGGCGCCGGCCCCGCCCCCCGCGGTTCCTGGAACTGCGCGGCCGGCCTTCTTGTAATGTTTAGTCACTACTCGCAGCCATGAAAGGCCGCGCGGGAGGGAGGGGCCGCGGCCGAGGGCGGGCCGGGCCGCGGGGCCGGCAGAGACGCGCGCGGAGACAAAGCGCGACGCTCGCGGCCCGGGCGCCAGCCTCGCCGGCGCGTTCCTGGCAGCGGCCCCTCCCCCCGCGCGCTCCGCCCCCCACTTCTCATTCACACTTTCCCCTCCCTCCCTCCTCCTCCCCTCCTCTTCCCCTCCCTCCCTCCTTCCCTTCTAAGAAGGCTGGTTTCTGGCAGAGGCGGGGGCGCCGCGCCGGGAGCGCGGGCAGTTCCAGGAGGCTGGGAGGCCCCGGCTCCCCGTCCCTTCTCGGACCTCGCGGGGACGCCCCCTCGCCCCCACCCGGGCCCACCCCAGGTCCCTATCGAGGCCCCGTGAGGCCCCGGCCTGCCGAAAGGGAACTGGGGACACCCTAAAGTCCGGCCGCGAGACGGAGGCCGGAGCTGGGAGTTGGAGGGGGCGCGCAATGGCCACCTGTGGGCATGTCCCCGAGGCAAAGCGCGAGTCCCGGGGCTGGAGGGGACTCAGCCTGCGTCGCCGCTGTCCGGCCTCGGCCCAGGGCCCTTGGCCAGTTTCTCTGCGGACGCTGACAGGGTGCCGCCTCCCCCCGCCCAGACAAATGAACGGTCGGGTCTCCAAACCTGCTTGGTGCGGCGCGGGTCGGCGAGGTGCGCTTTCCGGGCGGGACTGGCCCGAGGGCGAGCGAGGGCTGCACCCCGCGTCCGCTAGAGGGCGCCCGGGGGTCTCGGAGGTGGAGTGGAGTTTGGTGCTGCTCCCCCAAAGCCCTGGAATGGGAACCGCAGGGGCCGCCCCAAGGCTGGCTCAGGAGCTGGGGCGGGGGACCTCAGGCCTCCCCCACGGCCCGCAGGACAATCCACATCACCGTCCGGAATCGGACCTGGAAATAAAGGCCGCCAGGGGAGCAGTTTTCAGGAGTCGGGCCACTTGCAGATGGCCCAGCACAGCCTGCACGTGCCGCCCCCCCCACCTCTGAGTGGGGGCTCTGTTCTCTGGGGGGCAAGGCGGGCGGGGAGGCCTGGTGTGATGGAGGTGAACATGCGCTTGGTCCCACGGGCATGGGTGTGGGTGGCTTGGGCTCACCAGGCATCGCACCCGCTGTCTGAGGATGGAAGGTTGTGCAATCTGTCCCCAAGCAGGCAGTGGGCGCTGCAGACACCCCCCTGAGAACCAGCTAAGCAGCACTGACAGCACCACCTCCCCCCCCCCCCCTCTCTCCCACCTCCGTCTGACAGCACCAGGGCAGCCCGGGAGTCTAGAACCGGGGACCTGGCCCTTTTGCTTCTGGGGGAGCCAGTAGGACCTCACAGCCTTTGCCACTGTGTCATCACCTCTGGCCCCCACAGAAGTTGGGGGGCTGACTATGAGATATGGGCAGGACAACACGCACGCAGACTCTCTGGGACTCCGTTTTCCTTTCTGCGAAATAGGAATAGTGACCCTTTCCCCATCAGACATCTGCAATGAAAAACCCCCACGAGGTCAGAATGTGCTGGACATGGTAACGGTTCCGTCCAGCTCGCCCTCCGGTCCTAGCGGAGCGCAGCAGCAAGGCGTCCTCTTGTTCCTTCTGTAGGGGGGGGAACCGATTTAGTCAACACGCTTCACCAAAAGGGGGTTCGGTGTAGCAGGCATTGTGCTGGGCCCTGAACTGTGGAGACAAACAAGACCCCGTCTTGGCCCTCGAGATGCGGAGGACAGCAGTGTGGGTGCTGGGGTGGACTCCCCTTCTCCCTGGAACCAGGAGTCCATTCTTCTCAGCCATTGATCCGCCGGAGGCTGCGCCGTGAGCACACGCTTCTGTGCGGAGCCTCATGGGGGACGAGGAAGACTCGCAAGGAGTAGCCCTGGAGTTAATGGGTGAGAGAGTGCTTTGTAAATTATGCTGCTCTGACACAGTCAGGGTCATTCTCCCTCCCACAGACCCGCGGAGTGCCGGCTCCTGCCAGGCCCGGGCAGAGTGCTGGGAAGACTGGTGGCGTGCGTGCGGGGTGAATCCTGGACAGAGAGGCGAGATGAGAGACATGGGATTCCCGGCCCCCTCCCCGCCCCCCAAGGGCTGAGTGCCCTGCGCCCCCCAAGGGCTGCGGGTGTGGTTATGATGCTATTCGAAGGTGGTAGTTCATTTGGGGAGAGGAGGGAGGAGGAGATCGAAGCGGGGAGCTCTGGGAATTCCCATCCAGTTGGAGCGGCCTCTGGGACCGGTGGGTCCTGAGGACAGCAGTGCGGTGGCCAGGCGAGCCCAGGCTCTAGGCAGGCCCAGCAGCAAGGGCTGCCTGGCTGGCGGGGAGCTCAGCGGGGGCCAGGGGCCAGGGCTGATGGGGGGGCAGCGAGGAGGGCAGCAGGCACGCCAGGACCCTGACGGGGCCGTCCTGGCTGGAGGAAGTGAGGACATGCTGGGGGAAGGGGGCTGGGCCCACTGTGTGCCGACTCAGGAGAGTGGCCTGCTGGCCCCGCTCTGCCACCCACTAGCTGGTGACATTGGGCAACTTAACTCCCCCAGCTGTGCCTCGCTCTCCTTGCGGGTAAAATGGGCTGGTAGCAGTACCTACCCCGCCCGGTGGATGTGAGGACTGAATGAACAATTGCATGCAAAGTGCTTAAAAGAAAAGGAGAGGAGAGGAGAGGAGAGGAGAGGAGAGGAAAGAAAAGGAAAGAAACGCTTAGAAGAGGGCCTTGTGCATACCAAGTGCTCGGTGCCTGGCAGCCATGCTTATTTCGAAAGCCCCGGGCATCTGTGGAGAGAGCCGGTGGGCTGCCAGGGAATGGTTGGCCATGAGCGGCGCCCTGCTTGGGGAGCTACGCGTCTCCTGTGGGACATGCTTGCCCACCAGCTGTCCTCCTGTGTCCAGCAGCCACCGAGCATCCCTCTGGCTGCCTGATCGCTCCAGGGTTCCCGTCGCCTTTGGGAAGACCCCGGCCGCTCAGTGAGTGTGTCCACAGCTCTGTGCTCGTCTCCACCCGTCAGCGGCCTCTGCCCCGCCGACCCCTCACGCTGCAGCTACAGGGAGCTCCCGCTGACTCCAGAGTGTCCCCTGGACCTGGGTCTGCGTGTTTGTCTCCCTCCGGGTGGAACGAATCCGGCACTCGTCTGGTTTCTAGGTTCCCTGTAACACTTGGCACCCGAGACCCTAACCATCCAGGGGGCTGTTCCACTTTGACCAATGGCTCTGGGGCCATGTCTGGCGGGAACTCCAGCGCACAGACTGTATCTGATGTTTCCTCTGTGAGCCCAGAGTGTGGTCCCCGGAGCCCAGGACTCTCTGAGGCAGGGGCGGTGGCCTTCCCTCGTCTCCAGCCCTTCCTCCAGAGCCTTCTCCCTGAGGGCCGGGAGGTGGGCGAGGGTGGGCGTGGGTGTGTGGATTGGTGGAATTAGTAGGCCCACTAATCCCAGACCAAGGCAGTGAGGCCTCCGATGTGGCCGGGAGAGTGGGGGAGGAGCCGCCTTCCAACACAGACACCTTTCCAGGGACCCGCTTCCAGGCAGAGAGGTGCCCAGACCAGAGCAGGTCACCTGGCCTCGCACTCTCCCTGCCTGCTGGGGGCCCGGCGGGAGGAGCACCATCCAGAGCCGGCCCTGGCCCTGCCCTGTGTTCTCCCGGTGAAGGGATTTAGGAGGCCCCCGCCTTTTCCTAATCTCTCCCTTTGCAGGATTTCTATGAAGTCAGAATCCCATTTCCAGTCAGAGGTGCTTGGTCATAAAGATAATATTCATTCTCGCGGAGGGGAAGTCCACAGCGGTTTCAGCTGCCTGTGGGGCACCACTTACTCATGGGCGTGTGACGGCCCATGCGCTCTTCCCCAAACCTCAGAGATGGGAACCCTGAGGCCGGGCTGGTCCCGGGAAGCCAGGGCACAGCCTGGCGAACTCAAGGTCCCTATTTGCATGGACCCTCTCCCGTCCTCCAGCCAGTCCTGGGGCGCGCCCTAAGGTGGCCATTGTTTGGTGGCTGCCCTTGCGGCCACGGGGATTGGGACACTGGCCTCAGACCACAGAGTTGCTTAAGGCCATGGCCATGGCCCCAGGCGGGCTTTCTTTGGCACCAGGAGGGAGCCTGGGTCTGAGACCGGTGGCCTGATGTCACACACTTCACACTGTGCCTGTCATGGGCGAGGCCTGGAGCTGCTTTCGTGTAGCGATGGTGCTTGGGGGGTGGGGGTACTGGAAGCAAGGAAGCCTCCTCCAGCTCCCCTTTCTCCAGACCCACGAGGAGGTGATGCTGGGGGACCTCCAGGAAGCCCTGCCCCTCGCTGCCACGGGCGGATCCCTGGGCAGCTGGGCCCTGTGGCATCTAGACCTCTGCTCTGAGCCTCCTGCCCCCCGCCCCCTGCGCCCACCGGGCCGGATGGGGGGGACCTCTGGTTACAGCAGCTGGGACAGAGGTGACCTTTGGGCTTGTGGGTAGAGGTCACATAGCAGGGCGGCCCTATTCTCTCTCTTTCCTGCTAATCGGGTGGGCGGGCGGCGGGCAAGGCTGGGACAATGGCCCCTGCGGGAAGGGAAGCGGGCGGCTTCGTTCCTGTCCGAGGGCCCCAGAGCGAATGAAAAGGTTTGTGGCTGGAAGGCTGAGCCGGGAGTTCTTTCCAACCTTGACATTCCAGGCCCAGCCTCTGGCATTTCCCAGAAAGAGTGCCGAGGGAGGGGAGAGAAAACACCGCGCCCACCGCCCGCTGCCCACCCACTCTGCCGCCTCAGCTTCCCGGGCCGGGCCGCTGGGGTTGGGCTGGGCCCGAGCTCCCGGCCGGTCCTGGGGGACCCATTCTTCCACCCACAGAGGTCTGGGGGGTGGGGGGACTTCAGGAGGGTGCAGAGTATGAAGCGTGTGGGGTGCAGAGGGGAGGGGGTTTCTTCCCACCAGCGCTAGGGCTCTCTGAGGAATTCACATCTGGTCCAAGTTGTGAGTTGGGGCCGGGGGTCGGGGGGGAGGGGTAGAGAAAGCGGGAGTTGTTTCCAGTCCGTTATCTCCCCTGACCCTGAACCAGCCAGCTCTGCTCTGCCCGGGGCTGGGGTCGGAGTCTCCATCGGCCGCAGTGGTGCTGTGCCCGCCGGCGCCTCTGCCCGCGCCCAGAACAGACACAGGCAGCGGGCAGTTCTGGGAAGCGAGGCTGTGGTAAACCATCTGGGCTGCCATGCAGAGGAGGCCTGGCCCGGTGCCCGGGGCCGAAGTGGCAGTGCCCAGAGCTGGAGAGCCCAGGGGGGTGGCAGTGTGGCTGGCTCCTGGGAGCCCAGCCCTGGGCCCTGATGCCTTTGGAGAGCCGGGGCTGGTGGGGTGCATAGCGTTGGTGGGAAGAAACCCCCTTCCCCTCTGCACCCCACACAGCTGCCTGGCGTGCCCTGTAGGGAGCCCCTGGCACTGGGGTTTCCTGCAGCAGTGGCATCTCCACCAGGACCTCCAAGGCGCCCCCCGTCCAGGCCAGGGGGTGACACCGTAGGACGGTCCCAGGCTCCTCCCCATCTCGAGGTACACACTTTGTCACAAACTGATCTGGGCAAGGCAGAGATGTGGGTCAGAAGGAGGGGGGGTCACCATCAGGGACAGAGGGAGATTCTTGGGGCAACATTGGGGGGCCTCTCCTGTGCCCCCCTCCCCACTTCCTCAGGGCAGGCTCCCCTGCAGTGTGGCGGCCGCCCAGGTCCTGGGGGAGGCGGACCCGCCTGGCATTTTTCGGTTTTTGCGCGCTCAGACCGCTCCTGGGAGCCCTGCTTTTACAAGGGGAGGCGGAAAACTTCCCCAAAGGGCTCATTTGGCTGATTATCGGCTACTTCCCTCTCGGGGCTCTGGTCAGGCCCGTGGGCAGGCAGGGAGCACGGGCCTCCGTCCCGGACATGCGAAGGCCCCGGAACCCGGCCCCTGGGGGGGCTGATCCTGGGTCGGAGGTGTTAGTGGAGCCACCTGAAGCTCCGGGGGCCGGGGCGTGCTGGGACTGGGCACTGCTCGGTGGAGGGCTGGGCCTTCCCAGGCTCAGGTCGACCAGCACAACCCGGCACCGAAGGCGGGGCGCCCGTCAGCGGGGCTGCACACGCTGCACACCGGGCAGGGACGGACGCCATCAGGCCCGGGCCTGGCCACCCCAACGAGCCCCAGGGAGTCGGGATTCCCTGGGACATAAGTGACCACAGGCCATGCTTCCCCGCGCCCGGCCGCTGGATCGGAGGCGGCAGCAGCTCACGCCGGGCCGCCTGGCAGCCGGCCAGGCCACAAGAGGCGAGCTGCCCTGGGAGCGAGAGCTGCATTCATCTCCCCGGGACAGGAGTGACCCAAGGCTCTGCCCAGGATGCACTTCCAGAAAGTCGGGCGCTGGCTTCTTGTTAATGAAATGCCAGCTGTGCCCGGGCCTCCCTGTGGCGGGGGAGCCCTTGTGCAATAGGGGTTTTGTTTTGCAGATGACAAGATTTTCCACCCTGGAAAGATGGAATGATACATGCGAGGAGCTTGGGTGGCCCCCCACCCCTCAGGGGAGGTCGTTGATGGGAGCTTCAGTGTTTGGCAAATTTGGTCTTTGCAGCCTTCTGCTCCTCGGGCCTCCCCGCCGCTCCCGCTGACTCAGGCCCTGGAGCCAGAAGACCTCAGTGTCAGGCCACTTGGGGGAAGGCTGTTTCCCAGAGCGGAGGAAGGCAGATGACGGTGCACCAGCTGGTGGCCTGCCTTTGTAAATAAAGTTTTATTGGCAACACAGCCACATTTATTGGTATTGCTTGCGGCTGCTCTGGCTCCAGAGTTGAGTAATTACCATCTGGCCGTTCACCATGAAGTGTAAAATATTTACTATTGGGACTTGTATTTCTTTATTTTTATTGTTAATCCTCGCCTGAGGCTATGATATTTTCCCATTGATTTTTAGGGAGGGTGGAAGAGAGAGGGAAAGACGGAGAGGAACATCGATGTGAGAGAAACAGGAGAATTGGTTGCCTCCAGCACGAGCCCTGACCAGGGCCTGGGCCGGGGAGGAACCTGCTGATAGATCCTCCCTTCCCCCAACGGGTGGGCAGAGAATGACGTAACCTGCAGCCCAGAAATACCCGAGTGACTAACCAGGTACCTTATATGGACCGTACATTGAACGGCCAGTCCACACCTGCCAAATACCCTCAGCCCTTGTTCCTCTGTGGACCATACAGTAAGCCACCCATCAGCGCACGCCGAGTTCACGAAGCCCCTCAGAAGGCGTGCTCACCTCTGCACGTGCTGCTGTCCTCCCCTTGTGAGACAGCCTGGCAGGTCTCTTTCCCCTAATAAAGCCTGTAATCCTGGTTTTCGGCTCCCGACGGGTATCTCACCTGTAACCGTGGTACATGCCCTTGACCGGAATTGAACCTGGGACCCTTTGGTCTGCAGGCCGACGCTCTAGCCACTGAGCCAGACCAACCAGGGCTATTGGGCCTTTTAAGGAAATGTTTGCCAAGTCCTGCTCTGAGGGAACAGAGCCATGACTCATGTCTGGGAGGCTGGGTCAGGTCTTAATTTTAGGGACCGGGTATCAGGGCCTGGAAGAGACCAGAGTCAGGGAGAATACATCGCGGGAGAGCGAGGCAGGAGAAGGGCCGGGGCCTGCAGGGAGGCAGGCCTGAGCTAGCAGTTCTGCAGACTGACCTGTGCAGCAGGTCAAGGTCAGGAAACCTCCAGTGGCCAAGTCCCCTGTCGTCCCCACCCTCGGTGGAAAGGCACGCAGGGGGCGGTTCCAGTGCAGCCCGGAGGCTCCGGAGTTGAGCAGCTCCTGCCCCGTGTGCGTCGGGGAAGCCGTCGCCTGTGGAGCCCACTCTGGTGCCAGGGCCCCACCTGGGCGCTCGGAGCTCAGGAGGCTGAGGCCTCACGTGGGGTGGGGTGGGGCAGGGAGACCAACCGCACGGCCATCAGCCAACGAACAGGATCAGATCACAGAGCGTGGGGAGGAAAGAGAGCCTTGTTATGGGCCCGGAAGGCTATTAGGGGAGGTGGGAGCCCCGAGGATGCGAGGAACTGGGGGAGTCCCTATAAGTAGAGGGAACAGCTAACACAAGATCCTAAGGCAGAAATGTGTGTGGCGAACATCAGGGGTTGAAAAAAAGGTCAGGCTGCCCGGCCGGCCTGGCTCAGTGGTTGAGCATGGACCTATGGACCGGGGGGGTCATGGTTCGATTCCCGGTCAGGACACAGGCCCGGTTGCGGGCTCACTCCCCAGAGTGGGGCGTGCAGGAGGCAGCTGATCCATGATTCTCTAATCATTGATGTTTCTCTCTCTCCCCCTCTCTGAAATCAATAAAAATATATATATTTTAAAAAGGCCGGCTGGTGAGCCAGGCAGTGACCAGGTGGAAGAGTTGGGGGAGAGGCGGGCAGCCGCTGAGGCTGCTTGCACCCCAGCCTGAGTCCCGGGGTCCCTATGAAACCAGAGTGCGCTCCCCTGAAACAGCGGATCATCCCCCGAGTCCAAGGGGCGCGGGAAAGTCTCCCATCACCGCTGAGGCAGGAGGTGGGCTGGCCGCCGCTTCCTCCCTCTGGAGTTTGCTAACAGCCCTTGGTTGCGGGGAGACCCTCGCTTGAGGAGGAGGGCCTTCCCTGGGCTCCGGCGGGGTCTTCAGGTCAGGGAGTGAGTCCCAGACAGCGAGGCCCAGGCCTCCGCTCCGGATTTCCTGCCAGAGAGAGCAGCTGGCTCCGGGGGCAGCAGCCCCCACTCCCTGACGTCAACTCTCCTGCAGTGAATGCGTTTCCTTTTCCGGCCGGGAAGACAGGGGCTCTGTCATCAGTGCATCGGCCTTGTCACTCTAACCCTGGCACCTCCTGTGTGGGAAGAAGCGAGGACTAACGAGAAGGCAGGCCGTGGGTGAGGGGGACTCTGAGGACAGGTGCCTTCTCCAGGTCATCGCGGTGTGACTCAAACCCCTCCCCCCACCCCGCAGCAATAGAGGGTCTGTCCAGGCTGCCCGCCCACCCACCCTGCAGGCTGCTCGAGGGGCTCCCTGGCTGGCGCTGTGGGGCACCCGCCTTGTGTGAGCAGGCCTTAGCTGCTCTACTAGTTCCCACCAAGGCCCCAGGGGTTACCTGCGGGGGGAGCGAGTGTTTGCGCCATCCTCTTACAAATGCAACCATTTAAAACATGGCTCCATCTCTGAAAACCATCATCGAAAATGTTTGCGATCGCCACACGTGTGTGTTCTGGGGCAGAGTGGTGGATGCTTCGCTCCGGTGGCAGCTCTATGGTTTCCCATCAGGCCAGAGGCTCTAAGTGTGTGCGCCTCAACAGGCACTGGGCCATCGCCTGCTGTTTACACTCCAGGGAATGCTGTCCCACATGCAAGTCTCCCAAACCCAATGTTGTCCATCTCACGGAGGGTAACTGCGATTTATTTGAGGTCTTGCAAACTCCCAGTGGGTCAGCACATGGTTTTTGTATCAATACCTCACCCAGCAAAGAGAAGGGGCCAGCCCCCCCACCCCTTTTTTTATTTAAATCCTCACCTGAGGATATTTTTCCATTGATTTTTAGAGAGTGGAAGGGAGAGGGAAAGACAGAGAGAAACATCCATGTGAGAGAAACACATCGATTGGTTGCCTCCTGCACGAGCCCTGACCAGGGCCCGGGCCAGGGAGGAGCCTGCTACTGAAGTACATGCCATGCCCTTGACCGGAATCGAACCTGGGACCCTTGGGTCTGCAGGCCCCTGCGCCAAACCAGCTAGGGAGCCCTTTTCAGGACGGTGAGGGACCACCAGGTGCTCACACTGAGCTTCATGGCACAGCCAGCCAGCAACGCAAAGGTGCATCTCCCGTGCCCAGCGCTGTGCAAAAGTGCAACCACGAAACGGATGGTCTCATTCTGCTTACTGGAAGTTCGGAAGTTCGGTGATTCACCACTTCAGACTGGGAAGAGCTGAATCAAATTCCGTCTTGTATTTGTAAAGCTAGCTAATCTTAATGGGGAAATCAAGACCAACCAAATCCTCGGTATGGTAAACAATCTGGAAATTCTTGAATAGCGCCAAATAACCAGTGTTAACATTTTTTCCCCTTCAGTCTGTCTGTACGCACTCTATTTCAATTTTTAAGAAAATGAGGTAAGCTCTCTCCTACTCTTTGGTGAATTGATTTTTACTCTTCATGTCAATACACATTCTCTGGGGAAGCGGTTCTCAATCTTCCTAATGCCGTGACCCTTTAATACAGTTCCTCATGTTGTGGTGACCCCCAATGTCATTGTTACAAATTGAACATAATTAAAGCATAGTGATTCATCACAAAAACAATATATAATTATATATGTTTTCTGATGGTCTTAGGCGACCCCTGTGAAAGGGTCGTTCGACCCCAAAGGGGTCGCGACCCACAGGTTGAGAATCGCTGCTCTAGAGCAAACAATCTCCAAGAATATTTTTTTTTTTTATATATTTTATTGAGTTTTTACAGAGAGGAAAGGAGAAAGATAGAGAGTTAGAAACATCGATGAGAAAGAAACATCGACCAGCTGCCTCCTGCACACTCCCCACTGGGGATGTGCCCGCAACCCCGGTACATGCCCTTGGCCGGAATCGAACCTGGGACCTTTCAGTCCGCAGGCCGACGCTCTATCCACTGAGCCAAACCGGTTTCGGCTCCAAGAATATTTTTAAAAAATGGGTGTGTGGTTTTCCAGTGTCGTGAGTACCGTTGTTTGCGTGACCAGCTCCCCCGCTGTTGACTGTGTCCACGATTTTTGACATGAACAGGCGCTGAGATGAGCGTTTCTGGGGGGAACGTGTCTTGACTCGCTTGGGATCGTTTGGTGGACGTGGAATTCGGGAAGTTTTTTATCCAGGGTGTCCACATCCTTTTAGCCTCACAACAGCCCCCTCCCCCCGGAATAAATAGGAAATGATGATCTCCTGCAGCGCCTCCAGGTTCCGAGTCCAGCCCGCGCGGCCCGCCCAGGAGCCCATGTAACGGATCCCGCCACGTTTTCCTTTTAAAAATCAGCTGAGAAGTGTTTCTGGCGGGAGGGATGGCTCCTCCAGCTCGCCCGGCCACAGCACCGTCCCTCCCGGGCGGGGCCGGCGACGGCAGGAGCCTTCGTCCCCTGCACACACTTCGGGGCTGCAGCCCAGGGACCCCCACGGCGCACGCGGGCTCGGCTCCCGCAGGGATTTTCCGTGCTCGGCGCGCGCAGTGAGCAGCGGGAACCCAGTTTTGCCCGAGTCTCAGCCGAACTGGGCCGTGGGGTCCGGAAGGCCGTGTCCCCGCGTACCGACGCTGAGTCGGGGTGCTGGCGGCGGCTCAGGGCGTGCAGCCCACCGCCTACCTGCGCCCGCCGCGGGGAGACAGGGCCGCGGGGGCGGGGCCACAGGGCCGCGGGGGCGGGGCCACAGGGCCGCGGGGGCGGGGCCACAGGGCCGCGGGGGCGGGGCCTCCTCCCGCCGCTGCCTGTGCGCGCGCTGCCCCGTGTCCGCGCGCCGCTGTCAATAAAGTTTTTTCGCGCCGGAAGCGGAAGCCGCGAGTCTCCATGGCGGCGGCCGCGGCGGGGCCGGTGTTCTGGCGGCGGCTGCTGGGCCTCCTGCCTGGCCGGCCCGGGCTGGCCGCGCTCCTGGGGCGCCTGTCCGACCGCTTCGGCCGGAACCGGGACCGCCGGCGCCGGAGGTGAGAGGGCGGCGGGTGGCAGCGGGTCCCTGTGTCCCGGTCTCCCACGTCCCGCGCCCGCCGCCCGCAGGTTCCCGCCCGTTCTCCGCAGGCTCCCTTCCCCGCAGGCTCCCCGCGTCCCCGCCTCGGCGCCCGCCCGCCCGGGGAGGGGGTGGCCCTGCGGGCTCCCCGGCCGCGGGCACTTGCCCGGAGCGCAGTGCGTGCCGTCGGAGGGGACGTGACAGCTCCGACGCGGGCCTGGAGCTCGGAGGGACCTCCCCTGAGTCACGCCGGCTGCGGGGGCCGCGGCGTGAGTCAGCCCGGCCGGGCGTCCGCGCGGGGTCCTCATCCGCCGGCCCGGGGCCGTGAAGCAATCCCGAGTCGGGGCCCTCGCCGGGCAGGGGACCCACCCCGCCCCCTCCGCGCGCCCTCGAGGGCCTGCGCTCCGGGGAAGCACGGGAGGGAGTTGCGTAAGCGGCGAAGGGGCCTCCGGCCTGGGCTCCGGGTAAACACTCGCCGCCCTGAGGCCTGCGCTGCGCCGGGAGGGAACCGGGGGAGGATGCTCTGTGCGCCGGACGTGTTTTTCTTAGACCCGAGCCTTCCCTTCCTCCTTAGGGGGAATGTCTGCGCCCTGCGCCCTTTGCGTGGTCTCAGGTTTTCATCGGTGCCTCCTGGGTGCCGCGCTGTGGTCCCGTCCGGGTGCAGATTCTAGGGAAGGGGAGGGCTTGCTCCCTATGGGCCGGCGGCTGGAGGTTTTTAGCAGAAAGTGTCTGATTTAGGGGAACTTCGAGGTGCTGGCGCCAGGGCCTTGCCTGCTGGGACTCTCGGAAACCTACTGCCCTCCCCCCCAAGGCTTTTGGGGTTCACAGGATTGCAGCCAGGGGCGTGGGCGTGGCCTCTCCACTTGCTGGAACCGGCTCTTCACAGAGACCAGTCCGTTCCCGGGACAGCGAGGTCAGGTGACTCCCACAGCTCGGCCTCCAGCTACCGAGAAATCTGTTTTAAAGTTTCAAGAAATGTCCTCTCCTCCAAGCTGTTGAGGCGATGTTGTCATCTCGCTGGATGTGTGTACACTATATGAAAACCACTTGATTAATCATTGTTTAACATTGGGATGGATTGCTAAAGGATGTTGGGCAATCTGCACGAATTCTTCTCAAAAACACAGCCTTCTTGGGGTGTCCTTTTTTGGGGGGGCGGTCGGGGGCCATGCGTCAGTGATTGTCTGAAATGGCAAAGCCCCTTTTGTAAATGGTGTCAGGAGGTGCAGTGGCCCCATGGCTCTTGGTGATTAAACCAAGAGAGAGAGGGTTGTTTTTCCCGGTCAAGTGACACCAGAAGCTCGGTTAAATCACAAACAGAAACACACCTGCCAGACATTTGGGTGTTGTCATCTTGGAAAGAACGCCTGTGCCGGGACCGGTGCCGTTACCCCGCTCTAGGTTTCTGACTCCTTGCCCTTTTCAGTTTGCAGGGTTTTTTTCCGATTCTTTGTGGCCTCGGTGTTTGGGGTTTGCGTGGCCACACACCCGTGACTGCTGGCTTTCGTTTCTTTTTCTTTGTTCAGTTGCACCTCCCAATTCCTCATTCCCCGAATGGTGTGGTTTCTTGTAACTCTGATCATTGATTCATTGATAATAGTTCTGTGTAGTCATGGGCTGAAATCGTTTTAGACTTGAGCTTGCCAGTCTGACCCAGCTGTCGGAGTGCCTGCCGGGTCCTGGCGGCTAGCGAGACGGTGGACAGGGGGAACGTTCCGTCCCTTCCCGGCAGTGGTTTCCTTTCAGTTATAGACACAGCCCTAGTGACAGAACTCTGCCTAAGGCTTCTGATAATTAGTGACCCAGAAGCACTGCTGTTCTCTCTGACTCGCGCTGGGTTCGTTCATCCAGCGTGCATGTGGAGAGCACTGCTCTGCTGGGCCAGGAAGCTGAGAAACCAAGATAAGACATAAGATGCCCAGATCCATGAGCAACAATAATAGCAAAGTTAAGGTAGAAAAAGTCCGGTCCGTCAGAGGCACACCGGGAAGTCACAGAAGGCTTCCTGGTGGTGGTGCCCTCAGAGCCATGTGCTGGGAGAAGAGGAGTAGGCTAGTGAAGGATAGCGAGTGATCATAGCAGCAGGGGATCGCAGTGCGGAGGTCCCACGGGCTCTCAAACCATTTCCAGGAGCTGACAGTTATCGGAAAGGGGTGGTGGGCGCTGGGAGTCAGCCCGTCCTCTGGGCCAAGATCCCAGGAAGCAAGCTCAGATTCTGTGTCATGTCTTGTGCTAGCGGTCCAGGCCTAAGGGGTGGGTTCATATGACGTCGGGACAGTGGGTATCGAGGGGAGAGCCCTGAGGAGGTGGGTCCTGTTTCTGACTTGGGTGACTGACTGTGGACGGCGGCACGGTTCCCCACAACAGGGAGAAAGGAAGGACCAGGTTTGGGGGAGGATGAGAGGGTAAGTTTGGGGCTTGTTAACCAGTATCCAGGCGCGTCCACGTGGAGGGGTCCCGTGGGCAGTTGCCTGGCAGGTCTGGAGCTCAGGAGGGGGAGACCAAACCCTCAGATAGCTTTTTGGAGTCATCACACGACACAGGGTTGGCTTGTTACCTGGAGCGAGTCCTAGTGGGAAGGGCCAAGAGGGCGTCGGTGCGTCGCCGGGAGCTCACCCGCCATGCCAGCAGAGGTTTTCCCTGTGGCTCCTTTAAAAACACACACTGCTTTCAGTTTGAGCGACATGTGCAGAAAAGGCTTTGTTTTCGAAACTCACGTCCTATGTTCTCTGTTCCAGGTGTGTGTGTGTTGGGGGGCCGGGGGGGCTAACTTCTCTGAGTGAGAAGAGGGAGACGTAACCAGTAGCCTCCTCTTTCCGTTAGAGTTTCTTACGTGGTGACGTCAGATCAGCAAACTCTTGGTCAACCTGGTAGCAGTTTCTGCCCTGAGGGACCATCAGATTTCCAGAAATGACTGTTTCTTTGCACTTTGATGCTGGGACCCAGCCCTCCTTACTCATGAGGGCTAAGTGGGGTCCCTCCTGGTCTATTTATAGCAGTAGGATGAGTGGGAGAGGGAGGTTTCCAATTAAAGCATGAGTTCCCCCAAGTCATTCAACTTTGACCTTGCATGGGTTTGCAACAGACTGACTTCCACGCTGTAGCTAAGTTAACGTTCCCAGGCATCCCCCCTGAGCACAGTGCCGCTGGAGGACTAGGCGGGTCGGTCTGCGTCTGGATGGACAGACCCAGCGGGATTGGGGCGCGCTGATAGATAACCCCCTTGTGAACACGGGCTCTGATGGACGCCAGCAAGCCGCTCTCCAGGCTGCTGGGCAGTCAGGCTGGCCGGAGTGTCTGGTTCCTAGAGCTCAGGGTGGCTCTTGTCCACACTCCCTAGGTCTCGTGCGTGGGGCCAGCCCTGTGACGTGGGCTGTAGTCTGGCTTCTGGCCCAGTGATGCAACCGACTTAGTTTCTGGCAAGTCAGGAGGAGGGCCATCTGCCGGTGCGTGGCCAGATGCCGGCTTCCTGTGGGGGCTCCGCGGGCCGGGCCTGGCGTCACCTGCGGGAATCGGATCCATCACTTCCGGGCAGGCCGGGTCTTGCGTTAGCCAGGGCTGCCCGGCCCGGGCGCAGGAAGTCCGGTGCCTGCAGGTAGTTTCTGAGCCTTTCTCAGGAAGTGTTATGACTGTTGCTCTTTTCTCATTACTTCACTTTTTTTTTTTTTTTTTACATTTCACTGTATGGCTGGGGGGCAGGGAGAGCTTTTCTTAAAATCGTAGTTTCTGAAAACATGGCATCCAGAGAGCTCAGTTTCTTTTAAAAACTTCCTTCTTTTCTGGTTCATTTGCACGGATGTGGGGGGGACCCAAGCCACAGAGCTTGCCCCACAAGTCTTAGCGTTCCCACAGTTCGCGGAGCTTCAGACCACGGCGCGGAGCCCGCAGTGGGGACACTTAGCCAGTGCGGGGGCGCGGACTCCTGGCCGTCCTGAGGTCAGTGTCCGAGCCCAGCCTCGGACCTCGCCGTGTGCTGGTCCCGAGCCCACGTGCCCTGTTTTGGAGGAACCTGGGCGGTTGCTCACTGCACCTGCTGTCTGTGCCGAGTGGGAGGGAGCTCCCAGGGACTCAGGCTGTTGTCACACAGCCCGAAAGGGAAATGCAAGGTGTGCCTGTGTGCCCAGTACCAGTCAGCATCAGTTTGTGAACTGGAGGACTCCTGTCTTGTCAGGAAAGTGAGGGGAACTGCCTTCCGTTCCCTGAGGCTGCCTTGCAGGCGTTTCCACAGCATCTCAGCTGCTTCCAGCTGGCTCGTGTCCCATGCCATGCACGGGGAGGAGGGCAGGCTGCATTGTCCTGTGTGGCCAGGTGGGCTTCCACTGCCCTCGCTCAGTGGCGGAAAGCCTTACACCATGTGGCCGAGCCTTCCCCGAGAGCCAGGCGCCCTGGGGGTGCCAGAGCCTGCCCTTTGGAGAGGGTGCCAGTCCCTTCGCACCTTGGCGAGTGGGGGCTGGGGGTTGGTTTGCATTGTCTGTTTGTTTGGAGTTTGAATGCCGAGTGCCCCTGCTCTTGCCCAGGCCCCATTCTCTAAACGCCCCTGATGCACCCGGGCGCGGAGTGGGCACTTCTGTAACCAGGAAGGGAGCGAGGTGCTAAGAAAGGGAAACCCAGGGGAGCCCAGGCCTGGTTGCGGGAATCGTGTGTGTGTGTGTGTGTGTGTGTGTGTGTGTGTGTGTGCGCGCGCGCGCGCACACACACATCCGGCCATTCCCTACACGTGAGTGTGACGGGGCTGTGCGGCCAGCTTCCTGCCCCTTGGGTCCCTGGGGTGAGGTTTCTGACCTGGGTGAGGGGAAGGCAGTGCAGGTGCTCGGCCCCTGGGGCACAGGGAGACTGCAGGAGGCTGCTGTGCAGGGGAGACCTTCTGAGAAAATTCCCTGGGGCTCCCTGGTGGAGAGCGGGAACTAATGGCCAAGGGGTCTGGTTGAGCTGGAAGGAAACGGATGGGTTGCTGAGCAGGCTCTGGAGGAGCCAGCCGTGGGCGCTCAGATGGGGGCTGCTTGTGCCCCCGCCTCCCGAGGCAGCGGGGCGTGGCCGTCCCAGCCTGCGCTGCCCCTGCGCTGCCCCCAAGGACACTGAGCCCCTCCCCGGCACCTTCCTCGCTGGCGATGAATTGCACTGAGGCTGGGCCTCCTCCGCAGCAAACCCCCGAAAGCCAGTTGGCTTTTGCTGTTCCTCAGACTCAGACAAGCCCGTCAGTGCACAGATTCCGCAGGAAGCCACGGGGAAGGCCTTGGCGGATCCTGGCGGAGGCCCTTGCGGGCGGTCCCCAGCCAGAGCTGCCCTGCAGGGACCCCATGGTGGTGGCCGTCGCCGAGCCTGCCAGACGCCTCTCCCAGCAGGACACCGGGGGCCGTGGGCTCACACCCACGTGGAACCCTGGGCTTTCCTGGCGATGGTGGCTTTGGCCAGCTCTGCTCACACCTCCCGTCCGTGCCAGGTTTAAAAGCTATTGGCCGGCAGGTGCCAGGGTGTGGACAGCCCAGAGCTCGGGCGTCCCTTGAAGCCCGAACAGACTATGTTTTGATCTTATTTAATTTATTTTAGCATTTTTTCTTGTGTTGTTCTCCCATCATTCCAGGTGTGTAAGCCTGGGAGGCCCAGGTTTGTGAGAGGCAGGGGCTGGGCCGGCTCTGCCCTGTGCCCTCCAGGGTGCGCGTCGGTGCTCACGTGGTGACTTGGCTGGAGGCCCAGGTTGGCGCTCTCCCTCTCCCGGGGCCTGTGCCAAGGAGGTGGTTCCTCACCTTCCTTTCTGGGAGCCGGGAGCCTCCTGGCCGCAGGCAGGATGCGTGGCCTGGGCGCAGGTGACTGGTCTTTCTGTTTGTTTTGTTTGTTTCTCCTCACCTAAGAGTATTTTTCCTTTGATATTTAGAGAGCGTGGAAGGGATGGGGGGAGAGAGAGCGAGCCAGAGGTTGAGCCTGCAATCGAGGTACCTGCCCTTGACCAGAATTGAACCCGAGACCCTCGGTCCGACACTCTATCCACTGAGCCAAACCCGCCAGGGCTGGGGTCTTTTTTTATGGTTTATGGTCCGAGCCTGACAAGTGCCGTGGGACGGGGAGGGAGTTGACCCTGGTCAGATAGACTGTTTAATAGGGAACCTTAGACTTCAGGCCGCTGGGCTTCAGACGGGCGGCTCTCCCTCGCCTCTGGTTCCCGTTGGACAGAGGAGCGCTGCTCCCCCAGAAGGTGGCCTGCGCCCGCAGGAGGTCGGCCCACAGTTTGGGGAACTGAGGCCGCAGTCCCTTGTTAGCTTCTCGGCCTTCATGTGCAAGCTGCTGGGAGCCTGGGAGCTAGAGAAACCCAGCAGGCTGATGCCCGCCTGTGCGCACGTGGGGTCACCAGCCCTGAGGCCGGCCGTGGGGGACGGACAGCTGCCCCCAGGCCTCCCGCCCCCAGGCTGCGGTGTCTTCCCGGCTGACTAAGGTTTTCTTGGCGCTGAGGAGGCTGGGCAGACCGGGGCTTTCTGGGAAGCACAGCTGTGGGCCACCTGGCGCCTTGGGGCCGTGGACCAGTCCTGGGAAGATGGGAAGATCGGCGGTGTCATGAGGCAAGCCGTGAGGTCACCTTCCTGGAACCCGTGGTCCTTCGGCCCTTGGGGTGTGTCAGCGTCCTTCCCCCAGTCCCTCTGGGGCCGGGGCTCCAAGGTCACAGGCTGAGGAGGACTTTCCTGAGGAGGATTTGTGGGAATTCCCACCAGGTTTGTGCACGTGCCCCTCCCTGCCCACAGGTGTTCCAGGCCCGGGGCAGCGTCCTGCCGTCGCCGCCTCGGGGGACCGTGGGTCAGGGGGCAGCTCCCTGTGGTCGGCCCAGGGCAGCCCCGAGGTGACACGGCCCGAAGGAGACCAGTGCAGCAGGGAGGGCAGTGCTGTCACCCGGCGCCTCTTGCGATGACCTCACCTGTTCTCTTCCTGCTCCAGCTGTCCTCTCCCTGCCCGAGTGTTGGAGAGAAGACTTTTCTACCCTCGAGGATATTTTATTCCACTCGCTGTTAAGCGTATGCGAGACCTTTGCTTTGCTGTCCCTTCCCTAAGTGAAAGCTGCTGTCTCCTGGGCCCTGCCGCGGGCGGGCTCGTGCAGCGGTGCCCTGGTGCTTGGAGCCCTGGCACTCGCAGGCCGAGGGGGTAGCCAGCAGTGGCTTCCGGGAGCTGCTGGGAGCGCTAAGTCTGGAGGCGCGTGGGATCCACGTGAAGGTGGGGTTGTCCACAGGTGTCGGCACTTGTCAAGCCGCTCAGCTCGGAGGGGCCACTATGTGGGGAGTGTGAGTGGGCCACTTAAAATGGCCTAGAAAATCCAAAATTGGCAATAAAATAAAGACCCCTCTCTCCCTCTCCCTAGTAGCGGGGAGCGACGTTGAGGATGCGTCTGCGAAGCTTGACCCTCTGTGTCTCTCACCAGGTCCCCATGGCTGCTGTTGGCTCCTTTGCTGTCCCCAACTGCCCCCCAGGTCACCTCCCCGCCCTGCTGCCTGTGCCCGGAGGGCGTGCACCGGTTCCAGTGGATCCGAAACCTGGTCCCCGAGTTTGGCGTCTGCAGCTCCCACGTCAGGGTGCTCTCCGCCCCCACCGAGTTTTTTGAGCTCATGAAGGTGAGTTGCATCGAAGGCAGAGCACCGTGGGCAAGGCGGAGCACGGTGGGCGGAGCGGAGTGTGGGGGCCGGGGGGGGGGGGGCAGGCGGAGCCCAGGGGCGAGGCGGGGGGCAAGGCAGGGCGCCGTGGGCGGGGTGGAGCGCGGTGGACATGTGGGTAGGGGCTTCTGGTGTGAGGTTGGGCACGTCCTGGGTGGGGGCACCTTCTGTTCTGGAAGCTTTTAGTGGCTGCTCAGCTCACTCCTGTGGGCTCTGCCTGTTCCAGCTTCACAGATGGGTGAGTCAGCCGTGGTCAGAGCTCCCCTGTGTGGCTAAGGTGGAGCAGCCCAGGCGGGGCAGTGAGGGCAGGTCCTGGCTCCGGGCCTGTGGGCAGCCTGCTCCTCTGTCCTGTGCTGAGAGGGTAGTCCACCAGAGGGGAGGCATGAGGGCATGTGCCCTGCACGGCGGCCCTGCTAGCAACGGCCGGGAAGGAACGAGCCTGATTCTAGCTGGGCACCAGGCCCTTTGCCCTGGGACACCTCCCACAAGCCCATCATCGGTGGGCGTTGTGTGCGGGGTGCAGACCCAGTGGCAGAAGCGTGGCAGCGGCCTGGGACCTCGGGCTCTGGTTGTGGCCCCTGCAGCCCTGGTCCTTTTCGGGTACAGTCTGTGCCTGAGGAGTTGCTGAACTTTGCCCTTGGGGGTCCCTCAGGAGTTCATGCACCTCTAGTTCTCTGTGGTTGGACTGCTAATTGGCGTGAAGTCATTCAACGCTTAATGACTTTTTATTGCCATGAACTCCTGAGTTCATACTAACAGTGGTGTGAGAACCCAGGTGTGAGGAGTTCACACAGCCGGCAAGTGAATGCTGTGCGCTCTCTTCTTTAGCCCTGAGCTTCCTTCCTGGCCGGCTCCTTCCAGAACGAATTCTGTGTGTGGTGTGCATGTGGCTGCCTGTGTGTCCCCCATGCCCCCAGCCCCTCGCCTGTCCCACACACCCACGTTGGTGTCAGTGCTGCTGAGGCTGTTTGCTCTGTGCTCCGCGTGGCTCTCTGCGTGGCTGGAAGAAACAGGTTCTTCTTAGTGTCCTCATGGCCTCCAGGTGGCTGGCTGCGTCCCCATGTGGTGACCCCGGCCAGGAGGCGGCTGCACCTGCTCGGTGGGCAGGGCTGCAGAGACCAGGAGGAGCCTGGGGTCCCACAGCCCGGAAAGGAGCCAGGCCTTCTCCCGCCTCTGAGCGGCCCCGGGCCAACGTCGCACTTCCTGCACCAAGCGGGCTGTCCCGCCGGCCCCATGCTGTGGAGCAGGGGGCTGCGCAGGGCCAGGGAGAGGACACGGTTGTGGGGCTGATGCGCTGTGTCGTCTTGAATGTGGGATGTTCTGTTTGTGTCTTCATACCTGTCAGTGCATTTCAAGGGTAATACGTGCTCCTTGTAAAACTCCAGCCGCGCAGGTTTGCTCCCGCACCCTCCCCCAGCTCTGCTCCTCCTGTGTGTTCCGCACGCCCTGCGCACACTCACATACACATGCAGGTGTGTGCGGGCGGGTACGGGTGGAACTCGGCTTGCACTGTGCTCAGTGATGGGCGTCTCAGCCGTGCGTGAGGCCGTTGCAGGCGTGTGCACGCCCTCCCGTGTCTAGTGCAGGTGCATCACGCTTTAACTTCACGCGGACTCACGTGGACTCATGCGGACGATTTCTAGGGCGGATTGTGGGTCCGTCCGCGTTGGGGTCAGGATCGTTCACTGTGGGTGGTGTTTGCCTCTACAGTCGAGGACTGTATTTTCTCAGCGACATGGAAATGATGGTTGAGCGCTGAGACGTCCTTTGCTTTCAGGGGCAGATCCAAGCAGCCAAGAGGCGGGTCGTGATGGCATCTCTCTACCTGGGGACAGGTCCTTTGGAACAGGAACTGGTAGGTTTAGGGGGAGCAGTCAGGTGGGAGCAGGGCGTGGCCTCCAGACCTCATGCTGCCAGCTCTTGCTCTCGTGGCCACAGATACTGGGCATGAGGGAGGATGGGGGAGGGCGGGGGAGGCCTGGTCCTGGCCTCTGACCTGGCTGGTCAGTGTCCCCCTCGCCCTGCACAGGGTCCCCACTGCTCTGTGTGCCAGGCTGCTCCCGAGGCGGCCTCTTGAGGAGGAGTCCGTGGTGCCAGCTCTGAGCGCAGACGGGTGTGCCCAGGACGGGGGCATGGCTGGCACGTGGGTCATTCCTAACACACAGTGTCCCCCTGTGTCTGCCCTCTGCTTGGTAGGTGGACTGTCTGGAGAGCACGCTGGAAAAGTCACTCCAAGCGAAGTGTCCTTCCGACCTCAAGGTGTCCATTCTCCTGGACTTCATGCGGGGCTCCAGAGGTGGGTGCGCCTTCCCTCCGTCCCAGCCTCTGTCCCCACCTCCACGCAGGCAGGGCTGTGAGGATGGATTCCTTCTGTGGCTGGGACTGCAGCCCCAGAAAAACAACTGAGGCAGAAAGAGTTGTGTGACCCCAGGCCCACTGCTTCGGGCAGGCTGCATCGGGGTTCGGGTGTGTCACCAGCACCCACCTGCTGGCCCGTGTCCTATGGCTTCCTTCTCCCTGTGGTGGCTCTGACGGCCAGGCCCTTCTCGCCACGGCATCTTGTCCGTTGGAAGAGTCGGCGCCCTGGTGGCAGACCAGAGCTCCCAGTGGCTGCCCTAGGGCTCCAAGTGTGCGGCCCTGCCTCGCCCAGGCCTGGGCCCTCCGCTGGGGGGCTGGGGTGCGGGCTCGGGTGGGCACGGTCATCACGCAGAGCAGAAACGCCAAGAGGGAGGGCGGTGGCACCCCCAGGAAAGCTGAGGTGGGTGACCAGGAGAAGGCCAATGGGTGCTGATGGGGGAGACAGAAGGTCTCCTCACCGACCACAGCAGCCCCGCCCTGAGCAGCGGGCGACCAGAACAGAGGTGCCCCGAGCTCCTCTGCCCAGAAACAGCACCAGCTGAGCGGGCAGCACAGGCATGTGGCCGGCGGCAGGCGCTGCCGGGCTGGCTGCCTTTCCCGGGGTGAACCCGTCCTCCCTCCCCACTCGCCCTGTGCTCAGGCAGGAAGAACTCCCGCACGATGCTGCTCCCGCTCCTGCAGCGGTTTCCGGAGCAGGTCCGTGTCTCCCTCTTCCACACCCCGAACCTCCGCGGGCTGCTCCGGCTCCTGATGCCCGAGCGCTTCAACGAGACCATCGGCCTGCAGCACATCAAGGTGTACCTCTTCGACGACAACGTCATCCTGAGCGGGTGCGTGGCTCCCTCCGCCCAGTCTCCCAGCAACAGTTTCCCCTCCCGGGCCCCGGACCCGCTGGCACGTGCAGTCCACTCGCCTCTCTCCCGTCTGCCTCGGCACCGTGTCCGCCCTGGAAGCTGGACGCCCACAGGTTACCCGGTAGCCGGGTTGCCAGGATAGGGAAGCAGCCAGACGCCCACTGGCAGCTGAGCGGATGGAGAGGTGGTGTATCCGCACAGTGGGATGTTGTTCAGCAAGAAAAGGACGCAGCCTTGCCGTTCGTGAGCACGTGGGTGGGCCCATAGGGTATTCTGCGAGGTGAAGCAAGTCAGATAGAGAAAGACATGCCCTCACTTACACGTGGAATCTGAAAAACAACAAAGTCACTGAAAACAAAACAAGGACCCACAGACACAGAACAAGTGGATGGTTGCCAAAGGCGAGGGCGTGGAAGGCTGGGCACAAAAGAAAAATGAGTCAGTAAATGAGAGTCTATCAAACTCTCTTCATTCTAAAAATACAAGGCAGGCCCTGTTTATTGAGCACCTACTGTGTGTCAGCCACTACGCGAGGCCCTGTGTGTCTCTCCTTTAAATTCTCACAAGGACCTGGGCCGTGGGTTCCTCACTTTACACACGAGAAACCAGAGATCAGAGAGGACGGGTGATGTCAGGCAGAGCCGGCAGGGGACCCAGGACCTGAGTCTAAAGCAGGGGCACCGTCACTGCACTGGAAACCCGCCCGGCGTGGGCATTTCCTCTCCCAGGTGACGTCAGCTCCGAGGAGGGCGGTGCCGGCCACTGTGGCCTGTCTCTTGGGCGTGGTCACGCTCAGTAGCCAACTGCTCACTGGCCGCTGCCGCCGCTGGTCCTGATCCGATTGTCACCCTGCTCCTGCTGGGTGTCCCGAGGCCCGTCACCGGACTCGCTGCCGCGCCTTGGGCCTGGTCCTCACCTGCTTTTCCTCCCGCAGCGCCAACCTGAGTGACTCCTACTTCACCAACCGCCAGGACCGCTACGTGTTCTTGCAGGACTGTCCCGACGTCGCGGACTTCTTCACGGAGCTGGTGGACGCCGTGGGCGATGTGTCCCTGCAGCTGCAGGGCGACGACACCGTGCAGGTGGTGGAGGGCATGGTGCATCCTTACAAAGGTGGGTGCGGCCATGCTGCCCCCCTGAGCCGGGGACGTGAGGGCCAAGGAGAGCAGCTTCTGTGGCCTTGCCTAGGGCCTGGGACCCTGGGTGGCAGGGCCTGGATCTGCTTTTGTCACTGGAGCCAGACAGAGAGACCCACTGGCCATCAGCCATGCCCTGTGGGCGAGGGAGCGGCTGGGACGGCGGGGGCGTGGGGACGGGAGCTCGGGCCTGGCCTGGCCAGCGAGCCGGAGCCTGCCCTATGCTGCCAGGAGGGCAGGTGCTGGAGCTCACCCTCCTCGGCCGCTCCCTCCCTCTCTCGCCAGAGGCTCTGCGCTTGGCCCACTGTGGTCTGTGCCGCCGGCCTGGCAGCTGGCTCTCTCTCGGGGCCTCTGCGTTCCTGGGGTTCCGTGGCCCTGCCTTCCTGGGGGCCTCTAAGGTCTGCTGCTGAGTTTACGGGTGTCAGTGCACAGGGCAGGGGTTAAACCCAGACCCGCCAGACCTGGCGGTATGCTCCTTGGGTCCCCCCGATGGAAGTGTCTGAGCAGGTGCCCAGTGGAGGCCTGTCCATCCCCGTGGTGGGCTCCGTGCCGCCCTGCCTGCCACCAGCCGGGACGCTCCATTGTGACCGTTAGCTTTTACATCTTGTCCATACAAAATGCATGGGAATCCTCTTCCCTCGTGATGGAAGTTAGTACCTGCATGTTCGCCTGTTGTGCCTTTGGTTCCCACAACCTAAACTGTTCACTCTCTGGCCCCACAGAAAACATGGCCGATCCTGGTCTAACCGAACAGGCCGGCACGAGTGTGCGGAGAACAGGCCCCGCAGGCAGGGAGGGTGAGAATGAGATGCCGGGGGAGGGCTGGCCCGGTGAGAGCCGCCCTTTAACCCCCTTCCCCGTGTCCCTCAGGTGACCGGGCTGCGTACTGTGAGGCTGCCCACGCACGGGTCATGGGTGTCATCAACGCGGCCCGGACCCGCCAGCAGATGCTGCACGCGCAGACCTTCCACAGTGACTGCCTCGGGCCCCGGGAGGACGCTGCGGCCGCTGGTGACCGCAGGCCCGCGCCAGACACGTGGATCTACCCGCTGGTCCAGATGAAGCCCTTCGAGATCCGGATCGACGAGGCGGTCACCGCGGCCCTGCTGACCGAGGCCGAGTGCGGGGCCCGGGTCTACCTCACTACCGGCTACTTCAACCTGACCCAGGCCTACATGGACCTGGTCCTGGGCACGCGGGCCGAGTACCAGATCCTGCTGGCCTCCCCGGAGGTGAACGGCTTCTTCGGGGCCAAGGGGGTGGCGGGCGCCATCCCGGCCGCCTACGTGCACATCGAGCGGCAGTTCTACCAGGAGGTGTGCAGCCTGGGGCAGCAGGAGCGGGTGCAGCTGCAGGAGTACTGGCGGCGGGACTGGACTTTCCACGCCAAAGGTACAGGCCAGCCTGCGGCCTCGCTGCCCTCTGCCTGCATGGCGCTCGCGCAGCCTCTCCTGTGCGCCAGTCATGGGCGTCGTGCAGCCTCCCCGGGCGGTGGCAGGGCGGGAGCCCCCCAATCCCAGCATTCCCGCAGCGGTGTGTCCTCGGGGCTCAGGGTGGCAGGGGGTCATGTATTTGGTCCTCAGCAGCCCGTTCTCAGTCTTTCCCTCACCGTTGCACTTTGGGGAAATTGAGGCCATGCCCTCATGGCGCCCACATGGACGGCGCTGCGTGACAGTGGGTCCCAGCCTGCATTGTCTGAGTCAGGACCCTGGGGCAGCCCTCGCCTCCCTGGAGCGGCCGTGTGCACAGTTTCGGGGCGTGACCCGAGACCAGATGTGTGGGCAGATGGAGCTGTGCTGAGCAGCGGGTCGCCCATCCTTGGGGGAAACCGACCACCCAGTGGGTAGTCCTGCCTCCAGAGGGAGGGGGTGGGGCACCGGGAGGTGGGGTGTGTGTCTAGAACAGCCCAGAAGCAAGACAGGCCTCTGGGAGGAGCCGGGAGCCGGGGGGGTGGTGGGGTGGTGTGGGTTAGAGGCTGCGGGGTGGACCATTGAGTGACTGGACCCTCTGCCAGGCCTGTGCTGGGTGCAGGGGTGTGTCTGCCGGGGTGTGAGCAGCTCCCTCCTCGGTGCTCAGAGGTCTGTCTTGCTTCTGGGCTGTTCTGGAGGCTTCGGAAAAGCCTCGGCCTCCTCTCGGGTGGGTCCTCGTTTGCTTGTCTGAGGTGGGAGGTCCTCTGGGTGCCTGGGGTTGCACTGGGCTGCACTGCGGGGAGCCAGGCCAACGGCCCGACCCCACCCTCTGGGGACAACCTGCTGCCTCCGGGGTGGTTCCGCTTCCCACGTGGAGCCCCACGGGCCTGCTCGGCAGGTGGCGTCGCCTGGTGGGCAGGAGTGGCCCATTGTTCCCATCCCAGCACGTGTCACCGGCTAAGCCGGCCGGAGGTCAGGTGTGTCAACAGGTGGGCCAGCCGTGGAGGGTGCTGGCCGCACCTCAGCTCTGGCTGTTACTTCCGAGAGTAGCTGTGCCCGGGGAGGGACCGCAACAGAGCTGGGCAGTGGGAGGGGATGTGTGTGCCTGGAGCTGCCCGGAGGCTGCCTGGGCAGGGGCTCCCTCGGCCTTGGGTCCCAGCTGGGCCTGGCCCGTCGTCCCGAGGCCGTGGCTCCTTCCCTGAAGCTGCGCTGTGCAGTGACTCCCCAGTTACCGTTGAGACAGGAACACCCAACTGGCTTTTCCAGTGCATCTCGCCTTTTCCCGGACGGGCAAGCCCCTGCCACTCCCCTTGCCCCCCCCCCGCCCCGCACGGGTGGGGCCTGCAGTGCGGGAGGCTGGATTGTGGAGAAGGCCAGGAATCCCGGGCGTGTGCCTGCATGTGCATTCGGGGGAGGATGCGTGGAGCAGGGGCTCACCCTTAAGCCAAGAGCCAGAGGTCAGAGGTCACTCAGTGCTTAGCGGGAGGCCAGGGTCCTTCCTGCTTTGCAGCTCTGATTGGTAGTGGGGAGGGGTCTTAAGCCAGCCCCCTTTTCTGGCTCCTCTTTTGATGGTCACTTCCCCAAAGCAGCCTGTGTCGGAGGAGCCGGGAGCCAGGGGGTGGTGTGGGTTAGAGGCTGCGGGGTGGACCATTGAGTGACTGGACCCTCTGCCAGGCCCGTGCTGGGTGCAGGGGTGTGTTTGCCGGGGCGTGTCTGTGTTTGGACTCTGACCATTCCTGCCCGCGGCTGAGACCCGAGACCACCACCCCCTTCCCCAGGGTCCGGGGGCAGCCCAGGCCCCTCTCGCTCCTCCTGCTCCCACGAGCCGGCTGTGTTTCTGGGTCCCAGCATCGCACACCCCGGCGTCGGAGGCCTGTGCTGACCCTGTTGGCCCTGTGAGCCTGGTGACGCCAGGAAGCCCCGCTTGGTGCCTGCCTGTGGGAAGCGGGCTGGCTGGGTGGGGACAAGCGACCTGTCGGGAAGTGACCACGCGCTGCAGGTGCCGGGAGCAGTCCCGCCGGTAACCTGCGCGGCTGGGCGTCACTGCGGTGTTTTCCGAATTCCGAGGCTGCAGAGCAGCTGTGTGGCACGGGGGCCGGGTACAGGCTGCCCCCCGCACGCGGGCTGATTTCTCAGCAGACGCGGGTGTCTGTCGCTTAGTGGGTGAGCTGCCCGAGAGCCAGAGGAGCCTCCGCCCGGAGCCGCAGGGGAGACTCCAGTGCAGCGGGCTCACCTACAGAGGACGCTGCTCACTGCGTCGGCGGAGGCCCCCGTGGAGCCTCAGAGCCTGGTCCTCCGCCTGCGTTCGCCTCTGGCAGAGGAGAGGGGGTGGACCCGGTCCAGCGTCTGTAAAATGGGGTGAGGCTGAGACGGGGGACCTGTGCGCCTGGGGGACACGCTGTGGGAGTCTAAGGGTCCCCTGGCGAGGAAAGGGGTCCCGGTTACCTGTCATTTTCTTCATGTGGGTCACGAAGCCAGAGGTCTCACCTGCTTCTCAGCCTCTCGAGGGGCCGCTGGGCGGTTCCTCGTTAGGCCTCAGCCAGCCGTCAGCTCTTAGATTCCTGGTCTGTCGTTTCCTGGGGCCTGGCCCGGGCGCGGGCAGCGTTGCTGGTCGTGGGTTTAGTTTATGTCCGCCTTCGTGCTGTGCAGGGGTCAGCTGCCAGGCACTGCACGTTACCTGTGGCAGCTCACGGGTAAGTTCTCTGATCACTGAGAGTTTGTGCCCTTAGGTACTTACTTATTTATTTTTACATCTGCACGGCCTGCCCCACACCGCACAGCCTCCCCTGGTCAGCAGCCAGCCCCGGGGCGGCCACGCTGTCACACTGATGACCCAACTGACACAGCAGTGCCACGGAGTCTACAGCGCGCACTGGGGTTCCCTTGGCGGTGTGCTTTCTGTGGCTCTGCCTGTCGTGTCTCCCCCTCACCCCCCGCGGGCCTGGCAGCCACCGCTTTCTGTGCGGTGCCCGCAGCTTTGCCCTGTGCGCACATCAGGTGGGGACCACACAGTGGCAGCCTCCTCCGGGACAGTGGGTAAGGCCTGCGTCCTCGAAGCAAATTCGTTCTCATTGCTGGATGCGCTCCTTGTCTGGATGGGCAGCTTATCTGCGCACCTACTGAGCGCATCTCGGTTGCTTCTGGGGGTCCCCTTTGCACCCTGGCCCTGGTGGAGAGTGGGGCTCAGGGGGCCAGACGCAGAATAGCTGGTTCCCCTCCTAACCAGGTGAGGCGAGGCCATCTACCTGCCATCCACGTGCCAGCAGACTGGCCCCATGTGCACGTGAGGCATGCAGGCCTGTGCTTGTGGAGGGTGGTCTGGGGGGAGCAGCAGGCTGCCCGGCCCTAGCAGAGGCCCCATCCACGCCGGGACGCGGGCTCAGCGCGTGGGCATGTGTTTCAGGGAAAGGGTCAGCGTGAGTTTGAGACGTGGACGTTGACTCACCTGGGCGCAGCACCAGCCTTAGCAATGTGTGTGGCGGGTGGGGCAGGGCTCGGGTTGAGAGGTTTCTGGCTCAGGCTACAGAAACCTGTTAATGATGATGAGAATCGCCACTATTTTTACTGCTTCCCGATAGGCCGCTTGGCGCAGTGCCCCGAAAGGGAACGCGCAGTGAGAGCTGGGCAGCTCCACCCTGTTTGCCTGGCACACCTGGGGCACGTCCCACCGGGGAGCCGACAGGTGTGCTCGGGGCGGGGCCACGGCTGCGCACTCCCAGGCCTGCGTGGTCATTCCTGCTCCTCGGCCAGGACGGCGGGAGCCGTGCCGTCTTCCGCCCCCCCTCGTGGCTGCGGGGTGTGGGGGAGCCGAGGAGGGGGTGTCAGTGCGTTGTCCTTGGCGTGGGCCTCACAGGAGGTCATTAACTCCCAGCGTCGGGGGAGCCGCCCTGTCAGACAGCTGTTGGCCCAGGGCTGCTGTGCCCGGCAGCATCCGGACACGGGGACACGGGACTCCCTCCCGCCCTCCCGAGGCTTAGCTTTAACGAGGGCCGCGATAAGCGGGCGATCTCTTCAGATGTAACATCAGGCTGTGGGGAGGGTTAGGGTCCAGCAGGGCAGGGGCTCCATCCAGGCTGACGGGTCGGTTAGACAAGGGGGCCACTGAGAGGTGACACTGAGGGCAGAGAAATGGGAAGCAGACAAAGGCAGGTGCCCTGGGGGCCAGCGCCGTGGGAGCTGGGGGTCCTCTGGTGCCCCTCCTAATGAGGCCTGGCCGGGCGGCATGGAGAGGGGCTGCAGGTGAGAACCCAGCGGGAACTGGTGTCCCCTTTCTAAAGGGCCCCGTGTGCAGCGGTCCCCTGGTCGGGACTCCAGTCCAGCCGTCCTGTCCCCTGCTGCCTGCCCTAGTCCCTCTCTGAATGCCCGCACCAGCTGCAGAGCCCTCCCTAACCTGGGGTTCCTGGAATCGAGATGTGGGGCCAGAGGTCAGGCCGAGCGAGGGGGCGGGGCCTGATAACAGGTTTCTGGCTGCTGGGAAGTGTTTCCTGGCAGTGAGGCTGCCTGTAGGCACCTCGCGCTCCTGACACGACACAGGGAGGAAACAGCTCAGCGGGCCCTCACCGTCCTCTGCAGCCCCCAGCTGGGCAGGGCGCGGCTCGCTCCAGGCTCCAGGGCGCTCACCACGGGGCTGCCCGTTGCACCGTTTATGGTCTCGATCAGCTTCTGTGGGAGAAAGTCGGCAGTGAAACTAGAACCTGGGGGTTTGGAGGTGGCCATTGGGGTGGCAGCTGGGTGCCTCTGTGGTCCTGAGGGCTCACCTGAAGTGCAGCCGGGCCAGAGGACGAGGAGGGACGCGTGGTGTGCCGTGCGTGCCTGGGTGCCTGGGGGGGCACTGTAAGCGTGGCCTTGCCGTGCAGCACAGACACACAGTGCGCAGTGTCGCGTGATGATAGAATTGTTTGGGGTGGCAGTTAGGAAAATCGGGTCTAAGAAAGCTTGTTTGGGGGGTTGCTAATGAGAACAGGTGGCAAAGCAGAGGTGCATGTGGGGGGCCCATCGGGGTGGGCCGCCTGCCCGTGAGGGCCGAGCCCTAGGTTGCCTTGCAAGGAAGCCGTCTGTGTTTGTGCAGATTTTACAAATACAAGGGCCCTAGGACCAGGCCCTGTAGCCGTATGTCTCGCCCCCCCCCCCCCCCCCCCCGCACCCTGTGGCTCGGGAGTCTTGGCTGGAGGCAGGTGGGTGAGCCACATTGGCCGTAGCCGTGTCACCTGGCAGCCTCCCCCTCCCGCTCCCTTTCCCTCTCCTGTGCCTCTGAGCAGCCCGGGAGCTGTGACAGGCAGCACTGAGCGCACCACTGGTTTAGGGGCTGCTCTTAGGACAGGGCTCTGAGCCTGCTGTCTGTGCGGAGGACAAGCTGGCATTTTCCTTGGGCCCCCAGGCCATTTGGAGCAGGGTCCAGGGCCAGCCTGGCCACCTTGTGGTCTCTTGACAAGGCAAGGCGGTGGTCTAGTGGGTGGGCTGTTGATGGAGCGATCCCACGGGCAGCAGGCGGCTTTGATGTGGCCCCTGCGTGCGCGTGCGTGTGCATGTGCGTGTGCGTGTGGAGGGTCAAGCCCTTTACAGGAAGCACCGTCGTCATCTCTTACCCAAGATGTTCTTGGAAGTGCTCTTGCCCTGAGTGAGAATTAGGAAATGGCTGCTATTTTAGGAGCTCGGTGTGTGTTTCATGCTGCTTGCTCGTGACAGTCTTGCTCGGCCGGGGCCCTTTGAAAAGGTCATGTTGGCAGAGGAGGGGCCGAGGGGGCAGGGGCGTAAGGAGGCAGCTGGGAGGAGGGGAGCCCTGCACCGCCAGGTTACCTCTAAGAACCCACCTGTCAGGTGTGGCAAGAGGGGCCCAGGGTGCAGTGCGGCAGGAGAACAAGGACGTCCCAGGGAGCCACCTGGGGGGGGCGCCAGGCCGCCACGGACCTGAGGTGCCTGCACCTGCCGGCAGCTCCTGGGCCTGGTGGAGAGCAGGCCCAGGGGAGCCCAGGGGAGCAGGCACAGGGCCCGGGGGCTGCTGCCCTCTCAGGGAGCAGGGAGGCGGAGCCGCTGTGCTCACTGTGCACCTTTCCTCTTCCCGCAGGCCTCTGGCTGTACCTGGCCGGCAGCGGCCTGCCCTGCCTCACCTTGATTGGCTCTCCTAATTTTGGGTACAGGTCGGTGCACCGGGACCTGGAGGCCCAGATCGCCATCGTGACGGAGAGCCAGGCCCTGCAGCAGCAGCTGCACCAGGTGGGTCTGCAGGTGGGGTTTCCCCAGGGAGGGGGGTGCTGGTGCCTTGAGGGCACTGAGCAGTGAGGAAGCACCGGAGCCCTCGCCAGGCAGTGGAGGGGGTGCACCCAGCGGCCAGCTCTCCTCGGCTGCTTCCTGGAGGGAGAGATTGGTTCTCCCCAGCCTCTCCCAGGAACTCGGGCCCACTGGACGGGTGCGAGGGGAGGAGCCAGGCTTGCTCGGGTCCTGGCCCGTTTGGGAGGAGCTCAGGCAGCACCCCATCATTTCAGGAAAAGACCCTCCCAGAGAGTGGGGAGGGAGAGGCAAGAGGAGGGTACTCCAGGCGGAGGGGCCGGCAGGGAGCAGCATCCGCAAGGGGAGCCGGAGAGGCCGGAGACAGGAGGCTGTCCGTAGAGATGGGGGTGCGGTGCAGGGGGCGGGCTCACGGGACTGACGCCCCGCTCACACATCTCTGTGCCCTGGGTCAGTCTTCGCACCGACGGTTTGGACTCTGTTTATTTCAGGTCGTTTCCCTGGGTTGTGGTCTGGCTTGGCTTGGTTGGGGATTGCGGGCCTGGAGGTATGCCAGGCCGGAGCTGGGCTCCTTGTGGCAGGCGTGCAGGGTCTGGAGGTGGGCACAGCAGGACCAGGGAGCTGCCTGCCCCGTAGGAAGGGGCGGTGCTTGCACAGGGCCCTGCCCTCCCTGTGGCGGCAGGTGTTTCGGTGTGGGGGGGGGGGGGAGAGCAGAGTTCCTGGGAGAGCTAGTGCCTTCACCGTTTGTGCCATCAGCGGGGACAGTGCAGGCAGACTTTCGGGAACCGAGCACCGGCCGTGCGTCCGAGACCTGGCGGTACCTGCGCATTTGAGGCCTTCCCAGCGTCGCCTGAGTGTGGCGCAGACAGCACCGCGGTGGCCGCCCAGAGCTCGCTGGTCTCGGAAGCCTTTATTCTCGGTTTGGGAATTGCTGTTGCGAAACTGGGAGCCTTTGTTGAGGAGGAAGTGGCCCGGCCGCGTCCCTGGGATCTGCCCTGCAATCGGGGGACCGCGGTACCGGGAAGGCTCCGCGAAGGGCGAGAGGAAGTGGCAGTGGCCATGGTCCGGGTGAGCCCCAGAATCTGCTCAGCTCAGCAGGTTTCTGCTGCGGGCCCAGTGGGGGCGGCTGGTGCCGCTTTCGGGGTGACTGGCCTGGACTTCTGCCTCCCTGTGCGGAGCCGGCCTCCATAGGAGCCTCGAGCCGGGAGGTCCAGCCCCAGACAGCGGAGTCGTGCGTGTGAGCTTGGCCTTGGGCCAGGACAAGGTCTCCGTGGTCCAAGCTGGTTGGGGGAACACGACCCCCAGGCTTGGCCCTGGGTCCTGGGACTGGCTCCGCACCACACTTCCTGAGGAAGGGGACGGAGCCCACATCCTAGTTCTCGAGAAATGCTGGCGGTTGTGGTTGGAGCTGCTGTCCCAGGGGCATGGTTGGGATAGTTTCTGTTTCCAAACCTGACTCCCCGGGGCATGGCCTGTGGGGGTGGCAGCCCACCCCGCGGAGGCTCCTCCGTCCTCAGGCACACTGGCGTGCAGAAGCGTGTTTCTAGAGAATTCCGCCTGTGTCTGTGTCTTGGGACTGCAGCCGCCCCCGGGGAGGCCTGGGACTGCCCAGCCACCGGCCTCAGCACAGCCCAGAAAGTCCCTGAAACGCGCTGCGGCCCGCGCCCAGGCGCACGGAGCTTCGTGGGAGGGAAGGCCCGGGTCACGCTGGGCACCTTGGGGGAGACATTGTGTCGGAGCCCGAAGTCCCTCCCTTCGCTGAGCACCGACAATAAAGCAGAAAGCTTCCTGGTTTTGTTCGGAGAACATGGTTTACCCATCGTGACCCCAGAACAGCCTGGGGACCCGTCAGCTGACTTCCTTCTCCTGCGTGGAGTCTGCGAGGAAGCCTGAGGCTTCTGCTCATTTAATTGAGTTCTTGGCTGCGCATTCATTGAAGCAGAGGCTGAGCCGGTCTGTGGGGACCTCTCAGACCAGCCTCCCGAGACGGACGCTGCCTGTCCGTCAGGCCCTCAGTCAGCGCTGGGGCCCTCGCAGCAGCCGCCAGGACCCGGGGCTCGCGCTGGGCTGGGAACGGCCGGATGGGGGGCCGTGTGGACCCAAGCGCAGGGGTCCCCCCAGCCCTGGCAGGGAAGCGGGGGCCGGGTCTGCGGTGCTCCCCGGCACGGTGGCCTCGCCTCCGCAGGGTCAGGAGCTGGCCAGGGACGCGCCTTCGCTCCGCCCCCGGAGCCCTCCACCCCCAGCATTTCCCCTGGTGCTGCTGGTCCCCAGTGCACGGGCACCTTCATGGCGTGGCTGCTGGGTCTCCGCGGGAGTGTGGCTGGGGCAGCTGACAGCCAAGGGGCTGGGGGTCCAGAGAGGGGCCCCAGCCCCTGCGAAAGCGAACAGGAAACCCTCCCCCCTTCACTGACTGAACGCAGTTAGTGACTGACCGGGCTTAGAAAAGTGTTTAACTGGGTTTAAGTCTGAACGGGATAACCGTTCATGGGGAAAGTTGAGAAAAGCTAGAGACGCTGGCCCTTCCTCCGGGGGGCCGAGCCCAGGCTTCCCGTGTGCAGTGAGGGCTGCCCTGTGGTTCCAGTGCGCTACAAGCCTTTGCCAACGAGAGGAGAGAAATGTGTCTCCTTGAGAACATCTTCCTCAAAGGGCAGCACTCGGGGAGCGAGGGCAGAGGAGCTGTTTCTCTCCAGCCGGCTCTCACTCTGACGCGCCGGCTCCCCCTCATGCGGGTCTTCCGTTTAGAAACGTTGCTTTGCTTTTCTAAGGGAGCTGTGGGGGCGGGGGGGCCACCGCGGGACCCTGACCTGTGCTCTTCCTCAGGAGCAGGCGCAGCTGTACCTGCGGTCGGGCGTGGTGTCCCCCGCCACCTTCCAGCAGCCCGGTCGGCAGGTGAAGCTGTGGGTGAAGATGGTGACCCCGCTGATCAAGAACTTCTTCTGAGGACACAGGTGATGCCCCCCCCTCCCCACCCCGACAGCGCCGGGTCGCTGGGGGCAGGTGGTCCCTCGGCCCCAGCGGGTCTGCTCGCTGGTCACATACAAGCGTGTCTCAGGGCGTGGATGGGCACAGCGTGTGCGTGCCCACTGCTGAGTGAGCCCGTCCCCTCTGTCGGGTGCCTCTCCACCGAGTTCAGGGCCGGCCGTGCAGGGTCAGCGTCACGGGTGGTTCCGTGTCCCCTGCTCGGAGCCGCGCGTGGGTTAGAGGCAGGAGGAGTGGGGGAGGATGCCCTCCGCTCGGGGAGGTCCGGCTCGCCGCCTTGCAGCCGTGGCTCACCGGGCGAGACCGCCAGGCAAGATCTTGGGAGCCAGACCTCGGGGCTGCGGCCTGTCTCCCTGGCACTGCTGTCTGTGTGCCTGCAGAGGCGGTGTTCTCTGCGGCAGCTGGTGACGGGCCCGCAGCGGGGGACTTGTCCAGGCGCCAGGGGGCCGGGCAGGGTGTGGCTGCCACTAGAAGGAGGGACCGTCCTCTGCTCTCACCCCAGCTGGCCCACAGGTCCTGGCCACACCGCGTTGGGGCGGGAACTTTGGGCCTTTGGCTTGTGGGGGAGAGAGAGTGAGGGGAGTCGGAGATGAGTGAGGGCTGTGGCCGGCGTTTTTAGCCTGGAGCTGTGTTTACAGCGAGGCTTCCCCTGGGTCCCCCTAGAATATAAAACCCCACCCCCCACCCCCGACCGTTAGACCATGTGGTGTGCCTGGTTAAAACGTCCGCAGGAACTCCTCGGTGTCATCAGATGCCAGAGGTGTTTGCAGTCCCAGTCGCCTTGTCAGTATTTTTATCTCAGTTCAGTCTTTTGCTGCCTCTGACGGAGGTCCGCGCCCTGTGACTGGGGACGTGGCCTCTGTGGGTTCCTTAATGTTTTACCTGAAACTTTTTCCTGGGCTTACTCGCAGTGTTTCCGTGTCCCCTCTCCACGTCCTGGGCATTTATAAAAGCCCTGCCCCTCCCCCGCGTCTTCGGGCACAGACTGCAGACCCGCGGCCGGGACGGGACCCTGCATGTAGCCTGGCCGGTGTCACGGCTCCCTCCCAGGGACCGGCAGCTCTGGTGGCTCTGATGTCCCCTCCACAGGCCCCGGCGGCTCCAGTGCTAGGCAGCTGGTGGTAGACCAAGGGCATCTGCGTGCCCAGAGCCCGGCCGCCTGAGGGCTGAGGCTGGGAGGCGGCCACTGCACCTCAGCCAGCTGTTTGCTTCCAACTAGTTATTCACTTGTCCTGAGGGACCATTAGGCCAGAGAAGCCGAAAGAATGTGCTGCTTGGAGAGAGGCTTTCGGTAAACAGCGCTCACATTCCTGCAGGTTCTGTGGGACCAGAGCAATCACGGGCTCCCACGGCCACTGCGCCTGTCCTCCCCGCGGCCTGTCCTCCCCGCGGCCTGTCCTCCCCGCGCCTGTCCTCCCCGCGGCCTGTCCTCCCCGCGGCCTGTCCTCCCCGCGCCTGTCCTCCCCGCGCCTGTCCTCCCCGCGGCCTGTCCTCCCCGCGCCTGTCCTCCCCGCGGCCTGTCCTCCCCGCCGCGGCCTGTCCTCCCCGCGCCTGTCCTCCCCGCGGCCTGTCCTCCCCGCGCCTCTCCCTGTCTCCGCTAATCACCTTCAGGGCGGCCCCGGCTGCCCCCCGACCTCAGCCCCGGCCCCCTGGCTCCCCGGCTCCCCTCAGCCAGGCGCAGGGCCAAGTGCTGAGACGCAGGCAGGTGTACCGTCCTGCTCTCCTGTCACCGACGGTCCCAGGGGGAAGCTTGGAGAGAACGCAGGCAGCCCCCCCACAGTGTGCAGTGGGAATGAGCACTGTTTCAGGCCCGAAGGCAGACTTGGGAAACCTCCCCGTGGGGTGGTTATCGGGGGTTGACAGGAGGGGCCTGGTGGCCACTGGCCTTCATCTCCTGTCCCTCGCGCCTGGACGGAAGGGCCGCAGTGACCCCTCCTGGCCAGCAGAGGTGGTTGCTGGGCACCTGGGCTCCTTGGCCTGGACTCCTGCCTTCCTGGCTGCAGCCCACCCTCTGGGCCCAGGAGGGAGGGCTGAGGGGTGATTTTCTCTCCCCTCGTCCCGGCCCCTCCAGGCCCCCGGCTTTGAGTTAGGCTGTGGGGCAGACACCAGACGTGCAGGACGGGACAGAGATGAGGAAGACGGAATCGCTGCCCAGTGTGGGGTTCTGTGTGGAAGCCTGTGAGCTCCCAGCACACACGGCTAAGCTGGTCCCGGGTCCACGCTCAGCCCATGCGGACGTGGGCAGTTGGTGGGGACGCGCTTCAGCTGCGTGGAGATGGCACCTGCGTGTGGAGGGGCATCGCCATAGCCGAGAGTGTTCTCCCCCGGAGAAGGGGGTGGATGCTGCTTCGGGGGCTGGAGGTGGCCGCTCCTGTGTATGGGGCATACCTGTCCCCTCACTGGGCCATCGGCACCTAGCGCCTGGTTGGGGGGCACGGCCGCTGGTCCTGACCCTCCCTCCCAGCTGCCGGTGGGAAGAACTTGACTGGCTGGCCCTCCCGGGAAGTCAGCCTCGGACACTTGCCCTGGCTGCTGGACTCCAGCCCTGTGTCCACGCCTGTGCCATGGGCCAGGCCCTGTGGTCACAGCGTGGAGCTGACGGCCGGCCCAGGGGACAGGAAGGCACAGCTCAGTAACTCAGTGGTTTTAATGCAACACCCCCCCCCCCGCCCCCCTCGCCGTCTGGCTGGTCAGGTGCGCACGCGCTCACGGGCCCTGACCGTGTTGACAGACAGCGGCCCTCAGTTCCTGTAAGTCCATGCTAGTCCCAGGGCGATGACGGTCAGGCCTGGCCGGGGAGTGGCTAGACCTGCAGGAGCAGCGCCACGGCCGCCAGCACCCACTTGGACGCCTTCTCTTTGGTCTTCAGGTTGAAGGTCCAGACGTAGGTGGGGCCGCGCATGCGTGTTTTGTACACGGGACACTCATAGATGTTCTTGGTCTCCATGCGGTCCACAGGGATGGCCTTGATGAAGATGACCGGCATGGCCGGCGTCAGCTCCTTCAGCCGCGCCTCGGCGATGACCCCGGTCTGCGTGTCCCAGCGAGCGCCTGCGGGGCAGTGCGGCCGTGAGCCCGGGAGGGCCGGAGGGAGAGCCGCTTGGCTGGCTCCGCCCCAGCGCACAGGCCTGGGCCGGGGCAGGGGCACAGGAATCGCCGAAGATGGAGTCGTGAGTGGGACACGTCGGGGCTTGTGTGACCGCCCTCACCCCACAGGGCACCGGGCCCAGCTCGCCGCCGGCTCCACCCGTTCACACGGGATGTTCTGGAGCTGCTTCCACAGGCGGCCATTGCTCTGCCCGCCCGCCCCCGCCCCCCGCCCCGCATCCGCCTGGAACTGCTGCCTCCATCCAGGCCGCTGGTGTTCCCTCCCTGTTCAGTGATGTTTATCTTTCCCATCTGTGATCCCAAAATAAACGTGGAGATGGCTGCTGAGCTGGTCTGTGATGTGGGAATGGGCCCGGCCCCCAGGGAGGGGAGGGGAGATGCCACCTGCAGGGGGCCAGGCCTGCATGTGGCAGATGGGCTGGCCCGGTGGTCTCGCCTCCTGCCCGTTCCTGGCCCCTCGGGCAGCTGGCGCCAGGCTCCCAGGAGGTGGACAGCCAGGCCCCCTTCCCTTGAAACCTGTGCCGGGCAGCAGAGGGCTTGGGGGGTGGAGCACAGGGGCTGTGGCTCACCTGTCAGATGCACTTGCCCTGGGCCCTGCCCCCAGGAAGGGCGGAGCCCCTCCCCAGACTGGCGCTCAGGGTGAGGGCGGGCCTGCCCATTGCCTCTTGTGCCTCTTTCCGTCCCCTCGGACCCCTGTCTCGGCCTGTCCCTGGCCCCGTCACTGTACAGCCGGCTCCGCGAGCCCCCCACAGCGCGCATGGCCTGTGGTCGGCGGGCGCTGGGCTCTGGGCCCGGACGGTGCCTACCTTCCATGAAGAGCCCGTACACGTAGGAGCCCTCTCGGGGGGGCGCGGTCACGTCTTCCCGGTTCTTCTTGGTCACCTCCACCGAGAGGCACATCTTGTCCAGCGGCCACTCGTTCTTCCTGGCCATGGACTGCATGATGGCCGTGAGGAAGGACTGGGGGTTGAAGAAGCCGGCCAGCCACACGGTGGTGGGCAGGGCGAAGTCCGTGGTCCAGGCCTCCAGCTCCTGCGAGGAGAGGGGTCTCAGCCGAGCGCCAGGGCCTCACGGCAGATGGTGCAGCCGCTGCTGCCGTGCCACCGCTCTCCTTTCGCCCCGTCTTGAGGGGTGGGGACAGTAGGGCCACGAAGGGAGAATTGGGGACCCAGCAGAGGCCTTGCTTCCGTCACCTGAGCCGCGGTGGCGGGAGCTCCCTCCATGCCCAGGAGGCAGCTGTTCTCCTTCCCCGGGAGGAAGGTCCTGCGTTGTCGGCGTCTGGGCATGGGCACACCCTCCCGACCCTGCTCTGACGAAGGCCAGGCCAGCGGGCCCACAGGCCTCAGGACACACCCCCTTGCAGCGTGCTCCCACGGGCTCTGGGAACGGGGGTGCACTGAGGCCAGGGACCCCATCCTCACCCTGATGCGGAGCAGCAGGTCCGTGTACCAGGCTGCCAGGCCCATCATGGACGGGTAGGCCCGGGCCATCCACGTTTCGGGCACCGTGTCGTAAAATAGCGCCGTGGACAGATCTTCCATGTCTGTCGTGATGGTCAGTTCCCCCTGAGGGACGGACAGACATGTGGGTGCTGGGGGCCCAGGCAGGGCCACGCGGTGCAACGCAGACCCGGCCAGTCGTGGGCCTTGCTCTCGCCAAGGCGGGAGAGCCCCGCCCACGTATGTCATGGGAACGTGGTTTCCCACGGGGTGTGGGCCACCGGGTGCTTCTGCAGATGCCTGTGGGGGCCACGTCATGCCTCCTGCTGGGAACAGTCAGGATGCCCTCCAGGGCCGGTTCTGGTCGCCCACAGCTCCGACCAGGGAATTCGGGGGCCAGCGCCAGGGGCCTGAGGCACCCCGTGGCCTGGGGTAGGTGGTTCTTTGCAGTTGAGGTCGTTAGCCTGGGGGGCCAGCCCGATTCCCGCGTCACGTCCGGGCCCAGCTGACCCGTCTTCCCTTTACCTTCAGCCCCAAGTTGAGCTCCTTGAGCGAGCGGCGCATCTCGTTGGTCAGGATGTTCATGCGCTCGCACTCCTGGAAGGCCACCACCACGTAGGGGGTTTTCTCGGCCGCCTTCGCCATGATCTCGGCCATGTTGAATGACTCCGGGATCTTCTCCAGGATCTCGTCCAGCACGGCCTTCACCTGGGAGTCAGCCCGCGGGCATCACCGCGCCCGCCCCGCCGCCCGGGTCAGGTCTCGGGGCCGGAGCCTGTTCTCCCCCCTGACCGCCCCCGTGCCCACGTTCCCAGCCCTGAATCCGGGCGCAAAGGCACACGGCGTGGCCAGAGCACAGCAGCCCACATGACGGGGAGGGTGTCGCGGCCTGTTGGCAAGGCCTGTGGCCGTGTCAGGGGAGCCTCTGGTACCTTCAGCCAGGCACCTGCATCCTCCCCTGTGGGGTCACCGAGGGTTGGGGGTGGTGTGGTTGCTAACAGGTTCTGAGGGGCTTCTGCCAATCGGGGTGCACTTGGTGAGCCCGGGCTCCGGACACTGCCTGTCACTGTCACTGGGCCCCCACCTTCTCCTCGCGGGACACCCCGGTGCCAGCGCCTGAGTCCGTCTCTTTGGGCTGCATCTCCAGGACCGTGCGGAAGAGCTTCTCCGAGGTGACCGTCAGGAAGCCGATCTCCGCGTTGGGGTGCAGGCCGTACAGGTAGGGGCTCTCCGGGGGCAGGTTCTCGTTGATATATTCGTGGTAACCCTGAGACGGGGGTGGGGGTGGGGTCAGCAAGGACCTTCTTATCAGAATGTTCTGCCCACATCCCACCCTCTGTGCACCCCACTGCTGCCCTAGCCCCCTCCTGGGTGCTTCCCCACCCCCAGACCCCCATCTGGTTCCTGCTCTGGCTCAGTTCCTGACATTCCTCCCGTGACGTGAGGCTCTCACCAGGCGGTTGGCCAGGACGCACTGACCCGCCCCCTTGGTCCCCCGGGAAGGCTCACCTTGTAGTCCAGGTTGGGGGGGATCTGGAAGCCGGGGGCCAGCTGGATCTCGCCCTCCAGCATCTCGGCCCGGATGTACTCCACCAGGTAGGTCTTGCACAGCCGGCGGTCCCAGTCGTCCGTGATGTGTCCGCCGTACATGATCTCCCCGAACAGGTAGCGGAGGTCGTCCCAGGGCACCTGGGGAGGAGGCCGCCGTGAGGGCGCTGCCCATCTGCGTGGGTGAGAGGCCAGCCCCCCGCACAGTAGCCCTTCCTCGCCCAATGCCCGCAGGCTCATCCCCCCGCACCCCACCCCCTTCTGCGTGTCTGTCTCTGGTGGGAGCATCCCTGGGCCTCTGCCCGCAGCCATCTCCCGGCACTTTGTGACTTTGCCGGGGCCCTCACCCGTCCGGCCCCCTGGCCCCACTCTCCCTGCGCCCGCTCCTCCTTGGTGGCCCACACTCAGGGACATCGTGGGCCCGGCGGCCCTTCCCTCCGCGTCCACGGAGCAGAGCGGTCTCGTTCTGCCCGGGTGGGCTTTGACTCTCTGCCCCGGGCGTCTTTGTGGCCATGACGTCCATCCTCGGGTCTCCGGTGGGTCCTCCCTCGGGCCCCACTGAGGTGCCGTCTGCGTGTCCTGCCTGGCGCTCTGTTCCGTTTGCTTCAAGCTTTTGCAATCCAGGGTGCGTTTTAGCTCCTTTCGGACCCGCTGGGCACACTGCGCTGGGGGGTGGGCGGCCGCCACGTGCTGGGCCGCGGCGTGTGGGGCCTCACGGCGCCCGCCCGCCCGCCACCGCCTTGCACGCACGCCGCATGTCCCCGAGCACCGGCCTCCTGAGGGCGAGTGGGCGTCCGTGTCGGTGGCCGCTCACCCAGTCCCGGCCGGTCACGCCTTGAGTGAGAGCGTGCTGACCGGTCAGGCTCTGATCCTGCCGGCCAGTCGTGCTAATGTGGCCTCGCGTGTCTGTGGTCGGACTGAATGTTCCCTAATGGTCGTGGGGTCACCGTGGGTGTGTGCTGAGTGGCAGCTTCTGCATTTCACGCATTTGCCCCTCCGCCTCCGCGCTCCCCTCCCCCGGGACGCCGGGGACGGTCCTTCCCCTCCCCCCAGGCAGGGCGGCCACCCGCACCTGCCGATGGAATTCCCGGATGGAATGCCCGCATGCCTGTGGGACGCGTCGCCAGGCCTCCCCGGGAGGACCGCGGGCCGAGGGACAGGGCCACGTTGTCAGCTCCGTCACTTGGTGCCTCCCTGGAGCTTGGCTGGCGCCTGCCCTTACCCCCTCCTCCCCCACCGCCTGGCGCGTGTGTGCGGGGGCGGGGGGGGGCGGTGCGTGACTAGCAGGATGCTTCCTCCCACACGAGAAAGTGACACGGACAGTCTCTCCCGTCTCCCGTGCAGCGGTTCGGTGTGTGGACCCCGATCCCATCTCAGGTCACGGGGCTCCAGCACCGTCTGACCCGCTGCACACGCGGCCGCCCGGGCCCCCCGAGTGTCTGCAGCCGTGGGGCCACCGCGTGGGGCCACAGGAAGTGACCTCTGCCCAGGCCGTCCCACCTCCCCCAGGGAACCAAACAACATTCTGGCTGACTGGGCTGGTGGCGTGTGGTGGCTGCCTGGGCCGGGGGTGTGGGGTTCTCTCCGGGGCCACAGGGGTGTCTGATATCATAGGTCATCAGAGGTCAGCCCCGGACAGGCCGCCCCGGGGAGGCTCCCTGCCCTCGCCTGAGGCTCGCCCCTCCCCACCCCACCTGCACAGCTTCTTACAATGGGGCACCTCCCACCTTTCCTCACTGAGCCCCTAATGCTTGGAGGCCTGGGGGTTGTCCCCAGGCTCAGGGGGCGGGGTCCAGCCAGCGCAGCAGAGCTGGGCTTCACCCCAGGCGCCTGGCACCAGCACCCCTTCTGACGAAGTCGCCCCCGCGTCATCAGCGTCGGGGACAACGCCTGCCCGCGTCGCCCCCTTACCCGCAGCCGAGCGCTGCTCTTACTGCCCCTCCTCTTAGGAGCCGAGTGAGGAGGGGACGGCCTCTGCCTCCTCCCAGGGCCCGATGGCAGGTGCAGGGTGAGCGCCAGGCCTCCTGGGAGTCGGCCAAGCGAGGTGGGTGGTGTCCGGTCTCTACACAGGCCGCTGGGCCGCCCATGGGGGACAGGCCCCTCACTGCCGGCTCAGTCCCCCCCTGGGGTCACGCCTCAGGCCACAGGAGACTCCTGGTCTACAGACGGGCCTGCTGGGCCCTCAGGGCCAGGCCATGGCCGGAGGTGTCTGGCTTTGTGCCGTCCTCCCTGCTGTGCGGCTGACCACACACTCGGGTTCCTACGGGAAGCGTCCGCTCCCTCCCGCTCCGCCTGGGCTCCGTCTCCATCCTGGCCCACGCCGGCTCAGGCCGCCCAAAGGGCTGGGGTTTCTGGGGGATCCCTGCTTGGGTGCCGGACATCTGACCTCGGGGAGCGTGGCAGCAGAGGCTGACACCTGTGGGCGGCGGCCGAGGACCGCCTACCCGTCATTGCCTCAGGTGGGCGGGCTCGAGGCGACCCTAGAGTCAGATTGGCCCAGCTGTGACCCAGCCCAAGAGGAGGAGGAGGGCGGGCGGGGGCTGAGCCGCCACCAGGCCCCCTTACCTTGGGATTGGCCTCCAGGTAGTTGTACAGCACGTTGATGGAGATGGTGAGGTCCCCGTTGTTGAAGGGGTACGACCTGTTCCAGCCCTGGGCCCCAAACTTGCGCCTCTCGGCCACCACGGCGTGGAAGTAGCAGAGGGCGAACAGGATGCACTTGAACTCCATCTCCTTGGTGCACATCTCCAGGGTGTCCTGCAGGGGGCGTACCCGCCATGTCAGGGTGTCCTTTTAGGAATACGGTGACTGCAGCGCAAGGTGTGTGTGTGAGCGTGTCTCTGCATGTGCGTGCACAGGTGCTTGTGCAGGGGTGTGTGCAAGTGCATGCCTACAGGAGTGTACATGAGCGTATGCACGTGTGTGTGATCATGCATGTGTGTGTGTGTGTGTGTGTGTTGGTGGTGGTGTGGATGGAGAGCAGTAGAGTGGAGCATCCTCAGAGCTCAAGTCTGGCCTCTGCAGGCCCAGCGACTCCGTGTGCTCTGGGTCCCCGACTGCACGTGCTCTGGGTCCCCGACTCCGTGTGCTCTGGGTCCCCGACTCCGTGTGCTCTGGGTCCCCGGCGGCTCAGACAGGACGGGCTGGGTGGGGCACGGGCACCGGAGGAAGCGCCCACCTGGGTGAAGAGGTCCAGGGCCTTGTGCAGGTTGGCGTGCATGCCCGTGGGCGGCTCGTTGGTGATCTTGATGGCGTTCTCCAGGATGCCCTGGGGGATGATGTGGGAGTCGGGGCTGGGGGCGGGCTCGGCGCTGATGAACACGCGGTAGTCCTCGTGGCTGCCACTGCTGTACCGCTCCAGCTTCTTGTCAAGGGTGCTCAGCCACCGGGCCACCAGGTGGATGTTCTGCGGCCAAGACCCGTGTTAGTGCCTGCACACACCCCTCCCTGCCCCGGCCGGTTGTTCAGTGGTTAGAGCATCAGCCCTCGAACTGAGGGTTGCAGGTTCGATTCCGGTCAAGGGCACGTGTCTCGGTTGCAGACTCGATCCCCAGCCTGGTCAGGGCGTGAGCAGGAGGCAACCAGCCGATGTCTCTCTCCATTGAGGTTTCTCTCCGTTTCTCCCCCTCCCTCCCACTCTCTCTAAAAATCAATGGAAACAATATCTTGGCTGAGGATTAACAACAGCAAAAGTGAGCAGGTCAGGCCCTGTGGGTCGAGTCAGCCTCACTGGGGTCCGTGGGAGTCGGGCAGCCCGGGGGGCGGGGGGGACGGCGGAATGAGGGGGGCTGGGAGGCTGCAGGGCCCAGGACGGGGTGGGGCGTGCTGGGGTTCGGGGTGTGTGAGCTGGGTTCCCCCCCAGGACGTGACGTGCGGCCTCCTTGGGGGAGGAGGGCGCTTGGTCACTAGTGTCTTGTGTTCTGAGGACATCTCCTTCGGGTCTCAGGCCTGAAGCCCGTGTCTCACCCCTGAAGGTCCCGCTGTCCCGAGCCCCCTGACGCCTCAGCCGCCCGCTGGCCCGGGCAGAGCCGAACCCGGTGTGGGCGCCTCCCGCCTGCCTGTGACCGTGAACCCCACGACCCGCTGTCTCTCGGGCCCCAGGCCCCCCTGGGGGTGCCCGCACCCCGAGGAGGCTCCACACCTGCAGGATGACCCAGTGCCCCATCTCCGCAGCCACGTCCAGGGCGTGCTCGGCCACCACCTCCTGCCCCTGCCCCAGCGACACGTTGTGGAGCTTCCCATTGTCGATGGTGAACCCCAGCTTCTTCCCTGAAGGGGAGATCGGCAAACGCTTAACGCGTGGGGGCGATCGGGTGACACGGGGGTGGCTCGGGACCCACGGCTGGGAGTTCCGCCTGCTCCCCGCCAGCTTCTTCCCTGAAGGACAGACCCGGGAAACGGGGGGCGATCAGGTGACACAGGGGCGGCTCGGGACCCATGGCTGGAATTCCACCTGCTCCCCCACTCGTTTTTATTGTAAACACACATCATGCGAAGTTACTGTTTTACACACCATCTTAACATGTACGACTCTAACACATGCCCAGCGCTGTGCACCCTCTCTGGTTCCAGAACATTCTCATCCGCCAAGGAGCAAACCCACCTGTTAGACAGTCACGTCCCTCCTCACCCCTCCTTCCCCTGCAGCCCCCCATCTGCTTGCTGTCTGGATCGGCCGGCCCTGGATGTGTCGGATAAAGAGAATCACGCAACACGGGGCCCTGCTGCTTCCCCTTGGCACCGTCCCCCAAGGTTCACGGTGGGGCAGGTCCCGCTCCACTGCCGTTTCGTGGCCGAGTGATATTCCACCGCGAGCAGCACCCACACCGTGGCCATGCCTTCCCGTGGCCATGCCTTTCCGTGGCGGGGGCGTTCGGGTGCATCTGCCTTTTGGCTGCTGGGAGTGAGCACCTGTGTAAAGCGCTCGTCTGAGCACCTCACAGTTCCTTTGGAGTCTGTGCCTGGCATGGAGTTGCTCGGTCACGTGTAATTCTATGGGTCATGTGTAGTTCTGTGAGTCACATGTAATTCTATGGGCCACGTGTAGTTCTGTGGGTCACGTGTAATTCTATGGGTCGTGTAGTTCTGTGGGTCACGTGTAATTCTATGGGTCGTGTAGTTCTGTGGGTCACGTGTAGTTCTATGGGTCATGTGTAGTTCTGTGTGCATCTCCCCAAGGAACCGCCACACTGTCTCACACAGTAGCCACACGGTCTCTCATTCCAGCGCTGGCCATTCTCTGTGTTTCTGACACGCAGTAACCACCCGGCGGGTGGCAGGGGTCACGCCTCCAGTGACAGGCACGGTCGCCGGCCGCACTCACCCAGGGCTTCCACGTCCTTCAGGGGGTCAACCCCCGGGGAGAGGATGAAGAAGATGGGGGTGGAGGGGCTGCTCTCCTCGTAGGACTTGGAGAACTCGACGCTCCGGCCCTCCACGAACTTGCTGCCCATCTTCTCCTCCACGAAGTTCCTGGGGGAGGCGGCCGTCAGTGGGGCCAGAGGCGGTCTCCTGGTGGCTCTAGCAGAGCAGCTGCTTCCCTCGGGCAGGGAGGGTGTGGGTGCTCCCACCCTGGCTGTGTCTGCTCTGGGCGCCCCGGCTCCCTCACCCCGAGAAATGAATGGCAGGCCCACGGGGGGTGGGGGTGGGGTGGGGAGGGGGGCTCGAGTCCACAGGAATCGCTTGGGAAATTAGAACGTTCTCTGCAAGGGCGCCGAGATGGCCCTAGAGGTGGCCTCCTCGCTCTCCTCCCCACGACACCCGCAGGGGCTCCTCGGGGCCACGGAAGTCATGCCCCCGCGCCTCTTGCCTTTAACCTCAGAGCTCACAGGGTGGCGCCTGCCCCTCATCATCACCCGGGGCACCCTCCTCGCCCAGGTGAGCTGAGGCCCAGGGTCCCGCCTGCCGCCACCTCAGACCCCGCCGACAGGGAGGACCCCCAACACCGGCCCCAGGACCAGCGCGGAGCCGCACCCACGCTGGGCGCTCACTTGACGGCGTAGGTCATGCGGTCGGGCCGCATGCAGCGCACCATGCACAGCTTCTGCAGCGACGACTTGTTCTTCCACTCCTTGGGGAAGATCTCCTTCTCAGGCGCCTCCGACTCCACCAGCTTCTTCCAGCGTTTGGCGGACCCTTCGATGTCATTGTCCAGGTTCTTGAACTCGTCCATGTCCGAGAGGGCCTGCGGGCAGACGCCGTGGGAGCCGGGCTCCGGGCCCTGCCGGCCGCTCAGGCCACGAACCATGGGCAGCCAGACGCAGCGGGGGCCCCGGAGGGGCCTTGGGTCGGGACGCGACTTGGGCGGCTTCTCAGGGGATCCGGACCAGGGCGCCTGTCTCACCCCAGGGGTGGCCCCTCAGGTGGTTTCAGAGAGACCTGAGGCCTGGAGCGTGGACGGCACGTGAGGAGGGGCCTCACGCTTCTTCGCTTTTCCTGGAAACGAGGCGGGAGAGCCAAGGCGGGGACCCCTGGACGCGCCCGAGACCAGGCTGGCGGCGTGCGGGGACACGGGCAGGGCCAGGGAACAGCAAGCACGGGTTCATGGCTGACCACTCACCTTGATGCCGCCCCAGCCCTGGTTCTGCAGGAAGTCCACAGGCGACACCAGCCCGGCCTTGAACGGGAATCGCAGGAGGAAGTCCAGCTCCACCGGGTTCAGCTCCTTCTTCGTGGACAAGACCTGTGGGCGCAGGGGTAGCGCTCAGCCGCCATGGGCAGGAGGTGTGAGGAGCCGCTGCCGTGCCCGTGGGCCACACTGCCCTGCCCCTCAGGTTGGAGAACTTGGTCTTCACCTTGTTTTAATTTTTATTTATTTATAAATCTATTTTTTATTGATTTCAGAGAGGAAGGAAGAGGGAGGGATCGAGCCTGCAACCTGGGCATGTGCCCTGACCTGGAATAGAACTGTGACCTCCTAGTTCGTAGGTCAACGCTCAACCCCTGAGCCATGCCGGCTTTTAAATTGTGGTGAAACAATGGCTGATTATTTTGTATCTACAATCTGGTAATAGATTTATTTTTATATTCTAAAATCAAAGAAAAGAAAGAAAAAGATAACCGTGGTGAAAACACACGCCATACAATGCACCATTTTAACGGGTTACAGCTCCGCGGCACTGGCACGGCCGCGTGGCTGCACAGCGTCCCCCGTCGAGGCCCAGACCCACCTCCTCACCCCAAAGGGACGCCCCGTCCGAGCAGCTGCCGGGCAGCGGCCCACCTGGAAGGTGACCTGGGCCAGGAAGATGAGCTTGTCGCGCTCGAAGAGCCCGCGGGCCGTGTACACGTAGATGGAGTAGGTGATCTCGTCCGTCAGGTTCATCACCCGCTGGCGCACCTCGTCGGCGGGCGCCGTCCGCTGGATGGCCTTCTCGAAGACCACGTTGAAGGCCTGGGGAGGGGATGGTGAGCTCCCCGCCCCGCCCCCCGCCCCCCGCCTGAGGGTGCCCCGGCCGGCCGCGGGCCGCTCACCTTGAGGGAGAACTGGTAGATGGGGCTGATCTTGTTGAGGTCGTTGAGGATGAAGTACAGCAGGGACGCCCGCTCGGCCGCCGGCCGGTAGTTCTCTCGCGCCTCGTTGATCTTCACTTCTGTGATTTTTGCCTCCAGCACCTGCAGCCCAACCGAGGGCCGAGTGAGCCCAGCGGGGGGACAGCGCGGCGGGCGGGCGGGCCCAGCGCCCTGCCCAGAGCCCTGGCTCCCTCGGAAGCCGTCCGGGGGGCTCTCGGCCGATGGCGGGGCGCGGAGGGGCCGGGGCCGGCGCACCTTCTCCTCGATCTCGCTGGCCGTGTGCTTCGTCGTCTCCAGGTTCTCCACCAGTGCCGTGTCTCCCAGGAAGTTGCCCGAGGCGGCCGATAGGCGGGCCAGCAGTGAGTCCTCCAGCTCCTTCAGGATGATCTTGAACTCGTTCTGGGACTTGGTGAGGTTCGCCTGCAGGGGGCAGAGCCCGGAGGGAAGCTGGCCGTGGGCATGGTCCCACCCACACAGCCCAGCCCCGGGGCCTCCAGGGCGAGGCCAGGGCCCTGCAAGCCCCGGGCCGGGGCTGGGATGAGAGAACAGGGGTGGGGTGGGAGGCCCTGAACGGAAGCCGGGGGTCAGGGAGCCCCGCGCAGTGCAGCACCTGTGGCCCCTTTGGCTGCGGGTCATTGGTCACCATGTGGAAGGCCCCGGGACCGTGGGGAGGCGTGGGGCCTGGGTGCCCTCTGAGCCCAGTGTGTGGATGCACCAGGGCGTGGCAGGCACACAAGGGCATGGCGGGCACACGGGGGCGGGCAGCCAGGCCAGGCCTGCGGGGCAGCGGGTGGCACTGTAGGCCGTGGGGCACCACTGGGACTCTGGTGTTTGGTGGAGTTACAGGCGCAGCAGCCGGGAGAAGGGATGTACGAGGCGCCTTCCCAGGGAGACCCAGAGCCAGGGACCCTCACGGGAGGTGGGAAGGGGTGTCGCTCCTCGAGCCGCCCGCCGCCCATGACCGACTCTGGCTGCACCTTGAGCTGCTCCAGGTCCGGGCGCTCTTTGGCCACCACGGCGGCCAGCAGCTGGTCCTCCAGGCCGTCGCGGGTGACCAGGAAGTTGATGAGTGTGCACTGGGCCTGCATCTCGGGCTTGTAGTGGGGGTTGAAGTACTTGGTGTGCAGGATGAGGCGGAACTGCGGGTGGTACTCCACCTCCTTGTCGCCGATCTTGATGTACCTGGTGGCCGGCGGGAGTGGGGAGGGGCTGTCGGCCTTGCTCTGTCCCTGGCGGGTTTGCTCTGATCTTCACGGCGGCGTTTACTCCACAGGTCAGACCTCACGCTCCCACCCCGCCCCCCGCCCCCCCCAGACAGCGGCACCCCCGCCAGGCCCTTTGCAGAGTCCAGGCCTGCGCTTACAGGCTGTTCGCACCAACGCTGGCTTTACATGGTGTATGTTGATTTCACTCTTTTATGCGCAAAGGTAAAGACAGGCCCCAGGCCCACCCACGCCCCGAGGAACACCGTGGATCCCCCACACGAGGGAAGGCCCCTCGGCCGCAAGGAGGGGCCGCCCGGCCACCTGCTGCAGCCTGGATGCACCTGCCACATGATGCCCAGGGAGAGAAGCCCGACACGAAAGGCCCCAGAGGGCGGGTCCCACTGAGGAGTGTCCAGGGCAGGCCAAAACGCGGGCACGGACAGCAGGTTGGGTGGCCGAGCTGGCGAGGGGCCGGGCTCGAGGAGGCGGGGCTTCCCCTGGACCACAGAATGTTCCAGGAGCAGGTGGAGGTGGGAGCCCCGCGGCACTGGGAACGCACTCAAGGCCAAATGAATTGGACACGTTCAAACAGTCCACTTGAACGTGTCCAGTATGAACTTTACCTGAATTTCTAAAAAGTCATGTAGGTTCAAGATTTGCAAAATGGATAGAAATGGAGCAAACGCGGCTGTGAGGCGCCCCCTCCCCCCGCAGGCCGCCGTGGGCAAAGCGGTGTTTATTCCTGACAGGACGTGGCCCACGGTTCCCGTCTCCACTCTGAGCGGGGATCCCCCACACCTGGTGGTGTTTTGGGGGAACCCTTGCTGCCCGCCTGGAGCTCCCTACTCTGTTCTCAGCCCATGGAGGGGGACCCCGAAACTCACTTTCCCTTTTTAATCGTGTTCCTGCCCAGGAGCGGGTCCAGCACGGGGTCCACGGTCTCGCCGATGTTCTCGATGAGCAAGGTGTCCCCCTCGGAGATGGCGTGCTCGATGATGTCCAGGTAGCTGCGGGCGGGCGGGTGGGGCCTGAGCGCCGGGCCAGGACGGCACGCGGCCCAGGAGGCACCGAGGCGCGGCCGGGGGGCCAGCAGCACATGCCCGGCCGCCCTTCCCCAGGGGTCTTAGGCTCCTGTCAGTCACGGGTGGGGGGGGGCGGCGGGGGTGTGTGGAATGGAGCCGCTGACACTGTCGGCCATGGAGGCAAACGCTGCCCCACCTGCCCTCCTCGGCCACCCGGAGCCCCAAGTTTCAGTCTTTATTCTTGGGGCTGTGCCCAGGGCCAGATGTTAAAAACCCACCTGAGGGCCAGTATTTGTGTTTGAAGATCAGTCCGCAGGGTTAATGAGCACCAAGGGCCTAAGGTGCGTTTCCCAGCACAGCCGAGGTGTGGGCCCCCCATCCCTCTCGTGGGTGCAGCAGGCACCTTCTGCCCCAGGTGGACACCCCCCCAGCGGCGGGCACCTCTTCTGCCCCAGGCGGATGGCCTTCAGATCGCTGCCGAACTTGTTCCTGATCCACTTGATGCCCTGCAGCTGGGCGTCCACGATGAGCGGCCAGCGCTCCGTGTTGCACAGGATGGTGGCGTTCTCCGTGGACATGCGGTCGCTGGGGAGCCCCTGGTTGTTCCACGTGGCCACGCCCGCGTCGTCGGTGAGCAGGCTCAAGGGGTCCAGACCCTCGGTGATGGGGATGGGGACCTGCCGGGAGGTGCCGCCTTAGTGCCCTCGGGAGGCGCCCGCGGTCCAGGTCCCAGGGCCTCTGCCGTCAGACGGCAGGCATGCGACCACCTGGGAGGATGTCAGCGGGGGCCACGGGGGCCACAGTGGGACCCGAATGGCTGGAGCCTCGCCTCGGGATGCAGGGAGTTTGGGGGCTGCCTGCCGGCGGGCCCCTCCCCGGTGTCCTGGGCCGCGGGCCTCCTACCTTTAGCTTGTTGATGTAGGGGATCCAGAACTTGTCCATCAGCTCGTTCCGGTACTTCTTGGTGAAGTAGCCCACATAGGAGACGAAGGCGGAGATGAGCAGCACATCCCCACACAGCGTGACGCCCTGGGACTTGAAGTTCTGCACTGACTCCGCCCAGCGGACGTTCTCCGACGCCAGGCCGCCCACCAGCCTGCGTGGACCCAGACCCGTGGGGTCAGCGGAGGCAGAACGACCTTCGGAGGAGAGGAGCGAGGCGGGGCGCCCCTAATTCCCCGTCCGCGACCCCCGCCTCGCCCGTCCGCCCGTCCGTACCTTGCTCAGCGCTTCCGGGGGAGAATGCTTTGGGGGTCCTGGGGGTAAGTGCTTTGGGGAGCACACCAGTGTTGCTCTCTGCATGTTGCTACGGCGACGCCAATGCCGTGACGTCTCCCCCACGTGCTGGGGCTGCCCCTGGACACCCCCAGCCCGTGCTCTGGCTGGCGGGAAGCTGCGGGCTCCCCTCTCTGGGGGGATAAGCGGGGGGTTGGGGAGCAGGTTACCTGTTGGCCAGCGAGATCACCCTGTTGGTGGCGTCAGCCTCCTGCTGGCACTTGATTTTCTCAGCCGTGGCTTTTTCAAACGCCGACGTCAGGTTGCTCAGGTTGGCGTTGAGTTCCTGGGTCACAAGCGGGAGGGTCCGAGGTGGCCAGCAGCGTGGTGCCCCCCCGTGGAGGCGGGAGGGAGCAGGGCTGCCCCGCAGGCCCACGCGGAGCAGCCTCCCGGTGGGACAGGGGCTCACGCTGCTGGACCAGCCCCCCCCAGAGGCAGGGCCAGCGCGGGCACTCACGGCGATCTTGTTCTTGATCCGCGACAGCTTGTCCTGGGCCTCGGCCAGCTCGGCGTTGGCCTCCTCCAGCGCCTGCCGCTTGGGCGCCACGTCGCAGTACACCTCGTAGAAGCGCACGATGTTGATGCACCAGGAGCACAGCCCCGCGGCCGCCGTGGACTTGGAGCGGATGAACTCGGGGTCGAAGGTCGGGTTGCCTTGGTAGGGCCTGGAGAGGGAAGGGGGGCGCTGGCCTGGTCTCCGCAGGGTGGACCCCCCTGCCTCCTCCCACCTGAGCCCCGCTGACCACAAGGGCTACAGTGAGAGCTGAATTTAAAAAATGTATTTTTATATCTTAATGATTAAAGGAAGAAGGACACGTGAACCACAGGGCGCTGGCCTCGCGTGTGCTTTGGAGCGGGAAGGCCCCGGGGGCAGTGGGTTAAGGTACCCCCCTCCCTTCCCGGCTGTCACACCCTGGTCTCGTCTGGGGTCACCAGGGTCCTGGTGGTGGCTCCTTCTCAGCCAGAGCCCAGCGGACCCAGGGTCCCTGGCAGCAGCCACATGAGACGTGAATGGGGCCTGGGGTGCACACGTGGAGGCCTCGTGAGGGCTGCCGCATGGGGTGATGGGTAAGACCAGGAGGGCCCCCCCTACACCCCTCCAACGACCCCCCCGAGGCAGCCCAGCCAGCAGCTGAGTGTGTCCCTCCGGACAGATGCAGCCAAATGTGCCCAGGCTGCCACTTCGCCCTGCAGCCCGGGGGCCCGGCCCCGCCCTCGGCGAGGGGTAGATCCCGGGACCTCACACGCTGCCTGGACGAGGGGCTCCCACAGGCCCGAGTGCCGCCCCCGGGCTGGCCGACTCACTTGAAGGCTTTGAGGCAGGCCTCCGGGATGTGCTCCTTGTCGAACCTCTTGAGGGAGTCCAGGAACGTGTCCACTTTGCCCATCATGATTTTCGCCGCCTTCCAGCTCTTGTCCTTGGGGATCTTGCCCCCAGGCGCGGTCAGGATCATCACGGCGGCCGTGACGTTGACCACGGCGTCCGGCGGGGACCCGAAGGACTTCAGCTCCGTCAGGTTGTTCTGCAAACGGCAGGCAGGACCGACCTGAGAGAGGCCTGGAGGCCCAGGACGACCCCAGGGGACCCGCCGGGCGTGAGCCAGCCACCCCAGGTGGACGGCCGAGGCCTCTCTGCTCACTGCCCCCCCCGCGCCCCCGCCCCGATTCCAGCCGGATCCCCGCTTCTCCTCCTCCTCTCACCTTGTTCAGCGTGTCCAGAGCCTCCTGCGCGGCCAGCAGGGCCGGCTCCGCCTTGGCCAGGTCTGTTTCACAAGCCTTTTGCTTCTCGGTGACGTTCTGGAAGGAAGCCAGAGAGGAAAGGTGACGTGGTGGACTGTCTGGGCAGCGTGCGGGGCCCTGGGCAGGGGCATCACCCGATGGGATCAGCCGTTCTCCTCCGGCCGCCTTGGTCACCCGGGCCCGCCATGCAGACGCTCAGGACGGAGCTGTGCTCCCATTGGCTCCAGCGTCCAGGCCGCGAGGGAAGCGGGGCCAGCAGACGCCCTGAGTGAGGCCTTTCTGTCTCTGGGAACTTTCCAGAGGTGCAGCGCACTCTCCCTCCAGAGAGCAGGAGTTTGCTCCGTCACGCACGCACCATTCACTGGTTCACACGTGCATTCCTTCATTCACTCCTACGCACACTCACTCCCCCATTCATTCCTCTGAGTCAGAAAGAGCCGCTTGGGCCTCAGGGTGCAGACAGACCCACAGGCACAACCCGGCCAGCCAGGCTGAGGGATGGAGCAGCGACCTATGAACTAGGAGGTCACCGTTCAGGTCCCTGTCAGGGCGCAAGCCCAGGTGGTGGCCTCCACCCCAGGGTGGGGACTGGAAGGAGGAAGCCGATCAATGACACACGCTCATCCTTGATGTTTCCTTCTCTCTCCCTTCCTCTCTGCAAACAATAAAATATATTTTAAAAAGGGGAACAGCATCTGCCTGGGAACAGACAGTGGTGGGGAGACGGAGGAACTAAATTCCCTGGACAACAAGGGCATAGGGAGTAGCAGAGAGTCAAGGAGGGTCTGTCCCAGACTAAGAACTAGCCCTAACCCAACCATAACCGTAGACCTAATACAACACTAACCCTAACCCTAACCCTAACCCTATCCTGGGAACAGCCATAACCCTAACGCTAGCTTTAACCCTATCCTGGGCAGAGCCATAACCCTAACCCTAACCCTATCCTGGGCAGAGCCCTAACCCTAACCCTAACCCTAGCCCTAGCCCAAACCCTAACCACTAACCCTAACCCTAACCCTAACCCTATCCTGGGAACAGCCATAACCCTAACGCTAGCTTTAACCCTATCCTGGGCAGAGCCATAACCCTAACCCTAGGCCAAACCCTAACCCTATCCTGGGCAGCGCCTTAACCCTAACCCTAACCCTAACCCTAACCCTATCCCTATCCCTATCGTGGACAGAGCCATAACCCTAACCCTAACCGTATCCTGGGCAGAGCCCTAACCCTAACCCTAACCCTATCCCGGGCAGATCCATAACCCTCACCCTAACCCTAACCCTAACCGTATCCTGGGCAGAGCCCTAACCCTAACCCTAACCCTAGCCCAAACCCTAACCCTAAACCTAACCCTAACACTAACCCCAACCACTAACCCTAACCCTAAGCCTAACCCTATCCTGGGAACAGCCATAACCCTAACGCTAGCTTTAACCATATCCTGGGCAGAGCCATAACCCTAACCCTAACCCTAACCCTAAACCCAATCATGCACAGAGCAATAACCCTAACCCTAGCCCTAACCCTAAACCCAATCCTGCGCAGAGCCATAACCCTAACCCTAGCCCTAACCCTAACCCTATCCTGGGCAGAGCCATAACCCTAACCCTAACCCTAACCCTAACCCTATCCTGGGCAGAGCCATAACCCTAACCCTAGCCCTAACCCTAACCCTATCCTGGGCAGAGCCATAACCCTAACCCTAACCCTATCCTGGGCAGAGCATCCTGGGCAGAGCCATAACATTAACCCTGGCCTAACCTAACCCCTGTCTGGGCAGAGCCATGGCCCTAACCCTGGCCTAACCCTGTCCGGGGCAGAGCCATAACCTAACCTAACAACCTAACCCTAACCCTGTCTGGGCGGAGCCATAACCTAACCCTGGCCCTGGCCTAACCCTGTCCTGGGCAGAGCCATAAGCTAAACCCTAACCCTGTCTGGGCGGAGCCATAACCCTAACCTAACCTAACCCTAAAGCCCAGTCCTGCAGGAGCCATAACCTAACCCTGGCCTAACCTAACCTGTCCTGGGCAGAGCCATAACCCTAACCCTGGCCTAACCCTAACCTAACACAACCTAAACCCAGTCCTGGCAGAGCCATAACACAACCTGGCCTAACCTAACCCTGTCCGGGCAGATCCATAACCCTCACCTAACCCTAACCTAACCCTGTCTGGGCAGAGCCATAACACAACCCTGGCCTAACCTAACCCTGTCCTGGGCAGAGCCATAACCTAACCTAACCATAACCTGGGCAGAGCCATAACCCTAACCTAACCTAACCTAAAGCCGTCATGCGCGGAGCCATAACCCTAACCTGGCCTAACCTAACCTAACCTAACCCTATCCTGGGTGGAGCCATAACCCTAACCTAACCTATCCTGGGCGGAGCCATAACCCTAACCCTGGCCTAACCTAACCCTATCCTGGGCAGAGCCATAACACTAACCCTAACCCTAACCCTAAACCCAATCCTGCGCAGAGCCATAACCCTAACCCTAGCCCTAACCCTAACCCTATCCTGGGCAGAGCCATAACCCTAACCCTAACCCTAACCCTAACCCTATCCTGGGCAGAGCCATAACCCTAACCCTAGCCCTAACCCTAACCCTATCCTGGGCAGAGCCATAACCCTAACCCTAACCCTATCCTGGGCAGAGCCATAACCCTAACCCTAACCCTAACCCTAAACCCAATCCTGCGCAGAGCCATAACCCTAACCCTAGCCCTAACCCTGTCCTGGGCAGGCCGCCAACCTAACCCCTAGCCTAACCTAACCTAACCTGGGCAGAGCCATAACCTAGCCCTGGCCTAACGGCCTAACCCTGTCTGGGCAGGAGCCATAACCCTAACCTAACCTATGCTGGGCAGAGCCATAACCTAACCTGGCCTAACCTAACCATGTCCTGGGCAGAGCCATAACCTAACCCTAACCTGTCCTGGGCAGAGCCATAACACTAACCCTAACCTAACCCTAAACCCAGTCCTGCGCGGAGCCATAACACAACCCTGGCCTAACCTAACCCTGTCCTGGGCAGGCCACAGCCTAACCTAACCCTAACCTAAGCCCAGTCCTGCGGAGCCATGACACAACCTGGCCCTGGCACAACCCTGTCCTGGGCAGGCCATACCCTAACCCTGTCCTGTCCTGGGCGGAGCCAACCTAACCCTGGCCTAACCTAACCCTGTCTGGGCAGGAGCCATAACCCTAACCTGGCCTAACCCTAAGCCCAGTCCTGCGCGGAGCCAGACACAACCCTGGCCTAACCCTAACCCTGTCCTGGGCAGAGCCATAACACAACCTAACCTAACCCTAACACTAACCTAACCTAACCTGGGCAGGCCATAACCTAACCTGGCCTAACCTAACCCTGTCCTGGGCAGAGCCATAACACTAACCTAACCCTGTCCTGGGCCGGAGCCATAACCTAACCTGGCCTAACCTAACCCTGTCCTGGGCAGAGCCATAACCTAACTCTGGCCTAACCTAAAGCCCAGTCCTGCGCAGAGCCATAACCTAACCCTGGCCTAACCTAACCCTATCCTGGGCAGGCCATAACCCTAACCTAACCTAAACCCAGTCCTGCGCGGAGCCATAACCCTAACCTGGCCCTAACCCTAACCCTGTCTGGGCAGAGCCATAACCTAACCTAACCTAACCTAACCTAACCTGGGCAGGCCATAACCTAGCCCTGGCCTAACCTAACCCTATCTGGGCAGAGCCATAACCTAACCTAACCCTATGCTGGGCAGGCCATAACCCTAACCTGGCCTAACCTAACCATATCCTGGGCAGAGCCATAACCCTAACCTAACCTATCCTGGGCGGAGCCATAACCTAACCTAACCCTGTCCTGGGCGGAGGCCATAACACTAACCTAACCTAACCCTAAACCCAATCCTGCGCAGAGCCATAACCCTAACCCTGGCCTAACCTAACCCTGTCCTGGGCGGAGCCACAGCCTAACCTAACACAACCTAAACCCAGTCCTGCGCGGAGCCATAACCTAACCTGGCCCTAACCCTAACCCTGTCCTGGGCAGAGCCATAACCTAACCTATCCCTGTCCTGGGCGGAGGCCATAACCTAACCCTGGCCTAACCCTAACCCTGTCCTGGGCAGGAGCCATAACCTAACCTAACCCTAACCTAAACCCAGTCCTGCGCAGAGCCATAACCCTAACCCTGGCCTAACCTAACCTATCCTGGGCAGAGCCATAACCCTAACCCTAACCTAACCCTAACACTAACCTAACCCTAACCTGGGCAGAGCCATAACCTAACCTGGCCTAACCTAACCCTGTCCTGGGCAGAGCCATAACACTAACCTAACCCTGTCCTGGGCGGAGCCATAACCTAACCCTGGCCTAACCCTAACCCTGTCCTGGGCAGAGCCATAACCCTAACTCTGGCCTAACCCTGTCCTGGGCGGAGCCATAACCCTAACCCTGGCCTAACCTAACCCTGTCCTGGGCAGGAGCCATAACCCTAACCTAACCCTTGCCTAAACCCAGTCCTGCGCAGAGCCATAACCTAACCCTGGCCTAACCCTAACCCTGTCTGGGCAGAGCCATAACCTAGCCTAACCTGTCTGGGCAGAGCCATAACCCTAACCCTGGCCTAACCTAACCCTGTCCTGGGCAGAGCCATAACCCTAACCTGGCCATAACCTAACCCTGTCCTGGGCAGGAGCCATAACCTAACCTAACCCTAACCCCAGTCCTGCGGAGCCATAACCCTAACCCTGGCCTAACCTAACCCTGTCTGGGCGGAGCCATAACCCTAACCTGGCCTGGCCTAACCTAACCTGGGCAGAGCCATAACCTAACCCTGGCCAGCCTAACCTAACCTGGGCAGGCCATAACCTAACCCTGGCCATAGCCTAACCTAACCTGGGCAGAGCCATAACCTAACCTGGCCATAACCTAACCCTGTCCTGGGCAGGCCATAACCTAACCTAACCTAACCCCAATCCTGCGGCAGCCATAACCCTAACCCTGGCCTAACCTAACCCTGTCCTGGGCGGAGCCATAACCTAACCCTGGCCATAACCCTAACCCTAACCTGGGCAGAGCCATAACCCTAACCCTAGCCATAACCCTAACCCTAACCTGGGCAGAGCCATAACCCTAACCCTAGCCATAACCCTAACCCTATCCTGGGCAGAGCCATAACCCTAACCCTAACCCTAACCCTAACCCTATCCTGGGCAGAGCCATAACCCTAACCCTAACCCTATCCTGGGCAGAGCCATAATCCTAACCCTAACCTTAGCCCTAACCTCCTAGAGAAGCTGGTTAGGCACCTGCTTTAGGAACAAGTGGGGCACGAGGCAGGGATGGGGCACAGCAGGCACTGACCCGGCCGGCTGTGCTGGGCAGCGCCCAGGCCTTCTTCCTGGAGCCCCCGGGGCGTGCATTTGGATGCGGGGGGCTGGAGAGGGGTGGGCAGACACTGGGCGGCGGGTCACAGAGCTCAGGGCCAAGCCTGCCTATGGCACTGGCTCGTGTGGAGTCCTTGCAGGTCGCTGCCACACGGAGCTTCAGTTTCCTCATCTGCCTAAGGGGCGTCCTCCCTCCCAGGAGACGTAGAAACTTGGGGATGCCCCCTTTTTAAAAATATATTTTTATTGATTTCAGAGAGGAAGGGAGAGGGAGAGAGAAACATCCATGATGAGAGATCATTGATCGGCTGCTTCCTGCACGCCCCACACTGGGGATCGAGCCTGCAACTCAGGCATGTGCCTTTGATAAGAATTGAACCCGAGAGCCTTCAGTCCACAGGCTGATGCTCTATCCACTGAGCAACACCAGCCAGGGCTCAGGGACCCCCCCTTAACTCAAACCCTTACGCAGACACGTGACAACGACACAGAACCAGGCAGGGACGGGAGATGAGAAAACAAACCAACAGCGACAAGGACGCCAGGACGGCGCCCATTCTCCCCACCCCCCACCCGGGCACGGGGCCTGGGGGGTCCAGGTGCAGCCTCCCCGACCTTCCTGTGCACGGGGTCCCCCGCATCCCGCCAGAAGGCAGCCCCGATGCAGCCCATCGGCCGGGGGAGCCTGCGTTTCTCACGGGCTCCCGAGGGGCTGCGCCGTGGCCTTGAGTGGCGTGGCCTCAGGAACGCGTTGCTCGTCAGCGCAGTCCTCTTCTGAGCCAGGGGCGGGGGCGCGGGCGCGGGGTCCCCGCTGGGAGGGTTCGGCTGGACCGGGGCCCCCTCTGCCTTTGTGGAGACCACGCAGGGCAGGCCCACCGGCTGCCACCCACCTTGTTGATGACCTCCACCTTGACCTCCTCCTCGTCGGCGATGGCCTTCTCCTTGCTGACCTTCTCCGTCTCCACGCCCACCACGTGGATCAGCTTGTCCGCGTTCTCATTCTTCTGCACAAGCTCTGCCTCCTGGATGGCCAGCTTGGCCTTCAGGTCGTCCACCTGGGGAGGGGCACCGGAGATGCAGCTCGGGCCGCCGCCCTGCGCGCAGGTGGGCTCGTCTCTAGGGCAAGCATTTATTGAGCACCGACTGTGTACACAGGCTCACAAGGTCAAGATACAATCTCGCTGCTCAGGCGTCTGACAGTCCAGGTGGGTGGGAGTCCCGGGGAGGCGGGGGCCGCGGTCAGAGGAAGCTGGAAGCCGGGACTGAGCCCGCCCCGGGGAGCAGGCGTGCCGAGGCCCCGGCCGGCCCGGCAGGAGGGTGTGCTGGGCAAGAATAGGGAGTGAGAGGGTGGGGGCTCTCCCCTTCTTGTCCGTTTCTACCACAGGGGCCGCCCCGTCCCAGGGCCGGGTCAGGAGGTGCAGTTGGGGAGAAGGGGCCTGCTGGGCCGCTCGCCCCCACCCGGTCCCCGCTGCCCCCTGGACCTGTGAGGCCGTGCTCTGCAGCTTCATCAGCCCGTTCTCCAGCCGCTCGATCTTGGCCACCAGCTCGGCCCGCTTCTTGGCCAGCAGGCTCTGGTAGAGCTTGATCTGCTCCAGGAAGGTCTTGGGCGTGGTGTAGTTGTAGCGCCGCTCGGTGGCCAGGTACACCTTGGACATCTCATTGACCGTGGTGTGCACGTAGGCCATGAACAGGCTGATGGAGGCCTTGACTTCCGGCTGCAGGGCAAGACGCCTTCAGCCCGGGCCCCGCCGGGCATGACCCCGGCCTGTGCCCTGAGTCACCCACCAGCCAACACCGGCTCTCCAGGCCGCTGTGTGCGGGCCGTGTGGGTGGCCGGGCGGTGTCAGCTGACGGCCACGGGGAGCGCAGGGCCCAGGACCCACCCGGCAGCAGCCCCCCCAGGTCTACAATTTTGTTCCCATGAAATTTTAGCATTTATGTTGATTTTTAAGTGTCGCGATACAATGACCTTGATCGCGAGGTTTTCTGGCCCCTTAAGGGTTGTGCCCGAGGCGAGTGCCTCGCTCACCTCCTCCTAACCCAGGCTCTGGAGGCGGAGGTCCGGGATCCCGGCTCCGTGACGGCCGCCGGCACAGACATGGCCGAGGCGGTGGAGCCCCCGACTCACCAAAATGCCTTCCGTCTTCCTCAGGAAGCGAGCGCTGACCGACACCAGGGCGTCCTCCGGCCACTCGTGGAACCAGTCGATGGCCGTACAGTTGACCACGGCGGGGAACTTCCGGGCCCGGACCCGCAGGATGGAGCCCACGGGGGAGAAACACAGGATCACCTGCGGGAGGGGCCGCGGGGCGGCTCGTGGACGGCCGGGCAGAGGCCCACGCGCCGCGCTGGAGGCCCGGCTCCCAATGTTGGGGCAGCGCCTCCCGCCTCTGGGCTTCACAGTGGCCACCGCCCCACAGCCGACAGGCTCAGCTGCGGTCACGACCCCCCAGCGATGTCAGGGAGCAGGGGCCCCCCTCAAGGGACGCTCACGAAGGCGGACAAAACAGTGTGGATACGGGGCCGGCGGGAAGGGGCAGCTACACTGGGAGGGCCACACTCCGTTAGCAGGTCTGTCCCTTGGGGATGTGGAGCCTCCTCCAGGCCCCCTAGGACCAGGGCTACTCCCCAGACAAGCGGGGACCCCCAGGCACCCCAGCCTGGGAACGGCTGTCTCGGGGAAGCCTGGCCTAGTCAGCCCACTTCCCCTAAGCAGGAATGCCGAAGGGCCAGGTGCACTTAACCGTTTATACCTGCCGTGTGTGTGTGTGTGTGTGTGTGTGTGTGTGTGTGTGTGTGAGACAGCGCCCGCCCCGTCCACCAGGCAGCCCCAACCCCCGCTCTGTCCCGTCCTAATGGATTTCCACGTCCTGGGAGGGAACGGCCCCCACCTGCTCCTAGACCAACAACTGGAGCCCCACACAGGCTGCCCTCCCCCATGACCTCCCCCCCGGGTCCCCCCACCCTGCGCCCCCACGCCCCAGGGCCCTCGGGGATGGGGACGGGACGGGACTGCACCTTGAGCTGCCGGCGGACCCTTTCGATGAAGAACTTCCAGCACAGCTCCCGGGTGTCGGTCAGCCCGAGCGCCTTGACCTGCGGCCGCATGGACGTGATGATGTTCTCCAGGTCGTCGTCGGCGAACAGCCCCGGGATCTCGCCCGAGGCCAGCAAGTCGTTGATCAGCACCAGGAACTGCTCCTCGGCCACCTGGGAGTCCGTCATCAGGAACACCGACGGCACGTTCTTCACCGCCGCCTTGATGTACTGCGCGGCCAGGTCCGTCTGCGCCCGGGCACCGGCTCAGCGTCCCGGCCGGACGCCCCGCCTGCCCGCCGACACGCGCACCCCGCGGCAGCGACAGGCGGAGCCCGGGGCCCGCCGCCCGCCTCACCTTGAGGTCCGGGATGCCGTAGCCCTTCTTGAGCGTGATCTGGAAGACGTCCAGCGCGCTGATGTAGGCGGCCAGGCGCGACAGGCTCTGCTTCCCGCTGCCGCCCACGCCCACCAGCAGCGCGTTCCCCCGCGGCGACTCCAGGATGCGGTTGATCCGGCAGATGTGCGCCACCGCGGCTTCAAACAGCACCTGCGAGCCAGGCACCTCAGCCCCTTGCCCCGCGGGGACCCGCCTGCCGCCTCACAGGACCTCATCTGTGCCCCCCACCCCGCCACCGCAGGGCGCGCCAGGAACGGCACAGCCTGGGGGCGCCGGCAAGGTGTGCGCTCTCGGCTCGCCCAGCTCACCAAGTTCATGACCGCGTTGACCTCGTTGTAGCTGTCCAGCACGTCCACGAGCAGCTTGTTCAGATGGGCCATGTCGGTCACGGGGAGGTACTTGGGGTCACCGATCCCGATCCCTTGAGCAAAGTGGCTGAAGATATTCGGTTTCGCAAATAAAAGCTCGTCACCGAGTTCCTGCAGGTGAGAGACAAGGCACTTCTGTCGTTTGCCTTCGTGGACATGCCGTGGGCATGCTGTGGGCAAGCCGTGGACATTCCGTGGGCAAGCCATGGACACGCCATGGACAAGTTGTGGACACGCCATGGACAAGTTGTGGACACGCCATGGACATGCCATGGACAAGCCGTGGAAATGTCATGGACACGCCGTGGGCACGCCATGGGCAAGCCGTGGAAATGCCATGGGCACGCCGTGGGCATGCTGTGGGCACACCATGGGCACGCCATGGACACACCATGGGCATGCCATGGACACACCATGGGCACGCCATGGGCAAGCTGTGGGTAAGCCATGGACGCGCCATGGACACGCCGTGGGCACACCATGGGCAAGCTGTGGGCACAGTAGCCGGTGCCCCAGGAGGCCAGGCCAGGTCTCCAGGGGCCCACACGCACACCCATGTTTCCAGGTGCCTGCGGACAGCTGGGGGGAGCCCCTGGGGGGACGGTCTGTCCCCATCCATGAGGAACAACCTGGTCCCCCAGGACCTCAGGGCCCCCGGGGTCCCCCAGCAGAGGAGCTGGGCCCAGGCAGGCCTTTCTCCTCCCGAGTGGATGGAGGGGGTCGTTCAAGTTCTTGCTTCGATGCACACCCTCGTGCGAGTTGTCTCGTGGGAGCCAGTGTGGTCCTCCCTGCCCACCAAGGGCTGCCCAGGAGGGTGTGGGCATCACCAGCCCTGGGGAGCCTGCCCACCGGAGCATCCGGGCTCCGCAGAAGGACAGCGGCTAGACTTACGTCAAAGAATTTCTTGGTGGACGCGATGGTGACTCGGCGCAACGTGTCCTGGTCTTTCTCGTCCACCATCTTGTCGCCGTACACGCGTTCAGCCTCGTGCAGCCAGAGGCGGACCAGGTCCAGCGGGGTCTTCAGGATCTCGGTTGTGGAGAACAAGATACCCTGCCCCCCACCGGAGGGTCGGCTGGGAGGCAAGCCGGCCGCGCTGTGCCTGACAGGGGACAGTGGCCACTCCCCCCGGGAGGTGCCACTCAGCAGCTGGGGCAACGACACCACCGCTGCCACATCCACACGAACCCGGGAGCCGAGGGCGTGTCTGTGGCCGGAGAGACATGGGGGAGCTTTTCCCACAAGACAAGGTCCGGGCTCCATCCTCTAGTGGAGTGGACGGTGAGAGGGGACCCAAGAGGCTTCCTGGGGACCCCACTCGGGAAGCCTCGGGCCGTGGGACTAGCGTGGGCTCTGCAGCCGGCGGCCTGGGTCCAGCTCTGGCCCAGCTGTGCACTAACCCAGTGACCTGGCCAGGTCACCACCACCATCATCATCACCATCACCACCACCACCATCACCACCACCATCACCACCACCACCATCATCACCATCACCACCACCACCACCACCATCACCACCACCACCACCACCACCACCATCACCACCATCACCACCACCATCACCACCATCACCACCCCCATCATCACCATCACCACCACCACCACCACCATCACCATCACCACCACCATCACCACCATCACCACCACCACCACCACCACCACCACCACCATCACCACCATCACCACCACCATCATCATCACCATCACCATCACCACCACCATCACCACCACCACCACCATTGTCATCATCACCACCATCACCACCATCACCACCACCACCACCACCATCACCATCACCACCACCACCACCATTGTCATCATCACCACCACCACCATCACCACCATCACCACCATCACCACCATCACCATCACCACCATCACCACCACCACCACCATCACCATCACCACCACCACCATCATCACCATCACCACCATCACCACCATCATCACCATCACCACCATCACCACCATCATCACCATATCACCATCACCACCACCATTGTCATCATCACCACCACCACCACCACCACCATCACCATCACCACCACCATCACCACCACCATCACCACCACCACCATCACCATCACCATTGTCATCATCACCACCATCACCATCACCACCACCACCACCACTATCACCACCACCATCACCATCACCATCACCACCACCACCATTGTCATCATCACCACCATCACCACCACCACCACCATTGTCATCACCACCATCACCACCATCACCATCACCACCATCACCTCCATCATCACCATATCACCATCACCACCACCATTGTCATCATCACCACCACCACCACCACCACTATCACCATCACCACCACCATCACCACCATCATCACCATCACCATCACCACCACCATCACCATATCACCATCACCACCACCACCATCAGTATCACCATCATCACCACCATCACCATCACCACCACCACCATCATACCACCGTCACCATCATCATCACCATCGCCGTCACCATCATCACCCCTGTCCCCAGTCCCCAGGTCTCTCCCGAGGGCAGCAGAGGAGGAGCGTATGTACGGTCAGGGGCTTGGCGCCGAGGAGCGGTACCTGGAAGATGCTGGAGAGGTCCCTGAGGTTGAAGGTGTAGTGAAACTTGATGGCCGTGGGAAGGAACGTGGCTGTGACCTTCTGGTGCAGGGCTGTGGTGGAGCGAACACCCGTCCTCCGTGTCCCACTGGGCTCAGGAAGGGCAAGGCTTAGGGGACAGCTCCCAAGGCAAAGACACTGCGAGCCAGTGACAATTTAAGAACTCTGCAGCGAAGGGGAGGGAGCCTGCTGCCCGGGTGACGTGCACCATTCCTATGCCCCGACTCCCCCGCACTGGCCCCCCAATCGGATCTCACAGCATCTCCCGTGGACACAGCATCGTTTAAAGACACTGACTGGAAAGTACAGAAAACATTACCAGGGAAGAGAGACAGTAGCCACCAGCCCCATTAGAACGCGGTTCTCCCGGCGAGAGGGGCGGCAGGGCTCACCCAGGGCCGAGGCCACCAGCTGCCCGCTCATCCGCTGCACCACCAGGGGGGCCGAGCGGTAGGCCAGGTGCTGGGCCAGGATGGTGTTGTAGATGGTCGTGAGGGCCTCCGGGCCGGGGAAGCTCACGGCGAACACGCAGAAGTGGCGCTGCCGGCACCACCACAGCCCCGCGTCAGGCAGCCTCGGGGCCTGCGCGCGGCCGCCCGCGTGGGAGCAGTCTGTCCCCGCCGCCCAGTGTCTGTGGCCAGAATGCCATGCGCGGGTGCGCGTGCGCGTGTTTGCATATGTGCGTGTGTCTGCGCGTGCGTGTTTGCGTGTGTGCATGTGTGTGCATGTGTGTGCGTGCGTGTACGTGACGCTGCTGGTCACCTTCCCCCCAGACTGACAGGTGCTGGAGCTTCGTTTGCTAACTCTGCCAGCCCCCTGGGGTCCCGGGGCCCCGCTGGCCGGCCTCTTGACGCCCCTGCCCACCCGAACGTCCAGAGAAGGTCAGCCTGCCGTCCCGATGCCCCCCAACAGGGCTTTTATTCTCATCTGCCCACGTGGCCCTCGGGCCCCAGCAGCTGCGCAATGAGTCGGGGCGCCTACCTGGAGTCGGGGGTCGATGGTGAAGGAGCCGGAGGTGGGGTTCATGCAGGCCACATACTGGCAGTTGTGGATGTCCTTCAGCGTCAGCTTCTGCCTGTCGTACCTGCGCGGGCACCCGCGTTGGGGTCCTGCCCCAGCCCTCACCCCACCCCCACCCCCACCCCACCCCACCGAGCATGTGGCTGTGAAATGATCAATTTCACTTCATCCCCATTGCCAGGCCCCCCCCACGCCCTCCGCCCGCCCCCCCCCCCCCCCCCGCGCCGTGTGCGGCCGCCTCACCAGTGCCCGTGGTCCATGTGCTGGCGGATGAGGGTGTGCGGGGCCACCGTGCCGTACTTGTCCACCTCGGGCATGTTCATGTCGTCGATGAAGTAGATGAGCTTCTTGGTGCCGGGCGGCCCGTAGTTCCTGCCCGACTTCTTCTCCAGCGGCTTCTCCAGAACCCCTGGGGAGGGAGCGCTGCCACCAGGCCGCCCCGCGTCCGGGCACCCGATCGTGGGGCCCAGGATGTGGCCTAGGGGGGCCTCCACCCCCCGGGTAAAGGGGGTGGGGTGGGCGTCATGGGTGGGGGGCAAGGGCTGTGGGAACCTTGAGCCCCTCAACCTTGTGGCCCCCGCAGCTCGGTGGTGACAGGGGCCCCTGTGGGATCCGTCGTGAGCGTGGGGAAGGGGGCCTGATGACCACCCTGTCCCTAATCTGGGGTGGGGGCCAGTGGGTGGGGGTGGGGAATGAAGAAGCAACTGGACAAGGAATGGGGGGACAGACAGCCATGTGGCTGTGTCCAGGCTGGATTATGAGGACTGACCTCTGCTCCCCCACTTCTTAACCTCACCCTGTCCCCAGCCTCACCCTGCCCCTGCTCCCCCTGCCCCTGCCCCCTAGCCTCCCCCTGCTCTCCCTGCCCCACTCTCCCTGCCCTGCTCCCCTGCCCCGCTCACCCTGCAGCATGGCGGAGGTGGTGTAGAAGTTGAAGGGCACGGCCTGCACCAGGTAGTCGTCCGTGCTCAGGCTCTCCAGCTTGTCGCCCAGCAGCACGGACTTGCCCGAGCCCGCGTTCCCCACCAGCATCACGGGCCACGACTTCTCCATGAGCAGGTCCATGAAGTAGCGGATGCGGATGGTCTCGGTCGTGTGCACCAGGGAGGCCTGGGGAGGGGGGAGGAGGGAGGAGGGAAGAGCCATGGCCCCGGACACACGAGTCTCTGTTCGCCCGGGGACGCCCGGTCCAGGCGTGTGGCTGGGCCCCGGGCCCCACCCCGGGCAGCTACCTGCAGCGGGACGTCCGGGTCCAGCTCGAAGGAGGGCACCTTGTCCATCCAGGGCAGGAACTTCTTGGTGTCGGGGTCCAGGTAGTAGTCGAAGACGGTGCCCTGCGAGGGGAACTTAATCGTTTTGAACTCGTTGATCCACCACTTGCTGAACTCGACGCGATAATCCACCAGCTGCGGAAGGACAGAGGGTGAGCCGGGCGCAGGGCCAGGGCTGCGCGGCGGCCTCCACGCTGGGCGCCCACCTGGTCCTGGAACATGGCGCCCCCGAAGGCCCAGAAGCAGGCGAACACGAAGTAGAGCTCGTACAGCTCCTTGGGCGAGTCGGGCGGCGTGTTGCGCTCGGTGAGCAGGCACTCGAGCAGGTACAGGATGGTCTGGATCACCGTGATCTCGGGCACCGGCGTGATCCTCTTGAAGCCGAAGCGCAGCTTGTCCAGGCACATGGGCAGGTACTTGTCGAAGAGGATCATCAGGTTGGCCTTCTCCGACTGCACCTTGCGCCGCTCGATCCAGCTGCTCACCACGCTGCGGAGGGCGGGGGGGCGGCTGAGGCCTGGCCGCGTGCTGGGCCCACCCAGCGCCTTGCATCGGGACTCCTGGATCGAGCCGTGCCTGAAGGAGGCCCTGGCGAATTGAGCCAATAGACTTCCTCTACATGAGGCCTCCATCTGTGGGCCTTTTCTGCAGCACAGGACACTGACATCTGACACGCCCCAGCCTTGTCACGTGTGTAACTGACACGCCCCAGCCTCATCACGTGTGTAACTGACACGCCCCAGCCTCATCACATGTGTAATTGACACACCCCAGCCTCATCATGTGTGTAACTGACATGCCCCAGCTTCATCATGTGTGTAACTGACACACTCCAGCCTCATTACGTGTATAACTGACACACCCCAGCCTCATTACGTGTATAACTGACATGCCCCCAGCCTCATCATGTGTGTAACGGACACACCCCAGTCTCATCTCTCTGCCAGTTTGGGGCGGGGCAGAGACACCCCAACTCACGGGTTCCAGCCCAGATCGGCAGGGTTAATGTAGAGAATGCCGGCTCTGGAGACGGTGGCCGGCGTGGCGGTCCGCAGGTGGCTGATCTCGAACACCAGCCTCATGGTGCGGTTCAGGGGGATCCGCTCGTTGCTGGCCAGGGTGAGGACCTAGCGAGGGAGGCCCCACGGTGGCGCCCAGCAGCCAAGGCGCCATCGCCGAGGGTGCCCCACGGGGACACATCTCAGAACGAGGGGGAGGGAGCCGGGACCCTGCACCCGGGCCCCACTGCTGACTGGCTCCCCCCAACCCGGCGTCTCAGTGTCCCTGACCTCGGTCCCGCCTCTTCCTGCTCCCGCCCCGGGACAAGGGTTAGGATTTCACTCTCACACGACCCCTCCCCTGGCCCGGGAATCCTGCATTCCCTCCCGTGCTTGATTGAGAATCATCTTTTAAGATGCTTCTAGATCATTCTTCCTTCCAAGGTATTAGCTATTTTTTCCGCCTTATGCCACGTGTAACTGGACAAGAATGCTTTTCATGTCTGCACCCTCCACCCACGCTGCTGCCAAAAATGTCTAAGATGGGACACGCATGGAGCAGGGTCACGCATGGAATGGGGTCACACGAGGAGCATACCTTGTGACACGGACTTTCCCTGTTCATAACCGTCCGTGCGGAGCCCCACCCCCGCCTCCCGTCTGCTGTGCAGGGTGGATGGTGACAGGGGTCCTGGGGGAATCTCGAAGTCCAGGAGCCCCTCGCACCTTGTTGTCGTCCATGACGGTGTTGAGAGACTCGATCCACATGGGATCGATGTCCCCATCCAGGACGATCCACTTGGGGCCTTCGTGGGTGATGTTGGCCAGGTCCCGCATGATGGTCGAGAAGAGGCCTGTGAGAGAGCAGGGCTGGTGTGAGCAGGGCTGGTGTGAGCAGGGCTGGTGTGAGCAGGGCTGTGAAGAGGGCTGGTGTGAGCAGGGCTGGTGTGAGCAGGCTGGTGTGAGCAGGGCTGGTGTGAGCAGGGCTGGTGTGAAGAGGGCTGGTGTGAGCAGGGCTGGTGTGAGCAGGGCTGTGAGGAGGGCTGGTGGGAGCTGACAGGCAGTGTGGGACCATCTCACCCAGGACTTTAGGCCCCTCCCTCCGCCTGGGCCATGCCTGTCCCCCCCACCCCCCTCCCCATCCCCCAGGTGCTCACTGCTCTCATAGGTTTGCACCATTGGTTTGCACCATGTGTAGGGGCACCCCAGACCCGCCTTACCCTGGCCTGGCCAGGCAGGGGCAAGTCCTGTTGGAGCGATGACCCATGGTGACCCTGTCCCCATGCCTCGTGACTCTGCCCCCACGACCACGCCCCCACGCCCCCGTGACCCCGCCGGCCGCTGCTCCGTTACCGTCTTTCCACTCCCTGGTCGCCGGGTTGATGATGCCGAAGAGCTCGTCGCAGGTGACGGCCTTGGGGTCCAGGTCCACGGCCACCGGCTTCCTCTTCAGGTTCTGGTAGGTCTTGTTGAGGGACTTGAGCACCTGGCGGAGGCGGGGTCACGGCGGTCACTCACGCGGGGCCACGGGCGACGCCCACAGGGAACCCAGAGCCCTGCCCCCGCCCCGGGGTGGCTTTGCTTTGGTGACACAGGTGGGTTTGTCTCCCAGACGGGAGCCGGGGGCAGCCTCCCGACGACAATGTAACCCACGCTCACGGGCTGGGGGGCGGGGGGGCGGTTACGGGACAGAAGCAACCTGAGTCCTCGGCCCAGAGGCCACGGCTAAGGACACTGCATGGGCCCGGGCGCCCCGGCATGCGCACAGGTGACGGCTGGCGGGGAGCCCCATCATGGAAGTGCAGCCTTCCCAGTGGCTCAGGGCGCAGCGTGGGGGGCGCCCTGTTCGTGAGTTCATGTCCTTTTTAGCAAATTGGGGTCACGCAGCTTCGGCCTTTTTGCAAATAGATGGCTGTGAGCGTCCCCGGCCGTCCGCGCTTGGAGACGATGCTCCTGAGCATGTGGGAGCCCCTGGGGGTCTGGCTGCTCGAGAACCTTCTGGCGGCCGGCGGCGGCTGGTCACGGGCCCCCTCGCTTTCACCCCGGGCAGGCAGCAGGCGGCAGGTGGGGGCTGCCCCCGTGAAGCTGGGAGAAGGGCCCCGGTGGGACCAGCACACGCAGGGGGCGGGGGGGGGGGGGAGGGCCGGGTCCCGGCGGGCAGGCTGTGGGCGGCGGCACCTGCCTGGGACTTGCCGCTGCCCGCGTTCCCGATGACGAACACCGAGTGGCGCACTTGCAGCAGCTCCTCCAGCTGCACCACCTTCAGCACGAAGCTGTCCTCCGCCTGCAGCTTCAGCTCCACGATGCTCTGCTTGATGATCTGGGGGGCGCTGGGTGTGGGTGCTGGGCACAGGGCGGGTGCTGGGCACGGGGCGGGTTGCTGGGCACAAGGCGGGAGCTGGGCACAGGGCGGGTGCTGGGCACAGGGTGGGTGCTGGGCACGGGATGGGTGCTGGGCACGGGGTGGGCGCTGGGCACGGGATGGGATGCTGGGCACGGGGCGGGCACTGGGCACGGGGCAGGTGCTGGGCACGGGGGGGATCTGGGCACGGGGCGGGATGCTGGGCACGGGGCGGGTGCTGGGCACGGGGCGGGTGCTGGGCACAGGTCAGGATGCTGGGCACGGGCACAGGACCAGGCTGTGTTCTGGGCTGGGGAGCCTCCTGCCCGGGGCGATACCACAGGGGAGCAGTGACCCTCCAGGTGATGTCTCCATGTCCCTCCCCGAGGCCGTGAGACCTGCACGGTTTGCCCGATGCCCTCAGCTCCTCGGAGACCCCAGTGCTGAGCGAGGACTGACTGGGGCTGAGCGGCGGCCGCGTGTGTGACCATCGCGGACTGGATGACGAGGCCCCCGGGCAGGAAACGCCATCGCGGGCAGGACCCACCTTCTCGAAGTTCAGGTCCCGCTTCCGAGGCACCTCCAGGGCCGGGAAGAGGTCTCCGATGAGCCCCATGAACACGGGCAGGTCGTCCGTCACGATCTTGGGGATGTTGAAGTCCCTCAGCGCCCGCATGAGCACCTGGTCCTCCGCGCGGCTGGGGTCGCCCCGCTTGAGGGAGCCAGCCACCACCAGCACGGACTTGATGGCCCGGAGGCCCCAGTCGTAGTGATCCTGCGGGGAGGGTGCCGTGTGAGCGCCCGGGGGCCGGCGGTGCCCTGGCCTGAAGGGGTCTGGGGTCCAGGAGGGCGGGCGGGGCTCTGCCAGGCCAGCGTGGAGTGCGCCGGGCCCCTGAACTCAGGCCGCCCGGGCTGCCCGCGCACCTGCTTGGAGAGCAGCTCCTTGCACAGCGTGTAGAGCGTGATGAACTTCCGGGCCAGCAGGCGGGCGTCCAGGAAGCCCTCGGCCACCAGCATGATCTCGCAGATCAGCTCGAAGTCAGGCACCACCATCGCGCAGGGCCTGCGAGGGGTCAGCGGTCAGCCAGGCCCCTCCCACCAGGGGTGCACTCACCCGCCCTGAGGGGAGCGGGGGACACGCAGCGCTGCTGGTCTAGATGCCAGGGCTGGACTGGGCTCCCAGCCCCCTCCCCTCTGCTCTCCCCACCTCCCTGTCTCTCCCCCACCCTCAGGCCCTGCGCCTGCACCCTCCACCCTTCTCTGGGGTTCACCCTGCACCCCGCCTGCCACGGTCTCCAGGAGGGACCCCGCTCTGGGAAGACAGCACAGGAGGTGGGCATCTGCTCTTTAGGGGGCCCTGGCCGGCTGGGTCCCCTCTGCCCCGGGACCCCCTTCTGCACCAGGTCTTCCCTCTCCTGGCTCCGTCTGCCTCTGCTCCTTCCCTGCCCACCTCCCCCTCCCCCACGCACCTGAACAAGGCCTTCAAGTTCTCGGGCAGCTCCGTGCGTCCCGCGTACCCGGGGTTCATGGTGATGAAGATGCCGACAGTGGGGATGAGGCCAATGATCTCCCCCAGGAAGTTGAAGGTCTTCTTCTTGGCCCGAATGGCATCCTGGACGCACTTGACCTGGGCAGTGGGCGCAGACGGTGGGCGCGGGGACGTGCGGCTTCATGTGTTTAAATTGAACTTTAAATCTTGAGACCGGCGTAGATTCAACGCAGTAAGACCAACCGCCGGGGAGCCCCCACACGCTCCACCCCACGGCCCCACGGTAACCTCTGGCACGGCCGGGGTGCAGACGCCATGGGAACGGACGTGGACAGGCAGGACATGGGGCGTGTCTGTCACTGGGAGACCCCCCACCCCCCAGGCACCTCTGCAGCCACACCCTCTCCCTCCCACCCCAGCTTCTCCTTGACCTGCGCGACCCTGTCTGTGACGCTGTCCCCGTGGAGGGACCCAGTGGACAGCCAGCGCGTCACCCGAGGCCCCAGGAGGCCCCAGGTGCTGTGCGTGTGGCGTGTCCCTCCCGCATCGCGCGCACTGCCCCGCCCCCGCTGCTCCTGCCTCCAGGGACCATCAGTGCCCTGAGGAGGCTGCAGCCCTCCCAGCCGCCACGTGAGGGCGCCCCACGTTCACAGTTAACACTGTCACAGGCCTCCTGCCAGCCTCCCCAGGACTCTCTCCTTGGGGGAACTCCTCCCTGCCCCATCAGGCGGAAGCCTCTCCTTCCCTTCCCTTCCGGTCCTCGCTCCTTCATTCCAGGCAATAAACATTTAGTGCCCGAGCCAGGCTCTACTCAAGGCTCCTGGGGTCTATGCGCTAATGGCGGGGGGGGGGGGGCGGTAACTCTGCTACTGCACTGGGGTTAGGGGTCCCCAAGGCAATGGCCAGCACTGCCCGAGGGTCCGGGAGAACCGGCCGGCTCGCCTTCTCTGTCTTACTGGCCTCCGGCCCCGGGACAATCCGTGCAGAGGAGGGAAACCTGAGTGGAGGGTGTCGGCTCCCCACATTCACCCCTAACCTTGCCAGCAAACCTGTCATCGAACCCATTTTACAGATTAGAAGGTGGAGGCTCAGAGAGTTTAAATCACTGGCAAGCCCTGCTCCACCTGGTCCCCGCCTCCCCACCCCGCCCTGCGCTCTGGCCCGAGGGTTCCCCAAACACAGGAGCATGCCCCCTCCTCTCCTTTTCTCCCTTGTCTTCCCCTTCTCCCCTGACACTCTTGTCTTACTAACGAACTCCTATGCATCCTTCAACACCCAGCTCCACTGACACCTACAACAGGCCCTCTGTCCGGGTCCCCTCATCCCTATCCAATCCCATCCAAGCCTCCACAGCGGATTCTTACTGTTTTCACTTCTGTCCGCCCAACCAGAGTGCGGCCCCTGGAGGTCAGGGCTGGGGTCTCGCTTATCTCTGTGCCCCCTGGTCGGGCTGACTTGCCCCGAGCTGACAAAGCAATGAGTCCCCGTGCCCGACCCAGCGACTGCGCCGGCCCTACCTGCACGGCGATCACCGACAGGACCTCCACGGAGATGCGGTTAAACTCGTCGAAGCAGCCCCAGGCCCCGGTCTGGGCCAGGCCCTTGTAGATGTTGCCGCAGGACTGGAGAGGCAAGATTGGGGGAGAGAGGAGGAGGCCCGTGAGCTGGCCCTCAGCTGGCCCCGCCGCTGGGGGCCCCGCCCCTGCCCCTGCAGTCGGGGAGACCTTGTAGTCCATCTGCTCGGAGCAGTTGAAGACGTACACCATGGTGCCCAGGGCCCGGCCCAGGTCCTTCGTGGTCTCTGTCTTGCCCGTCCCGGCCGGGCCCGCGGGGGCGCCTCCCATGATCAGGTGCAGGGACTGGGTCAGGGTGATGTAGCACCTGCGGGGGACCCGCCTGGTGAGCTCCGAGGCCAGGGCCCCTTTCCTTCCCTGCGCTCGGCCACACCCGCTCGGCCCCGCAGGCAGGGAAGGGCTTGAGACTCGGCGGCCGGGGAGCAAGCTCGGTGTCAGGTCCAGGCACCCCGTGTCCCCTGAGGTTCACTCTGAACCCCTGCTCAGTCCCCAACGCACTCATGCGGGTCACACAATACCCTCCCCGTGTTGCCGCCCTCAGAGGTTGAGCCACCCTCAGGCCCCACAGCCAGAGGCGGAGCCCGGGCAGCGGAACCAGCGCCCTGGGCTGGGCCCCGGGTGGACAGCTCCCACCGCAGCCCCTTCCAGCCCCCGCAGGACGTCTGGGCCGGAGAAGGAGAATGGGAAGAGCCTGCAGGGGGCCCGGGTTTCCTCTCCCCTCGCCCCCCCACCCCCAGCCGCCAGGGCCAGGGCGGGGGCCCGTGGGCGCCCCTCACCGGTCGGTGAGCGGGGTGATGACCAGCCGGGGCGTGTTGCCCAGGTACTCGTACGAGTACTGGATCTGGGCGTCGCAGATGTTGGCGAAGCAGTGCCTCTTCTCCTCGTCCCAGCGGTGGCGCAGCTGCGACTGCCAGGTGAAGGCCTGGGAGCTCTCCACCTGCAGGGCCACGCGGGCCAGCGGTCAGGGCGCCTCCCCACGCCCACCCCTCCCTCCCCGCCCCCACTCCAGCGCAGGGTGAGTCTCCGGCAGGGACAGGGGGAGGGAGCCCCGGAACAGGGCCGCCTCCCCGCGGCGTGCCTTGGCCGTGATCATCTTGGCCACCACGTCGCGCGCGTGCACGTCGATGGTGCAGATGGTCATGATCTTCATCCTGTCGCCCGAGTTCAGGTTCCCGATGAGCAGGGTGATGAGCACGTTCAGCTGACTGATCTGCGGGAGCAACGGCCTTCGGTGGGCCCGGTGCCCGCCGCCCTCGGGGGTCCCGGCTGCGGGGTCCCTGGGGCTCCCTCCGGGTAGGGAAGACCACCGTGCTGTTCACAATAACGAAACACAGAAGATGGTTTCCGACAGCCCCCGGCTGGGGGTGGGGCAGCTGTGGCGCGGTCCCGGGTGGGAGGGGGTGCCACGGGGCCACAACAGTGACGGAGTAGAAGGAAAGCTGGTGCCAGGGACAAAGCGGGTAGGGAGTGAAAACAGTGGATCTTAAAGCGTTGGAAACCCAATTCCCCATAAAAATAAGCCGTTGGATGTCTATTTCCACGTATACCTTTACACATATGAACCCCAAAAGATTACAATAGCAATATTACGTTACATATGCCTAATGTATACTAAGTAGTATTAGAATAACAACTGGGTAATAACATGGCGACAGTGGTTATATCCGGGTATCGTAGCTTTTCCTTCTCCCATTTTTTTTAAGAGTGGTAGTTTAGCCCTGGCCGGTGTGGCTCAGTGGATAGAGCGTCGGCCTGTGGACTCAAGGGTCCCGGGTTCGATTCCGGTCAGGGGCATGTACCTTGGTTGCGGGCACATCCCCAGTAGTGGGTGTGCAGGAGGCAGCTGATCGATGTTTCTCTCTCATCGATGTTTCTAACTCTCTATCCCTCTCCCTTCCTCTCTGCAAAAAATTCAATAAAATATATTTTTAAAAAAAGAGTGGTAGTTTAAAACATTTTTTAAATATATAGTTTTATTGATTTCAGAGAGGAACGGAGAGGGAGAGAAACATCAGTGATGAGAGAGAATCATTGACCGGCTGCCTCCTGCACGCCCCCTACTGGAGCCCACAACCCGGACATGGGCCCTTGACCGGGACCCTTGGGTCCGCAGGCCACCGCTCTATCCATTGAGCCAAACCGGCCAGGGCCCTTCTTCCACTTAAAGATCACCTTTGGTTTCTAAATTCCTAATCAGGAATCTTTTTTAAAAATGGCTGGCGGTAGCATTTGTCCATTTCCAGGCAAGAATGTAAAGCCCGGTCTTGGTAAAGCGGTTACTCGGGCAGAGCGCGGGGGCTGCCAACTGTGGGCCTCTCCCCGCGGGGGCGTAGGGCACCTGCTTCCTGCTGTGCGGGTGGCCCCACGCACCTGCTTCTTGTTGTAGTCCTTGATGGCGTTCTCGTACCCTTCCTCCAGCCGCGCGAACGCCATGCCCACCTCCGTGGTCCACCAGATCTGGGTGCACGTGAGCGCCACCTGCAGGCGGAGGGCGCACGGCGCCGGGTGAGCCGCGCTCCTCCTCCCGCGTGCACAGCGCAGCGGGGAGATCCCACCCCCACCCCGCACCCCTCCGCGGGCAGACCCGCGCCCCCGCCGCTCACCTGGGCCGGGTAGTCGAAGATCCACTGCTCGCGGGGCTTCTCCTCGTAGGTCACCACGGCCTCCGGGATCTCGTGTCGGAGCGTGGCGCACATGCGGTCCAGCACGCGGTTCAGCCACACCTCCACCTGCGGACGGAGGCGCGAGGGGCCACGCTGACCCGCGGCTGTGCGCTCGCGCCTAATGCCAACGACTTGCTTTGTCATTTGAAAAATTTAATATGGGGCCTGGCCCGCGTGGCTCAGTGGATAGAGCGTCCGCCGAAGGGTCCCGCGTTCGATTCCGGTCAATGGCAGGCTCCTCCCCAGCCGGGGCCCTGGTCCCCGCACGTGCAGGAGGCAACCAATCGGTGTGTCTCTCTCACATCAGTGTTTCTCTGTCTTTCCCGCTCTCCCACTCTCTCTAATAATCAATGGAAAAATATCCTCGTGTGAGGATTAAAAAAACAAATAAATGTAATAGTGGTCATCACCTGCCTCCCAGGGTGGAGGTGGAGGTGAGAGTGGCCACCTGGAAATGCGGGGTGGGGAAGCCGGGGGTTGGGGTGCCGGGGATCATGTGCGGGCAGTTTCTAGGCAGAGGAGGGAGGGCGACCAGGGGAGAATCTGGCAGAGGAGCCAGGCTAGTCTGAGCCCCGAGGCGTTGCTGACACTCAGAGAGGCTGCATCTGTGTCCCCCCATCCCCCACCAGCCCCGGCCCCCCAGCCCCAAGGGCTCTGACCAACGGAGCCCCACCTGCTCCTCATGCACCATCTGGGGGCCCAGGAGCCTCTCCCAGGACAAACTTGCCCACAAGCCTTGTTTGTATCTTAAATACGGATGGCCCCAGGGGAGGAGCTGACGGTGGTGGGGGTGGGGGTGGGGGGGCTCTTTAACTGCGAATCCGGCTTGGGTGGCCGTGCTGTGGCTCCTGGTCACGTCTGAGGAGCCCCCGGCTGGACCAAGTCTGGACAAAGTGTGACGGATGGGTCTGGCCCCACCCCGCCCACCCCGGCAGTCGGCGCCCTGAGTCCACACGCCTGAATCTCGGGGTGTCTCGCGTGAGATTCCCCCTACCCCACAGCTGACTCACCTCCGGCTTATAGTTTCCTTCGGCTAATGTCAAAATTGGTTCAGTTGCTGGATTAATACTTGGGCAATGGGGTGTGGGGGAGGGGCAGCCAGGACCGTTAGCCAGGAGAGGGGCCCAGGGTACCCAGGGAAGGGGGCCTCCGGGATCTGGCAAAGCGAAGAGGCCAATGGTTCTTCCTGAACAGGGTGAGGACTCAGGTCCGGTGTGGGGACCCCCCACAAAGCCACAGAGCAATTCACCGGCACCCATGCACCCCTCCCTCCTGCTCTCTCCTTTCCTTCCAGACGCACCCTCACTCTGTGGGTCAGGCTGTGCCAGGGATTCTAGCAATCAGTCCTTCCAGCACTCACTCTATAAACAACGGGGGAGGAGACACCCCGGGGGAGGGCACGCGGCTCTCACACGCCCTGCCCTGTCACCCTGGGGGGTGCCCCCGTCCGCGCCCCGGGACCTGCGCCCGCACCCACCTGCCCCGAGAGGTCGCACTCGTGGTCGAAGTCCATGTACTCGTCCTCCTTGCTGTACATGCCCAGCCCGACCTTGAGCGGCTTCTGGTTCTCGTCCAGCTGGAACTTCAGTTTGCACAGGCTGTCGAAGAGCTTGGACAGGTGGCGGCTCACCTGGGCGGGTGGGGGTGGGGGGGATATGGGGATGATGCGGCCGACGGGCTCCGAGGGGTCACGCAGCCCACAGTCCTCGGCGGTTGGGAGCACCTTTCTTTCCAGGGGGCATACTCCCCCTTCCCTGGCCAACGTTCACTCAACTCGCTCAGCCAGCAACAGGGAACAGCAGAGCTCCTCCAGGCAGGTATGGGGCAGACGCCTGGGGCAGACGCAGGGGCCTGGGGCAGACACAGGGTCTGTCCTGAGATTTCTCTTCCCTGAGAAGCTCTGGCCCAGCCGCGAGGACTGTTTCCCTGTCACACGCTCAGACCTGACATCTGGGCCACCCTGTGACTCCCCCCGGGTGCGTCTCACAGCCTAACGGCCAAAATAAAATACAGGTGGGCAAAAGGAGGGTTACACCCGTGAGTGCCCGGGACACAGGACTTACTCTTGTACTTATAAAAACGACGGTGGCCCTGCCTCTGCTGTCCGCCGTCTAGCGGCTCCCCCACCCCTTTCAGAAGAGCCTGGGCAACCTTTCCTTCCCTCCCGGGACCCGGGCTTTATTGGGGGACGGGGGGGCACCTAGCGAGTGAGCATCTCAGAAAAGAGTCTCGCCCTAACCGGTTTGGCTCAGTGGATAGAGCGCCAGCCTGTGGACCGAAAGGTCCCAGGTTCAATTCCGGTCAAGGGCATGTACCTGGGTTGCGTGCACATCCCCAGTGGGGGGTGTGCAGGAGGCAGCTGATCGATGTTTCTGACTCTCTAGCCCTCTCCCTTCCTCTCTGTAAAAAATCAATAAAATATATTTGGAAAAAAAAATAAAAGCTGGGAGACAGTTAATAAATTAAAAGAAGAAAAGAGTCTCGCTCGGCTCCCAGCATCCAACCCACTTTCCGGATGAGGAAACCGAGGCCCAGGAGGTAAAAGGCAGGGTCCGCAGCGAGTCTCCGGTCTTGGTGCCATGGCCGGGCCCCGGGCGTTTCTGGAGTGGCTGGCCTCGCGGAGGCGATGCAGGGACACGGGAGACACGCTGGACGCGGGGTGAGCGTGGGCCGCCTACCTCCACAGGGTCGTTGCCGTTGGAGAGGATGTCCAGGAGGTCAGCCGAGGACACAAAGTAGAACCGCGGGAAAGCCAATCTCTTCGTCTCCAGGTACTCGGCCAGGGCCTTTTCGCACACGGCCAGCCTGGGGGGGGGGGCGGGGCGGGAGGAAGGAGGTTTGGAGACCGAGGGGCAGGTCTCCTCCAGGCCACCCTGTCAGGGGACTGGCAGCAGGAGACACGGGTGCGTGGCTCCCAGCCCGCGGCGCCCATTCCCTGCGTCCTGACTCCGTGGGCGCCCTGGGCAGGAGGGAGTCTGGCTTCACCCCCACAGTCCATGCTCCCTCTGGAGGGGACGGCGTGGCCGGGGAGCACCAGCTCCCAAGGAAAGGGTGCTCGAACCCAGGACCGGGCTCTCTGTGCCCGCCCTGGCCGGCCCTGGTCCCCGCAGGCCAGGACCCACCTCTTCTTCATGTCCTCCAGCTTCTCGTAGAGACCGGGCTTGTTGGTGGCCTCCACCACATTGGGCGTCTTCACCGCCTCCTCCATCAGGGCCTGGGAAGAGCAGGGGCCGCCCGGCGTCAGAGTCCCGCGTCCCCCGGCGTCAGAGGCCCCAGCAGGACAGCGCCGGGCGGGGCGGGGCGGCCGGCGCACCTTGAACTCCTTGTCGATGTCGTCGAATTTGTGGGACTCCTCGGGCAGCTGGGTGCGGATGTCCTCCGAGCCCACGAAGATGCTCTCCAGGTGGCTCCAGGTCCGCTGCACCTCGAACCAGATGGAGATGACCGAGTCTGCCGTGGACAGCTTCTGCTGCCAGCTCGTCACCTCGTTCAGGAAGTGCGACAGGTACTTGGACATCATCAGGTTCTGCAGCTGCACCTGGTTGTCCTCCAGCGTCTCCACCAGCACCTCGTCCGTCCGGAGCATCATGGTGCCCGTCCGCGGGTGCGGCTCGTGCTCGAACACCATGGTGGACCAGGTGCTGTCCAGCACCTTGAGCACCTGCGGGCGGCGGGGAGCAGGTCAGCGGGCCCCTGGCGGGAGGGCGAGGAGGCCCCGGGCTCCTGGGAACCCCAGCTGCCCCCGCACCAGCATGGGCGGACCCTGAGGACACGATGCCCGGGGAAGGCAGCCCGACACAGAGCCACGCATCCTGTGCTCCCGTGGCTGTGACGTGGCCGGACAGACCCACGCAGACGGTGGTGGGTCGGGGGCTCTGAGCGGGGTAGGGTGGGGAGAGAAGACGGGTGGGGGACCCGAAGGGCACAGGCCTCTTTCTGGAGGTGAACGGCTCTAACATAGACTAACGGTCACACGTGGCGGCGGCCCATATCTGTGCTGACGCTAACGGTCCTGGGGCTGTGCACTCCGCATGGCGAATGTGTGGGAGTTACAGCGGAATAAAGCCTTGTTTTCACACCAAAATGTGAACATCCAAACCCCCACTGCCGTCGGTGAGGGGAGAGGTCTGGGCCGCACAGAGCCTCCAGGGCCCCTGTGGTGGCGGCTCATTAGCCAGCAGGTACTGGCTGAGGGTCAGCCCTCCCCCTTCCTCCTGGGGCAGAGGGGGAGGGGCCAGGATGAGGTTGGGTGCTCCGGGAGAGGAGAGCTCGGGGTGCACACTGTTCTGGGCAGGGAGGCAAAGCTGGGCAGGAACTGGGTTCTTCCCGGGAATGAAGCCCGGAGACATTCGACAGGGTTCCGTGTGGGCGGGGCAAGACGAGGCCCGGGGGACATCCCTTTCGAGTTCCGTGAGTGCCGGCCCCAGGGAAGGGGGACAGGCCTGCAGGTGGGGCCTCTGCTTCAGTGTCACCCGGACAAGACCCCTGTCCGTCCACGGGGCTACCTTCTCCTCCCCGGACAAGACCCCTGTCCGTGCACAGAGCTACCTTCTCCTCCCGGACAATCCACCTTTCCCGTCCACAGGGCTACCTTCTCCATCCCGGACTCCTTCACCGCCTTGTCCACGATGTTCCGGACCTCATCCTCGAACTTGTGCAGGTTCAGCTGGAGCAGGTCCGCCAGCACAGTGTCCTCCGACATCTCAAACTTCACCTGGGGCCGGGAAAACAGGCAGGTCCGTGCCCATCCCAGGCCCCGAGAGGGCGGGCAGTTCCTTCTCCCAGCCCCGCCTTCCCTCCCCGGAAAGCTGTGTAACAGCGGGCCCTACCCGGCAGCCTGCCCCCCATCCCCCGCGGGTACCTGGGTGGCCTGCATGAGCTGCTGCCAGTGGCGGTCGCGGATGGCGGGGTTCTGCAGGTCGCTCACGGCGCGCAGGGAGGTGATCATGTTCTTCACGGTGTTGTCCAGCCCCACGAAGGCGTCCCAGGTCTTCATCTCCTTGTCCAGGGACCGCACGTCCTTGGCGAACTTCTTGCAGTCGATGTCCATCTGCTCCACGTTGATGTTCTTCCACTTGGTGGTCTTCCAGTCGTCGAAGCTGGTGTTCACCTGGGAGGGAGGCGCCGGCCGTGCACTCTCGTGGGGAGGACTCGGGCCGCCCCCTCCCCGCCGGGGGCCCACACCCGCGCCCCCTACTCTCGGGCAGCCAACGCCAGGGAGGACCCCTTAGAACGAATGACAGAGTTTGGTGAACTGGGTGGGTACAGGGGGAAAACAACCCTGTGGGAGAGATGCAACTTAAAAGATCGAAAATAAAAGATAAAACTTTAAAAAGATACAACTTGGAAGTTAGCACTTAAAATCTATTTGGGCAGAAAATCTGTTAGGACATAGAAGGACCAAACCACAAGACCGACCACAGGGTCTGACCGGCACACACAGCATTCCGCCCAACAGAAGCGGAACGTGCTCCCCCCAACCCCCTCCCCAGGTGCCCAGGGGACCACCACCCAGAGAAGCCGTAGCCGCGCCAGAGGACAAGCCTAAGGAACGCAAACCCAGCTGAAGTCACAGACTGTTCTCTGCGCACTGGAATCAGACCAGGAACCAGCAGCAGGAAGGCAACAGGAAAATGCCCGGCATTCGGGAACTGAAGACAGACTTCCAGACCACCTGAGGCTCGAGCGGAGCCTCAGAGAAATAAAAAGCAAACAGACAAACAGAAGGCAAAGACCAGGCAGAACTGCAGGAAATACCCAAATAGGTGGCGCTCGGCTAGAGCCGAGAGGCAGTCCCATGACACTGAGTGTTCACGCGGGAAAAGGTGAAACGTGTCCGATCAATAATCAAACCAGGAAATGAAGAGGAGAGAGCAAACCAAACCCCCAGCAAACAGGAGGAAGGAGAGGGTGGTGGTGAGGCCGGTGGACAGGGCGGCAGCAGAGCCACGGAGAAGGGGCAGGACTCGCAAAGCGGGTCCTCGGGAAAGGCCACTGGTTCGGCCCAGGAGCCTCGCTGCTGGACGCAGGCGGCGGGAGGGAGGGAAGATGAGGACGGCCAGTGGCGGAGGCGCCACTCATGAGGGGAAACCAGGGCAGCTTCCCACCGAGCCTCCCGGCTGGGCTATTTTTTAAACATTTTAAAGAGAGGTGAGATGTGAGAGAGGAGGAGGAGGAGGAGGAGGAAGAGGAGGAGGAGGGGGAGGGGAGGGGGAGGGGAAGGGGGAGGGGAAGGGGGAGGGGAAGGGGGAGGGGGAGGGGGAGGAGGAGAGAGAGAGGTCTGTGCACAGAGATGCAGAAACACAGAGACGCTGCGGAGAGCGGCCCCCATGGGGACCTGCGGGCGCCCCCCCAGGCCAGGAGACCGGTGTTGCGTTTCTCACAGGTGGGCGCCCCCTCCCGGTGCCGAGGCCCCCAGGCCTGCCGCCCGCGCGCTCACCATGACGATCATGTCCCACAGCTCCTTCAGCAGGCGGACCTCGCGGTGGCAAGCCTTGAGCTGCTTGTAGTCGGGCACAGCGACTTCGAACAGGCTCCCCGACTTGCACAGCCCCTCCATGATGCGCTCCATGGCCAGGATGCTCTTCTGTTCCTGCGGGCGGGCGGCGAGGGAGGCGGTGAGCAGGGCCGCCCGTGCACGCAGGTGGGCCCCGGGCCCCGGGCCTTCCTCAGAGCCACGAGCCGGCTCCACGCCGGCCCCGGCCTCGCGAGGTCCATGAACTTCCCAGCCGGGGAGCGGCACCCTCCCCTTCCCGCCCTCAGAGCGGCCCCGCCCCCCCATGGGATCTGGCGGGAAGGCGGTTTATCCTGGTGAGTTCGAGTGGGGGCCCAGCCGGCCTTTTCGGGGCGGTCCCACGGGCCGGGCCGCGGACGCACAAGAGCGGGGGGGGGGGGCGGGCAGGTACCTTATTCAGGGACTGGTAGGGCTCCGGGTCGCTGAAGGTGAACGGGGCCTCCTGCCTGAACTTCTCCCTGAACTCGTGCTGCTTGATCTGCGGCCCCGGAGGTCACAGGTCACACACCTGCCCGCAAGCCCCGCCCCACGCCCCCGCCCACCCCGGCAGCCCCGCCCCACGCCCCGCCCACCCGGCAGCCCCGCCCCACGCCCCCGCTCACCCGGCAGCCACGCCCCGCCCACCCCGGCAGCCACGCCCCACGCCCCCGCCCAGCCCTGGCAGCCCCGCCCCACGCCCCGCCCACCCCGGTAGCCACGCCCCCAGTCTGACCTCGAACTGCTGGCACTTCCTCCGCAGGATGTTGACCTCGTTGGCCTGCAGGGGCGCCACGTTCTGCTTCACCAGGATGGCCAGCTTCTTGGTGTTGGTCCACTGCTCCGGCAGCTCCTAGGCCGGCAGAGGCAGGGGCGCTCCTAGTTCTGCTCTTTTCAAACTTTCCGGCGGGGAAACAGGCCCCAGGGAGCCGCTCCCAGCACCGCCCTGTGCGCCGCCCAGCCTCCGGGCAGCACCCGCCGGGCTGTGGTTCAGGCCACGCCAGGCAGCGGCATCTGCACGCGTCTGTGACCCAGGTGACTGACCTGAGCCCGTGTGTGCGTGCACGTGTGCTGTGCATTGTATGTACACGCGTATGCATGCATGTATGTGTGTGTGCTTGTGTGTGTGTGTAATCCTAGGCAATTTTATCCCATGTATAGATTCCTGCAGCCACTGCCCCGGTGCCCGCCGGGCTGTCACCACGAAGGAGCTGCCTGTGTCATCGCTGCAGCTGCCGCCGCACCCTGTCCCTGGGCAGCCACTACGCTGTTATATTTTACAAGTTCTTCAGACCTGGGCAAATATTGTACTTAAAACCATAAAATATTTTAAAGAAAAAATTCACCCCCCGGACTCTGCCCACAGATGGCCGTGGTTTCACCCTGTACAATGAGCTCAGGGATTCCGTCAGCTGCGGCGCACCTCTAACCCGTTTCATCTCACCGCTTCCCCGCCACTCCCCACCCGGTCTGCAGTCCCAGAGCTCCTGGGACCAGCCACACACACGCCCAGCCCTCAGCACGGGTCCGCAGCCACGCTGCCCACACAGCCTGGCCCTGAGCCGCAGCTCCTCCCCCTCTGCTCCGTGTCTACAAGAGGGGGTCTCGTCCACAGCCCCTCCCCCGGCCACGGCCAGGGCTCCTGGCCGCCCTCCCTGTCCCGGACGCCGAGGCCCCCCCCACCGCCCACCTGCAGCTTCACGTGGATCTCCTCCGGCATCTCCTCCCCGTACGTCCTGAGCAGCTCGATGGTTTGCTTCAGGGGCTCAAACATGTTGTCGGTGGCCACCTGCCGCTCCTTCACCTTCATCAGGTGCCCCATCACCTCCACCAGGCCGTCGTAGTCCCCTTCCCTGACCGGCGTCTTCAGGCCGGCCCTGGCGGCTTTCATGAAGGCCTCCAGGTCACCGAGGCTGCAGGGCGAGACAGCCGCCTGTGACAGGCGCCCCTCCTCCTCCAGTCCATCGTGACGTGCTGTTCTCCACCAGCTCCCCTCGGCCTGAGGGGCAGATCCAGGGAGGCCCCTGCTGCCTCCCCGCCCTCAGCTCAGCCCCATGCACTCAGGACCTGCCCGCTGCCTGCAGCTGCACCGTCACTGGGACGTTCGCCGCCTGTCAGGCCGCCCAGCCAGGCTCTAGGCTCCTGGGGGTCCTCGCACCTGGCACCTGGTTACGGTGAGTGCGGGGGAGGCAGTGGAGCGTCCTGGCAGCCAGGTGCCCCTCCTGCTGGCGCCGCCCGAGGTGGGGTGCTCCCTCTCAGCCGGACCTTCGCCCTCCCACACCCCCCGCCGTCTGCCCTCTGGCATGGTCCGGGCAGCGGGGTGGGAGGGCGCCCACCTGCTGACCACATGGTTGCTCAGGTGGCGCTTGAACATGAAGCTCCAGCGCTTGATGGTGTTGAGCAGCGCCTGCTTGAAGGGCCGGCAGTCGCACTGCAGCCACCCGCTGAACACCTGTGTGTTCTCGCACCGCGACACCTCCTCGTACAGCCGCTCGTACGAGTCGATCTGCAAGACAGGCTCAGCTCGTGCCGGCTGCCGGGGACCGCCTGACGGCACCGGGCCCTGGGGCCAGCGCCTGCCCACACCTGCCCCCACCTGCCCCCCACCGCCCGCCCCTGTCTGCCCGTCTGCCCCCACTGCCTGCCCCCCGACCTGCCCCCACCTGCCCCCCTACCTGCCACCTCACCTGCCCCTGCCTCCTGTCCCCCACCGCCCGCCCCTGTCTGCCCCTGTCTGCCCCTACCACCTGCCCCCACCACCTGCCCCTGTCTGCCCCCCGCTGCCTGCCCAGCTGCCTGCCCCCACCTGCCCCCGCCACCCGCCCCTGTCTGCCCCCACCGCCTGCCCCCGTCTACCCTGCTCTGGAGAGCCTGGCTGAATGCGATGATTCGAACCAGCCCACCCTCGGCCTGCTTGCCCTGCCCCCTTCACTCCTCCCCACAGAAGCCACGATGAAGCCCCCTCCCACACTCGCTCCTCCCCTCGCCTGCTGCCGGGCCCTGGGGCTCCCCGTCTGGCCCTGGGGGGTCGGCTGCCCCCTCCCCCTGGAACTGTGAGTCACAGACTCTTCTTGCAGGGGCAGCTGCCTCCTGATCGGTCGGCCTCACCAGACCAGGACAGTAAGGGAACCGACACAGTAAAACCAGGCTCTCCTCCCCGGGGACGGGGCGGTACCTGGGGGGCGGGGCTCCCACGCACCTGCTGCTGGAACTGCGTGAGGGTGGGCGGCGACTTGGTGACCAGCTCCTCGGGCCGCAGGTCCAGGTCCTCCAGGGTGATGACGCGGCCGTAGGTGAGGAAGTTCTTCATGGACTCCTGCAGGTCGTCCACCCACAGGTAGGAGTAGCGCTCGAACGAGTCCTGGAACTCCTCGGCCTCCTTCATGGCGCCCATCACCAGGTTGGACATCTCCTCGCGCATCTCCATCAGGTCCGCCATGTCCTCCAGGTCCGACTGCGAGGGCGGGAGGGCGCCGCCCGTGAGCGTCTCGCTCGCCTGTGGTCACCGGGTGCCGGCCACCGCAGAGGCCAGCGGCGCGGACACGCGTGACGGGGGAGCCCCTTGGCCTCCGGCCGCCCGCCACCCCGGCCGCCACCCGCTTCCCCCGCAGGAAGGACCGTCAACGGGTGAGCGCGTGTCCACGGAAAGGCAGGTTCTGTTCGTTTAAACGGAGGCGATCGCGTTCTGAATGCCCGCCCACAGTGTGACAGACGCTAGGCCATGGGACGAGCACCCTTGGCCCTGCTCGTTTGCGTGACTCATGCGGATGCCTCTGTGAGGAGGGGCGGAGCCTACGGACGGCACCTGTCCGGTGGGCACTTAGGTCTTTTTTTTAAAAAAAAAACATATATTTTTATTGATTTAAGAGAGGAAGGGAGAGGGAGAGAGAGAGAAACGTCAATGATGAATCATGGATCGGCTGCCTCCTGCACGCCCCACACTGGGGATCAAGCCGGCAACCTGGCATGTGCCCTGACCGGGAATCAGGGTGCCCTATTTCAGTGCCTGTGGGGCGCCCGGAACCCCACCTGACTGTCCTTCCTCTGGGGCAGGGTTGATGGCGCTTAGAGTCCGTGGGCGGGGAGCGGGGGAGTCACGAGTGTGAGAGTGCCGGGTGCGGAGGGAATCGCAGGGGGACGGCGGGGGTGGGGGTTACGGCACAGGAGGAGACAGACACCAGTAAGAGGCCAGGGCACACGCTGGGCATCCCGAGGGGGTGGACAGGCATCGGGGAACGCAGGCCAGGCCCATGGAGGAGGAAGGATGAGGTTTGGGGAAGGGAGAGGGAAGTCCCTCCAGTCCCGGGGACCCGATGGCACTCAAAACCACGTCAGGTAGATGGTCAGAACCAGTCAGGTAGACTGTGACGTGGTTCTGAGCTTGGAGGCAGTTCCGAGCCAGGAAACCCGCGGGGCCCAGAGCGGGGAGCGGGGAGGGGGGAAGGGAGAGGCCCCACTGACCTTGTAGTTGACCCGGCCCCTGGCCAGGCGGGGGATGAGCTTGGCCACGTTGTAGATGTCGTTGATGATGCTCTCGATGAGCGCCAGGAAGCCCCTGTCGTCGCCCACCTCCAGCGACGGCGAGAACACCAGCCCGTCCTCGCTCAGCTCCATGTGGATCTCGAACAGCGGGGCCACGCTCTCCTGAAACACGTCGCCGGAGTCCGTGCCTCTCCCCGTCCTCAGGGCCCGCCCGGAGGGAGTGGGGGGGGTTCGACTCCCGCGGCCGGGACCGCCCGGAGAACACGCGTCCCACTGGCTCGGGGCCAGGAGCAGCGGAGCAGCCCCAGCGGGACAGGGCCGCCCACGCCTGCTCACAACCTGTGCCTGCTGCTCGCTAGCTGTGTGGCCTCAGTCCCCCAGAGGGATACAATGACCCTGGCTGCTGTGGCTCAGGGGACAGAGCGTCAGACCCGGGTTCGAGTCCAGTCAAGGGCACGGACCTCGATTGCAGGCTCGATCCCTGGCCCTGGTTGGGGGCACGTGCGGGAGGCAACCCTCGTCGATGCGTCTCTCACATCGATGTTTCTCTCTCTGTGTCTCCCCCTCCCTTCCACTCTCTCTAAATATCAATGGAAAAATAGCCTCAGATGAGGATAAGCCAAAAATACTAATAAAATGAGCAAAAGCACTTTTCAGGGCCGAGACCACGGCCCCCGTCTCTTTGGGTTACATCTAGGACGACGCGCACAAGGCCACAGGAAGTCGCCGGCGGGGCCGGCTCGCCGCGCGGTGCTGGTGGCCACGGCGCAGTGCGTGGGGGGTGACAGCACGCACACGGGCGCACGCGCAGACACAGACACACGCCACGCGCCTTGCACGCACGACTCACGTCCAGAACCATGTTGCTGATGAGGTAGCTGAGCGACATGCGGATGAAGTTGTCAAACGCGTCCAAGACCATGCCGTCGATGTAGATGACGTAGTCCTTCCAGGAGTGGCTGGTCGTGACCGCTCGGAACAGCTCCGCGTTTTCCTGCCGGCAGACCCCGCGGTTGGCGGCCGCCTCGTGGCCCCTCGGCACCCTCCCCGGTCAGTGTCCGCAAGGACTCGGGGCACCCTGCCTGCGCCCATGCTCCGGACACACGGTGCTTCTTGCGTCCTGCGTGTTCACGTCAAAACCGACTAAAACACAAGCTGGCTTCCCGGCCGCCGAGGGAGGCCCCCGCGAGAACCCGGCACAGCCGGGGATCCAGGCAGAGACCCCAGACGCCAGGCGCCAGGCCGGCAGGGCCGTGGGCTCCCGGACCGTGAGCGTGCCGGCCAACAGGTGCCCCCGCACTGCGGTCCCCACTGAGTGTGTTGGCACCGGCCGGCCGGGCACTTGCCCCCAGGCTGGGCCGCCTCCTCGGGAGGTCACCAGAGCCTCATGCCACGCGTGCCTCCAGTGCCGACCCCGGGAGACGAGCTTCGGGGACCTCGTGGGAGGATGGCCCTTGTCCACACCCACTCCGGGCAGGGACGGGCAGTGGTCTCACTCTTGGAGCACAGGAGGGGGACACAGAGTAAGAGAACCGGCCTCGAAGGCCGCGTTTGGGGGGTCCGCTACTTCACAACAGGGCTCTGGGATTACGGAGCGGAGGCTCCGGACCCACCGCGGCACCGTTGCTATGGGAACCCCAGCCCTCGCGTCCTCACCGCCACCATGGCCTGGATCTTGATCCCCGCCTCCTTGACCGCCGTGTAGCGCTTGTTCAGGTTGGTCAGCCGCCCGTCCAGGTCCAGCAGGGCCTCCTTCTTGTTGTCCTTCCTTTCGAACAGTGGGTTGGCCGACCAGTCCTGAGAGGGCGCCGGGCGTGAGGGGGGCGTGAGGGGGGCCGCGTTTCCGGCCTCGCTCCTGTCTGCCGGCTCGCAGAGCTGCCCTGGCCCTGCTGGCCTCAGAGGGGACGTGGCCGCTGAGGATGCAGGCCCGCGCCCTGGGCGCCGGATCTCAAAGCCAGTCGGCCTCAGAGGATGGACTGGAGGACAGCCGCAGCGTCCCCCTCCTCCGGGAGGCCGTCCCCCCCGCCCCCACCCCCGCGGGTCCCACTGTCTCTGCACCATCGTGGGCCTCACCTTCATGGCCTGGGCGATCCCCTCTATGTTTTGCTTGGCTTTCTGCATCCTGGTCTGCAGGTTGTGCAGAATCTCTCGCATCTCCTGGATGTACTCGAGGACGCCTGGGACCAGAGGACGAGCCGGTGAGCGGGAGGAGACTCCTGGGCCGGCCTGGCGCGTGGCGTTAGGGGGCGCGCCTGGAAACTTCCTCCGCTCCCCTGGAGCACGGAGTCACCGAGGTCCCTGAGGGGCCACGCCGGGATGGTGCCGGGGTGTCGCGGGAAGCAGCGCCTCCCTGTCCCCAACGGCCATCGGTCACTCCCCCACCGCCCGGCACTCCAGACCCCTGAGGCCCAGGGCCCGCCTGTGCCCAGCCCTGACCGCCACAGCGTGCAGGACGTGAGCGCCCAGAAAGAGATGCGCTTGGGGAGAAAGGCGAGAAAAGAACCGTATGACTTCCTGGCCCAGAAGAGCCCGCGGACCCTGGTTCAGACGAGTGGACCGTCCCGCCTTCTCCTAGAGACCGCGGAGGCCGGAAAAGAGGGCAGGAGGCGAGGCTGGAGGTCTTGATGGAGGGGGTGCCCCCAGCGTGGGGCCAGGGCACAAGGGGTGCTGGGGCAGGCACTTCTGCCCGGTGAGCACATTTCTTTCTACTTCTGCGACACCTGCCCTGAGCCGGCTGCCATGGCCCTCACCCAGCCCTCTGCTGTGCCCGCCTCTAGCAAGTCCAGCTGGAAACGGAGGTCCTTGGTGGTCCCCAGGGAGCCTCTGCAGATTCCACAGGCTGTTTGGGGGCTGGGCGGCGGGGGTCACCACCCTTTGGCCAAACACATGACCCTGTTGCAGTCGAAGCTGACCCACCAGCCCTGGCTGGCGTGGCTCAAGTGTTTGACTGTTGACCTATGAACCAGGAGGTCCTGGTTCCATTCTCCTTCAAGGGCACATGCCCAGTTGCGGGGTCCATCCCCAGTAGGGGGTGTGCAGGAGGCAGCCAATCAGTGATTCTCTCTCATCATTGATGTTCCTCTCCAGCCCCTCTCCCTTCCTCTCTGAAATCAATAAAAATATATATTTTTTAAAAAGCTGATCCAGCAGCCAGCAGGCAGAAGTGGCCCACCCCGCCCACCTCGGCCCAGGCGGCTAGGCCCAGGGGCGGCGGGGGGCGGGAGGAGTACCTTCGCCGTTCCAGAACAGCGTGGTCTCGGCAGTCAGCAGTTTGACGTCGATCCCTTCCAGCTCTGCCTTGATGAGGGGGAACTCCACTTCCATCACCGTGGTCTTTATCTGCCCAACACACAAGCCGGCCCGCACCTTTGTTCCACCAAACACACCGGACGCCACCGTGTCCCCCAGCGAGGACTGTTCCCGTTCGGAAGTGTTTGTATCCCCAAGGGTTCATGTATATACTTAACTCTTTCATTGCCCATGTTATGGGGTAGAAAGAGAAGGAAAGATGGTCGTGAAGACCAGTGCGTAATCCCCAAGTTCCCCGGGCTCAGAACCAGGCAAAGAACCTCAGCAGATGGCACGGGGGAGGGCGGGCTGTAGGGGGTGGTAACTAGGCCCTGCTGGCTCGGGGCCCCTCTCCTCGGTCCCCAGGCTGAGATCGGCGTTGGGTCACTCGGGGCATCGGCGCTAACAGCATCGGTTCTGTCCGGTCCGGGTGCAGCACTGCTCTGCTCTCAGAAGCTAATTTAATGCTTGAAAATCTCCACCCACAGACGAGAAAGGAAGGAGGGCACCAGCAGATGTCTCTAAATTATTCCCTAAGAACGGGCACCCCTGAGCCCGAACTCACAGCCATCTGCGTCCTATGTCACTTTCTGAGGGCACCTGTGTCTGCAGGGAGGGGCGTGTGCAGCATTAAAAGGGCGCACCAGGTGCATCGGGCACAGACAAGGTGCCTTTCAGAGCCACTCCACCTGCATTGGCACTGCCCACAGCCCCCACGCCTCCAGCCCACCAATGCCGCCGAGCGTTTTCAGGCAATCCACGTGGAGAAACGGTGGGCAAGGGCAGAGGGACCAAGCGGGCAGGCCACAAGGGTGGACACCGCATGCGCATCCGCGGGAAACCGGGTTCCGGGCAGCAGGGCGTGGCCGCCGCGTGCGCCCACGGGCTCACCTCGTTGTACCAGCCGACGATGAGCTCCAAGTTGCCCACAAACTTCCGGAAGGTCTCGTACTGCGAGAACAGGGTCTCGGCGCTGCGCGGGATCTCCTTCTGTTGCTGGAAGTTCAGGTACTTGACTTCTCTCAGCACTGCCACCAGCTGCAGCCCACAGGGAAGGCGGAGCCGGTCAGGGGGAAATACCTTTGTTTCTCATTCTTTGGTTTCAAGAATTTTTTTTTTAATATAAATTCTCAGATTGACGTTTCCGCACGGGACCCCATGTGTGGCCCTGCTCTCAAATAGTGCGCTTGCTGAAGCTGGCCTCCAGATGCTACTGCTCTGTCTCAGATCTAAACATGTCCTGAGCAAACTTAAAAACAAAAATGGTCCGACCAGTCGGGCTCAGTGAGTGAGCGTTGACCTATGAACCAGGAGGACACGGTTCAACTCCTGGACAGGACATGGGCCGGGATGTGGGCTCGATCCCCAGTAGAGGGTGTGCAGGAGGCAGCCAATCCATGATGTTTCTCCCTCATCACTGATGTTTCTCTCTCTCTCCTTCTCCCTTCCTCTCTGAAATCAATAAAAAAAGATTTTTAAAATCTAAATGGCCCTAGCTGATTTGGCTCAGTGGATAGAGCCTCCACCTGCGAACTGAAGGGTTCTGGGTTCAATTTCCCATCAGGGCACATTCCCTGGCTGCAGGCTCGATCCCCAGTAGGGGGCGTGCATGGGGTAGCCCATCAGAGATTCTCTCTCATCATTGATGTTTCTCTTTCTCTCCCGTCCTCTCTGAAATAAATTCTAACATATATATATTTTAAAGATCTAAATTCTCCCAAAGGTCATTAGCTCGTAAAATAGATTAAATTTAAAAATACACAAAAAAACAAAGGCTTCAATGACAAAGCCTTAGCCCAGCATGACATCACCCCACGAGCAGAGGCCCCTCCCACACGCAGAGGCCACGCCCCGCACAGAGGCCCCGCCCCCCGCAGAGGCCCCTCCTGCGCGCAGAAGCCCCGCCCCGTACAGAGGCCCCGCCCCGCACAGAGGCCCCGCCCCCCGCAGAGGCCCCTCCCGCGCGCAGAAGCCCCGCCCCGCGCAGAGGCCCCGCCCCGTGCAGAGGCCCCGCCCCACGCAGGGGCCCCGCCCCGCGCAGAGGCCCCGCCCCGTGCAGAGGCCCCGCCCCGCGCAGAGGCCCCGCCCCGTGCAGAGACCCCGCCCCGCGCAGAGGCCCCTCCCGCGCGCAGAAGCCCACGCACCGCTTTGCTGAAGTTGACGCGGATGAGGCGCGAGGCGTCGCGCTGCAGGAGCGGCTGCCCCAGGTTGAAGAGGCAGTCCTCGTCCACGCGCGACACCCACTGCTGGTAGATGCGCTCGCGGTAGCTGCGCAGCAGCTCCATCATCTCGTCGTACTTCTGGTAGATGAGCTTGGCCTCCGTGCTGGACATGACCCTGGCGGCGGCGAGGCGGTAGACGGGTGAGGGCCCGCACGTGCGGGGGTCCGCGGGGCCCCGACCGGTTGCAGAGCCCCATAACCGCCCCTCCCTGCACCCCCGATTTCTCCGTCCCTGCGGTCGGACCCCGAGGGGAAGCCAAGTGCGTGCCCAGGGAGAAGGCACCGGAGGTGGGGGCGGGGGGTCTGGGGTGGGGGCGTGGCCCGTTGGCTCACGGGTGGTCGATGTGCTTCAGGTCCCGCATGGGCACCTCCAGGCGCTCCTGCAGCTCCAGGCTCCACTTGAGCTGCCCGGCCACAGGGGGCATGTTGCGGTGGATCGGGGGGATGTCCCCCGCGGCCGTGGCTGCGATCTGGGCGTCGTACAGGATCTTGGTGTTGTCCAGCTCGGCGTCGAACAGCTCCAGCATGACGGAGTAGCGGGGCACCACCTCGGCCAGGATCAGCGGCCGCTCCAGGAGGCTCCCGCACATGGACAGCAGCTGCGGGCCAGGAGGCGGCTTCAGCGGGCCCAGCCCCAGGGCCCCCCAAGTCCTCCCAGACGCCACCCCCCACCCCAGGCTCGGGAGGGAGGAGAACATGCAGGTCCCGTGGAGACCAGGAGGCCTCTCCGGGCAGCCACCAGTGAGGCGGAGCCGCTGGAGTCTGATGGGGATGCACACCTACCCCTGGCTTCTAACCCAATAGCACACACTAGGTCCATGGTTGGGGAAATGAACCCCCGATGCACCAGTGCTCCCCAGGGCCTCCCTACAGTCCGCATCCTCTAAAGCAGGGGTCCTCAAACTTTTTAAACAGGGGGCCAGTTCACTGTCCCTCAGGCCGTTGGAGGGCCGTACTATAGTTTAAAAAAAAACTATGAACAAATTCCTATGCAGACTGCACATATATTATTTTGAAGTAAAAAAACAAAATGGGAACACATACAATATTTGTATTTGCATGTGGCCAGCGGGCCGTAGTTTGAGGACCCCTGCTCTAAAGTGCTAACAGAGGGCCTGGCCGGCATGGCTCAGTGGATAGAGCGTCGGTCTGCGGACGGAAGGGTCCCGGATTCGATTCTGGTCAAGGGCACATGCCCAGGGTTGCGGGCTCCGTCCCCAGTGGGGGGCAGCCCATCCATGACTCTCTCTCATCATTGATGTTTCTCTCTCTTTCCCCCTCTCCCTTCTGCTCTGAAATAAAAAATATATTTTTTTTAAAAAGATATTCTCAGAGGAGAATGAGGCCACCATTGTAAAATAAATAAACAAAGTGCTGATGGAGTACCACCGACTCTGCCGTGGGCCCCCTGGCCTCCTGACCGGGCTGAAGAACGTGCAGTTCCTCTCCGCGGGTCGGGGGGGGGGGGGCTCCATGGCTACCGCCCTTTGCCCCTCCAGCCTCTGTTCCCAGTAAGCGGAGGGGGTGGCAACGGGCCCGGATAGGACCGGGAGGGGCGGGAGAGGAGCCGCCGGCCGGTCACTCGGAGACGGGGCCCCAAAGCCCGTCAGAAGCTGCTCAGGGCTCCGCGGCCCCCGTGCTGCGAGACGGAACCAGGCCCTGACCCGTGCGCCCGGCTCTTCGCGCCCAAGCGAAGGTGTCCGATTAGAGGGTCCCTGCGTCCGCACCGCGTCCCCGCCCCGTACCTTCGCGCAGGACTCGATGAAGTTGCTGTCGTCGAAGGCTTGGCAGAAGATGGTGGCCAGCCTCCTGTCCAGGTCTTGAATTTTGGTCTCAAAATCAGCGTAATCGTTATCGAAACTCTAAAAGCGAATTCAAACGTTCACCTCTTTTCTTTAAAAAAACTGCTTTTGGTAATTTTAGAGAAAGAGAGACAGTGATGTGAGAGAGAAACATTGTACACCCTCTACTGGGGATCGAGCCCACAACCTGGGCATGTGCCCTGCATGGGAGGATGCTCACCACTGAGCCACACTGGCCAAGGCCAACGTCAACCTCTTCATCTGCGGGCAATGCCAGCGGTGCTCACCCTGACACCCCCGACTGGCACCGCTGGCAGGATTCGGGGGGCCCTCTCAGCTGAGCACGCTCACTGCTGGGACCTCCTCGCCGCAGAGCTGTCGGGAGGCCTGGAAGTGTGGAGCCTCCGCCCCCCACACCCCCTCCGCGTGCCTCCCGCTCCGGGGGCCTCTGCCATCGCCCCAGCCAGGGCCCCCACCCACCGAGTCTTCCGGGTCCAAGGGGTCGTATTTGCAGTCGATGAAGACCTTCACCAGCTCGAAGACCTCCTCGTGGATCTGCACGACCAGGCTGCCCAGGATGCTGCCGCGCACGCCGCCCAGCTCGATCTTCTCCAGCTTCAGGAACTCGATGGCCGTTTTGTAAAGGTCCTGCGGAGGCAGCAGCCGGGGCGCCCGCCCATCAGCTCGTCTCAGAGCCGCAGTCTTGGAACCAAGGTGGGCGCTCGGCCACGCCCGGTGCCGGGCTCTGCCCCCCGAGGATCCGGCCTGGCCGCCACGGCCCACAGGGTGGGGCTGAACAGCGAGGCCATTCCTCCCGCTCCCCCCGCCCCGCCCCGCCAAAGCCCCTCTCTCCCGGAATCTTCATCCCAACTCAGAGTCGGTAACAGGGACCGCGGCTGCGCAGCCAGGAGCCGGAGCCAGAGCCGGCCATGGGACCCCCGCCCCCCCTGCCCCCCCCCCCCGCGCCCCCTGCAGCAGGAAGCCGCCTGTGGTGAGGGCGTGGCTGAGGCCAGGGGCGCCCTCACAGAGTCCACGCTCGGTGCCTCCGGGACGGCTCCCCCTTGCCTGGTGGGCACACTATGTTCACAAAGTTAGAAAAAAACAAAACCCTGGAGATGACAAGACCAGAGGCCGAGCTGTCTGGCCCTCGCGTCTCCCCTCTGCTCCCCAGGGGGCACCTGAACCCTTCAGGGTTTAATTCGCTCCCGGGCTGCAGGCATTTGTGTCATTAGCTGCTCACAGGCAGGAGCCACGGCTCGGAGCACGGCTGACAGCTCCCGGTGACATGGATGGGAGGGAGGAGTGGGGGGTGGGGGTGGGGATGGAAGACGCCTCTGTCCTCTGTCCTCAGGTGAGGGCCGCCCTGACGTGCAGGCGAGGGGAGCCCGGTGTCACCTTTACCTCAATGGTCTGGATGCGACGGAAGAAAGAATTCATTCTGGAAAACGCGAGAGAAGACGGGAATTCCCAAGGCACCGGCTCCTTGTCCTGGGTGGGGGCGTGTGGGGGGAGGGAGAGAGGGAGAGAAAGAGAGAGAGAGAGGCTGAGCCTGCCCCCCACCTTCGCCTGCCCCCGCCTGGGCGGCCCGCCCGCTGCCCATGGCTCCGCTCGGCACCTTGAAGAAGAGCTTCATGTTGGTGCAGCAGAACTGGTAGGTGCGGTACAGCCCCTTGAGCACGGACACCGACAGGGAGATGCCGTTCAGCACCTCCTCGATCTCCCCCTGCAGGCCTTTCAGCACCTCATCAGGGCCCAGGTAGGTCCGAGTCTGCGGGAAGACAGGGCGTGGCACAGCTCTGCCGGGCGCACCCCCCGGGGCTGGCAGGCGGTAGGAGACCAGGCACCGTGGGCCGGGACCTGCTTCTAGGGACACAACCCGCCCGCCGCCTGCCGCCTGCCGCCTGCCAGGTGGCCCCTCCTCCCTGGTCACAGGCGACTAGACCCTCCCGGTGGGGCTGGGACAACCTGTTGTGGGCTGCAGGGAGGTGTGGGGGGAGGGTCTGGGCCGCAGTGCCCTGCGGGGCCTGCAGACAGGGCTGTGGGCGCCATCTGAATGCCCACAGGCAGGTGGGCAGCTGGTGCAGAGGAGAAGGGAAGGGCCTCGGGTTGAGGGAGATGAGGCAGCTCAGTACAGGACCCGGGACCCCACAGAGCCCCGGCCCCGCCTTGGGGCGGGAGGCAGAGCCCCTTCCTTGGCTCCTCCCTCCAACATGCGGGGCTGGCAGAGCCCAGGTCCCAGGAGAGCTCCGGTGGCCCCCGGGGCCTGAGTGCCCCTGCGCCAGCCGGGGCCTGTGCGTGCCCTGCGGGTGGCGGGCAGGGGGCCTACCATGTCCATGACCTGGTTGCAGAACTCCTGCAGGATGACGATGACCCTGGAGGGCGTGTTGTAGTGCTTGGAGTTGGCCCAGATGAGGCAGATGGTGTACAGCACCTTGGCGATGAAGGTCGGGAGCTGCGGGGACACGCGGGGCACTCGGTTGTGTCATCTCAGCTGTCCCTGCAGAGACCCCAGCGCGGAGGGAGAGGCACTGCCCTGCTCCCGGGACGCGAGCCCCGCCCCTGCCGACGCGGACGTACCACCGTGAAGTCCGCCTGCTCCATCTCCTCCAGCAGGATCCGAAGAGGCTTCAGGTGCAGGACAATGTCGTTGGCCTCCTTCAGCCCTGCACACAACAACAAGGTCAAGGTCAAGGTCAAGTGCGCATTCCCATGGGAGAGAACACCAGCCCACCGCCAGTGGTCAGACAAAACCCTGCGGGCTCTGTGTTAGGGAGCCCTGCTCCCTCCAAACACAGCAGCTTCACCCGGCCTGTGTGGCTCAGTGGTCGAGCATCGACCTATGAATCAGGAGGCCACGGTACAATTCGAGGTCACGGCACAGGCCCAGGTTGTGGGCTCCATCCCCAGTGTGGGGCGTGCACGAGGCAGCCGGCCAGTGATTCTCTCAGTGTTGCTGTTTCTCTCTCTCGATCCCTCTCCCTTGTCTGAAACCAATAAAAATATATTTAAAACACACACAGGAGCTTCCTGTGTGGGGGCCTGGAAACTGCTCCTGGGGGGGGGCGGGCAGCCGAGCCCCGGGGTTGGTGCCCTGCCCCAGGCCCTCTGGGAGGCACCGGCAGTGTCCTGGGGTCCCCGCTCACCTTCAGTGACGTTCAAGTACACGTTCTGCAGGGCTGGCCAGTAGCAGCTTTGGGCTTTTTCCAGGATCTCAACTATCCTGTTCACTTTGGGCCTGTTCAGCTGAGGAGGAGAGGAGAACGTGGGCCCTTCAGGGGAAACGCAGACCTGGACGAGCAGCCTGACCCTGCGGCGGGGGGAGGGTGGGGGCCGGGGGCTGAGGCACCAACTCGGGGAGCTGGGTCCCCTCGGGCTCCGGATGCCCAGTCACCGGTCACCTGGTCATGGATGCACTGGAGGTTCATCAGCCGTGTGTCCCAGAACTCGAACTCGACCCGGGGCAGCGGGTGCATCCCGTCCAGCAGGGCCTGGGCCGAGTCCTTGCTCAGCACGTCCCGGATCTGGTGGGACCAGTCGATGACGATGGTCTCGATGGCGTGCAACAGGCTGCTGTCCAGCGAGGGGAGCCTGCCAGGCGGGGGGGGGGGGGTGTTGCCAGGCCTCCCCGACGGGGCTCCAGCCTCCCTAACCCCCGGCCTCACTCCGACAGGCCCCCAACACCCACCAGCAGCCCCGAGTCCCACCCCCCCATCCCAGGCTCCTCCTCACAGCCACCTGGGGAGGCTGGAGGGTTCCCCCGTCTCCCGGCGAGGGGAGAGCCTGAGCAAATGGGGGTTCGCTCAGAGAGGTCGGCTCCCCCCAGAAACAGAAGGCCAGCTTTGGAAGACAATGTCCAAGACGGTGCCTCCTGGCCATTCCGACTGGGGCTCAGTGGCCCAGGAGGACCTGCCCGCACGGCGAGCCCTGGAGCGGCCACCCTCAGGTGTGAGCAGGTGGAACGAGCCATCGCCCTGGGCAGCTCCGGGAGCCTCACGCACCAGCAGCTGCACGTGGGGGTCGGGCACGTGGGGGGGGGCCCGGGAGTGCCATCTCCACCTGCTGGAAATCCCTGCCAGGCCCCTCAGTGCCCGGGTACCCACATCCTAAAGCTGGGGCCCCCTTTCCCAGCTGGGGGACACATGTGACAACGTGACGTTGGACCGGCCCAGGTACGTGATGGGGAGGGCTCCCGTGCCCCGTCTGTCTGGTCCTGTGCCCTCCACCCGGACTCAGTGCCCCGTCCCGCCCCCGGTGTCTCGCAGGCTGTGGGCCGTCTGGCGGGCCCACCTCTCCATGGACTCCAGCGTGCCGTCCAGGCTGCCCAGGTGCTCGGGGATGGGCAGCAGCGTCTTGCCCCGGATCTTGCCCCCCATCACGAACATCTCGTTCTTGAGCCGGTGCACCTGCTTCACCAGGTCCTCCGAGACCACGCGGGGCCACCCGCTCATGTTCTCGCTCTGGTTTAGCAGCGAGTAGAGGACCTGCGAGGACAGGGTCTGTGTCCCCCGGGCCGTCGCCGACTCCGCGGCACCCAGGAGGCATGCATGGCGAGCCGGCGGCTGGGGCCCGGGGACACCGAGGCCTCTCCTCTGCCAGGGGCTGGGGCACCACTTTTTCTGCTAAGTGGGTGGAGCGTTGGCCTGCGGGCTGAAGGGCCCCAGATTTGATTCCAGTCAAGGGCACGTACCTGGGTTGCAGGCTCCATCCCTGGCCCTGGTCCGGGCGTGGGGGAGGCAACCAATTGATGTGTCTCTCTCACATGGATGTTTCTCTCTCTGTCCTCCCCCTCCTCCCATTCCCTCTAAACATCAATGGGCAAACGTCCCCACAGCCTCTCGCCGGCAGGTGTGCAGTAGCGCCGGGGGTCCTGCCCGATCGCTGGTGTCCCAGCCATGGGGGGTGCGGGCCTGACCTCCTGCCCTTCTAACAGCTCCCCGGCCAGGCAGGTGGCCGGGCACCACCCTGGGGAAGTGGGCTCCAGGCCCATCACTGACGGGACGAGGAACAGAGGCTGCTCCTGCCAGGCCCCCAGCCCCGCCCCGCCGCCCCGCCCGCACCTCCTCCACCACGGCGATGAGCTGGTCCACGGGGGCCGGGCCGATGTCCCCGTAGATGAGCGACCCCTTGATGTTGGTCTTGCTGATGTTCTCCGGCTTCTTCTTGATGAAGTAGACGCCCTTGGTCTTCAGAGCGGCGGGGAAGCCCAGGCAGGGCACGATCATGCCGGCCGTGTTGAGCGTCAGCACCAGCACCATCACGTCGGGCTTGTCGAAGAACTCGGTGAACAGCGCCAGGCTCTCCTCGGCGCCCAGCAGCTTGCCCCACTTGTCGGGCTTGAACCGGAGGAGCAGGGCGGCGATGCCCTCCAGGTACTCGAAGCGCACGTCCGGCGTGATGGTCATGCTGACGGCGCCTTCCACCAGGCCCCTGACCAAGGGACAGGCGCTCGATACAGCATCACAGCACGCCTCCCGGCGGTGCCCACCTAGCCCCGCCCGGCCCCAGCCCCCTGACCAGCCCCAGCCCCCCAACCAACCCCAGCCCCCCGGCCAGCCCCAGCGTCCTGACCAGCCCCAGCCCCCCAACCCTGACCAGCCCCAGCCCCCCGGCCAGCCCCAGCCCCCCAACCCTGACCAGCCCCAGCTCCCTGACTGGCCCCAGCCCCCACCCTGACCAGCCCCAGCCCCCAACCCTGACCAGCCCCAGCCCCCTGACCAGCCCCAGCCCCCTGACCGGCCCTAGCCCCCAACCAGCCCCAGCCCCCTGACCAGCCCCAGCCCCCCAACCCTGACTGGCCCCAGCCCTCCAACCAGCCCTGAGCAGGAGCAGAGCCGCTTTTGGGCGGGTGACCGGTCCCCGTCCTCCAGGGTCTGGGTCCCCCCTCCCCGGCCGAGGGCCCCTCATCAGCTGACGGCAAACGCTGCCCGGGGGCCAGCAGGGCACACTGACCGGCACTCCTCCTCGAACCAGCAGCAAAGGGAATGGCTTCCTTCCCTCAAACGGCTCCAACTGCCACAGAACCCCAGGTCCCCTCGGCTCTGGGGCTTCTAGAACCTTCTGGGGACCTGAGTGACGGGCGGTGGAGCAGAGGACAGCCCTCTGCTCTTGCCACCGAGGAAAGGCCTGGATGTGACGTCTCCACCTCCACCTCCACCCGCGGGGCGGCTGGGCCATCGCGGCGTCCAGACTCAGGCGCTGACTGCCCGGTGCTCATGCCGTCCTGCCGCCCTGGGTCCCTTCCTTTTCCGTTCCTGCCAGCATCTGACTCAGTCATTAAAAGAAATTTTTTTTTATTGATTTCAGAGAAGAAGGGAGAGGGAGAGATTGGTCACCTCCTGCACCACCAACCCCCCCCCACCCCCCGCAACTAGGGATGGACCCCGCAACCCGGCATGTGCCCGACCGGGAATTGAACTGTGACCTCCTGGTTCCTAGGGCGACGCTCCACCACGGAGCCACGCAGGCCGGGCTGGACTCGGTCATTTCATGCTTCACCTCCTCTGAGGGGCAGTTTGCAACACGAGAGCGAGGTCTTAGCCCGGCCCCTTCCACCAGAATCAGGTCCCGGGACTGTGTCCCCAGACACAGAGGGTCAAGCATGTGAGCTGAGGCCGTGGCCCTGGCAGGGGCCCGGGGACCCCGTGGCTTTCAGGCCGCAGCGCCCGGCTCCAGGGGCTCTGCCCAGCGCGCTGCAGCCCCACCGAGCGAAGGTCACAGAGAGGGCCCCACGCGGTCCAGGGGCACAACAGACCGTCTGACACGAATCCACAGTCCACGCTGTAGAGGCCGCAGCGAGGCCTCACAAATGGCCAGGAATCGTCCTGACCGGAGCTCTGTTGGCCGAGCTGCCTGCGATCGCCCGCCAGGGAGGCCCTGGTGGGGCATTGTTCCTCCCCCCCCCCCCGCCCCCCCCCGTCTCCCTCCCTCCCTCCCTCCCTGCCTCCCTCCTTGCCTCCCTCCCTGCCTCCCTCCCTGCCTCCCTCCCTCCATCCCTTCCTGCCTCCCTGCCTCCCTGTCTCCCTCCCCCCTGCCTCCCTCCCCACCTCCCTCCCTGCCTCCCTCCCTCCCTCCATCCATCCCTGCCTCCCTCCCTCTCCCCCTCCCTCTCTCCCTCCTGCAGTCACAGCCCCCACAGCTCACCCTCCACTCCCTGTCCCCCGGAGGGCCCGTCCTCCTGCTGAGCAGTCTCAGGCAGACAGGACCCATCATTAACTACAATTTCAGGATTTCCGGGGGGGGGGGGCGGGTTCTGGCAGACAGCGGGGGCCAGGCCATCTGGGGCTCCTCACTGGCCCAGCACGGGCTCCCTCTGCCCTCAGGGCCTGGCTGAGTTCCTGCAGCAGAGACAGGAGGACAGACAGGAGGCTGGCCCAGCGGGGACTCTGGCTTCCCGAGGAGCCGTGTGGCAGCGGGTGTCTCCGGGGTGTCCAGAGGTCACCGCAAGGGTAGACACTGAGGGGGCGGGGGGCCCTTTGTTATTTGGGGTCTCTGCTTAGCAAGCCCTGGGAGAGGCCCCACAAGTCACCCAGGGACATGGGGGGACCTCACAGAGTGGCTGCCCCCCCCTGTGGGGAGTGGGGACCCCACCTGAGGGCCAGGGCCTACAGCCCAGGTCCTCACTGCCCCTCTGGGTCCCCGTGCAGGAACCCCTGGTCGGGAGGGGTTGGTGCCCCTGGGAGGTGAACCTTGCTGCCCACTGAGGCGGGGCAGTTGGGCCCTAAGCCAGTGTGGCTCAGTGGATGGAGCATCAGCCTGCAGACTGAAGGGTCCTGGGTTCAATTCCTGGTCAAGGGCACGTACCTCGGTTGCAGGCTCCATCCCTGGGTCCGGTCGGGGCACTTGCAGGAGGCAACTGATGGGTGTTTCTCTCCCTCTTCCTCTCCCTCTCCCTCTCCCCTTTCCCTTCTCCCCTCTCCCTCTCCCCTCTCCCCTCTCCCCTCTCCCTCTCCCTCTCCCTCTCCCCTCTCCCTCTCCCCTCTCCCTCTCCCTCTCCCTCTCCCTCTCCCTCTCCCCTCTCCCCTCTCCCCTCTCCCCTCTCCCTCTCCCCTCTCCCCTCTCCCCTCTCCCCTCTCCCCTCCCAGGGAAGGGAGTGGGTCAGTTGCTGGTGAAAGGGATGAAAAGGGGGCAGATGGGACTCGTCCATGCAGCAGGCACCCAGTGCGCCCGGACTCCACACCTGCAGGTGTCAGAGCGAAGCCCTCTGTCCCCACGGCGGGGTGTGGACACCCCTTGGGCCTTCCAGGAGGCACCCTGTGAGGCCCTCAGTCGGTCCGGGGTTGGGGGGGGGCCTCCGCAGGCCGGCCTCCTCGCCCCGCCTACCTGGGTCTCTCTCCATTGGGGAGGAGGCACTCCCACATAGCAGCTCAGCGCCACCTACCGGACGGAGACAGCAGCACCCCTCCCTCCCCGGGAAGGGACCCCTTCTCTGGACCATCAGGAACGTCTCTCGGGGTCTCGGTGTCGCCTCTCCACGGCCCGCTCACAGCATCTCCTCGGGAAGCGATAGGGTGAGCACCAGGCGCTCCACGGACAGCCCAGCGCCCAGGCAGCGGCGAGGCTGCTGCCCGGGGTCTCCGCTACACGCGTGGACTGAGCTCTGGGTTAAGTGTGAGGTTCAGGGAGGGGCTGGGACAAAGGGCGGGGCGGGCCTCGCACCGTGAAATGCACTTCGGATGCCATGGGTCAGGAGAGAAGGAGGGGATCGAGTTCTGGAAACGGAATTTCCTGCCTGCGATTTAACTCAGCCTCTCGGTCTCCAAATCTCCCCCCAGAGACATCCATTCGGACAGGGCTGCCCCTGCGTCCCCGGGGCTCCTCTAGGGGGAGGGGGGAGCAGAGCAGGAAGGCCTGGGGCACCTGTCACCCACCATGTCCCCTCCCGGCCCTCCTCACCAGGCAGAGGGCTGGCCTGGGGCACCTGTCACCCACCATGTCCCCTCCCGGCCCTCCTCACCAGGCAGAGGGCTGGCGTGGGGCACCTGTCACCCACCATGTCCCCTCCCGGCCCTCCTCACCAGGCAGAGGGCTGGCGGGCGGCTCTGGGCGCTCCCCGGCCCCTGTGTGAACGGACCCTCGTAGCCGCCCGCGGGCTCTTCGGGGAAAGAGCGTTTGCCAGGGAATCGCCAGGTCCCGGCGGGGCCTCACTCACTGGGGACCTGTCCTCGGTCCCCTTGTATGCGTGGGGGGCAGGAAAGGTGCTGGTCCCCACACAGCACCCCATCACCATTAACTGGAGAGACCTGGTGCCTCCCCGCCCGCCGCTGACTTTGGGGGACCACAGTGCTGAATCTGGGGCCTCCTTCACGTAGTCAGCCCCCCGAATGCTGAATGCTAACCCCCCTCCCCAACCTGGACCACCAGGCCCCAACCCTCGCCCAGGCTGAGCCCCCCAGCCCTGCCCGGCCACACCCAGGGGTCTCTTTGGGGATCCTCCGCCCAGAGCCCCAGGAGATGACATGCCCATTGGCAAGGGCAGGGCCCTGGGGGACGGAAACGTCCCGTCTATGCGGGGAACTCCGTGGCTGGTCTGTGAGGACCGAACTTCCTGAGGAAACGCAGCACCCCCGCACGCCTCCCTCCAGGCCCACCGGGGCTTCCCAGGGGCCTCCTGCACACCCCCGACTGGGGATGGAGCCCGCAACCCAGCCGTGTGCCTGACGGGGAATCGAACCGTGACCTCCGGGTTCATAGGTAGATGCTCACTCAGGGAGCCACACCGGCCGGGCACGTCTCACCGTGTAAGAAGCTGCCTGACTGTCTCCCCCATGCGGTTCCCACCGGTGGCCGCTCTGCATGGCACAGTCCGCGGTGAGCCCGCCAGCTCCGGAGACGGCGCCCCGCGTGGCGCTTCACTTGCGTTTCCCTGGAGATTGGTTATGCTGAGCGCCTCCTCGCTGCTCCATCGCCCCCTCTGCCGGGGCGGCGGTCCCCGCCCGCTGCGCGTGTTGAAGTCAGGCTGTTTCTCCTTGTGTCGGGCTGGGCGAGACCTCGGCGCCTCTGGGACAAACTCTTTACCGGGAGGCGCCCTTCGCGGCGGCTTCACTCCTCGTCCTCTCCAGTGTCTCTCGAAGGCCAGGTCTGCACCCCGATAAAGGCCAGATCTGCACCCCGATGAAGGCCAGGTCTGCACCCCGGGGAGGCCAGGTCTGCACCCCAGGGAGGCCAGGTCTGCACCGCGATGAAGGCCAGGTCTGCACCCCGATGAAGGCCAGGTCTGCACCCCGATGAAGCCAGGTCTGTACCTCGATGAAGGCCAGGTCTGCACCCCGATGAAGCCAGGTCTGTACCTCGATGAAGGCCAGGTCTGCACCCCGATGAAGCCAGGTCTGTACCTCGATGAAGGCCAGGTCTGTACCCCGGGGAGGCCAGGTCTGCACCCCGGGGAGGCCAGCGTCTCCGCTTCTCACGCGTAGGCGGCGAGTCCCCGCTGCATTTATAAAACCTCCATCTGACCAAGGGCCCACGATGGTCTTTGACGCTTCCTTCGGGGATTTGAGCGTTAGTTTCCTGCGGGGTCTGTGACGGACTCTGGACGAAGCGCAGGGTGCGAGCTGCGGGAGGCCCCTCGGCGTGGCGGGTCTGTCCCTCCGTCACCGAGACCGTCTTGTCTTTTCTCCGGGGCCTTGATTCCTGCCACTTGACAGTGCGCCCGAGGCGTGTGAGTGTCCTCCCTTTCCTGTGTTTTGGTTCTTTTAGGTCCTTGTATTTCCATCACAGCTTCAGGATCAGATTGTCAGTTTCAATACTTTCTATACGGTGTGCTCCCAGCAATGCACCCGCCTCTCTCAGCTCAGTTGCTGCTTCTTTCTCCGAGATTTGACCCAGTGCAGTTGGTACGTCATTCTGAGTGTGCATACATTTTGGGGACAACCTGTATTTTTTTTAAAATACATTTTATTGATTTTTTACAGAGAGAAAGGGAGTGGGATAGAGAGTTAGAAATATTGATGACAGAGAAACATCAATTTAGCTGCCTCCTGCATACTCCCTACTGGGGATGTACCGGCAACCAAGGTACATGGCCTTGACCGGAATCAAACCTGGGACCCTTCAGTCGGACCGCAGGCCGACGCTCTATCCACTGAGCCAAACCAGTTAGGGCGACACATGTATTTTGTAAAAGCTTCTGGGATAGTGCTTAGGACTGCACTACACCTGCAGGTCAGTTCAGGGAGAACTGACATCTTATTGAGTCTTCTGGCCCGTAACCAACAGGATCCTGTCTCTCCATTCGGTTAGGGCTTTTCTAATTCCTCTCGGCAATTTTCCCAGCTTTCTGCAGCTCTTTATCAGCAAGCTGCTTCCCAGGAGGTATTTACACACACACACACACACACACATACACACCGATTCACACACACACACACAGACACACCTGGTACACACACACACACACACACACACACACACATACACACACACCCTGATTCACACACACACACCGATTCACACACACACACAGACACACACACATACACACACCCTGATTCACACACACACACAGACACACACACACCGATTCACACACACACACACACACAGACACACCTGGTACACACACACACACACACAGACACACACCCTGGTGCACACACACACACACACACACACACACACACACATACACCCTGGTACACACACACACACTGGTTCTGTAACACAAAGGAAACATTTTAACAAGAAATGAGAAAACACCCACTGTTGGAAAACATTCTTCCTACAGATTCTACTATTTTGAAAAACAGATGTTAGGAATTATCTTCATGGTTACACCGATCTTTGTCGCCAAATACAATAGAACTGTCGCACCTGCTAGCATACCTCCTATTTGCTCACTTTGAGAATCTTGCTGCTTTAGAAACCCTCCACAGGGACCATCCCAGGAGGTGAAACCATTTTATCAAACATCTGAAAATAAAACTTCTTCCTGTTCATTTACTTATTTTATCTAAAAAGCTTTTTTTGTAAGAATTTATTTGAGCCAAATGGATGGCATTCTGGGAACTGAGACCCAGCACTCTCCTTCCCTCATTTGTAAGGAACCCTGACCAGCAGGAGGGGAGATGGAGACGTGCTGGCCGGTGTGTGGCTGCATCGTCGGCAGGGGAGCCTGGAAAATGATCGTGTGATTTAATCGCCAGGGCCAGTCGTCCACCTCTACCCTCGGGGCCCGCGGGAGCTCAGCTCACCCAATGCGGTCACGGCACGAGCCCCAGGGAAGTTCTTTTGGTTTCTGACAAGAGCCACTTGTCAGTGGGCACTGGGGAGCGGGGAGCCTCCCCACCCCCCAACACACACACAGAGCGGATGATGGCAGTCTCCCACCTGACTCGGCGCAGAGCGGCGCTATCGGATGGGCGTTCATCAGCAAAGCGGGCGCTGGACCGTCCGTTGAACCTGTAAGCGTGATTGACACGCCAGCTCTGAGCAGGTGCCCAGAAGATGCCCCGGGGGGGCACAGGTGAGCAGCCCTCCTGCACCCCTGGCTGCATGGGGCTCGGCCAGAGCTGCCCCCACCCAGGGGTGCAGGGTCTCGGAGTTAGAGCCAACTCACAGACCCGTGTGCTTGTCAGGGGCCCCCAACTCCACGGTAAGAGGAGTTATGCTGGGCCCTGCAGACGCTCACAGGTGCCGGCCGGGCTGAGCTGACCACGCTGACTGCCCCACTCGGGACAGCGAGTCAGCCGAGTCCTGGGGTTAGAGCTTTGCGTCATGAACCATCAGCATGAACGGCCACCCCAGTTACACCAGAATGTCGTCACGTGAACCACCGACACCACGATGGATGCACGCTTTTTAAAATATATTTTTATTGATTTCAGAGAGGAAGGGAGGGAGATAGAAAACTCAATGATGAGGGAGAATCACCGATTGGCTGCCTGCACACCCCCCCTGGGGATCAAGTCTGCAAACTGGGCCTGTGCCCTGACCAGGAATCGAACCGTGACCTCCTGGTTCATAGATTGACGCTCAGCCACTGAGCCCGGCTGGCCGGGCAGTACACGTGTGCTTGTGCAGAGAGCGCTGTGCAAGTCAGGTGCGGCTGCTGCCTCCACAGGCCAGGGGCTTTGCGGGGAGCCCCACGCTCCCCCCAGGGCCCAACCCCGGCACGCAGGGCCCAGGGCCCACCGAGGACCGATGGTGAGAGCTGGCCCTGAGTCCAGACACTCTCACTACCCGGGAGAGTGGGTCACGTGGCGTCCATCCTCCCTCTGCCCGTGGAACAGGCCAGGACCCTCGACAGAGGCCTGAGCCCGGCGGCCTGGATGGCGCCAGAAGCCCCGCGGAGTGTCCCGACGGCCTGGGACCGGGCTCGTCCAGTTCCCCGAGCTCTCCGAGCCTCCGAGGCCCCTGCGCAGCGCCAGGCGCCTCCCTGTCCTGGTGGTTTTGGAGGAGACACTGCCATGAAATTAACTGTGATTATGGGAAACTCGGCACGCGGGGCAATTGAGAGCGTTACTTTTCAACTGTCCGTGCGGGAGAGGCGGGGGGGGGGGGGGGTGTGCAGGCAGGTGCCGACAGGGACACAGCAGGGGTGAGGGCAGAAGCAGCCCAGAGAGGAGGAGGAGGGACTCCCAAGGGGAGTCAGGTCTGTGAGAAGTGCAGGGGCCTCATGGGAGGCAGGAGGAGCGGAAGGGTGAGGGGGGACAGACAGAACCCAGATGGCCACGCGCTGGGCAGATTGGAGTTTATTTGCTGCACTTCCTTGGCGCTAGTTTACAAAGAAAAAACCCAACCAACCAAAAACAATTGGAGTAATAATTATAATTCTTTAAAAACCCTGTCAACAGCTTTCAGTCGTTTCTTTATATTTTATATTTTAACAAACTTTTTTTAAACAAATACAAAATAATCTGAAAGGAGAAAAACTGTACATGATAATTTACACCCCCGATAAATAGACTAACACTGACGCCCGGCAGGGGAGGGCTGCGGCCCCGAGGAGGCCTGGGCTTCGTGCTCGGCCTGGGCCTTCACGGGCTCCGGCGTAAAAGCACCTGAAGCCACTCCAGGGAGGACCTGTCCCAAGGGGAGGGCCCCACCCCCACCCCCCTTGCTCCCACCAGCCCCTTTTCCAAAAGCGAATTCCAGAGATGTGAGTGCCCTCCCGTCGGGGCTGCAGGCGACAGGAGCCGGTCCCTGAGAGACGCAGGGCCAGGCTGCTCCAGCCCTTCACCCACAGGCCGGAGGGCGGGCCCCTTCCTGGCAGAAGGGACAGCGAAGCCACAGCACAGGCCGCCTGCCCGCCCTGCTCCCCTGCCTGCGGGTTGACCAGGGAGGCGGTGTGCGCAGGACGGCGCGGCCGGGGGGAAGCAGAGCCACAGGGCCTGCCGGTCACCGGGCTGTGCGGCCGCCAGTTTGGTTATTCGGATTCAGTGCAGAAAACCGCGTCTGTCTGTCCTACAGCCCAGCAGGGTGGGTGCCGAGGGGCGAGCATGAGTATCTGGCAGGTTCTCCCCGCTCAGCGCTCCTGGTCTGGGGACACACCCAGACGGGGCGCCCGGGTCACGTCCCTGCTGCTCCTCTGCCGCCGGCCCAGGGCCCACCCCTGCCCGACGGGCAGGAAGCACGTGGGCAGCTCTGCTTCACCTTTTTCTTTAAAAACAAAAACAAAAATATACTTTATAGGACGTGGCTTCTCTTCCATGCGCTTTCTCGACGTGGAACACGAGGCAGAGGCACAGTCCTGAGTGGGGCTGGAGGCTTCCTCCCGGGAAACCCCGAGCGGCACTGTCCCCGGCTCGGCCGCGGCCGCTGAGCGGAGACCGCGCGGGGCTCTGCACGGAGCCCCCTCTCCCAGCGGCCTGCCCGCCGCTCCCACTCGAAACCGACAGCGAAGCTGAAGCAGGAGGCGGGGCGCCGCCCGCGCTCAGTGTCTCTTGGTGGAGGACACTTTCTTCTTGCGCGCGGCCAGCATCTCGTAGAAGGGGTCCCTGCTGATGGCGGCCCTGGAACAGAAAGGGGCGGAGAGGCTGAGGGAGGGCGAGGACCCCTGTGCCCGCGCCCTGCCTGTTCAGGGCCCGCTGTGTCCGCACGACAGCTAAGGGACACGTGGTGCAGGCGATGAGCCAGCGGGGTGCTCCCAGGGATGGACGGGGCGCATTCTCTCAGCGGTGCTCTAACTCGGGCAGACAAGCGTGTGGCTCAGTCCCATGATGGCAGCTGGCGTCCGTCAGGGCAGTGACGCTGCGACCCAGCCAGCCCAGCGGCACCTGGTGCTTTCACAGGGCGGCCAGGTCTGCCCCGCGTCTATTTAAATGTGTTTATTGATTTTGGAGAGGAAGGGAGAGAGAGAGAGAGACATCAATGATGAGAGAATCGTCAATCAGCTGCCTCTGGCACACCCCACACTGGGGATTGAGCCAGTGACCGGGCTTGTGTCCTGACCAGGAATGGAACCATGACCAGTTCCTAGGTCAATGCTCAACCACTGAGCCACGCTGGCCGGGCCCAGGTCACTCTGAGTGCCTGCATTACTCGCTCCATAACCCGGGCCCAGCACTGGGCCCAGGACCGGAGGGGCCGCGCGAGTGCCTTCGGAGCCGCCCTCATGTTCCTCATTTTCCAGACCGAGCCAGTCGTGCTCGGAAGGGCTGAACCTGAACTCGCTTCTCCAAAGAAGCGGCGGCCATGTGCCGACTGCTCTGGGGCAGCTCCCAGCCCTGGGCCCGCCGGCTCTGCCCTGACCGGTAAGTGCCAGCTCCTGCGAGCAGGGCCGTTCACCAGCGACGCTGTGTCGTGAGCCATGTCCCCAGACCTCCTTGGGGATGCCAGAACGGGCAGTGCCTGCAGCGTGTCCTGAGGGGACCTCCAAGGTTAGAGGGGTGTTGTTTGCTCACAACTGGCTGGCCCGCATGGCGCTGGCTTTAGTGGAGATGCCGCCAAAAGGGCAAAGACTACAGAGCAGCAGACCTCCGGACAGGCGGCCTCGCGGACAACACCCCTCCCACGGGACCCGGCAAGGACTTCAGGCCTCCTCGGGCCTCGAGTCAGTGTGGCCTCCCTGGTCTCCGGGGGAGTCAGAGGCCGTCACAGGGAGACGCACAGGGAGCACTTGGGGCACAGCTGACGGACGAGGTGCGGGAGGGGAGAGCGAGGCGAGGCCGTGCCCGGAGAGAAGCAGCAGCTTGCATGGGGGCACGGAGGCACCCTAACAGGCTTCACAGGCAGAACGGGGAGCAAGCCTGTCCTGTGATCACCTCTCCTGCCGGCAGGAACGTGAGTGAGCCTCCCCTCACCCCCCGCCCACCCCCGGGCCCGCAGCTCTGTCTGCACTTGCGCAGGAGCCTGGGTACCCCGCCCCCCTCAGCTACGGGGCTTCAGGCCAACAATGTTTCCTCGATGGGCCTCAGTTTCCTCATCTGTAAATGGGACTCAGAAATGACAAAACACAACAACCCCTATCACCAGAGCTGCCACCGTGAACACGAGACCTGCTGCCGAAGACCTGAGAAGACCAGCCCTGAGAAGGGCTCCTGGCCCCGCCCGCCCGCGGCCTGCTCCTCGAGGGCTGGGAGGTCGCCTGGGAAAGCCAGGTCCGAGTGCTGGGACCCAGGAAAGTGACCTGCGGTCCCCATCGCACCCCCAGGACTTCAGAGCCAGGAGCACGCGGGTGGGAAGGGGGTGGGTGCGGGCGCTACCTGATGCGTCTGATCCACTCCTCCTTCTCCTCGGGCGTCGGGGCGGAGATGCGGTACACGGTGTGGTTGCCCTCCACCACGCGCCCGTCCGCCTCCGTCTTGCAGGCCTTGATGACCTGGTCCTTACTGTCCGGGATGTACAGCTCGAAGCAGTTCTGCAACCAGAGCGGTCGTCTAAGCGATGCTGGGCACGCAGCAATGACCTCGCCCCGAGCCTCCACGCAGGCCCGCAACAGGCCGCACGTGCTCCTGGGGCAGCGAGGGGCCGGCGTGGATGCTGAGACTGCAGGCTGCGTCTAACCAGGCCCCTGGGCAGACCCCCCAGACAAGCAGCTCTACAGGTGCCTGGACGAAGGCGGAGCCAGCAGCAAGGCCACGACGTCCAAGGCCCACTCTCCCGCCAGGCTGCCGACCGAGTGCCGCTGCCCCTGGGGAGGGACGACCCACCCGTGGATGGTGAGTGAGTGCTGCTCAGCAGGTGGAAGAACCAAGAAGCTACTGAGGCCTCGGCTTTGGCCTGAACACTAACCCAAGGCACGCAGTCTCCTCTGCTGCGTCTTTTCCGTGCCCTCGGCACTGTCTTGCTCTGTGAAGAGTTGCACCACGCCTCCCCCACGCTCACCGCAAGTACTCACTGGCTTCTTGGAGTCCTCCACCTCCCGGATGCTCAGGTTCTCCAGCGGGATGATCCCCCGGGGCTCCTTGTCCTGCGGGGGTTGGGAGCTTAGCCTCGGTGGGCGACACCCGGCTCCACACCCCCCCGTGGGCCTTCTCCCACCTTCTGCCTCAGCTGGGCCCACATCGATGCTCACTCAAGAACAGGGCCAGAAACCCCATGGGCACCGTCTTAGCACCCCACCCGAGTCCCCATCACCAGAGGCCCCAGCAAAGAGCACGCTCAGGGCTCCAACAGATCTCGCAGGAGCCGTGGCTGGCCCTCAGCGGGAAGAGGCGGCGCTTTACACGGAACACGCGTGCCTCTGCCTGCCCTGCTCGTCGTTCAGGCCTCAGTGCTGGAGTCCGAGGAGCCCAGTGCCAGGACTAGAGCTGTCCCAGAACATTATCCCCTCATCACCGCCTCTCCTCAGAGAGCGCCTTGTGACAACTCACCCAGGACCCACACGGGCACCTCAAGTCCCGCCCAGGACACAGCAACCTTGTTGCCCCCTCTCTGGCCCTCCTGCTGGGAGGAGCTGGTGATCCCACAAGTACCTACATACAGCCAGACAGGTGACACACAGCCAGCCAGACAGCTCCACACAGACAGACAGATAGCTCCACACCGACAGATAGCTCCACACAGACAGACAGGTGACACACAGCCAGCCAGACAGCTCCACACCGACACACAGACAGGTGACACACAGCCAGCCAGACAGACAGGTGACACACAGACCGACAGACAGACAGCTCCACACAGCCAGCCAGACAGCTGACAGCCTGGCCCCAGGCGCAGGCGCCAGCGGCAGCTCACCGTCGTGTACTCAAAGTAGTACAGGCAGTTGTCGGTCAGGATGAACCAGCGGCGTTTCCAGGTCTTTACCCGACCACCTGAGAACAAGAAGAGACGCGTGTGGGACGGGAGGCGCCGGGCAGGGCGGCCCGCAGCACGCAGCCCCCTCCGGGCGAGGAGGAAGCGAGGGCAGGGCCCGGGGACACGGAGACCATGGCAAGGCTGACATCGGTGACAAGACAGAGCCAGACAGAAGCACCTTTCACGAGTGCAAGTTGTGGTACAAGCACAGCAAGCAAGCGAGGCGGCGCCCGAGGCGAGGCCAGGACAGCGATGAGGATGAGCACGGGGTGGGGAGGGAGCTGGGGTGCGAGGGCGCGCCGCGCAGGTCTGACTGGGGCTGGGAGCTTCTCTCACACAAAACAAGGGGAGAGGGCCAGCCCGTCCGCGATCAGCCCCGCTGCATCAGTGGGGAGGGACGGGGAGGAGGACATCATCCCGTCGCCAGGGAACCAGCTCTCCTGGACATGGGACCACACCTTCCTGGGGCCACAAACCCACTAGCTCCCGCCTCCGGACCAGTGTCCTCACCAGGGACACCCAGAGTCCTGTCTCGGGGGGCTCCCGGCAGCAGGGCGTGCTCACAGGAGACTTGCAGCAACAAGCAGACGGCCTCCTGAGCACCGAGTGCAGCTGCGAGCTGGGGGGGCCCTTGTCCTCAGCTAGAAACACGCAAGTGGCCCGACGTCCTGGGGAGGTGGCCGGGAGACTGGCCTGGCTGCGTGGACAAGCCCTCCTGCCTCGGTCACGACCACAACCATCCTTTTCCCTCCACGTGACGTAAGTGGAGGGAAAGCTCGCTGCGCATGAGCCTACACCATGACCCAGAGGCCTCAGTGCCGACACGCGTGGCTCTCTAAGTGCGCGTCCTGTGGGTGGCACAGGCTCTGTCTGCGAGCACGTCACTACGAAGAGCAGAGCATTGCTTCCCCAATCTGCACAGAAGGCGAGGGCCTCTGTGTGCAGCCAGTGTGCCCTGCCCTCTCCTCCCTCCTTGCAGAGAGACGGGGGTTTGGGGGGAGCGTTTCCCACCACAAGGAGGTGCCTGCGGGTGAAGAAAGCCTGCAGCATAGGTTCCTGTGCAGGGTGGGCTCTGTGTGGGGCCTGAGCTCCTCCAGGGAGGACGGGGGGAGGGAGGGGGGAGGGCTGACCATTGGCACCAAGGTCTGAATGGCACAGCCTCGGCCAGGGGCGGGATTGGCCACCCGCCCTGAGCTGGGCCGGGCAGGCTGGCCCCTCCCCACAGCGGTGCGGGTACGTGAGCGCGGGCCTCTGGTCCCGAAGGCGAGGGTGAGGGGCGTGGATGGAGATGTGACATGCACGTGGGAATGGGAAGGCTGGGCAGACTGAAGGCGTGAGGAAGGGAAGACACGGATTTCCTTAGAACTGGAGCCATTTGGATGTAAAAAGGACCCCTGCCCATCTTGGGGTCCGGGAACTCAGCTCTTCTGCCTCTTGGGCCTCCATCCCCACACAGGGCTCAGCCCCTGGACACCTGGCCCCTCGCTGACCATGCACTTCCCTCGCGGGACCCCCGGGACTCGGGGCTCAGGAGGCCATGGGAGGTCAATGCCAGGGGGAGGGGGAGTCTAGTAGCAAAAGCAAAGCTGGGCGCCCTCCCCGACGGAAAGGCCGGCGGTTCCCTGAGCCCCTGCGGCGTCACAGACTGCCCGGCAGCTCCACTGCGTCCTGGGGGACACTGCGTGGGAAGAGCAGAGTGGGACAAGCAGACAGGTCAGTGCGCACCTAGGACAGTCCCTGTGGAACTCACAGGGCCACACCGCTCAGTCCCGCCCGAGAGGAGGCAGCGGCAGAGGCAGCTGCCAGTCCCCAACGCTGTCATACGTCACTGCTCGGTGGCTCTTTCTCTGGGCGGCTCTGCCACGTCGAGCTGAGCCGACGCCTGAGGAGCTCCTTGACTGGGAAAAGCACGTTCCCCAAACCATCACGTGCAGAGGGACCCCGACAACTAACTAAGGCCGATCTGGGGTGTTTAATGACGACTCATTGAAAAAAAGGAGGGAGAAAAACAAGAGAAAAAACAGAGCCAAGCCCGGCCGGAATGGCTCAGTGGCTGAGTAGACCTATGAACCGGGAGGTCACCAGCTCGATCCCCAGTCAGCGCACAGGCCCGGGTTGCGGGCTGGATCACCAGTGCGGAGTGTGTAGGAGGCAGCTCAACAGTGATTCTCTCTCATCGTTGATGTTTCTCTCTCTCTCTCCTCTCCCTTCCTCTCTCTGAAATCAATACGTACATATTTTAAAAAATATTTTAATAATAAAAATATAAAACACAGAGCCAAGGTTGGAATGCCCTCCCCGACACCTAGGACTTGAGCAAAGGGGCGTCCGGGCATTCTGGTTCTGTCTCCGTTCAGTCGCCCTGGGCGTCGTCCTGCGTTTAGGAACCACATCCCCCAGGTGCCTCTGGCACGGCGGACGGAGCCCGGCTCTGGGCATCGGACGCCCCTCTCCACTGTGGGGGTGACTTTCTCAGCAAGGGCGCTGGATCCCACCACACAGCCCTGCGTGGCCAAGGAGGAGCCGGGGTCCCCTGGCTTCTCGCACTGCCGCCTGCAGGGCAGCGACTGCCCCTGGCGCCTCCCTGCCTGGCCACCGGGGCCACTCCTCAACGGGACCGGACCTGCCCAGTTCCCCAGGGACTGTACGAGAAGTTAGAAGCGGCATTAACACTACCACCAGCAACTGAAACAGGCCACCGAGTCACAAAGCCAGAGGCTGCGGCAGTCAGCGCCGGGCGGAGCGCGAGCAGGGCGGGGGGTTACATACCTCCTGGAGTTGGGGGCAAGGAAAAGGAGCCAAAACCACGGAAACATACAAACGAGGGAGAAAAGAAAATTAAAACAAAGAAATCAAATCCACCTCCTTAGTGCAACGTATTAGTCATTCACGACTGCTGGGAGAGGGGCGCGGGGCTGGGGGCAAACATGGCCCCCGGCGTGCTGCTGCCAGGCCACGCCCCATGGGAAAGGGGGATCCCAGGCATTGCCGAAACCTGCCCCCGCGGGCCCCCAATCAGCTCTCATGAAGCGCCACAGACCGGGGTCCAGCACTCCCAGCAGAGTGAGGAGACGGGGGAGTGGACTTCCCTCAGTGGGTGGCACTGGTTCGTGTGTGTGAGGACGCACACGCAGACCCATGCATGCGCGTGTGCGTGTGTACACAAGAGTGCACGTGCTGTGGCGATACGGACACACCACGCCAGGCAGCTGTGAGGCCCCGAGGACGGGGTGGTGGGGCTTTGGGAAAGGAATGCAGTGACCCAACCCGGGAGACCACGCTTCAACTTTTCTTTTTAAAAACACGGGGCGTCTCGGGCATCTGCGTGTCCTGGTACCGGCACCGAGGCGACCCGTGCTGATCTGATCTCGGCCTCGCCGGCCACGCTAGCTCCCTGCCCCGCATCAGCGCTGACACAAACCTTGCTGGAGGGACGTACGTGCAGATGCGCGTGCCGTTCCCTTCCCAGCGGCTCCCTTTACACCCGAGCCACCTGGCGCGGAGGGTGCAGAGTGGCGTGGCTGCCTCTGTGGTCAGTAAGCGAGAGCCTGAACCTCAAGGACCCACTGGCTAGAGGTGGAGGGGGCGCTGGCTGAGTCAGGAGCCCAGGACTCCCGCAGCTTCAAGAGCGCACGGGCGAGTCATTGGCACAAACACGGGCTGGGCAGTGCTTTCAGAGGAAATGGAGGCCCTGCCGCTGTCCCGCCAGCCAGCGCTCCCACGTGGGTCAGCAGCGGCTGAGCGACTTTGACTTCCCGCCTCCCGGGCAGATGCAATGGGGAGCAGGACCCGCTCCCGACGCCCTGACAGTGTGGGGCCCGGGCTTGCCAAGGCCGAGGCAGAACAGAGCGCTCTCAGCGGCCAAACCCTGGCCTCGCCCCTCAGGCTCCTCTGGGCTCTGGACGGTTGATGGAAGCCCCTCCCTTCTCCCTCCCGGTCACTCAGCCCCTTCCCGGCCACGTCTCGGCCATTGAGCTCACGGGCACCCCAGGGAGGAGGAGGAACTTGTTTTCTGCATGGAGGGCATTAGCGTGGCTGGGTTGGGGGTGCTGCGGGGTGCACGCAGCCGGGCCGAGGTTCGCCATGCACACGCCCGTGAGCCAGATGCAGAGCATGATGATGCTGGGGGTGCGGGGTGCACGTGTGTGATGGGAAGTAGAGATGGACGCAGCTGGCCACCGCCAGTGAGCGAGAGGGGGCGGGCAAGAGGAAGGACCGGGCGCGTGGGGTACAAATACACGCGGCTGTTTCATGGAGAGGGAAGTCCCCTCGCACTCTGGTGTCCCCTGGGGCACTGACTGGCTTCCATTTCCTTCTGGAGGTGGGTTTTGTGGTAACAGTGTGGATGCCTCCCGAAGGCCCGCCACAGCGCCTCCGTGAGCACCCGTGTTCCCACGCTCGTGCACGCGTGTGCGTGCGCCCTCACAGGGCCGAGTCGGGGCTGAGCGGAGGGGCCTCACCGAGCTTCAGGAGCCAGCCCTCGCGGTCCGGGTTGAAGAAGGTGTGAGTGAGGTCGTTCCCGTCGTCCTCCGGGATTTTGAAGGGCTCGTTTTTGATGCTCTCGTAGAGGTTCTGGGAGAGATAGCACCGCTTGCCTCTGGTTCTACAAACACTCCCCGCCTCCTCGTGCCTCACCCCCACCAGCACCCCGCACCCGGAGGCCACACGCCTCTGGGCAACAAGAACAGAAGAAACAGCTCCTGCCTCGGGCGACTCCGGAGACAAAAAAGGACGAGCCTCAGGCCAGCCCAGGAGGAGAGAAAGCTGCGTGTGCCAGCTTCCTGTCCATAAACCACCGTCCTGGCCCCTGGCTGGGCCTCCCATGGCTCCTCAGGAACACGCACCACTCAGCGCGAGGACACGCCCCCACGCGCACTCACCCGGAGCAGCTCCTCGGGCAGGTCCCCGCCGTCATTGATGCCGCGATTCATGGCGATGAACCTCTCCACTGTGGGCTTGTCTTTGACATTGGGGTTGTGCAGGCTGGTGTTCAGCATGATGATGGCGAATGAGAGGACATAGCACGTGTCTAGAGAGAAGCGGAGAGGCGCTCAGAAGTGCCCACGAGGAGCAGGGCATGCGGTGGCGTTGAGGCCGGGACACGGTGGTGCCTGGGACTGGGTACTGGGCAGCTGGGCGGCCCCGGGAGAGCCAGGCGACAGACAGTGTCCAGGACTCAAAGGGGCCCCCTTTCTCAGATCGTAACGGACAGTACCCCGCAGAGCACCGGGAGAACCACACCCCGCGTGCAAGAGAATCCGTTACGATCTCCCCCGCTTGGCGGGCGCCTACGCATTTACTCCCGTCTACATGGCCCTCCAGCGGGAACACGTGCCCAGTGTCCTCACTGAGCCACGCTGTGACTAAACTCAATTAAAACAGGCACGTAGTTTGAGTCCCGATCTCATTAGCATTTTCCTATATCAATTAAGAACTTTTAAAACATGATTTTTAAGTGACATAACTGAGAGAGACCACAATTTATATGCCTCCTCCCTGTGGCTGGGTTTCTGGGGGGTTTGCTACTTTTTCCTGCTGTAAATGCCCCCTCACCGACATGCTCAGGCAGGCGCCCGCCCTCCCTGCAAAGGCCCGAGCGCCGCGCCGGCCGCCTACCCGTGGACTGGAACACGCCAGGGTTGCACTGGCAGTAGCGTTGGGCGAACGCCTCCATCATCCGGTCGATCTTCTGAGCCTCTCCCGGCAGCCGGAAGCTCCACAGGAACTGCCTGCGGGAGGGAGACGCTGTCACAGGCGGGGCACCTTCACTTCCCCGGGACCTTCCTCCCGAGGCCCAGGGACACACGCGGGGCGAGGCTCCCGACGGTGACTCGGCTCGGGCACCAATGCGCCGTTGCACATCACTGCGTCCCGGGCACAGGCGCGGTGCCGAGAAGCAGTGAACATCAGCACTTCCCAAAGAAAAGAGCGGCTGTCCTAAGAACCACACACGGACTGACACACGGCCAGTGCTCTCGTAGGTGAGCCCGGCTTCCGGAGCATGGGGTCGGGGTGGGGTGGAGCGGTGCAGGCCAGACTCTCCCGCCCCTCACGGTGGCCCCTTTGAGCCAAGACCCATGGCCACAGGCTGACCTGCCCGCTCAGAGACAGCACAGGGAGCGAGGCACACAGGCCCCACGCAGGCAGAGCACCGGCGGTAATGTCTCAGAGCACAAACGAACGGGTGCAGGAAAAATGAAAGTTTACTTTTCTCTTTCTAAAATGAGGGGCACAGGTACCTACGTCCTATCCCAGGGCTAAATTAAAGTGTTTTCTAAACTAAAAATTGGGAAAGACTTCAAATTTTAAGTATACGTCAATCTCCAGGAAGAATATTAACTGAAGAACCTGAGGGAAGGTTTTGCAAAGTTTGCCCTCAGAACACAACGTGGTTCCCTCACTTCCACCATCATCCCAGTCACTGCCTGCAGAGGGCATCTCTGAGGGCACTTCTGGGTTCCCACAAGCCCAGCATTGCCATTTCCCCACAGTGCCCCCGGGAGGCAGCGCCACCCCACAGGGCCACCCGGGAGGCAGTGCCATTTCCCCACAGGGCCACCCGGGCGGCAGTGCCATTTCCCCACAGTGCACCCAGGAGGCAGTGCCGTTTCCCCACAGTGCCACCCGGGAGGCAGTGCCATTTCCCCACAGTGCCACCGGAGGCAGTGCCACCCCACAGGGCCACCCGGGAGGCGGAGCTGAGACCTGGCCCCGCTTCCAGGCATCGCCTGGCCTGCACTCACCGCAGCGCTTGGACCAGGTTCAGGTCGGTGAACTCGTGTAAGCCCACAAACGCGTGGAGAACCTGGATGTTAAACTCGTCTCTATCAAGAAAAACAAGACATGGGGTGGGGGAGGAGGAGGGTGGGGAAAGCAGGTGTCAGACCCTGGAGTCCAAGGGCGTCCCATCCCCACCCCCAGCCGGGCAGTTTCCTTGCCCCCACGTTCTGCCTCCTATGAGCTCAGGAACAGCAATGGGCCAGGGAGGAGGCACCGTCTCCTCTGCCTCTGCCTCTGCCTCTGCATGAGCGGACGAGGCACCCTCACACCAGCTGCTGCCCCCAGGGCCTCGCCCCTCAGCTCGTGAGGATGCTGCTGCTTCAGGGCAAACTGCCATCAAGAACCCAGCATTCTCAGCCAGCCAGTGTGGCTCAGTGGTTGAGAGTTGACCCATGAACCAAGAGGTCACTGGTTCGATTCCAGGTCAGGGCACAGGCCCGTTGCGGGCTCCATCCCCAGTGTGGGGTGTGCAGGAGGCAGCCGATGGACATCTCGCTCATTGACGTTTCTCTCTCTCCCTCTCCCTTCCTCTCTCTCTAAAATCAATAATAAACAACCTGTGAAAAGAGAAGCCAGCATCCTGAGGCTTTCCGTGTGACTCGGCCTCCAGCTCCCACCGCGCCCTGGCCTCACCTCTCCCCCAGGTAGTCGCCGATGGCCGTCTTGTTGAGCCCCTCGCCTTTGTACAGGAACTGGGCGATGTCCTCACAGGTGTTCTTCAGCAGCTCGTTCTCTATCAAGAACTGGATCCCCTAAAAACGCAACGAAGATGCAGTGACGCGCACCCCGGAAACATCTAGACAGGAAGCCGGGCACGGGACGAGGGGTGTGGTGCCCCGGACACAGGGGCGTGTATGATAAACACGCCGCTCACAGCGCCGGGCCACCTCGTGGGCTGAGCCCGCACAGCGGGTGAGCGGAACCAGCACCTGAATGCCCGGGGCCCCCGCGTCCTTCGCTCTTACCTTTTTAGGGTCCATGTTAAATTTTTTCCTGCCCATGGCCACCTGTTTGTTCCTCTGCATGTTTTTCCTGTAAAACAACCCCAGCAGCCATGTCAGTGCCGGCACCGGGAGGGTCTGGAAGACCAACGTGACTCCCAGGCGCCCGTGGTGATGCGGGCTCTGAGGGGTCTGCCGTCCACCCGGGAGGCCCCACCCGACCGGGCCTGCGCGTGCTCCTTCCCTCGGGGCTGTTTCCCATAGTGTCTGACTTTAGTAACCTCTTCTTCCCACGCCACACACTACCCCAGGCTAGAGTCCCGGGACGGCCAGCAGTTTGCTAAGTTGTGCAACTCCTACCAGCCAGTCTTCACACATGTTCGTCCCGCAGGAAGCGGAAGTCACCCCCAGCTGTCCGTCCCTTCTCCTGCCGGTAGACACTGAACTATTTCCATTTGGGCTAGCTATATAATTTATATGAAAGCTAGCCCCCGGAACGCCTTAACAACCAGAACAACTGGTCGCTATGATGTCCACTGCGGCCAGCCAATTGGCCAGATCAGGGGGTGGGGCCGTCAGCCAATCTCCCACGGCCCCTCCCCACTCCGCCCCACCCCTGATCAGCCTCTCCCACCCCAACTGAGGGCAGGGCAGCCGGCCAACCCCGCCCCCCCGCCCAAGGCCCCTCCTCCCAGCCAGCCTCGCCCCTGATAGCCCCCCCTACCCCAATAGGGGACAGGGCCGGCCAGCCAACCTCCTGCAACCCCTCCTCACACCGGCCCCACCCCAGATTGGCCCCCCTCACCCCGATCAGGGGCATGGCTGGCTGGCCAACTACCTGCAGCCCCTCCCCCTGGCTGGCCAGCCCCGATGGGCCCTCACCACCACCCCTATGGCCTGAGGCCCCTCCCCCAGGCAGCTCCACCCCCCGATCGGCCCCCCACTCCCATCAGAGGCAGGGCCAGTCAGACCCCACCCGTGCAGGAATTCGTGCACTGGGCCTCTAGTTTAGATAAGGATGCTCTGACCATCCCTGCACAAGGCTGCCTTTCCCGAGTAAACCACCTGTGTGTGTACTGCTGGGCACAGTGTGGGTGCACGTGTAGCATGAGAGATGGCCACAGTGCTGGCCCCGTGGCTGTCCCTTATCCTCCCCCGCCTTCTGACAGGAGGCCACCAGGTTCTCTCCCTCGGCCGCCTGAGTGCGGAGGGCAGCCGCGGCAGGTCTGGTTGTGTCTCTTATGGCCAAGGGTGGTGAGCATTTTCCATGTGTCTACTGTACACAGCCTCTTGGAGAAAGTGTCTTTTCAAGTTTTTTGCCCATTTTTTATTTGGACTGCCTTTATCATCAAGTTGTATGCATTCTTTATATACTGGTATATATTCTGGATACAAATCCTCAAATACAGGTATTGCAAATATGTTCCTTGTCTGTGCAGTATCTTTTTTAAGAGCAGAAACTTTACATTTGGTGAACTCCAACGTATCCATTTATTTTAAGCTACAGCTTTTTAAAAATGAGAAGGAGGCGTGAACTAGAACTGACACCCAGAGGCTGAGTGGCGAGCTGGCCCCTGGACCGGCAGCCTCCCTGACCCACTGGCACCGCCCCACGCATTCCAAGCCCAGCAGACGGAAGCCAGGGGGCGCCAGGCTCGAACACAGCCCTGGGTGAATTAGACACAGCCCGGCACGTATCCGGCAGCTGCACGCAGCCGGGCGCCCCATTCAACTACCCTCGCATTCCCCGTGTCCCACGGGTGGGAAGAGGCACAGCCCACAGCGCTCGCCCTCTGCCGTGACCGCCTCCAGCCTCGCAGTCAGGTCCGCGTTAGGAGCGCAAACAGCTCGCGAGGGGCCCGCACTGGGCACGGCAGCGCCTCACACAGCGACAGAGGGGCAGCGCAGCAGGAGCGAGGGCTTGAAGGGCCGGCACTGGCAGTTCTGCAGTAGGCCCTCCCGACCGCCCGCGCCCTGGCCTCCTCGGTGCCACGGGAGGAGCAGCAAGGCGGCCGTGCACGGCACACGCTCGCGGGACTGCGCTGCAAGGGTGGGGGTGTGCGGGAAGCTGCGCCCCCGCCGCCACGGGACACACTCACCTCTCCTCCGTGGAGCCCAGGTTTTCAATTTCATTGGCCACTTCTGCTATCTCATCCTTCAGCCTCTGCAAGACAGACAGTGTCACTGCGTCCCCCAGTTCCGCGCTCAGGCCACATGAAGGCCATCAGCCGCGGCCAGAGGCGCTGGGGGTGCCTGCCCCCCGCCCTGAGCCGCCTGCAGAGAGCGCCAGCTGCCCCACCACAGGACCCAGGCCGCCGGGGCTGCCAGGCAGCGAAGGGAACGCGGCCCCGCCTGCCGCCCGCCCCGTGCTGCTTCCCCTCCTCCCGCAGGTGAGCGGCCGCAGCAGAACGGTCACCACGGGGCAAGGCCCTCCGAGCGTCACCATCACCGTCACCGGGAAACGGGAAGCAGAGAGAAGGTGGCAACCACCAGACACCGAGCAGCAGAGTGGGAGCCTGCGCTCTGCACGCCCCTCCCCGCGCCCAGCTGCCCAGCGCTACCCCATGCGCACGGCTGCCGGACAGTCCCCGACGGTGGCTCTGCAAGGGACCAGCGAGCACTGCTCACGGCCTGGGGCTGGCTGACCGGGGGGCTGGCTGACGGGGGTCCTGACTGATGTGGGGCTGGTTGACCAGGGGGCTGGCTGACGGGGGTCCTGACTGACGTGGGGCTGGCTGACGAAGGGCTGGTTGACCGGGGGAGCTGGCTGACCGGGGGGCTGGCTGACGAGGGGCTGGCTGACTGGGGGGCTGGCTGACCGGGGGGCTGGCTGACGGCGGGCTGGCTGATGGGGGGCTGGCTGGCGGGGGGCTGGCTGACAGGGGTCCTGACTGACGCGGGGCTGGCTGACCAGGGGGCTGGCTGACGGGGGGCTGGCTGACCGGGGGGCTGGCTGACCGGGGGGCTGGCTGACCGGGGGCTGGCTGACTGGAGGCCGGGGGCTGCCTGTGGACTCCGGGACAGCAGCTGCGCTGGGCCCTGCACAGCCAGCTCAGCGGGGCGACGGCCACCTTCCGCAGGTGTTCCCCGCTTGTCTTACAGACGAAGAAACTGAATTCAGGGACTGAAACGCTGGCGCTGAAGCCGCTTGCCCAGGAGGTGGCAGCGCCAGGCCGGACGCTCCTTCTGGCATCGCCCCACCCGCCCGACCCTCACCCTGAGCACCTGCCCGCCTGCCGAGCAAGGACTCCCCACACCCACTCTGCCCGGCGCTGTGCGTGGGGGACATGGCGGCCACCGCCTACCTGGATGTCGGCCAGCAGCTCCTGCTTCCGGCGCCGGATGTTCTCCAGCTCCTGCCGCTCCTCGGCAGTCAGGTCGCTGGGCACTGCGGGAGGAGGGCGCGTGAGGAATCTGTCCCCTCGCCAACCTGAAGCCAGGGCCACGAGGACCAAGCTCCCAGCAGGCGCGCGAGGCAGGGCCCTGTGCGAGGGGCCGGGGAGAGGCTGCCTCGGGGCGGGTGAGGGTGAGGCGAGGCGAGGGGATCACAGCGGAGGCTTCAGGCCCTATTTCACCAATCTCCCTCGGCCCCAGCCCCCCCCAAGTCCAGCTCCACGGGAATGATACCCGTGACACACTCAGGTGGGGGTGTGGCTGGGTGCCTCTCTGGGGCGGGCAGAGGCTGTGCACACAGAGAACAAACCTGGAGGGACAAGCCCACCCGAGGCCAGTGCTGAGTGGGGAGTGGGCGGGGGCGGGGGGGACAGAGAGCTCTCGTCCTGACGCACAGTCTCTTCCCAGCACAGTCCCCCACGTCCAGCTCTGGAGCAGGTGCCGGGGCTGCAGAGCATGTGGTCGGGAAGAGGGGCAGGGGGCACCAGCAGCCCCGCTCACCCCCCACACTAGGTCCCGCACACATCAGTGCACGGTGCGGCCCGTTCCATCTCCCGGGACGCGGGCCGCCCTCGCCCTCCCGCTGCTGTGGGATGGAGGCCCCGAGCGGACAACGCTGTGCCCTGCCTGGTGCCTGCAGCTCAGCGGGCGGCCCCGCCCTCGGGGATGGACACGCGCTGGCGGCCGGGCATGGGCGCCTCTGTCCTCCGGGCAGGAGTCTGAGTGGGTCAGCTCGGTGCATGGTGTGGTGGCCGAGGGCCATGCGTAGCTGCAAGCGCTGGGAACGTGCCGAGTCCAGCGTGAGATGTGCTGGGTGTGAGATGCACCCCGTCTTGGCACCACACAGCCGGTCCTCGCTGTATGTCTCACGGGGCCCCACACGGGCCTCCTGGTCAGGGCCCCGAGAAGGGAACGCGGCGGACGGGGCAGTCAGGGTCACACCACTGTGGCCGAGACGCCTCCACCCGCCCAAGGGTAGCTGCTCCCCCCGCGTTTCATAAACACCGCGCACCACCGCGAGGGCCAAGGCGGCGAGGTCTGCGGGTTCATCGCTGCCGGAACGGCTTCCGTTTCCCGCTTCCCCGGCCTCTCCAGAAAAGCCGCACTTACACCCACCCCACAGCGACACGCATGGCCCCGCGCCCCCCGCTGCTTCACGGAGGGCCCGCAGTGGTGCTCGCTCGCCCGCAGAGCTGATCGGCTTCCCCAGCGCAGGGTCCCAGGCCAGCCCCGCTGTGCCCACATGTGTCCGGGAGAATCGGGGTGCGCGTCCGCATGCCGCCTCGGGAGAAGCTGGGCTAAGGACAAGTCGGCTCCGTCAGCGAAGCCACCGGAGCAACACCACGCCCTGAGCGCGTGCCGGCCTCGAGGGGACGAGGGCTCTGGTCCCGGGAGACCAGGGCTCCCTTTAAGAAACCAGTTTCCGGGGCTTCCAGACAACACACGGCCACGGAAGGTCACACGGTCATGAGGGGTCCCCGTGAGCTCTGCCCCCGCAGAGGTGAGACAGGGGTGTCCAGGCTGCTGTGCACCCGACGCCCCATCTCATCGTCCCAGCGGGCAGGCCGCGGTGGTCTCTGTGCACAGGGACTGATTCCCAGGCAAAACCAAACGGGCTGGACCCTCCGTGCACGAGCAGCAAGCGCGGGAACTGGTGCCCCGGAGTCTCCCTGAGGAGAGAAGACCCACCTGCTGGGGGCTCTGGAGGCCAGTGTGTGTGTGGCAGGGGGCCCTGGAGGCCAGTGTGTGTTGGGGGGAGGGGTTCTGGAGAACAGTGTGTGTTGGGGGTGGGGCTCTGGAGGACAGTGTGTGTGTTGGGGGCGGGGCTCTGGAGGACAGTGTGTGTGTGTGTGTGTGTGTGTGTGTGGCGGGGGGCCCTGGAGGACAGTGTGTGTGTGTTGGAGGGGGCCTCTGGAGGACAGTGTGTGTAGGGGGGTGCAGGGCTCTGGAGGACAGTGTGTGTGTGTGTGTGTGTGTGTGTGTGTGTGTGGCGGGGGGCCCTGGAGGACAGTGTGTGTGTGTGTGGGGGGCGGAGGAGGCAACTTCCAAAGTTCACGCCAAAACCACTGACCCCAGAATCAATCCTCAGCAAGCAGGAGGGCAAAGCAGACGCGTTTCAGACGCACGAGGACCCAGAAAGGTGAGCTTCCGCGAACCCCTCAGGAAGAGGGCTGTGTCCATAGGCCGGGGACGTCTCCAGCCCCCGAGGGGACACAGGCTCATGGGGTGGGGAGGTCAACACAGGAAGCCCCTGGGCGCCGGCCGCCATCAGAGACGGGATGATCAGGACAAGGTGACGGGAAAGCATGAGGGGCTCTGACAGGAGCGGCACCACGCGGTCTTCTCTCAACAGAACGAACAGGCACGGCTGGGGCATGGAAACCCGGCGTCATGCCGAAACCAAGGCTGCCACAGGCCGCCTGATGCAAACGAGTCAGTTCCCACAGCATCTCCCCAACATGGCAACCGGGGACCGTGAGCCGCAGAGCACCTGCTGCCTGGGAAACAGGAAAATCCGGACCTGCCGGTGGCCCGGGATGGTGGCACTCGGCACAGCCCTGGGCACTGGGGCCAGCGGTGGCGGTGGGAGGCGAGGAAGGGACAGCTCCCGAGAGAGGGAGCCCGTTGGAGCGCGTGGCTCCCGGTGGCGGTGCCAGGTCCTTGCCGTGAGCTGTGCACAAGGTAACGTCCGAGGCCACCTGTGGACACGACATGGAGGCCAAGGCGGGTTACAGACCACGAGTGAGGCCACCGCCCATGCGCATGTCAAAGGGGAGGAGGAGCGGGCAGAGGCGTGAGCCGGACGGGCACCGTGTGAGGCAGGGAGGCCCTGTGACTTCCTCTGGGCCAGGTAGCAGATCAGACAGGAAATCCAGGTGGCAGCCATGGGTATGGAGTGTCGGAGGGGAAAACAAAGGGACCAGACATTGTGAGAAACTGACAGTGGGCACGCGAGCGGGAGGATGGGGGGAGATGGAGGATGTCAGGAGGTGGGCTCTGGCTTTGACAGACCATCAGTGAGGGAAGAATATTAACTCTGGCCCAGCCAGCGGGGCTCCGTGGTTGAGTGTCAACCTAGGAACCAAGAGGTGGCTGGTTCAACTCCCAGTCAGGGCACAGGCCCGGGTTGTGGGCTCGATCCCCAGTGGGGGCGTGCAGGAGGCAGCCGATCCATAATTCTCTCTCATCTTCGATGTTTCTCCCTCTCTCTCTCTCCCTCTCCCTTCCTCTCTCTCTCTAAAAATCAATAAAAACACATTTTGTTAAAAAGGAAAGCTAGGCAGTCTGGCAGCCCCTGCCGATCGGCAATCAGTGGTGCTTCCGGGAGAGGGTGTGAGGGCGAGGAGACGGGTGTGAGCTCTTGAAACTGGCTAGAACGGACGGCTCATCAGGGAGCGTGCACGTACAGAAAGCGAACCGCGAATGCGGTCGCAGGGCCGCGGCGCAGCGTGGCGGAGGCCAGACAGAGGAGGCTTCGCTTCCCGTGGTGCCGTCCGAGTGGACGAGTCAGCTCGACACTCCCCGGCGCAGGCGCTGCCTCCACCCCCCCACCTGGAGTCACCTCTTCCCCCACCTCAGTCACCCTCCATCAGTGCTGCTGCCGTTGGGTTCAAAAACCAGCTAAACACTTTTTTAAAAAGATCTCATCAGATCTCATTTTTCTAATGAAACTCTGCGATGAGAAAAAAAAATCTACCATTTTAACAAATGTGGTTGCTCTGCGTAAACGTATTGATGCGACATCCACCCTTCACTCTCACGCTGCCCGCGAGGGAGATCCACGGGAAGTGCTGCACCATTTCCCGGCTCTGGCTGCAGGTGGGGGGTGGGGGTGGGGCGACCCTGGAGGCCACGGCGGGACAGGCCTGAGTTGGGACTCGGGAACCACACCGACTTGGACCCGAGACGCGCCCCCGCCCACGCTGTGGCTTTCCTGCGTGGCCACGGGGGTCAAACTGCAGAGGCCGGGCTGACGGGCCAGACGGCAGAGCAACGAGCACTCCTCCGACCGCCACATGCTGCAGCCACGCGTCGGAGCCGGAGGCCGCCGAGCCCTCTGCTCTGAAGAGAACGGCAACGTGGGGGCAGCAGCCGCAGAGGACGTGGCGCAGGGCCAGGGTCCGGCCTCGGGACTCATGTACAAGGTTAATTTACAAGGTGTCCTGCTCTCGCACGGGGACCAGCCTGGTGCCGGCCCCTCGCAGGGTTCCGATTTAATGAGGACGATTAGAGAGCCCACAACAAGGGCCATGTGTTCCGCTGTGAACAGAAGAGCCACACAAGGAAGCTTCTATTTCTTTTTTTATTTAAATGCTGCTCTGCAGATTTTACTGGTGGCAGAAACCCAGAGCTGAAATGTGCCCCACGCCATGCATACAAAGGAGCTGTCTTAAAGGGACAGGCCTCCTGCAGCCGGCGGCCTGTGAACAGTGCAGCACCTGCTGCCCATCAAGGCTCCTGCCCACTCTCCCGGCTCAGCGCCACGGCAGGTGCCCAGTGTCCGCAGGAAGTTCACGGGCAAATGCCAATGTGGGTCTTCTGACAGCAGTTTCTGCTCAGCAGAGCACGGGCCGCTGCCAACCCAACGGGCCCTGTCTGTCCTCCATCCCAGGGGCTGAGCGAGAGTCAGCGTGTGCGTCGGGGCCCAGACACCACTGAGGTCGGCGGCCACACGAGGGCCCTCTGCTGCTAAAGACGCAGTGGCCTTCTTTCCTCCACCACGACACCCGACGAACGTCCTGTCACCCATCTCAGAGGCCTGCCTGTCCATGGAGGGTCCAGACTGAACCCAGCGCAGGGGGGCCGCGAGCCCAGAAAGCCCTACCTTTCCCCAGTGGGGGACCACCTGGCTCAGCTTCTCCCCTGCCCCCTGCCCCACACACTGCGCCTGGCCCTGCCCCCCTGCCCACACACTGCGCCCGGCCCTGCCCCCCTGCCCACACACTGCGCCCGGCCCTGCCCACCTGCCCACACACTGCGCCCAGCCCTGCCCACCTGCCCACACACTGTGCCCGGCCGTGCCCCCCTGCCCCACACACTGCGCCCGGCCCTGCCCCCCTGCCCCACACACTGCGCCCGGTCCTGCCCCCCTGCCCCACACACTGCGCCCGGCATTGCCCACCTGCCCACACACTGCGCCCCCCGGCCCTGCCCCCTGCCCCACACACTGAGCCCGGCCCTGCCCACCTGCCCCACACACTGCGCCCGGCATTGCCCACCTGCCCACACACTGCGCCCGGCATTGCCCACCTGCCCACACACTGCGCCCGGCCCTGCCCCCCTGCCCCACACACTGAGCCCCGCCCTGCCCACCTGCCCACACACTGCGCCCGGCCCTGCCCACCTGCCCACACACTGCGCCCAGCCCTGCCCAACTGCCCACACACTGCGCCCGGCCGTGCCCCCCTGCCCCACACACTGCGCCCGGCCCTGCCCCCCTGCCACACACACTGCGCCCGGTCCTGCCCCCCTGCCCCACACACTGCGCCCGGCATTGCCCACCTGCCCACACACTGCGCCCGGCCCTGCCCCCCTGCCCCACACACTGAGCCCGGCCCTGCCCACCTGCCCCACACACTGCGCCCGGCATTGCCCACCTGCCCACACACTGCGCCCGGCCCTGCTCCACACACTGCGCCCAGCCCTGCCCCCTGCCCCACACACTGCGCCCGGCCCTGCCCCCTGCCCCACACACTGCGCCCGGCCCTGCCCCCCTGCCCCACACACTGCGCCCGGCCCTGCCCCCCTGCCCCACACACTGTGCCCGGTCCTGCCCCCCTGCCCCACACCCTGCGCCCGGCCTTGCCCCCCTGCCCACACACACTGCGCCCGGCCCTGCCCCCTGCCCCACACTGAGCCCGGCCCTGCCCCCCTGCCCCACACACTGCGCCCGGCATTGCCCACCTGCCCACACACTGCGCCCGGCCCTGCCCACACACTGCGCCCAGCCCTGCCCCCTGCCCACACACTGCGCCCGGCATTGCCCACCTGCCCACACACTGCGCCCGGCCCTGCCCCCCTGCCCCACACACTGAGCCCGGCCCTGCCCACCTGCCCCACACACTGCGCCCGGCATTGCCCACCTGCCCACACACTGCGCCCGGCCCTGCCCACACACTGCGCCCAGCCCTGCCCCCCTGCCCACACACTGCGCCCAGCCCTGCCCACCTGCCCACACACTGCGCCCGGCCGTGCCCCCCTGCCCCACACACTGCGCCCGGCCCTGCCCCCCTGCCCCACACACTGCGCCCGGTCCTGCCCCCCTGCCCCACACACTGCGCCCGGCATTGCCCACCTGCCCACACACTGCGCCCGGCCCTGCCCCCCTGCCCCACACACTGAGCCCGGCCCTGCCCACCTGCCCCACACACTGCGCCCGGCATTGCCCACCTGCCCACACACTGCGCCCGGCCCTGCCCACACACTGCGCCCAGCCCTGCCCCCCTGCCCACACACTGCGCCCGGCCCTGCCCCCCTGCCCCACACACTGCGCCCGGCCCTGCCCCCCTGCCCCACACACTGTGCCCGGCCCTGCCCCCCTGCCTGCCCACACACTGCGCCCGGCCCTGCCCACCTGCCTGCCCACACACTGCGCCCGGCCCTGCCCACCTGCCTGCCCACACACTGTACCCGGCCCTGCCCACCTGCCCACACACTGTACCCGGCCCTGCCCCCCTGCCCACACACTGCGCCCGGGCCCTGCCCACCTGCCCCACACACTGTACACCTGCCCTGTACAGGCTGCATCTGATGAGACTGAGAGCTCAACCCAGCTCAGAACCCTGCTCGCCCAGGGCCTCTGCCTAGAGGGGCAACGGCCATTTACACACAGCTCTGGTCAAGAGGGCAAATCTGGGGACTGTCCAGGTGAAGGCAGTGTCCCCCCCCACGCCCCGCAGATCGGGAGATCAAAGCGCCTGCTGACACAGAAGTCCAGCCTGGTGAGTGCTGGTCCCGGCTGGCACCCTGACCTCCCGGCGAGGGGCCACTGTGACATCACCTCACCCTGCGCCGCCCTGTGGGTAAGCACCTCATCTCCCGGGAAATCCCAGGGACTAACAACGTGAAAAGTCAAAGGACTAGAAAGAACTCAGGCTTGGAAAACATACAAATGTTCAGCAAACTTCCTCAAAACTGGGTTCCCACTGGCATTACACACGCGTGGGGTTGGAGCTCCAGACAATGCAACCAGGCCTCAGAGCCTCTCCAGGTGAAAGGCCACAGGGTCCGAAAGACAAAAGCCGCTCGATGCTGTGGGAGCCTGGGGTTCAGGGACAGGTCGGGCGAGCTGGCAAGACCAGAGCTGGGCGCGAAGCGGGGGGTGGGGGGGGGGGCATGGCAAAGGGATGTGATGTGATCGTAGCCCCAGACCTGGTGCTAGTGCAGGGAGCGTGCTGCTCGGCCACGCTGCCTGAGAGTCTGCGACTCTGGGAGCCACAGCAACCCTTTCTCAAACCCCCCATTCCCCGGCCCCAGCGAGGACAGTCTGACCCCCATGGCCACGGCCGAGGCCAGGATGCTGAGGGAAGCCAGCCGCTCCCACGCGCGCCCGGAGCCGTCCAATCCACCATCAGCAAGAGGAAGGTGGGCCAGGGCTGGGGGAGGGGACGGGCACTGTTTAAGGGGGATGGAGTGTCAACTTCATAAGAAAGCGCTAGCGATAACTAAGTGTATTGGGCAGTAATGGAAGTGTATTTAACGCGTCTGAACTGGACCCTAAAAAAGGCATATTGTACGTTACACACAGTTTATAATTAAAAATAAACACAAATTAAGCAGCGACGTCCTGACTTCCCGATTTCTGCTCGCCTCCGTTCCCCTCCCAAGAACCTACAATTTGATGTTTGTGTAGAGACTGCAAAGAACTGTCTCACCACAATCTCCGCCTAAGAGGCTGTGAACGCATGTCCCCAGCGCCAGAGCCAGGAGGAGTTAAGTGAGAGCTGACGTTCACGCAGCTGCCGCCCAGCAGGTCGCCGACACGCAGGTTTAGACTCTTCTAGTTAAAATTCTTTCCACGCAGAACCTGCTCTCCCCTCGCAGGAAGCAGTCAAGGTTTAGCACCATGTTCTGTGTTTGCAGGGAAACTTTCCTACGGGCTAACCACCAGCTCTGCCTCGTCCTCCCAGCCGAGAGCCCGGGGAGAGTGGGGACCCTGCACAGGGTCCCTGGCACTAGTCAGCCCGTGACCTTGGGGACCCCCGCCCGCCCGTTTCCCAAGCACGCACAGGCCTGTGCCAGCCCTGCCCCCGTTGCTGTCTCCCAGGAGCTGGCACTGCACCCTTCACCCACCGCAGAGAAGAGAGTGATGCGTTTCATCTAATGAAAGCTGGAAGCCGAAGACTCAGTTGGCATAACCAGCCAGCCAATGGGAAATGAGGTCAAATTTCAAGACAGCGAAGGAAACTACGTCATAAAGCGTTACCCCAAGAGTGTGGTTTAGAAAGCAAGCGAGCAGCTGCCTCCACAGAAGTGAGCAGGAAAGCCTGTGAAGACCCTCGACCGGCTCGCACCTGGCCGTGTGCCCTGCCTCCGCCTCCCCGGCTGTGCCAGGGGCCTTGGCTCTCAGGAAAGCCCGGAATTCCCTGCCCCCACACCTACCCTCCGGCCGCCCCCTTCCTCCAGGGCCTGCAGGCCTGTGCCAGCTGCGATCACCTCCACTCCTCGCAGCCGCCACACACCCCTGCACGCCCAGAAGAGAGGCTCGGGGCCAGGCAATCCCTCCATCACCGCACCAGGAACTCAGCTGCACGCCGGCCCTCGGCAGCCTGGTTCCTCTGCACTGCGGCCGGAAGGGACCCCAGGACCAAATCAAATTCCGCTCCTTTCCTACGCGCAGCAGAGGGCTCTCCCTCGAGGCGAGGTCCGAGTCCTCAAACCAAACAGAAACTCCTGCCACAGGTCCGAGGCAGACCCCCCTAAACGTGCCCCCGGGCGTCCTATCCTCACCGAGCAGGGCCTCGGACCCTGGTTAGCGGCTGTTCTCCACTCTCAGGCCGAGAAGAAACCACACCGAGTGTCTGCCCAGCTCTCGGAGCCAGAGCAGATGCGGGACCACCGGCAGCGGGCGGGGCCTGCACACGGAGCTCCGGGCTCCTGGTGGCAGGTCCAGAGGGCCCCCGCGCTCCACATGATGCTCCACACCGTGGGCCCCGGCCATCCAGCGGCCTCTTACCCCGGCAAGTCCTCTCCTGCGGCCCCAGGGTCCTGGCAGCCCAGGGCAGCGATGTCAAAGCCGGGGCAGGTCACAGCTGTCCGCTTCAGAGCCCATGGTGGGCCGGCCCCGCGGCCCCGCAGCCCTGGGCTTCTGGGCGCTCCCGCGGCGCCTGGTGGAGGGAGCGAGGGAGCGGCACGGCATGTGTGCCAGCTCAGCCAGGGTGGAGGCGGCGGCGGAGGAAACAAAAGCTGCGCGGAAGCCGAGCAAAGGGAGCTGGGCTGGTGGGGAGGCGCGTGGACGGAGAGGAGATGGCGGTGTGGTGCGGGGCTGCTGCCCGGCTGGCACTCCAAGTGTGCGCTGCTCGGCTCCTCGCAGGCTCATTTCCATGAATGCAGTCATGGCCGCCCCTCCTCCGGCCCCACTCTCCCCACCGCCTGCCTGCGGGGGAGGGGTGCACCGCTGCATTTGCTCACAGGCGGCCTGGCTCCTCTCCCCTGGAAGCAGACCCTGATGGCTGCATCCCGGAGAGGTTAACCCTTGCTTGAGGCGCCTCCTCCCCTCACTGGGCGGTGGACATCCACGGAGAGCAGGCTGTGCTGACACCCCTCAGCACAAGGCCGTGCTCTGCGCTGCCCCAGCAGGCCGTGGTCTGACCACCTGCTGCCCACATCCCCCCTCCCAGCTCCGAGGGCTCAGGCCCCACTGCCCATGGATGCTCCGGCCTTTCTCCGAAAGGGCACGGGTGTGCTGGCCCGTCTACATGCCTGGGCAACGGCTCTGCGTCCCGACCAGAGGCTGCAACGTCACACTCCAGCCCCCTCTGGTTCAGTGGGACCCTGAGACCACCCTGGACGATGGCCAGTGACAAGGCACATGACAACAGCTGAGAGCGTGGTGGTGAGGTGACGAGGGTCACCAGGCACAGGTTTGGGACCCCAGGCGCAGGCTCCCACGTAAACCTAGGAGTGACACGTGGACCCCACTGCGCAGGGCCAGTGCCCCTAACGCCCAGCTGTACTGGACCCACAAACAAGGTAACTTCTGGGCTGACACTTCCATTCAGAGAAAACAGGGGTGTCACCAGCCACTGACCTGTCTGTCCCCACAGAGGGGCCCCGAGCTGCCGCAACGCGGGAAGCCCCGGGGGGTTCTCCTGGAGGCTAGACCAGAGCCCTGGGCCCTTACAGAGAGCACCTTACAGGTGCCAGAGACGGGGCACAGACCAGCTGCTGGCCCGGCAAAGACTTCACTGGATCTCGAGGTCAGAGGTCAGGCCTGCGTGAGCCTCCGTGGAGTGAGGAAGAGCACAAAAGCCAAGACTGGACTTGAAGAAGGAAGGAGGGTGCTGGGCGAGCCTGGGCCCTCAGCACCGGACTCTCCTGCCCGTCCTCCCCGAGCGTGGGGCCAGGTCCGTACACCTAACACGCACGCGCTCAGGAGACACGAGATCCCAAGATCGTCTGTCTTAACTGTGTGACTCCGGTGTCCCTTGGGGGGCCCAGCGATGGGCCACACAGGTCACCCGTAACCCACGCCCGCCCCGTGCGCCTGTGACCACTGAGTGCCTTCCCAGCAGCGGTCCCCACAAGCTGCAGCCCCTCCCGGAGGCCAGTCTTCCTTCAGGGGGTCTCCGTGAGCAGGAGCAAGAGCAGGTATCGTCCGCGAAGGTCCCTGGAGAAGTGAGGAGTGGGCCCTAGGGAGACCCAGGTCTAGCCCCCGCCTTGATGTCACCGGCAGCACACGGCAGGCAGGTTCCATCAGCTACACGCAAACACGCTTCCACGCACCTTCCAGAGCCACAGCGAGGGGGGCCACGGCAGCCAACAGGACTCCCGTGTCCTGGTCTGGACGCCTCCCGCCTCCCGCCCAGGTCCGTGGCACCTGCCTGGCCCCGCCTCAGCTGAGCACTCTGCAGGCTGCAGGCCTGAGGGCCCACCCGTGCCTGCCCCACCCAGCACTGCCTTTTCTCTCCGACAGCTGCTCCTCAGACACCCGCACCTGCCGCCTCCCTCATCCCCCTGCCTCTGGGCCCGGTCCTGCCCACCTCCGCTTGCGTGGCAACAGGACTTGGAGGCTGCACAAGGCCCAGGACAACGCCGCCTTCTCAGAGGGGCCGAACCCATGCCCCTCTCTGCTTCCCTCTTCACAGGAAGGAAGGGCAGCCTGGCCCTGCCAGCACCACGGGCGTTCGGCACCGGGTGCCACTAAGAGCCGAGAAGACCAGAGTCCGTCGCCTTTAAAACCTGCCCGGCAGATGGTGGCGCCGGGCTGTGGCGCCGGGCGCTTCTGTGCCAAGCGCTCCTGCTTTAAAATAAAGATCTAACCATTTGATTCTGCAAAATACAAACGCAAGCTCCGAGGACGGCTGTGAGCACTGTCTATGGCAGCCGTGGGCAAACTACGGCCCGTTCGGCTGTTCTATCCGGCCCACGGAGGCGAAAGAGCGGAGGGTTCTCTTGCTCTCCCCTCCGCTCCTTCACCAGCAGCAGTGTTAACATGTATTAGTTCACACAAACACTCCATCCATGCTTTTGTTCCGGCCCTCCGGTCCAGTTTAAGAACCCATTTGGCCCTGGAGTCAAAAAGTTTGCCCACCCCTGGTCTATGGGAACGGCACTTAGAGCCTCAGCACTCGGCTTGTCCTTCCAGAGCCCAGCTCGGCCTCAGCAGCCTGTCCAGCGCGAGGCTGCACGACAAGGACTGCGGACGGATGGGAGGCGGTGGGGTCAGCAGGGGGCAGCGCTGCAGACGCCCCAGAGCCAGGACCTCGTGCAGGCGCGGCATTGAACTCCACCCGGGGCAGCTTATGCACACAGTGCCATCTCACACCCACCTGGCAGCTTAGAGCTTCAAGTGCTTAGTCGCTTGCATTCTTACTAGGACTTCACGGCCAGGTCCAGCTGTGGGTGTGAGCAGTCTACCCCAGGCAGAGCCAGACCTCGCCCGGCCCTGCGGAGGCCTCAGCGCTTCACCTTCTCTCACGGTTACCGTCGGACCCCCGCAGTCAGCCCTGGCTGAGTGTCTGCACAGGCCCTGCTGAGCTCAGGGCCAGATTCCCACAGCTCAGGCCCTGCCAAGTGGGACAAATGGGCCGTGGGGCGGGGCGGAGCCCAGCTGCAGCACACACGCCCAGTGCTCGGGCCCAGTGCTCGGAACCGACGCCAGGACGCTTCGGCGAGGTCGAGCCTCTGGCCAGGCCTGGGAGGACGAGCAGCCCCCAAAGGGAGCAGCAGAGGTCAAGGGAGGCCAGGAGGCCGGGCGCGGCTGGCGCCTGGGTCGGGTCAGGATCCGGACACGTGGGGACCGGACAGCACCCAGAAGAGAGCCTAGCAAGTGCCTGTGAGGTCCATGTGTCCACACAGCGAGGAGCTGGGCTCCACCCTCGACAACGGCTCAGGGCCCATCGGGGGATAAGCATGAAGAAGGTGAGAATGAGCAGCTGACGCTGACCGGGCAGCGAGGACAGCAGCGCCCGATGCGCGCGGGCAGCCCTCACGCAGACGCACCTGCGGGCACTGGGATGGCAGCTGGTGGGCGAGCCCTCCCGGAGGCCCGCCGGCGCCACACCTGCCGCGGGGCGTGGGTCTGCGTGAGCCCAGCAGGCGAGGCCCCGCTGCTTCAGAGTCGCGTTCAGAAGGCCGCTCCCCGGCAGGGCGCCCTCCTGCAGCCCCAGCGAGAGCAGCTGCAGGCGCGTGAGGCCTGTGAGCAGGGACCTGCCAGAAAGTCCAAGCTCCCCGACTCCCGCCCCTGCCTGAACGCCATGTCTGCGTCTCCTCTCAACACGGACACCGATGCCAACCCTGGAGAGGGCCGCAGGCGGGGAGCCAGCACCCGCCGCTCCTCCAGGCTCCCTGCTCGAGGCCGCGGTGCCCAGCGGCCCTGCCCGAAGCGGCGCCCGCCTGACAGGCAGCAGCCCATACGCAGGCCGCCACGCAGCGGTTCACACCTCCTCGGGGTCGGAAGCCGCTCACCCGGAGGGCAGGCCTGTCCCCCTGCGGTCCCAGCACCACGGCACGACGTGGGCTGTCCTCGTCCACTCTCACAGTGGCCCCTTTGACCCAGAGGCCTTGGCTGCTGGACTCCTTTCAGGCACCAGGCCCGCCACGGGGCCTGCTCGGCCCGCCCGGCCCGGCCTCTACTCCTTCCCTCTCCCAAAGCCAAGTGCAGCCGTCCCTCTCCCCCAGGGCTCCCCACACGGCACAGCTTCCCAAGCCGCCACAGATGTGTCCCAGGTCCCCAGAGGTGAGACTTTAAAGCGTGGCTCATTGCACCAGTTAAGGAAACGCAGAGACAGGACCCAGAGCTGACCATAACTTCAGAAGCCCACTGTGCAATGCAGCCTAACGTTTATTCCAAACTCACTCATTTGCTGCCTACCGGCTCCCACACACATCCCTCCCTATTAGCTCGCGGCCAGCCCCACTCCGTGTGCTGTGGCCTCAAACCGCTGCACACGGTAACACACACGTGTCCACACACGTGTCCACACACGACCCGAGTCCAGCGTGGTGGAGGCCTGGCCTGCGCTGTAAACGCGCGTCTGTGGAGCCCTTGGGAGCTGTGAGCGCAGAACCTGTCACCCTGACTCAGTCGGCTGGGTGTGGGTGTGGCGGTGAGGGCTCAGCCCTCCCTCCAGCCAACGGTGGGGGGTGGGGGGGCTCCCTCTGCAGGTTCCCTGTTCTCCACACTTTACCCCAAATCCTCGGTGCCCTCACTGTCCCTAATGCGACACTTCCTGGTGTCACTCACTCTGGAGTTAGTTGTGACTGCCACAGCTTCTGACGACTGTTACTCAGAGGCAGGAAGTCCGGGCACAGTCACCAAGTCAGAGCCTGCTCCCCAGGGGCACCAGGCAAAGGCGAGGAAGGGGGGGCCTCGGTACACACACACACACACACACACACACACACACACACACACCCCTCAGCGTCTGACCGCCCGCGCGCTCCAGCCTCTCCTGGGAGCAGTCACAGGGCAGCCTGGTGCCACTCCCCGGAGGCAGCGAGCCTGTGGCCAGCTCTCACGTATGATCAAAAGCGATACTGAAACCCCGCTCCGCACCCGGCCAGGACGGACTCACCATCCTCCTCTTCAGCTTTAAGGACCATCTTTCCCGGCACACAGGACCCTGGGCAGCAGTGAGCTCTTCCCCTGACAGCCAGGCAGTGCCTCCGGGAGGTGGGGCTGGGTGGGGCCAGAACACCTGCGGGGCGGGGCAGGCGGCCCACAGAACAGCTGGCTGCTTCCTGACCCAGGAAGTGACTGGCTGCGCCCTGGCCAATCAGCCTCCTGCACAGAAGGCGTCACTGCTCACCGGGACTGTCGGGCCACCACCCAGTTCCTCAAGCCAAGCCCAGGTCCTGGGCGTTAACCCTCTCCTCCCTAGAGCAGCTTGGACGGCGCCAGAGTCAGCAAGGCTGCCCTCTGACCTCTCCCGGCCCCCTGGACACAGAGCTGCTGTCCCCTCCCCACTTTCCAGGCCTTCCTCAGGTGGCCTCTCGGGGAGTCCCGCTCCCCGCATGACCTCACAGCATCTCCCAAGACAATGACTAAGAACTTGTCATCACTGGGTCCGGTAATGAGATCACAGGCGAAAAGCAGAAGGCGATTTTAGAGGCAAAATAAAACCCGAGGGCGACATGCGTGGGGCATGTTCACTGCTGAGATCAGAGAACATCAAGGCAGGGCTTTCAGCCGCCACCCGGACACGGTTCTTCCGGACTTGTGTGTTCTGTTCTCGCTCTCTCATGCACCTTCCTCTCCCTACAGGCCTCCTCTAGCTCTCAGACAGCACCAATGAGAACCATAACGCTGTGTGAGGAGTATGTCTCTCTCTAGACACATTTATATCATCTCCAGATCAGTATGCAAGCACAGACAGAGAACTCCACAGGAAGATGAAGGGGTGTGAGTACAGAGAGCGGAGGTTTTACACTGTTGTTCAACCAGCCACTGTTACTTTGGCGCACCGTCCGTGAGTGCATGACTTCCTCGGCTCCACGCTGCCCACACATTCTCGCACCAGGGACCCGCCAGCCGCAGGCCAGGGTTCTGTCTGGCTCCCATACGCCACTGGCGCAAGGACACAGAAGAGCTGCCACTCAGGCCTTGAACCTGGGCGCACGGCAGCACACCTGGCCCAGCCCGGGCTTCCGTGTGAGCTCCGCGGTCCCACAGCGAGGCGCACACTGCGGCTAGAGGCGGCTGCTCAGGCGTGTCTGTCCTTCAGACAGAAACCTGAAGCTGTCTGACTCATAAGGAAAGTGACTGCGGAGCTTATCATCCATACGGGACGTTTTGGAGACTGAAAGCGGGTGCTATTCAGAATGACATCAGCCAACGGGGGAGCCGGCCAGGCCCCGCAGGAAGGACACGAGGACAGAGGAGCCACCAGGCCCTGCAGGAGGACACGCACACACCCTCTGAAGAGACAAGTGCCTACGGCTGCAAACAGAAACCCCCAGCTTCCTGCCCCTTTACCCGCCCCCCATCTGCTCCCTAGAGGGAGCGCTCCAGCTACTTCTGCTGTTTAGCCCAGCGAAGTTTCTAAAGGACAGGCTCCCGCCCAGCCCACTTCTGGGCACAGCTGCCTGCCCGGAAGAGGAGGACTTAGCTCTCACTCCACCAGCACACGTACATCACATCCCCGAGGAAGTTCGTGTTTCCATCGGTTGGCTCACAGCTTAGCTGACGTGTCTGTGACTAAAGTCACAGAGGATCAGGGTCTCTGGTTTCCTGTTGGCCTGGCTCTCTGTGGCTGTCACTGATGGATCGCCAAACGCTCTACTAAGGCACGAAACTACCGAAATGGCCAGCGTCCACGTGACGGTTCTCTGGCGGCCTCCACGGAGCCCGTGGCCGCTCCAGCCCGTCCTGCGCCCAAGCCTGCTCTCAACAGCCCCCGGGAGCCCCAGCCCTCAGCGCTGGCTTCGTCAGGCCCCCGTTCCCCTCCTCCTTGGGTTGCGAGCTGACTTCGGTGGGGCGCCTCCTCCACTATGCAGCACAGACAGGGTGTGGCGGGTGGGTTTCCTGGTGTGAAACTTCCTGTCTAAATCACCTCCAGTCTTCCCCCTGCTTGACTGACAGCTCAGCTGGGTATGGAACTCTATGGAGAAACCATGTCCTCAGATGACGGAGATGATCCCTGCTGTCTGCCCCTGACTGCTCCAGTGGGGGCCATTCTCATTCCAGGCTTTCCTACGTGACTTCTCCCCTCAGGACGCTTTGAGGCTCTGATCTCTACCCTCGATGTTGCAAAACGTCATAGAGAGGTGGCAAGGTTGTCTTTTTTCATACATTATGTCGGCTACTAGGCAGACCCTCCGCTGAAAGCTTCTATTCTCTAATAACGTCCTATCCCTTTTCTTTCAGTTCTCATTTTTTGGAATTCCTATCAGTTAGACACGAGACTGCCAATGTGGATCATTTCATTTTTCTTACCTTTTCATTCTTACTTTTATCTCCTTCTGAGCTGCTTTCTAGGAAATATTTTTGCAATGGACCGAATGCTTGTGTTCCCCAAAAAGTCATATGCTGACCTCCCCCACGAGATGGTGTTTGGAGGGGAGCCTTTGGGAGGTGAGCAGCGGCGAGGATGAGCCCCCAGGAGGGTGGCCCCTGATCCCCCAGATCCACAGGTGCCTGGGATACTGCAAACTCGCCGGGAGGTTCCTTCTACCTGGGTGACCTGAGAAACGTGGACTGTGCATGTCCTCACAGACATGGCCAGCATCGAGTGGGTTGTGGGAAAAAACTCCAGGACAAAGAAACATGCTTGTGTCACAAAGAGTTCAAATGGAGAATCCCTGGCATAGCCCCTGCCTGCACCTGGCACCGCGGCGATGGCACTGATCACGTCGCCAGGGCACACCTTTGTGTGGGGCAGAGTTTTTGCCACTTTCATCATCAAAACAAAAAGTCAAAATCAGCCCTAACTGGTTTAGCTCAGTGGATAGAGCGTCGGCCTGCGGACTCAAGGGTCTCAGGTTTGATTCCGGTCAAGGGCACGTACCTTGGTTGCGGGCACATACCCATTGGGGAGTGTGCAGGAGGCAGCTGATCGATGTTTCTCTCTCATCGATGTTTCTAATTCTCTATCCCTCTCCCCTCCTCTCTGTAAAAAAATCAGTAAAATATATTTTTTAAAAAGTCAAAATCAATTCAATATAAAATCAGAACCCCAAACCATGCCCTTTGTTTATTTTATGTACACAATTTGAATTTTCAAGAGCAGTCATTAGCTTTTCAAAAAAAAAAAAAAAAAAGGAATGAAGATGCAACTCTCTTCACAGGGGCTGACCACACTCTCCACGAACACTCCCCACCCCCACCAGCGCACACTGGTTCTGCGTCGGTGGGACCTCAGTCCTGAATGGGTGGGGGCACTGTCCCCAGGGACCCTGCGTAAGTGACAGCCCACTTCCTCAGGTGATGCAACGAAGCCCAACAGCACCGCACTCGGCAGCACCAGCACCATCACCACCGCCCCCGGGGACACCTGGAAACGGGTCATGCATCCTTTGGAAAGTCTGATGTGACAGTCACGGCGCTAAACACGCCTTTCTCCACACAGACAGACGCAATAGCCCCGTCACTGCATCACTGAGTCACTGACGAGAAGGAAGCTCGGGCCGTGAGGACTTCCCGCCGCACCTGCCAGTGGCTGCAGCCTTTCAAATGCCCGTTACAGTGAAAGTCACAGTGGACGGGGCGGGCTCGATCCATGCTGCCCTCTGCTGGCGGCTGGAGGCTGTGCGCAGGCTCACCATCAGCCGTCCTTGCCCAGGCACTGAACTACCTTGGATGGACATGGACGGACGCACGGAGGAGAGAAGTCACGCTCTCCCTGGAACACAGGCCACGCCCTGAAACTTATTTCTCAGAAGCTTCTGTTCCGACGAAAGCTGGTTTGCCTTTGTCCCTACTCGGCTCCTCAGTGGGAACAGTAAGAGCCCCAGGCAGCCACAGGCATCGTCACAGCTGGTGGTAGGTGCGCCGGCCCCAGGAACTGGAGAGCGTGCGTGTGGGAGGGAGGTTACGAAAGCACTCAATATGGGGGTCTGGGCAGGCATCACTGAGAACATAAAATCGGGCCCCCCACCCCCCAAAACCCAGAAAGACCAGAAAGCCTCCTCCTTTCTCACAGTCTGAGCTGCTCGAACGTCCCACTCCTTCTCTCGGAACCTCCCACGTTCGGGTCCCGCCACGTGCAGCATCTATGAGGTGAGAGCCCAAGGCCATCCCCAGGGAGGCCTGGGCTGGGGGCCCCGAGGCCGGGCACTGCGCCTCCCCCTTCCAGCCGTGCCATCTCTGGAGCAAGTCTCGTCACCGGGTCTCCTGCGTCCCTCACTCTCAACCGGCAGGAGCCCATGCACTGGGATACCGGCCTCCACTTCCAGCTGCGCAGTGTTTCCCAACGCGCGAGCTGCGCACGCCGCCTTTATCCCTAGGGACCCTGTTTGACTGTGGGTTCCGTTTAACCGCCTGTCGGCTGTGACGTGGCAGCTGGGAGCCCGAGAGCCGCCGGCCCTGGACCAGAAGGCGGCCAGGGATGTGGACAACTAGGACTGGTGGCGGGGCCAAGCTCTTAGGGGAATGACATCAGGAAGAGAGTGACATCTGACGGAGGGCTGGGGAGCTCAGGGAGCAGGGCCAGCCTCGGGGGGCATGGCGCCGTCTGGGAGAGCTGGGCGCTCCCGGACAGAGCTGTGTGGCACAAGGCCCCGGGCCATCAGCGCGGCCTGGCCCCGACGCCCACCAGAGCCCGGCCATCCACGCGGCCTGCCCTCTGCCTTCACAGTGATGTCTGCCCCTCCAGGTCCCGGCTTCCCTCCCTCTCCCCTGCACACCTCCTCGCACACCTCCTCGCCCACATCCCGCTGCTCCTGGCATCCTGTCATGCCCAGCGTCACCGAGAACACCTGGGAGGGCTGGGCTGCAGCGTAAGCTCTGAAGGAGCTGAACGTCATTCGTGACAAAACCCTGCCGGCCACCGGGAAAGGCCCCTTCCCTGCATGAGAGACTACAAACACCCACAGTGAACCCCACGCTGCGGGGGACGCGGGGGCTTTCCTTCCGGATGGGGGAGAAAGGCAGGAGTCCGCCTCCAGCGGACCCAGAGAGCCCAGCTTCCTCACCAGGTCCTGGCCCCAGAGCCCTCGAGCCCTTGCCATGCCACTCACTGGGGCAGGCGGGGCGGGGGGCTTGGGAGGGGAAGCGTGACACCATCGCTGTCACAGCTGGTCCCACCAGAGGGAAGGCACCTGAGCCAACCTGTTAGAAGCCGTTGCAGAGCTGTAACGGGCCGCTGGGCACAGAGTCCGTGCACAAGGCAAACACACGGCAGCAGCTAACACCCCACGTTACCTACAGCGCCCCGAGTCAAGGCCAGCCACGCGCAGGCTCCTGGGAGGAAAGGATGAGAGGTGTGTAGACTAGAGAGGCCTCAGGAATGCAAGGAGAACGTGCTTTGACCCAGGACACTAACCATGTCAAGGTGCCCGGGGCCCACGGACTCAATGCCACTGCAAGTCACACCCAGCAGGCCGTGCTCGCTGTAGGCATGCACCAGTGTGGTGCTGGCCTGGGACAGGCTGACAGAGCAGAACCCAGAACTCAGAAACAGCCCTACATGGGCAGGAACACTTGCCCTAGGACAGACCGGGGAAATCACAGATGGCCTTTCTCTAAATGCCGCTGGACGCATATCCGGCCCGAGAGCATCAGGAAGTGTGAGTGTGAGTGGTCACAGCAGTCTCTGAGGCAATCGCCCCAAACTGGAAACCACCGAAATGCCCCTCAGAAGTGGAACCAACTTTTTTTATTGTGGCGCATTCACACGATGAGACAGTGCACTCTGGTGAAGATAACAGGCGACAGCTACATGAGACAAGGTCAGATAAATCTCACGGACATAATGGTAAGCAAAAAAGGCTGCCAAATAGAAGGGGACTTTATTGGGAGAGCCTCATACCAAATCCCAGAGAAAGTGTTGAGAACAGACTAAACGTTTTCTAATGTGCTAGCCCAGAACACAGACCCCACATACCCCTCCCCAGGACACTAATGTTTTATCACCCCAAAAAGCCATCTGTACCCACTGGCAGGCAGGCACTCCCCGCTGTCCACACCCTCCAGCCCCCGGCGGTCACCAGCTGATGGACGTTTGGCTATTGTGAATAATGCTGCAATAAGCACTCTTATAAAATACATTTTTATTGATTTCAGAGAGGAGAGGAAGGGCGAAGGAGAGAAACATCAATGATAAGAAAGAATCATTGAGCCCTAACCGGTTTGGCTCAGTGGATAGTCGGCCTGTGGACTGAAAGTTCCCAGGTTCGATTCCGGTCAAGGGCATGTACCTTAGTTGCAGGCACATCCCCAGTGCGGGGTGTGCAGGAGGCAGCTGATCCATGTTTCTCTCTCATCGATGTTTCTAACTCTCTATCCCTCTCCCTTCCTCTCTGTAAAAAATCAATAAAATATATTTTTTAAAAAAGATACAAGTACCATGCTAATAAGGTAGTCTTTTAAAAAGAAAAGAAAGAATCATTGATCGGCTGCCTCCTGCACACGCCCCATGGGGATCGAGCCCACAACCCGGGCTTGTGCCCCGATCAGGAATCGAACCCTGACCTCCTGGTTCATAGGTTGACACTCAACCACTGAGCCGCGCCGGCCAAGTACTTATGTATATGTTTGTGTGGCGTACAGCCTTTTAAACTATGTATGTCTATCACTGCAGTAAAAACAAATGTTAAAATCCTTTCTCTTTTTCTCTCTGAATCCCAGCTATTCTGTGAAGCCCAGCTCCGGAGCCCCGTGGCTCTCCAGCCGCGCCCACCACGCTCCTGTGTGGGAACAAGAGGCGGTAGTGCCGGTTTACAAGTTTCACCTCTGAACACTTTACGACCTGTGAACTGAGACTCATTCTCCAGGGTGACAGCGCCCGTGAACCCGCTTGCTGTGCGCCCAGGTAAGCACAGAGTAACCACGTAGGTGTGCCACCTGCTCCGCATAAACCCCCGTCATCCCACCGCGTGAACATCCTGGGTCACGAGGGAAACGTCTGAAGATCAAACAGGTCTACGCGGCTTGCAGGCGGCAGCAGCGACGGCGGTCAGGCAAGTCCAGTCTTGAAGCGGATTACAGGAGAGCACCAGTCCAGCGCTCGTTGTCAGTTGAATTCCTGTGGCCAGAACTTGGGGAACACAACATTCCCGTGTGGGGGTGCACGAGCCCCTGGGTTGTGTGCGCCACTAAACCAAGGACAGGAGGCGTTAGGTTCCGCCTCACTGGCAGGAGAGGCGGCACCTGCAGTGACAGCGCGTCACGAAGGCCGTTCTGGGCAGGGAGCGCGGAGCGTGGCCGAGGATGCCCGCCTCCCCTCGGATGCACAGGCACCTCCCCCGCTCCTGCTTCCTTCCCTCCTCTGCTCACAAAGTGCACGTCACCCCTTTATCTGAAACCACAAGACCAGCCTTACGCCATTGGCCCCCACCCATCCTCGTCTGCTGACCCAGAGCACACTGCGGGCGGAAGCCAGCACGTGACTGAGCTGGCAGGAGGCACCCCGGCCCGCTGTCGGGGGAGGGGCGGCCCAGGGGCAGAGGAAGACCAGAGCCCCAGCAGCATCTCAATACGGTCGCTCCTGACCTCCAGCTGCTGTGAAGTCTAAGCTCCGTGTCTTAGGAGGCAGGTGGTCTCGGGCCAGAACAAGTGGGAAACGCTATTTCCGGAAGGGCATGCCCTCAGCGTCTCTTCAAGGTCCGACCTCTGTTTAAGGCACCGATTCGTCTGGTTGCTGACTCGCTGACACCGAGCTCACACCTCTCAAAGCTACCGACACACGAGCCTTCTCCGTGGGCACGTCTCAGGCTTCCGGCACCGGGGCCATTTGAAACAGCCTGGTCCCCAACAGGAAGCACAGAAATGTGGCACCAGCAGGGGAAGGTGGCACTGGGCAGGGGGAGGTGGCACTGGGCAGGGGCCTTGGGCGCCTGCTTATGGCAGGCGAGCTGCTCCGACAAGGCAGGTGCCGCCACTCGCACTGTTCAGAAGCAGGAACAGTGGGGCTGACCTGGGCCACCAGGAAATGGCGGTGAGCAGGCAAATTCACAAACGGATCCACAACCACCAGGACCGGCCTATGAAGCTGGGGGACCTGGGAGGACAGGTGGTACGTAAAGCTATTGGTTATATGGAATGATAACCCCAAATGTGGAAAAGATCCCGTGACGGGGACAAAGCAGAGACACCTGACCTACTTTTCAAGTCTGCAACCTGTTCCCGCTGCTTGTGGTCAGGGACCCTCCGTCCGCCTGTCCCCAATTACAGAGCCGACCCCGCCCTCCACTCCGGCGGTCACAAGGGGGCAGGGACAGAGGAGCTGCCGGTATGGCTCTCCCACTGCGCCATGTCCACAGGCACTGCCTTCGGGGCAGCGGAGGAGGAGCGTGTCGCCCCCTCGCTCTCTGGCTTCAGCTGTGAGCACAGACAGGCGGAGAGCCCTCAGGAGCAGGTGACGGTCTGCACCCCGACGCGTAAATGCACGATGCCACACTGGCGCGTGCAGTCACGGGACGCGGCCTGGGAAATGCCTAATTAGACACAGTGGCAGGTCATCCGGACTGTGACCTTCCTGTTTGTTTAGCACAAGGTAGTCCTGTGTGACCGTGGCTGGGAAACAAGACCTCCGAGATCACACTGCGAGTGGGCGCAGGGGGCACTGAGTCCTCCCCGAAATCTCGCTTCCTTTCCGGAAGCCTCCGGCGCGTCCACGAGGGAGCTGGGGACTCCTTGCCCCTCCCCAACCCACAGGCCACAGCCGGTAAATACCTCAGGGGCCTGCTGCCAACGTGGTAATCAGCGGGAATCTGGCTGAGATAAACATTCAATTGAGCAGCACCGACAATTAAGACAGCACAGCACACAGTGAGGACTAAGAGGACTAATGGGGCACGTGCCTCCCGATCATGACAAGACCACGGTTCCCTCTGGGAGTCCAGCGAAGTGGCTGCGAACTGGCCTAGACCGGGCCGCCTGCGGACGGCTATCCCGGGCGCGGGGATCAATCACTGCAATCAGCCCCTCTTCGCAGAGCAGCCTCGGCTCCGGCTCCGGCTCCGGCCCCGGCCCCGGTCAATAGGAGGCCCCAGCCCTTCAGGAAGCTCCGGCGGTGCCGCTTCGGCAGCACGTGCGCTGAGATGGGAACGACCCGGAGATGAGCGAGGCCCCTGCGCACGGATGACAGGCAAATCCCAGAGGCGTTCTGTGTTGAAAAAAGAAAAGAAAAGCAGCAGCTTCCCCGCGTGGCGTGGCACGGCGTGGCGTGGCGGCAAGAGCTCGGTGATGGCAGAGAGGCCCCGCCCGCCGGCCACAGGAGGGACCGAGGGGCCGTCCTGGCTCAGCCATAGTGTTCGTCTCGCAAATGCCCCGGGCAGAAGCCACGAACTGCCCAGAGAAGCTGGTTTAGACAGAGACGCACGCGAGGCTGGTGGAACTTTCCGGAAGGCCACCGCCCCGGCTCTGGTTTCTGCAGTTCTCTTGGGTGGATGTGCACACCCCAATTTTAAGATGGTACACAATTGTGGGGTTTTATTTACTGCAAGAATGGAAAAAAAATTTTTCATTTAGTTTGTGACTGTTTCAAGTTTTATGTCACTTTTTTCCCCGGTAAATATAGATTTTTTTTTATTGGTGCAAAATGATATTAATACCATTCTTCAACCCAGCTGTGGGCAAACTACGGCCCATGGGCCGGATCCGGCCCGTTTGAAATGAATAAAACTAAAAAAAAAAAAAGACCGTACCCTTTTATGTAATGTTTACTTTGAATTTATATTAGTTCACACAAACACTCCATCCATGCTTTTGTTCCGGCCCTCCGGTCCAGTTTAAGAACCCATTGTGGCCCTCGCATCAAAAAGTTTGCCCACCCCTGCTTTAACCAATTTGGATATTATACTCTGTTAAGTAAAAGCTTTTCTAAGAGTTATTTTAAAAGCTACAGGCCTCTTACACACCATTCCTTATCACCTCTATCACATTTTACATAGAATAATGAAACACTTTTATTGATAGAACTGATAAGAGTTATAGAACTCTCTGGAAGGCATTTAGCAGCACACACCAAGGCTAGAAATCAGAAGCTGAACTCACGGACCCAGGACGCCCCTCACAGGAGTCCAGGGTGAGGAAAGAATCGGAAATGTGTGCCAAGTATTACCAACAGCGACAGGGCTGCTACCGGAACCAAGTGGAAACCTCTGACCATCAAGGAGGCGCCTGTACTGGGCTTCCTGTGGCAGAGACAGGCCACCATGGGCCCCGCATGCCGGGGTCACATGCAGCCTGCGCTCCCAGGGTGCGGTCGGCCGGTCTGCTGCTGGACAGGTGCCAGGCCCAGGCCCACACTCCTCAGCTGCGGACCAAACCCCTTCAAGGGTGGCCATCGTCTGGGCCCATCCTGTCACCTGCGGGACTGGTCAGGGAAGGGCGCTCCCGGCTGAGGTCCCGCGTCCAGCTCTGACCCTGCGCCCTGCTGCCTGCTCCGGCCCCTCCAGGGACAGGGTGGGCGCCTTCCCCGCCAGATGCTGCTAACAAACTGCTCCTGTACACACTGCAATGGCAAAGAGAAATGGGTGTTTAAAAAACCTACAAAGTGTTCCCCAAAATGACGGGGACTATCTCTTAAGCTTATTCTAAATCCTGAAATGGGAAAAAAAGTTTTTCATCCATTCGTTACTCTTATAATATCCCAAAAGGACGGAAGGCGGGGAACACAGAGGAAGATGCAGAGAAAAAAGCCAGAGAGGAAACCGCACCCGAACGTCCTGGTGGTGGCTCCTGGGCCCTCCCTCTACTTTGCATGTGACTGAAGTTTGCATAACGTTCTGGTTCTCTGAGCTGAGGGAAGAGGGTGTGCACGCTGCCCCAGCACCCCCAGCACGCGGCCTCAGGCAGCCCCATTCCCAGGCGATCACCATCAGCCCCCAGGACAGGCCGAAGCCACTCAGAGGACACCTCTGGCGAGTGGGAAGGGGCAGCTCCCCGCGGCCACTTCCTGCTGAGACAGGCTGTAGGGTGGCCCGTCAGGGGCTGCCTAGCAACGGAGCACCCGAGGGAAGTGCCTTCCGAAAGGAACAAACACACGTACAGACACGGAAGCCGAGTGGGGGCGATAAACTTGGTAGCTGTAAAGGGAGTTAAAACACACGAGCCTCTTCTACAAACCTCTGCTTCAAGGCTCAACACAGCCCCGGGAGTTGTGAATGGCCTCCAGCAAACCACATCAACCAGACGTGGCAGCCGAGAGAGGCAAGGAACACTCAGCCCCCTCCTCCCACCCGGGACCCTCACATCCTCACCCCTCATTTCACGCAGCCCACACAGGAAACGAAGGGAACCACTGGCCGGGCCCACAGGCCAGGGCCGGGCGCGACCCGGGAGAGCAGTGTGGGGCTCCTGCGCCCGTCTTCCACTCGGGGCCTCTCCACTGCAGGAGCTCTGAGGTGTGTGCACCGCATGTACGTGCACCCACTCATTCATTCATTCATTCTTGGGTGCTGCCCCACAGGACCTCCTTCATAAGGTATGGTTCCAACAGGGCCCCAGAATATAGAGCTTTTTAAAAACTCAGTAGAAACTGCTTTCTCAAAAACCTCACCCAGGCCGCAGCCGGGTCGGTCAGTTGGTTGGCGCGTCATCCCGGACGCCAGCAAGGCTGTAGGTTCCTTTCCCGGCCAGCACCATACCTAGGTTGTGGGCTCAGTCTCTCGTCGGGCATGTACAGGAGGCAACCGATTGATGTTTCTTTCTCACATAGATGTTTCTCTCCCTCTAAAATAAATCTTAAAATATTTTTTAAATAACAAATAAAATAAAACTAGTAAACATCCCAGGTGAGGATTTTAAAAATATATATATTTTTATTGATTTCAGAGAGGAAGGGAGAGGGGGAGAGACAGAGAGAAACATCCATGATGAGAGAGAGTCATGGATCAGCTGCCTCCTGCACGCCCCACACTGGGGATCGAGCCCACAACCCGGCCATGTGCCCTGACTGGGAACGGAGCCGTGACCTCCTGGTGCATAGGTCGATGCTCAACCACTGAGCCACGCTGGCAGGGCCCAGGTGAAGATTAAAAACAAACCTCACCCAGGTGTCTGCAGCTCCGTCAGGGCTGGGAGCCCGGCTGACTGGCTGACAGACTTGCGACAGGAGCTCAGCAAACCACTGCGGTCGGTCCATCAGCCAGGACTTGGCTCCTCTGCGGACAAAGGCCCCCCGGCCCGGGCCTCACGGTCCCTTCAGGAACGTGCGTGGGAAGAGCCCTCCTTTTAACACTGTTTCAACCCTGGTCTCCCAGCCCAAGAGCTCTGAGGGCTTTCAGTTGAACAGGGAATTCACTGGCACTTTGGCAAACACAAACCCACTACAACAGGTCTGAAGGTTTTTAAACAGAAGTAAAACGTAATTCTACACAGTTGGGTAGCTTGGTTGGTTAGAGCGCCATCCCAGTATGCCAAGGTGTGGGTTCGATTCCTGGTCAGGACACACACAAGATTCAACCGACGAATGCATGAATAAGTGGAACAAATTGATGTTTACCTCTCTCCTTCCTTCAAAATTCAATAATTTTTTTAAAAAGTAATACTACACAGATATCAAATGTCTGATGACATCACTTCTTGGAATCAACATTCACCCTAAACATCACCATCACACCATTAGCCACCATTAGCATTTTTACCGACTGTCAAGAACTGCCTCTGCTCTCTGCCTCATCCTCACTCCTGTGAATCCAGCCGGTGCCCTGCTCTCTCCCCTCCCCTCCCCATCCCCATGTCCTCTCCCCTCCCCTCCCCATGTCCTCTCCCCTCCCCATCCCCATGCCCTCTCCCCTCCCCATCCCCATGCCCTCTCCCCTCCCCATCCCCATGTCCTCTCCCCTCCCCATCCCCATGTCCTCTCCCCTCCCCTCCCCATGCCCTCTCCCCTCCCCATCCCCATGCCCTCTCCCCTCCCCATCCCCATGCCCTCTCCCCTCCCCATCCCCATGTCCTCTCCCCTCCCCATCCCCATGCCCTCTCCCCTCCCTCCCCATGCCCTCTCCCCTCCCTTCCCCATGCCCTCTCCCCTCCCCATCCCCATGTCCTCTCCCCTCCCTTCCCCATGCCCTCTCCCTCCCCATCCCCATGCCCTCTCCCCTCCCCATCCCCATGCCCTCTCCCCTCCCTTCCCCATGCCCTCTCCCCTCCCCATCCCCATGTCCTCTCCCCTCCCTTCCCCATGCCCTCTCCCCTCCCGTCCCCATGTCCTCTCCCCTCCCTCCCCATGTCTCTCCCCTCCCCATCCCCATGCCCTCTCCCCTCCCCATCCCCATGCCCTCTCCCCTCCCCATCCCCATGCCCTCTCCCCTCCCCTCCCCATGCCCTCTCCCCTCCCCATCCCCATGCCCTCTCCCCTCCCCTCCCCATGCCCTCTCCCCTCCCCTCCCCATGCTCTCCCCTCCCCTCCCCATGTTCTCTCCCAGGCCATGGATGAGTTTTGGTTTCAGTGTTTGATTTGAATTCTTATAAAGGTTATAGAGGTTTTTCTTCAAACAAAGAATGTCGGTTGATAAAATACAGATGTCTTTAATAAGCAGGATTTATGAGCAACCTGCTTTTTCACTCGGTATCCAGTGGCCTCGTCACGCCGGTAAGGCAGACAGGGCCTCACATCTGAGACATGTACACATCAGAGCCCGAGCCACAGCCGCCCTCGGCGCCGTCCCCGCTCACAGGGGCGAGGCTAAGGCGCACACCTCGGCTTCCCAGCCTTTTGAGCCCAAAGGGACCTGGTTCTGGTGCCCTCCAGGCTGGGGTCTCTGGTGCAGCCACGCTGCGGGGCCTGTGCACTCCAGAGGCCTGGAGGCGGGTGAAGTGTAACTTGTTTTTGTGAGAAATCAACTGACCTTGGGGAAAACACAGGACTGCAGTCGCTGCACCTCCTGAGCCCTTTTAACCCCTTCCCCAACAATTTTTTTGTTAAAAACGTTTCTTTTTCAGACTAATTTTTTTATTTTGGTTCTATATAGTATTTTTGATGCTGGTTATGAAAACAGTTTGTAACTCGTCTTCCTATAAACCATATTTTTTTACCATATTTTCTTAGTATACTCGTCGACGACTGAAAAAGAACATTTTGTGAAAACGTGTATACACGTTTCTGCCGGGGAAGGGGTTAACTCCCCTTTCAAAATCCAGAGTGACTTTTAACTGTGCTTTTTCTACCCACTGATTCTACTGTAAGGGTGTGTTATGATTGTTTAAAGTAAAAGTTTTAATTCCTTGTTAGAATGCTATATATAAACATATTTATGCGTTTAAGGAAATGGGAGAGTACAACAGTATCAGAAAAAGGAAAGAATGCAGTCAAAAATCTGGTTTTGTAGCTCTGAAATCTATTCAGGGTGAAAATTAAGCCAAATGAGGATTTCACAGGAAACTGGCGGAGGACCGGCACCCGCCGCTTCCATCACGTGACGGGGACGCGAGGCAGCTGTCTGGGAAAATCATCACCGATCGTGCTAGCCTGTCGCTCCCCCCAAGCAATGAGCTCCTTCCCGCCCAGCTCATCATCCAGGGCTGTGCCCCCTCCGGACACCAGGACCATCCTCCTCACCATCGAGCGAGTACAAAACCATTTCCGAGACGGAGCACCCTGCCCTCGCGTGGCTGACAAACACAACAGGCCTGCGGGTCAGAGAGCGGCTGCTCTGCGGCTTCCCTGCCCCGAGGGAGGAGGGCGCTTCCACACCCCGCAACGCTCAACAAAAGGCCGCAGGCCTGGGCCGTGCGGTGCCAGAGCCTCCCCTCCGAAGAAAGAGGCAGAGGTGGCACCGCCCTCCCGGGAAGGTCCCAGGGACAAAAGCACCAGGTGACTGTGGTCCCAGAGGGGTCCGCCTGCCACGCGGGGCCCGCGGAGCTGGCAAGGCCGCAGGGAGCTACAGCCGCCTCCCGCTGACCGGCCGGGGATCCGCTGGGTTGCCTGGTGGAGGCCATGGAACCACAGGGTCCTTCTCGTGGAGAGGGAGCGGAGAGCCGTGTCGGAGGGAGGAGATGTGACGGACTCCGCCAGGACACAGGTGGAAAGGCCAGGCCTCCAGAGGAACCCGCCCTGCCCCCCAGGACAGCAAAGCAGTGACTGCGCTCCTCTGTGCAGCAGCCGAGAAACGAACACAGTGCTCGCCCAGAACGTCCCGAGTCGCAGCTGCTACCACGAGGCCCCGCTGCTCTCCTGATGATTTAATTGTGAAAAAAAACCAGCGACCATTTTAAATGCTTTTTCAGACACATGTGTTCATCAAACACCTTAACACTTCCTGGAATCAGGTAGACTCACACGGAAGCACCTGCCTGAGGCCACAGCCGCCTCGGATACATTCCTTTGCCGCTCGCCACCCGCCCTTCAGGCAGCACGGCCCTGCTTCCGGTCTCATGTCCTGTTTAAGATGTCCCCGCACCCTCCCAGCGGGTCCGCACTGAGACCTTCCACACTGGCTGTTCAGGACCCGGCGCAGAAACGGAGACGGAGCGGACCGGCACCTGCAGGCCAGAGGGCCCGGCCCCAGCTCCAGCTACGCCTCCCACTTCCTGGGGGTCCCAAGCAACTTCCGTGCCCGAGTCCCACATCAAACACCGGGGGCGGGGAGCCGGGGGAGCCGAAGGACCCGTTCACAAAGGAGCCTGCAATGGAGACCCACTGTCCTCGCCTATTAACAGCCTGAGACTCCTGCCTTCCTGCTTCGGGGCTTCACGCAGCGCAGGAGACCACAGGGCCACCAAATCGGCGCAGGAGACCACAGGGCCACCAAATCGGCGCAGGAGACCACAGGGCCACCAAATCAGCGCAGGAGACCACAGGGCCACCAAATCGGCGCAGGAGACCACAGGGCCACCTATCGGCGCAGGAGACCACAGGGCCACCTATCGGCGAAGGAGACCACAGGGCCACCAAAGCGGCGCAGGAAACCACAGGGCCACCAAATCGGTGCAGGAGACCACAGGGCCACCAAATAGGCGCAGGAGACCACAGGGCCACCAAAGCGGTGCAGGAGACCACAGGGCCACCAAATCGGCACAGGAGACCACAGGGCCACCAAAGTGGCAGGAGCCTGAGTGGCCTGGGCAGGCGAGTCAGGGGCACAGGCTGCTTAATTCGCGGGGCCGTCTGGGTGAGAGGCCCTGGGGAATGGGAATTCGAGCAAAGGCTGGATTTGGGGGACAAGCACTCTGAGTGAACAGCTGGAGAGGCCCTGGCGGGGGGGGCTGAGCTCTGTGAGGGGGCAGCAGCAGGACCGCCAGCCCCGGGTGGAACCCCTGGTCCTACTGCGATGCCACAGACGCAGAGTCATCCCCATTCCACTGAGGAGGCCTCAGGGCTTCCCTTCCTCCCTGCTCCGTCTGGACGCTGAGGGAGATGGCAGAAGTCTTGGTCACAGTGACAATCGGCAGGAGTGGCCGAGTGGCCATGGCAAAGAGGCTGCCAGGGTCACCCTGGCCGAGCGGCGTGTCCCAGTCCCTGCACCATGGCCCCTGGCAGGCGCTCCCACAAAGCCCGTTTTAAACACGCCTTCAAACAGGAGCGAGGGGGCATTCTCGCGGGGCAGCGCTGGGTGAGGCCCGTCCCAGAGTCCGCAGGGACCCGCGGGTCCTGTCGGGTGACGAGGCAGCTCTCCTGACAGGGACACGGCTGCCAGGTGGGAGCCTGGGGCAGGAGGCCTGGCCCTCTCCCCCTCCAGGGGGACACCTGTCTTCCCAGCGCTGCCCCTTTGTGGCTGAGTTTCCTCTTTCAACGGCCTCTCTCTTTCATCCGGAGGGGCGGCAGGAGGACGGCACAGTCCCGGGAAGGGGCAGAGGCGAACTGCAGTGTGATGTGCGAGGCAGGATCGCTGGTATTAACCTTGACCTGCTTCCCTGGCTGCTCATGCAAATCCTGGCCGCCCAAGCCCCACACGTGTGCTGGCCCAGCAGCCCTCAGGGTCGGCTGCGTGACCGGCGCCACAGCACCGGCCGGTTCCCAGGTGCCGGGAAGAAGGGCCGGCTCTCAGCCAGCACCACCCACAGGCAGGGACCGAGGCCTGGCTTCAATGTCTGAGCCACCACCTCCTCCAACCTCGACCCGAGTGTAACCAGGGGCTCCTTCAAGAAATCTGTTCCGTCACCGGCAGCGCAGGTGTGAACCGAAACAACACCCAAACTCGAGGGAGGGGTGAGCGGGGCGGCCGGAAGCACAGGGGTAGGGCCCGGCTTGCTCTGCCCGCTGCCTCCCTTCCACACCAGGAGGTGGTTCACTCAAAACACACGGAACACTGGGGTCACGAGGCCCCCCCGCACCCGCCGTAGGGTCTGGAACTCTCCTGCTGCCGGGCCCGCTCCATCAGCTCACCTGGCCGCTGCCACAGCGCCCTAAGGATCACCCCACTGCCTGTCTAAGCCACCGGCCGGAGGCATCTTCCTAAAGCGCAAAATACTCACCGTGGCCCGAGAATGAAGTCAGGGTAACAAGGACCCTCCAGACTCTGTCCCCTCCAGCAGCCGCTAGGGCCTCCTCCCGCCGTCCAGGCTCACAGCCCAGGGCAGCTCCCGGGGGCCAGTTACTCCACTGCCCGGCCTGACGCGTATCTCTGCACATTCACCTCATTGGCGCCAACCCTTCCCAACCCAGCTGGTCTGGGAGCCCTCCTGGGCCCGGCGGCCCGCCCTCTCCGCAGGGCTGCTCGGTGCTCACTACATCTTGTCTCCCTGCGGCCCGCCTGCTGGGCTGCAGACGGGAGGGGTCACGAAGCTGCTGACGCCTGCGACCTGCTCCCGGGACCAAGCACGTGCTCCCCCTGCAGAGACACGTTAACAGCATACACTCCATCGCTCACAGCCAACAAGAGTGCCCACGCTGACCGTGGCAGGCGCAGGCTGCTGCTGAGCCGGAAGCCTTCCTGGGGCCGAGTGGGAGACGAAGGGGCTCCCAGGAAGGCGCCGTCCCGGCCCTGCGCTAACTAACGGTGACCAGAGGGAAGCGCGCAGCAGCTCCAGGGGGTGTGGACGCACTTCTGGCCGTTTCTAACTCACTTCCCCCTCCCCTGCCTCTGTCATCGCAGGTGAAACTGAGTAACCTTCACTCAAGAGCCCACGGGGAAGCGGGAGGCCACGGAGCAAGGGCAGGTTCAGGCAAAGCGCTCTCTGGGGAGCCTGTCCCAGCCTTTCATGGGGGGGGACTCCACCAGCCAGGGCCCTCCGGGTGGAAGCTCCCAGCCTCTGCCTCACGGGTCTCCTCCCTCCTCCCCCGCCAGGGGACCTGAAGCTGTGGGCACCCAAGCCGGGAGGCACTCCTTGGGTTCTCACGCAGAAACACCTGACCTCGAATGCATGAGCCAGAAGAAAAACCCACCTGGCGAGATGGCTGATGACACCGGCCACTCAGAAAGGAGCAGGTGTGAGCCGCGGCCCGGCCTGCACTGCCATCACAAGCCAGGCCCGCAGGCGCCTCTTCACTCACACTCTCCTTGAGAAAACATTGGCTGTTTGGCCAGAAGACAACCTATCGGTGGAGAGACCTTCAATCTTTAAGACAAAAATTAAGTGAAGGAAATAAGTGACTACAACTGGTCAAAATCTGACCCAAACCCGTCAGGACGAGCAAATGAGAAAAACGTAAACCACTGGATTTGACAAAGGCCGTAGAAAGAGCTCATCGCAGGTCAGTAAGTAACGGAACCGCCAGCCATAGGCACCGCCAGGCCCCACTCAAAAAGGCCCAGAAGCCTCTGCAGCCCAGCTGGTCACAACAGCTCTGATGAGGGGCCACGCTGTACCCACTGGATTGCTTCTGCGAAAGCTTTCAGACGCTCATCCTCAGCACGGGCACGCTTGCAATGACGAGCAGGTCCCGGCACCGCGACCAACAGGGGGACTGGGACAGACAGCCTGTGGGAGCGCTGTGCGAGGAGAAGGTGTGCGCCCGCTGGCGCTGCTGTCACCCCGGCAGTCTCCCTGACCGACCACGAGACGTACGACGGGAACCCTATGTCCCAGATGTTCTGAGAAAGCCCCGACTCCACACGGCGGTGTCCTTCTCCACGAAAGCACGTCCTTTAGTGTGAGCCCAGGGCAGTCATCGGTACCAGAGAAAAACAGACAGTGGGCTGGCCGGGGTCAGACCCGCAGCAAAGGTCTTGTTGGGCTTGGAGCGAAGCACTGAGGGGGAGCCGGGCTCCCCGCGTGCCAGCTCTGCCCGGCTCCCCGCGTGCCAGCTCTGCCCGGCTCCCCGCGTGCCAGCTCTGCCCGGCTCCCCGCGTGCCAGCTCTGCCCGGGCTCCCCGCGTGCCAGCTCTGCCCGGCTCCCCGCGTGCCAGCTCTGCCCGGGCTCCCCGCGTGCCAGCTCTGCCCGGCTCCCCGCGTGCCACCTCTGCCCGGGCTCCCCGCGTGCCAGCTCTGCCCGGGCTCCCCGCGTGCCAGCTCTGCCCGGGCTCCCCGCGTGCCAGCTCTGCCCGGCTCCCCGCGTGCCAGCTCTGCCCGGCTCCCCGCGTGCCAGCTCTGCCCGGCTCCCCGCGTGCCAGCTCTGCCCGGGCTCCCCGCGTGCCAGCTCTGCCCGGCTCCCCGCGTGCCACCTCTGCCCGGCTCCCCGCGTGCCACCTCTGCCCGGGCTCCCCGCGTGCCAGCTCTGCCCGGCTCCCCGCGTGCCAGCTCTGCCCGGGCTCCCCGCGTGCCAGCTCTGCCCGGCTCCCCGCGTGTCACCTCTGCCCGGGCTCCCCGCGTGCCAGCTCTGCCCGGCTCCCCGCGTGCCAGCTCTGCCCGGCTCCCCGCGTGCCAGCTCTGCCCGGGCTCCCCGCGTGCCAGCTCTGCCCGGCTCCCCGCGTGTCACCTCTGCCCGGGCTCCCCGCGTGCCAGCTCTGCCCGGCTCCCCGCGTGCCAGCTCTGCCCGGGCTCCCCGCGTGCCAGCTCTGCCCGGCTCCCCGCGTGTCACCTCTGCCCGGGCTCCCCGCGTGCCACCTCTGCCCGGCTCCCCGCGTGCCAGCTCTGCCCGGGCTCCCCGCATGCCAGCTCTGCCCGGCTCCCCGCGTGTCACCTCTGCCCGGGCTCCCCGCGTGCCAGCTCTGCCCGGCTCCCCGCGTGTCACCTCTGCCCGGGCTCCCCCCGTGCCAGCTCTGCCCAGCTCCCCGCGTGTCACCTCTGCCCGGCTCCCCGCGTGCCAGCTCTGCCCGGGCTCCTCTCCTCATGCTGTTCTCCTCACTCAGCAGCAGGTGCCCGGGCCGCAGGCTCCTCTAACGCACAGGCAGGGGCCCTGCCCCGGCCCAGAGGCCGCACTGCTGGGTCTCCTCTCCACCCCACGCGGAAGTTAGTCTCCTGCAGGCAGCTCTCCTCGTGGTGCCGATGGGGACATGGCGGAAGCTAATAAAACGCGGGTGGGCGCCGTGCGGGAGAAGTAACGGCCGGGACCGACGTTACACTGAGTGGCCCTGCCAGCCTCTCCCGCACATCCGGTCCGAGAGCGGCGGGCACCACACGGGCCACTCAGGAGCCGCGCATCCCGGGTGGGAGCCTGTGAGACCCCAAGGAAGCCGAGGGCCGCACGCTCACAGGAACCTTCAGGCTCAACTTCCCCGGGTTCGGAGCAGCTCGAGCTGCAGGCTGAACGCCTCCGCTCCAGTTCAGAGGCACCAGAGGAACTGAGTCACTGGGCCTCGCCTGGGGCAGGGTACCCACCAAAGCGAAACACCTCTTCCTTCTGTGAGTGGCTGCAGGAAGTGCAGGCCTAACGAGGAGGCGTCAGAAAGAATCTGAGGGGATGGAGGCCAGTCACAGGCAACATGAACGTCTTTCTTAAAATGTCCGTCGAGCTCTTAGAAAATCACGAATTTCCTTTTTAAAAAAAAGCTTTAAAGTGACTTGTTTAACCTTCCCCACCCCAACACATCTTCATACTAGAGCGCATCACACCAGCTGTGTCTGTGGGACCCCTCACCTGTGCAGTGAGCCCTGCCTGGACAGCTCGCCACTCAGGGGCATCCACGCAGAAGGGCTTCGGAACCCAGTGGGGCGTCCCGGATCCACGCACCGCCCACGCACAGGCGTCCAGCCTTCCTGTTCGCTATTTTCTTAATTGACCAGGGCCACTCCACTCTAAGACGCACCCTTTCGTCAGCATATTACAAATGGGTTGTGTTCTAAAGTTTTTCCCACCCAGTGGCAGCCAGGAAATCGTACCCTATTTCCCCCCAAAACTATGTTAAAACAGTGGCTGTGTCCCAGGTACGAGGGAGTGTGGGGCAGGGCAGCCGATGGGTTCGTGAGGCCGCGGAGGGCATTTGCTGGTGAAATGTGGGATGAGTAGCTGTCATCTCTCAAAGTGAATTCCCTGTGACACCCAGGAGGAAACGGGCAGTTCTGGAAACTCGGGCCAACCTCCAAGAACTCAGAACCTTCCTCTTCGCACGATCATCTTACACGACGAGGTGCTTTCTGTGTGGTTGCCCCATGGTGGGAATCCTCTTTCATTCAACCTTCCTGGTTCTTTCGAAATGCCAAGCAGATGCATAAAGAAGAACAACTCTTTCCCCATCTTTACGTGTGGTCAGTAGAATAACAGTCCCCAAAGATGTCCAGGTCCGAAGCCCAGGACCTATGGCTATGGCGCCCGACCTGGCAAAAGGGAATGACCATTGCGTGGTTCCGGCTGGGGGCCCGCACGCGGGGTTATCCAGGCGGGTCCGATGTAACCCCAACAGAGAGGAAGCCGTCAGAGGAAGGAGACCATGCTGCCTGCTGGCTGCCTGCTGCCTACCTGCTGGCTTCGAAGGCGGGAGGGGGCCACCAGCCCAGGAACATGGGCCACCTCTACAAGCTGCAAAAGGAAGCAGATGGGCGTTGCCCTAGAACCGCCAGAAAGGAACGCAGCCCGAAAACACCTCGAGGTTCGCCCGTGAGCACAGGTGGACTTGCTAAGGTAATGGATGGACACGAACGGATGTTGTCTCGTGCCACCACGTCTGTGCTGCTGTTGCAGCCGCCATGGGAAACGAACGCACCCTGCTTCCCCGCACCCTCCTAAGCACAGATTCGCGCCAGGCCTGGTGGCAAGGCCGTCACCGACTAAAAGCGACCCAACCAATCGCTTCCTGCCTGGCCCGGAGGTAGGAACTCCAGGAGAGGGGAGAACGCCTGCAGGGCACTGGGTCTGGGAGATTAAATGGCCAGAGAAGGTAGAGGAAATAGATTCTCCCCACTCCCCCCCAAAAAACAACCCACAAAAAACTAGAGAGAAGTCGGGAGGGGAAAAAATCCTTCGGAACCAGCCAGAGCAGTGGTTCTCCACCTTCTGGCCCTTTAAATACAGTTCCTCATGTTGTGACCCAACCATAAAATTATTTTCGTTGCTATTTCATAACTGTCATGTTGCTACTGTGATGAATAATCATGTAAATATCTGATATGCAGGAGGGTCTTAGGCGACCCCTGTGAAAGGGTCATTCGACTGTCAAAGGGGTCGCGACCCACAGGTTGAGAACCGCTGAGCCAGAGGGTTTTTTGTGGGGTTTTGTTTTGTTTTTTCAATCACAGAGAAAAGCACACACAGCTTTGACTCGGGAGGTAACTAGGGGACATCTATCTGATCTGATGGGCGCCCGACCCACGCGGGCCAGGACCTGCGGCCGGGCCGGGGTCCCCAGAGCTGCTGGCCCGTGGCGGTGGCGGCGGAGGCGGCCCGGGGTCCAGCTGCAGGTCCTAAACCCACCTCCGGGCCAGTCCAGTTCCTCAGTGACTTTCTGGGCAACAAGCAGGAAGCCTGCGCTCGCCACGGAGCCAGCGCCGCTCGGGTGGCCACATGAGCGTTTTCAATCCTGCGCCTCGGCCTCACGGACACGATGCTCACCCCAAACCACCTTCCCAAACGCCCGCGTTTCCGGCTATTTGAGGGGGACACCCTGGCGCCGGCCAACGGACAGGCTCAGGGTAGCGGAGGGAGCCGGGGCTCTGAAGTTTCCGCCAAGTTTCCGCTGTCTGGTGCACACGCGACAATGCCAACTTGGGTCTCGGCCACCGCACCCTCGGGCGCCCCAGCCCGGCGTTTTGGGGTCAGTGGCCGACGGACCCGGTCCGCCCGGTCCGCGCTCATTCGCCGGGACCGGCCGGGCGGCCAGGCGCCCAGGTCCCGCCCCGGCGGCACCCCGCTGCCCCGCGCCCCGGCCGCAGAGGCGTCCCGGGGAAGTCCGTGCACTCCGGGCGGGTGTGCTGCTTCCTCCTCTTCCTTTCAGACAAAGACAGGGACCGGGGCGCACAACTTCCAACGCCGGGGGCGCCGGGCGCTCCGGGGGCACCCGCAGGCCTGCGCGGGGCGGCAGCGGCCGGCGACTCAGACCCCGCGACCCGGCCCCCCGGCCCTGCGACCCCGGCGCCTCCCGGAGACCCGGGCGCCCTCCGCCTCCCCGCCCCCGCGATTCCCGGCCGGTCCGGCCCCCGGAGTCGCGTCCGGCACCACCATTCCCGGGAAACGCGAGCCTCCAGAGGCGCCGCCGGGCCGGGGACAGGAGGAAGCGCGGGAGGGGGCGTCCACCGGCCGGGCCGCTGGCCGCGGGCCGTACTGACCGTAGCTGTCGTCCTCCTCCATGGTGCCGGTGCCGGTGCCGACGCCGGGCTCCGCGCCCGGCTCGCTGCTCGCCCCTCGCGTCCTGCCGCGTCCGACCCCGCTCTCCTCTGCCGGGCTCCCAGCCCCGCCCCCGGCCCGCGCCTCCCGCGGGGCGCCCCGCCCGCCGCCGCCCGCACCCCAGGCACGCGGCCACCTCCCGGCCCGCGCCTGCGCACGCGCGCCAAGGCCCCGCCCCCTCCCCGCGGCCCCGCCCTGCCGCGCCGCCGGCGCGCGCACTCCCCTCACCCCCAAGGACCCCGGCACGCGGCAGCCTCCTGGCAGGCGCTTGCGCACGCGCGCGCGCCCAGGCCCCGCCCCCGGGCCCGAAGCCCCGCCCTCCAGCCCGCTCGGAAGCACACTCCCCGGCACGCGGCGGCCTCCTTGCCCGCGCCTGCGCCAGCGCGCCCGCCTGAGGCTCCGCCCTTTGGACCCGCCCCCTAGCCCGAGGCCCCGCCCCCACCACCTCGCGGGCCCAGCAGGTTTCGGGTGTCGCAAGGACCGCGCAGGATCTGGGGCTGGCGCACCCACCAGGCCCGCAGCCCGCAGCCCGGCCGCCCACAGAGGCCCGAGGTCGTGTCCGGCCACTGAAGGGCAGGGTGGTCCTCGCTGACGCCAGCCATGCCGGCCAGGCTTGTCCAAGGGAGGGCCCGGTCCTTGGCCGCAGCCCGCAGAGCCCTTGGGATTCATTTGAATCTTAGTGCAAGGTCCCGGGTCACCAGTTGTCTGCCTTCATACTTCCAGTAATTGTCTGAATTTACCTTATTTCCCAGCATTTCAGGATTTTAGTGACCCTGACTCACGGGGTTGCTGGGGGGGGGGCGCTCAGCCCTGACCCTGGCCATGCGCAAGGCCGCTTGGCGTTCCCCTCGGGGAGGTGGGCCCCGCTCCACCCTGACACGTGCCCCCCAGCACTTCTCCCTGGTTCTCGACAACAAAGACAAGTCACTAACTCTCGCGGGGAATCACATGATGAGGAATCTGCGCTTTCCTTCCTTCCGGATCTGCTCTGATTAGCTCTGACCTGGGCGAACCTCGCACCCCTGCACCTGCTTCCCACCCACGGAACGCAGCCTCTGCCTACACGCCCCGGCTTCCACGCAGAACTGCTCTCCCATGGGACTGGTCCGCCGCCGTCTTCCCTGAGGCTTCTGCGCAGCTCATAGTATTCCAGCCGGTGAGATGGCTTTTGACACAGCGGCCTAAGGAACCCTACTCGTCGTCCTGTCGGGGTGCAGCTCCGGCCCAGCCTTCTTAATCCCATGAACTGACTCGCCCCGGCCTTTGGTGGACAACCTTGATGTCCCCTGAAGTCTAAGGTGGTGTCTATTTTTATCCTCCTAAGATTGATTCTGGTGTATTTGCAAGTTTGATCTTCACTGATTTCATCAGATTTCGACATCTTGGCCTGAGGTCCTTCCGTTTTTTGTGGGTTTTTTTTTTTAAATGTTTTTATTGATTTCCGAGAAAGGGAGAGAGAGAGAGAGCAACATGGATAGGCTGCCTCCTGCATGCCCCCTACGGGGAATCCAGCTTGCAACCTGGGCATGTGCCTTGCCCAGGAATCGAACCGGGGGACCTCCTGGTGCATGTGACAATGCTCAACCAAGTGAGCCACCCCAGCCCAGCTGTCCTTGTGTGGGATTTTTTTTTTTTAATTAAACATTTTATTTTATTTCTTTGTTAATCTTCACCTGAGGATAATTTTCTATTGTGTTTTTTTTTTTCTTTTTAGTGAGAGTGGATAGGAGGGGGATAGTCAGAGAAAGAAAAACATCCATGTGAGAGAGATGCATGTGCCCCTCCCAACCAGGGCCAGGGATCGAGCCTGCAACTGGAGGTACCTGCCCTTGGCCGGAATTGAACCCAGGACCCTTCAGTCCGTGGGCTGACACTCTAGCCACGGAGCCACACTGGCCGGGCTGTCCTTGGGCAGCTTTGATGCTCTTAGAATTGCCCCCACTTTGTCTGGGAGTCATCACAGTGGAGAGGCTCTCCCCAATGTTTACTACCCTCGGCCCGGAGTCCCCGGAAGGCTCAAGGCATTCCCCAGCTGCTTTCTTCCCTGACCAGTATGAGGTGTCCCCGGCCGTCGGAACTCTTGCTCAATGACCAAAGCTCAGGAACGAAAGATAACATGGTGAGTGTCACCATCTCCACTCCCAACCTGTTACCTGACTCCCGGACTGGGTAGACCCGGATAGGGAGGCATTCTGGGGCGATGCTAGTCACCTCCATGAGCAGGGAACCTGACTGGCTACACATTCCTGTAAGTACCATCGTTTCATTACGCAGTGTTTTCAACCTGCAGGTCCCCACTCCGCATGGTTGAGCGGCCAATCACTAGGAGAAGAGGGGATAAACAGCCGAGAACCCCGCCCGCGCTCACCGGTAATAGGGCACCGCCTCCCCTGGGCGGGGTTACTATGCATCCTGCCTGTGGGGCACCGCCAGGACATTCCATTCCTCACAATCCCCGCAGGGAGCCTTCATCTCCCTAAGGCAGCTTTGGAGACAGGCCCATAGAGGTCACAGGTTAGAGCCCTTAGGAGTTTGGGTCGGTGAGCTTCCTGGCTACCAGCCTTGGAACCCGGAGAGACCCCAAAGGCGAGGCGGGTGCCCCAGGCTCCTGGAGGCCCCCTGGTGAGGATGGGAACTCACTGAGTGGAGGCTTCCGACCCAGACCCCACAGCCCCTGCCCCACTCCCTTCTCGGGCCTCACGGTGTCAGTTCTTCAGAGAACTTTGAAAATGGGTCAGGCTCCCTGCGGGCCTCGCTGTGGTCTGTGGTTCAGAGGTCGATCCACCTATAACAACTTGGTTTTTTAAACTGACGCCTCCCTTCCTTACATAATCTCAAGAATTAGAATTACGAAGGAAGTCTTTTAAGCAAAATCTATTTTTTTTCTGCGCTTAGTTTACAGCAGAGTTTCACATTTCCTCAGGCCCCGGCTCAGGCCTCAGCAAGGGGCAGGTCGCTGTTCCACTTTCCTGCAAGGGAGCACACCCGGCCCTTGTGGCTCAGGGGTTGAGCATCGACCTACGAACCAGGAGGTCACGGTTAGATTCCTGGTCAGGGCACCAGCCCAGGTTGTAGGCTCGATCCCTGGTAGGGGGCATGCAAGAGGCAGCCAATCAATGACTCTCTCATCATCGATGTTTCTCTCTCTTGCTTCCTCTCTGAAATCGATAAAAACATGTTTTACATCAGCGGTTCTCAACCTGTGGGTCGCGACCCCCTTGGGGGGTCGAACGACCGTTTCACAGGGGTCACTTAAATACATCCTGCATATCAGATGTTTACATTATGATTCATAACAGTAGCAACATTACAGTTATGAAGTAGCAACAAAAATAATTTTATGGTTGGGGGTCAACACAACATGGGGAACTGTATTAAAGGGTCGCGGCATGAGGAAGGTTGAGAACCACTGTTTTAAAGAGATGATGCATCTACCAAGTGAGAAGGTTCCCAGTGAGAAGGGCAAGGACAGAGCAGTGTGTAGAGTATTTCCACCTGTAATAGCAACCCCTGTGTGTAGTATACATAGGTGGTGAAAAAGGGGGTTCGATGGGAAATAACTTCGCAGGGTGAGCTGATCATCCGTTCCTAACTGGGCAGGTCATGGTGGACAGTCACGCCCAGGCCTACAGCTCCTTTAGTGAAAGGTTTTAACAAAGCCTGGCCTGCTCTGGCCAGTGGCCCAGAGGTTAGAGCGCTGGCCCATGCACCAAAGGGTCATGGGTTCGATTTCCGGTCAAGGGCACACCAGTTCGATCTCTGGTCGAGGTGCATTTGTGAGGGAACCAATCACATTTCTTTCTCACATCGATGCTTCTCTCCCTCTCCCTTCCTCTCTCTGGAATCAATGGGAAAAAAAAAGAATTAAAACATAATAATAATAAAACTAAGGATTTGTTTTGTTGCCTTTCTCCTCTCCCATCAGGGCGAGGCAGCAGGTTCAGCGGAAGGGTCTGGTGAGGAAGGAACCCCCTCCCCCTCCCCCTCCCGCTCCCACCATGAGCCTGTGTGCCCAGGAACAGGTGAGGGAGAGACGGGCTGAGCATCCACGCGCCGCTGAGGCCACCAGAGCCCCAGGAAGCCGATGTCCTCCAAGGCTCCCTTTCACCCAATTCCAAGCCTCTTCCTCGGGGGCGCTCCGCCCAGGCCGTGGCGGGGAAGAAGGGGCAGCGAGGGCTGACGGACGCCCCAGGATGTCTCCCGCTTCCCAGGGGAACGCCTGAGCCCATCTTCCCCACCTCCCGCAACCTGAGGCCAAGGGGCGGGGGTGACTGTGACAGGGCAGGGCGGTGACCCTTCCGGAAGCCAGCCTCTGACCCTCCCAGCCCAGGGGGAGTGGGCCAGCCTGTGTTCAGACTGATGGACACTCATGCAGGCGGCCTCAATAAACCCAAGGCAGGGACCTCTGCCTGACCCTGTCTGCAGGCTACGCCCGGGGCGGTGGCACAGGGGAAGGGCAAGGGAGGGCGCTTCCGTGAGCCGGAGACCACAAGTGCACGCTCACGCGGCATCGCCTTTGCAAGGCCCCAGGTTTGATTTTGTGAGAGCTGCAATTTCCTCCGCGCATGGCACTGGGAATGTGTGTGCAATGGAACTTGATTGTAGCCAGCTGTCTCCAAGTTCCCCACCGCCCCGGAGACAGCTGGCCACGCGCCCGTGGCGACAGAGGAGTGGGGGGCGGGGAGGGGGCAGCAGAATTCCCAAGGCGGTGACACTGATGGGGTTGGGAGGCATCTTCTGAGCAGAGTCCATGTTCCTTAAGCAGCTTTCCCAGGTCACAGACCCCTGGTCCCCGGGAGTGCTGGCCGCCAATGGGAGGCGTCCTAACTGTGGCCAGAAAACAGCAGAGAAGACCTGCTTTCCCTTTCCCACCAGAGCTAGAGGCGCCCGCCCGCACCAGCTGCTCACCTGGACATGGAGGATCAGAGGATCCTGGGCTCGGTCCCCCGTAGGGGGCTTGCAGGAGGTGTTTCTGTGCCCCCCTGTCTTCCTCTCTAAAAATCAATGATTAAAAATATTTTTAAAATGTTTTTTATTGATTTCAGAGAAAGGAGAGAAACATTGATAGCCAACCATTGATCGGCTGCCCCACTCTGGGGATTGAGCTTACAACCCGGGCGTGTGCCCTGACCAGGAATCGAACCATGACCTTAGGGGTTGCTGCTCAACCACTAAGACACACCGGCTGGGCTAAAAATAAATAAATAAATAAATACACACACACACATATATATATTTTAAATATGTATTTTTCAAATGATCATCTCTTAATTTATTTTTATTGATTTTAGAGAGGAAGGGAGGAGAGATAGAAACATCAATGATGAGAGAGAATCATTGATTGGCTGCCTCCTGCATGCCCCACACTTGGCATGTGCCCTTGACCAGAATCAAACCCAGGACCTTACAGTCCGCAGGCCAACTCTCTATCCATTGACCAGCTAGGGCTAAAAATTCTTATTTTTTGAATCAAAGGAAAAGAAACAAGACATAGGCAAGACTCACAAAACCTCGTTACTTTATTGCACCAAGATCTTGGCAACATCGGGGTCCACAGCCCCAGGAGGGAAGTGCAGAGAACGGGGCGCAGACCTCCATACAGAGGCAGCAATGGCGGAGATGGGGGACGGAGAGGTGGCCCCTCCCACAGACCCCGGGCCCCCACACCTCCGCTCTAAACACAAAATTAAATTAAACCCCGATTCTAAGTGAGCGGAGGCCACTGTGATAAAAGCTCGTTGTTTATATACATTTATATACGCACACGTCATCTAGAACCGGACTCACTTCCTGGGCCCAGTTTGGGGCATGATGCTGGGATGTCGTGGGAGGGAGGCCTCGCCCGACAGAGATGAATGCTTAGCGCTGCCCGTGACAGGTGACAGACAGCTCCTCAGGAGGTTCTACAATGACCCCATGGAGGAGGGGAGGTGGAGGGCGGGGCTGACCCCCAGGCAGGACGGGAAAGAAAGGGGATGAGTCTGTCAGACAACAGCACCCTCTACTCCCGCCAGGGCTGCAGGAAACGGGGAAGCAGCTCCCAGGGCCACGTGGGCCATGCACCGCAGGCCACGCACCGCACGAAGGAGAAGGCCCTGCCCAGAGGCGACAAGGGACAAAGTGCAGGTCTCTAAACAGGTGAGGCTGACAGGCCAAGGCAGGCCCCTGAGAAAAGGCAGCCCAGCCGCTGGCTTTCTTGGGACCAGACGGCCCCCGTGTGGCCGCTGACATCTCCTCCCAGCTTTTCAGAGAAAATGAACACAGGAAGGAACACCCAGACGACCCCCATGAAACAGTGCACACACCTCCCCGCAGCCCCCAGGGCCAGGGCCCGGCCGTCGGGAGGGGCGGGGGGAGTGCAGCATCTCCCGGAGAAAGGAGCCGTGATTGTCAGATTCACTTGTACCTTCGGCCCCTGGGTCACTGTGATTGTTCAGGAAAACGTCACCCCGACCGAGGCTTGCCCATGATTACTACTTCCCACGTGCGCAGGTAAAGGGATCGGCAATTACAATCAGCTAAACTCGCCCGCGGAGCAGGAAGCCAGGCCTGCAGGAGGGAGGACATGCCGCTGGCGCCCGGCCGGGCAGAGGACGGTGTGAAGCAGTGACAGGAAGAGGCCCTCCCCACAACCCCCTGGACAGAGGCCGCGGCCTGCGGCTGACGGGGTCGGGGGAGGCGCTCAGAGCGAGCAGCAGCCGAGGGGCGGGGGCCAGCTCCGCAGTTCAAGCCCCAAACAGCCGCCTGCTCCCGAGAGCGTCCAGTTCCCCGCGAGGACGGAGGCCGGGCCGCCCCGGCTCCGCTTTCTGAGGTGCCGGTAAGGCAGACACCCCGCGAGGGACGGGCAGGGCGCAGGCGGGCCGCGCAGCCACCAGCAGCAGGTGGACGGCCGCCGAGAACAGCGACCAGCGGCCACGTCACCCCAGATTCGCCAGCACGAGAGCGCAGCCGCCGGCCTCTCCGTCCACGAGCGGCCCGGATGCGCCGCCCAGTCCCCGCCGGGCAGCTGCCTGCTCCCCGGCGCCGTGTGCTTGGTCACCAGAGGCCCTGATCTCCGGAGGCCGGGGCCTCGGCGCCATCCTCGCCGCCGGCTGGTGGTGCAGGCCCAGGGGTGACCCAGCCAGGAGCCCACACGGACCGCTCCCAGGAAGCGATGCCGTCTCCGAGCGTCTGGGGGGCAAACAACAGTCGTTCTGACAGAGAAGGGGCCCCTGGGAGTCCCCTGCCACCCTCCAGCGCGTCCAACAGGGACCCACCCGGCACTGGAAGGAGCAAGGCCTCCTCTGCAAGTGACGCGGGTGCATGCGCCCCGCTCCACACCCCACACCCCACGCCCCACGCACTCTCACTCACTCCACCACACACTCACTCCACCACACACACACACTCCATCACACATACTCACACTCCACCACACACTCACACACTCCACCACACACACTCCACCACACACTCACACACTCCACCACACACTCACACTCCACCACACTCACACACTCCATCACACATACTCACACTCCACCACACACACACTCCATCACACACTCACACACCCCATCACACATACTCACACTCCACCACACACACTCCACCACACACACTCCATCACACACTCACTCACACTCCACCACACACTCACACTCCACCACTCACACTCCACCACACACACACTCCACCACACTCACTCACACTCCACCACACACACTCACACACACCCGCACGCACTCACACATACACTCACATTCACACACGTGCTCACTCACACTCACAACCACCCAGAGCCCACCCTCACCTCTCCCGGCAGCAGTGCTCAGCGGCGGTAGCTGAGGCTAGCAGCCTTGGCGGGATGAGTCACAGACCAAAAGTTCCGTCTATTCTGAAGTCTCTGGAAGGCATTGAAGTTTCTTTTCCTTTCTCTCTTGAACTTTTTAATTTTCTTTTCCTGTTTCGAGAATCATAGGTGTCACAACTGTCAGAAGGGCTTCTCTGGTCCCAGTGGCCACTCCGTGCGAAACAACTCTCAATGCACAACAGAACCAAGCTTACTCCTCCCGTGGCCTCTGGGAGGCGCCCACTCCCCCACTTCACAGATGTAGGGACGGGAGCAACCGGGGACCAAGGCCCTGCCCGTGGCCACATTTACGCGGCCACGCAGCACCTGAACCTGGCACCCGGCTCCAGTCCGGCCACAACCACGTCAAACCGCCCGAGAAGCAGGCCCTCCGTGACCGCGGTCGCCGTACCTTCCCACGATCGAACTCTTCATCCCAGTCGTCGATCACCGCGGAGGCGCGGGCCAACCTGCTGTCGTGCATGGCATCCCGGCTGACAGCCGACACCTCGCCGCCCCACGTCAGAACTGCAACAGACACGCGTGGTGGCCCCTCGGATCCCCACCACCCTCATCATTCCTCCTTTTAAAGGCAATTAACTTTGCCGGGACAACACTGGTTCTAGATCTGAAGTGACCGTTCTCTGTCCATCGCTGTATTCCGCACCACAGCCCACGCGGCCGGCTCTGTCCTCACACAGGCGACCCTTCACCCTATAACTACCCCCACCCCACCCAGTGTAGTTGTTTCTAAACCCTCATCTGAGAAACAAAGACCGCGTGTTCTTTCTCCAGGTCTGACTTACAAAAACGAGCCTCCGAGTAAGAAGTCACCCTTGAGTGCTGGGCCTGTCTGTGCTGCTGCCCCCTCCCTCCTGGCCTGGCCTGTCCCCCGGGGTGCATGCTCTGGCTCTCCCACTCTCCTGCCCCTGGACCCAGGGAGAAGCTGTTCTGGATCTTTCCACAGATAACCTCTGCCTCGTGAGGACCAGTTCTTAACCTCTGTGCGATGGGGTCAGACAGGACCGTTTAGACCAGTGGTTCTCAACCTTCCTCATGCCGTGACCCTTTAATACAGTTCCTCATGTTGTGGTGACCCCCAATTTCATTGTTACAAATTGAACATCATTAAAGCATAGTGATTAATCACAAAAACAGTATGTAATTATATATGTGTTTTCCGACGGTCTTAGGCGACCCCTGTGAAAGGGTTGTTCAGCCCCCAAAGGGTTGCGACCCACAGGTTGAGAGCCGCTGGTTTAGACCCTCTTCCCATCTTTACAGCTAAGTGACACCTGCGCACTCGGGGCACCAGCATCCACCCCAAAAATGACAGAAGCCCAGGCTGGAGCAGCACCTTTCTTCCCGTAGGCCTTATCCGACGCGCATTCGAGCAGCTCCCACACCACGCTGGCACCGCACTCCCTGGACCAGGAGTGCCGAGGAGTCTGCTCCGGCCCTGCGAGCAGACACACGAAGTGCGTTGGCAGCCACCATGTGGGGGCGCCCACCCTGGACTCAGAGCAGGGCTCCGGGCCAGTCTTCCCGCTGGAAGGGGTTGCCCATGAAGCAGCCCTCCACCCAGGACCCTGCCCCGCCCGGCGCACACCTGCGAGGCCCCTGGGACTCTGGCCGTTGACAGCAGGCGCCGGGCTGCTCCCAGGGACGGTAGGGCCCCTCCAGCCTCCAGCGTGCTCCTCCTCTTCTCCTTCCTGCCGGGACTCTGGCTTTCTCTTTTTCTTCTTCTTTTTCCTTGGAGATGCTGCCGTGGCCTCTGGCTCGGCGTCCGAGGGGGAGCAGCTCCTGGGGTCAGCGTCAGCAATCAGCTCCCTCCCCCTTCCACTGGCGTGCCTGACCCACGGTCACCCGGACTAGCCCCACCCTGAGCCTGGCTGGGGACCAGTCATGTCGTCCACACCACAGCCAAGCATGGGGGCGCTGGAGCTCCACCCAGGAGATACGAGTCCTACCAGCGGGTGATACGAGTGCAGGGCCAGCCGGGCTGGGTCAGGTGACCGCCTGTGCATGGTGCCGGCCAGGTATGCTGCTGCCACCCACTCGCCCGGGTCAGCAGGCTGGACCTGCCAGCCACACCCATGGGGGGGGGGCATTGCTGGTGGGAGGCAGGGTGTCTGGCTCCTGGTTCTCACCTGTGCCAAGGCGGGTCCTGGCGGAGGCAGGCTTCTCCTTCTCCACCAAGGCCATCCACTCCCTTCCTCCTCCTCTTGCTCATGTGGGGGCTGTCTGTCCTGCATCCCCCCGGCCAGCCATTCACCAGGCACTGGCCGTTCACGGGCTGCGGCCCGCCCTCTGCCTCCAAGCTGGAAGCTGGTGGCTCCGCGCTGCCCGCCGGCCTGCGCTCGGGGCTCCAGTGCTGCCCATGCGCCTGCCCTGCCTGCAGGCGGGCGGTGTCGGTGTCCTCGGGGCGCTTCCTCTTCCTCCTCCTCTTTCCAGGAGGGGCCGCTGCCTCCCCAGCCTCCGAGCCCGGCTGCGGGGCCTCTCCCAGGCACTTCCGTTTCCTCTTCTTACAAAGGCTCTGGAGGGGCTCGCTGGCCTCGGGCTGGTGTGGGGGAGCCCGAAAGCCCCCATTGACCTGAGGCAGGGGAGCACAGGCGGAGTTCGGGGGGCTGCTGGGCAGGGTGGCGGCGTGGGGGTGCTTTGGGACGCTGGATGATCCGGGAGCAGGTGACACAGCCCTGTGAGGACAGAGGGGCAGTGAGACGGCTATTCTCAGACCCAGGCCCACCCTCAGCAGCCCCCTCCCCCCAGGAACCTCAGCTTAAAACACTGGGTGTAAGTTAAAAGACAGACTAGCGATGACATTCAGGCCTACTTAAGATCAAGGTTAACAAAAGTCATCGTCTCTCTCTGTTTCTCATCACCAAGCAGTACAATGTGCGTCTGCACACTCCAATGTTTTGCATTTTTGGTACAAATGTGTAAAAGCTACAATCAATCCCCACCCTCCGGAGTCTCGGGGGTCCAGGCACAAGAAAGGCCATAAGAGGGGCCGGGACAGGCCTTTGCATCTTCCACTCTGACTGTCCTCGGGGATCTGGGGTTCAGGGGAAATCAGGGAATCCGATTTCACCAGGGAGCCTCCCAGCAGGACGAGCGGGGACGAGGCACGGAGTCCAGAGCAGGTCGGGTCGGCTCTGACCTGTGCCCCGCTTGCTATGGACCCGGAAGGGTTAACTCTCCACACTGAGACCCCCACCTGAAAATGACTGACCAGAACGCCGGCCTGAGGTCACCAGAGAAACAGTCACTGTCACCATCTCCACCAGAGCAAGCTACGATGCCCACCGACTGTACTACACCTCACCACTCTGCGTTTTCCAGAATTAAAAGTCAGACAAAGAAAACTACCCAGTAAATACCTCACACGCTTCAGGACCTGCCACGTGCACACTGGCCTCCTGTGGCGGCCACCGCAGCTCTCGTGGGCGCACGGGGACAGCAGCCGCCCCGGGCCCGGCCCGCGCTTACCTGCTGGCACCCACAGGCCGGGCGCAGGCGGCGGCGGGGTGAGTGGCTTTCCTGGGGTGGGTGAGGTCGGACAGTGGCGGGGGGCGCGGCGCTCGGTCAGTGCCGGGGGCCCTCCGCAGGGGGCTGGCCTGCAGTTATTGACATAAATAAAAACTTGGTGGTCGAAGAAAGTTGTGGGGAGCGAGAGGAAAAATAAATGTAAAAACACAAATACAACGAAACAAATGGAAGAGTTCAGAAAGCAGGATGGGGGACAGCGAGGGGTGGGGGTGATAGAAGAAGAATCAGAAGTGTTTTTGGTTAGAAACAAAAAGGAAAAAGGAAGGAAATTTCAACAAAAGCCCACGCAGGCCCATTCCACCACAGAGCTCTGCGTTGCACCCAGAGGCTCCAGCGCCCATGTCCCGTGTCCCGCGGCCACCCCGTGCTCGGAGCACCGTGAGCCCAGCACCCCGAACTCCCTCTGGATCCTGGTTCCTCCCCTGAGAGAGGGAGACCTGCATCGCCCCAAGTCCCTGTCAGCACATGGAGTGACAGTGGGAAAGCAGGGTTCTCTGAACCCCAATTCCGGGACAGCCCCTCGGATCTGCAGTGCCCAGGAGGCCCCAGGGTCTCGCTCCCCCAACCAAGCCGCCCGACACTCCCAACCACGACACCCCAACACCCACCTTCTTGGCAGAAAGGGCCAGCCTCTTGGCGGGCGGAGGAGACATGGCGCTTGCGGGCTCGGTGGCCACACTGCTCAGGGCGGGGGCCCGCGGCTTCACCACTGTGGGGGCTTCGCCGTTTAGCAGCGCCCTGGGCGGGCTGGCCGTGGGGGTCCTTCCCTGAGAGTCACAGAAGCGGGCGGCCCCGCTCCTGGGGGTTGGGGGACCCTGGGCGGGGTCGCTGCTCCCTGAATGCTCGGGGCTGGAACTACTGGAGGCTGCCCTGTCCGGGGCAATGCTCGCAGGCCCGTGCCCGTTGGCGGTTGCTGTGGGCACGAGCTTGGGTGAGGTAGAGAGGCCGGCGCCCCTGCCATCCCAGGAGCCTGGCCTGTGGCTGTCACCCCTGCCGCTGGCCCCGTGGGACCCCGGAGAAGTCTTGAGGGGCGGGGAGAGGTGCTGCAGGGGGGCCGACTTCTTGACTTTCTTTCCAGGCTCATCCAGGATGGTCGGCAGGGGTGTGGGTGCTTTGGAGAGTCGGGGGGAAGGGGACCCCAAGGGCAGCTTTGGAGGAATGTGTCCATTCTGAGCCTTTAGGCCCGACAGGAAGCCGTTCCTGGACACGGGCACGCCCGTCTCCCCGGGGGCCTGCAGCTTCCTCATGGCCACCGGGTCCGGTCTCTGAAAGACAGCGGGCGGGACGGTCAGACCTGGCAGCGCTCCAGTAGGTGCGGGCACACTGCGCGCAGCAGCCCCGGCCACGCAGGAAACACGCTGTGACTTCTCTAAGCATCTTACCCACGGGCGTGTATCTTTACAGCCGCCTTCACTGTGAAAGCAGCACGTTTTCACCAACATTTGAGAAATACAAAAAAACATAAAGGAAAAAACGACCAGTCCCATCCCGTGGCACAGCCACCGATGAACACACGCGTTCTCTCCCTGGGGCTTTGCTTCTGCGGGTTTGGGCCAGAGGGAGACCAGTTGGCTTCCTGATCGACCCTTTCAGGCTCTCAGGAAAGGCCTGTGATGGGCTGGCAGCTGCACGGGCTCCAGGGATCCTGGAGTCCCCGTCACAGGGAGTCCTCACCCCCCATGCAGACCCACTCCATCAGGACGCAAAGCCACGTCTCCACATTCGATGCTGCCACCTCCCACCCCAGGCCTGAATCTGAGCATTTACCATCGCAGCCGCCCAACCACTTCCCGGCTAGTGATGTCTGTGCTTAAAAACTACTTGTTAGCCCTGACCAGTTTGGCTCAGTGGATGGAGTGTCGGCCTGCGGACTCAAGGGTCCCAGGTTCAACTCCGGTGAAGGGCATGTACCTTGGTTGCGGGCACATCCCCAGTAGGGGGTGTGCAGGAGGCAGCTGATCGATGTTTCTCTCTCATCGATGTTTCTGACTCTCTATCCTTCTCCCTTCCTCTCTGTAAAAAATCAATAAAATATATTAAAAAAAAAAAAAAAAACTACTTGTTAAACAAACAACCAAGGGACTGGATCTGTCTCCGTGTTGGTCCGTGTAGCCGCCTGGAGACGGAGCGGCGGCCTGGGACTGTGTCCGTGACCGTGACCGCGCCCAGTCTGACCCACTGCGCCCCGCACCGCTCAGCGAGGGTTTCTGTTTCAAGCGTTTGCTCGCTGACCCTGCGCCCGACTCCCGTCTCTTGAACGCTGGCATCCTCTGCACGGGCCCGGGTGGTTTTGCATCACTGAGCGACTCCCTCACCTGCCTCACTGCTTTGTTAGGAACACGAAGCTCAACCTCTTTAGTAGAAAACTCCAAATACACACAAAATAACTTCAAAGGTGTTTCTTAATTGCTAACGTTTTCCCACATTAGTGTGTGTGCACCCCCCCATGTTTCTCTTTCTGACCATTTGAGTAAACTTTAGACACGAACCCTTCGCCCCCCTAAGTACACCTGCCGCTGAGAACAAAGGCGTCCCCTGGACACACCCAGTGAATACGTTAAGTTGGGGTATCGCGCTGGTGCTCTCCACACGCCCTCAGCACTAACTGTGCGGATGGTGCTCTCCACACGCCCTCAGCGTTACATGTGCGGACAGTACTCTCCACACGCCCTCAGTGTTACATGTGCGGACGGTGCTCTCCACACGCCCTCAGCACTAAATGTGCGGACGGATGAGTTTTCCCGATGCTTCAGGCCAAGGGGTTGCTCATCGAGCCTGTCCCTGTGCTTCTGCGTGGCAGCTGGTCCAGAGCAGGGACACAGCACGACCGCGTCCCGAATTGCTGGGTCATCACTGACCCTCCTCCTGCTCGCCCTGTCAGCTGACGACCGACTTAGGAGAGAGCACGGACCAAAGTAGGACAGGCTGTCTGCCCCTCTGCCCCTGGCACAGCGCAGCCTGCAGAGCCGGGCTCCCCCCACGGCCCAGGAGGCAGTGCGTGTGGCCGTGACGCAGGCACCGATCCCCTTGAGCAGGTACCTTTCCAGGCAGCAGGGACGAGAGGGTCCCATTGCTGACGCTCTTCCTGCCGTGGTCGGGAGCCCCACCGGGGCGGCCGGAGAGCGCAGAGCCGGCCCTGGAGATGGCGCCCTCGGGACTCTTCTTGGAGCCTGGGATTCTGTCCAAGAAGAAAAGCGGTCAGGGGCTCTCCACTAACGCTGCCGTCGTTACAGAGCCTCAGTGTGAGCAGGAGCCAGGGTACATAAAGTCAAGGTGACAACTTCGCTAAAATAAAAGAGAAGACAGAAACCCGGAGACACCTGACCCTCCTAGCCTGTGTCTCTGAAAGCCCCCTTGGCCCTTGACCCGCGTGAAGTTGTCAGGTGGCCTGGGACATGCGCTCCGTATGGCAGAGAGCGAACTATAGTTAGAGCTCCAAGATCAGAGGCTCAGTTCTCAGAAAGCCAGAGTGACGCCGCCAGATCCTCATCCAAATTGAGCAGAACACATACGAGGCCGCAGAAACTCCTCCGGGCTCCCCGTTCGCCCACCCAGGTCAGTGACAACCCGCCCCCACAAAAGGCACCTTCCCAAGGTACTCTGCTGCAGCCCACCCTGACCACCGACCCCTCTGACCACGGAGCCTCCCCCTCCGACAAGTACTTCACGGCCCACCGAGGTCACTGCCCACAGAGGAAGGGGTGCTGGCTAGCCAGTGTCTCCGGTTTGGGCACCAAGACAAGCGGTCACTTCCGTGTCACATTCACGTCACCTCGGTGGGGACAGAGGGAACCCTGCTTGGACCTTCCCAGAGGCTCTGGCTTTTACAACAGCCCGAGGACGTGGTCTGAATGTCCCTCCCGGTGGACACAGCCACACCCACGATGGGTGGGGGGGAGCGTTACCGCAGGTAGAAGAGCACGTAGGCCTGCTGGTTCAGAACCACCTTGATGTTGCTGGAATGGACCAGGGAATCGTTCATCTGGTACCACTGCCCGTTGCTTGCCTGGAGCAGCCCGGGGGGAGGGAAGACAAAACGAACAGCAGACGTTCCATGAGCCTCACTTTTAAACAGGCAGCAAAGAATTCGCTGCGCACCGCCACCCACATTAACTGGCCATGACTCCATGTTAAAATATATGCTACCTGTCTCACCGTGAACGCGACCCCACCCCTCCTTCCTGGCCCACAGTCCCAGGCTCTTCCTCCCGAGGGCATGTGGGCAGCTCCCATTAGCGAGGCGTCTCCACCACCCTGGGCCCCCCCGAGTTGTGTCCCGGGTTCTAGGCCAGAGCCTCGCCCAAGTGCACGCACCCTGCCGACCCCGCATGACAGTCTCAGAGCTGCTGCCCCATGCGCTGAGGCCACACTGGGCCTGAGCACTGCTGCAGAACACGCCACTCCCCAGACACGCGTGCTGCAGAACACGGCCACTCCCCAGACACGCATGCTGAACACGCCACTCTCAAGACACGCATGCTGCAGAACACACCACTCCCCAGACACGCGTGCTGCAGAACACGCCACTCCCCAGACATGTGTGCTGCAGAACACGCCACTCCCCAGACATGTGTGCTGCAGAACACGGCCATTCCCCAGACACGCATGCTGCAGAACACGCCACTCAAGACACGCGTGCTGCAGAGGCTGCCTCTGTGCCTGGACAGACCCGCCGCCAACCTGCCCAGTACACCCTCTGCCACCCACCGTGCGCGGGCACCGACCTTCACGTAGCAGTAGTAGTGCCCGGCGTGGCAGCTGTAACCCGAATGGACCAGGACGGCGTACAGCCCGTACACGACGGGCTCGCCGCTGCTCTGCGACATGTACGGGCGGATGTTCAGAAACTCGGGGTAGCCCACGTCCTGTGGGGAAGCCAGGAGAAGGCGGTTGCAGGCTCTGCGTCTAGCTTCCTTAGGTCAGCACGCTGTGGTGCTTGCCTGCACGTCCTCCCCCTCTTACCAATGGACTCCAAATTCAAAAGCCCACACACGCCCTTGGCTGGCGAGCCCAGTGCAACCTGGCCAGATGCGGGCCCAGGTCAAACTGTGTCCCAATGGAAACCAGATCGACGCGTTCCTCCGGGCAACTCCCAGGATCTCACTCCCCACCGACCACTTCCCCCTGGCTTCCCGGTGCCGGTGCGGCACAGTGCGGTGGGAGTTCATACCTACCAGGACGGCCAATGAATGAATGGCTCCCCAGACAATTAAGTCTAGAAAATCCTTCATAACAAATTCCCCTCTGGGAGAGTCAAAATGCTATATAGCTTAATAAAGGCTCTGAGAAGGCCTGCAATGAAAAAGAACTACTGGCGTTTCAGAAGCAGTGGAGCACGGAGCACTTCCAGGGCACAGTGCTGACGTGCTGCAGAGCACCCACCAGGGAAAGGCTGATCTGGCTAGCCAGCGAGGCGGCCGAGGCTCAGGCAAGGGCCTGGCCCCAAATGGTATCACAAGGCTCTTACACCCAATAACAGACCCCTCGCTCTTATGCAACAAGACGTCTTCTGTTAAAACACAACTGTGCAGAAGGTAAGCTTCGCTCCACACCCACAAGAAGCCACCGCTTGTGAGTGCAGCTGGTCTGGACACGAACAGGACACAGAGGACCAGAGCCTTACAGTCCACGTCCATGTCCATCACACGCTCTTAGGGACATGACCCTGCCCTGCCATCAGGAGCAGCCCAAGCTGGGAGAGGGTGGGAGAAGCCTAGGAAAACAGTGATTCCTGGACAGGACTAAGTGTGCGTCAGGGCTGCTTAGAGATTTTGTAAAAAGTGCAGATTCCTGGGCCCGTCTTCCAGGATCTGGCCTCACTGGCTCTGGGTAGAGCTGGAGTCGGTATTTTTAAAGAGCAGCCGAGCCCGCGGGGGGCACTCACCTTGGTGATCTTGCCCCCGCTGAAGTTGGCGAAGCGCTTGAGGGAAAGCGTCAGGACGTTGGACGCCCTGTGGATGGTGAAGCGCTTGCTGGCGGGCACCTTCTTCTTGCACCTGAGGGGGAAGAGGGGTCAGCTCGTGTCCCCAGGGACTGTCCTCTCACTAGCTGAAAACAGTCACACTGCGCGGTAACAACGGCTCTTCCTAAACGAGACGTGTGGCTCCTGCATCCCTAACCACCAGCGCCACCAGCGTCTGGGGAAGAAAGCCACGCAGGAAGCAGGCCAGGCAGCAGAAAGCACTTCCCCGCTCGAGGCTCAGATGCAGAAGTGACTGGGCTGACGCAGCAAAGAACAAACCCGAGCCGACCGGCTGGTGACAGCGGGGCAGGCAGGGACTCGCTGCACAAAGCCAGAGACACGGAACGAGAGGGAGGGCAGGCTCATGGACAGGCAGCTTCCAAGCACAGGGGTGGGCGTAGGGGGCGCTAAAGGGGGTGTTTGGGCACAGAACGATCAACCCAAAAGCAGAATTAAGGAAACTGTTCTTTACAGCTTTCAAACGACCTAACTAGACAGTAACAACACCCCCCCCCCACCCCAAGCCTGCACAACCCCCAAAGGACGGGCCAGAGCTGCATCTGCGGAGGTGGAAAATGCCAAGAAAAAGCAAGAAATGGCAGGTGCGGAATGGGGTCATCTAAGGGCGCGGTGGCAGCGAGGCCCTGCAGCTGACGGGCGCGTGCACGCCCCTGGGACACGGGACCCCTGCAGGGCCTGCTTCCCACGAGGCCAGGGAGGCCCCTGGAGGCACAGGGAGCACCGCGAACACGGTCAGACCGCGGGCGCCGTGTCCGTGGCCTGCAGTTTGTTGGAGGACGTGCTGATGGTCCTTAAGCCATGTGGGCGGGCCACGCGCCGGCGGGAGGGGCCCCGGCCGTGCCGGGCCAGGTGACCGGGACTCACCGGGCGCACATGTAGGCGTTCTCCCCGCTCAGGGCGTCCGGCTTCACGAAGAGCTCGAGCGCTCGCACAATGTTCGCCGCCTGCTGAGGGCGGAGCGGAGCGTGAGCGCCAGCGCCAGGCCCTTCCCGGCTGCACAGCACAGCCCACACTGCGCTGGCACAGAGACTGCCCGCCACTGCCACCTGGGCTCAAAGCCATAGCAGAGGGACAGGGGAGCCGGCTGCCCCCTTCCTGCCCCGATGGGCAAGCTCAGAGCAGAGCTGACCAGGGACTGGTCCCAGGTTCACACACCTGCATGCTATCTTTGTTTTTTAAATGAGAGAGAAACGTGCACAGGAAAAGGCTGGAGAGAAATGTGTGAACATGCTGGTTCCTGCTGTGAGGACGATGCTAACTGAGCGTCTCTCCCTCACCTGGTGGGTATGGGCGTGTGGGCTGGAGAGGAGAGGGGTGGGTATGGGCGTGTGGGGTTGGGTGGGGTGGATATGGGCGGGTGGGGTGGGTATGGGCGTGTGGGCTGGAGAGGAGTGGGGTGGGTATGGGCGTGGGGGTGGGGTGGGGTGGGGTGAGGTGGGGTGGGGCTTTTGGCCCTCTGTCCGCCAGGTCCTACTGCAAACAGACTGGGGGTGGGGGGTGGGGGGGGTGGTGTGTACCCGGATCTCCAGCGCCACGTCCAGGTAGGGGTCGTAGGTGTCCGACACGCTCTTGCACACCGAGCACTTCACTGCAACAGAGCAGAGGGCGGAGGTGCGGCAGATACCCCACCAGGTGTCCGAGCCCTAGACCCATAAGGTCCCCTCGGCAAACCAGCCCCTTGAGACCTCAGCATCCGGAGAGAGAGCTCATGGGCCCCCAGGGTCCATAAGACAACGCACATCAGGCCCAACGCTGCCCCGAGGAGCTAGGGTGTCACGGGAAGAACTGCTGCCCTCACTGCACATGTGCTTGACGGCTCGCTCACACTTCCTCCCAGGAACAGGTGCCCGTCAGGCACAGCTCGGGCACAGGGCGTCTGCGCCCAGACCCGGGCCTCAGGTCCTGCCTAGGAAAGAGCCCCGCCTGGCGCTAGCTCTCAGCATCCCCGGTTCCTCCTCAGTCCTGACAGGAAGGGGAGAGAAGAGCTTCCGCTTACCACGCGACCTGAGGCAGCCTCCAAAAATCTGGTGGACCAAAGTGGTGGCCTGCGTTTGACGGTCCAACCTGCAAGAGAGGCCACAGCCATCAAGCGGACGCCAGGAAGCAGCAAAGCAGCGCTGGCTCCCCGCCCGCTGCACACCCAGGGCGTCCCCCACAACCCGGAGCCTGGCACACCCAGCGGAGTCTCGACAGGACCCCCCCCGCAGCGCTCGGATCCACGCGGCCGCTCCCCACACCCACCCCGCAAGCCTCCCATTGCTCTCAATGGGCGACCTCGCTCCCGGTCCCCCGCTCAGGTCCTGGTCAGTCCTACACGGTCACCTCACCCTCCACCGGCTGGGCATGTGCCAGCCTCCGATCGGGGACAGAGGCCACCGGGTGGGTCCTTTCCGCAGGACAGAGAGGTCCCAGGCAGGGGCTCCGGTCGGGCAAGCCTGTGCTCAAGTCCCCCAGCCCGTTTATTAACTACAGGATGCAGCGCACAGGGCCTGAGCGCTCAGGTGAGGAAGACTCTCGAAGCAACACCATATCCAGCCTCTGCTCTGGGTTTTCACCCGCAGCCCCTGCACCTGCCTGACTCATTCCTCAGAGCCACCGAGACGCCAGGACACTAGTCTCATCGGCCCCATCTCCTGACACCTGACTCCCCGGCCAGGGCTCCTCACCACATGTCGCGGCCCAGAGGACTCTACACACGTGCGCATGCACAGGCGCGCGCACACACACACACACACACACACACACACACACACACGAGAAGGCCCCGGCTCAGCCTGTTGTCCAGTCTATGTGACTGTTGACAGCAGGGCCACCCGGACCCCGGGAGCTCGGGAGGGAAAACACTCCAAGACACATGGGGACCAAGAGCCACCAAACCCTTACTTTGCAAAGTCAGGAAATGAAAAGTGAACGGCACCACCTCCTCTCACCACCACCATCCACAGAAGGGACACTGAACCCCACGGCAGCCAGGACAGCAAACTTCCCTCCACGTGACAGCAGCGCCCAAGTCACCCAAAGGGGCCGGGACGGAGCGAAGGGAACCACAGGACCCTTTCCATTCGGCCCGACAGCCTCAAACGCCAGATGACCCATAAGCAGGACACGGAAGCGATGCCAGCCGCTGGCATGACGCCACCCCGCCTCGGTGCAGGTCACGCGTGGCCCAGAAACACAAGTGAGGGAAAGGGGGGAACCAGGCATGGCCCGAGTCACAGGAAACCCACAAGGACGCAGCTCAGACTCGGGGACCAAGGCCCAGCGGGGAGGCAGCCCCTGAACACGGCAATTCTCAGCCAGAGGCCAGGGCCGGCGGGTTCCCGGGGGCACCGGGCGGCGAAGGGCAAGAGAAGAAAGGAGAAACTCGGGGCCTGAGAAACCACGGCAGTACCACAGTCACCAGCCCTGGGCCTGCCCACGGAGCGCACTCCCCCGGGCCGGCAGGAGGGGGCGCCGGGGTGAAAGCCGTGCGAGTCGCCCAGTTCCGGGGACAGATGAAAACCGACCACTTCCACCCAAGCAAGTGTGGTTCAAGCAGGAAACAGTGAACCAGAAGCAAACCTGCCCTCGAGGAAAACTAGCCCAGAAACAAGCACAGAGCAGAGGAGGTGCAACCCGCACTCCCGGCCGCGTGAGCGCCTCTGGGGGCGACCACCACCCCGAGTAGGAGGCTTTCCAACTCAAATAAAAGAGTTCACTGAGCTCAGGAAGGACGTGGAAAAAGACTCGTGTCAGCCACGGAGGCTGAGCTGCCAGTGCCCCTGGAGGAGGGCGCGGGTGAAGCCTGTTGCCCAGACCTTAAACCTGGACCTGCCCCCCCCCCCCCCCAGCCCAAACCCAAACTCATGCATCCTACCCCGAGCCCAGCCTCCCCAACTCTCCCGCCTCCAAAGGCTGCCTCATCCGCCTGGCCCAGAGTCAGGGTCAGTCATAGTCCCGAGAGCTCCGCCTGGGCAGGGCTGCGGCCCAGTGCACTGACGTGCTGCGCCCAACCGCATTCCTCCAGGCCAAGCCTGGGGGTGGAGGGGAGCAGGTGGGAGGCTCCTGGGAGCTGTGTCCTGGGCTCCCCACTCAGCCCTCACACACCCTCTCCTGGGCTCTAAGCACCGGCCACGGCACCTGGGCAGGGGGAGTACAGAAGGCCTTTCCCAGGGAGCACGTGCAGCCTGTCTGAGGTCAGCAGGTCTGGACCTGACGCCATAGTGCAGAGGGAACGGGGTGGGGGTGAGGCCTGGCCGCCCCCGGCGAGGAAAGGTGGGGAGGGCAGCACGTACTTGGCATAGCCGCTCAGGCAGGCCTTCTGCATGGCGTCGATGGTGTACCGCAGGAACTCGTGTGCGTCCTCCTGGTTCCCGAAGCGGAAGTGCCGGGCGATCTCTGCGGAGGGGGGAGGGAGGAGCACCGTCAGACGGGAGGGGAGCCCCTGCTTCTTCAACGCCCCACGTGTGTGCCCACCTCCCCACGACCGGTCCACAGCAGACCTCTGCAAGGGCGGCGAGGAAGCGAGCCATGCACGTGTGACACCCCCTCATGGCCCCACTTTCCAAGCTCAAACCCTCCCCACGGGACAGGAGCGGGGGCTCGGGGTGCCCACACCGACCGTGAACCCCCTCGGCCCGCGATCCCAAGCCGATGCAGCACCGGGGGCTTTGTTCTGCTCCCACCCACCTGGCTTCCAGCACCAGTTCCGTCCCGCCCGGAGGGCGGCCATCGGACTTGGCCCCACCCCATCTCCGTCGCCGCTCACCATGCTCACCTGCCCCCCTGTGACACTGTCCCCAGACCCCGACCACAGCCGTCCAGAGCCCACTGCCCTTCAGTGTGCGCCGCCAGCCCTCCACACCCAGTCACTGGCCCTGAGTCTTGGGACGCCCCGTCCCCTCCACACCCAGCAGCCGCTGTGGAGCCCACAGGCGGGAGGCCGGGACCCACTTACTTCTCAGGTCCCGGATGAAGGACACGGGCTTGATGGCGTTGCCACTGTTGGCGAAGGCCTGCACGAGGTGGTTCTGCATGACGCACAGCATGCAGAAGCTGCCCTGCGGACCTGCGGGCGAGGCCGGAGGTGAGGCTCCCCCCCACCACACACGCGCACACACACACGCAGGGGCCGTGCCCAGACTCCCCCCACACCTCAGGACCACGACCCCCCCCCTCACCACACGCACACACACACACGCAGGGGCCGTGCCCAGACTCCCCCCACGCCTCAGGACCACGACCCCCCCCACACACGCACACACATACACGCAGGGGCCATACCCAGACTCCCCCCCTGCCTCAGGGGCCACGACCCCCCACAGCTGTGCTCCTCTCCCCCGTGACCGGGTCTTGTGGGGACCCCTGTAGGTCCTCCTGCTCCTTCAGCACATTTGCTTACACAGAGATCAGGCCTGATGCCCAAGGCGGAGTTCAGGGCACTGTTTCTCTGACTCCAGCTGCTTCTCAGGGCCACCAGCCAGAACACTAGCGCTCCTGCCCCCAGCCTGCCCGCTGCCCCCAAGAGGTGCCCGCTCCCGTGTCAGGGCTCAGGAAACCTACGTGAGGCCCCGTGTGGTCAACAAGTCCCGTCTGTGGGCCACCCAGCCTGGTACCTGGTGCCAGACCACCAGGTGGCAGACACGTGCCCGAGCTGGCAGCAGCCGACCCCCAGGCCGAGTCCATCACCAATACTGTCTGCTCCTCCCCAGGCACTAGGCCAGACAGTGGTACGATCTGCCTTTATTTAAAGTTATGAGACACTGACATAGAAAGAGAAGCAGAACACTGTCCCACCACCCGGCTCATTTTAGGTTTCCAAAGGGAAGCACTAGTGAGCCCGCACCCTCCCGGTCTCAACCCGTCCCGCTCCTCCATCAGAGCCCGGCCGAGCCAGGCCATGACCATCGGAACCCTCGGGGTGGGAACTGGCTGCGCACCCGTCAGCGGCACTGCAGCTGCGGGTCAAGCTTCCTTCGCATCCACCCCCCACGGTGCGTGTCACCACAGCCTGCTGTTCAAATCCCGCAGCCGGCGCTCAGCCCTCGCACACGAGCGGACGGAGCACAGTCCATTACACAGCCCCTGCTAGGGGCCGCTACCCGCCCTCTCCCGCCGCCACGGCGATGCTGCCCCGAACGGCCCCGTGCCTATATCCTGGTGTGTGACCGTGACTCCACGGGCGAGCATGTCCTGCAGCACGGAGACCTCTCCAAGCAGGTTCCACTCCACCCTCTCTTTCTCCCCGCCAGCACCCAGACACCAGCGGCCCAGGCCACCTCGGAATCAACACTGAGCAGCACGCAGCCTGTTCGCCGCACACACAGCAACGCCACTACGGCCCCAGCCGGGTGGCTGAGTCAGCTGGAGCTCTGTCCCGTACAACACGAGGCTGTGGGTTCGGTTCCCGGTCAGGGCACAGACTTAGCTGTGGGTTTGGTTCCTGGTCAGGGCACAGACTTAGGCTGTGGGTTCGGTTCCCGGTCAGGGCACAGACTTAGGCTGTGGGTTCAGTTCCCGGTCAGGGCACAGACTTAGGGTGTGGGTTCGGTTCCCGGTCAGGGCACAGACTTAGGCTGTGGGTTTGGTTCCCACCTGCACCGTCGTCCTCCACAAGGCAGAGAGCCAGTTTGGACCCAATCCCCGCAGCCCAGACCGAGAGACTCGAAATATGCTCAGAGAAGGAAATATGCTCAGAGAAGTTTGGAGACCGTTACTCCTCCTGAGCAGTGCGTTTTCATGGCCTGTCCCACAGTGGGCACCCCTGAAGTTGGGTTTTATCGGTTACTAGGTGTCAAGAAACGTCACCCCTAAGTGTGATCCAGGCTGCATGGGGTGCCACCAGCCCAGCGGTTCCGGGCCTCGGAGCCCCCCAGCCCACGGCGGGCACTCACAGCTGCGCGCGTGCTCCCGGGAGAGCAGGTAGTTGGCCAGCGGCGGCGTGTAGGTCAGGCACTGCACGGTGGAGTTCAGGAAGCACGTGTTGCCCAGGTTGTGGAGCCCGGCGCCCACGCGGTAGACGCGCTCCCACTTCAGAGACAGCCGCTCCACGGGGAAGAGCACCTTCTGCGGGGCGGGGACGCCGTCGCCTCCGCTCTCGTACGCGCGCTCGCAGCCTGGGACGGACAGGGAGAGAGGATGATGCGCTTCTAGGCGCAGCAAGGAACCGGTGACGTGCACTTAGCAGGCTCCTGTCCAGCACGGCAGCGAAGGGAACTGGTGTCCCATTGGCTGGAAGCTCCATCAGCCCAGGAGGAAGTCCAGCCGCCCAGGACCTTCCCGAGGGCGCTGGCCAGGAATTCAAGGCCTCCCACGGGAGAGGGTGAGATGCAGGGAATGACGAGCCGGAGGAGCCGGGCCGGCCCCCTGCAGCTCCTTTCCAAGCCCAGGGCTGTGAAACACGCATTCCCGCGAAAGCTAAGGACACGGTCTCTCTCTGCCCGGCCCCGGGTCTCTGCCTCTGCAACCGAGACCCAGGGACCCCACAGAAACTCACAACTCTGATCAATCCGCTCTGGTTCCTACAATCGGTCAGCGCTTCGCCCACCCACTTTGTGGCCACCCAGTGAGGCCCCCTGCCCACCGGCCTGGCATCTGTACCTGGTCTCCGGGCGGGGGGCTCATCCCCGCGGGGGCGAGCGGCGCCCTCCGGCCGGGGGTTCAGCAGCACATATCTGCTCCGCAGGGACTGCAGCTGGCGGGAGAAGCTCCGGCTGGCCGGCTCGAACTCGATCTTCTGCAGCAGCACCTTCTTGGCAGAGGCGGCCAGCAGCCGCCCCAGCTCGCCATCGTCGGCCGAGTCCTTGCGGCCGGGTTTCAGGGCTTCCTTCAGCTTGTCGACAATGGGCATGGCGCCACTGTGGGGCGAGAAGAGCACGGGGCTGGGTAGCCAGGGGCCCGGACAGAGTCGACTCCGAAGAGCCCTTCTTTGTCACCGGGAGCGCTCCTGAGCGGCTGCCACCCCGACGGAGCCACCCGGACACAGAGGGTCCACGCTGCTCCTCTCAGAGACAAGGTGCCTCTGCAGAGAGCGCTGGACACAGGGTGGCACCGGCAGCCAGGGCCCCTCGGGCGTGCCTCTCTCCCTCAGGGAGCGGGGGCTTCGGGCTTCGTGCTTCGTGCACGTTCCGTCCAAAGGCGCCCGGGGGTCCTAATGTGTGCTCTGAGCTAGGGAAACACCAGTTCTCACGGGACACTCTGGTTACACACCCACGTCCACGTAACACAGGGGCCAGTGAGGCAAGTCGAGGAGCGCGCTTGTCTGCCCAGGCCCATGCTCTCCAAATCGAAGCCACGGCCACACGTGGCCACTGACCACGTGGGAGGAGGCCACTTCAAAACGTGCAGTGAGTGACATACACCAGATTTTGAGGACTTAGTATGAGAAAGTAAAACATTCCAATAGTCTGTAGATTGCTTATATGCTGAAATGATATTTGACATTTATTTGGTTAAATAAAATAGACCGTGAAGCTTAATTTCAGCTTCTTCTTCTTTTAAAATATATTTTTAGTGATTTCAGAGAGGAAGGGAGAAAGAGAGAGAAACATCAATGAAAGAGAATCATTGATCGGCTGCCTCCTGCATGTCCCATTCTGGGAATCGAGCCCGCAACCTGGGCATGTGCCCTGACGGAGAATCAAACCATGACTCCTGGTTCATAGGTCGATGCTCAACCACTGAGCCACACCAGCCGGGCTGCTGCTTATTTTTTAACGTGGCTCGTGTAACACTTGAAATTGCACCCGTGACTGCACATTGGACAGATCACCTGCATAAAGGGACAGTGACGGGACTAGATGGTAAACACGAGGTGCCCAATGCAAACAAGGGCAGCAGGGCCCGGGCTCCGGAATGGACAGGCCTGGCTGTCCTTTTCCGCTATAAACTCCAGGGACCGTCACTGTGACTCGCACAGGCCTAGTCTTTATAAGACAGGGATGAAAATACACCACAGGGTGTGGAATCAACGGCCGACAAGCCCTGGATGAGGGCTGAGCGCCGGCTAGAGGGAGGTGCTGGTGAGGCGGCCACAGAAACTGACAGACAGGCAGCCCATCACCTCTGCCAGCTTCTCTTCCCCACCCACAGCCACAGCTCAGATATTCCAGGCCCCGTTAGGAAAACAGGTCCCCATCAGAACAATGCAACCCCCTCGGGCCCCTCCCGCCACGGCAGCACCGACTACGTCAGGAGCGCCCAGACCTCGGCTCTGATGAGAGCCGTTCACGTTTATGGCCATGAAGCATCTAACTTCACGCATGGGCCAAGTCTGTTAGTCCGTCAAAATGTCTGTAAAGTACAGGTTGTAGAATGTATCTTTAAAAAAGGAAGTGCACGTTCTTTGAGGAAATAAAAGCATCCTTTGGGGGGGGGGTCCCTCTGAGGCCCTCACCCTGCGCGGCCCCACGCGGGAAGGGATGAAAGGCGTAGGGACACGCGCTTACCCGGGACGGGGGAGCCGGGGCGCACCCTGCTGCAGCATGGGTCAGGTCCGGGCCAGGCTGGGCGGGGGTGGGGCCGGGCCCTCCAATGCATGTGCTCCTCGCGCTCGGCTCGTTAAACTACCAAAGCTGCGAGCCTGACGTCCAGAACCGGCGTCAGAACCTGTGGGGTAAACAGCAGCCGTGAGCGGGTCTCCCCGGCTCCCCAGCCCCTCCACGTGCGGAGCAGGAGGGCGGACACCTGCCGGGAACAGCGTGGCCCTGGGAAGAGTCCGGGACTGAGTCACTCGCGGGGCACAGGATGAAAACAGCTATTTAAACCTCCACGTCAGTGACGGACTCGTGAACAAAACCTCCCACATTCGCCAGTCAGCCCCCGACCCGTCAGCCCCTCCAACCCGTCAGCCCCCCGACCCGTCAGCCCCCCGACCCGTCAGTCCCCCGACCCGTCAGCCCCTCCAACCCGTCAGCCCCCCGACCCGTCAGCCCCTCCAACCCGTCAGCCCCCGACCCGTCAGCCCCTCCCCCCCGTCAGCCCCTCCAACCCGTCAGCCCCCGACCCGTCAGCCCCTCCAACCCGTCAGCCCCTCCAACCCGTCAACCCCTCCGAGCCGTCAGCCCCCCGACCCGTCAGCCCCCCGACCCGTCAGCCCCCGACCCGTCAACCCCTCCAACCCGTCAACCCCTCCAACCCGTCAGCCCCCCGACCCGTCAGCCCCCCGACCCGTCAGCCCCTCCAACCACGTTCCGAAGAGGAAGAGGTAACAAACGGAATGCTCTCTGCTCTCCTACTGCGTGAACCAGCGAATAAATAAATAAGTTGAAGGAGCAGTAGGAATTGACAGATTTTCCCTTTGCTTGGTGTGCATTTCCCCTCTCATTACCACCCAGCATCGCTATGAACACATGACACTGAGGTGCTTTCAAGCATTTCAGTGTGAAAATGCTCAGATGCACACAACGGGGGGGGGGGGGGGAGCACAGGGTCCCCTCACCCCCTTGTTCAGCGTCAACAACCATCACCACGCAGTGCCATCCATCACTGCCCCCCGTGACCCCGCTCCCGCCCTCGCAGGACTGACCAGCCAATTCCAGACACAGCCCGTCTCCTCCCCGCGAATAAGGGCTGTGACACAAGACAGACAAAGCAGAACAGAAACTCCCTACAGGGTCCACGCTGCAGCCCAAACTCACCCCGCAGCGGGCAGGTGAGCTTGGGGGCAGGTGAGCCCTGGTCCTGGGCCAGCGCGGGGCTAGCTTGGGAGGTTGAACCCAACGGAACGGGAGATGAGGACCCGACACGGCACCTGCCCAGGGCCCCTCCTCCACGTGGAGTTAAGTGCTGACAGCACGGCCGGCCTCTGTCTCCGCCCCCCGCCCCCACCCGGGAAGCCGCCCCCTAGAGATGACTTCCCTGGGGGTGCGGGGCACAGAGCACGGGCCTGCGAGGCCGCGGTTCCCGCCCAGGAGGACCCTCCTCCCGGGGCCTCTACCTCGGAGAGCGCTCAGCGCCGCTTCGCCGACCGGCACCCCCGACTCCCGACAGCACCCCGACCCAGTCACCCGCGCGCGGGCGGGAGGAGCGGGGAGGGGGCAGCGCGGGGCCCCGGGAGCTGAGCGCCTCTCCGAGAGCCCCCCCCCGCACCCCGCACCCGCACAGGAAGTCCTGCTCAGGGGCCACGCTAGCTCCTCCGACCCGGGGACCCGACAGCACCGGCCGAGGCCACGCGCTTGACACCCACCCAGGACCGCAAGGCCCACGGGGGGGCGGGTGTCCAACGCGCTTGCCGCGGGGAAGCAACCACCACCCGCTCCGCCCGACCTGACCGAGCACCCAGGCCCGGCCAGGCCCGCGGGAAGGACGCTCCCTGCGCGACACGGGGCGCAGCGCGGGCACAGGCCGCGCTCCCCGCCCGGCTCCTCGGCTCTCTCCGGCCGGGTTCGCGGGGACAGCAACGGGACCCAGGCCTCCCCGCGGGCCCCGAGCCCCTCTCCTAGCACGCAGCCCGGGCCTCCCGGTGGACCCGGAGCCATCACGGACACGCGCCCCCGTTTCCCCGCAGAGCCCAGCCCGCCCCGTGGACCCTCGGACACGCGCCCCCGTTTCCCCGCAGGGCCCCCGGGTGCGCCCGTGTCGGGCCGCAGCTTCCCGCGCAGCAGGCCCGGCGGAGGCCTTCCCCGCCCCGGCCGGACAGCAGCCTTGCCCCGGCCCACGCGCCGCCCAAACTCGGCCCAACTCACCCGGCCCGCGGCCCGCCCGCTGCAGCAGCCCCAACGCAGGCGTCTGCTCGGCCCGGGCCCCGCACGCTCACCATCCGGGCCCTCGGCGCTGCACACACGTGTCACCGCGACACTTAAAGGCGCCGCGGCCCGCGGCCAGTGCGGCGGAAGACGGAAATACCCGGACGACTTTAAGAGGAGGGACTGGCCTCGGCCCCGCTCCCTGAGCCCGCCCACAGCCCCTTTACGCACCGGAAACGTCACCTCCCCATCCGCGGCCCCGCCAGCCTACGCAATGACGCAAGCACGCCGAGCGAAGGCGCCCCGCCCCCTTGGCCCGCGCTCGCCGAGTTCCCGCAGAGCACGTGAGGGGCCCACTTCCGGGTCCCCAGCGGGCGGCGAGCACCCCCGGCGCTGGGTGCTGGCCGCGCCCCTTCCCACCTGCTGTTACGCCAGGACGCGGAGGCCGGGTCTCACCCTCGGGGCCTCCAGTGACCCAGGCGGAGGCCGGCGGTCCCGGCAGCGGGCCCAGGGAAGCGGGGGGCGGGGGGAAGGGGAGGCGGGGGGCGAGCCCTGCGCATCTCCCCGACCCCTCCCTCCAAAGGCATCATCCCGTGAAGACTACGTCAAGGCTTTGGTGGAATGTTTGCAAATATGCACTGCTTTTGCAATATTTTTTTAAATATATGCTTTACATTTTTAGAGAGGAAAGGAGAGGGATGAAGAGAGAGAAACGGTGATGAGGGAGGCGTCCCCTACTGGGGATGGAGCCCCAAACCCAGGCAGGTCGGGGAATTGAACCCGAGACTGCTGGGTTCATGGGTCCATGCTCAACCACTGAGCCACACCACCAGGCTGCTTTATTTATTTATTTATTGTTTATTTTATTTATTGTTTTATTTGTTTGTTTATTTATTTACCATCCTTTTCCCTGAAGCAGCTCCGTGGCCTCCGGCTTCTCTCCTAGCCTGGCCTCTGGTGTGCTCACATTCGGCAAAGGGTTTGAATAAAGGGTTTTCCCCAAAGGCAAAACCTGCCCACGCAGCCCTATCTGCTGTGTCTTGTCTCAGGCCCCCCTGCCAGTTCCAGGGCAGGGAAGTGGGGTGTAACTGGAACAAAGTTCACCCCGTAGTTAACACGTGGTGTTGCTGAGTTGTCTGTTTGTTTTTTAAAGCAGATGAAAAACAAAACCATAGGAGCCTATTCCTTACCGGAGAAGCCTCTACCAAGCTGCAGATTGAGACTTGTCCCCACGGGAGTCTGCCCTGGGCCCTAAGAATGATTCAAAAACACTTCTCACTACGCCAGGCCTGATACAGCACATGCGAGTGATTACGAGGGGGCCAGGTGCGGCGGGGGCAGCTGGCAGGGGAACGAGGAGTTTATTCCAGCGCTGTCTCTAAATAGCAGGGGTTTGGGGACACTTCTCTTAACTAACTCTGAGCCTCAGTTTCCTTATCCTATATAATAAAAGGCTAACAGGCAAATTGTCCCCTGGGGCGGGAGTTCGACTGTCTGGAGCTCGAGACCTGTAGCTTGAGACCGACAGCTCGCGATGACGTGCGGCCAGCAGCCTCCAGGGGCCCTACCTGTGCATGAATTTCGTGCACTGGGCCTCTAGTCTGAAATAAAGATGTTCGCCAGCTTCTCTTCAATCCTTCCAATACCAAACCAACGACGTTTACTTCCGTTGCTGAGCTCACACGTGCCAAATACCGAGCTGGCCACTTGGCCAACATTGTCTGCTTTAATCCTCAGGGCAACCCACAAACAGATATGGTTCCCGTCTTACAGACGGAAAAGCCTGCGTGTGCGGGCTCCCAGCAAGCAAGCGGGGAGGCCCCGAGGGTCGAAACCCAGGTGTTTGTTAGGCTCTCCAAGTTCACACCTTTGGGTGACCCAGAAATCCTTATGAGATGACAAAGAAATAGCCTGCATCCTGCTCACTGCTTGGGAATGTAATCTGAGCCCTCAATGCTGGGAGGAGCCTGGGGCCACCCACACTCCAGCTCTGCTCCCCCTTCACCTTCCCTCCTGAGGCCTTCGGAGTGGAACCTTCTGGAGGTATGTTCACGGGACTCACATAAAACCCCTTCCGAGGGTGCTCGACCTCAGAGGTCAGCTGAACAATGCAAGTGACGACCACCGGGAGGCACATTTCACGCCCCCCAGAACAGCTGGAATAAAGACTAGATGCTGGAGGGAATGGGGAGCTTGTAGACCTAACGCAAAGCAACCGATTTGGAAATGAATTTGAGTGTTTCTTGTAAGTAACAGGAGCGCTGACCGTGTGAGCACACCCATTGCTCCCGCCACTGCAGGGCTGCCGGCTGGCAGACTCCGCTGTGCAGAGGCAGCCCTCTCTCCCCCTCTTTGGGTCCAGACAGAGCCTCCTGGACAACTCCCCTGGAAGCCCCAGGGGCCCCTCACACTCACAATGCCCAGAAACCGTCCGCTCCCTCCCTCCCCTAGGCTGCCTCTCCGTTTCTGCCCTGTCGCCCACTTGGGCTGCTGTGTTGGCACACACACCAAATCCTCGCCCTTTCCCACTCTTCCCAGGCTGCCCTGGGAACTGTTTTTGGGGGTGAGGGTGGGGGGGTGGGGAGCCTGGCCACTTGGCGACTCTTGCAAGACCAGAGGGTGCAGGAAAGGAGAGGCAGAGCCATCCCTCCTGCTCTGTTTTGAGTGGAGTTTCTGGCTGTGGCTCTGGCTCCATCCAGAGGCCCCGCCTCCCACATGTGCACACCCCGCCACCCAGAGGTGCTGACAGCTTCCTGTGGGCCCACGCTGGCTTCTCGGAATTGCTTCCGTTAAACAAAACTTTGAACTTCCAGGGTGAAACTCTTAAGAAAGGTTCTATTGAGCCAAAAATGCTAGCCCTAAAGAAGACTGGTCGCCCGGCTGGCGTGGCTCAGGGGTTGAGCATCAACCTATGAACCAGGAGGTCAGGGTTCGATTTCCCGTCAGGGCACAGGCCTGGGTTGTGGGCTCCATCCCCAGTGTGGGGCGTGCAGGAGGCAGCCGATCCATGATTCTTTCTCGTCATTGATGTTTCTATCTCCCTCTCCCTTCCTCTCTGAAATCAATAAAAACATGAGGAAGATGAGAGTTGGCCAATGTTCAACGAGATAACGTATGTGGAGCCCTGAGCATAAGTCCCGGCGTGGCCAGCGTTAGCTGGCTGAGCTGCTGGGTCCTGGGTGGTTTCCTAAGCAGCCGTCCACGGGAGTTCGGACGGGGAGTGTCCTGAGCTGGGGGACAGGCCATGAAAGGAAACGGACAGCGCTTGTACCTGCAACAGGGTCACCCCAGCGGCCGGGCCTGCTCACAGGCTGGCGGGGTCTGGGAACCTGGATCGCAGAAGGGCTCCCCCATTCGCTGCTCACGAGCCTCACTGTTCGTTGAGCTGCACACCTGCTTCCTCTGGGAGCCTGGAGGGTGCCGCGTGCTGGGCAGAGGGCGCCCCATCACAACCCCGGGGCGTCTCTAACCAGCTCCCCTGGTTGGAATGTTGCTCCTGCTCCTCCCCCCACCCCAGACCCCGCCTGAAGGGGCAAAGCAAGACACGAATGGCCTGAAAGTAAAAGGTCAGCTTCCTTCTTCTCGGGGTGACACAAGCAGCCCTGCCTCTGCACCCCATCTTCGATCCCGTCCTCAAATGCTCCTCACACTCGCCCTCTCCATGAGGCTGGCGTCGGACCCGTCACATGGTCTCCTGTGAACGACTTCTCCCGCTGCCACAGCACAAGCATGTGCAGCGTTAGCTCCTGGTTCTGAATGGCTCCCCCACAATCGGTTGGGTTCTTGGAGGGGAAATCTGCGATCACAGCTGAGTGAGTGACCAGATCAAAGCACCGCCTCTCCTCGCACTGCAAGATGGGCGAGGCGCTGCGGGGACCAGGTGCAGGGGCGCGGGGGGCAGCTCCGAGCCCGGACCCCAGGCTGGAGGTGGGCCTGCCCAAGGACTTCAACTCTTAACGCAAAACCCACGGTGACAGCAAATTGCCTGCAATAAAACTGACCCCAGCAAAGCACGTGTCTGGGGGCCCACTGTTTCGGCTGGATTTTTTTTTTAAAGTTAGGTCAGGTAAACATATCCATTAGGAATTAGGCGGGAAAAGACAGGGCCACCCAACTTTTAAAGTACTTGGATGGTCCTGGCGGCTCTTGCCTCCCTTCCCCCGCTCTCAGCCCCCAACCCCGCTGCATCCCCTACCATCCCCACCCCCACCCCCACCCCCGGGTCTGCTGCATGCTCTGACCGGAGAGCCAGGCTGTCCTCCCTTGGCCCAGCCACTGTTCTGTCGCAGAATGAGCAAAACTGAGGGGAAATAATGGTGTCTGGTAGGCTCCCTGACAATCTGGCCCCCCATCTGTGGGCCTGCAGGCGGCTTTCAAATTGTTTGCAAAGATCAAGGAAACTTGGCTGGTGGTCGGAACCCGAGCACGGTGCACCGTTGGAAAGCCCCGCTCTCCTTCCTGTCTGTTCTGTGGAAGCTCCCACCACGAGAAGTGTTTCTAAGAAGCCACGTGTGACCTGAACCCAGGAATGGAGGGGACGGCCAGCAGCGGTCGGTGTGCTGTTTGCCGAGCCCCCGGGCCAGGCTGGGCGCCGATGCCAGGTCAGGGCGCGTAGGACAGAGTTTTGGCCTTATTTTTCCCAGATGCTGCCACGCACCATTTCCCCCACCGATGTCACCGACAGAAAACACAGTCTGAACTGTTTCTGCAGCCGGGGACACGAAATGGATGGCATTTAATGCTCCGTGCCGGCTCTGCGAGTGTGTGTGTGAGAGTGTGTGAGTGTGAGAGTATGAGAGAGTGTGAGTGTGAGAGGGTGTGTGAGTGTGAGTGTGAGTGTGTGAGTGTGTGTGTGAATGTGTGTGTGTGTGTGTGTGTGTGCATGTGAGTGTGGGAGTGTGTGAGTGTGAATGTGTGTGTGTGTGTGTGTGTGTGTGAGTGTGTGCATGTGCGAGTGTGAACAGAAAGGCCTGTACTCAGTGAATGAAGGGGCCCCTTCCTCCACTCCTATCATTTGCCAATTTAGGGAAATCCTGTCCAGGGTGTCTGCCTGGTTTTGGGGTGTCTGCCCGGCTCTGGGGTATCTGCTCGGTTCTGGGGTGTCTGCCCGGCTTTGGGGTGTCTGCCCGACTCTGGGGTGTCTGCCCGGCTCTGGGTGTCTGCCCGGCTCTGGGGTGTCTGCCTGGCTCTGGGGTGTCTGGCCGGCTCTGGGTGTCAGCCCGGCTCTGGGGTGTCAGCCCGGCTCTGGGTGTCAGCCCGGCTCTGAACATGAGACACACACACGCAGAGAGCACGTTCTCGGTGATAATACTGTTTATTGTCCGCTGGCCGAGCGCTCACTCAGGAATGATACAAAGCATCGGAGACATGCGCAGGCTGCCTGTCCACTGGCCACGGCTCGCGTGTGTTCCCAGCACAGGAAGGTCCTATCCCAGCAAACACACATTGCCCCCCAAAAGTTTCTTTTTTTAAAAAAACACACAAAGAAATCCAACAAAATCCACAAAGCTTTAAATTATGGCAGCAAGTCCGATATTATCATCAAGCAAAGGTTGGAGGAGAACTACCATGTAAACTTTATTTAAATAGCGGGAGTCGCTGCGTGAAGACGCGGAGGGAGGAGTATAACATACATGAACAATGCCGAGCGGAGCCTCTGACCCCGTGCGTGCTGCGAAGATCTGCGTGCAGGTGCCTGAGCCGCTGTCAGTCGGCTGCCCCCCGGCCTTCCTTTCGGGTTTTTTTTGGTGTTTTCCTGCTGGGCACGGCTCCCAGGCCAATGGGCATGGATTAAATATGAAGGCCACCCTTTCGATCCTTTCCTTTGTAATAATTTGAACCAGAGAGACGATGGGAGGCGGAAATAGCAACGATACTCAAAGAGGTCAGTCAGGCTGCACGCTGGGTGAGGGCCACGGCCCGCTCACACTCTGGGCCAAATGCTTCGGAGATGCAGAAACTTGAGAAAAAAACACAAGTGCCCGCCTACCACCTACCGAGGGCCACAGAAACACAGCACAGGGACGGTCACAGCCGATGTCAGAGATAAACCGAACATGGGGTCAGCAGGAACGGGAGTCAAGGTTACACATGGGGACACCAGGCCGGAAGCAACGGGCGGGCGTTCTGGTCTACACTGCGACCACGGGACCGGTCCACCCCGACATCTCACAGACGTCCCCCCCTGCACGGCCCACAAGCCCTGGGCAGGGCCGATGCCTGGACCCCCTAGTCTGTGCCCAAAAGGGAAGTCATCCAAGTCTATGCCGACCAGGTCCCGGGCAGCCACGGGGCCGCGTGCCATGGGGAGACGGGGTCTGACGGGCACAGGGCACCGCAGAGCAGAGCGGGCTCGGAAGACGGTGACCGCCCACGGGCCAGCGGCCCTGCCCCGTGGGGAGCGCGCGCCCCTGTGCTTCTGTGGGTGTGTGTCTGCCTCAGGAGCACGATAAACTCAGAACTGGCCGTCTCTACAAAACCAGCAGGGGCGGAAGGATTCTCTTCATTCTGCTGGGCAGGGCCTGCCCGTGGCCACCCATGTGCCGGCGGCGGAAAGCCATTCTTAGGGAGCACACGGGCCCCCAGCTCCCCCTGAATGAGGCTCCTGAATGGAGGCATCGTGGGAATGGAAGGACCATCAGCAGAGGGGGGCGCGCTGCACCTAGTTCGCCTGCGAGCTGAGAACTCATGGGAAGGAAAATGAGCGCCTCGCAAAGCCGCAACCACCCTGGGGGCCCAGAAAGACGGGAGTCTCCCCGAAGCCGCCTGCGCCTCCCTAGGGACATCATCAGACCCTTGGCTGGCTTCCCCCGCAGAGATCCAGCCACAGAGCGGCACTGTCAGTCGGGGGTGGGGGGTGGGGGTGGCGCATACTAAACCTCTGCAGATGGGGGGCCCAGCAGGACCCAGCTTTCCGTCCCCAGGAAGTAACACAGACAGCACAGCTAGCTCTGGCCGCTGGCCCCAAGCAACGCCCCGCAAAGCCAATCCATGCAACTCCCTCTAGACACGGATGCCGGAGGAGGAGGAAGAGGAGGAGGAGGAGGCTGGAGGGACCTCAGAAGCTCAAGAACAAGCCAAGGGCAGCCAAGTGTCCCCCGACCTCTGTCCTTGGTGCAGAGCGTCTCACGCCCCCTAAGGGCTAGAGGAGGAGTGCAGGGGTGATGCCATGACCCACTGGTCACTCTCACATCGCCCCAGCCAGGGGAGGCCCCCCAGAATTCTGTGGGTACAGAAGAGTAATCAGGGCTCCTTCCAGACCAAGCTGCTCCCCACACAGGAGTCGCTGGTGTGGGAGCCCGAGGTCAGCTTGGGGAGTCTGGGGGCGGGGGGACTTGCAAGGGGCGGGGATGACACCCCAGGGCCAGAGGTGTGGAAGCTGCGAGAAACGAGGGACACGCCCCTGTCAGGAGGGAGGGACCTGGTAGACCTGCTACACAGTCTTGCTACGACCCTCAAGTTTCTGCAAAATGCACATATCCAGGCTCTGCCCTGACCAGGCCGGGGGGAGGGGGACCCCTAGGTGCTGCCCGCTCAGCGTCTGTGACAGCGCCAGGCTGGGCCTGAGAGGGAAGCTGGGTCCCACCCCTGCCCGCAGCCAGGATGGAGGCTGGCCGCACAGAGCCCAGGCTGAGGGCGCAGGGTGGGACCCACCTCTCACTCCAGGACCACAGCTGTACGGAAGGGGCTACACGGGGGAGAATGACACTATTTAGACCCACTTGGATGACGGTTTTATTCATGCTATTTCCAGGAAGGGATGCCGGAGCTGGACCAGTCTACGCTCTTGGAGGCTTCCCATTGGCCGAGGGGCCGCGGCCTCTAGGGGTCCTGGATGTCGAGAAACTCCTGCTTGGGGGGCGCCGCCCCGCGGTACCAGGCGCAGGAGCCGTCGTTCCTCTTGATGCAGGCGAAGAACTTGGCCTGGTGCCCGTTGATGCTCTTCTCCGTGACCCAGTCCATCCACAGGCACTCGTCCACGGAGGAGATGTAGCAGGGGATCATGGGGCAGCGCGTGATCTGGGGGGGGCAGGGAGGAGGACTCAGTGGGGACCCGGGCCGCGGGGCGGCTCCAGGACCCAGCAAGGCGCCTGGCGAAGGCGGCCGAGGGCAGTTTGTTGAATGAGTGACCGCGGGAGGGCAGCAGGGGGCGGGGGCTGGAGTGGAGGCGGCTGTCAGCAGCCTTTCCTGAGTGCCAGGCGATCCACACAGCGGCAGGCGGCCGCCCAGGGGGAGGTGAAGCCGGTACACCCCCCTGCAGCCCCAGCCACTGCAGGCCGCCTCCCTCCACGCTGGGCCGGCTGGTCTACCTTCTCTGAGCCCAGCAAAGCAACTCTACCTGAGCCCCGCCCTCCCAGGAGTAGGTGAGTAATAGCAACAAAGGCCCGGCCAGCGCGGCCCAGTGGTTGAGTGCTGACCTATGAACCAGGAGGTCACGGTTTGATTCCCAGTCAGGGCACAGGCCCGGCTTGTGGCCTTGATGCCCAGCACGGGGCGTGCAGGAGGCAGTCGATCAATGAATCTCTCTCACCATTGATATTTCTCTCTCCCTCTCCCTCTCCCTTCCTCTCTGAGATCAATAAAAATATATTAAAAACAACGACAACAACAAAGGGTCTGAGCTTCCGAAGATGGGCAGGAGGAATGGAAGGGGCGGCACCCGCTCTCAGGCACAGGGGCTCCGAGGGCATCAGCGCCCAGCACGGGCTGAGGAAGCTGAGTCCAGCGGGTGAAACCTCCCCGTGGAGGCACGTGGCTCTGACTTTGTGTTGGGCTCAGCGTGCGCCCAGCACACGGGGACTGCGGGTCGGAACCCTCACTCCGAAGGAGCTAAGGGCTGGGCAGGAGGCCAGCTACCAGGACGAGGAGGGGCAGGGGGGCTACACGCAGCGCCAGCCCCAGGGGCGCTCCCAGCAGCCTCCGCGGGACGGGCTCGTGCTGGGCCCAGCACCTCCGGACTGAGGCTCACTCACTGGGGTGACTCAGGGGCGCCTGGTGCCCAGGGCGCTTCCTGCGATGGGCTGTGGGGCGGGAGCCCTGACGATGGCTCACCGTCTGCGACTGCGAGAGCGTCAGTGACGCGCCCTGGCTGGTGTGGCTCAGTGGATAGAGCGTCGGCCTACAGACTGGAGGGTCCCGGGTTTGATTCCGGTCAGGGGCACATGCCTGGGCTGCTTGCTCAATCCCCAGTAGGGGGCGTGCAGGAGGCAGCTGATCCATGATTCTCTCTCATCATCGATGTTTCTCTCTCCCTCTCCCTTCCTCTCTGAAACCAATAAAACATATTTTTTAAAAAAATTTAAAAGGAGGCTTAGTGACGCTCTCGCTGTACAGCACAACCTCTGGCCACTTTGTAAGAAGGGGGGCTAGGGTTTCTGGTGCGAAGGACACACAGACCCCACGTTCACAAGGGCCCACACGTGGAAATGGCTGCAACTCTGGCAAAACTGCAACCCCTGGGGCCTGTCACAGAGCAAGTACTGACACTTTTCTTTGTAGAAAATACTCACGGGACCATATTCTCCCCACAAAACTCCTCCTCCCAGGAGCTACGGTCACACAGCCAGGTGCCCCTTACCCGGCAGAGGCACGCCTCAGGGTTCGGTGCCCACCAACAGCCTCACCCGTGGGGAGGCCACACCTCCCAGAGTCCTGTGCTAAGTCAGGGCCCTGGGCATAGAGAGGCCGGGGAAAGCTAGGGGTGAAATCCTGGCGACCACCTGGAGGCGGTGGCAGAGATGAGCTGAAGCCTGGAGGAGGCGGCGGCTTACCTTGCACTCACAGCCCATCTGGTACCTGTGGTTCAGGCTCTTCTTCTGGGTGGTGCTCAGGGTGTCCCAGGGCACAATGAAGTCACAGAGGGTGATGTGCATCTTGCCGCTCCCATCGGCCTTTCCTGGGGAGAGAAGGGGCCACCGAGCTCAGCGTAGGGCACGCCGCCTGCTTCCTCCGCCCACGCCTGCATCCGGGGCGGCCCGGGCATGGGGGAGTGTAGTTCCAACAGCACCACGTGTTAAGGGCAGGCTTGTGCCCTAGCCGGTTTGGCTCAGTGGATAGAGCATTGGGCTTCAGGCTTAAGGTTCCGGGTTTGATTCCGGTCAAGGGCACGTACCTCAGTTGCAGGCTCCTCCCTGGCCCGGGCCCTGGTCAGGGGGCTGGTGCAGGAGGCAACCAATGGATGTGTTTCTCTCACATCGGTATTTCTGTCTTTCCCTCTTCCACTCCCTCCAAAAATCAATGGAAAAAAAATCCTCGGGTGAGGATTAAAAAAAGCAGCAGCAGCAGCAGCAGCAGCAGCAGCAGGGGGGCCACTCGAGCACTTATTCTGAACCCTAACAACTAACAAGAGAAGGGTTCGGGCAGCCTTCGACACTTCAAAAAAACACAGGTATTTTTTCCGACCCGCATCCCCTCTCTGTGAGCTCAGTGCTTCAAGGAGGGCTCGGCACCGGCAGAGGGCAGTGCCTCGGCCCCGGCCCTGGACGCTGTGGCCTTCACACCGCACGCACTGGCACACATGGCGCCTCCCGCCCAGCCGCTCGCTCCTCTGTCACCGTCACCGTCACCGTCACCGGCAGGCTGAGCTCTCCCTCCGGCTCGCCCCGCCGCCCCGTGCCCGGGCATGGCTACTGCATCCTGGCTTGGCGTCCATGTCCCCTGTTCCTCGCCTTTCTTTTGCATCTTGCTCCCTCACCGTGTCGAAAGCATACGCCGAAAGCCTGGGTCTTGCACCTCTTAGCCGCAGCGCCCTGCACGCAGCAGCTGCTCAACAGAAGCCCCCTGGGGAAGCCGTGGGGTCCCCGCGATCTGCCGCTTCTCTGCTGTTGTGGCGGCTTTCCCCTCGACCTTTCCACCACTAGCTCAAGCCTTAGCGGCAGCAGGCCAAGGCCGGCGAGGGTACGAAACGCAAATGGCATCTTTTCAACAGCCCTAGTGGCTGGGCCAGCGGGCGCTTCGGAGGTCGTGGGTACACGGGGCAGCATCTCAGAACGTTAAAAGGAGACCCCTTTCGGAATACAGAATTCAGATCTGATTGGGCCCGGCTGGTGTGGTCCAGTGGTTACACGTCGGCCTATGACCCAGGAGGTCACAGTTGGATTCCTGGTCAGGGCACAGGCCCAGGTTGTGGGCTCGATCCCCAGTGTGGGGCGTGCAGGAGGCAGCTGATCCATGATTCTCTCTCATCATTGATGTTTCTATCTCTCCCTCTCCCTTCTTCTCTGAAGTCAATAAAAATACATTTTAAAAAAATAAAAAAGACTCGTGTGGGCATGCCTGGCTCGAGCATCTGCTACAGCAGTCTACGTATGTCTGCCTCAGAGGAAAGCAGTCTTTCTGGGATACAGAAAAACAGGAATTAATTAAAATCTGTCGCTGAGGGTTGCATGTTTATTTTTCCTTGTGGGGCTCGAGAGGACTGGGGGAGAAAATTACGGGGCCGAGTCCCTGAGAACCCCCAAACATGCGTGTCCAACTCCACACGTGAAGGTGAGTCACCAGCCCCAAAGGGGGCGGGCTGCCCCGGGCTGTGCGGTCACTCCCAGGGCGGCAGCCAGCGCCCGCGGGGTGGCTCGCTGCGCCCCCGGACTCCGGGAGAGAAAGATCTAGAATCCGTGGTTTCACCCGGAGCTGCCGCTGAGCCCGGGGAGGAGGTCGGGTTGCCAAAGGGCACACAGGTTCCTAGAACTGGGAGGTGTGAGGCCGGCAGAAGCCAGACAAGGTCCCCACACCCCTGGGAGCCAAGGGGAAGGAGCCCGGCCCTGCCTCCTGCACAAGTGCCTGGCAGCCCTGCAGTTTGGGCAGACCGCCCCTAGAGGGCGGTGTGTCCCTCGCGGGCTCTCATTCTATTTTTATTTTTGTTAATCCTCACCAGGGATATGTTCCCATTAATTTTTTAAAATGTTTTTATTGATGTTTTAGAGAGGGAGGAAGGGAGAAGGAGAGCGAGAAACATCGATCAGCTGCCTCCTGGGGATGGAGCCTGCAACCCGGGCATGTGCCCTGACCAGGAATTGAACTGGCGACGTCTCGTGCATGGGAGAGTGTTCAACCAACTGGGCCACACTGGCCAGGCCTCCATTCGTTTTTAGAGACAGTGGAAGGCAGGGGGAGTGACAAGAGGAACATCCACGTGAGAGAGTCACGTCGACGTTGCCTCCTGCCCACGCCCGAGCAGGGCCGGAGATCGAGCCTGCACCGAGGTCCGTGCCCCCCACTTCCTCCTGTGGGTCCTCAGGTGCAGCACAAAGAGAGGACACCGCAAACCAGAAGCCGCTGGTTTGCTACGGCAAGTCCCCTGCACCATGGGGGATTCTGTCTCCTTTCTCTTCTCTCCAGATCGAATTTTTCTGATCATAAAAATAATCGCTGTCGTAATTTGCAAAACGGAGCCCATCCAGGGAAGTCGGAAAAGGAGACATGAGCGATGATGAGACTGCCTCCCGCTGTTCCGGGCACAGGCCGAGCGGGCCCCCTGAGGCCGCTGGGGACGCCGCACCTGTGCTGGGTGCGCTAGCAGCGTCGCCGCCTCCCTGCCTCTGGGGCAGCAGTCGGGTCTCTGATCTCTGCATCCTGATTCCGTCCCCCGTCCCCCGTCCCCCGTTCCCCCCCCCCACTCTCCGTTGAATGGCACTTTCCCTATAAAAATCGCAGGCACGGGAAGGAAAGCCAATGGGGCCGCCTTGGAGAGCCGTCTGGCAGTTCCTCGAATGATGAAAGAGCCACCATATGTCTCGCAATTCCACTCCTGGTATCCACCCCAGAGCAATGAAAACACACGTCCACGCAAAAACGCGTGCGCGGCTGTTCTAGCAGCACTTTCACGATAACCCCGAGGTGGGAGCAGCCCCCGTGTCCACAGAATGATGAATGGGGAGGCGGGTGGGGTGTATCCATTTAGTGGAGCATTACTGGGCCACGAAAGGCGTGGAGGGCTGACACCCGCTCCAACACGCGTGATGCTGCAGGATAGGAGCCAGACGCGAGGGCCCACGGGGGACATGGTCCCATAACACAGAAGTCTGGAGCCAGGAAATCTCAAGTCAGAAGCGGCTCAGGGGTTGCCGAGAGCCGGCGGGGGGCGGAGAAGGGGGGTTGGGGAGGTAAGAGCTGGGGTACACTTCCGGATGCGGGTGATGGCTGCACAGCCCTGTCAACACCAAAGCCACTGAGTCACACTCTGTCTGTGGGTGAGCTGAACGGTGTGTCAATTATATCGCAATGAAACTGCCAACAGAGCGCGGATGCTCTTAAAGCAGCGCGATACTCAGAAGGCCCATAAGAGGGGGGAACCCCGAGGGCAAGAGCCAAAGTCTCGATGTAGCAGCAAAGAAACCAGGGGCGGGGGCTGGGCATGGGCTGGCGGGGGGGGGGGGGACCCCCGGACAGACCACAGGCCTCCTCCTCCCCCCCACCCCCCCAGGGACCTGCGCTTGGGAATGGCGACTACGGTTAGTTACGTTCTGTGGCTTTTACCACATGCACCACGGAGATGCCGGTGCACCATCATACCAACAGATTAAAAAGAGGTTCCCTCTCGGCCTTGGGCGCCTGTCCCCCGGCCCAGCCGACGGCACACGCACCTGCGATGAGATACTCCTTCTTGCCTCCGATGTCCAGCGAGACCCCACAGATGGCAGAGGACGGGGCCGTGTAGATGAACTCGATGTCCCTGTCAGGTCCCTTGAACATCTGGGAAGATGATGGGGGGTCCGGGTCAGCGGAGTGGTCGCAGCTGCAAACTCCACGAACCCGGGGGCAGGGCCACAGCGCGTCCCATCAGCTTCCTGGGCGGCCCGGGTCCAGGGGCCCAGCGCACCTCCAGACGGGCAAGCGGGGGGGTGGGGGGGAGCTGGGGTGGATGCACTTCCACGCGGTCTCTGGCCTCACTCTGGCCACCCCCCCTCCGCTGCCCCCCTCCTCCCCACCCCTTTACCCCCCCTCACCTTGATCTGCTTGATCTCGTACTGGATCCTCTTGATGGGGTTGCCGTAGACATCGTTGCCGGAGCCCACCTCCTTCTCGCTCACCACCTTGGCCCTGATCACTGCAGAGCACAGGACACAGAGGTGAGCGGAGCCCCGCACACGCACACGGGAAGGGGCAGCAGGGAGGCAACGAAGCCAGGACCCTGCCGCACCCCGTAACCCGACAACTCGGGGATCAGGGCTCCCGCAGCCACTGGGCAGAGCTCTCCCTCTTTTCGTTTCCAGGAGTATCAGCTGGTGCCACCCACCGTCCTAATGGCTTTCAAAGCTTTGCCTGCGACATGCGGCCATGCAGGCCACTCGGGGTCAGTGTCGCATTCAGGCAGACGGGAGGGAAAGAAGGACACGGAGCAGAGCACGGGGCTCCACGGAGCGTCCTGCCCCCGCCCCCGCCCCCGCCCCCGACCCCACCCCCACCCCCACCCCCACCCCGGGCAGACTCAGACCTCAGGGCCTGCTGGCCAGGCCAGCTTTTCCCAGAGCAGGGGGCCAGGACTCCCGAGTGCTCTCTACATCTCAGCCTGGTGCCGGCGCCCCGCCCAGGCCCAAACCCCATTCTTATTTCTTCTGTGGGAGCTGAGCCATGACGGGCCCAGCCCAGGCCAGGCCCCAGCCCGCACGGCCACAGCTAGGACACGCCGCCCGGGCCAGGACCCAGCCCGCACGGCCACAGCTGGGACACGCCGCCCGGGCCACCAGGACCCAGCCCGCACGGCCACAGCTGGGAAACGCCGCCAGGGCCACCAGCACCAAGGGCTTGTTCCTGGATAGCAGGCCCTCGGCCCAGTGGCTCCTCCCACCCCAGCACCCGGTGTCTTTGTAGTCACATCCCTTCCAGCTCACGCATCCACCTCGGCTGCCTGCTGCCCACTGCCCACAACTAAAACAGGAAATGCTTTGCAATCCGGTGCCAGCGGCTACTTGCGCTGCCTCAGTGGGGCTGGGACGGATCCATTTCCAAAGCTTTGTGTGTGCTCTGCCCACACCAAGTGCTGACCCCAGAGGTCGAACCCTGGCACCTTCAGGACAGGGGTGCCCGCCCTCCATGCTTTGGGGACGGTTTCCCTAGAACTCCCCGCCTCTGCCGCTCCCCTTACTTATTTTTATTGATTTCAGAGAAGCGGGGAGAGGGGGAGGGAGAGAGAAACATCAATGAGGAGTCCAGCCAGTGAGGCTCAGTGGTTGAGCATCAACCTATGAACCAGGAGGTCACGGTTCAATTCCCGGTCAGGGCACAGGCCCGGGTTGCGGGCTCCATCCCGTGTGGGGCGTGCAGGAGGCAGCCGGTCAATGATTCCCTCTCATCATTGATGTTTCTATCTCCCTCTTCCTTCCCCTCTGAAATCAATAAAAATATATTTTAAAAAAATTAAACCCCAGGCCTGGACTCATGTTTATTGAACACCTACTATGTGCTGGGCCTGGTACTGGCCCCGCAGTGGGCTGCTCTGCCCCACTAGCCCCCCAGCTACAGGAACCAGAGGGAGCAGGAGGAGGGAGAGTCTTTGTTCAGATTCGTGTGCCGCTTTGCTCCCCAAAAAGATGGCCTCTCCCCAGGCTGCTCAGATTTTGCCTTTTCTTTCTTCTTTCCCGTCTGCCGTCCACCCAACATCTGGGTTTGGGATCCCGGGTGACACACGGGCTGATGAATTCACCGCCAGATGTCGGCTACTGGAATGCACAGCCATCCACTTAATCCAAAGCACACGCAACCGCAGAGCCCGCCCCCACCCGGGGCCGCGGACACCGCATGATGTCACTTCCTCCTGCGAGGAGCCTGCAAAACAACCCCCGCGGCCGCCAGCCTCCGGGTGGAAAGAACAGGGTGGGCGGAAAGTGAGGCTCCCGGACGGCGATCCAGGGAGCACGGGCTCCGTTTGGACCGCGAGCGACTGCAACCACCCAGGGAAAGACCCACACAGGCCAGGCTGTCGCGCCGCCACCCCGAGGGCAGGGGACAGCGAGGGGCTGGCGGGAAACCTCAGGGTCCTCAGGCCCCGACTCATGTCCCCTCCCGCCCCCCAACACCTCTGCGCCCTGCTGCATCCCGAACAGGCCGGGTGCACGCTCTCTGGGGGCCCGGACCGAGACCTGCCTCTGAGAAGTTCACTGTCACGCGTGTCCACTGAGCTCTGTTATCTTGCCACGGGCCCAGCCGCTCTCGGAGGATCCGTGTGCCTCCGCGTGCGTCTGTCCTGTAGGGCCTCTCGGACAGGGCTACTCTGCTGGCCCGGCTCCCAAACCCGAGGACAGGGAGGCCTCCGGGCGTTCACACGTGACTCGCAGCGGCCGTGGCCTGGGCCCGGGCCCTCAGCGCCCTGAACCCCAGGCCCAGGGCCCGGAGGCAGAGCCCTGGCCGAGGGAAGTCATGAGTCTGCCCAGACGCGGGGCGAGAACCCCAGGATTCGGAAAAACATCCGTCCCCTGCGAGCTCAGAACCCGGCCCTGACTCACCCGGGCAGGGGTGGCTCAGGGCCCGCCCACCCCAGGCCTCCAGAGGGACAGGGTGCCCTTCGGTTTGCTCTCAGCCTCTGGGAAATGCCCAGCGGTCCCCCCATGAGGGCCCCTCGCTCCCAGTGCCACTCACTGTGGGAGGGGGCCTGGGGGACTGGCCAGCACATTTGCCAAAGACCCTACTGGCCGCAATTGAGAGGGAGGGTGGGAGGACGGGCCGTCCTGCTGCGGCGACCGGAGTGACCACTGGCCAGTGCGCTGGGGCCTCGGTGTGAGAGCGGGAGCCGCTGCGTGTGGTCACAGCCGGTGCCCGCGGAAGACGGCACATTTCCTGGGGGCAGATGGTGTAACGCCCTGTCCCCGTCCGGCACTTGGTCCATTTCTGTGCTTCTGGGTAGAATTACATGCCAATCACTTCAGAGGCATTTAGAAATGATTTTCTCCTGGACGCTCGGAACCCAGCCCCCATGCCCTCCAGGCCGGGAGGAGGGTCCGGGCTCCCCAGGGGGGCCCCGCTCTGCTGGGGTCCTGGGCGGGTGGGAGGGTTCCATGCTTCTGCCTACGCTCCCCAGAGAAGGGCGCCGAGTTTAGACATCTCCACCCGCCAACCACAGCGCACCGTCCTCCCAGATGCCTGCAGCCAGCTCCCATGCTGCCCCCTGGGAGGAGGGTCCCTGCCCCTCGATGACAGAGGACCCCTAACTGCTGGCCTGTAACTCGTTACCTCCGGGGGCACTGGGGGCCTTGGGGGCCCAGCAGAGACAGTTGGGCACCTTCCCAGTGGGCCTGCGTCTGCTTTGCGAGCAGGTGGGCTGCCCTCAGGCCCGAGGGCCGGTGACCTGGAAAGGGGACCATGCAGGCACAGTGCAGACCCACTCGGGCACCCGGCTGAGGCCACGCCCCTGGACGGCACGGGGACGAGGACGGGGTGCGGCTGAGCAGCCCGGAGATGTCACAAGGAATGCATGACATCAGTGCTGGCTTGGTGCCCAGAGTCCGAGGCAGGGTCTGGCCCCACCGGCCCCACCTGCCCCTGCAGCCCCACTTCCCACCCAGCCCCCGCCACCCAGGTGCCCTCAGTGGGCGGGCGGCCGGCGGGGGACTTCCCCGAGCACTCGCAGCCTCCCCTGGCCTCCACGCCGGGCCCTCTCGGTCAGTGGTGGAGCAGGCCTCCAAGTCCACTCCTTTTAGGGAAATGAAGGAAAAGGGGCTGTCGCTTCGTAATTAAAAACAGCCGTGCTGGGGGAAGCCGAGGGTTTCTCGGGTCTGGGCTGCGGCTTCGAGAGGCCACACTCCCCCCTCGGGGCCCTCAACCTCCCGCCCCAGGAACCGACCTCTGGCCCCAGCTCTGGGGCGGGGTCGTGCCTGTCCAGGGCGAGGGCAAGACTTGGCCGGTGGGACCCAGGTCAGGGTCAGGAATGCCCGGAACGGGCACTGCTCAGAGCAGAGGTGCTTGGGGTGGAGGGTGGGGTTGGGCAGGAGGGCGACTGGGTGCAGCCCCAGCCCCGGGACACGCTGCCCATGAGCCTGGTACTTAGGGGCCTGCCAGGCCTGCCCGGTGCTGTCAGGATCCCAGCACCCACGTGAGCGGCTGTCCCCTGGATGCCTGTCTCCATGGAGACCAGCTCCCCCATCTCTGTTTCCTGGCCACGTGCTCCCCCAACCCCGACCTTGGAGCTGGAGGGAACGGTCCACACCCCGTGCCCGCCCCATCCCCCCAGGACCCTGGCACGACCCTGACCCCGACCCCAGCCCGGCACCCTCCGCCCTGTGGGCCCAGCGGGACCTCACGCCACAGGCCTTGGTCACATGCCCACAGCCTCGGGCGGCCCTTCCCGCTCACGTGCTGCTGAATCATGTGAAACAATGCACCGGCCCTGGGGGGGTTTGCCGAGAACAGAGCGGCTTTGTGGGGGCTGCTGCTCCCACTCTCTCCACCAAGCCCAGCCCAGCCCAGCTCGGCCCTGCAAACCCCAAGCCTGCAGCCGGGGCAGGGGGAGCCGCGGCAGGGAGGGGCCTGGACAGGCGCTAAGGGACGGCTCTCCCCTCCCTCCCCTTCCCCACCCACAGGCTAGGAAGGGGCCCAGAGAGGCAGGGCGGACGGCTTGGAGGAAAGGGGCAGCAGGCCACGGCCTGCCCACGCTGCCACGGGTGGCAGGGTGCTGCCCGCGCCTGTCGGCCTCTCCTGCTCGCTGGAAGGACTCTCAGAGGTCGGAGAGGACCCCCAGGCCCCCAGCTTTGAACATCTTATTTTCCCTTTTATTTGCATTTCGGAGGCCCTGATGTTATCACACACATTATGGCTGTGCACCTAGCTGGCGGGGGAGGGGACAGGGACGAGGACCCGCAGAGCAGCACACGGGATTCGGGGTCACATCCAAACCTGACGCCGCCTTCTGTGGGACGGCTGGGAGGGCAGGTGCCTTGTCCTTCTGCCAGGGGCCGTGTGGGTGGGACTGCCGGGCAGAGATGAGTCAGCCCGCACCCTGTCTCGCTGCCCGCTCCCCACACCTACTTTTAGCTCAGAAGGGGCGCTCTCACCTACAATGCAGGGACCACAAATACGACCTTTGAAATTGGAAACAAAAATAACTCGCTCCCAGGCAGGCTTGTCCAGTCACCAGCCTGCGGCTTCCCGGCCTCATCAGGAGACCTCGCGACTCAATGTTTGGGTCCCTGTGGCCTCGGCTTTAAACCCGGTGACCCCACAGCACCCTGAGCCCGAGGCCATCCCCCGGGGCAGACAGGAGCCACAGGTGGGGATCCCACAGCACCCTGGGCCCGAGGGGATACCCCGGGGCAGACAGGAGCTGCAGATGGTCTTGTAACACAGGAGGCTGAGCATCAGCCCAAAGCCAGCACCCTGCCCCGCAGGCCACCCCCGAGCAGCCCTCCTGGCCACAGGCTGGGCCACTCTGCAGCCTGCCCCACGCCATTCCGGGAGCCCACACTTTCTCCACGACAAGTGGAAAGGCCACGGATGGACAGTGGCGCCCGCAGGCTGGAACGTGAGCTGGTGGGAGGAGCCTCACCCGAGCTACTGGTGCACAAGGGGGCAAGTCTGGGGGCTCGGGCTCCTCGGGGACACCCCCTGGTCAGTCACCGGACCTGCCGGGGCCTCCCACCACGGCCACCGGTCACTGCACGTGTCCTCGCCACCTTGTCCCCTCCACCGGGACCCCAGTGCTGGGACTCCAGCGTGTGCACTCACTGTGCCTCCCAGAGACGGGGGCAGTGCCCGCCCCTCCGTTTAATAAGGAAAAACAGGGTAAGATCCAGGCAGCATTTTCCAGGGGAAATAGAAAAAAAGGTGAAAATGGAAGAAAAGGAACATAGGGACCTTTCCCGCCCCTCTGACCCAGCGACCTCTGACCCAGCGTGGCGTTCAGACCTCCCCAAAGCGCTTCCAGACCCCCAGCCCTGTACCCACATGCATTAGGGGTGCAGCTCTCTTTGGGGGAAGGACATACACAGAGAAGCTGAGACTGGGAAGCAGGCTCAGGGCGTCACGGGTGACAGGAGGCTGCAGCCAGTGGGGTGGGACACCCCCGTGTGACATGGATGATGTGACTGCCCCGAGTCCCAGGCACACAACATCACATCCTTTTTATGAAGTTCAAACACACGTAAAACTCAACCGCTCCACGCTCCGTGTGTGTGTGTGTGTGTGTGTGTGTGTGTGCGCGCGCGTCCACGCCCACATGGTGGGGTGAAGGCAGCCCCGCCGGGGGCAGAGGCCTGCACCCAGCGGGCAGCAGCCGGCAGAGGAAGTCACAGGCAGAAGCCACTTCGCAGCCAACAGCCCAGGTCTTGGTGTGCCCGGGGGTGCGCCCGGGGGTGCGCCCGGGGGTGTGCACGGGGGTGTGCACGGGAGTGTGCACAGGAATGTGCACGGGGGTGTCACGGGAGTGTGCACAGGGGTGTGCCCGGGGGTGTGCCCGGGAGTGTGCACAGGAATGTGCACGGGGGTGTCACGGGAGTGTGCACAGGGGTGTGCCCGGGGGTGTGCCCGGGAGTGTGCACAGGAATGTGCACGGGGGTGTCACGGGAGTGTGCACAGGGGTGTGCCCAGGGGGCTCAGGGCTGTTCACGGTTTTGTCTAGAGAGTCTACAGGAGAGGAGGAGGCCGCCCTAGACCAACCATGGGAGCATGTCCTGGGTGAGGATGCACAATCCAGGGGGTGTGTCTGAGGGCCTCGGAAGGGGGGTGGGGGGCGGGCACCATCTCCTGATAGGCTAGTCCAGGGTCAGCTGACTATGGCTCCGGCCAAATCCAGCCCCACCTATTTTTGTAAACAAGGTCTTACTGGAACTCAGCCAGGCCCACTCACTGGTCTATGCCGGGACTACATGGGGGCTACGCGGGGGCGCTGTCCACACAGGGCTGTGGAGCCAGAGCGCCTAAACTAGCTTCTATCGCTCTTGGCAGAACATGTTTGTGCCCCTCTGTCCCGGTCACTAAGGATGTGACTGGCAGACGAGACCCTACCCAGTGTGGGGTTTCCATGCGGCTGAGTCAGAGGTGGAGGCGGGTAGAAATGGACAGACACCCAGGTTCCCCACCAGAGGCAGCCCAGAGGGTCACTCACTCGGGTTAGTGGCTGGGACCCACTTCCCTCTCTCTGTCTCTCTCCTCCTCTTCCTCTCCTTCCTCCTTTGGTCTCTCCCCCCCCCTTCCCTTTCTCACTCCCTTCCTGTCTTCCTCCAACTTATTAATATTCGCTACACGAATGTCACTAAGAGCCCTAGCAGGTGTGGCCCAGTGGATGGAGCATCAGCCCACGGACAGAAGGGTCCTGGGGTCCATTCCGGTCAAGAGCCCACCCCTCAGTTGCAGGCTCCAGCCCCAGCCCTGGCCGGGCGCGTGCGGGAGGCAACCAATCCATGTCTCTCTCTCAGATCAATGTGTCTCTCTCAGATCGATGTTCCCCTCTCCCCGCCTCCCTTCCACTTTCTCTAAAAATCAATAAAAAAATGCCCCCGGGTGAGGAGTCACAACAAAAGCACGTTACTGAGCAACACCCTAGCAGATGCTGCTGGCCTGTAGGTGTGAAGGACTGAGGGCGGTTCTGGTGAAGTCTCCGTGCAGGCGATGCCTTTCTGCCTGTGCCGGCCTCGTGGGGGGCCCCCCGAGTCCCGCGTTTATGGGCTAAAAACCTCTGAGCGCTGACTTGACCTGAACTCCTCCTCTGAGCTGGTGGCTCGGGGACACGCCTCCGCGCGCTGGGCCGAACCGGACCCGACCCGGACCCGGACCCGGACCCGCCCCCGCTTCCTCGCTGAGGGCCCCCCCCGCCCCCCGTGGGACTCGGGCTGCGTGACGGGCCGGCGACGCAGACACAGGTCTCTCACCACTTGGTCTGTCCGGGCCTCACGCCCGGAGGTCGGTGCTCTATTGACCGGCGGCGCTAACACGGGCTCTGGAACTCCTGCAGGCGCCTCCTGGCTTGCTCGAGGAACTGCTTGTGCGACTTGCTTTGCTCCAAAATTTGCTCTTCAAGGTCACGGATCATCTGACTGTGCGTGGTGGCGTTGTCGTCCTCCTCCTCCTCCTCGCTGCTGGCGGCCGGCGGGGATGGGGATGCGGCCGGCGGGGCGGCGGTGCTGCGCTCACACCCCCCGGGCTCCTCCAGGTCCGGAGAGGGGGGCCCCGGGACGTGAGCCGGGACGTGAGCCGGGTGAGCGCTCATCTGTGGCCCCGTCTCCGCCTCCGTCTCCGTCTCCGTCATCTCCTCTCCTGGCTCCATCGGGGGCCGGCCCAGGGCTTCCCAGCTCAGCTGCGGGAGTTCGAGCACCTCCACCAGCTGCGGGCGCCACCTCTGCTCCCGGCTCTGCTTGGGCCAGGCCGGCTCCGAGCGGGCTCTGCCCACCTGTGCCGGCGGGCGCAGCTGCGACAGGAGCATGTCGGGGTGGGGCGGCTCCTGCCTGGGCCTGAGGCCGCACCAGGGCGGGCTCTCCTCCTCGGGGTGCGAGGCCAGGTACCCCTCGTCCGACAGCAGGGGCTCGACCAGCTTCCGGTACTGCCGGTCCTTGAGCTGGCACAGGAGCTCCTTCAGGTTGGTGCTGGGCACCGCGGGACAGGCGTCCGCCTGGGCTGGACCCGGGGCCAGGTCCATGAGCAGGTCGCCCGCCCGCCTCTCCCAGCAGGGCTCCCCCTGGCACCCGCACGGCTCCGGGAAGCCCAGCTCCTCGCTGGGGCACATGTCCGGCCCCGGTCTGCACTCCAGGTACGTCTTCAGCTTCCGGTTGGTACTGAACAGCTCTCTGAACACGGCCTCCAGCTCCCTCTTCCACTTGCTCCCCTCCCGGCGTGGGGGTGGGGACACGGGGGGCGAGGCTCCTCTTCCGCAGGGCACGTCGACCGGCCACGGTGGTTCCGGATCGTCCTCCTGGCCCAGACCGTCGTTCTTTGGGCCCGGAGCCAGGCGAGCCGTCCTCGCCGGTGACCTCCTCCTGCCCGGGGCACCGTCCCTCTCCCGGTCACCCAGGAGCACGACGCCGCCCGCAGAAGCCCAGAGTGTCCCCATGTCCGGGTCTCCTCGCACCCGAGGGTCGGGACGGTGGCCACCGCCCGTCTTCCTCGAAGACCTCCGCCTCCCCTTACTCTTCTCGGGGGGGCCCGGGGCAGGATGGGGCAGGCCCCCCGCCTTGCCGGCCCCCTTCTTCTCCGCGCCCACCCCGGTCCTCCGGGACTTGAGCAGACAGGGCCGCAGTCGGACCAGATCTTCCTGCCGGCGCTTCTCCCCTCTGAAGGCCGCTCTCTGCTTCTCCCGGGCCCTCGGCCGCCCGGTGGCGCCCCGTCGGGCCGGGCCCTGCAGCTCAGACCTAGGCTCTGCGGCCCACCCGCCTCCCGCTCCGAGCAGATGCGCGATGTGCAGCCGGTCCAGGTCGCGGGCGCGCTGCTGGGGGGCCTCCGGCCAGCCCGACCTCAGCTCCTCGGCCCAGTGCTGGGGCTGCGGGCCCCTCCACGGCCCCGGGTCCGGCCTCCTCTGCACGGCCAGGTGGCCTTTCTCTGGGACCTGCAGCAACTTGTGTTTCTGCTTCGGAAGCAAGGCCTGGTCGCCGGGATGGGGACTCTGGTAAGCGGCTCTCTCTTCCCCCTGCTTCACGTGGGAGATCTTGGAGGCCATGGTGTCGGAGGGATGCTGGTGGGAGCCGGGGGCCGAGGAGCCACAGATGCCACGGCTGTTCCACGTCAGGCCCGCGAGGGCAGGAGGGTGCTCGCCACTGCCTGGAGAGCGAGCACGGCCCTGGGGACAAGGCACACGGGCTCGGAATGAGGGGACGGGCTCCGACGCGTCCCTGCCACTCTCTCCCTCCACACACCTGCCCCCCCCGCCTGCTCTCGGTCTCCCCCTTGCTGTCCTGCACACCTGAAGGGCACTTCTCCACGGGGAACACGGGCAGGGTCTGGAGACATTTTTGGCGCAGCGGAGGCAGCCGCTGGGCAGCTCGTGGGCGAGGCCGGGGATGCGGCCGAGCCTCCGGCAGGCCCAGGGCGGCCCCAGGCACTGGGCTCACGACAAGAGTGATCCGAGCGTCCACAGCGCCAAGGGCGAGCGCCCTGTCCCACACTGACCTGTGAGGACTCCGGGGGCATGGGGGGGGGGAGGCGGTGCAAAGGGCGGGCCCTCGGGAGGGAGAGCTACTCATAAATGGAGGGAGGGCCCGGCCGGCGCGGCTCAGTGGTTGAGCGTTGACCTATGAACCAGGAGGTCGTGGTTCAATTCTGGTCAGGGGCGCAGGTCCGGGTTGTGGGCTCCATCCCCAATTGGGGTCATGCAGGAGGCAGCTGATCCATGATGCTCTCTCATCACTGATGTTTCTCTCTCTCTCTCTCTCCTTTCCTCTCCGAAATCAATAAAGATTCTTTAAAAAAAATAAAAATAAAGGAGAATGGAGTGGAGGAGGAGGAGCCTGCTACTCAGGGTGTATGTGTGTGCAGGGAGCTGGAGAGACCTGTGCAGGTGTGGGGGGGGAGGCGTGTGCGGGGGGAGAGGCATGTGTGTGCACGTGTGCGTGCAGGTGAGTCTGCGTGTGTGCACGTTTGGTACTAGAATCCGATGCAAACCAATCAGAGAGGAGACTAGACTGGAGTTACTTCTGTTGTCATGACTCCCAACTCTTTCCTCGTGGAATTCTCGAGGAGGACCCTCGGGCAGCAAGAAGGGACATGGGCTCAGGCCCGCCCGAGGCAGGGGGTGCGTTCACCCGAGAATATGGCATGAGGTCAGCCAGCCTGCGGGCTAAGGAGGGGCTCCCTGGACGGCTGCCGTCTGCAGGGGGCGCCCCTCAGCCGCCCTGCCGGCCCTCACTTGGTCTGTGTGGAGCGGGCTGAGCCGTGGCCGGAGGCCCTCAGGGGCCCCAGGGACCCCGGCTCAACCACGGAGCCGCTGTGGTGACTGTGCAGCTGCTCCGGGCACTCTTATGGTAACCTCTGCGGTGAGGCGCTATCACCCTGGGCTCACAGGTGGGGAAACTGAGGCAGGGAGTGGTGAAGAACCTGGACCTGGATCACACAGCTGGCAGGTGGCACCGACAGGCCCTCTGCCGCTCGGGTCAGTCCGTGACCGCGACCCGCCTCGGCAGGTCTCCTGCCGCCAGCTTTCGGGCGATCTGACCGTTCGGAACGGTGGGTCGTGTCTGACTCTACCAGGCTTCCCGCCACCATGACGAGAGCGGGGAGGACAGGAAGCGGGCTCACCAAACACAGCGACTCAGGTTTCGACAAAGGTGCCAAGGCAACCGAATGGGGGGCTGCAGGGGATCACAGTTCCCTCCCCCACAAAATGCTGCCGGGACCGCTGGCCATCCGCGTGTGAAAACGCTGATTCCAGACACTTACGTCACAAGGGGCAGAATCAGGCCCCTGACACAACAGTAAACCCAAAGTGGAGCAGAGACCTTCCACGCGGTCTAAAACCGCAGACACTCAGCAGGGAACGGCAGTGCCCCTTCCCGGCCCCTCGGGCCCAGACTTCTCAGGTACAGCCCCGACGGCGCCAGGGACACGGGAAATCGAGCAACTGGGCACCCACTGACTTTACAAACCCTCTCGTTTCAAAAGACACCCCTGACCAGCGAAAACACGAGGCACAGACGGGGAGGAAACAGCACAAATCACACGTCCAACAGAAGACCTGCGTCCGGGAGACACACACCACTCCCCCATCAGAACACCGCCAGCCCGTTCGGAACCAGCCAGACATCGAAACAGACCTTCGCAGAGAAGACATGTGCGCGGCTGACAAGCCAGGCAAGAATGTCCAAGGTCAACAGGCACGAGGGAAGGGCTACTGGGAGCTACAGTGAGAGGTGACCGCAGGCCGCCGGCACGGCTTCTATGAAAACCACAGCTGAGCCCGGCCGGCGTGGCTCAGTGGTTGAGCGTCACCTATGAACCAGAAGGTCACAGTTCGATTCCCAGTCAAGAGCACGTGCCTGAGTTTTGGGCTCGATCCCCGTAGGGGGCGTGCAGGAGGCAGCCGATCAGTGATTCTCTCTCATCATTGATGCTTCTACCTCTCTCTCCCTCTCCCTTCCTCTCTGAAATCAATAAAAATATATTATTAAAAAAACACACACAAAACAAACAGCCCGTAAGTGCTGGTGAGGATGAAGGTTGCCGGAAGCCGGTCCATCCTTGCTGCTTGACAGGCGCTGCAGGGAAGAAACATCTGCACAGCATATGTCCCAAGGGACCTGGCGTATGTGGCATACTGTTCTTAGTATGTTTGCTCCCCTTCTTAGCGCTATGTGTTCTAACCGGGGCCACCTCCCCTGGGAAAGGATGTTTCCCCAGGCGGGGATGTTTCCCTGGAGTTAGGAATTAATGGGACTGGGGAAGGGAATAAACCAGTAAAACCCCCTAGTGTTACAGAAGTACCGTGTACTACTTATGAGGAACTTAGACTAAGACTGTTAGCAATAAATTTAGGACTTGCTAGGCCCACACCCCCAGGGGTCTCTACCCACCAGAGAAAGTACCAAAGCCTATTATACCCCTAAAAACCCGCCGACGCAGGGCAGTCCCAAGGAAGACCACCAGCAAGGCTAAAAGGACATAACCTTTACCTGGGCCATAGAATAGGAAAATCTCCTTCAGTTACTTCCTTGTAGCTTAACAGTAGAGCAGTAGAATAGTGACTTTGGAATATAAATAACAAACTAGCCCTTATGATGGAACACAGAGACTAACCTTTAGAATAGAATGTAGAAACATAGACAGTAGATAAGATTAAAATCAACAGAGCTAGATAGAGATAAGATTTTTAGCAAAGATCAGGTAAGAAACTATAAACATAAAACAAGGAACTGTAGGTCAAAGGAGGACCCAAAACATACCATGATGTAACTGTAGAGGCAGCTTATAGAATCGAGTAGTATAAATACAGCTGTGACAGGACAATAAAAAAGAACCTGCCTATGCTGACCATCTGAACGCTGTCTCCGTGTCCTTCATTCTTTGCCGATGCCGTCCACACCTTTGGGAGCCCCTGGACCGCTGGGGCTGGACCCCGGCAGAAGGTCAGAGCTGGGAGCCAGGATTTGTCCTCCCCTGACCTCGGACCCCCCCGTGACTGACAGGCTCTATGAGAGGGGCCCTGGTGCATGTACCTGTGTGCGTGCAACAGACCACCCTCCCCTTCGAGTATGTTGCCTGCACCTGGAAGGCAAGATCCGGCAGCGTTTCCCAAACCTCCTGGAGAGCCGGCTCTGGCTCTGGCACCGCTGTCCTGGGTGAAGCCGCTGGTCCCAGGACCACACTTAGAGCGAAGCTGTGGACATGGTCTCTACTCTGCACCCGTGTCCGGATCTGCCCCTCCTCACTGGCTCCTTTCCCAGACGCTGAGCCCCTCCAAGAACCTCTCAATCGGGCCCCCCCACACCCACGCCTGACCCGCCACAGCCACGGCCCCCGTTCAGCTACGTGACATCAGCACCGACACCATCAAGTCTCCAACAGCATCCGCAGGCCACCTGCACCAGTGCCACCTGAGCAGCTAGCTGAAATGCAGATCCCTGGGCCCACCCCCAGGCCAACCCTATCCCAGCCTCTGTGGGAGGCGCCCGGGAACGCACTCAGTTAACCACCTCCCACACGCGTGGGCCATCCCTGCCTGCGGGCTTGGGGACGTCCAGCAGGTCACGGTTCCACACCCCTTCCCAGCCGGGCTGGCTGCCAGGCGCCTTGCCGGTCACGTGCCCACACTCAGGAACAGCAGCCATCCGTACAGAGCCCGAACTGCACTCACACAGTTCCTCTTCCTCAAGCGGACACCCCCCCCATCCCCACATGCCCGCCCAGGCCCTGCTGCTCTGGCCGGCGGCCCACATGCTCAGCGCCGGGGGGACGCGGGTCGGCGTCTTTTTCCTTTGAAACACATAAAAATAGCTCTAAAAAGGCTCCCAGCAGCCCGGCCGCCAGAGAGAGCACACTTGGTGTAATTAAAGCTGCCCTCCCAGCAGGCTTCGTCCTCTGCCTCTGGGAGCACAGAGAACACAGCGGATGGGGACTCCGGGGGACTCTGGGCTATCTAGGATTGTAACGTGGGGAACGGCTAAAGGCTTCTACGATGTACTGGTGGGGGAGGCAGGTCCATGTGGAATAGTCTCTCTCAGCCACGTGACCCCGGGATATAATTTGGGTTTTTTACGTCGACTTCTGCCAGCTTCCTGTGTCCTCTCTGGGGTGGCTTTCCGTCAGCCTGACGGCTCCCACCCGCCCTGACTGGCTCCCACACGGAGCACCTTATTAAAACCATGAGTGAGGGCCTGGCCGGTGTGGCTCCGTGGCTGAGCGTCAACCCATGAACCAGGAGGTCATGGTTCAATTCCTGGTCTGGGCACATGCGAGGGTGGGCGGGCTCCATGCCCAGTCGAGGGCGTGCAGGAGGCAGCCCATCAGTGATTCTCTCTCATCATTGATGTTTCTCTCCTTCTCTCCCCTCCTCTCTCTGAAATTAATTTCTTTTTTAAAGCTTTAAAAACAACAACTGTAAGAGTGGATAGTCAGGGGCACCAATGGCTCTTTCAGCCCAGTCCGTGAGCGTGGAATCGGATCTCATCAGCCCGGAGGCGGCGCCCACAGCACACATTTCCCAGGGGCTGGGAACCAGCCCACGCGGTGCTGGGAAGTGAGCCTCCGGGGCTCAGGTTGCTAACAGGCCGCACACCTGCCGGGTCGCACGAGACAAAGGCAATGGGACACACCCACACTCACAGGGGGGCCAGAGCCACCGGGCCGTGCCGGTGCAAAGGGGATGGAGGTCTGGAAGCAAGGAGGCCCGAGGGCTGGAGCTGCTGAGCCGGGAGTCGGCGGTGACCACCAAGAGGCAGTGTGGTCTCTACCCGTGCTGACAGAAATGCCCAGAACAGGTCGGGTAACGGCCTAGTGCAGCCCAGTCTGCACTGTTCAGACTTCACCGGACGGTCCAGGCCCCAGGGGGAGAGGGGCCCGGGGAGGAAGTGTGCCAACACCCGAGGATCCCCCCGTCCCCGCATCCCACCCCGCAGGAGAGAGCACGGCCCGGGAAGCCCTTAGCACAATGCCTGGCCCCCCAGGCGGCTCAATGTCAAGCACCCAGACGTGAAGGTAAAGGACAGACCCGCCTGCCAGGGGCTGTTAGCAGGGCGCGCGCCCAGCGAACTTTAAACAGGCAAGAGGTGCCGGCAGCTGGCACCACCCAACCACACGACGTCACGGGGGGAAGTTTCAAGATCAGAATATACCTCCTGGGATGCTCAGGAAGTGACCCGATTAGAAATATACACGAGAACTTCGACGTTACTACACGAGGAAAAAAACCCGATAACGGAGAGCTGTGTCTTCCCAGACAGGCGTCAGAAAAGGCAGAGGTGAGGCCGGGAGGAGGGGCTGCAGCCTCGGCGTCCAGGACGAGAATGAAAAAGCAAACAAAAAAGCTGTCATAGGAAGATAAGCCCTAAGGAACCAAGAATGTTTTAGGAGGTGATAGAAAAGTCTAGAATGGCATACCGGGATGGTGAAGAGTATCAGCTAACTGTGTGACCCAGGGTAAGTTTCTTAACTCTGGGTGCCTCAGTTTGCTCATCTGTAAATTGGGAATAATAATAGCAATATCCGTCTATACAGGTGCCAGCCCTCATACCCACATGCCTAGCGAGCTGTCTGAGGAGGCGAGGGTACTTACTGTGTGTGCCTCCAGATGACCGAGTGAGACCACCGAGAGCACATTAGCGAGGCAGGAACTGGCTGGATGGAAAGAAGCGCTTTCTCTGGGGCTGTGCTGAAATCATTGGGCTGCGATGGTAGGCAGTGAGACACCCATCACTGGAGGCATCCAAGCCAAGCCCAGATAAAACGAACATCAGAAACATTGAAAACCTTTTCTCGGAATTCTAGCCTCTAAAAAGACGCTCTGTGACACCCAGCGTGCTGCCCAGAGCCTCCGCTTTCGGCCACTTCCCGGCTCTCAGCTAAGTTCTGGGGTGGCAGGCGGTCCCTCAAGCCGGCTGGGTGCTGACGGGCTGCATGAGAGTCACCTGGGCGGGGGCGGGCAACCCAGAACAGGGTCACCTCGCCAGGCTCTCAGCAGGGTCCCCACCGCATCCCGGGTGGGGCTTGGGACTAACCGTCTCCTGACCACAGACAGGGCTCCGGGACAGTCCTCGGGGGCCGAGGTGGCCGGGCAGCCAGCCTCGGGGGACGAGCCCGGGTCACCTCGGATCCTTATCCCCTGGACCAGCTTCACAGAGACACACATGAGGCACAGGGTCCCCACACTACGGGAGACACTGGGCTACCAGGCGGGCCGCTGACGGCCGAGCCAACTGGCGGCTTCCTACCTGTCTCCTCCTGTCCATCATCAGTGTCCCTCGGACATTACAGACCCCAGGCCTCCCGCCTGGGTCAGGGGTCCCCACTAGCGACAGCGGCCGTGCCTCAGCCTCACTCTTCCACTCAGCCACGCGCATCCCCACCCCTGCCCCTCCATCCTTCCCGGGCGAGGTGCGTGCGGAGAGCCCCCGGGTGCAGGGACTTGCAAGTCTGCCGCCTCTGAACAGGAGGCCCGGAGGCCCTGACCGGCACATGCCAAGGGCCTGTCAGGAGCCTCACCGAACAGATGGGCACAGAGAGAACCCGTCCCTGCAGCAGCTCGGAGCTGGACACCACAGGAACCTCACCCTGGGCTGTTCTGCCTGGGGTCCCGGGCCACGGACCCAGGCTGCTGGAATGGCAGCTCCCACCTCCTCTGGCAGCCCTCGTCTGCCCAGCTGGTGAACTGGGGCGGGCCGCTGCCATGGCAACGGCAGAGCTGCTGTGCTGTGACATCAGAGCAGGGGTGAAGTCAGGGACAGGGAGGGCCAGCCCTCAGGACACCTGTGGCGGGTCCACCGTCCTAAGGATTTGGCTCAAACAGCGGAGTAGCGGGACGGCCAACGCCGGGCACCATGGAGGCCCCGGGCACGAGGGCCTGGCAGCCAGACAGCCCGCCCGCCCGCCCTCCCCGAGCCAGGCAGCAGGCGACGGCGCTCCTCATCGGGGTGGCGCTCCTCTGAGCTGTCGCATTTCAAGGTCACAGCTTGCCACTCCTTTTCCCGCAGGGGGAGCATCTGTTCCCACTCAGGTCGGGGACAGTGAGCCAGCGGGGGGCGGAGGACAGGGGAACCCCGGCCCAGGCCCCGTGTTGCGCCCTCCCCCCCCAAAAGAAGGACAGCACCTTGTGTCTCGGGCGAGGGGCACCGTCCATCAAGCTAACCGTTAAGAAACGTAACTGGGGAGCAGCCTGTGGCCCCCAAGAAGGCAGAGCAAACCCATCTCAAGGCCTGCTTCCTGGGAAGTCCACACAGGAACTGGGCTGCGGTGTGGGCACGGAGGGCGTGGCGTCTCCGGGGAGCTGACCCTGGGACAGAGCCTTTGTCTGGGGCCAGAAGGGGCCGTGGCCAGGTCACGTGGCCCCTGACCCCTCATAGAGCAGAAGGCATCCCTCTCAACCGGTCCACCCCCACCAGTGTCTGGGTCCCTCTTCTTGGCCTGAGAGACCGAGTGTGTGCCTGCTCCTTGCCCGGAGAACGCCCAGTCCCTCTGCCTCCAGCACGGTCTGGTGTGGCCACCCTCCAGCAAGGGACACGTTCTGGGGGAGGGACACTGCGGCAGTCACAACCTATAGCCCCCTGGGCCCCGGCGGCCTCTGGGCCGTCCCTCCTCTCCAGGTGGCTCCTGGCGGATGGCAGTGTTCGGCCACTTCCGCCCTCTGCCCTCAGTTAATTCTCAGTGGGGAGAGGGCTTCTCCCAGGGCCTCGGACGGGCTCAGCCGAGTCTGGGAAGGTGGCCGGGCCTGGCGAGGCTGCCAGGAGAGCTCAGCCATGGTGACCTCAGGCTCGGGAGCCCAGAAAATGGGGGCAGAGTCGCTGCACCTTTGGGGTCCCTGAGGAGAAGGGATCATTTCCCCCGGGTCCCCCAGCTCTGGAAAGCGGGGAGCGGGTAAGCAGGGGCGAGGCGAGCTGCCCAGGAAGCTGATGCTTGGGGGGTCATCCTTGGGACTCAGCCCAGGGCAAGTTTTCCTAAAGGACCAGAGAGCAATGGTTCGTCTCTGGGGCTCGGGGGCTCTGGGGCTCGGGGGGCCCTGGCGGTCCGGGCTGTGTCTGACCTCTGCGGCGGGAGCTGAGCGGCAGCTGTGACTGCGCCACGAGTGAGCTCGCCTCCCAGCAGGACCTTGTTTACAACTGGCGGCGATTGGCGGTCTGCCAAGCCCCGAGGGCCGGCCAAGGTCAGGAGGCCGAGGGCCATCACGTGCCTGTGCTGGTGAGGAACTGGGAAGGACACGCGGCCGCCGAGGCCCAGGCAGAACCCACCTCCTGAGCCTCATCGCAGACATGACCCGAGGCCCGTCCTCCGCGTGTTGTAATATCAGCAGCCGCTGTGACCGCACCCAGAACCACGGAACTGGACACGGAAACGGGGGCCCGCACGGCGGGTGCGACCCCCCAACGGAGCTGGTTAAAGCCCGGCCGGTCTCTCATCCCGAACAAAGCCCCACCGCTCTCCTTCCCACCCCGAGGCCTTAACTCGCTCACACACATCACAGAGGGTTCAGCAAGCGCAGAGCCGCAGCAGGAAACCACCCCGGGCTCCCCGCCGCCTGGACCATCGAGGGACACGCTCCCCGCCCCCCTCCGTCCACACTGAAATGCGCACACAAAGCAGCCCAGGGAATCATCACCAGACAAACCAGGAAAAGGTCATCTCCGAGGGGGGTGGGGGGAGGGCTGCTGGGCCCAGCAGAGACAGGTGCGGGGAGTGGCAGCATCCTGGCCTGGCTGCGCTGCTAACTTCTGCTGACAGCGTGCACTCAGTCCGGGGGAGAGACGACGACGAACGCGGGAAACCCTCAGCCTGAGCCGATACCTCGGACGTGTTCCTCCGTCACAAGCACAGGCCTACCACGCTGGCGAGATGACGGCTTGTGTTCTGCTGTCAGGATAGAGCCCCACTTACTTAGCTCATCGCCAAGGGACGGACACCTCACACACCACGCCAGCCCGCAGGAGCTTCCCTGCCCCGGACTCTGCACCCTTCACCCACCCGCTCCCCAGGCCCCCGCCCACCCCCAGCCACAACGTGGACCAGGCTCCTCTCTGTTAACCCCCTCTCGCTTTAAAACAGTCCTCTCACTCTACCTGCTCACAGTGTGACCCCCGAGCAAGTTACTCACTACCTGGGCCTCAGTCTGATTGTCTATAAAATGGGGGTAAGAATGGAGAATTAACCGAGTTAACACCAGGAATGTGCGGGATGCGGTTCCAAGCACTTGGCACTGAACCATGACAGCTGTGGTCGCTGTCCTTACTGCCAGCGTCGTTTTCCCTTCACAGAACACAACATCTCTCCTCACCGCCACCCCCCCCCCCCGCGCCCCCTCACCCCGGCTGCTTCTTGGCCTCCCTCTTGGAGGCACCAGGACTCGGCTTGTGGCTCTCCCAGCTCCCCTACTGTCTGCTAACCATGCCGGCCCCCGGGGCTGGGTGATGAGCACACACCCACCCACAGCCCCTCAGTACAGATCAGTGGGTCTGCCTCAGGACTGGGGTGGCTGTGGGCCCCTCCCCCGTAAGCCTGGGCGTCGCCGACACCCCAGTTCTCCATGTGCTCAAACCTCACCCAAAATCCGCACCAGTGTTATCTGCCTGACAAAGCCAGCCGGAAGGTGGAGCAGACAGGTGACCGAGCCCCCCTGCAGCTCATGGATCCCTGGCCAGGACTGGACGCTAATTCCAGGGGGCAGAGCGGGTCCCAGGCAGGGCTCCGTGTCCTCAGATCACGGATAGGGAGGGAGCTGTGGTGCCAGGAGAGCTCCCCTACAGCCTGCCACACCGCTATGTCGCACCCCCCCCCCCCAGCTCTTCCCTCTCCTGGTCTCCCAACCCCAGGAGCTGCCAGCAGCTCACTCCCTGTCCCTCCCCAGAGAACACATCACAGGCACACAGGCACGCTGTCCAAAGCCAGCCTAGGGGCTCCTGTCCCCTGCCCGGCCCCTCCCAGCCCCTCCCCACCTCCCATCCAAACCCTGTGCCTGCAGATCCCGGGAATGCGTGTCACCGTGGCTCACAGCGACTCTGTTCAGTATTTTCCGAAGCACACGGACTCTGACGCACTTTGTACCGGGCCCTGGCGGGGGGAGGGGCCTGCGGGGCTCCTGCCCACCCTGACCCACGTCCTCACTGGCATGGGAGTCTGGCGCTCCCCTCCTGAGGGCGGGGACAGTGCCTGCTGCTTCCACACCTGCCCCGCCCAACATCAAACCCAGATCGATTCTGCATTTGCAGGAGTCGCCACCTCACGTGGCCCCGTGCCCTCGAGGCCTGACTCAACTCAAAGGAATCCCATCTGCCTCGCTCTTCCCGACGTGTGTCGTGTAGGGGGAACCACAGAGCCACTTGTGAGTGCGTGTGTGGGGTGGCCACTGGCCCCATCCGTGCGTGCGTGAGGCTGGCTGGCTCAGGCGGCCAGCGTGTGGCCTTGGGCATCGCTACTCAGGCCCGAGGGGAGACTTTATTCTCTGGATCCAGAGACTGGCCCCGGGAACCAGGGCGCCCAGCCCCTCCGAGGGTGCCCTCGGAGTCACTGCGGGCCGCCTGCGCCGTGGTCCTCCAGGTCCCGGGGTTTGCCGTGGAGGGTGAGGGCCTCCATTAGAGGGAGGGAAGCGGGCCAGCCACACATCCGCACACGGAGCAGGGGCTCCTGGGAGCCCCGGGCGCCTCTCGCCACCTTCTTCACCCTGTATCTCACAACCTCATCATGAGCTCTTTGCAGATCAGAGTCCCCATCCCGCCAGCGGCCAGAACTGGGGGAGCCTTCCGGGGAGCCTTTGGCTGACGAGCCTGTGACTTAAGCCATGGCCTCTCGCGGATACCAAGCCGTGCGACAAAGCTGCATCCCCCTACTATGAGGGGCCAGCACCTGCACTGGGGTCCGCCTTCGCACCCCCAGGCCCACAGGCCACGCCCTCTCCCAAACCCCAGGCCGCAGCTCTGGTGGCACAGTATCGCCTGTGCCGCTTTTAAAACTACAAAAGCTGAGGTCTGGGGACCCAGGCCTGAGTAACCTTTATTTATTTTTAATGTTTTATTGATTTCAGAGAGGAAGAGAGATAGGAACATCCATCATGAGAGAGAATCATGGACCGGCTGCCTCCTGCACGCCCCGCACTGGGGATCAAGCCCACAACCCGGGCCTGTGCCCTGACCGAGAATCGAACTGTGGCCTCCGGGTTCATAGTTCGAGCGAGAGTGACCCCAGGCAGTTCTGCTCCCCACCAGAGTGGGGGATTGGAGGACGTGGAGAACCTGTGCCCCTTCAAGGAGAAGTGACGTGGAAAGGCCACTGGCTGCCTTCCCCGGGAGGCTACCCCGGGCCACCCAGGACCGCGTGGGGATGCCCCGGCTCTGTACCCCGAGACGCCTGAGCACAGCAGGGCCGAGTGTGGAACATGCTGGGCACCAGGCTCAGATTGCACCCTGCACAGCTCGTGTCCGACCAGACCTGGGACGGAGGCCTTATTTGGAAACAGGGTCTTTGCAGATGTGATCAAGTTAAGATGAGGTCATGCTGGATGTGGGTGGGCCCTAGTGCAGTGACTGGTGCCCTTAAAGGAAGGGGGAAATGTGGACACACACACCCCGGGAGGCCCGTGGAGGAGAAGCAGGGAGGGCAGTGATGCGCCTACAGGCCCAGGATCGCCAGGAGGCGGCGCCCCCGGGAGCGGAGAAGGCCTGTAACCAGTCCTCCCTCCGAGCCTCCGAAGGAACCAGCCCTGCCCATCCTTATTTCAGACCTAAACTTCGAGAATCCCTTCCTGCTGGTTTCAGCGTGTCGTCCCCCACCCCCTGCCGCCCCAGGAACCTAACACACGGGGCTCTGCCGTTCAAATCCGGCATCTGCAGGCCCCAGCCTGGGCGCTGGGATGGGGTTAAGGGCTTTAGCTGCAGGAGGGTTCTGATGCGATGATTTGGACGCTAACGCCAGGGGGTCCGGCGAAGGAGTCACACACAAAGCAAGGAGGAGGGCCGCACACCCTGCAGCTCCCAGACCGGCCCCTGGCTGCCCTTGTCCACACCCCAAGCAGAAACAGCCCCAGCCCCCCTGGGCAAGCGCCAGGGGCTGGTCACGCTGAGTGGCCCCACTCCGCTGCCGCGAGCCGAGCCCAGGAGCCATGATGCCTCAGCCTGACTCTGGCCCATGACCCTCAGCTCAGACACGTGGCTTCTCTCCTAGCCAAGGGGCCGGGACAGGCCTGGACCCCCAGGGGACACCCGTGGGAAGGCTGATCCTGGCTCCCCCTCGAATCATGCTGAGCTCCAAACAGACCTACTTCTCCCAAATCGGACTTTTTGAGCAAACGACTCTCAAACACACCCCGCCCAGGTGGCCTGAGCCACGGGAGGCCCACAGGTGGGAGCGCCTGAAGCCTTCCCGGGCTAGGCAGCAGAGGCAGCTTAAAGAGCCAACTGGGGAGCCGCAGGGAGCCATGGCGGTGTGGGGAGTCCAGGGGGGCACGGCTGACAACAGGAGAAACCCAGACAGGCCAGCGTGGGGCCTGAGCAGCTGAGGGCAGCCCAGCGCCGCCACCTCCGGCCTGGAACAGGGTGCTGGGCGGCCGAGAGGAGGAGCGGGGCCTACACCTGTTGAGAGGTCGGAGGGAGCCGCAGGGCCACCTGTGGTGCAGGGTCCTCCTGACTGTGCCCAGGACAGCCTGGCTGACCTCCACCTGGGCGCTGAGGCCTGCAGACCCGGATGGAAGCCTCAGGGTCCCTCGGGGGTCCCCGCTGGCTCCCGGCCATGCCGCCGCCCCTCGCTGGCCAGAACAAATGACCGGGCTCCTCCTCCCTCGCTAGCGCCCACCTCTGAAGGGCAAGGAGTCCTGAGGGTATAACCCCTCCCCCCCAGCTGCCCTGCCTCTCAAGCCACCAAGTCTGTAGCTTTTGTGGGTGTGGGATAAAGTGGTCCCCCAGGGCCAGCCACTGAAGGACCCTCCTTCCTGTCCAGCCCTGGGTGCAATGCCGCCTGGCAGGGCCTGCCTGAGCACCCCCCCTGAGCCTGCCCAGGGGCAGGACGCATCCATCTGCCCCCCCATCCCCACATAATCCAGCGACCCCCAAATGGGGCCGGTGGAAGAGGCCTAGACAGAGAGCCATACCCCACCCGGCCCCAAACCCCAAGGAGCCCAACTGCCATCTCAGATGTGCAAGTTTCTTCGCGGATCCCCAGCCCCCCAGCCACCAGGCCAGGGCTCCCCTCCACTCGCACACGCCGTGTCCCCCACTCTCCCCGCCCCCGCGCTGGCATCCCGGGCCGCTCCGCCTGCCAAAACCCAACCCGGGCCCTGGCTCCCCGTTCGGGGCTGGAGCTGCAGCGGAATTTCGGTGGAATTTTGAGGTTGGGAAGCATTCGGCGGAGGGAGAGGGAGGGCGTGGAGGCAGGGGAAGAAAGTGCGATTCTGGCGTCAACTTGCAGGACTGGAGCGGGCGCTCTGGGCCGGGCGGCGGGCGGCGGGCAGGCGGGGTGCCCGCGAGCCCACGGGGGGTCCCGCGCGCCCCGCGGGGGGCCCACGGGGCCGGGGCGGTCGCCGTCCTTACCGACATCTGCATTGCAAAACGCCTGTTGCGGGTGCACCGGGGAGCAGCTGCAGGCGTCGGCCCGGCGGAGCAGCGTCCCCACCAGCAGGAGGCCGAGCGCGAGCGGCAGGCTGCGGGCCGCGGCGCCCATGGCGGGCGGGGGCGCGGGCCGGGGGCGCGGGCGAGGGGCTCGGCCGCCGCGGCCGGGGTTCGGGGCGCTCCCTCCGGGGCGGGCTGGGGCGCGCGGTCTCGCTGCGCTCCTGGGCGCGCCCTGCACACCCGGCCCGCACTCGCCCGCACAAACTTTCTCGGGTCTGGGTCACGGGGGAGGCGCGGGGACGGCGGGGGCGCGGCTGGCGAGCGGAGAAGAAAGGATGGGGGGCGGCGAGGCGAGCGGCGCAGCCCGAGATCCGGCTCCTCGTCTGCCTCCGGGGCCGAGTGCGCTGCGGGCTCGGCCGGGCCGGCTTTATAGCGCTCCGCGCGCGCCGCCGCCCAATGGGGTTCGAGGAGCCCCGAGGCCCCGCCCCCGCCCCGCGCCTCGCGGCCCCCCCCAGCCCCGCTTTTGTTGTGCCCAGCGCGGGGGCTCGCCGCTGCGCACCTGGCTCCCGCCACCCCGCCCCGCCCCGGGCCGCGCCCCGCAGGCCCCCATCGCCAGAGGTTGGGGCGGGGGGGGGGGGGTGATGCGTGCGAACAGCGCCCAGTGGGCCCTGACTCAGCACCTGGGGCCGGCCCCCACTCCGCCGGGCATCAGGGGCCCCCCACCCCTTCCCCTTCCACTCCAGCTGGGTACGGAGAGGCATGCACCCTGGCAGCCCGGGCCCTCAGGTTCTAGCCAGGGATTGAGCAGAAAGGGTGTGTGCGGAAGCCAGAGGTCATTTCCTGCGGCCCCGCCCCATGCGGGGATGGGGGGCGGGGATGGGGGGGCTGAAACTTCTTGGGGACCCCTTTCCCAAATGGAGGCCTTGGAATTGTGAGCGCGCTTCGCCAGGGGAGTTGGGAAGGCTGGGGGAGTGGTTACTATGAACAAAACAGGATTTTATATAAACTGGCCATGTTTCTGACCAGCCAGCAAGAACCAGGGGGTGGGCCCCGGCGCGCAGGAGGCAGTGGGATTGGACAGGGCATTGCTGGGCTGCGCTCCCCCTTCCCTCCCTGATCCCACAAATGTGGGAGCTGAAGCACTTTTCCCAAAACAGTTCAGGGTTCCAGAAAGGGTGGGGATCCTGGGGTGTGGACGGCATGTGAAGGATGATGAAGTGTGACCCCGCGACCCTGTCTGCCTGTCCCTGAGCCCCTGGCGGCGGGGCAGCTGCACCGGGACCTCCCGCTTGCTGCCGGGGGAGGGGGGACAGGGCGAGGGGTGTGTGTGAGGAAAAGGCGCAGCTAGAGGAGCCCGCCGGGCCGCTGACTGCGCGGTGCGGGCTGGAGGGAGGAACTGGGCAGCACTGGGGGGGAAGGCCCTTCCTTCGATTCTGGTCGCAGACAGCTGGGAGGAGGGAGAGCGGGGCAGAGCAATAGTGTTAGGGGCCTGACGGGCCCAGAGGCACTTTTCCGGCTTTTGTTCATATAAAATCGTGTCACCTGCTCGCTGCTCGGGCGCCAAGAGGGCGCAACAGGGCAGGAGGAATCCAGGGAAGGGCTGCAGCTCTGGCCTGGGCCCTGCTGAGGGAGGAAGGACCTGGTCAGGCCGCCTCCCATCCAGGCAAGCGTGGGAAGGAGGCTGGGAGCTGGGAGCTGGGAGCTGGGAGCTGGGAGCTGGGCGTCACCGTGTCTCCTACCCGGCCTCCTCTACCTCAATATTGCCGTGGCCAGCAGGAGAGCCGTGCAGACCCACCCGCGCATCCTGACCACGCCGCCTGGGCCTGTGGCTCCCCGCGGGTTAGACAGGAGGGGCAGTGCCTGTGAGGCCTGCTGGGGGAGGTGGGGGAGCTTCTAGGACCCTCAGACCACACTCCCGGGGTCACCACTTCCTACCAGGAGCACCCACCTTGTCTCCCCCTCCCCCAAGAGACTTTCCCAGCAGAGCCCAGCAGGCTGCCCCGTCCCACCCTGTCTACTGTCCTGGCCTGGGCTTGGCAGAGTCCACACTGCCCGGGGCCAGGAGGAAGCGGCACGCCCTCCCGCCCTCCTCAGGTAAACAGAGTCAGGATGGCTCAGGGCCTGGGCAGTAAGCCCTGCCGGCCAGGCTGTGCCAGGAGCTGGGGAAGGGGGTGCCCTGGGAGCACCTCTTCCGGGGGCTCACTCTCCCCGTGTCTGGAGAAGCTCCTGAGCCTGGATGTCCTCTCCCTAGAGACAGAGAGGCGCCAAGGCCCCCCCACTCCTTGGGGCAGGTTCCCGAGAACCGGGTGCCCTACGGCGCACGGGCATGAAAACTGGACCCACGGCCCGGCCGGCGTGGCTCAGTGGTTGAGCCTCATGGACCTGTGAACCAGGAGATCACAGTTTGATTCCCGGTCAGGGCACAGGCCCGGGTTGCAGGCTGGATCCCCAGTGTGGGGAGTGCAGGAGGCAGCCGATCAGTGATTCTCTCTCCATCTCTCTCTCCCTCTCCCTTCCTCTCTGAAATCAATAAAAATACATTTTTTAAAAAACTGGCCCCATGTACCCAGGAAGCCAGACCCGAGAGAGCGGGCACGTGTTGGAAGGTGTGAGTGCGGCTGCGAGAGGGTGGCTGGGGGCAGTGGCGTCCAGGTGCCTGGCTGACCCCAGGCGTCTGTGGTTTGTGACACATGGTGGCGGCTTCGGGCGGACATGGGCCCCGCAATGCTGGGCCTCAGCCTCGCGTCCACGCAGGCCGGCGGCGCCACCCAGTAGCCACCTGTCCCAGCACCCCCAGCAGGCTGCTTCCACAGGACACCCCGAAGGCGGCAGAAGGAAGTGGGGAATGCCCGAGCCACCTGTAGCACCAAGACGGGCCGCGCCCCTGCACGGCCCGCGGAGCGGCTTCGTGCCCAGCGGTGACACGCTGAAGCGCATTTCGATTTTCGTCTCATTTCATTAACTTTGTGATGAATCCTCTCCAGCCAGGCCTGGCTTCTCAGCCCCGGCCGCACTGCTAACCACCCCTCCCCGCCAGCTCGTTCTCTGGTGGGGGACATCCTGGGCTCGGCAGGGTGTTGAGCAACATCCCTGGCCTTCCCCCTCCAGATGCCGATAGCACCCCGCCCCGGCCTCTGTCCAGATGTTGCTCAATGTCTCCGGGGAGGGGGGAGGGGGAGGGGGAGGCAAAGCCATTCTGGTTGACAAGCCCCGAGCGATAAAGATCTGGGGTGGTGAGAAAAGCAAACTGCAGGGACGTAAACAAGGCTCGCAACAGACCAGAGTGTGTCCTGCCACACCCGGGCACACTCCCCCGCCGCCCCCCGCACCCCTCCCTCCCCGGCTCTGGGGGAGAGAAGGCAGGCAAGGAATGCTAAAAAGATTGTTTTCATTTAAAGTGTCCCTGAGTAAACAGCATGCATCTGATTTCATTTATGGGGAAATGAAACGTATGCATGGGTCATAGGTGTGGCTCAGCGGATAGAGCGGCCGCCTGCGCACTGAAGGGGCCCAGGTTTGATTCTGGTCAAGGGCACATGCCCGGGGTTGCAGGCTCAGTCCCCGGTAGGGGGCATTCAGGAGGCAGCCGATCGAGGATTCTCTCTCATCATTGATGTTTCTCTCTCTCTCTCTCTCAGGGAGGGAGGTGAGAACCCAGGCCTCCTCCATCCCCGAGCAGCCGGAGCTGGAGTCCTGCAGACCAGGGCTGGCTGGGGCAGGGGGGGCACCTGGGGAGCCGCTGCCCAGCTCACAGGAGTTATTGAGGCTGAGTGTTTGTGGTTTTGGTTTCCTCTCCCTTCCTCTCCAAAATCAATAAAAAACATATTTTTTTTTACATTTTTTAAAAATATATTTTTATTGATTTCAGAGAGGGAGGGAGAGGAAGAGAGAGATAGAAACATCAGTGATGAGAGGGAATCATGGGTCGGCTGCCTCCTGCATGCCCTACACTGGGGATCGAGCCTGCAACCCCGCATGTGCCCTTGGCTGGAATCGAAACTGGGACCCTTCAGTCCTCAGGCCGAGGCTCTATCCACTGAGCCAAACCAGCCAGGGCAAAAAAAACATATTTAAAATAAAAAATAAGAGCTCTCTAAAAGGCATTCATCAGAGTCAGAGGAGTGGCTCCAGGTGGTGGGACGGGAGGTGACGGGACAGAGGTCAGAGGTCTCGTCCTGCTCCTCAGACAGGAGTAATAGACAGCACTTCCCGCCAGCACTGCCCACGCCGGCCTGGCACGGGCTTTCCAGGAGCCCCACCTGCGCGCTCTGGGCTCGGCCTCTGGGCTGTGTTTCAGGCTGTCCCCAGGGCATCGCTCAGGACGTGGGGCTTGGCCTGTCTCCTTCCCGGGCCTGAGCACCTGTCACCTCCCTCCCCTCCCGCCTGGCAGGCTCCCCCTGGGCAAAGGCGGCTTTGAGCCAGGGCCCCCACTTGCAAGCCTGTCTGGAGAGTCACCCCTCTCCCCGAGCTGCGGAGCAGGTCCCGGCACCACCCCAACACCACCGTGCTGTCCTGGCCCAGACTGGAGCGAATCCATGAGAAGGGGGGACACGGGCCGTCCTGGGGGTCAACAGGGAGCCCAGGAAGTCCTTGGCCTGAAGAGATGGTCACACCTGAGCCGACAGCCTGGCTGAGAGCAGCGAACACCTCCTCCAGGCAGGCGGCTGTGAGCGGGGAAGCCTGCGCTCCCCTCCCCGTGACACGGAGGGTCCATCCTGCAGGCCCGCCGCCTGCCTGCTGTGAGTGCGGGAGGTCCGGGGGGCTGGGGGGGGCACCCACCTGAGTTCTGCCCTCCTCTCCCCCTCCCTTGCCCACCTGTCTGTCCCGACATTGCCACGCTCCCCCTGGATCCTCCCTGAGACCCGTTCCTGTGAAAACAAAGGACTCAGAGAGGCAGGGCTCGGAGGCAGCTGTGCGTGCTTTCGTGCCCAGCTATTTCCTCTTGGCGCCGGGCACGTGGTCATGTGCTTCCTCCCGGGCGGGTCAGGGAGCGGGCGGGGAGCGAGGTGGGAACCCAGGCCTCCTCCATCCCGAGCAGCCTGAGCTGGCGTGCTGGGGACCAGGGACCAGGGCTGGCTGGGGCCGGGGGCAGGCACCTGGGGAGCCGCTGCCCAGCTCACAGGGTGATTGAGCTGAGTATCTGTGGGTTCAGTTTTGTGTCCCTGGGAGCTGAGAGGCAGGAGGCCTGGTCCCGCCTGCCCGCCACCCTCCTCTTCCTTTGGTGCCGGGAGTGACGGGCCCATGGCCATGATGTCATCGCCTAATCCAAACAGAAGGGGCTGGTGTGGCGGGTCCCATGCTGAGCGCAGCAGTAAACTTCACTGCAAGGCTGTGATTAGGGCTGTGCCCGAGAACTGCCTCTCTCTTACCCCCTCCCCAGTCCTCGTTTTCTTGCTCTGTTTCAATCTGGTCTCCTTGCCCCCCACCCCTGGTTCTCTCTCCCCTGGGTGCTCGGTGAGGTCCGCCCTCAGTCAGGAGCCCCAGTCCAGGTTCCTGCCCGCTCAGATGCCAACCCGCCTCACCCCCAGCCCAGTGCTGTGGCCAGCGTGGGCGCATACAGCACAGGTCCCAGCCCCTCCACGGCCCCGTGCAGTGCGGGGAGCGGGCCTGGGGACAGGAGCCTAAAGGCCCACGTTCCTCCTTGAGCTGAGATGCCAGGCGACAGAAAGAGCAAGTTTGTGGGGGGGGCTCTGGTCCCAACAAAGAGACCAGCAGGCAGGCGAGCCGTGAGAAAGGCAAGGATGGGCCAGCTGCTGGGAAAGTGAGTCATCGGGCCCTGACCGCCGTTTCCAGCTGGTTCTGGAGTTTGGGGTCTGGCTCATCGACGCTCTGGCACTGCAGCCTCTCCGCCGCTGGAGACAGCCGCCCAGCCCTCGGGCAAGAGGGGCGACTGCAGTGCCAGGGCCAGCTCTCCGGCCCCCGTGACTCGCAGGCCTGCCCAGCCTCTGGGTGGAGAGGGGTGTTGTGAGCAGTCAGTCCTGCCCCATTTTGCTGCCTGTCTCCTCTCCTTTGGGGTCCCTGGTCCCTCCCTGACGCTCCTTGGCCCCGGGAGCAAGGCCGGCCGGCCGCTGTCTCTGCTTTCCCCTGCTCAGCTTCCCCTCACAGGTGTCCCCCGGGTGCCTGCAGGGAGGGCACGGGTCTGGGCGGCCCGGTCTCCAGCTGCAAGCCACGCTGGGCTTCCTACAGTCATTCAGGGGCTGAGGGCCCCCCCAGGGCTCCCCATGGGGTCCGACTGGGGGAATCTAGGGGGTTCCCCATGAGTCCTCAAGTATGACAGGCATTCCCTGCCCCCCGCCCCGGCCCGGCAGCACACAGATCTCTTTCCAGCCCTCCTCCCCCACGGAGCCTGGCTGTGGCTGAAATCCTTCCTCCCTTGCCCAGGCTTCCAGCCGAAGGTGGGTCATGGGCGGCTTCTGTCCAGGAGGCGCCCAGCCGGGCTGGGTGGAGAGCAGGTCGCCAGAGGGGAGAGATGGGAACCCCCTCAGTAGCCCCCGCCTGGACTTCCTCTCTCAGGGGTTACTATTTTCCTGCCTGTCTCCCCCATGACTCTGCTTCCTAAGGTTACAGCTCATTCACTCACTCACTCATTCATTCATTCATTCATTCATCCATTCATTCATTCAACAGGTAGGTATTGGGCAGGTGCCTGGGGGTGCGGGTGCTGGGGAAGTGGACGGCCCTTCCTCCCACGGCACCGGCCCCTTTAGTGGAAACCAGAGTCCATTGCAATGCGGTGCCGGCGGGGCCTGTGCTGGGCGCCTGGGGGGCGGCCTGGGGCACAGGAGGCCTGGAGGCAAGAATACCCGGCCACGGGGGCCGCTGTTCTGGACACAGCCCCGCTGCGTGAGGCGGGAGGCCTGGCGCTGGCAGGGGCAGCCCCTCAGAGAGGGTCGGAGGCAGGTGGGCTGAGCGCAGCCTTTCGGGGGTGGGGGGGTGGGGGGGCGGTCTGAAGGTGAGTGTCGGGGTGGAGACAGGCAGCAGCTGCTGGTGGTGACTCAGCGCCGGGCAGTGATTGGAAACACGTGTCCCCGAGAGGCGCCCTGTTACCGGAGCCGAGGGCTCTCGGGCCTCCTGGGAGTCATGGGGGCGGGGGGGAGGGCTCGGTCAGCGGCCAGCGGCGGGCCCACAGGGACCCCTCGCTCACTGTCTGCACCCTGATGTGCTGCCGATGGCCTCTCGACTCTGGTCGTGTTCCCACTTGCGACATTAAAAGCCACTTAAAAGTTTGTTTTTAAATTGATTTCAGAGAGGAAGCGAGAGGGAGAGCGAGAGGGAGAGAGAAACATCGATGATGATGATGAGAGAGAGTCAGGGACCGGCTGCTTCTGCACGCCCCCCCACTGGGAACTGAGCCGGAAACGGGCCTGGGCCCTGACAGGGAATCCTGCTGTGACCTCCTGGCTCACAGGTGGACGCTCACCCACTGAGCCACGCCGGCAGCCGGGTAAAACGCAACTTTTTATTATGAAAATGCCAAACAGTCACAGGGGAGGAGGGGGCGGGCTGGCCCTGCATCTGCGTCCCCGCGGCCTCGGGCATGAGCGGCGCCGGCTTTGTCTCAGCAGCACCCGCCCCGTGTGGGTTACGGGAGGCGGGTCCGGCTCCTAAGTCAAGTTGAAAGAACATCTTCTCGGAAGGCTGACCTGCTCGTCTTCCTGGCGCATTCGGTTTCACGTGGTTGAGGGAGCCTCAGACGTGTTTCTTCTCTTCAGGCACAACCGGCTGGTGAGGCCTTCCCTCCACCGCCCGCGGGCGCAGGGGCCATTGCCCAGCCTCGCCCGCCTCTGTGTCCCGTCTGGGAAACGGGTCCCTCTCGTAGCACTGTCCAGAGGACCCGGTGGGAGGGCGCGTCACACACGCAGGCCCGGGGGGCTACTAGCTCCCGAGCCAGGATTCAAACCCGAATCTGCCAGCTCCCCACCTCTACCTTCCCCACCAGCACACGCCACACCACACATCCCGGTGCCGGAGCCATGGCTGCCCGGAGCCACGGCCACCTGGAGCCACGGCCACCCGGAGCCACGGCCACACGGAGCCACGGCCGCCAGGGACCTTTGCTTGGGATCTCCAAGGCCCCTCTGCCCTGACCACAGCCGTGGACACCAGGGCTGGGGAGATGGCCCGTCCAGGGAAGCACTTTCTTCAGTAAGTCAAGGCCCCAGAGAAGGAGCAGCAAAGGGGGCCTCCCAGCCAGTGGGAAGCAGAAGGGGGTGAGCAGAGGCAGGTGAAGGCAGACCTTGCGCCTGGGGACAGGTCGGTGCCCTTGGCGACCCCTGTCTGGGCCGTTGGGTGAGGGAACGGACGTCCAGATGAGGCTGTTATTCAAAGGATTCAGGGAATGTGGGTCACTTACGCACGAAAGGTCCCACTGGACACCAGGAATGCGGGAGGCCCTCGGCCTTTCCTCCCACTCCTCTCCCTCCCCGCGCCCCAGCCCAGCACCTCCTCTCCCTTTCCAACTCCCTCGCCCGGCTTTCTCTGCATTCCTGGGCGCAGCCCTGCTCCACCCTGCCCGCCCTTTCAGCTCCAGCCCTCACCCAGGTCCTCCTTCTCAGGGTCATGGCCTGTGGGTGCAGGGATCAGATGACACCCTCACTTGGCTCGAAGGCTGTGTGTAGTCAGGGCCTGGGGTGGGGCGGACAGGCCTGCTCAAGGGGCGTGGGCATGGACACCCCTCTGGAGGGAGTGTCCCCCACCAGGAGGCGTGTGGAGTGGGGGTGTGGTAGGCCCTCTATTGCCAGCTTGCTAGACCTTCAGCCCTGGGAGGAGGGAGCCGGGGTCTGGGCGGCTGGAGGACCTGCCACGCCCCCTGGCACGGTGGCCACAGGCCAGGGGCTTCGGAGAGGTTTGGTCCGCCAGCAGGGTCCCCCGTGGGACCCCATGCCCCAGGCCTGTGAGCTCTCCAACCCCAAAGGGAGAAAGAACCCTATTCAAGACGATGTGGTCCGAACTCGCGCCTTGTCCACGACCGCGTCTCCTGGCAGCGGTGGCCGGCGGTGGCCACTGCAGGCTCGGACGTCGCCTGGAAGGCATGTCTGGGGCTGCGAGTCTCTCATCGGCTGCCAGAGAAAATATTTTTTGCAGGTTTCTTGTGAGCTGAGCAGGAAAACACGAGGCCCAGCAGGATGCGTGGGGGAGGGAGGCCCGGCCCTCTCCAGGCGTCTGGAAGACAGTCGGGATGACATCACCAGGCTCATGGGGACTGCAGGTCCCGGCGGCCGAGAGGGGACCCAGTGAGCAGAGCGGTCAAGGGCGCACTGGCCTGAGACTGGGGCGGGTCATGGGGTAGCTGGAAAAGCCATGCCCTGGAAAGGCAGACGAGAGGCCCCGGGCTCGACGGCTACTCCCCGGGAGGAATGTGCTGGAGATGACTTCTCCAGGGGCCTGCGTGAGCCCAGCTACAACACACAGACAAGGAAACCACCAGAGCCGGTGAGACATCTGAAACCCAGGTGGGGTTTTGAAAGTTCAGATAAACAAAAAAGGAGAAAATGTAACCAATACTCACACAGAGAGAACCGTGTTACTCTATGGGCATCTGTCATCCATCTCTTCAAACACACACACGCGCACACACGCGCGCACACACACACACATGCACACACGCGCACACACGCACACACATGCACACACACGCACACACGCGCGCACACACACGTGCACACATGCACGCACACACAGCAAGAAATACTATATGCACCGTTGCATAGCTGGCTTCTGTCTTTAAGCCAGGAAGGTATCATGAACATCTTTCCGTGTCATTAACTCTCTTCTGCGACGCGGTTGGAGCATCTGCAGGGCATTCTGACGCGGGCTGCCCCCAGGAGGCAGGACCAACTTGCCAATGACAGCTCCAGGCTCGATGGTCCTTAAAGCTCCCAGCCCCACAGAGGAAGCAGGTGTCCTCAGCCGTTACTATGGCAAAACACTCGAGAAAGGCTCTGATTGGCCAGGCTTGGATCCTAAGCCCATCCTTGAGCCAGTCACTGCAGGCAGAAGGATTGAGGGCTTTGATTGGCCAGGCCTGAGCCCCATGCCCATCCTGCAGCCAGGAGGAGGCTGAGGGGAGGGATGCGGCTGGGGTGGGGGGATGAGTGCCTACCTCCACCCGCCCCTTCAAAGGAACACCATGGGCCCGGCCAGTGTGGCTCAGCAGTTGGGCGCTGACCCATGAACCAGGAGGTTGAGGTTAGGTTCCCGGGTTACGGGCTTGATCCCCAGTAGGGGGTGTGCAGGAGGCAGCTGATCCAGGAGGCAGCTGATGGATAACTCTCTCTTATCACTGATGTTTCTATTGCTCCCTCTCCCTTCCTCTCTAAAATCAATAAAATTATTTTTTTTCTTGAAAAGGAGCATCATGGGTCCCCTGCTAGGCAGATACCGAAGGACATTTTTTTTAAAATTCAAGCACAACTTATACACAGAGGACACAGATCTCAAGGGTCCAGCTTGATACACCCCTGCACAGGGGACACACCATCCAGACGAGAAATGAAACATCACCAGCACCCAGTGTCCTTCCCAGTCCCCCCGACCCCCCTCCCCTGCCACTGGATCTCAGTCCTGCACTTCGTCTGGCTTCTACTTTAGATCAGACCATCCCAAGCACACCCCAGCCTTTACAAAGCCTGTCTGGTCACTTTGGCAACAATAATTATATTTATACTAGTGACCCGGTGCACAGATTCGTGCACAGGGAAAGGAAATTCATTAAAAGGTGGCCAGTGGGGCGGGCCTGGGTGAGACGGGCCGGACACGCCCTGGAGACAACCTCCCGCGGTCCCTCCCCGGCGTCTGCGGAGCGGGGTCCCTCCGGCAGGTGGGGTCCCCTGGCCTGGCCTGCAGGGATCGGGCAGAAACCGGCTCTCGGACATCCCCCGAGGGGTCCCGGGGTGCAGAGGGCGCTCTGCAAAGTTGCTGTCGTACAGGGTGCAGAACGCAAACACACGTGTGCGGCAAACCAGATTCGGGCCGACAGTGCCCAGCAACAACACAATCCACAGCGGCCCCACAAGGAATTGGGCTCCCTCCTCTCTGGTTTTGGGGTGCGTCACCTGAGAACTGCCGCTGCCAAGTCACTGCAGCTCGGCAGCTCCTGCGTTGAGCGTCTGCCCCTGGTCATAGTGACCTTTCCTCGTCCTAGGGACCGGTCGGACGGTGGGAGGGACACTTAGCAGATTAGCCTTTTATACATATAGATGGACATCGCAGTCACTGCTCAGTGGGATGATGCTGTTAATTTCTTGCCGACAGTTTGTCTGCGTTTACCTGCAGTGAGTGACCATCTTAGGAGAAAGGTGATGAGGTGGCAGGAGTCTTATCTGTTGAAATTGCTCAACATCTGAGAATAGGGACCAACCATCCCCTTTGCTTCCTGAGGAGGCGACCCAGAGCAGAACCTGGAGCAGAACTGAAGGACAGGCAAAATCAAAGGAAGGTTGTACTGCTGTTAGGATGGGACACACGTGCCAAACACCGCGCTCGTCGGTGTCAGTGCGTTAGGAAACCAAAGTCTGAGCTGATGCCGCGCAAATGCCCTGGGGGCTCTGGTCCTTGGGTCCCTGGGTGGGATGTTTAAGCCATTCTTTTCTTTGTTTAAGTGTTGTTTATTGATGTCAGAGAGGAAGGGAGCGGGAGCAGGAGAGAGAAACATCCATGATGAGAGAGCATCATGGGTGGCTGCCTCCTGCCTGCCCCCGACTGAGGATCGAGCCCACAACCCAGGCCTGTGCCCGACAGGGAATCGGACCGCGACCTCCTGGTTCACGGGTGGATGTTCAACCACCAAACCGCCCAGGCCCAGCGGGGAGGGGCTGGTGTTTTATTTGTAGTGAAAAGCAAACCCAACAGAGGCCGAAGCCAGAACACGAGCCCGTTTTCAGGAGAGACGGCGACCTTTTCATCACGCCCCGTTTCTCAGGAGGGGTGAGGCGTGACCCCCGCCCGGGGCCGGCCTCGGACAGCGCTCCTGCCTCCTGGCTCTGAGGGACGGGCCAGGGGCCCGCCCTGCAGGATGGGGGCTCAGGGCGAGAGGCTGGGCACACACTATTTTTCTGAGGCTTCCTTTCCTCGTGCTCAGCAAAGCTGTGAGTGCCAAACCTCGGGGGCGGGGGTGGGGGGTGGGGGGAGGGTGTGGACTTGTGAGAAGTTGACCTTGAACAAAGGCAGCAGGAGAGGCCGCGAGGCCGGGGAGGCTTTCACGGGAGGGGCCTGGGTTACTGCACGGAACACGCTGGTGGCATGGAAACACCCAGGCCCCTCCATCAGCGCCTCCTCCCCCCGCCCCCCGCCCAGCTGCCCACGACGGCCCCACGGAGCCAGCGTTCCTGCCAAGGGCCCCCCCGTGCCGGCCTCCGGGGAAGAGGGACTTCCTGGCCTTTCTCCCGTCTTCCACCAAAGCCACCCCTGGGGCGGCGTGTGATGCGGGGTGTGTTGGGCTTTGAAAACAGGCCCCGGCCGTGGGCTCGGCGTTAGAGCATCGGCCCGCAGACCGAAGGTCCTGAGCCTGCCGCCGAGGCATCGCCCTGGACCGGAATCGGACCCGGGACCCCCGAGTCCCCAGACTGAGCTCTAGCCACTGGGCTCCTCGGGCACGTTAGGAGGATGAGTGCGCGGCTCCGTGGGCCCGGCCGGAGAGGGCTGGGCAGCGGACAGGCCCACGGGGGCCGCAGCGGGACTTCCAGGCGAGAGAAGGGGAGGGTCCAGGTGGCGGGTCCGAGGAGGGCCCTCTGGGGACGGTGCCCGGGGCTGTGCTTGGCACGACCCGTGACAGAAAGAGCTGCGGGCTCCAGCCGGGCTGCCGGAGCGGGGGAGCCAGCCGGCTATTGGGAGTGACTTTTGCTCCCTCCCTGCTCCCCGCTCCCGGGGATGGATAGGAGGGACCCTCCCCCTCGTCCGCACTGTGGGCTGTGAGGGGCTGTGACGGGGCTGACAGTCCCCCGGGAAGTGGGGCTTCCCGCCCGCGCGCTGGCTCCCGACTGCACGGCGGGCCCACTGTCCTCGAACCCAGGGCTCTCCCTGTTTCTGCCTGTTGTTCCGGGCTGGTCCCCGCCCGGCCCACGCTCCAGCCTCCAGCCTCCAGCCCCGCGAGGCCCCCGCGCCGCCCACAGCTGGGAGCTGTTACGCTGCCCTCAGAGGTTTACAAAGGCTGCTCTGCGTTCTCCCTCCTCTGCCAGCGCCCAGCCTTAAAGGGGCCCGGCCCGCTCCCCGCCTGGGCCTCAGGGCCCCTCTCCCTCGGGATTCTTCCCGGGATGGGACAGCCAGCGTCTGGACCACCCAGACTGTCGGGAGGGGACTGGCCTCCTCGTCCCCCTCAGGTGGGGCATTCACCCCCTCCCCGGGCAAGCTCAGGGCAAGACCTACTTCTGGGGGACACTGTGCCAAGGAGTCACCAGTACCTGCTGTGGAGAGGCCACGCTGAGGCTCAGAGAGGTGCAGCCTTCTGCCTGAGGGCACACAGCACAGAGACAGGGTCAAACCCCGAGACAGCTCCCAGGCCGTCTGTCCCACCTCTTGCATCCACCCACCTGGAACTCGGAGGTCCCTGGTGTGTCTCAGGCCTGGGGAGCCGCTCCAGGCGGGCGGGGAGCAGGGGGTAAGGTGAGTGAGAGGGTGGGAGGGCCACCCGGAGCTTCCGCTGGGAGGTGAGAAAGCACGGCCGGGCGGTGCGACCAAGGCCAGCAGCGGCCTGGTGCGCGGGGTCTGCACGGGGCCTGCGCGGGGTCTGCACGGGGCCTGCGCGGGGTCTGCACGGGGTCTGCACGGGGCCTGCACGGGGCCTGCACGGGGTCTGCGCAGGGCCTGCGCGGGGTCTGCACGGGGCCTGCGTGGGGTCTGCACGGGGCCTGCACGGGGCCTGCACGGGGTCTACGCAGGGCCTGCGCGGGGTCTGCACGGGGCCTGCGTGCCTGAAGCAGGGCCTCCTGCACTGGCTTCCCGGGAAGGCGTGAGGCTGCTCTAACGGGATGGTGTGGGGCTGTCCTGCTCTCCTCCCGCCCCCAGACCAGGCTCCCTGCCCACAGGCCAGGTTCTGGGGCGAGAGGCCGTCCCTCCTCATCTCCACGCCCGGGACAACCTCCCCTACTTGGGGCGCAGTCCTGCCCAGCCCCTCCCTCACCCCGGGCGCAGTTGCAGCCTGGAGGCCAGCACAGCGCTGACCCACCAGGATGAGGGGTGGGGCTCGGACACCGCCATATACAGTGGGGCCTTGACTTACGAGTGTCCCGACTAACGAGTTTTTCGAGATACGAGCAGTCTCTCGGCCGATTTTTTGCTTTGAGTTGCGAGCTAAAATTAGGGTTACGAGCCAGCTTCAGATACCCCACCGCTAGTTGGCGCAGCGAACGTCACAGTGAACGCCACAACATCAGCCCAGCATTCAATGCATTGTAATGGTGAAAATTGATTTGACATACGAGTAATCTGAGTTACGAACTCTGTCACAGAACGAATTAAACTCGTAAGTCAAGGCCCCACTGTACCAGTAATAAGAAATGGCCCGGCCAGCGTGGCTCTGTGGTTGAGCGTCGACCTGTGAACCAGGAGGTCACGGTTCGATTCCTGGTCGGGGCACAGGCCGGGCTGCGGGTTCATCCCCAGGATCCCCTGGCTGCGCTCTGCCCACAGCTGGAGTTTGCCAGGTTGAGGGTCACTCTACCTTTAACTGCCCCAGAGTCCGGGGCTCCCCTCACTGGTAAAACCGGGGTGTTGTTTTGTTAAACCCCGGGGCAGGCTTCCCCACGGAGCCTGGCCAGAGCCCAAGCCGCGATGGTGCCCAGGGGGCCCGTGGACCAGTGGTGGCCGGGCGGGCAGTGGTACCTCGAGTTCTGACTGCCGGCCCTGGAGAGGATCAGTCCGTGCTGTGTCCAGCCCCCTGTCTGTGGCCATTTGTGATGGCAGCCGCAGGACAGCAGCCCTGGCTGGTGTGGTTCAGTGGTAGAGTGTCACCCCCCGTGCACTGAAGGGTCTCAGGTGTGATTCCTGGTCAAGGGCACATGTCTGGGTTGCAGGTTCGAACCCTGGCCCGGTCAGGGTGGGTGTGGGAGGCAACCAATCGTTGTGCCTCTCACATCAATATTTCTCTCCCCCCACCTCCCCTCTTTCTCGTTCCCTCGCTCAAAAAATCAATGGAAAATATACCCTGGGGTGCAGATTAGCAACCACCAAAAAAATAAGCCAAGAATGGCCAGCAAGTGGCTAAGGTGCTGGAGCTGGGGGTGCGGGTGCGGGGTGTGGGGTGCGGACTGCGGCTCTGCTGTTTCTGCAGGGCTGTGGGGAAGAGTGCGGGCTGGGGGTGGGGGGCATGGTTGCCATCCTGGCTGCCAGCGCCTGAACCTCCCTCCCATTGGGCGAGCCTTGAGCCGCCTCTCTTCCCGAGGCCAAAACAGTCCAGATGCTTGTTCTCTGAGGCCCTGGCCAAGAGCGGCCGGCCCGGGGCCTGGCTCAGCCAGCCAGATGCTCCCACCTGGACCCTGTGCCCGGCCTGTGTCACAAACGGGGGGAGGGGGGATTAGAGTGCCTGCCCCTGCTCTCGGACCCAGTGCCGCCATCCTCACTGGACACCCAGGCCTGGCCCTCCTGCCTTTGCCAGGATTCTGGGCCCGGCCGCCCAGTACCTTCTTGCTCCCCCTTCCTCCCGGACCGCCCCCACCGTGGGTCTTTTATTTGTGACCAAGCCCCCCCACCCCTCCCGTCGACGGGTGGCTGCCTTGTTCCCGAGTTTTCGCTCTTACCAACGATGCTGGCGAGAGTCTGTGTCCCTCATCCCTGTGCACACCCTAATGGGGGACAGGTTCCTGGAACCCGGGGCACTCCTTGCTCCACAGACCAGTCAGGTGGCCCCACGGTGTCCATGACCCCAGTGTTAATACCCAGTCGGTGTGCGTTCACATGTGATCTTCGTGTCACCCACTAGCCCGGGGCTTGGGGAAGACAGAGACCGGGTCTGCTTGTGCGCTGCACCCCGGGGCCGGCACCCCCGGCGTCTGAGGCAGAATGGATGCCACAACCCTTCTGCGTGAACGAGCCGGCAGCACCGTGCAACTTTAATCATCCGAGACGGGACTGAGCGGGAAGGCGGTGAGGAAGGCCTGGCGGCCATGAGGCCCAGTCTCCTCGCTTCCGGCCAGCGGGCAGCGGGGACTGGGGATTCTCGGCCTGAGGTGAGCCTCGCTGGAACCTTCCGGCGCTTTCTTTCAGCTCAGAGCGATCAGTGGGAGCAGGGGGACATCTGGAGGCCGGTGTGGGAGGCGGCTGTTGCGGAGGGGAAGGAGCTGGGCTCAGTGCCCGGCCCTGGGGAGGGGGGGCACCTCCGGGGGAGGGGAGCCCCCGGCTAGTCCACCCCGGAGGAGTTGGTCAGGTAGAAGGGGCGGATGACGCCCCGGAAGCTGCTGAAGGAGCCTGCGGGGCAGGGGAAGGAAGAGGCCCTCCTGGAGCTGTTGGCGTTCAGGGCGCTGGGGATCTCGGCCTTCACGCCCTCGAAGGCCGTGACGTCGGCCACGAAGCGGCCCCCGCAGAGCATTAGCGCTTTGTTCTCGTAGCCGATGGTGGGGTCAGAGGAGCCGGACTTGGAGAGGCCCAGGGCGGGCACCTCGTCGGAGGAGCACGAGAACCCGTAGTTCCAGCAGCTCTGGACCGTGGGGAGGTAGGCGAGGGTCCAGGAGACGCGGCTGGTCCGGAAGAGGAAGCTGGGGTGCTGCGGCGTCTGGAAGTAGCCCGTGGGCGCAGACGTGGGGCCGTAGCGGCCATAACGGTCATAGCGGTTGGGGTACGAGCCATAACGGTAGGGGTACGAGTCGTAAGAGCGGCGGGAGGACTCTCGGGAGCTCCTGGCCACGGCCCAGCTCCAGGTGGGCGAGGTGTAGAGCCGGGGCTGGTAGGCGTCCTGGCTGAGGTTCAGGCCGCGGAGCTGGGCCAGCAGCGGCAGGGGCACCGTGTGGAACTCCAGGGCCTGCAGGGTCTGCTCTTGGAAGAGGGCCCGGTGGCTGCGGTACAGGCTCAGGTTGCTCTGCAGCTGGAAGAGGTCCTCGGGCGGGATCATGGGGAAGCGGACCTCCCGCACCAGGCCCTCCACGTCCCCGGGGGCGGCCCCCTTCTCCCGGCTCCAGGCGTCCAGGGCGGTCAGCAGGGCCAGCTCGCTGGGCACGGCCAGCTCGCTCCGGGAGAGCAGGGCGCGGAGCAGGGCCGTGGGGACGCGTGGCCAGGCCTCGGCCCCCGTCAGGGCCTCGAAGTTCCAGGCCAGGAACTGCACGCACAGCTCCTCCAGCGTGGGGTCCCGCGTGGCCAGGGCGTAGGCGTGGAGGTCCAGGGCCGTCTGGAAGGACAGGTCCTCGGGCAGCAGGAAGGCGAAGAGGCCCGCGCAGTAGTCCTGCAGCTGCTGGGCCCCGAAGACAGAGGCCAGCTTGTGGAGGCACTTCACGTTGGGCAGGGACACGTCGATCCGCCGGGAATAGAAGTACCTGGAGGGGGTGGGGGCTCAGCACCAGGGGCCGCCCCTTGCCCCGCAGGACGGCAGGTGTGCCCTGGGCGGCTGCCGCCTCTCTTCTGGGTTTGCCACTGACCCACTGACCCCTGCGTGCGGCCATTGCAAGAGGCATCAGCCCCCTTCCTCCCACCGATTTATCTCAGGTCGACCCACATTCCAACCTCGAGTTTGCTCAGAACCCTGGGCACTGACAACGGGGCGGACCCCGGGCCCGGTCGGCTGGGAGAGGCCCCACCACCTCCTGGTCTCCCTTTTCCATCGCCATCCCCGGGGCCACCATCCCCGCTGGTGGGCCGAGCTCGGCCTTGGCAGGGCCTCAGTGCCAGGACCTGCGGGCCACCCTGGGAACTGCCCCTTCCACCGCAACGAGCCCCCCGCCCCGCACCCGGGGCCCAGCCAGTGGCGGTGACAGAGGGCGGCCTGGCAGGATGTTTTTGTCTCTGCCTCTTACTTCTCATTTCAGCTGCGCAGTCCCCCCAGCCCCGGGCTCCGCCTGCCCGAGTGGTGGGAGCAGTCACCATCGTCCCCGGCCCTGCCAACACCCTGAAAGGCGTGGGGTGTCAGTGACCCGAGAAACCACGGGCACTGGCGAGGGGCCGGGTGACTGGCAGAGGCCTCAGCAGCGGAAGGGGGTGTCTGCGGGCTGGCCCCATGGGGAGGGGTCTCCTGAGGCCGCCTGGGGCCGGACACGCAGCCTCTGCCTTGGGGGCAGGACAGACAGACAGACAGACAGGCAGGCAGAGAGCCCCGAGCGCTGCCAGAGGCTGCGGCACCGGCCTCCTCCTCAGACCGGCCTAGAAGCAAACCCGCTGGACGGGCAGGCTGGAAGCAGGCCTCCGCCTGTTAAACGCCACCTGGGTCCCGGCCGGTCCCTCTCTCCTGGGAGCGCAAGTCATAAGGGAGACGCGGCTCTCCTGGGATTCTTCCAGCCCAGTTCCCACAGCCCCGCGGGGCCCCCTGGTGGTGGCGAGTGAGCATTCCCACAGGGCCGTGCCTGTGTGCGAGAGTGTGTGTGTGCGCATGTGGTGTGTGATGTGTGTGAGATGTGTGTGCACGTGCATGTGGTGTGTGCGTGCGCGCGTGTGGTGTGTGCGTGTGATGTGTGTGCACGTGCATGTATGTACGCATGTGTGTGGTGTGTGCATGTGCACACACGTGTGTGCATATGTGTGCATGTGCGTGTGCGTGCACATGCATGTGTGTGCATGTGCGTGTGCCCGGCCGCCCTGGGACACCCACCTGAGGAAGTCTGGGACCACACGCAGGCACTCGGCGTCCACCTCCATGGTGACCGTGCTGCCCGGCTCTGACCACAGGGCCTGGGCCTCGGGGTTGCTGGTCAGGATCAGGCTGTGGGCGCACAGGCTCAGGGGCTCGGCGCCGTCCGCCTTCACGGCCACGGTCAGGTCGCAGCCGTGCTGGCTGTCGAAGATCTGCGCCAGGGCCGCGGGCAGCGCCCCGGACAGGTCCAGCGTGTGGGCACCGCTGGTTTCTAGGAGGGGCAGGGAGGGAACCGCGTGCTGGCACAGGCAGCTCTGTGACCCGGAAGTACTTCTCCTCCCCGAGTCAGGTTCGCCCTCAAACTGCGGCCTCTGACCTGCCCTACTACTCAGTAAGGCTCCTGGGGCATGGACGTCTGCACGGAAGACGGGGTGCTGCTGCCCCAGTGGCCCCCATTCTCCCAGCCCACACCCCGGCTCAACTCACTGCTCCCCAAAACCGAGGCCCCGTCCTTTAAAATTCCAACCCATTGATCAATTGACCACTCAGATGTTACCTTCTGACCCCAAGCTCCTCCCGTGACGGCCCCAAGCAGAGGGTCTCGGGGTCCGGCAGCCTCCTTCAGGGCCCCGGGCGGTTGCAGGATGTGCCCCTCCCCCTCCCCCGGGCATCACTGGGAACTAACTCCACCTGCTCTTCCTTTGCCACAAACAAGTTTAGATCAATCCCCACACTCAGACCAGGTGGCTCAGCGCCCCTCCCCTCCTCACCCGACTCTCAGAGCCTCCTGTGTGTGCCACTCAGCAAGGGGGTCCCACCACAGGTCTTTCTGCCCGCCCCCCACCCAGCCTGCTGCACCCCTGCACCCACCCAGCCTGGTGCTCCCCCTGCACCCCCTCAGCCTGCTGCTCCCCTGTACCCCGCCCAGCCAGGTGTCCTGCACCCCCACTCCAGCCTGGGTGTTCCCCTGCACCCCGCCCGGCTGGCATGGCTCAGTGGTTGAGTGTCGACCTATGAACCGGGAAGTCAAGGTTTGATTCCTGGTCAGGGCACATGCTCAGGTTGCAGCCTCAATCCCCAGGGGCGGGGGGGAGGGTGGGGGGGGCGTGCAGGAGGCAGCCGATCCGTGATTCTGTCTCATCATGATGTTTCTCTCTCTCTCCCTCTCCCTTCCTAAAATTAAAAAAAAAAAAGAGAGATGCCCCAGCCATAGCCGGTGGGGCTCAGTGGTTGGAGCGTCCTCCTATGTACGGAAGGGTGGAGGGTTTGATCCCCAACCAGATTGGGGGGATATGGGAGGCAACCAATGTCTCTCTCTCTCTCTCTCTCTCTCTCTCTCTCTCCCTTCCTTTCTCTCTCAAAAAGGAAGAAAAGAAACCCCCAGGCCCCTCAGCCCAGGCCGGTCAGCATGCACCGGGCGCCCGGGGCCTGTGTGACAGGCTGCACTGGGACCCCAGGAATGAAAGGCTGCCGCTTAGAGAGAAGCCTGCACTCTGCAGACCCCTGGGCGTGGGGCCGTGGCTCGGGGACAACCCAGGACGGTAGGACGGGCTGCCGTGCGGCTCTGCAGGCTGTCCCACCTCCGGGGCAGTGGGCGTCACCTCGAACCCGCCCACAGGTGTGTGATGGGCTTGGAGGGCCTGCGTGCTGGGCGGGGAGGGAGCCACATGACCAGGATCCTGGCCCAGGGCGGGATGCTCGGGGGCCCAGACTTTGGGGGGTCGGGGTGGGGCAGCCCCGGGGGCCCAGACTTTGGGGGGTTGGGTGGGGCAGCCCCGGGGGCCCAGACTTTGGGGGGTGGGGTGGGGCAGCCGAGCACCGTTGCTGCAGATGACGCCGGCGTCCTGGTTGTGCCTGCAGTTGCTCCTCAGCCAGCCCAGGGACGAGCAGTTGGCCAGCGAGGGCTCTGTCCCCGAGCACTGCACTTCGTCCAGCATGATGGGGCCCGTTCCTGGGGGACAGCGAGGACAGACACTAGAGGGGTTGGGGCTCCCCGGACGCCTGACGAAGAGCTGTCACCTCGCTGGCTGGGGGCGGGGGCGGGGAGGGCATCCCCAGCCCTGAGCGTGGTGACGTCGTGCCCCCGTGGGTCTTTACAGGGCTCGCCGTGGCTACTCGGCTGCGGGCTCCCGCTTCTCTGTGCCACCCACCAGCCTTCCTCCCGCCCCGCCCGCCCCGTGGACAGTGCTACTGGATCTCGGTTATTCCCTCTTAGGGGTCACAGCCCCTGTGCGGCGGGTCTTTCTGCTCAGCTCTCCTTCGGGTGAAGGAAGGTCAGACCCCGGGAGAGGGGCTGTGGCCGAGGCCTGGCCCTGGCTGAGCCCGTGGATGACGTGCCACAGGCAGGGGAACGAGCACAGGCGGAGGGGGTGGGAGGCCCTCCCGTGTCCCAGGTGACGGCTGCCTCCCTCCCCCCGGGCCGGGCTGCTCGGGAGCAGGGGACGAGGCCTACCTTGCCCAAAGGCGGCCCTGCCCAGGGCCTCGGTGGCGTTGTCAAACCCCAGGGCGCGGCAGACGACGCTGGCGTCCACCAGGTCCCACAGGTTGTCACACACGGTGCCCCACTGGCCTCCATAGAAGATCTCCACGCGGCCCTCGTTGGGGGCGTCCCCGTTGGCCAGCCGCATGTCACCATCTCTCACGCCTGCGGGGCTCCCGAGGGCACACAGGTCAGTGGGCAACGGGCAGGGCTGCAGCGGTGGGGGTGGGGGGGATGGGGGGGCCGGAAACAGGCCGGAGGGCCGGTGCAGGGAGCAGTCCCGGCCCCGGGGCCCAGGTGCTGTCGGCCAGGCTCAGCCCCGGCTGCAGCTGAGCGGCACAGGGCAGCTCTCAGTTGGGGTACCGCAGGCTTCTGCGGGGTCACCAGGGTGAGGAAGGCCCCCGGGTCTCAGGGTAAAGAGCCAGAGGCAGGCTCCAGGACTCTGCGAGTCCCTGCCCTTGTCCCCCCGCATCTGGCAGGTCTGACGGCCCCTCCTGCACACCCCACCTTCCCCGCCCCATCTGTCCCCTGGGAGCTGGAGGGAGTGGAGAATTCCTTGGTTTCCCCCAGGTGAAGCCACACAACTTGGGACACCTGGACCTCAGTGAGAGGGGTGTCCTGAGCTGACCCATGACCTGAGCTGACCTGTGACCTGAGCTGACCCATGATCTGAGCTGACCCGTGACCTGAGCTGATCTTGGCTGACCCAGTGACCAGCACCGGTGGGACGTTGCCTGGCCTCCCGCAGGCACTAAGCCTGCCCAGCCAGGGAGACACAGCTGCGGGGCCGCTGGGGCCCAGCTCACCTTGAGTCCCTGCGACCAGCAGCCACACCCAGAGGAGCCGGGGGAGGGCCATGGCGGCCTGAGAACCTCGTCCTGCAGCGGAAGGAGGCGGAGTGAGACAGCGAGTGAGGCAGCGAGTGAGCCCTGCGGGAGCAGGCGCAGCCTCCAGCCTTCCGAGTGGAGGGCAGAGGGCGCCACGGGGGTCCCGCTCCTGCAGAGCAGGGAGGGTGCTGGTGCCCCATGGCCCCTGGTCTCTTCCGAAAGAAGTGCTCCAAGGACCTGCAGGCCTTGCCCGGATGAAGGGGGGCTGGGAGACTCTGGGCAGCAAGGACGGAGGAAGAGCTCATCTCAGAAACCAGTCCCTGGGGGCTGTGGGCTGGGACAGGCGGGGAGGGCGGGGCGGGGTGCAGGCCCAGGCAGGGAGAGGCCCAGGCTCCACCTCAGGAAGCAGCCCTGCAGAGTGGCCAGAGGTCGTGCAGACAGAACATTCCGTGAGCCCTGGGGGAAGGGGAGCCAGAGCAGGCTGAGGGGTGCACGGGGGACGCAGACATCTCGGCCGGGGCGACAGAGGCCCTGGGCAGCCAGGGAGGGGGACAGGCCGCCCTGCCTCTGTGCAAGTTGGCAAGAGGGCTTGGTCCTCTGGGCAGGTGCAGGCCTGGGCGCGTGTGCAGGTCAGGGACAGGCGGGGCTGCGTCCGAGCAGGCGGTGTCCACGGGGAGCGGCCCGCCCGCCCCTGCACGGGACGCCCCAGGGACCCCGGAGCAGGTGATGACCCTGGGCTCGGGGGCGGGAGCGCCAGGGCCCCCGCTGGGTGCCAACAGGAAGACGTGGCCCCTCAGGTGCCACCCTTACCTGCCTGAGCGCCGCTGGTGGTCCTGGGCCCGCCTTCCTGCTGCAGGCGCTCTGCAGACTGCCCTTAGCCCGGGACCCGAGGAGCAATGCTTCTGAACACCCCGCTAGTTTCGATTCCCAGCAACCACGTGACATGGGTTTTTTCTGGGGTTGGCTGTTCTCAGGCTCAGGGGGCCCTCTCCCCCCCTCCCTTCCTCTGCTCTGCCTGTGGGTGGTGGTGAAGGCGGCCACCCAAGGCAGTATCTGGGTGACTTGATAACCAGAGGGTGAAAGGGAACAATCCGCACTCCAGCCGCTGGAGGCGGGGACGGCAATGGCGGGAAGCATGGGGGTGGGGGTGGGGTGGGGGATGGGGGGTGGGGCGGGTCTGCATCAGAGCAGCACGGCTCCTGCTAGCAGCTGACACCGGGTGCTGGTGGAGACGCTCACAATCTCAAGTAGCTCCATCTTCAGCCCCAGGGTCCCAGGAAAACCCTGCCGGTCACTAGGTCACCAAAGCAGATGGGGTCTGCTCTGGGGCCTCACGCCTCTGCCCCCTCCCAACTCCACAGGTGGCTCAGCTGTGATGGGAGACGTGCAGGCCCAGACTCCATCCTCGGCCCGGGTGTGACAGTGTGGACGGTGCTGCTTGGACAGGAAGCCACTGCTGAGACGTGGGGAGCGCACTGGGGGCTCTTGGGGGCGGGACCCTGGCTGGCCTGGAAGATGCCGTACGTGCCCCACCCCGGCTCCCACAGAAGGCAGGAAGGGGTTCGATAACCTGTAGCGAGGTGCTGCCGTAAACCTCGGACATGAACTGTTCTTTGTTAATCCTCATCCGAGGATATTTTTCCATTGGTTTTTAGGGCGCGTGGAAGAGAGAGGGAAAGACAGAAACATCGACATTCGAGACACATCAGTTGGTTGCCTCCTGCATGAGGGCCCGGGGCCAGGGAGAAGCCTGCAGCCAAGGTATGTGCCCTCGACTGGGAATCGAACCTGTGGCCCTTCAGTCTATGGCTGATGCTCTAACCACTGAACCCACTGGGCAGGGCCCGAGGCGACTTCTAGCTTACTTTTTGCGCGCTGGCCACGGCAGCAGGCCACGCAGCCACAAGTCCCTACTGTGCAAGCCTGTGTATGAGGGCTGCCTTCTGGTGCCTGGGACTCCATGTACAGTCCCCGCTCCAGGCCCCGCCTCTGCCCCCGGGGGCCAGGCCACTGTGTCCCCCCCTCAGTCCTCGGACCCTCTCCAGGCCTTTTCATTGACCTCCCACAACACTGGACGCCGACTGACCCCTGGCTGTCCATCCACTCAGGCTGCAGCAGGAAACAGCGGGCTCTAGCCTCAGATCCTTCGGGGGCTTTCAGAAAGGGGTACAGGCGCTCCCCTCTGGGGAGCAGAGCCCCGCCTCCCCTCCACACACACCTGCCTTTCTCTCCCGAGTGCCACGGGCCTCCTTTGCTCTGACCTGTGTCCTGAGCCTATGCAGCCCAGCTGGCTCACTCTACTCCCTCTGTGACTTTCTACATAAACGTTCTTAAAAAAAAATTATTGATTTCAGAAAGAAACGAAGAGGGAGAAACATCAATGATGAGAGAGAATCACGGATTGGCTGCCTCCTGCATGCCCCACACTGGGATGGAGCCTGCAACCTGGGCCTGTGCCCTGACCAGGAATCGAATCCTGACCTCCTGGTGCATAGGTTGATGCTCAACCCCTGAGCCACACCGGCCGGGCTAAATGTTCTTTTATAATTGAAAATAAGGGGGTGGGCTGTTTACAAAGTGTGGTACCTGGAGCTGTGACCCCTCGCAGGCCAGAGGGGACAGGGCTGGAGAGAGTGCAGAGGGCAGTGCCCCAAACACGGTCAGGGGCTTCCAGATCGCCCACTCCCTCCGCCGCCCAGAGGCCCGAGGAGGAGGCTCCCTCAGGTCAGCCTCTGGGGACCCACGCAGGGAGGGACAGGAGTGGTGTGAGTGACAAAAGAGAGGACCGGACCCTGCCTGCACCCCCCCCCCTGCCTGTGGGTCCCCCCTCCCCGGTGAGGCCTCTCCTTCCCCCTCCCGCTGCCCAAGGCGGCACCCTTAGGGCCCTGCATGTCCGGGCGCCGCTCCCAGGGCTCCCAGGCTCCCTGGGGAACTCCCCACACCTCCAGCCAGGAGCAGGCACCCAGAAGCTGGTGGCTGTGAATGGCTCTATTGTTACCTCCCCTCCCAGGCGGACAAGGAAATCAAAGCACCTGGCCAGGGTCCCACAGGGAGAAGGGCCAAGGCCAGGGCGGGGTGGAGCCTACGGTTAGCTCTTAACCACGACCAGGGAAGCACCTGGGAAAAGCTGGCTCCGTGACTCAGCTTCCAGAGCCTGGCCGTGAAGGTGGCTGCACATCAGCAGCGACTGGGTCTGCCCCCCCCCCCCCCCCCCCCCCGAGAGCGGGAGGCGTCAGGATGTCTCCTGTGCCCCTCATGGAGCCCTGGCCGCCACATGGAGCAGGAGACGCAGACCTCCCGCCCCTGCGCTTTACTGTCCACAGAACCACGGCTCCCGCGAGGAGGCAACCGTCACAAACACGGGCGGGGGGGGGGGGGGGCGGGGTTGGGAGGGGGCTTTAAAACATTCCCAACCGCTGAGGGGCAAGTCACACGATGCCTCCGAGTCCCAGTGTGGTGCCTGTCCCCACGTCCCCCGACTCCTAACTCCACCTGCATCTTCACTGGGAGCGGCGCCCCATCGCTGCCGTTGGCCAAGGTGGGGCTCAGGGAGCCGCCGGGCACGTGGGACAGGCATGCCCAGTGGGAGCCACGCTCCAGGGAGACGGGCTACCGCCAACGGCTCGCCTTTGCTCTCTCGCTTTGACGTCTCAGGGGAAGAAACGGACGCCCAGCCGCTCGGGGAACAGGGGCCTTTCGGGCTCCCTCCTGGCGGCTGTCAGTTCCATGCTGAGACGTCTGGGACGGGTCCACGCGGCCCTTCTCACGTCCTGGCCCCGCGCTCTCCTGGGGGTGAGGCAGCTTCCGGGCCATGGCCTCCTCCGCTTGGTCCTGGCTGCCCCGTTCCAGCCTCCACCTGCTCCCTGCGGCCTCGGGGACAGGCCCCGGGACCGGGACCCAGAGACAAGCGGAGCTCGCGTGAAGTTTCCTGGAGACGAGCTGCTAGCTCCCAGGAGGAGGAGAAGGAAGGGCAGGAGGGGACAGGAAGTGTGGGAGGGCCTGGCGCCTCCATCACTGCGTCCCTCGGCCCAGGGCTCAGTGTGTACAACCTGCCTCGACCGCTGTAGCTCTAACTACGATTTCCTCCGCTGCAGGGAGGGGTTTACTGTGGGACTGGGCTCTGTGTCGTAAGATTTGGCGATTCCTTTTTATAAGAAAGGAGATGGTTTTAATTAGAGTAAGTTAATAATTAAAGCTTCAAAAAGCTACGGAGCCACAGAATTTTCCTGAAGGGAGGACATGGAGCCGGCCGAGGAAACAGATTGTCCATGTGAGGCTGGGGACCGTGGGGGGGCTGGCGGCCTGGGCTGCCCCGCTCACAGCCCTGCCGCGTCTGTCCGTCTGTCCGCGGTGTCAACAGGTCCTCTCCGAGCAGGGGGGACGGCCTTCGCGCCCGAGGTTCGGGACGGAGGGGGCTTGAGCTCCTGGTGGGCGGGGGCACTTCAGATCCCCGGTCACTGCTCTGTCCCAGACGGGCTCCGCACTTGATGGCAGGAGCCAAGATACATTCATTGAACAAAAGAAGAGAAACAAGGCCCGATGGAGGGCAGGGGAGGGCTGCCCGGAGCCCGGCCGCCAAGCGCAGCTTCCACCGCCAGAGGGCAGCACACAGGCCCAGAGCCCGGCAGCCCGGAGCCTGCCCTGGGGGTGGCCCTTCTGGCTCTGAGAGGTCCCTCAGCTGCTCCAGGGGCCTGAACTCCCTGCTCTGGAGCCTCTAAACCCCAGACCCACCCCAGGGTTCCGGGAAGAAAAAGAGCAAAACAAACACCACAGAAGGGCAGGCCCCGGCTTTTTATAGACGTGGGGCCCCGATGCCGCTTAAAGCCGTCCAGCCCTCAGCCTGCCTGACGTCTGGACCTCTAAGACTTAAATAAACTCTATCCCCTCGTACTTGACGTCCCCGACCTTGGTCTCGGGCAGCAGGAAGCGCCCGTCCAGCGTGAAGGCCATGATGTAGGTGGCGACCTTGCCGCCGTCCTCCTCGGACTTGAGGGCCACGATGACCTGGTCGTCGGTGTTGGGCACGAACTTGAAGGAGGAGAAGCCGTGCGTGGGCACCACCTCCCCGATGCGGCGCACGGAGACGGCCCCGAAGTCCGCGCTGGCGCTCAGCAGCAGGTTGGTGCCCTTGCGCTCGTCGTCCCGCTCGCTGTAGCGCTCGTGGCTGGCCCGGCGCGGCAGGAAGAACCAGCGCTGCAGCGCGTCGCTCCAGCAGGCGGACTCGTGGATGAGGTAGCCTGGGGCACGGCAGACGGGGCTCAGTGGCGGGCGGCGCCCAGGCTGCCTGCACGGGGCCTGGTGCCCAGCATGCACTTGAATGCAGCCCCGGGGGTGGGGGGGGGTGGAGGTTCGTTCACAGCCCCGCCCTCCCTTCGATCCCCGTGTTTCCCAGAGGCGGCCTCATGCTGGGTCCTCGTCGCCCAGAGGAACGAGGATGGACACGCCTGAGCCCACAAAGGCCGTCCGTCCGGGCCCGTCTTCCCTGCCCAGCTTCCCCGGGAACGCTGCGTGGCCACGCCGTGCGGTCTGTCCTCCTGCTTCCCTGTGCTGGTCAGAGCGCAGACGCAGGGGAGGGGACCAGCAGGCTGCTCTGCGGGGCGGGCTCTCCCATGAGGGGCACGGGGCCCAGCTGGGGTCCTCGGCCGCATCCCCCGAGTCCAGAGCTGGCCAGGCCTCTCCGAGCATCACGGCACCCACTACAACACTGGCGTCTCTGGGGGTGAGGGGAGAACCAGAGCTGCCCCCTCCCGCCTCCGCCCGGGACAGCCACCCGGGCTCCGTCTGGGGGCCGTGACTCGGGGTGAGGGGTGACACAGAAAATGCCTCATCTGCCCCCAGAATCCACTGGCCGAGGGCGCGCCCATCCGACAGCCGAAATCATCAGATTGAGCAAGAAACGAAACCGCTGCCGCCCGGGCCCGGCTCCTACCTGGCGGGTGGATGCCGGCAGCAGCCCGGAGGGCGTTGTAGCTGGCCACCCAGTTCTCGTGGTTCACGCTGCCCCGGAAGCCCACCACCTTCACCCACTCGGGGTTCTCGTTGACCACCTCGCCCGTGGTGGTGGTCCACTCCTTGCCCAGGCCGCCCACGTACAGATGCTCGTCCTTCACCGCCAGCCACTCCGCCTTGAAGCCTGCGGACAGGGGGCGAGAGGGACTGAGACCCGGCCGGCCCTCCGCCCACGGCGCCTGGCTCCTGGGGGTCTGGCCACCCTGGGTGTCCGAGGTCACCGTGTTAAATTCCACTGGAGTGGACAGGACACCCTGGCTCGAGCCCCATCCTGGAGGGTCAGCAGTGGGCACACTCCTCAGCGGACCCTACACCAGGACGTACTCTCCCCGACGCCCCTCCCCCTGGGCCAGCGGCGGGGGTGGGGGGGCCGGCGCTCACCTTTCCCCACGGTGCCGTCGCCGTCGGACAGGATGACCCAGGGCACGGGCGTGTTGCCCTCGATCCGGTAGACTACCCCCGTGCGGTCATCCACAGAGTAGAGCTTCCCGTTGAAGACGACCAGGTCGGACAGCTCCATGCCCCGCCCCTTTTCCGCCAGGTGGGACTCCAGGACCCTGTGGCCCGGGTCCCACTCCACGGCCACCTGGTCCCCGCTGTGGGACAGGGTCAGATAGCCCTTCTGCAGGTAGCTGAACCAGGTGTTCTCCTCCCGGGCCTTGGAGTCCGTGTCCAGGTCGGCAATGACTGCGATGCGGTAGCGGGTCCCGCCCGGCGTCCTCTGGGGGGCCGACAGGGGGTAGGTGTCATTGTATCGGTCGGCAGCTGCCTGGCTGAGCCGCCAGTTGTGGGCGCTGGGAGCAGGGGGCCTGCCCGGGGCCGGGCGGTGGGAGCAGAGCAGCCAGAGCACGGCGACGCCCACGACCGACGGCAGGATCACCTTCCAGCGGACGCGGAAGCGGGGGTCCGTGGCCTTGCTCATGGACGCCAGCGCGGGGAGGCGCCCCACACTTATCCAGGCGGAGTGCATAGACTCATTCCATGCCGGGGGCGGCAGGGCTGGCGGGCGGCCGCGAGAAGGGCTGGCGGGACCTGCACACGGGAGGGAGGGAGGGAGGTCACGACCTGCAAAACGCAGACCCAGCAGGGTCAGGAGTGGAGGCCCCGGCACCTCCTCGGCTTAATGAAACCCGGACTCTAGTGACATCTGTTTACCCTTCTTCAGCCAGAGGAGCCGTCCTCCCACAGAAAGTCACCCCATGCCCTCCTCCCGGCCGGGACAGAGGGACCGTCCGCGCAGCCTGGAGCGTTCGGTCTCAGGGAAAGCGCAGGGGCTGGGGGGCTGGCATGGCAGGTGACCGAGGGCACAGGGCTGTGTTCTGTGAAATGCCGCCTCCTCCGGGAAGCCCTCCCTGGAGGCTCTGCTCCTGAAAGCACTTCTAGCCCTTCCCTGGACCTGTCTCACTCTGTACACCCCCTCCCCCCCCCGCCCCATGCCCGCCCTGGCTGCTCTCTGGCTGCACACTCCTGGCGGGTCAGTAACCACGCGAACGAGCTGGTAGCTTGTGACTAACTGTACCCCCACCTGCCGGCCCCATCCTGGAGGAGCCCTGTCCCTCCCGCCGCTCAGGGCCAGGGCTGCCTGCTTCCCGGAGATGACAACCGACAGGCCTGCTGCTGAGGCCCGAGCAGTCCCCCGGGGACCCCACTGCACTTCCTGCCATAGCTGACCCTCTGGGGTCCTCCTCCGCCTGTCTCTTCTCAGCTCCAAGACCACCCACCCCTCCTTCTGAATCGATCTTGTAACCCCTACAGCGAGGGCGCCCCACACCTTCCAGGCTGCGTGCCCGCCCCCACGGGCACCTGGGACAGGAAGGTAAGCTGCCCGCAGTGTCCGCTGCTGGGGGCCTGGGGCAGGGCAAGGGAGCATCTTTTTAAAAACCAGGTAACCAGCTGGTCAGGCAGGCCCACCGTCCCGGGTGGGGTGGGGGGGTCCTCGCCCACACTCCCCCAAGGCGGAGGGGCCGACTTCCCGGCATCAGAAAACCAGGGACTTGCTCCGTAAAACACAGGTTCCCCACCCGGCCAGGCTCCCCCACCCAGGCGGCCTGCAGACTGCCCTCTCCGTGAGAGCCCCAGGGGACGGCACCCTGCCGGCAGCCCCCCGCCGGGCAACAGCCCTGGGGAGAGGCACCAGGAGGGGGGTTCCCGCCCCCCACACACAATCCCCAGCTCCCACTTTCCAGGGAGCTGTGTCACAGAACGGCTCACGGACACTCCTGTTTCTGGCTCTTGTCAAACCAGCATTTCCTTGTAGAGCAGCAGGTTCCAGGCCCCGGGGGCAGCACCCAGGGAGACCCTCGGTTAGGAGTGAGGCGGGCTCAGGCACCCCTACCTTCCTGGGCCATGCTCAGCCTGCCCCTGACTCCAGGCCCGGCTCAGAGAAAAGGGGACACCATTCCCCGCGCCTGCAGCCCAGAGGGTGGCTCAGTGGGGAGTGGTGAGGGAGGGAGTGGTTGGACAGGTGGCAGAACAAACAGCTGCAGCGGCTCCTCCCTCAGGATCTGGGCGGGCAGGGAGGGCATCCGGGATCTGAGATAAGGGCCCTCCCAGCTCCCTGCCTCTGCCCGGACAGGGGTAGCCCTCTCCTCCCAGCGCCCCCTGCAGCCACCCCCTGCGGCCACCGCCTTCCTTCCTTGCCAGCCACGGCCCCTGCCAGTCCCCGCTTTGTCCTGGCGCACTTCCCGAAGGGAAAGAAGAGCTGAACCCTTGACAGCCTGGAAGCGTGCTTGTGGCTGGCGGCTGCCCCCACCCCTCCCCGGCACCCCAGCATGCACCACTCCCCAAGTCGGCCCCTTCGTGCTCGCCCCTACCCTAGAGGAGTGCACTGGGCTCCTCTTCCCGCTGTCACGTCACGCACTCGGCAGCGGAAACGGCAGCTGCCTTGCAGCCCCGCAGGCCGGCAGCGGGGTGTGGGTCTCTGGACTAACATCAAGGCCGGTCCCTCCGAGGCTGGAGCAGAGAACCCGCTTCCTGGACGTTCGTCTCCAGCCCCCGTGACCGCCCGCACCCTTTGGCTTGTGGCCCCTTCCCCCACCGCAAAGCCAGCACCTCCGTGCCGCCCTCACTCCCTCGTGCCCTCTGCCTCCCGCTTCCCGGGAGGACCCTGTGGTCACCCTGGCGCTTCCGGGCATCCAGCGTGACCCCAGCTAAGGTCAGCTGACGAGCACCCTGACCGCCAGCGTTCCCGCAGCCGTTCCTCTGCACGGGAACCGGAGCCGTGAGTGCCATTCATCGGCGGCACTTACGACAGACAAGCCAGTGGGAGTCCAAGGGAAGGCACGCGAGAGGGAAACGGAGCACCGCCCCAGGTCCCTCTGGTCTCAGGATTTCTTCCCCAGCAGCTGTCTCGGTCTAAACCAGGGGTGGGGCGCCCTGACAGGTGTGGCTCAGTGGATAGAGCATCGGCCTGCGGACTGAAGGGTCCCAGGTTCGATTCCGGTCGGGGGCATGTACCTTGGTTGTGGGCACGTCCCCAGTAGGAGATGTGCAGGAGGCAGCTGATCGATGTTTCTCTCTCATCGATGTTTCTGACTCTCTGTCCCTCTCCCTTCCTCTCTGTAAAAAAATCAATAAAATATATTTTAAAAAATAAATACAAAATCAGGGGCGGGGACCCTTTGCCCTGCCAAGGGCCAGTGGACACTGGTAACATCATTCACCGGCCACACAGAACCACCCGCCTCAGCATCAGCCCTGTTTCTGGTCACAGATCTCACTGCCTCACCCGATGCCCTGGCGGGGCCGGACCGAATGGTTCTTGGCTGCATAAGGCCCCTGGGTGGGCGGTCCCACCTGCTCCACATCAACAGAGGCCTCCTCCCTAGAAGAGTCTGACATCCCCTCACAGCGGCACCACTAAGGGCGGCGGCATCACTACAGTCCAGGAACCGCCACGGCGCCTGCGCTGCTGTGGGCCATAAAAACAGGGCGTGGGCCTGGTCTGGGGCACAGCTTCGGGAGAAAGGAGACGGCGTCCAGGGAAGGCAGCAAATGACCAGACACACGCCTCACCTCGCCCCGCCGGAGCGGTCATCGGGCAACAGTGGCACCTGCCTACCTGGGGCGTGTGGTTCCCTCCCCCACCCTGTGTGGTCAGCTCACCTGGACGAGAAAGAGTAGGGGGACCGAGAACCCCCACTCCGTCCGACCACGGGGGTGGCCTCGGACAGGCCGGAGCCCCCACGCTCCTCCCGGACACGCTGTGCTCTGGGCGGCCAGGAGGCAGAGGGCGGGCCTGCTGACCGCCTCCCAATCCTTTCGCGGGCGGTCAGGCCTGAACAGAGGCTCATTGAGGCCCCAGGAGGGGTACCGGGAGGCCACCCTGTCCGCAGGCTCGGGCTGGACTTTCCGAGGGGAGGTCGGTGTGGGGGGGCTGGGGGCCGGGGCTGGGGGGTCCGCAGCCCAGCCAGGAAGATCTGTCAATGGACTGATCTCTGGGTGAGGACCGAGGGGCTGTAGAGACCCCACGGCTCCCGAAGGGTGTGCCTGCTTCCTTCCACGGACCTTCTGAGTGGCTACGCCGTTGCCAAGTGCCGGCCGTTACCCCGAAGAGCCAGCGAGATTCAGTCACCCGCACACGCGTGTTCCCACAATCAGGCCACATACCCCGAGACAGGCATGAAACGGGGCTGGAGCGCTGAGACCGCCCTCCTGGGGGACACCGGGAGCTCGGAAGAAGGGGATCGCAGTGCCAGGGCCCTGCCAAGCCGGGGACACAGAGGACACGGAAAGGCACTGAGCCACATGCAGGAGGTGCTGGTCCCGGGTGAAAGGATCCAGACGGGGGGTGTGGGGGGGTGTGGGGGGGCAGGGCCGGGGGAGGACGGGGGGGACAAGGGAGGAGGGCGGGTGATCGTCTGAAGCAAAGGAGAGGAAGGCCTGGGGGGGCGCGGTGAGAAGGCTGGCCTGCTGCAGGTGTGACCAAGTGTCGGGCAGGTGGGGAGCCCCTAATCCCTCAGGAGAGGCCTGCACAGGTCAGAGTTGGGCACTGAAATCAGAGGGGGCAGGAAAGGGCTGTCATCAGGAGAGGAAGGGAATGCACCCATCAGGGTCAAAGGGGGAGGAGTCCCCAAGTCAGAGGGGGGAGGAGTCCTCTAGTCAGAGGGGGGAGGTGTCCCCAAGTCAGAGGGGGGAGGAGTCCCCAAGTCAGAGGGGGAGGAGTCCTCTAGTCAGAGGGGGAGGTGTCCCCAAGTCAGAGGGGGAGGTGTCCCCAAGTCATAGGGGTTGTGTCCCCAAGTCAGCGGGGAGGAGTCCCCAAGTCAGAGGGGGAGGAGTCCTCTAGTCAGAGGGGGGAGGTGTCCCCAAGTCAGAGGGGGGAGGTGTCCCCAAGTCAGAGGGGGGAGGTGTCCCCAAGTCATAGGGGGTTGTGTCCCCAAGTCAGAGGGGGGTTGTGTCCCCAAGTCAGCGGGGAGGCGTCCCCAAGTCAGAGGGGGGAGGTGTCCCCAAGTCAGAGTCTGGGGGAGGGCGGACCTGCGGGGGAGGGGGCGGGCGGAGGCCGGCAGCGGGCCCGCAGCAAGCGGAGCGCGGGCGGCCGGGGGCGCCGTCACTCACCCGGTGCAGACTGGCTCCGGGCCCGCGGACGGGGACCTCGCAGCGCGGAGACCAGGACCGAGCGGAGGGCCCACTTCCGCCCGGCGCGCTCGCCCCGCCTCCGAGCAACACGCTCCCAGCAGCCTCTGCTCTGCGGCTGCGCGCCGGCCGCGGCAGGGGCTGCTGGGAGTTGTAGTTTTTGTGGCTCGGCTAGCGGTCCGGGAGGAGGAGCCGCGGGCGGGGGAAGGGCGGGAGGGACTCCGAGCAGATACGGCGGGGCGGCGGGGAGGGCTACCGGAGGAGGCTCTCATTCCTCGGGCTGAGACCATAGGCCTCCTGCCTGCCTCTTTCTGCCACCTTCTCAGAGACCCCTCCCCCGGGCCCTTCGGGCGCCCCGTCGGAATGTTGATCAGTTTCCAAAGCAAAGCTCTAAGGGTCTCATGGCCCCAGCGGCCTGGGCCGGGGTTCCTCTGACTTGCAAACAACAAACCTTCCCAAGTCAGGGCCTCTGGTCCGTCCCGTTTCTCCAGCCCCCGATTCTCTCACTGGAATATGTTAAAGACATTCCCGCTTCACTCCCAAGTCCCCGAGGATGCTCATCCTAGCAACCCTGGGGAAAGCCGGGTAGGTAGGGGTGGGGCCGGGCAGGAGCGAGGTGTGGAGGTGCTGGGGGCCTGCACCTTCAGCCTGTGGTGCCTGCAAGCCTCCGGGGCCTCTCGGAACCTTTCGTTAAAGTTACAGGCACAAAGGAAATTTCAAATTGTATAAACGGTGCGCAGTGAAAATAACCTCCCCTCCCCCTCCCCCCGCATTCCCTCCCCGGAGACAGGCGCTATTATTAGTTCCTTGCGGTTATTCTTGCAGATAGTTTGTGGCACACAAACAAGTCATAAACACGTATATTAAATTACCTTTTTAAAAACCCAATGGAAACGTGCTAAACACATGGTTCTGCATTTTAGGGGGAAGGGGGAGGCAAGGAGCAAGTCTTTTTTTAATTCATTTGTGTTTCTTATCATGCTACACCATGTTCTAACCATATATCATGTATTACTAAAATTACTTTAAATTATTCAAACTTTAATCTACAAAGGTATCTATCTATCTACCTATCATCTAAAAAGCCAGCAACCCGAACGCTGTAACAACCAGAATGACCGGTGGCTATGACGCCCACTGCCATCAGCCAGCCAGATCTGGGGGTCGGGCCTGCTGGCCAACCCCCCGCCCCTCCCCACCCGTCCCCGTCCCGATGGGCCCCCACCACCTTGATCAGGGGCAGCGCTGGCCAGCCAGCCAGCCACGGCTCCTCCCCCAGACCGCTGGCCCCCAATCGCCCTCCCCACCCAACTCGGGGGGCGGGCCCGCCCACCAACCTCCCACCGTCTCCTCCTCCTGACAGGCCCGGCTGATCTGCCCTGACCCCACCTGTGCATGAACTCGTGCACTGGGCCTCTAGTGTGTATATATATAAGCCTAAGCAGACTGGTGACCTGCTGGTAGCTATAATGTGCACTGACCGCCAGGGGGCAGATGCTCAACACAGGAGCAGGAACCACAGGCATGGAAACAGGTAACAGACTGATGAATCTCAGAGGGAAGAGGGGATGGGGGAGGGCGGGAAGAGATGAACCAAAGATCTTATAGCATACTAGAGGCCCTCGGCCTGAGGCTCTCCGACATCTCCTGAGATGTCCCGGATTGCAAGAGGGTGCAGGCCAGGCCGAGGGACCCTACCGGTGCACGAATCTGTGCACCGGGCCTCTAGTATCTTTACATGCCTCCTGAGCTTAAAAAAATAAAACATAGTCCTGTGATCTTGAAAGCCCTCCAGGTACTCCTCCTGGTTCCCACTTCCTCTCACCCCAGAGGCGACCACCATCTTGAATGTTCGGTGAATCCTTCTCATGCTTTAGTTTATACTTTCAGCAAATAGCTATGTATCCCCAACCCATACACATGCCTAGAACAACTTTTACAGAAGGAAATAAAGCTGTGTGCAGGGCTGAGGGAGCCCCTTGCCCGCAGAGGTTACCAGCTGTGTTAAATTACCAACTGGATGGCCTGAAGAGTCCGCTCACGGTCTCCTGCCTGAGAGAGTGGCCATCTCTCTTATAGCTTTTGGCTATATATACATCGTCTTCTGCACATAGGAACCTCCCAGGGCTGCTTTTAGAAGATAACCCATCCCTTCCCCACGGACATGTGTGCGATGACAGTGTTATAGATCAACTGGCACGCGGCTCTGATCGTTTTGTATTGGTATAAGATTTCACACCAGCTCCAATACCACTGTCCTCATTAGTACCTCTTTTTAAAACAAATATATATACTTTTTGCCCTAGCCGGTTTGGCTCAGTGGATGGAGCGTTGGCCTGCGGACTGAGGGGTCCTGGGTTCAATTCCAGTCAAGGGCACGAACCTGTGTTGCCGGCTCAATCCCCAGTGCGGGGCGTGCAGGAGGCGGCCGATCGATGATTCTCATCATTGATGTTTCTCTCTCTCTCCTTCTCCCTTCCTCTCTGAAATCAATAAAAATACATTAAAAATATATTTTTAATTGATGTTTTAAGGCGCTGGGAGGGGTGGGTGAGCTGTCATGGTTTTACCAGGCCTGCGGGTCCTTTAAGCGTCCCTGTGATCCCTTCCCATCACAGCGACGCCCCGGGCACATCCTCGAACTTACTCTTTGTGCTCGATTTTAAGTGTGTCTGTAGGGTAGAGATCTGGAAGGAAGAGGACTATGTCAAAGGGTGTTGCATCCTCGTGAGCCGACTCGTGGTCAGGCTGTGCCGTGAAACGGTGCCCCTCACTGTCAACAATGACTCAGCGGTCACGGTCACTAGGTTTTCCTCCGATTCCCATTCCCCGGTTCATCTTTGCATCCTGAGGCCTCCTGCTGGGAATTCTCTGCTTTTGGTTGTGGCTCTGCATAAAAGACTAATCCTTCGCTTTGATTATTCATCCATATATTGACTCAGCGACTCATCCATTTCACAGCCCAGGGCTCGGAACTGCGCCCTCCACCAGGGGGCCCTCCCATTGTATTTGTTATGAAAAACATTGCCTAACCCAGCGGCCTCTGCCCACCTCCATCTAGCCCAGCGGTTCTCAAACTGTGGGTCGCGACCCCTTTGACGGTCGAACGACCCTTTCACAGGGGTCGCCTGAGACCATCCTGCATATCAGATGTTTACATGACGATTCATCACAGTAGCAACATTACAGTTATGAAGTAGCAACGAAAATAATTTTATGGTTGGGGGTCACCACATGAGGAACTGTGTTTAAAGGTCCAGAAGGTTGAGAACCACTGAACCCGGAGTCCTGAGAGGACTTCCCCCAGCAGGGACGTTGAGAGCTGGGGAAACGGAGGCAGGAGGCGCTGTCTGGCTGGGTTAGGACCCGAAAGCCCATGGGTGGTACAGTGAGCCTGCGGTGGTGGCTTCTCCCCGGGACTGTCCATCTTGGCCTTCGGCGTGCGGAGGGGACGTCCTGGGAAAGGTCCTTACACGGCTCTCCTCCAGGTGCGAGGAGCAGAAAGGAAAGCAGGTCGGCCCGTTCGGTCTCCGTCGCTGCCAGTCCCGATCCCCACGTGCCCCGGACCTTCCTGACCACGGGCACCGCCATCCAGGAGCAACCGGCCTGGGCCAGCCGCCAGGGAGGCCGGGTCTGGCTGCCAAGTTTCCATCTCGGCTCCTTCTCCAAACCTCCGTGGAGACTGTCCCGCCCCCGCCCCTTGGCAGTGGGACCCCGCCATCTGACCCAGCCCGTGGCTACCCTTTGGCATGGAATTCAGAAGTTTGCAATACCAGTCTCGGTGCTTGTGGGACCACGGGGCAGCCCGGCCCAAAATAGCTGGGAGAGGCAGACCGTGCGGGCCGCGGTGGGCCAGGCCCAGGGGCCATGGTGGGGGGAGCCTCGAGCCTGACAGACTGGAACAAAGGTCACCTCGTTCCCCAAGGACGAGAAAAGAGCCGTGCTGAAGAGCCGTGATGGCCCAGGGAGGCAGGAGGGATTGGCACATGGGGGGACCCCGTGTGCTCCCCGGGCAGTTCTTCCCCGGAACGTCTGGTCCGCCTGGGGGGGGGGCGTAGCCTGGGGCTCCGGGGGCCCAGGAGCTGGCCCTGTCCTGGGACTATTCCGGCAGCCTTTGGGATTAGCCGGGGAAGCCTGGTGTGGGAGGCCAGAGCTCCAGGAATCCCAGGGTGGGCGTGGCCTGCCCATCTCGGGAGGCGGGGCCTCGCCTCTGGTTAGCCCCGCCTCTGCCCCTCCAGGGCTGAGAGAGCTCCCCAGGCACCGCTGCTGGCTTTGGGCTCCGATTGGAAAATGCTGGGTTTTGGGGGCTTTTTGTGTGTGTTTGTTTGTTGTGTTTTTGTTGGTCCTGACTCCTGTCCTGGAGCCGGCCAGGACGCTGTCCAAGGGGAAGTTATCTGCCGAATGGGGAACATTCGCCCTGGTTTCTGGGGGGACCGATGGCCGGCCATGGACGAGAACCAAGCCGTCCGCGAGACCGCCCCTGGCTGGCCGAACTTCCCATCTTCCTTACTCACAGGCTGTTTTTAAATATGTATCTTTCATTTTTATTGATTTCAGAGAGGAAGGGAGAGGGAGAGAGAGAGAGAAACATCCATGATGAGAGAGAATCATGGATCGGCTGCCTCCTGCACGCCCCACACTGGGGATCAAGCCCACAGCCCAGGCATGAGCCCTGACCGGAATCCAACCGCGACCTCCTGGTTCAACCACTGAGCACACAGAGTTCTCGGGGAAGTTCGGTCCTGCGCCCGGCCGGGGCTTGTTGAACGGAAAGCGCCTCCTGTTACGCACAGGACGAAGGCCAGCTTATCTGGGCTTTCCTGTGTGACAGTCAGCCAGGGACATAAGTCGGGCCAAGCCTCCGGCACGTGCCCGAGATCGTGAGCAGCCTCGAGGCCACTGACGCAGAAGCAGCGTCTCTGATGGGGATGGCGCGGTTCCTCAGTCTCGCCAGAGAGCCCCTGAGCTCCCCAGTACCCCCAGGACCAGGCAGCTCCCTTGGCTCCCACGGTGGGGGTGGAGCGGCGGCGGCTGGGTCCCCGTGGAGCTTCCGCTGGGCTCTCACTGGCTCCCCCCCAGAATCCCCCTCTCCTCCACCTCCCTGCTCCCCCGCCTGGTGGATGTCAGCCCCCCCCCCCCTTGATGTCTTCCAGGCAGACACGTGGGGAGCAGAGGCGGAAGGGATGTCTCAAGGCGGGGGGGGGGGGGGAGGTGTTGGCGGGGGGGGGGTCGGTGAGTCGCAGGCTCTTTGCTTTGTCCTGTGCATCCCAAACCAGTGTCCCAGGCCTGTGTCCTCTGCCCAGCGGTAGCCAGGGAGAGCGGCCCGCTTGGCGTGAGGCGGAGGCAGAGGGCAGGCACAGCCGCAGGGCAGGACGTGGGAGCAGGTCAGGAAAGAAGCAGAAAAAATAAAACTGTAACCGCAGCAGAGTTTTGCTTCTCTGGGCAGATCCCATCTCTTCTCGCGATGTGATCCGATTCCAGAACAAGCCAGCCTGGCTCAGACATGGGGGCGGGGTGGGAGGGAAGCGCCCAGGCACCCTGCGGTAGCTGTCGGGCTGTGAGGCAGAGCCAGGGACTGGCTTAGAAAGAACTTGTGTAGCCCGGCTGGTGTGGCTCAGTGGTTGAGCATCGACCTATGAACCAGAAGGTCGCTGGTTTGATTCCTGGCCAGGGCACATGCCTGGGTTTCAGGCTCCATCCCCAGTGCGGGGTGTGCAGGATGGATAGATGGATGGATGAGTCTCTCTCATCGTTGATGTTTCTTTCTCTCTCCCTCCCCCTTCCTCTCTGAAATTAATAAAAAAAATATTTTAAAAAAGAGAGAACTGTGTATAAGAGGGAAGAAAGGTGAGATTCTCCTCAGGCCCCCCTCACGCCGACCTGGATCTGACTAGTGCAACAGACCATCCCTGTCCAAAGAGGCACATGTGCCCAGACATGTGCACACAGGCACTTCTGCGCTCTGCTTTGGGGGGGTCACAGATTTCCCCACACCTCCGTGGTCCCTGTCCCCAGGTGGAGGCCCTGATCCAAGGCGTGTCTCCGGGCTGCCACGGGCGAGACTTGATCCCTCCCCGCTGGCTACCCGTGCCCCTGAGCTCCCGGATCCCACCCCCTGCCACCAGGCAACTTGGGGTCCCCAACCCGTCTTGTCCTGGGCTCCCAGCCGCCCCACAGCGGGGTGGACGTCCAGGCACTCCCAGTGGCCACCCTGTCCCGCCTGGGCCAGCTCCGGGCCGGCAGGAGGAGGAGGCAGCCGGCCCTCCCTGCCCTCCGGGCACACACACAGTTAACTCCCGGTGGCTGCTGTTTGGATAACAGGCGCTGGGAGCCTTGGAGCCGCCACATCTGGCTGGCTCTGCTCCTTACGCGTCGGTCCCGCTCACTCCGGCTCTTCCTTCACTTTCGAGAAACCCGTTTCCGCTTCTGGCCCAGAGACCTTGGAGCCCAGGAGATCGAGGTGCCGCCGGGGCGGCCGCTGCCTGCACCGCCCCCCCTTTCCACGCCTTCTCCCCGAGGACTTCTTCCCTCTTCCCGGCGCTCTCCTCGGACAAGTCTGTTCTTCCCCCGACTGCCCGGAGGCTCCGCTGCCCGGAGATGCTCTAAGAGGCGGCGCTGGGAGCGGAGGCCGCGGAGGACGCGGCTGGAGGTAGGTGGCTGGGCGGACGCGGTGGCGGGACCAGCGCTGCCCCTGCTCCTTTAGCGGCTTCAGCGGGAGCTGGGCCGACGGGGCAGACGCCTTAGCTGCCGGGCGGGCCCGGAGCCCAGTGGGAGGGGCCCTGGTGGCCCTGGTGGCAGAAAGACTGGGTGCAGGGGGAGGTCCAAGCCTGGGTCCTGCAGGGAGCGAGCCGGGCTCTGTGGCCAGTGGATGCTGCCAGGAGCGGGGACCTCTCCCTGAGTTTTGTGGGGGCTCCTCTTGCTTCTCTGGCAGTTTTCGGAGGGTGTGAAAGGGAAAGGAATGGTACCCAAGTCCCCCTCTGCTCCTGTGGGGAGCCCCCCACCCCGATGCCGCCTGGACCACCTGACAGCAGGTCTGTCCCGCCCGCCTGTGGCCACTTGGACGCCGCCCAGGACCGGAGGTGCTGCCCTGAGCCGTGGGGTTCCCGGCAGGGCTCTGGCCTGGATGGGAGAATGCAGGTCCCTTTTCCGGGGACCCTCTGGGCTGCGGCCCAGGCTGCTGGGAGCGGCCCGGGGCTGGGCTTCGCCCCTGACCTGCCCTTGGCCGCTGGGTGCACGGCCTCTGGGTGCTGGCTCCCCCACACCACCCAGCGCTCCCGGGTATGGCCAGGCTGCAGGTACACTTCCCACCGTCCTGGCCCCACACCGTGTCTGCCTGGGCCCACTGTGCCGATTCCTGGGCAGCCCAGTGTCTCCCGTGGACGCCCCCCCGTACCCCCCCCCAATGCCGGGCACTCACAGCCCTCCTGACCCACTGGGGCCTCGTTTCTGTCTTTTTTGTCACTTAGTTTCTGAGAATGGAGGCCGCTGGGCCCACTTGGAACTTTGAAAATGAGGAGTGGCCCTGGCCGGTGGCTCAATGGTTAGAGCGCTGGCCCCTGCATGGGTGGGTCTCGGGTTCGATTCTGGTCAAGGGCAGGTTCTCTCCCCGGCCCCTGGTTGGGTGCATGTGGAGGCAACCAGTCAGTGTGTCTCTGTCTCTCTCTCTCTCTCTCTCTCTCTCTCTCTCTCTCGCTTTCGCTCTCTCCCTCCCTCCCTTCTACTCTCTCTGAAAAGCAATAGAAAGAATATGCTCAGGTGAGAATGAACAGAGAGAGGACACAGAGAAGGCGGAGTGTCCTGAGGAACTGAATTTCCTCCACTGCTGGCTGCGCCCGGTCCCTGAGGGCTGCTAGGTCCTTGGAGGCCGCGGGGCCTGCCTTTTCGGGCAGGAGGGCCACCGCCAGGCACGTCCCCAGACCGAGGCCCTGCTGCTGGGCGCCAAGGGGAGAGGCCGCGGGGCCAGGAGGCCGCTCTTCTCAGGCCGCCTGTCCCTGTGACCGGACGGGAGGGAGGACACGCAGGTGGAGGGGAGTCGGGGGGCAGAAGGCGGACTCGTCCCCTCCCTTTTCTCCTCCCCTCCTCCCCCTTGACCTGAGAGCCGAGGGGGAGAGAGGAGCTCCAACCACCATCGCGGCAATAAAAACAGTGGCAGCCTGGATGTGTGTGTATGTGCGTGTGTACATGTGTGTGCATGTGCACATGTGCGTGTGTGTGTGTGTGTGCATGTGCATGTGTGTGTGTGTGTGTATGTTTCTCACACAGGCAGGCCCAGAGCATAATTCCCCACAAGCCTGTCCATGGCACATTCGGCCTCGGACTCCAAGAGCTCACCCCTTGCCGGGAGGCAGGAGACCAGGACAGGCCTCCGACCCGAATCTCTGTGCACAGAGAAGGCATGTGATTGGCTGGAGGATGCACAGCAATCGGCGCTGAGGCTGGAACCCCAGCTGCTCATCTCCAAATTCCCATTCCCAGCTGCCCCCGGGACAGGCCCTGGGCACCAGGAAGGAACCCTGGCCTCGCCTCCTGCTCTGCTCCCTGCTCTCTCTCCTCCTTCGCCCAGCTCGAGGCCGAGGGAAGTGCCCCCTACACGGCGTATGCCCGGGAGACAGTGGAGCTCGTGCAGGATGCTGCTGCCATCAGGGCACATGTGAGCGGGGGAGGGGCACCCCACAGGTGGGAGCGGACAGCCGACGTGGCCAGGCAGGCCCAGGCTCCTCCCGTGGGACGGGACGGGACGGCCCCGCCCTGTTCAGGGAGCAGCGCAGCGTGACTTTTTGGAATATGCTGCTTTCCGTTGCTCTTGCTGGTGCCTCTCGCCCGCCCCTAGCCACCAGCTGTAATTAGCATGACTCACAAACCAAATATTTTGGCCTCCAACGTCACCCATCAAAACAGAGATGAAAGGAATTTGGTAGATAGAGCGGAGCTGCTGGCGCCCCCCCGGGACTCAGAGGCTCATTGCACTTTTCCCTCTGGGGCTGGAGGCGAGTGCGGGTCCCTGTGCCCGGCCCGGGGCCCCTGGGACCGGAAGGCTGGGGGGTTCCGGGTCCCCAGCTCAGCCGACTGCCCCAGGCAGCACCGCCTGCTGCTCCACTGGGGAGGGAACCCCGTCTCCCTGCCCGAGACCCGGAGATATTTAATTGGGGGCTGGCCTTCAGCAGCGATTCCCCTCGGTGTGTAAGGACCACGTGCACTGCGGGGTATTAATTTTGTCCTGATTTTACCTGTGGAACTCTGCCTCTGCCCTCTGCCTTCTCTCTCTCTCTCTCTCTCTCTCTCTCTCTCTCTCTCTTTAAAAATATTTCTATTGATTTCAGAGAGGAAGGGAGAGGGAGAGAGAGCTAGAAACATCAACAATGAGAGAGAATCATGGATCGGCTGCCTCCTGCACACCCCACACTGGGGATCAAGCCCACAACCCAGGCCTGTGCCCTGACCGGGAATGGAACCATGACCTCCTGGTTCCTAGGTCGATGCTCAACCACTGAGCAACACTGGCCGGGTGAACTCTGCCTTCTCTTAAAGTCAAGTGAGGCCAGGCAGCTCCCTGGACAAGATCTCGGGCACCTCCCGGCCCTCACGCAGCGCCAGGATTCTCTGCAGCTTGGAGGACAGTGTGGACAGGACCCGTCGAAGCCTGCATGGGGGCGGGGGAGGGGGCACGGGGAGCAGCCCCAAGATCTGGTCCCAGATGCCAGGGCTAGGGACCCTCAGGAGCCTGCCCGGGTCCGTGCCGGGTCCCTGGCCTGGCAGGACCAGTATGCACACGGAACCACAGACGCCAAGGCTGGGAACACTGGGGTTCCCCTCTCCCTGAGGCCGCGGCCAAGCCTCTGTGACCTCTGACACTCACCCCTCGCCTCCCGGGACAGGCTCAGGCTGCGATAGCAGTGGGGGCTCGTGGCCCCTGTGGGCACATCTGTTCTCCGGGTCCAGCGGGGAGGTGCCGTGAAACGGAGGCGCATGTGGCTCTCCGCGTCCTGGGCAGGCACCACGCTTGCCCACCTTGCTTCCCAGAGCTGGGCTCCAAGGGGGCGGTGTGGGCAGGGGCACTGGAGGCTCCCCACTGCCCCCGCGGGTGCTCCTCGCCTGCCCGGGAGGCCCCTGAGCCAACCCTCCTCATCTGGGCACGGGACTGGCACAGCCGCCTGGGCATCTGCCCGTCCAGGAGGCTGTAGGGACGGCTGCGACCCAGGCTGCCCGGTGTCTGACTGGCTCCCTGGCTCCCAGGCTGCCCGGTGTCTGACTGGCTCCCTGGCTCCCTGGCTCCCTGGCTCCCTGGCTCCGTGGCTCCTGCAGGAATTTTCCTTGAAACGAGATGAAGCCGTGCCGGAGGCTGCGGGCAGGGGCAGGGGCATGAGGCAGACGGCGGGCGGGCGGGTGGGAGGCGGGGATCAGGAAATCCAGGGCCTGGGAACGCACGAGCCCTGGGGGCTCCAGGGCTGGTCTTCGGGGAGGGGCCTGGGAGGTGCTTGCAAACACTCAGGCCTCCTCCCTGGGCAGCGACCAGTGGGTGCTGGTGCCGGGAGAGGTGAGTGGATCGGGGTTTGGAGGGTCTGTGGGGCTCCCCTCCCCCTGGAGGTATAGTGAGGAGACGGAGTGAGGAGCCTGGGAATGGCTCTGTGGGGGCCGGGCAGCTGGGGACGTGGGCTGGAGGCCGACGCCCGGCCCCCCAACTGTCCGCTCCAGCTCCCGTCGCCTCCCGCTTCCCGTCCCCTAGGAGGGGTCCCCAGGCCAATCCCCAGGCCCCGCTCCAATGGGCTGCCAGCCACCGGAGGGCTTTGGGGGCTGGACGGAACCCTCGCGGCCTCGCAGGACGCGGTCTGCCCGTCCTTCTCCCTCTACCAGTGCGGGCTTCCGTCCACCCTGCACATGCCCGTCCCACGGCCACGCTGCCCGCGCCCTGCGTGGTGAGGGGCCCGTTTGCCGTGATGCTGTGCCCGAGTCCAAGGGACTAAACCCGGGATGGCTGTGAGGTGCTGGCAGGCTGGCACCCGGAGAAACTCAGCACTGGCAGAGGCAGGCGCTCAGCGACCTGCTGAGTGAGTGAGTGAGTGAATGAATGAATGAACAAAGGCAAGAGCCCAGCGGGCGCTGTGGAACCACAGTGGGCTGAGCCTGCCCTATCTGCCATCCTGAGGTGAAGGATCAGGCATCCCAGGGGCTCACCTGAGCTCCAGCCCCTCCCCCCTGTGCGGCCTGGGGGAGGGGCTCACGGGAGAAACGGAAGTCGGTGACACTGTATGTGGAAACGCAGCTGCCCGAGCCGCCACCTTGTCCCCTCGTCGTCGTCACTCAATCACGGTTTAGGGGCTGTTAGCAGAATCTGATCAACGACGGCCGTGACCACGCGTGGCCTTTGTGCAGAAATCCTGACGGTGGGCGCAGGGCCGTGGCTCCATGGCGCTGTCGCATGGCCGCGGGCAGCTCCCCAAGGGCAGGTGCCACTGCTGCCACCCACTCTGGTCCGGTTAGTGTCCGTCCGGCCTGACCCGTGTCCACGGCTCCAGGGCGCCTGCTCCCCCCGCCCCAGAACCCGCCCTCTGCCTGGTCCTCAGCACACACTCACCAACCACTCGGGAAAGACGGTGGGCGCCGGCCCTGGGTGACTCGTATCCCACGCGCTCGGGCCAGCCCCTCCTCCTCCCGCTGCTCTGTGCGTGGAGGCGAATTCCCCGAATCTGCAGGCCCAGGGTGGGGCTTATTTGTCGCTTCTCTAAGTGGAAAACAACGTGGACTTAATGGGGAAAAGCTGTGCCTGGTCCAGGGCCCAGACCCAGGCCGGCGCAAGCGAGCCCACGGCGCATCCGCGCTCCACCACCCAGAGGTGCCGGCTGCCAGCCGCCAGGTGGGTGGCCTCCGGGTCCTGTGTGTGCCTGTATGTGTGTGTGTGTGCGTGTGTGTGCACGCGTGTTTGCAGCCTGTGCTCTTGCTCGTCGCCACTTGTGAACGCCTCTCCGCGTCCCTAAACCGTCACCTGTCTGCAGAGGCCACGGAGGGGGCTGCTGGCCAGGGAGACCCCCTCCCGGCATCATTTGCTTGTTTATCGAGGTGCGTGTCCTGGTTCGCATCAGACAGGACACACCAGCTGGGACACACCAGCCAGACGCAGCGGGAGGCGTTCGCCTCCATAGTTTGTGTAATTAGACTGCTCGTCGGCAGGCAGAGGGGGCGGTGGCCGTGGCTCATGGGGGCCTGGGCTGCGCCTCTTTCTGAAGCCCCCGATTTTCTGAGCTCAGGGAAGAGGCGCATTTGAAGGAAAGACAGCCAAGTGGCCACACCAGGATTCCGTGTCCCCCGGACACTTAGTCCCGTGCCCTGCATCACTTTGCCCCCCCGCCCCCCGTCCGTCCAGCCACCCCGCCCTGAGGGAGGCCGCAGCCAAGTGTATGGGCTCCCCAGCCCCCTGGGATGACGGTGCTGCTGGGGAATGGCCGGGAGGTGCGAGTGGAGGTCCACCAGAGGCGAAAGCCAGCCACCAGAGCCGGGGCCGCGGGAATTGAGGCCCAGCGAGTTCAGGAGGAGCACCTGGTCCGAGGAGCTGGGAGAGGAAGCAATGCTCACAGACGCCTGTACCGGAGGCAGGAGAGGGGCCTTCCCGGAGGAGGTGGCCGGGCTGGAGCCTGAAGGTCACCTCGATGGAGGGAGGGATGCGAGGGGACCTGGACTGGTGTTGGGGACTTCGAGTAGCTCCAGAAGGCCCGAGCGAAGGACACATGTGCAGGGGAGGGGGCACCGGCAGGGCCGGAGGGGAGGCGGGAGCCGGGGTTAGACGGTCCCTTTATTTCCACGTGACCCTTGGAAGCCAGGGGTGGGGTTCGGATCAGCAGCTGTGGATGCTGCCCCTGGAGCGGTGGAGAGACGTGAGGCGGGAGGCAGCCAAGAGCTGTCAGGGGCGGTGACAGAGGCCAAGGGGGAGAGGACGGAGACCTTCCGGCGCAGGGGGCCGGGTCAGAGGTGGCAGGCACGAAAGACCGGGTCTGCATGGCTCCCCGATCTCCGGCCTGGGCCCCGTGCCATCGGCACCGTCTTCCACCAGCTGAACGCTGCAGGGGCAGCGGGTCCGGTGGGCGCTGGGTCCAGGGTCTACATGGAGCCGAGAGACGTTTGCAAGGTGGTTGGGGACCTGGTTCTGGCCCGGAGCCGCCAGCAGGACTTTCTGCAGAGCCAATGCCCCCCCTGCCCCGTCCCCCCGGCCGGCGTCCACTCTGCGCGTCCACTCTGTGCTCGTCTTTGTTTTGTTTATTTTGACTAAGTTAGCGGCCCCGGGGGCCCGTGGCTACCGTTTGGAGAGCAGACAGGCCGGGTGGGGACCGAGCCTGGGAGCTTTCAGCCGCCGCCACCGAGTGGGAGTGACAGGCAGCCGGTGGTGGGGGAGGCGCCGAGGCCCCGGACAGCGGAGAGCCACGTCTCTCAGGGGGCGAGGGCGGTGCTGGGCAGGAGGAGGCCGTGGCCATCGCTGGCAGCCACTCAGCGCCCGCGGCCGGTGGAGGCGGGACGGCGGCATGGAGGGACGGTGCGCTGTCAGCAGAGCCGTGGGGCCGGGCCGGGCAGTGGGCTGACCGGACGCTGAGCTGGACTCTCATCTTGCCCGGACGCCGGCGGGTGGGGCACAGGGCCGGGTCTCTGGCCCTGGAGGCGGCTGTCAAACACGAAGGTGACATCCAGGCCCCAAACACAGAGACGGCCGCACTGTTGTGAGAGGACGGGTGGCGGGCGCAGGTGTGGACCCGTCCTTCCTCCCCGTCGGGGCGCGGTCGGCTCCTGAGGGCACGGTCGGCTCCCGAGGGCGTGGGCTGCGGGGAGGGCCGGGCCAGGCCACCTGCGGGCGGCTCAGGGGCAGCACCGGCTCCTCTCCCCGTTCCTCTCTCGCGGGCTCTCCAAGCAGCGGCCAGCGCCGCCCAGACCACAGCAGGAGGTCAGCTGAGGACAGGCCCCGTCAAGGAAACCTTTGTCTGCGCTGGGCCGGGAGGGAGCGGAGCGCTGGGCTCGCTGGCAGGTGCCCCCGGAGGCCTGGCAGGGAGCGGAGCGCTGGGCTCGCTGGCAGGTGCCCCCGGAGGCCTGGCACCGGCAGCCCCCGGGCCCCATGGGCAGGGCCTGGGCAGCAGCGCCGGCTACGTCCGCTCTCTGCCCCAGGTGAGCCGTCCCTGGCCGGGAGTCGCCCCAGGAGAGGATGGAGATGTTTTAGGGTGCGGAGGGGTCGTGGCTCCTCTTTCCTTCGCTGTTTTGTCCCCAGTAGAGCCGGCTCCCGAGTCCCTCCTTATCCCGGAATCCTCGGCCCACCCCTGGCCCTGGGCCCGGGGAAAACAAACAGCCTCATAGGCGATCGCTCCCCTGAGCCCCGAGAGCCGCTTCTTGGAAGGGGAGGGTCAGTGTGTGGGGACACCCCGTCTCTCAGGAAAGCACCGCTCACCTCCCGGTGACCGGAGCCCCCGCACCCCACCTCCCACCTCCGCCTCCTCTACATGACTGGGGGCACGGGAGAGGGTCCGGGACCCGCTGGGGCTGCGGGCCGAGAAGGGATGATGAGCTATGAGATGGGCGTTGGAGTTGGGGACCCTGTCGTGCGTGAACTGGCGTCTCCCTGTCCCTCCTGCCGGGGCCCGAGCGCGGTCAGTGGACGGCGCATGTGAGGACCGGCTTCTGGGGAGAACACCCTGATTGTCATCGGGGCCAGAGGGGCACCCCAACACGACGCCTTCTCCCTCCCGGGCACCCGGGGCCTGGACCCAGGAGACCTGCAGCACCGAAGAGCTCGGGGCCGGGTCGGCCGGAGAATCCGGGTGGGTGTCAGGGCAGCGAGGGCAGAAGTGCGGGCAGCGGAGGGCTGGCGAGGCTGGTGCGCATGAGGATGTGAGGGATGCGGAGCTGACCTGCCTCCTGACCCGGGAGACATGAGGTGTGGGAGGGGGTCCCAGCAGAGGCCCAGCTTCCTCAGAGACGCAGGTGGAATTTGGGGCGACGTCCAGGCCCTATCAGAGCCCGCCGGAGATGCTGGTCTGGGCTGGATTGAGGCCTGGGGCACAGCCAGGCCTCCTGGGAAGCCTGGGATGGGGCCAGTGGGGGGACGAGGAGAGACCCTCGGGGGATGTTAGAGGGGGCTCGGGGCTGATGGGATGTGGGGGTGCAGGGCAGGCAGGCGTCTAAGTGACTCCAGACGTCCAGCTGCTCTTGCTTTGTGGCCTCCTTCCCGCCCCGCCGGCCGCATGGCGCCTGAACACCGCTCACGGGCGCTCCCTGCCGCCTGGAAGGTCCTGCCCCGCCGCCCACCCGCCCGCCCGACCCGGTGGCTCCCAGCCGTGTGTGGCTCCCGAGAGCTGGGACGTGGCCAGCCTGGCCCAGGAGCTGAATTTTGAATTTTGTCTCCATGTCATTCATTTGCCATGAAGTAGCCGCCCGCAGGGGCAGCGCCGGCCAAAATGCCTCCCACGCGCCATTCGGTTCCTCGCGGGCCGTCTGCCCGGCGCTGTCCGCGGCCCGTCTGTCCCCTTCGCGAGACCGCGATCCTCGGGGGTCTGGTGGATCCTGTGTCCCGAGCCCTTCCCCAGGGCTGGCCAGGCCGTTACGGGGCTCCTGCCGGGCTCTGGGCACCCGGGCAGCTGGGCTGGTTCGCTAACCGCTGCTCACCCGGGTCCTGGTGACCCCGGCTCTGCCCGCGGAGCAGCTGGCGGCGGCGGCGGGAGCGCCGTGTTCACCAAACGTCTGTCCCAGGCGCTGGGCTGGGTGTGGCTCCAACATGTGGTGCTGAGCCCGCCCCCTCCCCCCCCCCCCCGCCCCGCCAGGGGGGTGGCTGTCAGCCTCGGGGTGACAACATGGAGGTGGGCGGGGCCACAGGCGAGGGGCGATTTTAACCAGAAGAAAGCTCGGACGGACTGTGAGCGTCACCAACTCAAAGGCTGCACCCCAGCCCTGGCCGGGTGGCCAGTGGACAGAGAGTCAGCCTGTGGACCAAAGGGTCCTGGGTTTGATTCCTGTTGAGGGCAGGTCCCAGGTTTCAGGCTCCTCCTGGGGTTGGGCCCTGGTTGGGGCGCATGTGGGAGGCAACCAATCAATGTGTTTCACATCAGTGTTTCTGTCTTTCCCGCCCTTCCACTCTCCCTAAAAATCAGTGGGAAAATATCCTTGCTGAGGATTTAAAAAAAGGGGGGGTGCACCCCAGGCCCACGCAGGACTGAGAAGGCAGATTGTGAACGAGGAGGTGTCTGCAGCCTCCCCCTCCGCCCCCTCCGGCTGGGAGGGGGTTGTTTCTCGCTGGGGGCCGAGAGCTGGGGCCCGGGGCGGGTTGAGGAGCTGCGGGTCCGGAGGGGAGGCGGGAGGAAAGGGCGTTCCGGGGGTGCCCTGGAACCTGGCAAACGGACTTCTTCCCGGGCTCGGGGGAGGCGAGTCCAGACTGAGTCACGCCGGGAGTGACCCCAGATGCTGAGGCCGCGGCCCGTCTCCCGGGAGCCGCTTCCCGGACCCGCCTCCGCTGAGCCGGAGCTGCCTTCCCGGGCAGGCCTGTCCTCGGCGGACGCCGGTCAGAACGGCTCAGCGCGGTCCGTCTGCGCCGACGGTTCGAGGTCGGGCCGTGACTGAGTGAACGTAGGCGGGCGCGACGCGGACTCTGCCGCCAGCCTGAGCGCAACGGTTCTGGAGATGTTTCTGGAGGCGGTTCTGGAGACGGTTCTGGAGAAGGGAGGCGCCCAGAGCAGAGCCCCTCTGCCCTCACGCCCGCCCGGCGCCCCGACTCTGCTGGGCCGTCACACCCCCCCAGCCCACCGCCGCCGGCACCCCGAGCCAGCCGCACGCTGGCCCCACCGCCGCCGGCACCCCGAGCCAGCCGCACGCTGGCCCCACCGCCGCTCCGGGCACAGAAAACAACCCCTTTTCCCCACGAGAAAGAGACATGGCGGCTGGTGTGGCTCAGTGAGGGAGCATCGCCCATGGACCAACAGGCCCCGGGTTCGGTTCCAGGGCAGGGCACATGCCTGGATTGTGGGCCTGATCCCCAGCAGGGGCCATGCGGGGGTGGGGGGGGCAGCCGATCGATGTGTCTCTCTCATTGATGTTTCTATCTCTCTCCCTTCCTCTCTATCTGAAAAGCAGTATAAACATATTTTTAAAAGAAAGAAATAAACTGATGGTGGAGACCCCGACTCTGGGGGGGGGGTGCCCCCGGGGACACGTGGTGGCCGCGGGAGACTTTCCGGGTGTCCCAGCTGGGGTGGGGTGCTGATGGCCCCGCGGTGGAGTCCAGAGATGATGCCCAACCCTCCACGCCGCCTAGGATGGCCCCACAACAGAGAGTGGCCCGGCCCGAGGGCCCGCGGAGCCCGGCCGAGGAGCCCCCGGAGCTTCTGCTGTTTTCCCGCCTTCCCTGGATTTCCTCCCCGCCCCCAGCAAAAAACAAGTTTAAAGGAAATGCAAGCTTGGCATTTAAAAGAAAAAAAAAAGAGTGATTCTTAAGGCGATGGGGAAAAACAGGAAATGCAGAGATAGGGAGATGCGGAGAATTCAACCGGACAGACGCTTGCTGACAGCGGTCAAGTTGAGGCTGGTCCAGGGGACACGGCCGCAGAGGTCCCGTGGGCTGTGCAGCCGCAGGCTGAGCAGAACCGTAGGCGGAGAGGGCAAGGGCGAGCGACAGGCGTGAGGAGGAGGAGGGCAGGGCCCCGCCGGCAGCAGAGGGTGAGGAGCCAGGAGGGACAGGAGGCACGAAGTCGGGGCTTGAGGGCAGGTAAGATCCTGATGGGACCGCAGGGCAGCCTGTGGAGTCCGCATCCCGACCCCTTCCCCTGGCGCTTAAAGATCAGGCGATCTTAGGCTAACCGGCCAATCTTCGTCTGTGTCTTTCTTTCTTTTTTTACATATATTTTTAGTGATTTCAGAGAGGAAAGGAGGAGAGGTAGAGTGTCAATGATGAGAGAGAACCACTGATCGGCTTTTAAGTGGATTTTAATGTGCACTTTATGAATTACACTGTCTCAGGCAGTGGAAGGAGGTTGCACGGACTGGGGGGTCTGGGTCATGGGAAGGTCTTGGGCCTGATGCTTGGCTGGTAGAGAACTTGGAGGTGGGGCCCGCTGCCCTGCGGTGGAGGGTGGGGCCATACGGAGGTGTGGGGGGCAGGGAGAAGGGGGTTCCTGGGGGGCGGCCGTCCTGGCTCTGAGTCTCGTCACACCTGTCTTTTCTGTCCCAGGCTCTGTGCCTCCCCCAGGCCCCTGGGTTCGGTACGGGGTCTCTCCAGAGCCCCCTCCCGCGCGGCGTGAAGCGCGCAGCCCACGGGCCGGCCCAGTGCCCGGGGTCCCGCCCTGGCCGCCCCCAGGCCCCCGCGCTTTGGGGGTGTGAGGAGCCACCTTCCCCGGGCAGACAGCCACGGACGTAAGAACCGCCTCAGTGTTTCCCCAAAGGTCAGAGGAGGAAGGAAAGCTTGGACGCAGGGAGCTTGTCCCCCGCTTTCCCCTCCCTCCCGCCCACTCCCCCAGGCTGGTCCCACCCTAACGGGGCCGGGGCTCCTGTTCCCACGGCCGCTTCCTCCTGGGCGGCCGAGTCGGCGGCACCGGGGCCCACAGGTCCTTCCAGTTAAACAGTGAGCCAGGATGGGGGCCTGAGCACAGAAGTGGGGGACGCCCCTGACTGAACTCCGTGGTGCTGTTTTGAGCCCACGCACCACCCCTTCAGGGGCTCATGGGGACCCCAGGGGACGCCTCTTCCTGGAAGGGCTGTCCAGCTTTGCCGAGAGCCCCCCGAGCACCGGGAGGGAGAGACGGGGGCTGGCCCCCTGGAGACAGCCGTCCACTCGTGGGGTCGGGGCTGGGCCTGGGGCTGAACCCCTCTCCAAACTGGATGCTCCTGGGTGCTCACCGGGGCGCCCCCTGGTGGCCGCAGAGCGGCGTGCAGCCACCTGCCTGCTCACGCGTTTCCGTGGTGCAGGTGGGGCCGGTCACCAGCAGTGATCACGTGACTCATTGGGGGGCGTTTGCTCATTGTGCTAACCGGGCGGTAAATGTCCCTCTGCGGGCCCAGCGGCTGCGGGGTCCCTTCCTGGGCGGCTTGTGGGCAGGCAGCTGGGTGCTCCCAGGGCCCCCGGGGGGCTGAGGCTCCAGGGGCGAGCTGTGTGCACATGGATTCTGGGAGGGCACGTGGGAGTACTTGAGAGTGTGTGAGAGTGTGTGAGTGTGTGTGTGAGTGTGCTGAGTGTGTGAGTGTGAATTTGAGCGTGCTGAGTGTGTGAGTGAGTGTGCTGAGTGTGTGTGTGTGTGTGAGTGTGAGTGTGCTGTGTGTGTGTGTGTGAGTGTGCTGAGTGTGTGTGTGAGTGTGAGAGTGTGTGAGTGTGAGTGTGCTGCAAGTGTGAGTGTGCTGAGTGTGTGCATGAGTGTGCAACTGTGACAGGGTGTGAGTTTGCGTGTAGAAGTGGACCGAGGTGTGTCAAGTGTGTGCACGTGTGTGTAAGTGTGTGCTTGTGAAACTGTGAGTGTGCTTATGTGTGTGAATGGAAACTGAGGGTTGTGCATGTGTGTGTTGCATGTGTGACTGTGTGAGACAGCATGTGTGACAATGTGTGTGACAGTGTGTGTGACAGCGTGTGTGTGAGACAGCATGTGTGACAATGTGTGACAGCGTGTGTGTGAGACAGCGTGTGTGTGTGACAGCGTGTGTGAGACAGCGTGTGTGTGAGACAGCGTGTGTGTGAGACAGCGTGTGTGAGACAGCGTGTGTGTGAGACAGCGTGTGTGTGAGACAGCGTGTGTGTGAGACAGCGTGTGTGTGGCCGCCCTCCCAGCGGTGTGCGGGGCCTGGGAACACCTCGCCTCCGGCTGTCTCTCTGCGGAGCCCCTGCCAACCGCCTCCCCCGGTGTCTCCCCCAGCAGAGCGCGGCGGGACCATGGGCTCCCTCGGACCCGGACGCGTGATGGCGTGCTGCCTGCTGCTGGCCTTCGCCTGTGGTCCGGTGCTGGGCCGTGTGCCACCTGACCCAGAGGAGCAGCAGGAGCAGGAGGGCACCCAGGAGCCGCTGCTGGACCATGCTGAGAGGTGAGGCTGCAGGTGAGGGTGCAGGTGAGGGTGCAGGTGAGGGTGCAGGTGTGGGTGCAGGTGAGGGTGCAGGTGTGGGTGCAGGTGAGGGTGCAGGTGTGGGTGCAGGTGAGGGTGCAGGTGAGGGTGCAGGTGAGGGTGCAGGTGAGGGTGCAGGTGTGGGTGCAGGTGAGGGTGCAGGTGTGGGTGCAGGTGAGGGTGCAGGTGTGGGTGCAGGTGTGGGTGCAGGTGAGGGTGCAGGTGAGGGTGCAGGTGAGGGTGCAGGTGTGGGTGCAGGTGAGGGTGCAGGTGTGGGTGCAGGTGAGGGTGCAGGTGTGGGTGCAGGTGTGGGTGCAGGTGAGGGTGCAGGTGAGGGTGCAGGTGAGGGTCCCGGCTCCCAGGGGGCCTGTTCCCCTCTTGATGCTGAGGAGCTGCCCTCGGGGAAGGTGGCCTGGAGGACAGAGGAGCCATTTCTCCTCAGTGACCCGGCAGCTCATCTGGAGCTGAGACAGGGACCAGCCTCATGCCACCCCCAGAGGAGTGCGTCCCTGGGCGGGGCGGGCAGCCTCAGCTTCAACTGAAGAGCACAGCCAGCCCCGGCCCAGCCTCAGGGTCTCTCCTCGCTTCGCCCTTGGGCCTGCTGGGTCCCGGGGAGCGGGTGCAGGATGATGCGGGCCCAGAGCTGGTCCTGTGACCCGGCCACTGGATTAAGCTGAGGACGGGAGAGGATGGGGAGGCTCGCTGACGCGGGCAACAGAGGCGTGGCTTTCCCAAGATGCTATGAGACTCCGAATGGCACTGTCTCTGCACTTGACCTTCAGTGACAGGCCTCAGGCTCCTTTGGAGGCGTTGTAGGAACACAGAACGTGCAGGTTTCTCATGAAATGGTCATTGTGACACGTGAGGTCCTGGCACCCAGGTGACAGCTGGCACCCAGGTGACAGCCGACTCCGGCTCTCAGTGTGTTCACTGAGCCCTGGTCCGAACTGGTCCCCAGGCTTCGGCTTCTTCAGGGAACAGTGGGACTGCGGGGGGAGGGGGGTCAAAGGAACCCCCTCCCCAACCAGCCTCCTCCTCCCTGCCCCCCTCTTCTGCTTTTCATGCCACAAACATGGATTGAGTGGCTACTGTGGGCCCGGCCGTCTCCTAGGCCCTGGGGCAGACACACGCAGGGCACGGTCCCTGGCCCCCGGGGACTCTCAGGTTGTGGGGGGCAGACACACGCAGGGCACGGTCCCTGGCCCCCGGGGACTCCCAGGTTGTGAGGGGCAGACACACGCAGGGCACGGTCCCTGGCCCCCGGGGACTCTCAGGTTGTAGGGGGCAGATACGCACAGTGCCGGGTGGGGGTGCTGGGAAGACTCAGCCAGGAGCCTCCCCAGTGCAGGAGGAGGGGCAGCCGGCCCGCAGCTAGGACGGTGCGGGGTTAGCCCTGCATCTGGGGTGACGGATGATGCTAGTTAGGGGTGTGGAAGGAAGAGGCTTGAGGGGCGAAGTGACTGTGACTGGCCCCCAGTTTTACACACATGCCTTGGGGGGCTTGCTGAGCCTCCGGATGGAGAGTCCTGGCCAGAGTTGGGGGTGGCTGAGTCCAGGGCCTATATTCCAACTTCCTGGATATTCTGGGTGTGGAAGCGGGAGTGGGTTAGGTCAGGAGTGGGCCCATCTGAGCAGGACCGAGGGACCGTGTCCCCTCCAAGAGGGTCCTGTCTGTCCCAGCGGAGCGGACATGAGAGGACCGTGCAGTGTGGCACATCGCCACCAGGTGGCAGCACGGGGCCACCACCGTCCACTCAGCCCGGAGCCAGGTCCTCCCAGGTCAGGTTGCACTCTGGCATCTCCAGCTTCGGGGCTCAAAGGGACCCCAGGGCTCCGGCCGGACCCTCTCACTCACAGTGAGTCGGCTTAGAAGATGGAGCATCTTCTAGAATCGCAGCTGCATGAAGGGGACAGCCAGCCACGGCATCGTCACCAGCGCCCAAAGGCCTGGTCCTCCGGGCTGGTCTCCCAGCAGCCTCCCTCTGGCAAAGCCTCAGATCATTGCTGCTTTTGTTATTACTGTTTCTATTGGGGTTTTTTGTTTTTGTTTTTGATCCTCTCCCGAGGATATTTTCTCATTGATTTTTGGGGAGAGTGGAAGGGAGAGGGGCGAGGGGGAGAGACAGAGAGAGAGAAACATGGATGTAAGAGAGACACATCAATTGGTTGCCTCCCGCACACGCCCTGTCCAGGGCCAGGGATCAAGCCTGCAACCAAGGTACATGCCCTTGACCGGACTCGAACCCGGGACCCTTCCATCCGCAGGCCAACGCTCTATCCACTGAGCCACACTGGCCAGGGCCCATCACTATTAACTGCTGTTCACAGAGGGCGAGGGCTCTCTCCCAGACCTCGCTGCGGGCCCCGTGGGTCTGTGCTGAGGGAAAGCCGACAGGGCCCCGCGTGTCCGGCCAGGGTGGGAGGGTTGGTCAGGACGCCAGGCCCTGGCAGAGGAGGGGTTCCGGCTCCGACCGCTCGTGGCTGTCATGTGACCTGTGTTGTCCTTACTCCCTCAGGGCCGAGGACAAGCATGGCAAGTACAGCCCCCGACAGGACGAGGAGCCCCCGGCCTCCCGGTGCTATCGCTGCTGTGACCCCAGCGCCCCCCTGTACCCCACTGTCCCGGTGCCACAGATCAACATCACCATCCTGAAAGGTCAGGGGATGCAGAGTGGGCGGAGGGACTGTCCCCCGGGGCGTGGGGTGCTCTATCCAGACAGGGCGGAGGGGCCGGGCTGGCTCCCTTGGGGCACGGGGTGCGGGAGGCTGCCCTGGGGGAGGGAGGAAGTGCCATTTCGGAGGCTCCTGGCCCCTTTCCAGGAGGAGGGATTGGCCTCCCCACCTGCGTCCACACGCTGGGCCTCTGGGGTCCCTGTTTTGGGTCTTGGTGCTCACCCCGCCCTCCATCCAGCCATCTGCGTGCCCGGGTGCTGCACACGGTTGCTAACCCTGCCAAATCGCGCTGGGAAGACGCACAGTTGGGCCCGGGGCCCTGCGTCCCGAACATCTGCACTCCATTGCGCCGTGAGCGCGGCCTGGACGCGGCGGCTGTTGCCTTTGGACAAACCCACATGTTCCCTCTCCGTTGCCAGGACGTCCCAGCAGGAGCCCTAACGCCGCTGCCTCTGGGTGGACATGGCACCGCCCGGGGGCTGGGTCGGCTTTGCCTGACGCCACGTGTGTTTCTGTCCCTTTCAGGGGAGAAGGGCGACCGGGGGTACCGGGGCCTGCAGGGAAAATACGGCAAGACGGGCGCAGTGGGCGCCCGGGGCCACGCGGGCCCCAAGGGGCAGAAGGGCTCCATGGGCGCCCCGGGCGACCGGTGCAAGAACCACTACGCGGCCTTCTCCGTGGGCAGGAAGAAGCCGCTGCACAGCAACGACTACTACCAGACGGTCATCTTCGACACGGAGTTCGTGAACCTGTACGGCCACTTCAACATGTTCACGGGCAAGTTCTACTGCTACGTGCCCGGCGTCTACTTCTTCAGCATCAACGTGCACACGTGGAACCAGAAGGAGACGTACCTGCACGTCATGCGCAACGCGGAGGAGGTGGTGATCCTGTACGCGCAGGTCAGCGACCGCAGCATCATGCAGAGCCAGAGCCTCATGCTGGCGCTGCGCGAGCAGGACGAGGTGTGGGTGCGCCTCTTCAAGGGCGAGCGCGAGAACGCCGTCTTCAGCGACGAGTTCGACACCTACATCACCTTCAGCGGCTACCTGGTCAAGCCCGAGGCCGAGCCCTAGCGCCGCCCGCCCGCCGAGGCCGACCTCCCCGCCCGCCCCACGCCACCCCGGGCCCCGCACAGGCCGCCTGCCCCCTCCCCACGCTGGGTCACCGGTCCCCGCGTCCCCGCTTTGGCGTCCACACCAGGCCCTGCATGGGAAAGGGAGGGGCAGACGGCCGTGCGGGCCCAGCCTTGCTGTCTCCGGACGTAAAATCGCGGGGCGGGCGCTGAGTAAGACTGGCCACCGCTCCCCGCTGTGGACGTGTCCTTAGGTGACCCGCCCAGGGTCCCGGAGGAAGTCACCCCTCCTCCTGTAGCTCCAAGTAATTATGCAAATCTGGAAAGCTGAGCCGAGCCCAGGACCCGCAGGGCAGGAAGGCGGTGCTGTCTTCCCGCAGCCACCCGCCCAGGGGGCCGTTTTCTCTCCTCTCAACAGGAGTCAGAGAGTGGCCACACCCGGCTCCATTCTTTAAGGCTGCGTAGGAGCCTTCCCACGGGCCAGCTGGACCATGTCCGCCTCCTGGGGACGTCCCGGTGGCCTTGCCCGAGGGTTCAGGGGTCTTTCTGAGCCACAACAGTGACGGGGGGCAGGCTGGGGAAGCCAATGTCAGCTTCGCAGAGGGACAGCCGGCCTGGCCTGGGGCTCTGTGCTGGGAACGCAGCTCGCTCGCTGTCGCCCACGGGCCCCCGGCAGCGGGGCACCTCAGGGCCCCAGACCTGCAGATGTTTCTCTGAGGAGCAAAGCTCAGGACCCCCGAGGCAGAAGGTGCAGCCTGGCCTGGCCCCGCTCCACTCCCCACCCTCCAGCCTGGGCAGGGCCTCCATGCCAGTCCGGCCATCACCTTCTGACCCTCCTCTCAGGCAGCCACCAGGGGCGCAGCGGGCCTCTGATCGGCTCACATCACATCGGAGTGGGAGGAGCTGGGAGGGCTCAGGCCCCGCCTGATTCGGGCTTCTCAGGGGGAAGGTATGTCCCACCCCCTGGGGTAAGATCCCCTCTGGTGGGTGTGGGGCGCCCAGGGCTGCTGCCGAGATCGGTGCTCTGGCCTGCGGCCAACTGTGGCCGGTAGCCTTCCCCCCACAGCCTTCCCCGTCTGTGATGCCCTCCACTGGTCACTACACTCCTCCCTTCACCATCCGGGGCCCATGGGGCCCGGGGCCCACACGTCCCCCCAAAGGAGTTCTGCTGGTCAGACGCTGACTCCGTGCCTCCAGGGCATGCCCTGGGCAGGGTGCCCCCGAGCAGGGTGTCCCCGAGCAGGGTGTCCCCGAGCAGGGTGCCCGCTGCCGCTTCCCGCTGCCCCGACGCTCTTTCAGAAAACATTAAACTGGCACCGTGTGTTTCAGCACCGAGGCCTCCTTCATGTGGTCATTGAACCTTCCATCGTCACCCCTGACCCCCACCTACCGCCTGTGGGAGGCCTGGGGGCCCTCAGACTGGCACCTGGGGACGTGGGAGCCCAGTGGGCACCGGCTGGGTCCTCAGCTGCCTCTTGCCTCAGGGGATGCGTCTGCAGGCTCAGCTGGACGCAGCCTGGGGGATGCCCTGTGCTGGAGGAGCCGTGAGTGGCAGGTGGAACTCGGCCCCCTGCATCTGTTTCCTTGCTGGGGTCCAGCCCCAGCAGGTCCAGGGGTCCCCAAAGGTGTGGACGGAGTCGGCGAAGAAGGAATGACACGGAGACAGCGTTCAGTTGATCAGCAGCCTAGCCAGGATCTCTAGCCACAATCTCCAGCCAAGTTCTGTGTCCATGTTCTCTTGCTAGGTTCTCCAGCCAGGTTCTGTCCAGGTTCTCCAGCCAGGCTCAGTCACCATGTTCTAGTCAGGTTCTCTTGCCATGTTCTATCCAGGTTCTATAGCCAGGTTCTGTCTCTAGGTTCTTCAGCCAGGTTCTCTTGCTAGGTTCTGTCTCTAGGTTCTGTGGCCAGTTTCTGTCCAGGATCTTTTGCCATGTTCTGTCTCTAGGTTCTTCTCTCGGTTCTGTCTTCTAAGTTCTGTCTCCTGTTGTCTTGTTACATCTGTATTTATACTAGTTGATTCAATCCTATCAATCTCTATTCCAAAGGTTAGGGCATTTCTTATCTCCATTCCAGGGAGTAAAGATTATGTGTAGCTTAAGCATGATTGTTCATAGTTAAAGTGATTAACTACCCGCCTGGCACTTAGTTAAGGGGTTTTATTCCCTCCCTAACTTCAGGGGAAAATCCCTACCTGGGGAAACAACCTTTCTCGGAGAGGTGACCTTGGTTAAAACACATAGTGCCAAGAAGGTGAGCAAACATATTAAGAACAGTATGCCATGTACGCCAGGTCCCTTGAAACAGCAAGGATGGACCAGCTCCCACATTTCCCGGGCAACCCAGCACGAGCCTGATGGCTTCCAACAACAGAGACCAGTTCTCCCAAGTCCTGGAGGCCAAGACTCAGCCGCACCCCCCACCCCAGGTCTGTGTGTGTGTGTGTGGGGGGGTCCTCCCTGCCCTTCCAGGTTCCGGGCCCCGGCGCTTTGAGGCGGTCTCTCCAGTCTCCGCCTGTGTCCACCTGCACACAGCCTCCTTCTCGGCGTCTCTTACGTCTCCCTCCCCTCTCCCTCCTGGACACTGGTCACTGCCCATGGGCCCAGCCAGATCCAGGATGGCCTCCTGGCGGATCCTCAAGTCCATGATGCCTGCGAAGCCCTCAGCTCCCGAGGAGCCACACGCACAGGCACCGGGCCGAGGACTGGGCTTGTCTTTCAGGGGGACACCGTCACCCACTGGCACCTGTGGGCTCGCACCCTCCGCCCCTGCAGGCTGCTCCCCCCGCAGCCCACAGCCGCTGGCCGCCAAGTGGCCGCGAGCAGGTGGGGCTTCTCCCTGGCGCCTGCCAGCTGGGTGCTCAGCCAGGGCCTGACCCGGCGCCGGCGGGCAGTCCCGAGGCCGCCCACTCTCTCTGGGCCGCGCTGGCCAGTGGAGGGTGTCCTTCCTTCGCCGGGTCCTGGGTGAGCTGTGTGGGCGCTCAGCCCTGGGCTGGGGCCAGGCCCGGGCAGACACTGCCATCCTGCTTCCTGCCGGACAGAGAGCAGGTCCCGTACCCCCCGCCCCGCCCCCCAGCTGAGGCCATGGGGCAGGGCTCCCTTTCCACGCACTGGGAGCAGGACTGGGCATTGTTCCCAAAGGTGGGCTGAGAGGATGAGCCAGCTTCACCCAGGTGCCCGCCGCCAGCCCTCTCGGCAGGGATAGTCCCACGGAGCGTGGACCCCGACCCGACACTGAACACGCCAGCTCGGGAGAGGAGACCGTGTTTGCTCCGTGGCCCACCCACTGCCCCCCTTTCTTAAAAAATGTTTTGTACTGGTTTCCGAGAGGAAGGGAGAGGGAGAGAGAAACATCCATGATGAGAGAGAACCATGGACCGGCTGTCTCCTGCACGCCCCCCACTGGGGATGGAGCCCGCAACCCCAGCATGTGCCCTGACGGGGAATGGAACCGTGACCTCCTGGTTCATAGGTCGATGCTCAGCCCCTGAGCCACGCCGGCCGGGCCCACTGCCCCTTTGATGTCCCCACAACCCTCCTCGCAGCCGCATCTCCCACTCCCTTCCCACTCCCTCTTTCTCCAAGTATCCCCTGCTCCTCTTTGCAGGGTGCAGGAGGCACGCTCACACACACCATCGGGGACTAGCCTGCCAGGGGACTTTCCTGGTTTTAACTGCAGGGTGACGTGGGTGCCAGCCTTCACGAGTCACATCAGAGCTTGAGCAGAAGGACTGAGAAGGCGGTGACTCAGCCAAAGGGGAGAATTGCTCAGTGAGGATGCAGCCAGGGAGGGGGCAAGAGGAGGGCACTCCCCATCCTCTGAGGTGAGAGTGTGTGTCCATCCGTCCATCCATGTGTTTAATTTTCTGTGGGACTCACCATGGGAACCCCACCGCATGGCAGCAGGCTGGCTTCCCTGGGGTGGAGGAACTGGGATAAAATGAGACCTGCTTGCCCAGCTCATGAAAAAAACAACAACCCAGGAAGTTGCAGAAAATGATGAAAACAAGACGCCTCTCTGTGCAAATGGGGGTTGGACCCCTACCTCACACCACATACAACATTTAAATTGAACCTAAGCGTAAGAGCTGGAACTGTAACATTTGTAGGGAAAAAACTACACGTAAGTGATCATAACCTTGGATTAGGCAACGGTTTCCTGATCTGGCACCACAAGCACGCGCCCCAGAAGGAAACAGATAAACGGGCAGCATCAACGTTTGCAATTCTGTGCTTCAAGGGAGCCCATGAAGACAGCGAAAGGGCAACTCTGAGGAGGAGAGAATGTTTGCAGCGCGTGGACCCGAGGAGGGACCGCCACCAGCCGACGTGACACGTCTGTGCCTCAGAAGCAGAGAGAGGACCCAGCGAGAAACGGAAGATGGATCTCCGTACACGTCTCCAAAGGAAGGGGACCCGAACACCAATAAGCACACGCAGAGGCTCCCGCATCATCAGTCGCCAGGGAACCGCAGGTCAAACACAGCCAGACACCGTCACAGCCCACAGGATGGCCCTGATCCAAGGGCGGGTAATGCCCTCGGCACCCCACCCCCACCCCGACCGGTCTCCCGCTTCCACGTGTGGACGGAGCAGACCCGGACGCCCCTTCTTCCAGCTCCGGCCGCCCTCCCCCGTTCCCGTCGCCGCCTTCAGGACCATCTCGCCTCCCTCGGCCTCTGAGACCCGCCAACTCCTTTCTGCCCAGCAACCCTGAGCCCAGATGCGTCAGAATTGCCCCCCGGCGCCCCCTCCCCCCGCCGCTTCCCAGGGGCAGGCCCGTCGCCCGCTCAGCCTGCCCCGGGCCCCCACCTACCTCCCTCGGGGCTGCTGTGCCCCCCTGCCCCGCGGCCCCCACCTACCTCTCTCGGGGCTGCTGTGCCCCCGGCTGAGGCTCTGGAGCGCAGAGAGCTGGTGAGAGGTCCAGGGCCCCCACCTACCTCCCTTGGGGCTGCTGTGTCCCCCTGCCCCGCGGCCCCCACCTACCTCTCTCGGGGCTGCTGTACCCCCGGCTGAGGCTCTGGAGCGCAGAGAGCTGGCAGGAGAGGCCCAGGGCGCCCAGCGGCTCCTGAAGATGCAAACCCCGCGTGGGGGTGGCCGCGCCCCCTTCCAGGCCGAGCAGAGGCCTTCCCACACGGGGGAGGGGGCCCTCGGGAGGCGGGAGGCCGCGTGGGGGGAGAGGACCCCGAGCCAGGCCCCGGTGCTGCCGCAGGCCCAGCACTCTCACTTCCCGGGAGCCCGTCCTGGGTGAGCAGGTGAAGCTCATCGGGAGCACGGGGCTGGCGGGCGTGTCTCCGAGACAGGCTCCCTCAGCACCCGGAGCCGGAGCCCCTCTGCGTCCTGGAGGCTGGCTTCTGCCCGAGCCCCTCCCTGAGACTCGAGGCACCTCTTTCTGGTTGTTGTTAATCCTCACTTAGGATATTTTTTCCCAGGGAGAGAGTGGGGGGGGGGGGGACGAGAGAGAGAGAGAGAGAGAGAGAGAGAGAGAGAGAAACATTGATGTGAAAGAGACGCATTGATTGGCGCCTTCTGCACGCACCCCGACCAGGGCCAGGAATTGAACCCAAGTCCCTTTGGTATGCGGGCCAGCGCTCTAACCACTGACCCACGCGGGCCAGGGCTACAGGCATCCTTTTCACCACCTTGGAGCCCCTCCCAGCTGTGGGCCAAACACAAACAAGAAAGCCTGTTGCAGAGGAAACTACAACCACCCCGCACAGGCACGCCTTGTCTCTCTCTGCGGGGGTCTGGGAAAGTCGGGAGCTCCAGAAGCTCTGGGCTCGGCTTGGGCTGGGGTCAGAGGTCAGGGCCAGGGAGGGGGGGACGGGAGTGTCGTGGTTACTTCTCCCCGAGGGTGACTGAGCGAGCATCCTGGAACCGACTGGCGGATGAGCTCACCCGGACGCAGGTGCCAGGGCAGCGCTCCAGGGGACCAGCCCACGGAGGGCCCTGCACAGCGGGAGGGCGGCCTGGGGAGCGAGTGGCCTCGCCTGCCCTGCACTCCTCCCTTCCCCGCACTCCGCCCTGCCCTGGATATGGCTCCACAAGCCTGGCACAGAGGAAAAGCAGCTAAACTGGGCATTGTCAAAACGTAAAACTCTGGCCCAGCCAGTGTGGCTCAGGGGCTGCGCATTGGCCTATGGACCAGGAGGTCCCGGTTCGATTCCCGGTCAGGGCACAGGCCTGGGTTGCGGGCTCCGTCCCCAGTGCGGGCCGTGCAGGAGACAGCCGATCCACGATTCTCTCTCATCGTCGATGTTTCTATCTCCCTCCTCTTTCCTCTCTGACATCAATAAACATATGTATTTAAAAATGTAAGGGTTCGCGGCACAGGAGACAGAGTCAGAGAGTTAAAGAGCCAGGCAAATCAAAGGTGGTACTTGAATCTGCACTCCGGGCGAGCCACACGGGCCCACAGGGCGGGGCCAGTGAAGTCGCCCGAGAGGGAGTGGAGGCATTTAATACAGCTGTTCAGTGAGGGCGGGGGCATGCGCTGCGGGGGTTCCCGCTGTGGGCAGGTCCCTCATGGGTTCCAGGAAGGAGTCTCTGTCGCCATCTGTCTGGCACGCTGACCTGTTAGGAGTTCCAGGGAGGGCCCGGTATCTGCACCTCCATCTGCCTTGTGCACGCACGGGCTCCTGGGCCTCCCTCCGACCTCACACACAAAAAAATTAAAATTCTGTGCTTCAAGGGACACCATTCAGGGCAGAGTGGCCGGCGAGGGCAGGGGCTGCTCTGGAGAGAGCTGCCCAAGTGGGACCAGAGTCCCTGTCCTCCCGGCGACGTGGAAACCGCCCCCTGACGATGGAGGAAATGCTGCGACTGCCCAGTGGAGGCAGCCGCCACGTTGGCTGCCCGCTGGTTTGAGTTCCCGCTTCCTAAAGCACCAGCGAGCAAGGATGTGATGCCCAGCAGGTGGGGAGCGCACAGCGGCGTTACCACAATGGGAAGTTAAAGTCCCCCCAACCCCCCGCCCCACCCCGCACGGCTGAAGAGCTGGAACGCAGGACTGAGACGCGTGGCCGGGAGCCGGACACGGCAACAGCCATAAAGGGCCGCGTGGGAGTCCAGGCGGGACGGGGAGCCCGCACTCGGCCTGTGCCCAGAGCGGGAGGGGAGATCGGTGCCTGAGAAGCTGAGTCAGAAGGAAAGAGGAAGCACAGGTCAGGACCGACCTCGTGTTCATCGGCTGAGAAACGAGGTCACGACACTCTTTGCTGTTCAAGCGCACGCCGTCGGTCCGGGAGGAGACAGGAGACCCGAGCCTCAGCATAGACTAGAGGCCGCCACGAGAGGCTTTCCGCAAAGCGCGCTCCTGGGCGCGGCTGCTCCTGAGTCAGCGTCCCCGGTATCTGGAGGGAAATAGCCCCAGCGTTGCACAGGCCCCTCCGGAAAAGCGGAAAAGGGGGCGTTTTCCAACGCGTTTTTATCATCGTCTCATCCAAAAGCTGATGAGGAAGTGGCAGGAAAGGAAAACGGCCGGTCACTCGCTGGTGAACGCGGACAGGAAACCCCCAACACCGCACTCACAGCAACGGGAGGGTCTTTCCGGAAAGCGCAGAGGACCCGGGTCCAGACCATGAAAGCGAAGCCTGACCCTGACATTATAAACAACTTGACCTCCGGGCACCCTGGCCCCGACGGGGGAAGGCCGACAGACCATTTCCTAAAACACGACCGAGGCTGGAGTAGTCCATGTGTTCGTGACGGTGCGGTCGGGAGATGCTGTGGGAAAGACACAAACACAGACGTGGGGCGGGGGGTGAGGGGACTGTCGGATCCCACTCACCCCGGGAAGGGCTGTTGGAGGGCTGGAGGGGAACTAACAGGAGTCACACCGTCTTCCCACTTAATGAAAACCAAAGTGCCGCGAGTCATAGCCGGGGGCACAGCGGGTGACCCTCAGAGGGCAGCGTCCCCCCTCAGCCCCTCAAGGAAAAACAAGAGAGGCTTCAAAATAAGTCAACCAAACGGGCCGCGTTTGAAACCCGAAAAGGAACAACAACATAAACCCAAAGAAAACGAAAGCAGAGAAGACGGACACGGAAACAGACGGGAAACAGAGAAACTCAAGGCGGTGTTTTGAAAAGACGGATAAAATAGACAGGGCACCAGCCCAAAAGCATCAGGAAAGAAAGAGAAAGAACAAATAACCACAGGGAGCTGAAGAGGCGCACCCCTGCGAGATGGGAGCGGTGATTAGAGACCACGGGAGGCCTGGGGGGCACGGACACAGTCCAGGAAACAGTGGTCAGCAGGGTGGGCCCAGGGAGAAGCGGGGAGGGGTTTGAATGTCGAGAACCAAACAGGAAGACGAAACATCAAAGACCCGGCCGGGCGGGCGGCCTGGCCTGTGTCCCAGAGACGCCCTGACCCGAGGCCCCTGCAGAGCCCCTCAGGCCAGGCCTCAGCTCTAAGGAGGGAATGTTGGCTTGTTTACGGTCACCTCCCAGCTGTGGGCGAGCGCTCGGAGCACCTGGCCCACACGAGGCACCTGGAGGTTCTACAGGTAACGAGGCAGAACAACAGTGCGGCCGGGTGGCTCAGTGGTAGAGCGTTGACCTCTGAACCAGGAGGTTGCGGGCTCGATGCCCCGTGGGGGGCGCGCAGGAGGCAGCCAATCGGTGATTCTCTCTCATGTTTCTATCTCTCCCTCTCTGAAGTCAATAAAATATACCTGTGTGCGGCGTGACACTTGTTGTAAAACACAATGTTATGTAGTGTCGGGTACGTACGTGCGCATACAATAATGTTAAACCACCTGGGCGGACACGGGCCATGCTGCTGGTCCTGGGGGGACCCTGAGGGGCCTCTGAGGATGGGGAGGGGGCAAGGAAACTAAGAGGGAGGGGGGTAAAGAGACACTAACTGTCTGCAGGGCTTTCACTCACTGGAAGGCGAAAGTGAATGAAATGTTTGTGCAGTTACAGCATTAAGACAGGGACCCGGTGAGTGCAGGCATCCAGTTCTGCCATGTAGCGTGGTAGTTAGCTGTGTAGCGTGGTAGTTAGCCGTGTAGCGTGGTAGTTAGCCGTGTATCATGACAGTTTGCCGTGTAGCGTGGTGGAGCGAGTCTGTGCTCAAAGTGGAGGGCACACCCCTCTGTTTTGCAGGCACCACCACCAGCACAGCCACTCCAGTCACTTCTGTACGTGGCTGACGTAGAACTTGCTCAGATGGACCCTGTAAGCTGCCAGGGCTGCTGGGGACATTGTCTTCACCTGGGCAGCCAGCGGGCAGCTAAATGGCGAGGCTTCGCCCTGACCGGCTTGGCTCAGTGGATGGAGCGTCGGCCTGCGGACTGAAGGGTCCCAGGTTCGATTCCGGCCAAGGACATGTACCTTGGTTGCGGGCACATCCCCAGTAAGGGGTGTGCAGGAGGCAGCTGGTCGATGTTTCTCTCTCATCTAACTCTCTAGCCCTCTCCCTTCCTCTCTGTAAAAAAAAATCAATAAAATATATATTAAAAACATAAATGGCGAGGCTTCTCTCCCTCAAGGAAGGGGCGAGAGGGACATTGGGAACGATAGTTCCGGCCTCACCTTCCTTTCCCCATAGCAACAGCCCTGGAGCAGGTGCCGGTGATGGCCCTCCACCTGCTTCAGCTTCTGGTCCCGGGACATCGTGGAGGCCGGGAGGGAGAGGCTGGAGAAGGCAGCACAGGCAGCCGTGAGCCCGGACGCCCTCGCGGGGCCTGGCTGAGCGGCTGGCGCAGCAGCCATGCAGGTAACCCGAGGCCACCTGCATGCCAGGCTGGTGACACAGCGGAGGTCAGCTCTCCTGAGCCCACCTGGTGCCCGCGCTCGGGTGGACAGAGGCCTGCAGGGCGGGAAGCCCCGTAGCAGGCAGGGCGGCCTGCAGCGAGGCCGAGGCGTGGGCTTACGGGGAGGGCTGCCAGGTTTAGCCAATACAGGACCCGGCTCAACTGGCCTTTCAGACAAACGAGAGTGACTGCTTGTGTAAGCGTGGCCCGGGTTTCGCTTGCTGTTTATCTGGGATTCAGATTTAATTGGGCGTCCTGTGCTCCACCTGGAAACCCTCCGAGTCTAGGGCTCTCGGGGGGCCCAACCAGGCCTCAGGGCGGTCTGGAGCCCCGCGGGGACCTCCAGGTTCATCTTGATCCCCAGAGAGACCGGTAGCCACAGGGGCCTGCTGGGCAGACGGCTAATGGGTCAGTGCAGCGGCCCGGCTCTGCCCTGTGCCTCCCTGCGCCCGAGACCAGAGGCCAACCTACCGAGAGGAGTGGAGAAGGGCGGCCCTGGCCCATCCCCCCAGAGACGGAGCAGGACCTGAGGACCAGTTATTATTACTTTTTATGTTATTATTATTTTAATCTTCACCCGAGGATATTTTTCCATTGGTTTTTAGAGAGAGTAGGAGTGAGAGGGAAAGACAGAAACACCGATGTGAGAGAAACACATCGATTGGTTGCCTCCTGTATGAGCCCTGACCAGGGCCTGAGCCAGGGAGGACCCTGCAACCAAGGTACATGGCCTTGACCAGAATCAAACCCGCCCCCCCCCCCCCCCCCCGAGTCTGCAGGCTGATGCTCTATCCATTGAGCCAAACCAGCCAGGGCTGGAGGCCCATTTAAAGTCTCTCTAAGGACGATGTTTCAGTTCTAAGGAGGGAGTGTTTGTTGATTTATGGTCACCTCTCACCTGCAGGTGAGCGCTAAGAGCATCTGGTTCGATGCAGCCCAAACAATGACCCTGCATCTTCTGTGCTCACCCGAGCCCAGGTGCCGAGCCAGACACCCCTGCAAACTGCCCGGGTCTTTGCGATCTCTGTCCTCCTGGGCTCACGGTCCCCTGCTCCTGAGTGACCGGTCCTCCCGCAGCCTGGCCCAGGCCCAGGCCCCCACTCCACAGCCTTAGTCATCGTCCCCATGCTCGGCTCCGGGTGTGTGGAAGCGCTGGGGCCTTTTAAAGTTCAAAGTCCACATGATAATAGAGAGGCCGTCGGTGTGGGCGGTGGATGCGGGCCAGCTGCGTCCCTATGAGCCTCACCCCCACCCCTGCCCACAGCCTGTGCACGTGTGTGCACACGCTCACTCGCTCACACTCACCCACACATGTGCCCTCACACCCACACTGGCCACTCTTTGAGGCCATTCCTGCCGGACACCCCCCTTCCCCCATCCAGGCAGCAAGTGTTGAAACCTCCTCTCCCCTGCCTTCCTCTGCCCTGCATCCTCTCCCCTGCCTTCCTCTCCCCTGCTGTACCCTCTGACCCTCTGTCTGTTTGGGCCTCTCCCACCCTTCTCCTGTTCCAGGTTCTGGGCCCTCCCAGTGGAGCTCTGAGAACAGGCAGCCCCCCCCCCCCCCCAGCTCCTGCTTCCCTCCTCTTCCACCTCTGGCAGCTTCCTGGAGAGAGGCCAGGGTGAAGCCAGCGAGCTGGCCACAGAGCTGCAGGTCACACCCAGGAGGGCCTAGGGGTGCAGTTCTCAGCCGCCAGGCCCTTCCTGGGCCAAGTTCATTTAAGGAGACCTGAGCCACGTGGCTGCGCTTCCCTCCCAGCAGCCGCCTGCTGAGCCCACTGCACTCACTGCCCAGGAGCCCGGGGGAGCGGGAGGCAGGGCCGAGGCAGAGACACAGGGATGTGGCTCCCTGTGAGCCCCGCAGTGAGAGGTCTGGGGATCCTAACCCAGCAGGAACAGGGGCTCTCCCCATTGTGGGGCCAGAATCTGAAATCGGGGTGTCGGGGGCTGGGTTCCCTTCGAGGGCTCCAGGGAGGGTCCCTCCTGCCTCTTCAGCTGCTGGGGGTCCCCGGGGCTCCTGGCTGCATCCCTTTAATCTCAGCCTCGTCCTCACATGACCCTCCTCCAAGTTCACGTGACCACGCCCCCATGTTCGCATGTCCCCACCCCCTTATTCACATGACCAAGTTAATGCAAAAAGCATTCAAACCTGTAAAGAATTTCTGTGAGTTTATTTGAGCCAAACCGTTGACAATCGCCAGGGAGCAGGATCTCAAGGCATTAGGGTGATGCTCCGGAGAAGGCAGCTTCTCACCTTGTTGGAGAAATTACCCTCAAAGGAGGAGACGTAGGTGGGTCACATGAAATCCATTGGTGACAGATTAGGGAGGCGGGAGAAAGCAACGCGGGGAACTCTGGGATTGGACAGAGTGAAATGATGGACACATGCTTCTTTCACACAGGTGGGCACAGGGTCGTTAACAGCGGACAGTTGACAGGATATAACAATAACAATGAGGGACTTGTGCTTTCCGCCAGGGTGCCATTTGTGGTCTCCTGAGGGGTATTTGTTACCCGGATGTTTCACAGGTGTTTTCTTAGCTGCAAAAAGGCGGGTAAAGATGAAGCTGATCTCTGGCCTCCCTGGTCGCGTCCTCCTGCGGCTCAGGCCCCTTCCTCCCGCCTTTACTGCGAACTCTGTGCCCATAATGTGGGGCGATGCCAGCTCTGGGTGCTCCAGGCCCGGCGAACTGGGGCCCTCGGAGCACAGGGAAGCTGTGTCCCATGGACTCCCACATCCCTGCCCACATCCCCATCTTCCCACAACGTGCGAACTCACTTGTCCACAGATCCGGGCCCCCCCACGCCGCCCCCCAGAAGAATGGAGTCCTGCCTGAGTTGCCTATTCAGTTCAACATTCTTGATCTGTACCCAGGTCTCTTCTACGACTGTCTTTCGCACAGGTTGTGACGTGCCTGGCTCCCGTGCTAACGCGGAGGGTAAAGCCTCTAACGCTTGGCCGCATGGTACCCAAAGGAGAAGCGTGGTTGCGCCGTTTTTGAAGATTGGGAACAGGGATCAGAACTGAGCTCGGGTCTCACCTCTATGGCTGACCTCGTGACCTCCGGACGGACGCGCCTCTGAAGGAGGCTGGTGAGGACAGGAGGGTTCGCGCACAGGAAACTCGGGGCGCCCGGGCTCAGACCCGGGCCCCCTGGCTCTCCGCGCCCGTCCGGCCACAGCCTGACTCCAGCCGGCCCGGCCCCCAGCCGGCCCCGCCCCCGGCCGGCCCCGCCCCCAGCCGGCCCCGCCCCCGGCCGGCCCCGCCCCCGGCCGGCCCCGCCCCCAGCCGGCCCCGCCCCTATCAGGCCCCGCCCCCAGCCCCCAGCCCATCCTCTGACTATGAAGCCCAGGCGCACTGGCCCCGCCTCCTCCGCCCCGCCCCCATCCAGGCCCCGCCCCTCTTGCTGCCGCCCCCGCCCCTCCGGCCCCGCCCCCAATCAGGCCCCGCCTCTGGTTATAAGGTCGCATCCCGGCGCCGGCACAGCCTAGAGCGCTGGCCCGAGCCCCCGGAGCCCGGTTAGAGCAGCACAGCCGCGTCGCACGGTTCCCATTGGCTGGCGGGCGGCCGCCGAGGCGGACCCGGGCTTGCGATTGGCCGGTGGCGGCTGTGGGTGGCGGCAGGCGCGGTGTCATGGAGGCGGCCCGGGTGACGCGGGAACCTCACTCGCCTGCACCGGCGATTCCGGAGGAGCGGCGCGAGCCGCGGCCGCGGAGGAGGTGCGGAGGCCGGGCAGTCGGGCCGCAGTCGGTGGGCAGGCAGGTTCGGGCTCCGGACCCCACGCCTCCGTCCGCTGGTCCTGCACGCCTCGCACCGCAGCTGGCGCGGGACCTGGTCTCCGGACGCCCCCGGGTCCCACGTGTGAATTGAGTCCATGATGCCCGCGCCGCTGGGCCGGGGGTCCTGGGAGGCGCCTGTACCCGGCTGGGCCGGCCGCTGAAGCAGGTTGGGGTGCATCGGAGTCCGTGCGGGACAGGAAGCGGCGCTGGCGGAGCGGGGACTTTGGATCTGGAGGGAGGAGGGAGATTTCAGCGCGGGGAGCAGGAGAAGGAGCGTCCAGCCTGCTAGGCGAGGACGGCGAGGGCAGCCCTGGCCGGAAGCGGAGCGAATGCCTTCAGCTTTGAGCGCTGGGTCGCTGTTGAGCTGCCGGGACAGCAAGGAGCCTCCGTAGCTGAAGTAGCTTTCCCCAGTTTAAGGGGCCAGAATGGGCAAAGGCACCGAGGCCTGGGAGGGAGGACGTGCCCTCGGCCGGGGCTTCCTTCTTCCGGCCATTCTCGGACCTGGCAGATGGTACACGCCCCCGAGTCAACCGATGTGAAGTCCAGGGCCCGTGAATGGCAGCGGCAGCGCCTTCTCGCTGCTGCTCTGGAAAGGAGAAAACCTTTTAAAAATGAAAGATGCTTATTTATCCAGGGTTTTCTGACTCATGTCGCAACAGTGTTCTTTTCCTCAGAGCAACCCTCCATGAGGACCCTGTGTTATACCCCATAGCAGCCCTGCCCTGGGGAGTTAGGGTTCCACGGGACACACTTAGGGAAACGTGGACGGTAGAGGAAGCTCGGCCCCTGCTCTCCTAGGCCCTTAAACTTCCTAGTTCTCGGAGCTGTCCTGCTCCTTGGCTATAGCAAAACCTGGGAGGTGTGTCTCTGGCCTCTGCCGGGTGATACGAGGGTCCGGCGTTCATCACAGCGAGAAGGTTGGTAGGGGGGCACGTCTGGCCAAGCAGATGAATGTGTCCATGGTTTGTTTGTGACTGTCTCCCTCCACGAGCCTTGATGGGGCCTGGTCCCTCGCTTCTGAGCGTTCTTTTTCTTTCCCCTTTTACTTAGAAAAAAACTTATAAAGTCCCTCTTTGCTTAGAACCGAGGAGGCTCAGGAGGAAGCAGTCTTTCGTGAGGTGGTCCGTTTTGGCCCGGACCCCTTGCCAGGTAAGACGCCCCGAGGTGCTCGGCTCATTGAGTTCACTCCTGGGGTTCTGGCCGGGCTACCACTTCCTGCCTCAGGTTCTCGCATGAATAACCCCCTTGTTCCCTCTGCTCCTCTTCTGACCAGTTAGATACTATGACAAGGACACCACCAAGCCCATCAGCTTTTACTTGTCGTCACTGGAGGAGCTCTTGGCGTGGACGCCCGGCGCGGAGGACGGCTTCAACGTGGCCTTGGTGCCCGCCCAGGACCGGCAGCCCCCTCTGAGCAGCCGGCGGCCCCGGACCCTGCTCTGCCATGACATGATGGGCGGGTACCTGGACGACAGGTGAGGACATTGCGAGGAGATCGCCCGGTGGACGGGCTGGAGGAGAGGGAGGGCAGGAAGAGGCCAGGCTGGGGAGGCCGGAGCCGGGCGGAGAGCAGCGCAGGCCTCGGTGTTGTACGTGGAAGAAGGGGGGGTAGGTCGGGGGGAGCCTGGCCGGAAACCTGGCTCCTCCCCCGATGACTTGCTCTCTTTCCCTCCCTGGACTCTGACTCCGTCTTGCCCCCTGGCTTTGGCCTTGCAGGCCTGACCAGGGAAGATGTCCCACAGGCTGTGCAGCCTTCGTGGGCAGGTCTGCACATGCCTCTCCCACCCCCAACCAGGGGCGTTTGCTGCCCCATCAGTGCACAGATCTCCACCGCCCAGAAAACAGCCCGGGCAGCCATGCCGGGAAGGCTTGTGGCAGAGCTGGCCATCCAGGGGGGCGGGAGTGGCTGGCGAAATCGGGTGCCGCCCCTGCAGGGACGCTGTCCGGAAGGTGCTACTGCCTTCACCAGAGCAGGACGCCCGACACCTGGAGCTTTTGCACGAATCCTTCTGCCTCTATTTCCTGCTGTTGTGCTCCTCTGGGCATTGAGGAGCTGACGGCGAAGGCTGCACAGCCTGCGGGACATTTTCCCTCCGTGACAGCCCTATGCTACACCCCATAACCGTCCTCCTCCGAGGAGTTAGGGTTCCAGGGAACGCACTTAGGGAAGCGTGGACTGCTGAGACAACTTGCCCTCAGGACGGTGGTGTGGTCGGTGTCTGTGGGTGCCCGGCGCACAGCAGGCCTTTGGTCGGTGTCGACGGACGGGACCCAGGAGGGGCGTCACTCGTGGTTGCTCTCACCTGGAGGCCGCCGAGTCCTTATCCCACATCCCGGGCCCTGACCTGGCTCTGTTCCTCCCCAGGTTCATTCAGGGCTCAGGGGCCCGGAGCCCCTACACCTTCTACCACTGGCAGTACATCGACATCTTCGTGTACTTCAGCCACCACCTGGTCACCGTCCCCCCGGTGGGCTGGACCAACGCCGCGCACAGGCACGGGGTCCGCGTGCTGGGTAAGAGCTGAGGCTGCGCCTGCCGGTGACCCGCGATGCCGGGCCTGGGGGCTGCCCTGAAAGGTGGGGACAGGTGGGGACAGACTCATGCTGGGGAGCAGAGGAATATCTTTAGTTTTGTGGCCACTGGGTCGCTGTGGAGCTGCTGCAGAGACGGTGAGGAGCCTCCACAGACAACAGGCAGGCAAAGGGTGGGCCCTGGCCGTCGTGGCTCAGTGGATGGAGAGGCAGCCACCGCAAAGGGTCCGGGTTTGGTTCTGGTCAGGGGCCTGCACCTTGGTTGCGGGCTTGATCCCCGGCCCTGGACGGACGGATGGATGTGTCTCTCTCACATCGATGTTCCTCTCTGTCTCTCCCTCTCCCTTCCACTCTCTCTCTTAAAAAAAAAAATTAAATGGAGAAGAGAAATATCCTCGGATGAGGAATCCAAAACAAACAACAACCCAACAATCAGGTGACGGCTGACCCCTGGGTGCAGCATTCTCTCAAGCTTCCCCATCGGGTCCTTCGTTTCGAGTCTCACACCCACGCCGGCCCCGCCCGCCGTGTGCCTGATTCCCCGTCACCTCAGCGGTGCTGCTGGTGCGGGGACCTGCGCGCTGGAGGCGGCGTCGGGAGGGGAGGGTCCCGGCCTGACCTCGTTCTCCGCCCGCAGGCACTTTCATCACCGAGTGGAAAGAGGGGGGGCAGCTGTGCGAAGCCTTCCTGGCCGGGGGTGACCGCTCGTTCCAGGCGGTGGCGGACCGGCTGGTCCTGCTGGCCCAGTTTCTGCACTTCGACGGCTGGCTGATCAACATCGAGAACTCTCTGAGTGTGAGCGCGGCCTTCCTCGTGTTGCCTCCAGGCCCAGCCTCTGCTGCCTCGGGGTGTGCCTCCGCCGGGCCCTCCCTCCCCTTGCCCACACCCAGGCCGGCTCCCCGGCTCCCCGGCTCCCCGTGACAGCAGCTGGGCCGCTTCTCGCTTCCCAGTGAGAGCCAGCTCCTGTCCAGGCTCCCGGTGTGGCTGAGCGTTGCTTCTCTGGCTCCTTCCAGTGGACCCTCCTCCTCCTCCATCTCTGCTTGGCTTGGGCTGCGTGTGTGGCTTCCTCTCCCGACACCCTCCTTTCTCTTGGGGTTTATCGCTCCTGGGCGCTGTGTCCGCGTCCTTCCTGCTTCAGAGAGGAAAGCGGACGTCCGGCTGGGCCGCCCTCGGGGACTGTGGGTGGACGGCTTCTGGGACCCTGGCCGTTTGGTGGGGATCGGTGTCCAGTCAGTCCGGCGCCAGGCACTTTGACAAACACCTCGGGGCCTCACCAGGGTCTCGTCTTCGCCCCTCTGCAGCCGGCCGCCGTGGGGAACACGCCCCGCTTCCTGCGGTACCTGACCACTCAGCTCCACCAGCAGGTCCCGGGGGGCCTGGTGCTCTGGTACGACAGCGTGGTGAGCAGCGGGCAGCTCAGGTGGCAGGACGAGCTGAACGAAAAAAACAGGTGAGCCCCCAGGGCGGTGGCACACGCACACGGCTGCGGGGTGGCGAGGGGGACGCAGAGTCTCCGGTCACCTGGCCATCAGCAGCGGCAGTCGCCGGGTCGCCAGGCGCTGTGCGGGGGTTGTAGGCCATGGTGATGAGCCGGGAGACTGCCCGCAGCCCGTGGTTGAGTGGATGCAGGTGCTGGGGGGTGGGGGGGAGAGACGGTGGAGACCATGGGCCCTCACCTTGGCCCTCCCCTCGGCCCAGGGTTTTCTTCGACTCCTGTGACGGCATCTTCACCAACTATAACTGGGGGGAGGAGCACCTGGTGCGCATGCGGGGCCCGGCCGGGGAGCGCCTGGCCGACGTCTACGTGGGAGTGGACGTGTTCGCCCGGGGGAACGTCGTGGGCGGCCGATTTGACACCAACAAGGTGGGTGGTGGCCCTGGAGGCTGGGGTGGAGGCAGTGGCCTCCCCGAGGCCCCACTGGCTGTGGGCCGTGCATCCCCGCTCCCCTCCAGGGGGAGACAGGCGCAGTTACCCTTCCCAGATGGGAAACCGAGGCACCAGGAAACATCGGTGACCTGCCCCGGGGCCAAGCTAGGCCCCAGAGGCCTAGCTGCCGCCCACCTCTACGGTCAGATGGTACGTCCCCTGGAGGTGCCCGGGCCCTGTGCCAGGTCCCCTCTGCCTTCGCGGGCAGCTCAGGGCTGAGGACGGAGGCGGCCCCTGCCGTTTGGGAGCCGCTGTAGCAACTGGCGCGGCTCCGGCAAGTGGAGTCCTGTCGGCAGCGAGAGGAGAGCCGGCCGGGGCACCGGGCCGCCGTGCCTACTGCGACTTAAACGGAGTCAGCCCGCTCCGGCTGCCACGCCTGCCCCTTGCTGGGTGCCGCGGCGACGGTCCCACTCCTTAATCGAGCTTGAGTGATTCCATTAATCTGCTAACGAGATTTGCGCCTCCCGCCGTGCGTGTGACAACATGATGGGAGGTGGGGAGAGCCAGGCAGCCATTGGCACGCCACCTGCAGACCCCTGCCCACCGGCCGGTTCCCGGTGGCGACAGGGACCACCCTGGAAAGCCAGGGAGCTGGGGGGGGGGGGGACAGCCCAGCCTCCTTCCCAGGCCCACCTGGCGCTGGCGTGTCCGGCGCTGGTGTGTCCAGCTGTGCCCAGCGTCCCTGACCGCTGTCTCCGTAGTCGCTGGAGCTGATCCGGAAGCACGGGCTCTCGGTGGCCCTGTTCGCGCCCGGCTGGGTGTACGAGTGTTTGGAGAAGACGGAGTTCTTCCAGAACCAGGACAAGTGAGTCCTGCCCGGCCCGGGGCTGTGTGCAGGCTGACAGCGGCGGGGGGCTCGGGCCTTGGTCTGGGCGCTGGTGGAGGCGGACAAGTGGCAGCACCTTGGCTGCTTCCAGGGGGAGCGTCCCGGAGCCCGGGGGGTCTGCACCCACGTGTGCACCTCCCACACATCGTGTCCGTGGTCCAGGGGCCGCAGTCGCTCTGCAGGGGGTGGGGGAGCGCCCGCGTCCGTGAGGGCTCAGGGGCGTCGAGCGCCCCCAGACTTCAACTACCCCCCCTCCCCCGCCCTCCTCTGCAGGTTCTGGAGTTTGCTGACTCGCTACCTGCCCACCCACAGCATCTGCTCCCTGCCCTTCGTCACCTCCTTCTGCCTGGGCATGGGCACCCGCAGGGTCTGCTACGGCCAGGTGTGTGGTGCCCACTCTGGGTGGCTGGGCAGTGGGGCTCCCTTTTCTCCATGCTCTGGGCCTGGGCGAGGGAGGAGGGGCCTGGGCGTTCATGAGGGGCCGATGGCGGCTCTGCTCTCCCCGTCACTTCCCTGCACACCCTGCCGAGTGACCGCAGCCGCCTCCAATCCTGCTTTCTCTCCAGGAGGAGGCGGTGGGGCCCTGGTACCACCCGGGCGCCCAGGAGCCGCAGCCCCTGTTTGGGGAGCACAGGCTGGAGGGGCCCGGGCAGGGCTGGGTGAGGATGCACAGCTGCCTGGCTGACGCCTGGAACGGGGGCAGCTCCCTGCTCATCCGGGGGAGGATCCCGCCTGAGGTGGGACACGTGGCTGTGAGGTAGGTGCCTGGGCGGGAGGAGACGTGCGGGGGGGGGGGGGTCCTCTGCTTCCCCCGTTGTCCCGTGGACCCACTGGCTGGGCAGGTGGGCGGCGGAGCCGGGGGAGGACGGAGGGCAGAACCCAGGCGGTTTTATTGCAGCGAAAAGCACGCCACACACACTCGACCACCTGACCCGGTTCTGAGCGTCCACAGTGTGAGCTCCACGCACTGTGCGGCCTCTCCGCACTCACCTTGCAAAACTGGAAGTGTCCCCGCGCCCCCCCTCCGGCCCCCCAGCCCGCGGCCGCGCCACGCTCTGGTCCTGTGGGGCGACTCCTTAGCTCCTCGTCCGGAGGACTTCAGAACAGGGATTTCTCAGTCACGAGGGGGTCTGGCCTGGGGGACGGCCGTCCCCAGCGTGGCAGGACCGGGGCGTGGCAGCCGGTGCCGCCCCAGTGCCCTGTCCCTGTGGGGGGGGGGGGGCCCGCCTGGCGGCCGGGCTCTCAGCTATGGCCTCTCATCACAGGACCTTCCTTCTCCAGGTTGTTCTCCCTGCAGGTCCCGGTGCCCCCCAAGCTCTTCCTGTCCCTGGTGTATAAGCTGGAGGGGACGTCGGAGGTCAGAGTGGCTCTGGAGCTCACCACAGGGGACGCGGGCAGCTGCTCTATCGGGGGCATCTCGGCGTTGAATGGTGAGGGGACCGAGCTGGCTCCTGCCTGCCTCCCAGGTCTCTTCCTTCTCGGGGCACTTTGGTGGGGAGGCATCCAGAAGGTGGGGGTCTGGGGAGCTGGTGTGGGCAGAGCCCGGCATCTGCCTCTGGCGGAGGCGGCACCCCTGTGGCCCAGCTCAGGGCGGGGGGTCGGCTCTCAGCCTCCTGCTGGTCGTGGCATCAAGAGGGAGGACACCCAGGGGTCAGGGAGAGGCCAGGAGACCACGGAGGGGCCTGTCCTGAGCACCCACCCGCATACTTGCCTCCGCCCCGCCCTGGTTTCCCGCTGTGGCCTCAGCCTGTTGGGGCGGCCCCGTGCGCCGGGGGTCCTGGGGGTTGGGCCCCCCTCAGGGACTCCTGGTGTGGCTTCTCCTCTTCCTCAAGTCCCGTGTCCTTTCCCAGCAGAAACCAGCTCCAGGCACAGACCCCGACCCCTGCGGGTGCCCCCCACCAAGCTGGCCAGGTGGGCGGCCCGCTGTGGCCAGCAGCTCGGCGGGGGCTGGGTCCAGCGGTGAGTCCCTTTCCTTCCTGTCCAGGCCCACAGGGGACGGCCCCGCTGGTGGGGACTTGGTGGGCAAGGGCCCCTGTTGAGAAATCCCAGAACTGGAGGGATGGAGGGCGCTGGACTGACCCGCGCCCCAGGCAGCTCCCGGGAGCCAGCCACGCGCCCTGGGCACAGCCGTGGTCCCGCCTCCGGTGCAGGGCTCCCCACGGATACGAGGGTCCACTCGGGATGGGTCTGCCTTCCCGCCGCGGCTCGGGCCTCTGGCAGCAGCTGGGTGCCCGGGCCGCGTGGCTGTGACCGCCATGGCTGTGGCCACCGTGGCTGTGGCCGCCGTGGCTGTGGCCGCCGTGACACGCGTCTCATTGGCCTCCAGCTGCTACGAGCTGAGCCTGCGCAGCTGCTTCCTGCAGGACCTCTTCGTCAGCTTCTCCCGGGCTCCGGGCAGCCGGGAAGAGGAGGACTTTGTCTGTCGCCTCGGGGAGATCCAGGTCAGGCCTCCGGGGCGCCTCGTCCTCGTCGGGGCTCGGCTGAGGCGTCTGTCCCAACGCCCGGCAGGGAGAACGCCGCCCGAGCTGAGCGCCCTCGTCCTCTCCCCTCAGGCTCAGGGAGGCGGGTGGGGATGTGGGGAGTGGGGCGCGCGGGGCGGCTCCATGAGCCCCCGGGGCTCCCCAGCAATGCTGTGCCTTCTCTCTGCCAGGTGGTGGACGCCGAAAGCCTGCTGAGCCCTCTGCCCCAGGTGCAGGCCCTCTCCGTGTCCAGGGTCGGCTGGCAGCGGGCGGCCCCGGAAAGCACGGGCCCCCCGACCAGGCTCCGGCTCAGCTGTACCCTGCACTGGTCCTACCCACTGCCCCACGCCCGCTGCTTCCGGATCCACTGTCGCCCAGGGGCCGGCGGTGGCCCTCCCGGCACGGGGTCCCCGGGGCCGGAGAAGCCCACGCTCCTGGGCCTGGCTTTTGCCAACCAGTACCGTGTCGTGGATCTGGCGGTGGCTGAGGCCCGGCCCGGCCAGGACGGCCGCGTGGAGTTCCTGGTGGAGCCGGTTCCCATGGAGGGGTTCCTGGTGCCGCAGGCCGAGTGGGGCCGGGCGGCTCTGCTCTACTCCGTGCCCAGCACATGAGCGGACACCGAAGCCGGAGCGGCCCCCCCGCACGGCCGGGGCTCCTTGCACGCGGGGCCGTGGGCTGTGCAGACAGCGGCCCAGGACCTGGGCCCATGGCTTTCCGGGTGTGCCTTGGTGGCAGGAACACCGAGGAGTCAGTGTGCTGGGTGCTGATTCCCTGAGGTGCCTGGGCCCCGCCTTTGTGCAGTCTCTCTCCGCAGTACACAGTTCCCGGGGAAAGTGGGAGGATTTGGGAAAGTCGAGTCCAGAAAATTCCATAAAAGGCATTTCCTAACAGGCTGGTGCTGAGCATGGCGACTTTATCCGCAGGAGGGACAATTGGGGACGAGCTTCCGTTGTGGCAGAAGGGCGTCGGAGCAGGCCATGGGGTCATTGCTGAGGGCGCCGACGCCAGCAGAGGCCCGTGGGGTCAGGGAGGGGTGGGTTCAGGTGCTCCCGGAGATGGCGGGGGGGAGCCCGGGGCCCGGCCAGCAGGTGGCACCTGCAGACCGCCATGGGCTGCGGCTTTCCCGGCTCACTGCCCCCCGGGGCCCAGTGCATTGCCTCTGGCTGCGCCTGCTCGTCTCTCCAGCGGGTGGGCGTGGGGGGCGGGCATGGTCTGCCCCTGGACTCCGCCTCTGCCTGTGAGTGTGGATCCAGGCTTGGGAGCAGGGGGCCCAGGCAGGCCCAGGTGTCCGCCCCGTCCACCGCCTCCCTGTGCCTTCACAGCCCCTGGCCTCTCCCCCTCTTCCGGGGCCGGGCGCGAGCAGGGGTGTGGGCGGCAGCCTCTGCACTGTGGCCCCTTCCTCTCCCTCCCTTCTCTCCCCAGCACCTCCCTGCGCCCTCCGAGGGCCAAGGTGGCCAGTGGCCTCCCGGGAGGGAGGAGGGGGAGGTGGCTTCTCCAGCCAGGAGCTCCAGCCGTGGCTGAACTGCTGTGGAGCTCCCTAGGGGGTGGGGGTGGGGTCTCTCCACCCCATGGCCTCAGGGAACCCTGCTCCTCTAGTGCCCCAGGGGACCAAGGCCTTAAGTCCCTCGTTCTTGGGGTCCCTCACCCCAGGCCTCCTAGGCCAGTGATGGGGTTACTTCCCCATCCCTATGGCCCTCGACCTCTGCTGCGAGATGCGAGATGCGGAGTGGCTCTAAGGCTGGGACACTGGGGTCCCCTCCCCGCTGCCTGTGTCCAGGCTCGGGGCCAGCACTGTAGTGACGGGGGAGGCCACCAGGTGGCAGTGCAGCCTCTGCTCAGGCCCAACCGCACTGGGAGGGGTGCAGGGTGCAGGGGTCGCTGGCAACATCTGAGACTGGGGGACAGCCTAGGGCAGCGGTTCTCAACCTGTGGGTCGCGACCCCCTGGGGTCGAACGACCCTTTTACAGGGGTCGCCTAAGACCATCGGAAAACACATATAATTACATATTGTTTTTGTGATTAATCACTGTGCTTTAACTATGTCCAATTTGTAACAATGAAAATACATCCTGCAGATCAGATATTTACATGACGATTCATCACAGTAGCAACATTACAGTGATGAAGTAGCCACGAAAATAACTTTATGGTGGGGTCACAACATGAGGTCGCAGCATCAGGAAGGTTGAGAACCACGGGCGTAGGGGCTCCTGACGACGCTGCCTCCACCCCACCTGCTCTGGCGTCCCAGGAGCCCACGCCCCTCCACAGCACGCCTCCTGATTGGGGACATCTCCTCACGCCCCACACGTGTGGCCCAGCAGTTGGGGCAGGAGGAGGGCCCCGGCTGGCCGGGCAGGGAGACCCCGTGCGGGCTCGGCTTTTCTTGGTTTTGACCGTTCCCCCCAGCGCCTGAGCCCCTCATTCTGAGCCGGGGGGGCTCCTGCCCTTTGTCCCGATGTGGGACCTGCCGGGCCGGGTGGCGTGGGCCGGGCCGCACCTGGGACTGATTTCACAAAGCCCTTTTTCTGAAAGCGCTGGCTCCCCGCATACTTGCTGCGGAGGAGAGGACACGTACAGCAGCAATTATTTCCTCATCGTCTGGTGAGCAAGCAAAGTGGGGGCTCAGCCAAGCTCTGCGCCACGGAGGCCCCCAGCCCTGCGCCCCAGGAGTGCGGGCCCTGTCCCACCACCCGCCAGGGCTCATGCAGGAAAATCCACATGTTGGCACTGAAGCCGGCCCCTGCCCGTCCCCGTGGGAGTAACGGCTCCGAAATACATTACCCGCCTGGAGGAAGCGAACAACTGGGCTCCGAGGTGTCGGTGTCGGCCTGCCCCAGCCCCCACGCCCGGGGCTTCTAAGCTCACGGTCCAGGATCTGCTGCACCGCCCTGGTCACCTCTCCTCTTCCCTGGGCGGCGGGGCCGTGGCCACACCCCTCCACACCTCCCACGCCTGGCCTTCAGGAATGGGACCACTGGCCATGGGACCACTGGCCGGAGCAGAGGGCTCACCTCGCAGGAGCTCAGAGTCACACCAGCAGAGCTGGGGCTGTGGGCGGGTCTTAGTGACCTCCTGTCCAGCACCACTGACAGCAGGCCCCCCGCCCCCACCCCACTCCCCTGTGCCCAGCTGAGGCCAGGCAGGGCTGTGGGAACCCGGGAGCCCGCCCCCTCCGGGCCTGGATGGTGGGACAGGTCAGGCTGCAGGAGGACCGGGCGCTGGAATCTCGCCCACCCCCCTCCGGCCTGGGGCTCAGCGCAGCCAGGCTGCCTCCCAGGACACGCTGCCCGCCCTCCACCCTGTGTGTCCAGGGGCTGCCCAATCAGAGAGCTGTCCTGTTTGAAGAAAGAAATCTTTATTAATAATCTTAATAATAATAATCCTGTGGATCTGAATGGTCACACCTGGGAAGCATACAGAATGGTAAGAAAGGAAGCCGGGCCTGGCTGAGGCCGGGGCGGGCCGGGCGCAGCGGGGGAGGGCCAGCTGGGGGCTCTGTACACGGAGTAGAAAAGGCGGCGCTCGGAGCGGGGGCGGATACAAAGTGAGGTGTGGTCCTGCCCGCCCTGTTTTGGGAGGGGGGAGCCATGGTGGGAGCCTGGGTTTTGTGGGGTTTTTTGCTATTTTTTGCTGTTGCCCCGACTCCAGCTATCTGCCTGGCCTGGGGCTTTATCCTGTGACCTGCCATCTGCGCCCCGCTCCCTGCCCAAGGTCTTCCTCCTGCTCCCCGCCCCCCCGCATCCCTGCGCTGGCCTGGCCAGCTCGCCCCATAGCACTGTGACCCCAGCCTTGCTGTGCAGCTAGGCGCCGGCCTGTCCCTTGGCCCCTCGCAGGCCTGGCCTCAGCCGGTCCCATGAGGCCAGCTGTCCCTCCCCAGACCAGGCACAGAGACGCCTCCAGACAGGAAACCAGAAACAGCCAGTGGGAGCACGTCCGTGGCCTCCAGGCCCCCACAGCCCCACATTCTCAGGTGCAGGAGTCAGTCCTGGCTGGCTGGCCGGCCCGGGAAGCCCTGTCCTGTGGAGGGAGGGGTCCCTGGGCGCCCCCTAGTTCTGGAACCACGTCAGCCCTTGGTGTGGGGGTCGGACCCCAGGGCTGCTGGTGGGACAGCCCCAGTGGCCTGCAAACGCCTTCCCCAGGTTTGCAGGACACGGGCGTTGGTGGCATGGCGGAAGGGAGAGCTGGGCCCAGAGCAAGACACAGGGTGACTGGGCGTGGCCGGAGCCAGAGCCGGGGAATGGAAAGCTGCCCCCTCCCTGTGCCCGCGGCCTGGCCGGCCCCTCCACTGGCACAGTTGGCAACAAAGATCAGGTCCTGCCGGCTCTTCCCCGGGGGGCCAGGCCTCCGCGGGCCCACAGTGCGGGAGCGGTGGGCAGGAAGACTGGATAGGACGCCGCGGGCCCTCCCTCCCTCTCGCTGGCTCCTGGAGGGCGCGGCCGCTCTCGGGCGCCCACTGCTCTTCGCGGTGGCGCCGGCACGCGGGACCTGGGCGTGGTGGATGTGTCTCGTTTGGTTGGTTTTGTTGCTGCTTGGATCTTAACATCATTTTTGTTTTGTTTTTTGTTTTGTGATTTTTTTTTTGTTTTTTGTTTTTGCCCTTCGCGGTCCGAGAAGGAAACGGTGGACGCTTTCACTACAACAGAAACAGAAAGGGACTAGCAGTTTCCGGAAGCTGCTGCGGGCGCTGAGGACGGGCCCCGCCGAGGGCAGGCCGAGACCTGCGGGGCCGAGTGGTGCTCGGGGCGGCCCGGACCCCCAACCCCACACCTGGCCTCCTGCCCAGCTCTAGGACCCATCATTGTGCGAGAGCTGGAGTTAGAGGGGACGCCTGTCCCCCAGGGCGGAAGGTGGCCGGAATGGAGGGGCCACAGGGGACCCGGTGGCAGTGGGGCTCTGCTGAGGTGGGCAGGGGCCTGGCTGGCTCTGGCAGGAAGGGGGTGAGGGGGTGGCCACGGGGGCGGCGTGGCGTGAGGCAGCTGCGAAGGCGGTGCTCTGGGCCTGATCTGCCCACCCACCGCAGGGACCAGGCCCGGCTGGTGGGACCCTCTCTCAGGCCCTGAGCCCAGAAGCCGGTCGGGCAGCTCCGGCAGCACACCAGGCCCCTGGCCCACGCTGCCTTCTCCTGTCACCAAGGTGCGTGGCAAGGGCCTGGCCTGGGTGGCGGACTCTCCAGAGGCTCCCTGGGCCGCAGCCACAGCCAGCACCTCCTCCGGGGCCCGCGCCCTGGGTGTGAGCTCAGGGGGCCCCCCTAGATGACGGGCTAACACGCAGCGCTGTGCCCAGGCGGGCGCCACCCGCTCCCTCGGAGACAGACCCTGATAACAGGCTTTTCTGAGCTCAGGGCGGGGAAGGGGCCGTGGCTCCAGTGACACACCAGGGCCTGGTGGGCCGCGACCCGAGGACAGCGGGAGCGGGCGCTGCGGGCACAGCCGTGGGCCACCGGGCCTCCCGGTGGGGAATCTGCCTTCGCTTTGGTTTCTGACATCAGAGGCTAAGGCGCCCCTGAGGCTGGTGCGGCCCTGCGGGCAGCAGGCACTGCCCATACAACGCGATCAGCACTGAGGCTCAGCTGGTGGAGGGGGCACTGTGCTGCCCACACCCTGGGGAGGGGACAAGGACGGTGGCCCGGGCTGGCCTCCTGCGCCCGGCATCCTCCGTGGCTCTTACACCCCTGCAGGGCGTGGGCCCCCCCGTGGGCGTGCCTCTACTGCTAGCTCGGGAGGGTCCTCTGCCCAGCTCAGCCCCGCCCCTCTCGTACTGTACCTGAACCGGCTGGGGGTGGGGAACACAACAAAGTCAGAATCGGAACCAAGGTCTCAGACACACGGGGTAACCAGGGTCAGACACACATGCCATCGTGGGGGCCAGAGCGAGCCGCTGGCCGGGAGGGCGCACTGTCCTCCGTGGCCGGGCCCGGCCTGGGTGCGGGTGTGGTGTGTGCTACAGTCTGACTGCTGCTAGGGGCAGGCCTCTTGCCAGTAGGGGGTGAAGTGGCTGCGCCCTCCTCGCCAGAGGCTAGCCTGCAATGTCCAAGATGGAAAACAACCAATCAGTGCCGCCTTCCCGGAGGGGCGGAAATGCAAAAGAAAAAAATAAGAAAAAGGAAGAACCAAAAGAGTAATAGTGAACTCCGTTTTCTGCCCCCCTCGAGGTTTGCCTGGGGGAGGGTGGGTGCGGCTGTTCTGGCCGCGGGCGGGCGGGGTGGGGAGGCCTGGGGCCTGGGCCTGTTTCTGGTGCCAGGTGGTCTCGTCTCTGGCTGGGTGGGGGGGCGAGGGGGAAGGGGGGGCGGCATCTGCAGCCACGGGTTCCTGGGTGAGGTGTGAGCGTGTCCTGGGGACTCGGGTTTTAGCCTGGCCCTCTGTTTCCCTTCTCCTTCGTCCGTCCGGGAGGTCTCAGCAGGAGCCCTGCTCCGGGCGCCCCAGGACTGCTGTGGGGTCTGAGTCCTCCAGACATGGCGGGGGGAGGGGGGGGTGCGGACCCTGTCAGGGTTCCCCGGCCTTGGCTTCTCTGGCATTCTTGCTGTCCCGGGCTCAGCTCTGGGGCAGGGAGGCCTCTACAGGAACCTCCCACCCCACCCACCAGTTTTGCCAGAAAAGGCAAGAGACCAGCAAGGGCCAGGAAAGTTGGGAGAAAAATAGAAAAACCTTAAAAAGAAAAAAGAAAACCTAAATGGGCCTCGGAGAGCTCACGAGCAGCTGTGCGAGGGCTGAGCCGATCCCGGAGCTGAGGGGCTGGGCGCCCAGCGCAGGGCTCCATCCGGGAGGGGGGCCTCCCAGGGGCTGCTCCCCCGGCTGCCAGCACTCCCCGCGCCTGCTGGGGTGTCTGAGGCTCATTAAAGATCAAAAAATGCAGAACAAAACCCGGGAGGGCGTCATCAAAACCAAAGGAGGTGAAGACACCCCATGGCGCCGCGCCCCCCACTCACCCCCAGGCGTTTTCATCTTTGATGGTGGACTCCGCTAGCGAATGCCCCGCCGGGCACAGCCTGGGGGCGGCGGGCAGGGGCAGGTGTCCACGGGAGCGGGCTCCAGGGCAGAGCGGGCCGGGCTCTATGTGCTGACAGCAGGCGTGCACGCAGACAGACACACACACACACACACACACACACACACACACACACACACTGGCTCTCAGGGGTGTGCCCGTCCGGAGTGGCAGAGCGGCCCATCCCCAGGGAGGGCCTCCAGGCAGGAGCCGGGCCGGCAGCCCTGTTCCCCATCCACGCAAGGGAAGGCACACCACGGGGGCAGGACGGGACCACGGCACGGACACACCCACACGAGGGGGCCCTGCCTGCCTCTGGAGCCGCTGCGGGGAAGGCTGGTGGGTTTCCTGTGGGAAGGGAGGTCCCGCTGGGCTCCAGGGCTGCGCCAGGATGGTCAGGGGCCGGACGTCGTCCCTGGGCAGCTGGCCGGCAGGGCACACCCGCCTCCTCCTCACTCCACGAGGGCACGAAGGGCCAGTCTCCACCCCCAACTCAAAGGCAGGCCTCGGTGCTCCCCGCCACCAGGCCCGAGGCCCTGGCCTGTGTTCTGGGTGGGTCTCCCCAGGACCTGCCTGTGTCCCCTCCCCCTCCTCACACGGCCGCGCCCAGGCCGGCCGCCAGCCTCCTTACCATGGTCCCGATGCTGTAGGCGGCCGTGGGGCCGATGGGGTGGTGGTAGGGGTCGGCAGCTGTGTAGACTCGGCCGTAACTGGGGAGACAGCACAGGGAGGGGTGGGGCGAGGGGGGCAAATGAGGGGGGCACTGACCCCCACCTCTTCCCAGACATTTCCTGAGCACCTCCCGGGCGGCGGGGCCCTCCCTGGCGCACCCTCCCCGTGGTCCCCCTGCCTGTTTGGAAGGAGGGGCCAGCCACACTGGCCACCCTCTCGGTGCCCCCCTGTGCCGACCTGGGGGGCCATCTCTACGAGGTGCCCCGGGACCAGAAAAGGGGCCTCACCGCTCGCGTGGAGGAGAGACCCCTGGAAAGGAGGCCACGTTCGGGGAAGGGGCTCAGAGATGGGAAGGTCCGGGGACACAGGGGGCAGGGACTTGGCTACCAGGAGGGAGGTGGCCTGTGCCCCTCTGCGACCTTCCTCTCATTCAGTACATTTCGTGGGCGAAATGCCAGCTGCTCAGAGGCCGGGGCCGGGCGGGGCCTGCCGTGCACCTGACACACACCTGGGCCCAGAGGCTGTGAGGAAGGTGTGGCCGGGGGACCGGGTGCCGCCTCGCACCGGAGGGAGGACCCGGCGGTCCCCAGGCCAGAGCCGCCCCGTGGACACGAGCAACACTGCCCTCCTTAGAGTGCGGCCATGTGCCCTTCCCCAAGCGGGTCTGAGGCCAATGGGCCGAGTGCCCACAGGGAACGGTGCCAGCTGGGCCACGGTGGGGGACCCCAGGACCTGACCACAGAACGCACAGCGCCCCCCTTTTCCCCAATCCCCGGGCGGAGGCCACTGCCCTCAGGGTCACAGCCCTCCCCGCCCGGTCCTGTCACACAGGATGCCGTGGGGACAGCCGCCTCTGCCTGGAAGCACCTTGGATGGGCGGCGGGCGGGGCCTCCAGAGCTGGGGGAGGGGCTGTCTGCTCCCTGAGAACTGGGGTCCCCCGCCTCCCCGCCGTGAAGCAGGGAGTGATGACAGCAGCTGTTTGGGGGTCTCCAAGCCCATTCAGACCTTCTCTCCTCTGTCCAGACCCTGCGCCCACGTGGGGAGCCATCCCCAGGCCCCTGAGCAGCGGGTGGGGCTTCTGGTCTGTGGGATCCCCGCCCTGAGGGCCCCAAGCGCTGGCTCCCCGTCCCCAGGTCCCCAGCGTACCTGTCGCTGTAGGCTGCTGCTGCTGCTGCTGCCGCGGCAGCCGCGGCCGGCTGGGCGTATCTGTAGGCGGCATAGCCTCCCTGCAGGGCACAAGGGAGGGGAGATCACAGGGGCTTAGTGGGGCGGCCACGGCCTTTCCACCTTCTCTCTGCTGCTGGCCGGTGCGGGCTGGGGGCACCTAGCTGCTGGCCTAAGGGAGGCCCGCGGACCGCACGCTGCCCGGCAGCACGGTGTGGGGGGGAGGAGGGTGTCCGTGCGCGTCAGGCGTTCATCCACTCATCCCTTCTCGCGTTCCACACACACAGGTGGGCGCCCACTGCATGTCAGGCTGAGTGTGAGGCTGCAGCACCCCTGGCACCAGGCCAGTGAGCCCGAGGGGCACGGGGAGCCCACGGCTGACTCTGGGTGCCACCCTGGCCGCGGGCACGCCCTGGCACAAAGGGGTGTTGTGTTGGGCCAGGTCTGTGTGGGGGGTGAGGCTTCAAGCCAGAGGAACGGTGAGTGCGGCCCCATGAGGGGGGGGAAGGCCCCCCCAGGGGCCCGCCCAGGGGCCCCTGCCTCCTGGTCTCTCAGGCCTTGCCCCCGTGGCTCCTTCGGGGACTCCGGTGTGGTGAGGGACACAACGTCTTGCACGACGGGAGGCATGCGGTGGCTCATGGGCTGTTAAGAGACCCTGACGTGGCTGTGCGCGGTCCCAGGGGTGCAGTGCCCTCACCCTCCTGGGTTCTGAGAAGGGGAGAGGGGCAGGGGTGTGGGGCAGGGGGAGAGGAGCCGGGATAGCAGGGCAGCGGGGAGGGGGGAGCGGGCAGGGACTGAAGTCGCTGACGGCTCCTGGAGGGGAGCTGGCCGGGCCCCCCCTCCGGGCGGCACTTACGTAAATCTCCGCACCATAAAAGCCGTCCTGATACACGACCCTGGAAGCAAACGGACAAGAGAGTGGTGGGAACGCTGGAGAGGTGACCGGCTCCGGAGGCTGCGGAGGGAGGGGGCAGGGTGCCAGCCCTGCCCATGGGACTGGCATTTTAACAAGCGTTTGCTCCAGTGCCCTGTTTGGTATAACAATAGAGTAACACCCTTGCCGTCAGCTTTCTCCCACAGACCCAGGGCCCTCGGCCCACCTTGCTTACACCCCCCCCAGCTGTGCCCCCCGTGGACCGGGCGCTCGGCCCCAGGGACAAGGTGCAGCTGGGCTCAGAGGGCCCCGCCGACCTCCAGGGCCAGCCAGGACCCCACTGCAAACATCCGCTGGGGCCCCAGGTGACCCCTACATGCCAGTGACCTTTGGCTCGGGGGCGGGGTGGGCCTGGGTCACTGCCCATCACAACGTGGCTGCAGTGCCAAGATCTGGGGGTTCCCTAGCCCCCGCATATATGGAGAGGCTGCCTACCCCGTCTGGTTGCCCCAGGCGCCCTCCCCACACCCCTGGGCCTTCTCCACGCCCCCTCCCGGGATCCCAGGTACTCACGCTCCGTACGCGGGGATGGGGGGCGGGGGCGGCGCAGCCCGGAACGTATTGTACACGGCCCGGCCCCGGCCCCGCAGGTGCGCGCCCCTGTAGGCCACGGCCGTGCCCGTGGTGGGGTAGGGGAACCCCGTCACTGCGGAGAGCGGGCGGGAGAGGGGCAGTGTGAGTGGGAAGGCAGAGATAGGGTGAGGGCACCCCATGCCCGGCCTGGCCCACAGGCTCCGCCCACAATGGCCACGCCCATCCAGACCACGCCCCCGCACACCTGGCCACACCCACCCGGCCACGCCCTCTCATGACCACGCCCCCTCCACAGCTTCAGCTTTTTACCTGCATAGAATTCAGGCCCATAGACGGCGCCCACCACGGGGTTGAGCTTCCAGCCTAGATCAGAAGCAAGGAATCCAATCACCATCTCCCCTCCGCACACTGCACCTGAGACACCCCCCCAAGGGCGTGGCCCCTCCCTCTGCAATCTGGGGGGTACAGGAGGTGGGACCCCCATCCCCACCCCCGCCTCTGCCAAAGCTGCAGGCTCTACTGCTCCCCAGCCGCAGGGGCCGGACTACTCCCCACCAGGCGGCTCTGGGTCTCCTTGAGTTTTCCTAAATGATGGCCCTCCCTCCCAGCATGCCCTGGGCCTCTCCTGCCCGGAGGGCACCAGCCCCACACCCTGGGGTGTGCGATCCCCGCAGGATTAGGGAGGGAGGGGGGAGCACGGTGTGCAAATGCCTGCAGGCCCCCGCGGGGATGAGGGATTCGGGGGGCACGGCAGAGCCCCTTCCTGGGGGTGCTGTCTCCTGGGGCACCTGGCTGCCTTCCCGGAGGGTCAGAGGCCGAGAAAGGTGCCCGGCCTCTGCCCAAACCTCCTCCCACCTCCTGCCCCAGGGTGTGTGTCCCGGGACGAGCTCCCAGGGCCCCTCTCGCCAGTGCTGAGTCCTCTCCTGCTGTCCTCCTGTGTTTGTTCCCAGAACAGCCGGTGCAAGGTGCTGGGGCAGAAGGGCCTTTGGCTTCAAATAATGAGGACAGGACAGCTGGCCCTCCCCAGGCACTTCCCAGCGTCCTGTTCAGAACCCCCCACTGAGGTCGGTGGGCACCCTCCCATTTCACAGATGGACAAGTGGAGGCTGAGAGGTGCCCCAGCCTTGCGTCACAGAGCTGGTGTGTGCCAGCCCATTCCTACCACTCCCTGGCCCCCAGCCGTATCCTCACCAGCCTCTCCCTCCCTGCAAGCCAGCCGCTCTGGGCTGGCTGCTCCCCTGCCTCCCTCCCCCACCAGGGACCGGGGCACAACCGAGGCATCCGGGGAGACCAGCGACTTTGAGTGGGCTCTGGCCCCAGGCATTCAGACAGCGTGCCCACTGCTGGGCGGTGGCCTTGCTCCCCCGGGGCCACTGTCCGCACTGTCCGTGGGCCGCCGTCACTGGTTCCATCACAGACGGCAGGCTCTGTCTGAACGCTGCTGCTGGTCAGGGGCCCATCAACCTCCAGGAGGAGGGAAGAGCCGTCTGTCTCCTGGGGGGACCTCCGGGCCCAAGAACTGGGTCTCTCGGGTAAGGGTCCAGGACGGAGCAGAGTCCTGGAGGCAATGACCCAGCTGCCTCCCCGGCTCCGCCCGGCGGCTCTTCTCCGCCCTCAGCTGCCCTGGCGCCTCCACCTGCCGACGCTGGCCCAGGGCACCGTCCGGGGCCCGGATCCGAGGCCGGGGCCCACCTGGGCGGTCCCACGGTTTGTGCTAACGGCAGCACCTGCTTGTTCCACAGCGAACTCCCTCGCTTCTCTCGGCAGCCGGCTCCCGGCATCAGCCGCTTCGTTCCCAAAGAGGGCCGGCCACTCCCGCTCGGCTCGGGGCCGGGTGCACAGCGGACGGTCGGCGGGGCCAGCAGGACTCGCTCTGGCGGCCTCAGCCCCCCAGTACTGCCAAGGCCCGGGCTGCCTGCCCTTCCTCACCCACTCAGCACAGCACCCCCAGCCAGGCCGCCCTCAGAGCTTGGAAATGAAACTCCGGGAAGTGGCCGCTGAGCCACTGTGTGACGCCTGTCCGTGTGGCCTCTGGGTGCCACGCACGCCTGGGGGAGCCGCCTCCCCTGACAGGGCGAGCTGAACATGGAGGCGCCGAGCACCCAGGGAGGTCAGCCTTCAGGGCCGGCGGTGGCCCCCACAGCCTCCCGGGCCCCGGGCGCCTTACCGTTGGTGTAGGGGTTCGACGTCTTCTTGTTGGTCATGACTCGGGCGGTGGCGTTATTGACCTGCTCAGAGGCGGGGAGAGGGGAACATGAGCTTCCGTGGGGCCCTGGGCCACCCCAGTCCTGCTCTGCGCTTCTGCCCCCCGCCCCCCGCCCCCGGTCCTGTCCCAGGGCACCAGGCGGAGGCACAGGAGCCGCTGCCGCCAGCCTGGCCGCCCCACCCCCCCGCCTCTGCGGTGCTGCCGCCTCCAGGGAGCCTTGGCCACCCCCCAGCTCTGGCTGCTGCCCGGCCCGGCCCGGCCCTGGACCTGGCTCTTGACCTTCACGCGGCTGTTCCACTAGCCAAGCCCCAAGGTCACGGGAGACGCTGGCTGGTGGCCTCTCGTCAGAGCCTCTCAGGCCCTAACAGACCTGCCCCCAGGGCAGTCTCCACCCCAGGAGGCCGTGGGCACCAAGGCAGCCACCCCTCCCCTCCCGGCCAGAGCTCTCTGATGTGCCCAGGGGAGACAGGGCCTGTGAGGGAGGGGCAGGCAGTACCATGGGGGGTCCTACTCTCCAGGCCTCTAGGCCCGGGCACTGCCCAGGGGCGGGAAGGGGCAGGAGGAGGAGAAGGAGGAGGGGGAGGAGGAGGAAGGCCCCTTGGGAAGGGAGCAGAGAGCAGGCTGGGCGTGGAACCCAGGAAGGGGCCCCAAGTCAGCCCTGGGGGGCCTTAGGCCACAGCCCCAGGTGCCACCAAGGGCTGGGCCAGAGCCTGGCCAAGTCAGGGGCCCCACTACTCTGTCCTTGGAACCCTCCCCCCAACCTCTCCAACGGGCTGCGTGCTGGCCGCTGAGCCCGCCCTCCCCCTCCCCTGGCTTTTTGTCTGGACCTTGACTCCTCTTCCTGCTGCTCCTCTGGGCTGGTTCCCCATCTAGCCCCTGGCCACTTGCTGCTGACCCCGTGGGGTGAGGGCAGGCAGCATGGGGGGGGGGGGCAGGAGGCAGCTGCTGCTCCCTGTGCGGGGCGTTGGGGACCAATGGTCCCTTCCAGCTGGAGGGCAGACTGGCCTGGCCGTGGTCCTTGGAGCTGCCAGGCCTCACACACACAACTTCTGGGGTCCTCCTGGGGTCTGGCTGACCCCCCAGGTGGGGGTTCTCATTCAGGAAGGAGAGACAGACGAAAGGGAGGGGGGACCCTGGCGTCTAGACCCACAGGACAGAGATGGGCTGGGCTCTGGCCTCAGTGTGGCCCTGCCCTCCCCCCAACTTCCTGTTCCGGGGGGTTGGGGGGGGACCCTGGTCTGGTGCTCCACAGGGTGGCAGAGAGCTGGGTGGGTGTCGCCCCACAGCACACTTATCTGAGCACCTCAATTTTCCGTCCCTCTACGATCGTCCCGTTCAGCTTCTCCCGGGCTCGGTCAGCGTCTGAGCTAGTTTCAAAAGTTACAAACCCAAAGCCCTGTGAGCAGAGGACAGACACGGGGAGACACAGGGTGAGAAGAAGGAAGAGGAGGAGGGAGGGGCAGGGCAGGGGGAGGGGGAGAGAGGGGGAGAGAGGGAGAGAGAGGGGGAGAGAGGGGGTGAGAGGGAGAGAGAGGGGGGTTGAGTCGGCAGAGTTGAAGGAGAGACTGCAGCCCAGAGGACTTCCTGGTGCCACCAGCCGGGGTGCAGGGGGGTACCAGGGGGGTGCGGCCCAGGCGGGGCAGCCTTCGGCTTGGCCTGGACTTACCACCTGGGCTCTCCCAGGGGACAGACCACGGCTGCAAGGGGCACTGTTCAGTCCTGCCAGGGTCCAGGCCTGTCGCCCGAAGCCTGGGTTTCAGGACCTGAGGGGCAGCCCTACCACCTTCACCCTAGAAGCCGGGGGGGGGGCAGTGTCTTCTCTCCCCACAGCGGGGAGCAGGGCTCATCTCTGCTGGGCACCCTCCCTCGTCTCCTGCCCCCCCCCCCCCCAGCCTCAGGCTGACCCCGGCAGGCCCCGCCCCAGGGCGGCCCAGTGTGGACAGAGAGGTCCCGGCAGCTTAGAGAGAAGGAGGCGGCAGCAGCAGCAACAAGAACACAGACATGGGGTGGGGGTGGAGGAGGGCATACAGGCACCCGTGTCGCTCAGGGGTCCTCGGGCGGGCGCGCAGCTCTCCAGGAAGGGGACGCACATGTCACACGCTAGCCTGGCGGCCCTACAGCCGGCGCTGTAATGGTGGCGGCCTCTGGGCGGCACCCACCTTGGAGCCCCGCTCGTTAAAAATGATCTCCACGTCTAAAATTTTTCCGAATTGCTGTAGAGACAGAGAGGGGGTCGGGGGGGACAGGAGACGGTGGGTGAGGGCTGCTGGCGGGCAGCCTGCTCCCCGGACACGCTCACCGCTGCCCCACTGCCCGGGCCCCTCCCTCCGTGTAGCTGGGGGACAGGGACGCCCCCTGCCTTCTGTGGAGCCAGGACGAGGCCCGTCCACAAGGTGGGGCTGTGCTTGGTGACAGGTGTGCGCTGCGTCACTGTCACCGTGTCCCTCCCTGCTCTGCCACAAGCTGCTGGCCGCCCCCCTAATTCACACTAACGGGTAAAGGACCATGGGAAGGCCCTTCCCCACAGGAAGGGCTGGGAGAGAAGGCACCATGGCGGGGCCTGTGTGACTGCTGGCCATGCTGGGGGGGCCGGGCTGGGGGCGCCGTGGTGACTGGACCCCAGGCCCCTCTGCCCGACCGGGACACACTGGCCAGGACACCCGACTCTGCTTCCCCTTCCTGCCTGCTTGCTGGCACGTGAGACCATCAAGCTGTGACCAGGTCCCCCCAATGCCAGTGAGGTCCCGAGGCCTCAGTGTGTAAAATGATGGGGCCCCCCTTCACCCCAAAACATCCCAGAGGTGGTGTCATTGGTCACAAGGCAACCCCAAGGCTGCCACAGAGAGGGAGGAGGTGCTGCCCTGAGCAGGGGCTGAGAGCTGGCGGGCAGCCTGCAGGTCCTTGAGGGCGGGAGAGCTAAGGGCAGCCTGGGCCCCGGGGCCCCGAGACTCTACGCAGCTGCTTTACATGGGGCCCAGGTCCAGGGGGTTTGGCAGCTGCTCGGCTCCAGGGCCAGAAGCGGTGGGTGTCGGGGGGAGGGCAGATCCTCATCTGACGACTCCAAGTCTTGCACCCCCTGGGGCCCAGGCAAGTGGCAAATGAAGTGACCGGGGGCTCCCTGCGGCTGACTGGGCCCCACGGCACCACCTCGGGGACAGCCCCGGAAGGACACGGTCTGGCGCTTGCTTCCCGTGGACTGTGTCTCGTCCCGTAGCCCATCCCCGGAGCCCGGAGGACGCAGCCCAGAGAGGCCGGGTGCCCGGCCCCCGCACCCAGCAGGGAGCAGGCGCCTGCCGGCGGGGCAGGGCGCCCTCTGAGGAGATGAGTCCCGGAGCCCGTGCCAGAGACGCAGCGGCTTCGCTACCTGCTGGGCACTGGCCTGGGTCTGGAGGGGACCCAGGAAGCCCGAGGGCAGGAGGAGGAGGTGGTGGGCCTCCCTCGCCCGCCCGTCTGTCCGTCCGTCTCTCCCTCCCTTCCACAGGCTCAGGTAGGAACTGGCTGGACCAGGAGGAGGAGGCGGTGGGGACAGGAAGGGGGGCCGCACACACTTACCCCGAACATTTGCCGCAGGTCGGGGTCCCTGAACCGGAAGGGGATGTTGGAGACGTGGAGCCGCTTGGGGTGCTGCTTCTCGGTGGGGTCAGAGGGGTGGAGCGGCTGGCTGTCGGTCTGTGCCGCCTCGTCTGTCTGCTGGGGGAGGACGGGGGGTGAGGGCCTCTCTAGCTCCATCCCACGGGGGGCAGGGGGAGCTCAGAGACCAAGTCCTTCCCGGCCCCTCGGACCCTTCCTCCCGGGGCTGGGATCCCCAGGGAAACGGCCGAGACGCTCACAGGACACGGCCCAGCTGTGCCTGGATGCCAGCGCGAGGCCGGGCCTCCTGGGCCCTGGGTCCCCTCTCCGCTTGGCCCAGGCCTGACCGTGGTCCCTCAGCTCCAGGGACCATCGGGCCTCAGGGTCCCACGTGTGCCCTTTCCCGACGGGACCATTCAAGGCCTGATGACAAAGTGCATTTCCAAACCCGCCGCCGGGCACACACATCCGTAGGGGTGCTGCCCTCCCCACGGGCACCTGGGCGCTGGCTCTAGCACTTCGGGGGCCACGCACAGTGACCAGTTCCGTCCTGTGTAGCTGGTCCGTACTTGGACTCATACACTGTTTCAGCAGCGGGGTCCGAAGGCCTGGCCTCAGGGAGCAACGCAGCCGCTAAGGCCCCACCCCCCACCCCCAGCTCCCCGCGAGGACGGTGCTGGGATGAGGCATCGCGGTGCCTGGCGGGAGCAGGTGCTAGCTGAGGGGGCGAGGCCCCGCCTGGGGGACTTCTCCAGGGACGGGCGCCAGCTCACCGCCGGGCCGGCCTTTAGCCAGGTCCCTCCCTGCAGACTCGCCAGTGCCAACGGCGCAGTGGGTGCTCCATCAACGCTGCTGGGTGATGAGTGGCCACTGACTGAGGTGCCTGGCCAGCTCACCAGGACCGGCACCGGGGCGCCAGGGCCCGAGGCCCCGTGTGCCACCCACAGGGACATGCCAGAACTGCCAATGGCCGCCGGAGACGCGCCCTCCTGGCTCTGCCCACGGGTAAGGCAAGTGGGGGCATCACCGTCCAGCAGCCATCCTTAGTGGTGACAGACAGGATGGTGGACAGAGGCCACGGGGCTCGTCCGTCCCCACACCCCCCAGTGGGGGTGAGCTCAGCACCGAGGGGATAACGAGATGAGAACATAACCTCTATTTCCTCCTTCCCTTTCTTGTCTCGATTCGTGCCTGTCCACCCCCCCACCCCCCGTATTATTTTGGGGTCGCCCCAGTGCCCTGCTCAGATGCAACCTTGTCTCGGTCGGCTCCCCGGACCCCTGCCTCCAGCAGAGCCACCCTGGGCCTCCTGCCTGGAGAGCGCGCAAGCGGAGGGCAGGTGCCCCAGCCCTCAGGGAATTTGTTCCAACCGGTGCTGTGGCCTCGCTTGTGGCCTGGAGGGAATGCAGTGCTGACCTCGGCCAGCAGAGGGCAGAGGTTCACTTGGCCACAGGCCGGGCTGGAGCCGGGAGCCCTGGGTGGGGAGCCACAGGAGGCGAGGCCACGGTGTCACCAGATCCAGGTCCCCCCGAGCCCGCAGGGGAGCAGCAGAGGGCGAGGTGGGAGAAGGGGGGGGCGAGGGGACAGGCACCAGGAAGGCAGGCGCCCGGCCCCGTGCAGCTGCGCGCAGGCAGATAAATGGGCTCCGCGTGTGGTGTGCTGAGAAGCCCTGCGGGTCACGGCACACTGGCTGCCCGCGGGGAGAGGAGGCCGGCCCCCCGTTTATCACCGCGGCCTAGGCTCTCCCCGCTTAGAGCACTCTCTGCTTCGGCGCCCACACGCAGGGGGCACGGAACCCCGTCAGCCACACCCCTGCCTCCGCTGCTGGTCCCAGGGGCTTGGCTTCTGCGTCCTCATCTCCGTGTCAGCTGCCCTCACCCCCTCTCACCCTCCGAGGCCAGGAGCCCGCCCTGGCGGAGCTCCGATGCGGCCACCCTCCGAGGACTCTGCAGCCCCCTCCGCCTGGGCCTCCCCAAGGCCAGCACAGGGGGGATTGGAGGGCCAAGAAGGTGCTGGGCAGGGGCGTGGGCCCAGGGACCTCGGGCAGCAGACGCGGACCTGTGCCCAGTGCTGCCATGAGCGAGGCTCGCCAACATGTGATAAGACGGAGCGGGTCTTGCAAAGCTCCTTTCTCTGCAGCCCCCCCACCCCCCGTGTCCTCACCCGTACTTCAAAACCTCTGTACTTGTGTGATGACCGCCAGCCGGGTGCCCGATGTGGCTCACCCCGCGGGGCGGCCCGTCGGCCTCGGAGGAGGCGTGTTCCGAGGGTGGCCTCCAGCCGCCCGTGCACGATGACCTGTTCTGGGGCCCCGGGCAGCCCCTCCTGGGGCAGAGCTGTGTCCACTGTGGGCCTGGCTGCCACGCACGCTCCGTGCCCCACGCTGCCTTTGCCAAAAGCACGAAGATGACGAGGGATCCACACACAGGAGAGGTGGGTCTGGACAGAAGCGGGGCTCGTGCAGCCTGCGTCCGGGCCCCCCGATCTGGGCAGAGAGGCTCGCTGAGCTGAAGGGCCTCAGAGAGGGGACCGGGACCGGGACGGCTGACCAGTGTGCAGGCTCCCAGCCTTCAGGTGGCGGCCGGCAGCCTCTCGGGGAGAAGGCGGCCCCTGGAGTCGAGCAGGATGGGGCATGGTCCCGGCTCCAGCTGCGCCCAAGGTGGCAGCCGAGGCCTCCGGCAGCTCTGGGTCACCGGCTGTCCAGCAACGTTCCCTGCACTGCTCATTCGGCCGGGGCCTTGGGAGGAACGGCCTGTCCTCCTGGTCCCCAGGTGGAGACCCGCAGAGCCCGGCCCCTCGCAGGACCTGGAGCCCCGGCCAGAGGAAGGAGGGTGGCTGCATCCCGCAGGCCGGGCCCGTTCCCGGGGAGGCGCTCAGCTGGTGCAGCGAGCTTCTCCCCTCTCAGTGGGGCCACCCCCCGGGGACTCCAGGGTCCCCTCAGGGCACGGACTCGCGCAGCCAGAGGCCACGGCTGGCCCCTTCGACTTTCATGTCCGTGGCTGGTGAACCCGACGGTCATCGCGGGGCAGGGCCGGTCGCTGCTTCTGCGCCCAGTGCGCTCGGTGCCGGCACACGGTAGGTGCCCGCACATACCTGCCCGCGAAGGCAGGCTCGCCGTGTCCGGTCAGGCCGCGTCCGGGCCCAGGGCCCAGGAGGCCGGGCTCTTTTGGCAGCTCAGGCCTCGGGCATCGGCCGCCAGCTGCGCTCCGATCCTCTTGTCTCCCACAGTGTCCACTTCCCGGGCGAATCCGGGCTCCCCATCTGTCTGTGAGGGGGTCATGAGGCCTGACCAGGCGCCCCGTCCACCACAGTCCGTCAGAAAGAGGCCCGCGGCCGGCAACGCGCTCCCGACGAGCCCCCTGCTCCGCTCACCTCTTCAGAGCGCGCGGGTCATGGGGCTGTGGCCTCAGGAGCAGGAGCAGCGGGAAGCATGGGTGGCGCCCGGGTCTGCGGCCCGCGGGCCGGGCTTCGTCCACGGCAGGAGCCCTGGGCGTCTACGAGAGACTTCGCACCAGGGATGCGGGGTGCCGAGTGATGGCTTCCAGCGGCTCCGCTGGGCAACGCTCCAAGCGGGAGGAAGGGCCCTGGCTGGGCCCCAGGCGAGGGTGCAGTCCAGCCCGGGGGTGGCGGGGTGGGCTCTCCCCCCACAGAGCTTGACGGTGCTGTCCGCCCGGGGAGGACAGGTCATATTTGGATCCACGCAGCACCTTGGGAGCCAGACTGGGTCAGGGGGAGGGCTGAGGGCATGTGGAGGGGGCACCTATCGGAGCCACCAGGGCAGAGCTACTGGCCCCTTGCCCAGACGGGCAGCCAGCGCTGGGGTGGAGCCAGCAGGGAGGTTGGGTGGCCCCAGAGCCCCAGCACAGCGGGGGCCGGGGGCCTGGAGACCAGGAAGAGTGCAGGACGGGCCCGGCAGGCTGGGGTCTCAGGGGTGGTCTTAGGAGTGTGGCCAGGGGCAGGCTGGGGTCTCAGGGGGTCTCAGGAAGGTGGGGCCAGGGACAGGCTGGGGTCCTGGTCTGGGGGGGGCGGCTCAGCTATCCCTCACACACGCTCACATCGGAAGTGCAGGGCTCAGCCCTTTCTCCTCCGGCTGCATTACAACCACATAATTGAAGCTATCTGATTGGAGGGCAGCCAAGCAGGTAGATTACAAGTGATTAGAAATGAGAGGAGTGCCCGCCACCGAGACAGCGCTGAGGCCCTGGGCTCCTCTCCCCCCGCCAGCCCCCCCACTCACCCCGCAACACCAGGCAAGCCCAGGCTGCCGTGTCCCTAGCTTCCCAGTCACGGTCACTGGCAGCGGGACCCGCTCCCTCTCCCAGGCGAGGCAAGGGCTGGCTGGGCCTGCCTCAGTAGGGGCCTCCGGAGAGATGCTTCGTGTGAGGACCAAGCGCTGCGAGGCTGGGACCCCCACTAAGTCTCCTGCCCCCCCACCCACGGCCGGGCCGCGCTCCCTGAAGCTTGGTCTCGGGGGCCCCTTACCGGCACTGTCGGGGCCCCTGCCATGGGCTGCGTGCTGGCCTCGGTGCCCGGCTGCTCGGGGTGGGTCTGTGCTGGTGTGTACAGGGTCAGGCCGTGCTCCGGGGGGACCGGGGTCTGGCCCGAGTAGTCCTGTGTGGGGTGCGGCGGGGGCGGGGCGTACTCGGCGGGGATGCCGTTCTGAGGCGGAGGGGGGTACTGGGCGGGGGGGTAGGGCTGGGCCATCGCTTCAGGCGGAGCCGTGGCGTCCTGGCTGCCCTGCGGAGGGAGAGAGAGAGAGAGAGAGAAGGCTGGTTAGACTCCCGGGGGGGGGGGGGCAGACACTGGCCCCAGGAGCTGTCGGCGTGGACTCTCTGCCCACCCCTGAAATTGGGGTGTTGTGGGAACAGGCGATGTGGGGCATACATGCAGCCTGGACCGAAGTCCCTCAGCCTCAGAGGAGGGACTGGGGTCCCTTATGGTGTGTGTGGGGGGGGGAGGGGGGGCTGGGCTGGGGAACGTCTGGCCCGAGGGTCGTAGAAGCCCTGAGAATCCTTTGGCCTGGTCCTGCCAGGGCATTAGGGCGAGTTATTGAAATGTGTGACCGAATCCAGCAGGCTGGTGTTTCTGTGGGTAATTCTGTGTGGCCTGAGGATGACTACAAATACCCACATGGCTCTGGGCAGGAAAAAGGCTCCCCACCCCCATGCAGATGTGCCCCAAGGGCCGGCCCGTGGCAGCCCCTCTGAGCCGGTGAGGCGCTCTCTGGCCTTCCGAGGTGTCCCCAGGCGACAGAGCGCCCTCACCTGTCAGGACAGGTGCCGAGCGTGAGCAACCCCGCACGTGGCAGGACCTCGCACAGGCGCGGACAGGCGGACGCTCATGACTCCTCTTCTCCCCGCGCGGGGAGGACCCTGTGCGAGCTCCCGCCACCCCCTTCACGCCGACCCGCATGCCTGGCATCTCTCGTCCACCTGCCCCCGGAGCCGTCCGGGCGCTCCTGCCAGAGAGTGTGCTGGGACTGCCCACTCAGTCACGGTGACTCCCGACGCCTCCCCTGGGGGACCCCTGACAGCTGGTCGGCAGAAGTCCTGTCCTTGTCCTCTTCCCTGGTGAGGGTCCCCTCCCTCTCTCTGCAGAAACTGGGGCACGCTTCTGACCTGGGGAGGGAAACACGCATGTGCACGCACACGCACACCCGAACACACGGCACACATGAACGCACGGCACACATGAACACACGGCACACGCGAACGCACGCCCCATGCTAGAGGTCCCCGTTTCATCGTTCCAGAGTCACCTGCGAAGCCCCATGACCCACTGTTAGCAAACGTCTTGGCGAAGTCCCCAGCTCCCAGTGAGGTCAGGCGGCGCGGGTGGAGGAGGGGAGGGCAGGGCAGGGGGAGCTGCCCGGGTGGAGGAGCACTCGGAAGGTGAGGAGGGAGGAGCAGGAGAGCTGGAGGAAATTGTGGGCCTCAGGCATACAGCAGGTGCTCAGAAAATGCTGACTGTGGTTGTGACCGCCAAAGGCAGCCTGGCCCTGCGTTCAGCCGTGAAAACGTGATACTTCATGTCCCCATCGATACTGTGACCTGGCAGTCGCCCCCACGGGAGGCTGGGCGGGAAGTTACCTGCCCCAGTGCCCACGGCCAGGCACGCAGGGCTGGGCCGTGAACACAAGTCGTCCGGCTCTGCCTGGGGAGTGGGGCTGCCCCGGTCGGGCTCCAGGTCCCCTCCCGTGTCCCCGCAGGAGGACGAGGTCCGGGAGGCGGGCTCCGCGGGAGGCTGGGGAGGTGCCCCAGGTGGCAGGAGAGAGCAGGCCCGGAGGAGAAGCCCGCTGCTCGCTGGGAGGGAGGCTGGAGGTTGCAAGGTGGGGCGAGAAGCCACTGAGTGCGCGCTCCTCCCGTCCCAGCCAATCCATCCTGCCCCGGCAGGCAGCTTAGTATCTTTTATTAATTAGGGCCGTCAGATGGCATGTCAACCCCGTATAACTTCATCCGGGGCCTGGTGGGTGAGGCCGGGGGTGCCAGGGCAGGGGTGGGGGGCGACATCTGGGAGGAAGGTGAGGAGCCAGAGGGAGGGCCCCTGAGGGGGGCCAGGCTGGGCCTCAAATCACCCATCTCCCGGGGGCTCCCACACGGCTCGGCTGCCCCAGCATCGCCCTCCCCGTCAGGAACTGCTTTCGAGCACCTGCTGTGTCGGCCCGCAGTGCACCACCGGCCCAGGCGTGCTCCCGCGCAGGCCCTGCACAGGGGTTCTCGGCTGAGACTTCCCTCTCTCCATGGTCCCCTCCGTCCCGGGAGTGCGCAACACCTCCCCCGGGAAGCCTTCCAGGCTCTCCGCACCCCTGCGACCTTCATTCTGCTCCTCCACCGACCTTCCCTGCGCCGCTGAGATGGCGTGTGCGTTTCTAAGCAGGTGGGCTTCGCAGCACCTCTGCGCTCCCACTTGGTGGGGCAGAGGGCACCGCGTTGGGGCCAAAGCTCCCTCCCAGGGCCTGTGAGGGCAAAGCCACGGGCAGCGGCCATTGGTGACCTCCAGGGGGAGGCGTGCCAGGAGGACCCCCGTCCGACCACGGGCCTGGAGGGCACCTCTGCCCCGAAGCTGCCCCCTCCATCTTCATGAAGGAACACGGCCTCCATTAGCAAGTGGAGCAGGGTATCAGGCACGGTGCCCAGGATATGAGGCGGGCAGGCGGGGGTGGGGATGGGAGGTAGAATGGGCACCAGGGCACCCCTGGGTGCCGCCCACGGTCTGGGCCTAGTGGCCTGAGGCTCCAGACGCCCTGCCTTCCTCCCACGGCGCCCTGTGGCTGCTGTGAGCTCTGGGGAGCAGCTCACGCGGAAGCCGGGGAACGGAATCCGGGAGTAAATTTCCTGGCAGCCAAGCTTACGTAACGCGTCCCACAGTCAACGCGGTGGGGGGCGGAGGGGATTGAGAACTGGATTTATCCTCAGTTGGGACAGAGCCCTCGGTGGGAACAGTCGCGTGTGGCGCCCGCAGCTGGACACAGTGGGGATGTGGGCGTGGCCCGTGGACCAGTAGCACCGGCACCGGGAGCTGTTAGGGTGCAGGCTCGGGGCTCCTGACCCAGCATCTGTGACACAGAGAATGGTCCCTACTGACCACAGACCACAGACGTCCTGGGAGGGAAGGGACCTGCCTGTCTGCTGGCGCCCTGGCCGCGCTGAGGCCCGTGGGCCTGGGACCCTGGCTGGGGTCTGTGGCATGAGCCGATGCTTCCGACGGAGCAGGGAGGAGCGTCCATGGGGAGGGGGCCACACCTGGATCCTGCAGGAGCCCCGAGGAGGGACTGTCCACCCTGCAGACCACAAGGCCGGGGGGCCCGGTGACCAGGAGCAGGGAGGGGGCACGCCCAGCCAGACCGGCCTGGGAGGACAGAGCTCGAATCAGGAGATGCGCCGTGGGGACCCTGCCATGGGCGGGCCTGGCAGTGACAGCGCAGAGGGGGCCCGAGGAAGGACGCAGGGGCTGGCTGCCAAGTCCACAGGGGAGGCCCTGGGCGGCCCCAGCAACTGGCCGGCTGATTCTGGAAGATGCCAGCGGGACTCTGCGTGTCCTCCCGGGATTATGTGGGTGACCCTGCCTGACCCCGTCAAAGTGAGGGGGACACAGAGGGGAAATGAGGCCTGAAAGCCTGACTCCCTATGGCCCTGGGCGTGTCAGTGGCTTCCCGGGCCTGGGATCACACCCTCGGGGAGGGAGGCCTGTTCCCTCACCTGCTGGCACCTCTGGGCGCCTGCTCTGTCCATAGCCCCGCGCCAGGGCGGCCAGCCGGGGAGAGCGCGGCCCAGCCAAGGGGTCTGTCAGCAGCATTGTTCTCACCTACAGTCCCTGTGCGCACGCGCACACACGCACACACACACACATTCCCTGAGTACACATGCTCTCACCTACAGTCCCTGTGCGCACACACACACACACTCCCTGTGCACAGATGCTCTCACCTACAGTCCCTGTGCGCGCGCGCGCACACACACACACACTCCCTGAGTACACATGCTCTCATCTACAGCCCCTGTGCGCACACAGACACACACTCCCTGAGTACACATGCTCTCACATACATTCCCTGTATACATGTTCTCACATACATTCCCTATGCACACATGCTCTCACCTACATTCCCTGTGTGCACATGCACACACACACACACATGCACACACACACACTCCCTGTGCACACATGCTCTCATCTACAGCCCCTGTGCGCATACAGACACACACTCCCTGTGCACACACACTTCTGCACATGCCCACAGCCACACGTGCTCACCCCCGTCCCAGGTGCGGCCGCACACAGCGTGCGGCAGGGTGCTCAGCCTGGGCACTGCGGACACTGGGACCGGCCATTCTGTGTGGGGACCCCCCGCAGGGTGTCCAGCAACACGGGCTCTCCCCGCTCACGCCTGCAGCATCCCCAACGTGACAGCCCCACTGTCAGCTCGCACCACCACGCGCGCCTGGGAGGCGGCAAATCACCCTCGGGGGACACTTTTGACCCAAGCACCCCTTCCGCACTCCGGTGGCTGGAACCTGCCTGCACAGCACCCCCCACACCTCACAGCCCCCCAGGCCCGGCAGGCATCGTGGAAGCTGGGCCGGTGGAGGAGGCAGGCGGCCCCGCTTCCCGTTTGGCGCCCGACTGGCTCGTGGCGGAGGCGAGCGCGATCCAATCTTCGGCTGATTAAATGTCCCTCGTTAATGAGCTTCTTTAATTAATGAAGTTTTTGGGTCTGCTCCACTTGCTGCGCTGCAGCCGCTCTGCCTCCTCAGCACAAAGCCGTTTCCGCGGGTAATTGAGGGAGCGGCCTTCCTGCCGACGCTGCACTTTGCTGAACCCCCCCTTCAGCTCGGGGCTGACAGCTCCATTTTTAAACATTTCTTCTCCAGAAGCCACGGCACATGTGTGCCGGCACCTACTGACGGCCAGGGCCCCTGCGCCCACCGCCCCGTCACGGCAGCACATGCACACACAGGCACACGCTCATGCACACAACACGCCTGCACATGGGCCCTCACACTGTGCACGCTCACTCCTGCGGTCACGCTTGCCCACATGCCACGTCTCACCTCATCCAGCTACCGTGTGCACCCCCCACACACCTCGCCCACACCGCACACAGGGCATGCGCTCTCACAGTCCCGCCCGGTGTGCGCTCACACCCATGTCCACACTCACGCCTCCCACGTGCAGTGCCCACGCACCCAAACCACACAGAGAGCCAGCCCGGCCGGGAGGGCGCGCACAAGTCCACGCAGGCAGGCCCCGCACAGGCAGAGCACCGGCGCCCACCGCCCCGCCCGCCTGTTGTCCAGTGACCCTGCTCAGCTGCCGCTCGGTGCCCGCCCTGCTGTGCCCAGGTGCCAGCTCGGGCTCCGGGGCCTGGAGGTGATTGACTCCCTCTCACTGGCGCCCGAAAAGCTCCCTGAATTAAAGACATTCATCTTCTCCTGCTGACAAGGCCCACAGCGCACCCAGGAGGCCAGGCGGTCAGGGGTCACTGCTCTCAGCCCGGGAGGGGGACGAGCTGCCTCCCGACTCCCCGCGGGTGGGGACAGGAGCGGACAATTCCTCAGGACCAGGACTTGGCCCCAAGGCAGGATGGACCTTCTGGGACCAGGCGAGGCTGCGGCCGGGCAGGACCGCAGTCAGCGGGGATGACACCCGGGGGGCCGGGCACGTTGCCTGTACAGCTGTGTCCCCGATGCCCGAGGGTCCAGGCACACTGCGTGCTGAGCACCTACCACGCACAGGCACTGTCGCCTCACAACAACCCTGGGGGTGTTGTCGTCCTTGACGGGGAAACTGAGGCCCAGAGACCAGGCTGAGTTCCCACAGCTCAGAGGCACGGCCACCGACAGCCCCGGCCGTGTTCCCCAGACCAGCACCTCTAAGGCATGTGCTACAGAACTCCAGGCTTCTGGAATGTTCTACAAAAAGGTCCCTGCCTTCCTGCTGCCAGCGCCTGGGCCTCCCGACTCTCATCCCCAGGAAGCTCCCGGCTGCAGAGAGGGCTCCCGCCAGCCACAGCCTCCTGAGCGTCAGCGTTCCCTGACCCGACTCCACATCCAGCTTCCTGGTCGGCTACTTGTTTGGGTTTTGTTTGTCGTTTTAAAAAATATATTTTTATTGATTTCAGAGAGGAAGGGAGAGGGAGAGAGAAACAGAAACATCCATGATGAGAGAGAGTCATGGATGGGCTGCCTTCTGCACGCCCCTTACTGAGGATCGAGCCCACAGCAGGGCATGTGCCCTGACCGGAAATCAAACCTGGGACCCTCAGTGCACAGGCCGGCACTCTTGCTACTGAGCCAAACCGGCCAGGGCCGTTGTGTTGTGATTTTTTTGTTTGTGTTTTTTTTAAACTGATTTCATTACACTCGTGGTCAAGTCCCTCTTTCTGATCCTGAAGTTGGAGCTACAACACAAGCAGCCGCGGTTGGGTCTCTCTCTTTACAGAGACTCAGAGAGGGTGAGCACGGGCCCGAGGTCACACAGCGAACCAGCAGGTGAGGGTGGGGGGAGCAGCGAGGATGCGGCTGAGTGTCCTGAGGTCCAAGTCCAGGAGGCCACAGCCTGCGCCGGGTCAAGACGGCCTGAGCTCGGCCTGCGAAGCTGAGGGTCCCGGGGAGACCCTCCCCTGCCCGGCCGCCTGTCTCCCGTCTGTGAGGCCGGGATGGGAACAGGGCCCCCCGGGGCGGCCGGACGAGGCAGCGGCGTCACACGGGTCAGCGGTAGCCCGGCCGTGTCGAGCCCTCGCCTGTGAGCGCTGCTGCCGGGAGTCAGCGTGTTTGTGACGATTCCACCGCCCGGGCCGGGGCCTGGGAGAGCCGCCTGCTGCCCCACCCGCCCTGAGAAGGAGAGACACACGGAGGCACGGGGAGCGGGGCTGCAGGCCTGGTGGGTTCTGGCCGACGCTCTGAGTTTGGGGGAGCGGGAGAGGGAGGGACGCGGTGCTGGTTATGACGCTTTAGAAACACTGCTCGGACGCAGGGAAATTAAATATCACAGCTTTTAACGGGAGTCGCACAGAGGCACAAGCTGGCAGTAAATAAGGACTCGGTTTACCACCGTGACACTTCCATTTAACAACCCCACACCTCATTTGTAATGACTCCCAAAGGCGGGGTAGGACGGCCCTCCCGCCCTGGCTCCTCACTGCATCCTTGCCCCCCCCCACTACTCCCCACCCGGAGGCGGAGCCAGCGGTGACCATAACCCTGTCTGGGAGGTGGGGGGTGGGGGTCTGAATGTGGCTCATTACGACTGAGATTCAACTGAAAAATCAATGTTTCATCGAAGGTATTCTCTGAACAGGCCCTGCTGCCCGTGGCTGAGCACTGATGGGATTCCCACCCGAAGCTGCCCCTTCTCTGTGGACACCCCTCCCTGACCTGCTGACCCCAGCAGGACCGACCAGGCCGCCAGATCGCGCCCCCTCCGTGCCCCACTGGGCTTCAGAGGGTGAGGACCAGGTGGCCAGACCACCCTCAGAGTGGCCAGCTGGTGGGAGGGGCCTGCAGGTGGGGAGGGGCGTATAGGTGGGAGGGGCCTGCAGGTGGGAGGGGCCTGCAGGTGGGGGGGCTGTTGGTGGGAGGAGTTTGCAGGTGGGAGGGGCCTGCAGGTGGGGAGGGGCCTGCAGATGGGAGGGACATGCAGGTGGGAGGGGCCTGTTGGGGGGAGGGGTGTGCAGGTGGGAGGGGCGTACAGGTAGGAGGGGCCTGCTGGTGGGGGGGGCCCTGCAGATGGGGAGCTGGCTGGTGGAGAGCCTGCCTCCCCCCCACAGACTGGCTGGCAGGACGCCTGGGGTCCTCTGAACAGGCCAAGAGTGGCCACTTCTGGACTCAGCCTGGGTGCCTCACGGCGTGGCGTCTGGGCCTGCTGGGAGGGGGGCAGGTTCTCCTGGGGCTGTTCTGGCTCTGGGCCCTCATCAAGGGGCCAGGACAGGGGACAAGAGGGTCCCAGGTAGCGCTGCCCCTCCCCCGCGTCTCTGCAAGAGGCTCCTCCCGGCCTCCCCAGGGGTCTGGGCCTCAGGACAAGGGGATGGAGCGGAGGAACCTGAGGCAGGGCTGGGGGGAGACCTGGAGCGGAGGGGTGTCCATTTTTAAAAAGACACATTTTCTATTGATTTCAGGGAGGAAGGGAGAGAGACAGAAACATCAGTGGTGAGAGAATCACTGACTGGCTGCCTCCCCCGCCCTGACCGGGAATCCAACCACGACCTCCCGCTTCATAGGTCGCCGCTCACCCACTGAGCCCCGCCGGCCGGAGAAGGGCCCATTTCTACCGGGGACTCGCCACGCGCCACCAGGACCGGCTCACAGCACAGGGACGAGACCCATTTACCTTCTCTTTCAGGGCAGCTGGCTGGGTCTGGGACGGAAGGAGGCCCAGGACGGGGTCTCGTGCCCGCACCCCGGAGCGAGTGTCCCGGGACCCGTCTGCTCCCCGCCAGGTGGGAGGCAGGCTGGTGAGACCGGGAGGGCCGGGTGTGCGAGGCCACCAGCCAGCGCCCCACACCCGGGCTCGGAGCCTGCCAGGGACCCTGCCTGCGCCCACGTGGGTGTCCGGCCCCGCGCCACAGCCTGACGAGGTGGCAGCTCGTCCTGAGCTCTGACAAGCGTCTTCGATCCAGCCTCCCTCTCATGCTAATGACAGTCAACACAGAACACGGCTGCGAGGGAAGAAAATTACTCCCTGAAAAGGATTGACTGATCCCCATCATTTCTCAAGGAATCACTGACCTGTGAATATTTCATTACCCAAAACGCCGCGCCACCCATACAAAGCAGCCGCTGCGGCCCGTGGGCGCCGCTGGGACCAGGCGCCCCCCACCCCCCACCCCCTCGGCTGGTTCCCCCTCCAGGCTGTGTCCTCAGCAGGAAGTGACGGCCCGAGGCCTGGGCGCATCAGCGGGGCGGGGACCACCCACACTCCTGGCCTGAGCCCCTCCTGAGCTCCCAGCCCCAGATCTGGGGTCCCATCTCCAGCCGGGGTTCCTCCCGAGCCTCACTCGGTGGCCTCCCTCCGTCCTTTTCTGGTCTTGGGTGGGTCTGGTCTAGATGTTTCCAGAAGCTCCTGCTGCCCTGCTCCGTGGCTCCAGGGGCTGGGGGAGCAGTGCTTGGCCACGGGACTGCCGAGCTCGCCCAGTGCTGGCCGAGACCAGGGTGGAGCTGGCCGGCTGTGGAGCCTCCCGGGGTCTCCGCTTCCAAGTCCCCAAACGAGGCTACGAACCGGAGCTCCTGCCGGTGCTGAGGGTGAAACGGGACAGGGGACCTCATCGTGGTGCCGAGACGAGGAGCCGGCAGCTGGATGTGATTTTACGGGAGACGCTGTCCCAGGGCTCAGAGGCAGGGTCCGAGGACGGGGGGCGGGCGACGGCCCCCACGGTGGTCCCTGCACCTCCAGGGGCCTCCGAGGCTGGGCTGAGGCTGAGGCCGGACTCCCCAGAGGATGGGGAAGGCTGGGACCATCAGCCCCTGAGTCTGCAGGGCTGGCGGGTGGAGGGGATAGTCCGGGCCTTTCTCCAGGTATTGCAAGGGGCTGAAGGAAAGCCATTCTAGAAACACTAACAAGAACATCCCCCTCACACTCTCCCCCCAAACCCACCCCCACACACCCTCCCCCACACACCCCCTCCCTGACGCTGCTCTGGGCTGTGGGAGGGTGAGGGGCCCACGGACACCAACTGGTGACGGACACCTTTAAGCTTAAGACACCAGCAGACCCTTCAGCGCCTGAGGCTCCTGCAGCCCCAGCTGCGGGGAAGGGAAAGGCGGGGGCCTGGCTGTTACCGCTGGCTCCATGGGGGTGTGTGTGTGTGTGTGTGTGTTTCCAAGCCAGACTGCAGAGGCCTCTGCCTGCAGGCACAGGGCAGGGAGGAGTCAGCCCTCCTGGTCATGGGCTGTAGGGAGGAGCAGGTGCGGGGTGCGGGGTTCGGGGTGCAGGGTGAGGGCTGGGTGCTGCAGGAGGGCTCTGCCTCGGAGCTGGGTGCAGCCAGGAGGTGCTGACCGGGGAGGGAGCTGCACAGGCTGGCGGGGCCCTGCAGCCGGGACGGGCGCCGCATGGAGGAGTTGGAGGCAGCGAGGCGTGTGAGACGCCAGGAAGTGTGACTTGGGGGCGTCTGTGGAAAATTTCTGCCGCAGAACCTCACAGTCTCCTTCCCTGCAGCCAGGGAGCCCCAGGAACCCGGGGCGCTGGGCCAGCCATGTGCTCCCCGGAGCCTTTTCCACCTGCCCAATGCCCAGTCCGGTCCCGGGGCACTGAGTGGGGTCCTGGGGCACTGGGCGGGGTCCCGGGGCACTGAGCGGGGTTCTGGGGCACTGAGCGGGGTCCCGGGGCACTGAGTGGGGTCCCGGGGCACTGTGCAGGGTCCCGGGGCACTGAGTGGGGTCCTGGGGCACTGAGCGGGGCTCTGGGGCACTGAGCGGGGTCCTGGGGCACTGAGTGGGGTCCTGGGGCACTGAGTGGGGTCCCGGGGCACTGGGCGGGGCAGGCTGCTGACCAAGGACCCGCAGCTCCCGGGAGGCTGGTCCTGCAGAGAAGGGACAGGACGCTGCCATCTGTCGCCAGGTGCGGGGCTTCCCAGAGCATCTCTGCAGCCAGGGCACTGTAGAGGGGCACATGGGGGTGGGGAGCCACTTCCTTAGGGGGGACCCTGGCAGGGCAGGCACTTTCCAATTGCCGGTGGCGGGGGTGCTGTCTCCCATCCCCACAAGGGCTATGGCAGGAGCCCTGGAAACGGGACACAGTGAGGCGTGCTGAAGTGAGTGAGGCTGAGACAGGGCAGAACCCAAGGCAGCCGCCCTGAGGCTCAAGTTCTGGGCTCACCCCTCCACCTCTGGGCGGGGAGCAGACCCCACTGACCCCCCACTTCCCGGACTGGCCACACTTGCCCTGTGCGACTCAGGGGCTCCCGGCCCCCCAGGCAACCCTGCGCAACCACTGAGCCACCCAGGCCACTGCTTTTCCTTTCTGCTTCCTCTCGACCATCATTTGCTGCCCTCAGCTGACCCCTGCAGGCCCGGCCGCCCTAGAGCTGGGAGGGACGGGCCTACTTCCCACGCCTTCCTCAGAGCACCTGCGTACTTCTGTGTCACCTGCACACATGCACACGCACACACACACGCACACATGCATACGTGCACACACACACACACACACACACACACACACAGGCAGCTGCCCCTCCCAGGCCCATGTGGCCTGTCCTCAGCCCCCGGGGCCCGAAGTGGAGGTGCCCTGCACAGACCTGAACGGTGGCCTCCCTCCCAAGGCCTCGGGGACCTGCCCCGCCTGCTGACGGGCGGGCAGCGCCCGCGCTGGAGCATTGTGGGAAATCAGCCAGCGGGCACCCCTCCCCAGGGCTCTCTGCCACACCGAGATTTTATTCTGAATATTCAGCCCACAAAGTGGGGGTGTGGCTGCCCCCGAGGCACTCAGGACCCACTCCAGTTCCGGGACCTCACAGATCCCCCAACAGCCACCGAACCCCTCAGCACGCCTGGTCCCCCCTCCTCAGGCGCCCCTCGCCCAGCACAGGGCCAGCTCTGCCCCCCGCGGGCAGGTGAGTGGGCGGGGAGGTCCCGGACGGAGGGCTCCCAGCACCGGGAGATGGACACCTCGGAGCGAAGCCAGCATGAAATATTCATGCGGTAAGTGGTGCAGTTTTGCCTGCATCCAGCCAACTTCATGTATATTTCAGAGTATGATGAAATGGTAATGTGCGACCGAGGCACCCGGACCCGGGCGGGGCGTGGGGGGCGCGCCTGGGGCCTGCGGGTGGCCAGACGGGGCAGGCTGTGAGGCGGTGAGCCTGGGGCCAGTGTGTGGGGGCAGGGAAGTTCTGAGGTGAAGGAGGGCGTACCCCAGTCTCCTCACCCTGCTCCGAGTTGGCATCCCCGTCAGGAGCAGAGGCCAGGATGCACTGGGAACGGGGTGAGGAGGAGACGGGGTGCGCACCAGCTCCCAGGCGGGGCGTGGTGGGGGACCGCGGGGCGGTGGAGGGGGGTGGGTGGGGAGAGGGGTGCGCCTGTCTCCCATCCCCACAAGGGCTGCGGCAGGAGCCTTGGAAACAGGACACAGTGAGGGGCGTTGGAGTGAGTGAGGCCGAGACAGGGCAGAACCCAAGGCAGCCGCCCTGAGGCTCAAGTTCTGGGCTCAGGCCTCCACCTCTGGGGTGGGGGGAGCAGACCCCACTGACCGGGAAGACCCCCGAGGGCTGCAGGACCGGGAAGGAGCCGGTCCACCCCCACCCCTGGACAGAGGCCCGGGGCACCCTCCTGTCCCTCGCTCCCCACCCGCGCCTCTCCCCTCTGCGGCCAGACAGCTCAGGTTTCAGCCAAGTCAGCACCAGCGCTCCTGGGCGCAGCAGAGCAGCTGGTGCCTCTGGGGGATTTCGAGAGGGTCCTGCAGCCCCGAGGCGGCCGCCGGGGTCCCCTCCCGCAGGGTCCTGCCCAGCTGGGCGGACGGCAGCTCCGGCCCCTTCATGGCTCTGCGATGCCCCCTGAGATCTCAGACGGGTTCTAGGCTGCAGGGGTCACCTAGGGGCGAGCAAAGTGCCCTCTGGCCTCGGGGCCCAGGTGTCCATCTCCTGGGCCAGGGCTCAGGTTCGGGGTCCCACCGTGGCTGCCCTGGTCTCCATTCCCCATCCACCCCAGGGACAAGGACCACAGAGGTCCGGCGCCCCATGTCCTGCTGAGGCAGGGCAAGCCCTCGATGAGCCCGCTGGGTGGCTGACTGGGTTTCCGTGTCCCCTCCGGCCACCCCTTTGGGGCAGGCCTAGGGTTCCAAGGTCAGCGGGACCCGGGTTGACAACTGGAGCCCACGGGACAAAGCTGGCCCCCGGCTTGTTGGTGTAAATAAAGTTTTATCGGAACCCAGCCGCACCCATTCACTTGCACAGTGTCCGTGGGTGTCTCCGCGCTGCAGCAGCAGAGCTGACTGACAGAGACGGACGGACAGACAGCTGGCCCAGCCTGACCCAGGTACGGCCTGGCCCCTCCCTGGCCCCACCGGGCCCTTGAGCTGGGCTGCATGACTGGGTGCACTGGCTTGCTGGAGCCCTCAGCGGCTGCGGATGGGAGCTGCCCCCCGCCCCGCCCACCCCCACCCCCCTGGAGTCAGAGGACGCAGGGCCCTGGGAGCGAGCGGGGACTCTATGCCCTTGGCTGGCGGCGGCCTCCACTGTGGTCACTGGGTGAGAATGAATTTCATTCCTGGCGAACCACAGAGCCACACTGTCTGCCTGCAGCCTCCCCGGCCAGGGCGGCCTCCTCCCCCACTCCACGTGGGCCAGCGAGGTCGGGGAGGGGCTGAAGGGCCCAGGACCTGGGGAGAGCCTGTCCCGCCCGTGGACACTCCCCTTGTCTCCTCTCTCTGTCTCATGTCTCTCTGTCTGTCCTCACTCTCAGTCTCCGCCCCACATCCCCGTCTGTCTGTCCTCACCCTCTGTCTCTGCTCTGGCCGGGGCGGGTGCCATTAGCACTGGGCACTGTCCAGGCTGCAGCTGGCCCCTGTGGCTTGAGAGTGGACTGACTCCCGGCCAAGGGCCTTTCTGTTGGCCCCCGGCCGACAGCATCCCTGCCCTCCGCCACCCGTCTGCCCCTTCTGCCAGCCTCCAGGAGGCCACCACGCGCTACTCGCCCACTCCCCAAACAGGGACAGCCCCGTGTCTCCCCGAGGCCGGAGGAACCCCCATCAGAAGCCCTGAGTGTAGCAGCCTGACCCCACCCAGGCTGACGAATCAAACTCAGAGGGAAACTGGCTGGTGCATTTAATGATGTCCCCAGGGAGTCAGCATGGAGGCCCGGGCCGAGGAGCGCAGACGCCCAGAGCCCCGAGCCCCACCAGAGCCATCTCCCAGGGGAGGCCAGCAGGGGGCGGGGTGGGGGCGGGGCGGGGGCGGCCCCACCCAGGCAGCTGCCACGGGTCCAGACTGTCCACCTCCGCCGCCCAGAGGCCGAGGGCAGCCACGCTTTGTCGGGCTTGGCACACCATGGCCACGGGGCCCGAGGGCACTGCCACTCGCTGGCCATGCAGCCCGATGTTTGAACAATTGCTGCCGGTTGATCGTAATCGCATGACAAGAGAGACGGTGCAGGGGTGGCTCTGGGCTTGGTGGCGTCGGCACCGCTTCAGCCCGGTTCCGTGCTGACCTGCGTCCCCTCCACACCCAGGCGGCGGCACCGGGCAGGCACCAGGCAGGCGGCTGCAGCGGGGGGAGGCCTGCAGAGGCGACCGAGGTTAGAGGCGGTCTCGTGGGCGGGCCCTCGTCCAACCTGACCGGCGTCCTCGTGAGAAGAGATCAGGACACAGACAGCCAGCGGGACGTCGAGCGAGGACACGGGGACAGGACGCCCGTCTACGCGCCAAGGAGAGCGGCCGCCACAGCCCTGCCAACACCCCGTCTCAAGCTCCAGCCTCGGCCTGAGACGGTGGCTGCTGTTCGCGCTGCCCGGTCCGTGCAAACCGATACGGCCGCTTACAGACAATGGGCAGGCTGCTCTGCCCCGCGCCCGCTTCCTCGGCCGTGAATGGGGTGACGAGGTACCCCCTGGAGGGGCTGGGTGGTTCAGGGGGTACAGAGCTTTGCCCAGACGGGCACACGACACTGTGCACACGCTCGCTCTCACTGCTGCCGCCCTTTCTCCACTTTCCCGGGCAGGACACCCGGCCCCCGTGGTGCCCACGCCCCTCTGAGCCCCAGACCACCACCGGGGGACCAGGGCCTCCTGCAGGGAGGACAGCGGCCACCACACCAAAACCCACAGCTGCCCGGCTGGTGTGGCTCAGTGGTTGAGCGTCGACCTATGAACCAGGAGGTCAGGGTTTGATTCCCAGTCAGGGCACTTGCCCAGGTTGCGGGCCCCACCCCCAGTGTGAGCCGTGCAGGGGGCAGCCGATCTGTGATTCTCATCATGGATGTTTCCATCTTTCTCTCCCTCTCTTTTCCTCCCTGAAATCAATAAAAATATTTAAAAAACCCCACCGCTGCCCAAGGACATCAAGCAGCCACACAGTGGACCTTTGGGAAGTGGAGACAGGAGGAAGTTCTGGGGGACCGGCAGATCAGCCGCCCCCCTAGAGCCCCCTCCCCTCCACCCCCCAAGAACCGGGAGCTGGCAGAGCGGCTCCGCCCCATCACACCAGCTGCCCAATCCCGCTTCCCCTCACACAGCCCGGCTAATGGGGCGTTAGAGGCGAATTGAATTTCACTTTAATTACAAGGGCCCGAAGATAGCGTTTATTTGTAATCGGAGTTAATGTGGTTTCCCCCTCCTGCCATGAGGGGCTGTCCGCACACACATGATCTTGCCCTTGGGGGTGGGACGGAGATAGGATCCTGCCCTCCACGGTGCTGACATGGGACACCCGCACCTCCCGCCCCGCCTCCGGCCCGTCCTCGCCAAGCCCCCCGCACGCAGGCTGACGTGTGGCTGTCACATACATGTCGCGCGCGGCTCACACATGCATGAGCTGTCCTAATAGGCAGACGGGAGCGTAATTTCCCTCCAGTTACATACTCAGCGCTTCTGAGAAAATGAGATTTTAGTGATTCAATTGGACTGAGAAGCAGGGCTATAAAAAAATGAAATTTGTAACCATCGTGCAGTTAAATTAGTTAAATGGAGAGGAAGGAGCTGTGGAAATTGACCTGCGATCTCCTAAGAACTAATCAGACATTTGAACCGAGTTGTGCTAACAGAGCCCTGGGGCGTTGCGGGTGGAGAGGGTGGCGCAGCGGCCGGGCCTGGCGTGGGGGCCGGGGCCTGCAGGCGGGGGCGGGGCCAGGCAGGCCTGGCACAGGCCTAAGGACTGTGTGAGGCCGTGCAGGAGGGAGGGGAGGAGCGGGGAGAGGCAGGTGCTGGGATGGAAAAACCCGAGCACACACTTCCTGGACCTGGCGGTTCCCACTGCAGCGTTTCGGAGCTGCCCCTGGTGCCACCTGCAGTGGGGTCGCCCAGGGAACCCAGTCGCCAAGGCCTGTGCGAGAGCTGGTGCAGGCGTGGCGGGGGCTGGCGGGAGTGAGTGACAGACGGGACTGAAACTGCAGGGTCCCCATGCTCCCCCAACCACAAACCCAGAGGCTCAAGCTGGGGGGCAGGGCGAGGCAACTTCCCCGGCCGCCCAGCCCACCTCTGCCGCCTCTCCTCCCACCTCCCCAGTCCTCCCTGGGGCCCCCTATAGCCGGGGGCCAGAGGTCCCTTGGGTGGAAGGTGGTCACTAAACTGGGGGCTCAGGGGTGGCAGCAGGCCGGGGCCTTTCTGGGGGAAAGAGGCCGCCTGGCTGGGCCCCCTGGGTCAGCGCTGGGCACGGACCCCCAGTGTCCAGACCAGCTGCTGACGCCAGCTCTAGGGGAACCCCAGGCCCAAGAAACGAGGCTGTAATTCTGCTCTGCAGGCCGGGGCACAGCTCCGGGAGGGCGTGCAGAAGCGGGGGGCATCCCACAGACCCTCTTTCTGGCTCCGGCCAGACCCCTCTGTGGTCAGAGACGCCACCAGGGGAACAGCTAGCGGGGACCAGGCAGGGCAGCGCGTCGCAGGGCCTGAGAGCGGGCGGGGGTTGAGCAGAAAGGAGGGGCCGTTCAGCCCACACCAGGGGCCCGCTGCTCTGGTGGTGCCCACCGTGCGGGCCAGCCCGTCGGGCCTGCTTCCCATCCAACCGCATCGAAAGCCTTGCAGACAGGGAGCCCACTTTCCCCGGCGCCAGGGACCACCTGAGGCAGAGCCTGGTGCCCTGCGCTCAGCTGCTCCTGCCCAGGCGCTGCGAGCAGCTCCCGACCAGATGGCGTCCAGACAGGCTGCTGCGCCCACCCCGCCCGGCCTCCTCTGGGCCTTTGCCAAAGCCTGACCCTTATGCTGAGCCGGGCAAACGGGCAGGACTCCACGGGTGGGTGGCCCCTGCGACCCGCCCCTGCCCCTGCCCCTGCCCGAACCGGTTCCAGACCATCGGCAGGAGCAGCTCCTGCTCTCGTAGCGCCCACGGCGGGCGAGGCCCTCACCCCTGCAGCTGGGACAGAGGCAGAGGGCAGAGCCGCAAGGACGCTGGAGGCGGCGGCAGGAATGGTCCTGGGGTCCGGCTCTGGGAGGGTGGCCTGGCTGCAATCAGCAGGCTCCCCACTGGCCCTGTGGGTCCTGGGCAGAGGCTGCCGGTGGAGGGCAGGATGGGGGTGTCCAAGAGAGGTTTGGGGGCGTGGATAGGGCAACCCACTGCATCAGCAGCTCCCATGCAGGCCCAGGCCAAGCTCGTTTGGGGCGATTCCATTTACCCCTCACATCCCCCCAGACCTCCGTGCTGGCCAGCCCTTGGCCCCCAGGGGAGGCGAGGGCTGGGGCGTGGCCCTTGGAGGAAGGCAGACAGAGGCCCACCGGCCTGTCAGATCCCCCCTGGGGGTGGGCAGCATTTCCCCTTTTCTGTCTGGGAGTGGGGGGGTCTCCGTTCCCAGTTCGGGAAGGAAGGCGAGTTGGACTAGATGCCTGGCGGCTTTTGCCAGGGAAACGGTGCCACGGGGGCTGCAGAGCAGGGGTCAGAACACAGACAGCCCCCAGCTAAGGGGTGGGAGCCCTGGTGGGGGCGGGAGGGGATGTGTGGGGTCCAGGTTCCGTGAGGGTGGGCAGGGAGCAGGTGGGGGGCCGAGTGCCCAGGGCGGGCCCGGCACACCCTCAGCATCCGGCTCGCTCCAGGGCCCGGGCAGCTTACTCATCTTCCACGCTGGGCGCCAGGAACGCAACGCGCTTTACCCCCTAAGGCAGACCCGCACCCTCATCTGCCTGGAGCTGGACACAGCCTGCCAGCCTAGGATGGATCCAGAGGGAGGGGCAGGGGAGGGGGCAGGGAGGAGGCGTGGTCGGCGCCCCAGCCTCTCCCCCGCCCCTGGGCTGCGGCAAACCCTTCCAATATTTACCCTGCTTCGTCTTCCAAAAGGGGGACAAGGAGGAAGCCATCGGGAGAGGGAGGAGGGAGGGAAATCCAGGTTCCTCGCTGGAAGCTAATTAGTCTGACTCGGTCCTAACGAAGAGCCCCCAGCACATGTCGCTCACAGTGAAGGCGGGGCCGGAGGCAGCGGCAGGCACCAGGGGGGATCCCCTCTCTTGGGGGGCAGGTGCCTGTGGGCCCACGAGGCAGAACTGGGCAGGCACGACTCCTCCCCACAGGGCACAATGGTGCCTCTTCTGCCCATTCCCTTCGCGGTCTTTCTGCCGCTCCGGGCCCTGCAGGAATTCTGGCTTTGCCTGGGGGCACTGCCCCTCCTTTGGCATCAGTAGGAGCCCTGCCCTCTAGTGTGACTTGGGGGTTTGCACCCAGGGTATCCCCCTTCCCCTCCCAGGTTCTGTGGGCTTCCAGAAGGTAGCTGAGGTCAGAGGTCAGACAGGGGAGGAACCATGACCCACGGGCGCCAGGTTCACACACAGGGAGACTGAGGCCAGGGAGGCGGAGGCGGGGGGGGGGGTGCTGCAGGTCTGTACCCCACGTGCCCAGAGCTGCGGTGGGGCCCCGGGGATCACGGGCCACAGACCGAGGGATCAGGAGGCCTACAAGGCCCTCTGGACAGCTAAGGCGGACCCTCCCTGTCACGCCAGCCCAGGACCAAGAAGCCATGTGCGCCCTCTCCCGTCTAGGAGCCTGAGGGCAGAGCACACACCTCACGCCGTCCTGTCCAAGGAGCCCACACTGCAGCGCCCCGGAACACTGCGGCCCTGAACCCCATGATCTGTCCATCACGTTCAGAACCGGTGACTCCACAGAGACGGAGAGAGGACGGGCGGCACCCAGGGGCAGGGGGAGGGGGGAGGGAGGCTTAGCGCACCTGGAGCTGTTTGGGGGGCGGGTGGGTGTCCCTCGGATGGAAGGTGGTCACTAAACTGGGGGCTCCGAGTTTCAGGGGTGGCAGCAGGCCGGGGCCTTTCTGGGGGAAAGAGGTCGCCTGGCTGGGCCCCCTGGGTCAGTGCTGGACACACTGTCCCCCGAGGGACCTCTGACCTCCTGCTATAGGAGGCCCCAAGGAGGACCAGAAACTGTTCTGGACCTGGCCAGGTGTCTGTGAGGTTGGCTGGGGGGCCTGGCCAGGTGTCTGTGAGGGTGGCTGGGGGGCCTGGCCAGGTGTCTGTGAGGGTGGCTGGGGGGCCTGGCCAGGTGTCTGTGAGGGTGGCTGGGGGACCTGACCAGGTGTCTATGAGGGTGGCTGGGGGGCCTGGCCAGGTGTCTGTGAGGGTGGCTGGGGGGCCTGGCCAGGTGTCTGTGAGGGTGGGTTAGGGACCTGGGCAGGTGTCTGTGAGGGTGGCTCGGGGGCCTGGCCAGGTGTCTGTGAGGGTGGGTTAGGGACCTGGGCAGGTGTCTGTGAGGGTGGCTGGGGGGCCTGGGCAGGTGTCTGTGAGGGTGGCTGGGGGACCCGGCCAGGTGTCTGTGAGGTTGGCTGGGGGGCCTGGCCAGGTGTCTGTGAGGGTGGCTGGGGGACCCGGCCAGGTGTCTGTGAGGTTGGCTGGGGGGCCTGGCCAGGTGTCTGTGAGAGTGGCTGGGGGGCCTGACTGGGGGACACTGGGGCTGTGGGCCACTGCCCCCTCTGGAGTGGGGAGTTCGTATCCCACCTACCTTGCAAATGAGCGTTGGGGTGCTTTTACTTGGGGGACAGCAGAACCCAGGAGGGGCTGCCTCAAGCCAAAGCTCAGCTCGGAGCAGATGGAAGGGAGAACAGGGGGGGAAGGTGTTAAGCCTGCAGAAGGGTGTGGCCAATGTGCACATCTGTCCGGCTGCACAGGCAGGAAAGGAGGCCAGCGCAGGAGCGGGCCCAGGGTCCTGGGGGGCGTGCGGCCGGCCCGGTGCCTGTGGAGGGGAGGCCGCTCTCTGCCCAGGAGCCTGGGCTGAGGTCACGGCCACGGCCACCAGCGCAGCCTACCCTTCACGAGTCAGCACCAACCTCAAGCCAGGGATCACCGATTCCACAGGGACCGTTCGGGGGACACTCTTCTGCAAAACCTCCCCCACTCCCCCATCTCATCCCCGCTGCCCGCCCCGTCAGGCTCCTTGCCCCTTGTCCGGGCCTCAGCATCGGCTGTGCCCTGGTCTGCAGCCTCCTCTTCCTCCGGGTCACTCTTCCTCCCCCACTGATCTGATCACGCCGCTGCCTGCCCCCCAGGCCCTCCACGGATCCCGCTGCCTATTGGGAAAAGCCCAAGTTTCTCTGCTTAGACCCCGAAACATCCCGGGCGACACCCTCCCTCGTGCCCCAGGTTCCGGGTCGTCCAGGAGTTCGCCCTGAACCCACTCAACTGCGTGTCTCTCCATAGGAACTGCCTCCTCCCTGCAGGACGGCCTTGCCCCCAGGCCCCGCTCCCCTGCAGCAGGGCTCCGCCCACAGAAGCCCAGGGCAGCGCCCCCTCCTCCAACCGCCCTCCGACCCCCCCACCCCCGACAGAACGAGCCTCATTCCTTCTAGACTGAGCGGCCCCCAGCCACGTGTGGGCCCTGAGCGTTGGAAACATGGCCGGTCCGATGGACGTCAAAGGTTTCGCGTGAGAAAAGACGCCGCGTGTCCGTCGCGTGTACAGCGAGCAAGTGTCGCCATGCAAGTGTTTGGGGCTGGGCGCGACAGCAGACGCTCACACGCATCTCAGCTGCTGCTTTTCGCTTCGGGAAGCCGGGGTCACGCGTGGTCCCGACCCACCTCCGCGGACAGGGCTGCTCTGGGCCAGGGGTTTGCAGACTTTCCCCGTCAAGTTTCCAGCAAATATTTGGGTTTTGCGGGCATGTGGACTCTGTGGCAACGGCCCGGCCCGGCACGGCCACGGAGGCACGGAGGCCGCCACAGACGGCACGTGAGCGAGCGCGTGTGGCCGTGAGCGAGGAGCACATCTGACACGAGTGGACGGTGTGGCCTGGTGCTCTCTGCAGCAGCCCCGGCTCCGGGCTTTCGCAGGACGTGTTTATAAAAACGGGAAGACAGGTACTGATTCGAACGCTAACCTTTCATTCACCAAATGAGGACACTATAGAGGAGCAGCGGCCCCACCGCCACTTGAGCAAAGGGGCAGCCGCGCACGCACGTGAGGGTTTCTCTTCATGGAAACACGACTGCTCTCAGGGGGTTTCTCCACTTTCCCACGGAGCCTCCGGGCTGCAGCCGGGCTCGGGCCGTGCGCAAGTCCAGCCCCGCGTCAGGAGGATCCCGCGCCGGGGCTCTGAGGCCCTCGGGCACAGGCGGGATCTCAAGGCCACCCTGTCCACACCCCCTGAAATGGCAGGCTCTGGAGCGGCGCGACGCCCGCCCCCCATTTTGTGCTGATTCCGATGCGGGACGTAGGGGAGCCTGCGGGCTGTTGCTGCTGTGTCTGCAGACTGGGCTGCAAGCAGGTCCGCCGTGTTGTTCGCAACCCCGCGCGAGCCCGAGCCCGTGGAGCGTGGCCAGTGCGCACGAGGACGGGCTGCAGAGGCTGCGCCGGTTCCACACACTCAGCACCCAGCCGGGATGTGAGCCCTCCACCCTGACTCCCTGCCGTCACGCCCGGAGGGTAGCATCTGGGACGCAAGGGTGAGAGAAAGCGAATTCGCCTGCCCCTCTGCACGGTGTGTGAGTGGCTGCGAGCAAACGTGAACCTTCCTGCTGGCTGGCGCCGTGTCTGTGTGACAGCATCGCTCCTCTGAGACGGAGAGACAGCGGCCTCTGGAATCCCTCTGGCCACGGGGAACTCACCACCTCACACGACAACCAAACTGCAGCTGGGAGGTGGCAGAAGGCACCAGCGGAGATCCCACCGAAACCACCCCTCCCTAAACTGCCTCGGTTTGCCTGGACCCGCTCCCCCCCCCCCCCCCCCCGGGAATATGACACTGGGACAAGTGCTCACGCACACTCTCCACTGCTAAGTCCCCTTCCCGCCCAGCCTGGTCCCTTTGCTCGCTCCCTAATGAAGGGATGGGTCCAGGAGGAGACCGGCGGGTTGAGCAGAGCTGCCGTCAGAACCCGAAGGTCCCTGAGCCCTCTGCCCGCTGGGGGTTGGGTCCCTCGCTCTGTAGAGAAGGCCCCCAGAGACCAGGTGCGAGCTCTAGGCCACTGGCCCCAGGCAGTCGGCCCCCTCCCGCCACTTGCTGGGGGGTAGGGCTGTGGTACGCACAGCTGTTCCCCGGCTGGTGCGGGGGGCACCTCTCAGGACCACCTGATGGGGGTGCTGGAGGGAGTCAGCCCCGCTGGTCCCCAGGAGATGCCCTCTGTCACACCAGCGCAGCCCCTGCTGGACCGTGCAGCCATCTGACCACGCTGGCAGGCCACGGGCGGGAGGGGTTGGGGGGGGGGGGCGGGCGCATGCGCTGGTGGGAGTGCAGGGGATGGGGCGGGGGTCTGGAATCTCTGGAAGTGGGGTGACAGGGAAAGCAGAGAGGACATGGATGCAAGGAGAAAGGAGGATGGGCGGGAAGCAGGAGAGGCTTGGGAGTGAGGAACCTTCTAGGGCCAACAACTGACTGGAGTGGACCCGAGAGGCCGAGGGCTGGCCGGGAAGCACAGATTCCGGTGCTGGGGGTCAGGGACAGCTCGCTGAAGAAGAGGGTGGCCAGCTGTGTGCGTCCGCCCCTTGGGCAGCCAGGGGTGCTCGCAGGCGCCCATGTCACCGAGAGCAAGTGTGTCCCAGACAGGGTCCCCGGAGCCACCCCGGCGCCACAGCATCCCGGGAGGGGCTCCCCTGCTGCCCTAACGCACCCTTCCTCCAGCCCTGGGGTGAGCAGTGTTGCTGCCCCCAAGGGAGCGACGGCTCCCCAAAGCAGAGCTTCCTAGTGAACCTCAAAACCGCTCTAGAAACAGTCGGCGCCGCACCCTGAAACCGGGCGGAAACCCCGCAGCCTCCCGGAGACCAGGGTGACTGGCAGCCGCGCTGCCTGTGGTTCCATCCTGATCAAGAGCGTAAAGATGACAAGATGGAGGGAACTCAGAGCGCAGCCCCGGGAAGGCCCAGGAGCTCCCACTCTCGGGGGCCAGGGCCCCTCCCCATCACCATCCAACACGGCTTTTCACGCTCTTAAGGCCCCCAGCTCTCTCCCCCGGCGCGGTCCCCGGCTCTGCCCGGCAGCGCTAGGACGCGCTTCCATAGGCCACCGCAGCTTCACGGTAAGTAATGACCGTGACAAACCCCATTTCATGGGCCTGGGGTTTCCTCCCTCGCTCTCCAAGTGTCTCCCACGGGCGCCCAGCCAGGCCTCCAGGGAGCTTCGCGGACGGTCTGCGTTTCAGACCAGGCCCTTCCTTCCCCGGAAAGGTGACCAGGATCACCCCACTCCTCACTGGCCACGGTGCAGCAGGGACCACAGCCTCCCGTGTCGCACCCCAGGGAGCCCCCCCCAGGGCCAGATGTGGGGGGACCCGTGTCCTGGGCTGCCCTGGAAGACGGCCCAGGTACTCACAGGGAGCCAGAGCCCCAGGTGGGGAAACCAAGGCCAGGCCTTGGGGGGTGGAACCTGAGTGGCACCAGGACCATCCCGGGGAGGTGAGCTCTTCATGAACCCACAACCCAGCTGGCAGCGGGAGCCCCCTGGCGTGGGTGACCCGAAGTCCGGCCTTGGTCAGGGCTCTCAGGGCCGAGCGGCCGAGAGGAGGGTTGACAATTCGCGCCCCTAATTGATTGCAGAGCTGCTGTGTCTTGGGGGGACGCGGCCCGGATCTCAGCACGCTCAGTGTGGCCCACGCAGCCAGAGAAGGCTGCTGCCTCCCGGAGGGGGTGGAATTCTACTGGCCGGAGCTGGGTTTCTCCTTCCCGGAGACGGTCGCCAAGCGGGCCTGCCCGGCGCACCTCTCACAGTGCCGCAAACCCCGTCTGGTCTTGCTTGGTTTCCCGTCTCCTGCGCTGCTATCGAACGTGCTGTTGAGACCCAATGCGCAGCCTGCAGACCTGCCACCCTCCCGGGGAGCCTGCGGGGAGCCAGCCTGGCTCCGGAGGCCTGGTTGGGGCCACCTGGGCCCCTCCTCACTTGCCCTCGGGAGCCGCGGGCTCTGGAGAGCTGGTCTGGGGCAAACCCAGTCCCGCACTGTCACTGCTCATGCGGTCAGCCTTGTCCCCCAGAGCTGTGTGTGCTCCTATACAACCGTGCCCGAGGAAGAGCCAGGAGGTGGCTGCGTTCTAGAACGTTCCCACCCTGCTGAGACACGGCACCCTGCAGACAGTTGCAAAGGAAACTGGGTGCTTCGACGCCTGGCCCGATGGGCAACCACTCTTTTCCAAACAACTGCCCTCACGGGATGGGGATGGCTCCAAACACCACCCACTGGGGACGCATTCACCCAGCCCTGGAGAGGTCGGGGTGCCTTCCCCCAACCACCAGCGCTGGTCCGACCCCCCTGAGGCAGCGCCCCCTCTGGCACCCCACGGGGGCCTGCAGCCGCTTCATCTGGACTCAGCCCTCCCACTGGGGCCGGAGGCTGAGGCCCGCCTGTCGCCAGGGGCGCGAGCTGACCTAAGAGCACAGCCCACACTGGGGCCCCTCTCCCATCCCACACGCTGCCTGCCGCCCAGGCAGCCCTGCGGGGGGTGGGCTTGGGTGGGGCACATCCGGCTCCCCCAGCCTCTGCTCCCAGGACCCTGTTAGACCTGCAGGGCCTCAGTCCACACCTGAGGTCCCCACGGGACCCCCGCCATCACGCACATCTGGGAGGTGCCAGGAAACCCCCACCCTGTGAGGTGCCCCCTGACTGTCTGCACCCCAAATGATGATGGGGAATTCTGGGAGCCGGCCTTGGCCCGGTGGGTGGGGGCCCCTCAGCCGCTCTTGCTGCCCCTGAGCTGTGTCCAGGACGGCCCAGATGTCACAGTTGGCTCTAGGGATGGTACGGACGCTGACATGCCCGGCAGTTCTGCTGCGTGAGCCCTGGTACCGGGCCGACCCGAACGCCCAGCAGCCCACGGGCTGGGCCCTGGCTCGGCGCTGAGGGCCCATCTGTCCACAGTGCCTCCTGAGCCGCCACCCCCGGCCCCTTCTTTCTGGGTTCCCGGGAGAGCCCACGGGGCACAAAAGACAAGAACCCGCCATGCAAAGGCCCAGCCGCACCTGGAACCTCTCACTGTCTCCCCGGAACACACACTCTGGTCCTCCCTCCCACACCCACGCGGGGAGGGGGAGGGGTTCCCTGGACTCCAGGCCTGTCTGGCCCTGACCGTGGGCTCAGGTGGCACCCCACCTCCCACCCCAGTGCCGGGTGCTGACCAGGTCCTGTGGGAGCGGTCTGCTGGGCCCGGCAGCCCCGGGACAGTCACCCTGAAGCTCTTTGGCCTCCCCAGTAGCCCCCAGGCCTCTGCAGACCCGAACACAGGCCGAGGGCAGCACCGCACCCACAGGCAGGGAGGAAGGGTAGGTCAGGAGGCTGGGCCCCAGGGCACTGCAGCCACCGGGCTCTGGCCAGCCTGGCGCTGGGAACGCAGACCCGAGAGGCCCAGGGGCCCGGGGACACGAGGGATGAAGCCCTGGTCGTCCCCAGTTCGGGCAAGGACGACCCTAATTCCGCATCGGGCGGGATGGTAGGGTCCCCGCCCCGACACGGGGCCAGAGGGCAGGAGGCAGCCGAGGCTCCGGGTATCCTCCCGGGGAGCATTCTGGGGATCTGGGGGTTCAGAGCCGCTGGGTTTCTAGCTCTCCTCGCCAGCCCGAGCTTCCTGCAGCCCCGCAGATGGCAGAAGTCTGGCCCCAGCCCCCTTCCCCCTGGAGCTCCCGGGCCTCGCTGCCAGCCCACGGGCGGGTGGCCCTCCTCCCCGTAGGCCCAGCACGCAGTTCCCGCTGCAGCAGAGCTGGCGTCCTCGCCGCAGCCACCTCCGCCTCCGTCTCCGTCCACCCCCTGGCTTTCCCCGCTCAGCTGGAGGGGGCCCAGCTCCCCGATCTCCCACCCCGCGGGCTGACGCGAAGTTCCCCAAAGTGACCAGGGCGCTGAGAACGCCTCCCCCTCCCCCGGCTTCCCCCGAGGCTCCGCCCGCCACCCCCTCCTGCGTCCTCGGAAAAGTTGCAAGCGAAGCCCCAAACTCTGGTCCCCACTCCACGCCCTGCGCAACGCGAGGCCCCGCCGACCCCCACGCACGGCCCCTGCGCAGGGGCGCAGCTACCCGCACCGGGACCCGAACCGTGACCGGGAGCGCAGCGGGGGGCCCAGCGCGACCGGAGGCGGGAGGCGAGCGAGTGCGGGGTGGGCGGCGGCGCTGGCGCACGTGCGCGGGGCGGGGGGCGCGGGGCTGGGCCCGCCAGGCCGGGGGCGCTTACCTGTTGGAGGTAGAGGAAGGCGGGCGGGCAGGGCACGGCGTGCGGGAGCATGCTGCCGGAGTTGGACAGCAGGAGGCAGCCGGAGTTCGCCATGGAGCACAGCATGGGGCGGCCGGGGGGCGCCCCGCGGGGAGGCAGCTCTGCGCCGCTCGCACCCTCCGCGCGTCCCTTGGCGAGTGCGCGCGCCCTGCCTCCCGGGCGCCCTCTGGGTCTCGGTCTGCTCCTCCTCCCCCTCCTCCCCCTCGTGGCGTGGCGTGGCGCTCCGGAACAGCAAAGCAGGAGGAAAGCCCTGCGCCTCGCTCCTCCGTGCTCCCACCCGGCGCGGATGCTGAGCGCGCGAGAATATGGCCAGAGAGGCTCCGTGCGCGAGACGAGAGGACGGCGGGCTGGGGGGGGGGGGGGGGCGCCACTTTAGCCCCAGCCCTGCCTGCAAAGAGCGGTGCGTGTGCGAGTGCGAGTGCGCGTGTGCGCGCGTGTGTAGCGGTGGGAGGGGAGTCCCTGGACCAACACCAAACAGCCCCGCGGAGGGAAGGGAACCAGGGCGCAGGCACGACAGCTGATCCCGCGCTAACCCCCAGCCCGCGCACCCTCCCGCCGCCCCAGCAACTGCTCTTGGGTTTGGGGTCTGGAGGCTGCCTCCCCCTCCCACCTCCACAGGCCACTGCGGAGAGAGGAGCGGCCGCCTCTGCCGCTGCCGGCGTTGGAGAAGCCCTGTCCGCAGGGAGCCGGCCTGGGGCGGGATGGCGGTGATGTAATGAGGACATTCACGCAGAGGCCTCCGCTGGGGGCCGCTCCTCCCGGCGTCCAGGGCTCGGAAACCCAGCCGGAGCCCCTGGGAACCTCTCCTGCCCTCCGGTGGCCCCCAGACTCCCTTCCCGCCCCCTGCCTGCCACAGGATCCTTAATATGGGCTGGGGGTCAAGGGGCACCGGCTACCACGCATCCTCCCCTCCCCACACCCGGGCACCGGACCTGACCTCGTGCACACACGTCCACCCAGTAGGCGTGCACGGGTCCCCACCCCTGGCCCCGTCAGCGCTGGGCCCAGGTCTGTCCCCACATCACCACGTGACAGGTGTGTGAGTGCCCACATAAACCTGCAGCTTCACCTGCTCCCCCCCGCCCCACGGGCCTGCCATGCAGCCACACTTGCCAGGTGCCCACTGGCCAGGCTCAGTGCCCAGGACCAGCCGCAGGTGAGCGTGGCTGTGAGAGGCCGAGGCAGCAGAACACGCCTCACCTCTCACCCATTCCCCCCGCTTCTCCCGGGCAAGGGGCGAGTCTCAGGTGCCCAGCAGCAGCTCTGGACTCGCCCGTCCTCCCTAAAGGCACCTGGGATCCCCCTCATCTCACTTCTGAGAACAAGGCCTGCTCTGGAGGGGGGCAGGGCTGGAACCCCTGGCGAGGCCTGGGAGGTGTGTGGAGGCCTCCCGTGCGCGCTGTGTGGCCTCAGGGAAGTCACTGTGCTCTCTGGACTTACACCTCTGAGCTGCCCGGGGCCCTCACTGCCGCCTGTGGACACGGCCCCTCAGGCGGAGCAGCAAGGAGGATGAGGAGGACGGAGGGAGGGTGCCCTTGGTGCCCTGTGCCCATCTGGGCACCAGCTCCGAGCTCCTTCTGAACAAGGCGGGGGGGGGGGTGCCCCTCGACACCCTCTCGCAGGCACCCAGGCTGCTCCAACGAGGCAGCTCCTGGCTTACCTTCCTCCTGGAGAGCGAGGGGAGGGTGCCGTCTGGCAGGGAAGGGAAGGGAAGGGAAGAGCCGGGGGGCCGGGAGTGGCGCCGGGGAGAGCCGCCCCCCCTGGCCTGGTCGCTGCACCTGCCTGACCTTTTTCTGGAATCCCAGGCAGGGATGCCGCCAGGGGTGGCTCGGGCACGCAGTGGGGGTTGGGAACCTTGGCTGTGGACTGGCCAGGGGTCCCTCTGCCGTCCAGCGGACGGTTATTGACTTGGTCTCTCCGGAGCGGCGCCCCTACAGCCTAAGTCGCTGGTGGGGAGGCCTGGCGCCGAGGCCCAGGCGTCCGGAGCAGCAGCACCCGCTGGGCACAGCGTTTGCAAGTGACCTGGCAGAGGGCTCGCCTGTGGAGTGTGCCAGCCCAGAGCGGCCGGGCCACAAGAGCAGGGGCAGCCGCCCCCGCCAGTTGCAAGGCTCTGCCCTCCTATTTCTGAAGCCCCCTCCACCCCGCCTGGCTCTGCCCTCTCCCAGCCCCGTCAGGTGTCAGGCATCACTGCTCCTGGCCTGAGGACACTGGAATCTGGGGCGGCCATGACACGCTCACCCTCAGCACCGGGCGCCCGGTTCACCTGCCTGGGGACCATCCCCTCATGGACGGCCCGTTGTGACCCCACATCCACTGAGATCCAGGCTTGTTCCTCCCACACGGGAGCTGGGGAGTGGCCCCCAAACAGCGCCCAGCACGTAACTTCTGACTGAGACCCACTGAGTGCAGACCCCAGGCCCCGGGCGGGAGCAATGGCGGTCTCTGTCCCAGAGCGAGACACCGTCCGGTGGGGAAACCAAGCCCTCACAGGAGGCTGCAGCCTGCTGTGCCGAGAGCTGGAACAGCTCAGGGTCGCGGGAGCTCAGATCTGGGGCGCAGTCAGGGAAGGTCCCCAGAGGAACCCTTGCACTCAGCCACCAGCCCCCCAAGAAGCCAGGGTGGGGCTGATGCCAGATGGGTTTCAGCACCTGGTCAGCCTCAGGCCTCTCAGCCCAGCCACCTGCCTCCACAGCCGACTACTCACACCCCAGCTCCCTCGAGCCCGAGGACAGCAAACCGGGTCTGGAGGAAAACCCCCCAAAAAGGATGCGAGCGGCGTGCGTGTCCGGCTCACGCCTCAGGATGGGGCCTGCGTGCCCACCGCCTGCCTCCATGGTGTGGCCTGGACTTCGGACTTCCACCAGGAGCCGATGGCTAAACGGCAGGTCGGGGAGGCTCGGCCCGCTGGGAGGCGACCGGAGGGTCAGGCGAGGAGCAGCTGGACCCTGCAGCCACCTGGGCTCCCCCATCTCCCCTCGAGAGTCCAAGGGTCGCGAGGGCACAGATCTCGCGGGGTGGTCCAGAGCAGCATCCCAGCGCCTGGCACCGCTCCGGGCAGGGGTGAGTGGCTGGCCCTGCGCTCCCGCAGGCCTGTCCCAGCGGTGGGTCGGCCGCAGCCGCCAGGTCCAGGAAGCACGGGCCCCTCGACCCTCCAACGGTGCTCCTGGGCACCCCCAGGGCACGGCCCGCCCACCCTGCCTCACTGTCAGCAACCTTGCTCTCCTCACCTGACCGCCAGGGCCTGGCACTGGGTGGCATGTTAGACTGTGGGATACGGTAGTCTCCAGCCCCCCCCCCCCAGCCCTCTGGAGACCCTGGTGCCTCCTGGGCCAGGTGGGCGGCCTGAGTGGCAGGTGGGGAAGCCCGGCCCGCGGCTCTGCTGCCCCCGCTTCTGGGTGAAGGATGGCTGCGAGCCGGGAAGAGCTGTCAGTCAGCGCTAATATTCACGACGGACGAAAAGAGCCAGGGAGAGAGATCCCGTCCGCCCTGAATCTGAGAGGGCTTGTTAGGGAGGCAGGAGCTGAGCTGCAATTATTTCTGTGCTCCTGGGCACCCTATAAATACCAGGCAGGCGCCTCCGAGGCCCAGATGGTGCCGGGGCTCCGGAGAGCGCCCGGCTCTTCCTGCCCCCGCCCCGCCCGCGTCACCTTCCCCGAGGAGCCCCGCTGGGTGCAGGCGCTGCCCCCACTGCCCCCCCCCCAGGGCAGGGCCTGGCTGTCCCTCCCGCCCTGACGAGCCCCAGGCCCATGGAGGGGAGCTTGGTCTCCATGGGAGACCCAGGCCCACGGAACCGTGCAAACACCTCAGCCCTTTGTTGTGCTCCTCGGTGGCATAGGTGACGCCGGGAGAACATGTGCCAGAAAGTGCTCACAACGGCCTGTGATTTAAAAAAAAAAGATGGGGCCCTGGACGGTGTGGCTCAGTGGATAGAGCGTTGGCCTGAAGGGTCCCGGGTTCAATTCCGGTCAAGGGCACAGGCCCAAGTTGCGGGCTCGATCCCCAGTAGGGGGTGTGCAGGAGGCAGCCGATGAATGATTCTCTCTCTCTCCCTCTCCCTTCCTCTCTGAAAGCAATAAAAACATATTTTAAAAAGTAGTAATGTGGACAGTTCTGTGGCCAAATGGTTTGGGGGAGTGTTGCCTAGGACAGCACCCCAGCCCGCCCTTGGGGAACTCCCAAGGCTGCACACGGGCCCCTCCCGCAGGAAGCAGGAGGCCCTGCGGTCCCTTTAGGGGAGGGGCCTGCTCTCCTTCCCCATCTGAGAGCAAGGCTGGCATCCGCAGGCATCGCCACGCAGAGAGGACAGCGTGGAGCCGGCAAAGGCGTGCCAGGACGAGGGGTGAGCTCACCGTCTCCGGTTGCAGCTGGGCTGTCATCTCCGGCTTCCCGCAGAGCCAGGCCATCCTGCCCGGCTTCAGGGCGCTTGGCACAGGCTGGGGACCAGGCGGGGGACCAGGAGGGGGACGGGCAGAACTGCAGGGGCATCTCCGCGGGGGCGGGGCAGGGTGGGCACAGTCATTGTGCTGTGCGAGGGGGTGTGGGTGACCCGAGCAGCCTCTCTTACGTGAACCAGCCAGACACCCACATCCCCGGCCGAGCCCTCTCCCGGGCGCTGGAGCCCCAGTTCCACAGCCGCGGGGCCGAGCGCAGTCAGGAGGAAGCCCCGAGCGAGGGCAGGGCCGCTGGGACGCCTCCGACAGCCGCTGTCAGGGAGGTCAGACTGAGGACAGAAGCGCTTGACCTTCTTGAAAAATACAGGGAGTGGGGGCTGTTTCTGCCTCGTCCTGGGGTGTCTAACTCTCCCAGCGCCGCAGAAAGGTGGCTGGGGAGGCCCTCAAGGAGAGAGATGGAAACGGGGCCAGAGGCAGGGCCCTGGCTGACCCAGTCACTCTGGAGGCGTCCAGCAGGGTGCCCACACCCGCCAGGGCCTCCCCTTGAAGGTCAGGCCCGTGAGGAGGGGGTGCTGGGGAGCTCCCCACCCCTCAGCCACTCTACACCCCGAGCCGCCGCCGAGTGCCCAGGCCACCCGGGCAGCACCCACGTCCAGCCGGGTGGGGGCCTCCCACCCACGGATGCCACCCCCTGGCCCCAGCCCCGAGGGCAGCAAATGTAGCAATGGGGAAAGGAAGTTTATTTATCTGTTTAATTAGGAGGCGTTTGCAGCCGCATTCGGGTCCATCCGTCTCACTTACAGCCATGTCCCCGCAAAATTAAACATTATAAATACCAGAGACTGAAAGCAAAGGGCACGCTCCACACTTGGGGTACACACAGGGGGTACACGCTTGGGGGACATGCCCAGGGGACACGCTCGGGGGACACGCCCGGGGTACACGCTCGGGGGACACACTCAGGGTACACACTCGGGGTACACGCTCGGGGTACACGCTCGGGGTACACGCTCGGGGTTCAAGGGGAGAACCAGAGCCGCGCAGGCTCACAGCTATGAGCACCTCTTCCCCTGATGGGCTCCTCGCCCCTCGGGCCTGGGACTGAGGAAGGTGCTCGCAGACGGCCGAGGGTGGTGTTCCACCTGCTCTTCCACTTGGTACCAGGGCCAAGTTTATTTCTTTTCTTTTTTTTAATATTTTTTTATTGATTTCAGAGAGGAAGGGAGAGGGAGAGAGAGAGAAACATCAATGATGAGAGAGAATCACGGATCGGCTGCCTCCTGCACGCCCCAACCTGGGATGGAGCCCGCAACCCGGGCCTGTGCCCTGACTGGGACTCGAACCCTGACCTCCCGGTTCATAGGTCGATGCTCAACCACTGAGCCACACCGGCCGGGCATAGTTGGCCTCTTGGCTCTGTCATCCGTTCAAATAAATCTCACTTAACAGAGAAACCCATGTCCCCACCTTCAGCCTGGGGTGGGGAGAGGCCACAGAGGGACAGGCCTGACGAAGCCCTGTGGCCAGGGAGTGGTGGCCAGGGGGTGGCCTGGGCCCAGGGACGTGACAGGCAGGCCCTTGAACCCTGAGCCAAGTGGGACGACGCTGGATCAAGCATCGGCCGGCAGCACCAGCCCGGCTCTCACCAAGTTAAAAGGCAGCCTCAGTGCCTCGGGGAAACCCATGTGGGGCCTGGCCCTCAGCGCGGTCCCTGCCCCTGCCCCTGCCCCTTTGTGCCCCTAAAACCAGGGCACCCGCTCATTAAAAGCCCGGGAGGAGCCCGCAGAGCCCAGAGGGACAGCGCTGTCCGGGGGAGCGCGTGGCCCAGGGAGGCGGTGCACGGTGTCCGGCGGCTGGTGCCAAGCTGCAGGCAGGAGCTGAGCAATGGAGCAGGGAGGGGGCTGGCGTGGGAGGGGGCCCGTGTGGGGGGGGGCAGGGAGGAGGGTGAGAGGCGGGGCGGGGGAGGCTCTTCCGACGAAGCCTCGTGGGAGCTGGGCTTGTCTGCCAGGAGGCCGAGGGCCAGACATTTACCTGCCACCGCCCCTCCGCACAGCCCAGGGCAACGGGACCAAATCTGAGCTCCTTGCTCGGGCTTTGAGGGGCGGGAGCCCCGGGCCAGGGGGAGAGCGGGGCTGCAGGACCTCTGTGGGCACGATGCAGCCGAGGGAGGGGCAGGGGTGCTGCTGAGCCGCCTGGACAACCCCCCCCCCCGACTGCGAGGGCAGGGAAGCTGGCTCTCTGCTGCAGGTGTGGGGCATGTCCGCCAGCCCTGCTGCCCCCCCCCCCACCGTTGCCTGCTCCCTCCTGCTCCTGGGGAGGGCGAGCCCTTCTCTGTCCCGATGGCTCGAGCACGGGGTCCGGGGCTGCGTCGGCAGCGCATGGCTCTCCAGCTCCAAGGCCTGGGTCTCTGAGAACTCCCTGGCAGGAAGCTCGGGGAGGTGGGCAGCCCCGGGGGCCTCACACTGCTCTCAGCAGCCCTGGCCTCTCCCTGCCGAGAGCTGCTGCACTCGGACGGGAGGGGAGGGGAGGGGAGGAAAGGGGAGGGGGGGCCAGCAGCTCCTTCTCTCCTTCCCCAGGAGGCGGTGACTTTTGATTCCAGCGTGATGAACACACAGCCAGCGGACACTGTGGCTACGGCAGCTTTTATTCTCCCGGGTCACCCGACTGGGGAGCACAACGCGGCGAGGAGCCCGCCCCGCGGTAGATCAAACACGGGCCTTCAGATCGCTCCGTGGCCCAATTTCTCATCGCTGTTGCCGCCCGAGAGCCTCCCAGCCCCGGGCCTGTCTCGCCCTTTTCCCGGGGTGGGGGCCAGGGCGGACGCAGATGTCCACAGCGGGAGCCCGCCTGGCAGCCAGGAGCCAGGGCCGGGAGGACTGGGCCGTTCCACTGGGCACGATGGAGCCCTTCAGCACCGGGGACAGCTCCTGCGCCCCCAGGGCGTCCAGCGGGCACCTCCCTGCCTTCCTCTGCCAAACCCGGGGTGTAAGGACCTCAGTGTCGGGGAGGTGGCTGGTGGCGAGCCCTGCAAATGGCCAGATGGCCAGCTTTCCTCACCCCAGCCTCCCAGGCAAGGAGCCTGCACACCCTCGCCAGCAGCCTGGGCAGGGCGGGCCTCTCTCGCTCTGGCTTCCTCATTCTCGGGCTCCTGAGACCCCCAGAGAGAAGCAGCTGCTCTTAGCACCACCTCCTGCACCCCCCAGCTCGGCCCTGGTGCCCGCAGCTCCTGGGGTCCAGCCGTCTCCCTTCCGGCGCAGTCTTATCCCCTCCCCACTTGCCTCACTGGCATCTCTCAAAAGGCAGGCTGACTCTCAGCGAGCACGTGGGGGCTCCCGGCGGGGTGAGGGTCGAGGGGTGGGGTGGGCAGAGGAATGCTGTGTGGCTGTGTTCCCTCCGCGCCCTCTCTCCTAGACCTGGTCCGGGCTGCCATCCCGAAGGCCCCGCGGAGCTGCACCGTGTGGAAGGCGACGCCAGGAAGCACACTGTCAATTACCTCCCGGTGGGGGCAGGAGAACCGGCTGGGCCGGCACAGCCGCTCTCATCTGAGAGCGGGATCTTCCCAGATCAGGGCCCGATCCCTCCTCGCATTCGGAAGAGACGCCTGCATCTCGGCTGGAGGAAGCCGCGCCCGTGCCCACCCCACTCCCCCGCTGCCTTTTCATTAGGACACCCCTGGGCCTCACCCCCAGACTGGCCCCCCAGCTCCCCTGCGTCTATCCACCTAAATGTGTGTCTATAGATCGCAGTGGCTAAAACTGACGGCACGTTTATAGGAATTCTATACGGCAGCCACAGAATTGTTACGACGCAGCGGCCACCTGGCTGGGTGCGGGCCATGGGAAAGCCATGTGGAGAGACGGACTGGGGCCACGCCTGGGCCGGGGCTGTATTTCTGAGGGTAAATGCCGGAGGGTCCGTGGGGCCTGCAGCAGCCAGGGCTTCCCTGGAGGGAGGAGCGGCTCGCTGTCCACTGGGAGGCAGGTGTCCGGGGGAGGGGCAGCCCTGATGGCTGGTGTGGAGACGGCAGGAGAGCGCGTGAGGGAAGTGTCTACCAGCCGAGCAGAAGGATGGAGATGGACAAACCCAGTGTCCTCCCTGCCCACGGGGGTCAATCCCCCACGCCCCCAGCAAAAAATAAACAACTGGTGCCCGGCCAGCACAGCTCAGGGGTGAGCGTCGACCTATGAACCAGGAGGTCAGGGTTCCATTCCCAGTCGGGGCACATGCCCGGGTTGTGGGCTTGCTCCCTAATGTGGGGCGTGCAGGAGGCAGCTGACCAATGACTCTCATCACTGATGTTTCTCTCTCTCTCTTCCTCTCCCTTCCTCTCTGAAACAAATAAAAAACATATATTTTAAAAATTGGTAAAAACAAGAACATTGTTAGCACAGACACCACCGTTGTCCCTGGTCCCCCCAGTGCAGCCTCCGCCCCCACAGCTGTGCACAGGAAGCAATGTGCGGCCTCTCCTCTCTCCCCGCCAGGCCCCAGGCGCCCAGGCGGCCCGAGGGGACCTGGGACGGAACCTCCGGTGCTGAGTGGGGAGGGAGTGCTGCCAGGAATCCGGGCACAAACTGCCTCCTGGTTCTCGGCGAGGTTTCTGGGGACCTGGGGCGGGCGGTCCACGCCAGGGGCCACCGGCTCCCGTGCGCGAGGTACAAGCTGGGCTGGGAGACGCGGGGCGATGGAGTGGGGAGTGTCTGCGTATCTTGGAATATTGGGTTGAACCAAGTTGATGGTTAAATGCATCTCCTCAGCTCCTCTCTACCTTCCGGATGTGGCTGCTGAAAGTCACGCGTGGGCACACGTGGCGTGTGCTGCCTGTCCGCCGGGCGGCACGGGGCTCCAGCACGGGATGCCGTCTGCACACTCAGCCTCGGCACCGTGCACTTGTCATCGTCGGCACCGCCCAGACCGGCCCGGCCTCGGCACCGAGTCCAGCTGCTCCCAGTGACCTGTGCCCGTGGAGGGGACTGTACCCGACATTCAGGAGGAGCGAGAGGCCACAGGGGACTCTGCTGGAATCTGAGGCGCCTGATGCTCATTTCTGCTGGGAGTCAACTTCCTAGCTACCGTTCTGTTCTGGGATGCCCCACCGAGTCTGCATTCTCAGAACGCCCCCGGTGAGTGGCGGGGGCTGTGCCCAGCAGCAAAGGTCCCGCCGGGGGCGGCGGACACACTCTGAGAACGAAGCCGTGGGCGCCGGGCTGCTTCCTGACAATGTCCCCCAGAAGGAATGGCAAGGACACCCATGTTTCCGCTTCGAGGCTCTGCCTGTGGGGGCGGCGGGGCCATGCGGGCTCCTGGCAGCTGTGCTCTCTGTCCCTCGAGGCGTAGCCGGAGCCGTGTCCCCACAGCAGCTCCCCCCCCCCCCGCCCCGGTGCCCACCTGCTGTCTGTCTGTCTGCCTCTCTCTGGGCTTCTCTCTGCCTCTCTCCGTGCCTTGCTGTCTGTGAGTGTCTCCATCACTTGCTCTTCCTCCCTCCCCGGTTCTGTTTCTATTTCAAGCGCTCTCATCCCCGGGGCAAACCCGGAAACAGGTCTTTCCTACGACAGACACATCTCCATGCAGGGGCGGGGGCGGGGGCCTGTCTTCCCCCTGGAATGGTGAGCTTCGCTGGCCAAGGGAGTCGCGTGGAACTGGACACCCCTCTTTATGGCCACCCCATGTCCCAGTGTCGGGCGGGGCGGTGAGCGGGGGGGAGAAAACACAGTGAACTCATCTTCCTGGGTCCCGTCTCTTCCTAGACCCCCCACCCCACACAGAAGTCTCCAGGTCTGGGGGTCCTGCCCATTCACTCGGCAGCGGGGTGACGTGTGGCCAGGACTGGCAGGTGCCTGATTTCCTCGCGCCACGTGGTCTCACCCTCCCAGGGCCTCGTCTGTGTCGGGAGAGGGGGGGGTCGGCTGGCACCCAAGTGCTGGGGGTGGGACGCTTGGTCATTCTCCAACGGGACCAGAGTGACTGCCTCCCGGGAGCCCCTGCCCTGGCCCTGCCCTGCCTCTTCCCCATCCACACGGGCAATGCTTCAGACGCAGGTGCACGGGGTGGGGTGCTGGGGAGGGGGGTGGGGGATTTGGGGTGTCCTTCCAGCTCTCATGGGCACACCTGTGACCCACACGCCAGCTCATGACACACGTTCGCCTACGTCACCCGTGTTCTTCACACAACCCAGTGAGACAGGCGGGTACAGGGGGGAGACTGAGGCTCAGAGAAGTTAAGGGACCCCAGAACCCACCATCCAGGCCTCTGGCCCCCTGCTGTGGTTTTGGGGGTGCCAGAGCCCCCTCTGAGCCCCCGAGCTGTCCGGAGCTTGTATTCCACCCTTTTCAGGGGTAAGACTCCACCTGCTCCTGCAAAGATGCTGAGACCGCGAAACCGAAAATCACCGACCGCTCCGCTGTGGGGCCAGGAGCTGAGAGCTGGGTGCAGGGAGAGGAGCAGGTGGCCCGGCAGGGCAGTCCCTGGGGAGCCAGCACCGCACGGGAGCTGCCGCACTAACGGGGTGACGGTGGCCGCCCCAGCTTCTCGAAGGCAGAGGCAGGACCACAAGGCCGCCAAGCCCTGGCCACTGGGGGGCCGGGAATAAGCTGGGGGGCGGGGTGCCCACAACCCTCAGGTGGGCCTCACACCTGCTCTGCTGTTTCCTCAGTCTCACTGGGACCCGTTCTCCCCAAAGCCCTCACTTCTTCTGAGCTCCAGCCTCCCCCAGCAAGTGCAGGAGTCAGGCCAGAGCGGGGAGTGTTCCACAACCCCCCCTGCCCCCATCCTGGCCCTGCAGCCACCACGCTGAGCTGCCCTCACAGGCTCTCTCCATAGAGGGGCGCTAGACCAAGGAGGATCGGATCGATGGAGGAGGAGAGCAGGAGGGGGAGGAGGACAGCAGGGGGAGGAGGCCAGCAGGGGGAGGAGGCCAGGAGGGGGAGGGGGAGGCCGGAAGGGGGAGGGGGAGGCCGGGAGGGGGAGGGGGAGGCCTGCATCTGGAAGGCCTGCAGCCAGCTCAGAGGCGCTGTCCCTGGTGCTGAAGCGGACTGGAGGCAGTTAGGGCACCTCTCTTAACTGGGGGCCCGCCAGAGAGGCGGCAGGCGGCAAAGCATGGTGCCCATGTGAACAAGGAGCCGGCGGCTCTGCACAGGCTGCCCATCTGCTGGGCGTGGGGGGCACTGAGCCCGAGGAGGGCGACCAGCCCACGGGACACGAGCTTTGCTGTGGCCAGTCCCGGCGGGTCAGCGCGTGGCCTCCAGGGGCGACCAAAGCCCCTCAGCAATTGGCAGCATCATGGGACCAGCCACGCTGCTCATGCTCCCCACACACAGAGCAAATGTGGGAAAAGAGGAGACAATCTCCCAGACAGAGCCCCCAGAGAGGGGCGGCTCCCGGACAGAGCCGGGAGGGGCCGCCGTGACCCTGGGGTGGCCGTGGGGGGCAGAGCCCGCGGCTCCACATCTTGGGCTCCTTGCTGCCCGGGAGAGGGGCCCACGGGAGGGACACCTGCGCAGGCAGCCACCAGGGTTCCGGGGCAGGAGCACGTCCGGGGAGTCCTCAAGCCGGGAGAGCTTGGCTGGGCTGGCAGAAACCTACACATCCGCTCACCCATGGAATCCACAGGGACTTGCTGGGAAAGGGAGGAAACCTGGGCGGACCTGGTGGGGGGCTCTGAGCCCCCAATGCAGAGTCCCGAGGGCCCTTCCTGGCTACGGAGGAGGCCACGGCCAGAGGCAGCCGGGTCCCTGGGCTGTCTGGGCGTGGGCAGCTGGGCCAGCCCATCGGGTCCTCCAGCAGGAGCCCAGCCCCCCCCCACTGGGGCACCCCGTCCTCAGCTGCTCCCCGACCCGTCCCACAAGCCGCCTCCTCTCCTCTCCTTGTTTTCAATATCACCTTCTCTCCTTCCCACAGAACAAACAGAAAGTGGAGCGGAAAACCACCCGATTTGGCTGGGAGCCCAGCAGGTGTTGTCCTAACCGGGCCCCCTCCCCCAGGGGCGCTCTCCTGCCGCCCAGGTGTGGACCGCCCCACCCCCCTTGGCTCCCCAGAGAGAGGGGGTCCTGGGGACGGTGAAAGGGGAGTGGGGAGGTGTGTGAGGACAGAGACGGCGGGGTGTCTGCTTCCCGCTACCCCAGCGATGCCAGCCTCTGCTGGAGGCAGAGCGCCAGGCTCCTACCCTCAGCACAGCGGCCTTCGGGTTCCGTCGCTGGCCCTGGTGCTGACCCTGCCCAGTGCTGGTTAGGGTGCCTCTCTCTCTTTTTTTAAAAAAAAATATATTTTTATTGATTTCAGAGAGGAAGAGAGAGGGATAGAGAGATAGAAACATCAATGATGAGAGAGAATCACGGATCGGCTGCCTCCTGCACGCCCCCCACTGGGGATCGAGCCCAAAACCTGGGCCTGGTCCCTGACTGGGAATCGAACCCTGACCTCCTGGTTCATAAATTGATGCTCAACCCCTGAGCCACGGGGCCAGGCAAACCTATCACTTTTTCTTCTTATTATTATTATTTATTTTTACGATTATAAGCTCCTCACGCCCTTGGAATAGCCGGAGGTGGAACCCAGGCCCCTCCCTCCAGTGAGCTCAGCTCCACCTCCTCGCCCCTGCCCCTGTGCTTCCTCTTCCCTACACGTTCTGACTCGCCTGGCGGCCCAGGGGGAGGCCTCTAGGGAAACGTCCTTAAAACTTGCTGCACCTCTCAGGCCCCCTCCCCGTGCCCCCACTTCTCATCTTGCTCTGCCTGCCAGAGACCTGTGTCCACAAGTCCCACCGTGGACACTGGGCACGTGGGCAGTGTGAGGCCGTGGAAGCTGGAGAAGGCGGGGCCACCCCTGCGGGGCCCTGCAGCCCAACCTGCCTGCTCTCTGCTCCCCGCTTCCTCCGCCCCGCGCACCTGGCGCAGCGACAGGCAGGTGGGCGCTCACGCATCGGCGGCCCCGTCTTCCTGCAGGGCAGCCTGGCAGATGTCAGAGAGCCATCCTGACCCTTCGACTCCACAGCCCACGCCCGGGACCGCGTCCTCGGAAACGGCTAAGGGAAGAAGAAACGCTTGACGTGCGGAAGTATTTATAGCCGCGGCAGAAGCCCGGCCCGCTGACCCTACCTGTCCGGGCCGGGGATGGCGAGTGAATGACGCGGCAACCGCTCACCGGGTGGGCAGGCGCCATACGGGGAAGGTGTCCGAAATGTCACTGAGGGCGGGCAGGACACAGAGATCAGATGGGGCCACAGAGATGGAGATGGCGGTGTGAGGATGGAGAGGTTGGGGGGTCGGACTCCCGAGTCCCCCACGTGGATGCTCTGGGCCTCCGCACAGGCACCACCCACTCACCCCCAGGAGACTGGACACAGCGCGCGGGCGGCTGACAGTGCTGCTGGGCTGGGAGGCCTCTCCTCCTGTCCTCGCCTCCACCTGCCGCCACTTCAGCGACCCGTGTGCCCGAGGACGGGAGGGGCAGGAGTCACAGTGCCACTGTCACCGGCCACGCCCTGAGCACAGCCGGGCGCCCCCTGCCCCCGTCACCTTGCACCTGGCATTGCCGGGGGCCGGCCCTGCGACGCTGCGGCAGCTCCCACAGCGCGTCTGCTCGCTCGATGGCTGCCAGCCCCGAAATGCCCAGCGACCGGCCCCGTTGCTGTTTCTGAAAGCGGTGCCAGTGGGACCCCATGCGCCCCCTCAGCTGGGCACACAGTAGGTGCACCATAAATGCGATCAAGGGGAGGTGCCCCCTGAGGTTAGGGCCCGGATGCCATCTCCGGAAGCATTGCCCCTCACCATGCGACATGGCACCCGGTGTTGCTGGCATGAATGAACACTTTGCTTAACGATTTGTAAGAAAAGCAACATGGAGGCCCAAGGGGGGGGGAGGGGAGGAGCGGGGGGGGGTGCTTGAAGAGTCTCTACCTGTGGAGAGAGCGCAGGAGGCGCCGGGCAGGTGAGGGGCGTCCAGGCTCCCAGGGTGCCCACCCCGAGTGCCCAGGGGAGAGGCGGCTGGAGACCCTGGGGCCCGGATCCCAGGCCCCGGGAAAGGAGGAGCCTGAATCCTCAGGCTTAGCCCTTCCTGGGCACTGACAGGACATCACCCCGGGTCACACGGCTTCAGTGGCCCCAGGGCGAACTCTAAGAAACATAATGTTTACAGGAAACCTCACCAGCCCTGCTTGCTCTTCATTTCTGCAGCGATTACTGCTAATTTGGAGGCGGTTTGCTTTGGCATCTCCGCCTGTTGCCCGGCAATGACGAAGCCACCCCCTGCCCACCCTGGAGGCGGCGGAGGCTGGGTGCCCTCATGCAGGCTGCTCCCAGCCGCTCTTCCTCCTGGGAGAGGTGGCCCTGCACCCGGGCGAGGCGGTGACATCGGCCAGGAAGCCAGTCCCCGCCTGCCGACGGGTGACACGCGGCGTGGAGGGACAGAGCGACCTCCATTGGCACAGCCGTTATGAAATAATGACGACAAGGAAGAGGAGAGGGATGCTGGGAGCAGCTCCCCCACCAAGGGGGGTGCAGGGGACCCTAAGGACCCCCTTGGGCTGCGGCTCAGTCCCGCTCGGCTCTCCCACTGCCCCAGAGCACAGCATAAAGCCACCCGCCCTCTCAGGAATTCAGCGGAGGAGCGGGGGCGGGCGGAGAAGGGACAGGTGGGCTGGCGGAGGGAAGGCACGGCTGAGCTCGGCTCCCTCACCCCTGCCGGCTCTGTGTCCTGATTTAAAAAGGCGCCTGCAGCTTCTTCCTCCCCGGCAGTGACCGACACAGAGGCCCCGAGACTGAGTCCCAGGACCCCCTCGCCCTCTGCAGACCCCAGGATGGGAGAGGGCGCAGGCAGCCCATCCTCACCAGCCGCTGTCATGGCCGGGAAGTCCTTCTGGGGGCAGAAGGACTCCTCGCTGGTCTGGGCCCATCTGAGGCCACATAGAGCGAGTCACCTGTGTCCCCTACAGGCCCACCCTCAGGACACAGCGCCTGCCACCCAGGCCACCCTCCTCTGGGCCGACAGCTCACGTCTCATCAGGAGACCGTCCCCTAGTGCCTGATGGGCGCCTCCAGGGTGAGCCCCGTGTCCCCGGGCACCCCAGGCCAGCACCTGCCTTCCCCACCTGGGGTGAACCTGCTCACACAATCCAAACGGCACTGGCTTCCCAGGGCGGCACCTGGGTGCAGGGGGGCTGCCTCCAGCTCGCCCGGACACCCCTGGTGACACCTCGTTAGCGGCAGCACCTCCAGCTTGGACGACACTTATTTGGTCACTGTTACCGGCTGAGTGTGTCCCTACAGATTCACATGTTGAAATCCCCACAACGTGATGGTCCCTGGAGGCGGGGCCTTGGGAGGGGAGCGGGTTGCCTGCGGTCATGAGGATGGGGCCCCGTGAAGGGATTAGTGCCCTTAGAGGACACGGGGAGGGGTCTGCAGCCGGAGGAAGACCCTCACCAGGACCCGCCACACCGGCACCCGGAGCTCAGACGTCCCACTTCCAGACCGTGAGCCACAAACTTCTGTGTCCGTAGGCCACTCAGCCTGTGCCCTGCTATCTCGGCCTGAAGGAACGAAGACAGGGCCCCAAACTGAGCTTGCCAGTCCCTGCGAGCAGACGGAAACGCTGCCGCTCTCCAGCCACCCATCGGGATAAAGCCCACCGCCCGGTCCAGGCCCACCCACACGTCTGTCTGCCCGTCTCTCCACCAGAGACCGGCGCCCAGACGAGACCCGACGGTTCTCCCTCCAGGCCCAGGGCACAGGCCTCTCCCATCGCGGGCTCTGTCCCACGCGGATCCCGTGGTGTCGAGGCTGCACTGTCCTTCCTCTCGTCCCCGCCTGAGCTCTCCCTGCTGCCTGTGGCTCACGCTGTGAGCAACGCTGTCCCCCCAACCCCCACCTTAACCCCCAACCCCCAGCCCCGGAGCAGGTGGGGCGGCTGGGAGGTAAGCAGGCGAGAGACACGTGTCCTGCTCTCCGCACCGTGACCCCCTCCCGCTTCCCGAAGCCGATGATAAATAACTCCGGCCGAGCGAACACGCCTGGACAGGCCTCCTCTCACTGTAATTAATGCCCCGGGGAATACACAGGCCCGGGGTTTATACTTTCACGCACACACGCACACGCGTGCACACGGCTCTGCTTCAGCCATCTCCCATCCCGGCTCAAATGTTTCAGCACAAACCGGGGCTGCATAGGTCCCGGAAGCCGCGCAGGAGGCTCCAGGGACCCTCCCCTCCCGGTGGCGGAACCGAGAGCGCGGAGCTGGCTTCGGGCAGGCCGGGCCCGGTCGCGGAGCGAGGCAGCTCTGGTCTTAGAAGAAACGGCGTGGGTTTGGGGGAACCCTTTGTGGTCCCTGTTCTCGGGCACCTTCCCCTTTCCCAACCCTCCTTCTCTCCGCCGGGACAGCCTGAGTGACGCAGGGGCCCGAACACCCATGGGCTTGCGTCTGGGAGCCGGACCGCTGTCCACCCCGATGACGACAGGCTCTCACAGGGCAGGCGAGCCGACAGGGGCAGGAGGGCCAGGGCCCGGTCCCTGCTGGACCGTGGGCTCCGTGGGTGTGCCTGGGCGGCACGGAAGGGACGGGCTCAGAAGCCCACGCTCCGGCCGCACAGGGACCTCCCGGGTCCCAGAGCAACGGGTACGCTCGGAGGGTCTCGCCGCAGCAGCGGGGCCATCAGACCGAGAGGAGAGGCGGCGGGTCCCAACGAACACACCTTCAGGTGCGACCTGAGAGGACCGCGTGAGGCCACTCCCTCCCAGAGCAAGCGCAGGGATATTTCCGGGAACGAGAGCGCCCAGCGCCCGCCCCACGAGGCAGACTCGGCCACGGCCAGCGTCCGACACAGGCAGGCGGGAAGCGGGAAAACGCAAGCCGAGGAGGGGGAAGAGGAAGCGTTTGAACTGACACCCCGTTCGCAGGAGCAGACGGGGCCCTCGAACAGCCATCTCTAGGTCCCACTCGCCCCCAACGTCAAGGGGAGACAGTTCTGCAGAGCCTGCACCTGCTGAGCGACTTGGATCCAGACACAGAGATCCCCCGCCCCCAAACTCAACCACACAGCAACGAAACCACCCCCCTCCCCATAAAGACAGGTAGAGGTGCTCAGACTCCACCACGGAGGCGTGTGGACAGCACACAGCACGCGAATGAATGCCCCCCAGCTCTCGCACGAGCGAGGACCAGCTAATGGGCGGCACTCCCCCTGGTCGCTGGCCGCCCCAGCGAGGTCCGGAGAACGCCTCCTGGCCGCCGGGGCTGTGTCCCAGCCCCAAGGCCCCCCTCCTTCTCTGCTCTCTGACCTCCACGTCTGTCTGTTGACCCATCGCCCTCTGACGTTACGTGGTGATGGGCACAGATGCAACCGCCTCTAGACCGGGGGGGGGGGGGGGGGGGGCCACAAGCCGCTCCAGCCGGCCTCACCCTGCTCTCCCCACATCTCCCCGGCTATGGCCGCCCGCCCCGTCCCCAGGAGAGCCCCGGGCGGTACAGGTCCCGCTCACAGTTCATTCATTCATGCACCACTCATGCGCCGTGCCCAGCGGGAGGGGCACAGCGGGTCCTGCCCCCCAGGTGCCACCACAGGGACCCCTTGCCCGCCATCGCCTCCAGCGGCCTCTCCGCGGAGTCGGATTGCGCTGAGGAGGCTGTTCTTTCGATGCAAACTAACGGCCGCGGCCGCCAAGCGGTCCCCACGGAGCCCCTGCCGCGTTCTCTCCAACACTCAGCGGAAACGGAGCTGCTGGTGGCCGGTCCGGGCGGCTGGCCAGCTCCCTTGGCTGCCGTCCCTTCTGTTTCTTTAAAAGCCGCTGCTCGAGTCCGAGAGCCGGCCGGGCGGCGCTCAGAGCCACAGCCGGGGTATCCCCTGCCCTGGTCTCGGGGCCCCGCGTGCCCTGGAGGGGGCCCCTGAACACGCTGAGTCAGACCACCTTGAGAGAGGGGCAGGCGGGGCTGGGAACATGGCCCGGGCAGCAGCGGGCGGGGCGGGGCAATGCTGTGTGGGCACTGCCCGCTGGGCTGGGAGCAGCACCGTGGGGCAGGGAGAGGGGCTGGGAAGAGGGGCGGGTGGGGGGGCAGGGAGCCAGGGGACCAACAGCAGCGCTCACAGCACACACGCAGCACGCAGCCACCCCATGCGCCGGCTGCTGAGATGCGCACGTGGGCCCATCAGCAATCAGACGCCTTCCTCCCCTGGGAAAAGGGCAAAAGCTCATCTGAGCAAATCCCCTCAGAGACCAACCGCTCATCCCCCAGGACGCTCAGAAGCCGCCTCCACCCACCTCCTCACCAAAGAACAGGTCACAGCTGAGGGCTAAGGGCCGGGGTGTGGAGAGTGGCCTGCCGAGTCCACAGAGCCGCGGGGGTCCTAGGAGCACCCCCGGACTGTGGGGTCCCCCTCGACTGTGAGGATGCCCCCTGGACAGTGGGGTCCCCCTGGACTGTGGTGATGCCCTGGACAATGGGGATGCCCCAGACTGTGGGGTCCCCCTGGACTGTGGGGGCGCCCCTGGACTGTGGGGATCCCCGGACTGTGGGGTCCCCCAGGAAGGTGGGGATGCCCCCAGACTGTGGGGACCCCCTGGACTGTGGGGACCCCCTGGACTGTGGGGATGCCCTGGACTGTGGGGACCCCCCGGATTGTGGGGATGTCCTGGACTATGGGGATGCCCTGGACTGTGGGGACCCCCTGGACAATGGGGACTCCCCGGACTATGGGGACGCCTCGCCTGGCACCTGCATGCCCTGTGACCACTGGGAAATCCCTGCACCCCGAAGGGCTCCCGTCTCGGGAGGAGGCCGGCCGGGCCCTGGGCTTTCCCGCTCCTCGTCCAGGAAAGGGCACCGGCTGTGCAGGATGCTCCCCCGGGGTCAGCCCACCCCCGGCCACGCTGCACGGTCCTTCAGCCCTGGGCGAGCTCCGCACCCTCCGAGGGCCTCGGTTTACTCATCTGCAAAGTGGGGGGATGCCCATACCTTCCGCTCGGTGCCCTTGTGAGGACCAAACAGATGAGGCCTCAGCACGACACCTGGCCCGTCCTCCGGGCGACCTCACCCGCCGGGGTGGGGGCGGGCGGGGGTGGGCGACAAGAGGGACTCCTGTCTAGTGAGTGGTGCTGTGCGCTCCGGGCCGGGAGCCCTTTCCCAGGACGCACTGACGGGAGCCTTTGTCCCAGGTGTGGGCGGGAAGCCAGGGCTGCTCGTGGGGCACCCCGGCGTGGCCTCCGGCGCCCAGGGCCCCGCCATGTCTTTGGGAAAAGAGGTGGGCGGCAGAGGTGGGCATGGATGTGTCCAGCGTCTCAGGGTCTGGCCCTCCCTCTCCCCGCCTGGAAACACCACCCCTTTCTCTCCGCTGACAACTCTCAACCGGGTCATGGGGTGGCCTCGGTCAGCTCTCCCAGCCTCTCGGCAAAGGTGCTCTCGGCCAGGCCTCTGCCTCCAGGACGCGGCCTTGGGTGCCGACCAGGAACCGTGGAAACCAAACCCTGGGCGGGCCCCAGTAGGGGCGGTGGCTGTGGGGCCCGGTGGCTGACGACGCCTCGGAGGGTGACACGCGTCCCCTCCTGGCCCGGGCGCTTCCCGAAAACGGGTTGAAGCAGAGGCGGCCGTGTCCCCTTCCCCGAGGCCCACTGGCCACCCCCCACCCCAGAGCTGGGGGAGCCAGGAAGCGCCTAACCTTTAATTACAGCCCCTTAACGAGTGATGGGCCGAGGTGGCAACAGGCTGCCTCCCGGGCAAGAAAGACCCCTCGTTCTCCATTATATCGCGTATCAGCGTAACGGGAAACGGGTGTCTCTTTCTGGGCCATTAAAAGTTTAGTGTTTAATTCATAGCAGCTTTCCCTGGCCGGCTGTCCAGGCACAATGTCAACATTTTTAATTAAATGAAATTTCTTTTTATCACAAAGACATACACATATTTTAAAAGCCACATCCGAACCAGTTCACAGCCTCCGTGAGGTGCGGCCTGGGGAGGTGTCACTGGGGGAGGGGACCCGGAGGGAGGGTGGTTCTGGAGCTTCAGGTCACGCCGGGTGGTCTGCGCCCAGCTGGGGAGGCAGCCGCCGCCGCGAAGGCCCCGCGGTGTGGCCGTTCGTGGGAGGCGCCCAGCAGTGGGTTGAGCACCTACTACGCGCCAGCCACCGTCCCAGGTGGTTACACACAGACGCACCTTCGATGGCCCCAACGACATCAGGCAGGGTGGGACTCCCGCAGCAACGCTCAGACAGGAGCCCCCACAGGCCACAGGTGGGTGGGTGGGAGCTCACCTGTGGGGCTGGCTGATTCCCAGGCCCACGCTCTGTCCTCTCTGCACGCAGCCCCCCGAGGGCTTGCGGAGGAGCCTGCTCCCCACCATTTCCTGTCATCGGTGACTAAAGGGGGTGTCCTGGGCACCAGGGCCGGTTGAGGGGGAAGGGCCTGGGAGTCAGGCTCTCTGCTGGGGCCTCACCCAGCCCTGCTGTCACCCCAGGTGGGGCCTGGATGAGGCCTGTGTCCCCAGCGCTCTGTGCTCCCAGCAGGGACTGTCAGCCAGGCCAGAGGGCCGCTGGCCTTTCCTGTGGGCCTACTGCGGGCTCTGCCGACCCCCTGCCCCTCCTGCTGCCTGCCTGACCCCTCCCTCCATAGCCGCTCCCCTGAAACTGGACCTCTGACCAGGACAGGTTCTGCCTGAGCCCACACCCTCCCAGCCCATCTGGTCCCGGTCCTGACCCAGGAGAGGAAGCGGGCAGCCAGGTGACAGTGTGGTCACCTGTGCACGCAGGTTGGGGACGGGGCGAGAGGAGGACGCAGCAGCCCAAGAGGGGCGTCCGGGGGGACGGTGCCCAGACCCAGTGTGAGGCCCCGCCCCACCAGTGGCCCAACACCGTGACACTGTGAATGACACATGGGCACTCCAACATCTGTCCTGACAGCCGTGCAAAGGTGTAACCTCACGGGGCACGGCACGCCCCCATCTCCCACCAGGGTGCTGCACACGGGGCAGGGCGTGTTCCCGTGGCCCCGGGTGGAGTGAGAGGCGGCCGGAAGCTGAGGCTGGCAGAGCCGCGGCCTCTAATGGGCACTTCGTCTCCCGGGAAAGGCGGGAAGACGCTGAGTCAGCATCTGCAGGGCGGCCCGGCGGGCCCAGCAGCCAGTACCGGCCTGGCCTCGGGGCCCCGCGCCGCTGCCACCCAGGCACCGGAGGCTCGGGAGCGGGCTCGCTGGGTGTCTCCCTCCCTCCTCAGCCTCCCCCAGAGAACCCCGGGAGAGGAAGCCCCTGCCGGGCACCCCGGGTGGGGGGACAGCGGAGCAGCTGGGGCTGACAGAGTCCCAACCAAGCCCCCAACGTTCATCTCTGCTTCGGGCCAGGGCGCCGGCACCCTCCGCCTGCCAGCGCCACCCAGCAACCTGGGGGGCTGAGGTCCTGACACCCCGCAAATCCCGGTCACTGTCCTCTAAGAATGTGGGGAGCAGTTTCCAACGCTGTGACCTTCCATGGCCCAGAGAGGGGGGCTGGCTGACGGACCCGCCCCTGCGGTCCCCGCCCGGGGACCCCTCCCCAGCCCCTTCCGCCCGGGAGGTCAGACTGTGGGCTCAGCTCCTTGCTGCGTGGAGGCGAGCGCTGCCCCCGGGGCCTCCATTCCCATAAATTCCAAAGCTAAATAACGCGGAGGAGATATTAGACTGAAACACACACATCGCCTCCCCCCCCCCCCCCCCAGCACAGCGAGCGTGCTGCCGGCCACCGGTCCCGGCGCGGCCGCTGTGCGCATGGCACCGCGCCACTCACTAAAAGCCTGAGTGTCACCAGATCAATAATTCATTTACTCTAATGAGATCAGTACTTGGAGAACTAATTGCAAACCTGCTCCAGTTGCCCCGACCTGTCCCAGCCCTAATGCTAATCGCAGGGCGAGGCTGGGGGGGGGGGTGTCTCGGGTTGAGGCACCTGCTTCACCTCCCCCTTCCTTCTGAGAAAGAGACAGAGGCCTATGGGGGGTGGGAGAAGGCTGGGGAGCCCACGCACTTCGCTCCGTTGTCCAGCCGCCGCAAGGAAGTGGGGCGCCCCTGACGCCACCCATGAGCCCCCTGCCACTGCGAAGGGGGGTTGCCGGGAAACCGAGATGCAGGCTTGCGCGCTGTCGCCAACAATGGGCGCCCCGAAGGTCTGTCCTCGGGCCTCTGAAGACCTTGACGGTCTGAGTGCGAGTCCTGAACTAGCGGCTGGCACCCGGTTACCCCGCACCTGACCAGGCTGACCGGCACACAGCCCACCCGCCGGGAAGGAGGGAGCCACCACTCCAGGCCACGTCCAAAGACATGCCCCCGCAAGCATAGCCCCTGGCCCCCGTGCCTCCAGCCCCCGTGCCCCCAGCCCCCATGTCCCTAGCCCCCGTGCCCCCCAGCACCGAACTTGGGTGACCACTCTCTCTAGGGGCTGCAGCTGGCTTTGCATTCCAACCCACAAGTCACTGCTCAAAACCGGAAACGTCACAGTCCTCCCTCCCTCATCAGCTCGCCCGTCAGGTCAGACTAGCAGGTGGAGCAGGGCCCGTGCGGTGCGAAGGCCGCTTCCTGCACAGCCTCTCCCAGAACACTGCCCGGCGCCCGAAGGCCCGACCCTGCACCGGCGCCTGCCCCGAGCGGAGTCTGCCCCACAGGACCTGTGTGTGAGCTGCTCTGTGTGGTGAGATGTTCGGGTCCCACCCCCCCCCCCCCACCCCCGGGCCAGGCCGCTGCCCGGAACAGAGGCTAATGGGAAAGGTTGCGGCGGATGGAGGGTCATGGCCTGGAAAGAGCCTCCTGTGTTTCTGAGAAGCAGACACGTTGCAGATCAGTCCCATCTGGCAGGCGATGCGACGTGAGAGGTGGGGGTGGGGGTCGGAGGAGGACTTTTAGGGCCCAGGAGAGAGGCTGCTGGGCAACCTGGAAGGGAAGCACACACAGCGGACTCAGGAGGAGCTGGAGGGGGCAGAGCAGGGAGGTGTGAGCACGCAGACATGGTCCCTGTGCCCAGCGGGTGGCGAGTGCTCCCTGCAGACACGGGTCCCTGTGCCCAGCGGGTGGTTGCCGGGAGCCGGTCCAACCTTGCTGTTTCAAGGGACCTGGCATATATGGCATACTATTCTTAATATGTTTGCTCACCTTCTTGGCACTATGTGTTTTAACCAAGGTCACCTCTCCGAGAAAGGTTGTTTCCCCAGGTAGGGATTTTCCCCTGAAGTTAGGGAGGGAATAAAACCCCTTAACTAAGTGCCAGGCGGGTAGTTAATCACTTTAACTACGAACAATCATGCTTAAGCTACATAATCTTTACTCCCTGGAATGGAGATAAGAAATGCCCTAACCTTTGGAATAGAGATTGATAGGATTGAATCAACTGGTATAAATACAGATGTAACAAGACAACAAGAGACAGAACCTAGTCACAGAACCTACACAGAACCTAGAGACAGAACCTAGCGAGAGAACCTGGCTGAAGATCCTAGAGACAGAGCCTGGCTACAGAACCTGGATAGAACATGGTAAGAGAACCTGACTAGAACCTGGATAGAACCTGGCTGGAGAACCTAGCGAGGGAACATGGCTACAGAATCTGGCTGGAGAACCTGGAGAACCTGACAAGAGAACCCGGCTATGATGATCACCTGAACGCTGCCTCTGTGTCATTCCTTATTCGCCAACTCCGTCCACACCTTTGGGGACCCCTGGACCTGCTGGGGTTGGACCCCAGCAGGTGGTGAGTGCCCCCTGCAGAGAGGCTCCTGAGAGCCGAGGAAAAGCGGGACCCAGGCCCTGCACTGAGCTGGGTGATCCGACCACGGGCCCCGTGCCCTGGGAGGTACATGAGTGGCACCACCCAGTGGTGTGGACGCCCTGGCAGTGGACGCTCAGAGGAGCCCAGAGCCACGCTCCGCACCCGTCAGTCTGAGCCGCCAGGCCCTGCTCACACCACCAGCTCTGCCCGTGCAGCCGCCTACACCGGGGCCAAGGGGCAACAGGGCCGGGGCCTAAGTGGCCACTGGCTTAGGAGAGAGACCGTCCGGCTGGGCAGCACTGGGCCACCCTCAGCGCTTCGGGCAAAGAGCTCGTGAGCGGAGGAGGCTGCCCGCCGAGCAAGCCAAGCGGCTGAGGCGGTGGCAGGAGCCAGGGGTTCCCCGACCTCAGGTCTGGCTGACCGGCCAGCAGGCGAGACAGCGTCACCCTCCCTGGACCATCAGCACCCGGGGGCAGGGGCAAGGGGGGTCCACTCTGAGAAGCTGACCAGCCTGAGAGCAGAGCCAGGTGAGGCCTCTGGATGGAGCTGCCGAGCAGGGACCGGCCGGCACGCGGGCTGCAGGCCGAGCAGGCACTCGTGGGTGGTCCTGGCCGAGAGGCTTGGTCCCAGCGCACGGGGACTGCGGCGCGGTCAGCCGGAGCCGGCCAGCGGCCCTGTGCCCTCCCGGGGGACAGATGGCCGGTGGGGAGGCCGGAGCATGGGGAAAGCCAGGGCAGGGAGAGGGTTTCTGGTTCGCACCACAGGTTCGTTCTCAGGGTAAATCTTGGCCATTCTCCGGCCCCAAGGACCCCGGCTCCCGGCGCGGCGAGCCGCCATGACCCGCACCCGCAGACCCCCACTCCCCTGGCCCAGGGACATGGCCTCCTGGGTCCCCTGCCTTGAGGCTCACAGGATGAGTGTGTTTCCCTGAGTCCCACCTTGGCCCCGCCCTAAGGGAGGAGCCAAGGAAACAACTCCATGAACCAAAGGGGTGAAGGGAGTAGGGCCCTAAGTTGGGTCGGCACGCCGTTTGCTCACAGGGGAGGACCCCTCGATCATTGTCACGTTCCAGAGCGATGACGTGCCCACTGGGCCACGGGAGAGGCCAGGCCCGCCCTGCTACAGCGGAACCGGTGCTCCCAAGGGACAGAAAGCACCCACGTGCCTTCTCCTCCTGTCCTTTCAGGGTCCCGGCTGCTGGGCCCGTGTGACAGCGGCTGCACCGAGGATTCGGCAGGTAAGGCCGGCACAGGGGAGGCATCAGCGGCCGCGCCCCGAGAACGTGCCGTGCCCTTGGCCGCTCCGGCTGAGCCCCGGAGGGTGCCCTGCCTGGGCTGAGGAGGCCCTCGCGGGCTGTCCCTGGGGGCTTCCTCCCCGGGACCCTCGGCTCAGGGAGGCAGGCAGCTCTGCAGATGCCCAGGCTGGAGCGGGGACCGCAGCCACGCGGGCTTTTCCGTGATTTCCTTTCCGTGCTTCTCTCCCAGCTCAGCACCTGGACGGGGGCCAGCACGTTCAGGGGCAATCCGCGGGAACCTGGGATTTTATAGGCACTTTGTGAATTCCGAGCTCTTCAAGTTTATGTCATTTGTTCAGAGACCGAAAGGCACGCAGGCGGCTTTCTGCTGACGCGGCGCACTCTCTGCCCGGTCGGCGTTACCTGTTCACGCGGGCCCAGTGCCTGGCGGAGAATCCCGCACGCCCCGCCCCACGGCAGCCCCGCCACCGCTGCAGAGAGGACGCCGGAGGCAGGGGCCCCTCTGAGCCTTGGTGAGCCCCCCTTCTCTCCGGGCTGCGCAGGGAGGCCCATGGGAGGCAGACCGCAGATGCCAATGCCACCCCCCGCCCCCCGCCGAACCAAGCCCCAGGGCCTAAGACATTCCTCACTGTCCCTGCACCTAGAATGGCGCCGGCCACAGCAGAACCCCGGATAGTGGGTGGATGCACCCATGTACGTTGCTGTGGGGTGCAAGGTGCTCCCCACAAAATGTGTCCACGGCCTAACCCCAGAGCCTGTACAGGGGACCCCATCGGGAGAAAGAGGCTTTGCAGATGCAATGAAAGTAGGGACCTTGAGATGAGACCCCCTGGGTTTGGGCCGGGCCCTCCACCCAATGCCGTGTGTCCTGAAAGGGGGGGTGGGGATGTAAGAGACGCCGAGAAGGCCGAGTGAAGACAGACAGGCGGAGACTGGAGAGACGGAGCCACAAACCCTGGGGCGCCCGGGACCCCAGAACCTGGAAGAGGCAGGGAGGACCCTGCCCACACTTGCTCCCCGATTTCTGGTCCCAGAGCTGGGGGAGATTCCGTGTCAGTCGCCTCGTTCCTGACAACCTGTTACAGCGGCCACAGGAAGCTCATACGCACTGTCCGGCCTGGAGCTGAATCCTGGCCGGGCTCCTTCTCCTTGTGCGTCCCCAGCTCGCCCGCCGGTCCCTGGTCCTGCCCCCCGGGCCTCAGCGGATCCAGGTGGCCCCGCATACGGTTTGGGCCCGTTGTCACCGCTGCCCTCGGGGACCCTGTGCAACAATTAAAAACAGGCGAGCCTGGCCGGCGTGGCTCAGTGGTTGAGCATCAACCTGTGAACCAGGAGGTCACGGTTTGATTCCCGGTCAGGGCACAGGCCTGGGCTGTGGGCTCATCGATCCCCAGTCAGGGGCGTGCAGGAGGCAGCCGATCCATGATTCTCTCTCATCATCGGTGCTTCTCTCTCCCTCCCTCTCCCTTCCTCTCTGAAGTCAATAAAAATACATTCAAACAAAAAACAGCGGCGAACCCGTCCAGAGAGCAGCCGTGCGCGAAGGACCACGAGCAGAGCGACCATTCCAGCAACAAAACCACGGCCCTCGCCTGCAGGGACCCTCCCGGCCACGCTGGCCGCCCGGGGAGTGTGAGGTCTTTTCACTGAGCGGCGGTCCCCCCGCCCCCCCGCCACCCCTCACCTCCCCGTAGCGGCCCTGGGGGTCACAGTTGCTAACTGTCCGCAGGTGGTTCTGGGGCAGCCGGCCCGGGACTGGGAGCCTCGCCGTGAATGAGGGTTTAACCCCCAGCGAGACCACCTCCCTCCCGTCCCCCCATGAGGTCTCGCGGGGAGGACTCATCAAGGCCGCTGGAGCTGGAGCGGTGGGTGAGCGATGTCCCCGGGTGCCGGGCGCCTGCCTGGGGATCACTGTGCTGCAGCCGGACCCCATTACCCCAGTCACTCGGGCTGTGACTTCCAGGCTCCCCACCCCCACCCCCACCCCCGCCCACGTCAGCGACTTGCCCACCCCAGAAAGGGCTTGCCTTTCCGAATCCCTTTCCAGGTCCCGCTATTTCCCACGAGCTGATCCCAGTAGGTGAGTCCCCCGTTCCGGAGGCTTCCGGGGCTGGGATCCCACAGGGCAGCCTGGAAACGGCTTCCCCGGGGCCCGGCCGCCACAGCCCGCCACCCTGTGCCCAGTGAGCCCCGCCCTTAACGCTCCTGTTCCCTCTCCACGGGCCAGTGACACCCTTTCTGCTCTTCCCCCAACTCTGACCCTGACTTGCCACCGGTGACCTCAGCTCCTAGGCCACGGCCACGGCCATGGCCACAGCCACGGCAGTGCTTGCTTGAAACTGCAGGACGCTGGGATGATCGTCAGTATTTCCCTCTGTGCAGGCACCTCTGCCCGCGTCCCGGGAGCTGGGCCGGCGGTGGGAACTCAGTGCCGCCTCCCTGCGCCCCAGGGCCTCTCCCTGGAAGGCCCCTCCGGCTGGGACGCACGCACAGCCTTTCCAACGTCGGGAAATTGATTCCTCGGGTGTTTGCACGGCTCAGCTTGGCTGCCACGGCCGATTTTGTCACCCGATGTGCTTCTGTGTGGAGCCCGTCCCTGGGCTGTGGGGAGGCCCCTGCCTGTGGGGAAACAGGGTTCACACCATCCCAGCTCCATCCCCCACTCTGTCCCCATCTCCTGACAGAAGGGGGGCTGCAGGGGCCCCCGCCCCCTGGGGTAGAGAGAGCCACCTCCTGCCACGGAGTGGCCTGGCCCTGCCCTCGGGGCACTGCCTGCTGGCTCCCGGGGACTGCCGGCCGCTCGAGGCCCCTGGGTTTGAGCCTGGTTCCCCCACCCCCACCCCCTCCCCACACCCCCCGCACTGTCCGGATCCCGCACCCTCTGAGGCCTCGAGGCCTGGGGCCAGGGTGGGGCCGCTGGGGCTCACCCTGCTCCGTGAGCTGTAAACACAGATACAGTGCCACACTTTAGTTTAATATTTAATACGAGCGGTTAATCGCCTCCCGGCTCATACATAACCATCAGCGAGGGCCCTGACTGTGCTGGCGGGATCCGCCTCATGACTAATTTAAAGGCCAGAAGACGTTCCCACACCCGGCTCCCCGCAACGCTGCCATCACCCCGCAGCCCCGTCTCTGTGGTCGGCACAGCGGGGCGGGCTGTGCCTCGGAGGGGACGGCTGCCTGGGCCCTCTCGCCCCGGCACACGGCGCTGGCAGGGGCAGACTCGGTCCTGAGGGTCATGCCTGGGAGGGGCTGGCAGGGGTGGGTGGTGGCAGGAGCGGCGCTGCCTGCAGGGCACAGTGGCGGCCGCAGGGACACACCTGTTTCCGGGCTCAGGGACATCGGAAGTCCTGGCACCGTCCGCGTGAGCCTGCGGGCCCTGCCGCCCTGGGCAGGACTCTGCGGACGACGCTGCCCCAGAAGCTCAGGTGTGGTGAGCCATGGCAGCTCCGGGGTTCCGCCCAAGCCGGTCTGACCCAGCCCCCTCCTGTCCTCAGCATCGGGGAGACGGGGGAGAAGGAGCGTTCTGGGCAGAACCGCTGAGGCCCCCCAACACCCCTGGCCTTTCGGTGGAACCCACCGTCCCCGCCTCCTTCCTTTCGGGGTGCGGCGAGGGGCCGCTCTTCCCCACACGCGGTTCTGACCCTGACCCACAGGATACCCTCCCCCCGTCATCTTTAAGCTGCCCCCCCCCTCAGACTCGGGTTCGGAGCTTCCCCAGAAGCAGCGTATTTTATCTTTACGTGTCAGGGTTTCTATAAAAAGGGGATAGTTCAGCTCTAAACGTAATGAGTTGGAAGAACAGCTCCCTGGTGGCTTTCTCGCGCGGAGGCGGCGCCAATAACATCGATTACTAACGGTAACTAATAACACGGGCCTGGTGGCCAGGGAGGCGCGGCCCCGCCTCCTCACACAGGTGCCCCCGGCAGGTGAGGTCCTGGGGCAGCGCAGCCAGAGGGGGTGGGGGCAGCACACGCCCCTGGGTGCCCGTGGGTGCCCATGGGTGCCAGGCCCTCCTCAGGCCCTGGAGGTCAGAGCGCAGGCTACAAGGCGGCCTCATGTGGTTAGAAAAGCAAAGCAGTGAGAGATACCCAACCAAAGACCTCGCACGCAAACATGCATGACCCACGGACACAGACTACAGTGCGGGAAGGTCTGGGGCAGGGAGCGGGCGGGCTGGAAGGGGTCCATGGGGAATAAGGGGGACATATGCAATAAAGATGTTTTAAACATAAATTTAAAAAGGAAAGGAAAGCAAACAACCAGCTCACTAGTCTCCAGCAGGTCGCCGCTTTTTCTTAATGGCTTCTCCATGTCACCCCCCTGCACCGCCCCCCCCCCCCCGCAGAAGGGAGGCCAGAGGGCAGCTAGCAGGTCAGATCAGGCACACCTCCCCGCCCCTCTCCGCCCCGCTAACCCCGCACCTCACTCCGGAGACACCTCCTTCTCTGAAACAGGAAGAGCTACGAGGTGCGGAGAACAACGCACCAGCACCACGGACAGCGGCCGGGGGTGGAGGGTGGCTGGGGGCCGGGCGCCTCCTCGCTCCTGGCTGGGGCTGGGGCCGTGGCCTCAGCTCACCTCTGTCCCGCGCCTGGAAGCACCTGCAGGCCCTTCTCACCTGGAACCAGCAGCCAGAGCTCAGGGGGGTCCTGCCTGCTGACCTGCCTTCGTCAACCTGAAACCTGACCGCTGGTCCCCGGTTTTCACTCCTCTCCGCGCCGCCCTCCATCCACCTGGACAACTCCCTAAAGCTCTGTCCTGAGGAGGAAGAGGGTCGCCCCTGGAGGTGGGTGGGGCCGAGGTTGGTGATGGGAGAGGCCCGGCCCCACGCAGCCTGACTTTCTACCGCAGAAGCCCCGCTCGCCTTCCCGCCGCACGCGGGCCGGTCGGAGGCTGCGTGCACGAGAGCGGCCGCCCCGCAAAGGGCTCGGATGCGGGGGTCTCCTCGGAGGCCATGGTTTTATCTGGCGCCGGCGGCTGGGCCCGGAGACGCACAGCGTGCAGCTAATTCTGCCGCGTGTGCACGGTCCGCCCGCCACGCTGGAAGCGCCTGTGGAGGCCGTCCCGCCCGCCCACGGCGCATTTTCCAGGTCCCAGCAACTGGGGCGCTTGAAGGAGGAGACATGGCTGCCGGGACGGATTTCCTAAATCGAGATTGGTTCTGTGGGGAGAGCAAGGGGGGAGTGAACGGGCACCGGGCCGGGGAGGTGGGAGGTGGCCTCTCCGTGCATTTTGGGTGGGAGCCAGTTCCTCTCTGGCCAGTGGCTTCCAGCTCAGGGAACCGGGGGGGGGGGGGTGTCTGGAAGGGGGGCCATGGGGAGTCTGGGAGGAGACTGCCTGACTCCGAGCTGCAGACGCGGGGCTGAGCATGCGGGAGGCGCCCAGTAAAGGACCCAGAGGTGTTGGTTTACGTGTGTTTCCAATCTGCCCCCCCCCGCACCTCCCCACCACACACCATGCCGGAGGGAGGGGAGCCGCGGGCCGAGGGCTGCTCCGGATGCAGCTCAGGGGTGAGCTGGCGCGTCCGTGCCCGGCCGAGGGCCATGGAGTGTGTGAGGACAGCCAGCGTGTTTGTGCTGGTCGGGCAACAGCCCTTTACCAGACGCTGGGGAGTGCGGGGTGCACGGCATGGGCAGGAGTGTCCGCCCGTCTGTCCGTCCGTCTCAGCGGTGGAACCCAGCAGCTCTCTATACAGTCCCGAGTCCCGAGGCGTCACGTAACGAACAGGCCCGCAGGGTTCCCGGGAAGGGCCATCTCCATTTCCCCACGTTTCAGTTACAGCTTGTGGGGGGGGGGGGAGGACAGGAGCGAGGCGTGGGGAAGGGATGGGCGGAGGGCGGAGGCAGAGCGAGCGAAGTGAATTAGAGAGACCTTTGTCGCATTTACTATCGTTCGTTCCGCAGACCGCTGACGCAGCCAGACCCGCAACGGAGGTACGGGCTCCCCGTGCGCAGACTCAAACGGAAAACACGAAGGAACTTCTCCAAACGACCTGCCATCAGCCAGATACTGTAAACAACTCTAACTCCCGAAAAAGGTACCTCTGTCCCCACCCCCCCACGCACACATGCACGCACACACACGCATACCTCCACACACACGCGCGCGCACACACATATCTGCATGCACACACATGCACGCCCTGAGGTCTGGCACTGTGTCCTGGGCTGGTGTACGCACACCCCTGTCTGCAGGAGACCCCGTCCCCCTCGTCCACGCGCTGTCTCTCACCCATTTCTCCTGGGGGCCCCACACTCATTCCTCAGACACTGACCGAGCCCCTGTGCTGGGGTCAGGTGCCAGCCCCATGCGGCCTCGCCTGGCAGGAGGCATGGGCCTGGCTGTTGTCCATCGGTCACCCACCCTCCCTGGCGGACAAGGCTCCCGGCCTCTGACCCCACGCACACACCTCCAGGGCCCGTGTCCCCCGGGAAATCAATCCACGCCTCCACTGTGCGGCCCCACGCGCCATCTGGGCGCTGGACCTGGTGGGGGCGGGGCAGGAGGGGAGGGGGAAGGGAGCCCACGCCCGCCGGGGCCCATCAGCCACTCGGGGAGCGTCTGGGACAGAGTTGGCCGCAGGTCCCCTGGAGGGCCTTTTCTTTGATATGTGTTAACCCACTTTCCCGTTGGCACTGGGAGCAGGAGGGACCTCGGCCAAGGCTATTCATGGGCCAGGTCCTCCCTGGGGAGGCCAGCGAGCTGGCACGTACAGGGCAGGTGCCAAGCCCAGTAAAGGTCGTTAAGTCCGCCAGCATATAAGCAGCGCTGCAGCAGGCGGCGGGCGGTGGGCGGCGGGCGGCGGGCGGAGGCGGGCCTGGGAGCTGAGCACGACCCGCCTGGTCTCCGCCGGCCCCGTCACTTGAGCCCTTTGCCAGGTGCCGGAGCCGGGCTGCTGCCCCTGCGAGGCCCTGAGGTCACACGTGTCCAGGCCAGGGTAGGCCGGTGGGAGACCCCGTAGCAGCGGGCAGGGACTCGCCAGGATGGCACGCGGTATTCAGGGCGCCCGTCAACAGAGCTTAGTAAAAAGGCAGGGAGGGAATCACGGGCAGCCCAAAGGTAATCAAATCTATGTATCTCCTTGCGTCCCCTGCTGGCTGATCAGCCTGTTCATTATCTATTACACACTCGCTGGTTTGCATTTTGTGACGGGTCCAGGAAGGAAGGGGGGCGAGTGGGCCTGCCTCGTTCCCAGCAGGGCGCCCCAGCCCTCCAGGCCACACACCGCCCCCCCAGCCCTCCAGGCCACCTTCCCGCCCAGGCCGGCCTCCGAGGGGCAGGGATCTGAGAGCCAGCGTGCGGAGAGAAGGTGCGGCCAAGGCACTCACCCGTCTGCAGGCGGCTCCGGGGACGGGCCCAGCCAAGGCCGCAGACCCTCGGGGGAACCGCGACAGCTCCTCCCCTGACGGATCAGACAAGACGCCGCGCTGTGGGGAGAAAACACAAGAACAGAACCGTTTCGATCTCCGACTGTCTGAAGAGCATCACACACCCTCTCTCCTGCTCCCAGTTGAAAGTGTCCTAGGACGGCCCTGGCCGGTGTGGCTCAGGGAACAGAGCGTCGGTCTGCGGACTGAAGGGTCCTGGGTTCGATTCCCGGTTGGGGCACAGGCCGGGGTTACAGGCTCGATCCCCAGGAGGGGGCATGCAGGAGGCTGCTAGTCCATGACTCTCTCCCATCATCGGTGTTTCTCGCTCGCTCCCTCCCACTTCCTCTCTGAGATTGATAAAAATCAGTCCCAGGACGGAGCCAGGGGGACGCGTCTGCAAACACGGCCACCGAGGAAGCGGGCGGCCGCTCACCGCCTGGGCGCAGAGGCCCCAGCCCTGCTGCTCCTGTGGGGGCCTCACCACAAGCGGCGTGGGGCCACCAGGCCGATGGGGGACGCCCGCGTCACGGTCCCAGCGCCCCACCTTCACTCGCGTAGACGCAGCCTGGGTGGGGGTCGTGCTCAGTGTCACCCTGGCTCGCGGGAGCCTCGGCGGGCAGCCGTGTGCCCGGCTCTGGCCCTGGTCTCACACGGTGCCACCCGCGGAGTCACAAGCGAGTAAAAGCCACGCGATCCGGCCCCGGTCACTCCTTGGGGAGGGGACCCCTCTGGGGTCCACAACGACCTTTCAACCAATGGGATCAGCCTGCGCCCGGGCCGGCTCGCGTGATGAGCGAGATGCACGACGTGTCCATGGAGACGCTGAAAAGCCACGCAGAGGGGACCCTGTAAACGGGGGCTCGCAGAGGAGGCGGGAGGTGTCTCCAAGCCAGCCCTGGGGACCTCAGTGACAGTCAGACGGGAGGGAAGCAGTTAGCTCTGCGCCGGGAGGTCTGCCGGCCGGGCTGGGGGCTGGGGCCTGGGGAGGGGGGCATTTACTCCGATTCGTCTCCTTTGCTAACGTGTGCCCTGCCGTTGGCGCCAGAACCTGCCAGGGCCGCCAGCACCCACTGCGCAGGCTGGGGGTCCGGGCTGAATCCTCCCGGTAAACATCAAAGAGGCTGGGGCGCCGACAGACAAGGGAGGGGGCAGAAGTGCCCAGAGCGGGAGGCGCAGGAGGAGAGGAAGGTCCTGGGGAGAGAGGGTGTCTGTGGGGGACGGCTTCTCCTGAGGACTGACCCCCCTCAGCGCACACGGCCCTCCCTCGGCGCCACCGCTGAGCCCCCGCTGTCCGCTCGCTGTCCCTGGTCCCCGGCTCCGACTCCGGCTCCAGCTCTGGGGACTCCCCCTCCCCCACTGCCACGCAGGCGCCTCCTCTCTCTCCCACCTCCGACCTCCGCACCGTCCCTTCCTGTGACCTGGAATCCTGCCCACCGGTCGCCCACCGGTCTCCCGTCAGCCCTGGGGGCCCCCTGCAGCCTCCCCCCTTTTCTGTTGCCTTCACCCCTGCGGTCTCCCCAGCCAGACGGGGCGGTGTGGCTCCGCACGTCCAACACACCTGGAAGGTGGCGCGACTCGGGCGGCGAAAGGAACACGCTTTGGTGAGCGCGTGATTCCTGGTGCTCCTGCCACGGGCCTGGCGCGCCGACACTGGGAGGCGCGGGCCCCGCCGTGCTCCCTGACGCCAGGCTTGTTTGATGAGTGAAAAAAACAAGGGAAAGAAAGAGGAAACCGTCTGTGACGAACATCTGGGTTTCGCGGTTAACCACGAAAGCCAACTCTGTGCCGGCAGGCAGGCGCGGCAGAGGGGTAAACGCGGGCCGAAGCGGGAGGGGATGCCACACCCGCCCTCCTGCCCGCGCCGCTCCGAGGGCCACGCCCCGAGCCCCGTTCTGCATCCGAGCAAGTCACACCCGCGAGGCATCCAACTGGCATGAGGACGGTGCCTGGGCTGCGGCAGCTGGTTCCCCAAAAAGTCGCTTGGAGGGAGGATGAAAGGCACCTGAGTGTCTGTGGTGTGCACACGTGCACACGGGAACGCAGGCATGGCTGCGCACACACATGTGCACTGCATAGTTGAGCACACAGGAATTCAGACGTGTGTGTGTGTGTGTGTGTACTGAGTCATGCACACAGCACTGTGGTCATCTGCACATGTGTGGGCGTGTACATAGCCACCCACACAGGAATTCAGGCATGTGTTTGTGGAAGTGTGTGCACACCTGTGCTTGCACAATCACGTGTGTGTGTGTGTGCACACGCACAGGAACAGCCCAATAAAAGTTCACCTGCTGCGGCTTATTTTTGCAGCGTCGCATTACGCCTCCTCAGGCCGTTAGCATGAGAGCACCCTCTTCGCCAATCTGACCTCACCCTGCCGCCTGGTGTGTGACCACTGTGCTCCTTGTTCCTGGGCGCCCAGCCTTAGGGTCAGGAGGCAGGGAGGGGCCGGCGCTGGGTGTGGACGGCGGCCTCGGCCCGCCCTCGCCGTCTGTCCCGCCGGCCCCCTGGGCTGTGCAGGCCACGCACGACGGCCTCCCTCTGCCGCCGGGGCCGGGACAGAGCCCAGGGGCAGCCTCCTCCTCGCTCTGTCTCCAGGTCCCGGCTCGGGCAGCGCCTCGGAACAGGCCGCGGAGGGAGGGCCCGTCCGCCCCCAGGGGGGCAGCCTGCAAACCCAAGCCGCCGGTGCCGGCACACCTGCCACCTGCCGTCGGGGCAAAGGCAGCCCCGCTCCCGCCCCCTGCAGCTCGGTCTCGGGCTCCTGCCGTATCAGCCGCTCCTCCTGTAACAGTCACCACACGGGTTATTCACGGCCGCGGGGGAGCGCCTGGCGGCTGGTGACACATGAACCTCTGCGCTCGGCGGGCGGCAGAGGGCACAGGGCCTCCCGTCAGCCTCAGAACGGCCTCCTCCCTGATCGCTGTGCGTCAGACGCTCATTTGTGTTTTGTTGGGCGTTTGTTGATGTATTTTTTTCTCCTCTCGGCCGGGATGCCGGTCAGAGTCGGTTCCCCTCTCTCTCGCTTTAATTTATTGTTATTGATTTCCGAGAGGAAGGGAGAGGGAAAGAGACATAGAAACATCAATGATGAAAGAATCATTGATCCGCTGCCTCCTGCACGCCCCCCGCTGGGGATGGAGCCTGCAGCCCGGGCCTGTGCCCTGGCTGGGAATCGAACCCTGGCCTCCCGGTTCATAGGTCGACGCTCAGCCCCTGAGCCACGCCGGCCGGGCGGGCGGTTCCTCTCTCTTCTGATTAAATGCAGGGCCTGCGCCTGCTGAGCGAGGTGATGCGCAGCCGGAGGGAGAGGTGGGAGCCGGGAAGCCCTGAGCATGTGGCCTGGGCTGCGGGGAGCCGCCTGCCCGTCCTGCCCTCGGCCCCGACGGACACTGTCCCCCACCCCGGCCCCTGCCCGCCCGTGAACCGGGGGCTTCGCTCGTGGAGAAAAAAGGGCGACCGTGACCGAGAGGGACTGGGACGCTGACCTGGCTTCCTGTGTGAGGGCAGCGGCTGGGGCGGGCCGTGGCATCTAAGACCCCAACGGGAGATGCAGAGAAAACACCCCAATCCATTTCTCTAAGAAAAGCTCAGCGTGGCCTCAAGCAGACGCTGAGGAAGGAACCCCTGGCGTCCGACGGTGCTGGGCGGCCCGGGGGCCACTTTGTAAGATGTTCTCCCATCGCGGATGCTTCTCTCCCCCCCGACTCCCCCCCCCCCCAAATCAATAAAGAAACAATGAAAGAATCCGCCCGCGGCCCCGGCCCAGGAAGGGCGCTGCGTTTTCCTCTTTCCTTCCAGAAATCACCGGAGGGGCCTGGAAGGCCTCCATCCACGAAGCCGCAGCCGGCGGTGCCCGGGACTCACTGGCGCGTCCTGGCCGAGGCCCTCGCGGCGGCTCGTGTTCACTGAGACCCACACGTCCTCCCACCGCAGGGGCGGGCTCTGTCCAGCTGGAGGCTGTGGGCGCGACCCCCCTCCCGCCCCCGGGGACCCAGGACACCGCGTCCCTCCAGCTTCTCCCCGGAACCGGGCTTAAGGTTGGCTGCACATCTCCCCCTAATATATTGGGGGGGGGGTGCTATCCGAAAGGGTGGCCTCATGCCCCGCCCTCATGGGCTCCCGGGCCCTGGTTTGCCGCTCCCGCTCCCCGGGAGTCTGGGCGCTCCCCCTCACGTGTCGGTTGCACATGAACGTCCGCACAGCTTTCCCGTCTACGCTCGGCCTCCGCTCCATCGGGACTTTGCTGTCCTCCGGCCTCGGGGCCGTTCTCTCAATGTTCTTGATACAAACCTCTGTCCACTGTGTGTGCGGCTACCATTTCCTCCCGTCTCAGCTGGACGGGCCGCCCAGAGGGAAAGGGGCGCAGAAGGAAGCGGCGGCCACAGAGCGAGGAAGGAGCAAGTGCCGAGAGGGGGGTCTGAAGAACACGGGGCAGCAAGGCCTCGCAGCACCCTGCGATGCGGGAAGGAGCGGGAGGGGCCGACGGGCGGGGGAGAGGGGGGAGGGAAATGGTCCTTTCCAGGCGACGTCATGGACAGAGAAAGCCCCGAGAATCCACGGAGCCGTCAGACATGGGGCGTCGGCGGGTGTAAGATTCACACCCCAGCGCAGGCCCCGAGCGCGGGCCCAGCACCTCGGACCCGCTCCAGGCGGAGGCCGTCTCCCCTCAACCCGCTGTCGCTGGCTCCCTGGCGGGTCCCCGGCACGTCCCCGGTGCCTGGCATGGGCAGCGGTCACAGCCTGGCCTCGAGGACAGGCACTGCGGACGAGCCGCCCGCCGCCCAGAGGGGCCCAGGGCTTGGCCGGAGACGGGGCGCACGTTCCGGCCCCACCCCTGACGCGTGTTTTATTTTGTCTGCGTCTCGGCATTTCCCTGACCCTCTGGGAGGCGTGAGTGACGTCTGAGCAGACACCACCCCGTTGGAGAGATGACACCCTGACTTCCTCTGTGGGAGGGTGAGGCTGGGGCCGGGGGCGGGGGCACACAGGGGCCGCGTGGGGAGAGGGGCCGAGCCGCCGGCTCCATCGCCTGGGCCACCTGCAGGCCCGCGTGCTCCCCCAGGACTCACGTGTGGGCCCAGGTCTTGGGTGTGTCCTGGTTTCAGGCACCAACTGCCGTCCGGGCCCCCCCATGACCCAGCTCCCCCTGATCTTCCGCCTGAGAATCAAACAAACACCCCTCAGGCCACTGGGGACCTGGGCACGCGGCTCAGCGCCCCCACACGGGCCCCCTCTCCTTCCTCTCGGGGGAGCTACCGCCCGGCCTGTCACTCTGTCCGGCCTATCACTCTGTCCGGCCTCTCCGAGTGTGGGTGGCAGCACCCCTCCCTCCCTCTCCCAAGACCCCACCCCCCACAATTCTGAGCAACCCCCTCCCCCTCCCGCCCAGCGGCTGCCGCGAGGCCTCCCAGCAGAAGGACTTAATTGCGTGTCAGAATGAAATCTCTTCTGATGAAGAACAATTCGGCGACGGCTCCAACTAATCAAATTAACAAAGTCTTTTTTGATTTTCAATTATCTCCTTCGCGGACACTTCACCGAGGCTCCCGCGACGGCTCCGACACCCGCGCATTCAAACGAGGGTCCGGCCGCTCCCACCCGGGACAGGGCCCCACGCCCTGGGCTCCAGGAGCCTGAGGCGGGCTGCTCTGCACATACCTGGCCCCGGGCGCCCTCCCTCGAGGCCGTGATGCCCGCACTGGGGCTGCCGTCTGTGGAGGGAGGCAAGCTCTGCACAGACACAGGCCCGAGCCCGGGGCCGCCTCGCCCAGGCCCCCCCATGTGCGCAGGGTCCGGGGCCTTCAGCCCACACAGGACGGGCTCAGCCTCCCCATCTGCGCCCCACCAATCACGCCCCAGAGCAGAGCAGCCGGACGCTTGTCACAAACGACAAAAACCAAGTCCCTTCCGAAGGGCACAGACCTGCCCGGGGACTGGGTGGCAGCTTGCTGGCTGGAGCCACGCCGCACGCAGCCATGAGCGCCCCTCCCCTCAGCAAAGACCTTCCCGCACAGGCCCAGCCGCTCCACACGCACATGTGTGAGCTCCACACGCACATGCGTGAGCCTGCGAGGCTGGTGTCCGTGGGGACAGCTTTCGGGGGCCGTTTGCCTGAAGCCGTCCCGTGGGCTGATATGCAGCTCCTCCGGTCTCCTTGCCACTGAGAAGTGGGAACGGCGCTGCCACGGGGGGGGGGCACATGGGCATTCCCTGGGGGACACCAGGGTGGAGGGGGCGGGGAGCCCGGTCAGCATCTCAGACTCGCCCCGAAGTCGTCCCGGGGTTCAGAGGAGCGTGGGCCCCAGATGGCTCCTCGAGCGGCTGAAATGAACTCCTGACGGGCTCCAACCTCAGCCCATGCCGGGGCCACGCGGGCGCCTTCTGAGTCGCTCCATCTCTCCCTCACACGCACACATACACACGCACGCACATGTGCACACACGTGCGCACACACGTGCACATGCATGCGGACACATGCACCAGAGCCCGGGCTGCCGATCTGACACCGCCTGTCCCGAGACCACGGCACAGGCAAGGACGGGGAGGGGCTGTGTGCGTGGAGGGGCGGCACTGAGTCACCGAGCCCCCAGGGCCTCCAGCTGCCCCCTTCGCCCTCCCCCTCTAACCCCAGTGTCCTCAGCGTCCCCCCTGGCAGCTGTGGCCTCAAAGGCCCATGGCCCCTCCCCACGGGGCCAGGAAGGGTGGAGGGCCCGCCGCCCCCCACCAAGCGGCTGTGAAAGCAGTGAGATGCCGGCTGCCCCAGCTCCTGGCAAGTGCTCCCTGTGCGGGAGGCCCAGCGCGGGGCCTGGGCTTCCGGGGACCCCACACCTGTGCATCAGGTGTGGCCCGCGCCTGCGGGGTCCAGAGGAGGTGGGGACGGCTCTGCTCAGCCGGCCTGAGTCCCCTCGGTCTCCCGCACTTTCTCCTCACACCCCTCCCGTCACAGCCTCACACCTCGCGCCTGGCGGTCCGCACCCTCCTCCAGGCAGGCCCCCAGCCTGGCGCCTTCTCCTCTGGCAAACCCAGGTCCACTGTCCTAAATACCACTGTCATCACGCGGCCCCTCGTCCGCTTCCACCTTCCGTGGCTTTGTCGTCGCTGCAGGAGGAGGGCAGGTTCCCCAGCACCTGTCACCTGACACCTGACACCTGAGGGCAGCAATACCGAGGGACAGAGCCAGGCTTTCGATCCAGCTCTGCCCTGGAGGGACCGAGCCTCAGTTTCCACATCTGGAAATGGGTGTGCTGCTACCTCCCTTTCACTCTGACCTGCGGTGTCTTGCCTGCCCAACCAGAGCATCACCACCCTTTTCCACGGGCTCAATGCTGGCCCCACGGGGGGACGGGGGGGGGTTGGAAATGAGGCCCAGACTGAGGCAGGCACGTGTGCCGTGGGTTGGAGTGGTGGTGGTGGTGGGGGGGGGTATGTAGGGACACAGGCCACAGGGCCCTGTGTGGCCACCAGAGTGCATGTGCTTGGGGCAACACACCTCCTTCTGGCCCTCAGTTTCTTTATCTGTAAGAGAAGGGGTCACACGGAAGGCCTGCCCCCCCTTCCTGGATCCCAGGCTCACTTAGCAGGTGGCAGGTGGTTTGTGAGGACACTGCTGCCACCTGGTGGAAGAAACGTGCATGGCACTGCTCCCGCCTCCAATTGGTCCCAGGCTTCCTGCTGCCATGGCAACGCTGCTGACCAGCATCACAACCGTGCTGGCCTCAGTAGGTTTATTTGTCCACTGGCCACCTCCTCCTCCTCCTCCCCCAGACAACCACCAAGGGACCAGTGGCCTTCCCCGTGGTCTACAGGTTTTAGAATACAGTGGCCCGGCCGGCGTGGCTCAGTGGTTGAGCGTCGACCTATGCACCAGGAGGTCACGGCTCCGTTCCCGGTCAGGGCACAGGCCCGGGTTGTGGGCTCGATCCCCAGTGTGGGGTGTGCAGGAGGCAGCCGATCCTTGATTCTCTCTCACCACGGATGTTTCTCTCTTTCTCTCCCTCTCCCCTTCTCTCTGAAATCAGTACAAATATTTTAACAGAAAGAATATTGTGGACAATTTTAGGTTACAGACATGCACACGTTTTGGAAACTCGGCCAGAACTTGTATCCACAGAAAAGGGGATTGCTGATCTAAAAGGCTAAAGAGTCATCGTTTTGAACGCTCATCCTCTGACTAGCTTCCTCCTCAACCTCCGTCATCTCACTGTGCGCCTGAGGGAGGACACAGGCGGGGTTAAACGGGGGAAACCGAGGCAGCTGGCCACCCCTCAGCCCTCCTCCCACTGGGACGGCTCCGTGCACAGACTTCGCGGCCACACGGCCTGAAACTCCGCTCGGCCCCGGCCCAGCTGCGCGCCCCTGAGCGAGTGACTGAAGCCCGTGTGCGTCAGAGCCGGGACACCCAGGCTGGTCACCGTGAGGCCGAGCCCGGCGCCCGGCTAGTCCTGGGCACCTGGGGAAGGCAGCCTCCCGTGTTCGTGGCGGCCACTGCGGGGCCAGCACCACGCTGCCGTTCCCTCGCCATCCAGGCTTGGTTCGGGCAATGATGGTGGGGGGTGGGGGGTGGGGGAGGCTGTGTCACTCCTGACGGAAGCTGCCAGAACCCGTGTGCAGCCGCCTCGCTCTCTGCCGGGAGCCTGAGTCCTGGAGTTCGGAGTTTGGTGACCGTGACGCGGGGCCGTCCCAGCGACGCACCACACGGCGTGGCCAGAAACAAGCTGGACTCGTCACAGATCTAAGCTTCGCGCTGGTCTCTGAGGGCGGCCCAGCCTGTGCCCGCCTGTGCCCGCCTGTGCCCGCCTGTGCCCACCCCTGACGACGCCTCTGAGCCTCTGGGAGGAAGGGCCCCCTCTGACGGGCCCCCATGGCTGCTCAGTCACTAGTGAGTGTGAGCTCACGCGCACACACTTCCTTTTCCAGAATTAGAATCCCAAGCGATAGCACCAGGGACATCTGCAACTCAAAGACGCCATCACGCAGGACGAGGCCAAGAGATGAACCAAATGCCCAAAAACCTTCCCGTCAGCCGGTCTGGGCTTTCAGGACTCGGTCCTGGTGTCCCTGGGAGGCCACGTGCCAGCAGCCAGGCGGCCCAGGCCTGGGGGCGCCTCTCCACCAACAAGCCCCCCACCGGCCCCTGACCCCGCTATTAGAAGACAGAATGGTCGGTGGCTGGAACCTGCCGGGAAGGGGGAAGGAGGGGCGGAGGGCATGGACCAGGGGCGCGACCCTGCATCCTGGGGAGATGCGCTCTCCTGTGCCGCAGCCTTTGGCGTCGCCTTGTGGTGCTGGCCGGTACCGCGGGGCCAGCTCACAGGCCAGAGCACCTGTGCACCATCAGTTAACCCTGGGCCCCGCCTGCGCCTGGGCCGTGCCTTCCCCGCGGACAGAGGCAGGAGCCCCCTTAATGCTGCGGAGAAAGTCCCACAGGGCCAGGCGCCGTCCAGGGCGAGAGGCAGCCCATAGCCGTGTCACCGAGGGCCCACTCGGCGTTCTCAGGACGCAGGCTCCTCTCGACAACAGGCCCGACAGATAGAAAGAGTCTTCAGTTCTCCACTGTCTTCCTCCTTCTCGCCATCCCCGGTTCCTGGGCACAGAAGGCGGTCAGCAGTGCTCAGAAGAAGTCCGAGGCCTGCAGACTCACCCAGCCCGGCCTCAGCCCACAGGCGCCGGCGGAGTCCGTACGTGACCAGGGACATCTGTGGGATGGGGGCCTCCAGCCACGGTCAGTGGGATGGGGTTGGAGCAGGATCTTCTGTGAACAGGGTGTAGGGTGGGAAACGTCTGGCAATGACAAGATAAGGGGCCCCGAGCTCCCACTCGCTGACCTCAGGGCTCCCTGGGGTGTGGATGGAGGCGAGTGGGGGACACTGGGAAGGACTCTCTATATATAAAAGGCTAATCTGCTAAGTACCCCTCCCACCATCCATCCAGGTGCTATGATGCGCACTGACCACCAGGGGGCAGACGCTCAACGCAGGAACTGCCAAGCTGCAGTGACTTGGCAGCGGCAGTTCTCAGGTGACGCACCCCGAAACCAGAGAGGAGGGAGCCCGATTCCTCGTGGGGCCGCGCGATTCCACCCTGGGCTGTGGATTATTGTTGTTGCTGGGCACTGTCGGCCCCGAATCTGGTTTACTGCACATGTGTGTTTGCGTTCCGCACCCTGTACGACAGCAACTTTGCAGAGCGCCCTCTGCACCCCAGGACCCCTCGGGGGATGTCCGAGAGCCGGTTTCTGCCCGATCCCCGCAGGCCAGGCCAGGGGACCCCGCCTGCCGGAGGGACCCCACTCACTCCGCAGACGCCGGGGAGGGACCGCGGGGGGTTGTCTCCAGGGCGTGTCCGGCCCGTCTCACCCAGGCCCGCCCCACTGGCCACCTGCTAATGAATTTCCTTTCACTGTGCATGAATCCATGCACCGGGTCACTAGTAAAGAATGAGGAACACGAGGCTCGGACAGACAGACGGGCGTAATAAGTGCCCACGGGACTAGGAAATACCATGGGGTGTGGGGTGTCCTGGCCCCTGTGCTGAGCAACGACACCCGACCTCCCCCCGCCCCGGCCACCTCACAGGTAGGGAGCCTGGCACGTAGCAGCTACACAAACACCCGTGGGGGAGGAGGGTCCCAGGACCCCTACCTGCCCTGTCGCAGCCCTGACCTTGCCCAGCACTGGGGCCAGGCTTGAAGCCCCCGGGCATACTCCGAGCCGGCCACGCTCTCCCAGAGGCCCAGGAGCTGCCACGGGAGGAACGCACAGTCTCCTCCACGCCAAGGACCCTGCACCAGGCAAACCAGAACAACAGGAAACACATTCTTTACAAAACGTTTTAAACTGATTTCCGGGAGGAAGGGAGAGGGCGAGAGAGATAAAAACTTCAGTGATGAGAGAGAATCATGGATCGGCTGCCTCCTGCACACCCCGCACTGGGGATCGAGCCCGCAACCCAGGCCTGTGCCCTGACCGAGAATCGAACCCTGACCGGGAATCAAACCCTGACCTCCTAGGTCGACGCTCAGCCACGCCAGCGGGAGGAAAAACACTTTCTAAAAACCCATTCTTTCAAAACAGTCGCGTGGGTGCGCTCGCTGTCCTCCTGCAGCCCCGACGCCTGTGTTCACAGCGGTGCCCCCACGCGCTTCACGGGGGTGGGGGTGGAGGGGGCGGCCTAGAACCGTTCACAGGGGCAGCCGAATTCACGCGGAGGTTCACGCACACAGAGCTGCCCTCGTGGGTGGCTCGCCTGCGCCACCAGGTGGTCGACCGCGGGTACTACCGCTCGAAACAGGTAGCTAACGGAACGGGAGTAGGGAGACAGGACAGAGACGTCAGGAAAACAGACTCCCCGTGGACAGGGGCAGAGCCAGCCAGTCCGCCCAGGGCTCCCGGGGTGAGGGCATCCTCGGGGAGCACGGGGAACGCCCACACGTGTCCTCAGGTGACACCCGGGTTACCTGGGCGGCGGGGCCTGCCTGGAGCCTGGTGGGGGCTGTGCGTGCCGGGAGTGCCGGGGTAGGGGGAGTGCGTGCTGGGGGGTGCCATGGGTGCTGGGGGGCGTGCTATGGGTGCTGTGGGCGCTGTGCGTGCTGTGCGTGCCGTGTCCCTGCTCAGCGGGTCTCTGGAGAGCTGGGGGAGGGGCCGGGAGGCAGGACCCATTGGCAGCTGCTCAGCCTGAGCTGGCACCTCCTGGGCCAGCGCGGAGCAAGCAAATGACCTGCGAACCCCTGAGTGGGAGTGGGACTCATTAGCCCCGATGTGCTGACGGCTTAATTACTCCCCAGTGGGAGCGGCTGTGAGGCGTGAGCAAACGGTTCTCCTGGATTAAGGGGGGACTGGCCAAATAGGGGGGGCAGGCGGAGGCCGGGCACCCAACCCCTCATCACCGTGGGTTCTGGGGAGCAGATGGCGGGAGTTTGTCTGCGTGGAAGGGGGAGGCTGTGAGGCTCCTGCGGGGGGTGAGGGTGCAGGAATGTGGGGGGGCACCTGGAAGGGGTGGCCGTGGGTGCCGCAGGCCACAGAGGCTGCTCCGGAGAAGGTGGCTGGGGGCCTGGGTTGCCTGTGGCTGTCGGTGTCCTCGTCGGGCGTGGGAGGCAGACGGGGCCAGCAGAGGAGACCAGGGGCCGGGTCAGGAGGCAGGGCCTGGGGCAGGGTCGGGGGGCTGAGCCGGGCGCACCTGGCACCTGAGTGCAGAGCAGGGTTGGGGTCGCGGCTCTGACCCCCACCAGCTTCCACGGCCTCTCTGAGCCTCCGGTTCCCCGTCTCCAACGGGGGGCGTGGCAGCCCCGCCTCCGGGATGCCACGGGTCCCGCCAGCACCTCCTGCACAGCCACCGATGGGCTCAGACCAGTGTGAGGCCTCCATCGTTCTGTCATTTAAAGGGCCAATGTCCAGCTGGGAGTCCTGCCGCCCCCAAGGCACAGGGGGGAGCAGCTGGGTCCCCCCTTGGAGCCCCACTCGGACCTGGCCTGGCCTCCATCTGGTGGAAAAAAGACCCTCGCCCATGCGTCCTCTGGGCTCCCCGTCCTCAGGGCCTGGGGGCAGCCCCTGAGGTGCAGGACCATCACGGAGGCCTCAGCGGGCAAGGCCAGGGGAGCCAGGCCCCCCAGCAGGCCCCCCATCCGTCCCTGTGTGAAGTACACCGAGCTCCCCGTGCCCCGTGAGGACAGCCCGCCAGCTGAGCGCCAGCCGACCCTGCCCTCGGCCTCCGGACGCTGAGCTGTCATCGGCTAACGCGCCCGGGCTGTGGGGTTTGCACAGCAGCCCACGTGGAACAACACGGCCAAGCAACGCCGACGTTTAGGTGGTACCCGCTGCGCGTGAGCACATTCTGGGGGACACACAGGCCAGAGGCTGGGTTTCCCGGAAGCCTAGGGAGCCCCGAAGGAGACAGCGAACGTGGGGTGCCAGCTAGGGGCCCGCGACGCCCAGTGCGCCCCGGCACCTGCGGGCACTCAGGGAAAGCAGCGCACGAACCTCTCGCGGGAGCTGGGCCGTGACTGCCCGTGGGCACAGCGGGTCTGGAGGTCCGCCTGCTGTTAGGGGGCGGCCCCGGGGGAGTCAGGAGGGGGCTCGCCTCCGATCCGCCGGGCACGGAACCGTGGAAATGAGCACGGAGCATGTCTGCCTTCTCCCCAGGAGCGTGTAATTTCTCAGGAGAGGTGAGATGGGAACGGGCAATCACTCACAGCGCGGAACGTCAGTCAGTCCCCAGGCCTGGCGCAGGTTCAGCCAGGAGGCAGGGTGGTTAGGAAGACAGGCGGTTCCGGGGACGGGGGGACGGGGTGGGGGGGACGTGAAGGACCCCTGAGAATTGCACAGGAGGGTGGGGCGAGGTTCACCTTGGGCAGGCGGGAGGGAGGAGGCGAGGGGCGGCCGGAGGAGCCCTGTGTGCAGCTTGGACTTGATAACAGGAGCCGTGGGGGCTGTTCCTTTATCATGTGCATTAGATGAGCACCTACTACGTGCCCTCAGCCAGGGGCCCCGCCAGACTCGCGTGTGCTGGACAGGGAGACTCTGGGACCCGCCTGACTGCCCGGAGCAAGGAGGGGCCTCTGGCCCAACCGACGTGGCTCAGCGGTGGAGTGTCCACCCAGGAACCAAGAGGTCACCCGTTCCATTCCCAGTCAGGGCACAGGCCCGGGTTTCGGGCTCCATCCCCAGTGGGGGGCATGCCGGAGGCAGCCCATCCATGATTCCCTCTCATCACTGATGTTTCGTTCTCTCTCCCTCTCCCTTCCTCTCTGAAATCAATAAGAATATATTTCCTTAAAGAAAGAAGGGGACTCCGGAGAGCAGTGGGCACGGAGGGGGCCGTCTGGGATGCACAGCAGGGGCGGGCGAGGCGGGCCCTCTGCAGGGGTGGGCGCCAGATGGGCTCAGAGGGCACAGGGGCTGGGGCTGAGCTGGAAGGAAGCCTCGCACCCTCGCACCCACGCTTGGCAGCACCCGCAGTGCCCCTCCGGCCCGAGGCCCCACTCCTGTCCACATCACGGACATCACAGACGCGCCAGCAGCATTTGTAACAAGATGCAAATCGGCACTCGCCTTGCTGAAAAGAGGAGGGAAATCACTGTAAACAAAACCTCTGTCGCCATGGAGACCATTAAAAATAGCCTGCCCCCTGCCCCCTCCGCGGGGAACGCACAGCTCAGTTCCTTCACTCGGGTCATTGCTACTTTTTGGTTATGAGTAGCTCCCCGCTTCCCACAGGAGGATGGATGAAGGCCCAGGACTTTCCGAAGGCAGCCCCGTGGGGGTGCACCCCAAGGGCCAGGAGAGGGGCCTGCACTGCCGTGTGTGTCACAGTGGCCTCTCGGTCCCACCCGTCTCCCCGTCTCCCTGCTGCTCCCCTGGGTCACGGCCCGGAGTTAGTGAACCTGAGCCACACTCCCAGGGAGGCCCGAGCCCTGCAGGCAGAGGCTCTGAGGGGCCTGTGTGCTGTTAGTGTCACGGCCACGGCCACAGCTAGGAGTGGGTGCCCGGGAGCTCTGGAACCTAAATGAACAGCCACAGACCCCCTGAGAGCAAGGAGCCAGGTGCCAGCCCCGCACGCCCCACGCGGCCATGTGCGGACCATGCGCAGGAAGCGTGGGAGTTACCCGTGGTTTCTGTCCGACCCCCACACGTCGGAGCCTTTTCCCTGCCTAGGGCCGTTGGCTATAAGAGCATCTCGGCCACACAGGATTTCCCACTTAACAACTCGCCTGCTGCGTCTGGTCCAACACGTCATTAACTCGCCCCAAAGCCTTGGCAGGCCCAGGCCAGGTGATGTCACGGGCCTTCCCGGCCCGCGGCCACGTCCCCCACCCCTGCTCTAGAAAGTCGTCAGCGGGGCCCTGGTCACACCTGTCGGCGGACCAACACCTGGTCTCCCGCACGCGCTTCTGCTGAAAGTCGCTGCGTACTTCCTGCTGTGGGTTCGTTAGCGACGAGGGGCGGCAGCACCCCCCTCTGCCTGAACGGAGCTCATCCAACCACGTGCTTCGGGGCGGGGGGCACAGCACAGCCACCCGCTCAGGGACTGGGACAGCACCCCAGCGCTGAGCTCGGGGCCACCGTAAACACCAAAGTCACCCCCAGAAAGCACCAAAACGCACAGACCAGGTAGCCGGTGGCTCACAGCCGCGCTGACCGAGGAGGCAGCGTCCCCTCCTGCCCGAGCCGGAGCTGGTGCCGGGCTCTGCCACATCCGCACCCCCTCCCGCCCTCGGTGTTGCTTTGGGGTCACAAGTCAGGGTCAGCAAATGGCCAGATTCGCAAATGGAGGCCGACTGTACGTGGTCACCCTTTTAAGCCGCTGGCTCACCGGGTGGTTTGTCGACGGGGACAAATGACGAGGACCCAGGGGCACCGCGGCCCAGCTGCCAGGTGAGAAAGTCCAGGCCGACGGCCACGGAACGAACCAGGTTCTGCCGACGCCATCAGGGCCAATTCCCACCACCTGCCCCTCCCCAGGCCACGCGCCTCCGCCCCTACGTGTGCCGCTGAGTCACGTCTGTCCTCGGCCCGGGCAGACCCGCGCAGGCAGAGGACATAACGCCGCCCCTGTCCTCGAGGGGCCTCGGCCTCCGGGGGCTTTGGCGACTAAAGGGGAGCATCTGGGTGGCACTCTCCTGCCCGCGGGCAGGGGTGCTGCGTGCGGGGTTAGGACTGAGGGGTGGGGAGTGGGCAGGGCCAGGCGCCTGCTCCCGGCTAGGAGAGGCTGGGGGGTGCCTCGCCTGGGGAAGCCGGGCGCACAGTGGAACCGCGTTTCCTGGGGCCACGTGGGGTCAGGGGAGCAGAGGTGGCCCCGTGCCCCGTGCAACAGGAAGAGCCACCTGGTCAGAGCAGCTGCGGGCAGTGGGCTGCAGCTTTGCAGACAAACCCACAGAAGACGGACAGCTCGCCCCCCTGCCCCCACCCCCCAGGTCAGTGCAGCTCCTGCCTGATGCTCCCTGGAGGCCCTGCCCTTGGCCGGCACCCGTCCTGGTGGCTGACTCGGTCCAGGGGACTGGCCTCCGGGCAAAGGGCCCGATGCCGCCTGCATCTGACTTAGGACAGAGGGTTGGGTTCCCGCCGCTTCAAATCCATGGGAACCGGAGCTTCGGGGCCCGTGTCCCGCGTGGGAACACGGATGGGGGAGGACTGTTTCCCGCGAGGGGGGCCTTGGGCCTAGGGGTCAGGGGACCCGGGAAGCAGGGACCGTCGTAGATGGCCGTCCGCTCCCCGCAGACCCGGGTCCCGCCAGGAACACGCATGCGGACTCGGAAGGCACCTGCGTCCACCTGCGGGGGGCCGGGGCGGGGGCGGGGCCGAGGGAGGGGCCGAGTGGGGGGCCTCAGAGCCCCGTTCTCTTCTGCAGGAGAGGAAGCCGCAGGGGGGCTTGGGGCTGAGCGCCCACCTGGGAACCAGGAGGTCAGGGTTCGATTCCCGGTGGGGGCACAGGCCGGGGTGCAGGTCTGATCCCCAGTGGAGGGCGGGCAGGAGGCAGCTGATCGGTGATTCTCTCATCATGGATGCTTCTCTCTCTGTCCCCTCCCTTCCTCTCTGAGATCAATACACACATACACGTATTTTTAAAAGGTGAAGAAGGAGGGTCACCTCATGGTCCCACAGGCCCCCGGGGTTGCCCGGCCTGGGACCCCGCAGCTGGGCCCACAGGTGCCGCTGGGACCAGCACCCTCACCTGGGGGCAGAGGGCACCTCTCTGCAGGGGGAGACACACCCCGCTCCCTCGTGCGGAAGGACGGGGGGAGGGGGGAAAGGACCTGGTAGCCCCCCCGTGGGGAAGACGTGCGGCGCCTTCGCCCTCCTCTGCCCCGGGGGAAGCTGGCTCTGAGCTCAGCGGCCCGTCCCCGGCAGTGGCTCGTCACCGAGGCCTCAGGTCACACACCAGCCTGTGACCTCAGCGGCGACCCTTCCGCTGCCTCCCGGCCCCTCTGATGGAGGGAGGGGACAACGCTCACCTCCTGGGGGACCTGGGTCACCCCCGTCCATTCAGGACGAGGCTCAGCCAGCACTGGCCACAGCGGCCCGCCCTCCCCGCGGCCCCGGCCCCTCCGTCAGCCCGGCCTGTGCACCGTCCTCCGCAGGCAGCTCCGGCGCCCCACGTGGCTCAGCCCTGAGCCCCCACTCCCTCCCAGGGCCTTCTCCTGCCCCGCGTCCCTGCCTCTCCCACGCCCCACCCGCCCCATGTACTGGGGGTACAGACCATTGTGACACCGACCGAGCCAGACAAGATTGCGAAGGGAAACGCCCACAGCCAGTCACACCTGCACCCCAGCCCCGGGGATCGGCCAGGGAGCATCCGGGACGCTGATGCTCCTCCCCTGGCTGTACCCCTCCCGGGCCCTCCCTCACCAGCTCCCCCACATCCCACAGCCTGTGCAGTGTCCTCCTCGCCTGGCGGGTACACGCGGCAGATGGGTCTCCCGGGAATGTGGGCGGCTGCTCATGCAGCAGGCAGCCGCTGGGCATCTGCCCGTGTGGGCAATGCCCATGTGGAGACCGGAGCCTGCTGCTGGGGGGCACATTCGGGCAGCAGCCCTCTGTGGGGGCAGCGGGAGGGAGGGTTATTCTGACACGTGCAGGTGGCCCGGCACGCCCAGAGGAAGAGGGGGCCTGCGAGGGGCCAGGCAGTCCTGGTGGCAGAGGCCCCTCCGCGGCCGGCCTCTGCCCTGCCCGAAGCTGCGGTCCGTTGGTGAAGGTCACGCTCTCGGTCCCCTGGCGGCCCCCCATCCAGGGCCCTGTGGCACCCGGCCTCCCGGGGCGGCAGGAGGGTCCTCGCTGGCCCCGTCCCTGCTCTGGGGGAACAGCCCTGTTAGACACGAAGGCCCCGGAGCCACGGCCACACGAGGCTGGTTTGTCACTCTGTGACCCCCCCTCCCACTGGTCACCCCCTCTTACAGGGGCCTCGGGGACCTCAGGGCATTGGAGCCCCTGCCCTCCGTTTCCAGCATCACCCCTGCAACTGTCTGCCCCCCACAGGCCTCCCTGGAGTCGGGGTGTCCCTGTCCCCCGAGGCCTGCCATGACCAGGGCACGTGCCCAAGGCCTGGGAGGGGCCTGGCCTCGACTGACAGCTGCCGGGGTGAATCCTGCTCCCTCAGAGCGCCCTCCGGGGATGGGGCCTCTGCGCCCCTCCACTTCCTTGTCTCCCATGACTCCTCCAGAACCACAAAGAGGCAGTTAAATAAATGATGAGCGCGGGGCAGCGCCGGGCGAGGAGCCCGCGGCACCTCCCACCAATCTCTGTCACCTCCATCACAGCCGTCGCTGGGTTTCGGGCACAGAGGCAGGTTCCTGGGGGCCTCTCGAGCAGTCCATCCCCAAACACCCCCACCCCAGGCAGACGGCCAGATGTACCCCTGAAACCTGGGTCTCCTGCCCGGGGGTCGGGGGGTCCTCAGGTGGCAGCTGGCCTGGGTGCCTTGCCCTCAAGGGTCTGGAAAAACACATGTGCACACACTTACACACACCACTCCCGGGCGCCCCAGGGAGCTGACGGGAACTCCGGCCGCCCCCTCCCTGCTGCCGGCCCCCGACTCAGGGCCCGGCCCCAACTGCGTTTCCCGTCCTGTCTCCCTCGCCCCCTCGCCCCAGCTCCTCCACAAAATAAAATTACACATGAAATAAAGGACGCCCCATCTTTCATAGCAGGACCTGGGGTGACCCGGCCCCTGCTCTCCAAGGTCAAGTGACCAGAGCGAGGCCCACGCGTCCCTGCCCAGAAGCCACTCAGTTTTGATTGGGTCTCCAGAAACGGCTGGGAAATTCGGCCACATGCGTGTTGCTGCACAGACGCGGCCGCTCCCGCTGGGGCCTCCCATCTCCCCGGTTCTGGGCCTCCATCTCCCAGGGCCTGGGCCTCCCATCTCCCAGGCCTGGGCCTCCCATCTCCCAGGCCTGGGCCTCCCATCTCCCCGGTTCTGGGCCTGCCATCTCCCAGGGCCTGGGCCTCCCATCTCCCAGGCCTGGGCCTCCCATCTCCCCGGTTCTGGGCCTCCCATCTCCCGGGCCTGGGGCTCCCATCTCCCCGGTTCTGGGCCTCCCATCTCCCGGGCCTGGGCCTCCCATCTCCCGGGCCTGGTCCAGGACCACAGGGGCAGACGGGCCGGGCAGGCGAGCGCAGCATCCAGGTGCCCGAGAGGCGACTCGTGTGCTGGGACCTGCCCTTCCCGCAGTCAGATGCCAGTCAGATCTGCCCCCCCAGGTACCCCCTCCTGCCTCTCAGGTCAGCCAGGCAGTCACCTGTCTTCCCTCCCGAAGGAAGGCCTGGCTCTCAGGGCGGATGAGAGCAGGGAGCGGGGCGGGAGCAGGGAGCGGGGTGGGAGCAGGGTAGTTGGGGGCAGGGTGAGTGCATCCGGAGGCCTGGCCTGGAACCCGCCCGCCAGGGCAGGAGGAGGAAATGCATTCGGGTGGGGCCTGCGGCTCTGGATCCTGGTGTGTGTGTGGGGGGGGGGGGGGGCGCAGGGAAATCTCTTTCTCCCAGTTCCCGAGTCCCGGGACTTTAATTTTACGGTTCACATTTCTCCCAGCAGAGCCGGTGACAGGGTGGAAAGCCCGCGTGATTAACTGTCCCGCTGGCGCCACGGCAGCCGTGATGGATGGGGGAACGGAGCTGGAGGAGCGGGCGCAGGCGGCGCGGCCGGCCGTAAATCCCGCTCTGATGGGCCGAGATGAGAGGGTGTCTGGGGGCGGGGGGCACAGTAGCCGGCGGCTCACAGGGCTGGGGCCCAGGCACCCCCCTCTGGCCAGGTGCCCCCCCCTCCAGCTCTCACTCGGGGACACTGTCTAAGGGAGACGGAGTGGAATCACTCTGTTGTGTCATTGATTTTTGATAAAAGCGGTAACGCTGCCAACCTGGCGGTCACTTCACGTCTCCTCTCCTTTGCCCACGGGCCCTCCAGCAGGCAGTGCCAATGACCGGTCTCCAAGGGGACGGGCCAGGGCACTGAGAGCTTTCCAGGAGGCCTGGGCTCTCCCTCATCTTCACACATGTGTGCACAAATGTACAGTGCACACCTGAGCATGCATACATGTGTATGAGCATGTGCATATATAAGCACATGCCATACGTGTGTGAGCATCCACACGTGTGCACATGCATGCTGACACAGCACACGTGTGCAGATACACATGCAATGCTCACACTGTGCATACATGCACATATGTGCTCACATTGCACACACATGCATGCTCACACTGCATGCACTCCCACACATTCAGCACGCTGCATACACGTGTGCACACGGGTCCTCACAATGTGCATTCCTGTGCACACACATGCACACCCACATACACTGCACACACACACTCTGCACGCACACGCACACACCTGGTTAGCCAATGAGAAGGGACAGTGAGCCTGCGCTCCGTCCTGACCTAACTCTTCAGTCTCTGGTGACCTTGAGCCCGACATGAGTAAGCGGGACGCTCCAGGGGCGGGCAGATCGCGTCCTATAAGCAGCGAAGATCTCCTTCCGCTGGAGCCCCGGCAGAGAGGGCGCCGCCCTGCCCTGTGGCTGTTCCCCAGGCCCCTCGGGAGGGGCGCAGGCTGGGGTTGGGGGGAGGACGCCATGCGCACGCCCCACACTCCTGCACACGCCCCAGCACGCCCACACTCTGTACACGTTTGCACACACAGCAGCTGCCACACAGACTCCTGCACACACCCACAGGCCCCACACGTCTCAGCACACCCACAGTGCACACATTTGCACACACGGCAGCTGCGCCACACGGGCCCCTGACGCCAGCCACAGGCCAGGCTGCTCATGGCCTCGTGAGGACAGCGGTGTCATCTCTGCGGACCCAGCTTTGGAGGCTGACTGTGCCCCCAGGAAGGGCTGGTGTGCTCCCCTGGCGAGGGGCGTGGGGCGACGGGAAGAGGAGGCCAGGGGTGCTGCTCAGCACCCCCCGATGCCCAGGACGCCCCCCACCCCCCGCCACCAGGATCGGGCCCGCCGCGAGGTCAATGTGCTGAGGTGGAGCAACCCTGACACCAAGTCAAACACGGGCTCTGACTGACCCGCCGGCCGGCGACAGAGGGAAAGCACCGAGCGACACGCGTGGGAAAGCGCTGCTTCTGTGGTGGGGCCACGCCTGACCCGCTGGCCCCACTGAGCCTCCCAGACTCCAGCCCGAGCGGATGGCTGGCCTCTGCCACTGCCGGAGGCGCTCAGCCCACGTGCTCCGGGGAGGGCAGGAGGCAGGGTGAGGCCTCTCTTATTCTGCTATTGCCACGGCCACTGCTGCCACGGCCACCACAGTCTCTGCCGCCACAGCCACTGTGGCCACGGCCACCACAGCCACAGCCACCGCTGCACAGGCAGCAGCACCCAGGCCTTTCCCCAGGGCTGCTCTGCAAGCCAGCCCCCCGCCCCCTGGTTAACCCTGAGGCCCTGGCAGCCACGGTAACGGGAACGTCACTCCTGCGTTGCTGGACTCAGACCAGGACATCCGGATGGGACGCACGGAGAGCGCAAGACCCCTCAGCGAGCGGCGGCGGCGCGAAACCTCCCCCTGCGCCCCCACGAGTCTCCTTCCTCTGCCCCAAAGCACTTCCAACCAGTGGGGACACTGCAGGGACGTCCGCGATGGAGCGGAGAAGGAGGGACCTCGTCGTGGGTGGGCCACGCTCGCTCCTGCCCCAGGGGCCGTGCCACCGCCCTCAGGTTTGGGGAAAACGCCACCAAGACCGACAGTGGGTCCGGGAACAGGAACATGGCCCGGCCGCTGGCTCAGGGCTGAGCGTCAACCTAGGAACCAGGAGGTCAGGGCACAGGCCGGGATTGCAGGCTCGATCCCCAGTGTGGGGCGCGCAGGAGGCAGCCGGTCCATGATTCTCTCCCGTCATGGATGTTTCTCTCTCTCCCTCTTCCTTCCTCTCTGAAATCAATTAAAATAAAAATTAAAAATAAAAGGAACAGGAACACAGAGAGGCCTGGCAGAGGGGGGGTCCCAGCCCACAGGGGAGGCTGCCGGGCTGCCCGGCCCCAATTAATGCGGGTACATCTGTCGGGCGGTCGGAGGACAGGCACAGAGTCCCCCGCGGACAGCTGCCTGCAGGCGGCGTGCGAGGTGCGGGCGCTGGGGGAGGCCGCAAGCTGGTTACCACGTGCCTGGGAGAGGGAGGGAGGGCAGGCTGGGAGGGAGGCGGCTCTTTTTATAGCAAGAAAACAAACAAATGGCTTTGCTCTAAGAAGCCAAAAAGGGAAAGAGAGAGTGAGCATGAGTCTGCCGTCCTGGACGGGCACTCAGGGCGGCCGTCGTGGTCGCCCGAGGAGCGAGGAGCGAGGAGCGAGGCCAGAGGCAGGCACTCCCAGGCCAGGACCCGCCTTCCCGCCCCTGACAGCCAAGGACAGGCTGGCCAGTGCCGCATGGCCCCGGTGATGCGCTGGGCACCACCCGGGCACTGTGCCTCCCACTCTGTGCAGAGCCCAGGGACGCTGAACGGTTTCTCCCCCAATTGCACAGCCTTGGGGCTCAGCCATGGGGCCCCCCGTAGTGAGGGGGGAAGCAGGTCTGGCCCAGCTCCGAGCCCCGCCCACTGTGCCATCAAGAGGCACCGAGGGCCAGGCCCAACGAGCCAGCCTTGAGCAGAACCCTCCTGAGTCTCCCTCACTCCCCTTCCCTGTCCCCCTCCTCCGTCCTCTGCGCTTCCAAACCCCCAACTGGTTCAAGTCACCGTGACCTCGGCCTCTGGGGCACCCCCACCCCGCACGGGAGCTGGCACTGTGCCTCCTGCCTTTGTTCGCGCCCCTAGAAGCCCGGCTGCTCCTCCGTGAGAACGCGCAGCCCATAATAAGCAGCACGAACTATTTATCCCCCTCGAACGTCTTTATTATTATTTTTCTCTCCTCCAGAAACACCCGCCGCCGGGGCCTGGAGGGCGGCCCGGCACTCCCTCCGGCCCTGCCCGGCGAGCAGACGGCGTGGGGGCGTGCGGTACCAGCCGCCTGGCAATCGGAACAGCTGTTCCCGTTAGAAAACGCTAATTGCCATCCATCAGGACGGCACCTACCCGCATTGACATGCAGGCGCACACGCAGGGAGGTCTACATCTCCCCGCGCCACGCTCGCCGCATGCTAACTAGCGGGAGCGGCCGGAGGCCGGCACTTCCTCCGAGGGGGCCCGCCCCAGGACCCTCGGCAAGGGAAGGGCATCCCTCCATGGGTGTCCCCCTCCCCCACCCCTGGCCTCTCACCCACCCACCTGCCCGCCCCCCTGGGGGTGGACATGGGGCCAGGGCCTCTGAACAGGACGCCTGCAGAGACGGGACGTCCCTCGGAGCTCTCCTCCTCCAGGGGGACCGGGTGGCAAAGTCGGGGCGTCCCCCATCTCCTGGGAGCCAGAGCTTCCAAATTAGAAGGGCGCTCCCCAAGCTTCCCGCCCAAGCGCGTGGGGGGGGGGGGGCTCTGGGTTCTCGGCCCCAGCGGCCCCCTCTCTTGTGTGTGCCAACCCCAGGTGTGCCCGTGGCAGGTGGGACCGCGCTCTGGCCCAGCCTCCATCCTCTCACCCTGGGGCACGGGTGTCATGAGCCCCTTGGGCCGCCATGCGGGCGACACACCCCACTTCCCGACCCCGGAGAGAAAGCCACCGCCCGTGGGAAGCTGTGGGCCTCCCGTCGCAGGGACAAGCCGCCCCCACCCCCTCCCGGCCGAGCACAGCTGCCTGGGCCCCACCCCGGGGCACCGTCACGCTGAGAAAAACGATAACTGGCCCTTCCCTCCGACTCAGAAAACGAGGCAAACCGGCCGCACCCACTGCTCCCCAGACAGACCCCGGCGAAGCACGCCCGCTTCTCCGTCTGCCACATGCAGGCGCGTTCGGGGTCCGCGGCCCGGCAATGCCGGCTGGGAGGCTGCGCGGTCTCCCGTGGGGGTGGCCCACCCGGTGCCACGCTCCTGGGCGGTGGGGGCGGTTGGGTACAGGCGGAGCCCGAGGCCAGCATGTGCTCGGGGGAAGAGAGAGCCGAGCATTTTGCAAAGAGCCTGCAGGGCCGGGTGAGATGCTAAATCATTTAAAAGCCAGTCTGTCCTTGCCTGGGGGGCGTTGTGAGCCACAGAACCTTCTAGAATAACGACGGAGCCAACGACGTGCTGGCTCACAAACAAGAGGCAACGTTCAATAACTTTTATTGATTTCGGAGAGGAAGGGAGAGGGAGCGAGAGAAAGACACGTCAATGATGAGAGAGACTCATCCTGCACGCCTCCTCCTGGGGATCCAGCCCTCACCCGGGCAGGTGCGCCCACCGGCGATGGAGCCCTGACTCCTGGCTTATCGGCCGACGCTCAGCCACCGAGCCCGCCGGCCGGGCCCGAGGAAGCATTTCGAGGGCGACAGCTAACGCGAGGTCTGGAAACCTACTATGTGTTGAGCCCGTACCCTTAAGAAAGCCACGTGGGGACAGGAGACGGGTGAAGGGGACCCGGGACCAGGAGGGCGGTCCATGGCGGGAATGCAGAGCGGTGGCTGCCCGCTGCCGGCTTCACGCACCTGGCAGGGCCCCTGGGCAGAGGGCGGAGGGCAGGGCCTGGGGGACACCCACTCATTAACATCCTCCCCCAGACCCGGACAGAGGTCTGTGTGGAACTCGGTGCGTGGTTCCCGGTCCCTCCATGAGGTCGACATCCCGGTCACCCCTCGGCAGCTGCAGGCGCCGCACCCTGCGCGTCCTGCCCTCTGAACCCCAACCCCCGCCGTTGCTCAGCGTCCCCGGGACCAAGGTCACTGGCGCACCCACACCATCCGCCCCCGCCGCACCCCGTCCCTCGCAAGGAGACAGCTGTTCCGCCCCCGTGCTGCCCCCCCCCCCCCACACACACACACACAGGCAGGCTCACCTTGACGCTACGTCTAATTCCATTTTTATCCCCGGTGTTTGCTGACACACGCTTTCTCTGCTTTGCCCACAGAACACAGATGCCTTTGAAAGCTCCGGGCCTGGGAATCCTCAAGGCGCCTCGCAAACCAGATACACAGTTTCCTGCCGATCCGTAACGTCCTCCCGGCCCCCCTGCCCGCCGTGGAGGTCACCTCGGCCCGGTGTCCGCGGAGGAGACGCGGCGAGGATTCTAGGGCATCGCGTCGAGGGGCCCGGCCGGGTGCCCGTGGGGCCGCGAGACCAGCGAGACCAGCGTCCCCCTCCAGGGAGGCCCATCACCCGCCCTCAGGGCCTCTCGAGAAAAACCCACTGAGTCTCCAGGCGCCGTCTGCAGGATGACCGGCGGGGCCGTCCCTGTGAGCGGCCCAGGGTCTGGGTGAGGTCGGTACTGGGGGGAGGGGGACACTGGAGGGGAGCAGTGGGGGTCATGCAGAGGTCACCCTTCCTCTCCTCATCTTCCTCTCCGACAGTATATTTATTTTTATTGATTTCAGAAAGGAAGAGAGAGAGAGAGAGAGAGAGAGAGAGAGAGGGAGAGAGAGAGAGAACCATCAATGATGAGAGAACCATGGATTGGCTGCCTCCTGCACACCCCACACTGGGGATGGAGCCCGCAACCCAGGCGTGCGCCCTGACCGGGGATCGAACCCTGACCTCCTGGTTCCAAGGTCAATGCTCAACCACGGAGCCACGCCGGCCGGGCCTGACAGTCAAGAAGAGGAGAATGGGTAGCAGCACCCCCAGAAAGCAGAGGAGCAGGTCCCGACCCCCAGCCCCTGCGGGCGGGGCCCCATTTGGACTTGGGGTCTTTGCTGACAACTCAGAGCTCAGGTGAGGGCCTCCTGCAGGGGGCGGGCCCTAACCCCACGGCTGCTGTCCTTCTGGGGGGAATGTGGACACAGGCAGGGGGACACACACACAGAGGTAAGGAGGTCCCACGATGAGGGAGGCAGACTGCACGGACACCCCTACCCGCCAGGGGGTGGCAGCGATGCAGGTGACCCCCCGGGTCCCAGAGAGAGTGGGCCCGGGTTCCGGACTCCCCACCTCCAGCATCAGGAGAGAATAAGTCTTTCTTGTTTTAGGGCCCCTGGCCCCCATCAGTGGTCCCATGTGGCAGCCCCTGACACCCCCCCAGGCACCTGGATTGGGGCCCCGCCCACAGGTCCCTCCCACAGCCCCCACCTACAGACCCCTCCCACCCGGTGGCTCTGATGAGACCCTGTGGGTGCGGCCTCTCCTCACCCCTGCCATCTGGGGAGCAGCCAGCACTTCCAGCGCATCTGCAAACTCCTTTCACCTTAATTGCTCCTAATGCTCCAACACCTGGTGACTAACAGACTCTAATTGGGCAGCGCCAGGCGGGGACGGGGACAGGGACTGGGACGGGGACAGGGATGGGGACTGGGACAGGGATGGGGACAGGGACTGGGACGGGGACGGGACGCGCTGGGAGCCCTGTCACTGGGCTGGCCGCCTCCTGTTTCTAAGAAAACGTCCCACCAACGCCTGCGAGCAGCTTTACCTCCCACCCACCCACACACCCACGCGGGGCCAGGACGGGACGGGGAGACGCCGAACGCAGACGGCACGAAAGGTCACCAGTGCCAGCGGGGTCTGGGCCGTCCCGTCCGTGTGGGCAGCCAGGGCGTCCGGAGGCGGCGTGGAGAGCCATGAGGAGCCAGTCCAGGCCGCCTCGAATTTATAGAAATTGGGGGGGTGGACAGGGGTTGCGGCTGAAGCTGGCCTCAGCACTCTTCCTGAATATTCTCCAAATGCATGTAGCCGGGGGCAGGAGCCGGGGGTTTCTAGAAGGACCCGGTCGCCAAACTCCGGTCTCCGTGGGGGCAGCAGGCGGGGCCCCGAGGGAGGGAGGAGCCGTGGCATCTCTCAGGTGGGGCACCTGTCCCGCCAGCGGCAGCCGGGCTCCCCGAGCGGCAGGAATGCATCCGCCCGAGTGTGGGGACATCCCCTTGGCTCCGCGTAACCACATAAAGCCCCGCTCTCCCCCCGCTCCACCACCGCCACCGCCATCGCCATCGCCACCGGGAGCGCCTGGATGCCGACCGGGCGGCACAATGGATGGCGCGGGAGGCGGATCACTCCAGGTGACGGACGGGAAGTCGCACGGCGCCACGCGTGGGTCCGTCCCAGGGCAGACAGGTGGGTTTGGATGTTGGGGTGCGGGTGACCGCTGCAGGTGCCCCGGGCACAGCTAGGATGCCCTCCACCTGCCCGCCACGCCGCGTGGAGGACGGTGACCTGTGCTGACCACGGGAGCGGCTCCGTGCGGGCCTCCCGGGCCTGCCCTTCATCCCCTTTGTGGTGAAACCAGAGCCCTGGGCGGAGCTCCCGGGGGTTCCACGGGTCTTTCTAGAAATGATCGAAAACGAGGGGCGAGGGCACCCTCCAGTTCACAGCCAGGGGGTCAGGAGCACAAGGGGCTGGAGGCGTGTGGGCCTGGGTCTGCCACCAGCTCCGCTGTCGCTGCCCGAGGGGAGGGCAGCCCCACACGAGGTGGCACGGGCGAGCACCAACCCTCTGAGCCGATGAAGGCGTCACCGGGCCCATGAGCGGGGGACGGTCAGGCCCGCCCTGGCCTCTGGCAATCTGTGCCAACGCCAGTCAGCGGGCACCACACCCTGGCCCCCTCCGCCCGCTGAGCTCCTCTGAGGCCAGGCTGGCAGATTTTGGGGCACAGGGAGCAGCCACTCCTCACAAGTCCCCCCGACACATCCCCAGGGACCTGCCGATCCCCCAGAGCCACGACCCACGGTCTGCGCCCTGACACAGCCGAACGCCCTGCGGTCCCGGAGCAAAGAGAATGGCCCATGAACCGTGTCCATCACAAACAGCGACTCAGCACAGCGTGGCGGCCGCAGGCTTACCTGGCAGGGCAGGTGCGCTCTGTTCTCCGGGCCCTGGGAGGCCCCACAGGTCCCTCCGGAACTGCCTGGGGGGGGACGGCGGCGGTGGCAGTGGTGGTGGTGGTGGCGGGTGGATAGGGACAGGTGTCGGCAGGAAGAGGCTCAGGAGCTCAGAGAAGGCCGCTGCCTCCTACCTGAAGGAGAAGAGAAAGAAAACGCTGAGCTGAGCGCCTTGGGAGCAGAGGTCTGTTTGATAGGAAGCAAACCCTGCAAAGCGGGCCCTGTGGTCCCCAATGCCCTCCCCAACCTCCCCCCCCACCCTCCACCTCCCACTCCCCAAACCCCCCCTCTCCCCCACCCCCGGGTCCTGCCATGCCCTCGGCCAGACCACACCCAACACTCCCAACCCGGGCCCTTCTCCAGGATCCCCTCCTTCCAGTGCCACGCCTAGGCGCAGCCCTCCTGGGAGCCCCCCAGGCCCCGAGTTATTGGGAGGCCCTCACCCCTGAAGTGAGGGAGGGGGCTCCAGAGCTTGCGGTCCTGGTGACCTGGGCACAGGGATGCCAACCTCTGGCCTCTGTGTGTGGCCTCAGGGGCTCACAGAGCGTCAGCCTGATGCCTGTCTGCCTCGCCTCCCCCCCATCTGGGAGCCCTTGGGGACAGCATCGCCGCGTGGAGGTGCATGGGCACCTTCCTGGTGACGTGCGTGTGACCTCCATGGAGGCAGGGGAGGAGCCGATGACCTTGCCCAGCCCTCTCCCACCTCAGACTCCTGAGCCCAGGGTCACCTGCCCTCATGGCATCACCCGCCAGGGGCCTCAGTCCCCCCCACCCCCGATCGAGGAACCGCTGGAGAAACACGAAAGCTCCTATCTCAGTTTGGGGGTCACTCGGGGCCCACACCATCGGAACTCCTAAGACCTCGACAGCTCCGTGCGGAAACGACTGGACGTTTCGATGACAGAGAAACCGTCGCCTGGACAGACCACAGATCTCGAGTCAAAGAGATCTCGTCCCCACGGCTCCCGGGCGCGCCCACGGCAGGGTCGGCGACAGCAGCCCCATCCATGTCTGTGAAGAAGCAGCAATTGGGCCATGACGCCGAGGCGCCCACGCTCGGGGCTGGGAGACCCGTCCCAGGGCCCACCTGCAGGGGCAGGAAGGCCACAGCCACGGTGCCCCCAAGGCCTCCGTCCGCATCGCTGCTCGTCAGCTCTCGTGCCCGGAGATGACACGGAAAGCGTCCTCACCCCTGACCCCCGCGCTGGCCCCCTGCATGCCTGGCACAGGGACCAGAGTCCATGCCAGGCCCTCTGTTGCACCAGGCAGGGACGGGCACAGGGCCCACGGGGTTGCGGTATGGACAGGTGGGCACACAGAGCAGTGCAGGGGCGGCACACCTGCCCCCTGGCGCACATTGCCCCCTCAGCCGCCCAGCAGATAACCAGAGCCTGCCCCCCTTCCAGCAGGGATGAGGCCTGGCCCTGGACTGGCCCCCTAAAGGCTGCTGGTGCAGATGGGCAGATGAGGGTGGACGGGCAAGCGAGGGTCAGTGCAGCCCGCCTCCCTCTCCTCCCCCGCCTCCTGCCCTGTCTCTGGGTGTGGACAAGGACCACCGTCCGGCAGAGGAGGCCCCTGCTGGGCTCCGGTCACCAGCAGCCACGGGTTGGAACCTGTAAGAGGACCTGGAGGCAGGACAGGGAAACTGGATGAGGCATGAGGGCACCGAGGCTCGGTTCCTGCAGACCCTGCCGGACGTCTGTGCCGTGGCTGCCTCCACGGAGCCATGTGGAGCGAGGAGGAGGAGGAGGAGGAGGAGGAGGAGGAGGAGGAGGAGGAGGAGGAGGCAGGCGTGGGAGTGGCTGCCGGACCCTTCGGAGGACAGGGAACGGGTCCAGGACTCTCCTTGTCCCTGGGCTCCCGGATCACTAAGCCACCAATCACAGGGCGGGCAAGGAGTGCTGTGCAGCCATCTGTCGGGGGAGCTGGGGAGCAGGTGCCCGCTGGGCAGGAAGCTGGCCCGGGTGACCTCCGCGTCCTGGCCCATCTTGGCTTCCAAGTACTATCGACTCTCCAGGAGGGAGCCCACTGGCGGACCCCCGTTCCAGCAGCTCGGCCCGGCCACAGAGCCTCTCGGCCAGCAACACGCGGCCTGGGCCTCAGGCGGGGTGAGGCCGAGTCAGGGCAGCAAGGACAGGGCGCTGAGGGGGACCCGGCCCTCACCCCGTCCTGTCCGTCCCAGGCCAGGAAGCGGGGGGCAGGGATCACGTCGCCAGTCAGCAAGCCTCGGCGGGCGGAAACGTCGGGTCCAGAGGAGAAACAGGCCAGGCGGGGAGGGGGGATGTGCCTGACCTTCCCCGCTGACCCTGCCCGCTGCCCAGCGGGAGCTGAGCCCGCCCAGGCCCTGCGTGCGGAGGAGCAAACGCCTGCAGACGTTCCCACCGCTCGCCATCCCGGGAGCCCGCAGGGCAGGGCTGAGCCTGGGACAACTCCAGGGCCATTGGGCCGCCTGAGGCCACCGGACATTAAGGAAGCCCCGCCCACTCGGGAGGCGCCAGCGGCCTCAACGGAGGGTCACTTCGGGGGTCGCGATGCTTCTGTCCATCGCACCCCGGATCCCGGCCCCAACTCCCTTCACACCACGGGTCCCCGCGGCAGAGGGGCATCTGGGATGGGCCCCTGGAGCCTGGAGGGCCTCACTCCCATGCTGTCCGCAGGAGCCAGGTGCGGCCTGTGCGTCCAGCTCTCTCCAGCCCTCTCACGCCTCCGTTTCCCCAGCTGAGCAGGTGGCACGGCACAAGGTCATCCGCAAAACCCCTCCCGTTGGGCCGAAAGCCCAGAGAAGGAGGCATTTGCTAGAAGTTTGCAATGAGCACATGTGACTTTACAATCGGAGAAAAGCCAACCTCACACCAGGAGCACATGGAAGGGGCGCCCACACCCTCCCCCCCCCGCCGGCCCCCAATGGCGGCGGAGGGGCCTCATGCTCCCGGGGGCACAGCCAGCCACGTCCCAGCTGAGGACGGAGCCCCAGAACTGCCAGGTGGGGACAGAGGTTCACGGAAAGCCGCCCCCCCCGCCCCCCGCCAGGCTGGCAGGAGGCCCGTGGCGTGCTCCGGGCGGGCCCGGTGGTCCTCACGGCCCCCAGGGGACTCAGCTCTGAGCCGGGGACCCCTGGCCGGCAGGGTGGCCCACAGGGCACCGCACCCGGGTCTGGCCAGCGTGCAGGCCCCGTGGGCGAGAGCGAGGCGCAGCCGCGGCTGGCAGCCGGCCACCCGCCCGGGGACGATGCTGATTTCTATGCACGACTGGGCCTGCCAGGTCCCACGACCTTGGCGTGCGGGGCCACGGGGGAAGGACACGTGCGCTCAGCCCCTCCGCCGCGCATCCATTAACATTCACGGAGCCGGGGCTGTAATTACAGCGAGTGATTAACGGCCGCGGGCGCCTGTCACGCGGGAGCAGATTAACCGCAGAGGCTGGCGCGCCGCGCTCTCCTCGGACCCCGTGCCTCTCAGACGCAGCCGGCGCCCGGGAGCGGTGATTAATGGCGGGAGGAGAGCGGGGGCATCGCTGTGGCACTGTCTCGGGCTTTTTCCTCTTGCTGGCCTGGCAGGAGGGTGCGGGGGGGCAGGCCTCGCTCCACCTCCCCAGCCACCATGCACCCTGGGCAGTGGCTCCCCAACCAGAGGGGGAGGCAGGGCAAGGCCACATCCACGTGGGCCACGGGCATCGGGAGCCAAGAGACACGGCCCTTCCCTCCCCTTCCCGACGTTGCCCAGGGCCGCTCCTGGGCAGAGGCCTTGGCCAGGACTGTTGCCATCCAGCAAGGGCACCAGGTCCACAGGACACCTGCCCAGCCAGCAGAGGGCGCCGGGGGGCTTGGGGCTGGGGCACCCTCCTGAGGATGATGGGGCAGAACCCCCAGGCGGGGCGGGGGGATGGGGGGAGTCGTGGCAGGCACACAGATGTTCTGGCATCCGCGCAGATGGAATGGCACTGTGTTCCTGTCATAGGCTGACACGCAGCGTGACACGCCCATTCATCCAGGTATTAAACCCCCGTGTTGGGTGCTGGGAAGCAGACCCTTTAGGGACAAAGTCCTGCCTAAGAGGCTCTCGGTCTGTGGTCACGGGAAGCCGGCACGTGACGAGGGCTCTGAGGACGAAGCCGCACAGGGTGCCCACAGGGCACGGCTCTGCCCTCGTGCGAGGGGCTGGGGCGGGAAGGCCGGGCAGCGGAGGTGACCCTGAGACAACCACGAAGTCAGGTAACACCGCTGGCAGCCCATCACCATCGCACCCGGCCAGTGGCCATACCCAGTTCCCACGGGCCCTGCCCACAGCAAAGGGCACTGCAGGGCGGCTGGGCAGCCTCGCAGCCACAGTGCAGCCCCTTACACACTGTGTGTCCTCCAGCGACGCCCCAACATCCCGTCCTTCCCTCTCTCCTCGACGGAAGTCACGAAGGTGAGCAGAGGGCGGTGCGGGCTCAGACACGGACAAAGGGCTCTGTGACCCGGCCCGGCCCTGAGACCAGGGTGACCCCGGACCCTTTGCTGTGTGTGCGGACAGTGCAGATGGCACTCACACAGCCACGGCCCAGGCGACCACGCACGCATGCTGGGCACCGCACTCACCAGTGTGCACCTGGCTCCTCACTGAACCCCGCACCGACCCAGGAGGAGGGTTCTAGAACCGCCCCGGCTCGCACACCTACTCCAGGAGCTCGGAGTCGGCCGGGCCCACGTCACCCTCCTCCTCCCAGAGCCTGGCTCCAGCTGAGACGCTCTCTGCAGCACCTCAGCTGAGGTCTCCCCCCTCCATCCCCACCCCCGGACCAGCCCTGGGCCCAGGCTCCGTGCCACAGCCAGAGCGTCCCGGACGGCAGTGAGCTCCCCCGGGGGAGGGTCAGCTGCCGCGGGTGCCAGCACCCCGCATGACCGACGTCCCGGTCAGCAAACGAAGAGAATCCCATCGCCTGACACGCTCCGTCCGCACGGGGTTAGGGCCCAGCCGGAAGGGAAAGCGTTGAACCGAGACGCAGGCCTCGGCATGGCCCCTGCCCCGGGGTCCCCGAAGCTCCCTCCTGGGCCCACAGAGCCAGGCCGCTGACCTGTGCCTTGTCCGTCCGTCTGTCCTGCCGCCCAGGCGCAAGGCCGCGGCCTGCTCCGAGGCCTCCCTGGCTGTGCGCGGCGGGGCAGGTGGGACAGAGGACGCCGAGCGGGAGGCGTGACGGCGTGGCCCCGCCGTGGGGGACGCTCCCTGTGGCGGCATGTAATAGGACTCATTCCTGGGGGGCGTGGCCGTCTCGTGCTGAACTGCACCCCGAAACCTGCCTGTCCCCTGGGGGCCCCTCTCTGCCTGCCTCCGCCAGGCCCCTGCGCGCTTGGAGCCTGCGCAGGTGGCCCGGACGCCACACCCTGCCCGTCTTCCTCCTGCTCAGTCGCTGCCACGGTGCCACTGCGAGCAGGACCCTCCCCGCCCGTGTCCTGCCGACGGCACTGAGGGCGCCTCTCCTGGGGCCAGGCCTGGGTCCGAATGAGAGGCTCCTGCCCCAACGCTTGTCCCTCGCCAAAGCCATCATGTCCAGACACGAAGGACCATACTGGGCGATCCCACTCACGGGGGGTCCCCGGAGCAGTCAGACCCACGGAGCCAGGGGGTTGGGGGGCTGGGGAGCAGGGAGTGATTCAGGGGACGGATGTCAGGTTGGAGACGGACGGGGTGGCGGCCGCCCAACATGGATGCGGGTAATGCTGCTGCCCTGGGCCCGTAAGCACGGCCTACACGGTACATTTACGCCGCGTGCGTTTGACCAGGGTAAATGTAAACAGGCCGAAGGCACACTGGGCCCTGGGGGCGGAGGGACATGTGGGAGGGCGCCTCCTGCTGGCCGGCCTCCCTAGCTGCTGCCAGGACTGAGCACTGAGGACCTGCGGGCACAGCCCTGGGCAACCTGGGCAGGGGGCAGCGGAAAGCCCGTCACCTGCCACCGCGGCCTCGCTGCCCTGAGAGAGGGCCGGGAACGCCCTCGGGTCCACGTGGGGACTTCACCATCGTGTCAGCGTCACGTGTAACGTCAGGGAGTGTCCCCTTCTAAAGACACCCCCCCCCCGTCCTGCCCCGCTCCCACCAGCGGCGCCAGGAAGCCCTCGGGGGCCCTGACTGGACACCAGGCTCGCGGCCGCTCCAGCCTGTGAGCAGCGGCTAGTCGGTCGGTTGGTCAGCCAGGGATCTGCCCGGTGCCAGCGGGAGGCACGGAGTGGCCGCGAGCGCCGTAATTACAAGGAGATAAGACGATCAGGTGTAATTAAACCGCGTCCGCGGCCAGACCCTCCCCTCCCCAGGACCGCAAAATAAATTACCCAGACGTCAGCCGGGCTGAGCTATGGAAACAATTAAACAGAAATTAAATCTAATTCCCGCCTGCTCCCAGCACAGAGGAGCGCGTGGCTTCCCTCTCCCTCCTCGCCGCTCGCTGCTGGGACGGTGACGGGAATTAATCACCGGGCAGGCGGCGAACACGATCCATCACCCGCCGGCGCACCGGCCGACTGACCGCCGCTCTCGGTCGCTGGGAACTGCGGAGGAGACGCCGTCTGGGAGGACGAAGGCCAGGCTGAGCGGGTGGCTGACGAGTGCACATGGCCCCGGGGACAACCAGCTTCCTCCAGGCGGGGTCCGGCCGGAAGGAGGCGTGGAGACAGCCCGTGTCCCTGGGCCTGCACATCCCTCCGAGCGAGGCGCACACGTGTGCATACGCTCATGTAACGTGTGTGCATGTGAATATACGTGCACATGCACAAACACGTATGCATGCACACACATGCACACACCGCCTCCCTCAGAGAGGCCCGGGGCTCGGCTCTGGATCCACGGTGCAGAGAGAACGGAGCCACGTTGGCGTCACCCACGAGGGATGCACCAGGGAAGGACTCGCTGGAGCCAACGCTCCCTTGGTCTCGAGAAGAACAGGTGGCGACCACCTCACCTGCCCACGTGCTCTCGGAGCCGCCTGAGCTGCCGCCCGGCCCGCCTCCGCCTCCCGGCGACCGTCCTCCCGTACTCGCTCTCCCCGGGGCCGGGCCGGGCTCTGCACTCTGCACACTGCGCATCCCCAGGCCTCGCAAAATTCCCAGCCTCAACGTGCGCCTGCTACAGACGGCCACACACTTCATCACCTCACCCGACGCCTGGGCAGGGCCAGACCCAGTGATTTCTCAGGCCTCCTACGGCCCGAGGGCCCGACGTTCCCCACCCAGTACGAGAAGCGGAGGGCGGGCGGCCCGTCCGAGCGCCTGGCGGTCCCGTGCGATCCCTCCCAGCCCCGAGCCCAGCTGGGTCTCGCACGTCTGTGGTGACGGGGGCGCCTGCTTCCCCACAGGCCTGCGAGTGCGTGTCTACCCCATCCTCCAAGGAGGCTCTGAGCCGTGCACATGGCGCCGTCTGCAAACCGGGGGCCCCTCCATCTGCTCCCACGCTCCCCCTTCCTGAGGAACCTGCTCGGGGTGCGTGCGCACAGCAGATGAGCCGACTATTTCTGGGACCCAGTTGGTCCTGGAGCGCCGGCAGCCACAATAATAGAAGCGCCCGCCCGGACCGAGTGGGGGGTTTGCAGGGTTGGATTGTGTGTCCCCCCTAGTCCCCTCGCCCTGGAACGATAAGTGAGGGCCTAACCTCTGGTACCTCAGTGGGAACAGGGACTTTGCAGATGTGATTACAGTGTAGCTGAAGCCCGGCCAGCGTGGCTCAGTGGTTGAGCGTCCACCTAGGAACCAGGAGGTCACGGTTCGATTCCCACTCAGGGCACAGGCCGGGGTTGCAGGCTCCATCCCCAGTGTGGGGCATGCAGGAGGCAGTCAATCCATGATTCTCTCTCATCAGGGATGTTTCCCTCTCCCCCTCTCTCTTCCTCTTGAAAATCAATAAAAAATATTTTTTTAAAAAGATGTAGGTTAAGATGAGGTGATGCTGGCGTAGGCTGGGCCCTGGCCCCATATTATGGGGCCCTTGCAAGAGAAGAGGACACGCAGGGAGGGGCCAGGTGAGGCTGGGGCTGCAGCCAGCAGGAGCCGGAGGGGCGGATGGACCCTCCCCCAGAGGCTGCAGACCAGCCGAGCCTGCCCAACGCCCTCTCACCCCCCCACACCCCACCCCGACCCCCACAGGCTCTGTCCCCACTGCAGCCAGGCCGACCCGCGGCCCCGCCCACTGGGCTCTCCCAGCGCCTCCCCTGCCCACCTGCGGCCTATCAGGTGTGGCAGAACTGGGACAGCGTCTATTTTTAACGCCCACGGTGCCCTCACTCCCGCTCAGGGCCTCAGGGAAGGCGCTAAACACACCTGCAGGAAGAAGGCGGGAGCCGAGTGGCCGCCGGGGGGCGGGGGGCGGGCGGGAGACACGAAGTGAGCAGGTGGAGGCGAAAACGCTGCTCAGTGTCAACCCCGACGGTTCCCCCTAAGACCCCACTTCACGTCCCAAGGACGCTGCTGCCATCACACGCCCGCCGCCTGTCTGTACACATGTGTCCCTAGGACAGTGATGGAGAACCTTTTGAGCTCAGCGTGTCAGCATTTTGAAAAACCCTAACTTAACTCTGGTGCCGTCTCACATAGAGAAATTTTCTGATATTTACAGCCATAGTAAAACAAAGGCTTATATTTTTGATATTTATTTCATATATTTAAATGCCATTTAACAAAGAAAAATCAACCAAAAAAAATGAGTTAATGTGGCACCTCTGACACGTGTGTCATAGGTTCACCATCACTGCCCTAGGACATGGCCGCGTGTAGGCCCCACGTGTCCCCTGGGCGGCCGCACTGTGACCTCCATTTAACCCTGTGTTTTCGGGAAGGGAACGTGCCACGGAGTGGGGTCAGCGCCCGGTGTGACTTGGGACAGGAAGCCCAACGAGGCCCATCCCAGAGTCCAGATGGGGCCCAGGGGCCAGAACGGTGTCGGGGCAAAACCTCACTCAGGGAGAACAGAGGCCATCAGGGACCCACCGCGAGCCGTCCAGAGCGGGCAACGGGGGGTGGCCTCTCCCAGGGCTCACCCCTCACTCCAGCCTGCACAGCCCGGGCCTCGGGGGCAAATGAGACTGTGTCCGGCCTCGGGGTGCCCATGGCGGAGCTGGGGGGACGGCGATAAAGCCCAGATCAATCATCACAGAGCAGCCTGGCGCTCTGGCGGGGGTGTGCCCCCTGGCGGGTGAGCACGGAGCTGGGGGTCACAAAGGACGGCCCTGGGAGCCCGAGGAGCAGCGGATTCCAAGCAGCGTGGGGGTTAGTGGTGCAGAGTTGCACTGTATGTGGGGGGCATTCTGATGGGAGCTCTGCCCCCCCAGGCCTCCCGGGCGTTGCCCCTGTGGGAGTGGGGCCCTGCGCCCAGGTCTGTGCACAGGTGCCTGCCCTTCGCTTCGGCCTGGGAGGCCCCAGGGGGGCGGGAAGCTGGCGGCGCCGGCTCTCTCCAGCCTCAGCGTCCCCGCACCTGAGTCACCCCACTTTTAAGCGCCGGTGAAGGACAAGCACGCTGCATGGAGAAGGCGCCGTGGCTGGGGCTCATCGAGGCACGGGGGGGAGGGGGAGCCGGATAGCCACCGCGTCCAGCCACCTGGGCGCTGGCCGGAGGGACCGCCTCTCCCACACGGAAAGCGGACGGCCCCTCCGAGGCCTGGCCCCGGCCCAGCCCCTCAGGCCAGCCCCCAGGCCACTGTTCCCCACCCAGGGGGCCTCGGCCCCCATCCCCCACCCCCTTCCCTTTCTCACATTTGGCTAAAAATATAGCAGAACACCCTTTCCCGCCCCCCCCCCCCCCAACAGACGCTCCGGGAAGCCCGGCCAGGGAGAGCGCTGCCTCCCCGAGCCCCGCTGGGCCCTGCAGATGCGTGTCGGGCAGGTTTTGTCAACCATCCTGTCCTCCGTGACTCACCTGCACCCCGGACACGCTTCCCTCCGGCCACCGGTCAGCGGCCAGCCCCGCCGCACACAGCACACGGCACGCGGCTCAGGGCAGACGGCTCCCGGCACGCGGCTCCCGGCACGCAGCTCCCGGCTCGCGGCTCCCGGCACGCAGCTCCCGGCACGCGGCTCCCGGCACGCGGCACGCGGCTCACGGCACGCGGCTCCCGGCACGCGGCACGCGGCTCCCGGCACACGGCACGCGGCTCCCGGCACGCGGCTCCCGGCACGCGGCTCCCGGCACGCGGCACGCGGCTCGCGGCTCCCGGCTCCCGGCACGCGGCTCCCGGCTCGCGGCACGCGGCACGCGGCTCACGGCTCACGGCACAGGGCACACGGCACGCGGCTCCCGGCACACGGCACACGGCTCCCGGCACGCGGCACGCGGCTCCCGGCACACGGCACGCGGCTCACGGCACGCGGCACAGGGCACACGGCACAGGGCTCCCGGCACGCGGCTCCCGGCACACGGCACGCGGCTCCCGGCACGCGGCTCCCGGCACGCGGCACGCGGCTCACGGCACACGGCACGCGGCTCCCGGCACACGGCACGCGGCTCACGGCACGCGGCACAGGGCTCACGGCACGCGGCCAGCGGTGCTGAGCGAACCCAGCCCGGGAAGGGTCACGGCTGGGAGAGAACGGCCAGGGAGGGGCAGACGGGTTCGCTGCGGTCACTCCTGTCTCATGCCGGTGGGGAGAGCAGCTCCCGGTGTGGCCGTGGGACCCGGGTGGGCATGGAGGTGCTGAGGGTCTGAGGGGCGACCGGGGTCCCCCCGGGTCGGGGAGACTGAGCCGCTTTTGGCAAGACCCGTGGTTATAATTTTGTCCTCGTTATAAAATAAAACACATTCACGGTAGAAAATGTAGACACTACACACATCAAAAAAAGAAACATTTAAAATAGCCCGTAATCCCACTCACCCGAAATAACTCCGTCCACATGGCGGCACGCGGCCTCCCGACGGGCCTGTGCGGAGCGCGCGTGGTCCCCGCGGACCGCTCTGGACGTTCCGGACGTTCCCCTCCGTGACTCTCCCACTCAACGGTGTCTCAGACGGACCGGCAGGTCTGCCCCTGCAGCCTCCTCCTCGCGGCCGCCTTAGCCCACGCTCACACTCACACTCACACTCACACCTACGCTCACGGACAGGGCGACCGGGGCCGCGAGGGGAGCGCTACCAGCACGGAGCGCGGCAGGGAGGCATTAAGTAGGAAAATGCCCTTTACGAACAAGTGGGCTTTGTGATTGCAGAAAATATGGTTCAAAAAATTCTTTTAAATGTGTTTTCATTGATTTCAGAGAGGAAGGGAGAGGGGGAGAGGAACATCAATGATGAGAGAGAGAAATGGCTAGGCCGCTTCCTGCACGCCCCACACGGGGGATCGAGCCCAGGGCGTGTGTCCTGGCCCGGAATTGAACCGAGACCTCCTGGTTCATGGGTTGATGCTCAATGACTGAGCCACGCTCGCCAGACTAAAATAATCATTTTTCTCTTTAGTCCAGATTCTGCAACATCAAAACACCAAGAATGCTGCCTGGCTTGAGGACATGACACTCAAAAGCGAGACGCCTCAGCCGGAGACACATCTTCACCAGGACACGGTGCCACGGGTCCGGAGGGCTGACCGCTTATGGCCAGGGCTGTGACCTGAACATGTTCCCTCAAAATTCATCCCTCAAAACGCCCTGACCCTCAATGTGACGATATTGGGAGATGAGCCCTTTGGGAGGTGGTTCGGGTTAGATGAGGTCATAAGGTCATAAGGGTGGGGCCCCCATGATGAGATAAGTGCCCTTATGAAGAGTGACAGGCAGCCCCGGCCGAGCCCCTGGGCATGGGACGGCCTTGGTGCTGCAGGCATGGGTACCCTCTGCGGGAACTGTCGCCTAACCCACGTGGCATCAGGCTCTGCCCACCGGGCGCCCCAGAGGGGGTGTCAGCCTCGCCGTCCGCCCTGATCTTTGTCCGGGACACTGGGTGTGTGAGCTCTAACCAGCTTCCAATGGTGTCAGGACCACGGCCTCAGCACAGACAGAGCCCGGCCCGGCCTTCAGCCCCAGCCGAGAAAGAATTCAGATGTTTCCTACTGGCCTCCGCCCGCACTGAACAGGAGAAGTAAATTAGATTCCGGGCCCAGCGTATATTCATGCAATTTCATTACGTGCCCCTGAGCCAGCCTGGTTTCCTCCAAGATAAAAACGAGCTCTCGGAAACACGCGCTAAATGAATGGAGTGATTTAACCGCCTAACGGGGCGCGGGAGCGGAGCCGAGGACAGGTCACCCATGGGGACAGAACGAGAGGGGCTGGCGCCCACCGCCCTGGCCGCGCGGAGGCCCCCAGCGTCCGAGCATCGTGCCCGCGGTGCGTGCTGTGCCCGGCCCGTGAGCGGCAGCGGCTGTGCTCCATGCTCTGGAGACTCAAGGGCAGGAGGGGATCCGGGTCGTCCCTGGAGATGCAGGGGCTGGTGCCACAGCCACTCTGCACACGGGTCTGCAGGAAAGCAGGCCCCAGAGCCGCAGGCCCCAGAGCCCCAGACCCCACGGGTCAGAGTGAGCCTGGCCGTAAGGGGCGCTGTGGTGTCGAGGCGGTGATGGTGCCGGAGGAGGATCAAGGACATATGGGGGGCGGGGGGGTAGCTGCCGGGACTGAGATGGAGAATGAGGAGCAGGAAGGAAGGGAGAGGGGGGCGGAATGACAGAGAGAACACTCCCCATAGACCGGGGCTGCTGCTCCCGCCGGAGCTCCCCCACGCCCTATGCCCCACGCCCCACACCACCCACCACCACACCGACGGACACCCTGATGTCCACCTGTGGGGGCACTGGCCGCGGCACGGCCCCAGGCTCCTGGCCGCCTTTCTGGAGGCCCGAGGCGGACGTCCCTGCCTCCTGGCTCCATCGTGTCCCTGAGCCCCCCCCCCACATGCACACACACTCTTACATAACTCGGGTCCTTCCTCACCCCACGCAGCACCGTCCTCAAGCCCCACCTCCTAGACACGGGGGTGTAACATCTGCTCGCACCGTTCTCCCCAAGAGAACACACGCCTCCCCACACCCACCCCAAACTCGAACACTGTCACCTCCCCACGCGGCCAGGGACGAGAAATAACACACACACCACCGCCCGCCACATCACTAAGGGCAAGAGAACGAGTCTGCAGAGCAAGCCTCTCGTTCTAGAAAATCAGCAACGCAGCCAGGGGCAGGAGGCGGGGAGGGGTCGGGACGCTCGCCCCCCCCCCCCCCCGCTGCCGAAGTTTCGTCCACAGGCCCCACTTTTATTTTTTACTTCTTTATTTTATTGATGTCAGAGGGGGAGGGGAGGGAGGGGAGGGAGGGGAGGAGGGGAGGGGAGGGGGAGGGGAGGGAGGAGGAGGGAGGGAGGGAGGGAGGGAGGGGAGGGAGGGGGAGGAGGGAGGGGAGGGAGGGGAGGGGAGGGGAGGAGGGAGGGGAGGGAGGGGAGGAGGGGAGGAGGGAGGGGAGGGGAGGGGAGGGAGGGGAGGGGAGGGGAGGGAGGGGAGGAGGGGAGGGGGAGGGGAGGAAGGGGAGGGGAGGGAGGGGAGGGGAGGGGGAGGGGAGGGGGAAAACATCCATGATGAGAGAGAACCATGGATCGGCTGCCTCCTGCACATCCTACACGGGATGGAGCCCACAACCCAGGCATGTGCCCTGAGCGGGAATCGAACCGATGTTTCTAACTATCTATCTCCCTTCCTCTCTGTAAAAAATCAATAAAATATATATATATATTTATTTTTTTTTAAAAAAAGAGAGGATTTCGCGCAGATGTGGCGCCCACTCCAACGCTCCCCAGTGCTCTGGGGGACGAGGTGTGGGGACGGGGAGTGGGGACGGGGTGTGGGGACGGAGAGTGGGGACGGGGTGTGGGGAAGGGGGTGTGGGGACGGGGTGTGGGGATGGGGGTGTGGGGAAGGGGTGTGGGGACGGGGATGTGGGGGATGGGGTGTGGGGACGGGGTGTGGGGATGGGGATGTGGGGATGGGGTGTGGGGACGGGGTATGGGGACGGGGTGTGGGGATGGGGCGTGGGGATGGGGTGTGGGGAAGGGGTGTGGGGAAGGGGGTGTGGGGACGGGGTGTGGGGATGGGGTGTGGGGACGGGGTATGGGGACGTGGTGTGGGGATGGGGCGTGGGGATGGGGTGTGGGGAAGGGGTGTGGGGAAGGGGGTGTGGGGACGGGGTGTGGGGACGGGGTATGGGGACGGGGTGTGGGGATGGGGTGTGGGGACGGGGTGTGGGGATGGGGTGTGGGGACGGGGTGTGGGGATGGGGTGTGGGGATGGGGTGTGGGGACGGGCAGTGAGGCCCGGCTGGCCACGCCCTCCCCAGAGGCAACCTGCGGCCACTCAGGCCCCTGGAGGCCGAGGGCGGGGCAGGGCATGTGTGTCACCGGTTAGCAGACTCGTTAGTAAAAGCAACTCTCACCCAAACAGCTGTGATCGTGTGAAACGATGGCTTTCCCATGACCTGTGGACCCTTTTTTACAAATATTTTTTCATTGATTTCAGAGAGGAAGTGAGAGGGAGAGAGAGAAACATCAATGATGAGAGAGAATCAGGGATCGGCTGCCTCCTCTCTCGGCACTGGGGTCTCCTCTGCTCTCTCCCCCTCTCTCCCCCCCAAAATCAAGGAAGTGACATGCTGAGCCGCGCGGGATGCCCGATGAGCCTGCATCCGTCCGGACAGAAATCAAACACTGCTGGCCGGTGGGAGGGGTCTGATTCGTCCTCGTCCCCCCGCAGCACCAGCCACGACGGCTAAACATCTCACTCCGCGTTAGCCCTGAGGCCTGCTAAGCTCACACACGCGTCCCCGAAGCTCCTGGAACACACCCACGGCGCACACCTCCACGGCCACGGCGGAGTCTGGGAGGGGCCCCTCCTCCCGGCCACCAGGTCCCAGGGTCCGGGCCCCAGGGATGGATCCGTGGGTGACGGGGCCCAGGTGAGGGGCTCCCACCCAGGATCCCAGCAGGAAGGACTCGGAGAGCAGCAGGGATTTTACCTCCGCAGAGCGACTCTGCCTGGATGCCAGCCTCCCCCCCTCCACCCCTCCACCCCCCTAACCCTGCTGGGGAGACCCGGCTGGGGCGGGAACCTGAGCCGAGACCCGCACCCCACGGCCTCGCTGCCTCGGAGCAGGTGCGTGCGGGGGGCGGAGAGGCGGCGAGTGGCCGCGGAGGCCCGAGTTTCTTCGGGAACATCTGAGACGATGCGGATCTGAGCAAACAAGCCGCCGGGATCAATAACCCACAGAAACCACCACAACAAAGAGAGGCCTTAGCATGGGGAAGCGCAGTCAGCGAGTCTTCGGGAAAAAATCGAAACCTCCGTGAGCAGGAAGAGGATGCCGGGCCGAGGCTGACGCCGGGCCGAGTGGGGACGCGCCCTCGGGAACGCGTGTCTGTCGGGGGGAAGGGCAGGGCCGCTGGCTCCCCCCACCCCCACCTCGTGCAGCATCCTCCTCCATGAAGACAGACACTCAATGAAGACCGGCCCGTGTGGCTCAGTGGTTGAGCATCGACCAGGAACCAAGAGGGTGCTGGTCCGATTCCTGGTCAGGGCACATGCTGGGGTGCAGGCTCCATTCCCAGGGGGGCAGGCAGGGGCATGTAGGAGGTGGCCGATCCATGATTCCCTCCCATCAATGATGTTTTGCTCTCTATCCCTCTCCCTTCCTCTCTGAAATCAATAAAAACGTATTTTTTATTAAAAAAAGAAGACTGTGTTGTGGTTTCTGAAACCCACCCTCCCCCCACCCCACCCTCCCGGCGAGGTAGGGGACATCTAGGCGTGCCCTCACCTCAGAACAAAAGGCAAACCCGGGCGCCTGGGAACGGGCCCAGCGGAGCCCTGGCCTGGCCCCCTCCCCCACCCCAGCCTGCCTGTCCCCCCGGCCGCCGCTGCCTCCACATCACGCAGCCCGTTTCCATCTCCCTGGACGCCCGCTCCATCCCCACAGGCCCCGACGGACACGGGTGTGTGAGGGTGCTTGTGCCGCGGCGTTCGGCCCGACGCTTAAACCCCGGATGTGGAGCTGTAATGAAGTCTGTCTCCAGCGCAGTATCTCAGGTTGTCTCGCTGCCTCATGGCAAGCGCGGGCTGCTGGTCATCGGGGTTCGGGACACTCGGCCGGCCATGGGTGCTCGCGAACCCGACATGTGGGGTCTGGCTTCCTCCTCCCGCCCCTCGAGCCGTCTGACCAAGGACCCTCGCTGCCCGCTGCCTGGCCCCTCCTGCCCTGAGAGGAGCAGAGTCTCACAGGGGCCACAGGAGAGGAGAGAGCCCCACGGGAGGTGGAACAAGCTCAGGACCCGGACCACAGGCCGCGCCCCCCCACCCCCAGATGATGCCCGCGGCTCCTTCCTCCAAACAGGTCTCCCCACAATTCTGCTGGGCAGATGAGCGGGGACTCGTTGGAGAACCTGGTGGCGCGTGAGGTCGCCAAAGACACCCGGGACCCCGAGGGGTGGCCTCAGCAAGAAGCCGTCGGCCCCATAGGAGGAGGAGGGTGGCAGGGGTGTCTCAGGGGCCGGGGGGACTCCGGTGGCCAAGAAACCGCACCAGAGGGCAGGGGCCTCTCCCGGCCCATCTCCGAGCGCCAGGCTGCACGCTGCCTCCAACCTGAAGACTCAGACTCCGCTTAAAGCCGCCTTTTGTTTGTTTGTTTGTTAATCCTCACCACACGATACTTTTCCATTCATGTTTTAGAGAGAGAGAGAGAGAGGCATCGATGCGAGAAAAACACATCGACTGGGTGCCTCCTGCATGCACCCCAACCAGGGTCCCGGCCAGGGAGGAGCCTGCAACCAAGGTACATGCCCTTGACCGGAATCGAACCCAGGCCCGCAGGCCGACGCTCTGCCCACTGGGCCACACTGGCCGGGGCTAAAACCATGTTCATGACATTACTTGTGGGAAGGGGGGCGCTTGTATTTCCAGTTCCCAGGTCCCCGGATGGAGGCAGATGTTTCCCCAAGTGCAGTGCGAACCACGACAGCGCGCTCTGCCCGGCCCCGCCCGGCCCAGCGCACGCATCCTGTGGCGCATCCTGTGGCGCATCCTGTGGCACATCCTCGCTGCCGGTTCAGAATCGGCTCCAGCTCCGGGAGCAGCTGGTCACCCGCCTCCTCCTGGAAAAGCCCGGAGAAGGGGAAGGGGAAGCGGGAGCAGGAGGGGCAGGAGGCCGGGGAGGTGCCCCCGGACCGAGGTTATATGGTCTGCAGCGCCCTCCACGCTCACGCTCCGACCGCGGCCAGCCCAGGGCCCTGGCACGAGGCTGCCTCTGGGCCACAGCCATGGGGAGGGCTCTGCAGGGCCACCGTGCGGGCCCAGCGTGGGCAGCACTGCCCACCAGCTCCTGAAATAAGCATCCGCTCAGCCTGGGCTCCCGCTGCCCCTGCACCTGGCCCCTCTGCACCCCGCTTCCTGCGGCAGGGCCGGCTGGCTCACGGAGGGCAGCAGGCGGAGGCTCGGCGGGGAGGAGAGCGGTGGGAACCCGGCCACCCGGAAGGGCCATTGGGGTGCCTCCCTCTCGTCTCCCTCGCCCACGGGGCCACCGCACAGTCCAGAGAAACCCGCGGCCCCGGGAGCGCCGTGCACAGGCCTGGCCTCGCTGTGCTCCTGGCTGGTCCGTGATGCAGAGCAGACGGCCGGCCGGGCACAGAGCAGGCGTGGACGGGGCGGACAGGAGGGCGAGCGCCGGCGTCCACGGCCCAAGGCCCCGGGCACAGGCCCTGCACTCCGCCCCGGTGGCCGCGGCGGGGAGGTGGCTGCGGTGCCGCACACGGGACCTCCCTGTCCCTGAGGCCCGAGGCAAAGGCTAGGTAGGACTCGCTGGCCGTCCTGGAACCCCCTCCTGGGGCCACGAACCCCGCACCCGCCGCCCCTTCCCGCATCCCCAACAGGGACCGCGCGGCGAGGTGCCCTCTGCATGCATGTCTGTGGGAAAGGAACTCCCCGGCTTGGCTTTAAAAATAGAATAAAAACTAAAAATGCAGCCCTCAGCTCCTTCGAGAAAGGCAGCGGCGAGGGAGCTGGTGTGGGAAGTGCTTGGCGTGTGGGTCTGAGCAAACCGGGGATCATTCCAGAATCCGGCCGTCCCCTGGGCACAGGGCCTGAGCCCACAGCTGACAGCGAGCGGGGCACACCATCACCACCGACCCTTGGTCCATGACACCCCCCAGAAGCCGCAGCCGGGAGGGGGGGCTGGCTGCACCTCAGACACGGCGCCAGTCACCCCAACGTCCCTCCTTTTTGCAGCCCCGAGTCTGCTGCTCGCGGACGCTGCCCCACGGCCTCTGCGTCTCCTCCTCCCCCAGATGGAGGAGCCCTGAGCCCGTTGCCTCCTGCCCGCTCTGCGTCCCGCTCCTGCCCTGCCGGCTGATTCCCGGGAACTCCGGAGACTCATCCGCCGGGGTCGCCCCATCACTCCCCCCAGAAAAGCCCACAGAAGAGGGGGTGTCAAATCACTCGGCCTCAAGCTCCCCTAAAAGACAAGAACCGCCCCCATTTTTTGGTCTTGATACTCCATGTCCTTTTCTTTCTTTTGGCTATTCCTCACCTGAGGGTATTTTTTCTTTGGTTTTAGAGAGAGAAAGAAGGGATATGGGGAGAGAGAGACACATCAATTGGCTGCCTCCCGCACACACTCCAGCTGGGCTTGGGATCGAACCTGAGACCCAAGGACATGCCCTGGACGGGGACTCAAGCCTGCGACCCTCCGTGCACAGTCCGACGCTCTAACCACTGAGCCACCAGCCAGGGCGCATGTCATTTTCCACGACACGGGGCCTCGGGACCAGCCTGGGGCAGGGCTGGGGGTGGGGGCCAAGATGCCAGAAGGCGGCAGAGCAGAGGTGAGAGGCCCAGCTGTCCTCTGAAAGCGGGGAGGGGGGCTGGCGCTTGGCTGCCGTGGACGGGCCTGAGGCTAGGGGGCTGCCAGGAGACGCGGCGGAACTTGGCGACACGTGCTCACACTTGGCCTTGGCTGTCCACCCCCCTCGGAGCCATATTGGATGGCATTTCCTGTCCTCCCTCCTCGCTGTGCACCGCTCTAGGGGGAGAGAGGTTGGGGCCACAGGACCCATGGCCCCAAGGGTAACCCTGCCCCAGATACCTTCCCCATCTCAGCTCATAAAACCGATCAGCAGCGCCACGCGCGGCCTGGCTCCCGGCTGTCCTGCCGGCGCCCGCCCCGCACTCCCTCCCACCTGGGACTGCCCAGTGCCACCTCGGCCCACCCTCACCCAGCACATCTCCTCCCCCTGCCCTCCTCTCTGAGGGTTGCTCTGGCCCTCGGTCCATCACGGGCCGGAGAGCTCACCCTGTGCCCAGACAGTCCACCGCCCTGACGGCCCGCACCACCTGGGCACGACCCACGACGGCTCGGCAGGTGCCGCTGAGTGAAGACGAGGTGCCCCCACCGCAGGGCACCTGGGGAGAGGCCGACACAGGGTCGCAGCGGCTTTAGCCGCAAAGATTTCTTGTGCTCACGGCATCGCCCCCACCACTGAGCCCTCGTACCTGGCTGCAGAAGCAAGCAGAGCAGAGCACTATCCGGAACATTCCGGAGCTCCCGGCGGGGGAGGGAGGGCAGAGCGGACCCGCGCTCCAGCCTGACCTCTGCCTGGGAGACAAACACAGACCAGTGACTGTGGCCGCCGACCCGAGAAGGTCACGTGGCCCCTGACCCGAGAAGGTCACGTGGTCCCTGACCCGAGACGCTCACGTGGCCACGTGAGAATTCCAGGTTGAGCCCGACATTCGGGATTAAATACCGAGTCTGTCTCAACAACGCCAACGGAGGGCCAACTGGACTGTGAGGGTCCGTGCACTGAGGGCAGCTCCGGGGCCGCGGGGCTTCCAGACCAGGAGGAGGTTCCTGCCCCGGCTCCGTGGTCCCCTTGCCCTTCATCCACCAGCGCGGGGAGGCGGGGCGGACAGCGATCCCAGGAGCGGACACGGGGACGGGAGTAGATGGGCTGGGCCGGGAGACCGTGAGAGCCCCGGGCACAGCTGTGCGTTTCCGCGCCTGTGTGCGCCAGGTCAGAGCCACACCTCCGTCAAGGCCGCGGCCGCAGCTGCTCCCGGGCTGCGCCTGCCAGGCTGCAGGTGCTGCCACACTGTGTGGATCCAGGACAGGAAGCCTCCTGGTTTCCACCAGCGAGGGGGAGGGCCCTTCTTGCACCCACGGCCTGGGAGGCAGGTGTCACCTGCTCCTGCTCCAGCCCTGGCGTTCCCAGCAGCTGGGAAGCTGGGCCCACAGGGGCGTGGCCTGGTGTCCAGGGGTACTGCCCTGCAGCCGGGCCACTTGGATGAACTGTGCTGACCCAGAGGCAAGGTAGCCCCTGTTAGAACCACACACACGTGTGAGCATGTTTGCATGCCTGTGCGTGTGTGTGTGTGTGTGCGCATGGAAGTGATAGTGCACCAGCTCAAAGCCTGGGCCTCAGCAGGCACGCTCGCTTTCATTTCCTGCCTCAGAGACCAGCGTTCTGGAGGATGAAAAACCACGTGCAGCAGACACCAGTCATCAAGTCCAGCCCGCCTCCAGCCCACCCACCCCCTGAGCGGCCACAGATGCATAGTGAGCCCAGATGAGATGGGTCAGGCAGGACCCGGGTCAGCAAAGGTACCCAGCTGACCTGTGTAGACTCATGAGCAAGAAGAAACACTGTTGTTTCAAGCTACTGTGCTTGGGGGGGACTTGCTTGTTTTGCAGCAGTAGCTAACTGATACACTCTTCCCCTGGAGGCATGAAGATGATCCAATTTCATCCTGCTTCTCAGCATCAGATAGAACCCAGCGGAGGCAGGCAGCTGAAGCCATTCTGCTAGGGTTGATGACTGATTTCCTTGGTGAGATTTCTGGTTTGAATGTTTTCCTTCTGATACATTTTCAATCAGAAATGAAAGGAGCCGTTGGGACGTCCCTGCAGAGTTCCCGGGGCACCTTTCCCGGCTCCCCTGGGCGGGCGGTGGGGGGGGGGGTGTTGTTCGCGGGGAGCGTGTTCCCATGAGCTTGTCAGACGCTGTGTTTCCTCCAGCGGCATCCGGGGCCTCTGATCCTGGGAGGGGGGGATGTGGCTGCGATTTGCTGTCAATATTCCCTCTGCGGCTCCGAGTTGGCATCTGTGCGAGGCCGGTAATTCCTACCTCGGTGCCGAGCGCAGGCCAGCGAAACCCACTTAAAGTAACGGAAAAGTCCATGCCGGAGGGGGCTCTTCTTCCCTTTGCCGCTGCAAATGGAGAAACGGTCCTGGCAAGGCCGTTCGGAATCCACTCCACAGCAGGCCGGGCCGGAAACCCTGCGGCAGGTGCGGCGTGCGGGCCAGGAAGGCGGACAGGCCCAGCACACCAGCCCGGCACCACCTCTCCGGGCCACTCAGCCCGAGAACAAGAAGGGCCTCTGCCCACGGGATGAGCCACCGGGGCGGCACCTGGGCCGCACACGCCTGTCTGAGGTGCACGGGGAGCGGCCATGGGTCCGAGGATGGCGGGGAGGACGGCTGCCCACGCTGGCACCGGCTCAGTCTGTCTGTCCTGCGTGTTCCCACATGAGGGGGGTTGGGGGACCAGGCTCTAAGGCCCGAGGGCCGGGGGGACCGCTGTCAGTGGCCAGGGTTGATATGGGATTTGGGCCGGGAGAAGGGACGTGACTCAAAGAGAGGGCTATGGGGAGTGACAGCTTCGGAGAAAGAAGCCCTCAGATTTAAACAGGAAAGGAAAGAGGGGGTACAGCTGGGGGCGCCCCTCCCCTGGCCTCCCTGAGAATTTCCCGAGGGTGGGGCACAGGAACCCCCAGAGAGCAGCACACCCACACATCAGGGGCTCAGCTTTGCCCCAATTGCCCCACCCCTCTCACTGCCTTCCCCGACTGCCCCACCCCCCACCCCTGCCACACACACACACACACACACACACACACACACACACACACTCCTCATTTACCGTCCTAACTTTTTTTAAATATAATTTTATTGATTTCAGAGAGGGAGAGAGAGGGGGAGAGAGAGAGAGAGAGAAACATCAATGATGAGAGAATCGATGGGCCGCGTCCTGCACGCCCCACATTGGAGCCCACAACCCGGGCCTGTGCCCTGACCGGGAATCCAACCGTGACCTCCTGGTTCATAGGTGGATGCTCAACCACTGAGCCACGCTGGCCAGGCTACCGTCCTGACCTTCAATGCCAAGGATGGGGACCCCAGGTGACCAGGCCCGGGGGGTGACAGACCCCCAGAGCTGGACAGGACAGATGTTTTGAACCTTTCCCAGATGTTCTGTCTGCCCTGTCGTAGGAAGAGAGTGGGCAGGAGGCTGGCCGCCGGCAGAGCTGAGGGCTGCACAGGACCGGCCTTTCGGAGGCAAATGAACACCCCACGGAGCTGTGACTCCGCTTCGCACGGACACGCTTCCAAAAACCGCAGCCCGGTCGGTGCCGAGTTTGAGACCGTTATTCCCTTCCCCACCCCCTCGCCTTGGCTTCACCAGCCCCCCATGCAAACCGCCTTCCCTGGCGGCCCTGTGGGGCCAGACGCTGGTCCGCGAGAAAGGGGAGGCCGCCCCGGGAAAGACCTGAAGGTCAAGGGTGCCGAGGAAGGTCCTGGCCGCCATGGAGCCCTGGCAGTGAAGCAGGTAACGGGACCCGCTCACCTATCTCCCCTGGAGGCTCCGTCCCCCTCCCTGCTGGCCAGGGGGCCCCTTTCCCACCAGAAGGAAATGGGGGAGGGGACACAGGGACATCCTCGCAGTCCTGGAGGCCCCTTCCCACCGTGGCCCACGGCGTCACAGGGCTCACGCGGACCCCGCCCCAACCACACAGAAATCTTCCAGGACCCCCGAGACGGGAGGAGCTCAGGACGGGCTGAGGTGCCTTCCCGGGAGACGGGGGGGCCGGTGCCAAGAGGCACGTCCTCCCGAGGGTCCCCAGGCCCACACCAAGTGCTGTCTGTTTCCGGGAAGCTGAGCCCTCCGCCAGCCCCCGCCCCCGCCTGGCCCATGAGAGCCAGCTTTCCTTTCTTTTTTTAAATATACTTTTACTGATTTCAGAGGAAGGGAGAGGGAGAGAGAGAGAAACATCCCTGATGAGAGAGAGTCATGGATCGGCTGCCTCCCGCACGCCCCACACTGGGGATGGAGCCTGCAACCCGGGCCTGTTTTGAACCCTGACCTCTTGGTTCATAGGTCGAAGCTCAGCCCCTGAGCCGCGCCTGGCGGGGAAGAGCCAGCTTCCCAAGCGGCCCCTGCCAGGAGCCCAGGCGCTGCCAGAAGCGTGTCTGTGCCCCCAGGACTCACCTGGGGACGTCGGCACCAGGAGGCCTTGGGGAGCGGAGGGCGGTGAGGGTGAGCCCTCGCTGTGGGCCCAGTGCCCTCAGGAAAGAGATGCCAGGACCCAGCGGAAGGCGTGGCATGAACCTGTGAACCCACAGCCAGCCCTCTCCGGACACGGAATCGGCCAGCCCCTTGAACTTCAAGCCCCCGGAACTGTTTGCTGTTGAAACCCCACAGTCTATGGCAATGTGTCACAGCCCCTGAGGTCACGGACCGATGGCCTGGGCGTATCCAGAACCGTCTCCGCCACTGACCGCAGCACCCGGGCGTCACACCGAGACCGCGTTCCCTGCTCCCCCTCCCACCCCTGCCTCCTCACTGCCCAGAAGGAGCCAGGCCCAGCCCACGTCCCCCACACCCTGCCTAGCACACCCCAAATCACAGCCTGCCCAGTGCAGCCAGATGAGAAAGGGGGCGGCTTGGAGACTGGCAGAGAGAGGGGACCCCAGCATCTCGGCTCAGCCCTGGTGGGTGCCACGCCTTCGGGTGGCCCTGGGGCCAGACGGCTGCAGGACAGGCGCAGGTGCGGAGAGAGGCCACCCCGCAGGCCCCCACGTGGGACACAGTCACCCGCGTCCTGCCCGCTGCCCCCTTCCCTCTCTTCCCTGTAATTAAGCTCCTTTTGTTTTCCGAGGATCCCGCCACCCGCACATGCGTGTCGAGCCTTTATTCCAGGCCTCAGACGAGGCCTCTGCTGAGCGTTTACAGTCCCCCGGGGCCTCGGTCCTGCAGGGTCGCTCTCTCAGGGCTGTTTAAATCCAGGCACCACAGGGCCCTGGACAAGCATGGGGAGGGCACAGGCCACCGCCAGGCCCCAAGCGCTGGGCACAGCCAGCCAGCCTCGCGGTCCTGCCCCGTCCCTGAGTCCGTGCGACCCCGCAGTGTCCTCTGGGAGGGCAGCCTGAGCACGGCCAATAGTTTCAATATAAAAATTCGAGCCGATACACCGTCGAATAGAAGGCACCTTAGGCCTCAAGGTCATTTCATAAACTTTGGCGCCAAGGAGCACTGAGGTGCCCAGGCTGAGGTGCTAAAGTGGGGGCGGGGGTACCACACAGCCCTCCAGGGGCCCCCAAAGATGCGAGGGTCCGTGTGTTCCAGGCACAGACTCCGGCACAGGAACCCAGCCCCCTAGCCCAGCCCCCCAGCTCCTCACCCACAGCAAATGTGGACTGAGCACCTACTGTGTGCCGGGCACTGCGTTAGCCCTGAGAACACGGGACAAGGACACTGCACATGTGCGTGTGTTTCCATATTAAAATACCCAGACTGCTCTGCGGCCTTCCCTCCTCGCCTATTTCAGAGCCCACCGTCCGAACAGCCCGGTCTTTCTGACCGGTTCTAACCCGCCCCTCCCTCGGGGGGTGGGGGGAGGCTGTGAGGTGTGTGCCAGCGCCGGCGGGGAGAGGGCAGGTGCCGGGAGGATGGCCCTGGCACCTCGCTCTGCGCCGGCCGCCAAGTCACGAGGGGTCTCGTGCGTTCCAACAGCCCTCCTGGAGGGAGCGCAAGGTGGCAGCCCTTGGCCCGCGGACAGCACGTTCTTGGATCCCGCAAAGTGTAATTGTGGAGGCCAATCTGCCAGCGACGAAGTATGTAGCACACGCTACAGACGAATAATATCGACTCATCTGCCATCACGAGTTACCCGTCCACTTCTGCCTGCGTTAGCATCAATAATCGCAAGCTGGCCCCCTGCAAACGGGCTACACTGCACCCTGAAGACGTAGCCAGCCCCAGGGTCGGGCTTCTAGGAGTCTCAGGCTGTCTTCCAGAGCAGTCCGGCACCTTCCAGAACATTCCGGCACCCTCCTAGGCATTTCCCCTCCCTTCCATCGACTTCCCACTCTGGGCCCAACAGAGAAGGTGGCTCGGGCACGCACCTGGCCCCCTTTGTGGAGGCATGCTGCTCTCCTGGCAGCCGACCCTGGCTCTGGGAAAGCAGTGGCACACGATCCAGGGTTCACGTCCAGGCTGCAGGGCAGGAAGCGGATATGGCTGGACACACAGCCCAGCTGCACCTGCAGGGCACCGCCTCGCTGTGGCCAACCCAGCAGGAGGACCAGGGCCCGCTTCCTCTCCGGGCCGGACGCCACGAGGCTTTCCAATGGAGCAGCGGGCTCCTCGCCCCTCCGGCAGCACCCCCGCCCCAGGCCGGGCACACCCTCCAACGCTACCAGGACACAGCGCGCTGCTAGCGACGCAATCAGGGCTCGGTAAACCCCCGGGCCCCGCACCGGCCAGGACAGGGGGGCTAGCACAGCACGAAGCCCACTCCCCACCCGCCCACCAGCTGCCGGCATCCGCAGTGCCGACCGGGACCCCATGGGTGGAGGCGTCCTCCATTCCGGGACACAGAGGCCCTGCCTCCGAAGCATCGACAACCGAATGCGCGACAGGTGCACACCCGCCAGGACTCGGCTTCTCGTGCCTCCTCGTCAGGCTGATGCGGCTCCGGGAAGCCGGGCTGTCAGGCCCCAGGAGGCCGGGAGGGGCCTCGAGAACGGCTCCCACGTCCTGTGTGACAGAGTGGCCATGCAGCCACGCACACTGCTCTGCCCAGGACCCTGGCAGGACCCTGCCCACTGGCCTTCCCCACCGCCCTCGCGGCCAAGCCGTCCCGTCCATCAGTGAGGGAGGCAGGCAGACAGACGGGCGAGGGCACAGCTGGTGTTTCAGCCGCCGGGGCCGAGCCTGGGCCGAACCTGGGCCAAGCCTGGACCCAGCCCTGCCTGGACCCCAACCAGCCCAGCAGATGACCCCTCGACCCAGCCTGAAGGCCCCCACTCTGCGCGGAGAGCAGTCCGGACAGAGGGGATCGTGATCTGCCTTCTTTCTCCTGCCTTGACCCCCTGTTCCCACCATCCCTATGGATTCTCCCCAAAACCCTGAGGAGATTCACCACCCGATAGTGCGATGTGGTCACATGCTCTCTGGGCTGCGGCCGCCCTCACACGCGTGGCCAGGTGCTGGCTGTGACCGCCCTCACACGCGTGGCCAGGTGCTGGCTGTGACCGCCCTCACACGCGTGGCCAGATACAAGCAAGCGCCCCGCCCCCCGCAGCCTGCGCGGTGGCAGGGACTGGAGCGCCTGTGCACACGCAGCCCGCCTCGCTGGTGGGGCCAGGGTGACGTAGTCTGTTCTCCGCTATAATTATTTTCGTGTGGGAGACAGAATCTGTCTCCCGTTTCTCCTAGATTCTACCCCGGACCATCGCATCGCCAGGGCCCAGGAAACCTCGCGGCTTCCCCGCCCTTCCCTCCACGGAGTGCACTGCCCAGGCCACGGCCACGCGTGGAGGGCTGAGGGCTGAGTGCCTGCTCCAAGCCGCCCCACTTACAGTGAGGCCGCGGGAACCACGCATGCGGGTAACCATGGCAACTTCCAGAAGTTAAAAAAATAAGTTTGTGAGTTGTTGGTTGCTATTCGGTGCTTGAGTGGGTTTGGTGCTTTCTTCCCTTTTTAGGCTAAGAAGGTTCCCTGCGCAACCCCCTACGAGTTTGGGGTTCAGGGTCCCAGGCTGGGCCCCTCGACCTCTAAACTACCTTCCGAGGGGGTGGGGGTCTCGTCTGAGCCTCCTCCGCACAGGCCTGCTCTGTCCTCTGTGGGGGCTGTTCTCCGTGGGAGCAGGGCGCCTCCCCGTCCGCAGGAGCCCCGACAGAGGCGATCCCCAACCTCAGAGTCCCACCCCGGGGCACAGACACCGTTCACACGCCCGGGAGAGGGTCAGGCAGCCCCTGCAAGACCCTAGTCCCCGCGCGCAGTCGCACACACTCACACACACGCGTGCGGGTAAACTACACACCCCACCAACGAAGTCCTGCCCAACTCAGAACAGCCCCCCGCACCTCACCCGCACGGGCAAGGTGGCCTCGGTGGATGCCCCTGGGAGCTGTGGCCCTGGGCACGGACCTTCCCTGTGAAGCTGATGGGAGCAGGCTCTCCACTCCAGGGACACGCTCACGCGTGGGTGGGGTACACACACACACACACACACACACACACACACACACACTGTTCTTCTGTGGGAAGTCACGCGCAGGCAGGTCGGCTCCCATGCACGCTGCCCCGTTGTCCGCAGAGCACCCCCCGCAGGACAGTGCTGGGCCCGCCCACCCGCGCTGTCTGCCGCGTGAACCTGGATCCCAGCCTTGACCCCACCACCAGGCCCCGCGTCAGGGCTGTGCTGCGCACGGGCGAGCACGTGGCTGTGGATAAAGGAACCTTTCTTTAAGGCAGAAAAACCCTAAAAGGCCGCTCCAGGCTTGCGGTGTGTAATTGTAGTGTGCGAGCTAATGAAAGGCCCGAGCCAGCTACGAACACCCGCTCGTGCCCGCCCGCCTCGCGTGAGCCGCCACCACGGGGAAACCAGGCCCCAGTGGGGAGGTGGGGGGGCCGGGGAGGAGGTGGAGAGACGCAGGAGATACAGCGCGTTTCCAGGAATGCCAATGCTCCCACGCAGGTCCGATCGGCAATTAGCCGCGGGAGGGCCCAGGAGCGCCTGGCATCTCGTCCCGTCTCCTTGAGGAGCCCGCCAGGCTCCCGGGCACCGACAGGACGCAGAACAAGTGAGGGGGGACTGCGGGGCTTGGCGGGGCTCAGAGGCCCGGCCCGCAGCCGGCAGGGGAGTGTGCGTTCATACAGGGGAGCCTGGGAGTGTGCAGGAGCTCAGCACACACAACACACACATGCACGCACCTGCGTGCACACACACACGCACACGAACATGGGTGCGCACATGCCATGTGCACAGTGTGCACACGTATATGCACACATGTGCACTGCACCCTTGCACACACACGCACGTGTACATGCATATGCTGTGTGTCATTGCATGAGCATGCACACACAATGCACACGTGTGTGTGAACAGGTGCGCATGCACACACAAGCACACACATGCACACTCTAATCTCAGGCGGGGTCATATCTGACACACAAACATCCCACTCTGCGGCTCTCACGGTGCCCGGTGCTCAGGAGACAAACCCCCTTCAAACGTGTGACCCAGAACTTGCCCGCGGGCCCCACCGTTCACCCCCCCACCCCCCCGTGAGGAGACCCGGGGTCTCCAGGCCCCACCCCGATGGCGCTCAGAGTCCGTCAGACCCCTCAACAGGCCACTCCGGAGCCTCACACCCACCCCAGGGGCTCCCGCCTCAGCGGCCCCGGAGAGGGAAGGTGACTGACTCATCCCCACCCGACCCCTGGCACAGTCCATCAGCAGGGCAGCAGGGACCGTAAATCTTTCCTCCCGCGGCTCTGTGCTCGAGGCACAGCCGCCCTGCCAGCGCCAAGCCCTCGCCACTCTGAAGGTGACAGAGGGGGAGGGGCGGGGCAGGAGGGGACAGGCCGGTGTTGTCAGAGGAGGCAGAGCGAGCGGGGCGGAGAGCGGGGAGCCATGGCCGCGTGCTGGACTGCACACGCAGAGGCCTCTCTCTGCAGCCCCCAGGGGAGGCGGCCGAGGGTGCGGTGTGTGCGGGCCCCAGCTCGCAGGCAGCCCGAGTCTCCCATAAAGCCAGACCCTGGGGGCCTCTCGCATCCCCTCTCCCCGCTGGACCCCCACACAGCCCCGAGCGAAGCCCGTGGGGAGGGAAGAACATCCTGCATCCGGGCCTCACTGCGCACAGCTGGGCGCCGGCTGCGGGCACAGCGACCTCCCGCATGAGGCGGGCACAGAGCCCCGGGGACCGCGCTGGCCCAGGAGGCGGGGCCTCGGGCTCCAAAGCTTGCCCCCTCCCTCCCTCCAACAGACCCAGTGCCTTCTGGAATCTGGGGTACATGAATGCATTCCAAAGCGGCCGGCATCACAGCTATAATGATGACCGACACGCTTCCTTTCCAGCCTCGTTTCCCAGCGCTTGCTGCTTCCTGAAAAATCACCCTGGGGTTCGATGTTCCCAGTCTGGTCTGAGGCGTGTTCTTCTTAGGATCTGAGCAAAACATACGCTCACGCCCACGGCAGGAAGGGGGTGATTATGCGCCCTCTGTCAGTCTCCGTGGTGACACGTCACAAGGACAGAGGACACCTGGGGCGGGCAGGGCGCAGGCCGCCCTGTGAGCGTAAACGCCGCCACCCTCCCCGGCGGCCCGGGGGCAGCTCTGCCCGTCTGCGCTGCCAAAGTTCTACTTTTATTTTTTTAAATATGTTTTTATTGATTTCAGAGGAAGGGAAAGAAGAGAGAGAGAGAGAAACATCCATGATGAGGGAGAATCACTGGTCAGCTGCCTCCTGCACGCCCCACACTGGGGATGGAGCCCTCAACCTGGGCATGTGCCCTGACAACCTTTCTCAGAGAGGTGACCTTGGTTAAAACACATAGTGCCAAGAAGGTGAGCAAACATATTAAGAACAGTATGCCATATATGCCAGGTCCCTTGAAACAGCAAGGATGGACCGGCTCCCGGCAACCAGGAATCGAACCATGACCTCCTGGTTCACAGGTCGGCGCTCAACCACGGAGCCACGCTGGCCGGGCACAAGTTCTACTTTAAAAGGAGGTTTGAACCCTCGGGGGAGCCCCCGCGGACAGTCCGTCTACCTGCTGACGCGTGGGCCAGCCAGGGACGCGGTGCTCTTTGCAATATTGTCAGACGTACACGTGCGGCGCGTACTTGCCAACAGCAGGCAAAGGTGCGCGGAGACCCAGCCACGGCCGGGGCCGCAGGGCGAGGCTGAGAACGCAGGCTCGGTGCGGTCTCCCTCATCGGCGGGGGCAGGCCTGCCCACGAGAGAAAAACACGCTCACCAGAGCCGGCCTTAGTCACGCTGGAGGTTTCCCAGACTCCAACACAAGGCTCGCACAAGGGCGACAGCTTCCGCATCGAACGAGATCGCCCTGAGCTTCCTGTCCCTCCCGTGGGCCCAAGTTCACGGCTGTCAATGTATCAGGCAGATGTCTGGGCGCTAAGACTGGATACACCCGGCTGTCTGGGTGCCGATGACAGGTCACTCCCCTGAAAACAATAATCCGCACCGTCCACGTCCTGCCGCTTCTCTGTCCTGCGAAGATCCCCCATCTTAGCGGAATGTGCACTGGCCAGCACCCCCAGGGGTGGGCACACACACCCCAGTCTCCCAGGGGCCTGGGGAGAGTCCCTTGTCCCTGCAGTGGGACCCGCCAGGCCTGACGGCATCACGTGGTCCCTCCAATGAGGAGTCGGGATTCCTGGGAGACACGCACACTACATGCTCACTGCTCATGGGTTTGCAAAGCCGTGTCTCGGTGGGCCACGCACTGAGCGAGAAGCAGACGCGTCCTCACACCGAATGGTGGCCGGGCGGGCAGAGTCGCCGTCTGAGAGCATGTGCCGTGCGGCATCCGCAGGCTCTCGCCGCGCATCAAGGGGGAGCCGCCCGGGGAGGAGCTCATTGGGGGCCTGGCTCCTCCTGGCGCTGGTTTTGGTGGAGAGGGAATGCTGAGGGGAGACCAGAGGCCTGGGATGGATGGAGGCGCACGGGCGTCTCTCCTCCCTCAGACAAACCCCCGCTGGACGGCATCAAGGCCTCGCCCGGAAGGAGCGGGCGGCCGGCCAGCGGCAGGTGTCTGTCCCCAGGCCGTGGGCACCTCTGCAAGCGGATGGCTTTCTACGACAGGCACCCTGACCCCCGCCTCTCCTCCTGGTCCCCAGGCTCAGCCCAGCTCCACGCTGGACCGGAAGGGCCGGCTGATCCCCCGAGCGTCGGGCAGGGACCCGCGCACGGCGCCGATGGCCGGGCGTGGATGTGGGGGGCGCCTGGCAGCTGCCTCGCCACGCCGCTGCTATTCTAGAACCTTGGGAGGAAGCGCTTAGTACAGCCACTAACCCAAGCCACGCAGGAAGATTCCGCTAAAATGGTGTAGTCTCCCTCTTTTTCGCTGCTAGGATGACGCTCGGACTTTAAACAATTAAACCTTCAAAATAAAGCCTTCCAAAAGGAACAGCTCTGCTCTTGGTCCGCAGAGGAAGCCACAGAGTCCAGCCCCCCATACGGCCCAAGCTGACCAGTGAGAGCCCCCCACCCCACCCCCAGGCGGAGCAGCCGGCACCGGCCTGAGCGACACAGAGAGCGGAGTCTCAGCGCAGAGCAAGCCGCCCCTGCCGCACAGGGCACGCCGCCAGGCCCCTGCGTTTCCGGTGAAATGGACAGTCCTGCCCAGGCCCCGAGGACCCCGCCGGCTGGCCGTCCCCAGGGTGGCCACCTGGTTCCTGAGAGATCAGCCGTTCTCCCCGCCGCCCGCCACCCCCCACTCGGCAACACCATCCAAAGAGCAACGTACAGACCGCAAGCCCTTTCAAATAAAGTGACAGCCCGGCCCGCGCGGCTCGGGGCTGAGCGTCGACCTAGGAACCAGGAGGTCACGGTTCGATTCCCGGTCAGGGCACAGGCCCGCCTGCGGGCTCCATCCCCACTGGGGGGCGTGCAGGAGGCAGCCCATCCATGATTCTCTCTCCTCATTGATGATTCTATCTCCCTCTCCCTTCCTCTCTGAAATCAATAAAATATATATTTAAAAATAATACTAAAATGACAGGCCTTGGGCTCGTTATTATCTCGTCACCTTCCACGGCATAGTCCCGTGTCAGCTCATGTGTTGGAGAAACTGTGATTCCAAATTAACGGCCTAAGTGCCTGGCACTTACAAAGATGTATTTTGTGAGCCAAATCCATCCACGTCTCGAGGTGTTTCTTTAAGCGAGAGTCTCACCTCTCTGCCTGGGGGTCCCCAGCACAGAACAAGACCCCACCTCGTGCTCAGTACCCCTGCCAACCAGGGACGCCCTGAGGGCCACCCCACCTCGCACAGGTGCCACTCAGACAGGACGGGGGTCGGGGGAGACACGGACAGCCGGGGCAGAGGGGGATGGGGCAGCCGTTATAAATAAATAAGATGAGACGGCAGCTTCGGGGGAAGCTCTGCACAGAGGCGCTGGCTGCGGGATGTTTCATGAGCCCACGGAGATAGCGTGTCGCTCTGTGAAAGCCGGGGGGCGGGGGGCAGCCAGTGAAAGAGACCGGGTACGGGCGGGCTGCGTTTGGAGCCACTGCCGGTGCTGCAGGCGGGGAGGTGGGGAGAGGCAGGTGCCCGGGGGGCGCCCCGTCCCAGGTGCAGGAGGGGGAAGCTGCGAGATGGTTGTTCCCCTGCACTTGTTTAAAAATAAAAATCCCTCACCCGGTGTCAGCCGTGCGTCAGCTTCCATTTGTCTTGATAACAGAGCAGGGAGCAGGAGTGCGGACATAAATACACACACAGCCACACGCTGCAGGCCGGACGGGAGGCGAGCCCCCACTGCCGCCTGGAAAAACATTTCAATTTCGAGCGCGAGCTGTGGCCGCCGCCCGCACGTGCTCCCAGGGCCCCGGCCCCGGGGCCGCCACCACCGACGCCTCCGGGTGGGGTAGGCCCTTCTTTCACTCCTAATCGCACACGCGTCGGACAGCTGTGTGCACAGGAGCAAGCCTCCAGCTTCCAGGCGGCACAGCAGGGGGCCTCAGGCAGGTTGGGGGGTGGCTATCAGAGAAGGGTGCAGGGGAGAGGCAGCACCTGACCTGGACCAGGCAGGCGAGGGCGGGACTGGAGACGGCAGCCCCCCACCACCTCCCCAGCTCAGCCCCGTCAGTCCCCCCCCACCTCCCCCCCCCATCTCTCTCCATGTGTCCGAGGAGCCAGGGCGGCGATGCTCAGAGCTGAGTGGGCCCGGGAACAGCCAGGTCCCCTCTGAGCTGGTCCCAGGAGCCTTCCCACCTGCCTCTGCCCCACCTGCCTCTGCCGGCCTGGGCTCTGCATGGGCCTAGCAGCCCTCCCGGTGCCCGCAGGGTCGTGGGGAGCTCTCAGTGCCCCCAGTGGCAAGGGGCGCCCAGGCCGCCGCCTTCGCTCCAGCCCAGCCTCTGGTGCCCTGGGAAGGGCAGTAGCTACCCCCAGGCCCGCTTGCAGGGGAGGCCAGCGCCGGCCTGGGTCGGAGGCTGGGCCTGCCAGGGCATTCCTGGACTCCCGGCTCCTCTGCGACCCGAGGGGACCCGGGTGGACAGAGGGCTCTGGGCCCCAGGACCCGGGCGGGCGGCTCAGAGCGGTCACTGGAGTCCTCTTGTTATGTGGGAGGGGACCCTGTTGGGACTCTGACCCGAAAACCCCAGCCACGGAGCCAAACAACCCCCACGCCATGGACCAACCCTCCAGGCACCCCAGGCCCAGGCGGTCTCCGCTGAGTGCGCCCCTGCCTCTCCCCGCGGGGTTCCCACCTCACCTCGCTGGGGGGTGGGGGGGTCCCACCTCACCTCGCTGGGGGGCGGCCTGCCCCTCCCAGAAGCTCCCAGCGGGAATGAGGGCTTAAGCGCTGCCCCAGGCGCGTGCCCTGCGCCCCCAACCTGTGCCCACGCGGGGAGGCCTCCAGCTCCAGGAGGGACCGCGGGGGCGGCCTTGGCCCTCAGCACGGAGAGCGCTCGCGCCCAGGAGCAGCGGGAGGAGGGGGGACGCGCCCCGAAGCCCCCGCCACCCCCAGGGCGCTCCTCCACCAGCGGAAGCCCCCCACCTGCACCCCAGGCGCCTCGGCAGGCGGCGCTTTCCCTGAAGTTTCTCGCTCTCCGGCCGGGGCTCCCCGGGAGGGTCCGGGTGCCTCGGTGTCACCCGCTTCCTCCCCCCTCCCGCCCCCCCCAACCGCGCGCCTAATGAGGACGCCCCGCGGCTGCGCGCACGGAGGGAGCAGGTTCTGCCGCAAATGTTTCCACTTGTTCATGACGATGGTGTTTGCGGACCGGGCACCGCAGCCGCTTCGCCTGCCCCCGCCTGGCGCCGAGGGCACCGCACGCGCCCTGTGCTCCCGCAGAAAACCAGCGACCTGCGCGCGGACAAGCCACCGAACCGGGGGGCGGGGGCCGGGAAGGAGGCCCAGTCCCTGTCGGTCGGCGCAGGAGCCCTTTCTAGGGTGACGAGGGAACAGGCCAGCCCCTGGGAGCTGGGGCGCTGGGCAGGGCGGGTGTGACTCCCAGGAACCCCCGCCCCACGGAAGACCGGACCCCAGGCCGCTGGGGGCAGGACAAGAGCCCACTGTCCCCCCGCGCCCCCGCGCCCCCGCGCCCGCGCCCCGGGCCCCCCGCGCCCCCCGCGCCGCAGAAACGCAGCGGGGGAGGCTCCGAGCCCGGCGTCTGCGACCTCCGAGGACACCCCGGACCCCACGACTCCGGGGGCCACCGGGGAAGAAAGTTTGGCCGGGGCTGTGCCTGCCCCTAGGGTCACCCGGCGCTGCCGGACGCCCGGTTCCGCCGGAGCCCCCTAAGGCCGCTCGGAGACTCGCCGGGGTCGCCCCCGCCGCTCCCCCTCCAGCGCCGCCCTCCGTGGGGCCACCGCCTCCTCAGTGAGCCCTCCTCCAGGGGGCCGGGGCAGCAGAGCCATGCACCCCGCGGGGTCCGGGATCTCCGCGCCGCCCCCCGCCCCCTCCCGCCGGGAGTTCCCGGCGCCTCCTCCAGCCGCCGCGACACCACCGCCAGCGCCACCGCCACGCGGGACTCCCGGCGTCTCCATGGAGCCGGCCTCCGCGTTCACCGCATCGCCCGCCGGGCCGCGGGGCCACGTGCCCGGACCCCAACCGGGAGGGACCGGGAGCCCCGACCCTGCGCGGAGACCCTGACCCCGAGGGCGCCCCCCCTGGGCCGCCCCTGCGCCAGGGCCCCGCCCGCCCCGCCGCCGCCTGCGGGGTCCGGGGGCGCCTCCCGGGGCCGTGCCCCCCCCCCCCCTGCGGTGGTCACGACCGCGAGCTCGGCGGAGAGGGCGGCTACTCACGGGCTCAGCGCTCCCCGCGGCGGGGGACGGGGTGCGGGCGGCCATGCCCGGCTGATCCTGGCGCCGAGCGGCGGCGTCCCGGGTCCCGGGTCCCGGGTCCGGGCGCGGGCAGGGCCGGCGGCAGCGAGGGCCCGGGGTGGGCTCCGGCGGCGGCGCGTCTCCTGCGCCCGCGCGCGGCTGCGGACGGGCGGGCGGGCCGCGGTCTCGGAGGCTCTGCCGGCTCGCAGCGCGCTCCTGCCTCCCGCCCGCTGCCTCCCGCCCCTCCCGCTCCCTCCTCCCTCCTCCCCTTTCCCTCTCGCTCTCCCGGGTCCTCGGCGGAGCCGGAGCGAGGAGACGGCAGGCGCGGGGCTGTGTGCGCAGCGCCCGCCCGAGGGAGGGGGCTCCGCCTGGGCCTCGCGGGGAGGGCGGCGGCGGGGAGGGCGGCCGGCGGCCCCAGACGTGCCCGGCGCCCGAGCCCAGCCCCGCGGAGCCGAGCGCCCGCCCGGGCGATGGGTAAGGCGGGGTCGGGGGGATCGTGGGGGGGGGTCTCCCGCCAGCGCCGCTCTCCGCCCAGAGCCCCCCTCGGCGCCCTCCTCCAGCCGCTGGTGGGAGCAGCAGCCCCGGTCAGGACGCTGCCCTCCCACCCCGGCGCTGCCCAGAAAGGACCACACGGGGAGCCCCATAAATGGGACTCGGGCGGGGGGGGGGGGTGAAAGCCCCCACTCCTCTGCCCGGGTCCGCCCTCCTCTCACTGTCCCCGCAACTCCCCCCACCCCCCACTAGGGCCTGGAAGCCGGACCCTGGCCTCGCTGAGGGAGGGAGCGCCACACAGGGGCCCCGCTGGAGCGTTAGTCCCGGTGCCAAATCCGTGGGTTCAAACATGCCCCTTCCCTCCCGTCTGAGGTCAGCTTAGGATTTGCCTAAAATCGGAAGAGCGGGAGGTCCCTGTCCCCACTCCCAGGCGTCCCTAACCCTGGGGGGGAAGGGGCTGGTGTAGGGCAGGGAGGGTCTCAGCCTGGGGACCCTGGGTGACCGGCCTGAAGGGCAGCGGGGGCGCCCCCAGCTCCAGGCAGGCCAGAGGCCCGGGCTGTCCCAAGCAGGAGGCAGGTCGGGCAGGGCCTCCGTCCTGTTTCTAAGCAAAAGACAGACAGACGGACACAGTGCCCAGAACCCGCCACCCATAGGCGGGGCAGGGGAGGGGGTGCTGCACCCTAAGACACCCTCCATCTAAAAACAAGTGGAGCCCGGCTGGCTGTGGGCTCGGTCCCCGGGGTGGGACGTGCAGCAGGCAGCTGACCCATGATTCTCTCACCACTGATGTCTCTCTCTCTCTCTCCCTTCCGCTCTGAAATCAATAAACATATTTTTTTAAATAAAAATAAAAGCAAATGGGAACGGGCCCAGGTTGTTCCCGCCTGGATGCTGCTCCTGGACAGTGACCTCGTGTTTGACCGCCTGCTTTTCCACGTGAGGCCAAAGCTGGACAGGGAGCCTGGGGGCGAGGCCCGGGAGATTCGAGCCGTGCGGAGAGGGCCACAGCCCAGCTCCTGGGTGCCCGGTGCCCGGTGCCCGGTGCCTGGCCTCCGCCCCACCCCGCCCCGCCTCCCCTGCAGAGCACCGAGGCCAGACGGCACCCGAGACGAGGGGCTGCTGCTCGCTGAGGAGCCTGGTGCTGTGGGCCCGGCCCCGGCCTGTCCGGTCACTGACCTGTTGGCCAGCGGGGATCGCGCCGTATAATTTGGAATTAGCAGCTCGGCCTGCAGCTGAGCCCCGGTAAATGCCCTGTCTCGGAGCAAGGCAGCTGCCGGCGGATTGAACTCTGCGGCCCCCATGTTTGAACCGGCATGTCCCCACTCACAAGGCCGACCGGTTCCCTGTCCTCTGCCGCCAGGCGGTCAGGCGCTCGGGGCCTGGACCCGCGGCTGAGAACACCCTCCCCATCACCCACTGCCTCCCTCGGAGGCCTCTTCATGGAAAGACAGCACAGACTCCACCAGGACCAGCCAGTGCTCCGCACACAGTAGGTACACTCAGCACACAGTAGGTCCACTCAGACTCCTTGCAGGTGGGTTGGAGTTGGCATCTGTGGCCTCAGGAACTGGGATCAGGTCCCTGGGGGGACGGAGCCTGGCAGGGTGGCCTCAGACAAGCCCGGGGAACCTGCCTTCCAGCCAGTGAGGGGGCGGCTGTCTGTGTGTTCCCGTATGAGGACAGCCAGGCCGTGGGTAGAACCCTACAAACGTTGGATTTGGAATTCTCATTTTCAAAGTGAGAACATGGCAGGAGCAGGGAATGGTCCTTGGCGATAATAATTAGGGCAGAAACACAGGAGAGTCAGTCCCTAAAATGACAACTGAACACGCGTAGCTACTTTTGCTCCCCCCGACAAGCCCCCTAACACTAGCAAGAAAGGCTGTTTTGAAGCCAGAAACCCCCGAGGACTGGAGAACTGGGAAGGAAACCCCGCGAGGTGGGTCCAGGCGCAAAGGGACAGCGGAGCGGGCCTCCCAGGGCCGGTCCTGAGCCCACAAAGGGGGAGGGGGGAGGGGGGCGAGAAACAGACCCTGCAAAGGCTGGGAACAGGTCGGGCAGGCAGCCCAGAGCAGCTCCCTAAAGAGCCCCCAGATCCCAGGTGGTGGCCCACCCCAGATCCCTGCCGGGGGGGGCGGGAAGGGGGTGTATTCCCGGGGGAAGTGACGCAGGCGCCTGGGCCGGGGGACTTCGTGAATGGGACAGAGGGGTATCCGCACTGCGAGGCTGAGGGGCCCGCTCAGCCCCCAGCGTCTCCCCTGCGCCTGTGAGTGGAGGAGAACCTGAGGGTGTCTGCGCTGTTTCCCGGGCCAAGCCACGGGGCCTGGAGCCCTCAGGCCATGTGGGGCCTCCGTCCACGTGAGCAAACAGCCTTGGGAGGAAGAGCCTCCGGCCCAAAGCCCAGAGCGGGCCCAGGGAGCAGAAAGCCTCGGAGACGCGTGTCTGTGCCCCCTGAGCAGCATCCGGGAACCGGAGCCGGGAGCCAGGTGCTATTTTAAGGAGGACATTTGGGGAACAAAAGAACGGCTGCAAGACTAAAGCGGGAGAACAGCAAGAGAAGCCTTGACAGACGGGGGGACAGACGGGGGACAGCAGCGAGGCATGTCCAGGTGCAGAGCCAAAACACGCGGAGAGAAGGGAGAGGGGAGGGGAGGGTGGAGGGGTGAGGACAGGTCACGTGTGGGTGGGAGAGCGAGAGGGTCGTCAATGATGTCATTCAAGGAACTTCCCCAGAAGTGAGTTTCCACGTCCTCCACGCGATGGAGGGGCAGGGCCCCCACGGAGGCATCTCCTCATGGGAAACCAAGCCCGGGGCCGAGCACGGTCCCCTGCGTCCAGGCCCACGGAGGACCTGCCAGGACGGGAATGCGCTGCGGAGCCCAGCGCCACGGGGTGACCACTGTGGCCGGGCCTTCCGCGCTCCTGGGGGGGTGGGGGGGGGCGGGACACACGGGCTTTCTGGCCTGGAACTGCCTCCTGGGCCCAGTCAACAACCAAACGTGAGACCAAAGTGAAGAGGCAGGAGCGGGCGCTCAAACTCGCTCCGCAGGCCCCGCCCCAGGAGGCTCCTGCAGGACGCGCCCCAGCACAACCAGGGCGTCTCGCGTGGAGGAGGCCAAGGGGAGAGGACACACTGGGCAGTGAGAGGGAGCGAGGAGGCGAACCCACGGGCGGGAGAAGGGCCACCAAGAGGGCGGGGTCCAGGTGAGAACGGGTCACACATCTTCCCCCGCCCCCCCGCCCCCTCGCACCCACCCCCCCGTGACACCGGATGAGCCGGACCGGGGTCTCGCCTGCACGTGGCCGCTCGGACCAGGTCCCGGTGGACGGCCTGCCCTGCTCTACACACGCGGCCATAAAACACACAGAAAGAACAGTCCCTCGACGCTGCACCCCCTCCCCACAAGCCTCTGCCATCATCGCCCCGCCTCCTCCCCACACCCCACGGGAACGGGTCACCAGGGGGGTCACCGGGCAAACTAGCCGGTGGCCCCTCCTCAGTGCACTTGGTCATTTCACGCAGGTGGCCCTGCCGTCCGCTCCGTTTCTAGAAAGTTCTTCTTCCTCCTTTACCACAGCACTGCCCCGGAGGCCGCTCTCTGCACCTCCACTTGCTTCCCCGTCTCAGAGCCGGGCGCGAGGCCAGGGGGCCTCTGGTACAGCCCGTACTACAGGCGAGAAAACCGAGGCCGGCGACCTCGCCCGCGGGCCTCCTGCACAGGGCAGCCCCTCCCGGCCGCGACCCGCCCCTGCACACCCGCAGCGCCCACGCCGGGAGATGGCACACGCTGCCTGTCACACACAAGCCCAGGCGTCATCTTTGACTGAAGAGCGAGCAGCTCCGTGTCGGTCCCGGTTGCTTGCCGTCCTGACATTTATCTCCTGGAGGGGAGGGTGAACTGAGGCTCCCAAGCGTCCCCCGTCCCCTCCCGCGTGGACGGGAAAGGCCAGCGGGAGAGCCGGGCAGCGTGGCCACAGCCGCAGGGCCACACTTCACTCCCCTCAGGCCGGGACCCCACGGCGGCCTGGAGAGCCTGGGCGGCCTGGGCAGGTGTGAGCGGACGGAGCGGACGGAGCAGAGGGTCCCCGGCGCCTCCTCCCACAGCCGCCGCGGTCCACCCGGGACCGGTGGGTCCTCCCCTCCTCCTCGGCCCTACTTGCTCCGAGTGGGACGCACGCCATATCTTTGAGCTCAGCCTGTGCTTGCACAATAACACCCGCCCAGAAAACAGATTAAAAATAGGAAAAATCCATCCCAGCCGGTCCTGCCGAGGCAGAGTGCTGTCGGATTGCTAGGCAACCCCGCAATCCTGCGGGAAGAGGCCTCGCCGGGCTCGCTGCGCGGAAACGGCGCTCTGGGCCCGGGCGTGGATGCGCCGGGGAACGGGGCAGGCGCCACCAGGACCCACGGACAGCAGAGGACAGAGAATGCGCTGGGGTGTCATGGGATGAGACAGCTGGACCCACAGGAAAATGCACCCCGTTTCTCCATGTTTCCCACACCCAGGTGCTCCGAACTGTGCGGGCAAAACACCTGGATTTGCTCGGATCCCCCGCCCCCTCCCAGTTTCTTCATCATCTTCAGGGAGAGGCCTGAGAGCAGGTTTGGGAGCCGGAGACGGCGGAGAAGTGCGAGGTGGGTGCGTGGCACAGCGCGGGGAGTGGAGAGCTGGCCGCCGGGCCGGGCACTGTGGGCGCAGTGGGCGCTGTGGGCGCCGTGCTCCCTCCCGGGGCTGAGGGACGCCCCTGCTCCATCTCACAGCTCAGTCCTCACCAGAACCACACGAAATCGTGGTGTTAAGACATGGACGATGACCACGAAGCGCTTTTCAATGGAAAAGGCGGGGGCGTGGCATCATTAAAAATAACAAGAATTTTCCATTTGACTTTAGGGTCCTCTGAGGCGAGAGGGGGGAGCCGAGAGCCCCTTGCCCTCTGTGATGTGCAGGGCACCGGCACCGGCACCAGGATGCTCGCGTTCCCCGCAGCTGCCCTAACCAGAACCAGCGCTAATCCATGCCTGGCCCGGGCCTCAGGGGTTGAGCATCGATCTGTGAACCAGGAGGTTACGGTTCAATTCCTGGTCAGGGCTCCATCCCCAGCGGGGGGCGGGCAGGAGGCAGCCAATCCATGATTCTCTCTCATCACTGATGCTCTCTCTCCCTCCCTCTCCCTTCCTCTCTGAAATCCATAAAAAATCAATACTTTTTTTAAAAAGGACCCAGAGTCAGGAGCGTGTCCAATGCCAGCGGCCACCAAAGCAATGCAACTCAGAGCGAGACCCGCCTCCGTTCCTGCCACCTGCGGGGTTTGGAAAGGAGGGGCGGAGGCGGGGGTTTGGGGCTGCGGGACGGCCCTCCGCGTGGGCGCGGGCACAGGTGGGCACGGGCGGGCGCGGCCGGGCGGGGTGAGGCGGCGGCACCTTCCCCGAGGCGGATGGGCACTCAAAGCTCCCCAACGTGTTTAACCTTGAACTCGGCGATTCCACTTGTAGGGCCTCACCCCAAGGAGACACTCGGGATCAAGCCCGAAGCCTCATCTCCAAAGACCGCGCACGAGCACCGCGGCAGGGCTGTGGCATCGCAGGTCCGGAAGCAGCTCCACGTCACACCGGAGGCGGCGGCGGCGGTACCGTCCAGCGGGCGGCGTGTCAGGCAGCGCGCGCGGACCACACGCCCGGGCCTGACGCGGCTGCAGGGCCGTCCCCGGGGCCACGGTGATGCCCTCTGCGCCGCGGACAGGGGTCATCTTTAATTTTTCCCTTTTGGGGTTATTGTTTATTCTCAGTTTCTGTGGGGACCTGGACTGTATTTGAAATCAGGAAAAGCAGCCCTAGCCGGTGTGGCTCAGTGGGTAGAGCGTCGGCCTGCGGACTGAAGGGTCCCGGGTTCGATTTCGGTCAAGGGCACACGCCTGGATGCCGGCTTATTCCCCAGTGGGGGGCGTGCCGGAGGCAGCCGATCCACGATTCTCTCTCCACTGATGTTTCTCTCCCCCCCCCCAACCCCATTCCCCTCTTCTCTGAGATCCATAAAAATAATTTTACAAAGAACAAGGCTGGGAGGTCAGTGCCATCGCTCGCGCAGACCGGCAGGGCCGGCTCAGGGTCAGGGCCGGCTCAGGGTCAGGGCCAGCGAGCCCCGAGGGCACGGCCTTGGTAACCTCCCAGCCACGAGGGCCAGCGGGACCCTGAGCCCTCTGGGACCCCGGTGTAAGTGGGGCGGGAGGTGGAGCTCTGAGTGGGAGCAGGGAGCCCCCAGCCCCGCCTGCGCCTCCTTCCTCGAACACATCTCGGAACCGGCAGATGAGTCCATCGGGAGGCCCAGCGCTAATTAAATTTACTGGGATCACCGAAGGGGAATTATTTAATATTCCAAACAGATTTAATATGTGAAGCGTGGAGGCCCGGGCTCGTCATGCACGGCTCTCTGCCACGCGGGGTGACACGGGGGGATCCGCACACACGCTGGGCTCGGGCGTCCCGTCGGGGGCCGGGAGGAGCCTGCAGCCCCGGGGCCAGCACAGCCTGGAGCCCTGGGTGACTTCCCGGGTGCTGCACTTGACATGGGTCAGCCCTGCCCGCCTGACACAGGAGCCTCTGCCAGCAGTTGCGAACGCCCCCTCCCCTCCCTGCAGGTCCTCACGAGCCAGTCACAGAGCGAACCCCCCCACCCCGTACCCCGGCTTCCATTCCAGGGGACCTGAAGGCCGGTCCCAGCTGCTCCCCAAGACAGACTCAAACCCACATCCAAGCGGATCTTCCGGGCACAGTGAAGTGTGCACATAGTGCCCAGCCTGCAATGCCAACGACCCATCCACAGGGGTTCATAAAGCACCCACTGTGTGCTCAGCTCAGTCTAATCAGTCGGGTGACAGAGAGCAGCAGGTCCAGACCGTCCTCCGGCGCCTCCTGGGAAGCCGGCTCAGAGAGGACGTGAGCTGCGGGGGCCAGCACTGGGGACAGGGCCCTGGCGTCCAGGCCTCCCGACCTGCCCTCTACCGTCCGCGGGTCCCGACTTCCTCAGCCAGAAAACGGACTGACATTGATGGCCACTAGGGTTTCCGACGGTACAGTCCTCTGCCTTTGTATTCAGGTCTGAGGTGTGAGGTGGGGATGCGATGGGCCCAGAGCCCAGAGGGCCCTGGTCCAGGGTTGGGGGCTCCCTGGAGGGCTTCCTGGCATCCCCGAGGCAGCCTGTGCACAGGCCTGGCACGGGGGCCATTTCTGGACGGACATGTGGCAACCTGAATGGTCTGCGCTTTTGGAGGCTGGAGAGCGTGGCTGCGAGTCCTGGACACCCAGGGCCTGGTAGGTAGGAGCCCAGGTGAGAACACCCCCAGGTGAGGGCACCCCCAGGGAGAACACCCCCAGGTGAGGGCACCCCCAGGGAGAACACCCACAGGTGAGGGCACCCCCAGGTGAGAGCACCCCCAGGTGAGAACACCCCCAGGGAGAACACCCCCAGGTGAGAGCACCCCCAGGTGAGAACACCCCCAGGGAGAACACCCCCAGGTGAGGGCACCCCCAGGTGAGGGCACCCCCAGGTGAGAACACCCCAGGTGAGGGCACCCCCAGGTGAGAGCACCTCCAGGTGAGAACACCCCAGGTGAGAGCTCCCCCAGGTGAGGGCACATTGCCTCCCTGGCCCTCCCTAACCGCCCCCACCCCCCAGAGAGCATGAAGCTAGGGCGGCAAAAGTCAGTTTCACTAGAAAATGACACGATGAATTCTATTTTAGTCCCTGGAGTGGAGAAGGATTAAATATCACATAAAACATAGAAGCCAGAAAAAGAAAAAGGAAAAGACTTTTGACTAAAAGGTGAACCACTTCTCTATAGAAAAATAAATACTATCACCGTCAAAAGGAAAAGTACACGGTAAGAAAGAGGTCTGTAGCGTGTATGACTGAAGACTGGTCCTTCATAAATAAAGAGTGGCGGCCAATTAATCAGTAAAGGACACAACCAATAGAGACACACATTCACGGAGAAACAGAAAAGGCCATTAAACACGGGGGGGGGGGGGGGATGCTCCACCCACCCATCACTTTGAAATTCAACTAATACGAGGCCACTAAACACTTAAAGTGCCGGTGCCGACGGGAATGGGTGAGCAGGCACCCTCGATGGGCAGTAGATGGGCTGAGTTGGTAAACCTTTGGGAAGGGCTATCTGACAATATGTATTAATTTTTAAAAAATACATTTTTATTGATTTCAGAGAGGAAGGGAGAGGGAGAGAGAGGTAGAAACATCAATGATGAGAGAGAATCATTGATTGGCTGCCTCCTGCACGCCCCCTACTGGGGATCGAGCCCGCAACCCGGGCATGTGCCCTTGACCGGGAATCGAACCAGCGACCTCCTGGTGCTGGGACGACGCTAACCGCTGAGCCACGCCGGGCAGGGCAACACCTTTTTGTCCAACAAGGGAGATGTGCTCATAGGTCACGGTGTCTAAGAAATATAGTGTAACCAGAAAAGTAGGTTCCAGAACATACATCAAATCCCACTTGCGTAGGAGAAAAGGTGTTTTATATGTAAGACATTTTCTGGGGAAATGAAGCAGCAACGCCACTGGGCGGTGGGGACGGAGCGCGAAAGGCGGGGTGTCGGCCGGGGGCTCTTAGTTTCCACTTTTGAACTTTTCTCCACGGTTTTAATGTTTTTGCCACGAGCGAACCTTTTCATAGAAAACCAGCTTTAAAAGAGATGAGAAACCCACACTTCTGGTCTCCTCGGTGATTTAATTATCTCTCCCGCTCTGGTCTCGTGTGTTAATGTCATAGGAGCTTATTGTAGCGGAAAAAGTAGAAAGCACAGATTTTTCAAATCGAGACAAAAATTCTAAAAACCTCCCTAATCCCGTCATCAAAATAGAACCGCGACTGGCACTGGGGGTTTTCTCTCCTGCTTGGCGACGCGTGCCCAGGCGTGGTGTGGACGGACACACGTGGGCGTCTTCTGCGAGCTCGCGCTTTTCGGCACACCCCCTGTCCTCCCCCGTGGGCGTGAACATGCCCGCTAGCTGGTTTGGCTCAATGGATAGAGCGTCGGCCTGTGGACTGAAGGGTCCTGGGTTTGCTTCTGGCCAAGGGCATGTGCCTAGGTTGCGGGCTCGATCCCTGGCCCTGCAGGAGGCAACTGATCGATGTGTCTCTCTCACATCAATGTTTCTTTCTCCGTGTCTCTCCTCTCCCCTCCACTCTCTCTAAAAACAATGGAAAAATGTCCTTTGGTGAGGATTAACACAAAATATCCTATATAATAAAAGGCTAATATGCAAATAGACCAAACAGCGGAACAACCAAACAACCAGGTGCTATGACGTGCACTGACCACTAGGGGGCATGTGCGGAACATGGCGGGCATTGGCCACAGCGGGATGGTGGAGCATGTGAGCAGGGGCGCCGGACCAAGGCAGGGTACCAGTCTCGCCCAGCGCTCACATCTGCTGCCAGCACCGGAGCCACCGCTCGCACCCACTGCTGGCACCCGGCGCCGGTCCCGATCGCTTGGTGCCATCAGCAGGTGCGAGTGGCGGCTGCTGGCCCAGGTCATTCCTGAGGGCTTCCCCACCTCCCCCTGCTCCTGAGGGGCGATCGGGGCAGCAGCCGCTGCTTGCGCCCACTGACGGCACCGGCCCGCTCACAACCGCTGCTGGTGCCAGCCCCAATCGCTCTGCGCCGTCAGTGGGTGTGAGCGGGGCCGGTGCCGTCAGTGCATGGGAGCAGCGACAGCGGGAACAGGGCTGCCGGCAGAGAGGGGACCGGGGGCCACGGCAGGAGGGGCCGGGTGGGGTGCGGAGGGTGGGCCGAGACCCACCCCTGTGCCCACTGCAGGCCAGGCCTTCTGGACAGAGCCCCCCAAGACCACAGGAGCCAGCCGGGTTAGAGGAGTGAGACAGGCGAGAACATGCTGTTCTTCTGTGGAAATGACAAGCCGGGCTCTGGCTTCAGGGCCCCACGGGCGCAGCGACGGGCTGCTCTGCTCGCGGCTTGGTGTTTAAGCTGAGCATCTATGCTAATAAAAGGGTAATATGCTAATTAACCAGACGTCCTTCCTGACAAAGCTGGGCCCGGGCAAAGCCGCCCGCCCTGCCTTCCCGGGCGCCAGCATCTGCGGCCTGGGAGAAGGAGAAAAGCCGCCCACTTCGCGATCCCAGGCGCCTGCAACCGTCCCGAGGAGGGATTCGTGGGTCCCGGGTGCAGGGCCAAGGCAGAGGCAGTTAGAGGCAATCAGGCCGGCAGGGGAGCAGGCCGGGCTGAGGGACCCCCCCCCATGAATTTTGTGCACCATGCCTCTAGTTGACTATAAAAGGGAAGGACTCCGGAGCCCATAAAAGAGGAAGACGGAGGGCGTAGAGCCCGTCGGGAGCCACTCTGTTCTGTTTCCTAATTTACACTCGGACAGCGGTGCCCATCCCGCCCCCCCCCCTCGCCCTGTGTCCCACCATCCCCGCCGTCCCCCGTCACACGCCCACACGCTGGGCCTGCTCGGGCTCCATGTGCCCGTCCTTCTGTTGGAATATTTCTGAGCCGCTCTTTGGGATGAACGTGGTTGGGAACCGCTGAACCTCGCAGCTCAGCTCCAGGGCGGGGTGTCGGCCTCGGGGTAAGCGGGCAGGTGCCCCCAAGGCTCCTCAGAGGAGAGCGGGTTAAGCTTGGGACGCGGGGAGAGCGATGCCCGGACCGTGCGGGGAGCTCCCGTGAAGCGGGTGGGAAATTGGGGGACAGGCCAGAAGCCAGGATGCCCAGAGAAATCCCTCCCGCTCTGCACCCCCTCTCCCCCCCCCACCGCCAGACCTCCAGGCCCTCCCCCTGCAGCCTTCCCCCTCCTCCCCATCCTTCCCCCTGCCCGCTACCCGAGCCAAAGTGAGAGAAGGAAAGACAGTGCCTGGGAAGGCAGGCGCCGGCCGCCTAGGAAATCTGACCTGCAGCCCCATTTCTCTCCCAGGCGCCATGGCACCTCCTGTAATCAATGGCCAGGTTTTAATTAAATATTGATTAGCTGCTAATTCGTCTAATGATTAGTCTGGGGGGGCGGGGCTGTCAGAGCCCGTGGAGGAGGCTCCTGGGGGTGGAGGCGCGGCTTCTCCCTTTGGGCCGAGGGCCATGAAGTCCGGGACTGACAGGCCCGGGCGCTTTCGCTTCCTTCTGGACACGGAGCGCCGTGCCCTGTGCGCTCCCAGCAGGACGCCCGGCCTCCTGTCTGGCCGCGAGGGTCTGCCCTGGGCGCAGCTCAGCGTGTGGGCGCTGCAAGCGAACCTGCGGGCCTGGCCGGTGTGCTCAGTGGATAGAGCGTCGGCCCGGGGACTGAAGGGTCCCCGGTTGGATTCCAGTCAAGGGCATGTACCTGGGTTGCAGGCTCAGCCCAGCCCCGGTCAGGGTGCGTGCCGGAGGCAGCCAATGGATGTGTCTCTCTCACATCGATGTTTCTCTCTCTCTTCCCCTCCCTCCACTCTCTCTAAGAATCAGTGGAAAATACCCATACAGCGCCCCGCGAACACGCCCTGTGGGCGCCCGAGGGGCAGGAGGAGGGGCGTGAAGATCGTGGTCAATCGTCCCCAACACGCGTTTCCCCAGTTTGGCTTTTTGCACCCACTCCTGCCGCTGTCCCCGGAGCCTCTCTGTCGCCCATCTGCTGGAGTGGCTCTGTGCCTGGGGTACTTCGGGGACCCCTCCAATCCGTGAGCACAGGCCACGCACAGGCTGCCAAGAGGCGCCGGCAGACCCCAGACCAGTGCCCGCCCCGCGCCCCGGGGACACAGGCCCCACAGGACAGGAGCAGGCCCGGGCCCACGCCTCCCCTCGCCTCATCGCAGTTCAGCCCCAGGTGGACGCGAGAAGGCCCACCAGGGCGGGGAGCAGATGGGGCTGCTCCGGACCCCCACGCGGCCCGCCATCTGTCTGACAGTCAGCCGTCTGCCCGGGCAGCCCCTCCTCGGGCCACCATCTGCCACAGGCCTGGCCCTCCTCCCAGCTCCGCCAGGGCCCCGGGAAGGGGTGGGGGCCAGCCAGAGCCAGGCCTGCTGCCTCGGACCAGCCCCATCTGGCACCCCTGCCGGGGAGCGGGCAGGAGCCTGGACAGAGCACCTCCACTTGCAGGGAGAGCAGGGGGAGAAGGGCAGGGGGAGAAGGGCAGGGGGAGAAGGGCAGGGGGAGAAGGGAAGGGGGAGAAGGGAAGGGGGAGAAGGGAAGGGGAGAAGGGCAGGGGGAGAAGGGCAGGGGGAGAAGGGCAGGGGGAGAAGGGAAGGGGGAGAAGGGCAGGGGGAGAAGGGCAGGGGGAGAAGGGAAGGGGAGAAGGGCAGGGGGAGAAGGGAAGGGGGGAGAAGGGAAGGGGGAGAAGGGCAGGGGGAGAAGGGCAGGGGGAGAAGGGCAGGGGGAGAAGGGAAGGGGGAGAAGGGAAGAGGGGAGAAGGGCAGGGGGAGAAGGGAAGGGGGAGAAGGGAAGGGGGAGAAGGGTAGGGGGAGAAGGGCAGGGGGAGAAGGGAAGGGGGGAGAAGGGAAGGGGGGAGAAGGGCAGGGGGAGAAGGGCAGGGGGGAGGGTCCCGGCTTGTCGGGCAGCCCTGCTGGGACTCAGCTCCCCATCCCCAGCTGGCAGCCTCGGGGTCCCGGGTGCTGGTCTCCCCCCCACCCCCCAACATAAGCCAGGGCGGGCTGGTGAGGGAGCAGGACACCAGAGCCCAGCTCCGCCTTGGGGCCCCGCTGCCGGGTCCAGGCCCCAAGCAGCACCCCAAGTCTCACCAGCACTTGCTCAGTGGAAACTGACGCTGAAGGGCCCAGGCTGCCTGGGGAGCCCCCTTAGGCACAGCGCGGAGGGCCCCTGGGGGACAGCGGCTGAGCCCTGCCTAGCGGCTGGAGCGTGCGGGCAGTGCACCCACGAGGTTGGGGTGTCAGAGGGGGCCCCAACGCCTCCTCTGCCTCGGGTCCCCCCTCGCTCATGGAAACGCCCCCCAGCCCTCCTCCCTGCCCCCCCTTCTATACAGCAAGATCGCTCTCCAGAGCCGAAACGTCAGGGCGGGGTCCTACCCGGTGAGAGGTGCCAGGGCACACGGGGAGGTGCCCCCCGCCCTCATGGACCCGCTGGAGGCTGCCGGCCTGTCTGGTCCCACAGGCCCCCACTGTCCGCCTGCTCTGAGCCCCCAGGACGGCACCCAACCGAGAGGGTGCCCAGGCAGCCAGAGGACAAGAGCAGGGCCCAGAGCCTCAGATGCCCAGCACCCCCACCAACTCGGCCCCTCACTCCAGTGACACCCAGTGTCCCCCAAGCCTCGGGCCCCCATTGAGGGTCGGGGAGGGCGCGGACACCCAGCAAACGTCTGTCTTCCTTGCAGAAGCGGCCGGTGGACAGAGCCAGGGTCTGTCCCAGGTCGGGGGGCGGGGGGCCTTGGGCTTTAGCTGGCGCTGGCGCGGGCACCAGCTTGTGGGCGTCAGGGATGGCACCAGGCCCACCTCCCCGCCCCGCCCCAGCGCCTGAGACCAAAGCTGCTGCGTCCGTGGCCGGACAGCGCCACCTGGTGGGCCTGTGGGAGACTGCAAGCCGGGCCTGGCTTTCATCCCCATCCCGAGGGGGAGAGAGGGGGAGAGAAGCATCGATGGTGAGAACCAGGGATCCGCTGCCTCCTGCACGCCCTGCCCTGGGGACTGAGCCCACAGCCCGGGCCTGTGCCCTGGGGGGGCATCGCACCGTGACCTCCCGGGTCATAGGTCGATGCTCAGACCAGAGCCAGGGCGGGGCTTTGGGGGGGTTGGTTTGTAAACCGCCCCCCCACCCCCCCGCCCGGTCCTGGCTCTCCAGCCGGGCTCCTTCCGTTTCCCAGCAGGGTCTGTGGTCGGCACCCGCCCGCCTCTCACCAGATTCTGCTGAGACGCTGGTTGTCAGAGGCCCAACCCGGGCAGGAAGGTCACCCCAGAGGCACAGCCTCTCCCCCTTGGCCCCCCTAATGCGGCACCCCTCACCCACCATCCTCACTTCCTGCGGGCGCCTCTGAGGGGCATCGGGAGGCCCCGGCCCACGACGGCAAAGCCGGCCCAGAAAGGAACGGTGGCTGCGCGTGGCTGAGACCACGGCCGCGCGGCTGCAGGTGGACACACAGAGAGAGACGAGAAGCCGCGGGGAGCCCGTCCGGGGCGTTAACCTGACGCTGGACGTGGGAACTGCTGACTGAAGGACATGGATGAGGGTCCCTCCTGGATGCAGGTCAGGTCCCCGCCAATCCAGGAACCAGGGCAGTTTCTCCACGGACTTCCGGCTGCGCTGGGAGCGGAGGGCGGAGGAGCCACCGGCCGGCGCCCCTGCCCCGTCCTCCTCTCCGCGGGTGGGGGCGGCGCTGGCCTTACCAACATCGACGCTGCACACGCCGGGGCCGGGGCCGTGCCCACCTGGGCCCACTGACCAGCGAATATGGGGGGGGGTCTCTGGGAAGCTTCCACAAAAGGCCAGCCAGACTGGATCCGGCCTTTACTTCCATTTCCAGGAACCGCGAGGACAGAGCGACGCCCCAAGGAAGCGGTCAGACGGGGAGCAAGTGGGCAGCCTGGCCCCGGCCCCGGGACTGTGGCTCCTCACTGGGCAGCTGCGAGGGACTTGCTGGCCTGGCGTCCTCTGATCGCCAGCTGCCAGCTGCCTGTGCTCGCAGCACCGCCCCGGTTGGCAACGCGCTTTCTCCAGCCCTGACGGCCCATCCCTGGCAGCCAAGACCCCCCCTTTCCACGGCCGGGCGGGCTCCGGCCTGAGTGCCCCAGGCAGCCCTCAGCGTCTGCATCCGGGGCCCGGCTCCGTGGGAGGGGGTGGCGGTTACAGAATCCTGCGTCCCCGGTCCTTTAGGCAGCAGCTCCTCTGCCATCGGCCTCCACACAGCAGGGGCCCAGCACAGGCCGCTGAGCAGAGCGCCCGCAGCCGCGCCCCCCACGACGGGGGGGGGGGGGGGGGGGGGGGAGTCTCGGGGCGCACGCTGAGCAGCGGGGCCGCGGTGGCCGGTTCAGGAGGCTGAGCTGATGGACACAACTCCTCGTGGGGGTCCCCGGGGCAGGGACACAAGGAGGGCCCCACGCTCTTGCTCCCCATCGTCCGTCAGGCCCGTGGGTCCTGGTGGCCGGCAAGCGCAGCCCCAGCTCGGCCCCACGCACCTGCCATGGCCCCGCGCGCCGGGCCCGTCACCCACGCTGGGCCGGCGGCAGGGCCGGTGCGGGTGACCACCTGCCCCAGGACCTTCACTGCAGGCGGCCCGCGCCCCCGAGCCCGGATGGGCTGATGCGTTGGGAGGAGCAGGCCTGGCAGGGACATCCCGGCCGCCCCTTATCCACCATCGTGGCCAAAGGTAGTCGCTTATCTGCCTCGAATGTTCCTCTTCACTATCAAGTGGCTGTAAAACAGACCGTCCTGGAGATAGCTCCCCCCTGGCCGTGGGGGGGGGGGAGCGCTGGCATAACCGCCCCATAAACAGATGGCACCTGGCATCCGGCAAAGTCAGCACCCGCCCCAACCCCCCACCTTCCCCCCCACCCCGAGCTGGAAAGGCCCAGACACTGCCCTGCGGCCCCCTCCCCTGCCCGTCAGAGCTCAGTGGCTGGGGCAACAGAAAGCTTTGAGAGGCGCACACGCAGGAAAAACTCTGGAAGGTTCCAAGCCTGAGTCCGAGCCCCTGGAGGACCCGGGAACAGCGAGGGAACAGCGAGGACCACGGCGATGCAGGCAGAGGGGGGGCCTGACAGAGTCGCTGTGGGGGAACCAGGGGATCCGCAGGGACTCGACTTGCAAAGGGGGTGGCAGCATGCATGGGTCCTGCGGCCCTGCCCGCCCCTCCCCACCCCCCCGTGGCCCTGCCCTGTCTCCTGGGGGCCAGCGGCTCCAAGAGGCGGACCCTGCACAGAGGGGGCCCCTCCCGTCGGTAAAGCACACGGTATGGACCCAGGAGGGAGCCCCAGAACCCAACTGAGGGCAGGGCCAGCTCACGTTCATCAAACTGTGGTTCAGGCCCGGCCAGCGTGGCTCAGGAACTAAGCGTTGACCTATGAACCAGGAGGTCACGGTTCAACTCCCCGTCAGGGCACAGGCCCGGGTTGTGGGCTCGATTCCCGGTGGGGGCCTGCAGGAGGCAGCTGGTTCGTGATTCTCTCTCATCATCAATGTTTCTCTCTCTCTCCCCCTCTCAACCCCCCCCCCATCTCTCTTTCTCACTCGTTCCAGCCTCACCTTCCTCCTTTCTCCCCACGGACAGTCCAGCTGCTGACCCAGGACACAGTCTGCAGTGTCCATGGGGACCTCGCTGCCAGGCCGCCCCCCCATGACACACCTGCTCTCTGAGACAAACCAGCCCCCCCAGATCCCCCATCCCCAGCTCCCCCACCCTACTCAAGAGTCTGAAAAAGGTGACCCAGCCAGAGACCCCCACCTCTCCCCCCCCCACCCCCGGCTGGGGGAGGGGAGAAGCTGAGGGAGGGGAGAGGCTGAGGGAGGGGAGAGGCTGTGAGGGTGGAGAGTGCCCCATGTCCCCAGAGAGCGCTGTAGCAGCACATAATCCTGTTAAAATATTAATCCTCATTCAAGGCGGCTGCTGAGATAAAGCCCTAAGAAACGATAAAGGTCCAGGGCCATTGATACAGGGACCTTCGAGCTGATAAACCTGATAAACTGCCATCGGGACAGCAGGCCCGTCCCAGCCTCCGCGGGGGAGGGGGGTGGCGGGGGGCTCCTAATCCCTCCCAGGCTGGAGCCCCGCAGCTGACCCTGCTCCCCTCACCAGCCCAGGGCCGCACGGTGGCCGCCCAGCCGAGAGAGCCCTGTTGTAGGATGTCCTGCTGCACAGCCCAGGAGAGCAGGGTCCGTCAGGGGCGGCCCCAGGTGGGCCTGCTCATCTCACCCTGTTCTTTCGTTCACGCATTCAAGGGTCCTGCCATGCCTACTGTGCGCCGGGCACTGTGCCAGGAGGCGGGGCCCAGCGTCCCTCGCGGAGATGACCACATGGCAGCTCATTCGCACCAGGTTGGAAAGGACAGGTGGCCGGGACCCGGACGTTGGCCTTAGGGGACAAGCCCGCACGTCCCTCTGCCCAGCGGAAACCGGCCCAGGGCTGGGCAGCTGGTTCTTCCCACCCGGGCCCCACGCGTGGCTCAACGGCCGGGGCACACGTGCACCTGTGTACGGGGCAAACCCGCCTGCTCCCCGGGAGCCGGTCGGCCCGGTCTCCAGGCTTCACGTCCACCCAGCTCGGCGGGGCTGACGACTCTAAACTGTGTTACCAGCCGGGTCGGCGTGGCTCAGGGGCTGGGCGTTGACCTAGGAGCCAGGAGGTCACGGTTCGATTCCCGGTCAGGGCACAGGCCTGGGTTGTGGGCTCCATCCCCAGTGCGGGGCGTGCAGGAGGCGGCCGGTCCATGATTCTCTCTCATCATTGATGCTTCGCTCTCTCCCTCTCCCTTCCTCTCTGAAATCAACAAAAACATGTCTTTTAAAAAAAGGAAAGACCAGCCCAGGCAGTGCCCCTCCTCTTCGCCGGCCCCACCCCAGGCAGCTCTGAGCTCGGGGACCAGGGGGAGCGGAATCAGAACGGGGCACAGCACCCCTGGGCTGTGGCAGAGGCCCAGGCAGGCTCATCATCTTTTCTTTGGTCCCATTGGCCAGCATGTAGTCACATGGCCAAGCCTTGCTGCAGAGAATGCTGGGAAATGTAGTCTTTCTCCTTGGTGGCCATCTTCTTGGGAAGAATGGGATTTTACATGAAATGTTGTATTAGGTATTAGATTGTAGTCACATAGAATCCGGGCTCCTCTGCGGCCTGCCTCCCACTTCAGCCCGAGCGCGCCCCTCCTGCCCCTCGTCCATGCCCTGCTCCTCCCGTGACCTCCCGCTGACCCCGTCACAGGTGACACCATCACTCCAGCCGCTCCGTGGGAACTGGACATCCCCGAGCTGTTCCCTTTCCTTGCCTCCCACGGCCCCCACCTGTCTGGGCCACGGCCACGGCCTGAGGACGGCACCACCACTCGCCGCCCAGCACCCAGCCCCCTCCTGCCTCCTGCCCACCCCCTGACCTGCAACGGGCTGCCCCGCTATGTGAGACCCGCGGTGCCAGGGCCCTGCTTGACCGCTGGAGGGCTACAGACTCGGACTGCACACCATGGCCTCGGCCCCCAGAACGACCCTCTCAGGAGGCCCTGCCCGCCGCCCACCAGGTGCTGCCCACGGACACCCCGATCTGGTCTCCTGCTTTCCTCCCCGTGGCGACTCACTGTGGCCTGTCCTACTCGTGTCCTGGTATTGTGTGTGTCCCCAGCCAGATGGACGCAGTCAGGAGCACACCTGCCTCTCTCACCGCGGGGTCCCCAGAACTTAGAGCAGTGTCTGGTACGGAGAGCAGCTCCATCAGGTGTGTGGGGGGGTATTAACCAGGGTCACCCCAATAAATTCAATTTTTTTAAAAAGGGTGGTAAGTCCTAGCCGGTTTGGCTCAGTGGATAGAGCGTCAGCCTGTGGACCAAAGGGTCCCAGGTTCAATTCCAGTCAAGGGCATTAAAAAAAAAAAAAAGGTTGGTAGGGAGAGAGACACAGAAAAGACACAGAGATGGAGAGATAGGGAGAGAAGGGAGATAAAGAGAGAGAGATAAAGATAGAGAGAGAGAGAAATAAAGATAGAGAGACAAGATAGTAGCAGAACTGTGCCCCGCCCAGGGCCCCTCTCACACACCCCCCCCCACCCGCATGAGCACAGGTGACAAGGGAACCCCTCTTCTGTCCACCTTGCTGACGAGGCTGCCCATGCCCGCGCCGCCCTGAGGATCCACGGGGACAAGGGGGGAGGCACGGCTATGCTGACCAGGCCCACAGGTGGCTCCGCCCACCCCGTCCCAGGAGACCCCTCGAGAGGCACTCCCCAGGCTGGGCTCCCGTAGCCCTCGGCCCCCTGACCCTGGAAGCCCCTCCCACAGCCCTGGCCCAGGCAGGCCCGAGGCCCACAGACCCCAAAGGCCTCCCCAAATGTCATGTTGTGGGTCAGAGTGAGCAGGGCCCAGGGACCAAGAGAGCGGGTGAAGGCCAGGCCACCCCGTGGAGGGCCCCTTCTGCTCTCTGATCCTCGGGCCTGGCCCCCACCCCGCCCAGGAGGGCACACGCCCACGGGGGAGGAGTGTGGGCAATAAAGGCAGGTGACACGGCCTCGGGCCACCAGGGCCTCCTCCTGAGACACAGGTAAGACCACAGTCTCGCTCGCAAAGGCGCCTGGATCAGAGGCCCGGTGACCCTGGGACTTTGCTCTGCTCCGTCCACAGCAGGCACACGCCCGGCACCGGCGCCTCAGACAACCCACCATGAGCCACCCGGCCGCCCTCCTGGCCGTGGCCCTGGCCCTGGCCACCCTGCTCGCTCCAGGGGCCGGGGTGCCCGTGGGCCGGCAGGGCTCCCGGCACAAGCTGCTCCTGGTGTCCTTCGACGGCTTCCGCTGGAACTACGACCAGGACGTGGACACCCCCAACCTGGACGCCATGGCGCTGGACGGCGTGAAGGCGCGCTACATGACCCCCCCCTTCGTCACCATGACCAGCCCCTGCCACTTCACCCTGGTCACCGGTGAGTGCCGCCTGCGGATGGGGCCTGGGGCGGCGGGGGCTGAGAAGCCAGGGGACAGGGTAGGCACACAGCCGTCCGGGGGCACCGTGTGGGGACAAAGGTGAGCCAGGAGGGGACACTCACTGGGGAGGACAGCCCCCGGCATTGGTGGCATCTGATAGCGGATAAACACGGGCAGTGGTCTCTCTGGCAACAGCCTGGGGGCAACCCAGGAGGCCTCCCGGAGGAGCTGAGCGTGGTCAGGACTCAGAGATGAATCTGCGGCTCCAGCTTCATCTTTTTTTTTTTAAATCCTCACTCAGGGTATTTGTCCATTGATTTTTAGAGAAAGTGAGGGAGAGAGAGGGAAAGACAGAGAGAAGCATCGATGTGAGAGAAACACATCGATTGGTTGCCTCCTGCATGACCCTGACCAGGGCCTGGGCCAGGCCGGAGCCCGCAACCGAGGTACCTGCCCTCGACGGGAATCAAACCCGGGACACGCTGGTCCGCAGGCCGGCGCTCTAGCCACTGAGCCACGCCGGCTGGGGCTCCCCTTCATCTTAACCTAAAGCATCACATCTGCCATGACCCCATCTGCAAACAAGGTCGCCTTCTGAGACGCTGGTGGCACGACTCTGGGGGCCATGATTACCGTGCAGGCGGCTCGTCCTCACGCCAGCGTTTCTGCGACCGCAGCCCCGACACCCACCGCAGCCCCGGCTGTCCCGCCCGCGCGCCACCTTTTCACTTCACGCGTCGCGGTGGGAGGGGGGCAGCGCACGCCCTCACAGCGCCTCCTCCTGCACCCGAGCTCCCGTGTGGGCGTTTCCACGCAACACAAACTGGAGGCGGCCCATCACGCGCCTGGCTCTGCTGGGGCTGGATCCCGGTTGCATCATTATCCCTCTCGAGAGCCACACGGGCCCCACCAGTTTTTTTTTTAATTGGTGTCAGAGAGGAAGGGAGAGGGAGAGAAACATCAATGACGAGAGAGAGTCATTGATCGGCTGCCTCCTGCATGCCCCGACCGGGGATCGAGCCCGCAACCCCGGCCTGTGCCCTTGATGGGAATCGACCCCGGGATCCTTCAGTCTGCAGGCCGACGCTCTGCTCACTGAGCCACACCAGCTAGGGCCACACTGATCTTTGGCTAAAACTGATGAGGCTGCCAGCGATGCCTCCCAGTGGGTCCTGCACGGGTGCGGGGTGGGGCAGGGCGGGGCTGGGCCACCGGGTCAGAGCACGTGCCTGTGCCCGTGGTGACGAGCCCGGCCCGTTCCCGCCGCCTCCCCACAGGCAAGTACATCGAGAACCACGGGGTGGTGCACAACATGTTCTACAACACCAGCAGCAAGCTAAAGCTGCCCTACCACGCCACGCTGGGCGTCCAGCGCTGGTGGGACAACGGCAGTGTGCCCATCTGGATCACCGCCCAGAGGCAGGTAACGCTGAGAGCTTGGCCTGGGGGGCTGCACGGGCAGTGGCCACATGGGACAGGCCGCGGGGGGGCAGTGGGTCTGTGTAAATAGAGCAGCAGGTGGTTGATGGAAAGATGGACAGACGGACAGATGACCAGGGTGCAGGCTGGAAGGACAGGGTGAGGCACGGTGGAGGGGCCGACGCACTCCTGGACGTGAACATGGCAGGGAGAGGCCGGGCTGCAGGCCAGAAAGGGGGGCTCTCAGGGCACCCCAGCCTCCGGGCAGCACCCTGGGGCCCGTGGCAGTGAGGACACCGCATATCCAGGACACTTGTCTGTCATCTCATTAGTGCGGAGTCCACCGTGCACCTGCTCCCTCCTCTGTAGTCTCGGCCCGGCCCAGACAGGGAGCAGCGACCCAGGACCCAGGAGGTCACTGGTCTGATTCCTGGATCCCTGGTCAGGGCAGATGCCCGGGTTATGGGCGCGCTCCCCTGTGGGAGTGTGCAGGAGGCAGCCATTCGATGGTGTTTCTCTCATTGATGTTTCCATCTCTCTATCCCTCGCCCCTCCTCTCTCTCTAAAAATCAATAAGAACATATATTTTTTAAAAGAGTAAGTTCAACAGGGTTGCAGGATACCCAGTCAATATACAAAAAATCAATTTAAATAAAAGAAAATGAAAAGGCTCGGACAGCGGTGGGCGCGGGGACAGGCAAGGGGGCAGACACACACCGGGCAGGGGCGCCCGGTGCGGGGGCGGGGGGCGCGAGGGGGGGCCGGCGGGGTTGTGCGTCATGGCTGCCTCCCCGCAGGGCCTGAAGGCCGGCTCCTTCTTCTTCCCCGGCGGCAACGTCACCTACCAAGGCACGGCCGTGACGCTGAGCCGCAAGGAGGGCATCCTGCACAACTACAAGGACGAGGCGGAGTGGAGGGCCAACGTGGACACGGTGATGCGCTGGTTCACGCAGGACGGCCTGGACCTGGTCACGCTCTACTTCGGGGAGCCCGACTCCACGGGCCACAAGTTCGGGCCCGAGTCCCCGCAGAGGAAGGCCATGGTGCAGCAGGTGGACCGGACGGTGGGCTACCTGCGTGACAGCATCCGGCGCAACGGCCTGGAGCGCAGCCTCAACCTCATCATCACGTCCGACCACGGCATGACCACCGTGCACAAGAAGGCCGGCGACCTGGTGGAGTTCCACAAGTTCCCCAACTTCACCTTCAAGGACATCGAGTTCGAGCTCCTGGACTACGGGCCCAACGGGATGCTGCTCCCCAAGGAGGGGCGGCTGGAGAAGGTGTACGAGGTGCTCAAGGACGCGCACCCCAAACTCCACGTCTACAAGAAAGAGGACTTCCCCAAGTCCTTCCACTACGCCAACCACCCCCGGATCACACCCCTGCTCATGTACAGTGACCCTGGCTACGTCATCCACGGGGTGAGCTGCCTGCGTATGCACGTGGTGGGGCAAGGGGGGCGGGGGGGGGGCTGCTGGGTCTCTTCCCAGTCCTGTGAAGAGCACCCCCTATTTCTAGCTAGTCCCCAAGCTGAGGGACATTGACCACCAAAGGGATACAGTCATCACTATGCAATAGGTGTGTGTGCATGTACATGGGCACACATGTGTGTACACGCCCTGTGTTTGTGTAATGTTACATGTGCATGTGTGTGCTTATGTGTGCATGAGTGCCTATGTACGTGTTGCACATGAGTGTGTATGTTTGTGTACCTGTGTTTGTGTGTGCGTATATCTGCGTGTGCTTATGTGCACATGTCTGTGTTTCGTGTGCATGTGTGTGCTTGTGTGCACATGCATGTAGGGTGACGTGTGGAGAGATCAGCCATAAGAGTGACAGGGACAAGGCCGCTCAGAGAGGCCACAGTGGTGCTCAGGGAGGAGAGACGCAGGCAGCGGAGGGGCCAGGAGGAAGGGCTGGCGGCAGAGCCCATGTGGCTGGGGCAGCTCCGCCTGCCTGCTGGGGTCCCCGGTGCTTGGGCCCCCGGTGCTGGGGTCCCCGTTTATGTCACAGGTCCTGGCAGAGGCACTGGCTTTAGGCCACCAACCTTTTAAGGCTCAGAACCCCCCGCCCCCATGTCCGAACTCTTTGGGGCTCCTCTGCCCCGGCTGCAGGGGCACTGGGGGAAAGGGGGGCTGGCGGAGGGCCGGGAGTCCCACGAGGACTCAGGACGCCCCCTGCCCCCCGCCTCGCAGAGGGTGAACGTGCAGTTCAACAACGGGGAGCACGGCTTCGACAACACGGACCTGGACATGAAGACCATTTTCCGGGCGGTGGGCCCCAGCTTCCGGCGGGGCCTGCAGGTGGAGCCCTTCGAGAGCGTCCACGTGTACGAGCTGCTGTGCAAGTTGCTACACATTGTGCCCGAGGCCAACGACGGGGACCCCCGCGCCCTGCTGCCCATGCTCACACCCGAGCATGAAGGGGGCCCTAGCACCCCGTCCACCACCACCCACTCAGGTGAGGCCCCGCCCTCCCCTGCACGGTCCCGCCCCCCGTGGCTGCAGATGGGGTGCCTGCCCTGAACAGGTGCCCCCAGCCACGTGGGGCGCCTTCTCCTTCCCTGTCCTCAGCAGTGTGGGAGTGTGAACGGGACAGGAGCGTGTTCAAGGCGCCAGGCTGAGGGCCAGGGGTGTCGGCCCAGGGCAGGCTTTGGGGTGAAGCCCCTCCAGGCTCCTGGTCCCGGGGGGCCCAGGCTCCACAGAGGCATTCCTTCCTGGAGTCACCCTCTGCCAGCTCCCCACCCCCACCCCCTGACCCGTCTCAGTGGCAAAGGTCACCTGGGAGCTGGACCACGGGGCGGGGGGGTGCACTGGGGAGGGGAACAAGAGGGGTGCTGAGGTGACTTCAGGGGGCTCGTGGGGCGGCTCTGGGAGGAGTTGGGGTGGTGACATGCTCCCCCGACCCTCACCCACGGGGCCCTCCGACTCTCCACAGGGTCTGCCCCCCTGGCTGGCGGCTGCCCCGCCCTGATGACAGGCCTGCTGGTGGCTGCAGTTCTCCTGGCCAAGGTCGCATAATGCCCATCGCTCAAGGTCAGGGCCCAGGAGGTGGAGGGAGGGTGGGACCCCTGGGACCCCGTTGGGAGCCAGGAGGCGATAGGACAAAGGGAACCATGGCCGAGAGGACTGGGCGTAGAGGGGGGGCCACAGGGCCGCGCCAGGGTCTGACATGGTGACTAAATGGGCACAGACGCGGGGCAGGAGCACAGGTAGGGACAGGCACTGCCAGTTCAGAGGTCACCCGAGGTTGGAGGTCACCCAGGTCAGGGCAGCACATCTTGGTGGCAGGGTGAAGGGGGGCAATGAACCATTCCGATGCGTTAAGGGCGGGCCTTCAGGGTGGAGGTGGGTGGAGTGGAGGACACAGGAAATGGGCCTGAGGCTGGGGGGGTGCGAGGCCCTGGGGGTGCGAGGCCCTGGGGGTGCCTGAGCCCGCGAAGGACGGAGCTTCTGAGCCGCGAGGAGGTCGGGGCAGCGAGACTGAGAGGGATGGGCCCACACGCCTGGTTCTCACCCTCGCTCCCCACATGCCTCCTCCCCTCAGCGACCCGTCCTCACCCCCCACCCTCTGCCAGGAAGCCTCCACAGCTGCCCTCGCGGTGACGCCGGACGCCGTGGACTGTCTGCCCAGCTGACCAGACGGCGCCCGCGGGCCTGTGTCCCCTCAGCCCCGGCCCGTGCTCCGTTATGGCGCTGGCAGTCCGGCCCCTGCCCAGGCTTAGGTTCTGCAAACACACAGGCCCAGGCCCGCTAGGTCCAAGGCCCAGACCGGCACCTGGCACTTCCCTCCTCCCTCCTCCTCCTCCCTGCACAGGGCCTGGCCCCGAAGCGGCGCCTCCATCTGTAGCCACGCGGGGGCGCACGGGAGCCCCGCTCGCTCGGGAAGGTATCACGGGCAGGAGGGTCGCGCTGGACCCTGTCCTGGACCACGGACCGGACCGTGGCCTCCAGCCCCCAAGGGGGCCAGGCAGGCAGCCGGAGGCTTTGCCCCTCGAACTCCCGGCCTCGGGCCCGTCCCCGTCGGGGCTGGCCAGCTGCTGCTCCCGGGCGCGGTCACGGGAGGACGCTGCGCCCCAGAAAGCGCCAGTGGGATAAGGACACGCCTGCCCCTTAGGAGGCACCGGCCAGCGTGGGTGCGGCTTCCTCCCGAGGCGTGCCGCTCTGCAGTCCTGCCGCTGCCCGGGGGGAATAAACGCCTGGTCCCCAGGACATAACGCAACGCGGCATCATTCATTCCGGGTGGGCGCCGGGGACAGGGGGTGGCGGCGTGGGCCGCACGTGCAAAGAAAAGGGCTGGGGGACACGAGGGCTCCTGTGACAAGATGGGGAACGAGAACCCCCAAGCCACACTGTTCAGCAAAAAACACGTTAAAACGCGGCAAATAGCAGCGCCCTGTTGGGGGGAAGGGGGGGAAGGGCGTGTAAGCACGTGTGTGAGCCTGGGGGGGCGACTAGGAATAAACACACCCCTGGGGGCTCTCAAGAGAGAGTGGGCATCACCTGTCTCCAGGGGGGGGCGGGGGGGGCCAGGCCAGGACCCGAAGGGACACTGTCCAGCCCCTAGTCACCCAGACGCACGGACGCTGAGCCACTTCAAGGGCTGTGCGCTCAAACCCACTGGTTAAGAGCCAGACCAGCTCCTGCCCCAGCCTGTCCCCCCACAATGGGCCCCCCAGGACCTGCCTGCTCCTCACCTGTGACTCCCTCCTCCCCGCCTGGGCCTCTGGCTTCTCCCTGCGGCTGGGGCGCCAGCCGGTCTCTGGATCCATCCGGCCTCCCCGCCGCAGCGGCCTAACCAGCAGTCCACCTGAAGGCCGCAGCGCCGTGGCCCTCACCCAAGGGGTCCTGGAAGCGCCCCCCACGCCCGCTGCCTGCAGCCCGACCCCATCCGACGCCCAGGCCAGGCCGCTGCACCAAGGACCGGCCTCCTGTCCTTACCTGGTCGCGGGGCCAGGCGATGTCTCAGTGCATCCACCTCCCAGGAGCCGTGAGCGCTCGCTGGTGCCGGTGCTGGTGCTGGTGCTGGTGCTGGTGCCGGTGCCGGTGCCGGAGCGGCCAAACCGGCCCCCAGGTCCCCAAAAGGTGCCCAGCCTGATGCTGCCAGGAGCCCACAAGGGCCAGGCCTGCTTGGCCTAGCCTCTTGATTGGCTTTTTCAAACAGAAAAGAGAAAGAACCTGGTCCGTCCCACACGAAGAACTGCCAGCCCAGGCGTCTGGCGTCACAGGTGACCCCTAAAAGCCCATGGGTTGGCCGACGCCGGGGCAGGAACGAGGGGCCTGAGCCGGCTTCAGGCCGCATGGCTGTGAGGGCAGCGAGGATGCGGGGCCCCCGAGCCCCACTCCACACTCCGCAGCTCCGGGCTCTGCAGCCGGCGGCAGGCGGCAGACCGCTCCGGCCTCAGCTGTGCATCAGGGCCGGCACCTGCCTCCCACCTGGGCCAGTGAGCAGACCAGTTAACAGCTCAGCCCTCAGCGCAGGCGGGGGGGGGGGGGGGGGGGGGGGCCCGCATGCTCCACGTGCTCCATTCAGGAGCTACCCCCCTCCTCCCCGCCCACCCCCACCCCCCCCAGCCTGTTTCTCCAGCAGAGTCTCTGGTCCGAGATCCTAGGCCAACCTTTTGAGCTCGGCGTGTCAGCATTTTGAAAAACCCTAACTTAACTCTGGTGCCGTGTCACATATAGAAAGTTTTTGATATTTGCAACCATAGTAAAACAAAGATTTATATTTTTGATAATTATTCTATATATTTAAATGCCATTTAACAGAGAAAAATCAACCAAAAAAATGAGTTCGCGTGTCACCTCTGACAGCGTGTCATCGGTTCGCCATCACTGAACTAGGCCTTGGGCACCTCCCCGGTGCAGCCGCAGGCCCCGGGCCCAGAGCCCTTGGGGCAGCTGCCAGGACGCAGCGTTGCACGTGTCATGTGCGTGGTGCCTGTTTCCGTGATCACCTTTAGGTTTGGGCACGTGCTACTGATTGTCCACTTACTTTATTTTAAAATTAATTGAAGTCAAAGCCTGGCCAGTGTGGCTCAGTGGTTGAGTGTCGACCTATGAACCAGGAGGTCAGGGTTTGATTCCCGGTCAGGGCACAGGCCCGGGTTGAGGGTTCGATCCCCAGTGGGGGACGCGCAGGAGGCAGCCAATCAGTGATGTTCCTCTCTCATCATTGATGTTTCTCTCTCTCTCTCCCTCTCCTTTCCTCTCTGAAATCAATAGACATATAAAAAAAAAAAAAAAAAGACCAAGTTGCGTTAAAAACAGTGAATAACAGCGCGGGTGTCTGAGGCCTGACCCAGTGGATCAAGGAGGCTGGGCCGCGAACCTGTGCAGGCTGCCCACGCTCCTGGCTGCGTCCTCTGCCTGCCGGGGTGTGGTCACCCGGGAAGCTTCCAGAAGGCAGCACTTGGCCTCCCGTGGCCGGCGTGCAGGACTCCCTCTGCGGACTGGCCCTGTGGTCCCCAGGCGCCCTGCACCTTCCCGGCCGCTGGGCAGAGGCGCTTGGGAGGGGCAGCCTGGAAACCGACGCTGCACTTCACCATCCAAGTTCATGTCGCTCCCGCCAACTCCAGCGGCGTCTGGAGAAAGTCCCAGCGTGGCCACGCCTCGCGGCGGCCAGTCCAGGTGCTGGCGACAGAGGCTGACACACCACGCGAAAGCCTTGTCTGAGGCCCATCCCCCTAGAGCAGCCCCGCAGGGTCACCAGGAGGCGGCGCCCCCTTCCCCAAGCAGCCTCTGAAGTCGAGGGGCACCTGGGACCCGCCGAGCAGCTCCTGGTGCACCTCCCCTCTCCCGGCCCGCGGGCCTGGGGCGCCCCCACCCAGCCACCCCGGCCTCTCGGGGCTGCAGGAGCATCTCTTGCCATGGTTACCCGCCGCTCTCAGCTCGCGCGGGTTGACTGAGGGCACCGCGGTCCTCTGAGCCCTGAGCTGGGGGCTCGGGAGGGAGGGACACGGAACCCCGCGGGGCACACGCTGACATATCACCCCCCCACACACACCATCTACACACATGCACTCGCATAACGCGCGCCTCTCACGCCACACGTTGCCCACACCGCACCCACCCCACGCTGTGCACACCACTGCCCGGCTCAGCCACACACACACGCCCCACAATCCCGTGTCCTGTCAGGACACTGGTCACTGGACTCAGGACTCACCCGGCAAATCCAGGGTGATCTCTCCGGATCCTTAATCACATCAGTAACCACCCTTCCTCCATAAAAGGTCCCGAAGGCCTGGGGGGTCCAGGCTTCCTGTCCTGGTCCCTGCCGGCTGGGGACTCCCGGCCACTCCTCCGCGTGGGCATGGAAATAAAAAGGAGTCCACATGCCCGGCCGGTGTGGCTCAGTGGCTGAGCGTCGACCTAGGAACCAGGAGGTCAGGTTCGATCCCTGGTCAGGGCACAGGCCCGGGTTGTAGGCTCGATTCCCGGGCTGGGGCGGGGCGTGTGCAGGAGGCAGCCGGTCCTTGATTCTCTCTCATCAGTGATGTTTCTCTCTCGCCCTCTCCCTGCCTCGCTGACATCAGTGAAATATGTCGTTTTCAAATAGAAATGGGAGCAGACAGTGTGGATGCCTTGTGCCGGCCGCTCCCCGTGAGCATGGCCCTCGGGGACGCATCCAGGCGCCGCTTCACCCGGGATCTCCTGTGGCTGCTGCCCGCCCGCCGTCCCTCCACGGCTGCTCCCAACCCGCGGACCCGCGGACCCGCGCCGGCTGCTTCCACTTCGGGGCTGTAATGAATGAAGCTGCTGTGATCCGTGTGGACATGTTTTCAGCCCCCTTGGAGGGAGGCCTGGGGGTCTGGGCCGTGTGGTGAGTGTGCTTGTAGCTTTAAGAAACTGACAAACCAATTCCCAGAGGGGCAGCGTGTGCGGTTCCCACTTCCCACCCCCTCCCCGCACCCGCACCCCCACCCCCACCGGCCCATCAGTCTCCCCATCCTATCCACTGCTGCCTGTGGAGATGTGATTTTTTTAAAAAAAATCCTCACCCAAGCATAAGTTCAGAGAGAAAAAGGGAGAAACATTGATCGGTTGCTCTCTCACACACACACACACACACACACACACACACACACACTCTTCCCCACACGCCCTGCTATGTCTCCTGTTTCATGGCGTCCTGACCAGGCCGGGCCTGCAGACTCCCACTTGGGGGGGTGCCGCCTCCTGGCCGAGGGCGTAAGGTTACAAACGTCGGACTGGACGCTGAAAGGGAATGTGGCCGTGGCTGGAGGGAGGGGCACCCATGCAGGCGAGGAAGGCCCCACACTGGGCGTGTCCCCGTGTCTGCCGTCCCGTCCGTACGTACACGCGTCTTTCTGTGCGTCTCCGATCGGCTCTCCCTGTCCTAGGGCCTCCCTCAGGTGTGGGATGCCCCGTGACAGGGCACGCGTGACACGGAGGATCTGGGTTCCTCGGCAAGCCGATTTCCACAGACACCAAAGCCACGTGGGCCCACCCGCGGAGCACGCCGCCTGCCGTGGCTGCCCTGCTCCTACCGGGGCCTTTAAACGGGTCCTCATTTAACTGAGGACTTGAGGGTTTAAAATAGCAAACACGGTCTCAGGAGGAATTCGCCCCGTGCCTGCCTTCAACAGCTCATCGATGTGCCTCTCGCTCCCCCTCTCTGAAATCAGTCAAAATACATTTTAAAAGATTTAAAAGGTGGGGAAGGGCCCTTCCCCAGAGCCTTCGAAGGGAGCGCAGCCAGGCCCACACCTGGACTCCGGACTCCTGGCCCCGGAGCTGCAGGAAAATAAATTCGAAGTCCCGCTGAGAAATACGAAACAGCGGTGTCCATAGTGCCCCTCTCGAGTCTGTGGCCAGGACATGGGACATAGAAGGTTCCAGCCCCAAAGGGGAATGTCCTCTAATCAAAAGTACCTCTACAGACGGTGGCCATGCCAGTGTCGGCAGCGTGTGCTCACGGAACCCAGCGAGGACATGAGAGCCCAAGTGGGAGGGGGTGGGGGGGCGACACCGCGTCTGTGCGCCGAGTTAAAGGGACAGCGTCGCAGCCGGGCTGTCTCCGGCCCATCACAGACACCTCCTCTGCGGCCCGCATCTCTCCACGTCTCGTGTACAGAAAAGCTGGTTTTTTAAACAGATGCCACTCATTGCAGCCAAGAGCTGAACATCGGACCAACTCACCTGCCCTTGGTGGCCCCCACGTGGGGAACCAGGCCGCTGGAGACGGGAGGGAGGGCGGGTTTCGGGGTGTCCTCTGAGCGTTTGAATCCAGCACCCGGCCTGGCCCACTGCCTGTGGGGAGCGGCTACAGCGTTTGGACAGGTGCAAGCCTGGGACTAATGAGAGGGCCCGGTCCTCTCGTGGCAAAGCCACGTGCGAGTCCCCGCACAGTGACGGCCTGAGGCCGTGGCTGTGAGCTTGACCTTATGGCCCGAACCTATGGGCCCACTCGGCTGAGTGATGTGGGCGGCGGGAGGTGCAGCAAGGAAACAGCTTGACCAGGTGCCTGTCATTGAGTGGATTCGAAACCCGGGGAACGTTGTAACCGTCTTGACCTCGCCCTGGCTGTGCCTCCTGGAATCTGGCTATAAAATAGACTCGGCTTGCAGGCCGTGGCGCTGTCAGAGGGCAGCGTCCCACCGACCCCAGCTTTCTCCTCTTGTCTGTCTTCTCCATCCTTCCCCCCGCCCTCAGGCTCACCCCTGGCCGTGCCGGCTCGGCACACCGTCCTTGCTGAGGTGAGGGCCACGGAGGCCGCGCGATCGCCCGTGACCCGAGACCAGCTGGCACACCGGTGAGCGCGGATCCGTTTGCCACTCTGAGTAACGGCTTCGCTCCAGATTTCAGGACTTGGTGACGTGTGAGCTATTTCTAAGTTTGTGAAAATAATGCATTTCACACTGAAAGGCCACGCTCAATGGCTTTACACCTAACCGCCCTGCAGCCGGGGCGGCAGGAGACACGCAGCCGGGGCCGTGGGCCGGGTATGACTCACCCACGTGACGCAGAGTCGCCCAAACCCGCTCTGCGTCCAGCATGTCCGCCAGCGCTCACCACCGACTCCTCACTCCCAGCCGGCTGGCAAAGTGGGGACAGAGGCAACCCTGCTGGCGGGGGGGGGGGGGGGGGGGGGGAATTAGTGCAGCCCCTGGGGGGGGCTGGTAGCGAGACCCCGTACCCTTTAACGGGCACCCAGGGCTGCCCCCCGGTGTGGGCACGGCGCAGGTGCAAAGGGAGACGTCTGTCCAGGCACTGCTTCTGGTGTAAAAAACTGCAACCAGGGGCCGGCCAGCGTGGCTCAGTGGCTGAGTGTTGACCGATGAACCAGCAGGCCACAGTTTGATTCCCGGTCAGGGCACATGCAGGGTTGCGGGCTCAATCCCCAGGAGGCAGCCAATCAATGACTCCCTCTCATCAGTGATGTTTCTAACTCTCTCCCTTCCTCTCTGAAGTCAACAAAAAATATTTTTTAAAAGAACTGCACCCAGGGACTGGTCCGATTGCAAACTTAACCAATGCCACCTCTGAAATAAAAGCTAACGCACACAGACCTTCCATGGGAGCTGCGGGCTGGTCTCCACATCACGGAGGGCGAAGGGCTTGGCTGGTTGACTGTCGGTTTCTGCCTGATTAGCAACGTTCCTTGCCCTCCCTGCCCCCCGGACCCAAGGGCGGCCAGTGTGTGCAGGTCTGTAGGGCCAAGCAGTCGGCTGGTGCCCAGTCCCAGGCGCTGAGGCTTCGGCTGCCTCCTTCCACCCTGAGCCCACAGAGCGCCCACCCCACCCCACCAGGCACCCGTGGGAAACGCCAGGAACACGCTCCGTGACCTGAGGCCACGCAGGGCTCCTGCTCCTGCGTAAACCGAGGCTGGGACAGGCTGGCCCTTGTCAGAATGGTCCAAACCGTGTCCACTGCACCCAGCCCCCGGGGCTCTTGGGCCGGGCTCTGGGGCGGGGTCCCAGGTCGGTCTCTGCCTGTGCCCCCGGGAGGTCTCAGGCAAACCGCAGGCTGAGACCTCGTGCGGCACCTCCGTGTGCTGATTGTTGCCTAAGCACTGCGGGTCACATGGGTAATATTTCCCTGTGACACACAGATCACACCTCCCTCCTGCCAGCCTGCGGGCCCTGGGCGGGACACACCATCACATTAGACTAAAGGCTGCAACGTGTTGCTTGTCCTGCCTTCCCCCCGGGCCCACCTGGGGACAGCTCTGCAATAACGAGGCGGTCTTTGCAGGGACCCTGCGCCCGAGGGAGCTGCGCTGGAGGAGGGACTGGGCTGCTTGGCGGCTGCCAGACTGAGGCGGGGCGGCTTCTTCTCAGCCCCTGGCCCTTCCAGCTTGCGAGGGGTGCTGTCTTTTCTTTTCTTTTTTTTTTTGCCTCAGTCATATGTTGGATTTTCAGTCCACAGGAGCAGCATGAACACGCGCATTTCAGCAGCGATGACCTACCGTTTGCATAGAAAGCGGAATTGAGCGGAGCATTTAGCCTGAGTGTGCGCCCGGTTGCCCGCACTCTGAATCGCTTCTCTACATTTTACACTACTGGCACGTGTGACAAAGCACAAGTGCAAGTGAGGATGCACTGTTCATGTTCCAGGGTTCACTGAGGGACTGCATTCCTGTTGCTTAAAACATGTTCAGGGTGTTTCCCTTGCATTCCGATGAGCCAGTCCTGCCTGGTATGTGACCACTACCTACACGTGGCTCTTTAACGTGAACTGATTTGAGAGAGAGAGACATTGATGTGAGAGAGAAACACCGATGGGCTTCCTCCCGTACCCCCCGCCCTGGGATTGCACAGAACCTGGGGGAGCCCCCTGACCCAGAATCAAACCGCCACCTATCTGATCATTTAATTCCACTGAAATCGGTCACATTTGTTTCTTCAAATAAATCGCCTAAACATTGTTTTAGCCAAACTGAGCGTTCATCGCTGACCGACGCCGTGAGTGGCAGGCTGGCCCGCGTCCCGTGCTGCCGGTTCTGTGTGTCATGGGGAAACACTACCCGAGGGGACCCGCAGTGTTTGGGTGTCAGAACCCGAGTGACAATAAGCAGCGAGGAGCTTGCAGGGTCTCAGCTTGTGGCTACATCTCCCAAGAAACTGATCCCCCTCGCCAATGGGTTAGGACCAACTTCTAGAAAAACGTATTTCAGGGAAGAAAGAATTCCCTTTACAAAGCTTTATCTCCTTAAAAAAAACAGGCAAGTGTCCAGGATACCATGTACCCCCGAGGAAACCTAAGTGCCAGGCAAAGCCTCAGCAGTCCTCCCCCAGCAAGGAGCCCAAGCGCCCAGATCTGCGCCCATTATCAGCAAGGACGCCTCCCGCCTCCGCCCACTACGGGCTGCCCAGCTCCACACGATGGGAGCCAGAGGAACTGCCTGCAGCCTCTTTCCACCCCAGGCGGGGCAGGTTTCACCCCCAAACCAGGGCCCCCGGCTGGCGGCCCCTCCCCAGGGAGCAATCCTTTCCCCCCAGCCCCACCGCAAGCGAACCTTCCTTCTCCCCACCTCCTTCGCAAGCAACACCGGAGTTGGCAAAGGTCACCCCAGGTCTTTCCAGGACTTCGGTTGAAGGGAACCTATTTCCCCAAATAAATGGAAAACGTGGGGAGCCGCAGAGGCCCCTCAGCTCCGCGTGTGGCACAGTGGGCCTCGCGGTTAAAACAAGTGCATCTGTCCTGCGGGCCCTTATGAACGCGCTCTAAGGGTCAAACCCCCAGTGGGACGCAGCCTCCGGCAACTAGAAACGAGTTTCTCATTTGCTCAACAGAGAGAGCACCTCGCAGCTGCGTTCGAGGAAGACAAAGCCAGAAAGTGAATTTTCACCGAGGTGAACTGTATTGACGCGGGGGCGGGGGGCGGGGGAGGCTGGCCGTCATCTCGTCCATTCAGCGTCCGGCTTCCGCTGGTTCAAGAGCTACATGACTTGAGGGGGAATTGCTCCTGGAATACGGACCTTAACAGTAGAAAATAAAAGGGTCGCCTCCACCGAGGACCCCAAAAGGGACTCCAGGCCACCCCACTTCTGAAACGCGGTCCAATCCTCTTTCTGCCGCGCGCAACTGATCCAAAAGATGCGCATTTCCAAACGCTGGCGGCCCGAGGAGGACTCAGCCCTAGGCTACAGCCACCGCCCGAAACCGCGCTCCCAGTCCCACATCCGCTTCAAACGCGTCAAACAGGAGGTGCACCTCCTGTCCTCCTCCGTGCGCCCTAAATCGCGGGGCTTGGAGTGAGAACACAGCAGCTCGCGTCCGCCGGGGATGCATTTCCTCTCGCCTTTGGGGGGCGGGGGCGGCTCCGTGTTTGCTGCTCCCCCGGCCCCCGCCTGCACTTTCGCTCCCATTCCTTCCCGGCCCTTCTGCTCCCGCGCAAAGCAGGGCGCGTGCCGAGACCTGGAGACCTAGTTCCACAGGCGGAGGTCCCGCGGAGCCTGGCGCCCCTCGCAGCAGCGCCCCTCGCAGGCGGGGGCAGGAGGCGGCCGCCGCGCTCCGGCCGCACTTCCCCTTGGGGCCAGAACAATGGCTTTTTTCCTGGAACACCCAGTTAGGAGGCGGCCGGGCGCGTCCCGGGGGCCAAGCCGGACGCAGCCGGCGACTCCCCGGGTCCGAAGCCGCGCGGCGCACCCCGCCCCGCCCCGCCCCGCCCGCGCCCAGGCTTCCCGCGCGAGGGGCCCGGCCAGCCCAGCCCCGTCCGGCGCCCGCGCGGACCCGGGCCGCGGGCACGAGGCCGAGCTCGCCGCGAACAATGCGCGCCCCGCCCACGCCCCGCCCGCGCGCGCTCATTGGCCGGCGCCGGATTGGCCGGACCGCGGGGCGGGGCGGGGCGCGGCGGCGCTGCGCGTGCGCGGGGCGGGCCCTCGCGGGCGGGGGCGGTGCTTTGTGTGCGGCGGCGGGCGCGCGGCGGAGCGGCGGTGCGGGAGCGGCGGGCGCCGCGGAGGGGACGCGGGCGCGGCAGCATGGAGGAGCTGAGCAGCGTGGGCGAGCAGGTCTTCGCCGCCGAGTGCATCCTGAGCAAGCGGCTCCGCAAGGTGCGTGCGGCCCGGCCGGCCCTGCGGGGCCCGCGCCCCGCCCCGCCCCGCCCGCCCGCCGCCCGCTCACGCGCCCCTTTCTCCCGCAGGGCAAGCTGGAGTACCTGGTCAAGTGGCGCGGCTGGTCCTCCAAGTGAGTCCCCGCCGCGCGAGGCCGCCTTCCCGCCCGGGCCCCTCGGCCCCGGGGAGAGGGAGGACCCTCGGCGCCACGGAGTTGGCGGGAGCGGGGGAGGGTCGGCGCCCAGCGCGGGAAGTTCGCGGGGTCCCGCGGGCTCCTCCAGCCGGCGGGGCGGGGGCGCCCGGCTGCAAGGGGGAGCCCTTTGTTTACAAACCCGGGGAGTGCGGGGCTGGCGGCTTCCCCTCGGGCCCCCCCTCGGGTCGCGGCCCAGCCCCGCTCCCTGCGCCCCCGGCGGCCTCCTCCTGCGCCGCGCGGGCCTCCGCGCCCATTTGTTGCTCGCGCCCCCTGCCCGCCTCCCCTCCCCGTGGGCGCGCGCCCCTCCTCCGGTCCCTGTTCCCCGCTGTAACCTGAGCTGTCTATTGATGAAGGTAGGGCTGCCTTTTTTTTTATGGGAGGGAGGGGACTCGGCACTCCCGGAGGGGCTCTGTTTACCGCCGCTCGCGCAGACCCGTCTCCCCTTTATTCCCGGGCGAACCCCACGTCTCTTCGCTTTCCCCTCCCGGTGCCTGGCCCGCGCTTGCTGGGGTGCCAGCCAGGTTGTTTTCAGTCTTTGGGCTGCGCCTCTGCCCCCGGCCTCCCCTCCCGCCCCTGGACAGCCTTCCCTTCCCGCTCGGGCTCCGGGCCAGGGTTTGGGGCTCCCTCCGCCGCGTTCCCTTTCACCAGGATTTGTTTTCCTCCCAGTGGGGAGACCTGCCCTCTTGAGGCGGGAGCTCATGGGGGGCGGGGGGCGGGGGATTGAAGTAGCAGTTTCCCCTGGAGCTTAACGGTAAGGCACTGGCCTCCGAACCCGTTTCCAGGCGCTCACCCTGGACACGAGTGGGGCCGTTCTTGGGGTCGGTCTTCCGGGACTGCGGGCCGCAGGGATCGGCTGCTTTCTCAAGTGGCTGCTGTTTGCTAGGCCCTGCTCTTTGCTTTTCCAGACACAACAGCTGGGAGCCGGAGGAGAACATCCTGGACCCGCGGCTGCTGCTGGCCTTCCAGAAGAAGTGAGGAGCCGGCGTGTGGGGAGGGGGCGCTGGGGCGACCGCGGGGGCGGGGTGGGGCCTGCCACAGCATCCAGGGGTCCCAGGCAGCTGTCAGGGCTCCCTGCTGCCATCCCAGGGCTGTCTGTAAAGGTGGAGCAAACTTTGAGGCCCCGTAGGAGGCGGCCAGTGCTGTGTCTACACCTCAGAGCCAGCCCGAGTCAGGGCTGCTGTTGGGCTTCTGAGAGCCGGGCTTGCCTAAAGGAACCGTCTCGATGCCTTCACCAAAAGTCCTGCCTTTCCTGTTGGGTCATTTGCAAACAGGGCTGGTGGCAGCTAGGACGGCGGGCCTGGGGCAACGATACAGGCCCGGCCTCCCCACCTTCACCCTGCGCGGTGCCACTGAGCCGGAGAGGCCCAGAGAGGGCGCGGAGCGCACAGCGTGGGCCTGCGTTCCGGCCGGGTGGGCCCTGCCATAGGGCCTGCCACAGGGCCCTGCCGGGCTGTGCCTGCCGGGAACGTTTCTTTCTTTTTCTCGGGGCTGCAGAGCACACTGCGCCGGGCGAGTGGTGCCCAGCGAGCACGTGCATGCGGCAGCCCCCGGCCAGTCTGGGCCGAATCTGCTTCTGTAATTCTAGGTGCCATTTCTGTGTTTAGGTAGCAGCCTTGTTAGAGAGAGGCCTTGAGGTGCTCGAGGGAAGGGGTGGTGAGAGGCAGGCGATGGACAGGCCACCCCAACCGGCAGGAGAGTCCAGAGGTGCTGTCGGGAGCACGCATGACGGGGCAGGTGTGGGCGCTGGGCAGAGGAGTGCCTGCCTGTCGATGGAGGCAGATCCATTACCTGCTCAACAGCTGTCCCTGCTGGGGTCCAGCAGAAGGCTTGGGGCTTCTCCGAGGGGCTGTGATGGTGCCGAGAGAAAAGCTGGCCTGAGGTGGGGGCGGGGGGCGACGGGTGAGCGGAGGCTTGCCCTCCTGCCTTTGGGAGGCCATAGCTCAGGTCCCAGAGCCGTGAGGGGTGTCCACACTGACCAGAGAGCCTGCGGCCCTGGCTGAGCTCGTTAGGGTTCAGCAGAAGGAACGGGGTCGGCGGGCAGGATACCGAGATGTCGGACCCTGAGAGGCCAGAGAGGTAAAGCCGGTGGCCTGGGTCACATCCTGGGCGGTGGGTGCTCTTTCTCCCAGAAGTGGGCGGGAGGTCCCACTGGAGGCCGGGAGCTAGCGGTGACGTAGGAGACGGTCGGGCTGCCTCGGAGTGTCCGCTCCGGCTGGTGGTGCTCACTGGACCCCATAAGGGTCACCGGCCAGGCCCCAGGGAGATGCCGTCGGCCCGTTTTAATCATCAGGAAACCCCTCCAGATAGATCCTCTTCCCGGGGATGGGCAGTAGCCTGAAACACAGGCTTTCTCGGGGGGCTGGGAGGCATCTCTTGTCGCCGTGGCCGCGTCAGGGCTGGTTGAGGGCGTCCTGGGGCTTCGAGCTCGGCCTCTGTGGGATCCAGGAACTGGGCGTCTTAGGAAGGGGAACGGGCGGGACTGCGCAGGGCACTGGCTGGGAAGACGGCGTGCGGAGCCAGCAGAGCTGCGGGTTCTCTGTGCTCCTCAGACCTGCAGGTTTTGTGCGGTTAGTTGCGGGGGGTAGGGGGATGCTGGGGGCAGATCCTCACTCGGCCTGGATTCCGGTTTGAAATGAGGGGATTGGGCCATGTGACCACAACGACCCCTCGTGGCATTCTAGAATTCTCCGGAAACATTCTGCCTGCGGAAAGGCCTGGGTCAGACGTGCTGTACGTGGAGTCGGAGTCGGGGAGCCCGAAACATTCACATGCAGGGTTCGCTTGGCTCTCTTCGACTTGTCTTTACCCGATGCCAGTGGAATGGAGGGGCGTGCAAACATCATGGGCGCTGCAGAGGGCTGGGCTGGAGGGGACGGGGCTGGAGGCCATGGGGTTCCATGTGCGGGCCGTTCTGTGACCCCGATGGTGTTCTCTTCAGGGAACAGGAGAAGGAGGTGCAGAACCGGAAGAAAGGCAAGCGGCCCCGGGGCCGGCCGCGGAAGCTGGCGGTGCTGTCCTCCTGCAGCCGGCACTCCAAGCTCAAGGTGGGCAGCGAGGTCTGCTCTGGCTGCTCCCTCAGGCGCTGGGGGGAGTGCAGGTGCAGGCGGGAGGGCCGAGGGCTTTGGGGAGGGAGTCCCTGGCCTCCCGCTGCCTCCAGGCCTCTGCGTGGGGCCGCAGCGAGTGCAGGCTCCTGAGCTGAGGATATTTCTCCATTGGTTTCTATTTTTATTTCTTTATTTCCATTGATCTTTAGAGAAAGTGGAAGGGATGAGGGGAGACAGAGAGAGATGCATTGATTGGCTGCCTCCTGCAGAGCCATGACCAGGCACAGGCCCTTGACCAGAATCGAACCCAGGGCCCTTCAGTCCTTAGGCCAACGCTCTGTCCACTGAGCCAGGCCCGCCAGCGCCATTTTCCTGCTTTTAGCTCGCCCCCCCCCCACTCCCCGTTTGCCTTGAGTGTGGAAGCGACGGGAGGTGCCGGCTTCAGCGTGGCTGAGACCTCGGGGGGAGTATGTGTTCTGGACCCGGGACCAGGCCACAGAGGGTGACGCCTTCCCTGGGTCTCCGCAGGAACCGGACACCTCCTCCAAGTGCAAGTCCAGCAGCTCCTCCTCGTCCTCCACGTCCTCCTCCTCTTCCTCTGATGAAGAGGCGGACAGCGACCTAGACGCCAAGAGGGGCCCCCGCGGCCGGGAGACCCACCCGGTGCCACAGAAGAAGGCGCAGATCCTGGTGGCCAAGCCCGAGCTGAAGGACCCCGTGCGGAAGAAGCGGGGCCGCAAGCCCCTGCCCCCAGAGCAGAAGGCGGCCCGGAGGCCCGTGAACCTGGCCAGGGTGCTGAAGACCGCCAGGAAGGACCTGGGCGCGCCGGCCGGCAAGCTGCCCCCTCCGCTCAGTGCCCCCGTGGCCGGCCTGGCGGCCCTGAAGGCCCACGCCAAGGAGGCCTGCGGCGGCCCCAGCAGCCTGGCCACCCCCGAGAGCCTGGCCAGCCTGATGAAGGGCATGGCTGGCAGCCCTAGCCGCGGCGGCATCAGCTGGCAGAGCTCCATCGTGCACTACATGAACCGCGTGAGCCAGAGCCAGGCCCAGGCCGCCAGTCGGCTGGCGCTCAAGGCCCAGGCCGCCGGCAAGTGTGGCCTCGGGCTGGACCTCAAGGTGAGGACGCAGAAGGGCGAGCTGGGGTTCAGTCCCCCAGGAAGCAAGCTCCCCAAGGCCCCCAGCAGTGGGGCGATGGAGCCGAAAGGGGGGGCCGGGGGGCCCCCGCACGCCCACAGTAGCAGCAAGGTGCCTGCCGGTGGCCTGGGCCCTCAGCCTGCACCCACCCAGGAGCTGAGCCTCCAGGTCTTGGACTTACAGAGCGTCAAGAATGGCATGCCGGGGGTGGGCATGGTCGCCCGCCATGCCACAGCCGCCAAGGGCGTCCCTACCGCTGTGTCCAGCGCTGGGAAGGGTGCCGGGCCTGGCCCCGCCGGGGGCAACGGAGCCGGCGTGCTGGCCGACACCAGCAAGAGTGAGAAGCTGGCCTCCCGGGCTGCCGCGCTGCCCGCCCCCACGGGGAAGAGGGACTGTGGCCAGGGCAGCACGGCCCCCGGAGGGCAGGAGGGGCCTGGGGCCCCGGGCGACACACGCAAAGCGGCCGCACTGTTGGAGATGAGCACCGGCGAGGAGAACAGCAGCTCCGACTCGGACCCGGACTCGGCCTCGCCGCCTGGCGCCAAGCAGAGCCTGTCGGTGTCGGTGCAGACCAGCCAGGACTGGAAGCCCCCCCGCAGCCTTATCGAGCACGTCTTTGTCACCGACGTCACCGCCAACCTCATCACGGTCACTGTGAAGGAGTCCCCCACCAGCGTGGGCTTCTTCAGCCTGCGGCACTACTGAGGCCGTGGCCGCCGCCTCCCCCGCCCCGCCCTGGCCTCTGGTTTGGCTCCAGTAAGTGACCCACACCCCCGGCCACTCCAGGGCAGGCGGGAGGCCTCCCGGGCCCACCCGGGCCTGGGGCGTCAGGCTGGGTCGTACCTCGATGCCTTGCTGGGGCCTGGCCGCCCCGTTCCTACCTCGGCCTTCGCTTCCCTGTGGCCTCAGGAAGTCTGGGCACCCCCTGCAGCTCGAGCCAAATCTCGGAACTGCCCTCCTGGCTGTGGTGACGGCTCCCGGTTCCCAGGGGCACAGTGTTCCAGGAGGGAACTTCTGGGCCAGCGTGGCTGTTCTGCCCGGTGGCACATGGCTATTGGAGTCGGGGCGGGGGGCGGGGGCGGGAGCAGGCCTGGAGGACCACACCAGCGTAGGTGGACTAAGATGGGGGGAGCAGGGGCCTTGTTGTCAGAAACCCTTTCCCCCCTCCCCCCCTCACCCAACTGTGCCTGAGCTGTCAGAGGTGAGGGGACCTCCTCTCCCTGTCGCTGTCCCCTCCCCTGACAGCTGAGGGCTGTGTGCGGTGGGGGAGTCAGGGACCTAGGGAGGTTGCTTTGGTGCTGTCTAACCTCGGGCCGCTGAGTGGGCAAGTCCCTCAGCTGCTGCACCTGGAGAGCCAGTCTCTGGGTTTAGGGGGCAGGAGGAGAGGGTGTCCCTCCTGCTGCCTGCCTTCTGCCACCTGTGCCAGAGCCACGCAGTCCTCATCTCAGCCCCACAGACTGCCCGGGCCTGCTGGCTGTGCGGGGGCCCGCCCCCCCTGACAATCCCCCCGCCTCTGGGGGCTCCGTGGGCTCCGTGTCCTTCCCGGCGGAGAAGCTGCCTGCCTGCCTGTGCGTTGGGGAAGTGGGGCAGAATCAGGGGCCCGCCAGGCGGAGGCCCGGGGAGCTGTCCTGGGCGCGGAGAGGTGGGCCAGCTGGGGCGTCACCGGGTCTGTAATGCCAAAAAGGGGGGCTTTGGGGGACTCCGGTGTTTTTTCCAATGATTGGTTAAGTCAGCCGGCGGTGCGGGGCCCTGACCGCTGGAGATCCAGGCTGACAGGCTGTTCCCCGGGGCGGGCCTGCTACCCCTCCACCCGCTTCCCCACTCCCAGTCCCGCCCTCCGTGCCAAATAGGACACGGGCTTTGTAGCCAAATCTGTTTGAACTGTGTGCCTTTGGGGACAGCCTGTGTCCAGGGCCCCACTGCGGGGTCTCCACAGGAGCTGGGGCTCGAACACGGCAGCCCCACCGGCTGCTGCAGGAACGGTGCCCACCTTGGCAGCCGGGGGCGAGGGGTCCCCGACCACCAGGCTGAAACTGGAAAGTGGGCAGTAAAGGGAGAGTGGCCCCTGCACGCCCAGGCCAGGGAGGAAGGGGTCCCAGCATATACTGGGCCTATGGCTCCGGCCTCCCCTGCTGTCCCCTGGGAGTGATCAGAGGGGTTCCTCCCCCACAGAGGAGCTGACAGCCACCCCCCTGAGCCTGTGGGCGGCCTGCAGCCCCAGCAGCCAGGTCTCCAGACCCAATGAATGCGGTGCCTTTCTGTTCACCAGCTGTTTCAATCCCAAAGTTTGACCCTGCAAACACCTTGCTCCCAGCCACCCTGCCTTGCCGTGTGGTGTGTGCGTTTCCCGGGTGCCGTGACTCCGAGCCGTGTGTGCGTGAGTGGGCACAGGTGTGACCGCCTTTGCTGGACCCGGCCCAGGTGCTCCGAGCTGGGCGCCATGTTTACCAATTAATAAAAGTCCTGTTTTATTTGCTGCTATGTGTGTGTGCACGTATGCGTGTATCTAGGCATCGGTCACATGTCCAGCGTGAGATCTCCCCGATCCGCAGGGGCTCCTGCCACGCAGAAAGCACAGTGCGCATGGAATGGGGGTCCGGTCCGGTCCTGTCCTTGCTTCTGTGAGTGGGTGGGAAGAAGTAACCGGCCTGCCCTCCTCTTCGGGGGGCTGGCATATTTTTATACATATATTTTTGGTACCAAAAAGAGTGCTCCTTGTTTTGGTTACACTCAGAATTCTGACCTGACTCAGAGGGCCCTGGGCCTCGCTAGAGGTTTCATTGGGGTAAACTTTGGGGAAAGACCAGTGCTGTGGGCCAGTGCCAATCATTGGCTTGATTTGTGTGTTTTTTAATAACTTGAGGCCAAGTTATTTGTGTATACCACTTTTAATTGCTTTACACTATGGCTGTTTGCTTTCTTAAAAGAACAAAAATGGGTATGTTACTTCCCTGGGAAACCTAAGGTCTTTGTTGAAACAGGACAGCAGCCCAGCCCCCAAAATCAAACAGGGCCAACCAGTGAAAGGAATGCCTCCCCCAGGAAGCCCACCAGGGTTTGGAGGACGGGGTGAGAGCCAGGGAAAGGTAGTGCCTAGATGGCCAAATTTTTGCTCACATGCATCAAAAAATTCTGTGCATTTTGTAGTATTTTTGGGAAACTAACACTAGCAATAGGTTGCAGGGGGTTTTTTAGACATTAATTTATTTTGCAGGGGAAAGACATTATCAAATGTGTCAGACCTTTGCCTTTTCACTTAGTATATCAATAAAAAATTTTTTTTTTACTTATCAGCCTGTTGTGTGTCGTGAGTGGTGCCTGAGAACACCAGTGTCTTCACTTTCCCCTTCTTGAGGCAAAATCCTCCAACGTGACAGAATAGAAGGAGGGGGATCTGGGGCTCTGGGGGAGGCGTGGCCACCTTTCTGGGGTGCAGAAAAGGGTTTTTTTTCTAAGCAAAGGTGTGTGGTCGGTTATAGGAGTCCCTGTACCAGCGTTTCACAAAGAGCGCTCTGGCATCCCAGGGGACATGGGGCACATTGGGGGACCAGGGGTGAGTGTTGCCACCGGCATCCAGCGCTAGAGGCCCAGGTGCTGTGACACTTCATGAGCCCACTTTGAGACCTCTCCCAGAAACTGATACTTTAGGTTGAAACAGCCCCGCGCCTCCCCTCCCCCCAGCATCCAGAGGTTCGGCCAGTGGGAAGCCGCTCTCGCCCTCGAACCCACCACATGTGGTAGCACTTTAAAAGGACACAGCAGTAAAATTCCAGGGGAGTTGCTGCTGCGAGGCCTGACCCAGGCCCACGACGGATGACTGGCTTCCTAAAGAGCCCTCCCTGGGCCCTTCAGGGCTGCAGCAGCCTCGACATGGATTTATTCATACATTTCCGCCTCCGGGAGGAGCTGGGCCTGCCTGTCGCCGCCCCTGGTTTGGGGCAAAGGCCCGGATGCCTCCGTGCGGGAGGTTCCTGCTGCAGCTCGAGGTGCAGGCCCAGCCTGCGGATTTGAAATCGGATTCTGCACAGGAGGCTGCCGGCTTGTCTTTTGTTTCGCCTTCAGAGGCTGGAGCAGGTTTGTGTTGGGGAAAGTGGGCAGGGACCACCCTGGCGTCCTGTCCTGGGGTGTTGCAAGCTGCAGAGAGGGGCTGGGGGGGCTGGGAAGGAGCAAACTGGCAGTGGGAGCCGGTGCCACACACACACACACACACACACACACACACACACACAGGCACCCCGGGAGCGAGCCAGGCTTTCCTGGGAGTGATTTATACGGAGCCTCGGACAGATGGGTGCGGGCCAAGGTCCACACCGGCCTTTGTTACTTTCATGCGCTGCTGAGTTTGCCGCCTCATCCACCCCTTCCCAGAAGAACGGGCTGGGTCGCCAACGGGTCCGACCGGCCTGAGGGCTGGGCCCGGAGCCCCCAGGTCCGAAGGCGCCTGGCCTGATCCGCACATCCAGGCCCCCAGACGGGGATCCGGCGGCTGGACACCGCGTCCCCTCCATCCTCCCGCTCGGAGCCCTGGCCGCAGAGGGGGCGCGCACGGTGCCCACTTGGGTGGGGCAGAGGCGGCGGGCCCTGCGCCTTTCGCGACCCAGAGAGGCCAGGGCGGCCCGGGGAGAGGGGCTGCGGCCATCGCCTCTAGAGGGCGCGCGCGTCCTGCCAAGTGCCGGCCGCTGGCGCTCGGGCGCGCGGGGGGAGTTCCCAGCGCCCGGCTCCGAGCTGCCCGCGGGAACCGACCTGCACGACCCGCGCCCCGACGGCCCGAGCGGGCCCCCAGCTGCCCTGTTTTCGAAGTTTCTGGAAGAGAACCCCGGGCACAGCCCACGGCCCCTCTCCGGTGTCCAGGCCCCGAGGCTGGGCGCCGCTGTGGAGCAGCGTGGAACCCGAGCATCTCCGTCGCGCGCTCCAGGCCCGTCCAAGGCCTCCTCTGGGCGGGGAACTTCTCGGTGAGAAGGAGAAACCGGGGTGCGAGCCTCCAACGTGCTGGGCAGGACTGTGGGCCGTGGGGTCTTCCTTCGCACAGCACAGGGCCTCGATGCGGATCCCAGACAAACGGAAAAGCCACAAACATTCCAGTTCCGCCGCTGTGGGCCCGGCCGGCGACCCTGCCCTCGGAGCGCAGAGGAGCGTCGGGTGGGATGGGAGGCGGCACCGCGGCCGGGCCTCCACACCCGGGCGCTTTCCTGGAGAATCTGCCCAGCGAACCAAACCCGAGTTAGGAGCTCCGGGTCCAAGCGAAGGTCGGTAGCGGCCCAGCAGCCGGGGAACGGGCCGAGGGGCGCCCAGTGCGCCGCCCCGCACCCGGGAGCCACGCGGGAGGGAGTTTGGCGGAGCAGCAGGGCCGTGGCTTGGGGGTGACCGCCCGCTGCGCCCTCCACGGAGCCCCCCACTCCCGCCCACTGACTTTACCCCGGGGCGCGGCCCGCACAGCCCACGGGCACTCAGCGCTCCGTGACCCGCAGCCCCAGCTCGCCGCTCCCTCCCTCCCTCCCGTCCTCCCACGCAGGTCACAGAACGGGGGGAGGAGGCGAGGAGAGCGCCCCGACTTGTTGGCGGAGAGGAGATAAGAGGAGACACGCCCCTCCCTTCGCGCTGGGCCAGGGCTCCTGGATCCGCGCTTGTTCTCGGGGCGCCGTCTGCGGGGCTCGGGGTGGATGGGTTCCATGCGACGGCCACTTTGGGGATCCTGAGAGCGGCTGTCCTGCGCGGGTTTCACGACCCCGCCCCCACTGCGGCCAGGAAGGCCGGGAACCCCCACCCCACCCTGAGATCCGGTCCTCCCGGTTCCGCCCCCCAAGAAGGCCAGGACAGAGGGAGAGGCTGTGGGGGCTCGCGGGGAGCCCGCGGCAGCTCCGGGTTCACTAATCACATCAGTTCGCCCTGCGCCGCTCGGAGCAGCCAGTTGCCTAGCAATACCCGCGAATTCAATTCCTCAATCAATAGGCGAGAGGCCTGCATTTCGGGGAGAGCAGTCGAGGCTGGGAGGATGGGGGGCGGGTCCCACGACCGGACTGGGAGCAGGCCGGAGCGCCCCGGAGCGCAGCGGCAAGGAACTCCGGCCTTGGGGGGGACCGGCAACATGGGGCCTGAGGGGTGGAGCTCGGGGAGACCCGACAGAGGAAGGCGGGACGCAGAGGTCGCGCCCACCCTCCCGGGGTCCCCGAGTTCTGCTGGGTCCCAGAGAAATGCACTAGGTAGGCAAGGGAAGCCGAGACCTCCTCCTCCCGCTCCCTCCCCTCTCTCCCCCTAGTTGGAGCTCCCCCAGTTGGGGAAGGGCCTTTGGGGGTGGGATCCCCCTGGGCTGCTGGGGGCGAGAGAGGGGGGTGGGGTAGTATTGAGAGAGGAGGGGAGGGGGTCCCCCGTCTGTCTGCTCCAGTGGGTGGGGGCGGGGAGAGAAGGAAGAAGACGGAGACATCTCTATTTACAAAGTATATATTTAAACACGTAAAAAGCCGTATTGGATACAGACGGACATTCACGACCGCAGAAGGTAAGGACCGAAGCCTCACTGTTGAGCTGAGGCGGAGATCCATCCGAGATTTGCACGAACCTTAGAATTAAATAAACCCGACCCCGCGCAGTCCCGGGCCACCAGCCACAGCCCTGCCCTGCCTACCGTCCCCAGGTCAGCGAGCGGCGGAGACACAGGGCCAGGGACCGACGGCCGGACAAAGGCGCGGGGGCAGAGCCAGGCCGCCGGGAGGTGGAGGACGGAGGACGGAGCACCGGCGGCCGGAAGGGAGGAAGGCGGAGGGAGGGCGGGCGGACAGGCGGCGGCCCGTAAAGACAGCGTCCCCGAGTTACTGTCCGCTCGGGTCCAGGCAGGTCCCTTCAGTGAAGTCTCATCTGACAACAGCGTCGGCATTTCCATAGATACACTCAGTCAACGGCGCTTCTCATACAAAGTCTAAAATACCAGTTTACAAATGTGAGCAGATAAAAACCCCATCCGAGGGGCTCCTTTATAGGCGCAGTTTAATATTCAAAAACAAAGTCATGGAATACACGGTTTCACTCTTCTTCCACCCCGCTCTCTCCAGGCAAGAAAGTCCGGAGGCGGGAGAGGCTGAGGCGCAGGAGGTGGGAACACCCAGAGCGGAGGCCACCAGGCTGGGTCCCGCCCTGTCCCCCCAAAGAGAAGCTCCCCCTCGCCCCGCTCCCGCCTCGCCCGCCCCGTCTGTGCTTCCTCCAGCGCGCGCCCCCCCCTCCCTCCAGGAGCGCTGAAAAGTCGGGTCTCCGCCGGCCCTTTGAGGGCGGGGAGGCCGCAGGATCAGTCTTCGGAGGGAGAAAGGGGCAGATTTGTGCTTTTGAGTCCAGTGGGGCTCGCGGTCTGCGTCCTGGGAGCGCAGCGTGGTCAGGACCTGCCGCCCGCCACGCACGGCCTCCCCCGCCGCGGCCGCCTCCTCCCCAGCTCCCGCTCCTCCCTCCCCTTCGCCGGAGTTTGAATGTGGAGTTCAAATAGAGAACGCCGCGCATCGAAAAGGACTATAAATTATAGCTTTTGCTTTTAAGAAGGCGGGGAGGGAAAAGCAAAAGTTCTGATGCGCATTCTTGGATGGAAACCTCGCCTCGCCCCTCCTCCCCTGGCCCCGCCGCCGGGGTGGGAGTCCTGCCCGGCGCCCAGCCAGGGCCCGGACCCGCCTCCGCACCCGCAGCCAGGCCAGGCCAAGGCCAAGGCCGGGGCCGCGGCGCGAAGCCCCGCTCCGGCCGCGCCTCCCTCCGGGGGTCCGCCGGGTGAGCCCGTCTGGCCGTGCGTCTGTCCGTCCGGGCTGGCGGCCCGCCCTCCGCGAGGGAGGCGCGTCCAACTCTTCCAGGGAACTGGGGGGCCCGGCTCTGCTCCCGAGACGCTAGCAGACGCGAAAGGAAACGTCCAACCCCAAACCCTATTCTGGTGAGACCGTCTCCAGCTCTGGGCACTGCCGCCGTCCTCCCCGCTCCTCCTGGCATTTCGGGAATGTAAACAGATTCGCTGGGTTTCTGTTCTCTCTGTGGAGTAAGGAAAGGGAGGGAGGGAACTGGGCAGCTTTATCCGCATGACACACACATACACACGATCCGATCTGCGTGAGTAACACACATCCCCGTAAAGTGCATTTCCTGGTGTGGTCCTGGGGGGGGAGTCAGCTGCTCCCCACCCACCCGCGACTTTTCACCTTCAAAATCACCCATAAGAAAAGTGATTCAAGTTAATACTCCGCCTCCCGCCCCCCGCCCACAGACTTCTTAATCTAAAAAAAAAAAAAAAAAAAATGGAAACACAGACTGACCCCACCCCCTATTTTCTGATTGGGGAGCCAATCTTTTGCTGGCCTGGCTGGCCAATGGGGAGAGAGAACAAACCTGGGCCCTGCCTTGGTTGGAGGGGTCTGCCATGGGGCTGTGGGAAAAGGGGGGGGGGAGGGCCAGCTGAGTCCCTCCAGACACCACCAGAGGCCCAGTACCCAGGTCCCCAACCTCCCCAGTCCCCTGGGGAGCGGAGGGGGGCCCCTCCTGCCCCATGGCAGCCTGTCTGCCCCAGCTAACCCACACTGAGTCTGTCTCTCTCTCCTTGTTAAATAAAACAACTTCGAGAGTTGAAATATATATATTTAGATATTTTTTTCTTAAATAACATATTTACATCTAATAGAAAATATAACTCTAGAAATAATCTTCCAACCAAAACTGATAGGGAGGAAGGAGGAATGAAGGGGTGGGCTGTGTGAAGTTGGGGGGGGGGGAGCCCGAAGGCTGCCTCCCACCCAGAAATAAAAAGCATCATTTATGCCAAGTTTGCGCTCTCACTCTCTCTCCTGCTCTCTTATCCAGGGATCACCCACCCAGCAATTCATCTTTTCTCTTTAAAAAAGCCTTGGTCCGTGTTACTTTCCTTAATGGTGACGGTCAGAAAGTTTGAGGTCACGTCGGTGACAACCACCTTCTCCAGGTTGGTCAGAGAAGGACTCCAGGACTCTTCCTCGGGGTCCCCCAGAATTCTGGCCACTGGGATCCTGGCGATGAGAGAGGGCCTGCCCCCCTGAGCCCCCATGTCCCGATACAAGCCTCCCACAGAGCCGGGGGTGCCTGAGGCATGCCGGACCCGGGGGCCACCAGGGTCCAGGGCACTCTGGCCTTTGGCCTCCAGGAAGGCGGCCCTGTGCTTTATGACCCTGGCGGGAAAGGTGTCCATGGCCAGTTTGCCGGCGGCCTCGGCAGGGCCGGGGCTGGCCACCCCGCACGGGGCCAGGTCGGAGTCCTGCCTCCGGGCCAGCTGGATCACGCTGTGGCCGGCAGGGAACTTTCCTGCCCCGGAGGAGGCATCCTCCAGCTTCCTGTTCTTGAGGTAATCTCCCAGGCCATCGCTGGCTTCTCCCAAGGGCCTCTGCGCGGGGTCCAGCAGCTCCTTCCGGGGCTTGGGGCCTCTCTTCTTGGAGCTGTCCCCTGGCGAGCTGGGCTTGTCATCCACGCGGCTGGCGCCCCGATCACGCTCACGATCCCTCTCACGTTCCCTCTCCCTCTCTCGATCCCGGTCCCTGTGGTCCCTGTCACGGTCCCAAGGGGGCTCCACGCGGCAGGTACTGCTGGTGCTGCTGCTGCTCCCGGGCGGGGACAGGCCCATGTTCCGAAGGCCCTCCCGGGCACGGGAAGTAGAAGCCAGGTCCTGGGGTGAGCGGCCAGGGTAAGGGATCCGCAGGCCCCGCGCAGAGTCGCTTCGGAACTCGTAAGTTTTGGCCTTTGCCTTGGCCTGGGCCTACCGAGAAGGGCGGTGTCAACAGCGGAGCAGGGCCCTGCCCACCCACCTCCCCAGCACCCCTCTCCCAGACAGCCTCGGAATTTCTGTATGGGTGGGGGTGGGGCTCAGGGGAGGCAGTCTAGGGGGAAGGGTAGGGAGTCATCTGGGATCAGCCATTCGTTGCAAGCACCCCTCTTGTATTTTACTATCTCTCTATTTGGGATGGCTGGGGGGGCAGGAATTCTAGGGTGACTAAGGCCCTCCCCCGCAAGACACCCCTTGGCACAGCCACTGACCTGGTCCACGGCCTGTCTGGGGATTCCCTCCTAGATTACAAATAGACAAAGTGTGTGGGCACCCCATTGGTTCACCAGCCCGCAGGGTCAACATCGCTGTCCACCACTGGACAAGGCCATCCTACCTTGAGGAGGAAGGTTTTGGGTTTGGGTCCTCGCTTTTTGGGGCCATAGAGCTCCATCTCTCGTTCCCTGGAGAAAGGAGGTGGGAAAGGCGTGTGTGAGTAAGGAGACAGGCTGGGGCTGCAGTCCAGGCTGGAGAGAAGCCGCCTCCTTGTTCCTAAGGGAGAAGCGGAGGCTTGGACGGGCCTGTACCTTTCCTCAAAGGCTGCGAGCAGGCGAGCATCCAGGATGTTTTCTTCCGGCTCCCATGTGCTGTACCTGGAGGGGTTCAGGAAGAAGGGGCGTCAGTCCCGGGGACAGGGAAAGAGCAGCGGGTGTGTGTCTGTCTATAACTTTTCTCCTGGCATTGTACTGTATTTCGACATAAAGGGAAAAAAGAGGAAGAAAGAAACCTCCCGAATAACAGTCTGGGCTTGAGCACTGCATATAACCTACTTACTTCTGCGACCAGCCCTTCCATTTCACGAGGTATTCCATGCGTCCCTGTGGATGCAAAGGGGGAAATGTGTGTGTGCACGGGAGAAATGCATGACGAGGACACAAGAAATACATGCAAAAAAATGCATGCACCAAATGAATGCGTGAAATCCTGTCGCGAAAGGCACGAGTCCACCGCATCGCCTCCTGCACGAAACGCTGCACAAAGTGCATGCACCGGCATTCACCCCACCCCGCCCCCCACTCATGCAATCTGTGCATCGCTGCAAGTCTAGGGAAAGCGCTTGGGCTCAGAGCCGCCGCCGCCGCCGCCGCCGCCGCCGCCGCCGCCGCCACGGCCGCGGCCGCTGCTGGGACCTGGGGGAAGGGAAGCTGGGCTGCAGCAGGGGGAGGGAACCTGGGCCGGGAGGGGAGGGCTCGCCGGCCGCGGCCCCAGGCCCAGGGGCACCTACTTTCCGTATGCGCCGTTTCAGTAGGGCTTCGGCCGCGAACACCCGCTCCCCAACCGCTGAAAGCTCCATGTTGACTCGCCGCTTCCCCCCTTGGCTGCTTCCAGGAGCAGAAAAGCAGCAGCCAGCGCACGACAGACCATAATACTCTCCCGCTGACGTCAGTTCTCCTCCCCCTCCTGCGCGCTCGCTCCCTCCCCGCCTCCCGCCCGCTCTCCGCTCCCCCCTCCCCGGCCGCCCAGCGCTTCCTCCCGCCCCACGTGTTGCTAACGACGTTGCTAAAGCCGAGCGGACGGGGTGGGGGGGGGGGGGGGCCCGCTCCCCCGCCGCTGATTGGGCGAGCGCCGGACCACGCCCCTCTCCCTTTCTGCCCGCGTTGCTACGTGACCCGCGTTCCAATCGCCAGGGGGCGGAGTCCCAGGCAACTCCAGGGACTGAGCGCAAGGGGGTGGGGGCCGCTGCCGGAAGTGACGTCGCGGGGAGGGCGGCCCGGCTGCTGTCAGTCTGCCGGGCTGGCTAGAGGGGCCGCCCGCCCTGTGTCTTCGCCTGGGCCCCTTCCCCCTCCGCTAAGAGGTCCCTCCGACGCGCCGGGTTCCCCACAGCTCTCGCTGGGACCCCCGCGGCCGTGTCAGCTAGGCCCCGCCCCCTCGGCAGACCCCCGCCCCGCCCCCACTGCCCAGGCTCGCGTCCTCCCCTCCCTCCCCCCGTCGCTCGCGCCGCACAATGCACAATGCACAGGTGCTGGGGCGCCCTGGGCCGCGCCCGGACCCCGGGAGCCGGCGACGCGCCCCTGGCCCGCTTCCCTCCCCGCCCCTCCCCGTGAGCGCACGCCCGACCTTCGGTCTCCATAGCAACGGCCTCCCCCGCCGCCGCCAGCCCCATCCTGCTAACAAATCAATGTGCCTGTGTCTCCGTCTCCGTCTCCTGTCGCGCAGCCCTGCCCTCGGCCACCCTCCGGGCCCTGCGAGCCGGGCTGGGCTCGGGAGCTCGCCCCCAGCTCGGAAGCCGAATGCAGACCCAGGAGGGACCCACTCTTCCAGCCCGAGCCTCCCCGCGCCCGGGACCCCGCGGAGGGATGTCGCGCGCCTTCTCCCCGCGTCCCGACCCGTCCCCACGCCCGCAGCCACCTGCCCCTGCCGCCAGCCCGCGCTGCTCGTGCCCGCCAGCCTCCGGCCCTAGTGTCGCCAGCCTCAGCCCACCGCGCCGCCCCGAGCCTGGAGGTGTTGGGGGAGGGCGTCGACCACCGAGGCAGAGCCCAGAGCCGGGCTAGGATTGGAGCGTGGGGCTAGGGGTGCGTCCCGGTGCCCTGGACCCGGGCGACCTGCGGGGCCGAGTCACGCACTTCCTGTCCACGGCTCTTCCCGACGTGCGCGACATCCACTCGGCGAGAAAACGCGGCGCGGCGCGTGGCGGGGTCCAGTGCGAGTGAAACGAGAGGGGCTCTGGGGCGAAGATGGCGGGGCCCGGCTGGGGGGCCCGGGCCGGGCCGCGGGCGGCTCGCGTGTGCACACGAGCGCTGGCTCAGCCTGCGGTGACCATGGCGGGGGCGGCGGCGGGCACAGCGGCCCAAGTCTGGGCCCAGCTCTCCCCGACCCCCTTCTCTCACCGCCCCGACTGCAGGCACTGCACTCACTCCCGGGAACCCACGATTTAGTTACAACATCGACGATAAACTTGAGTGAAGGCTGTTTCCTTTGGAGAGCGACGGGGTGGGGGAGAGAGAGACAGAGAGAGCGCGCAAAAGCGAGCCAAGAAGCCTGACGCCCAGGAGCAGGAAGCCCCGAGCGGAAAACCGGCCGCCCGTCCAACGCTGGGTGCGCGCGGGCGGCGGGCGCAGCGCGGCCCGGTCCCGGGGGACAACCCGGCCCCGAGCCCACCTTCCCTCGCCCTCCCCGCCCCTGCAAACGCGGGGTTCCAGGTCTTGGTCTTGTTCCCAAACTTTCCGAGCTGGGAGCTGGGTCCGCAGTCTCATCCCTCGGGCCACTCGGTCCTAAGGAACAGCGAGCCGGCGGCGCCCAGACCGCCCCGGCGACCCGCGAGAGGCCGCCGACGGCCGTGTCCTTCATCATAAAAAGTCATTCCCGGTAACAAATAGTTTCGTTGGCCGGTGCCAGCGATACAGCTGTTTCTGTTTAAGCTTAAATACTTTCCAACAGTTCGGGCAGTAAAAATAAAGTCGGTCTCAGCCGCCTCTAAGTGTCTGGTTTCCCCGCCCAGAGAAAGCCCACCCTCCGCCCCGGCCGCCGAGTGTCTGCGCACGCCGCCCGCCCCGCCCGGAGTCCTCCGCCCGCCGCGGCCCCGGCTCCTCGGGCTGCCTCCCGGGCCCCTCGGAGGCTGGAGGGAGGGCGCCACCCGACGCGGCTGAGGACCAGACCCGCCTCGCCTCCCGCCCGCCCCCAGCCCCTGGGCCTGCGCCGCCCAGAGCCGCGGCCTCCCCGCAGACGGCGTTCCTGGAGCCCGGTCCCCGGGAGGGCGTGCGCGTGCCTCCGCCACCCCGGCGCGCACCGGTTTCGGTTTCACGCTGAGAAAGTTAGCGCCGCTCCCTCCCTGCGTTTGTCTTCTTTCCGTTTTTCTCTCCCTCCTTCCCGACTCCCTTCCTTCCTCCCTCCCTACCTCTCTCCTCCCTCCTTGCTCCTTCCCTCCCTCTCCCTCGCTCCTTCGCCGAAGAGCGTGGAAGCTTCTGTGGGGAGAGGAACACTCTGGCGCTGCCTCGCGGGGCTCCCTCCTCTGGAGGGGTCGGGCTGTAGCCCTTCCCCCCGCTGCCCCGCCGCCCCTTCCCGCCTGTCTTCCTGTCTGGGGGCGAACACGCTTGTTCTGCACAAAATCATCGCGCGTGCGGTGTCTCCGTTTGCAGACGTCGGGGATTCCTGCAGAGCCCGTCGCCAGGGCGGAACTCGATCCAGGAGGACTCGGGGTGTAGAATAATCCGAGGGCGACCAGACCGGGCCGGTCCTCGTCGCAGCAAACCCAGTCCTTCCGGGAAAGCACCCCCTGATCGGGGGCGGGACGTCCACCCCGGCCCCCCGCCCCCCCCCGCCCCGGCTCAGCTGTCCTCGGGAGAGCGGGGCTGCAGAGACGGTGCACACAGGCCCCGGGGTGGCCTGGACTCCCTAACAGCCTAGCGACTGAGAGGTAGCATCTGAGAAATGGACCTGCAGACAGAGCACCGCAGCGCGGGCCTCCCCGGGGCGCGGAGGGGCGCCCGTCTGTGCCGGGAGAGGGCGCCAGCGTGGGGCGTGTGGAGCCGGCGCTCCCGCGGAGCCCGACTCCCCACCTTTCTTACGGTTTCCTCCATCGCTCCGTTCTCCACACCTCCCTTCTCCTTCCCGCACACCCGCTGTCCTCCCTCAAAGTTAGACCGTGGACGGTCCCACGCGCACCTCCCGGGAGTGAAAACGAAGTTTCCAAGAATGAGAACCGCCGCCCCTCTTCCGGCCGCTGGGCCCTGGCCGGGCTGCCAGGTTCGCGTGCGCCGCCTCTGCAGTAAATAAGGTAACTGCTTCCTAGGACTTCAGCCCCATATGGCTGCAATTTGAGTGTCTTTGGAGACAGTGCGTGTGTTGGGGCAGGGGCAGGGGGAAGTGAAAGTGGAAATCAAAAGCTCTCAGATCGCATTTTTAGGAAGGAAATTGCCGGCGATGCTCTCAGCAGCCTCCCGCCACCCCCGGGCTTTCGGAAGGAGCCCAGTTCCTTTGTAAGCGGAAATGCAGGCGCTGGCCCACCTGGGGCACCTGTCTCCTGGACCCCGGGGTCTCCTCTCTGGTCCTGCGCTCATTTTGGTGACTTGGGCACACACCTTCGACTTCCTTTCCCCACCAAGGACCTCCAACCTGCTCCCCAACACCGGGAACCTGCCCGACCCTGGAAGGTGCCAAGACTTTGTGCTCTCTACTCCGGCCTCATTCTCACCGGGGCCATCTTAGGCCTCTGGGTACCGGCTGCCAGGGCACCCAGCCCCTGGGAAGCAAGGCCGAAGTTTGGCCACATCAGAGGGGCGGGAAGGGGCGGCCGGGTGAGGCGCTGGGCTCCTGGGTCGCCCGCCAGACCAGCAAGCCCCAGCGCATCCTCTCGCCCCAGGGGGAGGCCAGGCCTCAGCTCGTTCTTTGGGAGCGTGTCAACTCCGTGGCTTGGCGAGCATCGGACCTGCTTGGTCTTGGCCACAGACGCGGCCGATCTGGAACCCAACCACTGGCCTCAGGCGGGTGGGCAGGCGGCGGTGAGGTGAGCACCGGTGGCTCCAAGGCATGGCCGCGGGGCGGTGGCCTCGGTGCAGCTGCTGGGCCCGTGGCTGACGCGGAGCAGCTCTGGAGCCGCCGGCATTCTCCCACCCCAGCCGGACACCCGCGGGGCGCTGACCGCCCACGGCACCCTGCAGAGAAGTGCAAAGACCCGGCCTGGGCAGGCTGGCCAGTGACTGCCCCGAGGCTGCTGAGCTGTCTGGTCTGCTCCAGCTGTCTGGGCTGCTCCAGCTTCTACTTGATCACTGAGCAAGACGTCCCACCTCTCCTGTCCCCCTTCTCCCGAACAGGCACCCAGGCCGTCCTTGCTAGAGAGTCACCAGAACTCTGCAAGACAGCGGGCTGGCGGCTGCAGGGATTTCCCACAGCCCTCACTCACTCCAGAGGACACAGAGCCTTCCCTTCCGCCCCTGAAATCCCAGGGACCCAAACCAAGCCCCTCTTGGGCCTCCCCGGGAGGCATAGCGGCCCCTCCCCGCAAACGGCCTTTAACGAGCAGCTGGATGGCCCCTGCGTTTCCCCACTTAGATCCACAACCACCAGGGAAGTGTGAGTCCTTTCTCCCCGTTCCGTAGGTGAGCAAACTCTTTGGTGTGACCACGTAACCCGCCCAAGGGCACAGAGCAGGGCTTCTGCTGGGAGCCTAGCCCAGCCTCCAACACCCACAAGCGGGCTCTGGGCCCAGCGGGCACTTCTGTTCCTCCAGGGCGTAAAGGAGGACTTCAAGGGAAGAATCCCGGGATGGCCCCAAGGCCAGGGTCATTGCCAGAACCAGCATCCTGGTCCTGCTCAGCAGGGATACGGTTGGCAACAAAGATGAGGCTGGGACAGCTGTGCGGGGAGGGATTCTAGGAGCTGTTCACCCCCTCCCCCCGCCCCCCGCCGCCCCCCCCCCCAGGCTGGAGGCTGGTGAAAGTCTTTGTTTTCCCTTCATCAAAGAGCTCAATGGTTAAGATGTGGGCTCTAGGACCAGCCTGCCTGGGTTCCAATCCACTTAATAGCTGTGTGCCCTTGTGCGAGTTCCTTAACCACTCTGTGCTTCCGTTCCCATGATGACTTTAAAAAGGAAGAGTCACTGCGCTTGCCCTGCGGTCGGAAGGAGGGCTGCGGAGGTGGGGTGTCAGCACACCACCCTCAGGCGGCGCGCAGTGGGTGCTCATTCCGTCAGCGTCACCAGCGGCCGAGACCTGGGACCACCTTACTGGGTCTGATTGGGGGGCCCAGGGTCAGCCTGTCCCTCCTGCCCTCGAAGAGGGAGCCGGTGCCGCCCGACCTGCACAGGGAACGGCCCGTGTGCTCCTCAGACACAGTCTGCACTGGCCCCTTAGGGCGTCTCCCCTGGACGGGGCCCACAGATAGGCTCTGGGCCCAAGCACCTGCGGACCTCGCATCCCCAGGGGGCGCACTGCGGGTGCCCTGCGGCGGTATGCACGCGCCCACGAGAGCTGCAGGGTGGCTCCCATCCAAATCTCTCCCGAAGGCCGGCTGGTGTTGCTTATGAAATGCGGGGAGGCACCCTTGGCCGTGGGGGTGCAGGAGAACCAGGCAGCTGCACCCCGTGACTGTCCCGCGGAGTGGATGGGGTTCCAGAGAGGATGGGTCCCCGCTTGGGTGGGCGCTCCGTTCCCGTCGTCCCTGGAGATGGATCAGACCCCATGGCCTAGGCATAGCTCGGGAGGTGGGTGTGTGTGTGGCAGAGACGGTGGGTGGCCTCGGGGTCAAGGCCACAGCGCTCCGTTGGAGGCGCGGGCGCTGTCGGACCCCCTGGGCCGGATGCGCGGTGCTCTGCGGCTGTCGTCGATGCCCCTGCGCCGTTCCCTGCGCTGCCAGATGCCCCGTGGAGAGTGTGGCCCCGATTCCGTCTGCACGGAAAGACCCTCGGCCTGGCGGTTAGTCCGCACAGCCCGCGGGCGCCCCCTCCCCTCCCGGAGCCTCACCGTCCGCGGAGGCGGGGAGCGGGCACCTTCCAGGGCAGACGCCGAGGGAGGCTGAGCGGAGTGCGGCTTAGAAGGGCGGTCCCAGCGCCCCTGCTCAGCGAGGGCGCCGGACTCCCTCGAACCCCAGCTCCGCCGGGGTTGGCACTGCGGCCGCCAGCCTGGCTGGTCCGCTGGCCGCCTCCCTGTCCACGTCCCACCGGCTCTCCCGCCGGGAAGCTGCCGGGAGCCTCGGACGCCGGCTCCCTGGCCGCCCGCCCCCAAGCGGAAGGAATGGAAGTGGCTCTGCGAGGGCTCCAGGGACCTCGAGCAAGTTCTGAACCCGAGGCCCCCGCCAGTGCCGTCTCCTCCCAGGGGTTCCCGCGGGGAAGAGCCGAGCCCAGTGTCTCCAGGGAGAGGTCAGGACGCGGGGCAGGGGAGCCTGCCTGGTCCTTGGCGACGGCGCCCTGGGGCTCCGGGGGAGTCGGGGAGCAGAGGCGGCCGCCGGCCCAGCGCCCCCCGCGGGAGAGGGCAAAGCGGGGCCGCTGGGCGGCGGCCGGCCCTGGGCAGACGCGTGGGATTCCGCGGGGAAACGGCGCCGGCAGGGTCCGGCCTCCTGGCGGCCGGTGGACTTCGGGGAACCTCGGCGGCTCTGATCCGATCGGTGCCTTTCCGTCCAACCGCCCCCCCGCCCCTCTCCCCCCGCCGCGGTGCTTCCTCCGCGCGCCCCAGCCTTGGTCCCAGGAGGGGGCGCTGTCTGGGGTCCGACCAGGCCGGGTCGGCGTCGAGGCTGCGCGGCCAGAGCGCGCCCGCTCCGCGCACGCCCAGAAGCCGCGGCGCCGGTACCGGGCTGCCGGGAAGCGCGTGGCCGGCGGAGGCCCGATCCCCGCGCAAGCGCCTCGCTGCCCCGGCCCGATCCCGGGGTCTCCCGCCCCCTCGCGCGCGGGGAGGCTCAGACCCACGCGGGAGGGAGCAGCCGGGCCACTCGGGCCGGGACACCCTCCCCCGGAGCCGGGAGCCTGGTCTCGCAGCGGACGGCGGCCTCCGAGCGGCTCCCGGGCCTGCGCTCGGAAACCAAATGCGGGGAGCGCGGTACCGTATTTACCGCACGGCCTCCTCCCGGCCGTCTGCCCGCGGGGAGCCGGCAGAAGTCGCTGTGCAAACGTCGGGGTGCCCAGCTCCGCTCCCCAGCACCTCCGGGTCCCGGGAGAGCCCGCCGCTCATTTGCATAACAACGGCACCGGGAATACCAGGCGGCGCGGGACTCACCCGCTCAGCGGGTCCTGGGGGTGCTGACACGGGGCCCCGGCGGGAACGAGGGTGCTGCCGAGGGGCTCCCCGGGCCCAGGGAGAGAAGTTTCAAGTCGCGGGAATGGGAAGCTCACGCGGAGTCTCCGTGTTTCCTAGTTTCAATCTTGGAGTTTAGCTACTTTTTGGCCAAACGGGTGAAGGGCTGAGCCGCCCTGAGAGCGCCCCACAGACACCCCATTCATCACCCCTCCCATTGGGGGAGGTTTGGTGGCCCCAGAAGCAGGGGCAGCGCGCACTGAGTCTGGGGGCTTGGGAGGCAAACTCTGAAGGTGGCTCAGGGCGGGCAGCGGGTCCAGCTGGGTCCCTCTGCGGATCAGGGAGGCGCCCGCCCGCGGCGGGGTCCCCGCTGGGCCCCTCCAGGGCTCGGAGCCCGTCCTTCCGACAGAAGCCCCTTCCCCGGCCCTCGCCTGGCAGCTGGGGCAGCAGTTCTGGGTTTAAAGCTGAGAAACTGGGTGCTGGGTGGTGAGGGCGTTATGTGGAGGGAACGTCTTTCATCCATTAAAGAATCTTTTTGGTCTTTTTTTTATGTGAAGTGGAGTGGGAGGGAGACACCCACAAATACATGCGGGGGATGAATGGGGCCCAGGATTGTATCGAGGGCCACGTTGGAGGTGACGCTGGGCTCCGGAGGGTTTTCGAAGCCCAACTTGTCCCCTCCAAAGCCACTGCCCCAGGGAACAGTGCAGAGAGGGAGCAAAGCGGGGAGGGGACCTGGGACCCACACCCCCTGTGGACAAGACCCCCATCTCTTCTGGAGAGATGAAAGGAGGCGGGGCAGCCACCATCCCAGTCACTTCTTTTAAAATAATTCTTACGTTCCCTTTAGAAATCGCTGCGTGGAGCGATCTGCACTTAGAGGGGCGGCGGGAGGGGCGAGGGAGGGGTGGTCCCACCACCCAAGGATGGCTGTTTGCAGGGGGAGGGAGGAGGGTGTCTGGAGAGTGGGGGCTGCTGGGTGGGGCAGGGAGGCCTGGCTGCCTCCAGCTCCGTCCTCTGGGTCATCCCGCCGCCTGTGGGCGCAGTCTCCTTCCACACCTCCTGACCCGCCCTGGGCGCAGCCCATGCCAGGCCCGAACCTTATTTCTAGTGGGGGCTGTGATGTTACAGCTTTGGGGGACTCCTGGGATGGGCTCCCCTGGAATGCCCCAGCTGGAAAACGCATGCAGGGGGAGTTGGGGTTCCTGGCCCCATAGTCAAGCCCTAGGCTCCAGCCTCAGTTTCTCCCTGAGCGAGCGGAGCAGGGAGGGACGGAATAAATAGAAGAGCGGCCACCCTGAGCCCTCCACGTTCCCCAACCTCCCAGTCTCCAGCGGGAGGTCACCTGCCACCCTGTCTCCCAGCCCCCAGGCTGTGGGCCCAGGCACCGCCTCCCCACCCCGCTGAGAAGAGGGGTGAGACCTCTGGGGCTCCAGCGCCACCTCTCCCCTGCGGGGGCGCCATCCACTTTGCAGGGGCCGGGCAATGGCAGCATTTGTCCCAGAGCCCAGCCAACTGGGCGCAGCTGCTGGGCTTTGGCCTCCAGTCCGGGTCGCAGCCCGGGTGCAGGGTGGCGGGGGGTGAGGGGGTCAGCTTCTGCGGGTAAAGCCCCTGTCCAGGCAGGAGAAAAGTCCCCCCCCCACCAGTCCCGTCTGGGGTCGGAGGGAGGGTGGTGTCCATTTGAAACGGAGAAGCTGGGCGAGTGGGTGGGAGCCGAAGGGTCCAGCTGGGCTTTAAAGGCACCGGGACCACCTCTCTCTGCTGCCGGATGAACTGGCAGTGACCTGGGGTGAGAGTTCCAGGGGGAGGGGAGGGCGTGGAGGGGGAGGAGGAGGGGAGGTGTAGAGAGGAGAGTACAATAGGGTAAGTGCAGGGAAGAGAAGGGCTGGCAGACAGGTGAGGAGAGGAGGCTGGGGCTGACCTGGGCCTCTGCGGCCCCCTCGCCTGCACTGGGTGCTGGTGCCCACCCGCTCCCTTGGGCTGTGGTCAGCCCTGTTGCTGCGCAGGGAGCCCAGGGACGCCCCTCAGCACCGGCACTGCAGGGCCAGGCCCCCCCAGAAAGCCAGGGGGCAGCTTCTGTCCCACTTTGTGGCTGACAGACGCCGCCACACACACACACACACACACACCACTGCCATGTTTTCCCCAAATCAGAGGAAGGGTCCCGGCTCAGTGTTGGGGTGACAGTGCTTCTAGGCGCTGTGGTTCGGGAGGGAGAGACCCCGGGGCTTCTACCCTGGAGGCCCCTCCCCCATAGACGCTGGGTCCGGGGTCCTGGCTGGGAGGATAGGGCAGGGGGTCTGCCTGCGGGGAGCACGGTTTCTACCCTGGCTCAGCTGGGTGAGATGCCCCGCTGGCAGGGTTCTGGACAGGGGCAGGGGGCGAGGATACCTGTCCTGTCACCCCACCGACGAGGGGCGCTCCCCGCTGCGCTCTGTGCTGGCTGCTTCCTGGGCCCTTCCCGGACTCTGATTCTCCATCACAGCCTCAGAGGCTTCCCTAGCCGCACTCACAGGCGAGGACACACTCAGGGCGCCCAGGCAACGCGCCTGCCCGAGACCAAGTCCAGCTGCAGGACAGGGTGTGCCCAGCTCTGCCGTCCAGGAGGTGAGGGGCCTGAGGAGGTGCCCGGGCAGCGCTGGCTGGTGTGCAGTTGGGTCAGCAGGAGCCGGTCAGCCTCAGCCAGTCTCCGGAGGGTTCTGTGTGAGAGCCACCCTGTGTGTGTGTGTGGGGGGGGTGGTGTCACTGGTTCTTGGACTTCCCACACTCTGGTGAGACCGGAAACCCAGCAGCTGGGGCCAGAGTGCCCGGAGGACAGTCTTCCCGCCTCCTCCCGGCTGCCCTGGCACAATGAGCGGCTGGGTGGCATGGCGGTCGCTCCGAATGCAGGACTGGCTAGTCTGCCCCTTAGCCAGCTCCAGGCGGGCAGCTGCAGCTGGGATGCACCTGTGGATCCATAACCCACAGAGCAGTGGGCTGGGAAGGAGAGATGGTGGGACCTGCGCCCGTTCCGCCCTGGCTGGCTGAGTTACCTTGGACAAGTCATTTCCTCGTCCTCCCACCATCAGCCTCCCGGTAAAACCATCGTTTGGAGCAGGCAGCCTCGGAGCAGCCTGCCTGGCCTCCACATCCCGTGCACGTGGGTTCATCCAGGCAGGTTTACTGAGATGCCAGCACGTTTAGAAAGTGCTTGTTAACTACTGACAGCCAGCGCCCCGAGGTGGCTACTGCCAGGGGTGGCATGGGGACCCCTAGAGAGCTCAGTGAGCTCCTGTCCCAGCCGTGCAGGTACCCGACTCCGGGTGCAGAGCTACCACACCAGTTAGGACGCCCAGGAAGGCAAGGGGAGTCCCAGAGGAGGCACCGGGTGACCAGACCTCTCCAGTCGCGCCCTCAGCTGGTGATGATGAGGGGGTCCTGTTTCCGCGCCCCCGCCCGCACGGCTGGAGGCGGAGCCGCGGGACTACTTCCAGGCACTTTCTATAGGTGGCATCGCGCTCCTGGAAATGCGCTGCTGAAGGGCGGCTTGCTCAGCGGCATCTTCAGACACCAGGCAGCCCAGGCCAGGTGTGCGCAGCCTGGGGCCAGACTGCCCGAGAAGGCGCTGGGGGTGCCCATGCAGAGTGGGGAGAAGGTTCTCCAGACTGGAGGGGGCACCGCGCCAGGGGCTCCGGCTTCCCCAGGGCCTGCGCTGCTGTGCACCGGGCCTCTGGGAGCCCCCCGCTCCCGCACACAGTGGGAAAAAAGGCCTCAGCGCAGGACAGTGGGGAGCGCTGAGGGGCTATGCCAGGCCTGAAGCAACGTTCCCCCGCACAGCGATTCTGTGCCACCCAGTGGGCTGGGGCTCCTCCCCACCCCAGGTCCTAGCCAGGGGCCACTCCGTGTCCAGAACCCCATGGCAGGAGCCCAAGCCCCTCTATGTTGGGCGAGGGGTCAGCCAGAAGTGGGGAGGGAGGAGCAAGCAGCAGCGGTGGGTACAGGACTTGGAGGTTAGGCCCAGCAGGAGCCCAGGTGACTGACGGATCTCCTGGGCCTGCGTCCGGGGCTGCACCCGTGCCAACTGCCTTCTCCAAGAGACCCCTGCGGCCCCGCCTGCGGACGGACGTGGGCAGAATCCCGCCGCTGGGCCGCGGCCTGCCAGGCCTGCCACTGCGGCAGCGAGTGGCCTGACACCGGGCGCGCCGGACAGCGGACAGCGATGGCAGAGAGGCAGCGGCGAAGCTTCTCACCTCTCCCTCTGCCGCCCGGCTGGCTCCAGGCTGCCGACGCCCGACCGGGCACGGTGCCCGCGGGTCCTCGCTGCCCCGTGAGCCCAGCCTGGGACCAGGGCCAGGCCTGGCGCCGAGGTGGTCGGAGGAATGGGGCACCGGCTCTCAGGGCAGCAGGATGGTCAGGTCCTGGAGCAGCAGGAGGGACCCTGAACCCCCAAATCACAGGCCAGGTCTCTCCTCCCCAGCCCCAGGCGTTCGGCTCGGTTTCTCCAGACCCTGGGCCTTTGCTCAGGCACAGCCCAGCCTCGCACACATTATTTTTTTAAACAAAAGCAATTAGATTTCGATCCCGGCTCATTTGCATTGTCACCTCGGAAACAGTAGCGGGGAGCAGGGCGGAAAAGGGGGGGGGAGCCTGGCAGCCGTGGGTGACACCTCAGAGCGCCACAGCTGGCGCGGGCCGCCTTGGCGCGGCCACATCTGGGCGGGCCGCGCGGCCGCCGCGCCCCCTCCCAGCCGCGCCCGGGCCCGCGCTGCAGCCCGCTCGGCGGCGCGCCCATCGATCGCGGGCCGCGGCCGCGCGCCGAGAACAAGGTATAGCCTGTATTTAGGTTCCTGCCCTTATATGGCGAGGAGCGCGAGCGCCCGCGGAGCGGCCGCACCATATAAGGGCACGCGGAGGGCGCCAGGCTGAGCTGGTGCGCGCTCATTGGTCCGCGCGTCTCTCGGCAACCGGCTCTCACGAGTGGAAAGCAGCCAGCCGCCCCCGCCCGCTCCCCGCCCCCTCCCTTTCTCTCTCCCGCGGCGTCCCCGTCTCCAGCCGGGGCACCCCCTCCTTGCCTACCCCCATTTTTTACTTGCACCGTCTCCCCAAGTTTTCTCCCCTTCCCCCCCCCGCGGTCGTCCCCCCTCGCTGTCATTCCTCCCGGTCGGCCTGTCTTTCATCCCTTCGCGCGCGCTCCCACTTCCACCCCACGCACCCCCTCCCCAAACCCTGCGAACCGCGGCGGAGGAGCGGGAAGGCCCGGATGCGGGAGGGAGCGGGAGGCGGGGTGGGTGGGTGGGGGTGGTGCATCGCTGCCGCAGTAGCCGCCGCAGCGCCAGGTCGCAGGCGCGTACGCACCAGGCTCCGGGAACAGTCCGAGGGCGCCCCCTCCGAGCCCCCTCCGTCACCTCCCCGCCCTCACGGTGATCAGAGCAATTAGCCGCCAAAGAAACGGGCCTTCGGAGCCAGAGATGTGCTAAACCACAAGCAGCCTTAGGTACCGGCAAATCACCATTTCCCAAGGTGTCCCTTCGGGCTGCGTATCTGAATGCAATCATCATAATGACAAATCGATGTCTCATTTAAAGGTTACTTAAAAAAACAGCCAATTGTTGGGGGCGGGGGGGCCCTGAGTGTGGGGAGGAAAGTGCCCTGAAGAGCCACCGCGGTTTCCCAGGCGGAATGCAGGAGAGCGCGGTGCGGGGTGCCGGTCAGGTGCCCGACGCTGGGCCCACCCGCGGGACGGGAACCCGCGGAGCGAGGAGACAGCGCGACTCCTCCGGGGATTAGGCTCCTGTTAGCCTCAAACTCGGGCAGCAAAGGCACCGCGGTTCAGGGGGCTCCCCTCGCCTCCCCTCTCACGCGCAGAGGCTCGGGGGCGCGCGCGCACGCGCACGCACGCACAGGTGTCCGTCTGACCCCTCCCAGGCTGTCGCCAGTTCCGAACCGAACCTCCAGCTCTCCCAGCGACGCCACGGCGGCCCGAGCCACCCCCTTGGGGACCTGCTCCAGTCCCCAGGGGACCCAAAGGGGGCAGCTAAGACAATGGGTACCCCAGCGCCTGGGGACTTAGCCTGTGACCGAGCTCGCCTCTAGGGCCGCCGCCTCGCGGAGGCGCGGAGCAATGCCCCCTACTGGGCAGCCTGCAGCTCCAGCCGCGCGAGCGGGGGTCGCACCGGAGGCCGTAGGGGAAGGGAGGGGGACAGAGCGCGACGACTCCGGCATCCTGCCCCCCGCCCTGGCCTTTCTTCCCTTCCAAATCTCAGCCCCCAATCCGGCCCCTCCTGGGGGCAGGTAGCGGAAACGGGCAGTGCCCGGACCGCGGGGGCGAGGTCTGGGAGGGCGCTGCCTGCTGGATCGAGTTAGCTTCGGCCGCCGCCGCCTCCTCCTGGCTGTTTCCGCGGAAGGAAGCTCTGTGGCCGCCGCAGCCCCGGTGCCAGCACGGATCCCTCTGACCTTGGCGGCGATTTGCTGCTGCGGTGTCTGCCTCGCAGAAAGCAGTTTCTCTCCTGCGCGGGGACGGGGAATGCCCCCGGGACAGAGTTTCCCTGGGCCGGCGCCCAGAGCCGGACTTGTGCCCTGGAGTCTTCCCTGCGCCCTGGAAAGCCCGTGGGTGCCCCGCGCCCCCGCCTCGCCCACCCCTGCCCCGTCTGGCCCACGCCCATTTACTCCGGTCGTTTCCATGAAATCCCCCGTGTGCTTCGGGACGTGGGTGCCTTCGCCTGGCCGGGGTTGAGGGGATGCGGGCCGACGTCCTCCGACTTCTCCCCGCACAGGGACGTGTCCCTGAAGTGTGCCCTCTCTCTACTCCCGACCCAAAGAGCCGCAGCGCGCCCGGACCTGGAAGCCCCTTCCTCTGGCCGGTGGCCCCTCGCCGCTGCCCTCTTATTTATTAAATGTGAACTTTCCAGCCGCTGGCGGAGCTCATCGAGCCGACGACGCCGTTGGCGGGAGGGGCGAGACACTTGTCGGCGAAGAAAAATAAAGCCCCAAACTCATAGCCGCACCCCTCCCCGGCCAGCGGGCGCCCTGGGCCTGGGTTCCCCGGCTCAGGGGAAGAGGGGGCTCCAGACCCGCTCCACTTCGCCCAGGGGACCCGACGCCAGAGCCCCACCCCACCCAGGAGCCCTCGACTCGCATTTTTCGTTTATTCCTCCGCAACCCTGGCCCGGGGCTTCGGGAGCAGTTTTGTCCCCATCCGGGTGCTCCCTCGGCCCCGTCCTGAGCTCGCGCGCCCGGGAGGGGTCTCCAGCTCGCGCCGGGCGCCCCTCTCCAGAACCCCGGGTTCCCCTTGGCGCCCAGACAGGTGTCTTGGGCCGGGGTGCCGGGGAACAGCAGGGTGGCCGTGGGCGCCTCCTCGGTGCGGGCGCGGGCGGGCGGCTGTGGGCCCGCAGGGTCGGGCCGGGAGCGGCTCCCCGCCGGCAGGAGGGTGGGCGCGCGGCACCTGCTGAGCTGCCACGGCCGCCGCGGCGCTTCCTGGCGCCGGAGGATCCACCCGGATCTTCTCGGCGAGTTCCGGGCTCGGGTCATTTTGTAGTCGGCGCGCACAGAGCGTTTTCATCCATTTCTTATTTTTCCTTGTGTGGTGTGGCCGTCAGGACTGGCCGGCCCGGCTCCCACGCCGAGGTGGGGTGGGGGTGGGGACCGGGATGTCTATGGGGGGGCACCCGGTCACCGAGGTCAACAGCCCATAGCACTTCCCACCCGGGCGCCGCGACCTCGCGAGGGCAAGGGTCGTGTCTGCGGTTGGGGTCCACCACGCGCACCCTCCCTGCACTGTCCCCGCCCCCCTCCCCCCGCAGGTAGCCGCCCTCCCCCTCCCCCTCCCCGCGCGCCCCGCCGCGACCCCCGCTCCCCTGCGCCCGCGAGGGTCTGAGCGCCCCGCGGAGAGTCGGGAGCCGGGAGGCGAGCGGGGAAGGGCGGGCTGCGGGGCTGCGCGCCCCCCGCCCGTGGCAGCGTGGCGACGGCGCCGATTGGCAGCCATTTTCTGCAGCTGCCGCGGCCCGGGCTCCGCGGACTGAGACGGAGGCTGCGGCGGCCCGACCGAGGCGGCGGGGACGCAGGGGCGCGGGGCGCCGGCGGGGGGACCGGGCGGCGGCGGAGCGGGCGGGGGGCGCAGTGTCCCGCGCGCGCCCCTCCCCGCCGCAGTGCCGGCGCAGCGCGCAGCTCCGCGTGGCGGGCGCCGCGATCCCCCCTTTCCCCGCCATCTTGTACCCGCCTGGCGCCTTCCCAATGCGGGGCTCGGCAGACAAAGCCGGCCGGCCCCGGGGGCCCCCGCACCCACGGGGCAGTGCGGCCCGGGGCCCCGCGCCCTCGCCCGCCCCTCCCCCCAGGAGGCTCCGCGCGAGGCGACGCCACTGGCTCAGCCCTGGAGAGTCAGCCGGGACCCCAATCGCTTCCACGCGGTTGCTGGGGGGACCCTCGCTGCAGCCCACCCTGTTTGCGGGGAGGGGGGTCCCCCACAGGCGGCAGCGGTGAGGAGGGCTGGGCACCCTTTCAGCTCCGAGTTCCTGGTTGGGTGGGTTGGGGGTCATAGTCCCGGAGCCCTCACCGCCCCGATAGTGCCAGCCGCACGGAGGACCCCAAAGAAGCCCGCAGCGTGGGTGCCTCGAGGCCCCCCTGGCTGCCAGCATCTGCCGCCCACGGGAAAGTCCACACTCCATTTCCTGGGTGGCAGTGCTGCCTCCCCAGTCCCCATCCAGCTCAGCTCCTCCTTCGAAGCCCCTAGGACTTCAGACCTCGGGGCTTGTGAGGTGTGGGGGAGGGGAGGCACCCCTTCTTCCGCCCAGAGACCCTGGCCCCCGCCAGCCCAGCCCATCCCGCTGCTCCTCGCTAGGGAATTTGCTCCCCGAAGTCTGGGGTGGGTGGGGTCCCCACTCCTCAACCCGGCGAGCCCATTGCCACAGGCTCTGGCGCAATCCTTCCACTTAAGTGGGTCCCCATGTTTTCAGGACCCCAGGAGCGCCAGACAGGAGGGTAGATTCACAAACTGAGGCCGGGAGGGGGGTGTCTGGTGCAAGGCCATTCACAAGGTCACTCGCAGAGCCCGAGGCTTTTTCTTCCAAATACCAAGATCAAAGCGGGGCTGGGGTGGATGGAGTCATTCCTCCTGGTCCTGCCGCCCCAGCCGGACGGGGGCCAGGGCTGGAGCGGGCGGGGCGCGGGGTGGGGCGGGGCGCCTTGCTCACCTCCGAGAACTGGGTTTTCCCACCGCGATGCCTGCGGCCCTCGGCACCCAGCCCCACAGGGTCGCCCTGGAGGGTCTACAACCAAGTCTTACGGGGTGGCCACTCCAGCGCGCTGGTGGGGTTCAGTGCCCCCCCCCATGCCTGCCAGGCCGCATGGATTCCGAGCCGGGCCCAGAAACCTGTCTGACCACTTCGCCCATTTCCCAAGCTTCCCCGGGGGCAGCTGGCTCCCCAGTGGGGTGAGGCTCGGCCTCGGCTGCCCCTGAGGGAGGGTGGCAAAGGGCAGGCGGCCGGCATCTTGGGGGGCCACCCAGCGCTCCCCGGCTCCCCCTCATCTGGAAAACCCACTCCCGGCCTCTGTCCGCCCTGAGCGCACCTCCCGGCGGCGGCTGCCCTGGGGGCGCTTACAGTCCCCCCGGGACACGGAGCTGAGCCCCAGAACCCAGAGGCTGCGGAGCGCCCTGGTGGCGGTGGGCACGTGGCACCGCAGCCCACCCTGCGCCCAAGCTTCAAAGGGAAGCTTCAGAGGTTCCAGCAAGTCACTCAGTTGCCCCAGAAAGGGAGTGCACCCCTCACCCGCCACGGCCGGTGGGTGACAACCCTCTAGAGGGCACGGCCAGCTCTCGGGTCCCACCCGCCATGGGACCACCCGTTCCACCAACTGACCCCCAGAGGCGGGGGATGGTGCATGGCTTGGGGCTGCGCTGGTGGGGCGTGGCTCCCCCCTGTGTGGGGCTTCCCTGCGGTCGCGGGGTGGGGGGGCGTGGGGGGGGAAATGGCCGAATGCTGAGGTGGGGGTGCTGGGCCAAGTTGGGCCTGTGAGCGCCTTTTCTCCCCTGCCTGGCCCCCTCCCCATCTCCATCTCGCTCTTTTGGGGTGATAGTCGGGCAGTCAGCATGTGGTGTGGGTGGACATCTCCCGACCTGGGGAGGAGGGGGAACAGACTCCCCCACCCCTGGAGCACCTCCCCTCCCCCACCTGCCCCCCCCCACACACCCAGCAATTGGTTGGGCTTCCTTCTGGGCCAGGTGGACAGGCTTAAGGAAGGGGTTGGATGGAGAGAACAAGAGGTGGGTGCTGGCCACTCCTCCCCCCTGCAGGGTATTGGGTGTCTGTCTCTTCTGAAGGCTTTGGGGGAGCGGGTACAGAGCCGAGGGTGAGGGGGAGCCTCCTGCTAAGGCTGTGTCCCCAGAACTGCCAGCACTTGGAGCCCTGAAGAGGGAGGATGCTGCGGGAAGCTGGGTTTCCAAGTGGTTCCGGAGGAGGACAGCGGCCAGTGAGCCGGCCCTAGAGTGGCCAGTGCTGAGCGGGGACACCTGGGCCCAGCAAGGCCTTGGGCAGTCATGGGGCGGGTTCCTGCTTTGGTAGAAGTGTAGCCTGAGTGACAGCTGGGGACTCCGCCTTTAGGATTCCAGGGGACCAATGACCCAGAAGCAAAGCCCCTGAGCTCCAGGCCTCAGGGTCCAGCCTGTGCAACGTGGCCTGGGCAGGGCCCTGATGTGACACGGAAGTAGTGGGGAGAGTGTCTTTATTTCCACATCCGCGCCCACAGGCCTCCCTGCCACCGTCATGGGAAACTGCCTCCAATGCACGTCTGTGCCCGCGTGTCCCAGCGGCCTGGGGCCTGGAGGAGGGGCCTGTGAGTCCCGCGTGCCATGGGTGGAGGCAGCCGCCGTGGGAAGCTTGTCTCCCAGGAGAAACCCTACCCCCCACCACCTCCCCCTCTCCCACCTCCTCTCCTCCTTCGGGGAACCCCAGGATAAAATGAGACATTGACCCCGGGTTGTGCTCCTCTGGAAGTCTGTGGGGATCCCTCCAGTCTGCTCATCGCACCCCCATTACTGGCGTGCCCCTAAAACCTTCTTCGGAGCAGCAGGCACAGGAAGAAGGGGCAACATCCCGAGAGCAGAAGGGACGGTGTCCAGCACGGCCTTGAACAACGGGCTACAGGTTCTCCTCGGGAAACACCTGTACGTTTTTGGGCTGTGGCCGGGAGGCTGCGGTACAGAGGGCTTGCGTGTGCATGGGCTGGTGTGTGCATGGGCTGGTGTGTGCAGGGGGCTGGTGTGTGCAGGGGGCTGGTGTGTGCAGAGGGCTGATATGTGCATGGGCTGGTGTGTGCATGGGCTGATGTGTGCATGGGCTGATATGTGCATGGGCTGGTGTGTGCAGGGGGCTGATGTGTGCATGGGCTGGTGTGTGCATGGGCTGATGTGTGCATGGGCTGGTGTGTGCATGGGCTGGTGTGTGCAGGGGGCTGATGTGTGTGCATGGGCTGGTGTGTGCAGGGGGCTGGTGTGTGCAGGGGGCTGATGTGTGCATGGGCTGATGTGTGCATGGGCTGGTGTGTGCATGGGCTCATGTGTGCATGGGCTGGTGTGTGCATGGGCTGATGTGTGCATGGGCTGATATGCCATTTTCACAGGGGACTTGAGCACCTGCAGATTTGGGTTTGGGGGTGGTGGTCCTGGAGCCAATTCCCCGCAGATACCCAGGGACAACTTCAGTTTTAGGGGAGTTGGGAGTTATAACTCGGATTTTCTACTGCGTGGAGGGTCGGTGTCCTAACCCCGTGTGATTCAACAGTCACCTCTAGAACCATCCACCAATCGCCTGCGGCGACACCAACGAGCAGCTGGTGCCGGGCAGCGCCTGGGGCAGCCTCGCAGGAGCTTCCTAAGCGGCGGTGACCTGCACAGGGCGGGAAGAACTAGTGCGCCTCCTGGGCCCTCCTGGCCTCACTGTCCCACACAGTGGGCATCATTCAGCATCAGGTCCTCTGGCATCCTCGACAAATTCCCAGTCATTTCTCAGTACCCATCCGCCCGCCCATCCATCCGCCCTCCCATCCACCACCTACCTACCCATCCATCCACCTACCCATCCATCCACCCATCCATCCGCCCCCCCATCCACTCACCCACCCATCCATCCGCCCACCCATCCACCCATCCACTCACCCACCCATCCATCCACCCACCCACCCATCCACTCACCCACCCACTCACTCACCCACCCACTCACTCACCCATCCATCCGCCCACCAATCCACCACCCACCCACCCACCACCTGCCACCTAGTCATCCAACAAAGATTTCCTGGCAGCTCCTCGTGTGGCCAAGCCCGGTGCTCCAGGTTAGGATAAAACAGCTGAATTCTGTTCTCCTGAGCTTAACGCTGGGGGAGAAGACACAGCCACAGGAAGGCCACACCTTATGTAACTTACAACCCTGGTCAGTGCCAGCCAGGCAGTGTGAGGAGCTGCCAGAGCAGGTGCCAGGCTGACCGGGGGCTGGGGCTGCAGGAAAGGCCGGGAGGAAGCTGCCTGGCCAGCCTGGGCTTCCGGTTTAGGAGTCTGAGAGCCGGCAGCTGGGCGGGAGGCTGCGACGAGGCTGGAGCAGGGATGGGGTAGCCATGGCAGTGGAGCCCCAGGAGGGGAGGTGGTGAGTGGACGCCCTGGCCAGCTCAGGGCTGCCGGAGGGGCTGCGGTGCACATGTGGGAACCAGCGTGCGGACCCCTCCTTCAGGGGCTACTTAGAGCCGTGCTGAGCCTGGGGCTTCCAGAGGGCCGAGCCCGGATGGAGGAGGCCCTGAGGGTAGCAAGCCGAGCATCTGGCCCGGCCGGCCTGGAGCCGGACCCCACGCGGTGGCTCCCTCGGGTCCTGACGTGCTGGCCGCTGGAGTGTGGGGCCCAGCGGCACGTGTCCGCCTGGGACATGCGGGTGCTGTGCTGGAGTGCCCCCCGGGGCCGTCCAGCTCCATCCTTGTGGTGACTCTATGGTCCCAGGAGCAGCTCCCCAGGCGGGGTCACCTCAGGTCACAGCCGGTGCCTCTGAGGGTGGCCGCTGGGGTCCACGTGACACTCCTGCGGAGGGGCCTCCTGGCTGGACGCCCACCTCCTGGCATGTGGCGCCGGGGTGGGAGCCCAACAACCTGGACCCCAGCCCCAGCCCCGCCCTCACCAGCTCTGTGACTGGAGCCAGGCCCGTGACCTCTGTGACCCCTGGGAGCACCCATTCCCGGGGGACAGTGGCGTCTGCCTCCCAGCAGGGTCCTCCCACTGTCACTGTGAGTTCTCAGCACCGGCGGCCATGGGGCACTGGCATCTCCTAACTCCAGCTCCTGACGGAAAGTACCAGAGAAAGAGCCGGGCGGGCGGGCTCAGTGGCTGAGCATCGGCCTGTGAACCAGGAGGTCACGGCACCCGGTCAGGGCACAGGCCCGGGTTGCGAGCTCTGTCCCCGGGGGAAGGGGTCGTGCAGGAGGCAGCTGATGAATGATTCTCTCTCATCATTGATGCTTCTCTCTCCCTCTCCCTCTCCCTTCCTCTCTGAAATCAATAAAAATATTTTTTAAAAAGTTATCAGAGAGCGAGACCCGCAGAGGAAAAGAAAGACGCTCCCACTCCCACGAGCCAGCTTGGGGGCCCCTGGGGACAGTTCCTGAGAAGCCGCGGCCTGGAGCAGTGGGGGGTGAGCAGGACCTCCTGGTTTTCACTTTGGGGAGAAAGGGAGCAGCGGGGACTCAAGCCTGGTAAACCACGCACTGGCCTTCCTGCCGCCCTGCTGGGAGGGATGACGACAGACACACAGCTCCACCTGCCAGACATCCAGGCCAGCGGCCAGTCAGGAGCGGGAGGCAGGGTGCCTGCAGGGCGGCGGACACCCCCCTGGGAGGCATCTTCCCACCCACCTTCATGTCTGGGCGGCGGCAGGGTGGCAGGGCCGGTGGGAGATGGGGACCTTCGGGGCTGGGAAGGCCCGTGTCCCGGCTCCGGCTCCGGGAGAGCTCAGGCGGCCTGAGGACGGCCCCTGGGAAGCGTTGTTTATAGGCCGGCCGCTCGCCCTCTCTTATCGGGTCACAGGCAGGTCCGTCCCCTGTCGGCAGCCCACTCGCCAGGGCGCTTCCCACGCCACCCGAGGCGCGGGCGACACAGAGCGGCTGCCTGCGAGGCCCGTGTGCTTAGACCTTTACGGGGTCACGGGGAAGCCATGGGCGCAGCGAGCAGTGTCCCTGGTCGGGGCCGGAAGCCTGTGCCCTGGCAGCTACTTCCTGCCTCTTGGGTTTCAGATCTCCTTGGGCCTCATCAGGTTGGAGAAGGGACCAGCTCCACTTGGGGTGCCCCGGTCACCTCTGGGGAGCTGTCGTCACACGCCCTGCTGGCTTTCCAGGGCACAGAAGCCAGGCCCGGGTCGGCGGCCCGCTGCCTCCAGCCCGTCGTGTGTACCGGGGAGAAACCGAGCTGACTAAGCTGACCTCTAGACCAGAGGTCTCCACTCACTCACCCGCTTGCCGCTCACAGCCCGGCTGGCCAGGCAGTGTCCGGCCTACACTCGGCCGGCCTTGCCCGTCACTGTCACCGGAGGCCAGTGGAGAGGTGACGCGCATCTAGTGGGTTCTGCGATCAGGATGGGAGACCAGGGTTTGCAGGAGGAGGGTGTCGGGGAGTCTCTGGACATGACTAGGCATTGCGGAGCCCCGGCCTCTCTGGCCCCGACCCAGGCCTGGCCTGTCAGTCACCTGGACATCAGGCCTGGAGGCAGTGGCTGGGGACTCAGCTGGTGTCATTCCCGCTCACAGGACTGAAGGAAACCCCGTCCACACCCCCCGCAAAGAAACCCGGACAAAACCAGGACAGAAACCCGGATAGAGCGTCGGCCTGCGGACTGAAGTGTCCCGGGTTCGATTCCAGTTGAGGGCACATGCCCAAGATGCAGGCTCACCCCAGGTAGAGGGTGTGCAGGAGGCAGCCAATCAATGATTCTCATCATTGATGTTTCTCTCTCGCTCGCTCCCCTTCCTCTCTGAAATCAATAAAAATATATTTTTTTAAGAAAAGAGTTGCTGGTTGGATCCCCAGTCAAGGCACGTGCCCGGGCTGTGGGCTCGGTCCCCGGCAGCCGGTCCCTGATGCTCCTCTCTCATCGATGTTCCATCTCTCTCTGCCTCTCCCTTCCCCTCTCTCTAAAAATCAATGAAAACGTATTTTTTAAAAACACGAAACAAATAGCTCTGGCGAGCCACGCCCTGGGGATCAATGAGCCAGGCAAAGACATGCTCTCCTGGCGCCCCGGACACAGGGCAATAGCTTCCGCGAAGGCCCCCCGCATCTCGGGGTACGCGGTGGGGTCACCGGGGAGGCCTCTCTCAGAAGGTGACACTTCGGAGACGTACAGGGGAGAAGGGACCAGCCTGGGGCACTCGCTTGGATTCTTATTTTCCTGTTCCAAGAGCCAGACCCAGTGGTGAGCTGCATTCAGTGCCCTGCCTCTGAGTCCCCTGTGTGCGGGGCGGGGTCCCCCAGGTACCACAGCAGGGGCACTTGGCTGTCTGTCCTGATGGTGTCCTTACCCTTGATCCCTCCTAACCTGGTGTTTGAGTCTCTCGGCTCCTCCCAGCCTCATCTGTCTGATGGTCTCCGCACCTGCTCCTCTCCGCCTCTCTCTGTTCTGATCATTTCCATTTCTTTTTTAAGTCTTTTTTTAAAAATATTTTTTTATTGATTTCAGAGAGGAAGGGAGAGGGAGAGAGAGAGAAACATCAATGATGAGAAATAATCATGGATCGGCTGCCTCCTGCACGCCCCCCACTGGGGATCAAGCCCACAACCCCAGGCGGGTGCCCTGATCGGGAATTGAACCCTGACCTCCTGGTTCCTAGGTCGACACTCAACCCCTGAGCCTCCGGGGCCTGGTGTTTCTCCATTTCTTTGTCCTGGGCCTTTTGCTCTCCTTCCCTCTGTGTGTCTCTCTGTCTCTGGTTCTCTCCGGCTTCCTTTCCTCCTGCTGCTGCCTCACCCTTCCTCATTCTCTCGCCAAAACACCGAATCGGGTGGAGTACCGCCCAGACGCGCCGCCAGGTGATGAGAGTTTGTCGGGAGCCTAGGCCAGCGGTTCTCAGCCTGGGCTGCACATGAGAGTCACCTGGGGAATCTTTTCAAAATCCCGATTTCTGGGCCTCATCCTCTGGAAATTGTTTCTTTGTGATGGGCTGGGGCCACAACATGAGTAACGAAGAAACAGAACTTCCAGAGGACGAGGCCCAGAAATCAGGATTTTAAAAAGATTCCCAGGTGATTCTAATGTGCAGCCCAGGTTGAGAACCAAAAGGCTAGACCTTCGAGGCATCACAGTGGACTCAGCTGAGGTCTCGCTCCAGGAGAAGGGCAGGCATCCTGCAGGGAAGCCCCCCCTGCCCTCTGCCCCCCCACCCTCCCCCACGGGACAGCGCACCGCCCCCCACACCCTCCCCCACGGGACAGCGCACCGCCCCCCACACCCTCCCCCACGGGACAGCGCACCGCCCCCCACACCCGCCGGGCCCAGGGCTGAGGTGCGCTGTGGTTTGGCTGGGGATGAGCAAATCCCCTCTTCCTGCCAAGGCCCGGCCAGCGCCAGCTCTGAGGTTAGCAGGTCTCTCGCCACCCCGGGAGCTGCGCCCACAGAGGACTTTGTGCGGGGCGGTCACTGGGCTGGACGGCACCCAGACCCTCCGGTCTCCTCTCCGGGTTGGGCCCCAAACCACAGTCCGGAGAACAGTGGCCAGACAGTGGCACTGAGCACGCCGCCCGTCCCTCGCGGCTGCTGCTCTGACCGCAAGATCACGGTCACGTCGTTCCTATTAATACGCCCGGTTTTGCAGCAGGTGCAGCGGGTGAGCAGGGCTCCTCGGAAGGCACATGCCCACGTGCGGGCAGAGCATGACGGACGATTCACCTTGATCTCGGCTTTGGTGTTTTGGGGACTTTGTGTCTCCCCTGGCAGAGTGAGGGAGGGACTTGAAGCAGCCCTGCCGTTTGGTTCGGTGGGTAGAGTGTCGGCCTGCAGACTGAAGGGGCCCGGGTTCAATGCAGGTCAGGGGCACACACCTAGGTTGCAGGCTCGATCCCCGGCCCTGGTAGGGGCTCCTGTGGGAGGCAACCAACTGATGAATCTCTCACATCGATGTTTCTCTCTCTGTCTCTCCCCTTCCGTCCACTCTCTCTAAGCATCATGGAAATACCCTCGGGGAGGATTAACAACAACAAAACACTCCAGGCCTCCTCTGCTCTGGCTCCCAGGAGCCCGTGAGGTCAACGGCCTATCTCCTCCTTCCCGCAGGCCAACCCCTCCAGGACCTCGCATGGGGGTGACTGTTGGGGTGACTGTTGGGGTGACTGTGTGTTTCTCTGCTGGACCAGCCCCAGGGACTTTCCACTCTGCGGTCCCCGCTCGCTTTGTTTTCATCCCGGAGGACGGAGGACGGCACTGAGGACCAGCCTGAGGGAGAGGAGAGGGGAAGCAGGCCCCCCACCCTGCCGTCCCGCTGGGGGCAGGGAGCAGGGGAGGCCGGTGCCACACTCCTCTGGGTCTTATCGGGGTCACAGGCCCAGGGGACATCAGAGCCACGCACGAGGCCCCAGGGAGGTCACAGGCCCCCCAGCCCTCTTGCTCTGCAGGTGAGAAGGAGCCCGGGAGGGGAAGTCGGGGTGCAGCAGGCCCAAACCCCAGGACCCTGATCCCCTCAGCACTGCTCCCCGGGGGCCTGGTTCTCTCAGCTCACCAGCTCCGGACTCGCTCCCATCCCCAGGCCTGGCGGCCAGCGAGAGGAATAATCATGTGAGTCTAAGCCATTTGCAAACATAAATAATTTCCTGGCCAGGAGAGGAGCCAGCGGGAGGCCCTGGGCCGAGCGGAGCCTGGGTGTCCTCGGAGCCGGCTGGGCGGGGAGGGAGTCAGAGCAGAGAGCAAAGCAGGAAATGGCCAGAGGGATGCTCACTTCCGCTCCTCCCAGGGCTTCTGTGGGCCAGCCCCCGCCCCCCCCCCCCTCCCGATTTCCTAACCCTCTCCCTCAGAGCCCAGGGACGGACAAGGTCCCCAGCCTGCATCTGGAGCAGCCAGGCCTCTGCCGCCGCCCGCCTGGCCCCTCGTGCCCGGCCCGAGCAGCGCCCCAGCGAAGCCTGGAGGCCGGACGCCATCCTGCCCCTCGAAGCCCAAGTACGTTCCAGAGGAGCTCGCGGCCTGGCCCGACCGTCCTTCCCGCCTCCGCCGTGCACGCTGACCACCCGAGGCCGCTCTGATCCCGCCATGGGTGTTGGCTCGCTTCCCCAGGATGGCAGGGCTCCTGCTGCTCCCCCCCGCAGCGCAGCCTTTGAAGAGGCCAGAGGCTGGGTGCGCACGGGAGGCACACCTCTCCAGAGCCCACCCCAAGGGGCCGTCGGCAGCGAGAGAGACAATGAGAAACCAGATACCGTGGCATTAGCGGAGAATTCCTCAGATGAGACAGGAAAGGGCGGAAATCCCGGGGTTACCTTACACCTGGAGCAGGTTGGAAGGAGGCCGAGCCCGTTGCTGGCAATTTAAACTCCAGGGCGCCTTTGAGAGGAGCCGCACTCGCGCGGCGGTGAGAGCGTTCCTGCCAGTGCCTCCGCCAGCCCTACACACACATGTGCACGTGTACACCCGCATCCTAATGCGTGCACACACACGTACGCAGGTGCATGCCACACGCATACGCAAGCCTGCACACGTGTGCACACGCACATGCACTCGGCTGCACACGCTCCTTGGACGTCCCTTGGTAACACCGGCTCTGCCCCTGCCGCGACCTGAGCACCTGCGAGAGCTGGTTCAGTGAAGCCGGTCACAGGCAGCCCCCAGCTCAGGTCAGGCCGCCCCCAGCTCACAGAAGGCGCACACCCGGACGTGAAAGACGGTGTGTGCTGGGCCTCTGCTCGGTGCACACGTGTGCACGTGTGTGTGTGTGTGTGTGTGTGTGGTCACAGGCCCACACTCTGCCATCCTGAACCTCGTCACCCTGCACACGAAAGCGTGAGATGGTGGCCGCGCTGTCACAGCGCCGCCCTGCGCGCCGCCGGCTGACGGAGCGGAAGCTGCGCCTGCCCGGACCCGCCAGGACCATCCTGAGGTCTGCTCCCCGGTTCAATGGCCGCGAATCACTCGGCGTCTCCTGAAACTCGCGGATGGATCCGGGGAGGGGCCAGGGGCCAGCGGACCCCAGGGCAGCTGGGTGTGTGCGTGTCTTCTCCGCTCGATGGCCTCGGGGCCTGAGGCCTGAGCCTGGGCCCAGCGCGCGGGAGCAGGGCCCTTGCTGGGTCTATGGATGCTGTTGAAGGTGGTTGTGCAGGAATCAGTGTTACTGCCCAGGAGGCGCCCGCCACCCCGTGTCTCTCTCTCTCTCTCTCTCTCTCACACACACACACATGTGCGCGCGCACATGTGCACATACACCCATGCACATGCGCACATGCACATACATGTACAGGTACATGCACGCACGTACACACCCATGCACACATACACGTGTGCACACACACACACCCATGCACACGCGCACACACGCACGGTGTCTGACTCCGAGGCGTTCAGCTCTGAGCGCACTAGCTGTTGGGGAACACGCCCCTCGCCTTCCTGGCGCTCAGGCCCGTCCAGCTGGAGAGCCGCGGCCCAGCCCCGTGTGCTGTTGGCAAGGAGCTGGGCGGGAGCCCGAACACGGTAAAGGCCCCCTCGTCTAACCCAGACCAACCTCAGAGAGGGGACGGCCGAGCTGGCCTCCGAGGACACAGAGGACGCTGGCGGCGAGAGAAGGCCCTGGAGACCAGGCCACCGGAACCGCCTGCTGCCCTGGAGACGCCCGCTGACCTGGGGCAGGTGCTCCAGCCCCCGCGCTCACGTTTCCATCTGGGGGGGGCGCCCCGAAGCCCCCAGAGGGGCGGGCGGCCACGCCAGCTGCTCTTAGTCACGCAAAGGCAGAGCCGAGCGCTCGGGGCGGGCGGTTCTGAACTTCGGCGGCAGGAAGCATCCGCTTCTGTCCGAGCGGAACCACCTTCGGCCCGTTTCCTCCCGGGTCTGCACCTTCTCAGACAAGCAGCGAGCCGCACGGACCCACGGGAGGTCCATGGGCTCGTCCTGCCGGCCTCCTGTCTCCGTGTCATCCTCAGCGACTCAGAGAACAAGGCCCAGGTCAATCCATGCACGGGGTGCCCATGGGAGGGTGCCCATGAGGGGGGTGCCCATGGTGGGGGTGCCCATGGGGGGTGCCCCTAGGGGGGTGCCCATGGCGGGGTGCCCGCTGGGTGTTCCAGAGGGGCGGGCAGGCACTGGCAGTCAGTGTAGAGTCCCCACCTCATGTCTGTCCCCACCTCATGTCACCCTGAGGCTCTGAGCCTGGAGTCATTCGAAGGCCTTGGGATCTGACGGGGAAGTTTCATGTTCTTTGGTAACAAGAAATAAACAAGCACACAGCCCGTGGGTGTAGTCAGGGCTCCCGAAGCACCCAGGCTCCCTCCTGGCGGGCGGTTCTCGGTCCTCGCGGAAGAGGAGGCGGATCCCTGGGCAGGGGCAGGGCTGTGGGGAGGAGAGTGGGCACTGCCGCCACGTCTGCTCTGCCCTCTGGGTACGTTCTAGAAGTTGCTGTTCGTGTGGGCAGGGGTGGGGAGGTGCCTGGTTCAGGAGCCCACGATGGGCTCATGGACGGAGGGACCGATCTGGTCTTCCCTGACTCCTGTGTGCAGGTCTCGTCATAGGCGCGGCCCACCTTAAATCGTAGTCACCAGTCAGTGCCACCGTTCAATGCCAGGCCACACCCCCAGCGTCATGAGGATAACTGCACATGCAGGCCAGGCCCATTGGTGTAGTCCTCGAACCTTCTCCCCTCCTGGGCTGCACCCCTTCTCCTGCTGGCTGCACCCCCTCTCCTGCTGGCTGCACCCCCTCTCCTGCAGGCATCACCCCCCCTCCTGCTGGCTGCACCCCCTCTCCTGCAGACTGCACCCCCTCTTCTGCAGGCTGTACCCCCTCTCCTGCTGGCTGCACCCCCTCTCCTGCAGGCTGCACCTTCTCCCCAGTTTGGTTCCGGCACCCGCACAGAGCTGGGCAGCGGCCACACCCGGGGTGAGCTGTCTGCCACCAGAACCCCCAACTCTGCCGCCAGGGAGCCTAGGGGTCTGATGGGACCAGGTGCTCGATGGCACCAGCATGTCCGTGGAGCTCAGCCAATGGCACCCTTGGACCCCCTTAGGGCCGGCACCAGGTTGGGCCTCCTGAGCTCCTGGTGGCCTGCCGTTTCCCGCTGCCCCTGGCCAAGGCTCCAGGCTCCTCCTGGCCCTGCCCTCGCTGAAGACCCCCCAGCAGGTCCCCCACCAGCCCGGGTTTCCAGGCCTCGGGCAGCTGCAGGCCCAGGCCTCCCAGTGGTAGCGAACCCCATTCCCTTCCTGCTGGTGGCAGTGCCAGCCCCACCTCGCCTTCCCCAGCTCAGCCTGGCAGAGGCCGCCCCTGGCCTGAGGGGCACCCCAGGGGACAGGGCTCATTCCCAAGCTACCGCTGTGCAACCCGAGCCAGGGGCTCCCTCTCCCACCCCCACGTCTTCCTTCTCCCCCAAAAAACAGGGAGACCGAGTCCCGCCTGGCATGTGCCTTTGTGTGCCAGCGAAGAGCAGGCCCAATGCTGGTGCGTGGGCAGCCTGCCAGGAGCGTCAGGATGGCCCTCCCTCAGCTCCCAGGGTGGCAAAGGGCATTCATACACGGAGGGGGAGGGGCGTGTTTAACTTGCCAGGGGCCGGGGTGGGGGGTGGGGGAGGGACAATTCACAAAAGCCGGGCCAGAAACTCTCAACGGTTTTTTTTCTTAGAACTTTCTTTCCCTCCCTCCCCTCCCCCGCGGGCTCCCCTCCCCCACCCGGTCGCTGGTGGCCTGCAGCCAACACTGGCCACACTGTCCGCATTCAGGCCTCCAGGCCTCCAGCTCTCCCCGGGCCACTCTCCCCCCACCCCCTATTCGGAGTCACGGTGACCTCTTCCGCCCTGGCGCCCCGCTCTGCCCCACTCGGTGGGTCCCAGGAGGGCAGCCCGGGGCTGTGCCCCCCACCCCCCACCCCAGGGAGACTGCTGAGTCCGCAGAAAGCTGCCTCCGCCCTGCATTCCGGGTGGGTGCGGCTTCAGGCCGGGGAGCTGCACCTCAGAGTCCAGCCCACTCCCCTCGTCCCCTCTGGGCCCTTAACCCCTTACCATCCGGGGCCAGCAAGTGCCCAGCCCTGCCATCCAAAGCCAGACGGGTGAGCTGGGCTAAGGAAGTGGGGTGAGCAGGCCTGGCTCCCTCCCAGCTTCTCCTCCCTCCCCATCCACCTCCCAGGAAGCCCCCTCCGGCCCAGGGGGAGCGCCTCAGGCTGGCCTGGTGCTTCCGGAGCGAGCCTGGCAGAGAAAGAGCCTCCCGGCTTTCTGGGTGGGGCGGGCCCGCGATGCCAGCGAGGGACGCAGGAGAGGGCGGAACCTGCCCGACCAGGCGAGGAGGACTAGGGAGGAACACGGGCCCCACCGGGCCAGCGCCTGGGTGTGTTGTGCCAGAGGGTGGGGGGGCGAAGACCAGCAGGTGCCTGGCTGGTAGGACTCTGGGTGGGGGCCAGCCCCGCCGGGTCTCTCCTGGGCTCCCTCACCCCCCTACGCAGCTCCCTGGGCCCGGGCAGGAGCACCCGCAGGAATTCCCCTCTCGCCTCTCCACCGACTTCCCTTCCGGGGCGCGAGGTCACTCCTCCGGCTGCTGGCGCCTCTGCCCTGGAAACCAGGCCACTTGGCTTCGCTGGGGTTTCGCGCAAGACGAGCTGGGTTACCTCCCTGACACCGGCGGAGGGGGTGGGGTGGGGCGGGGAGGGGGTCCAGGGCCTCCCGGGCTCCCCACGTCCTCCCGCTGGCTGCGCTAATTCTCCGACAGCGAAAAGGCACCTTCAACATCTCCATTTAATATGTACATTCAAGCAGGTAATGATCGGAAGCTTAGAGTTTAGACAGTTCTAGTAGCAGCAGTTTAGTCTAGAGCGCTCGCTTAGCCTTTTAACAAACTTTTTCTTTTTCTTTTTTTCCTTTTGCACATAGAAACAACACACCCATGTGTACGGTATCAAAAAATATATACCAAAGTCACCGATATTGCAGTTCCTGGGAGGGGCGGACATGAACGCAACCGAAATGCTGACCGCGCGGGCAGAGGGCCGACAGAAGCGGGTCTGTGTGAGAGAGAATATACCATGATCTAGAGGAACTCCATAAATCTAGGCTTTTATATTTCAATATATAAATACCTACAAATAAATATAGATATATCAGCCCGACGGGGTGGCCGGGCCTTCGGAGCTCAAACAATACATTTCCATAATAACACCACGTACAAACGGGAGCGGAGTCTGCACTGACACGTTAGCGGGTTAAAATATAATACTTTGCCTCCCGGGCGGCTGGCTGCCGGCGGCCCCGGTCCGCGGGGAGGGGGCCAGACCCGCAGGCTCCGCGCGCTCAGCGCCAGTTCCCACGGAGGCGGCCAGGCGCCCCAGTCCCAGCCAGGACCCCGCAGCTGGATACAGGGGGCGCGTTACTGCGGCCTCGGGCGTCCCTGGAGCTGGGGGCCGGCCTGGCTCCCCTGGAAGTGGAGAGAGGAGTCTCCGCCCCCAGGCGCTGAGCCGGTGCAGCCGCGGGCGGGTCTGCCCCTCCCGCTACACCGTCACATACTCCTTGAAAGTGACGGTGAGGCAGTTCGCGGTGACGTCGGTGATAATTATATTCCCGAAGAAGGGCTTGAACTCGCTCAGCGGCTCCTCGGGCTCGTCCTGGGCCTCGGCAGGGGGCTTCTCGGCCGCCGCCGCCCCCGGCACCGCCGTCACCGCCGCCGCCGCCGCGGGCGCCTCGGGCTTCACTCGGAGGCCGCCCGGCAGCGCCCCGGCCTCGCCGCGCGTCTTGACGCAGCGCAAGTCTATGGGCTCGTCCAGGTCCGAGTCCAGCAGGATGACCTCGGGCTGCGGGAGCGCGGCCGGGGGCACGTCGGCGGGGCGCTCGGCAGCCGGGCTTCCCCCCAGGCAGGTGGGGGTGCTGATACTGCGCGCCGTCAGCCGCTTCTTGCAGGGCTCGCGCTCCCCGTGGGTCTCGGAGAGGCAGCGCTTGCGCGCGTGGGAGAGGTTGAGGCCCACCGCGGGGTGGTGGTGGTGGTGGTGGTGGTGGTGGTGGTGGGAGGGCGCGTGCGCGCTCCGGGCCGAGTCCCAGGCCAGCAGGTCGGGCTTGGTGGTGAGCTGCAGCGGCTGCTCGCCGAAGGCCTCCTTGGTCGGGGAGAGCTTGCGGGACCCGGAGTCCGGCGGCTGCGGCTCGCCGGGGCCCAGGGCCTCCTCCTCCCTCCTCTTAAAGGGAGCCTGCGCCTTCTTCTCCTCCGCCGCCGCCCCCGCCGCCTTTTTGAAAGTCCTGTCCGACGGGGGGTGGCGCTCCTCGGAGGCGCGCTTCTTGTGGCTGGGGGCGCGCGCCTCGCCCTCCGCCGCCGCCGGCTTGATCTTCACCGCCTGCGTGCCGCTCTCCATGTACTTGCTCATCACGATCACGATGCGTCCGTTCTTGTTCTTGTTCTTGACGATCTTCATCTTGCCCCCGATCCCGTTGCCCGCCACCGCCTCCTTGGGGGCGGGCGCCATGCCGTTGGGGGGCGCCTTCTCGGAGCCCTTGCCCGGAGCCCCGGCAGCGCCGGCCAGAGGCTTCACGGCTCCCAGGTAGCCCTTGGCCCCCGCCCCGTGGGCCCACTTGTCTGGCGCGTGGCTCTTGGCACCCAGGTCCGGGCAGGTGGGGCTGGGCGCCTCCTTGTGGCCGCCCTGGTACTGCAGGTCGTACATCTTGGGGTCCGGCTGGTAGGGGTGGTGCTTCTTGCTGTTGAGCTGGTAGTAGTACTTGCTGCTCTTGCCGGGCGGCGGGGGCTTGCCCGCCCGCTCCTTGCTGTGCGGCTGGTACTGGTGATGCTTCTTGCTGTTGAGCTCGTACTGGTGCCCCTGGCCCTTGCCCTGGGCGCCCAGGTCCAGCTTGGCGCTGCGGTTGTCCGTGGAGGAGTCCTGGAGTCCGCTCAGCACATTGGAGCGCCTGGCAAAGGTAGGCACCTGGGGGGCGAGGTGGGCGGAGGGCGAGGTGAGCGGAGGGCTAAGACCAGCTTCCGGCATCAGGAGCATCCCAGCCCCCACCCCCACCCAGAGGGCGTGAAAGGTCCGGCAGGCAGGGAGAGGATGGGGTGCTCAGGAAGAGACACCTCCCCCCCCCCCCCCCCCCCCCGCTTCCCCCCAAGCAGCTCAGGTGACAACTTAAAGGGAAAGACAAGGGCGTCCTCACCTGCACCACCAGCGGCTTGGGCTTCGGGCCTCTCTTGCGATATCCCATCAGCTGCTCCTGCCGCTCCCTGAGGGCGGGACAGAGGGCGGCGCTGTGAGCCCGGTCACCTCCCTCCACCTACGGCCCGTCCACCCTCCCCAGAGCGGCAGGGCCGCCAGGGCCCAGAGGGATCAGAGCTCCAGGCAAAAGGTCGCCCCTGCAGCCAGCTGGGCGCCAGCCTGGTCCCAGAGCCCCGCTTTCCACCCGCAGGGACCCTCACCTGCCCAAGGGGACCACCGCCTGAGAGGCTCCCCCCTCTGAGGTCCCCACCTGAACGGCCGCCCCACAGCCCTGCCTCCGGCGCGGGAGGTGCCAGTGCAGTGGCGCCCTCGGCCTCAGGCCGGCGGCCCTGCGCGGAGCGGAGTGGAGTGGGCACGGGGTCCAGGCATGCAAACGAGGCCCCAGAGGAGGAGTTTGAGGACCACGTCCCTCTGCAGAGGCGCGGGGCGCTGACGACCTCATTAGGGTTCAGGTGTCGAGCGCGGCCAGCGGCGGCGGGAGGGCCGGTGACCTCAGGCCGGGCGCTAACCCGCTGGAGGGGCCGCGACCTCATCTGCAGGCGGCAAATGAGCCAATTCGGGGCCGGGGCGGGGGCCGGGCCGCCAGGTTCGCAGCCACCCGGTGAGCCCGCTCCGGGCGGCGGGGGCGGGGCGGGGTGGGCCGAGGACACAAGCCCCGCCCCTCGCCGAACCGGCCCCCTCGATTTCCCAAATGGATCAAGTCCACGCGCGACGGCGGGTCAAAAGAGTTGCCTGGCTTCCGCCTGCGGCGTGGCCTAGGGTGACCCGAGGCCGCGGGCCGGGCTTTTCCAGCTCTGCCCCGTCCTCGGTGGGAGAAGGCGGCGCCTCTCCAGCCTCGGCCCAAGAAGGAGCTTATTTCCGGGCCAGAAACCTGTTCTCCCGCGACCTAGGCAGCCTCGGCGGGTGGGCGCACCCCGGGGAGATCCGCGGCCGGAGCCCCGCCAGCCTGACTCCGAAGTTGCCTGACATTGCAACAGCCCGTCCTCCAATTCTCCGGGGACCCATTACGCAACATGGCATCAGCCGCTGACATGGTTACAGGGCGCCGAGCTCCCAGGTGGAGCCGGGCGATCCCTGCTCCGCGCCCCCTGCGTCGCGGGCGGGCAAGTTCCCCGCCGGCGGCTCTCTCCGAGGGTCTAGAGTTTACGTTTTAGCGCCAAACCCACCACAGGAAATAATGCAAAATAAAAAAGAGAGAAGGGGGATGGAAGGCAGCGGAGAGGCGGCGCTCCCGGGCCCCTGCCGCTCCTCCCTCCTCGCCAGCCCTTCCCCCTCGGTCCTCCCCGAAACGGAGAACCGCAGCCACCGGCGGGGACTCCAGCTGCAGCAGCTGCGGCGTGACAGGCATCTGTGTGCGCGGGGATGAGCCCGCGCCCTCCACCACCCCTCCGCCGCCAGGCAGCACCGCGCCCCACACCCTCTGGGCCAGGCTCACCCACCAAGGAGCCCAGCTCGGGGCATGAGCACCCACTTCCAGCCAGAACCTGCCCCTGCCCCCAGCCCCAGCCCCCGGGGCTGAGGGTGAGGGCTGAAGGTCTTGTCAACTTTCCTCCGGCCCCCAACAGGTTAAGTTCTGCTCCGTGACGTCCGGCGGCTTCGCAGTGCCAGCGCCCTCCGAGCTGCCCCACGACGGGCGGCCCAGGCAGCCCCGTGGCTGCGGCAGAGCAACACCTAGGTCCTGGGGGCGGGGCTCCGAGGTGGGGCCAGGAGGGGGGCCCTCGGGGGACCAGGCGCGGCTCCGAGTTCTCGGGGCAGCCGTAGGGCCACCCGCACTCGCCCTTCCCGCAGTTCCCCCCAAACACAAGCCTCGCCTTCTCGGGCCCCGCCCCGCCCCCACCTCCAGGCTGCAGCAACCGCCAAGGACGGTGGTTTGAGCAGCCGAGGCCGCAGCCGTGCCTTCGGGCCCGCCTGGGGGAGGGGAGGGGGCTCCCGCGGGCCCCTCCCGGCCCTCCCCCCTCCATGCTGCGTGGCCCGCTCTCCGGTTCCCACACCTGGCCGGCCGCTGCGGGTGGCTGCCGGGGCCGCTCACCTGTTCTGGAAGGCAATCAGCAGCCGGGGGTCCAGGATGTTCTCCTCCGGCTCCCACGTGTTATATCTTGCAAGGGAAAAGGGAGGGGACATGGCGTAAAAAAAAAACACCGAGCCAGCGCGGCGGCCTCAGGTGGGAATGACACAGGCCCTGCTCTGTCTTCATGCCCCCAAAGCTGCTTCGCTGTGGATGTGGGCTGGAGCGTGGATTTCTGCAGGCCTCACGCGGCCCCTGATACTCTCCCCCCCCCCAAGTCAAAATAAACACGCAGGGGCAGGAAGGGGAGGGGTGAGGAAAATGAAACTAGCCGTTTATTGAGCAGTTGTCAAGAATTTTAAGCATGTTACTGCGACATGTTCCAAAGCCACTCTGCTCACCAGGAACCCTGCGTGCAAAGCGGCCCAAATGCCAAGTCGCCGTCCCCTGCTGCCTCCCCAGCCCCGGCCCCGCGAGGACTTCGGGCGTTTGACCCCTAATCCTATCACCGTCCGCCCAGCGGCCCCCCACACCCCCTCGGGGCCCTGGAGCCCGCTGTCACGGGCAAGCACCCCCCCCCAAATGCTCAGCAACACAAAAATCTGCCTCTGAGTGTGAGAGTGTGTGTGTGTGTGTGTGTGTGTGTGCGTGCCTGCGCGTCAGGCTCCATCCGGTGCCTTCGCATTTTAAATTAAAAAAAGAATTCGCCACCGAAAGCTCTGCAGCGGCAGCGCCCAGCATTTGCTGCCTTCCCCCCTCTCCCTGCACCACCAGGAGGGAGGAGGCACACAATTGCATTTTCGTCGCTTTTTAATTTTTTTTTTTTTTTTTTTTTTTTTTTGGTTTTGCAATATGGAGCCGTTCGGTGGAGGGAAAGGGGAAAGGAGCCATTTTCTGCTGCACATCAGCCAGTGCCTGCGCCCGCCCTCCCTCCGCCGGCCTCCCCGGCTCGGCCCGCGCCTCTCCTGCTCCGGCTCCTTTTAGCGCATAAATTAGTGATGGCATTTCCCGGAGCGCGGAGCACAACACAGGGCGCCGGGCTCGGGCTCGGCGGCTCGGCTTCCCCAGTGCCTGCCACCGACCTCCCCACCCCCTCCTCCCTCCCCCCACTCCACCCCGCCTCCCGCCGCTCCCCCCACCGCCCCACCAGCCCGCCGGGTCCCGAGCCCGGGAGCCCCGCGCCGCGGCGCCCGGCTCCCCCGCCCCTCTGCCGCTACTTACTTGGGGGACCAGCCTCTCCATTTCACCAGATACTCCACTCTGCCCTGCGGGGGGAAGAGACACACTCCCTCAGCTTCCGCGGGATCCCCGGCCCCGGCCCGCAGCCTCCCCACCCCCTCCCCGCCTCCTCGCGGGCTGCTCCGGCCGCCGCTCCCCCGCCGCCTCGCCGCCGCCCCCGCGCCGCCTACCTTGCGGATCCGCTTCTTCTCGATGCTCTCCACCGCGAAGACGTGCTCGCCAACAGCTGGCAGCTCCATGGCCGAGCCGGAGCGCGCCGGGGCGCGGGTGGCGGCGCCGCCGCAGACGCTGCTGGCTCCCGCCGGCGCCCCGCGGCCGCCCCGGCGCAGGCGCCCCCCTGCCCGCGCCCCGCCGCCGCCGCTCGCCCCGCACCGCCCCGCCGCCCGCCGCTGCCCGCGCCGCCTGGCCCCCGGCTCCGCTCGCTCAGACACTGAGCCCGGGCCGCGGCGGCACAAGAACTCATGCAAATCCGGCGTCGGCGGGCGGGGCCTCGCGGCCGAGCGCGGCGTCAGGGGGCGGGCCGCGGCCGGGATTGGCGCAGCCGGGCCTACCGGAGCCCGGGTGCCGGCGCCAAGGGGGAGGAGGGAGGACGCGGGAGGCGGCCGCGAGGAGGAGGGCGCCCGGAGGTGGGAGGGAGGGAGCCTCCAGCCGGGGCGAAGGAGGCTGCAGGGAGGGAGCGGGACGGGGCGGGAGAGGTGTGCGGGCCGAGGGCGCCGTGGGGTGGGGAGCGTGACAGGGCCCGGGCGGTCTCCGCGCGACCCCCGCCTTCCGCCCGGCGCCGTGCCACCCCCTCACCTCTGGTTCTCAGTGTGCGGCGCCCGGGGACCTCTGCTGGGGACCACCAAGGCGTTCCTCGCCGTTCCCAGTGGCATGGAATTGCGTCATGTGCCAACACCCGGGGAGCCGCCGGCAGGGGGCAGAATCGGGCGGGGGCAGCTGGGGAGGGCCCCCCGCGTGCCTCGACACCCCGCCCCGCGAAGCTTCGAGCGTTTAGGTTGGCGAAGAAGAGGAGAGAAAGGGCCCAGAGGATAGAGGATCGCGTGCCAAGGCTCACTGGGGAGAGCGTGGAGAAGGGACGAGGAGGGGTGCGGGGAGCAGCCAGCCGGGGCCCTGGCGCGCAAGAACCTTCCCGAAGGGGCTGAGTCCATCGCACCGGTGTTGATCGGCTTCCTATTTACCTGAGGCCTTTCCTCGGCGTAGGGACAGGATGTCTACCTCCCAACAGCATCGCCCGCCCTGCCCCCAGCAGGACCAGAGGCGGGAGGACGGAGAGGGGGCGCAGTGACGTCCAGGGGCGCTGGAGGGGGCGAGGACGAGAGGACTTGGTGGGGTCCCAGGGAGAGGCATCGAGAGAGGGAGCGAGAGCGGTGAGAAGAGGCTGAGTCTGGACAGGGGCAGATGGGGCCGCGCGAAAGGGAGGGGAATGGAACGGACCCAGAGCCAAGCCTTCGTCAGGAATTTGCGTGGCCGGGTGCGGGACAGCCCAGCCAAGGCCTCCCCCGCGAAGCCGAGGAGCCCCGAAGTGTGAAGTTTAGCACCTCCGGCTGCCAGACAGCCGACCGGCTGGGGGAGCTGCTGCACCCCACGGGGCCTCCCGAGGGCGCCACCGCGGGCTGTGAGCTCGGTCGGGTCGGGTGGGGAGTGAAGGGACCCGGGACAGGGCCAGGCGGCCGGAGTGGGAGGGGCAGGGGCGCGCCGCCGGCCGCCCGGGTGTGTCCGGCAGGCCCGGCGCTGAGCCCTGGAAGGACCTGGAACAGGAAGCTTGCGCAATCCCTTGGCTGCGTCCACGGAGGAAGAAACAGCAGGAGCCGAGCAGAGTGGAACCAGAGGGGGGGCGGGCGAAGAGCCATCCGGGTCTCTGCTCCGCCCTCACGGGCCTGGAGTGCGGGGTGGGGACTGCTCAGGGACTCGGCCGCGCTGGGAAGGGGTGGGGTGGGGTGCAGAAGCGAAGCCCCAACGCCTGTGCTCGCGTTCTCCCAGGAATCCGGGCGAAGCCTGGAGGCGGCCTGGTGTGTAAGAACGCACAAGTGGGCTCGCCACCATTTCACTCCCGCAGCGGCTCCCCCTGGCTGCTGCGCGGCTGCCTAAGGCGACCAGCCGGGCTCCCCTCTGGGGGTCCCGGCGTGGACAGGGCTCCCTCTCTGAAGAGCTCCAGGCGCCAAGCGGAGATTCCCCGGGGTGGGGGTGGGGGTGGGGGTGGGTGTGGGTGAGGCAGCGGCTGGTCTGGCGAGGGGGGTGACCCGGCTGTGGTCGTGGGGATGGGTGGGTGGCCCTCGGCTGTTACTGAAGGTGGGGGAGACAGGGGAGATCCTGTGGTCTTCCTGCTGCGTTTGGGGCTTTCCCCGCACGCTCGTCTAGGGCTAGAAGCTCCCGAGCGGGACAAGCTCTCGCGTGGGACATCACCCCCGGGCAGGGGAGGGTCCGGAGAGGAGCCAGCGGGAAGCGCTGTCAGCGCGCAGTCACCTGCGGGGCCGGCCAGCCTGGGCGCTGCGGCCTGCGGGGGTCTGCAGCGACCTGGTCCCGCACAGCCCTGCGTCCGGGGCGGGGCGGATATTCCCGACACTCTGCCCGGCCCCTCGTTAGAAAATCCCCTGGAAATTCTGTTTCCAGTGGTTGTTTCCGTGGCGTCCGGGTCCGGGGGCGCCGGGGGAGGGGAGCGGCCGCGCCGCCTCCGCGCCGCCAGGGGCGTCGGACTCCGCGGTCTAGGCTGTGAACGCCGGCCCGCGCCCCCGGGGCTGGCGCTACGGACCTCGGGGGCCACGCGGTGGCACCCGGTTCCCCGACGGCGGGTTTGCGCCGGAGCCGGGCTGGGCCCGAGGCCGAGCTGGGGAGGCAGGGCGGCTCCCGCGGCGGGGCGCGGACCTTCCCTGGAGCTGCCTGTGCGGGAGGGAGAAGTCGCTGGGCTCCCCAGGCCGGTCGGAGGCAACGACCCAAAGCTCCGCAGAAGCAGGGGAGTCCCGTGCCACCCCCGCTCCTGGCCTTGCCGCGCCTGGGGGGGAAGGACCGAAACACACCAGCGCCCGCCTGCAGCGCCGCCGGCTCCCCGGGCTCCGCGGTTGTGTGTTTTGTCCACTGGAGGGTGGGCCAGGTGGGGAGAGGCCCGGCCTGGACCACCCGGCACCTGCGGGACGGACGTGGGGGGAGCTCGGGCCGGGAGCACGGAGGGGCCGCAGGGGGAAGCGCCTGGAAGCTCCCCTGACGCCCCGGTCCCTCCTGGGGAACCTCCCGCGGGGCCTCCCCTGCCAGCCCGCCCCTGGCCTCGGCCCCTCGGAGCCTCAGGCGAGTGGAGCCCCAAGTCGGGATTCCCAGAGCCTCCCGCTGGGGCCCCTGCCTCTGACCCGGGACGTCCTGAGCCCGCGGGGAGCCCGGCGCAGGGCCTGAGGCCGCGCGTCTGACACGGCCCCTCCCAGCCCGGGCCAGCCCGGGCCCCTGGGCTCCCCCGAGGGACAGAGTCTTCTGGGCGCGCCCTCGGGCTGGGGCCCCTCGGGGCCTCAGGGGCCCCCGCAGAGCGGCGCTTTCTCGCGGAGCCCGGCGAGCAGAGGGAGGAGAGGGGCCCTGGCGCCCGCGGCTTCCTAATGGCGGGCCGACGCTGGCCACGGAGAGTCCGGTCCCAGAGGGGCTGGCCGCCCGCGGGAGGACGCGTCCCAGACACCTCTCCCCCGGGCGCTCGGCCCGGCGATGCCGCCGCCGCCGCCCCGCAGGCCCGGGCTCCGCTGCGGAGGCGCCGCGACTCCCCCGCCCGGCCGGTCCCGCTGCCGCGCTCCCCGGGGCGGCTTCCTCCCCGGAGGTGACCCCGGAGCCGAGGGGCGTGAGAAGCCGCGACACCGACACCCCCACGGGCTTCTCGGGGGCTCGTTTCTCTTTGTTCTTGAGGGACCGGCCTGCGGCTGCAGCTCTGGCGTCGGGAACGCGGCCTGTTTCGCGTTGGCTTTAGGGGAGCTGACTAGTGAGACTGTCGGGGGGGGGGGGGGTTGGGGGGCAGAAGAGCGGGGCGATGGTGTGGGAGCCCCAAACCCCGCCCCTGCGCCCTCTCGGAGGGACGGCTTTGTTCCTCAGGGCGCCCCTCCGCGCCCCGAGTTTCTGCTCTTTGTCGCGCCGCCCCCCCGCGAAGGGTCGGCTTTCCTTCGGGTGGAGAAGACCCTGGCGCCCCCAGTCCCTCCGAGGCGGGTCCTCGGGGCTGGATCTGGGGCTCGGGGGGCAGCCGGGCAGGTGCTGAGGTGGGGCGACGCGCCTGGCGCGCCATCAGGCCGGCGGCCCGGCAGGTTTGGGGCCACGCCGCCGCCGCCGCCGGGCCCGCCTCCGCATTGCCCACGCGGGGGTCGCGGGCGCCCGAGCGGGACAAGTCAGTTTTCTGCGACGGCGGCTGGCCCACCCCCTCCCAACGTCAGGCAGCCGCCCCCACCCCAGGCCTGACGGGAGAAGGCCCGCCCCGCCCCCGGCTGCGTCGCGGGGTTCCCGCGGCCTGGAGCTGGGCGCCCCCGGGATCCACATGTCACTGCGGTCTCTGCAGCCGCTCCCGCCGCCGCGCGCTCACAGCGGCCTCCGTGGCTGCGGTTCCACTGGGGTTCGTTTGCCCACGTCTCCCCGCGCGTCCTCTGCCCGCCAGGCTCGCCCTCCAGGCCGCCCCGCGCGCGGCTCTCGGTGCCCCTGCCGCGCCCGGCCCGGCGGAGCCCACACCCGCGGCAGCTCGCTCTTTCCTTTTCCACCGAGAGCGGCTGCAGCAAACCGAGGGCGACATAAGCCGCCGCGGAGCCCGAAGGGGTCGGCAGCCGAAGCGCGACTGCTACTCCCCCCGCCCCACGCGCACCCCCTCCCGGTCCCGCGGCGCAGCGAGGGTTAAGCGCGCGCCCGGGGGGGTGCGGGGGGAGCGGTGCGGGGCGGGGCGCGGGGCGCGGAGGCCGGGGGTGGGGGCCTGGCTCGCTCTCCTTCCCCGCCCCAGGCCTGGAGCGCGGGGCAGGCGCGATCGGAAGGGCCCGGTGCTCTCCGCCTCCCCGGCTGGCCGGGAGCCGAGTCTGGCTTCGGCCCGGAACCGCGGGGACGCTGCTTGGAGGCCGCGTCCTGCGCAGCGCGAGGGGGGAGGGGGCGGAGGCCGGGCCGAGGCCGAGCGTCGCCAGCCGATCGATCCCCTGGGGCGGGAGCGCGGCGAGCCCCGCAGGACACCTGGGGGGGTCCCTGCAGGATCGAGGGGCGATCGAGGGGTGCTTAGGGAGCCGGGGACCTGGGATGGCGGCCGGGAGGGCTCAGCCCGAGCACAGCTCAGCCTGCCCTGCGGGGGGGGGGGCGGTGAAGTACCAGACACCCCCAAATTCCACGTCGTCTGTATCCGGCGGCTCTGGCCACTTCCGGAACCGAGTCCGGCCGCCGCACAGCGTGCCCCCCCCCCCGTGTTCAGGCCCCGTCCCCCGCGAACCCCACCCCCACCCGTGACGAGGTCCTTGGACGTGGTCACCCAGCCCTCCCCTCGCTCCGCCCTCCCGACCCTGATAGACATGTGTGGGTGCCCCACCTCTGGCCCCGGGTTTGCCCAAAAAGTCCCCCTCCCGGCTTCTTCCAGAGGCTCACGTCCTAGGATGGTCCCCGCCCCCCCGCCCCCCAGGAATCCCCCTCAGATCCGGGGCCCTGGCCACGGCTTCACCTGCTCACTCCCGGCCCGGGCGCGGCTGGGGCGCCGGGCGCCTGCACTCGCTACGGCCTCCCCTAGGGGGAGGGCTCCCCTCGGCTGGCGGCGCCGGGCCTGCCAGGGCGGCCGCTCCCCGAGCGGGAGGTCTGTTCGCCGAGCAAAGTGCGGGTCGCGCGGCAGGGGGAGAGGGAGGGAGCCCCGCGCGCCCCGCCTCTGGCTCCCCCACCCCCTCCCTCGGGCTGCTGCTTTCCGCAGAAACCACCGGCCCCAGCGCGACTTTGGACCCTGGAAGCCCCTGCACACGCAGGACTGAGCCGCGCGCGTCCGGGCTGAGGGCCAGGGTGTCCCCAACAGGCCCTGCTCCGCGCCCGCCGCGCCCACGCCCCACGTCCGGTGAGGCCTGCGCCGCGCATCTTTCCACTTGAGGTTTTTACAGGAAACCTCGGGTCAAGAGCATCGCGAAGCCCCTTGTTCTGCCATCAAAGGGCCAAGAGGAAGCAGACTGGTATCTGCAGGCTTCCCCAGGGAGCCGGGCTCGCGGAGGACTCAGGCCAGGGGCGCCTGGAGGGGAGGCCCCGCGGGACTCTCTTCCCGAAACCGGGGTTCGCTGAGAAGAGCTGGCTCCCTGGCCTGTGCCACTTCTTCTTTTTTAAAAATACATTTTTATTAAAAAAATACATTTTCATTGATGTCAGAGAGGAAGGGAGAGGGAGAGAGAAACATCCGTGATGAGAGAGAACCACTGACCGGCTGCCTCCTGCACGCCCCCCACTGGGGATGGAGCCCGAAACCGGCCTGTGCCCTGACCGGGCATGGAACCGTGACCTCCAGGTTCATAGGCCGACGCTCACCCACCGAGCCGCGCCTGGCTGGGCTCCAATTTCTTTTTAAGTCAGAAAAAAAACCCCTAAAAACACCTTTAGGTTGGAGAAAACATTTTAATAAATAAGACTGTGCCCATCTGTATGCCAATGCAGTCACAGGCCCAGAGGGCAATAGTGTCCACGGCCCAGAGAGTTAGGTCCTGTGTCTGGGGGAAGTTTCGAGAATGGCACCTCTGGGGAGACAAGAGACGGGGGACACCAGCTGGTTCTCCCTGCGACGGGCTCAGGGGGCTCAGCTGCTGCCCAGGGACGGACGGGCCCAGGCGCCCAGGACACGCCCTGCCTATGGCCTGGCACCTGCAGGCATCCTTGGGCCCCTGCTCCTCACCTCGCAACACAGGTCTGTCTGACGCACTGAAATAAAAGCAAGAAAAGTGAGGGCGCCCCGGGGGCTACACCACAGGCCTGCCTCTCCCCTCCCTCCGTCCCTTCCGTGTGAGGGGAGCACCTACCCGGTGCAGAGCCCCGGGTCCGCGGAGCCCCGCATGCCCACCCGGCCTGTGCCCGCGCTGATGCCCGTGATCTGACAGTCATGGGGATAAGGGGTGAGTCTGTGGGCTTCGACTCACGCGGATGCGAAGGTTCAGAAACGGACTCGCCCTCCCACCCTCCACCCCTTTGCCCCGAGCGGGTGTTTTCCTTTGATTCCAAAGAAACGGCGACGTGTCCTGGAAGACGGTCCGGACAGAGGCCCGGCCCTTCCGTTCCCGGAGCCGGTAGCGGTGCCTGGTTTCTCTCTGCGGCTTGGAGATTGAGAGCGAGCACCCTGGAAGCCAAAAACATGGCGCCGCGGCCTCGGGGAGAGGGCTCCTGGGAACCCTGAAAAGCAGCCACCGCCCCACGGACACGAGCCCGGCTCGGACCTTCCTCCAAACAGGCCAGGCAGACACGCAGACCCGCGGCCGGACACAGACGCAGCGCCCGGGCGAGGCGGTGGCACCCCGGAGGCTTGGCCCCTGACCACTGCCCACCTGGTTCGCAGCCGGCCCGCTGGCAGGACGCCCAGGAAGCCCCGCGCTCCGCAAGGGACGTGTGTGTCTGGAGGGCAGGTCCCGGCCCTGGTGCGCGGCGGCAGAGCCGGCGCCTGCACTGTCCGCAGAGCAGCTGCGGGCACTTTTGAGCAGCAGCCATTAAGCCGTCCTCACGTCTCTCACTAGAGGCCTGGCTGTTTGCACCCCTCACCAGCGGGGTCCCCCGAAACCCAGCCCCGCCAGCCCCACACCAGAGCGCCTGGACCTGCCACTTGGAGGATCACATGTCCACCCCCAGAGCCGCCCGGGCTTCTGACTTTCCCACCTGCTCCCTGCGAGGCTCCCGGCCTCGGGCCCTTCACCTGCAAACAGGCGACAAGACCTTCTCAGCTCACGGCGCCTACAGAGGCCACCGAGGCCCTGGGTGACAGGCCCCATCATCTTCTGCCGTCCTGTCCTCTCCCGCTCCCTGCACGTGTGGCTCCAGGGACATGAACCCTCCACGGATCCTCAGACACACCAGGCCCCGTGCTGCCCCAGGGCCTTTGCACTGGCCGTGGCCACAAACGGGAACTTTCTTCCTCAGAGAACTGCACGGTTTTCTCCTTTTCTTTGGAGTCTTCCCTCAAATGTCATCTTTTCAAATAAGCTGCTCTGTCCCCTCCCTTGCTCCCCCCAACCCTGCCCCTGCCTGCACCCCAACCTCCCTTTTGTCTCTTCCACCTTCACCTTCACCTTCTAGCAGACGAGACCTGGCCTGTGTTGGTGATGCGCCTCATCTTCTCCTGCTGGGACACAAGCCCACAAAGGCAGGTCCCTTCTCTGATGTGTGCCCAGGCTCTAACCACAGCCCGGCACATGGCAGATGCCCAGCAAAATCTGTCAATGCTGAACAAATAGGGTTTTTGCGAGGGACAGGATGCTGCTGGCAGTGGGGGCTGCAGCTGGCTCACCCTGGCTTCTGAGGGCTGCTGGCTACATTTTCAGGCACAGACATTATTAACAATGAAATGATCTAAGTTGACAATGAAATAAGTTCTATTCAGACAAATACATCTCATATTTTCCTAATGACTTCGCTGCGTTTTGTTCTCACCACGTTCTTGGGACGAACTTACATCTCCTGCGTCTGTGTGGTGGGGGCGCGGGCCCAGGCGGGCTCCCGCGCATCTGGCCCCGGCTCCGTGCTCCGTGTCCTCGTGCCGGCAGCTGGCGGGAGTGTTTACACCACGGGAATGGGCCGCCGCTGCAAGGCGTGGCCGGACGTCCTGCTTTGTCGATCGTCCAGATTTAAGAAAGTGACGGAAGAGAATGTTCATGATGCAGGGAAAACTGAGAAGCACGTCACGCCTGGAGCTGTTTTGCTGTGAAATGGCTCAAAATTTGGGGACAGATTCCTTCAGTATCGAAAAAACCTCTGATTCCACAATGGAGTCGCTCACATCCTTAGGAGCGGGTGGAGCGGACACACCCCGGGCACCTCCCTTTCATTTCAGTTTACGACCAGCGTCCCCCGACGCCCGCGTCAGAACCGCACTCTTCATTAGGGGCAGACACAGGTTGGCTCCTGACCCAAGAGTTGGGGCAAAAAAAGTCAACGAAAGCGTTCTGCGAACCGATGGGTTTTATGAAGTTTACAATAACGAACATTGTGTATTGTATCATAATTTGTAAATTGCATGCTGATTTGTAAAATTCGTATCAGTGAGATTTATAATTATGTGTTTTTTCCCCAGAGAAGAGGTTGCTGATGCTAAACATTCACCAGGGCCTCGTGCTGCCCAGCCGAGGAGGCGGCTCGATGGTGGTGAAGAAAGGACGCGTGGAGGACAGTGGGCCCAGGGGATGGGTTCGGCCGCGGGCGGCCCCGCAGAGGGCACAGGGGTGGGAGGAGAGACCCGGCCGGGGACACGGGGTGGTGGGAGGAGAGACCCGGCCAGGGACACGGGGTGGTGAGAGGCCTCCGCCATGGCCACACACATGCCCAGGATGCCCGGCCCCTGAGGCCTGTCCTGAAGGCAGATGGCCCCGTGGTCCTTGGGGCTGCCCCTGGCTGCTCGCTCTCCGTCCTCCCAGCTTGTCCGGGACCTCGGGTCCCGGGACTGATGCCGGCCACTCTCGGGCCTCCCTTTCTGCAGGAGCCGAGGAGGGCCGGACCCCGAGCCCTGACCCTGCTCCGGCTGAGGAGTCTTGCCTTGGTTTGGTCGTGTTCTGTGTGTCTGCATGCGGTGTGATGAGGGGGAGTCAGAGGCGGCCTCGCCGAGTGAGCTCCGTGTGAGCTCCGGCTGAGCACGGGCTCCGGGCGGGCAGGGTTCGGGCGTCTGGGGCCTCTATCCTGGGTCTTCGGCTCCCCGCCTGCGAAGAGGATCTTTGAACGAACGCCAAGCCTGGTGCTGGCCTTGGACACATGGGGCCGGGGGGGCCTGGCTGGGCAGGGTGTGGCTAGTGCACACCCCCACCCCCACCTCTGGAGCAGCAAGCTGGGGCGAGGAGGCCACGAGGGGCGGCCAGGACGCCAACCAGCTTCTGGGAGCCACTTATGTTTGTGTGTGGGGTGGGGTCCCCCCGAGTTATGTGCTCAGGATAGAAGCTGCTCAAGATTGTGTCCGGGCAGCTCTGACATCACTGTGAGATGGGGAACTGGGGAGCCGGGGTTCTGGCTGGGGAGCCGGGGCTCTGGGGATAACAGTTCGGATTCCCAGGGGATTCGCTGAACGCCCAGATGCTGGTCACGCCAAGCCCAGCCCACGGACGGTGAGGCAATCGACGCGTGACTCCTGACAGCATTTTCGGGAGATTAGTCGGCGGCAGAGGGTGAGGAGGGAGGGACAGGCAGGCGGAGCGGGTTTTGCAACAGCGCAGACCAGAGCCATCACCGCCTGAGCGGGTGGCGCTGTGGTCAGAGCCACAGGCCCGGGGGCCACGCGGGCAGAGCAGGAGGTCACGGGCCCGGGCAGGTGGCGTTGAGGTGACCAGGGGACGGCTGTGAGGCAGGACAGTTAGGAGCCACCGGGAGGTCTGGGCCCCAGGCTCCTCCTCTGCCAAGTGGACTGGGCATGGTCACCCCCAGGCCCTGGGGAGAGCGACCCGGGACAGCCCGTGGGCACCGGCCCTGCTCTGTGCTCGTGTCGCAGCAGCTGGGGCGGCCATGCTTCAAGGAGCCGAGGGAAGGGGACCGGGCCAGGCCGGGGGTGACCGAGGAAGGGCAGGTGCAGGGAGGGCCACAGTCAGGAGGGCAGAGCCCGAGGCCGCGGGGACGGACAGGGGGAGGGAAGAGGGTGGGTGGGGCTTGCGGGGCGATGGGGGCGGACACACATGCACACATATGCACCTGCCACGCGCACGCACACACGCAGCCAGCTTGACCACTGACCACGCCCGGGCAGGCGGTCCATACAGAGAAGGTAGCGGGAGGGCCGCAGGCATCGAAGATGCAGTGGGGGGGCTGGGAGCCCCGATGGGGGCCCACCCTGGGAGGGAGGAGGGTGGCCGGTCAGAGACTACGCAGAAAGGGAGGCGCCCACCCTGGCTGTGGTCTCCAGAGAAGCTGGAGATCAGGCCCCTCGGGGTGTCTGGGGGGTATGGCGGCTGCACCCCAGTCACCGGGCGGGGTGGGGGCGTTAGGGACATTGGCTGCTCAGGTCAGCATGGGAGCCAGGCTGAATCGGAACCTGCGCAGCCTCCGGGGTCCCTGGCAAAGACCTGCCCCTGGAAGCCAGTGGAGGAGGCAAGGCTGCAGGCAAGGGCGGGGGGGGGGGGGCCTGAGTCCCTGGGACGCTGGGAAGTAGCCGCTCCCTCTGCCGCCCCCCTGTCTGGGTCCCAGGAGCAGGCAGAGAGGAGCTGAGCGTGGAGGCTGCAGGTCAGCGCCGTCTGGGGGTGTGAGTTTGTACCAAGGGGACCCGGGGGACAGCCCCCCCCCCCCCGCTTCACCTGGGTGTGGCATCTTCTGCTTTTTATTTCCCTCCTCTCCTTTAAAATATAGAATTGACGTCAGAGAGGGAGGGAGAGGGAGAGAGAAGCATCCACGATGAGAGAGAATCACGGATCGGCCGCCTCCTGCGCGCCCCGCACTGGGGACGGAGCCCGCCACCGGGCCTGTGCCCCGACCGGGAATCGAACTCTGGCCTCCGGGCTCACAGGTCGACGCCCAGCCCCTGGGCCACGGTGGCCGGGCAGCTCCGCTCTTGCGTTTTTTAATTTTTTTGCCACGCCCTGTTGGTTTTTGTTTTTTCTTAAAAACCAGACAGCAGTTAAAAGCTGCCCCGCACCCAGGGCTGGACGGCCGGAGGTGGAGCCCCTGCTTGTGCCCATTGTCTCACGTCCTATTGGAGGGGCCACTTCTTTGACCCCCCAGGTCCTGGGATGCACGTGAACGTGGAGGAGGGGCCGCCAGCATCACCCGAATGCACCCCCACCCTCCCCAGCCGAAGACGCCCCCTCCTTGAGAGGGTGGGTGTGGGTGGGGTCCCCGTGCCCCCACCGCAGGGCTAGCCTGCAGCGCGGCCCCTCCACCCCCAGCTCCTCCAGGGCTTTGCCCGTGGCCTCGTCCGTCCGCAGCGACGGCTCCTCCCGTCGAAGGCCTTTCTGCTCACAGCTAGCGCTCCGGTGGTCTCCTCCTGTGACCCCGTAACCCCGCTAGCTGGCTGCCCTAATTCGCTGCTTCCTCCCGTTTGAGTGGGTTGGTCTGTGGTGGAGTCGGGCTCAGGGGCACTCAGAGCTCCTCGGGTGCAGACCCGACACGCACCCCGCCTTCCAGAAATGCGCCCCCACCCACCTGAACCAGCGGCATGCCCGTAAATGTTTCCCAATCGGCTCGGGGGAGGGACAGCCAGCCCCGTTATGTCCTGGCCAATTCCTCTGGTGTAAATAGTCCCACCTCGTCAGCTTCAGTGAGTGGGGGATCCACAGGGCGGCCAGTTCCTGGAAGTGTGGCAGCCAGGGCAACCCCGCTCCTGGGGGTCTCCCCCAGGACAGGCTTTCCCCCGAGCGGGCTCCCTGCCAGGTACCAGGCCAGGTGTGGTATAGGCCTCCTCAGTCCCTCCTCTCCCGCGAGGCCTGGGAAACCCTTTGGCAGAAAGGGCTAAGCCATTGCCCAGGATTAGAGGCAGCTCAGCCAGGAGGCCAGTGAATGGGGCCCCAGGGGCCTCAACCAGACCTCAGGGTGCCAAGGCCACCCTCCCAGGGCCCCCGTCCTGAAGGGCAGGCTCCGGCCTCCGGCTGTGGGGAGACCTCTGGGACAGGCAGACCCGGGCAGCTGGACGGAGAGCCACTGCCTGAGCGCAGGGCCCCGGCTTTGAGCTGCCGGCAATGGGTCCTGCTGACCTCTGAGGGCTTACCTACATGGCCTTAAGATGCTCCGGTCCGGGAGAGCGGGTAATGGCAGGATGGAGGGTGGAGCCCTGGCGGGGGTGGGGGCTGGGGCCTTTGGAAAGCTCTGCCCTGGCCTCTCTGGCCCCTTTGCTGGCTCTCCCTGCAGACCCTCCCCTGCCTCCCTGTGGGCCCCCCCCCCCCCCCCCCCGCTCCTCACCGAGGTCCTCGGACAGGGATGCACCGGGACCACCTGCAGAGGGAGAGCACGAGGCCCAGGGCTCCTCCCCCGCCTCCTCCTAAGGCCCCAGGTGCCTCCACCTGGCAACCTCCAGCACTTCTGGGTACTTGCCATCAGGCAGGTCCAGGTCGGAACCCTGTGACCGCGCTATGACTGCGTGCAGTGGGGTGGGGGGCAGGGTGGCTGCTGTCAGGAGGCACCTGGGCGAGGCCTGAGGATGGAGCTGTCATAGCCCGTGTGTCCTCTCCCCGTGTCCCCATGGCAACAGCACAACCTCACACGCAGGACTGGTGCTGAGCCAGTGCAGCCCTGACAGCTCCCCCCGCTCTTCTGTGCCCCACCCTGTGATTTATGGCATGTCCTGTCGCCTGGGGGTCCTGTTGCCTGGGGGTTCTGTCGCCTGGGGGTTCTGTCGCCTGGGGGGTCCTGTCGCCTGGGGGTTCTGTCACCTGGGGGGTCCTGTCGCCTGGGGGTTCTGTCGCCTGGGGGTTCTGTCGCCTGGGGGGTTCTGTCATTTAGGGGGGTTCTGTTATCTAGGGGGCCATGTTGCCTGGGGGGGCCTGTCATCTGGGGGCCATGTTGCCTAGAGGGGCCTGTCACCTGGGGGTTCTTGTCGCCTGGAGGGGCCTGTCGCCTGGAGGGGCCTGTTGCCTGGAGGGGCCTGTCACCTGGGGATTCTTGTCGCCTGGAGGGGCCTGTCGCCTGGGGGTCCTGTGGCCACCACCACAGCCAAGACACTGAGTGGCCCATCACCTCCAGAGGTCCCAACGCTGCCCTTTTTAAAAAAAATGTATTTTTATTGACTTCAGAGAGGAAGAGAGAGAGAGAAACATCAATGATGAGAGAATCATGGACCGGCTGCCTCCTGCACGCCCCACACTGAACACACAGCAGGTCCCCTTCAGGGTTGGCCTTCCTCAGGCAGAATGGTTTCCCGGCTTCCTCGCAGATGCTGCGCGAGGCAGTGGGTCTCCCTGGTGCTGAGTCGGGTGCCCTGTGCGGCTGGCCGTCTCCCATCTGCCCCTGGAGGGCACCTGCTCCCGGCCTGGGGCACGAGGGAGGGGCCGTGTAGGGTCCGGCCGGGTTCTGCGGGAGCCGAGTCAGGTGGTGACTGCAGGCTGTGTTCCATCCGGCGCCCACGGGTGTGCGAGGGGCCGTGTCCCCCGGCCTCGCCGCACCTGGTGTTGCGCGTTGACTGCGGCCCTGCTCACGGGCGGTGGGGACACCGCGTGCTGTGCCTTCGCCTCCCTGACCCGCAGCGGGGCCGCCTGACAGCTCCCGCGTGTTTGGGCCCCGGCAGCCTCGCCAGTGACGTGCGGTTGTCGGGTTTGCAGCGAGCAAGGTCAGGGGTCGTTAAAGCAGCCGGACTCCGGCCACCTCTTCCCCTATCGGCGCCTTTAGACCACGGACACGGGAGGGGAGCAGTCAGTGGGCTGCGACCGGCGTCTCCTGTGCCCGGGGTTCTGCTCGCTCGGTGCTGTCTCTCCTCTCGCCCCCCCTAGGGCTCCTGGGACCCGGGGCTCCCCCTGGTCTGTTCAGGCTGATGCCCGCGCCTATACGTGCGCCTAGCTCTCCGCGTGGTGGGTCTGGGTATTATAACACCCACCTCAGAACCCGTCAAAAGTGCCAACATTTTCCCATCTGGGCTCCAGGGCGGACACCTTGTCATTTAGGTCCTTTTCGAATTTTCCAGACGGGCTGGCAAGTCTAGGACCACGGGAGTAAAAGCGCGAGTGCTGGCACACACGGTGCCCACGCCCGCCGCCCTCCCGGCCCCTCCACGCCCGGCAGGAGCTGTACCCTCGCAGGGACCCTGGGCTCTGCCCGCCTCCGCGGCCGACATGGCCGCACCAATGACACCAGCGCTGGCAGCCCCAGGGCCCGGCAATGGCTCTTACGATGGAGCCTGGCGAGCAGGAGGGAAAAAGCTGTTTCCCCGCAACGTGTCAAATTCTGCGCACCCCCAGCACCCCGAAGAGACGCGGGCTGGGGAGAAACCCTTAAGGGGCGCAAGCGCAGGAGGCCGCAGGCTCGGCCTCCCCCTGCCTGTGGCTGCTCTGTTTGCAGGGAGAGGAGGGGTGGGGAGGGTGGACGGAGCAGTGGTGGACGGGGGGCCGGGCCCCTCCCTCCCACTCTCTCTAGAAACCAATGGAAAAGATATCCTCAGTTAAAAAATAAAACATGTCCTACCTGCCTCTGTAGCCAGGGGCACGGACCTCTTTTCCCTTAGATCAGCGTGTCAGCTGCGGCCCGCGGGCTGCCTGCCTCCTTTACTGGCCCGTGTTAACCTCTGGGTTTGACAGCTTGCCTTAGATTATTAAAAAAAAGAGACTGGGCCGTAACGATGATGATGACATTAACACTCGTTCTATTAATAACAGAATAAGAACAGCCACCGCGTGTCAAGCACAGCCTACATGCCAGGCGCGTGGCGTGTATCTTAGCGCCGAGCCCTGCGTGGGCTCTGGGACCCCGTCTTCATCTTGGCCTCATTGTCCAGTGAAGGGGACCAGGCTCAGAGGTGAGCTAATTGCCCGAGGTCACGCAGCTCAGAGGAGGCAGAGCTGAGACATGAACCCGGTTTCTGGCCTCTGTCACTTTCTCCCGTGGCCAATCGGTGCCACGGTGAGCCGGTGGCCCGCCCACACTGGGGAGCTGGCAGCTGGCGCACCTGGGCCCCTGGGCTCCCCTGGCTCTGGAGTCAGCCCCCCTCCCCGGCAGGCCAGCAGTGCCGTGTGTGTGTGTGTGTGTGTGTGTGTGTGTGTGTGTGTGCCTGTGCCTGTGTGTGCCTGTGCGTGTGTGCGCGTGTGTGCTTGTGTGTGTGCCTGTGTGTGTGTGCCTGTGTGTGTGTGCCTGTGTGTGCGTGCGTGTGTGTGCGTGCGTGCGTGCGTGCGTGCGTGTGTGTGTGTGTGTGTGTGGAGAGGGCGGAGGGGGGGCGGGGGCAGGGCTAATGGCAGCCACTCACTCACAGCCACAGCCCTGTCCCCGGAGCCAGGCCGGGCTTGAGCTCCCGGAGCAGCTGTAGGCGCCATGCAGGCCGAGACGCAGCTTCTCGTCCCCGTAGACGGGTCTCGGGCCCTGACCTGGACACGGACCCCCAGAAGGTCAGGAGCCCCCACGGCCGCCAGGCTGACCGGCCTCCTGTCCCTGAGCACTGTGTCCAGGAGGCTGTCCCATGCCCCCCGCCTGCCCCAGGGGCCTCTGGACGCCCTGCCAGGCTCCGTCAGCCCAGCTCTTCCCTCTGGGGCCAAACGCCCCGCTCCGGCCTCACCGAGCTCCGGCCTCACCGAGCTCCGGCCTCGCCGAGCCTCTGGCACCAGCAACCTCCTGGCCCGGTTTCTGTGGCTCCTGCGGTGCCAGGGGGCTGGCCCTGGTCCCGGGCACCTCCTGAGTGCGACTCCCAGCAGCCGGAGGTGACGCGGGGGGAGCGGGGGGACCACAGGCCCACTGCACCCGTCACCCACCTGCCCACAGTTACGTGGTGAGCCGGCCCCTCTGCGGAGCCCTGGGTATGGCAGCCGCTCAAAACACACCCGGGGCTGAGAGCCTGCTGGGGGCCAGGAGGGCAGTCAGGCCAGGACCCTAATGCTGGCCTCCTGGCCCCCTCCCTCCCTCCCAGCCCCTGCCTGGCCTGCCCTGGAGGTCATGGGCAGCCGCCAGCTCTGCTGCTGGACCCTGCCACCCGCACCTTGGGCACCAGGCGACCTGCATCCTCAGGAGTGAAGCAGGGTGCCCGCCCGCCCGCCCATGGGGAGGTCCTGCTGGGCTCCTTCCTGGCCGCTCCTGGCCGTTTGCCCCGAGGGGAAGCAGCCAAAGCGCACAGCCAGAGCGGGGCTCCGGGCCAGCCTGCCAGCCGCCCTACCCACCACCCTGCCCGCCACCCTGCCCGCCCCCTGCCCACTACCCTGCCCGCCGCCCTGTCTGCCGCCCTGCCCACCTGCCCGGCCGCATTCCCTCCCCGGGAGGAGCTGACCCCTGGCTGCCTGGGCGCTGAGTCACGGCCCCTCTGCAGGTTGGGCTGGTCCAGGGGCTCGGCTGTGGGGCCTCCCCAGCACCCCACCCGAGATGGACCCTGCCCCCTGGCTGTTTGCTCACGAACAAGAGCACCTCCTTGGCCCCAGCGTGTGCTGCCTCCTGCCCTCCCTGCGGGCACCTGAGCACATGTGTCTACGAAAGAGGAAGTCCATGTGCGCGGTTCTGCCCGGGAGCGCCTCCCAGGCCGGAATCTCCCCGCCTCGCGGAGCTGTGCTTGGTGCCGTCAGGGCTCCCGCCGCAAGTCCCAGGCGCACGGGTCTTAGTCGATCTGCAGTTGTGCCACCACCTCATGACCCCAGAGCCCTGTCTCCTCCCCAGCCACTGCCCCCCTCTTGCCGCGGCACCCCCACCCACCCCTGCCCCGTCTCTCTGTGTCCACAGGTTCGCCCGCTTGTCCTACAGGTGGAATCGCTCAAAGGCCTTGCGGGTCCTTCACGTTTCTGGGAACCCAGAGTGAGCGGGCACCTCCTCGCTGCAGCCCCGGTCGGAGCGTCCTCTGCGGGGGGAGGGCCAGCCACGCAGCCCCTGCAGATCGCGGGTGGCAGCGGGTGAGGCGTCCGTGCGGGCGCTGCCCCTGGAGGGTGCGGTCACTCACGGAGAGCCGGGCAGCGTCCAGCCAGAGCGGGTGACCACACACGTCCTGTCCACAGCGGGCTGCCCGCACGGCCTGTGCTGGGGTCGGGCCTGGGACTCCGGAACCAGGACCGGGACCGGCCAGCGCTGCCGGTGGCCTTGCCGGGAAGCCCCCTCCAATGGCGTGACCGTGGGAAGGCGGCACCGGAGCAGGAGGGAGGTGAGCCCTGGCCCTGACCCGACACGGACCCGAGGAGCTGGGGTTTGTCAGCCCCTCGTCCGAGCTGCCCGGTGCTCAGAGGCGTCTTTGTGGAGTGGCCTGTGCCCGGGTGGGCGCCGGGGTGTGGCTGTGGCTCCACAGCGGCCACCGCAGGCTGGGACCTCCCGTCAGGACCAGGGGCTCAGGGTGACCCCCCATCCCTGCCCTCAGCCCCAGCAGCTAGCTGGTGGGCGCCCCGTCTCAAAGCTCCCCTTTCTGAGACTAGAGATGCCGGAGCCCGCCGGCACCCCTCCCAGCGGCCCCCCGCGCCAGGGGAAGTGAAACAGCGGGGCCGGGGCCCGGGGCCCGCTGGCTGCACCTGACCCAGCCCCGAGCCCTCAGCCGCCCTGGCACACCCAGCGCCGGGCCGAGCCTGGCTCCAGGCCAGTGCCAGGGTGGCTCCCTGGCTGCTCCCAAACAGGCCCCGCCTCCTATCACCCCCAGAGGGCAGCCGGAGAGTGGGCCCAGGTCACCGCTCGCCCAGGCAGGAAGGCTCTGTGAGCCCAGCAGCCGGGGACTCCCTAGTAGGAAAACCTCAGGCAGATGCGTTACCGAACCATGCAAGCCTTCGTTTCCCCGTAAGGAGACACCCCGAAAAGCGCCCCTCCCTCCTCCGGGGACCCCGCAGGCCAGCAGCCAGGGAGGGGGGCAGCGGGCAGGGAGCGTAGTCACCTGGCCTTCTCCCCTTCGGGGTCGGTGGGAGTGGGGAGGGTCGGCGCCCCGGGGGGATGCACAGGGTGGGGGTCCCCGTGTTCTCCAGCCCCAGGAGGACTCAGGAGTCATCACCAAAACATCCATGATGAGAGGGAATCATGGCCCGGCTGCCTCCCGCCCATATGCCCTTCACTGGAATCGAACCCGGGACGCTGCAGTCCACAGGCCGACGCTCTATCCACTGAGCCACACTGGCCAGGGCCCATTCTCCCATTTACATGAAATGTGCCCAAGAGGCAGAGCTGCGGGGACAGGACTGGGTTAGCGGCTGGGAGAGGCCTGGGGAGGAGGTCAGCCGGCGGGAGGAGCCTTCCTGGGGGACAGAAATCTCCCCGAAAGGCGGCGGGCCGACACACAACGCAGGTTCACGCGTGGCCTGTGACTTCCACCTCCCCAGCCCTGCGCCTGGATTCCCGCACCCGGCGGAGGGGTGGGGGGCGTGTGCGTGAGCATCTCCACAGGCAATCGCTGTCGCCAGGCAACCCACGCCCCCCAGGCCTCCGCTGCAGGGAGTTGGGGTGGGGGCTGGGGAGGAGGAGGGGCTCCCGGTTCCACACAACCTGCCCCGCCTTGCGCTGGGCCTGCCCCGGGCCTGGTGGACGTGCTGGGATGGGGGCCCTGGAAGCCCCTTCCCCGCCCCAGAAGCAGAGGCAGTGAGGCTGGGCCTCCTCCTGGGGCTGCGGGAGGGGCCGGGGCGGAGGTGCGAGCCCCGTGAGCCCCGTGAGCCCAGGTGCATGCCCGTGGGCGGCCGGTTGTCCCAGGGCTGCGGTCCCGGGTGTCTCAGAGGAAGCCAGCTCAGGCCCGGTCCCCGTGCCAGCGGGGGCAGAGGGCAGCCTCGTGGGCCCCAAGATGCCAGCATCGCCCACAGAGCTCCTTGGGGTTTGGGGCTGTCCCCTTGGAGCCTGCACGGTAGGGCGACATCAGCCCCTTCCTGCACCCCCTGATTCGGTGTCTGCTCCCCACTTGAGGTCACTCACTCCAACCCAAAAGATTCCACCTCTCGCCCTCCCCAGGCCGTCACCCGGGGGCGGGCCCCTAAACTAGGAGACAGCGGTCCCCCTCGGCCAGCGGGCGCCCGAAACACGGCTCTTGTTCCCACAGATCCCAACTCCTGTCACCTGCCAAGCACCCCGGTGAGGAGCGGGGTTCCCGCGGTTACAGGGCCCCCCCTCCCCGCGCTGTCCTCGCTCAGCCGCGGGACACGGGCTTGTCTTCCTGGCCCCGGAGACAGTCGTCTCCCCCTCAGGTTTGTGGGGCTGGTGGGGCCCATGTACCCCTTTGTCCGGGGAGCCCCCTCTGGGCCCCTGCCCGGCCTCTGCGGGCTCAGCTGGCTGGACCCCTCCCAGCTGGTGACCTTGAGCGGCAACTTGGTCTCCCCGGGCCTCAGTCTCCTCGTCTATGAAAGGGGACAACAGTGAGGCGTTGGGGGTTGAGGAGATGGCCCGCAGGGGCGTGTTCAGGGGGGCCTGCCGGAGCCACTGTGCATCCCGGGGCCCTCAGGCCTCCCTGCTCCCTGCTCCCCGCCCCAGCCCCTGTCCAGCCCGAAACCCCTGGCCTTCCCGCTGGTGCTTTTCTCTTTTCTGCCTCCCTCCCCTCCCCGCGCCCCTCCCCCTCCCCCCCCTTCTCGCCTGTCCCTCCCTCTCTCGCTCTCAGTTTCCTTCCTCGCCTGCACCTGCCTGCGGGCCTGCCCACCTGCAGCCCAGCGGTGGGGCGGGCGGGTGGGGGCGGGGGGGGCAGGAGGCCCCGTCCCGTTTATCCGCTCCCCGCCCAACGCAAACTTCATCCTCATTCTCTCCGAATCAATTTACTTCATTGCCTCGGCTGCTCAAAAGCCATTTTCCAAGAACAAAAAGGTCAGCATGCCCAGGACTAATCCATTCTGGGAGAGCGCTGCCGCCACCGGCCACCGCCCCTGCCCCCAGACACCGCCTTTATGGCTTCGTGATGCCTGTCATTAGCGGCGTGTGGGAGGTGCCCCTGTGTCCTACAACATAAAACCTGGGCACTTTGGGGGAGGGGGTGCGTTGTGGCCACTCGCGGCCGGACAGGACCAGCTGAGCTGATGGACGGCCTGCGCGGGAGGAGGACCTGCGGCCCCGCAGCCTCGTGTGCAGAGCTGGCCGCCGGGGGACACGCCAGAGGCGCCGGCCCCGCCCCCATCGCTGTGGCCTTGGCGCCCACCTGCTGTCACCTGTCGGTGCTCCGCGTGGATGACCCCCTGCCCCCCCCAGCCCATCCACACGCCCGTTTACAGACGAGGAAATAGACGCAGGAGCCAGCGTGTGATGCTCAAGCCCCCACAGCTCGAGGCCGGCAGCGGGGCCCCTACCCGCTTCTTGCTCTTTTAAAAATGGCTTCGGCCCGGCCGGCGCGGCTCCGTGGTTGAGCGTTGACCTAGGAACCAGGAGGTCACGGTTCGATCCCCAGTCAGGGCACAGGCCTGGGTTGTGGGCTCCGTCCCCAGTGAGGGGCGTGCAGGAGGCAGCCAATCCGTGATTCTCTCAACATTGATGTTTCTCTCTCCCTCTCCCTTCCTCTCTGAAATCAAGAAAAACATATTTTTAAAAGTGGCTCAGGATGTGGACTATCCAGAACGGCAAATCCATTGACGCAGAAGGCAGGCTGGTGGTTGCCGGGGGTGGGGGTTGGGGGTGGAGTGGGGGTAGGGGCCCGGTAGAAACTGCTTAGTGGGCACGGGGTTTCCTTCTGGGGCGAAGAGAGAGGCGGCGGCTGCAGGACACTGCGTGCGCTCGGTGCCACGGAATTGCTCTGCTTAAAATGGTTATAATTTTCCGTATGCGAACTTGGCATCAATAAATCACTTTAAGCAAAAGACAGCACGGCCGCGGCGTTTCTGTCTCCTGCTTGGCAAAAGGCTGCGTGGCCGCCCGCTCTGGAGGCCCCGCCCGGACAGGTAAGCCAGCAGAGGGATTCTGAGATGCCCTCCCTGCCCCCCGGGGGTCACGTCTCCCAGGAAGCCTTCCCGGCTGACCCTGCCTGCTCTGAAGGCTCCGCTCAACCCCCGTGGCCTCCTGCGGGTCTGGGTGCAGCCTGCACTGGGCTGAGAGCCAGGGGTAAGAGGCCTCTGTTGACTCCCTCAGCCAGGCCACCGCCTTCTCCTCTGGCTCTGCTGTGGCTGAGGCTCTGTCCGCACGCGGGGCAAGGCGCCCTGACTGCCCCCCAGACTGGACGTACGCAGGCGTTCCCAGCGTCCCCTAGGTCCGGGGGCCGTGCCTCGACCCCAGGCCTGAGCCCAGCTCTCAGAACCCCCGGCTTCTCCTCAGGCACGAAGGTCACCTGCTGGCCAGCGCCCGCCGGCAGGCTCCCTCGCTCTGCGCTGTGCAGTGACACTCGTCCCGTCCCCCGGGGCAGCTCCGACAGCTCCTCCTTGGCCTGAACCGGGTGAGAGGTCACTGCTGAGTCCGGCGGCCTGTCTGTGGGGAAGAGCACGCTCGCCTCCTGGCTGCGGGACAGACCAGCCCAGGTGTGGGCAGCTGCTAGTTCCCCCGTGGGCCCGGAGGTCCCTGCCGCGGGCTCTCCCCAGCCTGGCTGCCCCCCCTCCCTGCACTCTCCAAGGCCGTGCCCACCAGTGCCCACCCGTGCCCAAACCCTCGGCAGCCCTGCTGGGCGGATGGGGTCCTTCCAGGTCTCTTTCTATGCCCACATTTTGCCCCCGGGCCTGGGGGGCCTCTGTCCCAGGGCGAGAAGGGGTCTCCTGCAGAAGGAGAGCTGGGACCGGTGAGCCTGCGGGGCACAGGGCCCTGGGGGCAGCCAGACGCGGGCCGGGCCAGGCCGGAAGCTGCCGGGAGCGAGACCGGGTCGCTCTCCCCGTCGGGTGTGTGGGGAGGCACGTGGGCCGAAGCCGGTGCAACGCCCAGAAGACAGACCGCCATGGCTTTAAGCATCCTTGTCGCCTGCGTCCTGTCCCCGGCATGTGGGTGTCACAGGCCCATCACCACGTCCCCCTTCACCCGGAGGCCAGCAAAGGGAGGGGCCCTCTGCAGACGGAGGCCACGAGGGGTGGGGGGTAGGGGGCGGGCAGGAGGCCCGGGGAAGCGTCAGGTCCCAGTGCCCGCGCCAGGCCCCTCGCTGCCTGGTCTCCCTGCCAGGGCGCCGGCTGCCAGGCCACGGAACTGGATCTGCTTCCTGTTCCGGCCACCGCGTCCTGAGACCCTGAGACTGTGCGGGGCTGCCAGGCGTTCTGAGAAATGCCTCCTGGGGTTTCTCGGAGCTGGCCAGGCAGGAAGTCCCAGGGCTAAGGGGGCAGCCGAGCGGCCTGTCCTGGGGCCGCTCCCACACGTGGCCTGAGGGCTCCCCGGCAGGTGGGGCTCTCTGTGTGCTAGGGTTTTTGTTTTATATTAATCCTCACCCCAGGATATTTGTCCACAGAGGGAGTGGAGGGAGGGGGAGAGACAGAGAATCATTGATGTGAGAGAGACATCGACTGGTTGCCTCGGCAGGCGCTCCAGGGCCAGGGATCCAGCTTGCAACTGAGGTGCATGCTCTTGGCCGGAACCAAGCTCGGGACCCTTCAGTCTGAGGGCCGGCGCTCTACCCACTGAGCCACACCGGCCAGCCCCCCACGGGCCTGTTTACAGATCCTGAGCCCAGCAGAGCCCGCGTGCCCAGGGCACCGCTCCGCGGGCAGCACGAGGCCGGGCAGGCCACGGACCCGGCGGCGGACGTACAGACAAACTAGAGTCCACTCTACACGGCAGCTGCGTCCTCCCGCAGCCTCGCGGAGGGGTAAAAGTTATAAACCTATTTTGCTTCTTCAAAACCGAGAAAATGCTGATGTTTTGACGAATCCCTCCGTAGTTTAAAGCCCGGCCGCCCGGACACGCTCTCCAGGCCACGTGAGCAAGACCTGCCCCTTCGCTGCCGGAGGGCTTCCCGGGAGGAGCTCTTGGAGGCCTGGGGTGCCCCTCTCCGGGCCCCCTCCCCGGCCCCCCACCCTTTCAAGCTTCTGGACTCCAGGGTCACACTGGCACCTGGGCAGATGGCCACAATGGCAGCATTATAGTTCTAAAGCTGCAGCCACTAAAAGGTGTGTGTGTGTGTGTGTGTGTGTGTGTTGGGGGGCGGGGGGGCGGGAATTCAGGGCGCCCACTCTGCCGCACTGTCGGCTATTGTAGTTGGAAGTGTCCGCGAGATAAGAAGGGCGTTTAGAAATGCCGCTTTCTGAGCCGATTGCAAAACAGAACAGAAAGTTCAAGGCCGAGAGATAGCGGAGCAGCCCCTGCGGGCGCCCGGGCCTGGCTGACCAGCCCTGGCTCCTGGGCGGGGCCTGGCTCAGGGGGCCCGCATCTTCCGTATTCCCGGGGCTGGACGTGGAGGGGGCAGGTCCGTCCACATTCTCTCAGCAGCTGCGGGCGGCCGAGGGCGCCAGGCACCGCGTGACCCGTCAGCCTCTCACTGACTCCTCACACCTCACACCCCCCTGGCAGAAGGTGCTCACGCCTCCCACTAGGACGGACGGGGAAACCGAGGCATGCAGGTGGGGACCACACGCTGGGGCCTGCGCCCAAGGAGCGGGTCCCCGCTCTCAGCAGGCCACGCGCCTCTTATTTGTCCCAGGACTGTCCCTTCAGACGTCCGGTCGTGGGAGGACACAGCAGCCTCCAGCTTCCCGGGTCACTTCCTGTTGTTGGTCCCTGCTCCCTCGCCCTTGGGACGTCGGCTGACAGTGTCCGTGGGACCCAGGCCACCAGGAGGCATAACTGAGTGGTGCGCTGGGTCCCTGCCACGTTCGGGGGCCCCCCTGATTCTGAATGTGTTGCACTGTGCGGGGCTCCTGGCTCCTCCCCGATTACACAGCAAGAGAGGCCGGGGGTGGAACCAACACCCCCCTGCCACCCCCACCCCCCGTTCCCCGCCACCCCCATGGCCTGCGGCCTCTGGCCCGGCTCCTATCGCATCGCAGCAGCACCTGTCGGCTCCTGTGGTCTGTGGTCTGCACGCTGCGTGGCCAGCGGAGGGACACGCCTTCATTCCGACAATGTTTGCGGAGCAGCAGGGCAGGGCTTGTTTATTAATTTATCGTCCAGCGAACGGGCGAGGCCGCTGCGGGCCGGCTCGGGGCGTAGGGGCCACCGCGGGGCCTCTGACTCGCGGCCAGGCCGGCGGTCCCGGTGGGAGGCCCAGGGTGTGGCAGGCGGGCGGGTGGGCGAGAAGCCAGCTGGGTGGGGGGGGCATCCAGTTCAGAGGGGTCACGGGATGTGCTTCCAGGCCCAGGGTGGGTGAACGGCTTCGGGATTCACACACGGGCCTCCTCCGGCCCCGCCCCACGGTGGGGAGCCCTCCGGCCAAAGTCCACGCTAGGGGAGTCCCCTGTGGTGAGGGCATGAGCCCCTGTCCCGGGAGCAGTCTGGGCTGCGGTGGGTTTATATTCTGTGGTTTCAGAAGATAGAAGTGGGTGAAGTGACCGGGGCCTCCCAGCTCCTCCCCCTGGGTCCCAGCGGCTCCCGGGGAGGGGGGTGGGCACCGCCCTGCAGCCCCTTGAGCACCCAGGGACTGGGAGCTGGAACCCTTCCCCAGGCACCCCTGCAGCCTTGGGCCAGTGGGTGTGGGTGGGAAGGGGAGAGGGGTTTCAGGCTGCACTGGGGAGCAGCCCCCTTAGAGGGCAGGGCCGGCGCGTCCACGCTGAGGCCCCAGGGGACCCTCAAACAGATAGGGCCCCTCCCTCCCCGCCCCCCCCCACCCCCCACCCCCCGCGCACACCTGGGAGGGCCCAGGCAGCCCGTTTTCAGTCCTGGAGATTCTGCTATCCCGGCAGGACCCGCGGGCACCTCACCCATCTGGGCCCTGAGGCAGGTGTGCAGCCTCTCCTCGCAGGTGGCCGGGAGGGTCGCTGCTGGCAGCTGGGCCAGGGGAGGGGCGGGAGGGCTCCTGTAGCCCCGGCCCAGCCCCCATCGTTCGTGCCTCGCACCCCGGGAGCAGGTCAAGCGCCCTGCATGTCCCCGGTGATCGCTGCGGCTCCCCCCCACCCCCAGTCTGTTTCTCACCTGAAGACACACGCGTGTGCATGTGCGTGTGTGTGTGCGTGTGCGTGTGCGTGCGTGCGTGTGTGTGTGTGTGTGTGTGTGTGTGTGTGGACCAGGCATTTGGTATACAGCAGGCGCTCATGCATAGCTGCTCCTGCTCCCCCTGAGCAGAGGGCGCTTGAGTCCCACGTCATAGGCGGGAGTTAACCTGCGGGGCCTGGGGCAGAGCCCAGGACTCCCCGGTCCCCACCACACCTCCATGGCACCCCCGCAGCCAGGCCAGGCTGGACCCAGGACGCTGAGTGGATGGACTCCCCACGGCACGCCGTACCCCCACTTCTGCCCCCTGAGACCTGCAGGGCTCCCGGTGGGCCCGTCCTCGCTCCCTCCCCCTTCTCTCAGGGCTGCCCTCTCTGCCTTGAGGGTCCCTGAAGCAAATGGCCCCCCTTCCAATGGTCCCTGTCTGTGGGTGCTCCTCCCTGCCCCCCTAGGACCAAGCCCAGGGGTGCATCCATTTGGGGTGTCCCTCTATCCCGCGGGCTCCCAGCCTGGTGGGCAGGAGGGTCCGTGCGGGCTCTCGTCCGCCTGCTCCCTGGGTGCAGCCCCTGCTCCCTCAGCTGGGTGGCCTGGTCCCCCCGCTGGGAAGGGCTCCTGTCCTCGGGCAGCTGTCACATCCCGACCTCCTGCCCCCAGACAGAGGCCCAGAGAGGGCAGGCAGCAGCCGGGGTCACACAGCATGTGCAGCCCACACAGCCGCCCTCCCCCGAGTGGGCCTGAGGCCGCCCTTTCAGAGTCCGGCCACCTGAGACCTCGGGGGCAGCTGGCAGCGCCCGAGGCCCGTCCCGGGAGAAGGGCGGCCGCAGCCTTGGCGGGAAATGGCCAAGCACAGGAGAAGGAGGACGAGAGACCGGGCGGGTCCTGGCTGTGCCGCCCACCGGCTGGGTGACTGGGCGGTCACTCAACCTCTCTGTTCCTCCTTCAGGACGTGGGTGAAAGGCCGCGCTGCCCCCGGCCATGGTGAGCACTGAGCACCAGCTGGATGGAGAGCGTCCAATGTGGGTGTTCACCAGCCCCCCCCCCTGCCCCCACCCCCGCCTGTCTACTCAGAGGTCCCTCTCACCCGGCCAGGGCAGGTCACGGGGTGCCCCAGCAGCAGGTGTGGCTGGGAGCGGGGAGGCCCAGCCTGGAGTGGGGCTAGGTGACCGACCCTTGACCCTGCTCTTCCCAGGCCTCCCCAAGGAGGCCTCCACAAGCCAGGGGCCCGGTCAGCGGTCAGCGGGGCCCCACACCTCCCAGGGTCCCTCCTGTAGACGGTCTCGGGGGGCAAATGGGGCCGGACCGGGAGGTGTTTACCCCAAACACAGAAGAAAGCGCCGCCACTGCAGCTGCTCAGGTCTGGAAGCCGGGGGCCCGCCCCCTCCCCCCGACCCGCCCCCCCCCGACCCTCCGACTGGCTCCCTGTCCGTCAGGGGCCAGGCGGGGGCCAGAGTGAGGGGGGCTGGGCTGCCAGGGGGGGGCGGGAGCCAGGGGCCCCTCCTCTGTTCAGGGGTCCTCTGGTCCTGGACCCCGCTGCCCGGCCGCCCGCTGCCTGGCCCCTGCGCCTCCCACTCCGCGGGACCAAGCCGAGTCGGCGAAGGCCGAAGGGCTCCATCAACTCCCACGGGACCCCCATCGATCTCGATTCAGGAGAAAATGAGCCCCGAGAGCCTTGACTGGGACCCGCCAGGCAGACAGATGTCGCCGTGCTGGCCGCGGGCTGGGCCCGGGGAGGCCTCCCCCACCCAGCGGGGCTGCTCCCGGCGCGGGGCCTGGCCCTGTAGGTGGCCGGCGGCTGGCGTGGCTGACAGGCCGGAGGGGCGGGGGCTCGGAGGGCAGGGCCGCTGGGGCCAGGCTCCTCTCCTTCCGGCGGCTCAGGGCTCCGTGCTTCCTCTCCGGCCCCCGGTCTCACCCGAGCGGCTCCTGGCAGAGCTGCCAGCTCGCACCGTCCTTTTAATTAGATCCTCGCCATCCCTCTGCCGCCCGATGATTCACATGCATCTGGATGCGCTGATCTGATTGGATGGTGGGCCCACCGGGGGGGCCGCCCTCCTCCCCCTCGCCTCCCCTCCCCCGCCTCTCCCCCCCTTTCACCGGCCCCCCATTTCCCTCCCCCCCGCCGTTCCCCTGCTCTGGAAGCCCTCCAGCCTGTCCAGGCCCCAGCCCCACTCTGGTCCCGTGTGTCCCTGTCTGTGGGTGCTCCTCCCTGCCCCCAACATACTCCGTGGCTCCCAGGAGTGTGCAGGTGTGAGGTGACTCCCGCTCAAGACCAAGCCCACGGGCGCGAACGCAGAAGCAGCCACAGAGGCCGAAGCAGAAGGCCGGGAGTCCGCGTGTGGTGCCCTCGCCCTCTCAGGTGGGAGGCAGCCAGGAGCAGGCTTTCTGAGGAGCCGGGGGGCCGCCTTCTGCGTGGATGCCGCCAGCCTCCCTCCCTCCCGGAGGCCAGTTCCTGGTGAGAGGCCTGGCTTTGCAAAAACCCGACCAGCAGCTGCACCCCACGGGCGGGCCTGGTCGGATGGGTCAGGCAGCTGAGGACAGGAGTGGGGGCGTCCCGAGGCCGAGGCCGGGGGCCAGGGCGCACCAGACGGGCCCCCATCCAGGCTTGGAACTCGCTTTCCAGGAAGGAAAAGGCCCTGCCCCCGCCTGGGATTCGACCGCCTCAAGCCCCCTCCGTGCTGGGCCGGAAGCCACAGGGGCCCGGAACCCCCGCCGGGTACTTCCTGGGGCGGGTCCCCTCTGGGCCCAGCAGCCCCCTCTGCCAGCCGACCTGGTCTCTGGGCCGGAGTCAGGCCCCTGATGGGGGGGTGCGTGCAGGGCCCCGAAGGCCGGGCCAGGCTGGGGAACCGGAGCTGCGGTTTTGACTCTGGGCCCGTTTCGGGGCGGCCCCCGAGGCTGCTGTCAGCCGGAGGGCAAGGGGAAGGGACGGGGAAGCCCCTCTGCACGAGTCTGCAGAGTCCTGGGCCTGGGGGGGGGGGGCGTGCAGGGGGCCAACTCCCAGCCTGGCCGCACTGCCCCACCTGCGGGCACCTGATGAAACACCTGGGAGAGCAGCGCCTCTCCCTGCCTCCCTCCCTGGGTCAGCTCCCAGTCCCCCCCCAACCCCCGCCCCTGGGGCCGCCCCCACCAATAGCGAGAGGTGTCCAATCCAGGCCCAATCTGTCTCATCCTCCCTCAAAGCAACTCGCCACCCCCACCAGGCAGCCTCACCCCTGCACCCTGTGCACCCACACCTCCCATCCCCCTGAGGCAGCCTCACCCCTGTGCTCTGTGCACCCACACCTCCCACCCCCGAGGCAGCCTCGCCCCTGCGCCCTGTGCACACACACCCCCCATGTCCTCACCAGGCTGTTTCGTCCTAAACACTCATTTCTCTGTATCTGCCCGGCTCAGGCGGTCACGTGGCCCGGCCGAGCAGTGAGACCAGGACCTGGGGGAATTCCCACCTAAATTAACCCTTGGGCAGAACCTGGGAATTTACCAGAAGCCGAGAGGGTGCTGGGCTCTGGAGAAAGACAGCCATTCCTGGAAGTGGAGCGGGCACTGCTGGTTGGGCGGTGGGTGGAGTCCCCCGAGGGCACCTGCCGGAGGACTCAGGGTCCCGGCACTTTCCTCTGAAGCTGCCCAAAGGGCAGGAGGGAACGGAGGAGGGCGGGCTAGACCTGGAACGGCCTGTGGGCCGCCTGCCACCCCCACCGCCCCAGGCTCCCGCTGGGCTGTTCCCGGCTGCCCTGGATTTCCTTTCACAGGAGCCCGGCCCCACATCAGAAAGCAGGGTTCCCGGGAGCCAAGACGGAAAGCCGGAGCCCCCATCTCGGTGCCTTGGACTGAGGGGGGCCCGGGGGACAGATAGCTGCTCCCCATGAAGGGAGTGGGGCTAGGTGTTCCGCACAAGAGTCTAGAGCAGCGGTTCTCAACCTTCCTAATGCCACGACCCTTTAATACAGTTCCTCATGTTGTGGTGACCCCCAATGTCATTGTTACAAATGGAACATCATTAAAGCATAGTGATTCATCACAAAAACAATATGTAATTATAGATGTGTTTTCCGATGGTCTTAGGCGACCCCTGTGAAAGGGTCGTTCGACCCCCAAAGGGTCGCGACCCACAGGTTGAGAACCGCTGGTCCAGCGTTCCAGCAGGTGGAGTGGACAGGCTGGGGCTGCCCAGCCCCTTGAGTGCCTCTGGGAACAGCTAGTTGGCACGCTCTTCGCTGATGCATAAACCCTTGGCAACATTTACTACCCTTCAGGCCTTGGTTTATTTAATCGATTTTTATTGATTCAGAGAGGAAGGGAGAGAAGCATCCATGATGACAGGAATCAGGAATCAGCTGCCTCCTGCACGCCCCCTACTGGGGACAGAGTCCGAAACCAGAGCATGTGCCCTGACCAGGAATCAAACCGGCACCTCCTGGTTCACGCAGGTGAACCAGGTTGATGCTCAATTGCTGAGCCACACCGGCCGGCTATCCTGTCTTTTAGTCACTGTGGGTGACTCTCAGGTCCTCTACCCGCCCCCCTGGGGCTGGGCTCCAGCAGACCCTGGCCACCGTCTCCAGTGAGCCCCATGCAAAGCTCTGACCTTCCACCCAGGCCTGGAATTCCACTGTGAGATTTACAGCTGCCAGGCCCTGGTGCTCCCTCGTCATTACCTTGTAGCCACTAGGACCCTCGGTGTCTTTTTCTTTTGTGTTTATTCACATCCAGGAATCAGTGAACTTTATCAGTAAACTGTGCGCCGGTCCTTGGGGACGCCTTCGCATGTGGTCGAACTGCTCGTGTCTCTCGCCGGTTGCGGGGGTTTTGAACCTACTCTGCCCACTCTTCCTGGCCCTTGGCACCAGGCCCTGCTGCACCCTCATTGCAGCACCAAACATGGTGTAGAGAATCCAGCCGTCCTCTCTCATGACTCAGAATCTCAAGTGGCCTCTTTGGTTCAAACTGCTGGTGGGAGAGCCGTGGCACCCGACCCGTCCTGGGGGCTGAGCGGCACACGCGCTAACCACGCTGCCTGATGGCACAGCACGTGCCCGGCCCAGGGAGCCTGGAGAGCCGGCTCCTCTCGGGACACGCAGAGGTGGGGAGGGGGGGCGGACACGCGGAGGCGGGGAGGGAGGGGGGACACGCAGAGGCGGGGAGGGAGGGTGGCCCCGAGGCCGCTGGCAGGTGTCCTGTGGGCAGAGGGCGTGAGAGTGGCCGGCAGGTGTGGCCCCTCCCGCTCCTGGAGGAGGTGGCAGGCGTGAGGACACGGGCCGCTCCCAGCCCCTTCACCGTGAGGTCACCCTCGTGGCCCAACAACTGTTCTCACTGGAGTTTTCGCCCAAGTGCTCCCCTGGCCTCGCCGAGCCCTGGCCCTTTCTGTTCCGGAGGCTAATGCCGGGGTGGCGGGGCCTGCGGCCGGCAGCTGCGTTCACTCTGAGCCCGGCTCCCAAGGCCAGGGAGGAGCCGGCTGGCCGGAGGCCTTCCGTGTGTGTGTGTGTGTGTGTGTGTGTGTGTGTGTGTGTGTCAGTGTGTGTCAGTGTGTGTGTATGTGTATGACAGTATGTGAGTGTGTATGAGTGTGTACCCGTGTGGGGAGCCCTGTCTGCAGGCCCCCTCACGGGGACAGGAAGCGGCAGGGATGCCGTGTGCCAGGGGCCAGTGCCCCAGCCACGGACCAGACCCAGGCCTCCCGGGCCCGCGGGGCTGGGCAGGGTGTCTCAGTGGCTGCAGTGGGCCAGGCTGGGCCCCTTCCCCCCCGATAGTGGGTGAGACTGAGCCGGGGTGATGGGCTCCTAATGGGACCCACTGGACTGACAGAAAAGGGGACGTCTGTGGCGCCTGCCCCTGGACCCGGGGGCTCGGCCTCGTCCCTGCACCGGCCTCCCTGCCGCCCGCGGCCGCTGCTGGATGAGTGCAGGAGCGAGGACGGGGCGTCCGGCTGTGCCCGGGACACTCGCTCTTAGACACGAACGAGGCCCGAGAACATCCCTGTGGAGCCCCAGACTATGGGGTGCAGCCGGCCGTCCTCACGCCACAGACCTCGCCCCCAGGACAGCGGGCAGGCCTTTCCCCTGCCGCCCGCTCTCCGACGGCTGAGCTGCTGGTTGTTGTTGACCGAGGACCAAGGAACATCCTGACTTAGCTGCGCCCAGGGAACCAGCCGCCCTCGGGCGGGGCCGGGGCCAGGCTGTGGCCCGCCTTCCAGGAGGAGCCTGCCCCCCACCAGCCTGCTGCTCCCCTGCCCCCCCAGCTCCTCGCACTCCCACCTCCCCCATCCCGGATCGTCACGGGGTCCTCTCTGCCCAGCGCTGGAACCTGCTGTGTTTTTGACCCAACAAACTCCCAGACCGTCCCTCGGAGGCGCCCAAGAGCTCGTACTTGTCGTCAATACTTTTATTTACTTGGCGGTGGAATCACGAGCCGAAGCGTCGCGGGGCTGCCCTGGTCATGGACACGGTCACAGGGCCAGTCGGGCCCGGGCAGGGCGTGACTGGCGGGGGATCGTGTTTGAAAACAAAATACAGAGAAGGAATCGCTCGCCAGGGACACCAGTGGCCTCTTGGTAGCGCTGGGCATCGCGTGACACTTTCCCTTAAGCAACAAAATCCTGTCTGCGCTGCCCGTGGACCCGCCCCCGCCCCCCCATGGGCTCAGGGACACCCACTCCCGTGGTGTGAGCTCCAGGTCTTCCTGCCGGACCCAGGCCTGCAGCCTCCGGTGAGCACACAGTTTCCTGGTTCCGGCCCGGATCACGGAGCATCACAGGCCCAGCCCGACCGCTGTGTCCCAGGCTGAGCCCCACGGGCGCCCCTCCGAGCCAGCCCGTGCCCGACGCCACCCGGGAAGGCGGCACAGACACCAGCGTGGGGGCCCTCGGGGATGCGTGCACCCGCCAATCACATGACGTGTCACTTTCACAAGTGGGGTGAATGAGCTGCACCCGGAGGACGGGGCGGCTGGTCCCGCCGCTCGCTCGCTGGTCCTGGTCCTGGCGGTGCGTGGGCGGCGGGAGCCTAATGACACCACCTAACCCTCCGAGCTGCCTCCCTCAGGCCGCTTGCCTGATTGCATCCCCATGAAGGGATCCTGGTGAGCCCGGCCTTCTCCTCCCCGGCCCCACACACCCAGGGCCGCTGGAGAGGTGGCCGCAGGGGTGGGAGGCAGGAGCGCTGAGGGCCAGTGTGGCATGGGCACGGGGCCTTGGGGGGCTGTGGGGCTGAGGGAGAGTCGGGATTAACGTTTCGCACCGGGGTCTCCCAATGAGGGGATCCCTGGGCAGCACCCCAGGAGCCCAAAGGCACAAGGTACGGCACAGTGGTGCCCGATTCTCGCTGGAATGGCGTGTCCCAGACCCTCTATCTGGACCAAGACTTCCTGGTTGAGGGGAGACTCTACCGCCGCCCAGTCCTCGCCTCCCGGCGTCGCCAGCCCCCAGGCCACCCGGCCGCTCCTCTCACTGTGGAGACAGCGGTCCCTTGCCACCAGGGGAAGGGAGCGGGCTGAGCTCCGTGATTTGCTTTGAACGCGGGATGTGGCAGGAGTGACGCGTGTCTGAGCATCCCTGCCTCTGACCGGGGCCTCGGCCGGGCTCACCTGCAGGGAGATGGGCGACTCGGGCAGCACCCGTCCGACCCCCACACCGGCGGGCACTCCCCCAGGACAACGGCAGGGTGGCCCCAGTCACAGGCGCGAGCCCAGCAAGCGCTGACCCTCAGGTTCCGTGTAGTCCGAGGCCACGGAGGCTCCGGGCGCTATGAGGTCTCCGTGGCAACAGTGACTGACATGCCTGTTCACGGGACCGGCCCCAGAGGCCGCGCAGCGCCGGGCCCATCCCCGCAGAGCAGCCTGTCCTCCCAGAGCCAAGTGGGTGAGAAGTCCCCCCCGCGCCAGCTGGGCCCTGCCGCTGGGCCGTCTCGGCCAGCACCCCAAAATCTGAGCAAGGATGGGCTCCAGGAGTGTGTCCCCAAAGGCGCTTGGACAGAGGGCCGGGGACTGGGTGGACAGTCTCAGTCGGCCGCCTGCTGGAGGCCGGGCGGGGAGCAGAGAATGGGGCGGAGGAGGCTGCTAACTTCCTCTTTCCTGTTGATAAACATCTAAGACTTTGTTTTTGTTAATCCTCACTCGAGGGTATTTTTTCCATTGATCTTTTTTTAGAGAGAGTGGAGGGAGGGGAGAGACAGAGAGAAGCATCGATGTGAGAGAGACATGGATGGGTTGACTCCCGCACGCGTCCTGACGGGGGCTGCGGATGGAGCCTGAACCCAGGTGCGCGCGCCCTTGTCCAGAATCAAACCCGAAACCCTTCAGTCTGCGGGCCGAGCTCTAACCACTGAGCACACTGAAGGTGCTAGACACCTTCCTAAGTGTTTAAAATGGATGGCAGCAGCCAGCAGCGGCCAGCGCCGCCCAGGGAGAGGCCGTGGGCAGCAGCTCTCAGGGGCGTCTCCCCGCTTCCTCGCTCCCGCCTGTCCGAGTGGCTTTCGGTGCCAATGGCTGAGGGAGCTCTCCCTGCCCCGGTCTGTCCACCTTGAAATCCCCAGGAGCAACTGGTATAAAACCCTAAAGAGGGAGGGTCCTGGGGAGACCTGCTCCCCCCGGAAGCAGAGGAGCCCCGACCGCTGGCTGCTTTGCTGTGCCTTTGCCTGGCTGGGAAGTTAACATACGAGCACGTCTCTCAGACACTCCGGCTCGTGGGCAGGCAGCGTCCTTCACAAACCAGGAGGCACAATGTGAACAGTGTCCGAGCCCCAGCTTCCCAACCCCCGACCCCTGCTCTCCATCCTGAAATCAGGGGGGCGACTTTTTCTTTTGGGGGCAGATGTCTTTGGAGCTGTGGCCGGAGAGGTGGTGAGAACGAGGCCGGATAAGGAGGCGTGTCCAGCTTGCAAAGGTGTCCCTGGGCCTGGATGGGCCCCCTTCTGCTGCACATCCCAGGAGCTGGTGGCTGCACTAGCCCTTCTCCCTCCTCCTGCCCCCACTGGAGGGATCCGGGCCTGGCCGAGGGAAGCTACGGGGCTTCCTTCTCTCCCTCCCAGACTCAGATTTCCTATTAATATGAAATGTCCCCTTCGTGTCCCAAAGGCATCTTACTTTTGTTGTGACCACCCCCTGCCCTGCCTGTCCCTGCCCATCCCCCCCTCCACATGCCTGGGGCCGTCCAGCGCGGGGAGCCCGGCCTATCTGCGGAAGCCAGAGCCTTCGCAGGCACCTTCTTGCTGCCTCCGGGGGCCGTGGGCGAAGGCGGCTGGCTAGCCCGTGCCCCCGTAGGGGCAGCTCTCCGCCCCTGGGTGCTGGCCCGTGCACTCCACGGCGGGCATGTACCCGCTGTCCCACATGCCGCTGCCGCACAGCTTGCACAGGTCGTGCAGGCTGCAGGGGATCCGGGGCCGGAGGCGGAACTGGTACAGCAGACTCCTCGCCTGCAGAGAGAGGGCGGCAGTGAGGGGCCGGGGGCCGGGCGGCCAAGGAGCGCCTGCGGGCTGACCGCGTGCCAGGCTCCGGCTGAGGCCCGGCCAGTGTCCCACCCACCCAGCAGGCAGGGCCCTGGTCCAGCCAGCGCAGGACCTGCAGGGTTCCCAGCGCCGTCCTCACGCGTGGCTCTCGTCCCAAACGGCCTCCCCAGAAGGGTGGCCAGGGCAGCACAGGTCCCTGCTGGTTCCCCAGGACCCTCTCCCTCAGCCCCAGGCCCCACAGGTGCTCAGGCGCTCTGCTCTGCCCGCCCCACCTCCCGGGCCCCCCCTGCAGGGTCTGCTCCCACCACCTGACGCTGACCCCGCCCCCCTACCCCCCTAATGCCGATGAGAAGCAGCCCCCCGCCCCCCCACAGGCCTCCTTCTGTGGCCCTGACTCTGGGCTGTGAGGAGGGGCCCAAGGTGGGAGCCCAATAACCTGGTCATTTGTTCAGTCCACGTGGTGAGGGGGGTCTAGTGTCTCAGCCTCAGGGGCGATGGAGCCTGAAGAGCCAGCAGCCGACTCAGGCCGTGGCCACAGGTTCTAACCACTGGGAAGGTGGGGGGCTCCAGGCCCACAGTGGGGGCTCTGCATGCAGCCCCAGCTCTGTAAGAGCTGGGGGAGGGGCTCTGCATGTGTGGGCGGGGCTCTGGAAGTGTGGGGGAGGAGCTCCGCGTGTGGGCGGGGCTGTGTGTGGGCAGGGCTCTATAAGTGGTGGGAGGCTCTGTAAGGGGCGGGTCTCTGTAAGTGTGGGGCCATGGCCTGTGTGTGTGTGTGTATGTGTGTGTGCGCGCGCGTGTATGTGCGCACGTGTGTGAGAGAGAGAGCGAGAAGGAGTCTGCACGTGGGGCGGCGCTCACCTTCCGGAGGACCAGCTCCCCGTTCATGTGCATGGCCAAGTTTCCAAAGTGCAGGAGCATCTGGTCGGTAGCCAGCTGCTGCTCTATGACGTCGTCCCCGTAGATGGCCACGATGGCCACGCAGATGAAGAGGTGGAAGTAATCCGTCTGTGGGGTGGAGAGTGGGGCTCAGAGAGGCCTGACCCAGCCCTGGCGCTGCTGGAGGGGGCGGCGGGGCGCCGAGCTGCAGGTGAGGCTGACTGTGGGGTCCGTGGCTGTGGGCAAGCCCACCGCCGCCTTGGTCGTGTTTCCCCGCCTGCCAGGACCGGTCAGGACCTGCCACGCTCAGCACCCACGGCCGTGTGACCCCCGAGCGGGGACCCTGGCTGAGCGCCTCCTGGGGAGGCCTGTCCGTCCGGGGGGCCGGGAGTGGCACCTGGAGGCTGGGCTGCGCTCGCTGGTGCGTGTTGAGACGCGGTGGGTGTGGACGGCCGGGTGAAAACTCCCCCAGCGGCTCAGGGACACGCCAGGAAGAAAGGGCCCTGTGGCCACGACCCGCCAGCCAGGGCCTCCTGCCTCCCCGAACGCCAGCTCCTGCCCCAGAGGCGACGCTGAGGTTTGGGGCTGAGAAAGCGGGAAGGAGACCCTGACGGGGCGAGGGCGGCAGCCCCTGCGGTCCCCATGGAGGGGCAGCGCCGGCCGCAGGCAGGAAGCGCTCAGCCCTGACCTTGGAGTCCTGCTCGCTCTCCGGTCCGGACGCGCTTCCGGGAGCAGAGGAAGGACACGGCGTCCCGGGAAGCGTGTTTAGTCTCCCGGTGCCAGCCCGGAGCCCACAGTGTGGCAGACGCTCCAGCCCACGCCCAGGCCCACGTGCCCTGGGGAGGCCGCCTCGCAGCTACTGGGCCAGGACCGCGCCCCTCCCCAGAACGGCCGATGGCCTCGTTTGGGCTCCGAGGACCCTGCCCAGCTGTCTGACCTCTGGCCGGGGTGGGAAGACGCAGAAGGTGCCGGGAAGGTGGGCTTCCCCTCCCGGGAGGCCGGTGGGGAGGAAAGGGTGTCACGTGCCCTGAATGGGGCGGCCGGCAGCACAGGACTAATTCCAGTTCCTAGGACACAGCCCTGAAGGCGAACCAGTAGCAAGCGGCTAGAATCAGCCCGTCAAAGGGAAAGGGCCCTGCGGGGGGCTCCAAGGTCACCGGCTCGATTCCCAGTCAGGGCACATTCTGGGCTTTGCGTCCAATCCCCAGTCGGCATGCGCAGGAGGCACCGGATCGATGTTTCTCTCTAACACTCCCTCTCCCTCGCTCTCTCTCAAATCATTAAAAACATATTTTTTAAAAAATTACAGACACCCCACCCCAAGCTCACTACTGATGAATCAGCGTACCCCCGCTGTCCTCACCCCCCCTCCGTAACTTGATCGAGGAGGGGAGCCAAGTGGGGCGAGGCTGAGCTGGAAGCTTGAAAATGCTGGAGCTGGATCTGTGGCGGTGGAGCCCAGGCAGACGTCCGCACGGGTGTCCCCGGGAATTCTGACCAGATGGCAGGAACGGAGTCATGGGAGAAACACCCCCCGCCGGGCAGTGCCCGGCGTCACCGGCAGCATCGGCCGGACGCAATGTACCGAGGGTGGCCGTGTGGCCGCTGGAGAGAGGCCGTGAGCCTCGAAAGCAGACTCGGTCACAGGGGCGTGCTGCAGAGCTCGGACGTCCACACCAGCACTGTCCCCACAGGCGGCATTTCCCCGATCACGTGGGGTTGGTGGGTGCTCCGCCCACCTGCACGGTCTGTGGAATGAGGCTGCTTGGCTGCCTGGTGAGAGGGTCTTGCTAAGGGTCCTGGCGGCCTCCCGAGGCGTCCATCCTGGTTTCTTGAAGGCGGATGGAGTCACAGAGACTCGCCCGTCCTTCAGCATGGCCAGCTGTCGCGCACGCGGGGTTAGAGCCCTGCGACAGGCCCGCCCCCGGGAGACGCTGATCACGGTGGACGGCAGGTGGAAATCGACGTGATCGGGAGGGAACAGCGGGCTGGGCCTGCGCTCTCGGGGGAGGTGGGGTCTCGGCCTGTGCACTGAGCCACCCCGAGGGGAGGAGGTGGGCGGGCACTGGCTCCCTCGTGTGGGTCCATGGTGTCCTGGGCCTGCCTGGCCCTGGAAATGTCCTCCACGCTGATTGGTTGTGACAGGGGCAGCTCAGCCCCAGAAGGGGGCAGGGAGCGCATCAGCGGGCAATTTGCATCGATTTCAGTTCCTTGGGAGGCGAAGTGCGGGTCTGGAGCCGGCCACGTGGACGGAAGGGGGGCAGTGTGAGGCGCTGACCTGGGGCTGGCGGGCGGCCAGGGCTCCAGAGGAGGGGCCCCAGAGGGGATGCATGGTTACGCGGCACCCTGGCCTCCCGGAAGGCAGGGCACAGGGTGGGGACTGTGGCTCCGGGATGTGGTCCTGCCTGCCCTCCCCGTCCCCGCCCCCCGCCCGCTCACCTGGTAGTGGGCCCAGCAGGCCTCCCAGATGCGCAGCGCCTCGGCCTCAGGGAACTCGCGCTTGAAGCAGAGCAGCAGCCAGCGGTGGCAGAAGAGCAGCTGCAGCCCGTCCTCGCCCAGCGACGCCAGGTGCTGGTAGAAGCGCGGGTGCGTCAGCCGCAGCAGCTCCCGCAGGTACAGCTGTGAGGCAGCTCGGTCAGCCGGGCCGGCCCTTCCCTGGCTCCCCACCCGGGACAGATGGCCCCCCACCCGGGACAGACGGCCCCCCACCCGGGACAGACGGCCCCCCACCCGGGACAGACGGCCCCCGACCCGGGACAGACGGCCCCCGACCCGGGACAGACGGCCCCCCACCCGGGACAGAAGGCCCCCCACCCGGGACAGACGGCCCCTGACCCGGGACAGACGGCCCCCGACCCGGGACAGGTGTGCAATGAGGTGCCCTGTGCTTTGTGTCGGCACCTATTGGGCCGACCCCCGCTGGGCCCGTTTCTTGCGGATCTGAGGCCGTTCGGAGCCCGGGGTGCGGCCCAGGGCAGGTGGACGCGGTGCCCTGCGGTGGGCGGGAGGCCAAGGGCAGCTCAGTGCCGGCCTCAGCCGCCACGTGGGAGCAGCTCTGACACCCCCCCCTTCCTGGGACCCCCGGGTCCTACCGCCTCCCGCTCAGATCTCGAAGCCCCATCATTGTCTGGAGCTGACAGAACCAGAGAGGGCACTCCGAACCCGGGACGCTCAATTCCGACCTTAAGGTCCCACCCGGTGACGCGGGGCAGGAGCCAGGCTATTTGCGGCCGCGCCCGCCTCACCGCTGCCTCCTCAGCAGCGAACGCTTCACGTCAGACCCGGTCACGGCCTCCCCTGGTGCCGTGGAAACCTGACATCACATGGAGGGGAGGGGAGCGGCCGGTGGGATCACAGGCCTGGGATCAGCCCGGGGAGGGGGCGGGCCCACTGGCTCACAGCCCGTCCCACACAAGCAGCCCTTTGTTCCCGCTCGAGCAGGACCGACCCACGGCCCTGCAGCGCTGATTCCCCACCGGCCACTCTCTCCATCCCGTGGCCGGAGCAGCGGGGCCAAGCCCACCCTGTGGCTGCCCCCTGCCCCCTGCCCCTGCCCCCTGCCAGGTGCCCCTCACCGCCCAGTTCACACCTCCCTGTGTGAGCCTTCTGCCGTCCTAACGGTGACTCTAAGGGCATGCCCTTGGCCGTGGCGTTGGAGGCCTCTCTGCACACGACACGTGCGGCCCAGCGTGACTGGGCCACGCAGGGTCACTGCCCGGAGCACGCGGGTCAGCCAGTCTCGGCAGCGCCCGGGCAGGCCCCTGCACGGTGCAGTCGGCCTGCTCACCCAGCCTTCCTGCCCATCTGTAGCCCCTCCCTCAGCCCCTCCCCAGCACCCCACACACTCCCCTCTGTCAGCTCTGGGGAGTCGAGAGCACATCCCAGCCCCACACCAGGCAGGTGCTTGGACCCCCCAGGTGCCTCGGCCAGCCTTGCCCGCCCCCCGCCCCCCGCATGGAGCGCTGCCTGGTGTGTGCAGAGCCGGGAGGCTGGGTGGCAGGGAGGGAGGCGTGCTGTGCTGGCTGGGCCCTGCAGGGAAGGTGTGATGCCCTTGAGGGGGCGGTCACCCCTGCCCAGTGGGTCTCAGGAGCCCCCCTCCCTGTCCCCACGCAGGAACCCCGGCAGGGAGCAGCCCAGATGCACCTGAGGACCCGCTTTCTCAAGCTCAAGGCCGGGCGTGGTGGGCCCGTCCTCACTCCGTGGGAGCGGGGCTGGGACACAGTGTGCAGGAGGTGAGGCCGGCAGGGGAGGCCCTGCACAGCCCCGCCTCTCACCTGCCGGTGGGGGTTGGGGGGAAGCTGCATCCGGGGGCCTGGGAGCAGCCTGTGCCCTTCCCAGAGGCCCCAAGCCAAGTCCCCTCGACCCCACTGGCAAGGCCCCACCCTGGCTTTTCCGCGGCCACACATGCCGGAGCCTCACCAGCTGCCTCTCCATGTCCTCGTCCCGAGGGGAGCTGACGAAGATGGTGTTCTGCATGAGGCCCACGAAGCACCAGAAGGTGTCCGACTCGTCCAGGACCTCGGCCAGGAGGGGCGCCACCAGGTCCGACATGCCCTGCGAGTAGCCGATGGCCGGGTTGTACACCGCGTAGTTCAACAGGATCCTCCTGGCAACGTGGCCGAGGCAGGGCGGTCAGGAGGTGCCCACGACACTGCCCCCACGCCGTCCTAACAGCGGCCTGTCGTCCGGGCCTGCAGAACCCGGGCTGGAGACCCGGCTGCCCGAACCCCTGACCCTCGCCTCAAGCCCAAGGGAAGTCGGGCGGCCTGGGGACCGTCTCCAGAGCCGTGGGAAGGGAATGGCCGGCAATTAGCCACTCGCCGGGCGCGCGTGTGAGGCCGGGAAGCACCGGGGGTGACTGCCTTAATGGCCCCCGGCCGGTGGGTAGGGTGGCTCGGCAGGGGCGTCTGTACGGGCTGCTGATTTTGTGCGATTGTGTGCCAGGCAGCGCGGAATGTTCAAGATGCCCGCCCAGGCTCAGTGCGGCTTTACACAGAGGACCAGCCACTGGGAGCTCCTGGGGGAGGCTCAGCCACAGTGTGTGAGCCCAGCAAGGCCTGGGTGGATGTCCAGGGCATGGCGGCTTCGCTGGCACCCTGGGAGGGACCTCTGGGCTTCCCTGGGACACTGTGACCACAGAGGCTGAGTGAAGTTGGCTAAAACAGCTAATGGCCTGCCCAGCTGGTGTGGCTCAGTGGTTGAGTATCAACCTATGAACCAGGAGGTCACAGTTCAATTCCTGGTCAGGGCACAGGCCCGGGTTTCGGGCTCCATCCCCAGTGTGGGGCGTGCAGGAGGCAGCTGATCCACGACTCTCTCCATCATGGATGTTTCTATCTCTCTGACCCTCTGCTTCTGGGGTGACTGTAGGAACCCCCCGAGCTGCGGCTGCTGGCCCACGCCCTGTGGCCCCGAGGCCGGAGGGGGCACCTCATGCTCTCCACGTTGGGATTGCCCTCGCCGCGGAAGAACTGGCTGCTGCGATCTGTCCGCACCACATCCTTGTCCACCGTGAACTGCACGTTTCGCCAAAACGCCCGGTGCTCCTCGGGGGTCATGGAGAGCCTGGCACAGAGAGGGCCGGGGTCAGCGAGGGGCGTCTGCAGCATGAACCCGGCCTCGGGGAGGAGAGCTGACCGCAGCCCCGGGGTTAACCAGGCCACTCGGACCTCAGCCGCCCTGCGGCCACCCCAGCGTCCAGGTAAGTCTGTTGATAAGAATCCTGCCCAGCTGGCGTGGCTCAGTGTTGAGCGTCGACCTATGAACCTGTCCGGGCACAAGCCCGGGTTGTGGGCTCCATCCCCAGTGTGGGGTGTGCCGATCCATGATTCTCTCTCACTATACATGTTTTGCTCTCTCCCTTCCTCTCTGAAATCAATAAAAAATTAATTAAAAAAAAAGAATTCTGAAACTCTGACATGTGAGCTGAAGGGGCCTGGGGTCATGAGGCACTCGGGGTCCGGGAGAGAGCACCCCACCCGCGCAGACTGCAGCCCACCGGCCTCTGCAGCCCCCCCGACCCCCGCGCCCCGTGGGTACCTTCTCTGCTCAATCTCCGAGTACTCCTTGCGCTTCTGCGCCCGCAGCGCCTCCCTCTCCTCCGACGTGGACTCGGGGCTGTAGTAGCGCAGCAGGAAGGGCCACACCTCCCCGCGGATGGACACGTCGATGCCGCCGAAGAAGATGGCCTGCGGGAGGCGGTGGCGTTGGGGCAGGGCCCACGCGGGGCGGCCCACCGCGCCCCCAGGTCCCCGTTGGTTCTCGTGTTGGTGGCTGGGCTGCGCCTCCTGACAACTGATGCCCGGATCCAGGGCGGCGATTTGCACTTGTTTGGCCGGGAAAGTGCGGGCCCTCCATTCCCAGGCGGCCAAGCCAGGCTCATTTCAATGTCAATGGCCCCCCGGGGTGGCGCTCCGAGGGCCGTGTGGTTCTCACGTCGCGGCCTAATCCCCAGTTTGGACGTGCAGCGCCTCATCACAGGCTCCTCCGGGAGGGACGGAGACCCCCAAGCCCCAGGGAAGCGGCTTTGATTGCTACTGGGCGCGCTCCCCGCTCTGCAAGCCGGGGCACCGGACCCCGCCCCCACCCGGGCGGCCCCGCCCACCCAGACCCCGCCCCAGGTGATGGTCCCGCCCACCCAGACCCCGCCCCCAGGCCTGGCCCCGCCCCTGGCGGCTCCCGCTCCCACCCGGGCGGCCCCGCCCACCCAGACCCCGCCCCAGGTGATGGTCCCGCCCACCCAGACCCCGCCCCAGGTGATGGTCCCGCCCACCCAGACCCCGCCCCAGGTGATGGTCCCGCCCACCCAGACTCCGCCCCGGAGGCCCCGCCCCCAGGCCTGGCCCCGCCCCTCACCTTGCGCAGCTTGTACTCCTCCTCCACCTGGCCCCGCTCGTTCAGGTGCCGCAGCCAGGCCGCCACGTCCAGCCTGCGGTAGGCGCTCTCCTCGGGGTGCGTCTCGGAGGAGGGCAGTTTGGGGCGTCGGATGGAGAACTTCATGCACGTCTTCTCGTCGGCCACCTGCTGGACAGGAGGCAAGCGGGAGTGTCCCCCCGGGCCGAAGCCAGCGGTGCTCGGGGGGCGGCCCCTCTCCCCTGGGTGGCAATTGTAACCCAAGGCGATCAAATGAAAACAGCCTCATCGCCCCTGCTTCCCGGGCCTGGGCTCCTTCCCACCCACAGCCTGCCTCCCCCCGCCCCCCGCCCTCCACTCTCCCTCCCACCCCAGCAGCAAAATGGAATCAATGCCTCGTTGGGCCGGCTCGCCCGCCTGGCCGGAAGGGCCTGCAGTAAATGACATGTGATTGGCCACATACAAAGGGAGCGCTGTTCGGGGAGCCTGCCTGTCAGGTTGTCTCCACGGGCAGTCATGACCCGGGCGAAACTGCAGCTGACATTTAATTCAGAAATCAAAGGTGGTTCGATGGGGGGGTGGGGGGGCGGCTGTCCCAGGGAAGCCAGCAGGAGGCTCAGGCTGGGGGGGAGGGGCCTAGAGTCAGCCGTTTCTAATAAGCACGTACAGCTCCTTAAACAGGTCATTACAGAGTGTTATTACGTGTGTGTGCGTGGAGCAAAATATGGCAGGAGCCTTGTCAAAACATGACTTCTAGCGAGAGACTGGCATTTCGAGGAGCCCTGGGCACTCGTTTCAAACCCAGAGTTACTGCCCAATCAGCCCTGAGCACAGCCCACGAGGCCAGTCAGCCACGGTCACAGCCACGAGGCCACAGTCACAGTCCATGAGGCTACAGCCACAGCCCAGGAGGCCATGGTCAGCCACAGTCAGAGCCTATGAGGCCACAGCCAGCCACGGTCACAGCTCATGAGGCCACGCAGGAGGAGATGCGTGGAGCCCTGGGCCCCGCCGCCTACCTGGCCGTGGAGGCGGGTCCCGGCGCAGCGCTCCCACTGCTGGAGCGCGCTGGCCAGCTTGTCCAGGCCGCCGTGGTGGAAATGGAGGACCTTGTACTGGCTCTCGCGGCTGGCGACGACCAGCTGGCCGCTGGTGCAGGCCTCGTCACTGAGCGCGTGGAGGGAGAGGGATGGATGTGTAAACACGGGGGGATTCCCAAGGACAATCAGAGGCCATGGCGGCTGACCTCAGGGCAGGAGACAGAAGTCCCTGCGGAGCTTGGCTGCCGGCCCAGAGGGGGGCAGAGTGCGTCCAGCAGAAGCCACCCCCTCCCCCGTTTGCCGAAGACACGAAAGAGCTGGCTCCCTCTCGGGAGGCAGGGACTAGGCCTGGCCTCGTCTGCCCCCCGGAGACCTGCCCAACAGGCCTCTGCCCCCCCCTCGCCGCCAGGCAGGAGGGTCCCTTCCCTCGGAGAGGAGGCGGCAGGTGCTGGTAGTGGATCAGATTCAGACAGGTGGGCGGCCGCGAGAGCCTCCTCCGTGGGCCCCTCCAGCAGGCGCGGGGCACGCTGGGAGACCCCCTCCCCCCGCCCCCCCACTCCCTCCCGGGAAATCGCCACCACCCATCAGGCCCGACCTTGGCCACTTCCATAAAAGTTTGGAATGTGGCTCTGGGTCTGGGGACCCCCTCGGGGGACAGGGCTGCTGCCTTTTAAAATATATATATATTTTTATTGATTTCAGAAAGGGAGAGAGATAGAAACACCAATGATGACAGAGAATCATGGATCAGCTGCCTCCTGCACCCCCCCCCCCACTGGGGATCGAGCCCACAACCCGGGCCTGTGCTCTGAGTGGGAATCGAACCGTGACTTTCTGGTTCATAGGTCAACGCTCAACCATTGAGCCACCCGGCCGGGCCCGGCTGCGGCTTCTAAGTGCTGGTCTTTGGTTGGTGCCACCTTGCGACTGGGCCGCCTGCCTGTCAGGAGGGCTCGATGTGGCCACTGGGCAGGACGCTACCAGGGATGGGCCGCCCATCACCAAAGAAAGGCACCCCCTCCAGAAAGCCCGACCATCCTCGGAGCTGCTGGGCAGGTGGCAGGCACCTGAGCCACCCATTCGGCTTGTCCCTCCCCACCCCCCCTCAGCCGGCCACCCCCCCCCCCCCCCGAAGGCGAAGGCCGATGAGTGAGTGTGGGAGCCACCCCGACCCACTTCCTGGGGGGCGGCCATGGCGGGTCCCACTGCTGGCGACATCAGTGCCCACGGGGGCTCCGCGCACAGGGCGCTGCCCCTGCGCCGCGCTCACCTGAAGAAGAGGCGCAGGGAGCGCATGTGTCCCAGGTCCACGCGGAACACGCCGCAGATCTGCTCCAGGGCCCGCGCCCGCTGCGGCTCGTCCCAGCGCGGGGTCTGCAGGAGGCCGTCGCTGTCGGGGAAGCGCAGGGGGGCGTCCACGCTGGAGGGGGAGCTGGGGAGCAGGGCGTGTGATGGTCACGCGTCTCGCTGTCCATGTGGCCCCGGGGAAGGACAGGGAGGGCGTGGGGGACCATGTAAACCTGCTCCCCAGCTCAGACACTCACTCACACAGGCCAAACACACGTGCGGACCGCAGGCTCTCACACACCCACGGACGAATGAGGGAATCGTCACAAGTCACGCGCAATGACATCTGCATGTGGACGGAAAAGCGTTTTCGTGATCAAATTTCGTTCCACTTCAGATCAACCATGAGGTCGTCTTGACAAGCCCTGGCTGTGTGGCCGCGGGGAAGTTACCACGCCTCTCTGAGCCTCTGCTTGCTCATTCGCAAAGTGAGGGTGAGGACAGGACTGCGTGTGGGTTAACGGCCCGAGCTGGGCGCCCAGGTCCTGCGGGCGGTTTCCGGACCATTCTGGACAGCATGGGCTTCTGTTAGGGTCCAGACTGGTTCCCTCTCTTCCTGAACAAATGTCGGTCCAGTTAGGAAACATGTGGGCTGTTACTGTTATTGATGCTAACCGCGAGCATTTGTTAAACACTCAGCTCGGCCTGGCCCAGGTGAACCCCTCTCGGGGCTGTTCCCAGCCGCACGATGAGCGATGAAATGAGCAGCGTCAGGACCCCACTGCACAGAAGAGGAGCCGCGGCCCAGAGAGGCTGAGTAACCTTCCTGAGGTCACACAGCAGGCGGGGGGGGGGGGGGGGGCGGGATGTGAACCCCGCTTTGCGGCCCATGGCCTCACCGGCGTAATTTCCTGCTTCTAAGCCGCAAGCGCAGCAGCCCCACCCACTGACTCCGCTTTCAAAGGAGCGCACGGATTCATTTAGAGCCCCGGACGGAGAACGCTCTATTGCGTGGATTCAGCCACACCGCGGGCGAGCGGCGGTCTCGCGGGATCAACACCCAATCAGAGAGGAGGCTGCGTGGGCTGTGGACCGGCCCAGGCTCCGGGCAAGGCCCCGCTGCGACCCTGCATCCCGCGTTCCGCCTCAGACAGAACATCACGGTCAGGTGACCAATCTGTGCACCCCCCTCAGTAGGCACCCCCTCCTCAGCCAGCACCCCTCCTCAGTAGGCACCCCCTCCTCAGCCAGCACCCCTCCTCAGTAGGCACCCCCTCCTCAGCCAGCACCCCTCCTCAGTAGGCACCCCCTCCTCAGCCAGCACCCCTCCTCAGTAGGCACCCCCTCTTCAGCCAGCACCCCTCCTCAGTAGGCACCCCCTCTTCAGCTGGGCACCCCCTCCGCAGCCGGCACCCCCTCCGCAGCCGGGCACCCTGGCTGAGGCCGCAGCGCCTCTGGATTGTCTGCCCTCTGTCTGTCTGTCCGTCTGTCCGTCCTGGGCACCTGCTGTGGAGGAAGCAGCCTCAGGTGGAAGTGGGCAGCCGGGTGGGAGGCGGCAGGTCAGCTGCCCCGCTGTCGCCACGCAACTAGCTCCCCCCAGAAGGCTGAGGGAGCCCGTCTCCCCACAGGGACCCTGACCGAGCTGCACGGTGAGACGATTTTTGCAAAACACGGCAGGTTGTGGGGCTGCAGACAGCCCCCGCCGGGCACCCCATGGGCGTCCTAGCCGCTCACTGAGCAGCGAGGCCACAGCCGCCCTGGGAGCCCTGCTCTGCCCACTTCCCCACAGGCCCGTCCTGGGCTCCCTCCCAACCCAGCCGGACAGGGGCCACCAAGGGGCATTATCTCCAGCCCCTCCCCACCCCCAACCCCCAGCACCCCCCTCCAAAACCTGCCCGCCCACCCCACAGGCAGGCCGGGCTTCCAGAACCCAGCCCAGGGCCGAGAAGCGGACAGTGGGTGGAGCCGCTGCCAGGCTGCTGTGGCCGGAGGACTGTGCCCCGGTGGGGGAGGAGCCGGAAGGGCCCCCCGCGCCTCCCCGCAGCAGAAGCCGGAGGAGCCCTTCGCAGCTCCTCAGGGGGGATCATCCGCATGACTTCACTGATCGGAGCATTAGTTCGAGACACTGCGCTGGGGGCTGTGGCAGTGGCTCTGGTGCACCCCGGGGCCCTGGGGGCCTGTCCTCGCAGGTGACTGCAGGCGGCGGGGTGGCCAGGCGACATCTGTGTCCCCTCGAGACAGTGCCCGGCGCTCGGGACCGTTCCCCCGCAGCTCTGCAGGCCCCGCTCCCGGCACAGGCAGCACAGAGCGCGTGGCGTCGGCACTCGTGCTGGGATGAACAGGGGGATGTCGGGGAACCTTGAAGTCACCGGGAAAAAACCGTAAAAACCTCAGGAAAATGGAAATGCAGGCGGCTTCGATGTTTCATGTTTTCCCACGCGCGGAGCAGCTTGGTTCTGGGAATCCTCATGTGTGCTGCACATACTTGGGCTGTTCGGACCATCACTGCGTGTGGCGCAGTGAAGGGAAAGGCTGGCTGATGTAGGCGATGAATCCCGAGTTAAGACGTTTTGCAGGTAAAGCGAGGAGATGCTACACGGAGAAAGGTGGCGTTCGTCAGCCTCTGTCCTTCTCTGAGGGTCATCAGGATGCAAACTGGGGCGAAAGACGGCGCCCCACAGCGCGGAGCAGGTGCGCCCTCTCCTAGGAACCGAGCGCGAGGCCATCTGCGGCCGCAGTCCTTGCAACTCACCCTGCAGAGCGCTGCCCGGCTGTCCGCCCGCAGGTGGGCGGCCCTGCCAGGTGCCTTGGCTACGATGCTGGTGTGAGCGACATTCCGGGAGTCCCTGGCCTCAGGAAGCCTGGAGTTAAGAGGCCACGAGGACAGAGGCCCAGCTGCCGGTCAGCACCAGAGCCCCCAAAGCCTGGACAGAGGCCATCTCAGACCCTGCCTCCTGCCCACCGCCCCCCCAGGGCCCCAGACGGCCCCGGGAGCCTGAGGGAGCCGGATGAACAGCCGGACCCAGCCCAGCCGCCCAGGAGGACCATGAGTAAACAAGAGGCCGTGGGTTTCCGTGGCAACATTAGGAACCGTTTGTTACACAGCAACAGGCACATCCTGACACATACAGGAAGCGTCTGCTTCCAAAAAGCTGGAGGGGGAAGACACCTCCGAAAGAGCTCAGCTGTGCTTCTCAAGGTCAAAGAGACCTTGAGGCCAGACGTTAACATTTTCAAATAAAAACAAACTTACACATTTGTTCTGTGTCTCCTCATCCTGAGACCCGAGTCCGCTGAACAATGAATTAATGGGAATGACTCCCCCGAGGGGCTGGCCTGGGCTTACTCAGACTTCTGCCCGGAGGCGGGGTGCTGCGGGGAGGTGTGGGGGGTGGGGGTGGGGGGGGCTGTCTCTCCCGGCTCCTTCGCCACCAGGGACCAGTCCTCCAGCCACAGCAGCGGAGCTGGGGTTTCTCCAACCGGGATCTGGGTCGGGAGCCCGGCCTGCCCACGGGCGTGTAGCCATGGCGTCAGGAAGGGCGTGCGGGATGTGGAGTGGGGGTGGGGTGGGGGAGGGAGGGGTGGAGACATGCCCCCTTTGAGGGGCCTCGTAACTGCCAGAACTTGGCAGCAACAAGATGTCCTTCAGCGGGTGATGGGTAAACAACCCGCACGTGCAGATAGCAGACATTCAGCGCCAGAAAAAGCGCTGTCAGACCAGGAGAAGACGCGGGAGAAACGGAAACGCACGTGACAGAGGGCGAAGCCGGCGAGAAGCCTGCGGGCTGCGGGACCCAGCGTGTGACGGCTGGAAAAGGCAGGCTGGGGGGGGGGGGGTCACCCGTAGGTCTGCGCCTGGGGGTTGGAGGGGGCAGAGGACTTCTCGGGCGTGAAACTCCTACATGGATCCTACACGGGGATCCAGGTCATTATACGTTTGTCTCATGGACTGTGCAGTGCCAGAGCGACCCTAACGCCAACTGCAGGCTCTGGTGACGGTGACGTGTCCACGCAGGTTCATTCAATGGCGGGGATGGGGGGGCTGTGCAGGTGCGGGGAGGGGTGCATGGGAACTCTCTGCACCTCCTGCTCAATTGTGCTGTGAACCCCAAACTGCTCTACCACATAAAGTATCTCAAAAAAGCAAAAATGAAAAGAGTATGTGACACAGATCGAGACTAAACGCAAGTACCCAATAACGCGCTCGTGTCCAGAGGAATGACATCAACGGAAACGAGGCAGGCGCCGTGCCGGGGAGCCCGTGGGGTTGGCAGGGGGTTTAAATGATGAAATCTCGGGGGGTGAGGGTCTGGGGAAGCAGGCGCTGCCCGCTGAGGGGACCCAGCCTGGCCGGATTCCTCGGGTCGGCCGTTTGGAAACAGGACGCCAAAGGCTTCGGTGTTCGCACACTCGGTGTTCGTCCTGAGGAAGGAACCAGAGGCGCCCGTGACAAAGACACGCAGGACTCGGCGAAGAAAAAGCCCCGACACAAATCCAGCACTCACCCGCGACCAGACTGTGGGCACACGAGGAGGGAGGGCGCCTCCTCCAGCCGCCACAGGCAGCCCCAGGCCTCCGGCGGTGAGTGCCCCGTCCGTGGGAGAGACGGGGCTCCCCTGGTCAGGGCAAGGCGAGGACGGCTGCTTCCCCGAGTCCGCTCCGCGGGAGGCAGGAAAAGGAGGAGAAGAAGAAGTAAACTGTTGGGCCATGAGGACAATATCATGGAAAATCCCACAGAATTTATAAGACAACCGTTAGAACTAATCCGTGAGCCCGGCCGGCGTGGCTCAGCCACTGAGCGTCAACCTATGGGCCAGGAGTTCACGGTTCGATTCCCGGCCAAGGCTCAGGCCCGGGGTGCGGACTCGGTGGGGCGGCCGATCAGTGGTTCTCTCTCATCACTGATGTTTCTCTCTCCCTTCCTCTCTGAGATCAATGACAATATATATTTTTCAAAAGAACTAATACATGAATTTAGCAAGATTGCAGGGTAAAAGGTCAATGCACAAAAATTGATTGTATTTTTAAAGACGAGCAACAGACACATTGAGAAGTATAATATATTTTAAAAATTCCATTATAGCAGGAAAAGAACCCTACATATAATCCTTAGAAATAAATCCAACATAGGACATTCAAGGCCTTTATGCTATGAAACACAACACCTTGTTGAGAGAAATGAAAGGGAACTGACATAAGCGGACGTATGCCATGTCCATGGATTCCAACAGTTGACACTGGTGAGATAGTATCTTACCCAACGTATCTATATATTCAACACCATCCCAGTAAAAAATCCAGCAGGATTTTGGGGGCAGAAAAATGAACAAGTCGACTCTAAAATTCATATGGAAATGCAAAAACCTAGAACAAACAAAGCAATTCTACGAAAGAAGAAAGTTGGAGCACTATCTGAATTTGAGACTTAATGCAAACCTACAACAACCAAGGCTGCTGTGTGGGCATAGGTGAAAGGCAGACCTTTAAACCAAAGGAGCAGAATAGGGTCCAGAAACAGACAGATTTGATCAACTCGTTACTGACAAAGATACAACGGAGAAAGGACCGTTTTCCACAAGTGCGGGGGGCGGGGGGCGGATTAACGTCGACCTCTCCTCACGCCATACACAGAACGTCACTCCAAGTGATCGCAGGCCCAGGTGTGATGCCTCACACTAAAAATGCGACAAGGATCCACAGGAAAAAACCTTCGCGGCCGTGGAAGAGGCCGAGGTTTCTTAGGACACGAAAAGCACAAATTCTAAAAGAATGCATTTATCGAGTGGAAGACAGAAAAACCCTTGTGCTCAAAACACAGCATAAAGAAAAACAAAGACACAGGCCACAGCCCCGGGGGCAACATCCACCACACACACATCCAAGAAAGGACCCGCGCCCAGGGGTTGTCTGAGGAATCTTAAAACTCAACGAGCGTGGCCCATAAAGGGGAAACGCCTGGTAAGCTGGCTTCACCAGAACGGAAAGCCTTCTGCTCTCCGAAGACACTGTTAAGGACACAGAAAGACAAGCCACGCTGGGAAAAGTGTCTGCAGAGCACACGTCCGGTGAAGAATCTGGACCCGGAACGGAGCAGCCCCAAGACTGGGCGACGAGAAAACAAGCAGCACAACGGAAGAAACTGGCCCCCGATGCGCACAGGCGCCTCTTCGGAGAAGGTGGCCCGTGAGCACAGGACACCATCCTTCCGGGGAGAAGCGCCGGTGGAGCGCCGGGTGACAGGGGAACGGCGTGACCCACTGCGCGCCGGGCAGATGAGTAAGAGACCAGAACGTGGACAGTGCGGGGCGCTGGCGGGTGCGGGGCGACTGGAACCCCACGCGTGCCGGTGGGGGTGCAAGATGAACAATGAATGCAAAATGGAATGTGGGAAACAGTCCGGCAGCGTCTCAGGTCAAACGTCCCACTCCCGGGCGTTTACCCAGGGGACCTGGAAAGCGTTCACACAGCATCTGCGTGGACGTCCCGGCAGCTGCATTCGCCATCGCAAAACCGGGAATGAACGCGCATCTCTCCACTGGCGAACGGAGACCCAAACAGCAGCTCCTCTGTACAGCGGACCTTGACTCAGCGATACAAAGTAGCAAACAGCGGATACAGAGCAGCAAGCAGCGGATAAACGGATACAAAGTAGCAAACAGCGGATACAACGCAGCAAACAGCGGATACAACGTAGCAAACAGCGGATACAACGTAGCAAACAGCGGATACAGAGCAGCAAACAGCGGATACAGAGCAGCAAACAGCGGATACAGAGCAGCAAACAGCGGATACAACGTAGCAAACAGCGGATACAGAGCAGCAAACAGTGGATACAGAGCAGCAAACAGTGGCTACAACGTAGCAAACAGCGGATACAGAGCAGCAAACAGCGGATACAACGTAGCAAACAGCGGATACAGAGCAGCAAACAGCGGATACAGAGCAGCAAACAGCGGATACAGAGCAGCAAACAGCGGATACAACGTAGCAAGCAGCGGATACAACGTAGCAAGTCTCGGGTACAAAAAACCAAGGGGAAGCTCAAGTGCATGGTGTTAAGCGAAAGAAGCCAGACCCAAAGGCTGCATGAAAGGCTACTCGGCATCACTGGCGATGATCCAGCGGAGAGAGGGTCATTCTGCAGGTGGCGTTAGGGCAGCTGGGTATCAGTGTGTGTGGGGGGGGGCAGGGGGGATGGCGATTAACACCCACCTTTCAACCATTTGCATTGCAGGGTAAAGTGCAAACGCAAACCACAGCGAGCCGCCCCTGCACGCCTGTTGGGAGGCTGACCTCAAAGACTGGCCCCGCCCAGGCCGATGAGGAGGGGGGGCGGTGGGGGGGCTGGAACTCCCGCCCCTGCTGCTGGGATTGGACGGAGTGACACCCCCCCCCCCACGGCCTGGTCATTCCACCCCAGGATGCATCGAGAGCAGTAACAGCACAGGTCCACGTGCAAGAATTCTGCACAACAGTCCGTGGCTTCATGGGTGAGAGCTGAGACCTGAAGCAGCCAGCAGGCGAGCGGATGGCCCAGCTGCAGTGGAACCTACGGTGCAGGACTCGGCGCGAAGAGTGAATGAACTGAGGGTACAGGCCACGGTGTGAAAAAGCATTATGCTGAGTAAAGAAGCCAGACAGAAAAACCCAAAAACCACAAAACCTCATACAGCACGATTCGTTGATAGAAAATCCCAGGAAATGCAAACGAGACTACAGTGGCAGAGGCAGGTAAGTCGTTTGGGGGCAGGGCCGAGGGGAGGGCGCCTTACAGAGACCATGGGGAGCCTTGTGGTGATGGGGAAGTTCATGACCTCGACGGTGGGGGTGGCTGCAGTGGTGCAGACATGTCAAAACTCAGCAAACCGGGCACTTTAAATACATACAGTTTATCGTACCTTAATTATACTTCAATGACGTTGCAAAAAAAACCCCCAAACACCAACATTCAACTCAGTTTGATTACTAGGTTTCTAACAATAGGGGAATATTTTCATATATTGTGATACATTTTATAGACGTATTTATTGACTAAAGAAAATTCTCACACTATTATATTGAAAGAAGAGACTGGGATACAAACTCTATAAAATATGGTTTTATATCTGATGTATATTTACCAGTATTTTATATCTACACTAGAGGCCCGATGCACAAAATTCATGCACAGGGAGGGTCCCTAGGCCTGGCCAGCGATCAGGTCCCCCCCACCCCTCCTTCCCTCGCTCACTCCCTCACCCTTGGCGCCCTGCTTCCACTGGTGGCCCGCCATATTCTGCGCTGCCCCCTGGTGGTCAGTGCACATCATACTCCCATTCCCCTGGTCGGACTCCCAAGGGGACACTTTGCATATTAGCCTTTTATATAGAGAGATTGTATAAGTAGGAAACGACACCAACATTATAATAACGAAAACGTTAGATGGCATGTTGTTGCTTTATTTTCACCTTGTTCTTTATTTTATACGTCTTCTAAAAGGCATAACGCATCATTCTGATCATCAGGAATAACAAGCTAAACCCAACAACACAGAAAAGGGTTAGGCACCACGACCAAGTGGGACTCAGGCCAGGAATGCCAACGTGGCTCAACACGCGGAGGTCAAGGTCACATGCCAGGTCAGTAAAGGCCCGAAACCACAGACCCATCTCATTAGCTGCAGAAAAAACACGCGATGACAAAAATCCAACAGCTTTTCATAATAAAAACCCTCGTCAAGCGACAAATAGAAAGACATGCCCTCAACCTGGCAAAGGCATCGAGAAAAACCCACAGCTAGCTCACCCTCGGAGACACAGTCACTCTCTGTACTTCTGTTCAGCGTGGCAGGGAGGTCCTGCTGGGGACAATCAGGTCATGAACACCATGCACGCGCACACACGCAGGTGCACACGCACACAGGTGAGCACACACACGCAGGTGCACACGCACACAGGCGCACACGCAGGTGCACACACGCAGGTGCACACGCACACAGGTGCACGGAAGCACGCACGCAGGTGAGCACACGCACAGGCGCACACACGCAGGTGCACACACGCAGGCGCACACGCAGGCGCACACACGCAGGTGCACACACGCAGGTGCACACACGCAGGTGCACACACGCAGGCGCACACGCAGGTGCACACACGCAGGTGCACACACGCAGGTGCACACACGCAGGCGCACACGCAGGTGCACACACGCAGGCGCACACACGCAGGTGCACACACGCAGGTGCACACACGCAGGCGCACACACAGGTGCACACACGCAGGTGCACACGCACACAGGCGCACGGAAGCACGCAGGCGCGCACGCAGTGCTGGATCAATCCACCCCCGGGCTGGGCGCTGCCAGGTCCCGGCCCCCGAGGCTCGGGAAGCATCCGGGACATCAATCAACGCGGCCAGCGCCAGGCCTGCGCCCCGGCGCCCCTGCACCATGTGCCGGCCTACCTTTGGGAGCCCTCGAGGGGGGTGGTCGGAGCAGCGCCCCGAGGATTCCGTTATTCCAGCCCCTGCAACCTGCGGTGGGCGACCCCGCGGTGTCGTCAGCCCACCCGGGGCCAGTGCGGCCTCCCCCCGCCCCCCAGCGACGCCACAGCCGCGGGTGGGGCAGACCGGGCGGAGCAGGACATAACCACTGCCCCGCCCGCCCCGCCCCGGAGCCGAGGACAGCGCCGCCCCCGGGCGCTCACCGGCCCCGGGCGCTCACCGGCCGCGGGCTGACGGTGAGGCTGGAAGTCACGGGCGGAGGAGGGCGGCGGCTCCCGGGTTTGTTACCAACACGATCAGGACCCTGGCTCCCTGCGCGGCGAGAACGACGGCCCCACGCGCCGCCGCGGGAGCCGTGCTCCGTGGTTTCCGTGGGTCCCGCGGAGCAGCATCGCCAGGTTCCCGGCAACAGGCCGAGCGGCCTCACCGCCCCGCCGCCTGCGCCCCGGGCGTGTGACCGCCAGGCCGGGTCCGGCTGCGGCTGCCGGGCGGGCTCCCCGGTAACTACCGGCCGTTCAGCCCCGGGAGACGCCGCTGGCAGGAGCCATTCGTTCCCGTCCTCCCGAGGCATTGGCAAATGTGCTCGAGGCGAGGGAGCGGCGGCGCCATCATGAGCAGGCACCGCGACGAGCTGGCACCGCGACGAGCTGGCACCGCGACGAGCAGGCACCGCGACGAGCTGGCACCGCGACGAGCAGGCACCGCGACGAGCTGGCACCGCGACGAGCTGGCACCGCGACGAGCAGGCACCGCGACGAGCTGGCACCGCGACGAGCAGGCACCGCGACGAGCAGGCACCGCGACGAGCTGGCACCGCGACGAGCAGGCACCGCGACGAGCTGGCACCGCGACGACCAGGCACCGCGACGAGCAGGCACCGCGACGAGCTGGCACCGCGACGACCAGGCACCGCGACGAGCTGGCACCGCGACGAGCAGCCCGCAGCGGAGGCCACGCCTCCCCCTACCCCCTGCTGGCTGCTGAGCGCCCTGCCCCTGCCCCAGCCCCTGCCCCTGCCCCTGCCCCTGCCCCGGCCCCGGCCCCTGCCCCTGCCCCTGCCCCGGCCCCAGCCTGGCCTATGGGCCTTGGAATCCTGGCTGCAGAGACAGCAAGGGAGCGGGCTCCCCTCCGAGAGCCCAGGCCGTTTGCAGGGATGGCACCCCGACAAGAAATCGGGACCTCGAGGCTCTCCTCCGCGGCAGGTGCGCAGCCCATTCAGGGCTGAACCCGGGAGGGTGCGTGTGAGCAAGAGAAAATGAGGGGCAACCGCAGCTCCACCCTGCGTGGCCCCACAGAGCCCACCCTGCCTGGCGGTTCGAACCCGCTCCCAACGCACAGCTGAGCGAGGAACTCGGGGTGCCCGGGTCAGGCCCCACCCAGCGCCTAACCCATCACGTGAGTCTTTCAAAGGTGAGGTTGTGACCACATTGAAAACCAGCGCTGTTGCCGGGCCGGTGCGGGTCTGAGGTTGAGTGTCAACCCACGAACCAGGAGGGCACAGTTCGATCCCGGTCCGGGCACAGGCCCGGGTTGCGGGCTCCATCCCCAGTGCGGGGCGCGCGGGAGGCGGCCGGCCCCTGGTTTGCTCTCCTCTTTGATGTTTCTGTCTCTCCCGCCCCCTCTCTCTGACATCAATGCAAACTCGTATTAAAAGAAACACACGAGGCCGGAGGAAATGGGCCCCCACGTTACAATGGCCGCGCTGGGTGCAGAGCGCAGGCCTCTTCCGTGTCCCGTGGGTCTCCCGTGCGTAGCCGTCACGTTTAGAGAGAACGAGAGAGACAGCCCCTAACAACCACTCAAACCGCCAACGGCGACCCCAGACATGACCCAGCGAAACCCACCCTCTCCCGGCAACAGCCGCCCCAGCGGACCCGTCCCCCCGGGAGCCAGACCAGCCGGTGGGCGGCCACACCTGTCCGTCCTCGGCCGGGAGAAAACGAGGTGAGAAAACAGGCAGAGCCCTGGCTGGTGTGGCTCAGTGGAGAGAGCACCGGCCTGTGGACTAAAGGGTCCCGGGTTCGATTCCAGCCAAGGGCACATGCCCGGGTTGCGGGATTGATCCCCCCACACCCCCGCCCCTGCAGTAGGGGGCGGGTAGGAGGCAGCCAATCAATGATTCTCATCACTGGTGTTTCTATCTCACTCCCCCTCCCTTCCTCTCTGAAATCAATAAAACCAAACAAACACCAACAGGCAGACCCAGCGCCTCCGCGCCTCCCGGGCAGCTTCCTCTGCCCACCAGCGGTTCTCTGCCTTCAGACCCCGGGCCCACGCTGGGCCTCCCATCCCCACAGATGGGGGCAGGGCTCTGGCGTGGCCGCCGCCGTAACAAGTTACCACCCACCCGGGCCTGACAAGCCACAGGGATGTGCTCGGTCCCCGTTCCGGAGGCCAGGCGTCCCAAATCTCGGTGCCCCTGGGCCGCACACCCTCTGTTGGCCGGGGAGGGACCTCGGGCCTCTGCCAGCCCTGGTGGCTGCTGTGGACACTCCCATGTGACCGCGTCCCTCCGGGCACCCCTCCTGGTCACGGGCCTCCTCCACGTCTGTGTCCTTTGCTGTCTTCCGAGGACGCTCACTGGATTTGGGGCCACCTCCTCCAGGATGGCCTCACCTTGATCCTCACCTTCATCCCGTCTGCAGAGACCCTTCCCAATAAGGACCCACTCTGGGGTTCAGCGGGGGGACACATGAACTGGGGGGACGCTGTTCAACCTAGTGCAGACCCGTGTGAAGACACATCTAACTGATTTTCATGACGAGGAAGCTGGGCAGGTGGATGGCTCCGGGGCCCTCCCACCGGCCCCAGGCTGGCGTCCCCCATTCTCAAAGGGCCGGGGGGCACTGAGTCAGACGAGGGGTGCGGCCGCCGGCCAGGCCCTCTCCTACCAGCGTTTCCCACTGATCCTCCTTCGCACCCCCTGTACGCTGTGCCAAACGCTACTTAGTGGCTCATTAACTTCCGGCGTGAAGACCCCTCTAACTGCACGCTCCCCCCTCCTCCGGCCTCCACTCCCCGCCGCTGACAACTGCCAATCAAGGCTGCAGAGGTCCCAGGGGACCCAATTAGGGGCCCCCCTCCCGCCAAACGCGCTCCGGGAAGCGGGATTTCAACGGAGAGCAAGGAGGTTACGGAGCGTCACCCCGGAAAGTCTCTGCTCCCGGAAGTGGCTGCTGCTTTGAAAGCTCCCGCCTGGGCCTTGCTTATATTTTGGCGGCGCTGGCAGCTGCCACCCACCCACCGGGAGATCAGGGCCGAACTCTGAGGAGCACCCGCGGGAATCAGCAGAGCCGATGCCTGTGAGCACCCCACCCCCCACCCACAGCCCCCACCCAGAGCGCGGGGAGGGGGGCGAGCGTTTGGTCCCACACCCGCAGCGCAGGCCCATGCGCCCTCCAGCCTCGCCCCGTGCGCCCCGTGCACACTGGCACCCCTAGAGGCGCTGGGCACGAGCCGCGGGTCTGCATTCCCTTTGCAAATGCCACACAGAGGCGACCCGCGCCGCAGCGTCGGATCAGAGCCCTGCCCTCGCCCTGCACCCGGGGTCACCATTTCAGAGCGCCCCCGAGAAGCACCCCCAAAGCCCTCCCTCCTCAAAAAGGCACCCACCCGGCCAGACCAGAGCCGCCGCCCCTGGCACAGCGGGGATGAATGGGTTTAATCTCGGGAACCAACGCCCTGCGGGGCCTCCCACTCCCCAGGGAGGCCTGGCTGCCGGCCTCAGGGACTGGGCCTTCAGGGAGACGTCACCGTCCGGTCCCGGTCCCCGTGAGGGCGACAGGAAGGTCTGGCTGAGCAGGGGCCTGCGCCACACCCCGTCTGAGGCCCTTCCCGGGGCGGGGCGCCCGGGGCTGCGTTTGTCAGGACAAGGGGAGCCGGACTGAGGCCAGCTGTCCCCTCTCCCTGCGGCCCCGCGGCTGTCTCCGGGCCCCCTTCTCGGCAGCCTGGAGCAGAGCCATCTGGGGGGATCTGGTGTCCATGGGGCCCCGACCCGGAGGTGGGTCAGGCCCGGGGCGGAGGGAGCATCTTCGGGCCACGCCCCCCCCCAGCTCCCCGCATGGGGTGGGGGGCAGGCTTCTCTGAGGATGGCTATTTTTAAATCAGAGTAAACAGCCCTGGTGACCCGGAGGCGGGAGGGGAGGGGAGGGGAGGGGAGGGGCGGGGGCACCGTGGCTGCCAGCCCTGCCCGCCTCACCCCCCCCCCGCGGCCCCGGGTGCTGCCCCGGCCGGTTCTGGGCAAAGGGCGCTGCGGGCCCGGCGGGATTAGGGGACGGCGCTGGTCAGACCGGCAGGGCCGGCCCATCCTGCGCCTTTACTCTGTGGCCCCGGGACGGGGGCGCGCCGGCCGGACCCTCTGAGGGTCTTGGCGGACTCCGTGTGCGACCCGAGGGGAGCAGCGCCAGCGTGCGGGGACCAGGCCGCCCCAACTTCCGAAACCAAGGAAAGCAAAAGCGCAGAGAGGGCCCCGCGCCTACTCTCCTGACTCATGCACCCCGCGTGTGAGCGCGCGCCCGTACGTGTGAGCGTGCACCCCGTGCATGAGTGTGCGCCCACACATGTGAGTGCGCACATGTGCGTGTGAGTGTGTGCCCGCGTGTGTGAGCATGTGCATGTGAGTGCACACATGTTTGTGCGTGTGTATTGTATACGTGTTTATGTGTGCATGTCTGAGCTTTCATGTATGTGTGTGCAGATTGAGTGTGGTGTGATGTGTATTGTGTGTACTGTGCTGTGTTCATGTGTGTGCACATTGTATGAACGCTGTGACGCATGTCTGCGTGTGCACACATGTGCGTGTGTGTTGTGTGACGTGTGTACAGGGCTGTGCTCGGAGCCGGGCCCTCCCCGCCACCCAGGCCCATGTTCGGTTTTGAAAGGACAAGAGCCCCCTGGGCCCCAGCCGCGGGGATCGGGGAGGGCAAAGGTCCCGGGTTCGCCCAGAAATCACGCCTTTATTTGCTCGGAATGTTTCCCCTGACACCTCAGGGAGGCGCGCCCGCCACCAGCCGGGCTCCTGGGCAAGGGGGCAGCTGCCCGTCTGTATGTTCTTCCCCAAGTCGCACAGCAAGGGCGCCCCCACCTGGAGACGGCACTGGGCCCTCCCCTGCTTCAAACTGAAGGCGGCCCCACACTCTCGCTCACTCAGGCACAGTCCCCAGGCGCCAGAGCAGGAGTGGGGGAAGGGAGGGGAGGGAGGGGGCAGCCCCATCCACCCAGCGGCAGAGGCCACGCCCTCCCCCAGCCAGGCTGCTCCCAGGGAGTTTATTTATTTATTTAAAGATTTGTAATTGATTTCAGAGAGGAAGGAAGAGGGAGCTAGAAACATCAATGATGAGAGAGAATCACTGCACGGCTCCTACTGGGGACGGAGCCCACAACCTGGGCACGCGCCCCGACCGGGAATCGAGCCGTGGCCTCCTGGTCATCGGTCGGCACTGACCGCTGAGCCACGGTGGCGGGGCTCTCCCGGTGAACGTGAATGTCAGCTCGACAAGCCAATGATAGCACAGAGGGGGACCCCAGCACAGCGCTGGGCGCAGGGAGCCCTCCGGAAGGCTGGGAGCCGTGCCCTCTCACGGTGACCAGCCCCGCAGACCCCGTGGCCCCTTGCGGTCGGTGGATCCTCGCAAAATCACAGCCTCACCCGACGAGCCCGTGCAGTCAGCCCTGACCTGTCCCCCACGTGCCGTGGCCCGGAGCTGGCCCGGCGGCGGCGTCACCCTTCCTGCCCATGCCTGCCCTCCGCCCAGGCCCCTCGGCCTCGTGCCCTGGCTGCCAGGAAAAGCCAGGGACAGACGGGCTTCCCCGGAGGCAGCCCTGAGGCTGGAGAAGGGAGTGGTGGTGGGAGGGGGCACTGGGCCCGGCTTTGTCCTCTCAGACAGGATCCCGGGGGCCCCACGGGCACCCCAACTGTGGGGACCCCACAGGCCCTCATGCACGATCCTGCTTCCCCCGAAGAACACCACTGCGAGCCCAGGGCCGGGTTGGCCCTTTAACACCTGGAGTGGCGTCCTCCAGCCGCCTCCCCGGCCTGCCCCACCCCACCCCACCCCGCGCTCACTCCTGGGTGGGGTCACGCCCCCATCCCGGTCACCAGGTCACCATCGCCCAGGTCCCAGCCTCGAGAGCAGGCTGAGCCGGGTCCGAGTCTCGTGTGAGTGAGAGAGAGGCCCCAGAATCAACGCGACGCGGGTGCTGGGAGGGGGACACGGCAGCGCCGCCCCCCCCCAGGCGACGCCCTAACAGCTGCCTCTCCCCGCCAGGGCTTGGCGAGGCCCAGAGCTCAGGGCGGTTCTAGAGGCTTCTCCCGGGGGCGGGCTGCCGCGTCGCTGGGGGACGGGACAGGCAGGTCATCACAGGCGCGGCGCCCTGTGACTGTGGTGGCTGCTGAGTCACCAGGCATTGGGCTCGGCTGGGCCGTCCGGGGACCGTGACCCCAGCTGTGGGCCCTCAGGGACGCGGGCCTGTGAGAGCCGATTGGGACCGGGACCCCAGCTGTGGGTCCTCAGGGACGCGGGCCTGTGAAGGCCAGTTGGGGCTGACCTTCGCGGGCTCCCCAAGCTCAGTCACGTGTGCTGAGCTTTTTCCGGGCCCCGAGGCTTTGTAGCTGAGCCCCTTGGGCAGTGGGGCCCTGGCCCAGGCCCCTGGCCCCCAGGTACCACCCCCACCCCCCACCACTTTGCTCCGAGGCAGCAGGGAGGGTGTTTGGGGCCCAGCCCGGGCCACACGGGGGGCTGAGCCGCATGTCCAGCTAACGGGGGTGGGGACGAGGAAACAGGCCCCTGGCGGGGACCCAGAGACGGCACTAATAACACTATTGTTGTCACGAGAGCAGGGGGTCCAGCCAAGCCCACTCCAGACAAGGCCGCCCTGAGACCCGGCGGGCCATGACCAGGGTCAGCGCATCCACAGGGGGCGTGACAAGGACAGGACGCCGGCCACGTCCCTGTGCCCGCTGATCCTGGCTGACCCACCCCATCCTGGGTCTGACATCAGCCGGTGCCCCTGCCCCGAGGCCCAGAGGCCAGAGGCCAGGCCTGGGGAGGCCGCCCAGTGTCCGGGGAGGCCCCAGGCACCGGAGAGGAGGTGGGGGGTCTGGCGGCGCGTCAGCTGGAAATAGAGACCGATCCAGGGAAGGCCCGGCCAGTGGCCTCGGCCCAGGGAGCCGGCTGGGGTCTGAGCCACTGGCCCTGCGTGGGCACCAGCAGCACCACCCGCTCAGAAGGGAAACCCAGCTCAGCCCCGGCCGGCGCGGCTCGGTGGTTGAGCGTTGACCTCTGAACCAGGAGGTCAGGGTTCGATTCCCGGGCAGGGCACAGGCCCGGGTTGCGGGCTCCATCCCCAGTGCGGGGCGGGCAGGAGGCAGCTGGTCCATGATTCTCTCTCATCATTGATGTTTCTCTCTCCCTCTCCCTTCCTGAAATCAATAACAAAACATTTTTAAAAAAAGAGCAGTGGGGAGGGGGAGGGGGAGGGGGAGAGGCAGGGGGAGGGGCGGGGACAGGGCCACCCCAGGAGGGCAGGGAACTTCCTCTCCAGGCGGCCTATGGCCCTCACCGCGGGGGCGCCCTGGGCTGGGGGTGGCCGGGCTGGGGCAGTGGACGCCCCTGCTCCTCTGGGGGAAGCCTGCCACCTGCTGGGCACACAGATCCCTCCAGGAAGGGCCGCCTCGGGGAAAATGGAGCGCAAGGACGGTGCCACAGCCTGGCCTTCGTCCTCTGGGCACGGGCAGGAAGTGGTGCCCACACGGACCCTCCGCGAGGGCTGCAGGGAGCGGGCCCAGGGGGACCTCGGTGCCCGCGTCCACAGCAGCCTGTCCGGTTGGCGCCTCCCCACACGGGGCACACTCCGTGGTCCCTGCACCTGGGTGGGGCCGTGGACGGAGACCTCTGGTGCCCGGCTCCGGCCTCCACAGCTGCCACGCCACCAAGTGCAGTTTGGAAGCTCAGGGAACTGTCACTTTCTCTCTTTTTAAAATATATTTTTATTGATGTCAGAGAGGAAGGGAGGGGGAGAGAGAAACATCCATGATGAGAGAGAATCATGGACCGGCTGCCTCCTGCACGCCCCGCACTGGGGATGGAGCCCGCAACCGGGCCTGTGCCCCGCCCAGGAATCGAACCCTGACCTCCTGTTCCTAGGGCAACGCGCAGCCCCTGTGCCCCGCCGGCCGGGCGAGGAACTGTCCCTTTCAACAGCAGAGAAAAGAGCCCGTTTCGCTTCGAGACGTGAGACCCACACTTGTCACAAGGGTTGCCTTGGAAGGTGCCGGCCCGGCTGCCTCTGTCTGCCCCTCTCCCGGGGGACAGCGGCCCAGTGACGCTGTGGTCGCCGGGACAGCGCCCACGCAGAGCACGGGCGGCACACGGAGCTGCTGGTCACCCGACACCTGCCCAGCAGCCCGCCAGGCCCGAGAGAGGCCGCGGCGACCAAAAATAATCCTGCTGTTTAAATATTTACGGAGGCAGCCGGATCCCAGCCGCCCAGCTGCACAGCCGCACAGCTGCCCCGCCCCAGCCGGGCCACCCCCACCTCCCGGGACCCCGCCCTCCCCGTCCCCCGATGTGGGGGGTCTCCTTTCCCAGGACCCACGTGAACCATGTCGCCTCGTCCCAGGACATGTCCCCTCCGACTTCCTATTCCCTGTCCCCCCACCCCGCAGGCGCCTCCCTCCTGTAGCCCTTTCTAGCCCCAAAGCCCCCTGGGAGACGCCCTGCTTCCTTAGAGGGGCTGCCCCCCATTTTGGAAGCCAGCAACACGCTGAACAGTGGGGTGCACCCGCCGGAGCCCTGGGCTGCTCTCGGCATCTCCTCCCGGGGACGCAGGAGGTTGGGATGCGCCCATCAGGGCCCCAGGACCTCGGGGCTACACCTCCTGCGTCTCGCGGAGGAGAAATCGAGGCAGAGAGGGTAAGAACGGGCCAGGCGGAGCGGGCGGAGCCAGTGTGCCCAGGCCTGGGCTCCAGGGCCCACATCAGGGCCCCGGGCCGCCACCTGCAGCCGAGGAAGCGGGACCTGCTCGCATCACCTGCTGTGGGCGGCCGGCGAGGAGCCCGCGTGGCTGGGCCGGGGCGGGGGCAACACTTTCGGGTCCCCTGAAGCAGGACCAGTTCTGAGTGTTGGCGGAGGGGCCCCGGGGGCCTTTGGTCCGGGCACATCGTGGGCAGGGCCACGGGCTGAGGGAGCGGAAGGCCCGCGTGACCTCGCCCGCCCTCCCCCTGCGGCCCCCGTGTCAGCACAGAGCGAGGCGGGGCCCGCGGTTGCATCACAGACGGGTCCCCACGGCCGGGCATTTCGTCAGCGACGGGCCGCGTTGCGACAGCCGGAGGCCTCCGCAGGCCCCGGCTCCCGGCAGCTCCCGTGGCCTCCGCTCGGTCCCCAGAGCCACGCGGGCCTCCGCCAGGGCTGACGCCAGAGCGGCCCCTGGGGGGCTCCCGGCCGCCACAGCCCCAGCCCCGCACCCTCGGCCAGGGTTGCGTCAGGGTCCCCGGGGCTGTCTGGTTTATGAGCGACAGCAGTTGCGTTTGCCAGTCTGACATCCCGCCAGTGCCGCGCCGTCCAGGGGAGCCCCTCTCGGGAGGGAGGCCCAGCTGCCTCCTCTCCTCTCCTCTCCGTGGGGGGGGGGGGGGCGGGGGCGGGGAGCAGCTCGGCCTCAGGAGAACCTCGCTCCTGTCACACTGGGCGGTGACGGCAGGAGGGAGGTGTCGGGGCCACGGGACACCCCCACCTCCTCCGAGAAGCCCCTGCCCACCCAGGACAAAGGGAAGGGGCACCGGGAGGAAGGGGGTGACCAGGGAACCTTAAAGAAAAGCTGGACACCAACCTGCTCAGAGCAGAGCTGGCCGGGCGCCCGAGCCTCCCGCACATCGGCACCTGCCATGGCGGTTGGGGGGGGGGGGGGGCGGGGCACACGGCTCCCAAGGCTCCGTTCCGACGTGGACGTCGAGCATCTCCCATGGACGGCCCCTCACTCCGACCGTGGGGGAACTGGCCGCATTGCAGGTGCACGGTAACGACCAAGATGAGCTTTACGCCCCCCCGCCCCTCTCTCTCTCCCTCTCTCTCTCTCTCTCTCTTTTTACTTTTAACACGTTAAGCGCCATGGCCGTCAGCAGTGACTGACACTATACTTCCCGTCCGGACTGGGCAGCCACTGGTGCCGCCTGCACATCGGTGACATCGGGTATCGCGGGCTGAACGGAAAGGAAGACAAAACAGGCCTGGGTGTTAACGTGTGGAAAATGTGGCTATCAGCCCCGGCCGGTTTAGCTCAATGGATAGAGCGCCGGCCTGTGGATTGAAGGGTCCCGGGTTCAATTCTGGTCAAGGGCACAGGCCCGGGTTGTGGGATCGATCCCCAGCAGGGGGCGTGCAGGAGGCGGCTGATCCATGATTCTCTCTCCTCATTGCTGTTTCTCTTTCCCTCTCCCTTCCTCTCTGAAATCAATAAAAAAAATTTTAAAACATTTTTTAAAGAAAATGCACACGAGAACCACGATGAGCCATCAGAACGGAAAAAAGGGGAAAAGGGACCACACCGGACGCTGGTGAAGATGCCGAGAGAGTGGGCCAGTCACGTGTTGCCGGCGGCAGCGGAGGACGCCCGGCCGCTCTGGGAAACCCGCGATCTCCGTGCACACGACCCAGCCCTGCGCCCCTGGGAATGCACCCCAGAAAAGCCACGTCCGACACAAGCCCGTACAGGGGTGTTCACAGCAGCTTGTTCATAACCCCAATTCCCCCTCCCCCGCCCCCACCCCCACCCCAAGGGGCCTGTTCACGCCTGGGGATGGGCGCGCCCCGTGGAACACGCAGCAATAAGCAGGCACGGACACACCGCCGGTGCAACCACCGGGAAGGAGCTCAGGGGGATGACGCGGAAGAGGAGAGCCCGTCCCAAAGGAGGCAGAGTCCTACCCGCTTCCACACAGTCCTCAGAGCGGGGGTGCGGTGGGCGGGCCAGGGGTGCGAGGGGACCAGGACTCAGCGTGACTGTCGGGCGCCTGCGGCGGCCACGTGCGAGGGAACAAAGCTGCAATGTGCGACCGCCACGCGGGACTCCACACTCGGACCGCGTCCCTCGCGTCCACAGGGCATCGGTTCCCGGACCCCCCCGCCGCTCAAGCCGCTCAGACAAACGGCCCGGACTTTGCCTCCGCACCCCCCCCCCAACACCTCGTCTCCACGTCACTTACAGCCCCCGCTACCGCGTGACCGCTGCACAAGCAGGTGCCACATTGTGTTGAACAGGGAGGAGGGGCCACGGGAACGTGGAGGAGGTTATGTGAGGCCGGAGGAGGGGCCACGGGAAGCCGAGGCCGAGGTTGAAGGGATGCATGCGGCCGGGAGCCCCCAGAAGCTGAAGAGGCTGCTCGGTGGGGAGTGCAGGCCACGTGGCTCAGGGCGGCGGGCACAGCAGGGGGTGGGTACGGGTTCGGAGAGGCTGGGCGGCCTTGTCACGGAGGGTGTCTCACGGGTGCGGGGGGAGGGGGGGACCCGTAGCTCAGACACGGGCCCAGGAGAGCCAGGGGTGCTGCAGGGCACCGCCCGCCTGCCCTGGGGTCCTGCTGGATGCCCGCCCGCCCGCCTGGGAGCCTGCCCGCTCGCCCTTCCCCGCCCCGTGGTTCCCGCCTCGCTCCCTCCGTGGGGCGCTCTCTCCCCTCGGCTGCGGAAGCCCAGCCAGCCTGCGGGGACCCCTGGGCCTGGGAGGAGAGGAGGCGCCGTCTGCCCTGGGGGGACGCGGTGACAAGTGCTGACAGGTCATTAGCATCACATGCCCTGGGGGCTCTTTCATTAACAGGGGGGAGCGGGCGGTGCGCGCAGGGGCTACCGGCTGTTTTAACTCGCATTTCACTGTGAGATTCACATCATGACAGGCGAACGGTTTTTGAAAACTAAGAAAAAATTACCGCGTCACGTGACCCTCGCTCCTGGCGCATTTCCCTCACCCGGTGCCGCCCGTACCGCGTCCGCGGCGGTTTGCCTCGTGTTCACCAATCTCCTGGGACACCAGAGGCCCGTGTGGTCTCGCTGGTTGGGGCGCCCGCGGCACGAAGCCCGAGGCTGCACATTGGACGGCAGAGCTCGCTGGGCAGGGCTGCCCCACGTCAGGCCTCAGCACAGATTTCAATAGAATGTGGGCCGGCCCGCGTGGCTCAGTGGTCAAGCGTCGACCTAGGAACCAGGAGGTCAGGGTTCCATTCCCGGTCAGGGCACAGGCCCAGGTTGCGGGCTCCATCCCCAGTGTGGGGCGTGCAGGAGCCAGCCAGTCAGTGATCTCCCTCATCACTGATGATTCTCTCTCTCTCTCTCCCCCTTCCTCTGACATCAATAAAGACGTATTTATTTTTTTTTAAATATATTTTATTGATTTTTACAGAGAGGAAGGGAGAGAGAGATAGTTAGAAACATCGATGAGAGAGAAACCTCAATCAGCTGCCTCCTGCACATCTCCCCCTGGGGATGTGCCCGCAACCCAGGCACATGCCCTTGACCGGAATCGAACCCGGGACCTTTCAGTCCGCAGGCCGACGCTCCATCCACTGAGCCAAACCGGTTTCGGCAATAAAGACATATTTAAAGAACATGCGTGTAATCCGCCTGCTGTTTCTGACACAGCGTGAATCTCCGGGGCTGCGCACTCGCCCCTCGGGCAGCACTGACCTTCGGGTCACAGGCCCTTGGGAAGTCGATGGTGCGCCCTCCTCAGGAAAATGCATGCCAGGAGCCCCCATGCCAAAGGTGGCATGAGATGTGGGCACACGGCCCAGTTAAAACCCTGATCTAAGAGAGGGACTGAGCTGGGTGTATGTCCTCTTCTGTTGAGGGCTTTTTATATACATACATTTTTCATTGATTTCAGAGAGGAAGGGCGAGGGAGAGAGAAACATCCATGATGAGAGAGGATCATGGACCGGCTGCCCCCTGCACGCCCCACTCTGGGGATCGAGCCCACAACCGGGCCTGGGCCCTGACCGGCAGTCGAACCCTGACCTCTTGGTCCATAGGTCGATGCTCAGCCCCTGAGCCGCCCGCCGGCGTTAGGTTTGCTCCCTCCATCATGCAGACCCCGGGAGGCACATCCTCACGCAAGGGCGTCTGGCTTCTGTCATGGATCCCGTCTCAGCAGGAGTTCCGGGAGGCCCTCTGCCTTTGGGGGAGGAGCTGCGTGTCAGTGTATAACAGGGCAACGCACTTCCCACGGGGGCCTGCGGACACGCCACGGGGGGATCCACACCGGGGTCGACCTGTGGGGTGGGGTCCCGCTGTACTACATCCTCGCCCAGCGGGCGCTTGAGGTGCGCCGGGTGCCTTTCGGGACAGAAACCGATGATCTTGCGGGGGAGGAGGAGGTGACACACTCACCGCCCCCCAACCCACGCCTCGATCTCTGACCAGGAAGGCGCGGTGGGAGGAGCACAGAAGCCAGTCCTGCGGGCAGAGCTGGGACCCGGGGGCAGGGTCCGCGATGAGCCTTGGGCCTTGGAGGCTGACGGGTCAAGGGCTCCTGGCCTCACTGCGCTGGGGCTGGTACGTCAGGCGGCCTCGCCATCTAAGACCAGGCCCTGCCGGCTCCCCCGAGGGCGGCACCGGAATGGACGAGGCCCTCTGGCCCCACTGGCCCTCGGTGATCCACCTGCCACGGAGCACAATGCCCGGGGCTCTCGGATGGGGGCGCTGTTCCTCCTCCCGGCCCATCCCAGCCACTCGCTCAGCCTCCACGTGCAGTTCCCCGTCCTGCCACCAGAGGGACCCGTGAGCCAGCCTGCCCTCCCCGCTGGGGGCCGCAATTCCCAGTTAAATCAGGAGCCTTCCTTCCAGAGCAGCTCTGGGTGCACACGTGTCCGCAAAGCCAAGCCCCCCGAGGGGCGTCTGGCCCAACCGGGTGCCTGCACTCCGGGGCCTGGGCCCAACGCCGCCCTCTCCGCTGGAGGAGCAGGGACCACGCCCCCTCCCAGCATGGTTCTCACCCCTTCTGCACACCGGGAACCCCTGGGGCTCAGACACTGCCCTTCCCGGGGCCCTGCCCCCATCGATCCTGGTTCCATGGGCCGGGTGCGGGGTGCAGTCTGGGCATGGGGTTTACAAGCTGCCCGGGCGCCGGGAGTAGGGATGTCTGTCCTATGGAGGCCAGTACACTGGCCATTTAGTCTGGGGTTTCCAGTCCCAGCACCGTGCGGGCGATCAGAGGGAGCAGAAAGGGTGGGGGTCACCCAATGCCCAAGTCTGGCTCCCACGAAAATCACCCGCGGAAAGAATACAAATTCCAGGCCCCACTCCAGCCCCGCTCAGAACCATATCTGCATTTAAAAAATATATATTTGTATTGATTTCAGAGAGGAAGGGAGAGGGAGAGGGAGACGGAAACATCAATGATGAGAATCATGGATCCGCTGCCACCTGCACGCCCCCCACTGGGGACCCCTGTAAACGGAGCGTGTGCCCTGACCGGGAATCGAACTGGGACCTCCTGGTTCACAGGCTGAATTTAAGCCCCAGGAGCCTGCCATGCACCGCTGGGTCAGGGTCCTGGGATCTGGTGCTGAACTGGCCCAAAGCCCAGCCACGGGGGGCTCCAGGGTGCCTCCCGGACAAGGCGGTCTGCGCATGCCCAGGATCCCCACCTCCCGGAGCCCAGCGCAGGGGCTAAGCTCTGAGCGGAGAGATGACGGGGACACTAATGGGGGGGGGTCTGCATCAGGGAGCCTGTAGACAGCACAGGGCGGTGTCTGCTCCGGCTGCAGAGGAGCCACCCGGGCACCGGGCGGCCAGGGAAGGAGGCCTGACGCTGCTCCCGTGGGCTGGGCCTTGAGGACGGTGCGAGCCGGACACAGAGGCCACCCTGCCCGGTCCCACTTCTGACACAGGGGCCGGAACAGGCCATCCGAGGAGGCAGGAAGCGCCCGGTGGGGGCGGGGGCGGGGGCTGCGAGTTGGGGCAGGGCTTCCTTTGGGGGCGATGAGAAAGTTCTGGAACTGGACAGAGGTGATGGTGCAAAACACGGAATGGCCCTGACTTGTAGTTGAAAATGGGCACGTCAGCAAGTGTGTTAGGTGCATTTTAGGACAAAACACACACACACGTGTGCGCGCACACACGTACACACACAGACACACACGCGCACACGTACACAGAGACACGCACGCACGCACGCACACCCCCAGGCTGGGAGCTCAGGTGGTTGGATCCCCACTCAGGGCACATACAGGAGTCAGCCCAGGGATGCATAAGTAAGTGAACAACAAATCGATGTTGCTCTAAAATCAATAAATTCACATTTAAACATCAAAAAAGAAGAAAACGAGTTCCCAACTCTAGGGCCCCGAGTCTGTCCGAGGCGACCAGGACCTCCAGGGAGTTCCAGGCCCTGAATGTCCGACGTGGGGAGCAGATTGCTGTTGTGGGGAGCCCTGTGCACTGTGGGTGCTCACAGCACCCCTGGCCTCCACCTGCTGTGGTGACAAATGTCTCCTGCCGTTGTCACGCCCCCTGGGCAGAATCGCCCGGGTGAGAATCTGCTGGGAACAGCCAGGCATCGGGATGGATGGAAGGGGCCGGGGGGACCCTCACGGGGCCGGGCTGGAGGAGCACCAAGGACGAGAGGGAGGCAGGGCCAGCAGTGAATTCTCAGGGGAACCCACAGACGAAGATTACGACTCCACCTTGCGAATGAGGAAACAGATTCCCAACAAGGTCCCCGGATTCCCAAACCCAAGCGCCTAAGGAACCAGGCAGCTGAGCAGGCCCCGCCCCGGTCCTCGTCCTACCACTGAGACCGCGGCCGGGGGACCGTCAGCCACTGAGACCGAGGCCACGGGACCATCTGCCACGGTCCGTCCACCAGGCCTGCCACCTCTCCAAGCATACTGAAGACAAGAGCTCAGACACCTGTCCCCCCGCCGGGCCCCTGGGGTGCTGGACACCGGCAGGGATGGCTGCGCTGCCGCGTGGCACCACCAGGGGGCGCTCCGAGGCCCGCCGCAGGCCCCGGCCCGGGCTTGCGCTTCATCCCCAGCCTGGTTCTCGGGTGGAATCACTTCACCGCTCAGCGCGCCGCCTGGGTCCGGGCCTGGGCCTCAGCTGGCTGCCCCTTTGATATGAACCCCCCGCCCCCGCGAACGTGGAAAATGTTTCCGTGCACCCTCGGGCTTTAATGGAGCAGTTATCGAGGGTCCGATATCAGAAAGAATCGCAAATTCCTTCCCGCCCAGGCCGCATAGCGTTCCGCGTCCCTGCACCTGCTCCTTGGCTGCCGGGCTCACCGGGTCCCGAGTGACCCCAAGTCTGGTGGTGGCCCCAGCCCGGCTGGGTTTGCACAAGCCTTGTGCGCGCCCACCTCTGTGGGGCCCCGAGCACCCCAAGGATGCTGCATGGCTGCCATGACAACCACCCCCGTCAGGCCCACCATAGGCATAATCCCCTCGGTGGGCAGACGGGTGCCGCAGCCCCCGCAGGGGGACAGCTGGCCGCTGCAGCAGGAACAGGACAGGGCGCAGGCTCTGTCCTCAGAGCTCCAAGCAGAGCTGGCGACACACCCCACGGTCCCCAGCGTCGCCGGTGGGACAGCCCAGCCCCAGCCCCAAACACTCACCTGCTCTCGCCCTCCAGGAACACGGAGCCGCTGCTGTCCGCCAGGGCGGCGCTCACGGGTGACAGGCAGAAGGGGGAGGAGAAGGCGTCCGAGTCTGAGTCGAAGGAGCTGTCCCTGCTCACACCCTCGGCCGACAGCTCCATGGAGCCCTCCTCCTCGCCCGCCTCGGGCCGCGGCTCCCGCCCCTCCTCGGTCCCGTCCTGCGAGCTGACCGCGGACAGGATCCCCGAGTCGCTGTGGGCCGGCTGCGAGGCCGGGACGGTGCCGTCCATCCCCAGGCCCTGAGCCAGCTTCTCCCCGTCCTCGGGCGAAGGGCTGACGCGCAGGGTGCCCCGGAGGCCCTGGGCCACCACCAGGATGTCCTCGTCTTGGGGGGTCAGGGGGGGCCTTGGCTCCGTGGGGGAGGCCCGGCAGGGAGCGCCCGAGCTCTGGGTGCGCCGGGCCCGCGGATGGGGTGCCTTGCGCACGGGGGAGCCCTCGGGGGTGATGTAGCGCAGCGCCTCCTCGTCCTGCCGCTGGATCCGGGAGTTGGGGACCCAGGCGAGGATGAGGGTGGCCCCCAGCAGCTCATCCTTCTCCATGTACAAGCACAGGTAGCCTGCGGGGGAGGCGGAAGCGGTGAGGGAGGGCCGTGCACACAGAGGCCACGCCCTGCCGGTCACACCCAGGGCCTGGGATGAGTGAGGACTGGGGAGCCTGGGACAGTCGGGCCTGGGGTGAGTGACATCTGCGGGGGTTGCTAAGTGCCCAGGCGAGGACCGGGCCGCACCGCCCCAGCAGCGACCTGTCGTGTGCTTTCCTCCCCGAGCCCTACCCTGTCCACCTGGGGTCCACCTCAGGCCTGGAGCCCAGAGCTTTCCTGCCTGGGGCCGGTCGGCGCCCCGTCCAGCAGCCAGGAGGCCCCTCCCAGCGTCACAGCCCGTGGGGAGGGACGCGGGACAAAGACTTTCCCACGGGGATGAACTCCAGATGGTGGCTGCCCTACAGGTCTCATTCGTTGGCCACCGCCCTCTCGGCACATTTTTCTTTTAAAAAAAAAAATATTCTTATTGATGTCAGAGAGGCAGGGAGAGGGAGAGAGAAACATTGGTGATGAGAGAGAGTCATGGATCCACTGCCTCCTGCACGCCCCACACTGGGGATGGAGCCCCAACCTGGGCCTGGGCCCTGACCGGGAATTGGCCCGTGACCTCCTGGTTCACAGGCTGAGGCTCAGCCCCTGAGCCGCCGGGCGGGCATGTTTGACTTTAATGCAGCTTCTGGGAGAGGGGCCACCTCTCCACGGCCCGCTGATGGCCGGCAGCGGGTGGGCGGGCTCTCTGGGCTCCTGCACCCTTAGTTTGGGGCGATGGTGGCATTTCCCACGCAGCACCTGCCATTTCGAGGTGTCCTGATTCCCAGGCCTGTTGCACAGCCCCCCGGCCCCCCGGCCCCCCAGGCTCTGTCCTGAGAGGTCACCTCGGGCGGGAGCTGGGCCTGTACACGCCTCAGGGTTCTGCCCCACACACAGCTCCCGTTCGAGAGCCGGGGCTACCGGCCAGCTGTGCACGGGGACCAAGTGTTCCCACATCAGCCACATGGCTCTGGGACTGGAGGAGCGCCCAGACCCCGGCCTCTCCCGCCCCGCCTTCCATCGCAGCAGGACTCAGCCACAGCCTCTCCAGGCCGAGCTGCGCTGGCCCTTGTTTGACACCCAGGACACATGGCCACTCAGACCTGGGCCCAGACCTCCCCCGCCCCCAGCACACCTGTCCCGTCACTGGGCAGGTGACCACAGGGTGATGGTGAAGACAAGTGGGGAAGTGACACCGGAGCCTCTGAAACCACCCTACAGGCCTGGACCCTGGCCCCCCTCTCCTCTCCTCCCCTCCCCCTCCCCTTCTCTCCCCTTCTCTCCCCTCCTCCCTCCCCTCCCCTCCTTCGCCCCTCCCTCGCCCCTCCTCTCGCTCACCTGGGTGATGCTCCCCCAGCCCCTGCAGCCCCTCGGGCGGGTGCACACACACGTTGTTCTTGGAGTAGATGATCTCCCCGTCCAGGATGGAGGGGGGCCCGCCGGCCCCCGGGGTGAGGGTCAGGAGGTCCGAGGCTCTGGAGGAGGCCCGGCGGAGGAGGCGGCCCAGAGACATGGCCGGGGGATGTTCCCATCCTCCGCTCACGGGGGCCCCGGCGGGCGCGTCCACACCTACCTGGGGGGGGATGCATGGGGTCAAGGTCCCGCACCCGGCAGGTGTGCCTGGGCTGCGGCCTGCCTCATGCCCGCCAGCCCCAAACGGACGCTGCTTCACTCCTGGGCGGGTCCTGGCAGCCCAGGCACTCCGGCTGGGGCTGGGCCAGCCTGGGCCCTGCAGGATGGAGCACATCCTTGCCCCCCCCCCACCCCATGCCACTCCCGCCCCCTCCACACCGAGCAGCACAACTGGAAATGTCTCCAGACATCGCAAATGTGCAAATGTCCCCTGGGTGGGACACCTGCCACCCTCCCCCCAGCTTAGCCACTCGCTGGACACCTGGGCAGGGCCGCTCCTCCCCCACCTCCCCCCAGGCCCACCTCCCGGGAGCCTCCCTGGTGACTCCAGGCCGCGGGGTCTGCCCATCTGTTCTTATTTCATTTTACTGCCGGGCACGCGGCATCCCCGGCCTATGAGGTCTGGGTGTGTGACCTGGTGACCCAGCATCTGTGTGCCTTACAGTGCGATCGCCACACTGCGTCCTGCGGCCACACTGCGTCCCGTAGCCACCTGCCACCCCGCCAAGCGGCGCGTCCGCGTCACTGAGTGAGGGGAGGGCCCTGGGCAGACCTTTGTCCTCCCAGAGCCAGTTCCAGCCCCTGCCCCACCCCCGCCACCTGGGCAGCAGGACAGCCCCGCCCGCCCGGCTCCAGCCCCTGGGGGTGGGGGGGTGGGGTCCTGGGGACACTGTGCGCCTGAGGAAGTCAGCCCCGGATATACAATTCTCACCTATTTGTTTATTTCTTTTGTGTGTGTGTTTTAAACATGTTCTTACTGATTTCAGAGAGGAAGGGAGAGGGAGTGAGAGAGAGAGAGAAACATCAATGGTGAGAGAGACTCATGGATCAGCTGCCTCCTGCACGCCCCACACTGGGGATGGAGCCCGAAACCCAGGCCTGTGCTCTGACCTGGAATGGAACTGTGACCTCCTGGGTCAAAGCTCAACCACTGAGCCACACCGGCCGGGCCTCACCTATGGTTTAAATGCACTTGTTTGCTGGGGAGCTTCTTCCATTAAATTGAACCTGGTTTCCAGCCCCGGGTCTCTTCAGAAGTGGAGATTCCTGGACCTAGTTTTTAAAGCTATTTTTCAAAAAGTTATGAAATGTGCTCAGAAGTATAAAAACGACCCCACATCCCTGAAATCACACAATCCAAAAATGTCTGTGTGCCTCCTCCTCCCTTCCGGGCCTTTCCTACAAAGCAAACAACAGTGAGGATCGACTGGCCCTACGCACAGTACCCAGCGGGTTCCAGAAGGCCCCGGCCTGGCCAGAGGTGTGGATCTGTGCCCATCTGATCACAGAAAGCGTTTTCTGATGACCCATGCACTTGAACAGGGTGTCCTGCGTGTGTCAGACACGAGTCCGTGCTGGGACCTGCTGGCTGCTGTGCCTGCCTGTGTTGTTGCTGGGGCGCTGGCGTGTTGTTGATCTGTGGGAATTCTTTATATAGCAAAGACCTTGACCCTCTGCTGCGGCGGCTGCAGGTGTCACCGTAATCGTTGTTTGCCCTTTAAGTTTATTATCTATTTGAGGAACTTAAAATTCTATGAGGTCAAACTGATGGTAACTGTCCCTACGTTTCTTTTGCACTTTATATATCACCTTCCCGAACCAAAGAGCCGCCATCCTTGGCTTCTACGTCATCACCTCACTCTTCAATGAACACTCTGCTATTCCCAAAGTCCTCACTCAACGCGAACCTGGAACGGCCTCCGTGGTAACTGGAGTCTGACCAGCAGAGAGGAAGGCGGCCCGGAGGCGGGGAGGCCAGGGGAGGGGGGAGGGTGGTGGACGAGGATGAGGAAATGAGGAATGAGGAGGGCCTGCACCTGGCACCGCACCCCCACTTCTGATACCCCACCTCCCTGACTCACTCCCCCCCCCCCCCCCCCCGGCCCAGTGGCTGCTACAGCTGCAGGCACCTCGCCTTTCCCCGCCCCTCTGCAGGCATGCCTGCCTCCACGGAGCGGTGTGGGGGGAGAGCCCTGCCCTTGAGGGTCAAGACCAGGAAGCTTGCCCAGCAGGTCAGCGTGGCTCAGGGGTTGAGCATCGACCTATGAACCAGGAGGTCACAGTTCGATTCCCAGTTAGGGCACATGCCCAGTAGGGGGCGTGCAGGAGGCAGCCGATCCATGATTCTCTCTCATCATTGATGTTTCTCTCTCTTTCCCTCTTTGAAATCAATAAAAATAAATTAAAAAAAAAAAAAGACCAGGAAGCTTGCACCCAAAAAAGCCAATGAGGCTGGATTCCTGAGGACGGACAGCGGGAAGTGGGCAGGGAGTGGGCAGGGAGCTGGAGGTGGGTGAGGGCGCCGGAGGCCCGCTGCCAGGCGATGCGGCCCAGCAAAGCCTGCAGCCTGACGGGGGTCTCCCTGCTGTCCTTGAATCCACCTTGAGTGGCTCTCGCTCGCCCCAGCCGAGCGGTTTCCGACCTTAGGGACCAGGGGTCCTATGGGTCAGCAGGAGGAAGGATACACATCCCCACCCCCAGACCAGAGAGCTGTGCGCCCAGGCACCGAACACACAGCAAGTTCAACAGCAGGCCCCTCCCGGCTGGGTCTTCCTTCTCCTCGCACAGGAGCAGAGTAGGGGGAAGGGCACGTCTCGCACCACCTTTAAAGCCGCCGGCTACGACCTTAAGACACACAGTCAGCAAACGCTCCAGGGGGGCCGGGACGCCCGCAGCCAGCAAGCCGACCTGCCACCCCCACCCCTCGCCACAGAATTCACTGAAATCAAAATAGCAGCTGGGGGTGCTGAGAGCGCTTTGTAACATGTAACAGTCCCCTCCCCCCGAGAGTGACAGCCATGACCACTCAGTCGCCTCCAATGTGTTCGCTTAATGTTTTTAAATGTATATAGTATATGTATTTTTTAAATGTATTTTTATTGACTTCAGAGAGGAAGGGAGAGGGAGAGAGATAGAAACGTCAATGATGAGAGGGAATCATGGATTGGCTGCCTCCTGCATGCCCCCTACCGGGGACAGAGCCCGAAACCTGGGCCTGTGCCCTGAGCGGGAATCGAATCGGTACCCACTTAGCCACACCAGCCAGGGCTGCCACTTCATGTTTTCATTGTAAAATGGCGGTGCCGTCCCAGCATCGCTGAATTCAGATCGTAAGGGCCTGAGTCCAAGGCTCCTCTCCCTCTCTCTCTCCCTCTCTCTCCCTCTCTCTCTCTCTCTCTCTCTCTCTTTCTCTCTCTCTCTCTCCAGCCCCCAAACCTGTCTGTACATTGGAGTCGCCTGAGTGTGAAGAGAAGGGCTTCAAAAATCACCCCCAGAACGAGCCGCCTCTCAAGCTCCCTTGTGATGTGCCCCGAGAACGCCACCCGCAGTCAGGACAAAGGCCTGTCTCTGCTGGCGGGAAGGACAATGCCGGCTGCGCTGGCGCAGAGGAGGGCACGGGCAGGGTGTGCAAACCCACGACAAGCAGGCAGTGGTTTAAAAGGTATAAAGCTCCGTGGCTGAGCGTCGACCTATGAGCCAGGAGGTCACGGTTTGATTCCCCGTCAGGGTACAGGCTGGGTTTCGGGCTCTGTCCCCAGTGGGGGCGTGCAGGAGGCAGCCGGTCAGTGATTCCCTCTCATCATTGAGGTTTCTCTCTCTCCCTCTCCCTTCCTCTCTGAAGCCAATAAACACATGCACTGTTGAAAGGCATAAAGGAACAGTGCCCTACAGGTTCCGAGCCACAGAGGGCAGTGGCGCCCACGCTGAGCCCTGGGCAGCCGGGAGCAGCGGCGGGGCGGGAGAGCTCCCGGCTCCCCCGCAGCTGGTCCTGGCAGCCCTCGGCCCGGCCGGTTCCTGTCCTGGAAGAAGGAGCCCATAAACTCCCAGCAGGAGACAGACCGGCGCTAAGGCCACGGTCTCTTCCGGAGCCAGGGCAGCCCCGGCCGCGGGAGCCCCGACTTCTCTGGGCCGCGCCCTGCCTCGGCCGCCGGGTCAGGAGCTGGGTCAGCAGCTGGGACGCCGGGGTCAGAGGACAGACGTGGTCCCGGCCCCGCGTGGAGCGGCAGCTCCCACCCACACGAGGGACGCCGCCCACCCATCCCGCCGGCTGCCGGCTGCGGTGGGAGGCGGGGAGGCAGTGGGGGGGGGGGGCACTGGACACTCGGGGAGTGTGGTGGGAAGCCCACAGGTGACATTCCCTGGCCTGTCGGTCAGGCATGTGGCCGGCAGGAACCGGTTCATCTGCTTTGCCCTCCAAGGCCAATCAACACAGCGGAGAAGGTGATGCCACATTAAACACGAGCCAGGGACACGCAAACAGGACCCGGCCCTCCCACAGCGCCTGCTGCCAACGCAGCCCGGGAGGCCCAGCTCCCTCTCGCTTCCGGGAACCAGGCACGGGCACCGTGGTCTCTGGGGACTATTATCCGACCCTGAATTAGGGCCACAAAGTGTGGGAAAGTGTGCAACTCAGGCACACTTGCCAGGTCACGTGCCTCTACCGTGGCCCATCCAGGCAGAGCTCAGCGAAGACCAGCCCGCCTCCGCGTCTGCAGCCGGGCGGCCCATCAGCTCTCGCTCCCACCCTCCGTGCACTGTGTCATTTTTAAAAAATTGATTTTAAAGAGGGGAAGGAGGCCGGACGGTGTGGCTCGGTGGTTGAGCGTCCACCTATGAACCAGGAGGTCAGGGTTCACTTCCTGGTCAGGGCACAGGCCCGGGTTGTGGGCTCGCTCCCCAGTGGGGGGCGTGCAGGAGGCAGCGGATCCATGATTCTCTCTCATCATGGATGTTTCTATCTCCCTCTCCCTTCCTCTCTGAAATCAACAAAAATATATTTTTTTAAAAAATAAAGAGAGGAAGGGAGAGAGAGAAACATCGATTGCTTGCCTCCTGACGTGCCCTGACTGGGGATGGAACCCGAAACTGGGTTACGCCCTGACCGGGAAGTAAAGCCGCCACCCTTGGTGTCCGGGACGACGGTCCAACCAGCCAAGCCATGCCCACCAGGGACCATACACCCCTTTAGACACGGGGCGGCCTCGCCCCCTGGGGCTCGAAGCGAAGGCACAGCGGATGCGGGGGGGAGTGGGGTGGTCTTTCCGCTTGTTCCCTCGCGCTGTCCCTTCCACTCCGCTTCTGCGCTCAGACCCTGAAGTCAGGCTCCGGCGGCCGCTCCTCTCCTCTCACGGTGACGACAGAGGCCGCGCGTCACGCCAGATGTCAGCTACCAGGCAGCTCACCGGGTGGGTGTGTTAGAGATGCAAGACCATGTGACCAACGGTCGCTCAGGTGGCCGATAGCATAAAAAAACCACCACTGGCCCGGCCGCCGGCTCAGTGGTTGAGCGTCAACCTAAGAACCAGGGGGTCCCGGTTTCATTCCGGGTCGGGGCACAGGCCCGGGTTGTGGGCTCGATCCCCGGTGTGGGGCGTGCAGGAGGCAGACAGTCCATGACTCTCTCATGATTGATGCTTCCATCTCCCTCTCCCTTCCTCTCTGACATCACTGATATATATGGGGAGAGATTTCCTGCACATTTCCCTGGGTTTGGGGGTGGGGGTGGGGGGGGAGTGCAGACTACGAATGCAGTAAGTCCCCACTAAACATACAGCTAGGTCCTGCGACTTTAAGAGAAATGGCCTGTAAGGAAACTCATTTTACCGGAGGCTACTGATTTAAACAAGAGTTAAGTTCCCACAGTGTCTAATCAGTGTTACAGCGAAGCCACGGGAATGCAGCGAGGTTACTGCTGGACCGCGGTACCGGAAACAATGAGGACCAACAGAGCCGCCTCCGCTGCCGGCCAACCCCCCACCCCCACCCCCCACCCCCTCCCCCGCCTCCCGGGGAACTGAGCACTAATCTCACAGAAGAGGGTTCAGGCTGGTGAACAAGATCTGGGGCTCTCAGCGGGGGTGGGGCAGACGAGGTGAAATCTGGGTTGAAGATTTGTGTTGCCAGGCAACCTGGTTGCCCCCTTCCTGGAACAGCCAGCAGGGCCCCCCCCCCCAAGTTACAAAGATGAGTGTAAATAACCCTAAATGGTGAATTCCACCCGAGGGACTACGGTACAAAGCATCAAACAGCGAAACCAACATGTTTCTGCCCATCCAGTTACCAGTGAAAAATCCAAGAAATGGCCATTCATAATAATAATAATAATAATAATAACAACAATAATTAATAATAAATAGCAACAGGCCCTTAGCACCCGCCAGGTACTAGATAATCCTTGCAATAGGCCTCCGAGGCAGGTGGTATTGTCCACTTCACAGACAGAGAAACGAAGGCCCAAGGAATTGTCAGCTCCGTGCACCGGGGCTGGTGCCGAACCCGGCAGCCTGCTTTGGGGGCTGCGCTCGTAACCACAGCACGCACCCCCAGACCCCGGCAGAGGCCAGCGCAGGTGGGGGCGGGTTGTGCGAACCCCAGGCTGTCTCTCCAGTGACATGGGATTGGTCCCCAGTCCCTTGAATTCTAATGAACCACCTGGCAGAGTGAACCACCCTGTCTCGTCTGAGCAAGGGGCCAGGGAGGGCGAACGCGTGAATGATGGGGGCCAGTTACAAGAGGGGAGGTGCCTGGGTTTTTGGAGCTGCCCGCACCCAAGGCCCCAAGTCCGGTCACTCCTAGCGGCATGAGCTTGGGAGGCCTCAGTGTCCCCGTCTGTGAAGTGGGCACAATTGCCGCCCTGCGTTTACGGGCTGGTTCTGGGGGTTAAGTGAACTCAGGCATGGATACCAGAAGCTATTTACACAACCACCTCATGGCCGGAGGATTTACCAAGTCCACCCATGAGAACTTCCTCTCGCCATATTCTGAGGCCCTGCTTCCGATAAACACCCAGCAGCCAACAGGTAATGGACTGCGGCTGCTGTGAAGAGGCATCCCGCCTGGCGATACCTTTCCTTTGCAAAAGCTGTGCTGGTGTGGCACCCGCCAAGCAATGCCATGCGGATGCTTCTAATGGGGGATTTCTAAGACGAACACACAGATTTTTATAACTTCTCCACTCCGCGGATGGCAGGCTTGGAAGGGAGCTCCCGACTGGCCTCTGGGCGGACTTGGATGGCGTGGCTGTGGATGGCCACACAGGACAATGCATGCCTTCGGGGGGGGCGGTAGAGAAAGATGCCAAGGGCAGGTCTCGCCCCAGACCCTCCCCCTGCAGACGCAGGCGGCAGCCGAACAAGCCTGGTGTCCCCTGTGCGGCCATCTAGTTGGGGTCCTGTTCTACTTCCCAAGTAGATTGTGGGAGCCCCGGGATTTCAAGATCCACGGCTCCTGGCGAGGTTCCGGGTTATATTTAGCAAATCGCCTCTTTTTCTCTTTCTCCTTTTTTCTAGTCTCTTTTATGTCTTTCTTTTTTTAAAGTAAAGGACAGGGGGGCAGAGCGAGCGCCTAAAGGAAGTGAGTTTCCTGACACGCGGTTCTGGGCCAGACCTCCCGCCGGGCCCCAGGAATGCTCGGGCGCGCGGTGGGGCACAGCACACTTTGGGGGGGTCTGTGTGGGCGAAGAGCGGCCCCTACAACTTCTCATTCGCGTGCTCGGACCAGCCGGCCAGACAAAGACCGCAAGTTCTCCGGGCCACGGCTGCAGACAGATGGAGACCGAGTCTCCCCGAATTAGGCCCGGGGCGCCCCGACCGCCTCGGAGGGGGTCCCCAGAACGCTCCCCGCGTGGTCCGGAGTGCCTGCGCGCCGCCCGGCCCCGCACCTATCCAGGCTGCGGCCAGACCCCGGTCACTCCGGGCCGCGGCTGCAGGCCCACGCGCCCCGCGCGCCCACCCTGCGCCTGGCGAGGGGGCGCCGCCGGGTGTCCCGCGGACCCTTCAGACCCGCCCCCGCGGCCCCAGGCCGGGCCCCGATACCCACCCGGGTCCCACGGCGGGGGCCGGATCCGTGCTGGCCCCGGGAGCCGCCGCCGCCGCCGCCACCGCCGCCGCTGCCAGTGAGGCGCGGCGGGGCGGGGACGCGCGACCAGGCCCGGCCCCCGGCCCGCCCTCGGCCCAGCCCGGTCCCCGCCCTCGGCCCAGCCCCCGGCCCGCCCTCGGCCCAGCCCGGCTCGCAGCCCGCCCCAGGCCCGCCCCCGGCCCCGGGCAGACCTGGCACGGACCCGCCACTTCCCTGGTCGCCTGCGCCCTCTGGCCCCCGCTCCCCAGCCCCGCGCCCCGCACCCCAAGTGCGCGTCGCTCTCGCCCCGGCCCTGAGCCTCTGTGGTTTCGATTGGGGTGCGAAGGCAACGGCCCCGCCGCAGGCCCTGGGCTCCCGCCCCCGCGGAGGACCCCTCCCAGGAACCCCGCGAGGGGGCGCCGCGCCCCCGGGTCTGCAGATGGGGGGGCGGCACCAGCCCGGGTCCCGGACCCTGAAGGTGCAGCGGGTCCCGGACTCCTCACGCCCCCGCCTCCACCTGCCACCCGTGGGGCACTTAGCGGACCGGATCCCCGGTGCCCCGCGCGGTCCCCGGGGCACCGCAGCGGCCCGGCTGGGCGTACGTGGGCACGATTGTGGCTTTAGGGAAACGGAGGCGGTGGGGTGGAGCCGGGCTGAGAAAGCGACGGAGAACCCAGATTTATGCTTTAACAGGTCGACACCTGGAGGCTCTGTTTCCGGGGCCATCAATGGCACAATGGCCGCCCGCCCCTCAGCCCTCAGCGCGCGCGTGGTCCCCGCCCGCCGGATGTTGACGCCGTCGCCTAGCAACGGGAGATGGCGGAGCCTGGCGGCGGGACCAACGGGTCAGCGGGGTCCAGGGACCGCGGGTCTTGGAAGGCCCCGAGGGTCCCCCTTCTCCACACCCCCGGGGCGCCCCTTCTGCACTTGCCCCTCTCCTCCCGCCCCTCCTGCCCCTCCCGCCCCGGCCCCTCCACCGCCCACGCTCTGGGCCCATCCCGCCCGCGGGCGCTCCAACCGCTGCGCACCCCGTCTCCTTCCTCACCGCCCCCTTGTCTGCTCCCGCAGCCTCCCTCTGTCCCCTGCTCCAGGTGCTCCCCCAAACCGGACCCACTCGCCCCGCAGTAACCATGGCAACCACTATGGGAGCCCCTGGGGCAGAGCGGGGCGCAGGCGTCTCTGAGGGGGAGAGGGCAGGTGGGGGATGGTCTTCGGGTGCGGCCCCTATGGTGGCCCCTGGCCCGGGAGCCGGAAGAGTGGCCCCTACCCCTACCCCTGCCCCAGCTTGACTTGGGGGTCCCCGCAGTGGGGCAGCCCTGGGCAGAGGCCCTGAGCACGGGTAGATGGTGGTCTGCTAACCATCGCGCCACCAGACTCATCTCCTCTGCTTCCTTTATTTTTAATTTTTTAAAAATATTTTTTAATTGGTTTCAGAGAGGAAGGAAGAGGGAGAGAGAGAGAAACATTAGTGATGAGAGAGAATCATGGATCAGCTGCCTCCTGCACGCCCCACACTGGGGATCCCCGCACTGGGGATGGAGCCCGCAGCCCTGGCCTGTGCCCTGAACCGTGACCTCCTGGTTCCTGGGTCCAAGCTCACCCACGGAGCCACGCTTGCATTTTTAATTAGAAAAAAGCGAAACCATTTTAAGAAAGCCTGTGACGCAGGACATCGCGCTCCCCAACCCAGAGTGTGCGGGACTCGCCCTTTTTCACCGTTGCCCCTTTGCATCCCCCAGTTTTGTCACCGACGCAGGCATCTGTGAGGTAGCTTTTCTCGCCTAACCTGCGCGTGCGGGTCCTTTCCTGTTTCAATGATCGCGTTTTTCATCCTTCATTCATGGAGGCTCTGGCGGCACTCCGGCCACGGGCCCGCACGCTGGTGCTGGGGTCGGTGACAAACCTGGTCATGAACAAGCACATGGGCGGCTGGACGCCGGGAGGTGGAACGCCGGGGAGGCAGGCTCTCCGGTGACTCTTCGCCTGTTTCTCTGCCACCAGGTCCCGCAGGGAAGGAGATGCAGCCATTGAAGGAGAGGAGGATGAGACCCCCGCGGGCGAGGGGGTGAGTTCCCACGGGACCAGTGCCTGGGCCTGTGTCCACCAGGGGCTGCAGGGGAGAGGAGGCGCACTTGCTCCAGAAAGTGTCGCTGGTCCCAGAGCAAACCATCCAGCTGCTGACAGCCCCTCGCCCCCATGGCTCCTGGGGCCCGGCAGGAATGTAGGGACTTGCTCTCAGAGCCCCGAGTTGTTCAGAATTCATTTCCTCTAACGGAGGGCGGAGATCACTACCAAAAGCCAGGGCACGTGCAGATAGGCAATAATCTAGTGACACTCATAAGTGTGGGTGCCATGTCTCCATGAGCATCATCACACTATCCTATATAATAAAAGAGAAACGTGTAAATTGACCGTCCCTCTGCTACGCTTACCAGCCAATCAAGAGTGTGTATGCAGATTAACCCAACAAAGATGGCAGGTTAATCTGCATGCATAAGCACCAAGCGGCCTGGGTCCCGGGAGCATCCTCAGGACCCAGGCCGCTCCTAGCCTGTAGGCCCACATGTAGGCCCTGAGCGGCCGGGGTCCCAGAATGCCCCCCGCCAACCTGGGCCTACGGGCGCAGGCGCCAAGTGGATGTTCCTGCCCCGTGGCCGCTTGCGCATGCACCGGCACCAAGCGGTGGCCCGGGTCCACACCCCCCCAGCCTGGTGTCCACAACACGGGGCTGCCTGTCTGGGAGGTGTGCCCCTGGTGGCAGCTGCGCGCAAAGCCCAGTGTCTCCACACGTCCCCCAGCCCAGCGCCTACAATGCGCAGGGCTGACTGCCCGCCTCGGGGGCGCCCGGTGGCGGGGGCGTGCCCCTAGCCCAGTGGACACAACGCAGGGGGTTTTCTGCACACGAGCTGCAAAGGAAACACCTTTTCTTTTTTAAAAAATTATGTTTTATTGATTTTTCATAGAGAAGAGGGGAGAGGGATAGACAGTCAGAAACATCGACGAGAGAGAAACATTGATCAGCTGCCTCCTGCACACTCCACACTGGGGATGTGCCCTCATCCAAGGTACATGCCCTTAACAGGAATCAAACCAGGGGACCCTTCAGTCTGCAGGCCGACGCTCTATCCACTAAGCCAAACCGATTTGAGCATAAACACCTTTTCTGACAACTCATTGGCGAAGCTCCCTATACGCTGCCACTTGCACTGTTCTTGGTAACTTGGGTTATAAGAATCCAAGAAGGTGATCTAGGGTTTTTCCACCTCACTCCTGGAGGAAAACACTAAGGTCCACCGCTGGAGGGGCTAAGAAATGTCATATCCTGCCCTAGCCGGTTTGGCTCAGTGGATAGAGCCTCGGCCTGCCAACCACAGGGTTCGGGTTTGATTCTGATCAAGGACATGTACCTAGGCTACAGGCTCCTCCCTGGCTGGGGCCCAGGTCAGGGCTCATGCAGGAGGCAACCAATCAAAGTGTCCCTCTCACATTGATGTTTCTCTCTGTCTCTCCCTCTCTCTTCCACTCTCTCTAAAAATCAATGGAAACATACCCTCAGGTGAGGATTAAAAAAGAAGGAAAGAAAGAAATGTCATAGCCTATGAAAGACACATCTTGAAAATGCCTAAAGGAAATTGTCTTTTTTTCATGGTAAAGGGACTGGAGTCTGTGTTGATGAAAACACAGGGAGTGGGCCTAAGCCATCAGTAGGACATCCCCTGAGGGCGCCCAGTCTGTGAGAGGGGGCAGGCTGGGCAGGCTGGGCTGAGGGAACCCCCCCCCCCAGTGCACGAATTTTGTGCACCGGGCCCCTAGTTTAGGATAAAACCTTGTCCTGGCGGGTCTGGCTCAGTGGCTAGAGCCACGGCCTGCGGACTGAAGGGTCCCGGTTTCGATTCCCAGTCAAGGGCACGTGCCCAGGTTGCTGGTTCCATCCCCAGTAAGGGGCGTGCAGGAAGGCAGGCCATCGATGATTCTCTCTCATCATTGCTGTCTCTCTCTCTCTCTCTCTCTCTCTCTCTCTCGCTCTTCCTCTCTGAAATCAATAAAAACAAAACAAGAAAAAACCTCACCAGACCCCTTATATTTTGTTTCCTGATTTTTTTTTCCTGCTGCACAGCCACAGGCATCCACGGAGGAGACCCCCGGAGACCAGACCAGTGTAGGAGCCGCAGATGCTGCAGAGCCTGCTGAGGGGGAGGCCACCGCCCCGAGGGAAGTCCCTCCCTATGGAGAAGGCCCACCTGAAGGAGAAGAGGAGGAAATCATGCCTGACGGAGAAGAGGAGGAAGTGGCGCCCGAATGGGAAATGGAAAACGAGGAGACCCTGGAGATGGGAGGGGAGCTGGAGGAGGAAGGGGAGCAGGAGTCTGAAGTGAAAATCATGTCCTCCGAGGGGAAAGCCAGCTCCACAGAGGTCACCTACTCAGATACCAGTGTTGTGGACACGGCCGGGGACTCGGAGTCCATCCAGCAGGCAGCAGGCTTCTCTGAGTGGCCGGGCCAGGATGCTTCCAAACTTAGGCTCAGCCATTCGGTGAGTAGCCCCAGGGCTGTTTGATGTCAGTGTGCTACTTACTGCCATGGGGGTGTTGCCCAACATGAGGAGCTTGGGGTGCACATCAAGTACCAATGGCAATCCTGTTAGACATGGCTCAGCAAAGACAGGGCTCTGAATGCCAAGGTGGGGGTCACTGGTGAGGCATCCTGGTTGCTGGTCTCTGAACAGCCTGTCCAGGGGGATGGGGTAGACAGTTTCCATTTTGACCATTTGCAAAAGGCACGTGATTTTTTTTAAAAAATATATTTTACTAGAGGCCCGGTGCATGAAATTCATGCACTGGGCGGGGGGGGAATCCCTTAGCCCAGCCTTCACCCTCACCAATCTGGGATCCCTCTCACAATCTGGGACTGCTGGCTCCCAACTGCTTGCCTGCCTGCCTGCCTGATTGCCCCTAATCGCTTCTGCCTGCCAGCCTGATCACCCCTTAACCACTCCCCTGCCAGCCTGATTTTACCCCCAACTGCCCTCCCCTGCAGGGCTGGTTGCCCCCAACTTCTCTCCCCTGCTGGCCTGATCGCCCACAACTGCCCTCCCCTGCCGGCCATCTTGTGGCCACATGGGGGCAGCCATCTTTGTGTGACGGCATGATGGTCAATTTGCATATTACCCCTTTATTATGTAGGCTTGATTTCAGAGAGGAAGGGAGAGGGAGAGAGAGAGAGAGAGAGAGAGAGAGAGCCCCCTACTGAGGATGGAGCCCACAACCCGGGCATGTGCCCTGACCTCTTAATTCATAGGAGAATCATAGGTTGATGCTCAACTACTGAGCCACGTCGGCCGGGCCAGGCACGTGATCTTTATGTCCAGATGAGTTTCTATTCCTTAAAGATTATGTTGACTTGTGAGCCCTGGAATGAGTGGAACCCAGTCCTCAGCCCTGACCGAGCCCCGTGGGCTCAGACTCGGCTGCTCTTGCTGCAGACAGAGTCTGGTGACGAGCTCCAGCGGGGCCCACCGCGCCCCCTGCGGCCGAGCTCGAGGGGCCGGACCCCATCCTCGGACGAGCTGTCCCTGACCTCGGAGGCGTCCTCGGCCCTGGAGCCAGGTACCAGGCCCTGCGCCCGGGCTGAGCCACTGCCCAGCCCCTTGTGGGCCGGGGACGCCCTGCCTGTGACCTCGCTTCCTGCGCGCTGTGCGTCTAGAGATAAAGATATCACTAACCGGGAGGGACAGCGTGTACGGAGCACGGACGCCTCCCCTCGCTCGGTCCTTACAAAGACCCGGAGGCTTTCAGTAACTTACCGAGGCCGCACGCCCGCCTGCTGGCCTGATCCCCAGTGTGGGGCGTGCAGAGGCAGCCGGTCCATGGCTTCTCTCATCATGGATGTCTCTCCCTTCCTCTCGGAAATCAATGAAAAAAGAAAATAGACCTCTGCCCCAGTCCGATGGGAGCGTCCCTCTCTTCCCCTCACGTGGCCCGAGGCCTGGCAGCGACTCTGTTAACTCCTCGGTGCTCGCTGTCCCGCAGGCATGGCCGCCCCGGAGTCCCGGCCGCCCCCCAGGCCCGGGCCCCCGCCCTCCTTCCTGGACAGGATCCAGCACCTCAGCCTGGAAGAGGGGGTCGCAGAGCCGCCGGGGTCGGAGGGCAGCGACGAGCCGGACGAGGACGTGTCCCACCTGGTGGTCTTGGACCCCAACCACGTAAGGAGGGAGCCCCTTCCGGGCTCAGAGCTGCCCCTTCGCCTGCACGGCGGCCTCTCTCTGCCCCCCCTCCCCCGCCTCCACCTGCTCACTGAACGGGGCTCGGCAGGCGTTGGCCGAGGCTTTGTGAAGCCTGTTCTCGGAGACTCATAGTCCCCAAACCAGCCTGGCCCTGCCGGCCTCTGGGACCGGGCATTCGGGGGAGGGGGCCCGGGGGGCTCCTTGGGCAGGCAGGGAAGGCCGCCCAAGGGGTGAGCCCGCGGGAAAGCGCTGTGCTCGCCCGCAGGCAGGTGGCGGCTGCCTGGGAAGGGCCAAGTGCCCATTGGGCGCCGGTCGCCCTCGGCATGGCAGTGGTGCCAGGACCTCCGCCCGCCTGCCCTGTCCTTTTGCCAAAACACGAACTCGGGCTTCAGTGCCTGGAACCAGACTCGAGGGCCTGACCGTGTGGTGGCAGAAGTGAGCGCATGGAGGGTCGAAGCCATTCCTGCCCCCATCCCCGCCCCGCCCCCCAGAGAAGAACTGTGAGGCCGGAGGGGCCGGACACTAACCCGGTGCTTTGCCGTTGCTGTAGCCCCTGATGCTAAGGTTCCAGGCCGCGCTGAACAGCTACCTGAACCGGCAGGTGGAGAAGCTGCAGCTGGAGCTGCTGGAGCTGGTGCGTGCACCCCCCGTCCCCACCCCTGGCTGTGTGCCCACGTCCCCCCCATCCCCCCTGGTTGTGTGCCCACACCCCCCCATCCCCACCCCTGGCTGTGTGCCCATGTCCCCCCCTCCCCCCCCCGGCTGTGTGCCCACCTCCCCCCATCCCCACCCCTGGCTGTGTGCCCATGTCCCCCACCATCCCACCCCTGGCTGCGTCCCCACGTCCCCCCCATCCCCCCCCCTGGCTGTGTGCCCACCTCCCCCCATCCCACCCCTGGCTGTGTGCCCACGTCCCCCCATCCTCACCCCTAGCTGTGTGCCCACGTCCCCCCCCCCCCCCCCCGGCTGTGTGCCCACGTCCCCCACCATCCCCACCCCTGGCTGTGTGCCCACGTCCCCCCACCCCCACCCCTGGCTGTGTGCCCACGTCCCCCATCCTCACCCCTGGCTTTGTGCCCACGTCCCCCATCCCACCCCTGGCTGTGTGTCCACGTCCCCCATTCTCACCCCTGGCTTTGTGCCCACGTCCCCCCATCCCACCCCTGGCTGTGTGCCCACGTCCCCCCATCCTCACCCCTGGCTGTGTGCCCATGTCCCCCCATCCCACCCCTGGCTGTGTGCCCACATCCCCCCCATCCCCACCCGTCCCCCTGACCCGACTTCTCTCCGGCCACAGGGCGTGGCTTCCAAGCAAAGCCAAACGCAGCGGCAGGAGCTGGGCGTGGACCTGTACGGGGTGCAGCAGCACATGGCAGCCCTGCAGGTGCAGCTGGAGAAGAGCCATGACCGCTACTCCCTGGCCACGTGCGCCCGGCAGCAGACGGAGGAGGAGCTGCAGCGCCTGCGCCTGCTCTACACCCGCACCTGCGAGGCCGCCAACGCCGAGCGCAAGAAGTGTAAGAGCCCGGTCCCCGCAGCCCGAGGGCATCTCCATGTGCCATCACGTCCCCAAGGGCGCCCCCTGCCATCGTGCCCCGAGCCCTCAGCGCAGCCCCTCCTCCCCTTGGCCCCTGTGCGCCCGACGTGGGAGCTGCGGAGCTTGCTGGGTCCTGGTAGGCAGCTGCCTTTCCAGACATTAGTGCCCCCTTTTCCTAAAGGTGGGTCCCCTGGAGGGCGCCCCTTCTCCATGCCCTGCGACGGCCCGTGGGAACGCCCTCGGGACCTGCCCTGCGCGCCTGCGGCTGCGGTGGGAACCGTGTGGGGAACAGCCGGGCTCCCCCGCCTGTCTGGGCCAGAGCCCCGGGCTCCCTGCACCGCCGCCCTCTCCTGCTCAGCCCGGCGGTGCCTGCTCTCCCTGCCGCTGGCCCACCGATTGTTTCCCTCCTGCCCCCCGAGGGCCATGCCACAGGGGTAACACCGGGGCCGGAGGTATGGGAGCCACTTACAAATTCTGCCCACGCTGCCTGCTCGTCCACAAAGGGCTGATAGAAGCCAATCAGTAGGAGACGAGCGTGCCCGTAGGACAGCCGAGGGCGGAGCGGGCGGATGGCGGAGGGCAGGGCAGCGGCTGACGCGCGGCCGGGCCTCTCCCCCTGCAGTGGCGGCGCTGCAGACCGAGATGGAGAACCTGGCCCTGAACCTGTTCTACATGCAGAACATCGACCAGGACACGCGGGACGACATCCACGTGATGAAGCAGATCGTGAAGAAGTCGGAGGCGGAGCGGGCGCGGGCCGAGCGGGACAAGAAGCAGCAGGTACCCGAGTCCCGGCGCAGGCTGTCCCCCACCTCCGGGTGTCCTGGGGCGCCGGCAGCCCCGAGAGGCCCTGGCCAGCCTTGGGGTCACCCCCTCGGGTCAGGGGGCGGGGGGCGGTGCCTGAGAGCCACCAGGGGTCTCGTTTCCCAGGACCTGCACGTGGACCAGCTCACCACCCGGGCCCATGAGCTGGAGGAACAGATCGCCCTGTTCGAGGCCCAGTCAGGGGCCCAGGCGGAGGAGACCCGCATGCTCCGGAAAGCCGTGAGCGAGGTAAGAGGGACCCCACGCCCTCTGCCCAGAGGCACCCGCAGCACCACCGTGCGGCGCCCACGTGCCTGTCCAACGAGTGACTGAGCAGCGGGCCCCGGGCAGCAGCTCCGAGCATCTGGCTGACCCAGGTGGGGACGAGTAGGTACCGAGTGCCTGGTGGCCGGTAGTCATTCCTCCATAGCCCGAGCGGCCGAGGCCCCCAGGCAGCGGGACACTGTGCTCTGCCAGCTGGGCGGACCCTCAGCCAGCTCCCTGGCCACCGGGCGGCTCTGCGGGGAGGGCTGGAGCCTTCCTCTTGCCCACCTCTCCACTCCGCATCTCCACTCCGGGTGCAGGAAGTGAGGGAGGGAAGGAGGGAGGGAGGGAGGGGCCCGGGCAGCCCCGAATTCGGTGGCCAACACTAGAAACCAAAGCTGCTATGACTTTTTAAAAAATGTATTTTTTTATTGATTTCAGAAAGGAGGGAGAGGGAGAGAGAGAGACATCCATGATGAGAGAGAATCATGGATCGGCTGCCTCCTGCACGCCCCCCACTGGGGATCAAGCCTGCAAGTGCCCTTGACCAGGAATCAAACCCTGACCTCCTGGGTCGTAGGTCGATGCTCAACCCCTGAGCCACACTGGCCAGGCCATACGCTACTTTTTAATACTAAGTTACAAAGCAACATGTAGAACATGATAACACCCCCCCACACACACACACACACACAGGGAGGTAGCACCAGTGTGTAGAAATGATAACCTCCAAGCGGGGCATGATGGGTAATTTTGTGTTCCTTCTGCTTACTTGTGCAAGAATGAACACCTTTCTTATTTTTTACAAATGAGAGTGTTTAAAATTGAATTTAAAGACTGATTTCAGGTGAGGCCTGGCATCTCAGCCCGCGCCCAGGCATTGTGGCCACGCCCACGTGTGGGGTCTGGCGGGCCCGTGCCCATCAGTGCTGGCAGCCCTCCGCCTCTTCCTTCCCCGGCCTCCAGCCCACGGTGGGGAGGCAAGGCTCCGCCAGGGTCCGGCGCGTCTGCAGAGCCAAGTTTAATGTTGTGACCAAGAGGAGCAAGGCCGACAGGGGAGGGCAGCCTGGGGACGGCCTGGGCCCTCTGCTTCCCGGGGCCGGGAGCCCAGCAGCGAGCCCAGCCCACCTCCCGCCCAGGCCTGCGCGGAGATCGACACCATCGGGATGGAGAAGAAGCTCATCCTGCAGCACTGGGCCGTCTGCCTGGTGGGCATGAAGCGCCGCGACGAGGCTCACAGGGCCATCCAGGAGGCGCTCAGGTACAGCTGCCGGCCTGTCCCTGCGCTGCCCCCAGGGTGGGGGGAGCCGGGCTCAGGGCGCCAGGTGGGCCCAGGGCGGGGGGAGCCAGGCTCAGGGTGCCAGGTGGGCCCAGGGTGGGGGGAGCCGGGCTCAGGGCGCCAGGTGGGCCCAGGGCGGGGGGAGCCAGGCTCAGGGTGCCAGGTGGGCCCAGGGCGGGGGGAGCTGGGCTCAGGGTGCCAGGTGGGCCCAGGGCAGAGGGAGCTGGGCTCAGGGCACATGGTGGGCCCAGGGCGGGGGGAGCCGGGATCAGGGTGCCAGGTGAGCTCAGGGTGGAGAGAGCTGGGCTCAGGGCGCCAGGCGGGCCAGGCCGAGTGATCACAGAGCAGTGGGCATGTGAGAAGTGGGGACTGGGGAGGTGGTGGGCCCCCAGTTCAGGTGAGCCGCCTCTTGGGACACAGGAGGCACCTGCAGCCCCGCTTCCGCCCTGAAAGCTCAGATTGTTCACCGAGATTCCAACGTTTCTTTGTCCTTTCAAACTCCTCGCGGCCCCCAGGCAGCAGCTTTCATGCTCGGATTTCCTGGGAGGATGAAGGGGAAACGGAGGGGGAGAGAAAGGGGCGTTTTCTGCGGGAGAGAAGGCGGCCCTTTGATTCGAAGCCTCGCCACCTGTGTGGGGACTCCACCCTTCAGGGCTGTCCTGCAGCCGCGTTCCAGCACAATCCACCTAATCTCCGCTGAGGGGGAGGCAGAGGCCCTGTGGTCCCCGCTGTTGCTCCCAGCCGGTGGGGTGTCCACGGCCAGGTGCTGGAGGCTCTGGGCACAGTGCCGCCTAATCCCCAACCCCCCGCTGAGGGGACTCAGAAGGGACACCTGGTGGCATGTCCCTCACCTGCTCAGCGCTAACCGGGTCTCCACTCCCGGGCCGGCTCAGAGCCTGGCAGGGACCAGGTGCCCAGAAAAGACTCGCTACCCGGGGGACAAACCGCCGGGTCAGAGGGCCCCTCCCTGGCCTCCCCGTTGCCCAATGCCCGGTGCCTCCAGGCCGTAACCCCATGTCCCCCCGGCCTCCCATAGCCTGGTCTCCTGGGTATTTCTATCCCGGTCCAGGAGTATCGTCATGGTTACGGGAGACAGACCGATGGCCTCAGTCTGCTAGCTTCCCCTCCCCCAGCCCCCACCATAATCACAACCTTGAAAGAGTTTTATTTATTTATTTATTTATTTATTTTAGGTGTAAAGCGTTTTTTTATTGTTTTATTGCTTAAAGTATTACAAAGTATTTTTAAACTATTTTTTTTTTTTATTGATGTCAGAGCGGGAGTGGGAGAGATAGAAACATCCATGATGAGAGAGAATCATGGATCAGCTGCCTCCTGCACGCCCCCTGCTGGGGATGGAGCCCACAACCCGGGAATGGAACCGTGACCTCCCAGTTCATAGGTCTGCGCTCAACCACTGCGCCGCGGGGCAGCGCCCAGAGAGCTTAGCCCGGGCCTGGGAATGGGTGATGGCTCCACCGGTGCATCCGGACGACAGCCCCGGCTGCTAGTAGGAGGGTCCCTCCGGGCGGGGCCACAGGGCGGGTGCTGACCCGGCTCCGCGGTCCGCTCGGGGCTGACCCGGCTCTGCGGCCCGCGCAGCGAGTGCCAGCACCAGCTGAAGGCGGCGGACGGCGAGGTGGAGGCCTACAAGCGGTCCATCGTGCAGGAGGAGGAGCGGAACGAGACGCTGGGCCGCGTGCTGCGCCGCGCCGAGGCCGAGGGCCGCCTGCTGCAGAAGCTCACGGCGCAGTGCCTGGCGCGGCAGGAGGCGCTGCAGAGCCAGTTCAGCACCTACCAGCTGGTGCTGCAGGACACGGAGGGCAAGCTGGGCACCGTGCGCGGGGTACGCCGCCCCTCCCCCCACCACAGCGGGGCGCCCCGTGGCCTTCCCCCCACACCGCCCTCACTGCCCCCCCTCCCCAGGAGCACAAGGAGATCAGGGCCGAGCTGGCGGCGGTCCACCAGTCCATCCGGCAGGAGCTGGGCCTGCGGCGGGAGCTGGACATGGCCATCGTGCGGAAGCTGCAGGAGCAGACCACCTCCAACAAGATGACCAAGTACTTCCACCAGCTGCTCCACAAGCTGCAGAAGCAGAAGACCAACCTGGTGCGCCACCCGCCGCCTCCCACCGCGGCCTCCAGGGGGCGCCCGGGGACCGGGAGGGGGGCTCCCGGGGACCCGCCAGGCCACAGACCGCAGAACCCGAGTGGGCAGGGGCCTGGGGGTGTGTCTGTTCGCGGCTCACATTCTCCAGCTGTAAAAGCCATGATTTTGTGCCCTGCCGGTGTGGCTCAGCGGATAGAGCATCAGCCCGAGGACTGAAGGGTCCCGGGTTCGACGTGGGTCAAGGGCACGAGCCGGGATGGCAGGCTGGATCCCAAGCGTCTGGTTGTGGAAAGCCGGGGCACCCACAGGGCAGTGAGCGGAGACTAGGCAGCTGCCATCTGCCGCCAGGGTGAGCTCCTAGGAGGCTGGCATAGTTCCTGCTGGAAACCTTTCTAAACACGCGTGCTCATACATGTGCAACGAAGTAAACACAGGCACGCGAAGACACGGAAACACTCGTGTCTACATCCCCGTGCACACACGAGCAGACACACTCGTGGACACAGGTAAATGTGGGTGCACACAGGTACTCACACCTTCACCTCGGGCTCCCTACGTGTCCATTTTAAGTCCATCCTAACCCATTTTCTTAATACACCTTTCCTGTTCAGGAAGGTTACTTTTTATGTCCGGCCGGTGGGGCTCAGTGGTCGAGTGTCAGCCTAGGAACCAGGAGGTCACAGTTCGATTCCCGGTCAGGGCTCATGCCCGTGTTGTGGGCTCGATCCCCTGTGGGGCGTGCAGGAGGCAGCGGGTCCATGATTCTCTCTCATCGTTGATGTTTCTATTTCAGTCCGCGGGCCGACGCTCTATCCGCTGGTCTAGGTCTAACTGTTTATAAAAATGTGGGCAACGTCTGGGGAGGACCAGAGGCGGTGCTCCCCAAATGTCAGCCGTCCTCACTCTATCTTGGTGGGTGCGGTCAGGAGGCCCAGCCGAGCTAAGGTGACCGCCACCCAGCTGGCGGGCTCACCTGTCCTCCGGGGGACGGGCTGCTGTCTCCGTGGCCCGCTCACCGCTCCTGGACACGGGGAGGAGGCAGCTGTCCCCAGGAAGTGGGACCCGGGGCTGGGAGCACTGCATCTCCTTGGGAGGTCCTGGCTGACATCCCGGAAGTCCCTCCAGTCCATTTTCTGGAAATTGGGAGCAAGACCACCAGCTGGGAGCGCAGTGGGTGCCCTGGGGAAGCTAAGGGGTGTGGTGGGTGTGAAGTAACCTGCCGGCCCTGCTTCAGACCTCCAAGGCCAGTCCCCGGGGCTCCCGGCCCCCAGACCTACCCTGTCCCCGCTGCCCAGGAAACTCGAGCATTAGTACCATCCGTGTCCAGAAGAGGGCAGTAAAGAGTCTTCCCAAACTGGCCAGCTGGGCAGGCGGGTGGGGCCTGTCTGGGATGGGGACCTGGACTGTGAATGGGTGCCGTCCCCTGGAGCTGGGCCCCGGGGGAAGGTGGGCAGCGTCCACGGTGCCGTCTAGACAGGTCACGCAGGAGCCGTACTGACGTCCCAGGAGGCCAGGGCCTCTCAACAAACACAGCGGGGGGGGGGGGGGGGGCGGGGGCGGGCTGTATGGTCGCGGGGAGGGGGGTGGCGGCGGAGAGAGGAAGGCAGGGCCCTGCGAAGACCCCGGGGTGACCTGGCGATCTCAGAGGTCTTGGCAAAGAAAGGGACGGGCTCAGAGGGCCCGAGGGTTACCGCAGGGGCAGGGCGAGGCCAGGGGGGATGCTGGGGGCGTCTGTCCCAGCTGGGCAGGGCCGGCGTTGAAACCTAGAGGTGGGGGGGTTGTAGAAAGGCACCCAAGTGGCCGGCCAGCGGGTGCATGGAGGACAGCCAGCTGGGGTCTGGGGGAGGAGCCCAGGTGGCCTGGGGGGGGGGCGGGGGGGAGTGGGCAGGAGCCAGGGTAAGGTGAGGGGGCGGAGGCTTTGTGGGGGCAGCGAGGGCCTGGGGCTGGCGGGGGTCAGGGCACAGCTTTTGTTTGGGGGGGAGGGATTTATACGGAAGGACTGGGAGAGGGACGGTTCCTGGTGGTGACAGGCCTGCCTGAGACAGGAAAACAGGCCATCTCCTCACCTGTGTGCACACATTTCCGCCCAGTGTGGCCACGGCCTGTCTACGGAGAAACAATGTAACCTTTCTTGGTTGTGAGAGGCCCTAGGGTCCCGGAGACAGAGAGGAACCGGTTTCCTGCGCTCCCGGAGGTGGGGACCTTTCTCCCGACCGGGGGGACCTCTAGGAGGTGGGGGCCCTCTCCGCAGCCTCCCAGGAAAAGTGAAGGTTCTGACGCGCCTCCCGTCGGTCCTGCAGGTGACACACCTCTCCAAGATCGACGGCGACATCGCCCAGGCCACGCTGGACATCACCCACACCAACTGCCGGGCGGACGTGCACCGGGAGGCGCTGGCCGAGCTGGACAAGGAGGTGCAGAAGGTCAACGAGCTCATCGGCAACAGCGAGAGCGAGATCACCCGCCGCACCATCCTCATCGAGCGCAAGCAGGGCCTCATCAACACCCTCAACAAGGAGCTGGAGCAGATGGTCTCCGAGATCGGGGTGGGCGCCGGGGCCCGCGGCCGGGCGGCCCTGGGGGAGGCACCCCGGCCTGCGCCCCAGAGAGCAGGCCTCTCACCGGAGGCCCCCGACCGCAGGGGGAAGAGCTGGGGCCGCTGGAGCTGGAGATCAAGAGGCTGGGCAAGCTGCTGGACGAGGTGGGCGCCAAGGTGACGCAGGGGCAGGTGAACTGGCTGCGCCTCCAGCAGGACATGGTGCGGGCGGCCCAGGAGCGCGAGGAGCAGCTGGCCGCCCTGAGCCTCTTCAGCAAGGAGGTGCGCGTCCTGGAGCAGAAGAAGCTGCGGACCGAGAGTGAGTGCCACCAGCCAGGGTTCCCCCCAGCCCCGGGTCCCCCCCAGTCCCGGGTCCCGGGGCTGGAGCCCCGCGTGGGAGGCCTGGCCCGGCTCGGGGCTTCAGGAGGAGCCCCTTCCTCTGCAGCCGCACTAGGACAGCTGCCCCGCCCTCCGGAGTCTGCGTGCCCTCCCTCGTCACCCCCACTCGCTGGTCATCCACCCCGTCCTCCCAGGTCCCCGAAGGGCCAGGCTTTGGAAACCAAGCGGCCAGAGGGGACCCCTCCCCTGTCCCCCGGCCCCCGAGGGATGTGATGGGGGGCGCCAGGAGGACAGGGGGCTCAGCCGCCCGCGTGCCTCCGCTACAGAGAAGATCGAGCAGGAGAAGAGGGAGCAGAAGGACATCGAGCGGCACATGAAGGACCTGGACAATGACCTGCGCAAGCTCAACCTGCTCCTGAGCCGCAACCGCAGCAGCTCTGAGGGCCTGCAGCAGGCCAACCTGCTCACCGAGAGCCAGTTCCTGCAGGCGCTCAAGGTGCGCCCGGCGGGCGGCCCAGGGCCTAGGGGCAGGGCGGTGGTAGTGGGCACAGCGTGGACACATGCGTCCCCTGGGCAGGGCGGGCACATGGGCCCCAGGGCTGGCCGCCAGGCGGGAGGGCATAGCCGTGGGCACACCTGTCCCCTGGGGTGGGGCCGGAGGGGTGGGCACAGCCCTGGGCCCCGCATCCACCAGCCCTGTCCCCCGCCCCCCCCTGCCCTCCCGCAGGCCGCAGAGAGGGAGACCATCGAGATGCAGGACAAGCTGGAGCAGCTGAACCAGGAGAAGATGTCGCTCCTCAACCGCCTGGTGGAGGCCGAGTGAGTGCTGCTGCCCGCCCCTGGGCCCTGGGAGCGTCCTGGGTTGAGCGGTCAGCGTGGCTCAGACATTGGGTGTCCACCTATGAACCAAGAGGTTCCCGGTTCGATTCCCGGTCAGGGCACAGGCCCAGGTTGCCGGCTCAATCGCCAGTAGGGGGCGTGCAGGAGGCGGCTGGTCCATGATTCTCTCTCATCATGGATGTTTCTCCCTTCCTCTCGCTAAAATCAATAAAAACACGTTTTAAATAAATAATCCCTCCCAAGTTGGGTGATTCCAGAGACAGCTGGCCGGCACCGCGGGCTGCTGGTCCCAGAATGGGGGTGGGGGGGTTGGTTCTTATGTAACAGCCACGCCCCGCGCCCCGCGCCCCGGCCTGGGCATCAGCCTATGCCACCTGCCCCTCAAGGGCCTTCCTAGAAGAGGAGGCAGAGGGTCTCCCATAGCCACTGCACGCAGTCGCAGACATGGGCCCTTAGGCCAGAGCCCGCCCACCCGCCTGCCCGACATGCCCGCTGCGCCCACCTCTGCCGGACCTGGCCCCCGCCCCCCACGTCCCCCCGCCCCCCGCGGCTGCTCCCTTCGGGGGTGGGGTCCCGAAGCAGGAGCTCAGGGAGCCGCGGGAGGAAAGCTCCCGAGCCCTCCAGCTCCCACGCGGCCGCTCCTCCTCTTAAAGACACCAGATCCTGCTCTGGGAGAAAAAGATCCAGCTGGCCAAGGAGATGCGGGCCTCGGTGGACTCGGAGACGGGCCAGAAGGAGATCCGGGCCATGAGGGCGGAGATCCACAGGATGAAGGTGTGGGGCGTGGAGGGCCGGGCGGCGGGAGCCCCCGCACAGCGACCCGCACTCCAAGCCCAAGCGCAGCGCCCCGTCCCCGCGCTGCCCGGGTGTCGGTCCGCCCTCCCTGAACTCCCCGCGGAGCAGCCCGGACACACGGCCGCCCGCGCCTCTCACCAACCACTGTCCCGTCCTTCCGCGGTCTGCGCGCCATATTGTAAAATGCCCCCCGTGCCGGCTGGTGTGGCTCAGTGTTGAGCATCGACCTGGAACCGGGAGGTCGGGGTTGAATTCCCAGTCGGGGCGAAGGCCCGGGTGGCGGCTCCACCCGCAGCGGGGCCGTGCAGGAGGCGCCGGTCCGCGAGTCTCTTCTCTGCCCCGCGCACCAGGTCAGGCACGAGCAGCTGCTGAAGCAGCAGGAGCGGATGATCCGGGACATGGAGCTGGCCGTGGCCCGCAGAGAGGCCATCTCCACCCAGGCCGAGGGCCAGCGCAAGATGGACAAGAAGGTGCTCACCCGGTCCGACTTCCACCACAAGCAGCTGGAGCTGCGGCGGAAGATCAGGGACCTTCACAAAGTAGGGAGCCTGCCGGGCGGCCTGGCCACAGCCGGCGTGCCCGCCCCCCGCACCCCCGCCCCCGGGCCCCCTGGCGCGTGGCCAGCATGGCAGGTGGCATGGGCCGGGGCTGCCCAAGCGGTGCCTGCCGCCTCCGCAATGGGCTTAGCTGGCACTCGCCCCGCCCCCCCAGGTTCCGAGGGGCAGGGCCTCCCCTCTTCCCCTCTGGGAACCCCTCGCACTGTGTGCAGGGGGGCTGGGTGGGCCTGACAGGTGACCGCGGGTCCCCCAGGCCACCGAGGAGACCAGCAGCAGCATCGCGGAGATGGAAGAAAGACAAAAGCGCATGAGCAACTCCCTGCACGAGAAGCAGGCGCAGCTGTCCGCCATGCAGGCCCAGGCCGAGGAGCTCGACGCCACCCTGGAGCAGCTCGTGGCCCGCAAGCGGCAGGTAGGCGGGCCCCAGGGCCACCAGAACCGAGAGAACCCGGGCCGGGGTCCGCCCCCGCAGCAGCAGCCCACGCGGCTGTGGGCACGGCCTCCTCCCGCCAAGTGCATGTCACAGGCATCAGGCTCCTTCACCGTCCAGGCTTGGCCCCGGGGGCCAGGGCTGCCGGGTGGCGCAGAAAGACCACAGCCCGCCCTCCCCGAGGTTCCGGGTCTGGGGCGGGAGGACAGACAGTCAGGAGTCCGAGAAAGCTCCCCGCGTGTTAGATGGCGCAGGTGCTCTGGAGAAAAACAAGCAGAAACATCGAGAGGTGGGATCGCACCTTTAGGCCGGGGGTCGGAGAAAATGACATCCGAGTTGGACTTAAAGGAAGGAGGAGGGTACCACCCCTGGCAGAGGGACCAGGGGGTAGAGCTGGCGCTCCAGACGGCCCCAGGTCCCCCAGAGCCACAGGCCGGTCTGCCGTGCAGGGGGGCCCGCCCTTCGGGGAGCAGGATCCCGGCTCTGGCATCTTTTCTCAGGGGGCGGGCCGATGTCGGAGGGGTTTGGGTGCGGCTGCGGGTGATGTATTGCCAGGACCAGGGGCTCTGAGGTTGAGTGAGTAACGGAAGGTGAAGGGTGGACACGGGAGGCCCGTGTGAGGCCATCACAGTACGTAAGGAGGGCGGGGACGCACGGACAGGGCCGTGGGCCCGCCGTGGGGCTAGTGGGCAGCCGTCGGGTCTGCAGGGAATTTCAGAGCCGTCCCAGTGGGGTTTCCTGCGAGGCTGGATGGGCGCGAGCAGAAGAGAAGGGCCAGGCAGGACTTGGGGCTTGGGCCTGGTCAGAGGAGACGGGGAGCAAACGGAGGGAGGCACCCGGCACCAGCCCGGCACCCAGCGGCCACCTGCCTCTGGGAGGCTCCGCCCAGCCTCCTCCTCTGGCCCGGGGTGCTCGGTGCGCCCAGGCATCCCTTTCCTGCAAGGCGCTGTCCTTGGTCATCTCCTCGAGCCTGGGTTTGTGGAGGAGGCGGTGGGTGTCCTCTTTTAAGTTGCACAGCCTGACACACGTCTCTGATCCGGCCCAAGAACTTCTCCGAGCTGGTGACCCTGCAGACGCGCCTCAAGCACCTGCAGGCGGTGAAGGACGGCCGGTACGTGTTCCTGTTCCGCACCAAGGCGGCGCAGCTGGAGGAGCGCAGGCGCCTGGACCACCGGCTGGCCGCCATCGGCGCCATCCTGGACCACGTGAAGGACGAGCACCCCCAGTTCCAGGAGGCCCTGCTCAAGCTCAGACAGACGATCGCCAGCCAGCTGGACGCCCCCGGGCCCTCCTAGCGCCCAGCCCTGCCCGCGCCTCCCAGGCCGGCCGGCCGGAAGAGACCAGGGTGCTGCATATTCCCTGGGAGCCGTATCTTTTTGTGTCCCCGGAAGCCACGTCCACCCGCAGAGAATGACGCTGAGAGAACAGGCCAGCGCTGCAGGACACTGGCCACCTGCTTGTTTAACCCAAGCCGCCTCCCGACCTTCCTGGTGGCGTTAGGCAGGTCATCCCTTCTCAGAGGCAGCGCTGGGAGGCAGACCCCGTTCCCAGGTGGACGGAGCACGTGCTCCCTGAGCACCACCTGGGCTGTGGAGGCTCCCGTTTCTGCACGTGCGCATCTGCACACCCACCTCCGCCTGGGCAGCTTCCCGCTCCCACCCCACAGAGAACCGGTCCCTTCTCCTCCCCCACTCCGGCCGGGTTAAATCCAGACTCTCCGCCGGAGGGAGAGCCGGCCGCCGAAATAAGACAGACGTCCCAGGGCTGCCCACTGGTCCCGCCTCCAGGGTCGGGAGCGCCCTCCTCCCGCACCCGGTCCCCCAGCACCTGCTAGCCGGCCTCTCTGCAGTGGAACGGGAAGGGTTCTACAGAATTTCACTTGCACACTTTTCAACAGAAAAGTAAATATTTTTTCCTGAAGATGGAGGAAGGCGTATTTCTTCTCAAACATTTGAGAAACACAGAGCCCATAAGGACTCGGGGGCGCCACCGCCCGTGCCCCGCAGGTGCCCCGCGTTTCCCTGGGGAGAGCTCCCGGGCAGGATCACGCGTGCGCTGTGTCCGCTCGAGGAGCTTGCTCCTCCACACACAGCATTTTCTCGCTGTAGGAAACGTCCTGTCGAGCTAACGTGCTCACAGGAGTCCGCTTCGCGGGTCACGACAATGTTTCCCTTTACGGAAGAAGCTGTTGTTAACGGTGCTGCCCACCACTCGCTCTCTGCCAGTTCGGTGCCCTCTTTAGGCTTCAATGGCAGGAGGGCGCCCCCTGGAGCGGCCTGGCCAGGTCCCAGGCAGCCCGACAGCCGCTGGGGGTGCTCACGGGTCACCCCGTCCTTGATCCCCAAAGGCAAGGTCGCGGCATCGGAGCGGCGTTGCAGGTGCGGGGGTGGCGGGCCAGACACGGCCCCGGCGCGGCTCGCCCCTCCACCAGGGGGCGCACGGCCAGAGGCGCGCACTCACCCAGGGCGCCTGCGCCGCGGCCGGTCACGTGATCCTCCTCCTCCCCCCCCCCCCCCGCCAGCACCTGACCTCGGGGCGCAGCGGCGGGCAGGCGCGCGTGCGCAGAGGCGTGCGGGGCCCGGAGCTGAGCGCGCGTGCGCGGAGGTGAGCGGGCGCCGCTAGCGGGCAGGGGCCCCGGGCGGTTCCCCGGCAGCCCTTCGGCGAGAGGCTTGGCGGGTCGGGCACTCCTGGCGCCCGGAAGCGGGAGGGGTCGGTGGGTCGATTGACCGACCGGTCGTCAGTGATTTCCTATTGGCGGAGCTGGGCGCGCGGTGCCAGGGTCGGCGCGGCGGGGCGGCAGTGCCGCGGGGGCCCCCGAAACCGCGCTGCTCATTCAGGCCCGCCGTGCCCGGCCGGCCCTTCCCATGGGAGGAAACTGAGGCGCAGGCGAACCCTGCTCCCCCTCCGGTGGCGAGCTGGGCTCTGACCCCCTGGTGGCTGTGCCGGGCCCTGGGCGCAGCGCCTCTGACCGCCTGGCCCCGGCGCTTCCGTTGTCTCCAATGTGTCGTCCCCCCACCCCCGCCCCCGCTTTCCCGGTCGGGGATCTCTTCCCCGATGTGGAGTGCCAGCCGCGGGAGGGGTGTGGTCCCCCTGTGCGCGTGCCGGGCCGCATCTCTGCAGCTTCTGCACTTGGGTGGGCATCGCCCCAGAGCGCCCCCCGCGGACCCTGCTCCAAGCTCTCATTTCCTTCGTTTCTTTCCTTTTAAAAAAATACATTTTTATTGATTTCAGAGAGGAAGGGAGAGGGAGAGAGAGGTAGAAACATCAATGATGAGAGAGAATCGCTGATCGGCTGCCTCCTGCACGCCCCCCACTGGGGATGGAGCCCGCAACCGGCCTGTGCCCCGACCGGAATCGAACTGCGACCTCCTGGTTCTTAGGTCAACACTCAACCACGGAGCCGTGGGGGCTGGGGCTGAGTCCCCTCGTTCCTGAGTTTTCATCATCAGGAAGGGCCGGTCAGGTGTCTGGTAGGGTCAGGTGGAGCTGGGACACTTTGACAAAAATAAATGCTGAGTCTCGATTTCCCACTCCCAAACCCTGGTATCTTGGGAGTAAGAAGTGTATTTTATATGCTAATGAGATGAGGGGCGGCTTGGAGCTGGTCCCCACTTCCATCCCCGACTCTGGGAGCCCAGAGGGAGTCGTCACCAGTGCCAGGGATCTAAGCAGCCCTGCCCACCTAGTGACACCCGGAACTCCCCGGCGTCTGGCAGGCTGGTGACCACATTTTGATGCCGGGCGGGTGGCTGGCTGGAGCGGGCGTGGAAGCTCCGTGCCCCTTCCCGTGCCCCTTCCCGTGCCTCACCACCGGCCGTTTTAGTTGTACCCTTGGTACGTTAACGTAAAAACACACAAACCTGTAAAGAATTTTTGTGCGTTCATCTGAGCCAAACAGTTGCCGGGGAAACAGGATCTCCACGGATTGGGATAGTGCTGGGGAGAATGGCGGTTTCTCACCTATTTTTACACATTACAACCCCAGGAGGCGGTGTAGGGGGGCTACAGAAATCCACTGGTGATGGATTGGGGAGGCGGGAGAGGGCAAAGGGGGCGGGGGAACCTCTGGGATTGGATAAGAAGTAAAATGATGGGCACACGCTTCTTTTACTTACTAGTATGTGGGTACGGGATGGTTAATAGTTACCGACTAACATGATAACAGGAACAGTGAAGGAATTCATGGTCTCCTGTCCTGGTGCCCAGGGCATTTGGCTGTGCTCTGAGGGTCTGGAAAAAAAGGAAGTTACAAGTTACCCTGACATTTTAAGGATGTTACCGTAGATGCTAAAAGACAGAAAGGTAGCCCTAGCCGGTTTGGCTCAGTGGATAGAGCGTTGGCCTGCAGACTCAAGGGTCCCAGGTTCGATTCCGGTCAAGGGCATGGACCTTGGTTTTGGGCACATACCCAGTGGGGGGTGTGCAGGAGGCAGCTGATCGATGTTTCTTTCTCATCAATGTTTCTAACTCTCTATCCCTCTCCCTTCCTCTCTGAAATAAATCAATAAAAATAAAAAAGATAGTAAGGTAAAGGTTGACCTTGTCAGGGAAGATACCGGCCTAGGAGGTGACTGCCCACCGCAACTGCTTTTAGTTCAAGTTTGATTTCAGACCGTCCCTGTGGTGACTTTAGGTCTCTGAGTTAGCAAGACCGCCGTGCAGGCCTCCCCTGTGCTTGTCAGGGTAGCACGTGGCCCCTTTTGTCCACAACGAGCAGGTCTGCAGTAGGGGACAGAGGGCAGGGGTACCCCCTACGGGCACCCCACTCCCATCCATTGGTCACAACTTAATACCCTTGGTGTTTATGCCGAAGCAGGCTTAGCCGTCTGCTGGTTCCACCTGACCCTCCATCATGTGGGTCTTTTTTGTCATTAAATCCTTTCTGCAGACCTCAAGGCAGTTCACGGGTAACGCTTCACGGTTTCCGGCAGCGCCCCCCACACACACACACCATTTGGGACTTTTCTCTCCTTTCCCTTCCTCCCTGCCCCCCCCCTCCACACACACACACACACACACACACACACACACACACACGTCTGTCTGCACTGCACCGGGCGAGCTCATCCATCCTCACCTGCCGCCTCCTCAGCTGACCTCACCTCCGCCTGGCCAGGCCCGCCCGCCTGCACAAGTTCACGTCTGCACAGGCTGCTTGGGGAGCCCCGAGGCCCCAGCTGCTCACGTCCCTGTTGCGCCTGGTTCCTCTCTTCACAGGCCTCCCGGACCCACCCCCACAGGCAAGAAGAGGCCATGGGCGCTCAGTGGCCGCCCCGCTCCCGCCCCCTGCTGGGCACCTGTGCCCTCCTCTCCTTGGCCGCCGCCGCCCTCCTGGGGCACATCCTGCTCCACCAGTTGGCAGTGGTTCCCCGAGGGCTGTGTGGCTGCACCCAGGTGCCCAAGGAGACGAACCGAGCTTGCCAGCAGGGAGCCCACAGCCCGGGGCCCCAGTCCCGCCCGGGAGCAGCACCCACACAGTGCGACGTGCCCCCCAACAGCCGCTTCGACTGCGCCCCGGACAAGGCCATCACCCAGGGAGAGTGTGAGGCCCGGGGCTGCTGCTACGCGCCCGTGGGGCGGCCCTGGGGCTCCCGGATGGGGCCGCCGTGGTGCTTCTTCCCGCCCAGCTACCCGAGCTACCGGCTGGGGAACCTGACCGCCACGGACACGGGCTACACGGCCCGCCTGACGCGCGCCGCCCCGACCTTCCTCCCCAAGGACATCCTCACCTTGCGGCTGGACGTGCTGCTGGAGACGGAGAGCCGGCTGCACTTCACGGTGGGTGGCTGGGCTGAGGCGGCAGCGTGGGGGCAGGGGCGGGACACGGCTCCACTGGGGTCTGCTCCCCCCACAGATGTGTCCGGTGCCCCCGCTGAGTCCTGGTGTGAGCAGACAGTGCCCACCGCAGGGAGCGGTGGCTGCTAAGACAGTGACTAGAAGGTTCTAGACTTGCCGTGGAGGGTGCGGCTCAGGCGCGGCGGGGGGGAGGTTAGGCCTCCCCCAAAAGTGACATTTCATCGGGACCTGCGGTCAGCAGGCGGGACGGTGAGGGGCAGGAAGGGGCCATCGCAGGCGGTGGGACCCCAGCCCCCACCTACCCCCCCATCCCCACCGAGGCAGGGCCTCTGTCTGCGGTTTCCCAGCCGCTGGGCACCGAGCGGGGGCCCTGTGAGCCCTGGTGGACAGACTGCACATGCAGGCGCCACGCCAGAGCCCGACACGGTTCTGATGGGCCTGTCAGTACCTCCCCGCCACCACTTACTGAGAGCACTGCGCACCGGACAGGAGCCAGGGCCCGGAGTGCGTTTTCTCAGTCACCCTGAGCCCACTGTGCCAGCTGTGCCAGGTGAGCCCGGTGAGCCTGCTGTGCCAGGTGACCCCACTGTGCCAGCTGTGCCCGGTGAGCCTGCTGTGCCAGCTGTGCCAGGTGAGCCTGCTGTGCCAGCTGTGCCCGGTGAGCTCGCTGTGCCAGCTGTGCCAGGTGAGCCCACTGTGCCAGGTGAGCCTGGTGAGCCTGCTGTGCCAGGTGAGCCCACTGTGCCAGCTGTGCCCGGTGAGCCTGCTGTGCCAGCTGTGCCCGGTGAGCCCGCTGTGCCAGGTGAGCCTGGTGAGCCTGCTGTGCCTGGTGAGTCCACTGTGTCAGATGAGCCAGCTGTGCCAGGTGAGCCTGGTGAGCCCGCTGTGCCCGCTGTGCCAGGTGAGCCAGCTGTGCCAGGTGAGCCCAGTGAGCCCACTGTGCCCGCTGTGCCAGGTGAGCCCGCTGTGCCAGGTGGAATAGGGTTGCCAGAGTCAGCAAGTAAAGCAGAGGCTGCCTAGTGAGCCTGAGCCCGAGCACCAAGGCACCCGCGCTGTCAGACAGGCTTACAGCGGGAGGCGCCCAAACGCCAGGCTCACGCCACTCGCGGCTGTGCTGGGACTTGCACGGACCCCGCGCCCTGGAGGGTGCAGGACGGAGTGGGCGGCGTGGGAACGGCTGCGGGCCCAGCACCGGCCTCACAACACCTCCGCTCTCTCCAGATCAAAGATCCCGCCAGCAGGCGCTACGAGGTGCCCTTGGAGACCCCGCGTGTCCGCAGCCGGGCGCCGTCCACGCTCTACAATGTGGAGTTCTCCGAGGAGCCCTTTGGGGTGGTCGTGCGGCGGCAGCTGGACGGCCGGGTGCTGTGAGTGTCCGGACCCCGGGGGGAGAGCCAGGGAGTTGGGGGCATGGCCCCTGCCCCTGCCCCCCTCCCCCTTGGGCCTTCTCGCGGGGCACTCGGGACCACACTCCCGGGTCAGGAAGGGTTTGGGGCGCCCCCCCAGCACCTGCCTGCGCCACGGCCCGTGGGCAGCCTGCTCCTGGAGCCCGCCTGAGTGGTGTGGGCACAGCCGGGCAGCCTCCCTTCCCCACGTGCCCCGGGCACTCCACGCTGTCGGACCCCAGGGCCGGGAGTATTGGGAGGGACCGTGGCAGGGAGCCTGGCCCCCGAGGTGGCGAGGCCGCGTGTCTCCCGCAGGCTGGACACGGCCGTGGCGCCCCTGTTCTTTGCCGACCAGTTCCTGCAGCTGTCCACCGCGCTGCCGTCCCCGCACGTCGCCGGCCTCGCCGAGCACCTGGGGCCCCTCCTGCTCAGCACCAACTGGACCAAGGTCACCCTCTGGAACCGTGACGCCGCGCCCACGGTAAAGGGGCGGCCGGGGGGGTGCCGGGACCGGGGCCGGGACCGGGGCCTCCGGGGCGAGGAGCCCAGCGCCGTGTCCTCTGCGTCCCAGCCCGACGTGAACCTATACGGGTCCCACCCTTTCTACCTGGCGCTGGAGGACGGCGGGCTGGCCCACGGGGTCTTCCTGCTGAACAGCAACGCCATGGGTGAGTGCCCCCCGCCTACCCCGCCCTGCCAGGTTTGGGTGCCCCGGCCAGGGCATTCCTGGGCGCAGCTGCGTAGATGGAGCGTGGGGGCGAGGACCTGCCGACAGGCTGGGGGGATGGGAGAGGGGCAGTGGACGGGGTCCGGCCGCCCTTGCTCCTCTAATGAGTCCAGTGTGTGGCCTCTCCAGCTCTGACCTCGGGTAGGAGTGGTGGGGCAGCGGGCAGGGACCAGAAACGGGAGTCCCGAGTCCCCCTCAGCATCTCCCCATCCTGCTGCAGGGTCCTCTGAGTCCCCTGTCCCCTAAGCGGGCTGTTCCCAGGCTCCTGGGGGAGGACCCCCTTCTCCGGAGGTAGTTTGTCCCATCCATCCGTGAGGTGCCCAGGGCCCCGGGGGGCAGGCGGGCATGTGTCCCTGAGCCCCAGGGCTGCTCCTCCAGACGTGGTCCTGCAGCCCAGCCCAGCCCTCAGCTGGAGGTCGACAGGCGGGATCCTGGACGTGTACGTCTTCCTAGGCCCGGAGCCCAAGAGTGTGGTGCAGCAGTACCTGGAGGTCATAGGTGGGCCTGCTCCCGCTCCCGCTCCCACTCCCCCCAGCTCCCCCCCAAAACACCTCCGCTCTCACGGCCGCTCACCCAGCCCCGTGTCTGTGGCCCAGGCCGCCCCTTCATGCCGCCGTACTGGGCCCTGGGCTTCCATCTCTGCCGCTGGGGCTACCCGTCCACCGCCGTCACCCGCCAGGTGGTGGAGAACATGACACGGGCCCACTTCCCCCTGGTGAGCGCTGGGAGGGTCCTGGGGCGGCGGGTGGGGCGGGTGGGGCGGGAGGGTCCTTGGGGCACAGTGGGGCCGGGAGGTGCTGGCCCAGGACAGGGCCCAGGCCCCCAGCCGCCGCTGCCCGGCTGCAGGACGTCCAGTGGAACGACCTGGACTACATGGACGCCCGGAGGGACTTCACGTTCAACAAGGAGGGCTTCGGGGACTTCCCGGCCATGGTGCGCGAGCTGCACCAGGGTGGCCGGCGCTACGTGATGATCGTGGTGAGCCCCCTCCCCCCCCAAGCTGAGCCTCTGGGGAGAAGAGCCGCCCTGTAACTGGAGGAGAGGGAGGGGAGGGGAAGGGCTGAGACCAAAGGCCCACCACGGACACCGGAGAGATCCGTTGACATGAAGGGCTCATGGTGCAGCGTCTGTGAAGCCGGAGCCCTTAGGGCAGGAAGCCTGTGTCCAGGTGCCCGGTCGCCTGCTGGGTCCTGGGCTCCGCCTCGGCGGCAACGTGTGTATCCATGCGTGTTCAGGCGTGAGCACCACCGCGGCTTTGCCCTGCGACGACGGGGCCTCATGCCCCCCTCCCCCCACTGGCACCAAGATTCGCCTTTCCTTCTCCACCCGCTTCCCTCGCCCCAGGATCCCGCCATCAGCAGCTCCGGGCCCGCGGGGAGCTACCGGCCCTACGACGAGGGGCTGCGGAGGGGGGTGTTCATCACCAATGAGACCGGGCAGCCCCTGATCGGGAAGGTAGAGCGGGGGCGGGGGGCGGGGTGAGAAGTGGGGGGTCCCGGCGGTGGGACCAGAAGGTGCTGGGGAAGAGGGCGCTGTCCAGGGCACGGAGCGGGTGGGGTGGCCCCTGACCAGGAGGACCCCTCGAGTCCTTCCCTCGGGGACCCTGGCTTCCCCCTCGGCGTCTCCTCCAGGTGTGGCCAGGGCCCACCGCCTTCCCCGACTTCACCAACCCCGAGGCCCTGGACTGGTGGCAGGACATGGTGGCCGAGTTCCACGCCCAGGTGCCCTTCGACGGCATGTGGATCGTGAGTGTGCCCCCCGCCCCCGGGTGTCCCTGAGCCTTGGGGACCGGCCCCACCCTCTGCCCTGGGCGGACGCCCACCTCCGGGGCCTCTTGCAGGACATGAACGAGCCGTCCAACTTCGTGAAGGGCTCCGTGGACGGCTGCCCCGATAACGAGCTGGAGAACCCGCCCTACGTGCCTGGTGAGCTCCCACCGGCGCCCTGGCACCGGGCGGGGACTTGGTGGCTCAGATCAGGTCTCTGGCTTGGGAGACTCGAAGCTGTTATTTCTGTTACTCGGGGGTGCAGCCAGCCAGGAAAGGGGGGACCCAGGAGGTTCAGGTGTGGGAGACCCCCGCCACACAACGTGGACCCCAGCCCTGCAGCTGAGGCGAGACCCGGGAGGGTGGGCATCGTGGGCTCAGGAACACGGCAGAGACAGCCGGAAACGGGTCGGGGCTGGAGCCTGTGCGTCTGGGCTCTGCCTAGGGCAGCCCGTGGTGTCCGCCTCATTCCCGTCCTTGGAAAAGTGGAGACTGTGTGGGGACGTGCCCCAAGTTCCCAGGGTGCTCCCAGGGTGGGGTGCTCCCGGGTGGGGTGCGCTAGCCCACCAGGCAGAGGCCCCTCTGAGAAAGTGCCCCCCTCCCCCAGGGGTGGTGGGCGGGTCCCTCCGGGCAGCCACCATCTGTGCCTCCAGCCGCCAGTTTCTCTCCACGCACTACAACCTGCACAACCTGTACGGCCTGACCGAGGCCTTGGCCTCCCACAGGTGAGGGCCTGTGAGGGGCGGCCGGGGGGAGGGAGGGAGCCCGGGCCACCCAGGGGCCAAGCCCTGTCCCCCAGGCCCTGCCCAGTGCTTCGAGGACGGCGTGGGCGGGCCAGGTCCCTGGCTCCGGTGGGCCTGGCGGGACGCGGTCCTCCCTGTGACACGGGCATCTGCCAGGGGAGGCAGGTGGCTCGGGCAGAGCCGACTGCCTAGCACATGTTGGTGTGGCGCCCCTCATGCCTCCCCCTCTGCCGCTGCATGGCTGCACTGTGGGGGGCTGACCGTCCACAGCTCTGTCCCCTGCTCCGCCCAGGGCCCTGGTGAAGGTTCGGGGGACACGCCCCTTCGTCATCTCCCGCTCCACCTTCGCCGGCCACGGCCAATATGCCGGCCACTGGACAGGGGACGTGTGGAGCAGCTGGGAGCAGCTGTCCTCGTCGGTGCCGGGTGAGAGCCGTCGGGGTGTGGGCCCCGCGGGAGGAGCGGCCAGAGCTGGGAGCTGGGCCAGCACAGCTCAGGGGCAGCTGCTGCAATGGCGGGCATCGCTGACTCATGTGGGGTGTGGGGGGCCCAATGAGAACCTGCTCACCTGTGCGGGCGGGTCGCCTGCGGCCCTCCTCTTCCCGGGCTCCCATCCCCACTCACTCCTTCCCGGAGCTGGTGGCCTGCGTCACTCTGGCCCGTGTCATCTCGTGGCTTTCCCCACGTGTCTGTCTGCTAAGGCCCCAGCCATATGGGATCGGGGCCGCACGCCTCATTTTAACTTGACCGCCTCTGCCAAGACCCTATTTCCGAATAAGGTCCCATTCACAGGACTGGGGGTTCGGACTGGAATGTGATCTTTGGGGGGGACACCATTCCATGCTAACGGGCTAGTTTGCTGTGCCCACCCCCGCCCAGGTGTTAGGGAGCAGCCTGCAGGCAGGTAGATTGACCTTCTGCTGACCCCGGTGAGGCAGGACTGACCAGGGGGTGCGGGAGGGGTGTGGCCTGAGGCCCTGCCTGACCCCCCCTGCAGAAACCCTGCTCTTCAACCTGCTGGGGGTGCCCCTGGTGGGAGCCGACGTCTGCGGCTTCCAGGGCAACACGTCGGAGGAGCTGTGCGTGCGCTGGACACAGCTGGGGGCCTTCTACCCCTTCATGCGGAACCACAACGACCTGCACAGCCTGGTAGGCGGGCGGCTCCGTCCCGGGACCTGACCCTGACCGGCAGCAAGCGGGCGCTGCCCGGCCGGGACCGCAGATGGCCGAGCGGTAACTGGGCCCTCCGCCCTCTGCCCACCGCAGCCGCAGGAGCCATACAGGTTCAGCGAGACGGCGCAGCAGGCCATGCGGAAGGCTCTGGGCCTGCGCTACGCGCTGCTGCCCCACCTCTACACGCTCTTCCACGGCGCCCACACTCGCGGCGACACCGTGGTCCGGCCCCTCTTCCTGGAGTGAGTGCCCCGGGGCAGGGACGATGGCCCATGGGTGCCCAGTGGGAGGGAGCAACCACCAGCCCAGTGACCCTGGGGTAGCACGTCCTGCCACCGGAGAGTCCCCGGAACCCAGCCAGAGCAGGTTTGCAGCTGAGTAAGCCGAGGCCCTCCCTCCCGGGGTCCCCCCTGCACCCCAGTTCCCGCCCCTTAGACGCCAGCTCGGGGCTGGGGGCAGTCCAAGTCCAGAGAAAGCCGGCACGAAGGCCCTGAGCAGGGACCAGGCCACCGGCGGAAAAGCGAGTTGAGAGACTGCCATGATCGCACCCGTCCAGACTCTGGACCAGAAAGGACGTGGTCACATGGGAGGTGCCGTGCGTAGATGGTGCCTCCATCCGCAGCCTCAGGGTCCTCACGTGGCTAGGTCGTTAGTTGGCGATTGGAAAATCCAGGTTCCCTTCCCCTCACCACAAACATGAAGGTCAGGTGGGTCACTAGTTAGTGTAGAAAACGAGCAGCAGATGGGAGGGTTCCTGGAATGAGAGCGGCCTGGGGGTCCGACCAGCACTAAGAACAGACAGTGGGCAGGGCACCGTGCGCAGAACAGGAGGCGGGGGCAGCGCCTGCGGGTCGCCTTGCCGATGGGGGAGGGTCCGTCCTCCCCGGTGTTGACCAGTGGGTCGGAGAGCGGCCCTGCCGTCCCAGCCAAGTGCGGGCTTCCGGGCTCCCGCACGCGGGCTCCGGGGCTCGTGGCACGGACCTCAGGGCTCCAGGCTCCCGGCCTCTGCACGCAGGTTCCCTGAGGACCCCCGCACCTGGCCGGTGGACCGCCAGCTCCTGTGGGGAGCGGCCTTGCTCATCACGCCGGTGCTCGAGGCTGGGAAGGTGGAAGTGACGGGCTACTTCCCCGCCGGCACGTGGTACGACCTGCAGACGGTGAGTCCCGGGTCCCTAACCCCGGAGAACTGGGAGACGAGAGGGTCCCCCCCTCCTGTCCTGTCAGCGTGGACTGTGTCTGCCCCCGAGGTCCTTGGGCCTCGCCTGTGCCCTCCCGGGCATCATCCTGTGCCGTCCTTGTGGGAACCCATTTTCCGACGTGCAGACTGAGCCTGAGCTGAAACTTGCCCGGGTGCTGTGGCCCTCCCTGCTACAGGGCGAGCCAGGACCCCACTTCTTTTGCCCCCAACATCCTGCCCCTCCCGGTGCCCTCTGGCCTGCCTCACCCCGGCCCAGGATTCGGGCCTCTCCTGCCCTGTTCCCACCAAGTGGCCGGGCCCCTGCCCTGAGGTCACACCAGCTTGTCTCTGCCAGGCCCCCTGGGCCTCCCCGTGGAGTCCTCGGCTCCTGACCACAGCACGGGGCTTTGGCACTGCCCAGGACCCTCGGTGACGTGCCGTCCCCATCCAGGTGCCAGTAGAGGCCCTTGGCAGCCTCCCGCCTCCACCTGCGGCACCCCTCAAGCCTGCCATCCACAGCGAGGGCCAGTGGGTGACGCTGCCGGCCCCCCTGGACACCATCAACCTCCACCTCCGGGCTGGACACATCATCCCCCTGCAGGTACCTGGCCGGACACCGAGGCATCTGTCTGGGGCCACATGGCTTCTGTGCCGCTGGGGTCCGGCCCGGCCCCGTCAGCCATCTCCTAGGGTGGAGGAGGAGCGGGTCCAGGTGGGAGGCTCGGGAGACAGCCCACTAACTTGTGGCCGGGCCTGCGGATGGGTCAGCCAGTCTGCAGACATCTGTGGCCTCTCCTGTCCTCGGGGGTCTGCCTCCATGAGGGTCTGGGCCACTCGACGGCAGGCCGTCCTGCAGACCCTGGTTCCCGGGCCCGGGGCTGTCCTCACGCTGTGTCCTTCCCGCCTGGGTCGAAGGCTCCGCCAGGTGACATGTGCCACCCGGTCTGCAGGGCCCTGGCCTCACAACCACGGAGTCGCGCAAGCAGCCCATGGCGCTGGCCGTGGCCCTGACCTCCAGCGGGGAGGCCCGCGGGGAGCTCTTCTGGGATGACGGGGAGAGCCTGGGAGTGCTGGAGCGCGGGGCCTACACACAGCTCATCTTCCTGGCCAGGAATGTGAGTCCTGCCCCCGCCGAGCAGGGGTGGAGTGTGCGCCAGCCTGGGGTGAGGGGAGCTGGGTCTGGGTCCCGGGATGGTCACCCCGAGTGCAGGCTGTCAGCCCGCAGAGGAGAGGGCCCGAGTCCCGACACTGCCAGCTCACCCAGGGCCTGTGCTGCTGGGCTGGGCTGGGCTGAGGCCCCCCGCCGCCCCCGGGGCTGTGCAGAGGCCTGTCCTGGGGGCTCCCCGCTGCCGTCTGCTCACACCCCTTCTCTCTGTCCTGCTGGCCCAGAACACTGTCGTGAACGACCTGGTGCACGTGAGCAGTGAGGGGGCCGCCCTGCAGCTGAGGAGGGTGACCCTCCTGGGCGTGGCCTCCGCCCCCAAGCAGGTCCTTGCCAATGGGGTTCCTGTCTCCAACTTCACCTACAGCCCCGACACCCAGGCAAGAGCCCAAGACGGGCCAGAGGGCCGTCCCCCAGGATGGGCGAGGGTGGGGGTGGCTGGGCCCCTGGGGACACAGTGTCCTCCAGGCTGGCCTCAGGGGACATGCTGTCTCGAAGCCGTGGACGCTTGGGCCTCACAAGGGGTGGGAGGAACTGGATCTTGGGGGAGGGGGCAGGAGCGGCCCCGGCACCTTACCTTCCTTCTGCCTGTGCCTGCGCTGACGGGCCGTGTTCAAGAGCTTGACTGAGGCGGCCAGAGCTGAGAGCACTGTCCCCGCCAGCCGGGTCAGCCGCCACTCCTGCCTGCTGGGCGCTGGGCTCTCCCCTCTGCTCCGTGGTTTGGCGGCCAGTGGTTCTTTCTTGTTCCCAGACCCTGGACGTCCCTGTCTCGCTGACGATGGGACAGCAGTTTCTCATCAGCTGGTCTTGACTGGGGCCAAGGGCACGTCGGGCCTCGAGTTCCCCGACTTCACCAACCCCTGGTGTTCACCCATGTCGCGTAGCGCTGACCTCCCTCCAGCACCCAGATCTGCTCACCTGTCTACCTCCTGTGCTGGGCGCTGGGCCAGCGGCACCTGCATCACAGTTTCCTGGTCCAGCTCCCACGTTGGGCCAGTGTCCCGGGGTTGCCTGGGTTTGGAACGTTTCACTGGAGCCTTGCTCTCTGTAGCCCGACACTGGGATGTGTGGAACATCGGCCACCCCCAGCTGCCTGCCCCGATGGCAGGGAAGGTGGCGTTTGGGGCCACGTGGTACCTGTGCCCCGAGTCATGCCCGGGCGGCTCTGCTGCTGCCCTGACAGGACGGAGCTGGGGGCTGCCTGCTGGGACCTCGGGAGACTGCCTGGGAAAGATTTTGTCTTAAGTGCAATTATTTGTAATAAAAGCGGCATCTGGCCAAGCCTCTGGGTGCCCCTGGCATCCAGGGCACAGAGGGTGTGCCCGGGGGCCATGACACGGAGACACGTAACAATGTCTTTGAGGAGTGAACGTTTTTCATTGTGATGAGCACATCTTGCTTCTATCTTACCCCCTTTAATGAAATCTTTGCTAAACCCAAAGTCCCCATGACTTTTCTCCTGTTTTCTCCTAGAGAAGTTTTGTAATTTTAAGTCTTAGGTTTCCAGCGAGGTTTGATAGATGCAATGAAGTAAAGGCTGGTCCAGGTTTTCTGGTTTTCTTTCTTGTATGACCAGCCCATTGTCCTGGCACCACTTGTTGAAAATAATACCCTTTCCCCATGGAGCTGCCTCAGTACCTTTGTTCAAACCCATTCCCTGTGTGCCTGTGGTGTTTATTTCTGTCTCAGGGACCTACAGGCCTCCTCAGCCAGTCCACGGTGTCTTCAGTAATATTTTTTTCCCAGTGTTTTTCCCCCAGTATGTTTTTATGTTGATTTCAGAGGGAGAGAGAGAGAAAGATCAGTGATGAGAATCATTGATCGGCTGCCTCCTGTACACCCCATGTTGGGGAGGGAGCCCGCAACCGGGGCATGTGCCTGGCCTGGGAATTGAACTGTGACCTCCTTGTTCATGGGTCAACGCTTCACCATGGAGCCACGCCAGCGGGCTTTGGTGATATTTCTTGGTATCAGGCAGCGGGAGTCCTCCAATGCGTCCACTTTTCCAGTTGTTTTACTCTGCTGGCTTTGTATTTCCAGATGCAGTTCAGAAGCCACTTGTCAGTTTTCACCAAAACAGTGTCTCTTGGTATTTTGAGTGGGGCCTTGTTGAATGGGTAGGTGAACTCAGGGGGAACCGCCATCCTCTATAATAAAGAGGTAATATGCAAATTGGACAGGGGGTTTGTGAGGGATGACCGAACAACTGAACAGCAGGCTGGTGGGGCGACCAGGCCAGCGGCAGGGTGGGGGGAGCCGTTGGGGGCAACCAGGCTGGCAGGCAGGTGAGCGATTAGGAGCCAGTGGTCCAGGATTGTGAGAGGGATCCCAGATTGGAGAGGGTGCAGGCTGGGCTGAGGGGACCCCCTCCCCCAACTCTTCTAGTCCTTTGGGGCAGTCTCTCACTTATTTGCATCTTTAGTTCCTCACAGCAATGTCTTGTGGGTTCAATGCAGACCTTGCAGCCCTGGGTATTCCCCACATTGGATGCTATTAAAGGGGGTTCTTTAAATTTCCCTTTCCCATGGCTTTGCTTGCAAACAGCACAGGTGATCTGGGGGGGCTGACCTTGCAGAACTCACTTTTCAATTATTCGTCAGGGGCTTGTAGATTCTGAGGCCCGCCCCCCTCGGTGCCTCCTGCCCGTCCCTCCCAGGTGGCCTCCAGGGGGAGGTTGAGGACACTGAGCTCCCACCACCACTGCACTGGCCTAACCTGTGCAGGCCAGCATTTGCTTCCTGTTCCAAAGCTGCTAGGGGCACAGGTATTGAGGGTTGCTGCATGGCTTTGATAAATTACCCTGCATCCTATGAAACCTCCCTGTCCTGGGGAACCCTTTACTGTGGACTCGGCCACCCCAGTGGTGGTCATTGTGGCGCCGTTTCTCCACTGGTTTTTTTAATTTTCAACTCATTTGTGCCTTTATACAGCGTGGGCAAAAGTAGGCTGGGTTGTGAGTACGTGAGACAACTTATTGTTGGGCGATTACTGCATTTTCCATCCGAACGACTGCAAGCCTCCTTCTGCCCGCCCTGGTCTTGCCTTCGCCTCTGCCTCATGCTGACTACACCTGGTCTCCATCCACTTTATCGGGGCGACCCGACTTATTGGCACAGTTGCTCATAGTGACCCTTTTATTCTGAGGGCAACTGTAACATCTCTTTCCTGATTTTGGTAATTTGAGTCTTTTCTTGGTCAATTTCACTTAAAAATTGTCACCATTCTTGATCTTTTCAAAGAACCAACATTGGGTTTTGTTGATTTTCCTATTATTTCAGAGGAAATTCCTTTCATAAACTATAGTTTCAGAGGCTGGAGTTAGAATCACCAATGAACTTGGAAATTTAGACTCATCCATCCCACAGCACGGGGAGGGGCTCAGCGAGCAGAGTGCGGGTACAGGAAGGTGTGGTACCTCAGGACACAGACATGAGAGTTCCCAGGCAAAGTTTAAAATGTTTAATGAAAAAGACCAAAAGCAAAGCATTATTTACATGTAGGTAAGAAAAGAAGACAGAACCCAAGACTGAATCCTGGGCGTTTCGAGGTGCCACTATAGACTTGTTTTCCCCTTTTTAAGAACTTTGTGTGCCTTCACACATCCTTCTCCCCATGAGTTGCAGGTAGTGCCACGCCCTGACAATGTCAGAGGGGTCAAGGTTCCATTACATGTGCATCGTAACCTCCTCAAAGAGAAACTGCTCTGGACAGTCCCGAGGGGACACAGGGCCGGCCAACTCGTCCCCAGCGCAGCAGACGCCTCAGATCAGATCGGCAACTGAAAGCAGGAAAAGAGACAAAAGGAGAGGCGTTAACTGAGGCGCCAGCAGAGCCCCGCGCAGCCCCGGGCCAGGAGGGCGGGTGGCCGCACCGTTCATGGGCATCTCGTCGATCTGCGTGGAGTAGTACTGCTCAATGTCCCGCAGGATGCGGATGTCGTCATTCTTCACGAAGTTGATGGCCACGCCCTTCCGGCCGTACCGCCCCGACCGCCCGATTCTTGGGGAGGAGGAAGATTCTGTTGGTGTACACAGCGCGGATCGCGTGCAGGCGCCCGGCGGCAGGGGGTGGGGGGGGGGTGTTGAGGGACGGGGCGGCGCCTACCTGTGGATGTAGAGCTCCCGGTTGTTGGGCAGGTCGTAGTTGATGATCAGGGACACCTGAGGGACATCCAGGCCCCGGGCCCAGACGTCGGTGGAGATGAGCACCCGGCTGCGGCAAGAAGGGGACACGAGGCCGTCACTCAGTCATGAAGGCTCAGGACTGGATGCCAGTCACCCGCTCCCTGTCCACGTGGGGAAGGGGCAGCTCCAGAAAGACCCTTCTCAAGGCCCCTGGGTGAGCGTGGTGATGGGGCCACGTGTGGGGTCTGAGTACAAGTTCCACGTCTCACCGCACCAGTCACGGAACCACAGGCCATGGCGATGCCAGCAGGGCCTTGCCTGGAAGACACTGTCCTTCCGCAAAGCTCTGGAGCAGCGGCCTCAGGCTGTGGAGGGGCTCGCTCCCACCGCCCCTCCTTCAGAGAAAGCTGCTGCCCACAGACCTGCATGCCCCACCCCGAGCCCACTCACCTGGCGCCGGAGCGGAATTCCTTCATGATGGACTCCCGCTCCTTCTGCGGCATGTCCCCGTGCATCGACGACACCGTGAAGTTGGCTTCTCTCATTTTCTCCGTCAGCCAGTCAACCTACCAACCAAACGGCAGATGCTCCTTGAGCTCCCAAAGCAGAGATGGACTCGGGACTTAGCACATCACCGCGGAGCCCAGTGAGCCACCCGTAGAGCAGGCACGCTGAAACGCGGACTCCTCCCTGGACGCGAGGACAGTCATTTGCCCGGCTAGTGGCACAAAAACCCCCTCCGTCTGTTCACATGGGAACACCCACAGCTGAGCCACCTGACACCGACAGCGTGGGACTGGAATCGACACTGTGCTTCCACTGAGCACGCGCCCACAGCGGCTTCTGTGCTACGGGGCAGAGCGGGCAGCTGTCCCGGAGACCACGTGCCCACAAAGCCTAAAGCAGACTCCCGCCTCCACACCCGCCCATCCCAGCTCCACAGAGACCGAGCTTCAGTTGGCACTAGAAGGCCATGGGAGGGCGCAGCCACGCACCTTCCTCTTGGTGTTGCAGAAGATGACGGCTTGCGTGATGGTCAGCGTGTCGTAGAGGTCACACAGCGTGTCAAATTTCCACTCCTCTCTTTCCACCGCCACAAAAAACTGCTTGATGCCTTCCAGCGTCAACTCATCACTGGAGGAGAGACATGAACCCTGTTACCTGCTCTTCCCACCGAGACTGGGGGGCAGCGCAGGCCAGGCCCCACCAGCCCTCCAGCCTGGCGGCTCATCTGGCTGGCCACACCTCCTAGGAGCCACCACTTCTCCCGCCCGGGCCCAGCTCTGGATCAGAACCAGCAGTTACCACCACCCTGAACAGTCAGAACATCCCATTGTTCCACGGCACACACTCATCTTCCTCTCAAGTCACCGGTAAACACCGGCGGCTAATTGTTCAGTTTGGAATTGCTAGGTTAAGAGGGAATGCACGTGAAAAGCTGGCTTTTCAGAAAAGGCAATTAGGATTCCGTGTTTGAACCCCAGTGCCGCCCACATGCCCGTTCAGCACCGTGGAGAGGCAGGGCGTGCTCACCGCTTCACCAGGATGCGGATGGGGTCCGTCATGAACTTGTTGGTCATCTCCAGGATTTCATGGGGCAGCGTGGCACTGATGAGCACCACCTGCGTGGCCGGGGGCAGGTACCTGTACACGTCATAAATCTGCTCTTTGAAACCTGGAGGAACAAGACCGCAGGAACCTGAGGCCGCAGCCTGCGCACAGAGGTGAGGCCAGGCTCACACTGAATTAGGTGCAGAGCTGCGACTGTACCGCCTACGATTTCCGCCAAAATCCTCTCCACAGCTCAGCTCATGGGCCCGTCACCTGTGCTGACCCCGGACACACAGAAAACAACGCGTCTGGTCGGGACGACAGGCTGTGCCCTGCTGGCTGTGGTCAGCCTTAGCAGCAGCGGCCACAAAACGACCAAACTGAGTTTCCTGCCCCCGTGGCACAGTTATGCCCCACGGACACACTGCCCTACTGAGAGCACGGCACTGGTGCCCGCTTCCACCCTGCACTGTGAACGTGCACAATCACATGCAGGCAGAGAATCAGTCTGTTCCTCACCTTTATTCAACATCTCATCGGCTTCATCCAAAACCAACATCTTGATGGCACGTGTCCGCAGACTCCTGCGCCGGATCATGTCTGAAAAGCCAGACTCGGGAGGATTAGACCTCAGGCCACGGAGAAGGAACCGGCCACTCCAGACCTCCCTCCGCTCCTACACGTGACCCCGCGCAGACAGACAATGCAGGGAACGAAGCGCGGCCCTCGCTTACCAAAGACACGCCCCGGCGTGCCGGCCACGACGTGCTGCCCGTAGTCCAGCTTCCGGATGTCCTCCCCCACGTTGGTGCCGCCGATGCAGGCGTGGCACTGCACGTTCATGTAGTCGCCCAGCGCGAGCAGGCCCTGGCGGGAACACAGGTCATTTCCATCCTCGTGGCATGACCCGCGTACTATTTATGCCATTATTCACACCAGAGAGAGCCCAGTTCTCCTCCCACTCTTTCCTCTACTCTTCCTACAAAAGCATTCTAGAATAGAGACTGAAGTTAGTTTTAATGGTTTCCCACTACAAACACAGTACATGCTAATTCAGGGGTGGGCAAACTTTTTGACTCGAGAGCCACAATGGGTTCTTAAACTGGACCGGAGGCCGGAACAAAAGCCTGGATGGAGTGTTTGTGTGAACTAATATAAATTCAAAGTAAACATCATTACATAAAAGGGTACGGTCTTTTTTTTTTAGTTTTATTCATTTCAAGCGGGTCGTAGTTTGCCCACGGCTGTGCTAATTACTCAAAAGTCAGGAACTATATGAAATTCATACTCTCATCCAGCCGGGAACAATCCTAGCACGTGACTGCACAGCCTTCCGTAGTGTTCACAATAAGCACAATAGCTGGCTTTTTGGAGCTGACTGCCGGGAACCACTGGAACCACACAAGCTACACTAAAATGACTTAACACAAACCCCAATTCATATAACATGGTGATCTGTGGCAAAACGATCAGGACTCAGGAGAAGCCTGAAGAACTAGAGACCGGATGACAAGACCTGCAGCGCAACACCGGCGGGGGCGCCTCACCTTCTGGATCTGCACAGCCAGCTCTCTCGTGGGGGCCAAGATCAAGGCCTGGGTCTCACGGACCTGGTGAAGGAATTGTCGGGGACAGGCGGTCAGTTTCTCAGGTGGACCCCCTGACTCCGGCTCAGACCTGTTCTGACTGATCTCGCATTAACCACCCGTCTGACTCCTCACGGAGGTAAACACCACTTAATGTCTCTGAAACCACAAGCCCAGGGATCACAGGGGTCCCGGTGAGCAGTCTCGTTTACAGACGAGAACGTCCACTCATTCAAAGAGTCTCCCGTCCAGACAAAAGGAACGTATGGCAGGGTGTCAGCTCAGGCTCTAGTGTGCAACTCGTTCTCTTTAAAAACCCGAGTCACCACAGCAGAGGGAACACTGCGCCACGGAGGGAAGGACCTCCCGGAGGACGGGCAGCCAGTCACCTGGATGTCCAGACACTGGAGGACGGAAATGCTGAAGGTGGCGGTCTTGCCTGTGCCAGACTGAGACCTAGGAGAGAAAACAGGGAAGCGGGGCTGGGAACCGTGGCCGCATGCCACTGTCCGTTCACAGAACCTACCACAGCCACACTCCGAGGGGAGGGGGCACCGGGCAGCTTCTCCCAAGCAGACCACCACCACCTTAGTGGCAAGAGGTGGGATGCGGGCACAATGTCACTGTTAAGTCCCCGGTGAGAGGACAGTAGCTGCGGGCGGCACCAGGGCTGATGGAGCTGCAGAACCTACCCCCGCACGAGGCATTCCCCTTTAAGTATGACCTGGATGGAAACTGTCCTCTAGTTATGTTTATTTTTGTAAATGAGTCTTTAAAGATTTGGTAAATCAGTAGTAAAGCTATTGAAGGAGTATTATACACAAACCCACATGCCAACCGATAGGTAATAGAGCTGGCTAACAAATGAAAGCTTTCTGAAACAGAACACAAGAATACAAACAGTAACACACCCTGGGCTACAGTCAAGGAACCAGTTGGCAACAAATATACAAAAACAGAACAATTGTGGCCCCTGGGGCTGCCAATTTCCCAGTGAAACCCCCCCCCCCCCCCACACACACACAACTACCTCCAACCTCACATGCTCACAGACTACTGTTGACCAGAAGACTTACCAGTAACATAAACGACCGTCAATTAACATTCTATAGTTAATACTATATTCTTACAATACAGCTGGAGAAAAGGAAATGTTATAAAGATTCATAATAGGAAATGTTTACTGTATTTATTGAAAAAAAAAATCCAAGTATAAGTGGACCCTCACGGTTCAAACCCCCACTGTTCCAGGGCCCTGCAGCCGCAGACTTACTGTGCGATGACGTCTCTCCCTTTAATTATCTGCTTGATGGCGCGCTGCTGGATGGCGGATGGCTTTTCAAACCCTGGGAACAGAAACAGAGAAGGCAGCTGAGCTCTAGGCCAGCGTGTTTACAATCAGACACTGGAAGCTCCCCTCCTAGCCCCACCCCGCCCCTGCCTGCCCAGGCCCCGCACGCTGGGCTCCCGCCCGACAGCAGCTGGGCGGCTAGCGGCAGCGGGTTTCTATGCGGGCACAGGGCCTATTAATAGGCAAGACCCCTGTGACGGAACATCCCTGGGGGATGTATAGACCCAGAGGTTTCAGACAGGCACTCCTGGAGGGTGGGGGGCTCACTGTGTGCGCCGACTCTGTGTGTGACTGTATGACAATAACCCACGTTGCTTTTCCCCCCGTTGCTGGGGCAGCACTGCGGGGTGCCCTGCACGGTCCCACAGTTGTGACCCGCACCCGTCTCTATCCCACAACAGCCTAAATCACCGAGGGGCGGGGCTCCTCTGAAGGAACACAAGCATTCGCCAAGCAAACAAACAAAACTTTACGTCCCAAGCTGTAATCACTTTCGGCTCCCCTCTAACACAAAAGCAACTGCAGCAGCTGATTTAAACCCCTCCTGACGACCAAGCACACAGGTGGGAACGGCAGCGATGTCCTGGGTGCGAGAGGCAGGCGGGCTGCCGTGGTTCTTTACCTCCCCTTCCCCCTCCCCTCCGCAACACCTCTGCTCCGTCTAAACTGCCGCGGCACCAAGGAGAGAGGCCCCAGCCGCAGGCCTTAGGGCAGACAATTCCCACCTGTATCCCCAGCCCCAGCTTAGGCAGCCGCCTCCCAACATCGCGGGGGGATGCTCACCACAACCAAGCCAGCACCCCACTGTGCCTCCTCCAAGCGCCCCTCCCCTGAGCTAATGGCAGCGCCTGGGCTGCTGCTACAACACCGAATCGCACAGGCCCCTTCCCTCCTCTGCTCGCGCGCACCCACCAGCGCGCCCCGGCAGCGCTGCCCACCTCCTCCAGGACGCCCTCACCTCTCCCGGCGCTGAGCAAAGCCTCCCGACGCAGCCCCGCTTCCTCTCCTGCCTCTCCCCCTCCAGGTCCACAGCCAGCCAGCGGGACCACCTCTGTGACTGCCAACGTCACCCCCAGCTCAAGCCCCTCCTTCCCACCACCGAACCCTCCACCGCCTCGCGCTGCCCCTGCCGCCCTCTCCGAGCTCATCCCCGGCTCCGGGACAGGCTGCCTCCTGCTGCTGGAACGCACCTGCTGCTGCCAGCGCCCGGCGTCACCACCGTCCTCTCCTAACGGGCCCCCGAATCCAGAGCCCAGCTCGAATGCCACCTCCTCCTGGGAGCCCGCTTGTCTATTTGCCCCGGCTACCCGCTCCGCTTCCTCACAGCCATTACCACTGGATACCTCCTCCCCAAGGCAACTCAGCTCTCCGGGCCCGAGCCCGCCTGGCTCACTGCTCAGCCCCCGGTGCCCGAAGCAGCGCGGGGGCCTCACACCGGGAGATGCAGGGCAGTCAGCAGCTGAATGAGCGCCCGGAAGACTGAGCAGCCCCCGAGAGACCAGCACGCAGCTCTGCACGGAGGACAATACACCGCAACCTCGGTCGCGGAGTGATGACGGGGTGCTGGGGACGGGGGACCCCTCAGCTGCCTCGGCTCGGAGCCCGGGGGGACGTGGGGGGGGAGACGTGGGGGGGGGGACGGGGAGGGGACCCTGCCGGGCTGGGGACTCTCAGCCTACGCGCCCGGCCTGCCCTCGCCCGCCCGGCTCGCAAACCCTGGCGCCCGGCCCGCGCGCACCGACCGTAGGCGTAGATGCCGCGCAGCAGGTCCTCCCGCAGGCCCATGGTGTCGAACGTGGGCGTCACGTCCACTTCCTCGCTGGTCTCGAACTCCACTTTGGTCATGTCTTCCTCTTTGAGCAGCCGCTTCCGCGCCGACCCCGAGTTCGCCATCGTGGCGGTGGCCGCCATGATCCCGCGTCGGCTGATAGAGGAGCGCGCGCGCCCCGGCGGAGGAAAGCGGAAGCACGACCCCGCGCAGCCGCCGCCGACAGGAACTGACGTCACTGCGCGTGCGCGAGTGCGTCAAAGCCACGCCTCGGAAGGGAAAGAGGGGCTTTACGGCTCTTGTGCGATAGGAGCTCTCGCAGGATCTCGCGAGGGGCGGGGCCTCGCTCATTGCCTATAAAACCGCGGAGGCGCCGTAGCGCGTCGGGAGCGGGAGTTTAGTGCTGAGGCCAGTGTCGCTTTTTCTTTTTTTTAAAAAATATATTTTATTGATTTTTTACAGAGAGGAAGGGAGAGGGATAGAGAGCTAGAAACATCGATGAGAGAAACATCGATCAGCTGCCTCCCGCACACTCCCTACTGGGCATGTGCCCGCAACCGAGGTACATGCCCCTGACCGGAATGGAACCTGGGACCCTTCAGTCCGCAGGCCGACGCTCTACCCACTGAGCCAGACTGGTCAGGGCGATTTTCGCTTCTTCACGCTCCTCGCCAGCCGGGCCAGGGCGTCCTCGAATGTGAGGAACGAGGCGCGGCCTCACGCGCAGGCCCCGGCGGGTCAGGAGCGCCGGGCGCCACGTGGGAGACGCGTTTTCACTGGTGCCCGACGGGAACCCTCGCTGCACAGCGTCCCCCTTTGAGAACCTGGACCCGGCGCTGGTGGGTCGGCCCGTGTTCGCTAAACCCCGTGGGAAAGCCCCGCTCGGGTCGAGTGTGGAGACGGCCTCGCCTGGGGCCGCGCGCCCGGCTCCGCCCCCCGCCCGGGACCCGGGAGCCGGACGCGCCCTCGTCGGCCCGCAGCTCGCTCTTCCCCCGGCGGGAGGCGCGGCCCGCCCCGCGGAGAAGGGACCCAGAGGCATGGCTTCCTGCCGCCCCGCGACCAGCGGGGTCCCCGCGCCCTGAGCTGCCTGAGTGCCCGGCACTGCCCCGTCTTTAACAAGAGAAACCAGACGACGGAGAGGCGCTCTCACGGCGTTCACGGGCGCCCACGCCCGCCGACCAGAACTCCGCTCCGCTGCCCCTCGTCCCGTTCGGAGTTCGCGTGAGGCCGAGCCGCGTGGTAAACGCCGCTAACTTTCCCGCTGGCAGGAAGCGTGAGGAGCCAGCACCCCGAGGGCCGCCCCCGTGGACTGTCTGTGGGGGTGGCCCCAGCACCCACCCGTGAACAGCTTATGACGACAGGCATGCACCAGGCGAAGACCACCCAGTGCACAGCGTTTACCAGGGCGCAGCGGGCCCCGGGCGGCTGACGGGGCGCAGCCGGGGGCCCGGGAGAGGCCGCTTGCCACCGGGAGCTGGTCAGGCTCCCCCAGACAGGGGACAACAGACAACGGGCTTCCCTGTTACAGAACACCCCAACGCTCTATTCAACTTGGGTTTTGTTTTGTGTTTTTTTAAAAATGTATTTCCTGTTGATTTCAGAGAGAATCATCGATTGGCTGCCGCCTGCACACCCCACACTGGGGATCAAGTGCCCTTGACAGGAATCGAACCCGGGACCCTCCAGTCCGCTGGCCCACGCTCCATCCACTGAGCCAAACCAGCCAGGGCTCAACTTCGGTTTTAAGTAAGACGATGGGGATGGCTGCGGCTGAACAGGAAAATTCCTGGCAACGCTGCAAATAAGAGTCCAGGCCTCAGCCCTGGGAACCCCAGTCCAGGCAGCAAGCTGGACCCCTGTTACTCACCCTAGAGGACCCACCCCCCCCACCCCCCCAAACACACACACCGCGGTTTGTGTCCCACCAGAGTTGCCAGATTATGTAACCAGACAATCAAGGGGACTGGGCTGCCTGTCACTACTTGAGCCAGTTAAGCAGGGACAGGGGTGAATCACATAAGAACATCTATTCCAGTCCTGCCGCAGCATGGAGAGCAGCAGGGCATCCACCAACAGCTGCTCCGCCCCCACCATAGCCTGCTGTTTATACTGGGTAGAAGGACAGAGATTACATCGGGAAGTAGCCAAAGGGGCAGTTGATAGGTAATGGGGGCTGGAGATTTGCAAAGGCCTGTGGGTATGCAAAGGGCTGGGCGTCTTAAAAGGGCTAGTGATTGGTTCCTGCAAGAAGGTTGCTAATCCTTCCAGGATAATAGGCAGCTCCCTGAGGGGGAGGATGGGCTGCGTCTCCAGGTGAGCGCCCAGGTCCCACGTGTAACTCCCAGCAGGTGAGCATGCGCCTGCCTTAATCAACAAAGTCATGGTTAACAGCGTGACCCACATTTCTTGTAGTTGGTCCCCAATATTCTATTTCTGCCCCTATCAGTTCACCCACTAAACCAGGCACTTGTGCAGTGGGTCCTAACAGGCCCACACCAGCAAGTCCATGAGGGCTTAGTTCTCCTGACACTCGCCCTGCTGGCAGCATATGCCCCAGCTGGCGTGGCTCAGTGGTGGAGCCACAGTTTGATTCTTGGTCTGAGCACATGCCTGGGTTTGGGGCTCCATCCCCAGTAGGGGGCGTGCAGAAGGCAGTCAATCGATGTTTCTATCCCTTTTCCTTTCTAAAAAGCAATAAAAACATACTTAAAAAAAATACATGCAACCCTGACAAGAGAATTGGCCTGATAATAAGCACGCCACGCAAGGGTGCAGGTGCTCATCGCGTGTTCGTATTTGCGAAGATGAATCTCTTTCTTAGGTGTCCAGTGAAATAGAACTGTGAGGTCTCGGGTCTCCTCCCTCCACAGAGGCGTCTCCTGGGAGGGAGGTTGCACACACTGTTTTGTAAGCCATGTGCTGGGGCTGAGTAGTAAAACACGGACCTCAAAGACAGTACAGTGGGGCCTTGACTTACAAGTTTAATTCGTTCGGAGACCGAGCTCGTTAAGGAGCTCATTAACTCAAATTACTCTATCAACTCAATGCAAAAAATCAGCCGAGAGACATCTGGTATCTCAAAAACCTCGTTAGTCAGGACACTCGTAAGTCAAGGCCCCACTGTATAGAAAAAGAACATGACATCTCAGTGATTTTCATACTGGTTTTATGGTGAAAGCCAGGCGGGCCTGGATGTCCTGGGGAGGAGAGCGCAGGCCGCTGTCCAGGAGCTCCCAGAGCTGAGGCCAGAGCCATGGGAAGGCAGGACCGGCCTGCGGCCACACCCTCTGGCCCTGCCTCTTCCCCGGGGCCATGCTGGACTCGGGGTTAGACCAGCGGTGGGCATGCTATTTGGTCTGCTCCTGTCACGGCATTTGGGGTGAGTTCATGAAGTATTTAACCAATACTTCACAGCAGGCTGATACTTAAGTTGGTGATTTGTATGACCTGAGAATGATGTTAGAAACAGCCAAATGGCCGTGGCGGGAGAAAGGTTCCCACCCTGGTGTGGACGGTCAGGGTGGCTCCTCTTATCCTGGGCAGCCGGAGGCTTGAGTGCAGGGCTCCTGGGCTGGCCTGGGTTCCCGTGAGTCCTCACTGCATACCTTGATGTCCTGAGTCAGAGGGGCTGTCCCCAAAGAGAGCTTTCCTGCCAGAAACCCCACACATTACCTGGTTCTCAGTGACAGACACTTCCTTTCCAGGTGCGACTGTCTCCCACCCACTCGCCTGGCGGGGCACCCGATGAAGCCCCGAGCCCGGCCTGACCCTGTCCGACCGGCATCCGGGCACCAGACGTGTATGGAGCATCTCCGGTGCTGGATTGGGCGGCGGGCAGGATGGACAGCACAGCGCCGCCCTCCCAGGGCCATGTTCCAGAAAAGGGCAAGCCCGACAAAACCTGCAAAGCAGTAAGAGGATTGCAGTTTCTATAGCTACCGCGATGCCAGTGAAATGAGGCAAGTGGGAGAGCTGGTGGGTTACTGACACGGCGGTGGCGGGAGGAAGGTGCCACCCAAGTTGTGAGAGGAGGAGGCCATGGGAACACCCTGGGGGGAGTGTTCTAGGAAGAAGGAACAGGGAGTTCGAAGGCCACCACACGGGCAGGGGATTGGCACCATCAAGGGATGGAAAGCAGGGCTGTGGCATCATGAATGCAGTTCGCCAGGGTGGGGGGAGGGGGACAGATGAGGAAAGGTCTACAGGTGATGGAGTGGAGTTCAAGTGCATCATGGTTGCCGTAGTGGCCACTTCAGGGTGGTCTTTCTTTGAGGTGAGAGGAGCCAGGATGCCCCAGGATGGAAGATGACCTGGTTCTACACAAGAAAGACAAGAACTCTTGTCCTCTGGGGGTGACAGGCTCACAGTGGGACAGAGGCAAGAAACCAGCAAGGAATTAGGACGCACAATATGCCAAGAGGCAGTCAGTAAATGATTCTCATCATTGATGTTTCTGTGTTTCTCTACTCCTCTGAAATCGATCAAAAAAAAAAAAAAAAAAAAAGATGGTCATCCAAATCTAAGTAGTGACCATCGAATGGCGATTCTAGAGGATCCCCTGGAATGGCTTAGAGCAAGCATGTCAAATGCAGCCCACAACAAATATTTGGGGGCCCAGCCAATATAACAGTATGCAAGAAACATTTTAATAAAAATTTCATAACTTAATTTTTACAATACCCTGTTATACATAATTATTAATAACAAACTACAACATTCGCTAATGACTGATTGCTATAATCGTGGTGCATTCATTTCCCTTATGCGCAGGCGCACCATTTTCCTCCACTAATACTAGCAGCGAATATTTTAGCAGCCGGTGGCCACGTCATTAGTCTTGGACTGACTTTTTTGGTGTGCGCAACAGGAAATATTTCGCTCTTGGAAAACAAGAAAAATAGGTTTATTTGCGTTATGCTTATTAATTTGTGCAGTTACCTAGTGTCTGGTAAGTGAATGTTTAAGAAAAAATGTTAATTTTTATTAAAATGTTCTATTATTTTATGTTAACAGTCATTCATTCATTTCAGCCCTTTGTATTCAGCATGTCTCTATCGGAATAAACCTACGTTTCAAAGAAAACTGAAGCTTTTGTTTTTTTGCGGCCACATCCACTTGCACCTTGTTTAATTTGGCCCGTGTTGGCCTGTGAGTGTGACAGGCTTGGCTTGAGACTTCCGGCTGATGGTGAGGACGGAAGAGGCTGCAGAATGAGTCCTGATGGTGCCAGGACGTCGTCCGAGGGATTTATCATGAACCAGCTGTTCACAAGCGGGAGAGGATTCCCCCACGCTGAGGCCAGATGCGCAGGCAGTTTCCAGAAGCTTCCCATGGCTCTTGCAGCTCCGCACACAGCCCTGCTGTGAGAATGTCCCGGGGCTCAGTGATGCGTGCAGCCTCATGTGAGGCGTTGCCCCCGGGGCAGGGCCAGGCGGGCTTGCCTGTCAGACCTGCTCGCCTGCTGCTGTTCAGCCCAGACGCCCCAGCGCCCCAGCGTCCCTCTGCAGGACCAGGAAACGCAGCATGGAGCCGGTCCCGCGGAGAGCAGGTCAGCACTGGGGCGGGCAGGCAGGCCCGAAGGGGGCCTGAGAGCTGTCCTGGGGGGGGTCTCCCTCCCGAGGGGGGTGGAGCCTGTGTGGGGCCCTTGGGCTTGGTTAAGGGCAGGGGCGCTCTCTGGCTCAGCTCCACCTTCAAGGAGGGCAGTGTGGGTCGGGAGGGATGAGGATGCTGTTTTGGACTCTGATGTCCGCATTGGTGCCCAGGAGGAAAGAGAGAGGAAGGCGGGAGTTTTCTGGGTTTAGGTGTCAGGCGAGGAGGACCAGCTGCCTGATTTGTGGCTTGTTTTGTGAGGCACGGGGAGAGACCGGGTCTGCTCCTTCAGCCCTTCCCCGCTCGGCTGGTTTCACATGTTGGTGATCCAGGATCTTTGAGTCAGACACGGTGGGAGGCGGCTGCACTCACACGTGCGCCATCTGGCTGTCATCTGGAACAGCGGTCGCCAACCTTGCGAACCTCATGGACCAGTGGTCCGCAGACACCGGCTGGCGACCGCTGCTCTAGGAGGCATGAGGGTGGCCCTGATGCCTGTGCTGCGCGAGAGGCATCCCGGGGTCCCAGGGAGCAGAGATGCAGGAATGAGCAGGAAGTAGCAGAGGGAAGGGGCAGCGGCAGGGGGCACTCAGCTTCCTGGGCAGAGCACCCCTGGACAGAGGACCGAGCCTGGTGGCCCTCCTGTGTGTCTGGGTCTCCTCTTCCCATGAGAACACCCGTCATAGAGGGCTTCAGGCTCAACCTCATGACCTCATCTTAACCTGGTTATGTCTGCCGCTACCTATTTCCTAAAAGGTCACACCCACAGGTGTTGGGGGTTAGGACAGTCAGGGTGCCTGCAGGCCCCGCCTGGGCTGAGAGGAAGAAGAAAGGGGAGGCTGGTACCTACAGGTCAGGGCGGCTGGCCTAAGGGAGGCAGGGCCAGGCCAGGCCAGGCCAGGCCCCGGAGCGTCTCCCCACCACCCTAGCCTGCATCCTGTCCAGGGGGCCACGGCAGTGGGAACGGTCGCTGGCAGCTCTGGGGCCTTTCTGTTTTTAAAGACAGCGTGAGTGGGTCCGACCTATATGCTGCACAGCTCGCCGTGTCAGGAGTGCAGCGCCTACTAACAATCCAGCCACGTGCGGCGAGCACATCGGCCGTAGGACATTTCATCCTAAAAAGAAACCACATGTCCTTCAGCCACCCCAGCCCCAGCCCTCTCCTCAGAGGCCAGGAGCCAAAGTCAGGTCTGCAGGGCCGGCTCCCTCCGAGGGCCTGCCTGCTCTGAGCTCCTGGTGCTGCCCGCAGCCCTCGGCGTCCCCCAGCCTCGGCCTGGGCTGTCACCTGGCCCCTCCCTGGTGTGTCTGGGTCTCTCCTCGTCCCATGAGGACACCTGTCATATAGGGCTTAAGGCTCAACCCAATGACCTTAGCTGTCGCGACCTATTTCCAAAAGGCCACACTCCCAGGTGTTGAGGGGTTAGGACTTGAACCTATCTTCTGGGGGGACACCACCGAACCCACAGCACCCTGGTTCATGAGCATCCATGGACTGTCCCCTGCAGAAATGGAATGCGCTGCCCAGGGGCAGCGGGACAGACCTACTTGAGGGCCTGCCCCCTCCCCCCATCCTCCCCCCCCACCCCCGTCCCCTGTCCCACAGGCCCTCCCTCCAGCAACGACCCTGAGGGGAGGGGTCCGTGGGGTCTGGCCAGACCAGAGGTAAGGCCCCCGCACACTGGCCACCTGGCACCTGCCCACCCTCCTGGCATCGGAGGCTACAGGGCCCCGTTCTCTTCCCGACCCCGGCTTCCCGGTGCGGCGGGCGCTCTGCGTACCGGGCAGAGCCGGTGGAAGGTCTGTGCCTTTGTTTCCTGGGTCAAAGTTTGCCTTTCCCCTCGCACTAGTCTCTGGGACCTGAACTTTGAGTTTTGGAGCAAGTCACATGGCGTGAAGTCTCTTCAGATGCCCTGGGCACTGGTTTGGCAGGCTCTTCCTGCCCAGCCCTGCCCGCGGCCCGGAATCCGCAGAGGAGCCTGAGCCTGCAGCCGGGAGGGGACACGGGCCCACTGCACGCCAGCAGCTCCTGCGCGGCCCGGTGTGCACGTCTCGGTGAGTGTGCGCTGTGGGCCGGGCCCCGTGGGAGGAGGGCTCTGCAGCGGCCATTCCCATCTTCCTTGGTTTACATGCTGACGTGCTCTGCTATTGGAGCATTCACTGCACACACCTCTCAGGAGGCATTCAGCTCCAGCAGGAAGCTTGTCATCCCGTGAACAGGACCAGATGCCAGGGTTCTCGGGTCCAGGGCAAACACTCCCACCTGTGTGCCCCCTGTGCCCGCCTCTGTCCCCCCTGTACCCTCCTGTGTCCCCTGTGCTCCTGTGTCCCCCTGTGCCCACCTGTGTCCCCCTGTGCTCACCTGTGTCCCGACCTGTGTGCCCACCTGTGTCCCCTGTGCCCACTTGAGTCCCCCCTGTGCCCACCTATGCCCACCTGTGTACGAGGACTTCATGCACAAGTGTGATGAGAAAAAGAAACGATGTAACGCACAGCCATGGGACCATCAGTGCATCTCCGTGCTTTCTTCCTGTCACCGAATCAGCCTGCAGTCAAGAAGGTGTATGTAGACACACTAAACCCTAACCCCTGCTGAGGGCGGTGCCCTGCCAGCGGATGCTGTTGTCTACAGTGACAGTTCACAGGAGACGCTGGGTGCGAGGTGGCTGTTTCCTAGTCACGCCAAGTGCTGTGTGTTTTGTCACCTCGTTGTCCGGGCAGTAGGGGAGAGGGCAGAGGGACTAGCGCAGGAATCGGAAGTCCAGGAAGGGGGCGCGGCACTGCCGTTGGCAGGTGTTTTCTGTGCTTGTCCACAGCTCACAGCATTTCAGAATGAGTTACCTGGGTTTAGAGGCTAGAGGCCTTGTGCCCGGGAGCACAGTGTGGCCACTGTGGTTCCAGAGCAGGGCAGGTGTGCTCGGTGGGCGTGGGAGGGGCCCGCTGAGGTCCTCCCAGCACAAGGGCTTGGGTCCCGCCCATCAGCACGCCCTCTGCTCGGAGGGCTGCCGGGGCTGTGACAGCTGCAGGCACTAGATCCGCACAGACTGGACCTGGGACCCAGCCAGGATCTGCCAGGATCTGCCAGGCCCCGCAGCTCAGCCCTCAGACGCCTGGCCATCTCACCCGCACACACACTAGCCGAGGGGTGTGGCCTTGACTGCTCACCCCCAAGAGCCATCCTAGTTTGATGGCGTTTATAGCGCTGCGCCCAGGTGTCTCAGTGCCAGGGTCCTGGGGCTGCTGAAAGCGACAGGGTCCACCCTGTGCGAGGCCCAGCCCCCGGCCTGCTTCCCACTGATGGATGTGGGCCCCGGGCACTGCCTCTGGGTGCCAGCTCGTCCAGCCTCACGTCCCCCCAGGGCGGTGCTGCCCGGAGACGCACGGCTGCCTGCCTGTGCACATCCGTGCTGCGGACACAGGAGAGTCCAGGGGTTCGCTCCCTCCTGCACCCCCCTGAACCCCCCTGTGGAGGATTGTGGTCTAGATCCACCTCCTAAGCCAGTGCCGGTCGGCCAGGCAGCAGCGTCCCGAGAGCCAGAGAAGCCAGGTCTCCCTCTGCCCCAGGTGCCGTGGGTGTCCCTCCCCCCTCTCCGGGGGTCCTCTCCTTCTCTGCCCGTCCGAGGGGAGGATGGCCGGCAGCCCTGCACTGACAGCCCTCCTCCGCCGCCCTTTCCGTCCAGGTCCGGCCATGGCGGAGCTGCACCGCACGCACTCCTCACTGGCAGCCCTGGACGAGGAGACGCTGTGGGAGATGATGGAGAGCCACCGCCACAGGATTGTCCGCAGCATCTGCCCCAGCCGCCTCACCCCCTACCTGCGCCAGGCCAAGGTGCTGGGCCAGCTGGACGAGGAGGAGGTGCTGCACAGCCCCCGGTTCACCAACTCGGCCATGAGAGTGGGTGAGCCTGCGCTGTGGGCCGAGGCGGGGGGTGGGGGGGACCCTGTGTTAGTTTCTCTGGGGTCGCCCTAACAAAGGACCACAAAGACGGTGGCTGAAGGTCTGAAGTTAATGTGTGGGCTGGGCCCCCTCCCTCCGGTGGCTCCAGGGGAGGACCCTTCCTCCTCTGCCAGCTTCTGGTGGCCCTGGCACCCCTCGGCCGTGGCCCCAGCCCCCTCGGCTGCGGCCATCGCTCCAGCCTCTGCCTGGTCTACATGCCTCTCTGCGTGTCTCCCTCCCTCTCCTGACACTTGTCCTTGGACACGCCCCCCAGGCTGTGCAGCATGCGCGCCGCTCACGGTCACACTAATTACACCCGCAAAGACCCTTCTTCCAAGTCAGGTCCCACTGGCGGGCTCCAGGCGGACACTCCTGGGGGCCAGCCGCCTGTTCCAGCCCAGCCGACCGTCTGTTTATTCATTCAGAACCGGGACGCTCATAGCATCACCATATCAGCTTCTTAGGAGAATTGAGTCAGTTTCTAAGATACTTGTCTCAAAGCCCAGGCCGGGCCATGGGGAGCCGGCGGTGGGGGTCAGGGCTGGGCCGTGGGGAGCCGGCGGTGTGCGGTCAGGGCCGGGCCGTGGGGAGCCGGCGGTGTGCGGTCAGGGCCGGGCCGTGGGGAGCCGGCGGTGGGTGTCAGGGCCGGGCCATGGGGAGCCGGCGGTAGGCGGTTAGGGCCAGGCCGTGGGGAGCCGGCGGTGGGCGGTAGCTACTGACAGGACACTTTCTGCCGGTTGCCTGATGAGCCTCAGAATCCAAGCTGAGAGCGATGGGGGCTGGTGGGCCGGGCCCTGGTGCTGCTGTTTGCTGCTTTCCTCCCTGAGCTGGGTACGCACACCCACGCGTCCACCAGCATACCTCGTAGGTCTTGGAGCGACCCTCTTCTTCCTTAGCCTTTTATCTCCAGCTCTTAGCACATGGGTCGTAGTAGCTGCTCAATAAATGCCGGCCTCGCTCGTCTTGAGATACTGCACTCTGGCAGCAGAGGGGCCTATGCGGCAGAGGGCGCCCACCCCTCGTGGGGAACCCCGCCCAGTGCCTTGTCAGCCCAGACTGTCCTGTCCCCCAAGGACACCTGCTGGACTTGCTGAGGGCGCGCGGGAAGAACGGGGCGCTCGCCTTCCTGGAGAGCCTGAAGTTCCACAACCCCGACGTCTACACCCTGGTCACCGGGCTACAGCCCGACGTGGACTTCAGCACCTTCAGTGGTGAGAGCTGGCCTGCGATCGGAGCCTCCGGGTCCTGGTCACCTCTGTCCCCAACCCTTTTCCTGAGGCCCAGGCAGCGGTTCCGTCCTGCCCCGTCCAGCACTCAGGGGGAGGAGACCCTCCACACACTGCAGGGGGACGGGTTGGAGAGGGAGCCCCTGCTGGGCTCGGAGGAAGTCTGTCCCTAATGCAGCACCAAGGGGGCGGCCTTCACAGCGCGGGCACGGGGACGTGTCCTTTCCCCAGAAGAGCTCCCAGGCCCGCTGTGCTGGGGTGGCAGGCCCAGTCCTGGGCCCAGCAGTGCCTGCCAGAGGGGGCAGTGCAGGCCGCAGCCCTGTGCCTGTGCTCAGCCCGCTAAGTGAGGGCTCACTGGGCTTGGGTGGTGGGGGGGAGTGATTCCAGGCTCCCCTGGGGGCACTGAGGGAGGTGGGAGGTCAGAGGGCGGGGCAGGGGCCCTGGAAACTGCACCAGAGGATGCTCCTGTCTGGCGCCTCGCAGGCGGTGCTTGTGCTGCGTCGAGATCTCTTACGCAGACTTACGGTCCCGTTACTGTTTTGAGGATGACGTGAGCCTGTTCGCATTAAGCACGTCTGGGCTGAGGAGGGGCAGGGGTCTGGACAGCGGGTCACACAGGGCAGCCAACACTGGGTAGTCCTTGTACCCAAATCTGGAATCACGCGGTTTGTTTACCCAAATCTCGGGTATAGTTCGGCCCGGAAGCCTTGAAGGAGACGACAGATAGGGTGGGCCCTTTTGAGAGTTGGGGCAGGAAGGAGAGCCCTGGAGGATGAAGAGCGGGCAGGGTGGTGATGCCCAGCTCCCCGCAGGGCTCATGGAGACGTCCAAGCTGACCGCATGCCTGGCCGGGGCCATCAGCAGCCTGCAGGAGGAGCTGAGCCAGGAGAAGGGGCAGAGGGAGGCGCTGGCGCAGCAATGCCGGCGGCTGCAGGAGCGCCTGGGCCAGGCCGAGGCCCGGGCCGAGGGCCTGCAGCAGCTGGAGGCCGACCACGGCCGCATGAAGCGCGAGGTCAGCGCCCACTTCCACGAGGTGCTGAAGCTGAAGGACGAGATGCTCAGCCTCTCGCTGCACTACAGCAACGCGCTGCAGGAGAAGGAGCTGGCCAGCACGCGCTGCCGCGGCCTGCAGGAGGAGGTGCTGCGCCGCCCGCCTCGCACTCGCCCCCGGCCCACCCAGAGTGCCCTGCCCGCCAGCCTTGGCTGAGGTGCCCCTGCAGGAAGCTGACCCCTCACCTCCACCACCGGGGCCCCTCCCGTCACCCACCTGCAAGGAGCCTGCCCTGTGACTCCCCAAGGCCTGGCTGGGTGCCGTGCCCACGGTGGGGAGGCCTGCCCGCCTATGTCTGGGGCCCGGGGCAGGTCTGGCTGTTCTGAGCTCTGCAGTCATCCCCCTAGGCCTCATCCCTCCAGCTGTGGGTGTGCGGTGTCTCAGCTGGTCCTGTTAGGAGCCCCTCGAACCCCAACGATGTCTTTTACTCACGTTTCTGTGGGGGATTATTATCTTAGTGATTTGTAGGTTCTTTAAATATTCATTTGCTTTCTGCCTTGATGGCATTGGCTTTTTTTTGTTGTTAACTCTTAGCTGAGGATATTTTTTCATTGTTTTTTTCTAGAGAGAGTGGAAGGGAGGGAGCAAATGAAGGGGGGGAGAGAAAGAGAGGGAGAGGGAGAAAAACATCAATGTGAGAGAGACACATGGATCGGTTGCCTCCTACATGCGCCCCGATGGGGGCCGAAAATTGAACCTGCAAAAAAGGTGCAGGCTGGGACCCAAACACCCAACCCTTTGGTGCATGGGCCGGTGCTCTAATCACTGAGCCACACCAGCCAGGTCTCTTTTCTTTCATTTTATTTGGAAATAATTTCAAATTTATTTTAAACAATACAGTGGCGCAGAGGACACCCACACACCTTACTTTGTCATTTGCGCCTGCTCCCCCCCCCCCCCCGCCCGTATGTTTCTGTGCGCCCCCCCCCCGCCCCCCCCACACACACACACTCCCCGAGCCTGGCGTGGCCTGGCCGGGATGCTCACTCCTCCTGCCCGGCTCCTGTCCTCTCGTCCCCCGCAGCTCTACCTGACGAAGCAGGAGCTGCAGCGCCAGAGGCTGTCTGCCTCCTGCGAGCGGGCGTTCCAAGAGCGGTCCCTACAGATGGCTGACGGCCTGGAGCCCGGAGCGGAGGAGCTGAGCCGCTTGAAGGAGGAGAACGAGAAGCTCCGCTCCCTAACGTTCAGCCTGGTAGGCCCGGCCCGGCCCACTTCTCCCCGTGCCCCGAGGCTGGGCTTCTGACACCCCCGGGGAGGGAGGCGAGGGGCCCGGGAATGGAAACAGTGACAGCCCGCTGGCCCAGCCCCGGCGCTGGTGGGATTGGTGGGACGTCGCTCAGCTCCTCTGCCACGGCTGAGCTGCCTCGGAGAGGACTGGGCTGGTTACAAGTGGTGGGGTTCACTTCAAAGTTAGGGGACAGGGAAGGAAACCTGTCTGCCTGCAGAATGTGCTGCATTTGAGAGTGGGGAGCTCTGGATGCAGGGTCAGGGACCCCAGCGCCCGGAATTGGGCAGCCCCTCAGCCCTTCCTGTTTCTTTGACTCAATAAGTACCTGCTTTTGAGCTGTTCCTTCGGGAGATGCCTGCTCGGCACAGAGCTCACCATCCTGCGTTCCGGCCTCCTCCCCGCTCCCTCCCCCATCTGCAGAGTGAGCCCCAGGAGTCCGGTGTCGCTGGGTCCCTCTCGGGAGCTCCCCTGCAAGTGCCTAAAGCAGGAGGCTCTGCCCTGAGAGGCCTGGGCCTCCAGCACCTTCCAGCCCTGCCAGCCACGCCCAGCAGAGCCCAAGGGCAGCTTCCTCCCCCACCCCACCCCCCAGGCCTCTGTCCGGCCTCCTGGGCAGGAATGTCACTCACCCACCTGCCAGCAGCCTCCAGCTTCTGTTCCTGGGACAAGCTTCCCAGGGGCAGGCATGTGGGAGCAGGCCGGCTGACCCCGCTGTGCCCCAGGCGGAGAAGGACATCCTGGAGCAGAGCCTGGACGAGGCCCTGGAGAGCAAGCAGGAGATGGTGGACCGCATCCACTCGCTGAGGGAGCGGGCCGTGGCCGCCGAGCGGCAGCGGAAGCAGGTGTCCGCGGGCTTCGCGCTGGGGAGACGGGCTTTTCAGTCCGTGCTGAGCTTAAGACCAAGTTTGCCTAAGTAACGGGTCACTCGTTAGCTTATTCCTGGGTCAAAGCTGTGTTAGCACCAACTCACAGTCCACGGCCAGCGGGTGGGTGACGAGCAAACAGGTCCGGCACATAGGCGGTGAGGACAAGGGCACGTGCAGGTGCAGGTGCAGGGGGCCCATTGAGAACCGGGGGTTTGATGAGTGGCTGCAAATGGTGAGGGGACGGTGGGGAGACGGCCGGTGGACGAGCATGCACAGGGGAGAGGCGTTACCTTTGTGCCCTGCTCTGGGCACGGGATGGACAAAACAGCCACGCGCAGCGCCCACGCGGATCTGGTGGGCACAGCATCTCTGCGGTGCTCCTGGGAATCGCACTCGGGAGCGCGCGAGCTCACCCTGTTCCTCCCCCACCTGTCCCCCACGGCTCTCACCCCTCGGCCCAGTTCTGGGAAGAGAAGGAGCAGACCCTGCTGCAGTTCCAGAAGACCAGGGTGGACTGCGAGATCTACAGGGAGAAGGTGACCGCCCTGCAGGGCCAGGTGTCCGAGCTGCAGAAGGAGCGGGACCAGGTACTGGGGAGGCGGCGGGGCCGGGAGAACAGGAGCTGCCGGGGGCTGGGGGCCTCGTGCCGCCCACCCTGCCCTCCGTGGCAGCTGCTTCCAGACTTGGGTCTCCCTCCTTGGTCCAGGCGGTTTCTCAACTCCCTCCATTGTCACCTGCTGACGTGCTCACTGTCCGAGACTAGAGGTCACGTCTAGGGCCTCCCTTCATTCTGTGTGCACTCTGGGCGGTGGTACACCCTCACACGTGATGTGATTGTGAACCGTGGCATGTGCCTGCGGGTGAGCCAGTGTTCGCCGCCCCCTCATGCCCCGGGCGCCCTGTGTCCCGGCCCGCAGGCCTATGCAGCCCGAGACGCCGCCCAGGTGGAGATTGCCCAGAGCCTGGCGGAGAAGGATGCACTCCGCCGGAAGGTGTTCGAGCTCACGGACCAGGGCTGCGACCTGCGCCAGCAGCTCCGCCAGCTGCAGGCCGAGTCGGCACACGGGGTGAGTCCTGCCCTGCCGTGCACCTGGGAGCAGGGACAGCGTGTGCGTGGGGGGAGGGAGGCAAGCTGGGCCCCATGCACGAGCCCTGGTGGCGGGCATTGGAGACGCACAGTGGGCAGCTGGGGCTGCTCTACTCTCCCTTCATGATGATGTCATGCACGTCCTGGAAGGGGCGGCCCGACAGAAGGTTCTGGAGCCTGTCAGATATGGTGTTGGCTGAGGAAATAGACGAAGCTGAGCTAAAACGACTATAAAAGCCCTAGTTACGGTCTGGCTGGCAGCTCCAGTCCAGGCACCTGGTGTACAGGCAGGGGCGCTGTCCTCTGAGTGCACAGCCCAGCCCTTCCTCCTCACCCTCCCGCATCAGCCACGTGCAAAACACATGTATGCGTAGGGCAGACTGACGGGCAGGCGCACACTGCTGACTGCGGGTCTGCGTGTTGGAGGGTGGGTGAATTTCTCTTTTCTGATTGGTCTGCCCCCCATTTTCCATGTGCAGTGTGTGTAGACACATGTACATACATTATGTACCAGGTGTGTAACCAGGAAAGAACTGTGTGCACAGGGGTGGGGAACGCCCAGCCCATATAAGGCCCACAAAATCATTTGGTCTGGCCCTACCAAGGCATTAGGGGTGAGTTAATTAAATGTTTGATCAAATAAAGCAGGCTAATTTTAAAAAACGTTTCCTTTTTAAAATCCTATATAATAAGAGGGTAATATGCAAATTAGGTGGAATGACTAGAACGACCACCCGACCAGTCACTATGAGGCGCACTGACCACCTCTTGGTCCCTTTCCCTGGCTGGCAGGCTCCGATCGCCTGATGGCGACTGGGGAATCAGGGGTGGGTGGCAGTGGGGAGCGGGGCCAGCTGCAGGCAGCCAGGGAAGAAGGCCCTGATCTCAGGCCAGGCCTAGGGACTGTATCCACGCATGAATTCCGTGCACCGGGCCTCTAGTATATTTATATTGGTTTCAGAGAGGAAGGGAGAGGGAGAGATAGAAACATCAGTGATGAGAGAAAATCATGGATCGCCTACCTCCTATATGCCCCCTACTGGGGATTGAGGCTGCAACCCAGCCTTGTGTCCTGACCAGGAAGTGAACCGTGACCTTCTGGTTCATAGATTGATGCTCAGTCATTGAGCCACACCTGCTGGGCACTGGCTAATTTTTAAGCTGATAATTTTGTATGGCCCATGAATGATGGTATACAGATCCAAATGGGCCTTGGCAGAAAAAAGGTTCCCACCCCTGACGTATACCCTCGACTAGAAATGCAGTGCTGCCCCCCAAGCCCAGTGCTCTGCGTCCCGGTGGCCAGCCGGGGGTCCCAGGCTGGGAGGAGGCGGACCCAGACTGGAAGCCATGAGAGGGTGGAGCTGGGGGTGGTGCCTGGGTAGAAACCCCGAGAGCATCCGAGGGGACCCTTTCCTGAATTAACCAGCCCGTCTGGCGCCTTTGCAGCCCAAGCAGGAGGCGGGGCCAAGGGAGCCCTGGCGGAGGGGGAAGCAGCGGCTGGTGCGCATGTTCGCCATCTGCCCACGGGACGACGGTGACGGCAGCTGCCTCAGCTCCTCCGAGGTACAGCGGCGCCCTCCGCTCCTGGAGACAGGCCAGTGCAGACGGAAGGGCCTGGCGCCTAGGAGGTGCTGAAGGGAGACTTCAGTGGACCAGGGGCTGCATCCAGGCCCTCACTGTCCACCTGGCATCCTGTGCCCCACTCAGCACCTTGCACAGCCCACCCATCAGCACGTGACCCTCACCAGCCAGTCCCCTGGTCTCTCAGGGCCTCGATCACTTTCCATGTAAAGTGGGGAGATTATTTTTTATATTTATTGTGAGGACTAAGCGACATAAAGTACAGGAAACAGCTAATAGAGTGCTGGTACATAGTAGGTGCTCAATGAATGTGCCCTGGCTGTGAGCTCCCCCTCCTCTCCCTGTCCCCTCCTCAGCCCTGATATTGGTGGCCGTGGCTTATTCCCTTCCCAGAGCAGGGAGGGTCGTGAGCCCATGAGCTCGCGCTGACCCTGCCTCGCTGTCCTCCTGTCTCAGCTCTGGTCGGACCTGAGCGCCACACCCAGCCGCGAGCTGGTGGACAGCTTCCGCTCCAGCAGCCCCGTGCCCCCCAGCCAGCTGTCCCTGTACAAGCGAGCCGCCGAGGACTTCCGGGAGGATGCTTGGTCCTTCAGGTAGAGAGGACGGCATCAGTGCCGGATGACACGGGTTTCCTGCTGGCTCACCGGGGACGAGGGCCGGGCAAGCGCTGGGTGCTCCAGTCCCAAGCCGTCCTCCCCTTCCTCCGCGCAGTGGCTTCTCAGAAATCCTGGAGGGGGACTGGGGAAGCTGCCCGGGAGCGAAGGGGGGTGACGTCGACCTGGATTACGAGATTGTAGACAGAGCAGGTGAGTGTGTCCCTCTGCCAACCTCTGCAGCCGCCCACCTCCCCTGGGCTGGGCCAGGAGGGGCATGAGGACAGGCCTCCCCGGTCCCAGGCAGAGGGAGGGGAACTGGACCGCTGCCCTGACCCTGGCCCCTGGCAGTTCAGGCCGGTGCCAGCTGCTCTGTGTCCTGGGTGTCCTGTCCATTGTCACCTAGAGGTGAGGGAGTTGTCTCCATGCCCGCTCAGCCCAGATGTTCAGACAGCTGCTCGTTCTGTCCCTCCTGCTCCGGACTCAGGCTGCCAGGGACCGCACGGCGCCAGGCTGCAGTGCCCCCCCTGCCGGCCAGGGCACCTGTGGGAGCCTCTCTCCCCTTTCCCTGTGGCTTATGCCTTGTGTCTGTCACTTAACGGCTTCTCTATCCTCAAGCCGTGCCCCTCATGGCGGCCTCCTTACCTTCCCACCCTGCACCCCTACCCCAGTCTGGGCTTCACACAGAGTAGGTGCTCAGCACCCTGCCTGGTATTCACCCTGTGGCCACCAGGGGGTACACGCACCCCATGCTGGTCCACAGAGGCACCTGTGTGTTGGGGCAGTGGTCACGTGGCCAGAAACCTTACCCGTCCCGGATCACTGGTGGTTTTGTGACAGTGACCAAGGGAAAGGCTCCGCCAGGAGAACCAGCCTGGCTGTGAGGCCAGGAAGACAGGGTGCTTACTGCTCCTCTTCTGTGTGATCCCACATCATGCCCCGCTTTCATGCATTCTAGTGGAATTCACCTCAAATACGCCAGGAGCGCCCAGTGCCCTCCACTTGGCTGGAATGTATTCACGAATTGGGTTTCCCCTTGAGCTGGCACAGGCTGCCGTGGCAGGCGACAGGCAGCTGTCCGCCCTCTGCTGGCCTCCGGTCCACCAGGTAGAGGAGCAGCCTCTGCCACCCACAGGGAAGCCACTGCCTGGGCTGGGCCCATTAGCCTCCCAGGCTGCCTGTCAAAGTGCAGAGCTTGGGGACCCCCCGGGACATGGAGGCCTGCGCAGCCAGCAGCTGGCGTGGCCGGGGGTAGCGGGAGCAGCGATGCAGGCGGCAGGCACTGTCAGGCAGGAAGGCGGGCCCGGGTTCCACCGGATTTGACTGTTTGGTTGAAGGTGGAAGTGGATTGTAGCTTCCCCATCTTGCAAAACGTGGGCAACATTCAGTCTCACAAAGGACACAGTGGAGGCCAGACCCAGGCAGGGCAGCTCTCAGCCAGCTCCTCCCGTGGGGGAGATGAGTCAAGGTCTCAGCAGGAGGAAGGAGGAGGACAGGTCAGCCTCAGCCGAGGTGGCTGAGGGCACTGAGGCAGCGTGTGGTCTCGAGGGCGGCCGGCTGTTGTCTGAGCCTTTGCTTCTGCCTAGACCTCCTGGAGTCTGAGAGTGGCCCACAGCTGATCTCCAGGGGCCTCTGCGTCTCAGCCAGGTGAGCGGAGGGGGGCCGGCCAGCAGGTGGCAGAGTGAGGGCTGTTGGCAGGCGACAGCCTTTTGAGGGTGGGATCATGGCAGGAAGCGGGGTGGAGAGTTCCAGAATGCTGGGGCTGGGGCAGAGCTGGGCTGCACACGAGCTCCGTGGCCTCTTCCTGCAACAGCGTCCCCGTGCGGAGGCGGCCGGCCCGGAAGCTCCCGAGCCAGGTCACGGTGCTGGCCTTCCAGGGGGACGCACTGCTGGAGCAGATGAGCGTCATCGGCGGGAACCTCACGGGCATCTTCATCCACCGCGTCACCCCCGGCTCGGCGGCTGACGAGATGGCCTTGCGCCCAGGCACCCAGATCGTCACGGTGAGGTTCAGGGCTCTGTTCCTGCTGTTTGAACAGTGGTCTCGTTGTCAGCTCCCATGCGTGTGCGTGTGCGTGCACGTCTATGTTCAAATACACCGGACGTGAGATTCACCACTTTCACTCTTTAAAACTTTTTGTTGTAAAATATTCATGATGCTGCAGAAAACATAAATGTACAACTTAACTAATTACCATCAAGTGACTGCAGTAGCGGGGAGGTGACTTTGATGTCACTGAAACTTGAACTTTCAGCTTTTTAGCCATTGTAAGAAATTCACAAAATTGGCGTCACCGTTCCCGAGGCTCGCCTGTCCCCCAGAGGAGACACCATCCCCACGCCACGGGAGCCCATTCTCCGTGTCTCATTGTCAGTTACATTGTGGTTACAGCCGCAGAGCCCTTTATGGTGTTTGGGGAACAGTCCTGAGCCCCGAATGGGGCCAGTGCAGTTAAAGGCACATGGTCATTCTTACAAAGTGCCCTCTCGGCGTGAGGCAGCGAGGGAGTGAATGGAGGGACTGTGAGAGCCGGAGCTTTCACAGTGGGCGGGGGCGAGGAGGGGGGATGGCAGTTCGCGGTGGACGCCAGGGATGCCGCTAACATCCTACAGAGCCCGGGCGGCCCCACAGCACAGAGTGACCGGGCTCCACGTGTCAGTAATCCCAACGCTGAGAACCTGTGATCTGGAACGCTCTAGAATGAAGGTCCATTTTGGAGAGCAGACACTGGGTCCTGCGTGATGCTCTCAGCATGCGGTTGGGAAGGGGGTGGTGGTTGACTCAGGGTGGGAACGTGTGTGGCTTGGAGGAGCCGAATGCAGATGCCCCAGTTCAGGGCCTGGGACAGAGGCCCTGATGGGCAGCTGGCGGCTGGGGGTGCGTGTGGGCGGCTGGGGGGGTGTGGATGGCTGGAGGGGGGGTGAGTGCAGATCTGCGCTCAGGCTCTGCTGCCGAACCTGGTCGATAGCGGCCCGTCCTGGTGGTTTGCCCCCAGGTGGACTGTGAGGCCACGGAGCCCTTCTTCAAGGCCGTCCTGCAGGGCGTGACCCTGGAGCAGGCTGTGGGTCTTCTCCACAGGGTGGACGGCTTCTGCTGCCTGTCTGTGAAGGTCAACACGGAGGGTACACACTCCCCCCTACCCCCAGGAGCTCCCCTCTCAGGACCTGCCCAGCCGCCCAGTCCTGATTCTGAGCCGTGGCCATGCCTGCCCCAGCCCCCATGGCCTACCCCAGAGCCAGGCCGCACCCCCGGTCTTCAGAGGCCCCCAAGGCAGCGGGACTTCCCACCCACTGACGCTGGCACCAGGATGGCTCCCGAGACTTTGGGGCGGTACCTTCTGTCCCTCCTCCTTTCACATTCCAGAACCTTCCTCCTGTGGGTCACGGCCTGGGCTGATCTGTCCTCTCTTTCCAGGTTATAAGAAGCTGGTCCAGGACCTGGAGGCCAAAGTGGTCACCTCAGGGGACTCCTTCTACATCCGGGTCAACCTGGCCCTGGAGGGGCGGGCAGAGGGGGAGCTGCCCGTGCGCTGCGGCGACATCCTGCACGTCACTGACACCCTGTTCCAGGGCCGTGGCTGCTGGCACGCCCACCGCGTGGGCCCCTACAGCACCAGGGACACGGAGGGCGGCACCATCCCCACCTACGCACAGTGAGCAGCCGTTGGGTGGCTACCTCCTGAGGAGGGGACACAACCAGAGTGGAATCCCCATGTGCCCCCCCCAAGTGGACAGGGTTTGTTTGTGAGCTTTTGGTGCCAGCGTTTCCAGCCTCAGCGCTGCGACCTGGGGACAGCCCCGCTGCTGGAGGCTGCCTGGCCCGCCGGCCTGAGCAGCTCCCTGGCCTCATGCTGGCCCGACCTGTGAAAACCAAAAGTGTCTCCAGACATTGCCAGTGTCCTCAGGAGGTGGGCTCACCAGTCACCTGGTGTGTCCAGGACTGTTGGTTTTAGCACTGAGAGTCCCACCTCCCGGGACCCTGTCCTGGGACAGATGGGGCAGGGCCGCCCCCCTCCCCCCAGCAGCATCCGCCTCCTGGGAGCCGTGTCCCAGGTCAGCCGGTGCGCGCACACGTGGTGTCGGGGTGGTGCCGCTCAGCTCAGCGGTGCAGGGAGGCCAGGAGCCATGTCCCACCCAGGCTCACACCCGGGATATCAGCGGGCACCTCCGGTGGGCTGTGGGCTTGCAGGGTTTCAGAGGCGCCGCTGGGCAAGGGGGGCGGGGAGGGGTGTGGAGCCTCCTGGCAGCGGTGTCTCCTCCTCCCAGGGCGCAGCAGCTGCTCATCGCCCTCCTGCAGGACCTGGCTCAGCAGAGCAGCTCCGCCCGCAAGGTGAGGCCGCTGCCGGGTCCTGGCCCGGGCCCTGGGGGGGCCCTCCCTCCTTTCTCCCTGGGCTGGCAAAGGGGGGGGGCCTGGCTAGGGGTCCTGTTGGGAGGGTGTGGGCTACTGATCTGAGGGTCTCCCTGCGAGTCCCTGCCCCAGGGGCCCCGCACACCTTCCCTGGGCCCCACAGGGCACCCGGCCTGCAGGTCCCTCCACCATGAGCAGAGGTGCTGATGTGCTATCTTGGTTGTGCCCCTGCACCCACCGCCTGGCCATCTGCACCCATTACTCCCTCAGAGGGCGGGGACCTGGTGTCCTCCCCACATAGGCACTCAGTGCTCCGAGCAAGGAGCCCCCCCGGCTCCATCACAGCGGGTGAGGTGTGGGGGCCGTCCTCGCTGCCGTGCCCTGGGCAAGGGCCTCTGCCCCAGGACCCTCTCCTGCTCTCTTCTCCCTGGCACGGGGCCTGGGCTGTTCTGTGGGCACAGCCTGAAGGTCCAGGGACCAGCCTGGAGCCCCCGGTGGGGCGGTGCCTGCCCGGCCCGGTGTGGACGGCGGGGACAACTGGTCCCTTCTCCCTGCAGCCGTCTTCTGGAGGCCCCCAGAGGTTGGTGCGCATCGTCACTGTGGACAGAACCAAGGCCAGCGCCCTGTGCTCATCCTTTGATCGGGCCCAGTCAGACCCCAGCCAGCCGGGAGGTGAGGTGGGCGGGGAGGGGCTGTAGGCTGCTGGGGGAGGGGGGGGAATAAGGATCGATCGTGAGAACCATACTTGGTGCCTAGGTGCCTCTCTGGAGAGGTGAGTTGGGTGAGGTCTGAGGCCCTGAGGCTGCATGATATAGGGGGGCTGTGGAAACAGACAGCAACTGGAGTGAGGGGAGCGTGGAACGGGCATCCAGGAGGTGCTGGGGGCCAGGAGCGGGAGATGGAAGGGAGGAAGAGGCCTTCTCCATCCTCCCTGTGGCCAACAGGTGGGAGGAGGCAGGTGGGATCAACCACACTACCCAGCTGGGCCTGGCAAGCACAGGGCTCCGTGGCCACTGGCACCCAGGCTGTTGAGCCAGGGAGGGTGGGGCTTGCGGCCCTTGAGCCGGCGCCCATCATGGCCGTCCCATAGGTGTGGGGGCTGCGCTGTGCAAAGCACAGGCCCTGCTGCGGGCGGGGCCTGGGACCACTCACGGCTCTTCTCCCCCACAGACACCTCCCCCAGGGGCTTCTGGGCCGAGAGCTGTGTCACCCTGGTGCCCTACACGCGGGTGCACCCACGCAGGCCCAGCCGGCCCCGGCCTGTGCTCCTCGTGCCCGGCTTGGTTGGGAGGATCCTGAGTGAGAAGCTCTGCCTGCTGCAAGGGTTTAAGACATGCCCAGCAGGTGCGGTCTCCCCTGAGTCGCCCCTTGTGTGCGAGTGGGCAAGGCCTGGGCTGCCGCTGGATGGGCTCCAGGAGAGCAGCGGAAGGCGCCATGAGGGCCCGGGGCTGCCTAGCAGGTCACCACGCCCGCCTGGGGCGTACAGCAACCGGGCTCTCCTCCGGGCTGAGGCCAGAGGTGGGACCAGGTCTCCGTGGCAGCCTGGCGCAGAGGATCTTGGGAGGGCCTCCCTCTCTTCTGGCTCCTGGGGCTCCTGGGGCTCCTGGTCCTCGGCTCCTTGGCTGTGTGCACCCTCCTCCCTCAGCCTCCTTGTCACGTGGCTCCTCCCGTGTCTGTCTCCACGGGAGCTTCCTGTAAGGACCCAGCCCTCGGGTTAGGGCCTCCCTAGTCCAGTGCGACCTCATCTTCACTGTCCCAACTGTGCAGATCCTGTTTCCGAACAAGATCCATGCTGGTGTTGGGTGGGTGAGAATTTGGGGGACATAACTCAATCCAGCACAGTTACTGCTGGCAGTCAGGCTCATGTGTGACTGGTGGGAACCCCAGAGGGCACCACCCACCAGCCCAAAGCCTGTCAGCAGAGTCCTGGGCCCGGGGGACAGGCTGTGTGTCTTCTCGCAGCAGAAGGGTGGGCCCAGGAGGCGGCGGAGGCCTTGATGGTGCTTTCATTCACGCCGTCGCTAGTCCACGGCTGCGCAGAACTCACTGCCAGCTGGGGCCACCGTGGTCTGGGGGCGCTTGGGCGGCAGCGGCGGAGGCCAGCAGAGGGCACAGGCAGGTTGGGAGGAGGCTGGCAGAGGGGGCAGGAGCTGTTCAGGAGGAAGGGCCTGGTGGGGGCTGCAGCAGGGTCCGAGGGCGGGGCCGCAGCCTCCGGTCTGGCCTCTGGGTGGCCATCTGCACTGTAGGGCGTTGAGTGACATCCTTGGCCCCCACGCACTAGTTGCCAGGAGCACAGCCCTGCCCGTGGTGACAGCCAAAAAGTCTCCAGACATGCCTGTGCCCTGGGGGCACTTGCCCTGTTGAGAGCCACTGGGGGGTTTCTAGGTGGAAGAAGTGGGATATGTAAGTTTGGAGCTTGTGAAGCGATGGAGGGGTTTATCTACATCTGTCTGTCCATCCACCCATCCTTCCTTCCATTCATCTTCCTGCTCCCTCCTGTCCACCCACCCCTGGCGCTACCTGGCCCTGCTGTGCCCCCCCCTCCCGGGTTAGGGTGCCCTGCAGGGTTAGCCTCTGAGTGGGAAGCGCAGGGTCAGGCTCACTGAGAGGACACCTAGGGAGAGCTCCCCCAGCGCTGGCGGGGCCCCTGGGGTATAGCGCGGGGCTCCCTCAGGTCCCCAGTGGTTGGGTGTGTGACCTCCCGTCCACTGTGCCCCACAGAGTACTTGAGCCCGGAGGAGTACGAGGCCGCCAGCCAGAGGGGGGACATTGTGCAGGAGAGGGAGGCCGCCGGCAGCTGCTGCTGGGTGACCCGCGCAGCCCTGGAGCGCCTCATGGAGAAGGTAGGGGTGGGCGGGCGGGCTGCTCGGGGAGCGGGGACTGGCGGGGTGGGGGGGGAGGCCGAGGTGGGACCCGGGTCCCAGTGGCTGGGAAGTCTGACCCTGCAGCTGTTTCCCGGCCAGGAGTGGTCACCAGCATCTGTGAAGGGACTAAAGCAGGGGCCGCCTAAGGCCACCCTGCATGTCAGATGTTTACATGACCATTCATCACAGCAGCAGCATGACAGTTAGGAAGTAGCCACGGAAATAATGTTATGGTTGGGTCACACCATGAGGAGCTGTGTTTAAAGGGCCAGAAGGTGGAGAACCGCTGGCCTAAAGGAAATGGAAAGGGCTCATGTTCTAAGGCTCACGTACAGGGAAAGCTCACTGGGAACTGCCCAGGGTTACATGGGTACAAGGCGGCCAGCCCCGGACCCATGCCCCCATGCCCCCATGCCCCCAGCCCCGGAGGAGGAGCTGCGGACTCCGGGGACGGGTGTGCACAGGCCCCTCAGCCCCAGCTTGCAGCTCCAGGCTTCCAGGTGAAAATCACATGCGTGACGATGCTTGTACCACTAGAACGACTGCCTTTTAAATTGAGGTAACGTTGGTTAACTTCATGTGAGTCTCAGGTGTCCGCATGTAATTCTACATGTGTGCACGTTAGCGTGTTCACCATCTAGTTTCCATCCATCGTCACATACTTGATCCTCCACCCGTGTCACCCTCCCAGCCTCTCCCTGTCCCATGTCTATGGGTTTGGGGTTTTACTGGTGTTTTCTTTTTCTATTTTAAAATTGAGGTCAGAGAGGAAGGAAGAGGGAGAGATAGAAGCATCAATGATGAGAGATAATCATGGATCGGCGGCCTCCTGGACGCCCCCCACTGGGGATCGAGCCTGCAACCTGGGCTTGTGCCATGACTGGGAATCGAACTGTGACCTGGATTATAGGTCGATGCTCACCCACTGAGCCACGCTGCTGGCCATTTGTTCATTTTTCTGGCCACACGTCTGCCACTTGGCAGAACACCCTGCAGGTGGAGGGAGCTGATGGCTGTGCAGCCAACACCCCACAGGCCTGGACAGCTGTGGACTCTCCCGGCTCCTGTACCAACGCAGCCCTGCCCGGTCCCCTCAGTTTCCCTCTCCTTCCCCAGAACACGCACGCCCTCCTGGACATCCCGCTGGACAGCGTGCGCGCCCTGCACAGCATGGAGATCTTCCCCATCGTCCTCCACGTCACCATCAACGAGAAGGCAGCCAAGAGACTCAGGTAGGTGTGTCTGGGGCTGACCGTCACCTCCCCCCCGCCAAGGCCCTCATGCCTCTGGGGCATGTGACGGGATTCCTGGAAGTGTCACAGGGTGGGTCCCCCACAATTCTGGGACAGAGGCTCCCTGTCCCCCTGCGAAATAGCCCAGAGGACAGCGAGCACTTGGCTCCTACGCTGACTCACTAAGGCAGAGGTCCTCAAACTTTTTAAACAGGGCCAGTTCACTGTCCCTCAGACATTCCACACATGCGCACTGCGGGCCCAGGGCGAGTCGGCTGCTAAGCAGGACAGGCAGCGGCGGCAAAAACACCCAGCGGGCTGGATAAATGTTTTTGGCGGCCGCATGTGACCCGCGGGCTGTAGTTTGAGGACCCCTGCACTAAGGCCCCGTCTGCTGGGCCACAGGGCCCTGGGATCCCGAGCCCGGCCAGCTCCAGGCATGGCCGGGGCAGCGCGCTGTCCCCCTGAGCCGCCTGTGGCCCCACAGGAAGGCCCTGCAGCGGCTGGGCGCCTCAGAGGAGCAGCTCCTGGCGGCCAGCAGGCAGGAGGAGGGCGAGCTGGACAGGGCGCCGCACCTCTGCTGCAGCCTGGCCCCCGAGGGCTGGGGCGACCTGGACACGCTGCTCAGCTGCGTCCGCTTCGCCATCTCCGACGAGCAAAAGAAGGTGGTGTGGACAGAGCAGAGCCCCCCCTGACGGACGCTGTGTCCTCCCGACTGGTGGACCTCGCACCCTGTCCTGTGGGCTCAGCTTGGGGTGCTCACCGCACACACCCCCTCGGGTCCCCTCACTGGAGTCTGACTACCACCCTCGCCACGTGCAGGCACCGATGGGCACTCAGACCGTCTGCTCTTTTCTGCGTAAACCGTCTCCTCACCAGGACTTGGCTTGGTCTGAACCGACACTGCGAGGACGCCCCACAGGGGTCACGGTGCCTCCCCAGAGCCGGAGGCCCAGGTGTCCCCAGATAGCGCCCATCCGACCGACCCTGCACTTTGCTCAGAGGCTCCTCCCACACCCACGAGGCGGCCCGAGGTCAGGCGTCCCCGCCAGGCGAGGAGGAGACTGCCTAGCACCAGCCCTGTTCTCTGGGCTGCTAGTGCTGATGCTCAGTGGTTGCCGTTCAGACTGTTTACCACCAAGTATCATTCCAAGTGACGGACACAGTATCTTCGGTGGGTTTGTGCCCCCAGACGGGCTCCTCCAGGACTGAGGACTGCCTCTACCAGTGCCCCCCCTCCCCATCTCAGGCCACCGTGACTCCGCCTCCAGGGCTCGGGAGACAGTCGGGCATGGCCCAGGGGATGCCCCCCAGGCTCCCCACCAGCCCAGCCGCCCCCTCACAGACTGAAATGCCCGGGAGGCTGTAGTAAACAAGTTCAGAAACAGACTTGCATGTTAGACTAAAATAAGCGTGTACAATGTTCTGGCCTGTGGCTCACCCTCGCCCCCAGGAGGGAGGAGGTGGGGAGGGCGGGGCGACAGGAGCCCCCATTGGGAGAGAAAGCGGCTGCCGGGAGGGCAGGGCCTGGAGCATGCGGGCGGCATCTGCGCTAGACCTGTGCTCTCCACAGAGGGGACCAGCCTGCGGACGGCATCCCTGGGCGTCTAAAGGATGGACGCCCACGGGCTCAGACCTGCCACTCAGAGCCGGCCGGGAGCGTCCCCCGGAAACCAGCCCAGGGCCGGGGACTTGGCCCGGCGGCCCCGTGTCTTCAGGACCAGAGATCGATAAAACCAACACTGCAGTCCCAGAGTGGGGTTGGACCTGTCTCCATCCACGTGGCACACGCAGCCCCTTGGCTCCTCTCACGGGAAGGGCATGGACATCTGTGGCTCCAGAGAATGAGGGTCCCGGGACCCAACCGAGGAAATGACCCCTTGTCCAGACCTGTCCTAGGTCGCCCTGGGATTCCTGTGCCGGGACACGGCTCAGACAGGGTGGCGATGCCCCATGGCACGGTGGAGACAGCCTCTGTGCCCCTCCAGGCAGACGGGAAAGAGGCAGCATCAGGGAGCGCCCTCCGCGGGCAGCCCAGGAGTGTGCCTGTGCCCGAGGCTGGCCATGCCCTCCCTGGCAGGGGTGCAGGGACCGGGCCTGGAGGAGGCGCGTGCGGCTCACAGCTCGTTATGCAGGGGCCGGCACTGGGGTGAGAGCCTCTCCTCCAGGACCCCGTCAGGGGCGCACACCCAGGGGTCCTGGGTCTCCCACTGCCACTTGGCCAGCTGGGCGCGCAGCAGCTCCAGCGCCGGGGTGTAGCGCGGGTCGGCAGCCAGGTTCTGGGTCTCGTGGGGGTCGCGGCGGAGGTCGTAGAGCTCCCAGCGCTCCCGGTAGTAGTAGCCGTGCAGGTCCTTGTACCAGCGCGTGGGCCGGCCGGCCGCCGTGCGGTTCAGCAGGTCCTGGAAGGTGGGCGACACGTAGAGGTCCTGGTCGATGGGGAAGGGCATCCGGAAGTGCAGGTTGTGCACCAGGCGCAGGGCTCCGCGCTGCACGGAGCGCATCGGGTAGAACATGGTGGCCTCATGGTGGCTCTGGCTGCCGAAGACTGTGGACCAGGCGGGCTCCGCGTCCAGCGCCGGCAGGAGAGACCGGCCAGTGAGCCGGACCGTCTTGGAGCCGAAGATGGCGTAGCGGGGGTAAGGGATGGAGAACCAGTCCAGCACGGTGGGCGTGAGGTCTGCGGGGAGGGAGGCGCATCAGCACGCACCAGGCTGGCATGAGGCCCCCAGGGAAGGCCGAGGCCGAGCCTGGGAAGCTGGTGGCCGCCTCTCACCTCAGCCACCAGCAGGGAGGAGCTCCCGGCCGGCACCTGTCCCCGCTGCCCACCCTCTCTCTCTGCATGACTGACGTTCAGGGTCCTTCTAAGACCCTTCGGGCCAGTGAGGCAGCCCCACCTGGCTCATCGGCTCCTGCTCTGAGCTGCGGCCACAGCATTCCCACGTGTACTTTGGGGCCAAAGGGCCAAGGGTGCTGCTGCCCTGACCCCTCAAAGCGGGATCCCTGGGACCGTGGCATCGGTCCCACCCGGGAAAATGCCAGAAATGCACTCTCAGGCCCCAGCCCCGACCTACTGAGCCAGGAATGTGGGTGGGTATCTGGACAACAACACCCTTTGCTCAGGATGGGCCGGCGGGAAAGCAAGTCGCAAGGTGGTAAGGCCCCGGCTAGAACCCCAGCTGGGCGCTTGCACGCTGCGTGGCCTTGGGCAACTCACTTCCCCTCCGAGCCGCCCAGGGGAACCACGTCAGCGAGTGGTTGCAAACAGCCCGGACCTGGTGGCCCGCACTCCTGCACCCGCCGCCCTCCCCTTCCCGTGAGGCGCAGGCCGTACCGAGGAGGCTCACATAGGCCTCGCTGACCTGGCCCCAGCGGCTCGGGTGCTCCGGGGACGACACCAGCAGGGGCTCGGCGGCGCCCGGCCAGTACAGGTTGGTCCTGCCGCTGGGGAAGGGGATGCCGTTGTCAGAGGTGAAGATCACCAGGGTGTCATTCAGGACGCCGGCTGCCCGCAGCTCCTGCAGCACCAGCCCGATCCCTGCGGGCGGGGAGGGCACCGCTCAGTGCAGATGGACGGACACGGATCACTTCCTCCCCACCCGACGGTGCGTGTTCTCCCTCCTTCACCAGCCCTGGGCCCTGCGCTGTCCCTCCCCTCAACCTGGGCCTCTGCCCAGCACTGCCCCGCGCCCCGCCCTCCGCCCCAGAGCAGGTGTGCAGGGCCTCCCCAGCTCCCCCCCCCAAGCTGGCCCTCCCTCGGCACTTCCGTGTCACCCCACACACCCACCGGTGCCCTGTTTTCTGGAACCTCAGGTCTTCCCTGTGGGGCTGACAGGGACAGTCGGGCAGGGGCCGGAGACAGGAGTCCCTCCACACCCCCCAGGTCCCAGGCTCCTGGCCCGCACGGACACCCCCACACCGGGACTCCCTGACCCACCTTGGTCCATGCGGCCGATGGTGGTGTACTGAGCGGCCAGGTCAGCCCGGGCTGCTGGGGTGTCGGGGACGAAGTAAGGCACCTGAGGCAAGGGCGTGGAGAGGCCACATCAGCACAGAGGCCGGGACCTGTCCAGCCCTGAATCAGGGGCCTGAATCCTCCTCCTGGGAATGGATCAGCCCCCAAGTTCACGGTGCTGGATGTGTCACCTGTGTCCTCACGCCTCTCTCTGCAGGCCCCGCAGAGGGGACCTGGACCCAGGTCACAGGGCCACTTCCGAGCCAAGTCACACCTGGGGCCGGGCTGCCAGCTCGCGGAGAGCCCCCTACCTGCACATCCTGGGGGTCGTAGACCTGTGGGGTCCAGTCTGGGATGCGCCCCATGCCGCTCTCCCCGTTGCCGAACTTCTCGCAGAAAGTCCCGTACTGGGGCTGGGAGTGCCCGCAGCGATGGGGATCGTGGAAGGCGACGTACAGGAAGAAGGGCCTGCGCAGGGCGGGGCCTCAGTGCCAGGGCCTGGTGTGCGACCCTGGGAGCCCCCTTCTTCAGGCAGGAGCCCCCTCAGCTTTGCCTGTTCCCGTCACTGCGAGCCTCACCGCCTCAATTTCCCCAGGGCCCTCGACCTCTGACCAGGTTCACTGGAGTGTCTGGAACCTTCTCCCCTACCCCATTCCACTGTCTGGAGAACCCTCTCAAGGAAAGATCCTGGGGTGCGTCACATGCCCACCGCCCGGGGTCTGGACTGAGGCCTCTGCACCTGCTGTCCCCCGTCCGCAGGAACTCCCGGACCAGCAGCCGAATCCTGGTGATGTTGCGGCCCACCTGGAGCACCGAGTCGGTCTCCTCTGTGTGCGCGAAGTCAAAGGGGAACACCGCCTCCGGCCCCACGTGCTTCTTCCCGATGATGCCTGGGGGCAGGAGGCCGTCCAGAGTCCCCACGGCCTCCCAGTGCCCTCCGCGCCCTTCTCCGCCCCAGCCCGGCATGGTCTCGATGCAGACTGCCCGGGCCCAGGGCCCAGCCCAGAGACCCAGCCCTGGGGACCATGCTCCCAGCGGCCCCGGCGGAGGTGACCCAGGAGGAGCCGAGCAGGAAGCCCTCACCTGTGCGCACGGAGGCGCGGCTGAGCAGCAGTGGCAGGCTCTGCACGCCCTCGAAGGCGCTGAAGTGGTGCACGCCCTGGTGCAGGCCGTACATCCCGTTCTGGTGCTGCGGCGGGACACCGTGAGCCAGGGACACCGTGAGCCGGGGCACCGTGAGCCGGGGGACACCGTGAGCCGGGGGGTGGGGGGCCTGACAGCTCATCACCCCGGCCCCTCACAGCCTGTTCGGCCTTCAGGGGCTAGCACTCTCACTCCCCACTGCCATGGCGCATCAGCAGGAGATGTGAGACGGGGAGGAGGTGCACCAAGCCTCTGCTGGCTGGACTGCCCTGCTCCTCTGTGTGAGCACACACCGTGGGGGAAGGGGCAGCGCAGGCCTGCTACCCGGCTGCTCTTTGGGGTAAACTCGTGGCTATAACCACTCCGACCGGGAAGATGCCAGCTGATGGCGAAAGGCTCCCCCCTCAGAGGCCTGCCCACAGCGGCCTGTTGGCCGCCGGAGTGTCCGCTCAGGCCACAGGTCCCTCTATGGAGGCGCCTCCTCACGGCCTCGCCTCGGGAGCACAGCGTGCACCTGCTCACCAGAGGATGCCATGTGGGGAGTGGGGCATGGGACGTGAGCACACCCAGGGGGCAGGGAGGGCTCCCCTCCACCAGGCCCTGCTCCTGCCCCGCCCCTCACCTGGGGCAGGCCAGTGAGGAGGCTGGCGCGGCTGGGCGAGCAGCTGCTGACCGAGGTGAAGGCGTTGCGGAAGACCAGGCTGCGCCGGGCCAAGGCGTCCAGGTGCGGCGTGGCGATGGCGCTGTTGTTGTAGGCGCCGCTCTCAAAGCCTCCGTCATCCGCTAGGAGGCGGGGGACACCGGACACGGTGAGCGGGGTTCAGGAGCAGCCATGTGTGGGAGGGAAGAGCTGGATCTTGCGGCAGTGGCCTGGCCAGTGATGCCCAGGTGGGCGAGCCACCCAGGTGGGCATTACCAAGTGGGCATTTTATTCAGCAGGCATGATACCCGAGTGGCAGTGTTACCAGCCAAGCGTGAAAACCAGCGAGCATGTTAGCAGGCAGTACTCAGGTGGGCAGAGAGCTCAGGTGGGCAGGGCACTCAGGTGGGCATGACCTCAGGCGGGCATGATCTCAGGTGGGCATGACCTCAGGTGGGCATGACCTCAGGCGGGCATGACCTCAGGTGGGCAGGGTGCTCAGGTGGGCAGGGCGCTCAGGTGGGCAGGGACCTCAGGTGGGCAGGGAGCTCAAGGGGGCACGTTAGCAGGCAGGTGTGGTGGGGCAGCACTGGGCTTGGCACAAGGAGGTGATCCGTGGGCAGGGCTCCGCTGGTGCCTGGGGGGGTTGTTGAGGGAGCCCTCAGTGGAGGGCGGCCGGGTTGCGATGAGCTGAGGCCTGGCCACAGACCACAGGGTTAATCAGAGCGCCCTGGCCTGGGGCCAGCCCTCAGAAAAGGGGAAGAAAGGGCTGCCCTGTGACAGCCGGGCTGGCCACCCAAACCGGAAGTCTCCTAAGAGCAGGGGGACTGGGAGATTCTGGGCGGGAAGGGGCTGAGGAAGAGGGTGTGGGTGGGAGAGAGCTGACCCTCAGAGCTCTGGGCCTCAGGGAAGCCGCTGGGAGACGGGAGCCCCAGGGCACGTAGGCCTCTGCGGAGGTGGGCATCGCCCCGCTCTGGCCTCCCTGCTGGGCTCTGTGGACCATGAGGTCGGGGCTCTGGACAGGGTAGGGGTGCAGGGTCAGCCGGCGAAGGAGTGGGGGGCTGAATGCGGGGCAATCCCTGCAGACCCCCACAGTGAGCGAGCCTGCCCCGCCTCCCTCTCTACGGAGGCACCACGGGTGTCGGGGCCGCAGAGGGAGCCGGGCGGCGGCAGTGAGGGCTGCGGGGGAGCGAGGCCACTCACCCAGGATCAGCAGCACGTGGCGGGGGCGCGCCCGGTGCGCGCGGCACAGCCCCAGGGCGAGCAGCAGCGCCCAGCACAACGGCCCGGGGCAGCGCATGGCGGTGGCACCCGGTCCCTGTCCCAGCGCCTGTCCTGGTCCCGGTCCGCCCCGTCCCGCGTCACGTGAGGCCAGCACCGCCCCGCGGGTCACGAGGCGCCGGCTCCGCCCATGTCCCCGCTCCCGGGCAGGTTTGCGGGCCGCGGGGGCGACTTGGGTGAGTCTGCTTGGGGGCGTGGTGGGCAAGCTGCCCGGACGGGCCGGGGTCGCCGAAGGTGCGGGCACCTCCCGCAGGGACCCCCGCTCCCCACCCACCGCGTCCCTTCCCAGGTTCCTGTCGCCTCTAGTCTCGCTGGGGCCGGGCCAGGCTGGCCGGGGTGGCTCTGGAGGGGGCTGTGCACTTGGGATGAGAGGAGGGGCCGCTGGTTCTTCCCGAACCAACCAGAACTCTTGGGGCCCCTCTAGGGTGCGAATGCCACAGGTGGGGCTGGGGCCGCGCAGCCTCAGGATGGGAGACCCCCCCCAGCCCAGCGCAGCAGACCCCTGAGGGGGGAAACCTGGGCCTCAGGGCCGCCTGCCCCACCTGCCAGCCTCTCTGCTCCCCGCAGTGGATGGGGGGCGGGGAGGAGAGTGAAAAGGAAGCCCTGCCCCCAGGTGTCTTTAGGCTTCTCATCCAGAAACACTTTTCTGTTCTTCCTGCAAGCGTCCTGCAGGGGGAGGGCGCCTGGAGGGCAGGCAGGTGGGATTGGGGGAGAGCACCGGGAAGGGAGGGATGGGACCGGGGAGGGGGGGGGCGGGGGGGGGGACAGGATGGGGACGGGAGGGGGGGCGGAAGGGATGGGATGGGGAGGGTGCTGGGCAGGGACGTTGCCCCCGCCACCCCCCTCCTTCCTGTGAGACGCCCCTGTGGGTATCCTGAGTATTCGGAGGCCCCTCTGCACAGGCTGCGGGCTGCGCTGTGGCCCTGGCTCTTCAAAGCTCGTGCCCTGACTGTGCCCCCCACACCCACACAGGCATGGCGTCTCGGAAGTGATGGAGCCGGCCATGCCCTGGTCCCCCCGCCCGGCCCCAAGGGCCCGCAGCTGCCCCCCTGCCGCCCTGCGGAGGTGGCTGCCCCTCCTGGCCTGGATGCCCCACTACTCCATGCAGTGGCTGAGGATGGACCTCATCGCGGGGCTCTCGGTGGCGCTCACGGTCATCCCCCAGGCGCTGGCCTACGCGGAGGTGGCTGGACTCCCTCCCCAGGTGAGTGTCTGCCCGCTGTCCCCACATCCCCCCACACCCACCGGAAGCAGAGCAGAAATGCCCGCCTGGTGTTGCCCCCAGACCGGGAAGCCTTGGTTTGCCGTCTAGAACCTGTGGCTGCCTTTGGGCCCCTCACATGGCCGCGCGGCACCAGCTGGTCCTGGGCGGCCTGGGGGCCGGTGGAGGCCCCTGGAAGAACGGTTCCGACTCAGACCCAGACAGAAGCCCAGGCGTTTGTGCTCGTAGGTGGCTGAGAGGGTAGCAGTTGCCCTGCCTGTGTGCCGAGGCCACAGCGGCCCCGGGCCCTGCGCTCAGACACGGACACCAGGGGCCCCGTGACCCCGTGACCCCACAACGCGCCTCCTGGGTGCTCCTTGCTCTCTCCCCGGCAGTACGGCCTCTACTCTGCCTTCGTGGGGTGCTTCGTGTACTTCTTCCTGGGCACCTCCCGCGACGTGACTCTGGGCCCCACGGCCGTCATGTCCCTCCTGGTCTCCTCCTACACCTTCCGTGAGCCTGCCTACGCCGTGCTGCTCGCCTTCCTGTCCGGCTGCGTCCAGCTCGCCATGCGGTTCCTGCGCCTGGGTAAGGCCCCGGGCCTTCCTGCGTGGGGCTGCCTGGGGTGGGGGTGGGCAGCTGCGGTTCTGCTCTTCCTGGGCAGCCAACTGAGGCACCTGTCTCCTGGGGTGCCCTGCCTTCAACATTGGAAAATACATACTTCTATTGATTTCAGAGAGGGAGGGAGAGGGAGAGAGAGAGACGTCAATGATGAGAGCATCATGGATTGGCTGCCTCTTACATGCCCCCTACTGTGGATTGAGCCCACAATCTGGGCCTGTGCCCTGACTCGGAATCAAACCGTGACCTCCTGGTTCATGGGTCAACGCTCAACCCTGAGCCACGTCAGCCGGGCTGCTCTCAACACTTTCTTCTTCGCCTTTCAGGGGCTATCCCTGTGAGGGTCCCTGTGAGGGTCCCTGTGAGGGTCTCTGTGAGGGTCCCTGTGAGGGTCTCTGTGAGGGTCTCTGTGAGGGTCCCTGTGAGGGTCCCTGTGAGGGTAGGTGGGGCGCCTCAGCCCCCCGCACTCCCCTATTCTGCTTAGGAGCCAGCCTGCTTGGAGAAGGGCCCAAGGCCTCAGACCCGAGCCTGGCCTTCTGCTCTCCAAACCTGCCAAACGGTGTGCGCCCACCAGACTCAGCCCCAGCCCCACCACACTCCCTCTCCGGCCCATGTCCATCCCCGGCCTCCGTGCACCGCGGCCTCCGGGACCAGCTCAGTGTCCCCCTTGGCCGCCAGGGTTCCTGCTGGACTTCATCTCCTGCCCCGTAATCAAAGGTTTCACCTCCGCTGCTGCCATCACCATTGGCGTCGGGCAGGTCAAGGTAAGCCTCTGGTGATGGACACGGCCTTGGGCCAATGGTGGTGGAGTCTGCGTGGCGGGGGGCGGGCCACACCGTGACCTACACGGCTGCAAGCCAATTACAACAGGGCCTGCCAGATGGGCGAGGTGGAACCAATGGGTCTCCTTGCCTGGAGGTCCTCCAGATTGGTTTTCCTGGGAGATGAAAATAGTGGCAGGGCGTGTCATTGCCCCGAAAGGCTGTGGAATGCCCTCTCCTGGGGTTCACTTTGTCCGTCTTTGGGGGCTGGGCATGGGCAGGTGGTCCCTGGGGCCCGGTGGGCGGGGCCTCGGGCCTCACTGGGGAAGGGCGTCTGACCAGAGCCCCTTTGGCCAGAACCTGCTGGGACTGCAGCGCGTCCCCAGACAGTTCTTCCTGCAGCTATACCACACCTTCCGCAGCCTCGGGGAGACCAGGTAGCCCGCCTGCCTTTGCCCCCCGCACAGGGAAGCTCCCCCCACACCCTGCTCCTGGCCCCCCTCCTCCACTCTGGGCCTTGCTGCTCAAACGCGGTTCCCTCGGGCAGCCCTGTCGGCATCACCAGGAGCCCAGAGCTGCTGAGTCAGCCAGGGGCATGTGCAGGGGCGGAGTCGGCTCCCGGCAGCCTCTCTTGGGGGTTAGCAGTGGGAAGAGACCATGTGATAGAGAAGGACCAGGCCCCTCTGAGAAGGGCCGGAGGTCAGTGTGGAGGAGGGGACATGGGGCACAGGGAAGGCACGCCCCGATGCCCGGGCGACGGGTGGCAGGTAGGGCCGCGATGAGAGCCAGGGTTCCTGCATCGAGCACGGCCCTCCAGTGGAGGGGCCCTCCCAGAGGGGGCGCAGGTGAGAGGGACACAGGAGGTGCTCCTCGCTGAGTCCCACTGGGAGCCGGGACCCCTCTGCAGGGAAGCAGAGGGAAGAAGTGATTGCCAGGGCAGCGGGGAGCGGTGCTGAGGCCTGGAGGCGTGGGGAGCGCGGTGGTGTCCTCCTCCCTTCTGGTGGGGCCTCGGCTGACTCCCTGGAAGCACAAAGAGCCACCGAGAGAGGATTCCAGCAGGAGGTCACCTGTGGGCCAGTCGGCGGTGACGGCGTCTGTCTGCAGGGTGGGCGATGCCGTGCTGGGGCTGGTCTGCCTGCTGCTGCTGCTGCTGCTGCGGCTGATGCGGGCCCACGCGCCCCCCGTGCACCCCGACACGCCCCCCGGAGTGCGGCTCAGCCTCGGGCTGGTCTGGACGGCCACGACCGGTGAGGGCCTTGTGGAGGCCAGTCCCACAGCTGGGTCCCACCTCCCGGATGGGTGCCTGGGGCGCAGGTGCTGGGTGGAGCCACCCTGGAGACTCCCTCCCTGGTCTTGGTGTGGCTCGGGCCTGGACGTTTAGCGCATGGGGTGGTTCTGATGTGCAGTGCGGCTGAGGGCACGGCTCTGCACTGGGGTTTTCCACCCGCGCCCTCCCCCAGGGAGGAGCGTGAGGGAGCGTGGCTGGGTGGCTCCTGCTCCTTCTCCAGAGGAGCCAGGTATCTCACAGGCCCCCTCCGTCCGCAGCCCGCAATGCCCTGGTGGTCTCCGGCGCCGCCCTGATGGCGTACTCCTGCGACGTGGCTGGGCACCGGCCCTTCGTCCTCACCGGGGAGGTGGTGCAGGGGCTCCCTGCGGTGCGGGCCCCCCCCTTCTCAGTGACCACGGCCAACGGGACGGTCTCCTTCACCCAGATGGTCCAGGTGAGTAGGGAGGGAGCCAGGCCGCTTGCTTGGGCTGCAGGGGCCTCGGGGCCTGGTCTGTCCCCCGAAGGCACCCGCTGGTGGCAGGGAGCTCTGAGCCCGGCCAGACTGCCCGGTCCTCGGGAAGGGGTGTCTGGGGGCAGGGACAGGCAGGGGAGAATTCCAGATCGGGCACCGCCCCAGGGCCTCACACTGGTTTTTCTGCCTCGTGCACACGGTAGCAGGGTGTGCTGCGTCCGCACCTGGCGTGTGCCAGCTCACAGCCCTGTAGCCGAGTGCGTGTGCCTCCTGTGCCTGTGGGAGGCCGGTGTCTGCTCTGGCTTCACAGAGCAGCATTCCAAGATACCCCGCCCCCCGCCCCAAGCCAAACCACACGAAACCGAAACAACAAAAAGATGATCAGAAACACAAAATTAAGGAAGATGGGAGTTGGACCCGCTACAAACTGATGGTGGTGTGACCCTGAGCTGCGGGCGGCATTGGGAAGGGAAGCCCTTTTTTTCTTTCCTTGAAAGCCTGTGTTGTCCTGGGTGTGTGCCCGCCCTTCTTCCCTACTCGGTCCCTTCCTGCCCTTTATTTTTAAATAAATATGTTTATTGATTTCCGAGAGGAAGGGAGAGGGAGAGAGAAACATCAATGATGAGAGGGAATCATCATCAGCTGCCTCCTGCACACCACCCCCCACCCCTCACCCCACCCGCCCCGCTGGGGATGTGCCCGGAACCCCGGCCTGGGCCCTGACCAGAACTGAACCGGCAACCTCTTGGTTCATAGGTAGATGATCAACCCCTGAGCTGCACGGGCCGGCGGGAAAGGGGAGCCCTTTCCTGCCCCTCGGGTCACTCGCCCTCCCTCTCCCCTCAGGACATGGGGGCCGGGCTGGCCGTGGTGCCGCTGATGGGGCTGCTGGAGAGCATCGCCGTGGCCAAGGCCTTCGGTAAGACGCCGCCTGCCTTGCTCGCCCACTTTCGTCTGAAACCCACAGACACACACCGCGTGTGCGTGTACGTTCGCGTATGGCTCATGCATGTTTACGCTTACGCTTCCAGACCGAGTGCTATAGGTGGGAATGTGTAGCCTGTTTTTCATCTCATGAACATTTTCCTAGTGAGGTCTTCTGTGTGGTGACGGGTTTTACCGTTCCTTCTCTTCAGCGTCTCAGAATAACTACCGCATCGACGCCAACCAGGAGCTGCTGTCCATCGGTGAGGGCCCGTCGGGCGCATCTCCGCCTGTCGAGTTGGGCCGATGGTAGTGATGCCCGTCTTGGCGGTGTTAGGGTGGACTCCCTCTCAGGTCCCCGCGGGGCTCAGCTGCTCGGGAGGGAGCTGGCCCATCGGACTGCAGCTTACTGAGCCGCTGTGGACCACACCCTGGGCCTGCAGCCGTTTCATGCCGAGGGCGTCTCCCCTCGGGGCCAGGTTGACTCTGCTGGGGTGCGGTGCCCCCCCCAGACTGTGGCTGCCTGGCCGGGAGGGGCCTGTGCCAGACATCACACTTCCTTTTCTTTTGTCGTTGTGGCCCCGGCCTCTGTGGTGGTTCCTTTTGAGACCACGGCATGAGTCTTCAATTCTGTGATCGTTGCTGCTTTTAAGTAAAGAGACATATATGTCTATATATTTAATGTATGTATTTCTCATTGATTGCAGAGAGGAAGGGAGGGAGAGAGAGAAACATCAATGAGCCTAGGGGTGACCGTGGCCTTGGCCAGCTGATGTCTGGCCGAATCTTAGAACATAAGCAGGTCCTGGTTCTGAGTGGACCCACCCTGAGCAGGACTTGGACCTGGGTCCCGGGGTGGGTTTTTCAGAAGCAGGGGAGACCGTGGTCTTTGTGACGGTCCCTGGAGGAGACGGACGCTGTGCGCCGATGGACGTGGGCCAGCGAGCTCGGTCCTTAGGCCCGTGCCTGGCCCGGGCGGGCTCCGTCCACTGGGTTATCATGTGCAGTGGATGCTGGGGACCCGCTGTGAACTCGCCGTCCCCTGCTGGGGGGCCTCTCTGTCCTGCGGGAAGAGGGCGTGTTAACTCCCACAGCAGGAAAGCGTGCATCCACTGGGGAGCTTGGCACCTTCGTCCTTCCCGTCAGGAATGGGGCATCCCCAGGGCCCCCCCTGACCCCCCATCTCCTGTTTCCTTCTGGCTTTACTCCGTCCGCCACCTCCGCCTGGTTCTCCCTCCCGGTAACCCTCTCCCGCTTCATGCCCAGGCCTGACCAACGTTCTGGGCTCCTTCTTCTCTTCCTTCCCGGTCACCGGCAGCTTCGGACGGTGAGTGCCGCCCTGCTTGTCTGAGTCCCTGGGAGTCCCGGCCGAGGCTGAGGTCCTGTCAGCTCCCCGATCAGCTTCCCTGGGGGCGGCCGGCGGCTGGGAAAGGCCTCCACAGACAGGCGCACGCAGCAGGGTGCGTCCCGAGGGGTGCAGCTGGCCCGGGGCGCGGTTCGTCATGGGCGGGTGGACAAGGCTGCCCCCTGCTGCTGGCTCGGCTGCGGGTGGCGGAGGGGGCTCTGGGCAGAGAGCTCCTGTATCAGGTGTGGGTGCAGGGCTCCCAACAGCCCCCGCGGCTGAGCCAGGAAGGAGCCTGTTCCCGCCAGGCCCGCCCCCAGGAGCCCACGGTGGGTTTGGCGTCCTCACGGGTGTTTGTGCTCACAAATATGTACCCACATGCACTTGTGTGTCCGCACATGTGACGTGTGTATGGGCTAAGTGGGACCCCTCACCTGACAGCCCCATCAGTTTTTCTCCGTGAAAGCAGCACCAACCCCCCATCCTTCCCCAGGGCCCGGGACCCCAGGGGCGGGCGTGTTATTGGGCAGATCTGCCCAACCAGCGCCAGCCATGGTGGCTCCAGCCCCAGACCCGGGTGCCTCGCTCAAGAGGCCCGGAGCCGGCGGCGTGGCTTCTTCTGGGGCCACGCTCGTGGCTGGCAGGTGCCGTCTCGCTGCGTCCCCCACGTGGTTGTCCCTGTGTCCATCCTGGCGTGTCTGTCCTGACCCATCTCCTTAGAAGGACAGCAGTCGGGACAAGGGCCTTGCTTAGTGGGCTCAGCCCTCACGGCTCTGCGGGCGGGGCCGCCTGCGCAGGGTCAGGGGGAGGGCACCGCAGCCAGTGGGAGGCTGATCGCTGTGCCCAAAGCTCTGGGTGCTCCTAAGCCTTGGGGCACCCCTGTCCCTGGAGACCAGCTGCCTGTGTGGACTGACACCCCCTGCTCTGGCCGCCACTGATGGTCTTCATGTCGCCTTCAGGACGGCCGTGAACGCCCAGTCGGGGGTGTGCACCCCTGCGGGGGGCCTGGTGACAGGTGAGCCCCCACACACTGCACCCCCGTGTGCTGAGGCTGTGACATGGGAGGAAGGGGTGGGAGGACCACAGTGCAGTCGGCCTGACCCCCCGCTGCGTCCCAGGCGGGCTCCCCCTGCGTCCTGGGTGAGCTCAGGGCCCCGGTCAGTGGTGTCACCCCCCTCCCCCCCACAGGGGTTCTGGTGCTGCTGTCGCTGGGCTACCTGACCTCGCTCTTCTACTACATCCCCAAGGCCGCGCTGGCGGCCGTCATCATCATGGCCGTGGCCCCGCTGCTGGACACCGGGATCGCCCGCACGCTGTGGCGCATGAGGAGTACGTGGCTCCTCGTCCGTCAGTGCGAGGTCGCGGCAGCCCTGCTGTCCCTGACCACAGTGCCAGCTGGAGCTGGAGGCTCACGTGGTTCTGGGAGGTGTCACCCCGGGGTCAGGGGTCAGGCCCCGAGAGTGCCTTCAGCCCCTGCAGGGGTGGGGGTCTCCCCTCCTCCTGTCCCCCCCGACCTGACACCTGCCGGAGGAGGCCTCAGTGCACCCCTCTCCCCAGGGCTGGACCTGCTGCCCCTGAGCGTGACCTTCCTGCTCTGCTTCTGGGAGGTGCAGTACGGCGTCCTGGCGGGCACGCTGGTTTCCCTGCTGGTCCTCCTGCACTCCGTGGCCAGGCCTGGCATGCAGGTACCGCCACCACCACCCGCAGGGCCTGCCGGCTTCGGGCCGAGGGGCAGGACCCCGCGCAGGACCCTGGCTCTGCATCTTGGGCTTCCCGTGTGGTTGTGGCCCAGGGCACTGCTGAGTGACGGCTCAGCCGGGGGCGGGAGTGACCGCAGCTCCGCTGCGGGTGGGCAGGGGCGATGAGGACTCGTGCGGCTCTGCCCCCGTTCCCCCAGCCTGGCCCGCTGCCCCACCTGACATGCCCCCAGGACTCACGGCTCCCCTGCCCCGTGCCAGGTGTCTGAGTGGCCGGTGCTGGTGGTGCAGCCGGCTGGCGGCCTGCACTTCCCCGCTGTTGAGGCCCTGCGCGAGGCCGTGACGAGCCGGGCCCTGGGAGGTACGTGGGCTGGCAGGGATGGCTGCGTGTGACGTCCGAGCTCCCCGCGTGCCCTCTGCACCCAGCCTGCTCCCGGGGCCCCAGGCCCTGCCCTCGGTCAGGGAGGAGGTCTGGGCATCCCAGTGGCATCCCCTGGGCCTGGCCCCTCACTCCGGGCACCCAGTGAGGGAGGCGTTTCCCCAGCATTGTCCAGAGCGCCAGCTCCCTCTCGGACTTGGTGTTTTGGGGAAGGGAAAGTGCTGTTGTCGCGGCCCCCGGACTCCTCCCGCTGGGCCGGAGCTGTCCATGGCCTCGCCATGCCCATGCCTCCTCCTCGTGGTGTGACTGCCCGCGCCTGTCCCCGCAGCGTCCCCACCGCGCTGCGCGGTCCTGGAGTGCAGCCACGTCTGCAGCCTCGACTACACGGTGGTGCTGGGGCTCTGGGAGCTGCTGGAGGACTTCCGGCGGCAGGGCCTCACCCTCGCCCTCGTTGGCCTGCAGGTGGGCGTCCCAAACAGCCGGTGTTATCACCATCCTCCTGCCGGGACGAGGGTGTCACGGCCCAGAGAGGCTGAGAAACTTGCCCAAGGCCACACAGCGAGGATGGCGGCCACGCTTCCCACTCGGCATCTGGCCTTAGGGTTTTGCTCCTGACCGTTAGGTTCTGTGTCATGTTTGCAAGACACTCATCTGTGTCCTTTGTACTTATTTAAAAATACTTCTCTTTTCTTAAAATGCAATTTTACTAAAGGCCCAGTGCATGAAATTCGTGCACTGGTAGGGTCCCTAGTGGCTGCCGGCTGCCAGATGCAAGCCGGGTACTCCCTCCCTTCCCCCAGCCGGCCCCGCCCCCTGGTCGAACTCCCGGTCAAGGGGACAATTTGTATACTGCGCTTTTATTGTGTAGGATGATGTCAGAGAGGAAAGAAGAGGGAGAGAGAGAGAAACATCAATGATGAGAATCACTGATCGGCTGTCTCCTGCACGCCCCCTACTGGAAGTTGAGCCCACAACCAGGGCATGTGCCCTGACCTGGAATTGAACCATGACCTCCCGGTTCATAGGTCAATGCTCAACCAGTGAGCCATGCCAGCCAGGCCTAAAAATCTCTCTGAACACCGTCCCCGTCCCCGTCCCCGGGGGCCTGGTCTGTGCTCCGTTTCCCTGAGAGGGGAGTGGTATCCACCCGGGGACTGTGAGAGAGACCGTGCTCGCCTGTGGGCGCCGGGCGGGCTGCCCCGTGGCCACAGCGTGCGTCCCCGCCCGGCGCTGACCTCTCTCTGTCCTGCAGGAGCCCGTGCTCCATGTCCTGCTGTCTGCTGACCTGAATGTCCAGCACTTCCCCAGCCTGGAGGAGGCAGGTAGGTGCCGGCGAGGTCACCGTGGACTCTGGGCTCGGACACTGCGTTCGGTTGTGAGGAGCAAGGATGGGCTCTCTGGGGCGGGGGTTCTATTTTTCGGGGCGTGTCTTAGGTTGAGGCCCAGTTTGCATACAGTGAGTCGCAGAGGTCTTCGACTTCAGTCCGGGTTCTGACGGGCCCTGCAGGGCGCCCCAGGGGGACGTAGAAAAGGCTGTCACTCTTGAGCAGCCCTGCCCTCTCGGGCCCGCGAGGGGAGCCCGTCCTTTCATCTCGAGCGCCATGGACGGTCCTAGACCCTGGCCGTGTCTGGTTTCTCGGCTCCGTGTGGCACCGAGACGTCTCTGTTGTTGCTGGAAGGAGCAGCACTGATGTCCTTGCACAGGACGGGGGTGCGGGGGAGGGGGCGGGGATGACAGGCAGGCACAGCCACCAATCAGGGCCACTGTGGTGCCGAGAGGGATGCAGTGACGAGGGCGTGGGTGCCGCCCAGGGACCCTGAGATGAGTGAGGCCTTTAACCCCATTCTGTGAGCTGACCCCGTCTCACTGGTGCTTGTTTAGCACTTAAAAATGTTGTGTTTGTTTGCTTTTTAAAATATATTTTAAAAAATTGGAAGGGAGAGGGAGAGAGAGAAACATTAATGAGAGAGAGTTATGGATCAGCTGCCTCGTGCATGTCCCCGATTGGGCATCGAGCCCTCAACCCGGGCATGTGCCCTGATCGGGAATGGACCTCCTGGTTTTTATATTTTATTTATTTTTTACAGAGAGAAAGGGAGAGAGAGAGTTAGAAACATCGATGAGAGAGAAACATTGATCAGCTGCCTCCTGCACACTCCCCACTGGGGATGTGCCCACAACCAAGGTACATGCCCTTGACCGGAATCGAACCTGGGACCCTTCAGTCCACAGGCTGACGCTCTATCCACTGAGCCAAACCGGCCAGGGCGGACCTCCTGGTTCATAGGTCGATGCTCAACCACTGGCCATGCTGGCCGGGCAAAAACATGTTGAATTTTCTGCAGAGAAATACCTGAGTCAGGAGCCGGGCTCCCAGCCCCACAGTTTCAGCGACGACTCTGTCCTGGAGCCCTCGCTGCCCTGCTGAAGGCCGGAGCGCCCGAGGGCAGGGCGGCCGAAGGTTCTCCTGCGAGGCCGGACGCTGCGCTGGCCGGAGGGTCTGAGGAAGCCGGAGCGGACCCGGAGGAAGGACATGGCCCCACTGGTTCCCTCCGGGACGATGGAAGCTTGACCTCCTACCGACCTGGGGCAGAGCCCTTGTTTGGAGAGTGGTTTGGAGAGAGACTTCTAGAAAGACAGAACCCAGGGTGTCAGCCTGGGCCAGGAAGGGTCCCCGCAGCACAGCCCCTTCCTGGCTTGGGGGGCAGGTGGGGTGCATCTCCTGGGGGTGCTGATCCCCGCCCCCCTTCGGCCCAGGCCCCCTGCCGTTCTGGGAGGAACAAGGTGTGCCAATGGCCTCGTGTCTGCTGAAGGGCGGTGAGGCTGCACAGTATTTTCACTGTAGTTGTTAATCCTCATGTGAAGGTATTTTTCCACTGATTTTTAGAGCAAGTGAAAGGGAAGGGGAGAGACAGAGAAACATCGGCTGGTTGCCTTCCACACGCACCCCGACCAAGGCCGGGGATGAGCCTGCAATCGAGCTGCGTTCCTTTAATTGGAGTCTAACCAGGACCCTCCTGTCCGCAGGCCGACACGATCCACGGAGCCAAACCAGCCCGGGCACGTTTGCTGGTTTGCTTTTTAATTAAAAAAAAGTAATAACCTTCATGTTTCTGTAAGAGTCAAATGCTTACATTGAAAGCTTCAGGAAGCCATCCCCGGTCCGTGTGGGTGAGCGCAGCTGGGGCGCGTGGGGTCCCCACGGTGCTCTGCGAGCTGGCCCCCTGCAGTCCCTGCGGGGAGGTGTTTGCCGTGGTGGTAAGCAGGGAAGCCGAGGTTTCTGTGGCTGCTGGGACTCTGCACGGGCGTGATTTCCCTCCTGGGCGCCTACCCGCACTGTCGCCCGGGCAGCATGGCGGGCAGGTTGGAAATTCCCGCTGCGGAGTCACCCGAGGACCTCTGTGCTCCGGGGCAGCAGTGAGCCGCCTCCCGTGCAGACGGCTCTGGTGCCCAGTATCCCTTGTCCCTGACCCTTCCCGTCACACAGATTAGAGGGAGCAGAGGGGGACGAGCGGCCTGGCGTGTCCTTGGCACTAAGAGATAGCGGCAGCTGTTGTGGAAGGACCTGTGACTGGGGACGGCCCAGAGCCTGAGGCCCACACGGGGTCACCCGGCATAGGAGCCGATACTATGGCCCGGCTTTGGGGAGAAGAAAGAGCTTTTATTGCGAGTTCAGCGCAAGGAGACTGGGCGGGGCTCAAATCGCTCCCCATCCAGGGTTCTGGCGGGATCCTAAGGGGCTTCCGCACCGGGTCTCCCTGGACAGCGCACCCCCCCCCACCCCCCCGCCCCGGGTTGTGGCCTGAGGTTCCCATGGCTTCTTGTGGTTCCGTGGGGGAAGCAGTTAAGGGCTCACACATGTCCTGTGTAAGTGGGTTCCACGGGTCCCCTGTAAGTAGGGGAAACGGGTTCCGGATCTTGTTGGAAGCAGGACAGGACCAGTTTGAGCTGGTTCTGCGGCTCCAGGGCAGGTCCAGAAGCCTCCACCGCCCTCCAGACACTCAGCAGAGGGGCCACCAGCCGGACAGGGTCCAGGCTGCGGCCCTCGTGCCCCTGGACACGGATGAGGTCCACTGGCGCCCCCACCATCTGACGGTGGCAGTGGCAGCGTGGGGCAGGGCCGGGCTTTCCCTTGGCCTGCTGGGCCCCACCGTGGAGTGTGGCTGAGCACTGAGTCCCCACAGAGCCCCTCCCCCTAGGACCAGAAGGCCGGCCCATTAGGTCCGCTTGGTGACCAGGGCCAGGCTGCCCCCCCCACCCCCACCCTTTCTTTCTGGCAAGCTCTGCTGGGGCCCCCAGGCAGTCACCACCAGGTCAAAGACCACAGCCGTGGACGCTGCCTGGACCCTGCCTGGATCCCAGGTGAGCTAGATGGGGGTGACTGGTTGTACACCAGAGTCCACGTCCGCGGAGGCTGCGTGAATGCAAGAACATGCCCCGCGACCTCTGCTCGGGGCCCGAAACGCTGCCTGCGTGCAGTCCTGCAATTGAACCCTGACCTTCTGCTTCATAGGTGGATGCTCAACCCCTGAGTCACACCAGCCGGGCAGGCGGGCGGGCGGGTGGGCAGTAATAGTCACTTTAATTGGCATGCTCCCTAGGAGCGCCTCGGGCTGCTCTGGTTGGGGGAGAGGACGGTGAGGAGTGGGGGAGAGTACCGCACACTTGGCTGCGGGCCTGAGCACCAGCCCTGACTGTGGTGTTGCTGTTGTTGTTGTTGTTACTATTACTGAGCAGCCCTGGGGGGCGGGGCCAGGAGCTCACAGGCGAAGAAGCAGGCACAGAGCAGGGTGGGGTGAGACCAGACCCCGCGGCCTCTCGGTTATCAGTGACCAGGGGCCTGCGCGGGGCAGTGGGCGTCCGCTGCCAGTTGTGGTCACTCACTGGGCCCCCGGCGGCCATAGGATGGGGCCGTGACCTCCCCTGTGCACCGAGTGGCCTGAAGCTTGTCTCAGGGACCCGCCTGGTGGCCGCCCGTCTCCCGCTGCCACGGGCTCTGCAGGGGCGTGGATACTGTGCAGGGCACTGGGCGCCGGGCTGGGGACCTGCGCGCATCCCCCACTTCGGCTACCAAGGCCCCGTATCAGGTCAGCGGGGGCGGACGTGGCTGGGGGAGACCAGAGTGCAAACTGGCTGGAGTCAGTGCTCCCCTCCCTCCCCCGCCTCCTGGCAGGCAGCGCCCCCGGGCACAGGCCCACTGCGGGGGCGCCACCATCACCGGCAGGGACATTCCGGCCACACCAGCAGGGACCCTGCAGCACTGCCAGGGGCGGGAGGAGGGGCGGGACTGAGGCGGAAACGAAACCAAGTGGCCTAGGGAGGTGGGGGGGGGTGCTGTGCTGGGGGCCCCGCAGGGGGTCTGGGTCGCAACAGGGCGAGCTGGGCAGTGGCTTCTGCGTCCAGGTGTCTGTCCCCCACCAAGCCCTCCCCTCTGTCCCCTCTCCTCCAGCCGCCTCTTCCCAGGGCGCAGGTTTCGGTTTTGCAGCCTGGGCCCCGCCCCGCCCTGCCCTCCGGCATCGCGCATTCTAGGGCCTCACAGCACTCCCGGAGGGAGGCCAGCCCCAGGGCAGCGAGGCGACCCTGGGCCAGAAGCCTGAAGTCAGAACCTGAGAAGGGCCTCTGGGGCGGACGGTGGACTGGGCGGCCAGACCCGGGGCGGCGCCTCCCCCGGAATCCTGCCCTTTTGCCAGTTGCAGCGACAGAAAATAATTGTTTGGGAAACAGTAACTTTACAAGAATGGCTTCCCTGCCCACAGCCCCAGCCCCCAGAGCGCGGCTTCTCCCAACAGGACGGCTGCCTGGCAGGGCTCAGGGCCCAGGGGCACCTGCTTGGTGGTGGCCTTGAGAGCCAAGCGGGTGGAGGGGGCACAGAATGAGGGAGAGGCAAGATGGTAGGGTCTGCACCCACTCCAGCCCCCACCCACTCGTCTCCCACTCACTCAGCCCTGGTTTTCCGGGGGGTGGGGTGCTTTGAGCTCGGCACAGTTAAGTGGTTAGAAATAAAGGGGAAGGAAGGCCTGGCAGCTGGTTGAGTAGAGAAGGCCCCCCCACCGCCCCCACCCCCGGCCCTGGTGCAGGTGACACCGCAGGTTGCGGAGCCGCTGGCGCTTCTGGTCTGTGGGGAGGAAGAGCATGGGGAGGACAGCTTGGGGAATGGAGAGGCCTGGGCTGTGGGAGCCATGGAAGGTCTTTGAGAGAGAGAGTGCCCAAGCCATGGTGGGGGTGGCTTCCGGGCTGTGGTGGGGGAGGCGAGGTGGAGACCAGGGCTTGGCTGTGGCAGGCGAAGCCAGGGCACCGCACACCCGAGCGTCTTCGACCTGGCCCTGCCCTGCCCGTGGAGGTCACTGTTTGGTGGAGACAAGCCCGCAGTAGCGGGCAGGGAGCCCTGCCCAGAGCAGTGAGGGGAGGCGGGGCCACAGCAGCCAGACCGTCCTCTCTCCCCCTGGTGTGCCCCGCGGCCCCTGGGGGCGGGGACCCTTGGCCTGAGTTTGGCCTTGGCCTGGACAAGCATGGCCCCGCCCGCGCGTCCACGCTCTCCCCCCCCCGCCCCCCCGCAGTGGGCGTTCCCAGGCAGCGGTTAGACAGGAGATCGGGCTTCGTAGGTGGCGACCCCTGCCCGTCAGCAGGCCCCTGGCTGGGGCCCAGCACCCTGCGCAGCCGTCCCTGCGGCCAGCTCTTCCCGGTCCCCGGGGCTGTCCTGTCTGTGGGCTCCGTCTGGATGCCTCACCTGAGCCTCCTCACCTGGGAGCCAGGGCTTTTGTCTTGTTAGCACCTTGCCCTGGGCATGCAGCGGGCACCTCACCCACAACTCTGGGGGCTTTGCATGTGCTGTGCCTTCCGGGGACCCTCCCTGCTTCCACCCGCCCCTCCTCAGCCCCCCCGCCCCAGTCGCAACCTCAGCCGGGCGGGCCACCTTGGCCTCTGAGAGATGGAGAGCTCAGAGCCGGGCTGGGGAGGGGCGGGCAGGGGCGGGGCAGCAGCAAAGGAAGTGGGTGCCTAAGCCGGGGTGGGGGGTAGGGGACAGCAGGGATCCGGAGGGGAGGACGGTGGGAGGCCAGGCTGTGAGCTGCAGGGGAGGGGCTCAGCTGGGTTTCCACGAAGCTGGGACCTTCTGAGCTGTTTGCAATTTCACTTTCCAGAAAATGAAACTGAAGCGGACAGTGGTCACGTGACCGGCGGCGGGGAATAAAGGCAGCGCTTCCTCGACTCGCGCTTCCAGCTCCGCGGGCGCCGGCGGCATGGAGTGTCCTTCCTGCGGCCATGTCTCCAAAGAGGACGCGCCCAAGTTTTGCTGCGAGTGTGGGCGCAGGCTGCCCCCCGCTCCCGGTAAGGCTGGGGGTGCGAGTGTGGGCACAGGCTGCCCCGCTCCCGGTAAGGCTGGGGGTGCGGGTGGGGGGGCGGCGCCGGCCTGGACCTGCCTCCTTTCCTGGAAGTGGAAACTGAGGCCAGTGGGCGCCGGCAGCGCGCCTCCGCCTCCGGGGCCACAGGGAAGCCCGCTCGCCAGAAGCACTTCCCGAGCCGCTCCGCCGCTTCTGCTGGAGGCACCGGCTGCCTCGTTCGAGTTCCATCTCCCTCCTTAGGGAGAGTGTGAGGCTCCTGCCCCCTGGGGAGTGGAAGTGTGGCTGAGCTCAGGGGATGGGGTGTGGGGAGGAGCTGCATGGCCGTGGGCGCCCAGGCGCACAGGGCTGGGCGAGGGGTCGCCTGGCGAGGGTGGCCCGCGGCGCCTCAGGGTGTCAGAGCGCGGCAGGTGGGTCTCACCTGCTGACTTTCCCCTCCGCATCCTGATGCCTCCTCCCCTTGGGTTGTCGTCTGCTCCGAGGGGCCCTCGCCCGCTCCATGGGTTCTCATGTCCTGAGAGCACCGGGTCAGCCCTCCTGGCCCAGAGCCGTCACCTAGACAGCCGCTGGGGCCCCCCAACCCAGTGTCTGAGGAGCCTCTCCTTTTCCTGTTTCTGAAGCCCAGCTCCTACCCACCCCCAACCCATCCCTCAGGCCTCCCACCTGCCCTGAGCCGGCAACCCACCCACCCCTCCAGGGCTTCGGACCCAACCCCCAGCACCGACCTCCACGCCTTCCCTCCCGCACACCCCACGTGTGTTCCCAGGACCCGCTGGCTGCGTGGGCAGAGCCTGCCCAGGTGGTATCTCCCCCCCCCCCGCCATGCCTCTCAGAGTAAAAGCCGCACGTCCTGCCTGAATGCCCCTCCGGTGCCCTCTGACCTCCTCCCCTGCAGCCCCTCCCCCGCCCTATGGCCTCTTGGCCTTCCTGGGACACATGCTGGCTCTGACCCCAGGACCCTGGCTGTTCCTATGCCTGGACACACCTCCCTCCCTCCGGCCTTTGCTTCGCTGTCTCCTCCCCAAGCGCCCCACCCACTGGGGCCCGCTCTTTCTCTGTCTCCTCTGTCCTGTGGCTTCAGGGGAGACTTGCTGTCTTGGCCGCTGCTGTACCCCAGGTCCCTGGCGGTGCCTGGCGCACAGTAGGTGCTCAATAGACAACTGCTGTGGGCCTCAAAGAAGGTCCGTGGGGCCCGTGTATTTTGTAAGCACGCCACTGTGTGCATATGTGTGCACCTGTGTGAATGTGCACATGTGGGGTGAGCATGTGTGTGCACCCGTGTGCATGTGCATGTGTGTGTGTGCATAGTGGACCGACGCCGCAGTCCCAGGCCTCCCTGCTCTCGCCCAGTGACCTCCAAGGATGTGCCCTGCGGGGGGCGGGGCGTTGGTGTCTGGTGCGCAGGTAGCAGACACTGCTGGGGCTCGAGGGCCGGGGGAGGGGGGATGTGGGGGGGCAGCGCTTCATGTTGTGCATTTTGTTCTATTGATTTGCTTCTGGGGCTGACCCCTGAGGGTCACAGACCAGTGGCCCTAGGTGGTCGGCGCGTGTCCGCTCCCTCCTTGATTCCTCGCCGTCCAGATGCCCGGTCGCGGCGTGGCTGAGCGCCTGGGGTCCCAGTGGGACTTCCGCCCGCAGGGCTGCCCAGCCCTCGTCCACCAGAATGGGGGCGTTGGGACGGCAGGGGCCTCTGGTGCTTCAGAGACTCAACGAAATAGAAGCCAATCCTGCCCGGCCCGTGTGGCTCAGGGGTTGAGCGTCAACCTATGAACCTGGTCACAGTTCAATTCCCGTCAGGCACATGCAGGACAATTCACAGGAAGGCAAACAGGTGTTTGCTGGGGCTGCAGAGACGGTGGGACCCGGACAGGACGAGGTGCAGGCCCTGCTGCCCCCCCCCTCCCCCAGCCTGGACCAGGCCCTCTGTCCAATTCCCTGCAGGCGGTCCAGGGGGAGGAAAAAGCCCGCCCTGGGTCTTTGTTTCTGAAGGTAATCTGCCTAAAGTAATGCTGGGGCAGAGACATCCTTGGGGTGAGACCCTGCTCCCTCCAGCGGCCATCCTCCCGGCCAGGCCAGCGGCCACCCCAGGCCCCGGCCCCGCAGGGCACAGCCACGCCCTGCAGAGCCCTCGCCCAACCCTCTTCTCCCTCTGAGCACAGAGGCCTTTTGTTTTGTAAACTATTTGTATGTTTTTATTGATTTCAGAGAGGACGGGAGAGGGAGAGAGAGAAACATCCATGATGAGAGAGACTCAGTGATCAGCTGCCTCCTGCACACCCCGCGCTGGGGATCGAGCCCGCAACCCGGGCCTGTGCCCGGACCAGGAATTGAACCCTGACCTCCTGGTTCATAGGTCAACGCTCAACCCCTGAGCCGTGCCGGCTGAGCATCATTGACCTTTTTGCAGGGTGAAAGGGGGGGTCTCCCCTGCTGTCGGGAGTGGTGAGTGCTGGTCCTGGTCAGTCCGTGGGAGCGCACAGTAGGGCCAAACACCTGCGCCTGAAGGAAGAGGCCTGCCTGGCTCTGCTGGCCCCTGAGCACCCATCCCTCGGGCCAGGGCTCAGGGCCACAACCCGGGGAACACACAGACTTCCTGTCTGCCCTGTCTGCCGGCTCCTGGCTTCCACCTCTGGCCCTGCCTGCTGTTCACAGAATAGAAAGTGAAAGCAAGAGGGAGCGCTGCGGAGGGGGCGGGTATCTGCCTGCGCACACGGGTGGCTGGGACCTGCTAGGACCCCGGGGTCTGGGGGGGACGGTGGGGGGAGGGCACATGGAAGGGGAATGTGTGACAGAGTCTCAGGCCGCCCCAGGTGGGGGGCGGGGGGGCGGGGAGGTGGCTGGCTCTGCCAGACGTGATGTTGGGCTGCCCTCAATGGAAGGCTTCGAATGCCAGTCAAGTCAGCATTTGAGGGGCAGGGAGTTAGGGGGCCCCTCCCCACCCCAAGTCCCCACTGCCAGTGCCCCGGGGACTCAGGTGGGACTTCCAGGGGGACCTCTGGTGCTGGAAGGTTTTGGGGGACGGTGAAGCTCTGGACAATACGTTTCGTTCTTTTTTATTTTATTTTATTTCTTTAAAATATATTTTATTGATATTTTGTACACAGAGGAAGGGAGAGGGATAGAGTTAGAAACATCGATGAGAGAGAAACATCGATCAGCTGCCTCCTGCACACTCCCCACTGGGGATGTGCCCGCAACCCAGGCACATGCCCCTGACCAGAATCGAACCTGGGACCCTCAGTCCGCAGGCCGATGCTCTATCCACTGAGCCACACCAGTCAGGGCACGTTTCGTTCTTTTTTAAAATATATTTTGTTATTGATTTGAGAGAAACACCAATTGGCTGCCTCCTGCACGCCCCCTGCTGGGGATCAAGCCCACAGTCGGGCCTGTGCCCTGACTGGGAATCCAACAGGCCTCCTCTTGGTGCCTGGTCGACGCTCAACCACTGAGCCACACCGGCGTGTTATTTTTTCTTTCTGCATTTTCTACATTTTCTTGAGAATGCCGCAAGGGCGGGGAGTGGGGACACTGGGGCCTGAGCCAGCTGCTGTGTCCAGGAGCGCAGTGGGTGGGGGGCGCTGGGCCTGAGCCGGCTGCTGCGGGGAGGGGGGGTGGTCAGGCTGTCCTGGGACGCCACGTGCGTTCCCCTAACATCGGGCCTGCAGGCAGTGGCTGTAGGGACAGAGGTGTTTCCTCCTGCCCAGGTTCCCTGGCTGGTCCCATAAGTAAAGCCGTAGAAGTCAAGTTAGCGAAGCAAACCCCCATGGAGAGCAGGGACCCTCCTCCCGTGGGCCCGGTGCAGGCCGCCCTACAAGCTCCGTACGGGTGCGGGGTGGGGTCGGCGACCGGGAAGGCCTGCAGGTGGCCGTCATGCCGACTGGCGCGGGCCTGCAGCTCTGGTAATTGCTCCCAGGGATGGGGTCCCCTCCTCATCCTGGGCCGTGCGGGCCCCTTACCAATGCAGGTTCCCCGCACGTCAGTGTCCCTCCAGAGGGGCACCTTCCCTCGCCTTCAGGGGGCCCGGGCCGCCGACTGGCATGGCTCAGTGAACAGAGCGTCGGCCTATGGACCGAAGGGTTCCGGGTTCGATTCCAGCCAGGGACACGTACCTTGGTTGCAGGCTCCTCCCACTCCCTCCCTCCCATCCCCCCCTAGCCCAGGCCCTGGTCGGGCATGTGCAGGAGGCAACCCATCGATGTGTCTCCCTCTGTCTTTCCCTCTCTCTTCCACTCTCTCCAAAATCAATGGAAAAATATCCTTGGGTGAGGATTAAAAAAAAAAAGACCAGCTCAAACGAATATTCCAGAGGGTGATGGGCTCTTCCCTTCCCTGCCTTGTAGGCTCTGAGAACGACCCGAAAGTGACGTCGACGCCCGAGGGGGAGAAGGAGAGCGGACAGGAGCTGAAGGAGGATGGGGCCCCCCAGGCGACATCGGTCCCCGAGGGGGAGGAGAGTGGACAGGAGCTGAAGGAGGAAGATGACCCCCAGGCGACATCAGTCCCCGAGGGGGAGGAGAGTGGACAGGAGCTGAAGGAGGAAGGTGACCCCCAGGCGACGTTGGTTCCTGAGGGGGAGATGGAGAGTGAACAAGAGCTGAAGGAGGAAGGTGACCCCCAGGCTACGTCGGTCCCTGAGGGGGAGATGGAGAGCGGACAGGAGCTGAAGGAGGAAGGTGGCCCTCAGGCGACGTCGGTCCCTGAGGGGGAGATGGAGAGCGGACAGGAGCTGAAGGAGGAAGGTGGCCCCCAGGTGACGTCGGTGCCCGATGGGGAGATGGAGAGTGGACAGGAGCTGAAGGAGGAAGGTGGCCCCCAGGCGACGTCGGTGCCCGATGGGGAGATGGAGAGCGGACAGGAGCTGAAGGAGGACGGCGGCCCCTCCTCATCGCTGGACTCCAGTGACCAGCAGGCAGAGCTGGCCCAGCCCAGCTCCCAGCCCTGGAAAAGCCAAAAAGTGAGTGCCGGCCCTGGGCGTCCTAGTTCTGCCACCGCCTCTTCCTGCCGTGGTTCCCCAGCTGCTGGCCCTGGTGCCCGAGTCCCCACGGCACTGCCCCGGAGCTGCCCCCCGCAGCCCCGCCCGTCGGCCCCGCAGGCTGGGTGGCAGAGCGCCCCTCCCCGTGCTGCTGCGCGGTCTCCGGGGCCCTGTCTGCGGGGCTCCGCCTGCCGTTTCCTCCCACCAGCCCGGCCTGCGGCTATGCTCTGCCCCCGGTGCCCGCCCCTCTGTCCCCTCGGCATTGGCGGTGCCGACCCCCAGGTGCCTCCGCGCTCCGGGTCAGGGGGCGCTCGGGAAATACCCGGGAGGCGGTTGCCTCCCAACAAGCGTCAGCCCCTCGGGGCTCCTGGGTCAGGGACCGGCCAGGCTGCGTGCAGTTCCCGGCGGGTCGGGAGGCGGGGGGCAGCGTCTGCCCTCGGCCCAGGGCAGGTGTCCTCTCGGGCCCTCGGTGGATGCTCCTGGTGGCTGGGGCGGACCCGCGGAGGAGGCGCTTGGGGTCCGTGTGTGTGAGTGTGGGGGGCGGTGTGGGGGGTGCATATGTGAGTAGAGGTGTGCATGTGTGGTGGATGTACGTGCTGTGTGTGAGTGTGGGGGTTGTGTTGGGGATGTGTGTGTTTGTGTGAGAGTGTGTGTGGTGTGTATACATGGATAGATGTATGCAGCCCTATGCAGCCATGTGCAGCCGTGTATAGACCCTTGTAACTGCATCCAGCTGTGTGCAGCCATGTACAGACCCGTGCAGCCCTGTGCAGCTGTGTACAGCGTGCACAATTGTGTGTAGCCATGTGCCATGTGTACAGCCATGTGCAGCCGTGTACAGCTGTGTTCAGCCTCGTGACCTCCCTCCATCTAGAGAACATTCCAGCCCCCAAAGGCTCCCTCTTGTCTCTTCCACCAAAAATCTCCTCACTGAAAAGGAAGCTGTCATTGCACGTCAAGCCCACACAAAGGGCGTTTGTAACAGACGCGGGCGACAAAGTGAGACCGATGCCCACCCTTCCCTTCGGCACGAACACCGCTCAGCTGGCGGGTCTCCCGGCCGCCCCAGCTCCCCCATGACCCCGCTTGTGGCCACTGTCCGGGCGTGCGCTCCTACTGTGCGCATTTCTGGCTCCTGTGGGAAGTCGCCACAGTCAGAATGGTCCAGTGGAAGACCACGCTCATTAGAAAACATACATATGTGTACACATCATGAGGAACATGTACACACAAGACGTACACATAGACACCATGGTGAAACTGGATTTTTGTCAAGGGAAGGTTTAGGTCTCCGCCCCAAGCCCTGTGCACGTTGCGTGCCAGGCCCCCTGGGTGTGCGCCCCTCCCCCCACGCTGTGTGCTGAGAGCCGCACGTCCGACCTGGTTCTGGAAGGGCCTGCGGCAGCTCCCAGAAAGCACATACAGTGGGAACAAGAGAGAGCAGGTCAGAGGGCGATGAGAAACTGCAGCCAGAGGAGCCCAGCCCTGCAGGACCTGAGCTCAGACTGGGCTGAGGGTGCGGCCCGGCCCCGGGGAGAGGAAGCGCGGGGCCTTCCCGGAGGCAGAGCTGCTGCAGACGCGGTGGCCTCATGCGCAGACTTGCTGGGCGCCTGTGTGCCGGGGGTCGTCCTGGGTCCGGACACGGCAGCAAGCAGAGCACACGGACTTCCATTCTAGAGGGGACAGGAGACAAGCAAACGGGCATGTCGTGTTTGTGAGTGTGCGCGCGTGCAAGTGTGCGTGCGAGTGCGTGTGCACGTGCGAGTGTGCATGTATGTGTGTGCATGTGCGCGTGGTGACATGAAGCAGGTGGCAGCTGGGGAGCCTGGAAACCGCCCTCAGGGTTGCCCCGGGGCGGCCGTGTGTCGTGCTCGTGATTGTAGACAGACGTGCAGGAGGCCTGCTCAGGGTTCCTGGGCGATTCCAGGAGCTGACCCAGAGCGAGGCCACCCCACCCCATGCACAGACGCACCCCGTGTTCTCCCATCCCCCTAACCCAGGCGACTGGCCTTCGGCCACGGGTCACTGGTCCTGAAGGGACTACTCAGCCCTCAGCTCGGAGCCTTGTCCCCACAGGGTCCTGTCACACCTGCTTCCATAGCTGGGGACTCTTCGCCCCGCGCAGGGCCTCCTGGGGGCGCCGTGTGCCCGGGCTGGCGGGGGGCCACTCCCCCTGCTCACCAGCCCCAGCCTCTTCTCCGTTTCGATTTTCTGCACAGCATACGCTCCACACGAGAGTGAGTCCAGCAGCACGGACCTGCTCGCCGACAGCCCCGCGCCGGCCTGGCGGGGCTGCCCCCCTGCAGGAGGCCCCATGAGGTCGGCTGCACTTGGGTCCACTGTCCCCCACTCTGTCCACCACCCCGTCCTCTTGTGTCTCAGCGTCATTCTTCCCAAGATAAAGAGATGGCAGGTGCCCGGCTGGCACGGCTCAGTGGTTAAGCACCGTCCTATGACGGTTCCATTCCCGGTCAGGGCACATGCCTGGGTTGTGGGCTCGATCTCCAGTATGGGGCGTGCAGGAGGCAGCCCATCCATGATTCTCTCACCACTGAGGTTTCTCTCTCTCTTGCTCTCCCTTCCTCTCTGAAATGGATACAGATGTGTGTGCATATTTAAGTTCTGGGTTTTAAAAACGAGGTGGCAGTTCGCTCAGGTGTCAGGTGCTGGTCGAGCTACGCTTGATGTTCGTGAGCAGCTGAGAGGACTTGGAGGGAAGGTGGTGAGTGTGGAGTGCACCTGGAAAGTGAAACCAGCGTCTCTCTTTCTGTCTAGAGCAAAAGGAAGAAGCAGAAGAAAAAGAACAAAAAGGCGTCCATTTCTAAAGGGCTGGAGTCCCTGTCCGCCTCCCTCTCCACGCCTGGTAGCCTCCAATCGCTGGCGGACCCTGGGGTCCAGGATGCAGCCCCGCCCCAGAGCCCCGCTCAGCAGGGCGGGCCCCCCAGCCAACCACCGGGCGGAGGGCGTCCGCAGGGCCAGGCCGCTGGGGCTGCAGGGGCAGCCTCGGCAGGAGGGTCTCCAGGCAGCGCAGCACCCCAGGACCAGACCCCAGGAGGAGCCCCCCCAGGAGGGAAGGACCAGGAGAGGGCCGGGCCCCCCGCCTCCGCCAGTGGGAAGGAGGGCGCTGCCCAGGAGCTCCCGCCGCCCACGCCGCAGGGGGACCCCTCGGAGCCCAGGAATGAGCCGCCCGCCATGGGGCAGCAGGTCGCGCCCCCCACTTCCGGGGTGAGTTGTGGGGAGATGAGGACCAGGGGGGCCTGGCTGCACAGTGTGGTTCCAAGGTCGCCTCTTGGTCTGGGCGGGGCGTCCTCTTCTGGGGCTTGCTCCTGGGAACGGGCGTGGGAGAGGCTGCCCTGTGCCCGGGCCCCTGACCCCATCACCCAGCCCCCGGCCCCGCCCCCGAGCCCCCATCACCCAGCCCCGGGCCCTGAGTCCCTGACCCCATCACCCAGCCCCCATCACCGAGCCCCTGGCCTCATTGTCACCCGGCCCCCGGCCGTCACCCAGCCCCTGGCCCTGAGCCCCCAACCCCGTCACCCAGCCCCATCACCAAGCCCCTGGCCTCATTGTCTCCCAGCCCTCAACCCCGTCACCCAGCCCCGCTGTCACCCAGCTGGAGGCGATGCTGACCCTCACGCCGTGGAGTCTGTCTCCCTGTCCGTGTGGCCCTCTTGGCCCTGATGTTTGGTCTTTATTTCTTCCAGGCGACTGATGCGGCGGCCGAGTTGGTGGAGCCAGTGGAGGGGACTGAGGTCCAGAGTGAGACGCAGAAAGCGAAGCAGAAAGCGAAGCTGCCTGGCACCCCTGCCAGCGCCCCTGCCGCCCCCGAGCACGGCCAGGTGAGGGGCTTGTTCCGTGGGAGGCGCGGCCGGCGGCCTGTCCCACAGCCGCTCCTTTGGCCGGTCCTGCCACCGCTCCTCTTTCGTTCGGTTACTCACCGTAGGTGCTGGCTGGAGCGGGAGTGCCTGCCAGGCCTCGGAGCCCTCTCTCTAGAGGAGAGAGACGGCGGGGAAGGGGCGAGGGCTGAGGGCAGCGGGTGGCGCCCAGGGGCCATGGCCGGGAAGGCCTCGCCTCGCCCACGAGGGGTTTCTGTGATCGCCTGGGTGGGGCGAGAGGCAGGCCCCGGGGAGATGGAGGCCGTGTCCCCAGCAGAGGGAATGGCAGGGGCAGGGCCCGAGGGTCCAGCAGGAAGCCGGAGCCCCCGAGCAATGCGGGGAGAGGCCGTGGTGGGGGCGCCCAGACCCTCGCGGGCAACCTTGGAGGCTGGTGTTCAGGTGGGGGCTGGTTCCTTGTCCCAGGAAGCTGAACCCAAAGGCAAGGCTGCCGTTTCTGGCGAGAAAGCCAAGCCGGGAGACGTGAAGAAGCCCGACCGGGGCCACAGGGGTGATGAGGCCACCCAGAAGGGCGAGGGGGCCCAGAAGGAGCTGAAAGCTGACACGCAGGAGGTGCCGAGCAGGTAGGGCGCCCGGGGCAGTGGCCCGTGGGGGCCGCGAGGTGCCCGGTCCCGGGAGGCAGGCCCAGTGCTCACCCGCCCTATAGGCGTCCCCAGGCTCCGGGGAAGGCGGAGAGTCCCGGGGGCCCAGAGGCAGCGCGGGCCTGGGCTCAGGAAGGAGGCCGCGCTGTCCGAGCGCTAGCCAACAACGCCCCCCCCCCCCAGCACTTCCCGGGCAGATTGTCCCCTGTCCTGCACCCACCGCCCACCCCCTGGAGGGGCGGCGAGAGGACCCACCTGCGGGCGGTAGGTCTCAAGTGTCGATGCACTTGAGTTTTGCTGGGTGTGTGTTCATGCAGGAGAAGAAATACAGTTACATGTGTGCATGGGTGTGCACATGTGTGCATGTTTGTGCACATGAGTATGCTTGCACAAGTGCATGTTTATGTGTGCTTGTCTGTGCATGTGCGTGCACGTATTGTGCACATGTGTGCATGCGTGCTTTGCATGTACGTGGCTGGATAGACAGTCGGTGTAACGTGCTTCCTGGCGGCTCCCCTGCAGCCCCCTGAGCCCCGGCGAGGGCGTCACGGTGTTCTTCCACGCCATCCTCTCCAAGGACTTCAACTTCAACCCCGACCAGCACCGGCTGTTCATCCGGGGCGGAGAAGAGCTGGGGACGCCAGGGTGGAGGTTCAACGTGTGCGAGCTGCACGCCACCAAGTGAGTGTCCATCTGCGAAGCGCTTGTTAGCCAAGTTGGTGGCATTTGTTTCGAGCAGCTCTTCCCCTCGACGCGCTTGCCCTGCGTCCCCAGGCCCTGCTGCCGCCCGGCAGTCCCGTCTGGGGACCAGCCGGCGTCCAGGCGTCGCTGTCACCTGCGCTCCACACCGAGTTTCAGAAGAACGAAGACTCCGGAGGCTTTCCCGATGACCGGGCGGTGTCCCCTCTGTTCTCAGAATCCTGGACCCACACGGGGTTCTCGTGGAAGGCAGCGTCGTGCTGCCCAAGCGGCTGCTGGACCGGCCCGTGCCCTACAAGTACGTGGTCATGAGGAGCAAGGAGGCCACGCTGTACGAGTTCATCTACAAGCCGCAGGACAAGGAGGGCAAGCAGTACGTCAACCGATGCCTGCACCTGCGGTCGGCGCTGCTGGGCTCCGGAGGTGTGTCCCGGGGCGGCGCAGGCACAGGCCTCCGAGGGCAGGGGCTCCCGGCTGGGTCCTCTGCTCGGCGGGGCCCCACCCGGGCCGTGTACAAACCTGAGTTTGGAAGCGAGTTTCCATCAGTGTAGCCTGAGCGCTCACCTAGGAGAGGAAGCGAGGGAGGGATTTGTCGTGAAGGGAGGAGAGGAGAGGCAGCTGTTGAGCGAGGGGCTGGGCGGGAGGCGCAGGAGTGGGGGCGAGAGGGGCAGGAAGGGGGGCCCTTCAGCCAGATGTCCACAGGGCGCTGGGAGTGAGCATGGCGAGGAGCATGGAGAGCCCCGCCTGCCGCCCCACCGTGTGGTCACTCGCGGCCACTCTTGCTCTTCATTTCTTATTCTCCGTTTTGTCTTCTTTTTCTTACTTTTTAAAATATATTTTTATTGATTTCAGAGAGGAAGGGAGAAGGAGAGAGAGAGAGAGAAACATCAACAATGGGAGAGAATCATTGACAGGCTGCCTCCTGCACGCCCCACACTGTGGGCTAAGTGCCGTGATCGGGAATTGAACCGTGACCTCCTAGTTCATAGAGCGATACTCAACCCATGAGCCACACCGACCAGACCATTTTCTTGTTTGTATCGTTAACTGCCTTCCGTGTTTCTTTGCCATGTTTTATACTCACCACATGCAGTCGAGTGCGTGTGTCTGCGTGTGTGCGTGAGTGTGCCTGTCAGCCCGGGCCGAGGGCTCTGTCTGCCTTGTCGCCTGTGCCGTCCTTCATGGGGTGGGCATCTCGTGCCCCGGAGGCTGCTGAGTGGCGCCGTTCCAGTGTGAAAGGGTTACCCCCGAGCGAGCGTTTTCCTAGGGGCTCGGGTGCTGGGTCTGTGAGCCATCGAGCTTGCTGCGGCGTGGCCTCCATCTCGCTTCCCCCGTGCGGCGTCTGCATGCCTGTCCACAACCAGCCGGCTCCCCACGGGCAGCCCCGGCCGCTTGCCTGCAAGGGGCACCTGCGGGAGCGAGGCCCTGCCCGCCCGCCAGCCCTCGGCATGTCCTCTCTCCCTTCCTGGGCTCACTCCGCTGCTCCTGCCCCCGCTCCCCAGACTGGCACCAGTATGACGACATTATTTGCAAGTGGCCCAATGGGAAGCTCCGGGAAATCTGGGATAACTTCATGGACCATTTCATGGACCAGATGAAGAAGAACGTGAAAGGGAAGCAGCTGGCGGCCTCCATCATGCTGGACCGCGTCCTCAGCGTCCTGCAGCCCTGGAGCGCCGTCAACCTGAGCAGCTTCTTCACGCAGTTCCGCCAGTTCCACTCCGTGGTCAGCGAGCCCATGGTCTACGAGGCGCAGGCGCAGCCCTGGACCTCCCTGAACTACCCCAAGGAGCAGGTACGGCTCGGGCGCTGCCACTCCCTCCTCCATCTTCTAGCAGCAGCGTCACCCACCTTCTAGTGGCCAGGGGACCCGGGGCGCAGTGGGCAGGTGCAGATGGGGGAAGAGGGGGGGGAGCTTCTGCCCCTTTTCTCCGAATACTTCCTCTTGGGAATCCTTTGTTCTTCCTATTGTCTTCCTCCTCCCACTGCTGGCCCCACCCCCCCACTGGCCCTACCCATCTGGCCACCTTGCCCTACCCCCACCACTGGCCCACCCACCTTGCCCTACCCCCACCACTGGCCACACCCCCACCACTGGCCCCACCCACCCAGCCCCACCCCTCACCTGGCCTCCACACCTGGAGCCCTCCTTCCTGCCTCTCCCTGGGCACTGGGGTGGGGCCTGGGCAGTTCTGAGACACACCTGGGCCCACAGCTGAGATGAGGCTGAACCACTGTGAGCACCCAGGCCCTCCTGGAAAGCCCCTTCCCCGTGCCGGGGTCTCCGATCCCATTATCGGGGCGGCTCCCGCAAATCCAGGGCAGCTGGGCCCGGAGAGGGGCTGCTCGGGCCATGGCCTCTGCCGGGTGAGGTGGACTTCGGGGCAGTGATGGGCAGCCCGGATGACTTCGGCTCCACGGCCCTGTCCGTTTCCCCTGCGTCAGGTGAGGACGCACCTGTGGGAGTGTTTGCAGAAGCACATGGCGCCGTTCCTGGAGAGGCGCGAGGACACTCTGTCCCCGGACGCCCCAGTGAGGAGGAAGCTGAGGATGGGCCTGATCGCCCTGCACGTGGCTGAGGAGCTGGAGCTCAGGCTCTCAGTGCGCGACCTGGGCGCCCTGTGCGACCTCCTGTGCGCCAGCGCCAGCTCCGCCCGCGACCTCCTCGACGACCTCAGCCTCATCTTTGAAACACATCAGAGGTAGCGTGTGAGTGTGTGTGTGTGTGTGTGTGTGTGTGTGTGTGTGAGGGAGAGAGAGAAACGATTTTATAGCCATTTTTTAAAAATACATATTTTTTTATTGATTTCAGAGAGGAAGGGAGAGGGAGAGAGATAAACATCAATGAGAGAGAATCATAGACCAGCTGCCTCCTGCATGTCCCCCACTGGGGATGGAGCCGTAACCTGGGCCTGTGCCCTGACCAGAATCGAACTGTGACTTCCTGGTTCATAGGTCCATGCTCGACCACTGAGCCACGCTGGCCGGGCCCCTTCCTGTTTAAAAACTTGCTTTATACTTAGACTGACGCCAAATGCCCAGGCCCACGTGCCAGCCTGCCCGGGCCCTGGTGGGGATCACTCAGCCGCCAGTGGAAGCGGCACCATCGGGAGTTTGCTGGGGGATATTCGGTGCCCACGGCGTTGGGGGTGACACTGAGGGTGCCCTCTCTCCCAGGGGATCAGCCACTCCCAGTGGCCTGCCCGCCCTGGGTGCGCGCTGGCCTTTCCCCGGGACGCCAGGCAACGGGAGCCTGCCAGCGCCCTGGCTCATGGCAGGGCCTCTGTCCCGTTCCCAGGTGGCGAGACTACCTGCTGAGGCTGTGCCGCAGGAGCATGGAGCAGGACGTGGGCTCCTGGGTGGGCATCCTGCCCGTGCTCCACCTCTGTGTGGGGCTGCGCCCTCCGGCCCGGCAGCCCGGGACTCAGCCCGAGGACGTCTGGGCGGCCCTGGAGGGAATCTCCTTCTCGGAGTTCCGGCGGAAAAGGGCACATGAGTAAGTGTGGGCTCCCTTCCCCCCGTGGTCTCGGCGGGCCTCCCTGGTGCACGCGGTCCCGCTTCTAGGGAGTGAGCAATGCGTCTCCTCATAAATCGGCTCCGTTAGAGAGTGTGAGACATGCGATGCGCAGGGGACACCCCAACGCCGCCCGCACCTCCGGGGCGCGCAGGAGCGGCTCTCAGAGGAGGCCGGGGAGCGCAGTCTACAGGGCAGACGGCGAAGCCCGTTTCAGCGCAAACACTGAGTCAAAGTCACGGGAAACGCGAAGGCAGACGAAGGACAAGAACACGGATCCGGCGCCCGTTGCCTAGCGGCCCCGCTGGCGCTGCCTTTTGTCCGAGAAACTGTTCCAAGTGCACACCCCCCCCCCAAACCGAGGGGTCCGGCCTCCGGGCTTATAGGGAGGGAATAGCGACCGGAGGGAGTGGTCGCTCCTTTGCTACTGTTGAAACGAGAGTGCGCGTGCGTCATGGGGAGCAGGCCCCGCGTGGCCGTTAAGGGACGGGTGGGGCAGGAGGCCGTGGCGTCGATAGGAAAAGGAACGTTATTCAGCCCCAAAAGGCTGTCCTGCCGTTTGCTACAACCTGGATGAAACCTCAGGGCGTGAAGCCAAGTGAGATGAGTCAGAGCGGCCCAAAGGCTGTCTGATCTCACTCATCCATGGAATCTAGAAGGGCTGGGGTGGGGGAGGGGCAGCTGTTGGTCAGAGGTGCAGACCTCCAGCTGTCAGGTGGTCCCGGGGGCTACACAGCGGCACTCGTCAGCGGGGCTGCGTGACAGAAGGGAGTGGATCTCAGGAGCTCGCCACCAAAAGGGAATGACCACAGGCCTGGGAGACACGATGCAACAATCCACACCCTACTACCCCTTCCAGGGACGCAGTGTTACCTACCAGCCATCTCTCAGCAGAGCTGGAAGCAGTGATGACTTCTTAGTGTTTTTGTTGTGAAACATGCATAACCTAGGGTTTACCAGGGTCACCGTGTCCGTGCACAGCTCAGAGGCATTAAGCACATTCACGGGACACCCCGAGCCTTGCCCAACGGACACTCCGTCCCTGTGAAGCGCTCACTGCCCCCCCCCATGCCCCCATGCCTCCTTCTGCTTCCTGTCCCCGTGGGCGGGACCAGCCAGGTGCTCCTGCCAGGGGAGCCACACAGGGGTGTCCCTTGGTGTCGGGCTGATTTCTCTCTGCACGTGTTTTCAAGGTGCATCCAGGTGGGTGACTCCTTAACGTTATTGTTTCCTTTTCATTCAGCCCACCTCTTAGCAACAACATTATTTTTATTTATTTAAATGTATTTTTATTGACTTCAGAGAGGAAGGGAGAGGGAGAGAGAAACATCAATGATGAGAGAGAACCATGGATCAGCTGCCTCCTGTGCGCCCCCCACAGGGATCGAGCCCGCAACACAGGCCTGTGCCCTGACCTCCTGGTTCCTAGGTCGACGCTCAACCCCTGAGCCACGCGGCGGGGCCACTTTTAAAACCCGAGCTTCCTCGATGCTTCGTCCAGGTCTGCGTGGCCCTCAGCGCCCTCCCCGCCCTGCTCTCCCTCCGCAGGAAGGAGCACCTGCTCCAGCTCATGGTGGGGAGGAAGCACCTGCTGGGAGCGGACGAGGCCCTGTTCCGGTCCTGGTTCAGCCTGCTGCCGCTGCGCAGCCTGGCCGCCTACCTGCAGGAGTTCACCGACCACCTGACTCGCTTTCCGGCGCGCGTCCTGGACTGTCTGCAGGGCACCTGCTACCGGCTGCAAGGACTCAAGGACGCCTTCCACGGAGAGCTGAAGGTCTGTGGCCTGCGGCGCCGAGGGCTCGCGGAGCAGAGGCGCCCGGCCCGTTAGCGTGCAGAGCCCCGCTTCCTCCTCCCGGGAAACCTCGGGGGCTCCTTCCAAATAGTGCGCTGCGCCCGGCGGCGCCGCTCGGGTTGAACTTCTACCCATGAACCAGGAGGTCATGGTTCAGCTCTTGCTCAGGGCACAGGCCCAGGTTGCGGGCTCGATCCCCAGTGGGTCTCTTTCTTTCTCTCTCTCTCTTCCTCTCTCTGAAAAAATTTTTTTAAAAAATGGAAGAACCTAACCCGTTTGGCTCAGTGGATAGAGCATTGGCCTGCGGACTGGGTTCGATTCCGGTCCGGGGCATGTACCTTGGTTGGGGTTCTCTCTCATCGGTGTTTCTGTCTGTCCCTCCCCCCTTCTCTGTAAAAGTCAGTAAAAAAATATTTTTTTTTAAAGAAGGAAACTGTGCCCTGGGAAGCTCCCTGTTTCTTCCGTTTCAGTAAAACCGTCGCCATCCCTTGGTTACATCTGCGCCAGGCAGGGGGACGTCACCCCCGCGCGTGGGGACGCGGCTGCCGTCTTCCTCTGCCATTTCGGGGCGGGGGGGACACAATGGTATAACCCTGAGCCCCGCATGTTATTCCTGGGAGATCAAGTTTAGCACCTGAGCACCTTAAAACGCTCGCAGAGGACGGTACGCGGCGCGGCTCTGTTCTCGCAGGGGTGTCGTCCGTTTCAGCGGAGACCGCGGCGCCGGGAGTAACGGCTGTTTCTCTCCTTCGCCCCCAGGACGTTGACCAGACGCTGAAAACGCTGCTGCACCTGCTGGACATGTTTCAGGACCAGTAAGTGGCGAAGCCCAAGGCCGCCGCCGCCCCCATCGGGGCCCTGCCCCATGCACATCCCCCTTCCTTTGAGTTATGCGTGTGATCCTCCTGGTGGTTGTTTTTAATATATTTTTATTGATTTCAGAGAGGAAGGGGGGGAGATAGAAACATCCTGCAGGCCCCACACTGGGGACCGAGCCCGCCCCCCGGGCCCGGGCCCTGACCGGGAATCGCGCCCCGACCTCCTGGTTCATAGGTGGACACTCAGCCCCTGAGCCAGGCCGGGCCGTTTGCTTTGTTTCCTGGTCGCAAGTTGGCGATGGGCTGGGGTGCCCTGCGGTTACGCTGTGCACGGGCCCAGGAGATGCCTCTGCCCGGTGTTTACCCGGAAGGACCGTGCCCTGGCGGCGGGCGCTGTTCCCTGTTTCCCGGGGCCCCCGTGATTTCCCGTCACTCTCTGCTGCGCAGGGTCCTCGAGGCGCCCTCGGTGCCATCCTACCTCACCGTGTGCCTGAAGCTGCACGAGGCCGTCTGCAGACTCACCAAAGGCCCGACGATTCTCGAGCTGCCCGCCTTGTCCGCGGAGATCGTCTGCCGCGTCATTAGGCTGAAACCAGTGGCGGTGAGTGGGGCCCACCCGGCACGCCCTGCGGCCACGGAGTGTCCAGTGCCCCGCTCACGGGCTGGGCCAACGCCGGGACTGGGGGTGGCCCAGTGGCCGCTCGTCACCCGCTCCGTGCCGGCTCCCCGCGGCTCTGTGCATGGAGGACGCCGTGTGACCAGGCACCTGGGCCCCGGGCTCCTGTGGGAGGGGGGAGTTGACGCACAGATTGTCAGGTGACTGGGCAGTTACAGAGCAGAGCAGGTGGTCGGCGGCTGTGACACCCCCAGTGCACGTCCACGGGCCGTCTTTTCCACTGAGCTTTTCCCTACACTTCAAAAAATACATATTTTTATTGATGTCAGAGAGGAAGGGAGAGGGAGAGAGAGATAGAAACATCAACGATGAGAGAATCATGGATCGGCTGCCTCCTGCACGCCCCCACACTGGGATCGAGCCCACAACCCGGGCCTGTGCTCTGACTGGGAACCGAACCCTGACCTCCTGGTTCACGGTCAACACTCAGCCTCTGAGCCCCGCCGGCCAGACTCCCCTCCACTTGAATGGTAACAGCAGCAGAGGCCGGACCAGGACGAGTCTCTCCCCCTCCTCCCTGCCTTCCCTTTGCTAACAGGACTCTGCAGGGGCGCAGGGCAGCGACTCGGGAACCAGGACCTCCGTGAGGGGCGTGGTCCAGGGAGCCCTGAGCACCACGAGGGCGTGGCTCGCAGGGACCTTCAAGCAGAAGATGTTCAGCAGCTCCTATGCCGCATCCGTCAGGTTCACCTACAGCGAGGAGATCCAGGTGAGCCTGCGACCCCAGCACCGGGCCTCGGCAGGTGGCCATCTTGGGGAACCTCGGCAGTGTCTGACCTGGGGGACCTCGGCGGGTGGCCGGCCTGGGCCCGGGCCTTGAGCCCCGCCCCCCAGCGGGATCTGCAAGGCCAGGCGCTGGTCAGGCCGCCGGCCGGAGCCCCATGGGGGCAGACCTTGTGGGGAGGCACTCTGGGGCAGGGCTGGGGGCACTGGGGTCTGACTCAGTGCTGCGGTTATGAGTGAAGTTTATGACCTTGGATGTGGAAGGAAAGGGTGAACTCAGGTGCTGCTTGAAGGGAGGCTGGGCAGGATGGCATCTGAAGTGAGAGAGACCTGAGCCCCAAGGTGGGCAGTGGGGTTTCCAGGGTGACAGGCCTGGAATAGAATCATGGCCACTGGGAGGGCGGGGGGAGGGCGGCCATTGGGTTGGGCTCGGGCTCGCGGTACCAGCTTGGGCTCGTGGGCAGGGGCTCCGCCAGGCTGGGAAGGGCACCTGCTGGGGAAGCTTTTGCCACTCCCCTTTGGGTTTTTATTTTTTATTGTTTTTTTATTTTTATTTATTTATTTATTTATTTTTTAAAATATATTTTATTGATTTTTTACAGAGAGGAAGGGAGAGAGATAGAGAGTTAGAAACATCGATGAGAGAGAAACATCGATCAGCTGCCTCCTGCACATCTCCCACTGGGGATGTGCCCGCAACCCAGGTACATGCCCTTGACCGGAATCGAACCCGGGACCCTTCAGTCCGCAGGCCGACGCTCTATCCACTGAGCCAAGCCGGTCTCAGCTTTTATTGTTTTTTTTTGTTTTTTTTTTAAATGTATTTTTATTGATTTCCAAGAGGAAGGGAAAGGAGAGAGTAACATCAATGATGAGGGAGAATCATGGACCGGCTGCCTCCTGCACACTCCACAATGTGTTCGAGCCCAACCGGGGCCTGTGCCCTGACCGGGACTCGAACTGTGATCTCCTGGTTCACAGGTTGCTGCTCAGCCCCTGAGCCACGCGGGTGGGCGGGAACCTAACATTTTTCAGAACAAAACCTTGAGGGGGATTCTTCCCGAGTCACAGCCAGTTGCACGTGAAGGGCCATGCGGCTCCCAGGCCGTCATGTTCCAGGCGGAGCTGGGTGCCCTGCCCGCCGCCCACAGCGCACAGGGACAGCAGCCGGGTCCCACGCAGGTGCCCCTCCTGCAGGGCAGCCCCCCGCGTCCCCACAGTCGGTGGGAGACGGCGTGCGGCACTTCTTTGTCCCTCCCCTGTGCCTTGCAGGTGTGGCGGCGGCTGGTGGAGATCCCCTTCCCCGAGGAGCACGGCTGGAAGGCGACCTTGCTGGGGGACCTGGCAGGGCGGCTCAAGCAGGTACCGGGGTCGGCGCCATGCTTCTCGGGGCGAAGGCAGGCCGGGAGCCCCGACACCCGTGCCCGCCTCGCCGGGGGCCCCGGATGGAATTCCAGAGAACGACTGGGTTGCCACCAGGGGAACCCCAGGCACATGCAGGCCCCCGAGCGGCCGGTGGTGACAGGAGCCTGTTAAACCGGTGCGGGGGGACGGACACGGACCTGCTCGTTGTGCAGTTCAGACGCAGGACCCTCGGAAGTTCGAGGTTGATTTTGCTGTTGCTGTTACTGCTCACCCGAGGATGTTTTTCTGTTGATTTTCGGAGAGTAGAAGGGAGCGGGGGAGACAGATGATGTGAGAGAGACACATCGACTGGTTGCCTCCCGCACGCCCCACACTGGGGATCAAGCCCTAAACCTGGGCATGTGCCCTGACCTGGTTCATAGGTCGCCACTCAGCCACCGAGCCCTGCCGGCCGGGCACAACTCACCCGTTGTTGCAAACTGCAGCGCAGGCGCCTCTGCCGAGCCGGCATGGAGCCTGCATGTGGTCTTGCTGTTGGTCTGGTGTTGGGAACAGTGAGGACGCGCTGAGTGTGGGGGCGGGAGGAAGGTCCCATCGGTGGGGACCGGGTAGGAGAGCGGGAAAGTGAGAACCAGGCATCGGTGTCCTGAGCTCGGAGTGCGCCCCCAGCCCGCCCCTGCGCCCCGCAGGAGTCGCCGCGCGCGCAGATCTCCGCTTACTGCAGTGCCGACTGGGCGGCCTCGGGCGCCGATGACAGCGTGTCCAGGTGCTTCGAGAACTGCGTCATCGAGGCCGTCAGCTCAGCCTGCCAGGTGAGCAGGCGCCCGGGTGCGTTCGGGGTCCCGGCTGCCAGGTGAGCAGGCGCCCGGGTGCGTTCGGGGTCCCGGCTGCCAGGTGAGCAGGTGCCCGGGTGCGTCTGGGTCCCGGCTGCCAGGTGAGCAGGTGCCCGGGTGCGTTCGGGGTCCCGGCTGCCTCCGAGGTCGGCAGGGACGTCGTCGGGAAGGGCTGGCCAGGGCTGGAAAGGCTGGAACCCGGGACCCTGGACCAGCTCCTGGAGGTGCCGCTCAGATTCCCGCAGTGCGCGCTGTGACGTGTGGTCAACCCAGCTGCGCACATGTCACCTTGAGTCTGGCGGTGTCCCCACTGCTCCTGAAGGTCCCGTGAGGTCCCCGCTCCTGGTGTGCGCTGTCTCCGATCCCGCACCTGCGCAGTGAGACGCCAAAGGTTGACAACACATTTATGGAGGAAAAGTGACCCTGTCCAGCCACTTAGGGATTTTTTCTGCAAAATAGGGAGATCGTCTGCCCCACATCGCCTCTCAGGGGAAGCCTCCTCCTTTGTATGCGTGAGTGTGTGCCTACTTGTGTAGGCATGTGCACACATGCATGCGCACATACATGCATATGCACATGTGTAGCCATGCAGGCATAAGCATGTGTGTAGATGTGTGGGCACATGTAGGCATGTGTGCGTGTGCAGGCATATGTGCGTGTAGGCATGCGTGTGCGTGTACATGTGGGTGTTCTTTGGGGTTCTCTAAGAAGCTCATGTCACCTGTGAATGGCTTTTCTTCCTTCCGATCTGGGCCTGTCACGCCCGTCCTTGCTGACCGCACGGCAGAAGCTCCAGGCCACGTGGCGTGGAGAGCAGGGCCCTCGTCTTGATTCCCTCTCCCCCGAGTGTGGGGTCAGCTGAGCCCAGGCCCTTCCCCGGAGGGAGTGCCTCAGGCCCGGGGGCGGGCTGGTTCTCTTCATGAAAGGGCTTGGATTGTGTCCAGTACTTTCCTTAGCCTATTGAGACGGCCGTGCGACTTCTTTCTATGATGTGATTGTTACATCAAATTGTTTTTTATGTTCAACAAACGTTTCATCCCTGAGATAAACCCCATTTGGTGTTTAATCCTTTTTTTAAAAAATATATTTTATTGATTTTTTACAGAGAGGAAGGGAGAGGGATGGAGAGCTAGAAACATCGATGAGAGAGAAACATCGACCAGTTGCCCCCTGCACACCCCCCACTGGGGATGTGCCCACAACCCAGGCACATGCCCCCGACCGGAATCAAGCCTGGGACCCCTCAGTCCGCAGGCCAACACTCTATCCACTGAGCCAAACCGGTTTGGCATGGTGTTTAATCCTTTTTATAAGTAGCTGGGGAAAGCTTTCTTTCATCCTTTTGTTTGTTTATTTAATCCGCACCTGAGGATCTTTTCCCATTGATTTTAGAGAGAATGGAAGAGAGGGAGGGAGGCGGGGGGCAGGAGGGGAGAACAGAGGGAGAGAGAGAGAAAAGATAGAGACACATCGATGTGAGAGAGACACATCGATTGGTTGCCTCCTGCGCACACCTTGACTGGGGCCGGGGATGGAACCTGCAACCTAGGTACGTGCCCTTAACTGGGAGTCGAACCCAATACACTCTGGTGTGCAGGGCGACGTTTTAACCATTGAGCAACACGGGCCAGGGCCCTTTTATCCTTTTAAATATCAGAAAGTATCTGTTGTAAACTCTCTCTCTCTCTCCCTTTACTTACTACTGGAACTTTTGGTAAACACTTTGCAGCTAAAGAAGGACAGCATTTGTGTCTGGATGGGGACGCAGAAAGAGGCCTAAATGTAGGCGCCGTGTGCGGGCGGGCGGGCGGGCTCGGCACGAAGGAGGTTCAGGGTTACAAAGCGCAGGTGCACTTACGGCTGCGCTCCGTGGGGCGTTTTCTCACAACAGGAAAGTGCAGGCAGAGCGCAGGCGGCAGGAGCCGGAGGCAGGGCGTGGCGGTGGGGCCTGTCAGCGGGTCCCCGTCTCCCCGTCTCCCCGTCTCCGGGGGTCTCCGCTCAAGGACACAGTTCACCGCGAAGCCAAGTCCCTAAGAAAAGTGAAGCATTTTTCACTTTTGCTTCTTTTTGGAGCTTGTAAGACTAGTCACAGATGGTTTCTGAAGCGCGATTGGGTAATAACTGTCATTTAAAACAAACCAGTGAAAACCACACGCCTTCCTGTCCCGTCTCCGTCCTCCTTTGCTTCAGTCGCAGCTCAGCGTCCTGGAGGGAGTCTCTCACAGCGACCTGCAGAGGTTCGGGACCCTCGTGTCCGCTGTGGTCACCAAGTCCTGGCCCAGGCGCCACGGGGAGGCCGTGGACGACCTGGCGGAGGTGCTGAGGTACCTGCTCACGTGGCCAGACGTCACGCATCTCTTCAAGCTCTACGGTGTGTCCTCGGGGTGTCCACTCGCGTCCCACGGACCTGCGGCGGGGTGGGCGCTGGACCTGACGCTCGGGGATGGCGGGCTGATGTCTGGCAAGGAAGCCGATTGGCTGGGCCGGGGTGCCTGTCTGTGGGGAGGACACCTGAGGGCCCGTCCCTGGCACAGCTGTGCACAGCTGCTCTGTCCCCCAGGCCGTCCTGGACGTCAGGTCCCCCTGAAGGTCCCGTTTTTCTTTCTTCTTTTTCTTTTTGAGAATGTTCACCCGACGATATTTATCCATTGATTTTTAGAGAGAGTAGAAAGGAGGGAGGGAGAGAGAGAGAGAAACATTGATGTGAGAGAGACGCATTGATTGGTTGCCTCCCGGGTCCTGGGCCAGGGATTGAACCTGCAATCCAGGTACATGCCCTTGACCAGCAATCAAACCCCAGACGCTGTGGTCCGCGCGGCCGACACTCTAGTCTAACCACTGATCCACACCGGCCAGAGTAATGGACCTTCATTTTTTAAAAATATGTTTTCATTGACTTGGGAGAGAAAGGAGGGGAGAGGGAGAGAGAGAAACAGCAATATGAGAGTGTGACATCGATTGGCTGCCTTCTACACGCCCCCTACTGGGGATCGAGCCCGAGACCCAGGCATGTGCCCCAACCGGGAATCGAACCAGAGACCTTTCGGTGTGTGGGAGTGCGTCTCAGACCTAACCCTCTTGAGTGTGACCTCCCTCGCGCTGCCTGGGCATTGGGGCCGCCCAGCGGGGAGGTCCCGGTCGCCGGGAGGAGGGGCCCCCCGGGCTTTAGACTCTGTTCTCACCTGGGCAGGCACCGACGAGAAGGTCCTGGCGCACATCACGGAGGAAGGCAAGAAGCTGATGGCGACGGCCGACTCGGTCCTCACCAAGGTGGCCGAGGACCTGCTCGACGGCGCCGTGCTGGTGGGGCAGCTGGAGCTGATCTGGAGTCACCGGGCGCGGTTTCTTGACATCTGGGAGCTGAGTGAGTGCCGGGCGCCAGCTGCTGGGGGTGACGGGGGTGTCGGGCTCACGGGGTTCCCAGAGGCTGATCTTTGAGGGGCTCTTTTTGCCGCGAGAGTGACAGGACGGCTTCTTTTCTTTTTTGGAAAAAAACCCACAAAAGATTGATGAATTTATTTATTATTTTTGAAACAATCGCACCGCTCTAAGAAAATGGGAGCGACAGTGAAAAGAACTTTCTAAAAACCCTCCACCGTGGGAGAGTAGGCTGCCACTCGGATGCCCGTCATCCTGGGGACCTGAGCGTGCACTTCCTGGAGGCCAGGCCTGGCCCCACGCGCTACACGGTCCCCACCGATGGCAGAAATGAACCTTGACAGGTGACCCCCTGGAATGTCCGTGGTCCAGGACTGGTATGGAGAGCAGCAGGCTTCCGCACGGAATCAGACGTGGCGTTTTGTGTCACGTGGTGTCCAGTCCTCGGGAAGATAGAGCAGGAAAGTGATCAGACCGTGACCGAGCCCCAGTGCTCACCGGCCCGTCCCCCTGCTGAGCGCGGGCGCTGAAGGGGCTGGGCTCGCGCCCTGAGCGGGCATCGCATCCAAGAAGAGGAAGAAACGGTCGCCATAGAGAAGGATTGGTTCGTTTGTTCTATTGGGTAACTTTTTTTTTTCATGCCAGAGAGAAAAAGTCTTTCGCCGCAGGAGAAAAAACACGATATGAAGAAAGTGCTGGACTACAGGTGGGAGGAGCTGCAGTTCCTGCAGGAGGAGCGGCGCCGGGTGGACAGCCTGCTGAATCTGTGCGAGGCGGCCAAGCGCTGGTTGGAAGGTGACTCCATCCGACCTTTACCCACCGGCTGGTGGGTCGGGGAGGGCCTGATGGGAAGGTGCCCGCGGGTTGCCCTCCGAGGGCGGCTTCGGTAAAACGTTCATTTTAAGCAAAGTTGGACCTGGCGCCTGTTCTCTTTGGTATTTACCCCAGGCCTCTCTCTCTCTCTCTCTCTCTCCCTCTTTTAATATATTTGTATTGGTCTCAGAGTGGAAGGGAGGGGGGAGTGAGAGAAACATCAATGGTGAGAGAGAATCACTGATCGGCTGCCTCCTGCATGGCCCCTCCCGGGGATGGAGCCCACAACCCAGGCATGTGCCCTGACCGGGAATCAAACCATGACCTCCTTCTCCCCCCTCACTGCCCCCCCGCCCCCGTCTTCTATCCCCCTCTTTCTGACTCCTGAAGTTCAGTGCCATGCGTGTCTGGAAATGCCGTGATTCCCCATGGACCTGAGACCTCCAGATCCCCAACCCTCCGTGTCCTGGCGGGAATATGACCTCCTGCTGCTACTAGGCCTACGGAGGGAGAGCAGGGCGGCCGTAGCGAGGGGGTGGGGTGAAGAGCAGCCTGTCCCCTCCTGGCCTCGTCAGCGCCCCCACAGTCCAGCTCCCCAAGCAGGAATCTGCCGGGCTCCCAGCACCCCCACCATGGCTGGGGTTCCACGTTCCAGGCCTCAGGCCCCGCTTCCCACGGGCCCATCCGCTGTCACATCCCACAGGTTGTGGCCCCGAGTGCCTTCTCTGCTCCCCCCGCCCCGTCCTGTGTGACTGTCCTGGAGTCGAAGTGGATGGGACACAAGGGGGGCCTTTCTTCAAACCGTCCTCTTCACCCAGAGTGGACAGCAAGGTTTATTTGTGTGAAAACTGATGCGCAAAAGGGGGCGGGTGTCTGGATTCTTATTGAGAAAAAAAATGCCAGTGAGTGTGTTCCCTGGAGTTTCAAGAGCAGTGAGGTCCGGCCGGCGGCTCAGGGCTGAGAGGTCAGGGGTCAGTTCTGGTCAAGGGCACACGCCCAGGTTGTGGGCTCCATCCCCCGTGTGGGGGAGGGGGGTTGGGGGTTGGGGGGCGCGAGTGTGCAGGAGGCAGCTGATCCATGATCCTCTTATTGATGTTTCCCTCTCCCTCTCCCTTCCTCTCTGAAGTCAATAAAATATATTTTTAAAAACCGAAGAAGAGCAGCAAGGGGGAGGGGGAGTCCCGCCGGGCGGGTTCCCGTGTGACGTCCTCCTTGGTTCGCAGTGGACTGCGGAGAGATCGCCAAGAGACACGCGGAGGACCTGGGCGGGAAGCGCCTGAACGAGGTGGTGATGGCGCGGCTGTCCCCCACCTCCGGCGCCATGGAGAGGGTGACGCACTACAACCTGAGCGCCTGCGTCGGAGAAATGGCCGCGATGATGGACTCGCTCAAGGACAGCCACGTCTTCCAGACCTTCTGGGCACAGGCCGCCCGGGCGGAGGGCACGCAGGAGGAGGAGGAGGAGGCGGCGGGGTCGGGGCCGCTCCTGGACATGGAGGATGCCTATGCCACCCTGTACCATCCCTGCCTTGCCAAGTTCAGGAAGCTGTATGAGGACCTGAAGGCCGGCGAGCTCACCTTCGGGGAAGTGCGCGCCATCTTCAGCGACTTTGTGGATAAATACGAGGACCTCACATCCGACCTCCACGTCATGCGGGCCCTGGACCCCAGCGACCCGGGGGATTGGATCCAGGAGCGAGTGGGGCAGGTCAGGGAGTACCATCACCTGCATCGGTCTGCCAGGGCGGCCAAGGTCATCTTGGAGGTCAAAGAGGCCTTGGGACTGACCGGGGACTTCAGTCTTCTCGACTTTGTACTAAGAATTGTGAGTTACTGGCCAGGGCCCCGGGCGCGGGTGGGGCCCAGCTCTGGACCGGCCCTGGGCTCTGGCGTTGAAAGCCGGGGTGGGAGTGTGCGGTTTGCCGTTCACCCGTTCACCCGGTGCTGAGTGTGCGGGGCCGGCCTTGCCCTCTGCTGGGAGTGTGACCGCCTGTGTGGGGGTCAAGGGTGCGGGACCGGGCCGCGCGGCCCTCTCGCCGGCCGTGTCTGTGCAGAGCGGAGGCCGGGCTCCGAGCGGTGGGGGCAGTGGGTCTGAGCGCCTGGGAAGTGGGTCTTCGGTTTTTGCTCTTTGAGGACGAGCGTTTAGGAGGCAGCGTGGGACCCGCACAGTGTGGGCAGGTGTGAGGAGGAGGGAGATCCAGCACAGGATTTGGAACACCTCTCTCTCTCTCTCTCTCTCTCTCTCTCTCTCTCTCTCTCTTTCTCTCTCTCTCTCTCTCACACACACACATACACACACACACACATACACACACACACACACACACACCGCATAGGCGTGAGCTCCAGCAGCGGCGCTGGAGTGGGTCCCGGGTCTGGGCCCTCGCTTTTCTACCCACGACCCAGGAAGAGAATCCGTGCTGGGCAGGTCTTGGCGAAGCTGCTTTGCAGAATGTCCGCACAGAGCAGGGGTGGTTATTACTGATCGGGGCCGGGGCACAGCGCCCAGCTCTGGGATGAGACCCCCGTGCCCGTCCGCGTCGGAGCAGCCGCAAACCCGGGAGGTTCAGGGCCGCGTTCCTGCTCAGACTCGGGGCTCCAGGTGAGCGGCTCCGTCCAGCCCCCAGCAGAGTCTTGTCTTCCAGACCGACGCCTTCGAGAACTCTCGCGGTGAAAAACTGGGCCAGATCAACAGGCAGGTCATCCTTGCCATCAAGCTGCTGCGGGACCTGGACGAGGCCCGGTGCCAGTGTCTGCAGGAGCTGGTCCTGGCCAGGGAGTTCGTCCACTGGGTCTGCGAGGCTGTCGAAGGTACGGTCGGGACTGGGGTTTGCAGGAGCCTGGGTGTCCCGATGGCACTGGGGTGACCGTCCCAAGCTGGGGAAAGGACAGGGGTGCCGCCTGCATCCTTTAGCAGAGGTCCTCAAACTTTTTAAACGGGGCCAGTTCACTGTCCCTCAGACATTCCACACATGCGCACTGCGGGCCCGGGACGAGTTGGCTGCTAAGCAGGACAGGCAGCGGCGGCAAAAACACCCGGCGGGACGGATAAATGTTTTCGGCGGCCACATGTGGCCCGCGGGCCGTAGTTTGAGGACCCCTGCTAGGGCATGTGCTGTGGTGCTGTGGGTGGTTGCTGGTAGAGTTTATATCAGATATTTCTTATGCTCTGGTGCAAAAGCTGTGTCCTCCCCACGCTGTATGTTTGCTGTGGACAGCTGGGGTTCACTTTCTTCCTTTTTTTATATATAATTTTATTGATTTCAGAGAGGAAGGGAGAGAAAGACAGAGAAACATCAATGATGAGAGAGAATCATCGATCGACTGCTTCCTGCACACCCCACACTGGGGATCAAGCCCGCAACCTGGACATGTGCCCTGACCGGGAATTGAACCCGTGACCACCTGGTTCATAGGTTGACAGTTAACCCCTGAGCCACACCGGCTGGGCAAGATGGATCATTTTCTTAAAAACCTTGCCCTGCCCTGGCTGGTGGGGCTCAATTTGCTGGAGCATCGTTCCGTGTACCAAAAGGCTGCAGGTCCAATTCCTCGTCAGGGCGCACACCGAGGTTGCGAGTTCGAGTCCCTTTTGGGGCACATGTGGGAGGCAACCGATCGATGTTCCTCCCACTCTCCCTTCCTCTCTCTGTGAAATGAATTTTAAAACGCATATCCTCAGGCGAAAATTAAATAATTTTTAAAAAAGGTGGTGACGGGGCGTGGATCAGATGGACTCAGGCACACGCAGCCTCGGGCGGCGCCTTGCCCGTTACTGAGTCAGGCCTGGCCTGCGGCATCCAATCAGGGGCAGGTGGAGAGGTGCCTGGACTCTGGCAGAAAGCAGACGCAGGTCAACCCCTGAAACCCCCCAGATGTCTATGCGTAGCTCCTCGCAAGACTGCTGTCCACGGTGGGAGCCTCGTGTCACCACGGCCTGGCCCCAGCTCACCTGTCCCCTCTCGCCCCAAGGGGTCAACGAGCTGAAGGTGTTTGTGGACCTGGCATTCATCTTCGCGGGGGAGAATGACATGGATGTGGACCGCGTGGCCTGCTTCCACGACGCCGTCCAGGGCTACAGCTCTCTGCTCTACAAGCTGGACGCGAGCCAAGGTTTCCAGGCGTTTGCGGGGCACCTGAAGGAGCTGTGGAAGGCGCTGGACAGCGACCCGCACCTGCCCAGTAAGCTGGTGAGTCTCGTTCCCAGGGCGCGGCTCCCCGGGACTCAGGCCGCGGCCGTGCGCACCGTCGCGCACCACGTGTTGAAGACGATGCTCGCAGAGCGTCTGTTCACACACGGAAACCTTTCTCTAGCGCCTGTGTTACAGTCAGATACAGAACTGCTTGGAAATACAAGGGATTTCTATTAGGCAGCCCCAGGCGGGACTCAAAATTCAATAAATCTAGGAGTTTTTTCATAGCAACATAAATTGATATTAAGTGAATTATATTATGCGAATGATGTTATCATATCCACATGGCCCTGGACAGAAAAGAGGTCCCCACCGGGTCTGAGGAGACCCCTCTCCATAACTGGCCCCCGGAGCAGACCTGTGGCCGTGGCCGGGACGGCTGCATCCCCCTGGGGGGGCAATGGAGTGAGCAGATGGGAGGGAGGTTCCTTCTCTGCTGGAGGCTCACATCTGAACAAAAGGCCTCTGAGGTCGTTTCCCCTCGATGCTTCTGGCTGGACGCAGGGACCCCAAATATGTTTCGAATGGAAGCATCCCAGCCCTGTTAGAGCTGGCACCCCACCCCCAAGCTGGGGGTCCAGCAGGACAATGCCTTTGTCCACCTGGCCCAGGGGCCCGTCTGCACAGGTGGGGCCACAGGGAGACAGTGACCCCACGTAATAGGTGCCCCGAGAGAGGCAGCCAGAGCTGCGCACCAGGAAGCGCCCCCACGCCTGGGTGGGGTGACCGCGCCCTGAGAAGGGAAAGAACGCGGTCCATGGCTGCTTTCTCGCCCGTCCCACAGCGGGACTCCGCCCGGAACCTGGGGTGGCTGAAGACGGTGAAGGAGAGCCACGGCTCAGTGGAGCGCTCGTCCCTGACACTGGCCAGAGCCATCAACAGCAGGGGCACCTATGTGATCCAGGCGCCCGCCGAGGGCCAGCAGGTGAGGACTCACTCCCTGGCACGCCCACACCACAGACATGCCCACTCCCTGGGCAGGTCCACTCCATGGCCCACACCATGGCCACGCCCACACCATGGCCACGCCCACACCTGGACACCCGATCACCCTGCACGCCCACATTCTGACCACGCCCACATTCTGACCATGCCCACACCATGGCCACGCCCACACAATGGGCACACCTACTCCCTGAACACGCCCACTTCCCCTGACCACCCAGACCCCAGACAGGGCTAGCCCGCTGCCTTCAATGGGGGTGGGCTTCTCCCTCCGGAAAACCACCCCTCAACGCGTCCTGTCCCACAGATCTCCCCAGACGCGGTTCTACGTTTACTCCTCCCCGAGAGCCACAAGGGCCGCCAGGTACTGCGCAGTTACTCCCTGGAGGAGCTGAAGGAACTGATGAACAAGCTGATGCTCATGTCGGGCAAGAAAGACCACAACAGTGCTGACGTGGAGGAGTTCTCCGAGGTGGGTCCACTTCCTTCCGGCCAGCCCTGGGGTCCGGCTCCTCAGTCGGGGCTGGGGGACTCCCTGCCGAGTGTCCCCAGGACCGTCGGAGGGTTTGGGTTTGGGTTTGATCACTAGGAATTGCTCTGCTCTGAAATCCAGGGGTCTACAGGGTGCATGTCACCTAAGCTCAGGGCCCGGAGGGGCGTCTCAGGCGTGACAGGCCCTGTTGTTCGTTTGTTTCGCTTTTTAATATTTTTATGGATTTCAGAGAGGAAGGGAGAGGGAGTGAGAAATAGAAACACCCATGATGAGAGGGAATCACTGATCGGCTGCCTCCTGCACGCCCCACACGGGATCAAGCCCACAACCCGGGCCTGTGCCCTGATCCGGAATGGAACCGGGACCTCCTGGTTCCTAGGTTGATGCTCAACCCCTGAGCCATTTGCACTTTTTGCACGGTCGCCTGAGGAAGAGGTTCTGTGAGGGGGGAAGGCAGGCTCTGGGCTCGGCCCCGTCCTGGCCCCAGCCCTCTGCTCAGGGTCTGCCGCCGCCGCTGTCTGGGTGCAGCCGGTGAGGCCCGCCTCCTGCTTCCCTTGGCGACAGGTGTTCTGCAACGTGCAGAGGCTGGTGCGGGCCTTCCTGAACCTGTACTCGGCCGGGAGCTTCCTGTTCCGCGCCTGGAAGGTGCAGGTGCACTGCGGCCAGCCCGAGCCCGTGCGCATGCACTTCCCGCTGCCGCTGCTGAGCCCGCTGCAAGGGCGCGAGCCCCTGGCCCCGCTGCTGGAGGCGCTGTGCCGGCGGATGGAGCGCTTCTTGGACCAGTGGGAGGCGGTTGTGGCGCAGCAGCGAGCGGAGCACTTTTACCTCAACTACTACACGGCCGAGCAGCTGGTGCACCTGAGCGCGGAGTTGGCGCGGCCGACGCCCGGGGCCGCCGCCCTGGCCATGCTGTCCTTCATCAAACGCCAGTGCACCCCGCAGGACGTCGCGGAGGCCTTCAGGGACCCCCATGGCGACGGCGGGGCCGCCACGCACGAGCTGCAGACAGTGATGGAGAGACTGCCCATCCTGCTCCTCAGCGAGTCCGGCCTGGTGGACAAGCTGGGGGTCATCATGGAGCAGTTCCTGGGGTGCACGCGTGCCTTCCTGCCCCACTGCCTGGACCTGGAGGCCCTGGGCCGTGGCCTGGCGCGCCTGGCGGCCAGGGGCGGGCCCCCCGTGACGCGGCGGCTCTCCAAAGGCCTGCGGGCCGGCCAGCCCAACCTCATCGTCTGCGGCCACTCGGACGTGCTGCCGGCCGCCCTGGCCGTCTACATGCAGAGCCCGGAGCAGCCGCTGCCCACCTACGACGAGGTGCTGCTGTGCGCGCCGGGCACCGCGTTCGAGGAGGTGGCGCTGCTGCTGCGCCGCTGCCTGAGCCCAGGTGCCCCCGGCCGCCGCCTCTACAGCCTGCTGTTCGCCGACCAGCTGGGCTACGAGGTGGCCCGCCGGGCGGAGGCGCTGCTCCAGGCCCTGCGCACCGGGCCGCACCGGGAGGACTTCCAGCTCGTCCTGGTCTGCGACAGCGAGCGGGAGCACTGCTACCTGCCCTCAGCCTTCAGCCAGCACAGGGTCCCCGCCACCCCCCAGGCGCCCCCCGATGCCGCCCGGGCCTACCTGGCGCATCACTACCACGTCCCCCGGGGGACCCCGTCGGCCGCCGCCGCCTTCAGGGACCGGATGTGTGTGGGGATCGTGGCCTCGGCGAGAGCGGGTGTCGGTAAGGGCAGCGGCTGGGGGGACAGCTCTCCCCTGTCCCCTGGCAGGGAGGGACGCTGACGAAGCCCTCCCATAAGAAGGGAAACTGAGTCTCGGGGACGGGAAGTGCCAGTTAGAGCCGAACCGTCGGGGACACTCGTCCCTGGGAGCCAACCCCTTCCCTCTCCAAGCAGCCTTCTGTTTGCTTGTTTCCCAGTGACTTTAGAGAGAGTGGAAAGGAGGGAGATCGAGAGAGAGGAACGTTGATGTGAGAGACACATGGATTGGTTGCCTCCCGCACGCTCTGACCAGGGCCGGGAATCAAACGTGCAACCCAGGTGTGAGCCCTTGATTGGGAATCGAACCCGAGACCCTTCGGTGCACAGGTCTGTGCTCCAACCGCTGAGCCACACCAGCAGGGTTCCTGTTTGTTTTGTTTTTATTATTATTATTTTTAAAAAATCTATTTTTATTGGTTTCAGAGAGGAAGGGAGAGGGAGGGAGAGATAGAAACATCACTGTTGAGAGAGAATCACTGGTTGGGTGCCTCCTGCACGCCCCCTCCTGGGGATCAAGCCCACAACCCGGGACCCTTCAGGCTGACACCCTATCCACTGAGCCACACCGGCAGGGCTCCTGTTGGTTTGTGTTTGCCCTGCGTTGGCCGCTTCGGGGTTGATGTGGGTGAGCAGGGGGAGATAAGATCTGTCTGGAGAGGGCGCAGGTGCCTCTTGTCCTCCCTTCAGTCCCCGCCCCGTTTCCGCCCCAATGACTTGATCCCATTCCAGGTCCTGCTCGTCCCCTCCGCACTCAGGGCACGCTCACCTGGCGCCACTGGTCCCGGGAAACGGGGGCGTGAGCAGGAAACAGCGAGGAAACCGAGGGCTCCTTCGCCCTAGGTCACGTGGCATCGGTTTGAGCTGTGCACGCAGAGAAGGGGCTTGTACTAAATCTCTCTGGACCCCCTGTTTCTTGGCCCGCAGCCCAGGCACCTGATTTCCACGTGTTAATATTTGTTACAGGAAAGTCTCTCTACGTGAAGCGATTGCACGAAACTCTGCAAAGTAAGTTTCCTAGGAAGGAAGTGCCTCTCAAAGTCATCCGCTTGATGGACCCGCAGGTGGATGAGAGCCAGGTCCTGGGCTCCCTGCTGCCCTTCCTGGACCCCAAGTGTCAGAGGAGCCCCGCGATGTTCCACCTGGACGTGACCTCCTCGGTGAGAGCCTGGGTGCCGCCAGTGGCCACGGCGGGAAAGACACGGTGGCTCCTCCGCCCCGTCCCGCCTCCTTCCCATCATAAAAAATTTATTGCCCGGCCGGTGTGGCTCAGGGGTTGAGCGTCCACCTACGAACCATGAGGTCAGGGTTCGATTCCCAGTCAGGCACATGCCCGGGTTGTGGGCTCCATCCCAGTGGGGGCTGTGCAGGAGGCAGCCGATTCATGATTCTCCCTCATTATTGATGTTTCTATCTCTCTCCCCCCATCTCTAAAATAAAAAACCCCACATATTAAAAAAAAGAAAGACAGAATTTCTTTGGCGTGATTTGATATTCAGTCCCATCGTGTCCAAGAACAGACTAAGAAGGTCCTTAGGGCAGGGGCTGGTCTTTTGGGTAAATATATATTTTAATATATTTTTATTGATTTCAGAGAGGTAGAGAGAGAGAAACATCAATGATAAGAGAGAATCATTGACTGGCTGCCTCCTGCACATCCCCCACTGGGGATCGAGCCCACAACCCGGGCGTGTGCCCCCAACTGGAATTGAACCTGGAACCCCTCAGTCTGCAGGCCGACGCTCTATCCACTGAGCCAACCAGCCAGGGCTTCCAGGTAAACACTGACAGCGCGTGTGTTTCTCTCTCCAGGTGCAGGCTGGGGTCTGGGCATTTCTCTTCAAGCTCCTGGTGCTGCAGCACTTAATGGACTCAAACGGGAAAATGTGGCTCCGGAGCCCGAGCCACTTGTACGTCATCGAAATCCTGGAAGGGCACTCGGCGCCGCCTATGAGGCCTTCCAAGCTGGTGCGCACCGGGCCTGTCCCGTTGGGGGGGGGGGGGGGCGTTCCTTCCGACATGCTCGCCATCCCCCACCTCGGCCTTGGCGAGGCAGCGGAGTGCAGGGTTAGACGAGAAAAATCCATCTCTAAACTTACTTTGTTTTAAATGCCTGGAAAGGAAGTTTTTTTATATCCTCACCCGAGGATATGTTCTTATTTATTTTATTTTATTTTTGTAATATATTTTTATTGATTTCTGAGAAGAAGGAAGAGGGAGAGAGGGATAGAAACGTCAATGATGAGAGAAAATCATTGATCAGCTGCCTCCTGCACGGCCCCGACTGGGGATGGAGCCCGCAACTCGGGCCTGTACCCTAACTGGGAATCGAACCCTGACCTCTTGGTTCATAGGTTGGCACTCAACCCCTGTGCCACGCCGGTTGGGCATTTTTGTTGATTTTAGAGAGAGAGGAAGAGAGAGAAAAAAAAACATCAATGTGAGAGAGAAACATGGATCGGTTGCCTCCCACACACACCCCAACCGCGGTCAAACCCGCAACCTGGCTATGTGCCCTGACCGGGAATCGAACCTGCAACCTTTCGGTGCATGGGATGACATTCAACCCACTGAGCCACAGCGGCCAGGGCCGTCACATCAGTTTCTTAGCAAAAGGGAGTTCGATGCTCACACACTCGAGCTTTGGTCTCGGGAGCTCAGGTGAAAGTGCCTCCATGTGGAACGGCAGCTCCCCCAGAGCCTGGGGGTGCGGGGCAGCCACCTGTGCCGGGGCGTCTGCAGACATCACTTCCTGAAACATGGTTTTTCAGGAAGGCCTGTCCGGTAGAGACCACGCAGAAGCCTCACACACCAAAAGCATGGTGTTTTTTTGTTTGTGTTTTTAAAAAATATATTTTTTAATGGATTTCAGAGAGAAACATCAATGATGAGAGAATCATGGATTGGCTGCCTCCTGCGTGCCGCACACTGGGGATGGAGCCCACAACCCGAGCCTGTGCCCTGACGGGGAATCGAACCCTGACCTCCTGGTTCATTGGTCAGCGCTCAGCCCCTGAGCCACGCCTGCCAGGCAAAAGCATGTTTGGGAAATCTAGTTCGTAACCCTTTCCTTCACCTTCTCCTTCCCAGAGGACACGCGCCCCCCAGTTTAGTCTGCTGGACGTCTTCCCCAAGGTCACCTGCCGGCCCCCCAAAGAAGTGATGGAAATGGAGCTGAGCCCCGAGCAGCACTGCAGGGAGCCGGGCATGGACCACGCCGAGTTCCGCAGCGAAACCTTCCAAAGACCTTTCCAGTATCTGAAGCGGTTCCATCAGAGTCAGAACCTGGACACGTTCCAGTACCAGAAGGGCTGGGTGGAGGGCACCCCCCAGGAGTGCCTGCAGCACCTGCTCTTGTATTGCGGGGTGCTCGACCCGTCCTGGGCGGAGCTGCGCAACTTCGCCCGCTTCCTCAACTGCCAGCTCAGGGACTGCGAGGCCTCCATCTTCTGCGACCCCGTGGCGGTCGGGGACACGCTGCAGGGCTTCAAGAACTTCGTGGTGACCTTCATGATCTGCATGGCGAGAGACTTCGCCACCCCGACGCTGCGCATGTCGGATCAGAGCCCCGGGACACACACGGTCGCCATGGACGGAGTCACCGAGGAGGACATCGCCCCGTTCTCTCTCCGCAGGCGGTGGGAGTCGGAGCCCCACCCGTACCTGTTCTTCAACGGGGACCGCATCTCCATGACCTTCATCGGCTTCCACCTGGAGCCCACTGAGAAGGGCACCTTCGACGCCGTGGACCCCGCGAACAAGAGGGTGATCAAGAGGGACGTGCTGACGAAGGAGCTGTACCAGGCGCTGCTGCTGCAGGGCGTGCCCTTCAACGTGGACTTCGACGCGCTGCCCCGGCACGAGAAACTGGAGCGGCTCTGCCTGGCGCTGGGCGTCCAGTGGCCCGTGGACCCCGACGAGACCTATGAGCTCACGACGGACAACATGCTGAAGATCCTGGCCGTGGAGATGCGCTTCCGCTGCGGGATCCCCGTCATCGTCATGGGGGAGACCGGCTGCGGCAAGACCCGGCTCATCCGCTTCCTCAGCGAGCTGCGGCGCGGGGGCGCCGACGCCGAGACCCTGCAGCTGGTCAAGGTCCACGGCGGCACGAGCGCGGACATGATCTACGGCAAAGTCCTAGCGGCGGAGGCCCTCGCCCAGCTCAACAGCAGCGAACACGGGCTGGACACCGTCCTGTTCTTCGACGAGGCCAACACCACGGGCGCCATCAGCTGCATCAAGGAGGTGCTGTGCGACCGCACGGTGGGCGGCCGGCCGCTGGCCGAGGACTCGGGCCTGCACGTCATCGCGGCCTGCAACCCCTACCGGAAGCACTCCCCGGAGATGATCGCCCGCCTGGAGGCGGCCGGGCTGGGCTACCGGGTGCGCGCGGAGGACACGGCGGACCGGCTGGGCTCCATCCCGCTGCGGCAGCTGGTGTACCGCGTGCACGCGCTGCCGCCCAGCCTGGTGCCCCTGGTGTGGGACTTCGGGCAGCTGAACAACGCCACAGAGAGGAAGTACATCCAGCAGATCGTGCGGAGGCTGGTGGGCGACACCCCCATCGGCCCCGGCGACACGCGCGTCATCGCCGACGTGCTCTACGCCTCCCAGTGCTTCATGCGGAGACGGGAGAACGAGTGCAGCTTCGTCAGCCTGCGGGACGTGGAGCGCTGCGTGCGCGTCTTCCGCTGGTTCTACGACCACAGCGCGATGCTCCTGTCCAAGCTGCCCGCCTCCCACGGCGGGCCCGGCGGCGACAGCCCCGATGACTCCGACGCCGATTCTGACGCTGACTCCGACGCCGAGAGAGGCCCGGTGCTCTGGGCGCTGGTGCTGGCCGCCGGGGTGTGCTACCACGCCTCCCTGGAGAAGCAGGACGCCTACCGCAAAGCCATCTGTGCGCTCCTCCCGCCGCCCTACGACAGCAGCAAGGCCGTGCTGGACGCCATCACGCGGACGCAGGACCTCTTCCTGGAGGGCGTGTCTCTGAGGAAAACCGTCGCCAAGAACCTGGCCTTGAAGGAGAACGTCTTCATGATGGCCGTCTGCATCGAGCTGAAGATCCCGCTCTTCCTGGTGGGCAAGCCCGGCAGCTCCAAATCTCTCGCCAAGACCATCGTGGCGGACGCCATGCAAGGCCCGGCCGCCCCCTCGGAGCTCTTCCGGAGCCTGAAGCAGGTCTACCTGGTGTCGTTCCAGTGCAGCCCGCACTCCACCCCGCAGGGCATCGTGGGCACCTTCAAGCACTGCGCCCGCCTGCAGCAGGGCCGGGACCTGGAGCAGTATGTCTCCGTGGTGGTTCTGGACGAGGTGGGCCTGGCCGAGGACTCGCCCCAGATGCCCCTCAAGGCCCTGCACCCACTGCTGGAAGACGGGTGCATCGAAGACGACCCCGCCCCCCACAAGAAGGTGGGCTTCATTGGCATCTCCAACTGGGCCCTGGACCCCGCCAAGATGAACCGGGGCATCTTCGTGTCCCGTGGCAGCCCCAGCCAGAGGGAGCTCATCGAGAGCGCTCGGGGCATCTGCGCGTCCGAGCCCCTCGTGCAAGAGAGAATCCAACCGTACTTCCGGCCCTTGGCCAGCGCCTACGAGGCGGTGTGCGCGAAGCAGGACAAGGAGTTCTTCGGGCTCCGAGACTACTACAGCCTCATCAAGATGGTCTTCGCCGCCGCCCAGGCCTCCAGCAGGAGGCTCTCCGCGCGCGACATCGCGCAGGCCGTGCTCCGGAACTTCAGTGGCAAAGACGAGATCCAGGCCCTGGACGTCTTCGCCGCCCACCTGCCCGAGGCCAAGCTCCCCGAGGAGGTCAGCACCCTGCAGCTGATCCAGCAGAACCTGCACCGCGACCCCCGGAGGGCGCCGGGCGCGGGGCCGGGAGACCCCGAGTCCCGCTACCTGCTGCTGCTGACCAGGAACTACGTGGCCCTGCAGATCCTGCAGCGGACGCTCTTTGCCGAGGACCAGCAGCCTGAGATCATCTTCGGGTCCAGCTTCCCGCGGGACCAGGAGTACGCGCAGATCTGCAGGAACATCAACCGCGTGAAGATCTGCATGGAGACGGGCAGGATGGTGGTGCTGCTCAACCTGCAGAACCTCTACGAGAGCCTCTACGACGCCCTCAACCAGTACTACGTCTACCTCGGGGGCCAGAAGTACGTGGACCTGGGCCTGGGTACCCACCGGGTCAAGTGCCGGGTGCACCCCGACTTCCGCCTCATCGTCATCGAGGAGAAGGACGTCGTCTGCCAGGAATTCCCCATCCCCCTCATCAACCGGCTGGAGAAGCACTACCTGGACCTCAACACGGTCCTGGAGAGGTGGCAGCGAGACCTCGTGCAGGAGCTCAAGGCCTGGGTGGACCAGTTCGTCGCCGTCAAGGTGGCGCAGGGCCAGGCCCACTACAGCCCCTCGGACGTCTTCGTCGGCTACCACGCGGACACCTGTGCCTCGGTGGTGCTCCAGGTCATCGAGCGCCTCGGGCCCGGGGCCCTGAGCCACGAGTGTTACCAGAAGGTCCTGGAGGACGCCAAGCTGGTGCTGCTGGACTGCGCCACGCCCGACGCCATCGTCCGACTCGGCGCGTCCGCGCTAGGCCAGTGTGCCGCGCAGGCTCTGTCGCGAGAATACTATTCCCGGCAGCAGCACGACTCGTTCTCCGACTTCCTGCAGGCTCACCACCACGGGCCGGGCCCCGAGCGCCGCCCCGTCTTCACGGAGGTGAGCCTCTCCCCGCTGTCACCCTCACCACCTGCCACCTCAGAGTCCTTGGTCCTGGAGTCAAAGGCAGGTTCTCCTCCGGTAGATTCCGGTCCAGGTCTAGGAGTCAGAGAGGGATAGGTTGAGACTTTTAAAAAGAAAATGTTTATTGATCTCAGAGAGGAAGGGAGAGGGACAGGGAGATAGAAACATCCATGATGAGAGACAATCATGGATCGGCTGCCTCCTGCAGGCCCCACACTGGGGATCAAGCCCGCAACCGGGGCCTGTGCCCTGACCGGGAATGGAACCGTGACCTCCTGGTTCCTAGGTCAGCGCTCAACCACTGGGCACCCGGCCGGCTGGGCCAGGCAGGGTCTTTAAGAGCGGGCCCCACAGGGACTGGGAAGTGCGGTTGGGAAAGTATCAGTCGGAGGTGTCAGGGTGAGAGACAGCAGAGCCCGTGCAGGAGGCCAGGAGGGGCCATGACGGAGCCTCGCGCGCAAAGCCGGGAGTGCCGGGAGGCGGGGTGGGCCGGAGAGGCTCCTGAGAGCTCGGTCTTCCCTGTGGAGGGACGGGTGGAGAGATGCTGAGACTCGTGGAACAGGCACACCAGCATGGAGGCTGCTGCGAGCCTTCCCAGGAAATGAGGCGGGTGGAGAGGGGGAGTGAGGAGACACTGGCAGAGTGAACACTGGGCCCGTGTCAGGGCCGCGGAGATGGAGGAGTCTGGGGATGAGTCCCGAGTTGTCCTTGGTGGCCGGAGGTCCAGCCATCACAACAGAGAATCCTGGAACGAGCAGCAAGTTTTGGGGGGAGGGACGGGTGGTAAATTCCACTTGGTGCCCCTGTCAACGCCGGAGGATGTGACTGTCATGCCGTTGGATGTCGGAATCGGAAGCTCAGTGGGAAGGCCAGCCTGGGGCGGGGGTTCGGCAGCTGCCCGGTGAGCACGCCCATCAGGAGTGCCTGCTTGCACTGTGCGGTGTAACCAGTGGCGGCGGAGAGCTCCATCTGACAGTGGGAAGTAAGGGCACCAGGGAGGAAACGCCACTTGTGTCGAGCCCTAAGGGACAGTTAGACTTTCCGGTAGGGACCAAAGCAGGAGAGACGACCGAGTCTGGGAAGGAGACTCCGTCTTCGGGGCAGGGTGTCTTCCCTCCACTGCCTCTGGTCCTGGGTTCTGTTCCGCTCAGCACTGCCTCGTTTTAAAAACCCTGCATGTGGGTTCTGTCTGTCTGGCCCGTAGCAGGCACTGGCTGACCATCCCGCGTTTCCGGGATCTGACCCCCGGAGACGTGCAAATCGTCTGTTCCCTGACCCTGCAGGTCACCACTTTCTCCAGACTGCTCACCAGCCACGACGGCGAGATGCTGGGGTCGGGAGTGAACCCCACCATCCTGTCGCTGCAGCAGTTTGACACCGAGCACTCGTTCCTCAAAGAAGTTCGGTGAGGCCCCCGCCTTCCCTCCTCCAGGCTCCGTCCTCTGCCCTGGCCACGTCCTATGTGGTTTGTGTGGCTGGAGTGACCGCGGTGCTGTCCCCAGTGTTGGGTAACGGCCGTGAGGACCCGGGACTCGGGAAAGGACACTTGTCGAACCCTCCAGGGTCCCTGCCCCCGCTGTTGTCTTCTGGGCGGGCGTCCTGCTCTGAATCCTGGTCCTCGGTCTCATCAGGCAGCATCTCCTGGGTTTATTCTTTCTCCGCTGGGTTCCCACTCACTTTGTGGAAGAGAATCCCACCTGAATAGTTCGTAGTAGCCCTTACAGTTCCCATCGCGGGGGGTAGGGGGCTTTCTCACCCGCTTGGGATGGAGAAATGACGTGTGTAATTCCTCTTGCTTTCAGAAACTGCTTGACGAGCACGGCCGCCCGGAAGACCCTCATCATCCAGACGGACTTCGAGGACGGCGCCCGCAGTGCGCAGCTCATCGCCTCGGCTAAGTACGCTGCGGCTCTTTTCTTCTTGGCGCCTCAAGGATTTCTTCCCTGAAGACAGTACAGGGTCACAGTACACATGGAAATGAAAATGAAACCGGCTCTCCCTTCCCATCTCCCCCATGGCGGGCGGGAGAGACGGAAGAAAGAGAAGCGGGAGGCCAGGCTGCGAGCAGCACCCGCGTGGAGACCGCAGGGGGGCAGTGCTAGGCCCTCAGGGTGTGAGAGAAAGTCTGGAGGCAGCTCTGCAGGCCTGGTTTGGTCATGATTAGTTTTAAACGATACGATTTGACTGATTACAAGGTCAAGGGCAGGACCAGGACGTAAGTGATGTCATCTGCATTTCTTGGATTGGTTAATAGTGTTTGTCGGGGACACGCGAGGCTTTCAGAACCTCGTTCCCTGTCCCTCGTGTCATGGCTCTCAGGCCCCTGGCTCTCTGTCCCTGGGACCTTGCTTCTGGGAATGCAGAGTCCCTCTGGCCTTGCCCTGAGGGGTTAGGGAAGCCGTTGCGGAGCCCAGGGGAGGGTTTCTGATCTGTAAGAAAGGCCTCTTCAATCCGAGGGACACGGATGGGAGCGAAAATACGCCTCTCAGAGAGACCAGGCCGACACTCTCGCAGAAGAGGGACAACCACAGGGCCCACATGTATTTAAACTGAAAGAAGGCCGCCGGCCGGCGCGGCTCGGGGGTTGGGCACCAACCTATGAACCCGGAGGTCGGGGTTAGATTCCCGGTCAGGGCACACGCCCGGGTTGTGGGCTCATCCCCAGTGCGGGGTGTGCAGGAGGCAGCCGATCCATGATTCTCTCTCATCATGGATGTTTCTCTCTCTCCCTCTCCCTTCCTCTCTGAAACCAATACAAATATTTAAAAAAAAAAAACTGAAAGAAGGGAGACCCTGAGCTCGAACCTGCCAGCTCCTGGGACCCTCCAGCCACCGCCCAGCTTCAGTTTTGTGCACTGGCTTTGTTTTCGCGTCGATTTGTGGCATTTGTTTGTTTTTTAATTTATTTTGGTTTTGCTTGTTTGTTTTAAAAAATAGGTATTCTGCCATCAATGAAATCAACAAGATACAAGGAAATAAGGCCTGCATCTTTGTCTATTTCATCACGAAACTGTCCCGGATGGAAAGTGACGCATCCTACGTGGGGTTCCATGGAGGTAGGACCCGTGTGGTGACTGCGGTGACGTGAGGCCCACGGAGTTCTTTCTCACGGAGCCTCCGGGGTACAGGTCTGAACTAGAACATTAGTGTTGGTCTCAACAGTATTCATTTCAGATGCGATTGGATTTGTTGCCGCTGATTCCTGCTAAGAACACCACCTTCGGGCTCGCTGCTCAGCACATAGCACTTCCTTTATTAACTTGCAGATAAACTCTGCATCGGAGTCCCGGGCTCCTCACCATTTAGTTTTTTATTTTTATATTTTTGGTTGATCCTCATCCAAGGATATGTTTTTCCAATTAACTTCTAGAGAGAGTAGAAGGGAGAGAGGGAGAGAGAGAAAAACATCAAGTGAGAGAGACACATCGATTAGTGCCTCCCACACCGGCCTGGACCCCGGGGCCGGGGATCGGACTGTGCCCTTGACTAGGAATCGAACCCCACGGTCTTCGTCCAATGCTCTAACCACTGAACAACCGCCAGGGCCTCAGCGTGTTTATATGGGAAACACAGAGAAGGCATTCCCCACGCACCGGTGAGGGACACACTGATACTTTATACCTGCTTTTTTTGAGGGGGGCCGGTGCTATCTTACATCACCTCGCTCGCTCCCTCCCTCGCTCTCCAAGTATTTTCTAGCTGAGAAAGTGGGCATTCTAGAACCGGGCACAGACCTTTAATCCCACAGGCAGCGGAGAGGCCCAGCCGTGCTCGCCGTGCTCGCCATGCTCGCCGTGCAGACTGCACCGCGCCGGCCGCCTTCCCACGCGGTGCCTCTGGCTGGCACAGATGTCTGCTTGAGGAGCTGAAGATGCTAGCTGGGTCGGGAGGAATTTTATTTTATTTTTATTTATTTAACTTTTAAAATAGGTTTTTATTGATTTCCGAGAGGGAGGGAGAGGGAGAGAGATGGAAACATCAATGATGAGAGAGAATCATGGATCGGCTGCCTCCTGCAGGCCCCACATTAGAGCCCGCCACCCAAGCCTGTGCCCTCACCGGGCATCAAACCATGACCTCCAGGTTCATGGGTCGACGCTCAACCACCGAACCACGCTGGCCGGGCTGGGTCGGGGGTTTAGACTCCAAGACACGAGTGGCTCCCTCAGGGCTGTGTTGGCTGCAGGATGGGGCCTGTCCCTGCTTCCGGCTCAGGGCGCGCAGAGACGGGTGGCTTTGCCTCCGCAGGGCTGTGGCGGTCCGTGCACATCGACGACCTGCGGAGATCCACGACCATGGTCGCCGACGTGACACAGCTGCAGGGCGTGACCATCAGCCAGCTGTTTGACCCCCAGTGTACGTCCCGGGATACCCTGGGCACATGGCGGCTGGCCGTATCTGGAGCGCTGGGGCAGGCGAGCCGTGGGAGGCCCCGTGGCAGGCAGTTTCCCTGAGAGACGGTGGGTCTGTGGGTGCGGAAGGCGCAGCGGTGAGCTCCGGTGGTCGATGGCACTTTGTGTCCCGGCATCGGCCTCAGCGCTTGGGACCCAAGAGAGGCTTCCCGCTGGAGAACCCCGGGGTGGCCCCAAGGCTGAGCTGCGTGCCTGGGCCTCCCCTCCGGGGACTTGCTGCCGCCGGGAGCCGGGGACGCAGCTCGCGGGCATGGCGCCGGCGCTGGGCGGCCAGTGGCCTGACGGGGTTGCTTCCGCAGCAGCTGAGCTGGGTCGCAAGGCGAGGAGCGAGCAGGAGGAGGCGATGGAAGTGGACACGGACGAACCCGGGGCCACGGCCGCGGGGGGCAGGGAGACGGACCGTCCCGAGGCCCCGAGAGGCCACGTGAGTGCAGCTCTCGCTCCCTGGGCCTCCGGGAGCGGCGGCAGGTCGGCCGGAGCTCTTCCCTCCTTCTTCCCCCCCCGCCCCCCGCCTGCGAGACACCCAGGACAGGGTCCCACGTGGCTCTTCCTTATCTCCCGCCGAGTCCTGAGCACACGCGACCCCTCGCCGGGTTTCAGAGGGGAGCCGGGCAGGGGCCGGGGCCGGGGACCGTGGCCCGGAGGCGCCCCCGGGCCCGGGACCAGCTGGCCCCGCCGGCGCCGTGGCTGACGGCAGCTCCGTGTGTCCGCACAGAGGCCGGCGCTGGACTGCGGCAGCCTCCTGCGCAGCTGCATCCAGAGCGCGGTGGCCCTGCTGCGGGACCCGGACGGGCACGGCCAGCGCAACGTGCGGCGCGTGGAGATCCTGCTCGGCCTCCTGGGCGAGGACGCGGGCGACGCGTGCAAAGGTGAGCCCCTCCCACACCGGGCAGGCCCTCCCGGGGCCCGCGGGGTCCGGCCTGAGGCCAATGGCGTCCCTCTGCCTCCTTGCAGCCTCCTTCGCGCGGGCGGCCCAGGTGCGCCTCCACGACCTGCTGCGGCGGCAGGAGGAGAGCTGCGTGTTCGGCAGGAAGGACTGGGTGGTGCAGGAGGCCTCCAACCCCGACGCCCTGCAGGAGGCCGGCACCTTCAGGTACTGACCAAAGCCCCAGGGCTGCGAGCGGGCGGCGGCGACAGGCCGGCAGGTGACAGGCCAGCGGGTCACCAGTGGGTCACAGTTCGACGGGTCACCAGTGGGTCACAGTTCGGTGGGTCACAGGCCGGCAGGTCGCACACAGGCGGGTGGCGGGCAGGTCAGAGCTGAGCCTCTCACTTGTCCGGGCGAGGAGCCGAGGGCCAGGGGTACTTTATAAAACCGTAGCAGTCACATCTCCGATGCCATTTTAAATTTAATTTTATTTGAATTTCACAAAAGAAAAAGAGAAGTTGATGGAGTCCCTGAGTTCGTAGAAATGTTTCCTTTAGACAAGAGATACGTCCCCTGAAATATCCCTTCAAGGTGAAAAGAGGAAACAGAGCATTAAAGGCCGAAGTCATGATTTTCCCAAGGACACTGTGTGTGTACAGTGGTTGGCAAACTGGGGCTCGCGAGCCACATGCGGCTCTTCGGTCCCTTGAGTGTGTCTCTTCCACAAAATAGCACGTGCGGGCGCGCATGTACAGTGCGATTGAAACTTCGTGGCCCATGCACAGAAGTCGGTATTTTGTGGAAGAGCCACACTCAAGGAGCCAAAGAGCCGCATGTGGCTTGTGAGCCGCAGTTTGCTGACCACTGGTATAGACCGACTTCGTGCTGTGAAAGATGCGTTCGTGGGCCCAGCCACATGGGCACGCGGTTCTGGAAATATTGCTGCCCTTCTGTACCGTTAGTACATGTCAGGCCGGGACGCTCCCCAGGGCCCCCCTCCCGCCTGGCTGCCCCCTCCCACCGCGGGACCAGCCCACCCCCATCTCTCCTGACCCAGAGCCACAGGGGCAAGGGGACCCTGGCCCGTCCCGGGCGCCCTGGGCGAGCACCCTCCGCCCCCGCTCAGCTTCCCTGTTTGCAGAGTCGGTGGGGCCCCGCTCACGGCCAGCCCTCAGGCCGGGCGAGCCCGGGTCCGGGATCTGGGTTTCAGACGGAGGCCTCCCCCGGCCCCCAGCTCCTGGGAAGTCAGGTCCCTCTGCCTCCCGGGGTCATGCCCTCGCGTCCTAATGGGCAGCGGACACAGGCCTGCGGGCGTGGAGGCGGCCCCTGAGCCGGTCCGGATCGGAGGAGGCGGGAGGTGCCGGGGCCCAGGCTCAGGTGGAGGCGGCGGAGGGAGTGGGCTTTGCTCCGTGCCAGGTGCTCACGGTCTATAGCAGTGGTTCTCCACCTTCTGGCCCTTTAAATACAGTTCCTCATGTGGTGACCCAACCATAACATTATTTTCGTTGCTACTTCAAAACTGTCATGTTGCTACTGTTATGAATCGTCATGTAAACATCTGATCTGCAGGATGGTCTTAGGCGATCCCTGTGAAAGGGTCATTCGACCGCCAAAGGGGTCGCGACCCACAGGTTGAGAACCGCTGGTCTAGATCCTCTTCGATCCTGAGAGGTGTTCCTTGCTCACCTCCCTCCCTCCCTCCCCCTTCCTTCCGGACTTACTGAGCACCTGTCTGTGCCAGGGGCTGGTGTACAAAGGCAGAGCTCGCACCCCAAGACCTCCCGCCCCGTGAGAGCATCATCCAGAAAGCGGCTGTGTCCTGGAGGAGGGGTGCAGGGGACGCCCCGAGGGACTCGGGAGGTTCCCAGGGGACTTACAGCCAAACTGGGCCCTGAAGGATCAGGAAGGGCGTTCCCGGTGGAGGGAACTACATGTGCGAGGGCGGGAGGCAGGACAGAGCCCACCTGGTCGGGAACTGGGGGGACGTGGAGCCCAGGCCCGGGAAACCTGCGGGGTGAGGCTGGGGTCCCCGAGCCCCGACCCAGACGCTCTGCCTCCTCGACCTGCTTTGCTCCCGGCCGCCTGGCCAGGAAGAGGCCTGCCCACCTGCCCAAAAGGAGGCTGTGGCCTGGACAGGGAGTGAGGAGGAGGGCCCGCGGGGGTGTGTTTTGGGATTGCTTCTCAGGAATCTCCTCCTCCTCCTCCTCCTCCTCCTCCGATACCTTTGCAACCAGGCGACACCTTGGCAACCGGGCGCTGCTAGGGGAGCCGCCTGGAGCTGGGCTGGGGGAGGGACCTTGATTGCCCCTCACTGAGCCTCAGTCTTGGAGTCTGGAATATGGGCAGGACGACCCAGCTGTTGGCTTATCAATCCAGGCGCCCCAGGAAGCGGAGGCCCAGGCTGGACTCATTGGGGGAAGGCCCGGGAGGGGAGGGCGGGGTCAGGGAGGCTGCAGGGGCTCCGCCAGGTGACAGGGGTCCCTTCGCCACGTGGCTGCGCTTCCCACCCAGCAGCCGCCTGCTGTGCCCACTGCACTCACTGCCCAGGAGCCCGGGGGCGCGGGAGGCAGGGCCGAGGCACAGACACGGGGATGGGTCTCCCTGTGAGCCCCGCAGTGAGAGGTCTGGGGGTCCTAACCCAGCAGGAACAGGGGCTCTCCCCATTGTGGGGCCAGAATCTGAAATCGGGGTATCCGGGCTGGGCTCCCTGGGAGGGCTCCAGGGAGGGTCCCTCCTGCCTCTTCAGCTGCTGGGGGTCCCGGGGCTCCTGGCTCCTGGCCGCATCCCTTCAGTCTTCACGTGGCCCCTCCTCCGTCCTCACATGACTTCTCACGCGTGTTCATGTGGCCCCGCCCCCATGTTAACGTAAAAAGCATTCAAACCTGTAAAGAATTTTTGTGCGTTTGAGCCAAACTGTTGACAGTTGCCGGGAAGTAGGATCTCAGCGTACGGGAAATTCTCTGGAGAACGTTAGCTCTTCACCTTGTTTTATACAAACAACCCAACGTGCACAGCAAGACTCAGATCTAATGGACGCAGCCACGGGGACAAACTCTCCCTGGTGGCCGAGCGCTTCCCACCGCGGTTCCTCTGACGCGGACGCCGCCCTCTGCCGCTGCAGGCACACCCTCTGGAAGCGGGTCCAGGGCGCGGTGACCCCTCTGCTGGCCAGCATGGTGGCCGTCATCGACAGGGACAGCAACCTGGAGCTGCTGGCCAGGCCCGACGCCCCGGCCTGGGCCCAAGAGCTGTGGATGTTCATTTTCAGTGATGTTAACCTGCTGAATATCCCTCTCGTGACCAACGACACCAGGTGAGCGGCGGCTTTCTTTCCGTGGGGGGACAGCCCGCGCGTGGCGGCCGAGTGTCTGTCCCGCGTGGGTCGCACAGGCGCTGACTTCAGAGCTGCAGGTGGGCGCTCCTCACAGCCGACAGGCTCCGGGAGCCGTGACTCAGACCTCTGCCTCCTTCACCACTGGTCATGGCAGGTGTCGCCAGCGCGTCTGCACAGAGGGTGCCCCGTGCCCCTTGCGTGTGGGGCCGCTCAGCCCCGCCCAGGCCCACGCCTGCACGGCTCAGGCTCGGGACTCCCCAAAGCTTCCCGCTTGCACTATAGGGGCTTGGATCTGGGCGAACGGTTAACAAAGAGCAGAGCAGTGGGATTCAGGACCCCGGGGAGACAGAGGGGACAGACACCGTTGGTCCCCAAACGGACCTTCTCCCAGTCGCGGCCCGGCTGCAGGGGGCACACGAGGTCCCGGCAGGCCCACATGACCCCTCTCTGCCCTGGTCTGTGTTTGGGGGTGTCCGGAGCCCGGGCCCCCGGGGCGGAGAGGCCGGCTGCGGGGTGGCTCCTGTCGGCGTCTCAGTGCCGTCTCACATGCTGACTGCAGGTCCAACAGCGACATGGCCCACATCCTGGTGCAGAGCCATGCGCACCGCCTGGGGGAGGTCTGCAGCGCCGTCCCGTTCAGCTGGCGGATCCGCGACTACGTGGAGGATCTGTGGGTGCAGGCGCAGTACATCTCGGAGCCCGCAGGTGCCCGTCCTCACATGACTTCCCAGCAAGGGCCAGGGCTCGGGAGTGTCAGCGGCCACGCGAGCACAGGGCCTGCATCGGGCCGGCTGTCCGGGTCCCTCCTGAGCCGCCGGCGCCAGGCTGTGCTGTCACACACCGAGTGGTCGGCCGTCAGTGTTCCAGGAAAACCAGGATTCTTTTTTGTTTGTTTGTTTAATATATTTTATTGATTTTTTACAGAGAGGGAGGGAGAGGAATAGAGAGTTAGAAACATCAATGAGAAAGAAACATCAATCAGCTGCCTCCTACACACCCCCCAGTGGGGATGTGCCCACAACCCAGGTACATGCCCTTGACCAGAATCGAACCTGGGACCTTTCAGTCCGCAGGCCGATGCTCTATCCACTGAGCCAAACCAGTCAGGGCAGGATTCTCCTCTTAATGACCTGATCTTCTCTTTCCTTTTCCTTTTTAAATATGTGTTTTTATTGATTTCAGAGAGGAAGGGAGAGGGAGAGAGAGATAGAAACATCCATGAGGAGAATCATGGAAAGCTGCCTCCTGCACGCCCCACACTAGGGATCGAGCCCACAACCCAGGCATGTGCCCTGTCCGGGAATCGAACCGTGGCCTCCTGGTTCATAGGGCTATGCTCAACCACCAGCCACACCAGCCGGGCTAAAATATCTTTTCAAAGTTGACGTAAAAGTACTGCCTTTAAGAAATACAGATCAAGCCCTAGCTGGTTTGGCTCAGTGGGTAGAGTGTTGGCCTGCAGACCAAAGGGTCCCAGGTTCGATTCTGGTCAAGGGCACGTACCTGAGTTGCAGGCTCCTCTCTAGCCCAGGCCCTGGTCGGGGCTCCTGCAGGAGGCAACCAATTGATGTTTCTCTCGCATCGATGTTTCTCTCTGTCTTTCTCTCTCTCTTCCACCCTCCCTAAAATCAACGGAAAAATATCTTCAGGTGAGGATTAAGAATAAACAAATAAATAAGCAAATAAGAAATACAGATCGAGCCCTGGCTGGTTGCTCAGTGGTTAGAGCATAGTCCATGGAATGAAGGGTCTCGGGTTCAGCTCCTGGTCAGGGGCACGTACCTCGGCTGCAGACGGGTCCCTGGCCCCTGTTGGGCCTGTGGGAGGCAACCAATGGATGTGACTCTCTCACATCGATGTTTCTCTGTCTCTCTACCTCTCCCTCCATCCCTTCCCCTCGCTCTAAAAATATCCTCAGGTGAGGATTAACAAAAACAAAACAAACAAAATACAGCTGAGACACTTGAAGATGAGGTTACTTTCTGAGTCAGCACCTGCCACTCTTGCTGAGCAAACGGGAAGCAGGAAGGAGAGGGTCTCTGTTTTGGGGACACGCCCCTCCCACTGCTGTGCCAGGGGCAGGCCACCTTGATTTCAGAGAGAGGAAGGGAGAGGGAGGGAGAGAGAAACATCAATGATGGGAGAGCCCGGCCGGCGGGGCTCAGGGGCTGAGCATCCACCTAGGACCCCGGAGGTCACAGTTTCATTCCCGGGCAGGGCACAGGCCCGGGTTGTGGGCTCTGTCCCCAGTTGGGGGGCGTGCAGGAGGCAGCTGGTCCATGATTCTCCCTCATCATTGGTGTTTCTCTCTCTCTCTCCCTCTCCCTTCCTCTCTGAAATCAGTAAAAATATATTTGTTAAAAAATTAAGAGATTGTCATGGATTGGTGGGCCCGCCCCAGAGGCCATGCCCCAAGCAGAGGGAAGGGGAGCGTGGCCTGGCCCTCACCCCGCCTCCCCTCACCCCGCTCTCTGGGCCCCCCCGCAGGGCCGGGACCTGCGGCGAAGCTGGAGGAGATCTTCCGGCAGACCCCGCTGGGCCGCTTCCTGGCCGGGCTGCGGGCCGAGGAGCGGCAGGAGCTGCTGCAGTCCTACCTGCGGGACTTCCTGCTCCTCACCATGCGGGTGTCCACGTGGCCAGAACTGGAGGTGAGTGGGGGCGCCGGGCCACGCCCAGCTGCAGACGTGGGGCTGCGGTCTAGGGCCCCGGGGGGTGCCACACAGCCAACCCCCGCCCCTCAGCCCCTGGAACTGCTGCTTCTCAATGCTTAGTGTCTCTCAAAGGTAAGTAAACATGTGACAGCCACTACGGGGCAATACCAACAACAGGAATGTCCGTGGGAAGATGGGACTTCTTTTAAACCCCAGTGCATCGAAAAGGAAAGGGGTGTATTTGAGGAACACATATGACCAATATGATTAATTAATAAAGTATTCTTAGGAATCAATAGGGAATCCTCTTTTAAAAATGAAAGTTATGCCTGGCTAGTGTTGCTCAGTGGTTGAGCATTGACCCATGAACCAGGAGGTCAGGGTTCAATTCCCGGTCAGGGCACAGGCCCAGGTTGCAGGCTTGATCTCCAGTGTGGGGCGTGCAGGAGGCAGCCAATCAATGATTCTCTCTCATCATTGATGTTTCTCTCTCCTTTCCTCTCTGAAATTAATAAAAATATATTTAAATAAAACAAAGTGTGTCCATGTGTGTCTCTGTGTAACTGTGTGTGTCCTGTGTGTGTGTAACTCTGTGTGTGTATGTCCTGTGTGTGTATGTCCTGTGTGTGTATGTCCTGTGTGTGTAACTGTGTGCGTGTAACTGTGTGTGACTGTGTGTGATTGTGTGTGTGTGTGACTGTGTGTGTATAACTATGTGTGTGTCGTGTGTGTGTGACTGTGTGTGTAACTGTGTGTGTAATTGTGTGTGTGTGTAACTGTGTGTGTCCTGTGTGTGGAACTGTGTGTGACTGTGTGTGATGCAGAGACACACCTGAAGGCCTGTCTCCCCAGCTCCTGCAGACGGCCCTGTGGTCCTGCATCCAGCAGCTGAGGGCCGGCAGCCCCAAGGAGCCCTCCCTCCCGTGGGTGCACCGCGCCTACCAGCACTTCAGGGTCCGGCTCCAGAACTTCTCCAGGATCCTGACCGTCCACCCCCCAGTTCTAGACAGCCTGGCCGCAGCCGCCCGGAGCCAGAACCTGGCCGGGCCCGAGATGGTAGGGCCCCTAAGGGGGCAGAGAGCGCTCAGCCTGAGCGGGAGGGAGGGCAGGGCTCCAAAAGCTCCAGTGAGGCTCCTGCGGGCGGGACGCGTGCATTCGGCCACTCGGATGTGAAGGCACATCCAGCACGTGCCCGCGGCGTCCGGGACAGCGAGGAGGGGCTGCCCGCCGGGCCCCGGGCCTCGGAGCGTGGGACCTAGAGCCGGGTGGGACCTAGAGCCACGAAGGGGCCGGACAGCGGCTGAGGCCCCGCTCGCCCCGCAGACCTTGGACGCCTGGGCCGCCGTGGCCTGCACCGAGCTGCTGACCAGGGACCTCCTGAAGCCCAGCCCCCAGGCGTGGCTGCGGGCGGTGAAGAGCCTGGCGGTGCCCCTGGAGCTGCTCTGCTCGGAGGGCTACGTGCAGGGCCCGGCGGGCAGGGCCGGCGGCCTCATCCACGAGGTCAGGTGAGCGGGTTCGGTGGAAGGAGGAGCAGGGACCCGGCGTGTGGGGACCCCCTTCCTCCGCCACGCCGGGCTGCACGCTGCGTGGGAGACCCCAGGGAGGAGGGCACACCACAGGGAAGGGAGGCAGCAGGACCGCTGTGGCCGCGGGCACCCGGAAAGGACCCCACGCAGGATGACAGGGTGGGGGGCACAGTCCTGTGCTGGGCTTGCGGGCATGGGCACAGCAGGACTCACCAGGCACAGGCTGGCCCAGCATGTTCCACGCGACGTACGTCCCCACGGGGCCCAGGGGGAGACCAACACGGTGGAGGTCGGCCCACAGCACGGGGTGCGCTCTGGCCCGCCTCCGCCTGCCCCGTCCCCCTCCCCACGCACCCCGCCCCTGGTCTCCCTCCCTTCTGCCTTGTCCCCCACATCCCCACCCTCCCCCAGTCCCCACCCAGTGCCCCTCCTGGCGTGGGGCTCCTTGGGCAGCGCTGAGCGCCCCTCCTGACAGGGGCCCGTGGACGCGCATCTTCTCGGTGGCGCTCTTCGTGGAGCACGTGCTCCTGGGGGTGGAGGACCACTCGCCCGAGCTGCGCGCGCTGGTGACCGACTGCGTCTTCGCTCTGGACAAGGTGAGCGCTCGGCGCTGCGGGCGGGCAGGGTCCCGTGTCCAGCGGGAGTGACCGCGGCGTGGCCTCCGCTTGTCTGCAGGGCGCGGTGCGCCTGTCAGCGCCGCCAGGTTGTCTAAAGTGCCAAGGGCAGCCACCTCCCCACACAGGCCAGCGGGCTCGGCGTGGTCACTGCTGGGCCCTGGGCCCTGGCCTCAGTGCGGTCCGAGCGGATCCCGGCATGGAAGCCACCGCGCCGAGAAAGGGGAGGCGGGGCTCCGCCTGGGCCCCCAGGGCCACACACCAGCCCCCCCTCCACTTGCCAAAAATCAGGAACATTCTAGAAGCCAACAGCAGAGAACAGGGAAGGGGGCAGCCGTCATGGAGCCGGGCAGCGCCTGGAGGAGGGAGGAGGGCGTGCACGTGGAGGGGCATGATGTTTCCACCGAAGGTCACAGGCCTTTCTGCGCCGCGGGGTCCCGCCCTCCCTGGCACTGCAGCTGGACCCGTGACATGGTCTCTAAAGCGACCTCCCACGCCCGTGTCCGCGGGCCGGGCGGTAGATGCACAGCCGTCCTTACATTATCGTTTAAAGTTTGAAATCTCTCGTGGTGGGAGGAGGGGTAGACCTTAAAAACAGGAAGAGGAGCCCGGCCCGCGTGGCTCAGGGGCTGAGCGTCCACCTAGGAACCAGGAGGTCACAGTTCGATTCCTGGTCAGGGCACAGGCCTGAGTTGTGGGCTCCATCCCCAGTGTGGGGCGTGCAGGAGGCAGCTGATTAGTGATTCTCTCTCATCATGGATGTTTCTTTCTCTCCCTTCCTCTCTGATATGATAGATAGATAGATGATTGACAGATCGATAGGTAGATAGATGATTGATAGATCGATAGATAGATAGATCGATAGGTAGATAGATGATTGATAGATCAATAGATTGATCGATCGATCGATCGATAGATAGATAGATAGGTAGATGCATGCTCTGGCCAGTTTTTCCCAGTGTTTGGAGCATGGCCCATGGACCAGAGGGTCTGGAGTTCGATTCTAGTCAAGGGCACATACCTCAGTTAGGGGTTCAATCCTCGACCCTGGTCAGGCCGTGTGTGAGAGGCAGCCAATCCATGTGTCTCCCTCACATCAATATTTCTCTCGCCCTACCCCCTCCTCCCTCCCCTCCACTCTGCCTGAAAAATCAATGGAAAAAGCCTGGGTGAGAATTAAAAAGCCTGCGTCCCTCTCCCAAAAGCAGCACCATCACCAAGAGCATTCGGGATAGCGACGCGCACACACACACTCACACACACACACTCGGGCCTCCGCAGGGTGGGCGTCGCGCCTGGCCTGGCTGCCCCGCCCTCCTGGCTGCTGACCCTCCTCCTGGCCCTGCCTTCTCTCCAGTGTCTGCAGGGGAACTCGGACATCAAGACCCTCCGCCCGTTCTCGGCGGTGATGGCCACGCTCTGTGAGTGTAAGGACCGGGCCAGCAGGACGTTCAGCCGGTGAGCTCCCCGGCGGCCCCGAGGGAGGGAAGTCGGACCCTCTGGGTTCCTAGCGTCCCCCCGCCGGCACCTCCGAGCCAGCGCTCACCGCCGCCCTGGGTCCCAGGTTCGGAATCCAGCCGTGCCACGTCTGCCTGGGCGACCCGCGCAGCCCCGTCTGCCTGCCCTGCGACCACGTGTTCTGCCTGGACTGCGTCCGGCAGTGGCTCACCGCTGGGCAGATGGCCTGCCCCCTGTGCCTGACGGAGCTACCCGACGGCTTCTCCCCCACGGTTTCCCAGGAGACGAGGTAAAACACTTGCCCAGCCCTGGCCAGTGTGGCTCAGTGGATAGAGTGTCGCCCTGCAGACCACAGGGTCCCGGGTTGGATCCTGGTCAAGGGCATGTACCTCAGGGGCAGGCTCTTTCCTGGCCCGGGGCCTCGTCAGGGCACATGCAGGAGGCAACCCATCAACGTGTTTCTCTCCCATGAATGTCTCTCTCTGTCCCTCCCTCTCTCCCACGCCCCCTAAAAATCAACGGAAAACATTCTCGGGTGAGAACGAACAACAGGAAACACCCTTTTCTCTCAAGAAAAAGCCTTTCCTCCTCTGTTGCTGCTACGGCACGGGCACCGGCACCGGCAGTCCTCTGCCTCAGGCACAGGGTGGGGCTGCCGGGGAGATGGGCCCTTCTAGTGCCTGGTGTCTCGGAATCACCGTCTCCCCAACACACACGCTGACCAGGGGGGTCAGTGACGTCAGGAGAAAACCCAGGAAGTCAGGTCGCCGGCAGCGTCCAGAGCGGCCGCGATGCGGGGGTTTATCCGCCGGCGCCCGGCCTGAGGGAGCTGCCAGGGGGCTGCGGGCAGCGGTGGGAGTCCGGGGGTTGGTGGGGCCTCGCCCGCTCGCCCCGAGGGAGGGCTTAGAGGGAGGGCTTGGCGTCCTGCCCTCCACCCGGGGGTGCACGCCCAGGCCTCTGGGGCACAGTAGGACAGTGATGGCGAACCTATGACACGCGAACTCATTTTTTTGGTTCATTTTTTTTTGTAGATGGCATTTAAATATATAAAATAAATATTAAAAATATAAGTCTTTGTTTTCCTATGGTTGCAAAGATCAAAAAAATTCTATAGGTGACACAGCACCAGAGTTAAGTTAGGAGTTTTTTTTGTTTTGTTTTGTTTGTTTTCTTAATACATTTTATTGATTTTTTACAGAGAGGAAGGGAGAGAGATAGAGAGTAAGAAACATCGATGAGAGAGAAACATTGATCAGCTGCCTCCTGCACATCTCCTACTGGGGATGTGCCCGCAACCCAGGTACATGCCCTTGACCGGAATCGAACCTGGGACCCCTCAGTCCGCAGGCCGACGCTCTATCCACTGAGCCAAACCGGCTTCGGCAAGTTAGGGTTTTTCCAAATGCTGACACACCGAGCTCACAAGGTCCGCCGTCCCTGCAGTAGGATGTTAGGTGTGTGGCCGGCTGGTCCGGACGCTCTGTCCCCGGGAAGAGCCGAGAGCACCTTTCCGGGCCGGCTCCAGTCGGTGTGAGGGGTACTCGCGTCTCTATTAATAAACAACATGCCGCCCGCATCCCTCAGGAGGTGCGAGGAGGGAACCTGGCCGTCCTCCGGCCTCTGACCGAGCTCTCCCATCCCCAAGGGGCGCCATTGAGCAGCACGCCCGCTTCCGCCGCCAGTGCACCAGCTTCTTCGTGGACCTGGTGTCCACCCTGTGCTTCAAGGACAACTGCCCGCCGAGCAAGGACGTGGTCCAGGCGCTGCTGGCCCTGCTCTTCGTGGAGAAGAGGCTGCTCCGAGACGCGCCCCAGAGTATGCGGCTTCCTGTCTGCAGGCAGGGCGGGGGGGTGGGGGGGGGGGCTCTATCAACTGCCTCCTGCACGCCCCCTACTGGGGATGGAGCCCGCAACCCGGGCCTGTGCCCTGACTGGGACTTGAACCTGGGACCCGTCAGTCCGCAGGCCAGCGCTGAAGCACTGAGCCTAACGGCCCAGGGCCCGTCTGGATATTTATAACATCATTCGTGGGCCACACACAGTTATCCATTAGCCCGCCTGTGAGCCAGGTCACGGTTCCAGTCCCGGCAGCTGATCCATGATTCTCCCTCATCGCTGATGTTTCTCTCTCTCCCCCTCTGAAATCAAGGAAAACATATTTAAAAATTATCCACTTAAACAGGAGCCTGCTGTATTTGGTCAAACACTGAATTAACTCGCCCCTAGTGCCGTGGCAGGGCCAGACCGAGGGAGGCTGGACAGCCCGCTGCCGGGCGTCCGCACTGCGTGCCTCACAGCCCTCCTCCCGCCCGTCTCTCTGGCCCAGCGCCCCGTGAACACACCAAGTGCCTGTCCCCGTTCGACGACGTCGTGGACAAGACGCCCGTCATCCGCTCAGTGGTCCTGAAGCTGCTCCTGAAGTACAGGTCAGCGCAGCGGCCAGCAGCCCGCGCGTCTCCTCCCCCTCCCCCTCCCCCTCCCCCTCCCCCTCTTTCTCTCTCCTCCCCTCCCCTTCCCCTCCCCCTCCATCCCCTCCTCCCTCCCCCTCCCCCTCTCCCCCCCTCCTCCTCCCCTCTCCTCCCACCTTGGCTCTCTCCCTGTGCCCGGTGTCCCCGAGGACCAGTCCCTGTTGGCGAGGCTCCTGCGCTGACAGCCTGTCCTCTCTCTGCGTCAGGCGTGTATGGTCCGTTCTCACGCGCAACGCGTGGCAGAGGCGGTCAGATGGCCACAAGGCCTTGCTGGGGACCAGAAAGGTGGGGCGGGAGGGGGGCCGGGCAACGGGACCCAGAGGGTCTCCTGAGTCGGGGGCCTGCGTCTGATCCCGGCCACAGGTGTGTGATGTTTAGGGAGATAACTGGGACCCCCTCCTGCTGTCTCTCTAGCTTTATTTCAGCTCCTACAAGCCTGGGACTCTATCAATGGACAGAGGCCTGTAGGGTGCCAGAGTGCTCGGTTTTACTTTTCATTAATTTCATATAAATATAAATATATATACACACACACACACACATCTACATTTATATACGTATATATTGATTGATTAATTTCAGAGAGGAAAGGAGAGGGCGAGAGAAAGGAAAACATCAATGATGAGAGAGAATCATGGACCGGCTGCCTCCTGCACGCCCCGCCCCCACCCCCGCCCCCACCCGGGGATGGAGCCCGGAACCCAGCATGTGCCCTGACTGGGAATAGAACTGTGACCCCCTGGTTCACAGGAGGAGGCTCAACGCCTGAGCCGCGCCGGCCAGGCTGTCTGCACTATGTGTGTGGGAGACCGAGAGAGAGAGAGAGAGAGAGAGAGAGAGAGAGAGAAGTAGGAAGGTGACCGGAACCCCCCTCGCTGTCCCTCTTTGAATTGGGGGCCTGCGGTGAGCGGGGCGCTCTCTCCGCAGCTTCCCTGAGGTGAAGGACTACATCCAGGACTACCTGTCGCTGCTGGAGCGGAAGCCGTTCCTGGCCCAGGACAGGACAGAGCTGTACGTGCTGTTCAGCAGCTGCCTGGAGGTGAGCCGTGGCCGCGCCTCATGCTGGGACCCCAGCTGCCGAAAACCTCCGAACACCGTTTCCGTGGGTGAAATGAGCAAACGGGTTCCGAGCCCTGGCCGGTGTGCTCAGTGGTTGGAGCCCGGGCACCCAAGGGTCATGGTTTGATTCTGGTCAAGGGCATGGGCCTGGGTTGCGGCTTTGATCGCCAACCCTGGTCGGGGCGTGTACAGGAGGCAGCCCATCGATGTTTCTCTCCCCCTCCCTGTGCCCCTCCCCCCTTCACCCTCTGGAAATCGACGGGAAACACCCTCGAGTGACCATTACCATGAAGGAAACGACAAGAACGCTGCCTTTCCCGTCCGCCCTAGGATTCGATCCACGAGAGGAACAGCGCACTCCCCGCTCGGGACGAGGCCACGTGCCTCAGGGAGGAGGGCCAGTTCCTCGGGGCGTGTCTGCTCAGGGGGCGCCGCGGGGACCCCACCCCGGAGGCCTCGGTGGAGTGCCTGCAGGAGACGGCCCAGATCCGCCTCTGCCTGGACCGGGCCTGCGAGGTGCTCTCCGAGCTGCAGGGAGGCTCAGGCAAGTCCCCCGTCCTGGCTCCCACGGCTCAGAAACCCCAAGACTAGGGAGCCGGGGCCCAGGCCCTCCGGGGTCTGCCCGGGCCGAGGACGGGCCGCGAGGCCCTCAGCCCGGCGCCGACCGTGCCCTCCGTGCCCCGCAGAGCCGGCGGAGGAGCGGCGGCAGTTCCTGCGGCAGGCGGAGCGCTTCTGCACGCAGAGCGGGAACGACTGGCACCGCGTGTACCTGGTGCGCAGGCTCGCGAGCCGCCGGGGCATGGAGTTCGTGCAGAGCTTCCTGCGGCCCGGCCACCCCGCCCAGTGGGTGTTCCCGCCGGAGGTCCTGGTGCAGCAGGTGAGGAGCGGGTGGAGCCACCCCTGCGGGCACCTGTCCCTCCCGCCCGCCCCCACCCTCAGGGAAAGGCCTGCGTCTGCGGGGCCAGGGTCTCTGTGCCCCAGGGACCCCCTCCACCGGCCGTGACCTTCAGCAGCCGAAGGAGAGAAAAGGACATGCGCACGCGAGCTGCTCGCCACCCTCCGGCCAAGCTGCTTTAGGCACATGGACGTTTCTCTCTCTCCCTCCGCCCTCCTCTCACTCTCTCTGAAAATCGGCGGGGAGATGTCCTCAGGTGGGGGTGTGGACGGAGCGCCCGGGAGAGTGGAGAAGGCTCCGTGGCACTGCCTCCCGGGCAGCCACGTTCCTGTGCCCGTGGGGCGAGGCCTCTCTGCCCTCGGTCAGAGCCAGAAGCCACGTGGGCCTCGGGGCCTCTCCGTGGTCCGGTCCCCGTGGGTAGAAATGGACATGCTCTCGCTGTCCCTGGTTAGAAAAGTGGCACCCCGGCTGTTCTACTGTCACCGGGAGCCCGGGCTGACGGGACGTCCCCTCTCTGGTGCTGCTGTGAGTGGGGCAGGCAGCGCTGCGGGGCGGGCGTCGCTTCCTCCCCCCACACCCCCCTCCGTGCATTCAGGCCCCCCGCACCCCCTGCCTCTGTGCACCCAGCCCTGCAGTGCCTGCCTGGCACCAACCCGGAACCCCAGGTCTGCGCCCCTGAGCCTGCAATGATGACCTGCTTTCGTACCTACACACACGGTTCTCTGCTAAACCTCCCCCCGCCCCCCCCCCTCACCATGGCGAACCCTGTGCTCCGGGGGTTGCAGGAGGACCTTCCGGGCCAGATGGACCGCTACCTGGTGCACGGGCTGGAGTACAAGGCCGTCCGCGACGCGGTGGGCAAGGCCGTCCTGGAGTGCAAGCCCCCGGCCATCGCAGCCGCCCTGGAGGTGGGACGCGTCCTGTCCTGGGTTACGTGGGACGAGGCAGGGGAGGGTGTGTGTTGGGGGGGCGGGCAGGGGGATGGTGCCGGCGTCTGCGAGGAGTCAGACCTGCGGGTGCTGCTGTGAGCGCCCCTGGCCCTCCCTGCTTATGGTAAGTGCCATGCTGGGTGTTTGGAATCTCCTCTTCGTATATATTTTTTTAATTTTAATATGTGTTTATTGATTTCAGAGAGGAAGGGAGAGGGAGAGAGAGATAGAAACATTAATAATGAGAGAGAATTGTTGATGGGCTGCCTCCTGCACACCCCACACTGGGGATGGAACCCACAACCCGGGCCTGTGCCCTGACCGGGAATCAAACCGTGACCTCCTGGTTCATAGGTTGACACTCAACCACTGAGCCACACCGGCCGGGCTGGAATCTGGTCTTTAACGTGTCTGGGCTTCCTTTGTGGGCCCTGTGCACCCCAGTGTCATGCAGGGAAAGAGGCGGCCCTTCCTAGGCTCAGGACAAGTTTTGGGGACCATGACGTCGGGAGAAGGGTGACGATGGCGATGGTTCCGTCACAAGGCCTCTGGCACATGCGCAGGGAGCTTAGTGGCTGACAGAGCTCGCGGCCTGGGTGCTGTCGCCCTGAGGTGGCCCCTCGGGTGCAGGCTGCAGGGTCTTGGGGAGTCTCCCTGCCCCTCATGGGCGGGGGCCCGGGGATGGGCTGACCGCACCGCCCAACCTCCCTGCCCTCCTCGCCCCAGGCCTGCAGGGGCTCCCGGACTCACCAGGCCGCGTACCTGCTGCTGGCACTCTTCCGCGAGGTGGCCGTGCTGTACCGGTCCCGCAACGCCCACCTGCACCCCAAGCCGGAGGTGAGTGCCAGCCTCGGGCGGGGTGCGGTCCCAGGGTTCAGAGGGGACCCCTGAACAGAGTCAACATCACAGACACACCCTGGTTGGGTGGCACAGTGGACAGCACCCCCCTTCTTCCCCCCAACGCTGGGACTGAGCCTGTGTCCCGGGACGGCCGATAGGTGTCTGCTGTGAACATGGCGCATGTCTGCAGAGCGACCCTGGGGCACACGGCCTGCCCCTCCTCCTGTTTAACAGTGAGCCCCGTTCTCCCGTCAGCAACGCGACGCGCTGTGCAAGTTCATCAAAGAAAGCCAGACCCTGTCCCCGGACGCGAGAGAGTTCGCCACAGCCCTCGTGACCAACGCGCTGCCGCTGCCGAGGACCGCAGGGCCCGGGGACGGCGGCCTGGCGGGCACGGTGACCGAGCTGGCCGTCCACGCCGCCGTCACCCTCCTCTGCGGGCAGCACGGCATCTTGGAGCCCCTGAGGAACTTGGCCTTCTCACCGGCCACCATGGCGGTAAGACTGCCCCCGCCACCGGCTGGGTCCACGGGGCTGCCACGCAGACCCCACGCACACTGTCTGTGCAGGGACCGCTGAGCCCACCTGTGTCCTTGGTCCCCGCGGCCTGCGTCTCGCCCCATCCCTGCGCCCACGTGTGGGGAGAATCAGGCCTCGCCCTCTGTTGCCATGGAGAGCTGTTATGTTTCTCTTTTTCTCTTTAACATTTATATATATTTCTAAATATATTTTTATTGGTTTCAGAGAGGAACAGAGAGAGATAGAAACATCAAAGATGAGAGAGAATCATTTATTGGCTGCCTCCGGCACCCTCCTCCTGGGGATCGAGCCCACAGCCCGGGCATGTGCCCTTGACTGGAATCAAACCCAGGACCTTTCAGAATGCAAGCCGATGCTCTATCCACTGAGCAACACCGGCCAGGGCTTTAATATATTTTTATTGCTTTCAGAGAGGAAGGGAGGGGGAGAGAAACACCCATGATGCCCTAGCCCAGCGGTTGCCAACCGGTGGTCCATGTGGTCTGAACAGTTGGCAACTGCTGCCCTGGCCAGTGTGGCTCAGTGGATAGAGAGTTGGCCTGTAGACTGAAGGGTCCCGGGTTCGCGTCCAGTCAAGGGCACGTACCTTGGTTGCAGGCTCTCCCTGGCCTGGGCCCTGGTTGGGGCACGTGCAGGAGGGAAACAATGTGTTTTTTTCACATTGATGTTTCTCTCTGTCTTTCCCTCTCTCTTCCACTCTCTCTAAAAATCAATGGAAAAATATCCTTGGGTGAGGATTTAAAAGTAATAATAATAAATAAATAAAACTTTATTTAAAAAAAGAAACATCAATGATGAGAGAGAATCATTGATCGGCTGCCTCCTGTACACCCCCTACTGGGGTTCGAGGCATGTGCCCTGACGAGGAATCAAACCCAGGACCCTTCAGTCCACAGGCCGACGCTCTACCCACTGAGCTAAACTGGCCAGGGCGAGAGCTGTTATATTTCTGCACAGACAGTGCCTGGGGCCCAAAGAGGGGAAGCTGGGCCTCCTGCCTGCGTCTGAAGCCGGCTCTGCTTCTTCGTGTTTTAGAGGGCGTTCCTCCCGACGATGCCCGAGGACATGCTGGCACAGGCCCGGGGCTGGAAGGGGCTGGAAGCCATCCGCTGGTACAGTACGTGTCGGTGTCTGAATGTCCCGCCCTCTGCACTCGGACAAGCTTCCTGGTGCCACGTGAGCCGCTCGCTGGCTGAGCCAGGGCCCACGGGGTCGGTGCCCCCAGATCTTGCCGCCTGGGAGCAGGGGGCTGGGAGCCGCGCCCGAGGCTCAGCCACAATGCAGCCCGGCGTCGGGCCCCCAGACAGTACCTTTAGGAAAATGAAACGGAGACCGGACAGTATAGCCCGTGACTTTACATAAAGTCTGCGGGGTCCTGAGTAAATAACCCTTTTTATAAGTATTTTCTCTCTTTTACCGCGTCCAGCGCGGCTAGAGAGCAGACAGGAGTCCTGAGTAGGGGCGGCTGGGGATTGAGAAAATGAAAGAAAGAGACAGGCACAGAGACAGGGAAAAGCTGGGGCCGGGTGGGACAGCTGTCCTCTGACGGAGAGACGGACCCAGAGCCGGCACCGCGTGATTATTTTATACAGCATGATTCCAGGAAGTGTTACCAGAGTTTAAGACAAAGGAAATGATGTGAAATCATGGTTAAAGATCAAGCTGTAATTCTTCATTCTTGAGGCTGGGCCTGGATAATTGCGTCCATTCCTGGCGCCCGGCTGAACTTAATGACCCACCCCTGGTGCCCGAGCTAAAGGTCAGACTGACAACACCCTGCCCCTGGCACGGCCTGTTTCCAGGCACGGCTCTGCCAGGCGCCCCTGGACTCAGACGACAGTCAGCTCAGGGCCTTCCCGGGCGCTCTCCACACCTTTTATTTACTTTTAAAAAATGTGTGTTTATTGGTGTCAGGAGGGAGGGAGGGAGAGAGACATCGGTGATGAGAGAGTCACGGACCGGCCGCCTCCTGCCCGCCCCGCACTGGGGATGGAGCCCGCAACCCGGGCCTGTGCCCCGCCCGGGAATCAAACCGTGACCTCCGGGTTCATAGGTCGACGCTCAGCCCCTGGGCTGAGTGACGAATGCCTTTAAACTAGTTCCCGAGCTGGTAGGAAGCTCAGGCAGAGAACGGGCTCAGAGAGGTCAGCCGTGTGGAAAGCGCCGGCCACCTGCCTCCCGAGCGGCCCTGCTCCGGAGAATTCCGCTCCGAGCAGCTTCCCCACGCGGCCCACGTGCCCGCCCTCCTGCGGGGGTCAGGCCGGGAGGACGGTTAGCCTGTGCACCATGCTGGTCAGCGGGGAAACCTCACCTGCCAACGCGGACCCTGCTCTTCTTCCCACAGCCTGTCCCAGAGGCCACCTGTGCGCTGTCGGGGAGGTGAGTCTGTGTGTTGGGACAGGGTTTGGGGGGCTCAAAAGGCATGTTCCTTTGGGTCTGGGGACATGGAGGAGCGGGGGGTCTTGACCTCCCAGGGGAACAGGCGCCTCTGAGGGCTGTCCCAGCCGCTCACGAACATCCGCACGGAGCTCAGGGTGTCCAGCGGGCTCCAGCTCGGCAACTTGCACACATCTTTATGGGGGGCTGTCCTGGGCAGCATCCCTGGCCCCGGCTCCAGCTGCCAGGAGCACCCCGTCTCCTCAGTGCAGCACCCAGAGATGCCACAGTCCCTGGGCAACAGCATGGCTGTGGTTAGGAGCCACCACCAGCCACCTCCGTGGCCCGCAGGGTGGGCTCAGGGACACGGGACGGCAAAGTGGTGACCAGCTCAGAAGCCGATTACTAGCCCAGAGCGGATAGACCGGCAGAGAGGGGGCCGGGAGGAGGAGAGAGAGACGCGTAGCTCTCGGCCCCTGGTGCCAAGTCGCCCCATCCGCACGGCGCCCTCCCGTGGCACCGCTCCCTGAGCTGACGCCCCCTCTCCCCAGTGCGGCCTGCCCATGCAGCAGAGCATCTGCATCGACTGCGGTGTGCCCGTAGGAGGGCAGGACCACAAGCCCAGCCGAGGATTCACGGTCGTCCAGTGCGTAAGGCTGTTCCCTTCTCCTGCTCACCCTTCCCCCAGCCGAGGGCTGTTTCTCTCCCACCCGATAAGCTGGCACTGAACATGAAACCTGGGTCAGTGCCCGGCTGGGCGTCGGGCCACGGTCCTATGGTTGAACCACATGGACGTGCCAGAGCTGCCATTGGCCACAAACCATCAGAATGTCCTAGAACCACCAATGGGCATTCATAGGAATAAGTACTATTCCATGTCCCTCAAAAATGCGTACACACTTTGAATAATTTTTTAAATATACTTTTATTGACTTTAGAGAGGAAAGGAGAAGGAGAGAGAGAGAAACATCAGTGATGAGAGAGTCATGGATCGGCTGCCTGCTGCCCGCCCTCTAGTGGAGGTCCAGCCCACAACCTGGGCATGTGCCCTGAGCAGGAATGGAACCGTGACCTCCTGGGCCACAGGTCAACGCCCACTTTGAGTAATTGTTCATTCCAATGGGTCAAATCTGAAACGAAAGAAACACCACCCGAGCTTCCGCTGGTAAAGTGTGTGTACATTTGTGGGGGCACCTGTATTTTGGCCACTGGACGTGTCCCTCAGGTCGCACCTGCCCCCTGGGTGTGGCCGGGGCTCCTTCGCCTGACCCTGGTCCCAGTCGTTGATTTGGGAAAAGGAGGCCACTGTGCCCGTGTCCCAGGTCGATGTCAGCTGCCCCAGGAGCTGGCTGTCCTGAGCCTCCTGTCCCCCCGGGGATTGCAGCAGGAGAAGCAGGTCCGGCCGGCCGGCCTGCCCCGTGGCCCGGGGGATGGCACCGAATGCCGCTTCCTCCAGCCACTTTTCCCGGAGAAGCTGTGGGTCCCGGCTCAGCCAGGAGGGTGGTTCTAGAAAGAAAAAGGCTCTGGCCCGGCCGATGTGGCTAGATCCCCACTGGGGGGCATGCAGGAGGCAGCCGATCAATGATTCTCTCTCATTGCTTTTCTCCCTCTCCCTCTCCTGTCCTCTCTGAAATCAATAAAAATATATTTAAACAAAAAAGAAAAAAAGACTCTTGGGAAGATCGCCAGGGCTCTGAAGGAAAAGTGCTTTTAATGTTATTTTCCCCCCAAATGGGAGCCTGGCCTTTGGGCCCCCAGGACCTGGGTGTGCCCCCATCTGGGAAGAGATGACCTTCGCCCTCACCTGGCCTCTCCTGCTCTTTCCAGAAACGAGGTGGACAGAACACAGACGGGCCACGTGCTGGGAAGCCCGCCTCCCGGGGACGAGGCCGTGGCCTCTGACCGAGACCTGTCCCCCGCGGCCTTCCTTCTCGCCCGGCTCCTCACTCACCTGGCGATGCTTTGGGGAGCGGCCCTCAGCCCCCAGGTACGTGCAGGGCTGCCCAGCTGTGTCCTGCCACTGGGCGTGGGCGCCGGGGTCTCCCAGGGCCGCCCCTCCTGTGAGTTTCAGATTCGTCTTCCCACCGAGGCCCCCAGGTAACGCGAAGGTTACCCCCCGACCCCCCTCACGGAGCACTGGGCGGGATGGAGGAGTGCCCACCGCCTTTAACAATTCCATTTTAGTTTTTTATATTTTATTGGTTTCAGGGAGAGAGAGAGAGAGACATCACTGACAAGAGAGAATCCTAGAGTGGCTGCCTCCTGCATGCGCCCCCCCGCCCCCTCCCCCCCACCCCCCCCGCCATGGGGATCCAGCCCGCCACCCGGTACATGCCCTGACCGGGAATCAAACCCTGATCTCCTGGTTCATAGGTCGACGCTCAACCACTGAGCCACGCTGGCCGGGCTGTCAAGTCCGTTTTCAATGCCCGACTCCGTCCACACCTGGGCGTGGAGAGGCTGCCGCACTCAGCGGTCTTCCCGTGTCAGGGCCGTGGCTCGGGCAGAGCAGCCTTCCCTCTGGGTTCCTGAACCACAAAAGCAGAGAGCCGGGCTCCGGGCTCCCAGGAGCCCTGTTTCCCTCCCGCGATCCCGAGGCCCCCGTGGGCTCCTCCGCTCCGCCTCTGCCTCCGCTGTGAGTCCCCACACGGCTGGGCCCATCTGACGCACTGTCCCCCCCCCCACCCAGGCGCTGGCCGGCATCATCAAGCCCGCGGTGAGGGACCCAGGCGCCTTCCTGCAGCAGCACATCCAGCGGGACCTGCAGCAGCTGATGCGGACGCTGGGCAAGAGCGCGGACGACACGGCCCAGGTGGTGCACCTGGTGCTGTGCGTCCTGCTCAGGGAGCAGCACCCCCTCTCCGGCCAGGGTGAGGGGCCGGGGCGCCCGTGGGGGTGGGGGTGGGGGTGGGGGTTCCGGGGCACAGCCGCAGAGCAGGGGGCCCGGGGACAGATGGGTGGCGATGGGTGCGGCGCCCCGGCCGGCAGACGGGACCGTGCGCCTGCCCGTCTGTCCCCTCCAAGCTCCCGCTGGGTGCACAGAGGGTGCGGGCAGCTTTGCCGCCTCCACTGTCGGAGGTTGGAGCATCTTCACAGGGAACGTGGGAGCGGGGCAGCAGGAGACATTTTTAAAATATACTTTTATTGATGTCAGAGAGGCAGGGAGAGGGAGGGAGAGATGGAAACATCAGTGATGAGAGAATCACGGATCGGCTGCCTCCCGTCGGGGGATCGAGCCCGCAACCTGGGCCTGCGCCCTGACCGGGAATCGACCTGTGACCTCCTGGTTCAGAGGTCGACACTCGGCCCCTGAGCCACGCCGGCCGGGCGGCAGGAGCCATTTTTAAATCCTCGGGTTGATTTGGAAGATACCCACTCCCTTTCCCTACAAAGGGGACGACGTTTCAGTTGGACGCTGACCAGTGCTCCCTGTGGGGGCGGCTGGGTCCGGTGCCTGGGGACCCACACGCGTTTCTCGTAGGGTCTTTCAGCTTCGATGCCGTCTTGTCAACCAAGCAGAAGAGAAACTCCTGGGAGAAGCTCCTGCAGGCCCTCCTGCTGCCTGAACTGGAGGCGAGTGGGGGCAGCAGCCACGGGGGGGGGGGGGGGGTGTCATCCTGGCAGCCGCTAGGGCTCGGCCCACGCACCTTAGCAAAGGCTCCGGAGCCCTGGGCCAAGCTCGGACCAGCTGTGCCGGCCCAGGCCCCCCGCCGCCGTCCTGAGCGCTGCCCCGGAGGCCGCGGAGCAGGCGGAGGAGCGGCTGGACCTGGGTTGCTCTCTGTTTCATTTCTCAGCAGATGGTGGGAGCGAGAGGCCCACACAGACCCACCTGTGCCCCGTAGCCGTAGGTTAGCTGCTCCTCGGTCAGACCAGGGTGCCCGGAGCAGCAGGAAAGAGCGTCAGCGAGCAGCAGGGCGGGAGGGGATGTGGGCCTGAGCCTCATGCCATCGGGCGCCATGACCTACAGAGTTAGTGTGAAAGCAGCGTGGCTGTTTGGTGACGTGTAAAATGAGTGGCCGGCCCAGTCGGTGTGGCTCAGTGGATAGAGCATCAGCCCCTCGACTGAAGGGTCCCAGGTTCCATTCCGGTCAAGGGCACGGACCTTGGTGGCAGGCTTGATCCCAGGCCCTGGCCCGAGCTCCGCAGGAGGCAACCCATTGATGTCTCTCTCACATCAATGTTTCCCTCTCTCCCCCTCCCTCCTACTTTCAATGGGAAAACGTACCCTCGGTGAGGATTCCCAAACAAACAAGTGAAATGAGCAGTCTAGACGCCCTGGTTGTCCAGGACCCGGCCCCAGGTGCCCCCAGCGCCCGCGGTGGCCCTCACACCCAGCACCCTGTCGTGTGCCCCCAGCGTCTGGACAAAACCCTCCTGGAGGTGAACGATCGCATCAGCCGGGACGAGCGCATCAGCTCCGACCCGGTGGCCAGGATCGTGCTGGGGGACCCGGCCGCCCTCCTGCGCCACCTGCCCCGGGCCAGCGCGCTGCACTGCTCGCGGGTGTGGAGCTGCCGCGCCCGGGTCACCGTGGAGCACCTGCGGCACCTGGTGGAGCAGAAGAACGGCCGGGAGAGCCTGCCTGTGCTCTGGAGGTTCCTGCAGAAGGTGCGCCCGGCGGGAGCCCGGCCCCCCAGCCCCTCACCCCAGCCCCCCCGCCCTGGCCCCCCTACCCCGGCCCCCCGCCCCTGCCCCCTACCCCGGCCCCACGCCCCGGCCCCCCCGGCCCCCCGCCCCGGCTCCCTCGCCCCGGCCCCCCACCCCGGCCTGCCCGGAGCAGCCTGCTCTTCCCTGAGGGGCCGTGGGCACCTACTCCCGGGAGGATCCCCCCACTGTCTGCAGCCTGTGGGGGGGGCGCTGTGAAACAATTGTCTCTCACATCGAGGGGCTTATTTTCTCCCCCACCCTCTCCCCCTGCCTTCCTCGCTCTCTAAAAACCAATGGAGCCCGGCCGGCGGGCTCAGGGGTTGAACGTCAATCTATGAACCAGGAGGTCACGGGTTCAATTCCCGGTCAGGGCACATGGTGGGTTTTGAGTTCGATCCCCAGTGTGGGGCGTGCAGGAGGCAGCCCATCAGTGGTTCTCTCTCATCATTGATGTTTCTTTCTCTCCCTCCTCTTTCTTCCTTTCTGACATTAATAAAAACATTTAAGAATTAAAAGTAAAAATAAAAATCAATGGAACAATGTCCTCCGGTGAGATTAACAACAACCAAAGCCATGTTGGCCGGAGGGAAATACCAACACGGCCCTGAGCCAGCCCCCACCATGCCGCCCTGTGGCCCCGCCCCCCCGCAGCCCCGCCCCCCGTGGCACTATCCTGGCAGGTGAGAGATTGATGGATGGACGGATGGCCTTCCCTCCCCAGGAGGCAGAGCTGAGACTCGTGAAGTTCTTGCCTGAGATCCTGGCCCTGCAGAGAGATCTGGTGAAATGGTTCCAGAATGTTCCGGAAGCTGAGTTCCAGTCCATCCGTGGCTTCATTGACAGCCACGGCTCAGGTAGGACTCGGCCGTCACAGGAGGTCAGGATGCCTGTTTGGTGCTCAAGGGTCACTCCAGCTGGGGGCAGGGGAGGGCAGGCCCTCGGGGCCGCCACGCGAGCAGGGGGCTGCCGTGAACCCGGGACACGGTAGAGGCTTGGTGGCCGCCTCGCTCGGCTCCCGGCACTCGGCCAGGGCGCTCCCATGGCGCTGGGGCTGCATTGGGGCGGGCGGCCTGGTGAGTCTGACCTACATGGCGTGTTCGGCAGGAGGCCTGAAGCAGCTGCTCCACGGCCGGGTCACGCTGTTCCTGTCCACGTGGAACAAGCTGAGGAGGTCGCTGGAGACCCAGGGTGAGTGTGCGCCTTCCACGCGGCAGGCACAGGAGGCCCCGTCCCCCCATCCCCGCGGCCCCGGCCCCCGTCCTCGCGGCCCTGCCTCCAGCCCCCTCACCGCGCAGCATTGTGCCACCTGCGCCTGTGGGTGGAGGGGTCTGGGACAGTGGCAGTACACGGCTGTGAAGATCCGCCCTCAGGCCGGCTGGCATGGCTTCATGGTTGAGCATCTACCTATGAACCAGGAGGTCATGGTTTGATCCCTGGTCAGGGCACATGCCCGGGTTGTGGGCTTGATCCCCAGTAGGGGGCGTGCAGGAAGCAGCAGATCCATGATTCCCTCTCAGCATTGATGTTTCTTTCTCCCCCTCTTCCTTCCTCTCTGAAATCAATAAAAAATACTATAGCCCTACCTGGTGTAGCTCAGTGGATAGAGCATCGGCCTGTGGACTGAAGGGTCCCAGGTTTGATTCCCGTCAAGGGCACATGCCTGGGCTGTGGGCTCAATCCCTAGAAGGGGGCATGCAGGAGGCAGCCCATCAACGATTCTCTCTCATCATTGATGTTTCTCTCTCCCCCTCTCCCTTCCTCTCTGAAGTCAATAAAAATATATTTTAAAAAGTAAAATCTCTCTATATAAAAGCCTAAATGACCGAACCACTGGTCGCTATGATGCACACTTACCACCAGGGGGCAGACGCTCAGTGCAGGAGCTGTTCCCTGGTCGGCAGGCGCTTCCACAGTGGGAGCGTCACTCAGCTGCCCAATGGGCGCCAGATGCAGGGCTCACAGCTGGTGAGGCCGCCGCCACCATGCCAGCCTCTCCCGATCAGGGGTTACGGCGCCAGCCCGTGGCAGGCACCGGTGGCTGCCAGTTTCGGGTCGATCCCCAGAGGCCATGCCAGGCCCCAGGCCTCTAGTAAAAAGAATAAAACCCACGCTGGCTCCTCCTGGGTCCGCCCAGGTGGGAACCAGGGTGCTGGGGGCCCTGCGGCTGGCAGCGCCCGGAGAACGGGAGGGGCCCTGAGAGTCCGGGGGCAGCTCTGCCGCTGGGCATCTGTGCGGGCGGATGCCTGCGGGAAGCGGCCGGGGCAGCTGCCGGAGAACAGCCCTGTCCTTCAGGCGAGATCAAGCTGCCTGCGGACTACTGCCGCGCCGACCTGGACCTGGATGCCGAGTTCGAGGTCATCCTGCCGCGGCGCCAGGGCCTGGGCCTCTGCGCCACCGCCCTGGTCAGCTACCTCATCGGCCTGCACAACGACATGGTCTACGCGGCGCAGAAGCTCTCGGAGGAGGAGCACAGGTGAGCGCGGGCCGCCCTGGGCCCCGGGAGGCGGCTCGGCCCTGGGCAGGCCCGCAGGCTGTTCCGCATCCTCCTCCTGGCGGGTGCTGACCGCCCGAGGCCGTGCCTCCGCAGCTACTCCGTGGACGCCTCTGAGGTGACCGACCTGCACGTCATCAGCTACGAGGTGGAGCGGGACCTGATGCCGCTGGTCCTCGCCAACTGCCAGTACCAGGTGGCGCAGGGCGGCGAAAGCCTGCAGGAGCTGGACCTGGAGCGGATCCAGCGCCAGGTCACCGGCCGCTTCCTCCAGGGCAAGCCCCGGCTCAGCCTCAGGGGCCTCCCCACGCTGGTGTACCGCCGCGACTGGAACTACGAGCACCTCTTCGCCGCCATCAGGAGCAGGGTGCCCCAGGTGAGCCCACCCGGCCGCGGCGTCCGGTTCCGGGGCTCCCTTTGCACGGGCCCCCCACCGCTCCTCCCTGTGGACGGGCGGGCCGGGCCGGGTGTCACCACCATGTGTGCCCATGCGGCAGACCAGGGAACTGTGTGTGGCCTGTGTGTACTGAGTATGTATGCATGTGTGTGCAGGTGAGGAGTGTGTGTGCATGTGTATGCATGTGTTGAGTATGCACGTGTCATGTGCATGTTGAGTATGTGTGTGACATGTGTGTGTTGACTGCATGTGTGTGGGCGTGTTGAGTATAGGCATGTGTGTTGTGTGTGTGTGTGTGTGTGTGTCTGTGTGCACTTCCTCACACGTGGCTCTGAGGGTCTGGTGAGTCCCCACCTGTGTCTGGGAATAGCCGACCCTGAGGAGCTCAGGTCACAGCGCTCCTCCCGGCCTGCGACCTTGGTGTCAGCCGTCTCACCCCTCCCACCCCCGCTGCTTCAATTTCCAGAGCCCCCTGCCCCACGCGGCCGCCAGCGCCCTGGGCGGGCAGCTGCAGTCCTACAGCGACGCCTGCGAAGCTCTGTCCCTCGTGGAGGTCACGCTGGGGTTTCTGAGCACAGCGGGCGAGGACCCGGACATGGACCTGAGCGTGTACCTGCAGGACAAGCTGCGCATGGGCGACCAGACCGAGCAGGTGACCAAGGTGGGTGTGAGTGGGGGAGCAGGTGGGAGAGGGGTGTGAGCACAGGGAGAGGGTGGGAGAAGGGGTGTGAGCGGGGGAGCGGGTGGGAGAAGGGGTGTGAGCACAGGGAGAGGGTGGGAGAGGGGGTGTGAGCGGGGAGCGGGTGGGAGAAGGGGTGTGAGCACAGGGAGAGGGTGGGAGTGGGGGTGTGAGCGGGGAGCGGGTGGGAGAGGGGTGTGAGCGGGGGAGCGGGTGGGAGAGGGGTGTGAGCACAGGGAGTGGGTGGGAGAGGGGTGTGTGAGCGGGGGAGCGGGTGGGAGAGGTGTGAGCGGGGGAGCGGGTGGGAGAGGGGTGTGAGCACAGGGAGAGGGTGGGAGAGGGGTGTGAGCACAGGAAGAGGGTGGGAGAGGGGTGTGAGCACAGGGAGAGGGTGGGAGAGGGGTGTGAGTGGGGAGCGGGTGGGAGAGGGGGTGAGCGAAGAGGCGGACTAGGCGTGGAGCTGGTGGGGTGCGGAGGGATCGAGATGCGCTCGGGCAGGATCTCAGCGCCGCGTCCTGAGCTCCCTCCTCCCCAGGCCCTGCACCTGCACCCGTGTCGGCTCCGCCACGTCATCGCGCTCTGGCAGCTCCTCTCCGCTCACAAGTCTGAGCAGCTGCTGCGCCTGCGGAAAGTAAGTCCCGTCTCCTGGCCACGCGGCTCCCTCCCTCTGCCCTCCTCCCCGGGCCTCCCTCCCTCCTCCCGGGCCTCCCTCCTCCCTCCCTCCTCCCGGGCCTCCCTCCTCCCTCCCTCCTCCCGGGCCTCCCTCCTCCCTCCCTCCTCCTGGGCCTCCCTCCTCCCTCCTCCCGGGCCTCCCTCCCTCCTCCCCGGGCCTTCCTCCCTCTTCCCGGGCCTCCCTCCCTCCTCCCGGGCCCCCCTCCCTCCTCCCCGGGCCTCCCTCCCTCCTCCCGGGCCTCCCTCCTTCCTCCTCCCGGGCCTCCCTCCTCCCCGGGCCTTCCTCCCTCTTCCCTGGCCTCCCTCCCTCCTCCCTCCTCCCCGGGCCTTCCTCCCTCCTCCCCAGGCCTCCCCTGTGCTTCCTTCCCCGCAGGAGCCCTTCAGGGAGATCGGCACCAAGTACCGCGTGGCGCTCAGCCCAGGAAGCACCAAGCTCCTGTGCACGTTCCTGAACCAGAGCTCCCTGGACCTCTTCCTCCTGGAGCTCCACGAAATGATCCTCCTGAAGCTGAGGCCCCCCCACCCCAACTTCAATCCCGACTGGAGGTAGGGCTGGCGCCTGCAGGCGCCCTGGAGGCACGTGGCTCCTGCAGCCTCAGCGGTGCTTTCTCCCCTGCTTCCCGGCGCCCAGGACTCTGGGGGTCAGTCTCCAGGGCGGGGGGCGTCCGCCTCGGGCATAGAAGGCCCTGCCCGGCGTTCGGAGTGAGCTAATGAAATGCGGGGAAGTGGGAATTCTGCACGGCCCGCGATGATGGTGACACCCCTGTGGCCCCCGCGGGGGGCGGGGGTGCTCCCACCTGCTCTGCCGGGTCTCTCAGCACTGCGAGGGGCTTCCTGAGTCGGGTCCCCGTCACCTTTTTGCTGCTGCTGTTCCGCTTACTCCTGCATCACTGAGGGGTCCGTTTTGAAAACTTATCTTTATCTTAATTGTTGAAAGTATTACAGATGCCCCTCCCCCACTGACCCCGTTTGACCCACCCCTGCCCCACATCCTAACTCTCATAGAAAACGCCACCCCACGAACAGTGTGAGGGCACTCACACTCACACACGCACACTCACACACACACACACACACACACTCACACACACACACTCACACACACACACACTCACACACACTCACACACACATACACACACATACACACACTCACACACACACTCGAACACACACACTCACACATTCACACACACACATTCACGCACACACTCACACACACACACTCACACACACTCACTGCCCCCGCCTCTCATATCTCGCTGCCCAGGGCCACGCCCACTCCTGTCCTGTCCCTGAGGCTGAGGGGCTTCTCTGTTTATCGGTCTGTGGCCTCCCTCTGAGTCGCCTCTGACACCCTTTGATTACTTGGGGGTGGGGTGGGGGGGCTGTTTATCTTCTTCTTAATCGTGAACGATTAGGATTAGCCTTTCACCCCTCAGGTCCCAAAGGCCCATCTCGGTGTTTAATTTGGGGGGAAGCTGACAGTTTTCCTGGAGCCGCCTGGGCACACAGCGCGGTCAGGGCCCCCCTAGCCCGAGGCTCAGGACAGTCCTCGGCGGTTTCTGCTCGTGCTTCGGCTCTGCTTGTACGTCACGTCGCAGCCCGTTCACTGCCGTGTGTGGTGTGAGGCAGGGATTTAGCTTCGCTGGTTTTCTAAACAGAAGTCACGGCCAGTTCCCTCACTGCCCACGGCACGGTCGCTATTTTCCCGTTACGGGTGTGGCATACACCTGTATACATCTGTATCTTCGGATTTTTTAAAAATTCTCACCTGAGGATATTTATGGATTTTTTATTTTATTTTAGTTTTTTAGAGAGAGGAAAAGAGAGGGTTGGGGAGAGGAGATGAGAGAGAAATATCCACCGGTTGCCTCTGCACACCCCGACTGGGGATCAAGCCCACAGCCTGGGTATGTACCCTGACCAGGGATTGAACCCAAGACCTTCTGGTGCCTGGGACGACGCTCCGACCCACTGAGCCACATGGCCAGGGCCATGTCGAGTTTCTTAACAAGTCCTTGCTCCCCTGGACTCTGTGGGGATGGGAGTCCGTTCCTGGGGGCCCCACGGTGCTTGTGCACATCACGTCACGCACGTGGGAGGCGGGCGCACCAGAACCTCGGGCCGGGCTCCTGGTCCCCACGGACCCACTCGCCGAGGGTGGCCTATGGCTGACCCCCATGTTCCTGGTTGCAGGAGCACTGGTTCTGCCGATGGTCAAGAGGGGGACCATGGATGGAGGGAGACTGCAGCTGGAGGGGGACCGAGGCTGGCCGGGAGGGGACCATGGAGGGAGGGGACCGCGGCTGGCCAGGAGGGGGTCCGAGGTTGTCTGGAATCTGTTCTAAATGCCGCCCTGTCCCTTGGTCTTTCAGCCTGAGAGAAACTCTAGTGAGTTACATGGAGACGAAAGATGTTGACATTCCCCCCGAGATGGAGGATCAGTTCCCGGAGGAGATACTGCTCTGCCACTGCGTCTCTGCGTGGAAAACGGCGGCCTTGCTGAAGCGGGCGCGACAGGCGAGATAGAGCCGCTCCCTCTGCAAAGCTGCTCCCCTCACAGAGCTGCTCCCTCCGCAGAGCTGCTCCCTCTGCAGAGCTGCTCCCCCCACAGAGCTGCTCCCTCTGCAGAGCTGCTCCCCCCACAGAGCTGCTCCCTCCAGCTGGGACTGCAGCCTTGGGACCAGCGTGTGCTCCACACTCTCCAGGTGGTGACCACGGGTCCCAGGAGGTGGAAACCAAACAGGCCACGGTGCTCACGGTCCAGGGGAGCAGATGGGAACTGTGTGCCTCGGGCCTCCAGCCCCTCTTTCTCGGGTCACGTGGTCGCAGGAGGCAGGGCTACAGTTTTTCCTTTTATTTCTCATAACACGTTCTGCTCTCACGGAAGAGCGGCGTCCTTCTTCCTCCCCCCTCCGCACTGAGAGTGGCAGCCTCTCCTCGGCTCCCGGGAGCAGAAGGTGCCAGGGCGTCCTGGCGTCACGGACCTTGGGGCCAAACCAACAGGACCTGGCCCGGCCCGAGCCCCCACCCACCCCGGGTCGGAGCACTGGACTCAGCCCCACTCTCTCAGGGGCTCGGTCTCCTCATCTGCCAGAGGAAGGAGCCGGACCGGCGGCCGGGCTTCCTTCGCGTCTGGGCTTTTGAAACTGGGAACAAACGGGTGTCGGTACCGACGTGGGTCCGGGCGCAGCCTGGCACTGCTGGGGGTGCATGGCCCGGCGTTCGCCCCATCAGCGGATCCCCGTGTGACCTCAAGGTCCCTGTGGTCTCCGCCGAGGCACAAACAGACTCAGGGAGGACACGAGGCCGGGAAGCTTCCAGAAAAGAACCCGGGACTCTGGTCCCAGCCCTGCCCTCGTCTGCCGTAGCTGGATGTGAGGTGCCAGGGCCTCTCTGGACTAGTTCCCACTCCTGGGGACCCGGCACCCACGGCCACGGCCACAGCCAGACAACTCAGGGAAAGGCCTTCGTGCACATTCCAAGCGAGCGAGGGACTCACCAACTTGCAGTGGGGCCTGTAGTGGTGAGAGCTACACAGAGAGCCAGAGCGGGGCACCCTCAGCCCCACCCCCGGGGCTGCAGACGCCGCCCGGCCACCAAGTGCTTGGTGAGCGGGCAGTGGCCAGCCGCCCTCCTTCGCCTGCGGCGCTGGCCGCCTGCACTCGGCCCTCCGATCCTGCAATCACTCCCGACCGTGCAAAGGCACCCCCATGCCATCCGCACCCTGGGGTGCACGTCAATCAGGGAAGGGGGTGGCTTGCTCGGCCCTTCGCCTTGCACTTGGAACTCCCAGGATCCTCAGGGCTAGGGTGACGCCGCCACGGTGGCCATCAAGGCCACTCGGGCTCCTGCGGTGCCACGCGGGGCCAAAGGCCCTTCTTCCTTTCGGGGGGTGTGGGGGCGGGGCGGAGTGAAGGTTCTCCCCGCTCTTATGAAGGGGTTTTATGAAGACTTTGTACGCGATGCTTTCAAAGCCTTAACTGCCATTGCCCAGCATTGCCTTGTTTGCCCCAAAATACACCGGCCAAGCACACACACGCGCAAGTTCCGTTACAGCCGTTACATCTGTTTAATAAACTTGCATTTTGATCCAGCCAGAGAGTCCTTCTCTGGGGGGCGGGCCTGCTGGCTGGGGCCGGCTCTGTCCGCTGTGGAATGTGGTGTAGAGCTGCCACCCGTGGGGAACGTGCCCTGGTTCAGAGCACGAGGGTAAAGGCCTCCTCTAGGCAGGACGGCGGGGCCTCGCGGCCTCGGAGCTGAACGCTGCTCCCAAGGCAGTAGCCTGGGCCTCGGGGTGCCCTCCGTCCCTGGTCTGGGCCTCGGGGTGCCCTCCGTCCCTGGCCTGGGTGGGGGTCTGACGAGAAGGTCTGTGCCCTCCCAGGAAACTTCCCACAGTCACTGGGATTAAGGCCAAGGCGCCAGGTGAGTGGCAGGTGCCCCGCGTGGGGGTTCGGGGCATCACCCCAAAAGGCGGCACCTGGAAACAGCAGAGGGGGAGGCGCTGTGGCGCCCTGTGCGGGAGGGAGGGCTGGAGCTGCCTGCGCGCAGGAGACGGATGTAGGCCAAGGAAGCCCGAGCAACCGGGTTGCTCAGTGGTTAGAACCTCCCTGGGGACTCAGGGGCCCCCACCCTTGGGCGCTTGTGGGAGCGGCCGGTCCATGTCTGTCTGTCTCTCCCCATCCCACTCTTTCTAACAAATCCATGGGAAACAGCCACCGGTGAGGATTAACAAAAACAAAAGCAATGGCCTCCACTGCATCTCCTGGCCCAGACCCAGAAGCCCGCCCACCCCTCCAGGCCCGTTCTTTGTGCAAATGAATGTGGGAGCTTCCTGCGCGGTCCCAAGTGAGAACGCCGCGCAGGCTTCTGTGCACTGTGGGTCCGTGTGACGATCCCGCCGGGACCCCGAGTCCCACGGCGCCTCCCTCCGCGCCTCCCTCCGCGGGCCGCGCGCACCGGCCCCGCCTGGTCCTCGCGAGGGCGGTGCAGGCGGCGAGGCCGTGCCCGTGCGACCTCCAGCCACCAGGCGGCGCCGTCCGCTGAGCCCCGCCCCAGGCGGCCCCACCAAGCGCCACCAGGGCAGACCGGAAATGACGCAGGCGGAAGGAAGTGCCATGGCCCAGGAAGCGGTTGGACGGCCGCCTGAGGAAACCCTGTCGCTCTGGAAACGGTAATGAAGCCGGGAAACGAGCACGAGCTTGGGCTGAAGCGATGCCGCCCCCCGCGGCCCCGCCAGCCTCGGAGTCCCCGGCTTTGGGGCGGCGGGGTCACCGACCCGCATCGGGAACGGGGACCAAAGGGCCTTCGGGAGTTGTAGTGGGCGGGGTGGCGGCGCTCGTTTCCGGCGCGCGTCCAGGTCTCGGGGAGGGGGCGGGGCAGCCGGAGGGGGCGGGGTAAACAGCTAGGGGCGGGGCAGCCGGCGGGGGCGGGGCAAGCAGCTAGGGGGCGGAGCGGGAGGGTGGGGTAAGCAACCAGGAGGCGGGGCGGCCGGAGGGGGCGGGGCAGCCGGAGGGGGCGGGGCGGCCGGAGGGGGCGGGGCAGCCGGAGGGGGCGGGGCGGCCGGAGGGGCGGGGCAGCCGGAGGGGGCGGGGCAGCCTCAGAGACGAGCCTGACTGCCCGCTCATGCCGCGTCTGCCCTCAGGGAGCAAGCCCTGCTGAAGGCCCGCGTGGTGGACCAGGACACGGAGGCGTGGCAGCGGGACCCCGCCTTCGCGGGGCTGCAGAGGGTCGGCGGTGTGGACGTGTCCTTCGTGAAGGGCGACAGTGTCAGAGCCTGCGCCTCTCTCGTGGTGCTCAGCTACCCGGAGCTGGAGGTAATGGTGGTGCTGGCCAGGGCCGCCCTGCTGGGCTGCGTGCGCCCTAGTGAGAGAGGTGGGGCTCCGGGCCGGGAGCGCGGTGTTTGGTAGGATCGCATTGGAAGGTCGGGGAGTCTGCGAGGAAAACGAGGAGCATCTTAGACTCCCCTCCTCCGTGACCCGCAGGGACACATCCCACGTTGCCCAAGCTGGAAACCTGTCTGCCCAGACCACCCCCTCCGGTCACAGACGAGCTCCATTTTTATTTGTTGATTTCAGAGAGGAAGGGAGAGGGAGAGATGGGAACATCAGTGATGAGAACCATGGATCGGCTGCCTCCTGTACGCCCCAACTAGAGGTCAAGCCCACAACCCCGGCCTGTGCCCCGACCGGGAATCAAACCGGGACCTCCTAGTTCATAGGTCGGCGCTCAACTACTGAGCCGCGCCGGCGGGGCCGCTAGCTCCATTTTCAGCATTTCTTCTCTGCATCCTAAATGCTGCTGGGGTCAGTCCCCTGTGTGCATCCCCGCTGCCCCTCCCCGGCCGTGCCGTGGCCACCCCTCCGCAGGGTCCTTGCTGCCAGCAGAGCTGTTTTCCTAAAGAGCAAGTGAGGTCATGTCACCACCTAGTCCACGGAAGGCCCTTCCTGTGCCTCCGTGGCAAATAAAGTCCACGCTTGCTGACGAGGTGCGAAGGCCTCTCACTGGTCTGACTTCTGCTTCAGGCAGGCAGGAGGTCAGCTCTCAGCCGCTCCCCACCCCACCCTCCACTCCGAGGGCTTTGGATCCCGCAGGCAGGCCACGCTGCCCCCGCTGCCTGCCCTTCGCCACCACGTTCCCTGTCCTGGAACGTTCCACCCATCTCTGAGGTTCTCCAGTGACGCCCCTCATCCCACAAGACCAAGAGTTGCTCCTAGCACCCTCTTTTCTCTCTTTCTCACTGGAATGGGATTGGCCTGTCTCCCCGACCGTGTGGTCCTGCCCACCAGCCGTGGCCTGGGCACCGAGCTTCGGCCCGGTGGAGAGAAGACGGGAGTAGCTGCGTGGATGCAAGTGAACGTGTGCCAGGGTGTGTCTGGGGCCCAGCTCAGGGCGCCGTGACTAAGGAGGAGCTTGGGAGGGGCCTGGCTGTGCCCTTCAGAGCTTCCCTCCCTGCTCCCCCGCCTCCCGGAGGCCGCGTCCTCCGCCTCAGGCCTCGCGCTGGACTTGGGGGCCCCGCAATCAAAACCCAGGAGCGTGCCCGGCACCTGCTCTGCTGAGCGCGGGCGAGTGGCCAAGGCCGCCCTCGGAGGCCCTGGTCGGCATGGAGGACGGCGCGGGGGACAGGCATGGCTGCTTGGCTTCCCCCCTGGCTCCGCCCCGCCCACTTCACCCCCAGGCCTGCGCCTCCTCCTTCCTCACTGTGGACGGGAATGTATCTGCACAACTGAGCTGAGGCCAGGCACTGAAGCAGTAGCGCCACCGCAAGCCCGCCACAGACACGCCAGCCCCAGGGACTCTGGCCTTCCCAGACCCAGTTCCCGTGGCCCGTGGCCCGTGCCTGCCCCTCGCTGCAGGGGCCCCACATCTGCCCCGGCCTCGATCTCAGGCGGTGCTGGGCAGCGGTCCTCATGGGGATGAGTTACCGGCCCGCTGACCGGGGCTCTCAGGGTGGGGCCTCAGGCTGTGTCCTCTCGCGACCCCAGCACGTGCCCGGGGCCTGCTGCTGGACGAGTCAGCTGCGTGAGGGGCTCAGACCAGCCGGGGGTCTTGGGAAAGTCTGGCCCAGTGGCCCCCAGTGTGGGTGAGGACCTGCAGGCTCGATGGGCAAATCCACAGGGACCAAGTGGGGCCGTGGTGGCCGAGGGCTGGGGTGTGGGGCGGAGGGGCAGTGGTGGCTGACCGGTGCCGGGCCACTCGAGGTCTGGAGAACGTGCATGCCTTCGGGCCCAAGGTGCAGGGTCCCCGTGCCGGAAGCAGGTTCCACACCGAGCTGATCGCGTGCGACGGGCTGTGTGTTAGCCGCTCGCTCTGAAGAGCCAGGAGGGGAGCCGTCATTGTGGGAGCACTTCCGGCAGCCCCGACTGCCGGCCCTACCCTAGACCCTGTCCCACTCCTCCCACCTGACGTCTCCAGCACTTCTCCCGGGGCCTGCCCTGTCCCCTGAGCCTCCCCTCATCCGGCCTCGGCTCTGACTCCCAGGAGCAGCCCCACCAGAGGAGCCGACTCAGCAGCAGGGCGCTCACCTGTCCTTCCTCATGCTCCTCCCAGACAGTGAGGCGGGGAGGGGAGGGGGGCTGTGGAGGAGGGGATCCACGGATGAGGGCAGAGCCATGCCCCCCGGCCCCGCGGCCTGACCTGGCTCCTGGTGCAGGTGCTGTATGAGGACAGCCGCCTGGTCCACCTGACGGCCCCCTACCTGTCGGGCTTCCTGGCCTTCCGAGAGGTACCCTTCCTGGTGGACGCGGTGCAGCGGCTGCAGGAGAAGGAGCCCAGCCTCATGCCCCAGGCAGGTACCTCCAGGGGCCTCTGCTGCTGGGGGAGGGGGGGGCGGGGGGACTTCCTGGAGGAGGGGCACTCGCCTGAGCGCGGGGAGAGGACCTTCTCAAAACCTGGGCTCAGTGGTGGCCCCAGCCTCCTGCTCCCAGACACCCCAGCCTCACGTCAGCACCGCTCACCGTGCCTTCCCTGTGGCTCTTCCAGGTCCTCCTTGTGGATGGAAATGGGGTGCTCCACCCCCGAGGTGATCCTGCTCCCGAGAGGCGGTGGGGAGGGCTGAGGGAGGGGGGACTCCCAGGACACCGGCTCCCACCCAGCCGGGCGCTGACAACTCCTCTCTGCCTTGTTGGGACCCCCAGTAAAGACTCTTCTCTTCACCCCCATCCTGCCTGCCCCGAGGCCCCCAGCACCCCCGGGGCCCACATGGTGCCACTGCCAGGTGGGACTGACCGCCCCCAGGAGCCCTGGCCTGAGCTCGGTCCGCCTGTCCCACTGGCGGCCACCTGCAGCCTGGCGTCCTGGCCCCGAGCAGGACACTGGGACTTGGCCCAGGGAGAGCTGAGGGGCCGGGCTACCTCACCCTCAGATAGGAAGTGGGGGGACCGTTGGGCAGCAGAGAGGCAAAGGTGGGGACACGCACCACCCTGGAGGTCGGTGCGGGACCCTCGGGCCAGCCTGGCCGCGGACCCCAGGCACAGCAATCCAGCCACCTGGCAAGAGCCCCCGAGTTGTCAGGGGAATTGGGGGCCAGAGGCCCAGCTGACGGTGGCCACAAAGGGGAGGAAGCAGGGAGGTGCTGGGAGCGCCGAGTGGGCTCCTGGGAAGCTGGGCAGGGACCACGGCAAGGTCAGCTAGGGCTCGGGTCCCGTCCCTCAGCCCGAGGCAGCCTTGGTCCGCTTGCTCGGCAGACTCAGGAAGGGTCTGGTGTGTCCCGAGGCCCCTGCCCCCCTTGGCTCATAGCCCTCTGCCCCCCCCAGGCTTCGGGGTGGCCTGCCACCTGGGCGTCCTCACGGACCTGCCCTGCGTCGGGGTGGCCAAGAAGCTGCTGCAGGTGGACGGGCTGGAGAAGGACGCCCTGCACAGGGACCAGGTGCGACCCCGCCCCGCCCCGGGCAGCCCGGCCTGTTGCCGCTCGCCCCTCCTGGGTCCCTGGCCGGGGCTCAGGAAGACCCGCTGTGCGCCCCGGGTTCCCTGTGGGTGGTGGAACCTCCAGCCCCCTCTGAGCTCCTCTCCCAGCCCCCCTGCCCCTGGGGGGCCCCATGTGAGGTGGGGCCGGGACACTGGGAGCCTGTGCCGTGCCCTGCGCAGCACCAGGAACGGGGCTCCCGAGACAGCGGGCAGCACTCGCTCTCTCTGGGAAGCAGCGGAGGACAGGGCACGTGTCTGTCGGGGCGGTCCTGCGTCTGCGTGGGGCCGTGGGCAGGGACCCCGCCTTCCCAGTGGGCCCCCCGCTGCCCCGTAAACGTTCCTTGGGCTGAAGCAGATGTGCCCACAGTCCCAGCAGGAGCGAGCACGGCAGGGGGCCGGGCCTGGGGCAGGAGCCGGCCTCCCACCCGCTGAGGCCTGGGCAGGCTGCCCCCGCCCTCCCGGCCCGGCCTTGGCCCTGGAACCGGGAGGAGAGAGCTGCGCCCCGAGGGCCTCGCCAGGTGGACGGAGCTGAGGGCAGCTCGCCGGGCAGGGTCGCTGCCAGGGTGGTCCGGCCGGTCCCTGCCCCGCGGCTGGGCTGCGCAGGCGGTGAAGGTGACACGTGTTTCCTGCTCCCAGATCCGCCTCCTGCGCGCCGGCGGGGACTCCTTTCCTCTGAGGAGCCGCTCCGGGGCCGTCCTGGGCAGGGTGAGTGCGGGCTGTGCTCCGCCGGCCGGTCAGCACCCACGGACCTGCACGCCCACGCCCACCCCACCCCTCTTGCCTCTGCCTCCCCACCCCGCGCTGTCAGCAGGCCACCCCGTCCCCCCACAAGCGGCCGGAAGGTGCCCCAGGCGCTGCATGCCCCCCAGGCCCCTCCTGCACCCAGGACAGGCTCAGTCCCCCAGCCGCAGGGCCTGCCCGGCGCCCTGACTCCTCCCTGCCCCAGGCCCTGAGGAGCCACGACCGCAGCACCAAGCCCCTCTACGTCTCCGTGGGCCACAAGATGAGCCTGGAGGCGGCCGTGCGCCTGACCCACAGCTGCTGCCGGTTCCGGGTCCCAGAGCCCGTACGCCAGGTGGGTGGGCGGCTCATCCAGGGCCTGGCTCTGCCTCTGGCCCCGGGACCCTGTCATCCGGTGGCCACCACCCCTTCCTCCCTCGGGTCCTGGGGCCTCCCTGCTGCAGCGCGCGGGGTGGCCTCCAGGTGGCAGCACAGCCCGCACGGCATGGGCTTAGCCCCTGCTGCGGGCCTGGGCCTCCGCGGCTGCTGAGCGGCTCTGGGTGCCCACGCTCTCCCACCGGGTGCTGGTGGTGGGTCTCAAGCTGCCCCGTGGGCCTGGCTCCAGGGGCCTGTCCTGCGTCCCACCCACTCGTGTGACCGGAACTGCCCCTGACCGCAGAGCTGGCCCTTGTGCGGGAGGGGCAGGTCCTGTCGCCAGTGGGGTGAGGCTGTCCAGCAACTCCGCTGTCCCTGGGTCCAGGCTCTGGGTCCCTGCCCGGCAGCACTGCCCTCCCGACTGCTTCCTGGGGCGGGGGGGACGCTGCTCCTCCCCATGGCGTCCGCGGGTGCCCGTGCCAGGCCTGGGCGCTCTCATGGTGCCTTCCCACCACAGTGCCGTCCCCCTGCCCGCTCCCGCTGGAACAGAGGCCTGGGGCGGGTAGCTGTGTGTCCTGTTGGACATGGCTCGAAGGCCCGGCCCCCGGGATGGAGTCAGCACGTGGCAGGCCCTGCAGCCAGGTCCGGGGCCCACAGCCCCTGGCCACTCGGGGACTTTGTGGGTGTTTCTGCACCGCCCTGGGGACGGGGTGCTGGCTGAACCCGGGGGAGGGGTGCCGGGCTGGGCCCTCAGGGAAGGGGTTTCGGCAGGGACCTCGGCTCAGGCCACACCAGCTAAGGGTGCTGTCCGCCAGGAAACCAGGGCAGCCGTGTGGCTGCAGCTGAAATGTGGGGGCCTGGATCCCCCCCTTAGGCCTCGGGACCTGCTGTCCTCCTGTCACCTGCCCCCCAGGCCGGGCTTTCTTGGGGGGAGCGAGTGGCGGGAGGGCTTGCCCAGGGGTCAGCTGGGGACCCAGCACCTCACGCACCACCCTCTCCTCAGGCCGACATCCGCTCCCGAGACTACATTCGCAGGACCCTGGGCGGCCCCAGGCCCCCCGCCCCCGGGCAGGAGAGGTGAGCGCAGGAGGCTGGGCAGTGGTCAGGGTCCTCAGCTGGGGTGCAGTGTCCTGAAGGGACGGGAGAGGAGCCAACAGGATGCTGGGGGCCTGGGGAGGCGTGGCCAGAAACCCCCAAAGCCACGGCCCGCCTCCCACCAGGGCTCCTGCCTGCCGTGGGCATCTGCCTGGGCGGCATGGGGGTGGGGCCCCACAAAGGGGTGGGGGTCAGACCAGCGGGCTCCCGTCCTGGCTGCCCCACCAGCGTCCTTTCCGCTCTGAGCCTCGGCTCCTCGTCCGCGTGGCAGGCGCAGGGATTCCCATCCTGCTGGGTCTCGTGGGGGAGCCTCCGGGACCGGCGCTGCCCTCACAGGCAGGAAGCAGGCGCGGGGCAGGGATGAGCAGAGCGGGTTCTGTCTCCCGCCCTGGGAGCCGGCGGCCTGGGCCTGGCGGAGCTGCTGAGGCCTGAGCGCTCCCAGGGCTGGCGGGGCATCTGCGTGGAGGGTCCAGGTCAGGGGCAGCCTCCAGGGACCCCTGGTAGCGAGGGGCCCTCAGGCGCTGGGATTTCATGCTGCCCCTTCTCCACGTCATCCCCAGGAAGGCTCAGAGGCCCAAGGTGTGGCCCAAGGGAGGCCCCGAAGAGCCCCCGGGTGAGGGCAGGACCCCCGAGGCCCACAGCCCAGCCCTCAGGACACACCCGGAAGCCCCAGACCTGGGCGCCCAGGAGCAATAGGACCCGGGCTGGGCGCGGAGCCAGCCGGACGCCCTGGAGAGAGCCGCCCGCCTGGCGCTCTGGCCTCAGAGCAGTCACTGGCCCGGGCGCCTCCGTAGGGGCAGGACCGGCCCCAGCAGCTGGCGGTGCGCTTGGACTCAGACACGGGCCGCGAGCGCCCTGCTCCCATGGCTGCGCTGTCCACATCCCCGTCCACGGTCACGCCACGAGGCCTGGAACAGCCTGGGTGATGCCCACAGAGACCTCTCAGCACAGAGCCCAGACCCGGGCCCGGTGGCTTTCCCAGGGGCCACGGGAGGGGTTTTTTCCTAAAAGTGCCTACGTGGTCCTGGCCAGTGTGGCTCAGTGGTTGTATGAACCAGGAGGTTATGGTTTGAGTCCCGGTCAAGGTCACATGCCCGGTTGTGGGCTCGATTCCCAGTGGGGGGTGTGCAGGAGGCAGCCGATCCACGATTCTCATCATTAATGTTTCTCTCTCCCTTCCTCTCTGAAATCAATAAAAATAGATTTTGAAACAACAAACGTGCTCACGGCCGCTGGGCGGCACGAGTGTTACAGCTCTGCCCGTCCCCTCGGGTATATCTGCCACCGGCTGTTTCCGATTGAGCTTCCTGGTCATTAAACCATGGAGAGCTTCCAGGGGTGACGTCACAGCAGCACCCCCGGGGCCACCTCTGGCGTGCGGCGACGGCGTGGCCTCCCTGCGAGTGGGAGCGGTTAAGGCCACCGCTTCCTCTGACCACAGGGCTCCGCGGGCCGCCGGCTGCGTGTGAGGACAAAGGCGTGCTCCGCAGGCCCCGTCCCTGTCCCCTGAGCCGGGAGCCGCGGGGTCACATACATTAGCACCCGGTTCTCACCAACCGTCACGGGGACGCTGGGTTTCTGTTCCAGCTCCTGGGGGCTGTGCCCGGCGCGGCCATGTGCCCGCTTTCCTGATGCGCGTTCGCAGTCCTGTCCCGGGGGGTGACTTCCTGGCTCTCGGGGCAACTCACTCCGTGGACCGGCCGGCGCTCGCTCAGTGGCAGCCTTTTCCTGGCCACAGCCAGGCCCGGCCTCCGTCCTCGCCGGCACTGGCTGCCTCTGCCTTGCATGTCCCTGAGGACGCGTGAGGGGAGCCCCTGTGTGTGCTCACTGCCCGTTTGGGAGAAATGCCTCCTCAGATCCTTTGCCCTTTTCATTTTGTTTGTAAATATATTTTTATTGACGTCAGAGAGGAAGGGAGAGGGAGAGGGAGAGGGAAACATCGATGATGAGACAGAATCATGGATCTGCTGCCTCCTGCCCACCCCCACTGGGGATGGGGCCCTCAACCTGGGCCTGTGCCCTGACCGGGAATCGAACCCGGGACCCGTCAGTCCACAGGCCGACGTTCTATCCACTGAGCCACCCCCACCAGGGCCCCTTTGCCCTTTTAAAACAGAGCCGTCTCGTTCTGCTGTCCGTATGGGGGACCCCGGTCCCGGCAGCCATGTGCCTCAGCTCTGCTCCCATCCGGCCTGTCTTTTCGTCCCCGACGGTGTCCCCTACACGTGGGCGTCTTTAAACTGGATGTGGAAGGAGCCTCGCCGGTCCCTGGGGGGCCGGGCCGGGTGGTTGTGGCTGGTGGTCAGCGTGGATGCCCGGGGCGGCACGTGGGCCAGAGGCGCTAGGACGGTGCTGGCGGGAGGACGCGGTGGGTCACCCAGTGACCTGGCGCCCCGGCTTCGGTTCTTGTTTTCCTTCCATTCGGTGATGGTGCTGGAGGGTCCCAACTTCCTTTCCTGATCTTAGTGATTCAAGTTGGGTCGTCTGGTTGAGTGGTTTCGGAGGCGCCCTGCCCCCACACCAGGGGGCCCCAGCGGTGACCTGGCTCAGTGGGGGCTGCGGGGTGGGGGGGGTCCCTGCAGGATTCACTGAGGGGTGGGCTTCCACATCCAGCCCTAACTCGGACCCTGACCCCAGCAGACAGGCCCTAAAGGTGCAGACCCAGGTGCCCCTCAGGGTGGGGGTGGGGGTGCTGAGCCCCTCGGGCAGCAGAGGCAGCGTGATGGGGGCGGGGTTTAAGCCTGGCGAGGAGGCGGGAGGGGGTCTTACCTTAAAGGGACCAGAGTTTCAGCTACAACTTCCAGGGAGACCCGCCTCGCCTGGCAGTGCGGGGGGGGGGGGGGGGTAGCAGGAGGGGGCATTGGATGGCCCAGAAGCACCCAGAGGAGCCCAGGTGGGGCGGGACCTGCTGGGCGTAGGTGACCCGGAGCAGCAGGATGGGGTTTGGGGGGAGGCTTCAGTGGCACGTGCTTCCCACACCCACGCCCGTCCCCCTGCTCTACCCTGTCTTCACCCCCACACCCGTCCAGAGGGCGTGCGGGGCCGGAGTGGGTGGTGTCTCTCTCCTTCCCGCAGAACCTTAAAAATAGAGCCGAGATGATGCCCTCTCAGACCACAGCTGCCCCAGAGCCCAGAATAAGTCTGAACCCCTTAATAATTCACGGCGCTCCAAATAGCCTGGTGGCCCCTGCGCCCCTGCCCAGGTCCCCCCCAACGCAGTTCCCAGGGGCTGGGAGTGGGGCTCCCGCGAGGTGGGGGGGCCTGGCTCCTGCAAAGCACACCCACGCCCCTCGCCTCAGAGACCCCGCCTGCCCACCACCCCTCTCGGGCAGCCAGGCATGAAGACCCCAGGTCCTCACTATCCCAGGACCTCCCCACTGCACCCCTCCGGCCACAAACATCGGTCCCTTCCATCACAACCGCCCCCCTCAGGCTTCTGGGGTCCCAGCCCTCCAGGGCCTGGGCCCAGTCCCGGCTGCACACACCCACCTGCTCCTCTGCCTCGGGAGGGTCCCTAAAGGGGCTCCATGCTGGCGGGAGCAGCTGGGACCAGGCCCTGGGTCCCGGCGTGCAGCCGCTGTGCTGCTGGGGTGGCAGTGGGTCCTCAGAGTCCGGCCCCCCGCAGCCCTGCAGCCCCGCCCGGCCCGCCGGGTGATTAATGAAAGGCCCCAAACGGATCGGATCTCACTCGGGGCGAGCAGGCGGCGAGGTGTGGGGGATGATGGAGCGAGGCCCGCTGTCCCCAGGTCACCCCCCGGGCGGCAGGAGCGGCTTCTCGAAGTTTCCTGCCTCTGCGGGCGATGCTGGGGGGCGGGGAGGGGGGGACCCAGGGGGGTGGGACAGCTGCTGCTCCGGGCAGGACTGCGCCCCTCCATCTGCCTCCTCCCCACCAGCGGGCAGGGCAGGCAGGCTGACGGGAAGGAGGGAGAGGGAATGGGGGCGCGGGGGAGGGCTGTGGTGGGCAGAGGGGAGACCCAGGCCTCGGGTGGGCCCACGGAGCGGCTGTGGCGCGGCTGCGTGTCTGTTTCTTACTGAAACGTCACGTGTTTCTGGTCAAAGTCAGCGGCCGTGGACGGAGGCGTCTGTGAGCCTGGTGACGGGGACGCCCCTCTCCTGATGGCCCTTCCTGGCAACAGTTTACTTTTTCTGTCTGTTTTGGACCGTGTGTGTGTGTGTGTGTGCGCGTGTATTGTGTGTGTGCATGTGTGTGAGCATGTGTGTATGCGTGTATTGTGTGTGCATGTGTGTGAGCGTGTGTGTATGCATGTATTGTGTGTGTGCGTGTGTGTATGCGGGTATTGTGTGTGCATGTGTGTGAGCGTGTGTGTGGGTATTGTGTGTGCATGTGTGTGAGCATGTGTGTGAATGTGTGTGAACGTGTGTATGTGTGTATTGTGTGTTTGTGTGTGAGCATGTGTGTGCGTGTGTTGTGTGTGAGAGCATGTGTATATGTGTGTATTGTGTGCGTGTGTGAGCATGTGTGTGAGCATGTGTGTGCGTGTATTATGTGTGTGTTGTGTGTGTGTGCGCGTGTAGTGTGTGTGCGCGTGCATAGGGGTGGGGGGGCTTCTAAATAGGCCCCGACGTCCTGGGTTTCTCACTTGGAAATAACCCATTGACTTCCCACTGAGTTTGGTCTCTCCCACGTGGCCTTCTCGCACTCTCCCACACGCACACGCACACGCACACACCCCCTCTCCGGGGCTCAGCGTGTGCCTCCCTCCATTCCATGCACACCTTCCCGGCGGAGGGCCTGCGGCCGCGTGGCCTCAGGGGCTGCCTCTTGCTTCTCCTGGGCTCACGGGCAGCCCTTGCTTGTCTGCCCCAGACGCTGCTCTGGGAACAGGACCCCCGGGGCCTCCGTGGGTCCCTTTCTTTCTGGAGCTGTGGCAGCTCCCCGCAGTGCCCCAGTGTCCGGGCCTCCTGCTGTGTCCCGGTACCTGCTGCAGAGCCGGCCCCGCTGCCCGGCTTGTTGCCTGGGCACATCCACCCCACGCCCGTGTCGCGCCCCCTCCGTCCTCGGTTCAGTGGTGTCCTCGGGTGGCTTCTGAGATCCTGCACGGGAGCCGCAGCCCCCGGCCGCCCCGGAGGCCAGCGCCACGGCTCCCGCCGCGACCGGAAAGGGCGCCTCTTCAGCTGCCGGAGCCACAGGGACATCACGGGTCTCTCGGGTGTCGGGCTCCAGATGAACCGCATGGTCCCCTGTGGTGACGTGAGGGCTGAGGGTCCAGGGGGCGGGGTGGGGGCACCACTGTCCGTGGTGCTGAAGCCAGTGTGGCCGTGGGGCTGGGCCTGAGGTGCTGGGAGCCTGGCTCTGGCTTTACTCCCGACCACCCTGCCCCGCATCCCCCGCACCCCCCCCCCGGCCGCCCCGCCCCGGCCCCCTGCAGCTTGGGCTCCTCCAGATTGCCTCCCTCCGGCCCCGCCTCTTGGTTCTGACTGGCCTGGCTTGACCGTGACCACTGCTGGACTTGACCACTGTGGCTGGAGGTCAGTGTCCAGCCTGGAGCCAGGGTGTGGCATTAGCCTTGCCCACGTGCAGGGGTCCCTCAGGGCGGTCAGCACTGTCCCTGGCTGGAAGGCCGATGGGGTCGCGTTCTCAGGAGGCCGTAGCCAGGATGTCCAGGACACCCCATCCCTGAGGCCGGGAGAGCACCACCATCCCCCAGCGCCCATCCGTCTCTGGGGGCTTCTCTCGGGGCCGGCGGACCCGCGTGATCAGGCTCCATTATGAGCTGCCCGTCTTGTTTGTGGGGCACAGACGCCCACGGCCGAGGGGACCCAGTTGGCAGGTACCAAGGTCTCCATGACAGGTGACTCGGGGGTCAGTGACCTGTGTAGGGAGATGTCAGCCGGGGCTGCCGTGCGGGCAGCCAGTTCCCCCAGAGCGTCCATGCAGGGGTGGCGGCCGCATGGGTCCAGCAGGCGGCAGCGGGGAGCGGGGGGAGCCTGAGCTGCCTCTGCAGCCCCAGGGGCGCTCACACGTGGCTCTTGGGCAGCCCACCTCAGTCCACTCATTCCTTCACCCCAAAGCCTCCCGCTGGGGGGCCAGCAGCCGGGACAGCACTGGGAGGCACGATGTGCGGACAGTGTCTGCGGCCTCAGGCAGCTGAGGGAGCGGCTAACTGTGGGGCCAGGGGACGGGGGGTGGCGGCGGCGAGGCCAGGCCCAGGGGGAGGGGCTGAGGGCCGCCTGGCCCAGCACAGGCGCACAGCGCACCGGCCAGGTGCCCAGGTGCGGAGCCTTGGGCAGTGAGCTCAGCCCTGAGCTGAGAGACTTGGAGACAGTTTCTCAAAGCTCCTGGGCCTCGGTCTCCTCCCCTGTAGAAGGGGCTGGTCCAGTCGCAGGACGGTGGGGAGCGGCAGTGCCCGGTGCGGACGTGCAGAGCTCGGTTAGGTTTGCTGTGATCTTTTCAGGAAAACCCCTGGCCACCAGGTCCCTCCCCGAGAGGACCAGTGACCACACTCTGACCCCAGCCTGGCCCCGGCCTTGCCCTGACGGGGCTGCCCCTCCCCTGGGAAGCCCACCCTGCCTCCTGGGAGGGTGATTGGCAGCTGCCACTGCCCGCCCCCGGCCGCTGAGCCTCCTGCTTACTCATGACACTGACATATGGCACCTCGGGCGGGGGGGGGGGCTGCCGGTGGTGAGAGCAGCGTGTCCCGCTCGCGTCCTGCTGAAGCAAAACAAACATCATGTGAGGGAGCAGAGGCGGCCGGGGGCGTGAGCAGCGTGTGCGTGTCTGCATGGCGCCTGCCGGGCGCTGGGAGGAGGAAAATGGAGGAGGAGGCTGTGGGCTCGGAGCTGAGGCCTGGCTTCCCTGCTTGGGGCTCTCAGCTCATGGGGTCCTCCGAGGTCACGTGGTCCATCCAGCCCCTCCCGGCCGCTCTCCGTGGGGACGCTGGGCTCAGGCCGGGACCTGGAAAGGCTCTTTCTTCCAAGAACCGGGAAGCCACCTGATGTCAGACAGACCCCAGGCTCAGGCCGAGCCAGGTCCTGCTCTGCGTTCCCGGACGGACGGACAAGGGTGTGCACTGCAGGGGGCAGCAGCCCTCCAGCCAGTCCCTCCCAGACCCCCTCTCCCAGGTCAGCAGCCCCTCCTTTTCCCAGGGCTCAGGCTGCTGCCATGGCAACGAGTCCCTTTGCTGGCGACAGCACGCATCCTGGAAAGGGTCAGTGGTCCAGGGACCAGGGGGTCCAGCAACTGTCGCACCACCTCCAGGAGGCCAGCCCAGGCCCCCCCTGCTCTGCCACCTGCCTCCTTGGTAGTAAGAAACCTGGAGAGACAGAGCGGAGGGAGCCTGGATGGGGCTGGCCCAGTGGGCAGGGCGGAAGGCGGTGGGTGCTGGAAGCTCTGGGCCGCCCCCGAGCCTGCAGATGCCTGAGGAGCATGGCAGATCCTGGGGTGTCTGTGGGGAGGAGCCCAGTGGGGACTCGGAGCAGCACCCCCCACTTTGGGCTCCCCAGGGAGCTGCAGAATCCTGCCCCCGACTGCCTCCCAGGCGGCAGGAGCCCCCCTGGCGCCCTGGGCCCAGCCCTGCGGGCTGACCGGGTGGCTGGGCTGCCCCCGGCCTGGCCTTGCACCAGGGGCCCAGCGCGGCCAGCCGAGCTGTGTGGGCCCCGCGCCGGCTGGCTGCTGGCTGCGCTCACGGCGGCCTCCGCGTCGGCACCGGCACCGGCACCGGCACCGCTGTGCACGGAGGTGTCGGCTGCTGCCTCGGGGCAGATGGGCTGCCAGTGAGCTAAGTGTGTGCGGGGGAAGGGGTGCCATAGGAACCCCCCCCCCCCGCCCGGCCGTGGGGGCGGGAGAGGCAGCGCCGGCTGCTGGGGGAATTGGGAGACCTAGGAGGGAGCGGGGCTGGGATCGATGGGCCCCAGGTTTGGGGTGAGGCTCCGGGCAAGGGGCTGGGGCCTCTGAGGGGATGCTGGGCCTGGAGCAGGGTCAGGGCCGGTGTCCCTGGCACCACTGGCCTTGGGCGTCTCTTCCCTCTCGGCCGCGGGACCTGAAGGAGGGACTGGGGGTCGGCTTCCGGGCGCGTCCCCTCCTGGCCCCGCGCCTCCCCGGACAGGCCTCCGTCCTTAGCAGGCAGACGCCGCCTCTGCAGGCCGCCGGCCAGGCGCGAGGGTGGGCGGGAGGCCAGCACTCGGCCAGGGCCGTCGGGCACGTGGGCTCGGGGGTTGGGGTGGCGCGTGTCAGGCAAGGTCACTGCCGCCCCAGCCGCCGCCGGACCCGGCCATGAGGTCGCCAGGTCGTGGGGGCCGGCTCCGAGGCAGGTGCTGGTGGAGGCCGGAGACCCTCCCTGGCCCGGCTGCCCCACAGCCCAGCCCGCTGGACCCCAGGCCCCCAGGGACCCTGGGCCGTGGAAGGGGCAGGCGGGGGCACATGGGCCCCAGACGGCCTGGAAAGCGCTCACGGGCACAGACAGGCCTCGGGGAGCCCAGGGCCTTTCCGTCGCCATGGCGGCCAGTGCGACTGGGCGCGTGGCCTCCAGGGACCGGCCCGGCAGCAGGGGGAGCCTTCACCCCGTTACACGGGGGAGGGGACGGGCTGCGAAAGGCTGCAGGAGGCCTGGGGCCACTTAGCGGCGGAGCTGGGACCGGAGCCCAGACCAGCTGGCGGCTCAGCCCTGCGGTCAGCTCACGCGCGGCCGGGCACACCCGGCAGGAGGGGCTGGGCCTGCCCCCCCACAGCTCCAGAGCCTGGGAGGGTGCCCGCTGGCCGTGCCTCTCCCTCCCTCGCATCCTGGGCAGCCGCCCCGTCGCCCCCGGTGACTCAGCTCAGCTGCTCCTCAGCCTCCCGCTTGCTGCCTTTTTTCTCTTTCTTTCCCAAAGGGTGACCTCGCTGCGGTGCTGTGGCAGGTGACTCCCCTGCCGGGGGGGGCGTGGGGACCAGGCCTCGCCCTCGGACTCTGGTCCTGAGCAGAGACTGTCGCCTCCAGGGCAGGACAGTCCTGGCCCCGGTTCCCGAGTCGGGTTCGGGGTCAGGTCACCTGCCCGGTCACCCTCTGCAGCCTCACGACCCAAGGACGCTTGTCCCCTGCGTGTGCTGGGGACACCTGGGCGGCCACTGGCCTCTCCTGCCTCCTGGACTCCCAGGTCCTGGGGTTCTGAGGCCAGGGTGGTGCCTGGACTGGGGACACCCCTGGCCTTGGGTGAGGAGACCAGAGGTGGTGCTCGAGCAGAAAGCTGAGGGGATTGAAGTAACGGAGCAGTCAGACAGCCCGTGCCCTGGGTGCCCGCTGGCCACTGGCTTCTGCCCAGACTTTCCTTCCCATCTGCCACCCTTTTCCTCTTCCTACCTCCCTGCCCCTGCTCAGGCCCCTCGCAGTGAACGAATGACGGCCTCCGGGGACCTGTCCACCCAGAGCCTCAGGAGCGGCCTTCCTGGCGACGTAACCAAGTGAAGAACTTGAGACGAGGTTTTCCTGGGGGCGTGGCCCTCAGGCCGAGGCAGGTGTCGGAGAGAAAGGCAGGGATGGGAGACGGGGCCCAGCTGCCTCAGCCACGAGGGAGGAGGCCTGGAGCAGGCTCCGCCTCTGGGCTCAGCAGCCGCTGGGACCTGGGGTCGGGGAGCCCTTTCTGAGCCACAGACTCTGGGGCGCTGCCCTGGCCACGTCCGGCCTCACAGCCCACCCGAAGGCAAGAGCGGCTCCGTCCGGACTCCCTTGCAGCTAGAGGTGGGCCTGTGACCTGGGGCCTCCGCCAGTCGCCCAAGCAGAGGCAGTAACACCTGGAAGCAAATGACCCGACTCTCTGTTTCTCTCTCTATTGTTTCCACTTGGGTCCAAGGACGGAGAGGGCTCCGGGTTAAAGGAAGGGCAGGGAGGGGCTCGGGCAGAAGCCAGCCTCCAGGACGCAGAGGGGCTCCGGCTCCGGGTGCTGAGGGAGCCTGTCTCGGAGACACGCCCGCCAGCCCCGTCCTCCCGATGAGCTTCACCTGCTCACCCAGGACAGGCTCCCGGGAAGTGAGAGTGCTGGGCCTGCGGCAGCACCGGGGCCTGGCTCGGGGTCCTCTCCCCCCACGCGGCCTCCCGCCTCCCGAGGGCCCCCTCCCCCGTGTGGGAAGGCCTCTGCTCGGCCTGGAAGGGGGCGCGGCCACCCCCACGCGGGGTTTGCATCTTCAGGAGCCGCTGGGCGCCCTGGGCCTCTCCTGCCAGCTCTCTGCGCTCCAGAGCCTCAGCCAGGGGCACAGCAGCCCCGAGAGAGGTAGGTGGGGGCCGCGGGGCAGGGGGGCACAGCAGCCCCAAGGGAGGTAGGTGGGGGCCCTGGACCTCTCACCAGCTCTCTGCGCTCCAGAGCCTCAGCCGGGGGCACAGCAGCCCCGAGGGAGGTAGGTGGGGGCCCGGGGCAGGCTGAGCGGGCGACGGGCCTGCCCCTGGGAAGCGGCGGGGGGAGGGGGCGCCGGGGGGCAATTCTGACGCATCTGGGGCTCAGGGTTGCTGGGCAGAAAGGAGTTGGCGGGTCTCAGAGGCCGAGGGAGGCGAGATGGTCCTGAAGGCGGCGACGGGAACGGGGGAGGGCGGCGGAGCTGGGAGAAGGGGCGTCCGGGTCTGCTCCATCCACACGTGGAAGCGGGCACGCCTCATGCAGGGCACTGCCTGTCCCTCCTATGACGACGGAGGCAGAGCGCCCTGGCTTTGGGGCCGCGGGTCTCCACCCAGCTGTGGAGGCACCACGTTCCTGGGGGTGGTTCCCGGGTGCGTGGCCTGAGCACCCCTGGCTCCTGGGACGCTCTGAGCCCGTTCCCTTCCGGCGGGAGCCTCTGGGTGCTGGTTCCAGTGCTTGTGGGGTCAGGAGAGCTCCCTGGGAGCCGCCCCAGCTCTGACCGTGGGCGGGAGCTCATGCCAGAGAGAAGCTCCTAGAAGCCCTTCTGCTAATCCCGGCCAGAGAGAGGAACCGCCCCAGCCTGGGCTGGCGACCCCCCAACATCGGACTAGTCTGCCCCCCGCCCCCTCCTGCCCACCCCCTCGCCCTCCGCGGGCCCATGTCCTCCCTGTTCTCCTCCCCATCCCCCCCCCCCCCGCAGTCTTCTTAGAAATGAAGTCATCTAGAAAAATAATCAAAATAGAAAGAAAAAAAAGCGAAGAAAATGGGTTTGTTTTTTTTTTTTCAAACATTTGGCAAGACGCCTCCCACACGGATGAGTGTCCACCGGCCTGTTTCCGTCTCGGGGCCTCGGGCCTGCACCTCCGGGCGGTGTGAGTGGGTGGACCTCCCCATGCCCCATGCAGCCAACCCTGGGCCTGGCAAAGGTCACCCAGGCAGTGCCCCCTGCAGGAGAGAGGACGGGGCCCAGCTGGGGTCACTAGCTCCTCAGTGAGGTCTCTGCCCATCCCTGCGCTTCCCGCCGCCACGCCCTGCGCAGTTCTCGGGGGTTATTTATAATTGATACCCGCCAGGCACTTGCTGAAAAGCCGCTTCCGGAAGCCCCAAGGCCCTGAGCTCCCGGCAGCCTTAGGCTCCAAGCCCGGACGGGTCCCCTGGCTCCCAAGTTTCCACTTCTGAGCCTGCCTCCCTGCCCCCCAGTGCAGCCGTTCTGCTACCCCCGACCTGCACCCTGCCCCTGAGACCCTCCCCGATGCTGGGGTGACCCGAGGCCAGGTGCCTTCTCCCCTTCTTAGAACCAGGCCCTCCCTCCATCCTGCCCTCTCTGGCCCCGATGGCAGGGCACCTGGGACGTGTGCACCCACTCCTGCCCTGGCTGGCTGTCTGCATCAGCTACAGGGTACAGGCTGTCCCTGCCCCGCAGACCTCGCCGGGCCCTGAGGGGGTGGCCGAGCCGCCCGTGGCTGACGGAGGTGACTGTGATGGCGAAGGGCTCCCCCTGCATCTGGAGTGATGCCCAGGCCCCAGGTGTGGTGGGGGCACGGGTTTCATGGTGCCTGGGCCCAAGGAGGGGCCTGCAGGCAGGGAGGGGCACCCTCAGGTAGAGGCCAGAGATGAGTTCCCTGAGGGCAGGCTGCAGGCCCGGCCACTAGGGGTGCACCACGGGCAGGGGTGGGGCTGCCCTCCCTCGCCCTGGCCTGGCATCATCAGCTCTGGCCCTCCCTCCCTCCCTCAGCCTGAGCAGCACCGCCTGGCACAGGGAGCCTGGCAAGGCAGGGCCCTGGGGGTCGCCCTGGGGAAGCCTCTGTGGTGAGGGCAATGCCAGGCAGGCCCTGCCAGGGATGCGCTGCCACTTGGCAGGCACGGGGCGGAGTGTGGCCTTTCCCGAGTTCCGGGCTCCTTGCTCTGAGCTCCGGGGGCCACGGATGCCCTGACGGCGGGGGTTGAGGCGGAACAGATGCCCGTTCCAGGACCAGGCCCCGGGCCAGAAGGGCAGTGCAGCCTCCGCCGCTGACGCAGCCCTGGACCCGTGGGCTCCGGAGCCGAGGGGGAGACGGGGGGGGGGGGGGGGGCGGGGGGAGCAGCCAGGTGCCTCCGGCTCCTGACTGACCCAGAGCATCTGGCCGCCGGATGGCGGTGCCCCTGCCCGGCCACACACCCTGCCAGGCACTCCTCTCCCAGAGCCGAGGCCGCGGGGGCGCGGCTGACAGTTGGACGGGCTTCTGGGCACCCCTGGCGGCCGGCAGCCTGAGCGGAGGCGTCGTGCCCGTAGCTGCCCAGCCTGGACCCCTGTGTCCTGGGGGCGAGCGGTCAGGGGCCACCGGCCTGAGCCTGTCTCCTCGCCCGTAAAAGAAGGGCCTCAGCGTGAGGACGGAGCCGAGAGCGCATCCAGCGGGACCGGGCCCACAGTGCGCTTCCTGGGGAGCTGCCGCTGGGGGGACTTGCAGGGACCGGGCTCTGGGAGCCGCCCGACTCCGCCCGCCGCCGTGCTGGGCTCTCGCCCTCCGCATGGCCCGACCACCAGGCTGAGCCCTGGCCGCACAGGCCCCTCTGTGCGGCCCAGCGCCGGGCACAGCGCGGCCGAGCCAGTGGCAGCTGCAGCCAGAGGACCCACGCGGGGCGGGCGCTGTGTCTGAGAGCCACGGTCCTCACTCTGGAGGGAGGGAGGGAAGTAAGATATGGCCGTCGCCCAATCCTTGCTGGTTCCCTTTCCCTCTACTCACAAACGGGGGTGCTGTGGGGGGCCCCCCCGTCACCTGCTCTGTCCACAATTACTGAGCTCCTGCTCTGACCTGAGCAGGTCAGTCACCTATGAAACAAGTCAGATGGTGACAAGACCTCCAGAGAAACAGCAGGGAGCAGGTGCCCGGGACAGCAGGTGCAAAGGCCCTGGGGCAGGACCAGCAGGCCCGGGCGGGGTGGTGAGGTGGGGGAGCCCTGACTGTCCCTGAGGGACCGGGGAGCCTGGAGCAGGAACAGCAGTTTTCCACGACGACTGGCTGTGGGGTTGAGATGGACAGCGGGGTGAAGCCGGGAGTCCGGGCGGGTCAGGGCAGTAATGGGGTGACAGAGGCGGCCGGCCCAGGGCGGGAGGAGGGTCAGTTCCGGGGTTTGGAAGCTACAGCCGCAGGTCAGCGGGTGGACTGGGGTGGGGGTGGGGGTGAGGCCGGGAGGCCGCCCCCCAGTAAGCCCCGCCCGTCCCCCTCGTGGTCCCGCCTACCGGAAGCCGCAAGGCTGAGCACCTCCGAGGCTGTGCACCTGAGGGCGTTGCCCAGGCAACCCCACTCGGCGTCTCAGGGTCCTGCCCGCTCAGCTGGGCTTGAGGCCTCCGCACCCGCAGGTCCCGTCCCCCCCCGGCCCGTGCGGTGGCGGCGGGAGGAGGCTGGAGGCCGCACAAGCCCCCTTGACCCCCATTAACGTTTTCAGAGCATTTGACACCCCGTCCCGCCCTCCGGCCTGGAAGCGGAGCCATAGCTGACCATCCCGGGGGGCCACCCCGCGCTCCCGCTCCGGGACTTCCGCTCAGACAGCCCGGCCCTGCGCCGCTCCTGCCTCGGGCCTCCCCTCCTTCCTGCCTGGGGGGGGGGGGTGCAGGAGAAGGTCCTGGGGGGCTCCCTGGAGGCGGCGGCTTGGCTCCAGCCGGCCTCGGTTCTGGAAGGGAGGGTCCCAGTCGCCCAGAGCTCAGCAGCGCCCCCTCTGCCCCCTTCCCCCGGGTTCGGGGCTGGCCAGCGGAGGGGAAGGGAGGAGGGGCCTGAAATTGGGCAGCCCCGGGTCAGAGGGAGGACAGGGGGGGTGCTGGGGGTGCGAGTGCCATTGGGCCGCAAGGTCCCCGAGCACAGGGCCGTCCTCTGGGCCAGCGGTGGACCCTGGTGGACCCAGGGCGTGGACGGTCCCGCGGAGAAGGGAGGAAGCCATGGCTGAGCCGGGAGCCGGGGGGCCTGACTCCGGGGAAAGTGACGGGAGCCGCGGGCGCTGGATCTGGGGTCCGGGCTCTGCTTTCGTGTTTTCCAGATTTTTCACACCAAACACATGGCAGTTACGTAATTCCATTTTATTTATTTATTTTAAAACTAAACTCTCCAGCCGGCTGTGCTCGATACTCCGTGTCTCCTCTGGGCTCCCGTGTTCTCGCCTCTCCTTCCAGGCCGGGGCAAGGGGTGGGGGTGGGAGAGGGGCCTGCCGGTCCGGGTGGGGGAGGTAGGCGCAGGGGCACCCCGGGGGGGCTCTGACCAGAGCTAACGGCCTCCCTTTCTGGGGGCCGGCAGCCCTGAGCCCTGAGCCCTGAGCCCTGGAGAGCGGGCCTGGAGCCCGAGGCCGCCGCCCCTCCAGCCTCGGGGCGCTCTCCTGGGCCGAGGCTGGAGGCTGAGCCTCTGTTCGGTTCTTGTGCCACAGACGGGGGGGCACTGGGAACAGGAGGTCTTTCTCTCCTCCCAGCTCTGGGGACCACGCGCCTGAGGTCAGGAGCCCGGGTCCTGCGGCTCCGAGAGCGGCCGCCCGTGTCGTCCTCGCGGCGCTGGTGGCCGCCGGGCCGTGGGCGCGTCGCTCCGGGCTCTGCCTCCGTCTCCACGGCCTCCCGGTTTCCCTCTTGGAATAAGGCGGGTCCCGGGGTCCATCCCGGCGGTTCACTGTGCAGAGCCCCTACTTCCGGGTGGGGTGGAACTCACGGTCCCGGGTGGGCACGAAGCTGGGGGCACTGTTCAACCCGGGACAGCCCGCCTGCACCTGGCGGCAGACCCGTGTCCCGGGAGGGTTTCCGCGCTCCTGCCCCTCGGGGGCGCTGTCTCTCTGACCTCTGACCTCTGCCCTCTGACCCTACTCTGTTCCGGGCGCTCATGTCCGCTCACAGGGCGTCTGTGCAAACCCCAGTCCGCCACGCAGGAAGCTCGGCTCCCCGTTCCCTCCCCTCGCCCGCTCCTCCCCGCCGGACCCCCCACCCCGGGACCGGCAGCCACTTCCAGGCCCTCAGAAGCCCCCCCGCCCCCGCTTCTCCTCGCCCCCCCGCTACTCCTCGCCCCCCCCGCTTCTCCTCCGCTTCTCCTCGCCCCCCGCTTCTCCTCGCCCCCGCTTCTCCTCGCCCCTGCCCCCGCTTCTCCTCGCCCCCGCCCCGCTTCTCCTCGCCCCCGCTACCCTCGCCCCTGCTTCTCCTCGCCCCCGCTACTCCTCGCCCCCCGCTTCTCCTCGCCCCCGCTTCTCCTCGCCCCCGCTTCTCCTCGCCCCTGCCCCGCTTCTCCTCGCCCCCGCCCCCGCTTCTCCCTCGCCCCGCCCCCGCTTCTCCTCGCCCCCCGCTACTCCTCGCCCCCGCTACTCCTCGCCCCCGCTTCTCCTCGCCCCCCTGCTACCCTCGCCCCCCGCTTCTCCACGCCCCCGCTACCCTCGCCCCCGCTTCTCCTCGCCCCGCCCCCCGCTTCTCCTCGCCCCCGCCCCCGCTTCTCCTCGCCCCTGCCCCGCTTCTCCTCGCCCCCGCCCCGCTTCTCCTCGCCCCCGCCCCCGCTTCTCCTCGCCCCTGCCCCCCGCTTCTCCTCGCCCCTGCCCCCGCTTCTCCTCGCCCCTGCCCCGCTTCTCCTCGCCCCCGCCCCCGCTTCTCCTCGCCCCCGCCCCCGCTTCTCCTCGCCCCTGCCCCCGCTTCTCTCGCCCCTGCCCCCGCTTCTCCTCGCCCCTGCCCCCGCTTCTCCTCGCCCCCTGCCCCCGCTTCTCCTCGCCCCCGCCCCGCTTCTCCTCGCCCCGCCCCTGCTTCTCCTCGCCCCCCCGCTTCTCCTCACCCCCGCCCCCCGCTTCTCCTCACCCCCGCCCCCGCTTCTCCTTGCCAGGCTGGTCCAGGCGGCAGTCGGGGTTCCCTCTCTCGGCATCTGCGCCCACAGCCGGGATTCTTCGAGGACAGAACTCCGCGGCGCCAGGCCCAGAGCCAGAGCGTGAGCCGGGGCCTGAGAGGGGGAGGCCGCCCTGCCCGCGGCTCCGGGAGACGGCGCGTGGCTGGCACGTGCGGCCAACACGGCGCAAGGCCCACGGGGTGGGGTGCCCGGCGAGGCGTGGAGGTCGGTCAGCAAACTGCTTCTCGGGGTGACACCGACGCCCAGGCGGAGAGAGAACCAGACCAGCCGGCTCGTGGGGAGTCAACCCTTTGAACCTCAGAGGGCGCCCAGGGGTGAGGAGACCAGTGCCCGCCGGAGGGGCTCACCCGGACGCGGAAGAGCTCCTGCCACCCCGCAGCCGGCACCGCTCTCCGCGGGCGAAGGAGGCGACGAGCCAGGTCTCAACGCAGACACAGCGACCGGCCAGCCCGCGACCTGCCCCCTTGGCCACAGGGAGGCCCGCCCCGCACCCCCTGGCCGGCGCCCGCAGCGAAACGAACCAGCAGAAAGGCCGGCGTCGGCGGGAGTCAGAGCCCAGGACGTGGCCGTGGGAGCCACAGGCTGCAGCCACGACGGGCAACCGTTCGGTGGCTCGCGCCTCCCACGCTGAGCCTGGAGCGGCGGGAGGTCGTTGGTGGGAGCGTCGTCCCCGTTCGCCGGGGTTGCGGGTTGGATCCCTGGCCGGGCACGTGCAGGAAGGCCCAGCGACCGTCCGCGTAAGGAGGCCCGCACCGGCGTCGCCCTGAAATCAGTCCATCGATCAGAAGCTAAACACAGAATTGCCCTGCGACTCCGTCTGTGTGTGCGGGTCCAAGGGAGCGGGGAGCCAGGACTGGAACACAGCCGGCGATGGTGGCAGGTGCGGCCTGGCCATGGGGGGTGGCTCCTCGTGTCGGAAGGAAGGGCGCCGCCCGCTGCCACGTGGATGGGCCGCAGACACGGTGCTCCGCGAAGGAAGCCGTCACAAGGGGAAGTCGCCGTGATCCCACGCGGGGCCTGCACCAGCCGGGTGCACAGGGCCGGCAGGCGATGGGGGGCAGGAGGGGGGTGGGGGGAGGCGGTGGTTGGGGGGGAGGGGGGACAGTGTGAGGGGTTGGTGTTCAATGGGGACAGTTTCTGCTTGGAGCCCTGAGCGAGCTTTGGGGACAGAGTCTGTGGTTGGGCAACACTGAACCGTGCACTTAAAAACATTAAAATGCTAAATACTATGTATTTACCACAATTTTAAAAACTCAGTAATAAAATATTCCAAAGCCATTGAATTGTACACTTTGTTTTAAATATATCTTTATTGATTTCAGAGAGGAAGGGAGAGGGAGATAGAAACATCAGTGAATCACTGATCGGCTGCCTCCTGCACGCCCCACCCTGGGGGATCGAGCCCACCACCCGGGCCTGTGCCCTGACCTCCTGGTTCCTCGGTCGACGCTCAACCACTGAGCCACACTGGCCGGGCGACCGTACACTGTAAGTGGGCGGGTTGTATGATCGTTCATTGTACCTCAATAAAGCTGTAAAGGGGTGCCGTGCAAAGGCCCCTACACTTTAGGAAAGGCCCGGAGCCTGGCCCGGGGGCAGGGGTGTCTCTGCAGCCCCCCGGCTCCCCGGCCCGCCCTGCGCCTCGGGCAGCTCCTCGCCGGCTGGCTCCCCGCGCAGCCAGTTCTGCGGAACACGAGCCTCTGCCCACCTCGCAGATGGCCGCCGCCCGGACCAGAAGCTCAGCACGCAGCTTCCTTGGCGCCGTCTTAGCCGGAGGCCCGCCCGCTCCCGCCCGCCATGTGCCTTCACCGTTCCACTCCCGGAGCCGGCGGGAGGGCACTGGGCCCAGGGGCTGGCTCAGAAATGTGTCCCCAAGAGGGAAGGAGGGAGGGAGGGGGGAGGGGGAGAGAGGAGGGAGAGAGGGGGAGGGGGAGAGAGGGGGGAGGGGGAAGGGAGGCGGAAAGGAGGTTTCCAAGGGCTCGGTTGTGGCTTTTTGGTTCCCTAACCCCCTCTCCACCCGCCCCCCAAGCGGGAGGTGCTGAAAGTGCAGGCCATCCGTCCGTCCGTCCGTCCATCCGTCCGGTCCCGAGGGCACCAACTCCTAGAGGGAGCCAGGGGCCGGGCGGGGCTCTGGGGCCCTGGGGCCCTGGGGCCCTGACCTCCGAGGTGCAGCCCCCATGCCCCGAGGCGATGGCAGCGGAGAAACTTCCGGGGGAAGTTGGGTGACGATGAGAAATGAGAACGTGCGTGCAGTCCAAGGGCGGCGCTGGCGGGGGGATCTGCGGGGGGCCCAGCCGCGCCCCCTGCCGACACCCCAGGGCCCCTGCTGCCGCCCCGCCGCCGAGCCCAAGCAGGAAGCAGGGAGCCGCCCGTGAGGAAGCTGAGCTCTGAGCGGGAACCTTCCATGGGGTTCTAGAGCCTCGGTAACTCCCCCGCCCCCACTTCCCTCGGTTTCTGGGAGCACTGAGCTCCCACAGCCCGGAGAGATGGAAGGCTGAGGGCCGGGCCCCGGGGGCGAGGGGGGAGTCGGGGAGCCGCCGGGAGCCGGGGCCCAGATCCCCGGAGGCCCGCGCTGCGGCCACGTCCCAGGGCCCGACCTCGGAAGATCCCCAACCGGCCAGGTCTCCCGCTCCCAGGGCTTTGGGGCCCCAGCGCTGACGGCCCAGTGCAGGGCGGTGTCCAGACCCCGGGAGGGTGTGCGGGAGGGTCTCCGTGCCTTCCGGAACCAGTGCGCCTGTCCACGTGTGAGTGTGTGCAAGCATGATTGTGCGTGGGCAGGTGTGTGCGCGTCCACATGCGTGTAAGCATGTGTGCACAGGCGGGTGTGAGTGTGCATGGGTATGAGTGTGCGTGTGTCCACATGTGTGCGCGGGTGGGTGTGAGTGTGCGTGTCCACAGGTGAGCGTGCGTGCGGGGGATGGGGATCAATCCCTGGGCCTCTCTGTTCCGACAGCTGCACCTGCGGCCGGAGGCCCGTCCCTCCCCCGATGTCCCAGTGCCCGGGAGTGTGTGGACCCCGGCAAAGCGGGCGAGGTCCCCTGGGTGGTCCCCCGAGGTGCCCGGCGGGTGGAGGTGCAGACATTGCAAGGAGACCAGTCTTTCTCACTCTTTACTGTGTAAAAATAAACTCGACAATTCATGTTTCAGCAAGAAAAGGAGAGGAAGCAGGGAGACCAGTAGAAATGGTGCGTTTCCCGGTCGCGAGGGAAGGTGGCGGTCCCGGGGTTGCCCCGCGGCGGGGCCAGGGCTGCGAGTCGTATGAAAATGTTCAGCTTTGGTTGGCAAATAATGAAAAAGTGGGGTACACCGATCTCTCCCATATGCTACAGTATGTACACGGCAGCGGGGGCTCACTGTGTCGTCGGGTTTTGTTTTGGCAAATCAGACAGTCGGGAGCGTGGGTACCGGGCTCTCTCCTCCACGCCTGTTCCCCTTCCGAGCTGCCCGGGGCCGACGGCTGCCTCATGCCGTGACGCGAGAGGTGGCACCACACGCCACCGCTCCAGCCACGGCCTGGCCGCCGCGAGGTCACGGGATCCCATCCCCTTCCCGCGAACCACACACCCCCCTCGTTCCTCGAGGCCTCAACTCGGTCCACCTGACACGTCCACTCCGAGCCCCAGGCCTGGCCCATTCACATCCGGTCCCCATGTGCCCCGAGCTCCCAGGGTGACCGCGAGGGGTGGCCGCAAACCTCGGTCAGCCTCTCTCCCCTCCGCTGCCCACGAGACACCCCCTTGGTCCCAGGCCCCAGGGCTGGTGACAAAGGGATCTTTGCGTCTGAGGAAGGAATGGGGGGCGGGGTCTACAAAAGCAAAGAAGAGAAGCGTACAAAACGTGTCCTTCTCCCAACTGCGCGCTTTCAGCCCAGCGTGGCGGCGGAGCCTGAAGGTAGTGGCCGGGGAAGATAGATTGAGTGGATTTCTGGGTTTGTCCTTTTCTTTCATAAAAATACTCTTGTTTTGGTAATAAACTTTGTCTTCTACAGTAAGAGAAAGAATACCGTGTTATCAAAAGCAAGAAGGCTTACGATTCAAGTGGGATCTCAGGCCCCCACCCCGAGGGAGAGCCTGCGGGCGGCGCTCCCGCCTGGGGCGCGGGGGCCGTGGGACTGGGCGCCCCCACAGTGCGTCTATCTCCGTGGTTATAAAATGGCTTACCTGAGAAAGGCGTGGGTGTCAGTGCGAGGGGCGTCCGTCCGATTACGGAGGAGATGGGAACTAGCGGGTTAGATCTGGGCTGTGTCAGCCCCTCTCAGGGCGGCCGAGGGCCGAGTGTTAACACAGTGAGGGCGTCGAGGGGCTTGCACAGGCTCCGGGGAGGGCGGGGAGGGAGCTAAATGTCAGCTGGGGCCCTGGCACCCTGGGGGCGTCAGGGGAGGGGCGGGCGGGGGAAGGGTCGGAGGTGGACACAGACGTAGTGTCTGGGATGCTCTGCCCGTCGGGGTGAGGGCAGAGGATGGCTTGTGGTCCTGAACGGACAGCTCCCACCGCGCCCGCTGGGCAGGCGGTCTGGGGTCTGGGGTCTGGGGGCTGGACGCCGGGCCGGGCAGGGGCGGGTGGGGCGCTGCCCGAGAGCACCGAGCGCTGGGCCTGGCCTCGCAGCCGCTCCCGGTGGCCGAGGGGAGGGGCGGTCTGGTCTAGGGGTGCTTCCAAGCTCACGCTCTCCCGGGGGTGCTCTAGGCCTGTTCTCTTCCTACGGGGGACACCGCTCGCTCGGTGTTGGGGAGCCGGGAGGGGGAGCGGCCCGCGGGCCTCCCCGCGCCTCCCCCGGCGCCCTCGCTGGCTTCCGCAGCCGTTCTCAGTAGCTACATGGATGGTCACGGGACAATGGGTGGCACTCGGCACAGAACACGGGACCGGAGAAGTCCATGCAGACGGGAACCACACAGGACTGAGGGAGCCGGGGACGCGCCCCCCGAGGGACATGCAAGCAGAGGCGGCCCCGCAGACCCCGGGCGCCGAGGCCTGCGGCCCGGACGGAGCGCAAGGTCAGAAGCAGCCCCTCTGAGCCGCGGGCGCAGCCTGGACACGGCTCTGCACGAGAGCGAGGCATTGTGGGCCGGCAGCGGGCACCGTGCAGACGCCCACGTGGACACGCGCACAGACACCAACACGGACACACAGGTGCACTGGGTTCCGACACAGGACGGGCCTGCCTTAGGGGGACAGGCGCCCCTAGGGGACGGGACGGGGGACCCCTGCCCCCCGGAAGGGAGGTCTGCGGCTGCAGGGGAGCCGGGCAGGGGGCAGGGGGTCCAGAAAGACATGCTGGCCATTTGCGATTTTGAGTCCAGGTGCCCTCGGGGCGTGCGATCCCCAGATGCTGCAAAAGGCAGGGAGCCCCCCCACCCTGGGCACACTCCATCTGAGCGCGCTCTCACTTAATGCGCGCACAACACACACGCACACAACACACGTGCACACACCACACGCACGCACGCACACGCCTCCCCGCCGCGGGAGGACTAGAAGGAATGTGCGGGATGGCTTTTCACGGGGAAGAAACACGGTTGAACGGGGTTGGGTCTCAGAGTCACCAGCTGGGGACAGTCCCAGGCCTGGAGCCCTGCCCGGGGAGTGGGCTTCAGGGCGGGGCCTGGCCGTGTCTGCCTCCCGCCCCCGCCCCCCAGGACTCACAGAGCCACTCCCTGGACCCTGAGGGGGAGGAGTATGGCTGTGGGTGGCCCTGCAAGGCCGGGTCCTAATCAGGGGGTGCGTTTCCCTCTCAGCCGCCCCTGAAGGCTCTGCTTGTCTATCACCAGAGGCAGAAGGGGGGTGGGGGGAGCACGCCTCCCTCAGGTGGCTGACAGGGATGCGGGAGCCCCGGAGGGGGGAAGGCCGAGACCCGCCCCCACGATGCCCGAGGCAGGACCCCCCTCCCACCGCCTCGGCCCCCAGCAGCTGGGCCCTCCCAGGACACTGCCTGCCCTCAGCCTCCGAGAGAACTGGCTCCTCCCCAGGGTCACCCCCCGGACAGGCCCCGTCAGCAAACGCTGAGCCACATTCACGCTATCGGGAGGGAGGCAGCTCGACAGGCCCCGCAAACGAAGACAAATGTGACGACGGAGCCGAGGCCCATGGCTTCCGGGCGCTACGAAGGAGGAAATGAAACACCTCGTTCTGAAAGGAGCCTCCCCGGGGACTCGCACTCATCGACGCAGGCACAGGCGCTCGCACACGCACACGCACACGCACACACACGCACACACACGCACACGCAGCCTCTCACCTACTGCACGGCTCAGAGTGTCGCCTGCGTCACCGGCCTGGGGCCTCCTGGGGAAGCCGGGCTGCGAAACGCGGCGGTGTGTGTGCGCGCGTGACATGTGTGTGCATGCGTGTGTGTGCGTGCGTGTGCGTGTGTGCACGAGGGCAATGGCCTGGCATCATTCCTGGGGAGGGAGACAGGACAGTGGTCACGGCACAAGCAGAGGGGGCGGGCGGGCAGGCGGGGCTTCAGTTGACCTGGCGACAGGCCTCGAATGTCCACTTGGTGGCGCCCCCGAAGATCTCGATGTGGGGCTCGGCCCAGGCGATGACGTTGCCGGCCAGGGCCTTGGAGCTGCAGGTGGCCAGGTTGTACACCTCGCCGGGGGTCAGCTTGCGGTCCCAGATGTTGAAGTGCGCCAGCTCGCCCACGAACGCCTGGGTGGCATCAAACCCGCCACCCAGCGTGTCCTTCGGGGAAACGCAAAGGGTGAGAGGGGGGCGGGGGCCGAGCCTCCCCGCCTGGGGCTCTCACGGTCCCCTGTCCGGTCTCTAGGTCTTCACGTTGTCCCCCACAGGGAGCCCGGGAAAGGGGCGCTGCCGGCCACCTGTGCCCGAGGCAGAGTTGCTCTCTCCGCGGCCGGTAACTCAGCAGGGCAGGGGTCAGCGGGGGCGTGGGCAGCCATGAGCCGGGTCTCGGCCGCACCCGCACATCCCCCACTTCTAGTCCAGGGACTCGGGGGCCACTTTGCCGGCCCCATCGCCAACAGGAACAGGAGGCCTGGCTCTGCTGCCGCCACTGCCCTCCAGGTGCCGATGACGACACACCCTCCCGGCTGAGACCCACGCCCACTCAGTAAGCGCCCCCCAAACTGCTGCATAACTCCCCTCCCTCTGCAGCTTGCCTCCTCCTCATCCCTCCCCCTCCTCCTTCCCTCTCTGCTCTCCCCTCTCCCCTGCCTGGCCTGTGGATCTGGGCGCCCCGTGCTGCCCGGCCAGTACCTGCTCCTGGCCCAGCACCAGCACGCCCTGGGGCTTGATGGGGTGATAGGGCGCCAGGTTCTCGCCGTTGCCGCCCTGGGTGCCGTCCTGGTAAGCCTCCCAGACCCCGTCCCGGGTGGTCCAGGTGACGCAGATGTGGTGCCACTTCCCATCGTTGATGACGAAGGGCAGCTTGGCCACCTGGACGGAGAAGGACGCGCGTGACCCACAGGCTCAGGGGAGTCCTGTGACGGCTCCCGTCGCACTTGAAGGTGGACCACGGCCGCTCTGCCACCCGCCGCCCGTGCGTGGGGGGTCGAGGCGCGGCAGAGGGGCCGTGACCCGTTGGGGCGAGGTCCATCTCAATCACAACCTCCTCACTCCCCCCGCCCCCCCCCGGGCCGCCTACACAACAAGCCCCGAGGGGGAGCCCCCCATCGCTCCCCGGGCCTCGCCTCCCGCCCCCATCTCTCCTCGCCGCCAGCCTCTGCTCGGCGTCTGAGCCGCCAGGGCAGAGGGCAGCCGCCTGTGCAGCTCCGGCCAGGGTTTCAGGCTCCCGCGGGGTGGGTGGTGCCGCAGACCCAAGAGGAAATGGGGCCCAGAAAGGCGAGGCCCCGAGGGCTGGGCACCCCATTTCCAGCCTGGGTTTCAGACAGTCGCCACCAACACAGCAGAGAGGCTGGGGCGTGTGACCGCTGGCAGCTGACCCGCGGCTACGGTGGCCGAGGTGGGGAGGCTCCCGGAGGGACAGGCTGCCCTCCACGGGGTCGGGGCTAAGCAGATGGGTGTGGACTCAGGAGGAATTTCTAGGGGCACCCCCCCCCAGCATCGATCTCCCCCAAGCAGGGAGGAGGAGTCAGGGACTGATCTGTGGGAAGGAGGGCCCCCCATCTCCTTCACTATGTCTGGGGAGGTTCCAGCTTCACCCCGTTCATGGAGCCGGGCAAGGGCGCCCCTCCCTTCTCCCTGGTCTGTGTGCGTGTTCATGTGCGTGTGCATGCATGTGTGTGCGTGTTAATCCTCATCCAAGGATGTTTTTCCATTGTTTTTTTTTAGAGAGGATGGAAGGGAGAAGGAGAGACATCAATGTGAGAGAGACACATCGATTGGTTGCCTCCCGCACGCACCCCAACCAGGGCCAGGGAACCTGCAACCGAGGTATGTGCCCTTGTCTGGAATCGAACCCAGGACCCTTCAGTCCGCAGGCCGACACTCTATCCACTGAGCCACACCGGCCAGGGCTCTCCTGGTCTTTTCCCTCCCCTCCCTCAGCCCTGCCTGGCAGGCCCTCCCCCGGGGCCAGGGCAGCACCTGGGGCCGAGCTGCCCCTGCCTCTGACGGGCCGCGGCCGCGACTGCGCCCACAGCCCCGGAGCCCACCTTGTCGTTGATCAGGATCTCCATGGGGTTGTTGCCCCACTCGATGAGGACCAGCTCGTTGGCCTGGCCGGGCACCGCGTAGGAGAAGGGCGTGCCCACGCCAGGCGCCGCGCTGGACTTGAGCCACATGCACACGGTGAAGGCGTACATCTCGGGCAGGCTCCTCTTCACCTTGGCGTACATGTAGTTGGTCCGCAGCGGGAACGTGAGCTGGAACTTGTCCCCGGGGCGGCTGTCCTTCTGGCCTGGGGAGGACGAACACAGTCCTGACGCCTGCACCCCGGGGAGCGCTGGAGGGAGGCCGGGGGCGGGGGTGGGGGGCAGAGGCCTGTCCCAGAGCGCGGGGTCTGAGCAGGGGAGCTGGCCCAGGTCCCAGCCCCGAGGCAGCTGGGGTGGGGGAGCCTGTACCTGGGCTACAGGGGCCTGGGGAGGGGGTGACCCTCCGAGGTGTGGCCCCGAGGAAAGAGGCCGGCAGCCCCTCCGGGCCCGCCCTGAATGCAGGCTGCTGGCTGCTGCCGAGCTCAGAAACGCACTTCTCTCCTGGGTCCCCACCGAGCCGCCGGGCCCGGCGCCCTCCAGGCGGCACGCTGCTGCTCCTGGTCACTCCTCCCTCAACCAGCCCACTAGCCCCGAGGACCACCCGCTCCCAGGCCACCCCAGCCGCTGTCTGGAGCCCCGAGAGGGCAGAGCAGCGGGGAGCAGGGGCCCTGCAGCCAGGGGCCGCCGAGGTGACTGCGTGGAGGCTGTCACCCTCGCCCACTCGCGGGTGAGCTTCCCGTGTCTCCTGAAAACTCAGGCTCCCGGCCACAGCCGCCCCTCACACTCGGCCACCAGCTCCCGCCTGTCGGGATGTCTCCAGGAACGTGCCTGCCCCCTCCCCACCCACGCAGCAAGGTAGCTGCGGCCTGTGCGCCGCGTGCCTGACATGCCCACCAGCAGCGGGCAGGGGCGCCGGCCGGGGCCGGAACACACAGGCCCACCGGCCGGAGTGTGCCCCAGGCCTGGGGGAGCCCAGCACTGAGCCGGCCCAGGCGGGGGTTGTTTCTAGAAGGCCGCCTGCCGGGCCAGCTCCTGGCAGCCCTCTGAGCCAGGTGCCAGGGAACAGGGCAGGCCTGGCTCCTGGGTGCTGCCCACACGGTCTCAGGCCCAGTCGCCTGCCCTGGGGGCCTCTCTGGGGGTGGGGTGGGTGGGGGGATTGTTTTCATGCCCCCACCCTCCCCTCCTCCCCCTCCTACACCCCTCCCAAGCTGGTTTTCAGTTATGTAAGGTGCCTTAAGATGGCACTGTTTAAATCCATCCGCACACTTTGCAGTCTGAGAAGGGTCACGTGGCTCTGCTCTGAGCCCAGGGCCCCCCCCTTTACAACCTTGTTTGATTTCTGCGACTTCAAGGCTAAGCCGCCAAGCTCATCCGTGTGCCCCGCGGTGCCATGGGGCCCCTTGGAGTTGGGGACCGGGGAACTGCAGGGGATGCAAGATGCCAGGCTTTGGGTCACTCCACAGGGAAGATCAAATCCGGGGGGAGGGTCCCCAGGAAAGGGGAGGGGCAGGAGGGCTGGTAGGAGACCGGTTTGGGTCTGTGGGGAGGGGGAAGACCAGGTCCAGCCCGAGCATCGGGGATGCTCCCCCCTTCACCCCCCTCAGCCAGGCTTCCTTCCCTGGAGGGCCTGGCTGACCAGGCCACAGGGTGAAGTTACTGAGGATTCAACAAACCAGGCTTGGGAAGATCCTGCGAGTGTGTGTGTGTGTGTGTGTGTGTGTGTGTGTGTGTGTGTGTGTGCAGGGGGGCACGAGGCCCCAGCCGATCCCTTCCCCTCTCTGCTTCCCTTCCACTGGCATAGCCAGAGCTCAGGGCCCCCGCTCCCTCCCCGGAACACCTCCCTGGGTGCCCCAAACCCTGTGCAGGATTCGGGGAGGCGGGGAGCCAGGGGGCAGCTACCTTTCTCCAGCTCGCTGATGCGCTGGTGCAGCGAGGTCAGGGCGCTCTCGATCTTGACCCTCTCCTCCGTGTCGTTCTTGGGGCCCCCCTTGCCCTCCTCCAGCGAGTTCACCCGGGACAGCACCTGCCTCTCCAGGTCGTCGATCTTGCTCTGCAGCAGGTCCTTGAGGCTGTTGGTCTGGCTGGAGGAGTTGAGCCGGCTGTACTGCTGCGGGGCGAGGGGGCCACAGGTTACAGCGGGGACCGGCCGGGAGCCTCCAGCGCGGTCCCCTCGGGGCGACTGCGGGGGCGGCCTGGCGCGGAGCTCGGGCGAGTGGCCAGGCGCGGGGCCTCGCGAGCTCGGGGCGGCCCAGCCCGGGCAGCAGCGCCGCGCCAGGCGGGGGCGGGGGGGTCCGGCCGGGGCGGGAGCGGGGTGGGCGAGGGCAGAGGGGCGCGCGCGCCGGAGGGGGCACCGTGGCGCGCGCGGACCTCGAGGTTCTCCAGGCGGGTTTTGAGCGACTGCAAAGTTTGCCCGAGTTGGCTGAGCGTCTCGGCGGCCTGCGTGGTCCGGGACGGGTCGCCCAGCGGGTGCTTGCCCGCCGCGGGCTGCTTGCGGCCGCCGCCCGGCCGGGCCTCGCCGGCGCCGGCGTCCAGGGTGCTCTGGCTCTCGCAGCGGCCCAGCTTGGCCGTCAGCTCGCGGATGGTCTCCTGCTGGCTGAGGATGGTCTCCTTCTGCTGCAGCACGGTCTCGCGGAGCTGCAGCACGCTGCCCCGCAGCTCCTCCGCGCCGCCCGCCGCCACGGCCGCGCCGCACATGTCGGCGTCCGCGGGCACCGAGGTGCAGATGAAGCGCGTGGGCCCGAAGTCCTGGGCCGCGCCGCCCAGCAGGCAGAGGGCGAGCAGCGCACAGGTGCGCGCGGCGCGGGCGGCCGGCATGGCTGCGGCGCGGGCCCGGCGCGGGGGCTCGGCTCTCGGCTCGGTCGGCGGCTGGGGCTCCGCGGCGGCCGCGCTCCGGCTCCGGCTCCGGCTCCGGCTCCTCCGCACCGAGGCGCTGTCCGGCCCCCACTGCCGCCTGCGCTGCGGAGCCCGCGCCTTTTATGCCGCCGCGGGAGGGGCCGCGCGCCGCCGACGTCAGCGGGGGAGGAATTCCGCTTTAATTGCGCCCGGGCCCGGAGCTGCGGGGGTCGCCGCCGCGCACGGGGGGCCGCCTGCTCCACGGCCCCTCCCCGCCCCCCCGGCCCCCGCCCGGCCCGCGCCGCTTCCCCGAAAGCTCAGAGCCGGGGGGGGCGGGGGGAGGACGGGGGGGAGAAGGGGGCGGGGGAGGAAGGAGGGGGGCCGGGCCCCGGACTCCAGGAGGCCACCTGCGTGATGCCTCCGACCTCCCGCGGGGCCGGGGCGGGGAGGCCACCGCGGGCCCCGAGACAGGTTTCTGTTCTACTCGCTCGGCCGCCCGAGCACCTGCGGGGCTGGGGCCGGGGGCGTGGGGGCCGGTCCCCGGGGACGCAGGCGGTGGGCACCGCGTGCCGGTGGGGGCACGGCCGAGCGGAGCCTCGCTGCGCTGCCGAGTCCGGAGAGGGGGGCGCGGGCGCTCCCCGCTCCTTAGATGTCCGATCGGTGACAAACCGCTCGCTCCCCGCGCGCTCCGCCCCCCGCCCCGCCGGCTCCGGACGCGGGGAGGCCCGCGACGTCTCCGGAGAGGACCGCCCCCACCTGTGCCGGGCGGGCGGGGACTTCTCGGCGGCGGCCCCGGCGGACCGAGCCTTTCCGGCCAGCGGAGCCGCTCGATTCCGATTCCGGGCAGCGGCGCCTCCGGGCTGACGCTCCCCGGCCCCAGGGGAGGCGGGAGCGCGCTGCTTCCGAGAGGCCCGGAGGCGCCCCGCTCCGCGCCCCTTCCTCCCGCGCTCACGGGCCTGCCCGGCTCTGCGCTCCCGTGCGTGCCCGCGGGTGCGTCTCGGGCTTCCTGGTCCCCCCGCCCGCACCCCGATCACCCCGCTTCTCGGCCCACGATCTTCGGGGAGGGGTCCCGGGCCTGGGGAGCGGGGGACCTCGCAGCTGCGGAGCTCCGCACGACGGCCACGGTCACCCCTACTCACCCCGCCCACCCCGCACACATTCCCGCCTTTTCTGCGGGGCTCGACTGTGATACCTCTCGGGTTCCGGCGCCGGTTCCGAACCGCCGGCCCCAGGGCGGCCAGAGCCCTTCCGAGCGCCCACTACACAGAGGAGGACACTGAGGCCCTAACCCTAAACCGGAGAGAGCCGCAGCCCGGCAGCCCCTCGGACACCCCGACACTCACACCCAGCCCCTCCTTCCGCGGCCTCCGAGGGACCCCGGCAGCTGGGCAGCCGCGCGCAGGTGGAGGAGGAGCAGGCGTCATGGAGACGGCAGGGCTCCGCGCTCCGTCCTCGCGTCCCCGCCCCGGGGCGCCCGCCGCCTGCGCCCCTTCGTTTCTCCCCGTCTCAGCCCGGAGCCCACCGCCCTCGGGGCTGCCCCTGGCGCGGCTCCTGCCCGTCCCGCGCGCCCTGCGGCCTCTGCTTCCGGCCAGAGGGGCCCGGGCACCGGCGTCCACCCCCGCGGCCCGGCTTGCCCACCGCGAGCAGCGGCGACGGGGCGAGCGCGCCCAGGCGGTGCGACGGCTTCGGTCTCCGACTCCCAACCAGAGACACACGGGGTGCCCCCACAGGGGCCCTCCCCACGTCCCGGTCGGTCGGTCGGTCGGTCGAGGCCCTTCCCCAGGCCCTGGGGCGGGGCTGTCGCCGGCAGAGGGAGGGCGAGAGGCAGACAGCTCGCGGGCGCGGAGAGGAGCCCGGTGGGCCGGGCAGGCTGCGTGGACGGAGCGGGACCCCTCTCAGGGGCCTCGCGTCCTGAGCGGCGGGGGTGCCGCGCGCACGGCGGACCCGCCTTTACCGGCAGGAGAGGGGCCTGAGGTCGCGTCCAGGGTGGCGGGTCCCTGGGAGGGAGGCGTTGAGCTCAGAGGGGAGGAGACAGCGGCCCGGGCCCGGCCCCTTCGGCCCAGCGACCGACCTGCCCGCCAGGAGGCGCTGTGGGGAGGGTCGGACCCGTCCTGGTACCTGGGCTCAGGGCCCTGCGGGTGTTTGTGGGTCCTCTCCCTTCTCCGTGTTGGGGGGCGGGGGGGCTGGGAGAGGAAAGAACAAAACCTTCAGGGGAGGACGCGCCCCCAGCCTCCTGGTCAGAAGGTCCGGGTGCAGGGGCAGCCTCGTTTGTGGGCTCGGGTGGCCCAGCCTGGCCCGGTCCATGTCTCGGAACCACAGTGGGGGGGGGGGGGGTCTGTGAATGCGGGCCTGGGCCTGGGCAGAGGCTGGCACCTCGCGGGGGCCTGGTATCCCCGCCCCAGGGCACAGTCGGTGGAAGCAGCCCCCAAAGCAGAGGTCGGGTGCCGTGAGATAAAGTCCAGGAGCCATGCGTTCGGGGCATGTAGCCCTTTCTTCTTAGAGTTCACGTCTTTCTCAGTTTGTATAATTTACATTTTAATGAGGCTGTGCTTAGCGATCAGCTTTGAAATTCCTGAAAATGTAGCCGTCGCCGCAGCCGGCTCAGCACCCAGGACGAGGGAATCCCGGGCCGCAGGGAGCCTGGGAAGCTGGTGCAGGGAAGGGGGGCCTGGGGAGTGTGAAGGGGGGCAGGACTCAGTGCCCCTGGAGTGTGTTTACCCAGCGGGTGAGGGGGGAGCCCACCGGGGAGCGTGCCTGAGGCTGCTGCCCGGCGAGGGCCTCTCTGGCTCTGTGGTGCCCAGGCCACGCAGCTCCAGGGCCGAGGCCGAGGCCAGAGCAGCCGGAGCGGCCACCTGAGCAGGAAGGAGCTCCTCAGGCTGAGGGCGCGCCGGCCGCTGGGTCCTTGCACATCGGTCACATCTGCCAGGCGCCGGGAGCGGCCATGCATTAGGGACGAGCGAGCCTGGAGGTGCTTGGGACGAAGATGGGGTTTACGGCCAGGGTGCCACTGTCACGGGGCTGCACTGCTGCCCTCACTCCCAAGGGAGCCGCCGCCACAGGGAAGCCTGGTGGACAGAGACGCCGGGTGCTGGGGAGGTCCGGGGGGTGTGGGGCTGACACCAGGAGGGCCCCTGGGGGCTGCCAGTGCACCAGGGAGCAGGCGAACCAGCTCCTTCGCACCTGCATCTGACAGGTGTTCCCCACACCTGCGCTCCCCGATCGTGCAGGGAAACCTAGTCCTGCTTCACTGCACCCATTTCACAGGCGGGACCATCAAGGCTCCTCGGGTGTCAGTGCCTCGGCCTGAGCAGCAGGACCTGTTCCAGGGATGCGAGGCCGGCCTCTGAGTTCCTGCTCGTTTGTTCATTCGTTCATTCATTCATTCATTCATTCGGGGAGCACTTCCTGGGCCCCAGGGCGGCCCTGACAGAGGAGATGCGGGCACTTCCCAGCGAATGTTTGTAAAGTTGGTGTTTCATTTTCGGGTTTAAGTTTCCGTTTCACGCCCTTTTCTGAAGCGCTGGCAGGGACTGCGGACGCTGCGTGATTTCTCCAAGATGGCACCCGGCTGGGCCCAGAGCGCGGGCCCTGCGTGACCCGCGTGTCCTGGGCAGGATGTCGTGGTGCTTCAGTCAGCTCTGGGGGGCAGCCCACCCCAATATCGGCGTCACAATGGGGCGCGGGGCCAGGCACGGCGGGGAGGACAGCAGCTCTGCCTGCGAGTTCTGGGGCCCCAGCTCCACTGTCACAGCGAGGTCTGGGTGAGGGGTGGGCCTGGGTGAGGGGGGGTCTGGGTGAGGGGTGGGCGGGCAGCAGGGGCCTGGGTGAGGGGTGGGCCTGGGTGAGGGGTGGGCGGGCAGCAGGGGGCTGGGTGAGGGGTGGGCGGGCAGCAGGGCCTGGGTGAGGGGTGGGCGGGCAGCAGGGGCCTGGCGCAGAGTGGACGCAGCCGATGGCGGTGGTTACTGCTGTGACAGTGACACCGTGTGCTGTTGGCGGGACGGGGGAGGCCAGGGCGGGCTCCGCGGGGAGGGCCGCGTGAGGGCAGGAGGCAGGGCTGTCGCTCGGGCCAGGCCTCCTACCTCCCTCTGTGGATGGTTTAGTGTCCAAACCTCTCAGACCCTGGGAGCGGCCCCCCTTAAACACCCCCTGTGTGGGGGGGGGGGGGGGGGGGGGGGGGGGGGGGGGGGGGGGGGGGGGGGGAGAGGTGGGGAGGGGTGGACAGGGGTGGACAGGGGTGGGGAGGGGAGGAATCTCAGTGGGCCCTGTGCTGGGAAGGGAAGGCAGGAGGAGAAGGCAGGAAGGGACGGCAGGAGGGGAAGGCAGGAAGGGAAGGCAGGAGGCTCCCAGGGGAGGTGGCCGAGCCTCTGGGAGATTTCATTTCCGGTCTCACCCTCTCCCTGCGCAGGGGCGGGTGCCCTGGGAGGCAGGGCGGCGGCGGCAGGAGCACAGACGCTGGTCAGAGCCAGCCTGGCACTTCCACCCCCACCTCCTTCGCGGCTGACAGGGCCCCTGCCAGGAGCCTGTGACCCGCTGGCCCCTGGGACGGACCCTGCTGCTGTGGCTCCATGACCCTCCCGCTCCCCCACCCCTCCCCGGCCCCCCACCCCTCCCCGGCCCCCCACCCCTCCTGGGCCCCCACCCCTCCCACTCCCTCGCCCCTCCCGGGCCTGCCATCCTGTCTCCAGCGGGTGAGAAGGGAGCCTTTATTTCTCGCTTCTGCCGCCACAGTTTACTCAGAGCTGCCCACGGGCCAGAATGGCACTGGGCACAGGGGGTGGCATGTCCCCATCCTCACTCAGGGATGTCGACCCAAACGAGGGGTCCTGGCAGAGGGGGGAACTGAGGCGGGAGCACACCCATCACCTTGGGCCCCACCTCTTGCCGTGGCCACTGCTCGGGGTCAGGCCTGCAGGGGCGGGGCACGCTCACCGCACCAGATGGCGGGGTCAGTGCGCGGAGCGACCTGGACCGATGGCGTGAAGCACAGGCAGGAGCCTGGCGCGCAGCCTGCTGGGAGTCCCCGGAGGGTGCCGGTGGCCCCAGCGGGAGGTCACGGTAGGAGTCAGTTGTCCCCAGCAGCAGCCAACTCCACTAACACATTAGGCGCCCGTCAGTCAACGGTGACGGACACTAGACTTTCCGTCCGGGAGACAAAACAGGCTGGCGCTTAACCTGTCAACGACCCTTGCATTCCCCTTCCCTCCTGGACCACTTCGAAGTAAGCCAGCCTCAGGCCCTGCTTTTGGGGAACCCGGCTAACTCAGGGCCCTCTGGGGGAGCACACAGCAGGCTCCTGACCGAGCTGGGGATCAGGGAGTGCTTACAAGGAAGTGACATTGAAGCCGAGCTCTGAAGCAGGAGGGGGAGCTGTCCAGGCAAAGAGGTCTTCCCGGTGAGCAAAGGTCGCACGTGCAAAGGCCCTGAGGCAGCCAGGCTTTGGGGAAGAGCAGAGGGTGGGCGTGGAGGTCACACCAAAGGGTGAGGCTGCACTAGGCAGGGGGCGGGGCGGGGCAGGAGGGCGGGAGCAGGCGGCCACTGTAGGAGGTCAGTGGTGAGTGGCCCAGCGTGGGCAGCAGAGCAGGCAGGGAGGCCATTAGGAGGCTGTCCTGGTGACGGTGGGAACAAGGGCGCAGGGGGGAATACCCCAAAGGGTACCCGTGTGGAGTCGGCATCTATAAATATTTCTCTTTTCTGTGACCAGCGCGGCTAGAGAGTGGACAGGAGTCCTGAGTAGGGGCGACGGGGGATTGAGAAAAGAGAGAGAGAGACAGACGCAAAGACAGAAGGAAAGTTGGGGCCGGGTGGGACAGCTGTCCTCTGACGGAGAGACAGGGACCCAGAGCCGATTCAGCGCGCTTATTTTATACAGAAAGATTCCAGGGAGTTTTACTAGAGTTTAAGATAAAGAAATATGTGCATTCTACTGGTCACTCCTGGGTGGGCCCGATAATTGTGTCCGTTCTGGCGCCTGAGCTGACAACACGCCCGCCTCTGGCACCGTCTGTTTCCAGGGCACGGCTCTGCCAGGCGCCCCTGGACTCAGGACGGTCAGCTCAGGGCCTTCCCGGGCGCTCTCCGCAGCGTCCACTCTGAGTGACAAGCACGGCTAGCCCGTGGCCTCCGTGGCTGCCCGGGCGGTTTCCCACGGACCCGGACGCAGTGCCCCGTCCCGTCTACCCCCTCAGGCCTCTGCCTCCTGCGTCCTTCGCCGTCTGGGGGCAGCACTCCCCGTGGTCGCCTGTCCCCCGCTCCGCCAGCGGCCCGGTGACTGCCACATGCAGGCCCCTCAGTGCTGGCTGGAGGGTGGGACAGCTGGGCGGGGGCTGGCAGGACGGACACCCGACCGCCTTAACGCCCACCTTACATTGTAAAAAATGTGTTTACTGATTTCAGAGAGGAAGGGGAGGGAGAGAGAAACATCCATGATGAGAGAGGATCACGGACCGGCTGGCTGCCTCCTGCCCGCCCCCCACTGGGGATGGAGCCCACAACCCCCACCTGTGCCCCGACCAGAAATCCAACCCTGACCTCCTGGCTCACAGGGCAACACTCAACCACTGAGCCACACCGGCGGCCGGGAGCCCACCTTCTCATGGCCATTCCCAGACCATCGCTGGTCCCGGCCTGGATGGCAGTCATCCCCAGTGGGGGAGCCCATCCTGCACCCCAGCTGGGGGACCCCAGCCCTGCTGGCTCCCCCTTTAAGTGAGGGGATCCTCGGAGAGCTTGGGGTGTGTGGGGGGGGCGGGCTGGAGCCGCTTGGAAGGCATTTGCTGCGTTTTGCTGCAGTGTCTGGCTGGTAGGCCCGGCCCCCCTGGCGCCCCCCGCCCCCCACAACACACCTCCCTCTCTACTCCGTCCTGTCATCCGGCCTCTCGCGCGTAGTGTCGTCTGAAGTCACGGCCCGCCGGCGGCTGCCTTTTATAGCCGCAGGGACACGCACGGCCCTTTGTTGGGGTGATGACTCGGCCCCACGTTGCAGAACATCCGGCCGAGCCCCGGGCGCCCCGGGCGCCCCCCATCCCATCCCTATCGCCTGGCGGCGGCGCGGCGGGATGCGGCTCATTAAACATTGATCGTGGCCGCAGCCTGCAGCCGAGGGGAGGCCGCGGGAGGGGCGGCCTCGGGCGGGGGGCGGGGAACCCCACGCCCCAGGGGAGGGAGGGGGCCTTCCCGCCGGCCCCTCTCCGTTGGCTGCCGGCCCAGCGGCGGGAGGGCGGCGCCGCCATTCACAGAAACGCCTCTCCAGCCCCGCGCCCTCCCCGCCGCCTCCGCACCCGCCTCCTGAGCACGGGCCACCCCACCACCCACATGGGTGCGATGGCCCCCAGGACAGTGAGCGAGCGGCCCCCACAGCCTGCCGCCCTCCCTCCTGGGAGGAAGGGGGGGTCCGGCTTTGCTCCTCTTTCCAGGGAGGGAGGAGGGGCCCCAGGAGCACGCGGGTCCCGGTGGGGGAGGGGCAGGTCAGGGGGAGGGGAGGTAGCGGAGGGGGAGGGGCAGTAAGGGGGGAGGGGCAGTAAGGGGGAGGGCGCAGCACAGATGGGCGGTGGGCGGGGAAGGCCAGGCGGGACGCCCACATGCGCCCTGGCTGTTGGCTGTGCCCGGCTCCCGGGGTCCCCAAGGCCGTCGCCGGACGTCGCTGGTGACAGTGAAGCCTCCGGCGGCTCCAGAGGACACGGCGCTTTGTCCACAGCTGCCCCGGGGCTGCGCCCACAGCCTGAGGGGTGCCTGCCTCCTGCGCCCGCTGCCGCCCCTCCCCTTTCATCCCTTCCCCTCCCCCAGCCCTCCCCCTCCCCTCCACCACCCCTCCCCCTCCCTCAGCCCTCCTCCACCACCTCCCCTCCAACACCCTCCCCTCCAACACCCTCCCCCTCCAACACCCCTCCTCCAACACCCTCCCCTCCAACACCCCTCCAACACCCTCCCCCTCCAACACCCCTCCCCAACTCCACCCACTTCACGCAGCCACGGGCACGTGGGCCACTAGCCACCCGGCCAGGACACGGACTTGGGCGCTGCTCACACTAGCGGGCATGTCCGCGTCCACTCGTGGGGTGCATGGTGAGTCCTCGGCGCCCCGAATGCCCACGTGGGGAGCAGGTGGCCACCGTAGCCCCAGCCTCACACCTGCCCCAGGGCCGCCTGGAGAGCTCTCCGTAGTGAGCGCGGGGTCTAACTACCCCAGCCAGCAGGTCCCCAGAAAAAGGCCGGCCAGCCCAGCCGGTGTGGCTCAGTGGATAGAGTGTTGGCCTGCGGACTGAAGGGTCCTGGGTTCGATTCCCAGTCCAGGCACAGGCCGGGGTTGTGGGCGGATCCCAGTGAGGGGCAGGAGGCAGCCAATCAGTGATTCTCTCTCATCATTGATGTTTCTTTCTCTCCTTTCCCTTCCTCTCTGAAATCAAGGAAAAAAATATTAAAAAATAAAACAAGAAAAGAAAGAAAAAGGCCTCTTGACCCCGGCCCTGGCCGCCCGAGCTGCCCGGTTTCCTGGGGGAAAGCACCGGGTCTGGGGAGGCTCCTGCTCGGGTGTGAGGAGGCCCCGCTCCCAGCTCCCCGGGGCCCTGGTGGAAGGGTGGGCGCACGGCTCCCCGGGGCCCTGGCGGAGGGGTGGGCGCACGGCTCCCCGGGGCCCTGGCGGGTTGGGGGGTGGGCGCGCACAGCAGGCGGCCGGGGCCCTGGCGGAGGGGTGGGCGCACGGCTCCCCGGGCCCTGGCGGAGGGGTGGGCGCACGGCTCCCCGGGGCCCTGGGAGGGGAGGGCTGAGGGAGGGGGAGGGGTGGTGGAGGGGAGGGGAGGGCTGGGGGAGGGGAAGGGATGAAAGGGGAGGGGCGGCAGCGGGCGCAGGAGGCAGGCACCCCTCAGGCTGTGGGAGGGGTGGGCGCACGGCTCCCCGGGGCCCTGGCGGAGGGGTGGGCGCTCCCAGCTCCCCGGGGCCCTGGCGGGTTGGGGGGTGGGCGCGCACAGCAGGCGGCCGGGGCTCATCCCGGGAAGGAGGACGAGCTCCTGGGGACAGACCGTGAGGCTGGGCGCTGCCTCCGGGCTGGAAAGAGGACGCGCAGTGCCTTCCTGGCCGCCCACACGCTCTCCAGAACCTCCGCCTGGTGCAGCCGGGAAACAGGACGAGGCCGTGGGCGCTGCGGTTTCTCCGGCTGCTCCCCCGGCGCTCCTTGAGCCGGGCCATGGCACACGCCAGACCCACCGGGCAGCGGGCAGCGGGCAGGGCCTGGCAGTGAGAGGCACAGCTCGACCTCATGCCTGGGCCAGAGCCGTCTCCCTGCTCAGCTGCTGTGTGTCCTCCCGCAGGTGGCTGCACCTCTCTGTGCGGTGCCCAGGTGGAACCGGGCAGGCCGGTAAAGGGCTTAGAGGAGTGCCGGCTGCGGAAGCGTTCACTCCCCCTCGACAATGTCGCTGTGTGGCTCCCTCCTCCGATGCTCAGGTACCAGGCATAACACACGGGTGGCGGGGGAGCCAGGGAGGTGCCAGGCTCTGGGCTCCTGGTGCTGGGCCAGGAGCAGGAGGAGAGCCCAGGCCCTTGTCAAACGCCTTCCCCTCTAGAGACCCGGGGGCCCAGCAGGTGGGAGCACACGCCCGCCCCCCCATCCCAGCTGCTCTCATCACCAGCGGTGAGTCTCTTTTGTCTAAAACATATTTTATTGATTTCAGAGAGGAAGGGGGAGGGGGAGAGAGATTGAAACATCAATGATGAGAGTGAATCATGGACCGGCTGCCTCCTGCACGCCCCACGCTGGGGACCGAGCCCGCAACCAGGGCCTGTGCCCTGACGGGAATCCAACCTGGTTCATAGGTCAAGTGAGCCTGCCGGCCGGGCTCAGCTGCAGGTCTTTGCCCAGATTCCCTCTCCGGAGGCCAGTGAGCACACCTGAGGTACGCGGCGGCCATGCCTGGGTGCGGGAGGACACAGGAGGAACAAATACAGCGCCTGGCGTGGCCCGGCCCCCAGCAACTCCCCACAGAGGCGGCCGTGTCCTGCCGGCCGGCCGCCCCGCCCTCACCCCACTGCCCACCCCCAGGCGGCCTGGCACCCTCGCCGGCCGCTGGCCACAGAGCAGAGCGCCAGCCCAGCTCCCGTGTCTGCGTGGCCCCGGACCCCTGTGGTCGGGACACCGCGTGTCCTCACTGTGGTGACGCGCTGTGCCCCGCGTGCCCTGGAGCCTGCCCACCCAGGGCCCCAGCTAAGGCAGCCACTGGCCGGGAGGAGGGCCTCGGGCCTCGGGGCGTGTCCACCGGCAGCACCTGGCCCGTGGGCTTGGGCGGGGGCTCCTCGCTCTCTGGGCTGCAGACGAGTGAGGGGCCCGGTGACCTCTGAGCGCTGCCTGCCGGGCCCCCCTGCTCCGTGAGCTGCACTTCAGGTCCCGTCAGAGATGGGGCTGCACACGGGCTGCAGGCGGCGCTCCGGGGAGGGGCGTGGGGTGCTGGGGGCGCCGGGGTGTAGCCACCGCTGGGGGTGGGGTGGGACGCATGGGCTGGGATCATGCCGGCTTCATTAGCCCCGGCAGACGCGAGCCTAAGGGGCTCGGAGGCCCAGCTGCCTCTAGGTTTGTCCATGTCGCTCCTTCCCCAGGCGCTTCCCCGTCTGCTGAGCGGACGGACGGGCCATCTGGTGAGCGGTGTGTCCCCAGGTGCTTTGCGTCCCCACCGGTTGCTGACCAGGTGCCCCCGTGGGCGCCTCCTCCCGGCTCCGGTGACCAGTGCTGGGCAGCTCCGCACCCGGGGGCCTGAGGGAGCAGCCGGGGGGCCCCTCGTCCCTCTGGGTTTGGGCTCTGACAGCTTCGTCAGCAGGGGCTGCCGGGCAGCGGGCTTCTCTGGCTCCGAGAGCTGAGAGGGGCCACGTTCATGTTCGTCCGTGGATCCCCACGTGGCTGGGGGCCGCCCCCTGTAAGCGGAGCCGCCAGCGCTGGCCCAGGGCGTGATGGCTGTTGGAAACGGAGCCGAGTCGTGCACCTGAATGTGGGGGTTTGGCTGCAACCTGGGAGACCTCAGCTACAGCTCCCCCCATGCCCAGACCCCCCCATCCAAACCCCACCCCCTCCCTGATTTCAGATTCGCCTCTGCTTCGCCGGGAGCCCAGGGGCAGGCAGCCTGCCCTCTGAGGCTGCATGAATAATAGAACTGAAATCATCCCCAGTTAAAAATAGAGTCTCCTTAATAAATATTTCACACGCCGCCTTTCGGGTACAGAGCCCCTGACTGGAGATTGAAGCAAAGCCTGTCATCGAACCGAAGGAATGCAGGGAGGCCGGGCCAGCTCTGCCCGCGTGTCCCCGTGGCCCGGCCCGGCCTCAGCCCCCCTCCTCGGTGACATCCGGGGAAACAGCCGCACGGGAGCCCGATCCGTAGCCAGGAGCTGCCAGCTGCCGGGGTGAGTTAGTCACCCTGAGATTGGTGGAGGCAGATCAGTCACGAAGCGCTCCCGTGAGCGGCTCAGGTTCAGAGGAGCCAGAGGCGGACTGTTGCATCCGTGAGTCCCGCCCGTGAGTCCCGCCGTGCAGAGCAGCCTCCACCGGGAGCGGGAGCAGGGGGTGGCCCGGCGGAGAGAAAGGTCCGGGTGGGGGCGGAAGTCGTTGTGTAGGGCGCTGGCCCATTTCAGGAAACTCTGCAGACGCGGTTCAACCTGGAAGGTGCCGTAATTAGGACACTGTGATCCAGATCCCGCAAATGAAGCTGAGGGACCCGCAGGAGCTTCCCTGGGGCCGGGGGGCGGGGGGAGCCGGGGGGTGGGGGGGCCCTCTGCCGCTGGTGCCAGCGTGCTAGAGGACACTGGCTTGGAGCCCAGCACACTGGGTGGCAGGTAGGGCTCCAGGCCTGAATCCTTGCAGAGAGCGAGCTCCTTAAGCACCTGACTTAGAACTTGGCACCTGGTATGGCAAGTGCAAATGGACCAGTGGGCGGTGGATGGTGGGTGGATGGATGGGTGGGTGGATAGATGGATGGATGGATGCATGGATGCATGGATAGATGGATGGATGGATAAATGGATGGTGGATGGATGGATGGATGGATGGATGGATGGATGGATGGATGGGTGGATGGGTGGATGGATGGGTGGATGGGTGGATGGGTGGGTGGATGGATGGATGGATGGATGGGTGGGTGGATGGATGGATGGATGGGTGGGTGGGTGGATAGATGGATGGATGGATGGTGGATGGGTGGTAGATGGATGGTGGATGGATAGATGGATGGATGGATGGATGGTGGATCGGTGGTGGGTGGATGGATGGATGGATGGATGGATGGTGGATGGGTGGATGGATGGATGGTGGATGGGTGGTGGGTGGATGGATGGATGGATGGATGGGTGGGTGGATGGATGGATGGGTGGGTGGATGGATGGATGGATGGGTGGGTGGATAGATGGATGGATGGATGGTGGATGGGTGGTAGATGGATGGATGGATAGATAGATGGATGGATGGATGGATGGTGGATCGGTGGTGGGTGGATGGATGGATGGATGGATAGATGGATGGATGGATGGATGGATGGATGGTGGATGGGTGGTAGATGGATGGATGGATGGATGGATGGATAGATGGATGGATGGATGGTGGATGGGTGGTAGATGGATGGATGGATGGATGGATAGATGGATGGATGAATGGGTGGATGGATGGTGGATGGGTGGTAGATGGATGGATGGATGGATGGATGGTGGATGGGTGGATGGATGGATGGTGGATGGGTGGTGGGTGGATGGATGGATGGATGGATGGATAGATGGATGGATGGATGGATGGATGGTGGATGGGTGGTGGATGGATGGATGGGTGGATGGATGGGTGGTAGATGGATGGATGGATGGTGGATGGGTGGTGGGTGGATGGATGGATGGATGGTGGATGGGTGGTGGATGGATGGATGGATGGGTGGTGGATGGATGGATAGATGGGTGGTGGATGGATGGATGGGTGGTGGATGGATGGATGGATGGGTGGTGGATGGGTGGTAGATGGATGGGTGGTGGATGGATGGATGGATGGGGGGTGGATGGGTGGTGGGTGGATGGATGGATGGATGGATGGGGGGTGGATGGGTGGTGGATGGATGGATGGGTAGATGGATGGATGGATGGGTGGTGGATGGATGGATGGGTGGTGGATGGGTGGTGGATGGATAGATGGGTGGTGGGGTGGATGGGTGGTGGATGGGTGGTGGATGGATGGATGGGTGGTGGGGTAGATGGGTGGTGGGTGGGTGGATGGGTGGCAGGTGGGTGGATGGGTGGCAGGTGGGTGGATGGGTAGAAGAAGGCACATGGTACTAGAGTCCAGAGGGAACTGGTCACAGAATGCAGTGGGTGCTCAGGCACCTCCGGACTCCCGAGCGGCTGGTGCAGGCGGCTGTGCTTTCCCGTCTCCGCTCCCTCTCCCCGTGGCTCCCGCTCCCTCTCCCCGTGGCTCCCCGCTCCCTCTCCCCGTGGCTCCCCGCGCCCTCTCCCCGTGGCTCCCCGCTCCCTCTCCCCGTGGCTCCCGCTCCCTCTCCCCATGGCTCCCGCTCCCTCTCCCCGTGGCTCCCCACTCCCTCTCCCCGTGGCTCCCGGTTCCCTGACGGAAAGGCAGGCTCGGGAGCAGCGAGAAGGAGCAGGAGGCCGGACCGTGTGAGGATGGACAGTGACGACTCAGGACGTTCAGAGCCAGGGCCTCGCCACGTGGTCCACGCAGGAGCGTGGCCGGTGGACCACCGGTCGCTGTCGGTGAGCCGGGCGCTGGGACGCCGCCCTGCTCCCTGGTGCTCCTCGGGCCACACGGTGCCCAATGCCAGGCACCCACTCGGCTCACCTGGGGCTGGGCTTTGTGGGCACAGAAGACGTGAAACAATAAAGACGTTCAGTTTGTTCAAGAGAAAGGATTTCCGAAAGCTCCACGTCACGGTCCCTGCACTCGTGCGTGTTTGCTTTGGAACCCGTAAGGGGAGAAAATCGTAAAACGCTTCCATTTCTCTGCGATTGAGGAAACGCTTAAATATGCAGCTACTGCTCAATAATTGATTAGAACCCATCTCCGTGCGAGCTGGTCGCCCATTTGGCAGGAGCTCGTAACCACTCGGGGCTTTCAGCCCCCCTGCCCCCCCTTGTCCTGTTGGATTCCTTGGGGCTCAGCTGACGCCTGTCCTGTCTCCTGGGGGTCCGTGCAGTCACCGCGCCTGCAGGGGAGCCCTAGGGACACTGTCTGAGGGGCGGGGGGCGGATGTCAGAACGTCCCGAATAACCGTGGCTTCTAAGTCACGGAACACGAGTGGGAGGTAAAGGCCGCGCAGCCTCAGCATCACGGAGGGGTCCACGCTGCGAGGTTCTCCCACGGAAGGCAGTGAGCGCGCCTTGAGGCCGTCGGGCACTGAGGCCGTCGGGCACGGTGGTTAGAACATGGGCTCGGCCATCGCACTGCCCGGTGCAGCCCCACCCGCGGGCCCTTCGTGTGCGATCTGGGGCGAGTGCCTTTCCGTGCCTCAGTTTCCTCGGCGTTTAGTGGGGATCATCCTGGAACCCCCTCCTGGGCAGGTTCGGCCGATGCCCCAGTCAGCCAGGCCTGGGGGGGGGGGGGCCCACCCGGATGCCAGGAGACCGACTGGAGGACAGCTGCTCCGAGTTCTGTAAGAGGAGCCACCGGCCGGCAGCCCACGCCCCGAGTCCAGTCCAGGCTCAGAGGGACCTGCACACGCCCCGGAGCGCAGCGCCACTCCCGCCCACCAGCCGACCATCTCAGCCTGACCCGGGAAGGGGGTTCCGACAGGCAGGGCAGCGAACGTGAACCTGAAGACGATACGCTGAGTGCAATAAGCCACACACCAGGGGACGCACAGCACAGGGTCCCACCTGCAGGACCCCAGACCGGAGGACAGAGAGCTAAGCCGGCCCAGGGCCTGCCCCGCGGGAGCAGCCAGGAGGCAACACGCGTGGTCTGTGTCAGCCACGCCGGGAGGGAGAGCGGCCTGAGGGCCCAGCGAGCGGGGCTGAGTGAGAGATGGGCGGGCGGGTCGCATGCAGCCCTGAACCCCGGTTCCGGGTGGAGCACTTTCGATCCAGCGAACACACGGTCAGCAACAGGGCGCCGGCCTGTGGGTCCCACAGGAGCCGTTCCCATCGGCCGGGGGAACCCGCTCACGCACAGCACGCAGGTCACGGGGAAGCCGCGCGCACGGCTCCGGTTTCTCTGTGGGAGATTCTGGGTGATCCCCACCCCACCCCCACCCGCTACTAATTAAAATTCCATCTTTTTTAAAATCCTCACCCGAGGATATTTTTCCATTGACTTTCAGAGAGAGTGGAAGGGACGGGGAGAGACAGAGAGAAACATCAATGGGAGAGAAACACATCGATGGGTTGCCTCCTGCACGCGCTCCGGCCAGGGACTGGGCTGGGAAAGAGCCTGCAACCGAGGTACGTGCCCTTGACCGGAATCGAACCCGGGACCCTTTGGTCCACAGGCCGACGCTCTATCCACTGAGCCACACCGGCCGGGGCTCAGATCTTGAAGAGAAGGGAATGCGTCCTCGTCCGTGTCCCGGAGAACGGGGCATCCTGAGCACACAGTGGCCTCACGTGACTTCCTGCCCCCCCATCCCCCCTCCCCTCTCCCTCCCAGCCCCTCCCCCTTCCCCCCGCCCTCCCCCCCAGTCTGATTTCTCTGATATTCCGCGCAGGCCCCGGCCACACAGTGACCTTAAAACCCGCCCAGAAACCGGAGGCTCCTGTAATCAGAGAGCACTGGGCCCGGGCGCGGTTAAAACAGGGCTGTCTCCTGGGGCTCGAACGCAGGGAGCCCCTGCTGACCCCGCTCTGCGTGGGGTGTGTCTGCAGCTCAGGGTCAGGGTGGATAACGGGCCGCGGTTTAACCCCTGATATTTACCAGCCTCGGTCGGTTCGCCAATCCCAGGGCCCGAACTCGCCCAAGTAAATGCCATGCCTCTCACCGGGCGCCGTGCATAAAACTGTCACTGTGTTCCCTGCTTCCTGCCCCCAGCGAGCCCGGCCAGCACTCAGGGGTGCTCTGAGGACAAGCCTGAGGGTGCCAGAGGGAGTCGCACCCCCTTTCTCTCACAGCTCAGCCTGGCTGGCGGGTCCAGAGCCCCAAGCCACGTCCAGGGCCGGGTCTGCCCTCTGTGCACACGCGGCAGAGACAAACGCTGTCCCCCCACCAGCACAGGCGCTGGGGTTTAGGGGGTGCTGCCTGGAGCAGGGAGGAGGAGGGGGTGGGGCACTGCCAGGGAGTTCAGCTCCCCCTGCGTGGCTGCAATGCTCGTCCCCTGCTGAGACCTGGCCCACCGTCCTCACTTCCTCCCGCCCCACCCCCGGGGAGGAAGACAAGGAAGAGGCTCCCGGACTCAAGTGCCAAGTGCCCAGCGCGTGGGGCTCAGGGGCTGAGTGCTGACCTATGAACCAGGAGGTCAGGGTTCAACTCCTGGTCAGGGCACAGGCCTGGGTGGTGGGCTCGATCGCCAGTGGGGGGCGTGCAGGAGGCAGCCGATCCATGGCTCTCTCTCATCGCTGATGTTCTGTCTCTCCCTCCCCCTCCCTCTCTGGAATCATTAGAAATATATTTTTAAAATAAAACAAAATGGGGCGTGACCCCAGGTCCCTGTGACCCTGCTGTGGTTTGAGCGTTCGCTATGCCGGTCACTGCCTCGGCTGTTTGTGCAGATTGCCTCACATCCAGAGAGGGTGGCGGCCTCCCCCGTGCCCCCGCCCCCGCCCCGTAGGCAGGCCAGCCCCGGGCCACCTTCAGGACACGGCCCTGACGGGTGAAAGGGCCTCGGATGCTAACTACATTCCGAGTTGTACCCGGACACAGCTCACTGCCCGATTTCAGCTAGGATCTCCGCACCGCTGTCTTTTGTAAAGCTGCGCCTCTTTAATGCGACAGTGTGGTTATTGGTGGGAATCACTGTAGTAGGTGCTCCGGCGCCTGCCAGCCGCTCATCTCCCTGACAAGGGGGAGCACAGGGGAGACACAGCACCCCCTCTACCACCTCGTAGGCTCCCAGGAGGTGCCAGCGTCACCACACAGGACGCCGAGCCCGTCCACAGTGAGACGGCTCGTCACACCGAGCCTCCCTGGTCGGAACCCGCCTCCAGAGAACTTCAACGTGCTGTGTCCCGAGAGGAGCCATTAAATAGCTGACAGGATCCATGTGTTCCCCTAGATCATTATTAGGTTAAAGAAAGTATTTTCTTTTGATCAATGCTGCTTCTCACTGGTGTTCTATCGAGGCAGCCAAATAACCTTATTTACACCCTACAATTTTATTCTCACAGCAGCCTAATGAACTGGGTAGAAATAGAACTACTCTCACCTCATTTTACAAATGAGGAAAGTTACCGGTTACTACGTGGTAGAGTCTGGGCAAGAACTTCTGCTCCTTGGACAAAGATTTATTTATTCATCCATCCATCCACCCATCCATCTATTCTCCATCATCCATTATCCATCCATCCACCCATCCATCCATTCATCCATCCATCCATCCATCCATTCATCCATCCATCCATCCACCCACCCACCCATCCATCCATCCACCCATCCATCCATCCATCCATTCATCCATTCATCCATTCATCCATCCATCCATCCATCCATTCATCCATTCATCCATTCATCCATCCATCCATCCATCCATCCATCCATCCACCCACCCACCCATCCATCCATCCACCCATCCATCCATCCATCCATTCATCCATTCATCCATCCATCCATCCATCCATCCACCCATCCACCCATCCATCCATTCATCCATCCATCCACCCATCCATCCATCCATCCATCCACCATCCTTCCATCATCCATCATCCATCCATCATCCCTCCATCCATCCATCCACCCATCCATTCATCCATCACCCATCATCCATTATCCATTATCCATCCATCAACCCATCATCCATCCATTCATCCTCCATCAACCCATCACCCATCCATTCATCATCCATCATCCATCCATCCATCCACCATCATCCACCATCCATCCACCCACCCACCCATCCACCATCTATCCATCCATCCACCCACCCACCCATTCAGCCGTCTGTCAGTCCACCCCGCCCCATCTGTCCCACATGCAGGTGTTGAGGCAGAGGTGGCCCCGGCTTCAAGCAGCTCCCCGTCGGGCAGGGTATTCGGGTCCCGTAGGTGATGGTGGTGGCTTATGTCCTGGACTTTTCAAGGTTAACGTCTTCCCTCGCTTACAGCCTGGAGACTGGAAAGGCACCTGCTAACGAACTCCTTCGCCTGGGCCTGGGGTGATGGTGGAGCTGCAAACGACGGGGCCCAGGGGAGAGCGGGGCTGTCTCATCCTGTGACCTCCGAGGGTCCCGGCCCAGGGTGCTGCGCGGGGTGCACTGTGCTGCTGGCGCCTCCTGGCCACCGCGGGGGGTTCTGGTCTCTGTCTGGACCCGGAGGCAGCAAATCTCCTTTGGATGGATTGATGGTTCTACATGTCAGGAGGCTCCTGGCTGGCAGCCGGCCTTCTGTCTGCCCTCTGCAGCCCGCAGAGCCTTGGGGAAAGGTTACTGGGCAGCAGGGCCAGGTGAAGGCTGCTCTTTTTTAAAAATATTTTTTTACTGATTTTAGAGAGGAAGGGAGAAGGAGAGAGAGAAAGAAACATCCATGATGAGAGAGGATCATGGATCGGCTGCCTCCTGCACACTCCCCACTGGGGATCGAGCCTGTGCCCCGACCGGGAACCGAACCGTGACCCCCTGGCTCCTAGGTTGACGCTCAGCCCCTGAGCCGCGCCGGCCGGGCCTGAAGGTTGTTCTTCCAAAGTGAGAGGAGAGCAGTGACAGTGCCTGGTCGCCCCAGACCCCAGCCCCGCAGCTCAGGCTCCGGGGAACTGACTCATGATAACCCAAATCACAGCGACTGAGCGATGACCCCGAATGGCTGTGTGCTTCTTCCCAGCGGGCGGGGGGCTCACAGCCCGCAGCCGGGGCCTCTGGCCGGCAGCTGGTCCCGGTCCGGAGCCCAGCAGGAAGCGTAGGAGAGGCTCCCGGCGGACAGGACGTCTGCCGAAGTGGCCGCCTGTCTGGGCGGGGCTGGACGTGACCTCGAGGCCCGGGCTCCTTCCCAGCCTTCCTGCCTCTCCCCCCAGCACAGCCACCTACCGTGGCCGGGTCCTCAGGGTCCAAACGTAGTCATCAGAACTTCAATGTCACCCTCTTCCCTGGGGACCGGGCTAAAGGCCAGAATTGAAATTCCGTGTGCGTGGCGAACACATGTCCCTCCTGGGTCCCGAGGAAACAGCCGATGGACTGCTCCTGTGCGTGAGCAGCCAGGGGTGCCGGCCGGCTGGGGAGCGAGGACGGAGGGGACGCAGCACAGAGAAGGCTGGCGGTTCTGGGTGGGGGGGCAGGGCAGGCGGGCCTCCAGCCGCTCACCCCCTCTGACCACAGGGGGCCTTGCTGTCTGAAGCCGCGTGGGGCGGGTCTCCAGGGGGGAACACGGGACAGGTGGTTTTTAGAACTGTGGTCACATGCACCCGACAGAGAAGCGATAACTCGCACATTTCCCGATGTCAGCCCCGTGGCGTGAGGCGCATTCGCATTGTCAGTCCCCATCGCCGCCATCTGTCTCGAGTTTTCCTCTTCCCAAAGCGACGATGCGTGCCAGGACGCACGGCTCCCGCCCAGGCTCCCGCCTCCGCCCCACTCTGCCTCCGTGAGGCCCACTCCTCCAGGAGCCTCGCGGGGGAGGAGCCGCACCGCCTGTGTTCTTGGTCACGGCCGCTTCGCGGAGCGCCGTGTCCCGTGGGCCCCCACGTGGCAGCAGGTGGCGGCGTCCTTCCTGTTTGGGCTGAATCCTGTTCCATCGCTGGACAGACCCGTGGTTCACCATCGCCCGGGGAGGCCTGTGGGCTGCTCCTACCTTCATGTTTTTAAATATGTTATTAATTTCCGAGAGGAAGGGGGAGGGAGAGAGAGAAACACCAAGGATGAGAGAGAATCACTGATCCACTGCCTCCTGGGCGCCCCCCACGAGGGATCAAGCCTGCAACCCGGGCCTGTGCCCTGACCAGGAATCGAACCCTGACCTCCTGGTTCCTAGGTCGACTGAGCGACACTGGCTGGGTGGGTGGGGGCACTGGGCGGCTTCTTGTTGTGCAGGAAGAGGCGATCGGGGGCCAGTGCCCCCCTCACCCGCTCCCAGCCCCGCCTTGTTCCTCCGCCAGCATCTCACTGGCCAAGACCCGTCTCAAGGCCCAGCCTGGGTCCGGGTCGGGAAGCCGGCCTGCCTCCAGGGAGGAGCCGAGGTCACCAGGCAGAGCGGGCGCAGGGAGGGTGCAGAACTGGTGCAACGCTGCTGCCTTTCTGGAACGTTCCAACTGAAGCTGGGTGAGCACCACCTGGGATTCCCCCTGGCCGGGACGGAGGTCTGAGTTCCCACCACGGGTGCTCGGTTCCAGCCCCTGTTCCCCACTCTCAGTCGGCGGATGAGCCGCACACGCATAGGCGCGATTCATGGCTGCGGGCTGACCAGGCCTCGCGGGCCCTTCCTTCCTCAGCCCGCGGCTGGTTCCGTTCCAGGCTCCTGGGAAGCAGAGTTCGCCTGGGGCTGATGGGGATGCACCGTGCTCCAGGGCTGGGGGCGGGGGGCGAGTTGTGGAAAGTGCCTGGATCTAAGGGAGCCGTGCAGGTGGCTGGGGGGGGGGGAGCCCCGAAATCCTGCCTGCGTGGTGGCTGTTGGCCACCTCAACTGCCAGACTCACTCTTTTGGGGTGTGTGCGTGTGTGCATTCCTGTGTGTGCACGACGGCATATGTGGGTGCATGTGTGCACACGTGTGTGCATTATGTGCATGCAGTTGTATGCGCATGTGTGTGTGCACGTGCACCTGTGTGTTGCGTGTGCATTTATGCGGTGTGTGTGCCTGTGTATTGTGTGTGCATTTATGTGGAGTGTATGCATGTGTGTCTGTGTGTTCTGTGTGCATTTATGTGGTGTGTGCACGTGCGCCTGTGTGTTGTGCGTGCATTTATGTGGTGTGTGTGCCTGTGTGTTGTGCGTGCATTTATGTGGTGTGTGTGCCTGTGTGTTGCGTGTGCATTTATGTGGTGTGTGTGCCTGTGTGTTGCGTGTGCATTTATGTGGTGTGTGCCTGTGTGTTGTGTGTGCATTTATGTGGTGTGTGTGCCTGTGTGTTGTGTGTGCATTTATGTGGAGTGTATGCATGTGTGTCTGTGTGTTGCGTGTGCACGCATGTGTGCCTGCACGTTGCATGTGCATTTATGTGGGGTGCGTGTGCACATGTGCGTGTGCGCGCGCGTGTCTCTCCCTCGCTCCGGGTTGTGATGTAGCTCCTCGCTCTGGCTGTGCCGTGAGGGCCTGGATCACGAAGAAAACCCAGGCCCGTGTCTAAGGGCGAACAGGCCTGCTTCCCGCCGCTCGCACTCCCCGCGGCCCCGGGGTTTGACGCTAAGCAGGATTTATGTCTCCCCGACGGCGGGCGGAAAGGGGGGCCGGCCCTCAGCGTGCGGGAGGCTTGGCGGCACCTGGCTCGCCATATGCTCGATGTGGATCTAAGGAGGGGCTTTTGTTATTAAAGGGGCTGCGTGGAAGCCGGCGCTGAGGCTCCCCAGCCGTGCCCAAGGAGCCGCGTGTGGCTGAGACTGGGCGCTGGGGCCCGGGAGCCGGGCGCTGCCCGGGCTGGACGCCTCCCGGGAGGTGCCCCGTCCCTCACGGCCGAGGCTGCCGGGAGGACTCGGGTCCACACACGCGTGGCAGGAGCCGTGCTCTCAGCCAGGGGCCGCTGTGTCCCGGGCCGCCTGCGCTGGGGGAGGGAAGAGCGGCGGCAGCGGGGGCGGAGGCCGGGAGCTCACCCTCCCGCACGGGCGCCCACGCGGAGTCATCGCCCGGAGCGTGACTCAGCCAGGAAGGAAGGACGCTGCCACCTGCCGCGGGGACGTTGTGCTCAGTGAACACGGCCGTGACGGGGAACAAGCCCGTGTGACTCCTCTCACATGAGGCCCGCGGAGCCGGACTGACGCGGAAGTGGATGGTGCTGCCGGGCGCTGGGAGGGCGGCTGGCATCTCAGGCTGCAGGAGGGAGTGTGGGCGCGGTGGCGACGGTGGCACCACAAGGATGTCTCAGTGCACTGGGTGGGCACATCGGATGATTTTAAAATACTGTTTGTTATGTATATTTGCTAGACATAAACATATATATATATATTTTATTGATTTCAGAGAGGAAGGGAGAGGGAGAGAGCGATACATCAATAATGAGAGAGCATCATGGACCGGCTGCCGCCTACGTGCCCCCCGCCCCCCCACGCTGGGGACCGAGCCCGCAACCTGGACATGTGCCCTGACCGGGAATCGACCTCCTGGTTCCTGGGTCCACACTCAACCCCCGAGCCACGCCGGCCGGGCTTTCCCACAGTTTTTTGGATTTTAATGCCGAGCTATAAACAAAAACAAAAGCCCGACCATTTGCCCGATGCCGGGGGTGCCCGGCTGGGGGCCCTGTGCCGTGTCGGGCGAGTGGGGGCTGGCCTTGCCTGCGGGGCTGCAGCCGTCCAGGAGGGAACACACAGGGGGTCTTGCCCAGCCCCTCCTCCTGCCCCCCCTCCCCCGCCCACAGGACCTCAGTCCCTGTCCCGAATTACACGGGTGCCCATCCCCGAGGAGCCTCGCCATCCAGGTGGACCCCCTCAGAGAGGCCACCCACACGACAGACAGATGCCCTGCCCGCCCGCTTGCCTTCCAGGGGCAGCGGGCCACACACACATGCCCCGCGCGTGGTAAATGTGCCGGTGGTGGTGAGGGCCGGGGAGAGAGGAGAGGCAGGGCGAGGGGACAGGGTGAGGGGCCGGGGGTGGTGGTGGGGGCAGTGGTGGGGGGCTTCTGGAGTCGTGAGGTCAGCGGGGCCAACGGTGCAGGAGCAGGAAGCGCTGGGCAGGGAGGAGCGGGTGCCAGGCCTGGAGGGGGAGGGGTGCGGCCTGCGAGGCCTGGGAGGAGCACCGAGGCCGGTGTCATGGCTGCCGATGGGCGGGGGCTGCGGTATGAGTCGTGGTCAGAGCGGTGAAGGCTCAGGTCCCGGAATCCGGGGTGGTGGTGGGAACGGGTTTATCCTGCGTGAAGCTGGGCCCTGGGAGGGGGGGAGCCCCGGTGGTTCCTAATGTGCTTGAAGCTTCAAAGAGCCGCTTTGCAGAACGCCCACCAAGCCCTGTCTCAGGTCAGCCTCACACTCAGGGCGTAACCCCGTCGCCCCCCCCAGAGGTCAGGGAGCTGTCCGGGTGCGGGGCTCGGCTGGACCCCGGGGGCGGGGGTCTCACGCAGGGCCCGGCAGTGCGAGCCGCCCGAGCGCTCTCCCGCGCCCGCATGCTGGGCGGCTACAAGGCCCCTGTCGCCTTGGGAATGGAATTGGCTCCTGGGGAACGCAGCCGCCTGCCCGGACCCATCGCCTTTGAGATGTAACCCCGGGCGGGCGTGAGGGCCGCGCGGTGGCGGAGGGACCCGCGGGCACAGCCTGTGACGTGATCTTGGTTGTGTTGCCGTCAGCCCTGGGCAACTTGCCGCCGGCTCCGGAAGTGGGGCTCCGAGGCTGCCCGGAGCCCCTGCCTCCCGCCTCCCGCAGTGAAGATCTCGAACCCGAGGAGAGCGCGTGACAGCTGCAGCGTTTACTGTTCACACTAGAGGCCTGGTGCCTGGAACGCGTGCACAGGTGGGGTCCCTGGGCCTGGCCTGATCAGGGCTGATCTGTGGGGTGACCAACAGGGTATTCGGGGGGCGGGGAGGGGCCCCAATGGTACCCGCCTTGGCTGGCCTGGGGCTTGCGGGCTGGGGGCAGCTCCTGCATTGAACATCTGCCCCTGGTGGTCAGTGCACGTCATAGCAACTGGTCAGCCGGTCATTTGGTCGTTCGGTCGCTTAGGCTTTTATTATACAGATTATTTCATTCCATCCAGTCCGCCTGCGGCTCCCATTGGGCTGATCCTCAGCTGCCAGGAAAGCCCAGCTCAGGGGTGGGGCCGGCGGCTCAGGCGATCACTGCTTCCCGGGGGCAGGAGGCGGGAACCATCCCTCGGGGGAGCAGGGGGGAACCATCCCTCGGGGGAGCAGGGGGGCCGTCCCTGGGGGGGACGCTGCGGAGGGACAGCCAGGCTCCAAGGAGAGGACCGGGTTCCCCGCTCGCCCCTGCACCTCCCCACTCTGGGGAACGTGACTGCAAGATGCACAGAAATGAAGCCACGCTCCCCACGGTGACGGGAGCCAGGTCAGAGGAGACACCAGGCCCCGCGGTTCCTCGGGCCGGAAGCACCAGCCGGGGCAGGGCCAGGCTCAGGCTCCTCCGGCGGCTCCCTCCACCAACCACGCGGAGACGAGCCGGGAAGGAGCCGAGCGTCCGGGGAGGATGACGGCAGCCGGGAAGGGATCCAGGAGCTGCCCTGCACGTGCTCCCGCTGGCGCTCCCCGGGTCTGGCCGCATGTCACAGGGCGGCTGCCGCGTGGGCAGCTCAGGGGCGGCGTCCCAGACCCAGCTGCCTGCGGATCCTCGGCCCATCCATCCCGCAGCCACCAGACCGCGCCCCGGACAGGCCAGCCAGACGCCGCCCTCCCCGTGGCAGCTGGGTGTCTGCCGACAGCCACCCGCCCTCCGCGGGGACATTAATCTCAGAGGGAGAGACGGGCATGTCTGTCCTTCTGCCCCTGCCGCTCACTCTCTGAGAACAGAGAGCTGTACGCTGGGCATCTGCTCCTGCAGCCCCCACGCCTCACCCCGGCCCCGGGCCTCACCCCCAGTCCCTGGGCCTCAGCCCCGGCCCCGGGCCTGGCCGTGCGCCAGCCTTCGGTTCCAAAGAGACGTGACTGGTTGGCGCCCTTGGCGCGTCCCGTGTCTCCCCGAGGACTGTCTATCAAAACGAAGATGGGGCCGAGCCGGTGTGGCTCTGTGGTGGAGCATTGACCTTTGAACCGGAAGTCACGGTTCGATTCCCGGTCGGGCCTTGTTGGTCGGAGCAGGTGGGACCCAGCTCTCATGGCGTGTGAGCCACTGCGGCCGCCTTTAGGGAGCATCCGGCGCTGGCATCGGCTCGCTCCATCCTGGTGGCGTCCACGGAACAGAACCGATCCGTTTCCCTATTTCACTCGTGAAATCGGGGCCTCGGTGCTGTCAGCACCTCTCCCAGGTCCCAGACACGAACCCAGAGTGAGCGTCTGACTCTAGGGCTGTGTGCCCCCGACCATCTCCAGAGGCTCAGTGTGCAGTCCGGGGGCGGGGGGCCGGCGCCGCGCTGCGGCTCCTGTGGGCGCCAAGGCCCGACCCAGCCCAGCCCAGCCCGGCCCGGCCCAGCCCAGCCGGGCTCAGCCGGGCACCGGATGGTTCTGTCTCAATTTCCTGGCAAAACGGATGCAAACAGTAGCTTTGAAGAGGTTGTTGGGAGGATTACACGAGTTAATTCTCAGGAAGAGAGCCGGGCTCCCCCGGATGGACACGGCCGGTTAGGGCAGGTTCGTGATAGGCGTGTTCTCTAGGCCCCATCTAAGGCGCAGGCGAGGCCGGTCAGCCAGGCGCCCCCCCCCCCCCCCGCCCCAGCTCCCTGCCCGGGTGCCGGCTGAGCCCCGAGAAGCGTTGGGGGATGTGGATGTTCCGGCAGATAAACGGGGAGCTTGAGGGACGCTGAAGAGGGACCGCGGCTCCCCAGTCTGTATTTCTGTCGAGTGGACTCAGCACAGGCAAGCCCACCAGCGCGGACGGGGCCGGGACGCAGTTTGCCTGTTCGGGGCTGATAACCGAGCTCCCCATGCAGCCCCTCCTGAGGCTGTGCTGCTCTCCCGCCCGCTCCGGGGGCGCTGCCCCGGGGACTCCGAGTCCGTCCTGGGGTGGGCAGAGGCCTCCCCTAACAGAGCCGGGTCCCTTCTCCACACGAAGCGGCCCTGAGGGGGGCCTGAGGTCTGCCCCAAGGGGGGCCTGAGCTGGTACCCCCGCCCCCGACGGAGCGGCCAGGGGCCCCGGGGGCCTCTTGCTCCAAAGTCCAGGCTCACTGCCCCCCACACACCGCCCCTGAGCGGGAGGAAGGGCCGGGTGAGGCCCTGCTGTTAAGGACCCACGGTCCTGGTCCCCACGGCGTGCGCCCTCCTCGGCGCCGTCCGCTGTCCGGGGCTGCCTGCTCCAGGCCGAGGCTAAGCCCACGCCCGGCTCCGAAGGCAGAAGCGTGGGCAGCGGGGGCGGTCGGTCCCCAGGCGACTTGGCCCCACCCCTTTCTAGAACACGGTCACACTGTCTGCTCATCGGAACCACTGCCATGTCAACAGAACCTGGCCCGCGGAGCCGGTGGGCTGGGGCTGCTGAACAGTGAGACGCTCAGACAGGAGCCAAGGGCTCGGCACCCGTCCTGGGTTTGAAGCAGAGATTTCTCTGGGAGGGACGGAGCTGGCCGGGCTCCCGAGTGGGAAACAGCCCAGCGAAGCGCCGCGGCTTTGCTCACGCTCCCGGCCCTGGATGGACTGATGGTGAGGAGGGGAGGCAGCGTCCCTTCTGCGGGGCCCGAAGAGCGCAGGTAGGTCCCGCGAGGTGGTCCCGCGAGGTGGCCCTGCTGCCCTGGGAGGCCCTGGAAGCCCAGCCTCCCGCGTCCTCCCGGGCGGGCAGCCACCGGCCTCCGCTCAGCCCGCTCCCCGTGCCCACGGCCGGGACTTGCCCCTGACTTGCGACTTCTGCTTGTTTGACCCGCACGCTCAGGTTGGTCTGTTTATTCTCTGCCCCCTTCGCTGGGCAGGGCTGGCAAAGCAGGTTTCCAGGCGTTTGTATGGAACACAATACAGGATCAATACGCAACAGCACAAAATCAATTCTGTGTCTTTGTTGTTGCTGATCCTCACCCGAGGATATTTTCCCATTGGTTTTCAGAGAGAGTGGAAGGGAGGGGGAGAGACAGAGAGAGAGAGAGAGAGAGAGAGAGAGAGAGAGAGAGAGAGAGAGAGACATCGATGTGAGACAGACACATCCATTGGTTGCCTCCTGCACACGCCCTGACCGGGGCCAGGGATCGAGCCTGGGGTGGAGGTACACGCCCTTGACCGGAATCAAACCCGGGACCCTTCAATCCTCGGGCCGACGCTCTAGCCACTGAGAGACACCTGCCAGGGCTAAACTCCGTGTCTTGCTGACTCACAGCTGTACCGGCTTTGGCCCACCCACGGTCTGTGGGTCCTGGTGGCCAATAGCCTGAGTTCGGCTGCCAGGGGTCGTCTGGTTGCCCTCCCTGTAGACCCAGGGCCCCGCCGTCCAGGCAGCCGGGAGGTTGTTCTGCTGCTTCAGGTCAGAGCCGAGCCTAAAGCCCCGCCCTCGCCCAGGGCCACCCCTCGCCCAGGGCCACCCCTGCAGCGAGGCTCCGGTCAGCAGGCTGTCTCCCCCCCTCCCCCCCACCCATCACTGGAATCAGACCAGGTTTCTTGTGGTTTTTTGAGGTTCACAAAGCTTGTCCTCGACATGAGCCCATCGTCCCTGGAGGCCCAGCTGGTGAAGAGGTGGAGACACGGGAAGGGGCCGGGCCTGCGTGCCCAGCCTGTCCGTAGTCACAGACGCTCCCGGAGCCACACGCCCAGGTGTCGGCGGGCTTGAACAGTCCCAGGCGGCCGGAAGCGGGTTCCCTCCCCGTGTGCACGACGCTCATTCTCACCTTCGGGCCCAGGCCGCCCGGCTGCCACCGGCCTCTGGTGTGTATGTGACTCACAGAACTTGACCCTGAAGTGTCCTTGGAGCCTCACCTCCTGCACAATCCTGGTGGCGCCGACTTGGAGATCGAGGACAGAAGGGCAGCATGTCCGTGTCCGTGTCCGTGTCCGTGTCCGGGGACGGGAATGTGCGTGTCCTGCTCCCAGTCCAGGACGTGGCCCCCGCGGCCTCTCGGGCCTGAGGTCACGTCTGTAACAGCAGAGGGGTGTGCTTTGCGGTTGGGGAGGCACGTGCGGCTCTGATTTGTTGGATGGAAGGCCAGCTGATTGCCTCGAGTTCTCGTGTATTCGGTGCGAATACTTCCTGCGGGTTCGGAGGGGAGTGTTGTCTGACGTCCCCCCGTCTGGCCGATGTTACGTTCCATCAGGGTCTCCGGATTAAAGCACCAGCCCCGTCCCTGCTTCCCGCGCCCCGGATGTTGGGGGCGGGGGCGGTTGGGGCACCTTTATTTTAAAACAGCTTCCCGGGTGGTTCTGAAAGCGGCCAGGGGGGGCTCC